>JASUAD010000010.1:8434757-11064677 GCA_037013555.1 Sextonia rubra
CTACTACTTTATGACCTTACAATTTTTGTGCATAGTGGTTTGTGAATTTTTCAATCAGTGTGATATTTCAGCTTGTCGATTTTGTTTTACCATTTTTGTTGCACGTTACTACTCATTACAACCGACTACAAAAATCTGATAACTAATGGGGATGAAGCTATGATCATGATCTGAATTCTTTTTGAAATTTGAAAATTCTGAGAACTGATGGGGGCTCCAGTTCCAATGGGCTTCTGAAGCACCCATGGGTAAAGCGGATTTCTGGTGATGCTATATCATGTCGCAATTTCATTCTCTCCAACATGCCTTGATGATCAATGCATGCATAAGATGCTTGTTTCAGGTGTATCTATTCAATGATTATTGGGAAGACATTGGGACAATTAGATCTTTCTTTGAGGCAGATCTTGCCCTTACTGCATATGTAAGTCATTAAAACACATATCAGTCTGCTTGTACTACACACTTCTTGGTTTCAACAGTCCAAGAAAAGAAACCATTCTCGCTTATACAGGAAATATGGTAGTTGTTGGAAGTACAACTATCTATTTTAAATCAGTAGCCAAGCATCGTTTTATGTCATGTGGATTTTGTGGACTCCTTAGTTGCTCGAAATGTTTCTTGGGATCTACGATTTGGTTGCGGAGTAAAAGCATCGCATGCAAGAAAATTTTGACTTTCTTAAAACCATAATTATGTAGTCATCTTAGAAAGAAAACTAAACAAGGAGATGGTGTTGAACAACATGATCCATTACCTACTCTATTGACCCAGAGAAGTAATAGTAGACACTGGCACTTTCTCTACAGAAATAAATAAATGGTAGGAAGGCTCAGTACTTGCGCCTTGCCAGTCAACAAATACTGTGATGGATCATGTGGAGAAAAGGAAAAGCTCTACTTCTAAGAGTTCTTCATCGTCCATGGAAACGACAGTCAGAAGCAATAACCAACTTTTCCAAAAGAAAAAGGACCGAGAATTTATTTTTTTTTTCCAGCAGAGGGTTATAAATAAAAAGTTATTACAATGTGAATCAACTAATGCATAGCGATGGATGTGATAGTACTTAATTGTTGGGAAAGTGTCTCTTTCCCAGATCACTTGGTCATTCATATCTCAGTTCGGTAAAAGTCGGCTAGACAAATTTGATATGGTTCATCCAATGGGGCAACTTTAGCAACCTGTGGATGATAGCAACCTCCATAGTTAGGTTCATTCTTCTATTTTACAGAATCTATTCATACACTGTTTGTTCAAATGACTGTCATCAATCTTCAAGTGATTATAGAACTTGATGTAATTTGATATTTCAACTTTTTTTTTTACTTGCAGTCACCAAGCTTCGGTTTCTATGATGCAACAAAGCCAATGTATACATCTTGAAGAAAATTTCCTCCTTTAAAAATTGACAACAGCAAGGTTAGATGTTCTCCTCATTACTACCTTTATGAGATATGCTTTTAAAGATGTTTGCTTCTTAATATAAACTATTGGATCACATATATTCAATTTATTTGGTGTTTGACATTTGCTTCTTCTTTTTTCCAAATTGTTGATTCTATTGTATTGTACAGGAAGATGGGCATCCAAACACCCCTACACAAGGAGCCAAGGTATGTAAACAAATTGTGCTGGTCAGTTAAGAAATTTGTGCTAGTTCTCAAAAAGTAGGGTCCATGTGATATGGGCTGGTTCATGCAAAGGTGGGCCACATACAGGGGATGTGATCTCTGGTCTGATGCCTTTGTTGCCTTTCCTGGTGCTATGCTATTAAGGAATGGGATCATATTTATATGCTTGTTAAAACTCATCGGGGCACATTTTGTGACAGATTCATTGGGTTATGGATTCATGCCTTTTCACCTTCTCTGATTTTTATTTTTTTTCCATTTCCTTTGATTGGGTTAGAAAGATTGATAACCTGAAGTGGGATTTCTATTTGAAAATGAGGGATTTTTTTTAAATATGATATGATTTCTATTTTGAATACTTTTGAAAGGTTTGGTTCTTTATGAAGAGCTATTGATCATAGAGGATCTTCTGACCTCCTGTTCTGATTTCACTGTTATTATTTATAGGGTTTTCTTGCTAAGCCAGCGACAACAGATGGTCCGGACAATTTGATGGAGTGACACTGGTTTAGCCATGATACTTGGTCTTGAAGACCTTAGAGATGAATCCCTAATCTTGCAGTCCTAGAGTTGGATCCCACCGAATGTGTGTGAAACTCAATGCAAACACCACTCAACTCTTCACTGTGTTGGAAAAAAAAATTGAGGAAAAATATAGACGTTTGCTACCAAATCTATACTGATAAAATACTTGCAATAATGATAGAAATTTCCAGATGAACTGTCACAACATATGTCATCATTCTCCCAAAACAGATCCAGTAAAGAGAACTTCTTTTTGACAATGTCTATACATTGCAGTGTGTCTATACATTGGAACAGATCACAAAGATGTCGAAAAAATACTTGCATATGCTGATTTGGGCATTCCAATGGCCTTCTTTTGTGGTTGTTTTTGGGTTGAAAGGAGGAACTGAAGAGGGTTTGATTGAAGGATCATAGAATTTGTGAAGTTGCGTTGTGGGTTTGTAAGAGTGAAGTTTAACATTCGTATTTGTGACGCCTTACATAACAATATATATATATATATATATATTTTTTCCTTTCAGGCGTATGGACCCATCAGTGCACAAAATTAACGTGGGGCTAATTGTGTTAAATGGCCAACTTAGAAATTTTTTCCCATAAAATCCTCAAAAAATAAAGAAGTTAGCTGGACGTTAGATAGGTATGATCCCATCCCCACCAACTCTTTTCCTTCTGACTACAAACCATTCCTCATGTTCACACACTGAAGACACACACACACTCTCTCTCTCTCTTACGACCCATTCACCATTCCATAACCATTGCACGTCCCACATCATCACCACTTCTATCCAACACACTTCCATCCATCTCACATCCATCAATCCAAAGTGGCGTTCCATCACATCTCATCATCACCAACTCCCTTGGTGAAGCGACTTGAAGATGAGATTATGTGCAAGTCCGTTAATTTTTTTCATGCCTTGTATCTAGGGGAAGGAGAGATCTCTTTTTCTAATTCTAGTTATTGCAAGAGATTTTTGGTTGTATTCGTCTATTTTAATTTAAAAAATGTAATTAGTGAGGTCAAGGTATTTCGCCTTAAATCGACATCATGTGTTTGTGAGTAGTGACAATACGCACTTGGTGTAGTATTTTTGTAGTCATTTATAAATTCCACCAATTAAATGTTTTAATTTCCCATAATAAGAAGATATAGAATTCTTTTTATCTTTATTTATGAATGATCTCATTTCTGATTTTTAGTTTAATGCATGATTTATTTATTTTTCTGCAATTGGTGGTTTGATTGTTTTTATTGTTATTCAGTTTAGTAGTTTAGGTTTTCTAATTTAGGGTTTTTATTTGGGATTGTAATTTTTAATTTAGATTTGTAATTAAATTTCAATTTCAGTTTAGTAGAAATTTATTTGTATAGATTTTTAATAGGCTATGCTAGTTTTCTACTAGGATAGGTTTTCTGCAAAGACTAGTAGCTCCCTGTCAATTGAACCCTAGAATCACCGGCTAATATTACACTCGACAACCTTGCACTAGAGTCCATGTTGATCACACTCTGATATGCAACCCACTGAATCCGTTTGATTCTTATTCATTGGACTGCTCTCCGAAATTGCACTTCTGATTTCCACAAACCAGGGTGCCCATGGCCTCCCTGGGCCGTGACCCCAGCCTGGCCCATATTGGATAAGACTTGAACAATGGTTAGGGCTGAGTATAAGGCCAGCTTCATATTCTAGACTGTTGCTTAAATGGGAAGTCTTGTGCGCGTTCTCAAACACTTTGCTTGGCCCAGTTCAGGCCAGCACATTTAGTAAAAAGATTCATGTATACCGCAAATGGGCTCAGCCTAGTTCTAACTTCTAGTCTAAGGGTTCGCTTTTGACATAAATATTGATCTCATAAACAGTGGTCCATTTTTTTGCTCGGAGTTGAATTTCCATGGAATTAAGAGAAATATATTATTATAGATTTTATATTGATTAAAATTGAAGAAACAATAGTGAGATCCACAAATCGCTATGAGATTAAGTGGGCCCTGAAGGTGGACTTCTAAACTCGGTAGGGGAGGAATGGGTCTTCCTGTACCAAGGGATTCTGCCGGCAGATTAAAACGATCGACCGTCCATCAGTGACCACGGCCCACCTTGATGCTTAATCTATCACCATTAAATTGATGGCTACCCGAACTCTCTCTCCCGCTTCAATTAAAAATTAAAATTAAAACCACCCTCCTTTTTCGAATTCCTTTCTCCCAAACCCGTTTGTCCTCAAAATCTAGGATTGGAATTTAAAATTTCCATGGATTCTGCTTCCAGCCCTGCAACTCCTCGATGGAACGCCGAATGCCCATTTCTCAAAATTGTTGCTTTATTGTCTCTAAATTTGATTGTTGAACAGGAGGAGTTCTCAAAATCCTATTTAATTTGACATGTGCTAGCATGATTTGCTCATTTACTAGTTGTTGTTTGGTTCAATGGCCTCATTTTTATCATAGTTATCCCTTACAAAACTTACACTACATCTCCCTTCACTCCATGGGGAACTGGGGTAAAGATTTGTGTCAAAGCTAAGAAGAGAAATGCCCCAACTAGATCATGTGAAGCTGGCAGACCCTTACAATGGATCTAGATAAACTAAAAATAATGTAGAACTCTAAACATGATCCTAGCCATTAATCTATATCAAACACCAATGAAATCATTTAAGAATCCTGGTACACATGAAATAGGAAAGCAAATAGTTCTTGAAGCAATCAAGAGCATCTAAAGACAAGGTTGTCAGTTTGCTAGAGAAGATTTGGATGTGAGAGTTCCTTATGTATTCTTGCCATCTTATCTGGAGGCCCATTACAACTCAAATGAATGACAGACTACAACTCAGAACCATGGAATGTAGGGAGGGATTGTGCAAAGGGTCCTCTGCATGGCTTGCTATTTTACATCACTAGTTCCCGCGTTCTGGCTGGTGAGCCAGCTAGCTTCTGAAACGTGTACTTCAGGCTCTGTCGACCTGCTTGGTTGATGTCCCCCGTGGATTGGGCCCGATTCAGTTGGGTCCAACCCGGCTGAGCTTCTGTTTAACCCGATAGGACTGTTGGGTCTCAAATCTGTTTTAACTGCATAATGAAATTAACACATTTTATATTTGAATTGGAGCTATCTGAACTGTTAATTTTATGATTTTATTCAATCCGTTTGAACAGACACTTAGACCCTTGGAAAAATTAATCAAAGTACCATTGGATTAATCCAGTTTCTCTAAAATTGATGATGCTCGTTCTGAAATGTGATCCTTTAAAATTTGACCATTTGCTCCTGAGTAAAGATCTCACGGTCATTATCTCCCATAATCATGTTTTTTAAGAGGATAGTCCTCCTAGAAATTCACTAGAAAATCGGAGAGCGCATGAGGCATGCCACAGTAATTCTGTTTGCTATGTATTTTGGAAATGATGGGTCCTTAGATCTCAAAAGCTTGGGCTCGTTGAGAATAAGTGAGCCCAAAACTCACCAAATTGTTATACACACTCATCAATATGGATAATGGGGCTTACAACCAGTAATGGTGTTGTAGCAAACATTATAAGATTGATGAGCAATGTCATAGTGGAGAAGTTGTTTTATAAATATAGGTTTTCTATCAATTTGGTTCCCCTATCCAATAAAAAGCAGAGATCATGCTAGTGATGAAGATAGATTGAACAGCTTAAAACTCATGGTGGTATTGATGAATTGGTTGTCCTATGCCCCCTCCCCTTAATGTTATAGTTTTTGGTTTTTCATTTTAATATTAAGCTACAAATAATTTTTATATGTTTGCAGTTAGATGATCTTCGCATTAAATGATAATCCCATTAGCAATGGGAACGAACAAAATATTGCACTGATCTTATGAAAAATCGAACGTCTTTATAATTGATATGAGATACTATTAAATCATCATATGTACACATTATTAGTTTTTTTTCCCGTTTTTCTTTCTTTATTTTACTTTTTTTTTTTTTTTGTGATTTTAATGCAGACATGCATGTACTATTCTGGCATGGATTGCACCAACTCATCCCAGTCCTGCCAGCATGAAGATCAGCACTGGGATTCAAAAACTTGGTTTGCTGTGCTTGATAGTAGTTGTATTTCCTCTTTAATAATGTGACCAACATCCTTTCATGTTATGTATTTTATTTTGATTTGCCACATTGCTTTGAACTTACTGCTTTTAGTTAACAAATCAGTGCACTTTCATCAAATTTTAAGTAGTTGATTGTTGTAAAAGGTATTGAATGAATCTGTTCTGTCACTGTTATTTATTCATTATCTGGGTGTATTTTTTGGATTCATGAAAACTCAGGTGCTCTTAGTCATAGATGATCTGCTCTCTGCTTTGGTTGGAATCGAGGGACGATATATTTCATTAAAAAGGGTTCAAGGGAATGAAAGTCTTGTTACGTTTCAGATTGATGCATCTTTGGATTTAGCTCTACAGGTTAGGAACAAAATAGTCTACAAATTTGGCTGCATCTGAAATCTGTGGTGCTATGGACTGATTTGAATTTGCTAATGCAGGAAATGACAAAGTGAATATTTCCCATCTGTGAGAACTTTTTGGTGATTACTCAGTTTGTTTAGTCAAGATCACATTTCAAGAATGGCTTGGTCAATCATTCCTTTGCAGCAGCCATAAGAGCTCTCCTTTTAGTAGGTGTTTCTGTGTTTTGAACATAGTCCTTGATTTTTTCTTGTCCCTGTTCCTTTTGGGCCATCAAATCAAACATTCCAGCATTCTGGCCATCACCATTTTTTCCATTTCAGAAAAGACGCAATGGAAAAGCCCAAAAAAATTTGTATGTATTTAGATATTAAAAAAGAGGGAAATTAGTATAATTCTAAAATGACATTGGAAGTTCAACATAAGTTAGATGATACAAAAGATCATTTCACCCTCGTGTACCTGTCAGTCATGCAATTTTTAATGACTTCTATACAGGACAACAAAAATTGTGAAGCTGTTGCAAATTATTTTTTAACTGGTTCAGTAAATGGGCAGAGACAAAAATGATATAAAGAATGGGAGAGGGCTTTTACCGAAAACTTGCTAAACCTTAAGGGCATGTCATGCGCATCTTATTTGGTTCCTGTGGGAAGAAGGGTGAGAAATTGATGGTGAGAATTATAGAACCATGGCCTGATTAAAAATCGTAGCTCAAGGTCATTTGTCAACAGAAAAACACATTTCCACCCTCCCCCATGTAAAAATGGAATCAGCCACATGTAGATCTCCACCTTTGACTCTTGACGACTTGTGCCACCCTTTTGTAAAGCCTTTAATTCTCCCCTTTCTGTCGAAACCAAGTTGGGAACACATAAACATGCCCTAAAGAGATAGTGTTCTTGACTTCATTAAAACATGTATGTCTCATTCTAACCATGTTAACTGAGGCAACCACCTCGCAACTTACTTGAACATATATATCATTTTGCAAAGCAACTTACTTGAACTTATCCCACATTACAACATTCAATCCTTTCAGTACTGGTCTTTCTCTTGTTGAATGTAGATTATAGCCAGTTGCTTTACATCTCTCCAACCTCACTATTTGCAGGCCAATGTTCAATGGATTGGGATTGTACTGTCCTGGAGTTGTTGTTGATATTTTTCTTCTTTTTAATCATGATCTTTATCTATTTTGGTTTGGAGGTGTTGCTGTTATAGACATATATCCTTCATAAAAATGCAGGCAAGCTTAAGATCATTTTCTTATATCAGGATTACCTGGACTTGGTAGCACAATTGGAGCACCAATTCCTACTTGGAAAACTTTCCATTCAAGGATTATGATTTTACCGTCAGGTAGTCATTACCAGCCGGCCTTCTCTTGTTAATGGTTTTCTGTACACTATTCTCAATAGAGGTATTCTGTTTTTGCAATGCATGCGAGCCAATCGTGGGACCAATGCATGCTTTGTTGACTGTGGTAGACAAGGCTTCTGCTAACAACTTAATGGGATCAGGGGTTCTTATCCTCTTGCAAAGCCAGGTAGAGTATACTACTTTTGTTGACGCCTATTACTCTAGGAGCTAATGCTCTTGTTTTATGCATGTGTACTGCATCATCAAATATCAATTCTACTCTGTAAATGTTTGGTTCAACTTTGAAAACCATTGGTTACCAACTTAACATTACTGCTTTAATCTACTAATAAAGCCTTCTATTCCCATATGCATAGCATTCGTGTACATGATATGTACTGTTCATCTGCTGGGTGTGGGATACTGCAAAAACTACACCTGTCAGATTGTTGTACTAATTACAGTGATTAATGGATTTTGAGGGTCAGCATTTTCTCTTCTGTGTCTCATACCCTATCTGGATGAGCTAGACCCCTTCGTTGATTGAAAATACGTATTATTTTATTGATGGAAAGTGGGAAGTTTATTGTTATTTCTCATTATTAGTTACTGGTAAGTGGTAACAGAGGAATTAATGGGCCGCTCCAATTGTCTGGGTAATCTCTTATGGTTTCATTCATTTAACCAATGTTTATTCCTTACTCTCTACCCCGTTGGTTGGTATTGATTAAGCTTGAACTAATTGATGTTGAGAAAAGAGGTCCAACCGGCAATCTGCATCCAGTGGGTCGAAGTCATCCAATTGGCTTTCTAGGCTCATCTGATCAGTGTAATTTTCTAGATCTGATCATTCATGGTAGTGCCCAGCTGGTCATTTGTTTGGCTTTTTTTTTTTTTTTCAAAATATGCTATGATGGAAGGCTTGATAACTTCTGATGCCATCCTTCCTCAGTTCCTATATATTATTTAATGGAGACCTTTTAGTCAGGAGCTTTTCAAAATCAACTGCATATGATTTTCATTCTTTGATGGAAGCATTGGGTTTCTTTATTGATTTGTCTTGTTCTAAAGAAATGGTGGATTTTCATTTCCTTCAGTTTCTGAGGCATTGAGCAGTAATGTTTTAATTGTAAAAAGTTCCGCTTTAAGTCATTGCGAAGCTCATACTTAAAACGTGATTTCACTGGTAGCCGTACTCATTGACTCATGCCTGTCATACATATTCAAGACAACAATTTTCTGAAGTTTATTTTGTTGCATATCTTGTGACTTGTTATCTTAGAATTCATGTTTGGCTCAAGATAGGTCAGAATGGAGAAACATAATTCATGTAGCCAACCTCAACATAGTTTGGACAAGGCTTTGATGATGCTAATCTTGTGACTTGTCATTTTGGGCTGTTATAAATATTTTTGTGATCTATTTGTCTATTTGTGAATTTTAGACAAAGGCAATGTCTGGTGATAATGCTATGAGGTCATTGTTGGAGAAGATGACGCCATGTGCTAGTTCTCTATATTTATGCATATTGGCGAGTACTTGTTTTCAGGCAACCTTCCACTCTGTTGCATTTAGAAAAAAAAAAAGCATAAAATAAAACAAAAGGGCGTAGGTAACCATCTCAAGTAATTCAGAATTTGGTGCTCCTCCAATTCTGATGTGAGTCTTCTTGGTTTTTTTAATCTAATTTGGTCTAAATTTTAGATGACATAGATCTATCACAAGATTTTTATTTTAACTTAATCCCTTTTAGAGAAGAGGAAGAACCTTTTATATGGAAAAAAGTATGAAATGATACCTCGGTGATCAGTGTTGACAACCACTTACTTTAAAAGCTTAAGCTTGTAGAGAATGGTGTAACAATGTATATCAAGGTTACAACACCTCTTAGCACATGTAGGCTCCTTTATGGGAATTACACCCTCCATTGGAGAATATAGGGGCTTCTCATGGGAATCACACCATTTGTGGGAGAATACAAGGCAAACAACCCCAGGATTCAAACATTCAGCCTCCCACTCTGATACCATGTTGCTAACTTCCTATCATAGAACTTGTTTACAGGAACGTTTTGAGTTATTGCTCTGACTTCCCATCCTAGTTTGGGACCTTGCTTCTGTTCCTACATTCCTGGCATTTGCACTTACTAAATTGACATCACCATTTCCCCATATTAACCCTGGGATTCCTCTTTTCCTCCTCTCACAAGTCACAACAGAGAATCAAAGCTTCTGTACCATAACCACTGTATTACTTGAAACTTTAGAAAGTGATTACTTTCTATATCTGCTCATCCAAGAATGCTAAATTTTGTGGTCACTGAATCAGACACTACTAATTATTCCAGTAACAATAGCATGTACTCATAAACTTAGCTGTTATCAGGTCTACCATCATGTCTACTCAATTCTGTTGTTGAATGGTCCATTGTCACTCTTGTAGGTGGGTATATGGAGGGGTAATCAATGATCCTTATGGTGAATTTTTCATTGCTGAAAACAAATTACTGGAAAAAGTAATGAACTAAAAGGGTGGCAATTGTTTGGGCTCAGGCTTAGTGGTAGTAGGCCGGTTTATTAATCAGGTTTGACATTTGGGACCATGTCTGAAACATTGTTGTCATAATGCACCTGAGCCTGAACCCAAATCTGGGGCATGCCTTGACTGAAATAACTTATGAAATCTATGCCTGGACCAGACTTGTTTTTTAAGTGGATTGAAAATTCAGGCTTGATTCTAACAATGAGCTCTACTGGCCAGCTGTAACCCTAGTCCCTCAAGCATCATGTCATACTAATTTTGGTTAGATCCTAAGTGATGGATAGGTTGCATTTTGTAGGAGAGTCTCAGTCAGGATTATGATGCCAAGTACTGGCAACAGTGTTATAGCCTCAAGGACAGTGTTCCCAGCTTCCTTGTGAATGCTGCAGGGATAATTTTGACGACTGGAAAGTATTTAAATATGATGACTGAATGTGGCCATAATGTTCAGGTTTACTATTCTCTGACTGTTATTCTGATATTATGTAATTTATCTTTTGAATATGGCTGCTTTGCAAGCCATTGTTATCATATATACTGAAAATGCTTTTTATTGATAGGTTACTATAAGGGAAAATTTTAAATTGATGAGCTCAGAGACAAATCATCATTACCTCGAGTACATCAAAGCTGCTTATGATTTTGCAAGTGGTGAACTCTTGAATCTCATAAGGGATATGGTAAGGCATGGGTTTCGTTGATCATCCATAGGTCACATTGGATCCTTTTTTTTCCAAAAAAAAAAAAAAAGTTTCTCAACTACTTTTTTAAAAGCTAAAATGTTCATCCCAGCCGCAAGTTTCTCATCTGAGTGGCTTTTTTGTTGGTACACTATGATCTCATTAGAAAACTCAGGTCCTTAGAGCGGTATCTTCTTCTCGATCAGGTACTTCAAGTATTTGGCTATGAACTGTTTTCAACTGAGTTGGGAAATCTTGTTGAGTTGAGATGTTGCAGTGTTGGGCATTTGTTAGATGTTCCGAACATCATTCTGCTGGTCATTTTGTATGAGTGGTTTGCACGTAAAAGCAGAAGACATACGGTCCAGCTCGTGGGGCCCACTTGAATGCTTTCCTATCATTGGGGGTAGCATGGATAAAGAATCTCTTTATGGATAAGGTCCATGCAAGAATTCAGCCCCAACAGATTATGTGAACCCTATATTTGACACCCTTAAAGTTTAATGGTCTTTTAATTTTTAACCCTTTTTTTTTTGTTGAGATTCAATCCTACAATAATGTTTGATGAGGATAAAACTGCGAAATCATGGGGGAATAAGAGTATGAAAAGAGCTTCACTGATCAAAAGTGAGCCCAAGGGGGCACTGTAGAGCTGGACTGCACTTGCCGTCCACTCATCGGATAAGATTTCCCCACTTTGTAGTTTATATAATACACTTCTTGCCTTAGCAGCTACTGTCCACACTGCAGTACCTATAAGTTAATACCATAATATTGCTATTTTGCACAACTCTTCCAACAAATTTAACAGCAAAGACAAACCCCCCAAAGTACTGAGGTAACTTGACAAAAAAAAGGGCCTATGACACAAAATAGGACCCAAATTGGCCCTTACTGGAGAAGGAAATCTAGAAAAAATAATTCTTCAAATAAAAATCATAAGAGCAACACAATCTTTCATTCAACTCTTAACAGTGTAAGACAACTAGAAGCCAGGTGAAATGACATGAAACAGCCCTAGATTGTTGCAGCAATGCAAAACCCCAGAATAGGCCATTTTTCTGACTCATACACATCCAAAGCAACTTCACAATAGTATACCCAAATCACAATGAATCTCTAGGGCCTGGGCAACTCAGATGGTACTACTTTCTAAAAAGATTCAGATCTACTCGACACCCATGATATCAGCACTACGGTAGCTGATGTCAGTCCTAATTCCTAAAACCTGCTTCCGCTGGAAACTTCTGAAATCTGTTGTGAGATCTGCTCTAATACTAAAAGCTAAAAACCAGTTCCCTGCTGGGTTCCTGAGAAATAGAAACAAGAAGAAGGAAGTAGAAAAGAAGAGTACATATGCCTAACTTGTTGCATTCATAATAAAATTTATATGGATTTTAAAAAGAACAGAAAAAAAAAAAAACCTTTGTTACATGTGACCCCTAGAAACCCAATGGCATTATGTCACTATCATAAAGATAATTCTACAATTGGATGATAAGGATCATCTGACAAGAGGAATTTTTTGGGGACTGTCCCATCAACCACATGAACTACTTTATTTCTTTTATTTTGACTCAATGTGTTGTCAATTGCCTAACCGGATGATTTCTTGGTTCATTTTATGGATATAGCTCAAGATGAGCTTGTTAAAAGGCCTGATGATATATCTATAGAGAAACTACAGGTTCGGTTTACATCTTATATAATTAGTGATTCAATAGGTTGCCTTGCATTCTTCTTTTAGATAATATACTTTGAAACAATAGAGTCTCTCGTGGAGCTTGCTCTGCGAACGGCAGCAGCTGCAGCTGATCCTTGTCATGAGGAGTTGAAATGTTGTGTAGTAAGTGACTTAGTTTGCCATTTTGCATTATGTTTGTACCAAATAGCTGATCAGAACAGATGTTCTTTTCCATTTGATCATTTTTGTTCCTATCTTTATCCCAGGAAAGGTCCTCCTTGCTTAATAGATTGGGCACACTAAAAGATTTGGATTGTGGCATGAAAAACTTAGTCACTCTTTCTTCTGAAACTGAGAGCCCATATTCTGACAGTGGTGATCAGGCTGAACCTTTAAGCATTACTGGCTTGGAAACGCTTTCTGTGTTACAAGGTTCGTTGTGTTCTTGTGTTTCTTCCTATTGTGAATAATATGTTAACACAATATGTTAACATTGTTTTTTTAGAAGTAAATCTGTCTGTTTAGGTAGGTTGTTTATTGGGTCAATATTGTATCTCATTATTAGGGAAGTTAGCACAATTAGGAGTTGTCTAATATTGGGTTATTTACTTGTATATAGCCGGGTAACATGAATGAGAAAAAGAGAGAGAAAATTGTTTCACCAGAATTTATCTTCCTGCTTTGCATTTTGTTATGGTATCAGAGCCATAGCCAATACTCGTCATTAACGACCATGTCGGACGAGACAGCGACTGAAGACGGGCTTCCACAACGGAAGACAATATCTCCTTATGACATTACTTCTCTTGATAATCCAGGCCTTTCAATCACCCAGGTGCAATTGAAAGGAGAAAACTACGATGAATGGGCTTGTTCGTTTAGAACGGCTCTGAGAGCCCGAAAGAAGTTCGGTTTTGTGGACGGAACAATCACACGACCTGATGAAAAGTCAGGCGATCTTGAAGACTGGTGGACAATCAACTCGTTGTTGGTGTCCTGGATCCGAAACACTATTGAACCTTCACTACGTACCACCATTTCTCATGTGAAAGTGGCGCAGGAGCTTTGGAACGATATCAAAGATCGGTTTTCCATCACCAATGGGCCACGTATTCAGCAACTAAAATCAGATCTCGCGGATTGCAAACAGAAGGGGATGACCATAGTAGATTACTATGGGAAACTTAAACAACTTTGGGATGAATTGGGAAATTTTGAACAATTACCTACGTGCAAGTGCGGGAAGTGCACATGCGACCTCGGGGCAGCGCTAGAAAAGAAACGGGAGGAAGAGAAGGTGCACTTGTTCCTTATGGGTTTGGATGAAACGATGTACGGCATGGTGAGGTCAAATATTCTGGCGCAAGATCCATTACCAAATTTGAACAAAGTATACTCGATCCTTATTCAAGAGGAACGAGTAAAAACCATTGCTCGGGGCAAAGAAGAACGAGGAGATGTCATGGCTCTTGCGGTTCGAACTCGAAGTGATGGGAAAAACAAGACTGTGGTGTGTTCTCATTGCAAGAGAACTGGGCATGAGCCCGAGAACTGTTTTGCCTTGATCGGCTATCCCGAGTGGTGGGGTGATAGACCAAGAGGTGATGGGAAGGCTAGAGGCCGCGGCAGAGGACAGTCTGGTGGTCAGGGAGGCCGCGGAGGTGGTCGAGGAGGCAGGGGCGTGACCCATGTTTATGCTGCCCAGGCCGGAGCTAGCACGTGCACTGGTGGGACAAGTGCAGAGAGCAACGCAGCGCCACTGCCCGGATTGAATCCAGAACAATGGTAGACGCTCCTCCAGATGCTAGGCGGGTCGAAGCCTGCAACGACCGAGAAAATGACTGGTAAGCTTATGCCTTGGATTATCGACACGGGAGCTTCGAATCACATGATGGGTACGATTGGGGATCTTCGTGATTTGAAGGAGATCGCTCAATGTCCCGTGGGCTTGCCAGATGGGAGCAGTGCTATTGCCACCAAAGAAGGGACGATTATTCTTAATGGAGATTTTTATTTGGAAAATGTTCTTTATGTGCCGGGATTGACTTGCAATTTAATTTCTGTGTCGCAATTAACTGAACACTGTAATTGTTTTGTCCAATTCACTAACAACCTGTGTGTTATACAGGACCGCACTTCGAGGATGCTAATTGGTGCGGGTGAAAGACGGGATGGACTCTATTATTTCCGGGGTATGCCACGTGTTCAAGCAATGAAGGCCGATAGTGTGGTGTCCCTCGATCTCTGGCACAAGCGACTGGAACATCCATCTCTGCAAGTGACAAAGTTAGTACCCGGAGTTAGTATTAAGGAGAGTAAAAATAGATTGAATAAGCATTGTGATGTCTGTCAGAGGGCAAAACAAAGTAAAGATAAATTTCCTGTTAGTGAACATAAAGCTTCTGATATTTTTGAGCTTGTTCATTGTGATTTGTGGGGTCCTTATGGAACCACTTCTTCTTGTGGCGCCTCGTATTTTTTGACCATTGTGGATGATTTTTCCCGTGCTGTATGGATTTATTTGCTTGTTGATAAGAAAGAGGTTTCTCATACCATGACGATGTTTTTCTCAATGGTTGAGAGACAGTTTGATAAACATGTTCAAATTTTGAGAAGTGACAACGGGACTGAATTTACTTGCATGAAACAATATTTTCTTGATCATGGGATTATTTTTCAAACTTCTTGTGTGGAAACACCTCAACAAAATGGGCGGGTTGAAAGGAAGCACCAACATATTTTGAATGTAGCTCGGGCATTGCGTTTCCAGGGTTCTCTTACCATTGATTTTTGGGGAGAATGTGTGTTGTCGGCTGGGTACTTGATAAATAGAACCCCCTCGTCGGTCTTGAATGGCAAGACGCCCTATAGGGTCTTATATGGCAAAGAACCCACTTACGATCACCTGCACATATTGGAATGTTTGTGTTATGCGCATGTGAAGACGGGGGATAAGTTTGCAAGTAGAAGCCCAAGGTGTGTCTTTGTTGGGTATCCCTATGGGAAAAAGGGATGGCGTTTGTATGACTTGGAGAAACGGGAATTTGTTGTCTCTCGTGATGTAGTGTTCTCGGAAGGAGTTTTTCCTTTTGCAGAAAAATCCGTCCCTGACAATGGTGGCTTGTCTAACGTCGAGGCGGTTGATGAGGACTTTGAGGAATCATCCACACCCACAGTGAGGGGGGGTGATGAGTGGTCTAACGTGGACACCTCTGTTCACTGGGAGCACCAAGGTGATGCGGCTGCTGGGCAACCCGATCATGCCGGTCAGGAGGACGACCCGACCGTCAATCCGAACCTAGATCAACAGGAAGAAGTGTTGGGCAGGGGTCAACGCAGGAAGGAAGCTTCAGTTCGCCTGCGTGATTATGTTACTCACACCATCTGGAAAATGAGTCCATCTGCATCACCACCACCCGTACCACGGCATTCCTCAGGTACACCCTATCCTATATCACACTATGTGAATTGCGATAATTTTTCTGTGCGACATAGAAATTTTCTTGCAACCTTGACAGTGGAGCGGGAGCCTGTACACTATTCTGAGGCCGTGAAAGATAGTCGCTGGCGGGATGCAATGCGTCGTGAAATTGAGGCTCTTGAGGCTAATGCAACCTGGGTGATAGCAGATCTACCCGCCGGGAAGAAAGCACTCGGGTGCAAATGGGTGTACAAAATCAAGTATAACTCCGATGGCACTATTGAGCGGTTGAAGGCTCGACTAGTGATTCTTGGGAATCATCAAACTGAAGGGATTGACTACACAGAGACCTTTGCTCCAGTAGCCAAAATGGTTACAGTACGGGTGTTCCTAGCAGTTGCTGCTGCCATAAATTGGGAAGTCCATCAGATGGACGTCCACAATGCTTTTCTGCATGGTGATCTTGAAGAAGAAGTGTACATGAAATTACCATCAGGTTTCCAGGTGGGGACTCTCGGGAAAGTGTGCAAGCTCCGGAAATCGCTATATGGCTTGAAGCAGGCGCCCCGGTGCTGGTTCGCTAAACTGTCATCTGCCTTGAAGACTTATGGATTTCAGCAATCTTATTCCGATTACTCTTTGTTCACTTTCCAGAGAGGAGCGGTTAAGCTCAATGTCCTTGTTTATGTTGATGATCTTATCATTTCTGGGAGTCATCTGGCTGATATACAAAAATTCAAAGATTACCTCAGTGCCCGCTTTCACATGAAGGATCTTGGTATTTTGAAGTATTTCTTGGGTGTGGAAGTGGCTCGCAGCCCTGATGGGTTTGTACTTTGTCAACGCAAATACGCGCTTGACATTATATCCGAGGTTGGACTGCTGGGTGCACGACCAGCTGCGGTGCCGATGGAACAAAACCACCGACTCGCCTTGTCCACAAGCAAAGACCTTGACGACCTGGAGCCTTATCGTCGCTTGGTTGGGCGGCTTATTTACTTGTGTTTTACCCGACCCGAATTATCCTATAGTGTTCATGTTTTATCTCAGTTTATGCAACATCCTCAGGAAGAACACTGGGAAGCTGCTTTGAGGGTGGTTCGGTACCTAAAGGGTAATCCGGGTCAAGGCATACAGTTGAGTAGCAAGTGTGACTTACAGTTACATGGGTGGTGTGATGCAGACTGGGCCGGCTGCCCTTTGACTAGGCGATCTCTCACTGGTTGGTTGGTGTTTCTTGGGGGTTCGCCCATATCCTGGAAGATGAAAAAGCAACATACGGTATCCCGCTCCTCCGCAGAAGCGGAATATCGGTCTATGGCCATGACCACTTGTGAGTTGAAATGGTTAAAAGCCATTTTATCTAGTCTCGAAGTGCTTCATACTCGTCCTATGTCTCTTCATTGTGATAGTCAGGCCGCTCTACACATATCTCAAAATCCTGTGTTTCACGAACGGACAAAGTGTCACAACCCGAGCCCAGGGACCGGGGGTCAGAGAAAGTCTAACCAATGACACACGTACTCCCGTGCATGCACACCTAGACCCCGTCCAAGCATACACACACAAGGGATCATTCACACGTGCAAACAACTGTACACGGAAGCTGTACGTATCAAGGCATATAACAACATACCGATGGATATAAAAGATCATGAACTGATAACAAGAACAAATACAAGAACGTGTGACAATATAGCGGGCTTATAACAATGCCAAAATCAAAATACAAATATCACTCAAAGCCCACTTTACAAGTACAGAAAAATCCCCTCACTAGACTCAGACTCAATGAATGGGGAGAACAAAATGATGCAAACCGTACTCTGGAGGATGGATCAAGTCCACTCCTCTAGGCCGGAGGGGGCCTCGCGAGCCTCTCCTGGAGTCGGGTCGACCGACGCAGGATCGGGAGAGGGATCTGAGCCTGCAACACACAAAACCACTCATAAGTACAACGACTTAGCAAAGTATAAGCGACAAGAAGATAACACGAATCGTGTCTAATCATGAATATTAGTCACAGTGTAAGATCCATAGAAATCATGTTCGTATACTAAGCAAATATGCAAACGAATAAGCATGCTGTAAGAATCATAAACAGATAACAATCAAGTGGCTACTACATTGGCCATTTTCTCCCTTACGAGAGCGGACAGAATGAGAACACCAGCGACCGGGCCAGGGTACGCATGGGTCTCTAGTTCCCGGGGTCCGGAGTCCCAGGACGGAACACTCTGCAGAGGCAAACACATAACTAAACCAAAGTTAACCCCGTCGGGTATCCTAAGGCTGAGGCTCAGTAGTGCCAATACCAATCACAATCAATCAGATGATGCACCTCGCTCAATCAAACATATCATATCACTGACAGATCTCACATATCATACTGAACGAACAATAGGAAGTGCATCACATAAATTGATACTGAATGCAAATACTGAATGCACATAATACGGATACTGATACGGATACTGAATGCAGATAAGCAGTTACCAAGAACGAGCTCACAATTAAGCACTGATGCAAATACTCCAGTGGAGCAACGGTAAAACACAATACACAAGCATAGAATGGTCCCGCCCGGGCTTCGCTCTGGGGTTGCTGCATTTCCCACAGAATCGAGAGGTCCAGCGCAGAACACATAAGAGGGCATAAACCGTAATCAATATGCTGTACAAATCAAACCAATCAAGTACTTATACGAATCAAGGTCAATTACAAGCCAATCCTACACTAATTATCCAGTGTTTCTAACCGTGCATGTTGATGTAGTTTTAAGTTATCCGATGCACCATTGTCTAGTGTTGCAGTGTCTCGAGTGTGCACCGAAGTCCCTTAAACCAACACCCATGGGGAGGTGCTAAACAACTGGATAACTGTCATGAATGATTCGCAGCCCTCGAGGTCATTCATGTCATTCAAGCATTCCATTGGGCATGTCCAGGTTAGCTACATTCTAACATGCAAGTCATATACGGTCCTTTGCTTAAGCCTAGTCCTTTTTTATGTCTTTTCCAGGTTCACACGGTGTAGCCGTAGGTAACCTTACGGCTTAGCCGTGGCATCTTACGGCTTAGCCGTAATATGCACTGCGGCTGAGCTGAGGTTCCCCAAATATCCATCCGGATTTACGGCTCAACCGTAATTTACTCTACGGCTCAGCCGTATGCTAGTCCACGGCTTAGCCGTAAGACAATGCACGGCTTAGATCAGGCTGGGCCGTAGAAGAATGGCAATTTGCCAACTCTCAGTTATTTCCAGATAACAGTCTGTACTGTTCTACGGTTAGGGTTACGGCTGGGTATCGGCTTAGCCGTAAGCCATTTTACGGCTTAGCCGTAGCACATTTCACGGCTTAGCCGTGCGTGCACGGAGTCATTTTCCTGAAATCGTTACAGTCATACAGAAAGTGTGTAACACGGCTGGAAACAGCAAGATAACAGTGAAATGAGTTCAATAGGGCTGTCTAACACTGAGATACACACTGAAGAATCAAAACACAACAATCAAATCCATATCAATTGGTGTTTATACAACTTGAGCTTATACTTGCCTCACGGACGAAAATCACACGTTGCTTTGGCTCAGTCCACCGGAAAACACACACGAATGAGCTCCTATCTTCCTCCCTCAAGCAGTAGACACAGAGATGGAGAGAAGAGGAAGAGAGCTGTCGAGAGAGAGAGACGAGCTGGAGAGAACGAGAGAGTGAGCTGAGAGACGATCGGGAGAAACAAAGGGTAGGTGGGATATTTATACTAAAATGAGTCCAGAATTACGGATAAGTCCAAGTCACTTACACAAATGTCAGTTTGAGTCAAATGACGGTCCAACGAGAACAAACGAAATCATTCGGATCCAAGACAGTTACGAAAAACGACAAGCTCAACGAAATACACGCGATGACGTCAGAATGACGCAAAACTGACAAGGTCAATCAAAAGCCAAAATTACGAAAAAGGGCTCGAACTAACTAGACCAAGTCAACTCAACCCAAACAACTCTCCAAGACTCAAAACTAAATAAAAACAAAAGCCAAAACACTCTTAACAATAAAACACACGTAATTACTCACTAATCCGGATCAACTCGGGTCGGAGTGTTACACAAAGCACATTGAGGTCGATTGTCACTTTGTTCGTGATGAAATAATTGCTGGGAATATCAGTCCCGCGTTTCTCCCGTCCAATGCACAGCTTGCTGACATTTTCACAAAGGCGTTGGGCACTCGCCAATATCAGTATCTACTTGGCAAGTTAGGCATACGGGATCTCCATGCCCCAACTTGAGGGGGGGTACTGTGCATAATATGTTAACACAATATGTTAACATTGTTTTTTTAGAAGTAAATCTGTCTGTTTAGGTAGGTTGTTTATTGGGTCAATATTGTATCTCATTATTAGGGAAGTTAGCACAATTAGGAGTTGTCTAATATTGGGTTATTTACTTGTATATAGCCGGGTAACATGAATGAGAAAAAGAGAGAGAAAATTGTTTCACCAAAATTTATCTTCCTGCTTTGCATTTTGTTACTTCCCCTCAAGAGCATTATATGATCCTTCTCTGCAGCAAAGGTATTGCTTGCTTCTCTACCGAATTTCATTACATTTGGGGATCATGGTTCAGGGGTTCAGACTGCTTAGTCCCATGAAACCTGCTTCAAATATTCCCACCAAAACTGAAGATCCAAGGCGTATTTAACCTGCTAGTCAGTGTTTTAAAATGCTGAAGCATCAAGGAACTCCAGTTGTTTAAAGTTGCCTAAAGCATTGGTCTCAATGCATGGAGCATAGGCCTCATGAGCATTCCTTTTTTTCTTTTTTCCTTTTTTGATAAAAAGTAATTTCATAAAATATTGAATATATTGTGATAAACATTAATTAGTTATAGTTCCACAGTTTTGATTCTTTTAAAGACTAAGTTATTTGCAACTTGACCCCAGTAAATTATCTTAATTTTATATAAAGAAAGTTTTACACTTTTAGAAGTACAGACTTGCTTCAACCTTAATTAAAAAAAATGGATATTTCAATGAACGCATACATTCCCTAGCATGGAGTTGTGACAGAAGCACATGCTTGATCTGACGTAGATGCCTAAAATTTGCTTCATACAGTCAGGCACAAGTCCCAAATGGAAACCATGCCTCGTACTTGGACCCTGGGGCATATTGGGGAAGCCTCACCTTGAGGTGTGACTGTGCGAGTCCTACATATTTATAAAAAAAAAAAAAAAAAAACATTGCTGGCAACAAAGAGAAAGAAGGGTTAAGATCTTCTAATTTGGTTGGGTTTTTGGGCATCCTCCATCCATGCTTAACTGTTGAAGCCCATACCCAATATCACAACAGACATGGATTTGAACCTGGGCCCCAAATGTATAAATTGCAGTACAGCAAACTTTGTGGTGCAACAGCTCACAGGGCTTCGTTCATTTAACTCAAGTTATCTATTTTGGTACTTGAATAGGTTCATTGGCCATTGTCCCTCATTATTTCAAGAAAGGCCTTAACAAAGTATCAGTTGATTTTCCGCTTCCTATTCCACTGTAAACATGTCCACTGCCAACTTTGTGGAGCATGCCAAGTACATCAAGTATGTTTAGTGTTGCACTTCTTTTGCATTTCATGTTTGACGGTTTCTTGTTTGCTGTTTAAATGGGTTGATATATTTTTGCAGGGTGTCCTTGTTAACACATTTGGAGCAGCCATCTCCCAATCTTCGGTGCTCTGCCGAAGCATGCTTAATTTCATTAATAGTCTTTTGCACTGTTTAACATTTAAGGCAAGTTATTGTACGTCTCATTTCATAGGAGTCATAATTCCACAAATAGTGGACATGCACAGTATTTTCTGGACTTCTACTCATTTTTTAGTCATCTAGACTGTTGATACAATGAAAATGGCCCATCATGTATAGGCCATTGTTTTATTGTCCCACAATCATCAGTTTCCAGATTAGATGGCTTGGTATGAATTACAGTGATCATCCACCTTCATCATCATCAAAGCCTTGCTGCCAAAATAGGCCCTGTGTGTACAAAATAAAGCATTGTTAGAAAAAGTTGGGTTCAGATTGAGGGGTGTTAGGAAGTGGCACTTGACAGGGATAGGTGCTGTTTTGAATGGCTGTTGTATTCTAACAACTGGTTTTGTGCATTTTGGATTATATTTGCAGGTGAAGGGCTAGGGTTTGGATAGGATTAATTATGGTTTGAGAATGCTTTGGGGAGCAGAGGAAAAGGTTCAATTTGGTTTTTTTTTTTTTTTTGAATAGGTTAAATAGGAATGGAGAGTTTCCAAATAGAAATTAGGGCTGGTTGTGGGTAGTGATTTGGGGTTCCAATGGGTATGGATTTGATGAAAAGGCTGAAGAAGTTTGTAGGGTAATGTGTTGGGATTATTTTGGGCCCGACTTGGACCCGTTTTGTAGGACTATAGCAATTTGTGAATTGACAATATAGAAATTCAGACTGATGGTTGATGCCTTAGGTTTTGGGCTGATATTTGAGGGATTTTTGTGGAGAAAATTAGGATCTGTGATTAGTTATGGGTCGGGCTTGTCTTGGAATAAAGAGTTGAAGGGTTTGATGGGATTTTGAGGGTTGGATTTGGGAGGCTTCTCTGGAGTAGTAAAAATTGAGGAAAAATTTAAAAATATATGAAGTACGGAGGAAGAAGGAGATCAATTCATGAATTCATTGACCCCTCATCATTGCATGACGGTTTCCAAGGATTTGGCTATCATACCAATATTACTGCTTCAGGGTTTGAATCAAAATTCAGGACTTTATAAAGTGTCAAAGCACGAAAAAGATGTCTCCAAGGGACTTTAACAAGAAGGAATGAACCTCAAAGGAAAAGCTCACTCTAGTGTTCTACAATGCTTATATACCCTAAAATAAAGGACTGCTGGTGGAAGTAGGAAGCTAATCCTAATGACAGCTCATTAAAGAAATAAATAAATGAACAGAATCCAAGCAGAAGAAGGAATCACTTGTCTTTGGACATCCTGTCAACAGACTCCCTTGGGTCCTACTTGTGCGCCATGGGTCTAGCTGCATCACTCCAGAGTCTTTCCATCAGTAACACACTCAGTGTTACCCAAGGCATGTTATTTGCTCGTTGAAACATAATTCCTCTTCATCTTAATGGCATTTTTCTTGCACAGGAGATTTGCTTACCCTAAGTATATCTTCAGTTCACTGAAAAAGAATCATGGTTGTTATTTCAGGTTCTTGAACCCAACTGGCATGTGATGCATGATAGACTCCAAACTGCAATGAGCATAGATGAGGTCTGTTCATCATCTCCTCTAGTTAACTTTCCCCTGATACTTATTTCGGGAAAAAGCAGGATTATTTGTTGATTATAAAAAAATTTGGATGATTTTGTCAGATTATTCAACACCATGATTTTTTCCTTGAAAAATGTTTGAAAGAGTGACTGCTTCTTTTGCCTCAACTTATCAAGGTCAGCAACTGTTGTCTTATCTAGCCTGTATAGACCACAAACATTATAGTAGTTCTCATCTGGCCTCTTTTTCTTGACTTGGAAATTCCTTGTAAGAAGTATATCCCATTTTCTCAGAAACTGCTTGTCCTGCA
Source organism: Sextonia rubra (assembly GCA_037013555.1). Taxonomy (NCBI): domain Eukaryota; kingdom Viridiplantae; phylum Streptophyta; class Magnoliopsida; order Laurales; family Lauraceae; genus Sextonia; species Sextonia rubra. Next base: position 8,458,662 of record JASUAD010000010.1, read on the forward strand.
CCCATGTAAGGCATTATTTAACTTAGTAATAAATTTTGGTTTCTTTGGGCCAAACGCACTGAAACTAGTTTGTTAGCAGATCCGAAGTTCCGAACTACCTTGAATAAAACTTTGGTCCAGATTTCGGACCTATTTGGCCCCTTTCAGCCGAATTGATCCAGATTTTTGCTTGTGCAGCCAAACAGGCTGTGACCAAATTCAAGACAAAGGAAAAATAGTGCATTTTCTTTGTCATTTCCTTTTTTAAACAAAAAGGCTATTCATTTTGATTTGGGTACTAAATTCCCCTATTGTAATGTAATGATTACGTGAATGTATTTATTTTATGTTATTTTAGGCTATGACATTAATAATTGAACATTTGCTCTACATATGCATTCCTTGTTAGTGTTAAGTATACTGTTTGCCGTAACTCTAATGCACAGGCAACCTCTGATCGATCGCAGGTGGGGCACTGTAGATCAGAGATGATCTATAGTGCATGATCTGGCTGGTTGATGCAACCATTGTCTGAAACAGATCCCTGATGTGTTTATTACCAAGAGAGAGATTGATTTCTCACTATTTGGATCTCTGATACCATGTCATCTCAATGAGATTCTTTGAAGAAACAGAAGAAAATGGGAGAAATTCTGTGTATCCCTTGAGGGATCGATAGGTCCTCTATATAAGGGCGAATAGCCCAATCAATCAGATACAGTCAAGCCTTTAATTGGGCATATAATTATACAATGAAATCTAGATCCTAAATCTAAACTGATCCACTTGTATAGCATATTACAATTTTATCTTTGACCCAATCAGATGTGAGTTAGACATGAGGCCTGTAATGGGCCTTTAGGCGTGAGGCCTGCAATGGGCCTCCATTGACAATTAGCACCATCAGAAAGGAAAGAAAGTTTAAACATGGATACTAGAAAGCACTTCATGGGGACCTCAAAAAATGGGGATAGGTGGGTTTTCCATGCAATTTATAATCACTATCTATAAATTCCGTGGATCTCCCTTTCTCAACCCATTCAAACTATCAAATATGGACAAAACTTAGGTGCAACATTGACATGGACTTAGAAGCTGAGTGAGTAGGGACATTCTTTTGTACACCTGTGCCACTAGGCACTAGATACCATTGTGTAAGGGAGTAGTCCAGGAATTTGAATCCACCATGTGACTGGTCATCTAAATATCTACTCTACTCATCAAAACAAGATGTCTACCTCTATGCCTAGATTCTAGAATCAATTCATTCATGTACAATAAGAACACAAGGACTTGTCAACCTTAGATGGAGTACCTTGTGCTTGAGGTTTCACCACAATTAAGACTAATCTGATTTGATTTCCAGTACCTTAGGGATACTTTTGTATAAGCCACCAATTAAATCCGTTGGCCTAAATTCACAAATAGAAGTTCAATTTCAACACAAGAGTCCCTATTACAATCTGAGAACAAGGAATTTGGAAATTAGGATCATCCAATCTGGAAATGTTTAAGAACCCCATCAATTGTTGTTCATATCAATTGTTTGGATAAAAAATCCATTGATATTTCTAGAAAGGATTCGGTAAATTGTGCACTTGTTTAGGCATTATCTTTTTATTCATGGCTATATACTCACATCCTTAATTTCTTGTTTTGTAAATTATAACTTTAACAGGTCATGAATTGACCTCAGCCTGAGCATGTTTTCACAGATGCTGCAACAGTCTTGGTGAGGCTCGGCTTGCTAGCCAAATTATTTTAAGACTGGCCTGGAGAGCACATTGCGCTGGGCTTTGCCAGCTTGTGAGGGGTTTAGGCATGCACAGCCCTGCATTCAGCTTGATTTAATTATGAGTTATTTTGTAGTGCTTTTTCAGGCCCAGATAATGATTCAAATTTCAAACCTTATCAGATATGATGCCAGGATATTGCAAAATATGTTGAGTATTGTGCCGTATCGTATTTGATACATAACTTTTTATGTATAAAATCTGTGTCCCTGCCGTCATCATGGTGTGTCCCTTCCATACGCAATCCATATCTGGGTATCATAGGCTGTCAGAGGATCTCCTTTTTGCGATGCTTATCGAAACTCCATCAGATGAATGATCTATATAGCTGGAAGATGAGCCACACTCATATGCAATGGTCTGCATGTATGTTATGTTGATTCTCTTAAGCTTTATGTTTTCCAGTAATTGTTAGGCCTAAAATTTATGCCTGGTGTCAGACAACCCATAGCTGCCTAGTCCCATACCTACCTCAGCCCAGTTGCAACCCTACTTTTTATGCTGATGCACTTGTATAGTTCTGTGATTTCAAGTTCTGTTTGGAGAAAAGGGCTCATTTCAGCTCACAGATAATTTGGAGAAAAGGGCTCACTTCAGGCTCAATAACTCTGGAGCTTGTAGTTTGTGCACTACCCATTTAGGAGTTGTGGAGTGACACTGGGCATGGGTTTGCTCCCCATGTCTCGTGTTTGAAACCTGTCCCAGATTTGCTTAGTGTACGTTTGTGTGGGTTTAGCAGGCGCCACCCGGGGGATTGGTCCTCTTGGGTCAAAGACCTTAGAGATACCCACATCATAAAAAATAAAAAAATAAAAGTATTTTGTGCAGTAAATGACTTCTGGCTCCATGATTTTTACATCTTAATTCTCAATGCGCAGAAGGTGGATAGACTAAAATCAATATGCCTTCAGTATGCTGCAGCAGTTCAATGGTTGATACCATCAGTCTACATTCCCAAGGCTGACACTGAGATCGATGGTTCCTTTCGACTGGATGAATCAAAACGAAGAAGATCAAAGCATAACTCCAGGCATTGAATCTAACAGCAGACAGCACAGCAATTGCTGGATTTGTAATGAAAGCTTGACTGGAAATCTGAAGGAAATCATATTTGATGATAAATGAAGAGTGGTATTATGTAACATTTTTAACCTGAAGATATGTTCACTCCTCACGTGGATGTATGCTGCATTTATGCGATGGGTCTAGGACTCAAGACTGTTTATATATGGAACTCACCAACAAAATATCACACTCCAGGAATCCTGCTTCCTGTTACTCAATCTTTAGATAGATAGCTGAGGCCTGAGAATGTCAATAAATAAATAAATAAATGAGAAGGAATACAGCAATGTAAATGGTGGATATTCAATGGAAATATGCAAAATAATGGAATGCTAGAATCTGCCAATAATTTTGGACATGCTTTACTCCATTTTTGGTATGCAAGGCTCAAGGATGCTATGGTCTATGCATGTCCTGAGATTAATGGCCCTTGAAATTGTCCCGAATTTTTTTTTAAGCAAATGATGGTTCCTCTTTCTTTAACTGATTAAGTTGTCAATGGTGCAGGAATTTTGAGAAGGAATTCAATGCCGAACTTCAGAGTCTAAGACCCATTTTAAGCACCAGTTCACAAGCTGAGCCATACTTGACACAACTTGCGCAGTGTATTCTTGGAGCTGGAAACGAAAAGTGAGTCTAGAACATTTGATCCCAATTCTATTTTTAAGTAGTTTTTTCCCTAGATCTTTGTGCTTTGTTTGTGTGCATAGCTTGTAAAATGCCAGTCTGTGAACCTCAGCTTCTTAGTGTTCTTAAATTGATTGTAAATATCTTTTCTTAAAACAACATTGATTTTTCTGTAGTACGTTACATTCCTAGTTGAATGTTTATCTAACCATGAAACTAGAAAAGAGAAAGATTCTCCGCAGAAATGGCTGCATGGTCTGTTGGTCCTGATGGGCGGAATTGGAAAAGCAAACCAAAAGGCTAAGGTAGTGCTCACTACCACGTGATTTCCAAGTCCAGATCCGTTGAGTGGTCCATCAAAAGGCTTGTCCTAAATATATCAGGGTCAGTAACATGAATTTTCAGTTTCTCCATTCTGATAAGTAAGTTTGCATGTGTAAACTATGTTTACTATGAAAGCATAACTACAATATCGTATAAAATCAACTGTTAGAAGTGCAGGATGGTCAATCACTAGAGCAATTCATGTCCAATTGGACTGCCAGTGATGAAACAAGCTTTGATCTAAGAAAGCATATGGAAAATTAAAATTGAACTAGAATTGCCAGGGGGCCAGAGCCCTAGCTAGGTTTAATTGGCCATTGAATAGGCCCTAGCATCAGGTCCAGACCAACCAATTCAAAATCAGGGTCCATGGTAACTCGGCCCTGCCTGCTGAGTCCGAACTGGAATCTAGCTAATGCTGATATGCATATTAATCTTGATTCAAAAGCTCTATAAAAATGGATGTGTTTCATCTACCAAGGAGAAGAGCAATGAAGTTATTTAGCAGCAAGCTTCTAAAACAAAGTACACTGTTTTCTAAGACCTTGATAAGAACTCTAATGTCCTTTTTTTGGGTAAACAAGAACTCTAATGTCATGGAGGATGTTCTTCGAGCTAAGTTGAATTTTTCACTCCTCAATGAAACAAGTCTACATCTGACTCAAGTGCCACAGTTGATTTTAGAAGATGAACAAAAGGCTCTTTTTTTTTCATGGTATATCCAACCATAAGGTTTTAGCTAATATTTGATAAGTTCGATTGTTTCCTTTTTTTTTTCCTAGTAGCTGCTTTGGGGTGCTTTTACCAAATTGTTTGCCTTGTTAGGGCTTCTTTGCCTTAAAAAAAAGGGATGTCTTTTTTTTATTATGTTTTTTTTTTTTTTTGCACTTGCACCCATATTCTGGCTAGAAAATGAAAAAAAATAATTAGAGGATTTTACCGGAAAAAATCACCTTAGGTGACCTGTAAACCAAAAAAGCCCCCAAAGCTTTATAAGCACCGAAGCGGTCGCAAGTGACCACTTCAATCTATTTTTTCTATATTGGGAACAAGCACCAAATTTGACGCAAGTTTGTGTACACCAGTACCGAATTCAACGCTTCGCTCTTCCCTTCAAACCCAAAAATTCTATCTTCTTGTTCCTTCCATCTCCAAATGATGATTTCAACTTCAAGCATCTCCATCAACGATGGAAGATTCGTAAGATAAGATTGGAGCGGGCATGGAAGCGGAGTTTGTCAATCCAATCCCCTCCTCATAATCACCTGCCCACCAATCTCTAAACCCTCTCCAGCCTCATGGATCGACAAACTCCACTCCCACACCCACTCCAATCTTGTCTTACGAATCTTCCAACGTTGATGGAGATGCCTAAAGGTTGAAATCATCTTTTAGAGATGAAAGAAGGAAGAAAAAGACAAGGAATTTTGGGTTTTAAGGGAGGAGGGCTACACAAACCTATGTCGAAGCTCGTTTCCAATATATAAAAAATTAAAGTTTTGGGAGCTTTTTTGGTTTAGAACTTTAGACGTCACCTAAGGTGATCTTTCAGTTAAATTCCTCAAAAAATTAACTATTAGAATATATTATTGTTATTATTATTTTTTGTTAGAGGGTAACAATCATTCAATATATTTGGAGACTCGCTTAAATGGCTACCAGTCTCATTTGGACCCTTCTTTGCCCCTTCTTTACTGTCCCGTGGTGGTTCAGCCTTCTTGACACCTTTGATGGCCCTTTTTTTATTCCAGTTCCATTAAATACTCATGCAGTTACACACACTTGTTATCCAAGTCACTGACCAAAGGTCTAGAACTTGGGTGCACCATGACTAACCCAAAACTGCCCATTTACAGCTTCACACACTGCGGATGAGTTGCCACAATTTAAAAATATGGCAGACGGAAGGGGCAGTAGTCCAGTATGAAACTTACCCTGTCAAACTAAGATTTTGGACATCTTAATTGCAATTATAATGGTAGACTGGTAGACCACCAGGCCATTGGGAGAAATCACTGCAATGAAATGTGCATTTTAATGTTTTAAAAGGTCTCTTCAGATCCTTCTTGTAGACAACAACATCCAACCAACAAAAGAGAAGCTTTTAGCTTGGTGGTTTATCTTTAAAAGAAAACAGTTGAAAAAAATATATTAAAATAAAAGAAAACAGTTGAAGGACAACTTCGGAAAATGGTTGACTGCCACTGCTTAAAATAGTAAGAAATGGAGGGAAAAAAGTAGGTCATGGAAGAACATAAGGAATCATTGAAATTCAGAAATCTGCAAACTGGGCCATTTCAAAAGGAATACATTCCTTATAGCTAAATTCAACCAATAATTTGTGTAACTATTACACTACAATGAGCACCTGCTTGATGATACAAGGCCAAGAAGTTAATGTTGATAATTGAGTGAAAATGAATGCTAACATCAAGTAAATGTACCAAGACAAACAACAACAGGAAATTTGATGGCATCTGATGAGACCAAACCAGCCCAATTTTTATGCATGGAACACCATGCGGACTATACTGTGGGGTCCACCTTGGGCTCATCAATCATGAGGAAGGTAGGGGATACAAAGATCTAGATGGGATCTACTTTCTTTTTTATGTGAAAGAAACTTTCATTGGAACGAGAAGAAGACCTTACATCAAACATCCACAAGAACATGTTCTTGACTGAAACTCGGGTAGCTGGGATCTACTTGTGTACTGTCTTTTTGGAGGAAACAGATCTATGTTCCAAAGATATATAATGCAGCAAAAATTTTAGGGACCAACAAGCATGGTCCTAACCAGCCTGCCATCTGTGGGGACCATGGGTTAATCTAGACCCTCTTAACACACAGACATCTCTCTCAAACCCCTCTTACACACTGACATCTCTCTCTCTCTCCATAATAATTTGCATTCGTTCAAATTTGATGCATACACTGGGAGAGAGCAATTGATCCACGGGCTGGATGAGAGGCGAGGTTCCCAAGCAATTTCCCAATCAGATGATTTATACATCATAGAAAGATATTGTGAGAAGGACTGTCAAACCCCACTAAAATAGAACGAAGAGGAAAAAAAGAGAAAAAAATGATGCCCCGGACCTTTTAAACCCTTCCTAATAGTGCTCTTCGATGGAAATTGCTATAAATAAGCTTGGCCCAGTAAGCTGTCGCCATGCTTTGTTGTTGTCTGAAATAACTATAGTTGCATGCAAGAGCAGGTTGGTGTGTAAGGTGATCATAACATTTATATCTCTAACAAATCAATGGCTGAGAAATCAGTATGCTGACTCCTCCGTTTTGTGTTGGTCTCTGAAGCTGCTTTTGCTGAGTAAAAGAGGATAGTTGTGTCACATGGGGCAATTACCTGCAAAATGGTATCGTGAAACTTTTACATCAATGACATATTTCTAAGGGGCCACCCTCTCCGGAACACCTCTCATGAAAAACCCCTTGTGGGGCTGACCTGAGATCAAGTCAATCATCAGGAAGGTAGGGAATCAAAAGATCTAAATAAGCTCTATGCCTATACAAAATACAACATTAGACCGTCCTAGCCCTTAGAATGCATCTTTTTTTTTAATCCAATGATGCTAAATTTGGGCTCATGTCCCCTATTATTATTAAATGAAGGCATGGGAGTTAACCCTAAATATGGAGGAACTGTAAATCTCACAAAGTCATTCGGACAAAGATATATAGGCAGGAATTACGACAAAGATGATGATAATGATGATGATCATCATGTTTACCAAATATATTTCATACAAAAATATGAACATATTCATATACAAGTGTGGATCGATGGAAATGGACCCTCTGGATGGGAATACTACCCTGAATTTCTTTTGGGATCATTAAAAAAATATTCAAATTCAGTGTACCTAGAACCTAGATCCATGCCGGACGCATCCCATGGAAACAAGTTCAGGTATATGGGGTCCAACTAGGCCCAAATAGAAAACACATTAACACCTGGGAATACATGCATTCAGAAATGGACTGAAACAGATCCCCTGGGGGCAATGATCCGGATGTGCTCTTCACTTGGTGGGTCCCACACATTAGATAGGCCTTGGAGATACACCATGGTCCACATAGGATTAATGTGACGGTGGATCCAACTCATATCGTAACAAAGCTTAGCCATGCGGGATTGGACCTTGAATTTTGAGTAGTTTAGATTTCAAATGTGGATTTGGATCGATTTATAGGGCTGGCCTCAGAGAACCTCTCCGCATCTTCTCATCAGAGGACCCCATCAATCAGTGGGCCCTCCTTGAATGCAGACTGTTGGAAATTTTCTTTTTTACTGTCCATCTAATTCTCATTAATGCACAGTTATAACTGCTCCAGATCTGCATCCAAGTGCTAGTTTCATTTGCCTGCCGCAAAAATCAGTTGTAATGTAGGACTACCTAACTTCCCTCTCGTTTTTCTGCTCCTCTTACAGTGTGGGTCTTCCACAACTCACTGTTGAATGGCAACTTATCCACTTCGTTCACACAATCTGAGCCTTCCAAACTGAAGGACAACCCTAATCATGATCCCAAGAGAAAGATACTAGCCTTCAATGAAAGGAAAAAAAAATTAAGATTTTAAATGAATTTGGTTCTTTTTGAAAAAAAAAATTCTTTCATCGGGAAAATAGAGGGCATGCTCCACATTTGAAAACCTGTATATGTGATTCATTCAAAATTTCCTAAGAAAAATAATCCTGGCTGTTAATGCAGAATATATGCATCATCAAAGAAGAAATTCACTTCAATAGGAGTAAGGACAATAGTTGAATGGATTACATTTTAAAATGCAGGATAGCATTAGAAACTCTAGTGAAATTTATCACGTTTTTGCATGTGATTGATCTAGATTAAATTCTGGAGTGTGAATTTTTGAAATTAACACTCTTGAGGGATACTTTTTTTATGATTAGACAAAAGGAAAAGGGTGAATACAAAACCATTTATCTGTCAATTTTCAATGATCTTTCACATGGATACAAATCATAAATTGAATGATCATTTTATTATCAGTTCTGAACGAGCTTCGCTAGGAATGTGATCATTATGGCTCATGATTTGAGCAGTCCATCTTGACATTTAATATATCTTGCACATTAGATTTGTCATAACTGGACCCAATTCAATCTCCTGACCCAAGAAAGTAGTTGATGTAGGTCCAAGTGAGTCCTCCTCCATGTCCAAACCCAACACCCAATGGACTTGAATGTATAATTAATAGATCTTAAACAAATGGTTATGATCATTATTACATTTTACCCCATGTGAAGCCCACCCTAACCCAAAGTGAGACCTTCCAATCCCCCAATACTTAAATGCTTGGCATGTCTTTTTCTCTGGCTCATTTCCTAACCATGGATCTAAAGTATAGTGAAATAGTGACTCTATAGTGACTATAAAATCACACGCGACTTGGAACTGACTTTGAGATGTTAATGGACCTTCAATTACCCGGTTAACCGAAGGACCACCCGACATGCAAATACGTGCCTGAATCATCATTGTGGACTCAATTTATAATGGTTCGAGGTAGGTCCATATCTAGGTACCCATGAACCCAAGTTATATGTGTATGTTTTTTATTTCATCAAATATATACCAATGAATACCATGCTAAGATGTTTAAATACAAGAATAAAACTCATGATAGTGGTGTAGCACCGGCAGACCCACGCATTGTCTATCAAGGGGCGCCCAAATTTTATCGAAAAATGAGCTAACACGCCACAAATCAAAAAATGATTTTGAACTTAACACTACAGCCTTCGTTTGCCCCTCTCAAATAAAAATCTTAGGTCCGCCACTACATCAGGTCCCAAGTGTAATTCTATTTTCATATAATTTTATCAAATTAGGTTAGTACCGTGGCCGAGCCACTGGCATCCCTTCCTGGACCAGTCCTCCATCCATCCCCACTTCCCACTTTTGGCCTAATTCTAACAATACCCAACCCGACCCATATCAATTCACCTAAAAAAAACTTATAAAATTTGAGCTGTGCTAAAGTAGTAGAAGACGCACACTGTAGTAACACACTACCACGGCAGAGACTATAGAGAGAGGGAGAGAGGCTCTGTATCTTTGATCTTCCACTCAGTGCTCTTGAAACCGATGATTCGATAAACCCTAGCTTTGAATTTATGAAAGAAGAATTACTCGATTGTGTAAGATTAACGAACGAAAGCTCTGGTTTTAGAAGGAATTTGATCTTTTGAGCTTATTTACATATGGTTTTGGAGTTAAAGTTTTGATCTTTAAGCTCTTCTCAATTTGTTTTGGGCCCTTTTTGTTGCTTTTGAAGAGAATGCATTGAAATTTAGTCTTTTAACTTTGGACTTGTGTGTTTTCTGAACTTCACCGAGCTTAATGAGAATTTGTTAGAGTTTGTACTTGTTTGGGTGGTTGGATTAAGATAATTAAAATTTTTTTTTTCACATTTAATACTGTGTTATCAAATTTCAAACTTGAAGCTGAAGAGGAGTGCTTCTGTGTATTGGGTTTATGGAGTTTTGAGTTTTTGGTTTGAAGATGTTGCTTAGGATTCCTTATTCTATGAGAATTCTGGGTTTTGTTCATCTTCTAACATCCAGCTTAGATAGGTGTTTTGACACTATGAATATTTTTGGAATCAATCTGACTATATCTTTTTCTTTTTGTTTTAATTATTTTTATTTTACTTTTTCTGAGGGTTGAACTGATCATGTTTGGGTTATTGGAGGTTATCCTTTGATTTTTGAGATTCTTTGAAATATGCACTGTGTTGTTTTTAGCGGTTAGCGCGATAGGATTTGTTTTTATATTTAAGGAATTATAGAGGAGTAGAGAATGTGTTGTTTTTTTTGTTCTAGATACAAGCTATCCTCCCTCAACTTTCTGCCATAAATGCATCCTGGTTTCTTGGAGATCTAGGGTCTTTTTATTCCCCCTAAGTAAATTGAAGTGAGAACTGTATGAGGGGAAATTCAGGTGGTGAAGATGCCCCCTTCCCCAGCAGTGAGGTTCTCCCCAGCAAGGCAGCTTAGAACACAGAATCACAGGCGTGGACGCAGTCTGGAGGGTGGACTTAAACTCAAACAAAGAGACGATGATCTCGCTTTGTTTAATGATATACAAGCCAGAAGCAGGGAAAATTTTTTTATGCAATCGATAGATGATTTGGATGAGTCCCTGTGTAGGTTTTGAACCTAATTAATATTCTCAAAGCTCTCTTGGTTTGCATTCCAGTTATATGACAGATACTCTATTGCTCCTAATGATCCTTCTCTTTTCTTTTCTTTTTTACATTTTTTATTTTTCTTTGTATTCAAGGGCAGTGAAATTGAGATATTTCTCGGACTTCAAGCTTGGCATTTCCATTCCATTTCAAAGAGGGTGCAGTGATTTTCTTAATGCAGATGGTGGGAAAAGTGACTATGATTGGTGGGTTGATTTCTTACAGAATTTTAAATCATCTAGATACGCTTAACTTCTTGTTGCAAAACCTCTGCTGCTTCTCTTCTATTCTTCAGACATTTCTAGGCACAGAAATCTTGTATTTTATCTGGGCAAGGATTGAAATCCTCAAAGTTACTATAGGTCAAGCTTAGTGACTTGATGCGGATAACTATGTATTTAATTGTTGATTGCATGTCAATTTCTTACCCAATTAGCTATATGTAGGTCATAAAATATTTACCTCGTTGGTAGGATATAAGATATATATCCTTTTCTTCAAGCCATTATCTTTTGCCATCTATGGTGATTCATCGTGTCTGCTACTGTTGGATTGGTTGGTTTTATATAACTTCAGGTTATTAACTCCTCCTGACACGCCGCTCTTCCCATCTTTGGACGATGACACTCCACTCATTAATCTTGTACAAAGGGGCAGGCCTCAAAGTCAAGCCATTCCCATCTCAAGAAGAACCAATGTTTGTGCTTTCTCGAAAGATCTCTTTGGATTCTAAATTTTAAAATCGTTCAGCCATTTGATTCTAGCAACATATATCTGATTGCAGAGAGAGAAGGATCACAGGACTGGTAGAAGTAGTGCGAGTCCACGTCGATCAAGTCCATCCCCTCGGTCTTTCAGCAAAACAGTTCAGTCGAGAGGAAGGCCATCATCTGCACCTTGTTCTAGTCCATCTCCTGTTTTACGTCCAACAACGCCATCACAAAGACCATCTACACCCTCAAATAAACAGTCATCACCAGCTCAAAGGTGCTCTTTGCCCGCACTTCGGAGAATGAGCACAGGGTCAAGTGTCCAACCATTCAGAGGAAGATGCATCTCCCCAGGAAAGCCAAGACGTGCAAGTTCTGCTTCACCAAGGTTACAGACATGGCAATTAAGTCTCTCAGGTTTCTCCTCGGATCCCCCTCCCAATCTTCGAACCTCACTGTCTGATAGCCCACCATCACATATTAGGGGTGTCTCACCCGCATCAAGGAATGGGAATGATTCATTCTCACCCGCATCAAGGAATGGGAATGATTCATACTCGAAATTCGGAAGGCAATCGATGTCCCAAACTGCTTCTAGAAGTGCCAATTCATCACACAGTGATGGTCGACACCACTTCAATTTCCAGAGTAAGGGCTCTGCAGCATCATCTGATTATGACCATAAGGACTCACTGCACCCTGTAGTTGTATCTGATCATCCCACTTCAAGAAACATTGGGATGCTCCCTAGCCGCAAAGCTGTGAAGTTGTTCAAGAAGCCATCCAGAGCAATATCTGCAAGTTCTTCTCTAAAAAGATCTTTTAACACTGCAGTTCGAAAAAAGGTATTCTTTGTCATTTTAGTCATCATAGCTTCATTTCAATTATCAAAACTTTGTTTTTTGTGATTAAATTTGATAAGTAACAGTTGTTATTAATAGGTGTGGTTTGCCGCTAAATCAAGCAACTATAAATTCTTTCAAGGGTATCTTTAGAGGAAATTAAATTGCAATTTAGTTGCAAATTGGGCAGATTCCAATTGGGCCAATAACCACTGTTTAGTTGAAACAGCATTTAAACAAATTGGAATGCAATTTATCAGTTTCCATTCAAAGTATAAATAATAATTGAATTTGTAGGATGAAACATCTGATCTTGTGCAGTGGATTGTGTCTTTTTGATCATCCGTTTCAGTTAATCACCATTGAGAATTAAACCCCTTTTATCAATCTGGACTGTCCACTTTACCCTTCATTGACTGAATGGTTAAGGTCTATCGATCTAAGTTGTTCTTGAGTAGCATTGTTAACCCAAGGGTAGGAGACATCAGACATGATTGATGGTTTAGGGTAATGATTTAATCTTTTTGTTGTCATAACCTGGTCTTTCTATTTCTTGTCATTGATTTGCCTGTTAGGTTTATTTGGTCAAAGCTGTTCATTAGTTATGGTTAATCATCTATGGCGAGGTCCACATGATTATGTTATAAATTTGAGAGAATCTATCTTCCTTTAATTGATATATGGTTCGTTTCATTCACCATTCATTGTCATCTGCTATAACCATTCCCAGGAGAGCAGATTCCTTTCACTCAGCACTGGTTATATACAAGAAATCTCATTATCAAAGTGGGGCATGAGTGGAATGGCTAAATGCAACGATGGGCGTACATAATTGGTGATTCAAAATCATGGACTGGACTATTGATCAACACGCACCTCACAGTTGTTTTTTGTTACAATTGATTGAATGGTCAGAAGTGTCTGGCAGAAGTCATAATTGAGCAGCAAGGATAGCAAAGGTTGGGTCTGAATGATAGAAAAATTTGTCAATGGACTATAACATTGGCAATGGACTCTGTAACCGCAATCAATCCAATCGCACATCTTAGGCAACATTGATCTAGTGGTTGTAACTGTCTGATGAAGGGTATTCTTGGGTATCTTGTTTAGTTCTAAGGTAGGGCCTACTTGACTCATCCTCTAAAGTTGATGTTCTTCCTTCTTGTTACAGCTAATCTGAAGTCTGAACCGTCCATATTTCTCACCTGTTGATCAGATGATTGCAATCATCTAATCCACATCATGCTAGGGCAGAATGTAATGCAGTACTGGTGCTCTAAAATTGACGATGTTCCCTTTCGTTACAACTAATTTGGACCATCCATTTTTTTTTAACCAGTTGATCAGATTACTAGATTCATCTAATCCAAATCATGCTAAGGCAGCATGGCAATAAAGTGTATTTTGAGTGAAATTTCTAGAATAAGATAAACCCCACATCATCATGAGATTTTTTTAAAATATCATGAACACGAAATTTTCATGAAATTTTCACCATGTTATTCATGGAATTTTACCTAACACCTATATTTTAAACAAAATTTCAACATATTCAACGTTTATTGTTGTGATTGGTCTGGAACATCAATTTTGATCGGATAGACTAATGAATCATGAATATTTAATGTCCAATGAGAAGTTGGATGTACTAAAATATGCTTGACTTCAATTCATTCCTTAGAACTTGAGGAAGGAATGTCTCCCTTGAAAGATTGTTAGCTTGCTAATGATGCCTCTTTTCTTTGCTTGATAATTATGGTAGATGAAAAGGTTAGGTCTGTCTCACGTTGTATATGTATTCCACTCCAATTTGATTTATTTTGTTTTCATAAACCATTCTGAGTTGGTTTAACTTGTTCTTACCATACAACTCATTAAGATTTTTTTTTTTCTTTCCATATATGTGCTGTAGGACAAGCGCAAGAGCCCCCAGCATCCTTTCAGGCCACTTCTATCAAGTGCCCCCACAACCACCTTGTATGTTAACGAAAACACTGCGCGTTCTCCAAAGGTCTCAAGAAATTCTTCAGTAACAACTAGCGGTGATGCTAGCTCTGAACAAGGTGCGCGTGTTGCACCCGATAACATGGCTAGTGACTATGAACAGGATGAGATGGTTAAGGAATGGGGAAAGGCTCCATACCCTGATACACAAGAGGAAATAATTATCTACGATAAGGTGGATGAGATAGATGATGACGTTGAGCATGGAATCTGTAATGGAGAACCCAATGGTGTGCATGAAAGCTTTGAGCAAAGCACTGCAAATGAAGTCCAGCCTAGAGAGTGTGAAAATGTAAATCGTAGACTTGCTGCAGCAGCAGTTGATGCAGCTGCTTCTGAATCTTCACATGTTGAGGATGACCCTTCAGATGCTGAATTTTATGAAATGATGGAATCGTGTTCAAACTGCGGCAATGACTCTCTTCGCATGAAATCTATGGATGGGAATGCCACCATTTGTTGGGATTGCAGTAGAAGTGGACTGTTGACCACAAGGACTTCAAAAGAAACTGTATTTGTCACAAAGAGCAATGCAATTCACTCAAAAGTCACTTTGGGGAAAAATGTTATGGGTGAATTGGAGCCTGTGATTAGCCCACTTAAATTGTCAGAAGGGACTTGTCGTCAGGCCATGTTTGGAAAACAGGAAAGTATTAGTGAGCGAGGCCATGATTGCTTGCAAGATAATTGTATTGCTCGCTTGGTGGTGGAGGAAGGGGAGAAGCTTCTTGTTGATCATCATTTAGTGGGAAACCAAGCAATTCTTTCCAGCCAATCTCAGACAGATGCTTTGGATCAGCGGTTGCAACAATTTGATTCTCACCTGGGCACAAACATTGATAATTCAGAAGCAGGTGATACTTCTGTTCTGCTAAAGATGCCTAGCAGCAGAAAATGGCCTGTTGTGCAAGGAAGGGCATTTACTGCTAGAAAAATATGTTGTGATGATCCATCTTATCCAAGGGGCAGTTTGACTGCTAAGAAAATTTGCATTGGGCAAGGCAGTGATTCAACCTCTTCATCTGTTGATTTGGACTTCACTAGACAAATGAAAGTTCAAGTTCAATGTCAGTTAAGTAGCAGGAAAGTTGACATGAGAAGCTCAGGAGATGATTCAGATGCAAGGCCTGTAACTAGAAGATCATTTTCTGTAACCCCAAATAATTCTTCTGAAGCATTGGCTTATGCAAAGAATTTAAGTGAAGAAGACTTGCATGATTCGGTTGGAAATTTGAAATATATGGCTCTAGAATATGCATCTTTTGTTATGGATATAGAAAGTTGTGATTTGGTGAATGCTGAAAAACAACCCTTTTTCATAAGTACAACTCTTTTTGAGGATTATAAACATGATGTCACTGACAGAGAGACAAATGCTTCTGCTTTGGACGGCATGGAGTTATCCAGTCACACACAAGGTGTCCAGTTAGTGGATGCTTCAGCAGCAAGGTTTCCAAATGATGATGATGGTGTTTTCTCTAGAAAAGCCAGAGTCCTCTCAAACAATAAAATGAGCTTCTCAGACATAGAAATACAAGTTATGACTACAGAATCCTTCATTACTGAGGAAGACCACATGTTGTATGGTCATGTCCGTGGAGTTGATGATTCTGATGCTCCTATGTGTGCCTCTTCCCTTGTGACAGTAGGTAAAATTGAAGATGATTTTGAAAATATTGAAGTTTCACAAATTGACTGTATGGCCTCCCCAGATTCAAAGGACACAGTGGATGTTTTCCTGAAGCATATAGTTTCTCCAACATTGGAGAACAATACATTGGTTTCAACTCGGGAAATTGACGTTTCAGATTTTGCACATGATTTCAATGGTATAGTTGCCCTGCTTTTTTTCACCCTTCTAATTAGATAGAATTAGGGGATCTGTTTCCCCTTGTAGATTAATTCGATTCTTCATTTTTTGTGCTGATTTTCTTCCTCAAAGGATTATAACAACAATGATTACAACAACAAGAACAATAATAAAGTTTTTTCCGCTTTCTTATATTTTCAATCCTATTTCACTTTATATAAGATTTTAAGTAGTGAGGATAGACCTGAAGGAAGTGTGACCTACCCATAGATTTGACCCAGAATACACTGGAATAGAGAAACTGAATTCATTTAGCTGAGCTCAACATACTTGGGGCAGGGGTTTGATGATGATGATGATGATTCACTTCATATGAGATATCTTACTTAGCTACCAACTTCTTCATCAACTATCATGTTGAAGCTCTTTTCTGAAACATATCATCTCTACTTACCACGGTGGCATTGTCAAGCGGGTTGTTTATCAAGTCACTTTTCCCAACATTACTGATTCTGTAGATGAGAGATCCATCAGCTTCACTCCCCTCCCCACTTTTCTCTTTCGAATTGGCAAGGTGAGACCTTTTATCAAGAAAAAAGGGATTTCTAAGAAAAATGTCTCTTCAGAGTTGACGAGGGAACAGGATCCACTGAGAGATGAACTAAGAAGATCAGCCTATTTTTCAGTTTCTAAGTTATTGACTTGGCATACCTCCTCCTGGAATAGGTAGGTCAAAATTTTTAAGTCTCTAGTGAAAAAATCTTCTATTGTTCTTTAGTTTCTCAAGAAACTGTGGCCTCTTAGTCTCCACTGGCCCACATAATACTGATACCGCTGGTTGCCTGATGGGATCTATAGCTGATGAACCAACAAGGTCACTTTCTTCTATGTAATATCTCTCACTAATGATATTACATATGCCTATTTTCTAGGTTCCATTCAAATTGTTTTAACTTGCACAGTACACCAGAGAGTTTGCAAATACAGAAATGGGGACGTCATAATTTACTCACAATTTCATTTAGTAGTTTTATATGAGCATGTTGTTTTACATTCCAGTGTGTTGGTATGAATATAGGGAGGGCAATGCTTCTTAAAGTTAACTTGCTTTTGGTGGATTGTGGATTTTAAATGGTCTCAATGTTTTTAGTGTTATAATGAATCTAGTTGCTTCTAATGTTACTGCCACTGTCTTATGCTGCACGGCTAACAAGCCCGCGCCACCCCCCCCCCCCCCCCCCCCTCTTTTCTCTCCTTCTCCGGCATGTACACCACTTAATTAGTGATAAAATTTGTTGAAATGAACCTCCTTTTACTCGAATAGGTGAATTCTGAATACTCAACCCCGCCCCAAACCACTTGACTACTAACGCTCTTGTTGGGTTTATGTCTTGTATTCCGGTTTAGCCGGATGAGTCACTGGGTTAGCCAGGGACTGGTTTAAGGTCAAGGGTATTTTGATACTTGTACCAGGGCTTTATTGGTGGCCAAGAAAGCGGAGATTATATATATGTATAGTCTGTAACCCTAGACCTTGCGGCGGCAGTTGCCCATGGTGTTCCCACACCACGTAGGAGAGATGAGGTGAGAGTGTGGGAATCTCTTGTACGCTTTACTTGTCATAGTGAAGATGTTCGTCCTCCTGTGCCCGTGGATGTAGCCCTATTTGGGTGAACCACGTAAATCTCGTATCTCTTCTTGTGGTGGTTGCTTCGTGTTTGATCTTGTGATTCATGGATGCGCACAACGGGTGATTGTCAGAAAATCACAACAGCTCTCCCAACAGTTGCTCTCTGGTTCTAACCACACTGGAATAGATGTGTGTAACAGGTGGCTAGGGGCTTATTCCCCATCCAAGTATCCATCCAAAAGATAATATGTAATCAGCGACCAGCACAGTATCTGATTCTTTCCATAAAGGCTTCTTTAACTAAGGAGATGCCACACAAAAGACCTGAGTGACATTGGAAGTCTTCTAAATGCTAACCATTTCTTGCTACCCTCTACTCTATGGACAATCTGATTCATCACCTAGCTTCCGTGAGGCTTCGTTCATTTGCTTCGAGCTTTTGGTGTTTCTTGTTATTTAAGCAGAGCCAAGGGGAGTTTGAAACATCCATCTGTCTTGGTCTCTCTGTTTCATCAACATGTTGGGTTTCAAATTTGAATGTCTTCCCTTTCAAGGGGGTGTTGATATAAATTGTTATGCCATTCACTGATGGATCAAGCTTTGGTGCTACTAGTTGTTAACACATAAACATTAGGAAATCAAGATATCCTTACAAGATTTGTAACCTCATGCTACCTAAAACTCAAAAAGTTGGTTCTGTTACAACTCCAGTAAATTATTCCAGACTTCTCATGTACAAAGAATCTGTTTTCTGAATTCATCCTAATGTGCTTTTAAACCCTTGACCTACATGATGTTAATGGCTGGTTGCACTCAAACTTTGTTGAGAAGTGGTGTATAATATGTGAAAAGTATCTACCTTTTGACAGGAGAAATGGTAACAGTTGAACACCCAGGAGGACAGAAGTTGAGGATGAGAAGCTTGACATTGGATGAAGCAACTGATTCCGTACAGTTCTGCAGCTCCATTGTTCACAATCTTGCCTATCAGGCTGCAACTGTTGCAATGGAAAACAAGGATTTCATTTCCCTCAAGGGCTCTCAGCCGACAGTTGCCATCCTGGGTCAGTCCGACTTCATCAATAAAAACCCATGGGGAAGGACTTCAGGCGAACAGCAGAGGCAGTGGGAAATTGAACATGCCTTCCCACCTAAAAATACTCAAAACAGCATGAATGTTCAAGAATCATTGACCTATATTGCAGTGAATCCTGACATGGTTGACACTGTGAAGCCTCCAAAGCTGGAGTCCAAGTGCAACTGCACAGTGATGTAAGAGTCTGTATGTTCATTTAAAGCAGGCTCTAAACTCTAAAGGCAATCACTTGAAGTCGTTTGAGGATTCAGAGGGTGTGTAATTCAGGGGGATTTTTGGTCAAGACTTTAATGCCTCCTTGATTTTGGGTCCTTCCTATTGATTTATTTGTACGAAACACTACATTGTGTTGGTTATGTAATCTTGTAAAATTCAGAGTGTGAGTGAGTCCTGAGAAATCTGAGGTTTGTAGCAGCTGGTCTTACAGCTTGTTTTTCGGACTTGCTGCTGCTGTTGTTGTAGTGGCCTTCTTCCACAAAAGAAATAAGTGCTAACAGATCGTCGTATAATTCTTTTTGTTCAGGTTTCTGTCTTTGTTAACCCAGATTTCAGTTCTCAACGGTAAAATTGCCCTCAGCAAAATCCTTTTTTCTTTTAAAGAACCCTCCAGAAGCGGGAGGCAGCAGCCAAGAGAAACCTTGTCGCTAATGCTGTAGCCAAGAGACCCTTAGATGGCTTGGGTCTGGTTGATTGTTCCTCTTAATTATGGTAGGTAAGATGAGGTCTGTCTGTGATCTGGGGCAGAAAAGAACAGGAAAGAACACTCTCAATATGAGAGTGTGTCTTTGAGCTGCTCAATATGCAAGAGCCTGATGGCCTATTCTGTGGAGCAACTGGATGCGGAAAAATTCAGATGGACCAAACCATCTGTGGCCAATTGCAATAGAAGGACAATAGTCTTCTAAACTTTAATCTTCAGTTGTGCAATTAATACATAGAAAAGAGAGCATCAGCACTTTTTTTTTTTTTTTTTTTGCAAACCCAGCTGAGGGGCTAGGACCGGGACACAGACATTAACCAAAACACGAGAGGTAATGTGGTCCATGTATGTGAGGTAATATAAACTTGCATATGCAAAGCGGGGAAGGCTAGGTTTGAACCTAAGACCTCCCAATGAGGACCGACACTCCATACCTTATGCTAAGGAGCCATTATCAAACATCCCTATTACATGTGCGAGCAAGTTCCCGTTTTATTGCCTGTGTGAGTTGTGTCTCCTTGTCTGCATGAGTTTTTGGGTCCCAACCCCTTAGTTGAGTTACCAAAAAATAATAATAATAAATAAGGTTGTTTAAGGACCTAGAACTAAAGGTGAAAATGATCCTCTGGTCGCCCAGTTACCTGAAGGACCCAGATCGAAAAAATTCAATTATGGAGCCTATTGTGGCCTGATTGGTAATCTACTTAGCTCAGGGTCCAGTTGGGACCGTACTCAGATTGCCCATCTACTGTAAATAACTATGATATATACAAGTAATATATCAATAGTATTAGTACACTTGGAACTTATTTGGTACCTCTACTCATTTTCTTAAATCTCATCCAAAATACGGCCATTAAAAAAAAGTTAGAAAAAAAGCAGCTAGGATCAAAAAATGTATTTGGCAATGCAAGGATCTATATTAAATAGATATTTTTTTAAATCAATGGTTGAAAGTTTTTCATAAATTTCTTGAGATATACGAGGTATCAGGGCTTGGGATTTGACCTCATAGCTATCTTCATACCCCCAAAAATATCTAACAGTTGGGATCTTGTGCTTGGGGCCCACATATTTCAAAAAATAATATCAAATAGTCCACTTTTTTAGCAAATATCTCAAGATTAATAATGATCCAACAACTGAAATTTAGTTACTTTAGTGATCATTGACCTTATAAACATTTTCAACTGTTTAGATTGTAACTTATTTTCCTAAAAATAAAAATACAAGGGAAAACTAGGATTGCTTATAGATCAATCCAAAATTGACCATGTTACATCAATGGTTTAATATTTGTTTACAAATTTCTTGAGACCCACTAGGCATCAAGCTTTAAAAATTGACCTCATCACCGTGTTCAGCCATTCAAAGAGAGCTAACGGTTTGGATGTCAATGGATTTGAGCCTGGATACAACTGAATCCAAATGGTCGACACGAACCAAACCCAACCTATGCACAGTAGCACAGCCAAGGATGTCAATTGGTATCCAATTATACGAATATCTCCACTCTCTGATCCAAGAAAAAAGGCCGGTATGCAACTTGGAAGTGAATCCAGATTTTCTCACATCGATGGCCTGTACCCTACTGTGCTCCAACCTGAGTGTGGATACAGCACCCATCCTAGATACATTTTAGAGAAGTACCTGTTGAAGGGCCCATTTGATCTCATGGAATGATCTAATTGTGGTTATAATTAGAGCAAAGATCATCTAAATTACATCATCACAAGCATTGATTTACAGGCTTTAAGTTTAATTGTTTATTTACATTTTTATTAAGTTTAATCCAACAATAAATATAATATAGATAATGTCAAACTAAGGTGAGTGCTTATTTATGTGGAGTTAGTGAGTGCGAGGTAGTTTGATTTGTCCATTAATTCAGGACCTAAAAGTTTAGTGTTTTCTTAAGTTATAGTTTTTATGAAATTTAATTTAACATTGAATATTACTTAGATTAGTGTCAAACTACGGTGAATTCTAATTTACGAGGAGTTAGTGAATATGAGGAGGTTGGATTTATCATAAGGAATCCCAAGTAGTATTTAACTATCACAGAATCCATTAGAGGTGCTTCTTAAACTTTTCATGTTATAAAAATTATCAACAGGAAATTGTTAGGGAAAAAGAAGTACCTCTTAAACTTTTTGTGTAATAAAAGTTAAAATTTATATGGGCAAACTTATTAGGAAAAAAAAAAGAACAACAATAAGAAGAAGTGTCAGATTGGTCTGACATTCATCTTAGAAAAAAGGTTATTTTACTTATGGAAAGAGGTAATGTCACAACCCGAGCCCAGGGACCGGGGGTCAGCGAAAGTCTAACCAATGACACACGTACTCCCGTGCGTGTACACTTAGACCCCGTCTAAGCATACACACACAAGGAATCATTCACACGTGCAAACAACTGTACGCGGAAGCTGTACGTATCAAGGCATACCACAATATACCAAAAGACATAATGGATTACAAAAGCATTTGACTGATGACAAGAATAATTACAAGAACGTATGACAGTGGAGAGGGCTCACAAAAATCAAACTACAGATACAATCAAAGCCCACCGTACAAGTGCAGAAAAATCCCCCAATAGACTCAGACTCAATAGATGGGGAAAACAAAATGATGCAAACCGTACTCTGGAGGATGGATCAAGTCCACTCCTCTAGGCCGGAGGGGGCCTCGCGAGCCTCTCCTGGAGTCGGGTCGACCGACGTAGGATCGGGAGAGGGATCTGAGCCTGCAACACACAAAGACAACTCATAAGTACAACGACTTAGCAAAATATAAGTCACAAGAAGATAACACGAATTGTGTCTAATAATGAGCAATAGTCACAATGCAAGGTCCATAGAAATCATGTTCGTATACTAAGCAAACTGTGCAAATGAATAAGCATGCTATCAGAATCATAAACAGATAACAGTCAAAGTGGCTACTACATTGGCCATATTCTCCCTTTCGAGAGCAGTCGGAATGAGAACACCAGCGACCGGGCCAGGGTACGCATGGGTCTCTAGTTCCCGGGGTCCGAAGTCCCAGGACAGAACACTCTGCAGAGGCAAACACATAAACTAAACCAAAGTTAACCCCGTCGGGTATCCTAAGGCTGAGGCTCAGTAGTGCCATATACCAATCACAAGCAAATCGGATGATGCACCTCAATCAATCAAGCATATCACATACCACATACAGATCTCTCACATAGCACATTAAACGAACAATAAGAAGTGCATCACATGTACTGATACTGATACTGAATGCGAATAAGCAATACTGAATGCGGATAAGCAGTAAGAGAAGCACTGATAATAAGCACTGACTTAGTACTCCAGTGGAGCAACGGTAACAACACAATAAGAGAATGGTCCCGCCCGGGCTTCGCTCTGGGGTTGCTGCATTTCCCACAAAATCGAGAGGTCCAGCGCAGAACACATAAGAGGGCATAACCGAAGTCAATATGCTGTACAAACGAATCAAGGTCAATTACAAGCCAATCCTAATCTATTTATCCAGTGTTTCTAACCGTGCATGTTGATGTAGTTTTAAGTTATCCAATGCACCATTGTCTAGTGTTGCAGTGTCAGGAGTGTGCACCGAAGTCCCTTAAACCAACACCCATGGGGAGGTGCTAAACAACTGGATAACGAGCATGAATGATTCACAGCCCTCGAGATCATTCATGTCATTCAAACATTCCATTGGGCATGTTCAGGTTAGCTACATTCTAACATGAAAGTCATAACGGTCTCTTTCTTAAACCTAGTCCTTTTCATTCAGTTCTCAGGCTGATACGGTGTAGCCGTAGGTGACCTTACGGCTTAGCCGTAGGCATCTTACGGCTTAGCCGTAATCTGCACTGCGGCGGAGCCGAGGTTCCCCAAAATGTCCATCTGTATTTACGGCTCAACCGTATTTTACTCTACGGTGCAGCCGTATCCTGGTCCACGGCTTAGCCGCAATACAATGTACGGCTTAGATCAGGCTGGGCCGTAGAAGAGTAGCAATTTGCCAACTCTCAGTTATTGTTAGATGTCAGTCTGTACTGTTCTAGGGTCAAGGTTACGGCTGGGTCTCGGCTTAGCCGTAAGCCATTTCACGGCTTAGCCGTAGCACATTTCACGGGTTAGCCGTGAGTGCACGGAGTCATTTTTCCTGCAACAGTTATAGTCATACAGAAAGCGAATGTTTTCAACTGAAATCGACTGAAAACAAGAAGATAACATCAAAACTAACTCAATAGGGCTGTCCAACACTGAGAAACACAATGAATAATAAAAACATAACAATCAAAGCAATATCAATATGTGTTCATACTACTTGGGCTTATACTTGTCTCACAGACGAAAATCACGCACACACGGTCGTTGCTTGGCTCAGTCCGCTGGAAAACACACACAACTTGGCTCCTCTCTCCCTCACGTGCAACAAACAGGAAGGAAAAGGAGTGAGAGAGAAGAGCTGAACGAGAGAGAGACGACTGAGGGAGACAGAGAATGATTGAGAGAGAAAAATAGAGTAGGTAGGATATTTATAAGTTAAAATGAGTCCAAATTACAAATAAGTCCAAACAGCTTACACAATTGTCAGTTTGAGTCAACTGACGGTCCAACGAGAGCAAACGAAATCATTCGGATCCAAGACAGTTACGAAGATCGACAAGCTCAACGAAAGACACGCGATGACGTCAGAATGACGCAAAACTGACAAAGTCAATCAAAAGCCAAAATTACGAAAAAGGGCTCGAACTACCTAAACTAAGTCAACTCAACTCAAACGATCTCTCCAAGACTCAAAGCCAAAGAAAAATAAAATCAAAACACACTTAACGATAAAATCACACGTAATTACCCACTAATCCGGATCAAATCGGGTCGGAGTGTTACAGGTAAAATGTCTTAAAGCTTATTGAATTGGCCATTCACATCAATATCATCAAATGGTCTAGAGCACCCAAACATCCAATTGAATCCCAAAAAGAAGACTTGCCAAATAGCACCTATGCCAACCAATGAGTGAAACAATTGTCAGCATCCAAATCCAGACTAGTCATTTTTGACCTCTACTATTTCCACCAACTCTATTCTTACCAGGCTCCCAGGGGTTAAACTTGGGTGCATCACTTTTTTCCTCTTGCGTGGGCTCCCTTCCCACTTTTATAGGCTTTATTTCTACGTATGCAGGCTCATTTTCCTTGTAAGTGGGCATTCTTTCTATATGTATAGGCTCTTTATTGTGTCCTAGCCCCCTTTGTTAGGTTACCAAAAAACAAATCTATTCAAATTCTTTGTTAGTAAGGCTATCAATCCAACCCTTTGACAAGGGCCCAACCCGGCTAGGCCTTTAAAAGCCCGCGCTTTGCAGGCTTTTCTTTTAATCCTAAAGCCCAATAGTAGGATGGGGCTCAAATATGAAAAACCCACAACAGGCTTGACTTAGTTGGCCAAAGGGAGCCTGGCCCAACCCTGTGTCAATTAATACATAAAATAAATAATATGTATTTTATAAAAATATATAAACATTTTCACACCAAAAAAAACCTCTAATTAACAATTAATGACAAATACTTTCTATTTGGCCAAACAATAATAACCAAATCCTTTTTTTTATAGAGAAATACTCAGATAATATTATTGATAAGACAATATAGAATCAACAATTACATTTTGTTTAATCAGTTCTATAGAAGATGACCACTAGACTGAAATTTCATTTACCTGTTGAGCATATAATGCTAACTTTTGAGCTACTACATTCCCATCTCTACTTACATGTTGCACTACAATACTGTTGAAAAACTTCAACAAAGCTTTAATTTCTTCAATCAAAGGACCCTGTCTAGATAGATTTGGAGAGGACATATTCAATGCGTCAACCGTGTACGAGGAATCACTTTCAAGAATAATATTTCGAACCCCAATGTAGCAAATCATTTGAAGCCCCTTTAGTGCTACTAAGGCTTCAATATCACCACATCACCCATCTCATCTCTAAGTACACCACACATACCCGCCTTCTGAAGTTTATTAAACAAAGCCCCATCAACATTAAGCTTAACAATACCAGTTGGCGGTTGCTACCATAAAGTTTTCTCCTTTAAAGAGGTCTTCTTGTGAATTAAAGAACATTTAAACTCCTAAATTAAAGATATTGCACCCTCAACGACTACCCATGAGTCCACTAGCTCCTGATTATGGATAAAGAGATACCTCCTATCCTATATTCCCCATGCCATGGAGAAAAACCTTTCCAAGTTAAATTTTGGCTCCTTCTCTACCAACTTTGATATAAACAAGCCAAAGTTATATTGTTCTTGAGCAAAGTCTACCCCCAAAAACCAATCTCTCCATACCTAATGCAATTGAGGAAAAAAGCATAAGTTATGCATGCAATCTTCAAGCTCCCCCATACATAGATCACAAATGGTGCTAAAAAGGACGTTTCTTTTTGCAAGAATACACTTAGTTGGTAATATCTCCCTACATTCTCTCCTTGCAAAAGTCTAGATTTTTTGTAGCACCTTCATATTCCACAACCACACCCAAAATTTTCTTCAAGTACCTGTGTTTGAATTTTCACCCATGCATTTGGTTCTGTCGTAACTTTAGCGCAACCTATAATAGCTTAGCAGAAAATTCACCAGATTTGTTTTCGGCCCATACCAATACATCACTCGGCATTGCCTTACAGGAATCTTCAGAATCACATATGCTTCATGAGGGAGAAATATATATTTCGGAATTTTTGTGTATCCCACCATTGAGTATTTGATCGATAAGAGCCTTTACTATAGCATCATCTGGTAGAACCCATTTACGTATGGTCACTTTGTAGGTCAAGGGAGTTGGTAACCATTTCTTTTCCCAAATCTTTATCTTTTCTCTATCACCAATGAAACTCTTTAAACATTAACACAGGTTAAGGTTCCAACGCATATTTCTAGTATGTAGATACACAACCAATTAATCTAAGTTAAAAGGCAATCACCACAAGAGAAAGACACGCAATTTTTACGTGAAAAACCAAAATGGGAAAAACCATAGGACCTAACACCGGTCTAAACTTAAATCAAGCACTATGCAAAAGATGTTACAAGATCTACTTACTACCATTTTCCCAGTTGGACACAACCTAAAGCACTGAAATTCTTCTTGCCGATGCACACGCCATTCACCTTCTGTAAGGTCCCAAATCCCACTAATCTTGATTTACGTTAATTAAGCTCGTTCTATATTAATTGAACTCGATTAAGGCTAAGTTAATGCAAAAATTATTGGGTTTGGGCCTTGGAAAAGGAGTTGGGCAGAGTTCGGTCCCACTTAAGTAGTTAAGGGCCTTTTCATAATTTGTCCTTGCACCTCTTGGACACCTCGTCCATTTCCTTTCGTGTAACTTTTTGCGTGGATCATCTTTCGTGTTGGGTCCGACTTGATCCGGACTCATCCTGGGTCAATTGAGGTCCTTTCGGTCTAAATTGAAATTCTTGGAAACTAGTGGGCTTGCATGCAACTCCAGGAGAAATTATGTTTAAAAGAGAAGCTCCACGTACCCTGCTCCTTCCTCCTTCGTTTCAGCTGTTGGAGCTCTCTCACTCCATCTCTTCATTTCACCTTGGAGCTGGAAACGGGGGATTCTGTGCTTGCATGCAACGGTGATAGCCTCCATCCCTCCTCATCTTCCTCCTTTGGGCATTCCCTTTCTCTCTAAGCTATAGACCTGAGAGAACCCATATTAGATTGGAAGTGCTTTCCCTAACCACATAGCAAGAGACAATTAGAGAGGGTTAGTACTGTTGGAAAAGGCAAGTATTGAGTCATATGTGTTGCATGCATGATTAAGTATGGATATTTACTTGCATTTCCCAGTTTCATCCATTTCCCTTCATTGATGTGAATGTAGTTTGATATGAATGTAGTGTGTATTGAGTTACAATGATAAAGATAGGAATAGAGGTTGTGGGAGTACAGAATACCTTAATTGGATGCTACTAGTAAGTCATAAAACCCCCTCCCAATACAGGTTCTGTACTGAATGAAATCGAAATTGAGCTACAGAACTGTATTTAGATTTCTGAAGCTTACGGTGAAGTTACGGCTAAGCCGTAAGCATCTACGGCTCAAAGTCCAGAGAGCATCAAAACGCGATTTTGTACTACGGCTCACCTACTGCTACGCCGTGAATTTCACTACGGCTAAACCGTATCCAGCCCGTACCCAAGCCGTAGGTCTTCCTACGGTGAGCTTTCCAGAGAGCTCATGGAACCCAGTTTCTTCTACGGTTTGCACACAGCTGCACTGTGGAACACTACGGCTACACCGTAGCCTCCCTGTAACCTAGCCATAGGCTTAGCACGGCTAAGCCGTAGGCCAACATACGGTTGGGCCGTAATTGCGCCTGAAAATCTAGAAGGAATTTGACCCACTCGGCTAAGCCGTAGCCTTGTACACGTCTAAGTCGTAAGAACCCAGCAAAACAGGATGTTTAGGACTCTTAATGATTTTGTAGGACCTTAGTATTGGCACCTTCTATACCACTACAGAGGCCCAATGGTAAGTACATGTTGGGGAGAATAAATGATTCTCGGAGGGTCTCCTAATGGCATGTCATGGATGTTGACATAAGAAGGGTGTCCCGTATGCACAAGGCAATACCAAGACACGGTAACACAACGAAACCGAACTTCTTATGTGTACATCGTATTGAATGCCCTTTTATTTGGGGGTGAAGGTAGTAATTCCTTGAGTACTCACTTAAGCTGAATGCATCCATATTGTTACGATATACCACCTTCAACATGAATTACTTCTTCTAGCAAAACCCTGAGGCAATTCAGACCCGAGCTTCTAATGAGCGCGTGTCTGACAAGCCAGAGCTTCTAATGAGTGTGAGCTTGCTAGCCAAGGGTATCATATGACTGATACAATTGAATCTGAGTCAGCACTACTCAGCTTATGCCCTTTTGGGTATATGTTATGTATGTCACCACTGCAGTAGATTTATGGAGGAGTAGTCGGCGCTCTTCGGGAAGCTAACTTGATCCCCTAGCGACCCATATGATATGTGTATGCTCTCTTTTGGGAGAATAGAGCGTCGTGGTTGCCAATTAGTAGGTATAACGTTTAAGTTGTAATTTCTCACTCATGCATTATGTTCAGTGATTATCCTTATTAATATATTATGTTATACTTGTTTCATATGCCTCAGTACTTGCTTAACCGTCGTGTTAATAGTGTTACTCTTGGTATTACAGGTTCAGAATCCGGTCCCAACGCGGACACTGAAGCGCACCCGAAGGGTATCCTAACGGTACCTCGGGATGTAGATGAGTGGAAAGATGGCGACGTCTTTTACTAGCCATCTCACGGAGCGCGACTATTCTTGGGAGATATCATTGTTATGCTTGGGACATGTTGTATCAAACACTTATGTAGTCTTTTTGGAATGTATTAAAGACTTCAACACTGTTATATGTATGTATATATGTTTACCTTTGAAAGTTAACGGACTATGAACTCATGTGCTCTTGATAATTACTGAGTATTTCGCAGGATTTTGGTTAAGATAAATTATGTTTGTACGTGCGTCAGCATACCTCACATGTTCATGTGGAATCTCCCTTATAGGAATTCGTGCATAATTCTTCAGGGCACGGATTTCTATGGGATTACGTATCCACGCCCTGGGGGTCCACTCAAATCCCCAAATTCCCGGGATCGGGGCGTGACACCTTCTTCAAACTTGATCCAACACGCCTTGAAGCCACTCAAGATGGACAACCTTCTATAAGAGAGAAGATAATCTTCTATAAGATAGTAGAAGCAATATTCTCTAGCACAAAGCTTCAGTATAATCTCCAATGAAAGCTTTAGAGAATAAGGGTATCTCCAATGTGTATTCTCAATTTGAAATAGAGAGATGGATCAGATAGGGTTGAGAGAAAACCCTTTTGTATATCCCCAATCTCGTGCCTCATAAGTATATTTTAATTAGGAAATGAGTTGACATGATGCAGGCAAGTTTACGTTGAAATCGAACTAAAAAATCGTAAGTCGGAACACTTTTTGCACTTACCCGATAGGTCGAAAAAATGGTCCAATCGGTCAGATTACTATTCTGCCTGGGTGAAAATTTCAGCATTTTCCTGTAAACTTTCGGAGGCCATAACTTTCTCGTTTAAACTCCGATTGAGGCGATATTGGGCTCTACGGAATCCTCTCGAAATGAGCTTTCCAATGTTAGGTCGTATGCCCATATCCAACGCTTAGTTTCTGAGATATGACCTTTTAATCCATGATATCCATAGAAAACCATTTTAATTTATCGCTCTTTCTTCTATTTATTTACTTCAGTGCATCCGGTGACTCAAATCATTGTCCATACTTAAATATGTGTAAAATACAATACTAATGGACTCAAGTTTTGTCCAACCCATGAATTTGTCAATACAAAAATACTTACAACCCACCCTCCATCTACATCCCTCCCATAGAATTCTCTTGGCTGCAAAAATCTCTTTCCAAGCAAAAGATGGGTTCTCACCTGCACTAGATTGGAGAAAAGGGACTTGTGGAAAATCCTTAGCCTTAAACACCCTGAAGAATAAAGATTGGTGATTGTGCATAAGGTGCCATCCTTGTAGAGGTTTTGGTTATCTTGAAAGGCTTCAGAGTGTTTTCAAGAAGATATTTTGGTCCTCTAGTTGTGGAAAGCGATTGATTGAATGCAATCACTTGGGTGTTTGGCTGAAAGGAATTCCTTTAGAAATTTCAATTCTATTTTAATGAAATTAGAGAGTAATTGGTTACTCTAAATGTTTCCTTCTGTTATGAGGTTAGATTTGCCAATCATATGACAAATGCATTAGTTAAGGGAGAGGTTGAGAGGTTGTCTCCTTAGATAGGTATAATGATGTAATTGAGGTGAGATAGTATAATGCTCTTGTACCTTATTAGTATAATGCTCTTGTACCATATTCCTCCCTTTTATTTTTTATTTATTATTATTATTATTATTTTTGTCTTTCTTTACTCTTGTACCGTTTCTTTTCTCTTAATAAATTTTTATTACCATTTAATTTTTTTTATACATAAGAAAAGGTCCATTCATTTGAAAAATTAAAAGAAAAGAAAAAACAAACAACAAAACAAACACACAACACAACAAACCGTACGCTTGAAAGGTATGCAAAGTAATTTAAATTTTAAAAATTTGAACTTTTGATTTTTGTAGTGTTTGTGTGTGCTTCATTGCTTCTAGAATGCAGAGACCAGAACAGTCGGTCTGAATGCTGATGATTCCTTCGTCCTGTGGACCAACCACAACCCCTGTGGCCCAATCATATCTAAAAGAATGCACCAATGGAACATACGTCTCCCCTTTGGGGCCACTGATCATAATTTTCTCTCAATCTAAACCCATCGGACGGTTCACATGTCAGGTGACGTGGCACCGACCCCTGCCAACCTCAGGAAACTCACGGAATTACCAGGCCACTTGCACATGCCGCTGTTTCAGTAGAAAAAAGAAAGAAAGAAAAGTCAAAATCGAATCCAATTTTAAAACCATATAAAGTACGGTACATCCAGATACTCCACGACGCACAGTCTATCCCCAGCACATCCCCACTTTAAGTCCTCCATTGATAAATCCGAACAGTTCGATACTATCTAAATATCGACTTACTACAACATTACTTCCAATCATTTAATAGATAATATTGATGTGCATATATCTTTCACTATTTTGATGAAAAATATATATTTTTTTAAAATATTAATTTGAAAATGACAAAATTTCATATTTCATCACATTATTTTAACCTTAATAGGTCCAAAAAAAAAAAAAATCTCTCACGGGACATATGCACATAAAGATTCTTCTAATTTAATTTCTCTCATGAGATTGAAATTGATTGAGCTATCCAACCCATTTAAATTTTCATCAATCAAACATTCAATAATATTAATCCCAGAGGGTAGTAAACTGTCTTATGACTATGATTTGCTTATGGTAGTTGTGGGTTCAAGCTGTGTTACTATACGGGGCCATGAGAGATCTACTTGACTGCATATGGATGAAGTGATTGTGTCTGTTAGCAAAAAAAAAAAAAACATTTAATAACGTTCTTATGAGTATATATTTAGAGATAGAATCTTATTGAACGGTCTGGATTAAACAATATAGATCCCACTTTGGAGATCAATTAGGGTGCCCCGAAGCATGCGGTGCATCGGAACTTTCCTTTTCCAAACGAGCGAAATAGCTGGCAAGCTGTAAACGGGAAAGCGGTGATCTAGAAGGAGAGGGAACAAAAAGCAATCTGCACCATCAAAACAGGATGTACGGCAGAGAAAATCGGACCGTTCGATGGAAAAAACCAACGGGCGAGATCTGACAGTGGATGACTAAGTCGGCTATAAATAGAGGTGTGAAGTCTCCCGTCCAGTCCGCGTTTCGCTTTTTCTTGGTTTTGGGGGTTTTATGTTCTCTCTCTCTTTTTCGCTCTTTCCGCGAAGAAGCGAGGAACTTTCTAGGGTTTCGTTTGCCGCCAACGCCTCCCTCTCTCTCTCTATCTCTCCCTCTATCACTGTGCTCGAGATCCAGGTTTTGTATTGGATTTAGAAGCATCTCTTAGATTTCGGTAGGTATTTCTTCTCTTTCTGGATGAAAGATCTCCACTTTGGTTTTGATTCTAGGGTTTCTAGTCTTGGGGTTTTAAGTTTTGGGTTAGGGTTTTGTGATCTGTGTCTGAATAATCTCTAGGGTTTTAGCCATGGGTTTTTGTTGCAGAGCTAGGGTTAGGGTTTTGTCAGAAGTCATTCAGCTTGTCTAGATCTGGATTTGGTTTCTAGGTTTTCCACTGTAGAGGTTTATTTTAGATCTGGGGTTTGGTTTTCTTTGAAAAATCATCAGTATTCGATTGATTTCTAGGGTTTTTGCCTCTTGTTTGGGTTGGGGGGGGGGGTGGTTTGTTTAGAGCTAGGGATAGGGTTTTGTAGGAAATAAGTTTCTTGTTCTATTTCATTGTTTGCAATTTGGGTTAGAATTATAAGTTGGTGATTAATTTGGAGAACGGAATGTTGGTAATTAGATGCGTGATTTTGTTGATGTGTGTTATTGGTGTAGGAAGTGCTTTTGGGTTTTGACTCTTAACGCTAAATTAAACATCAAATGAATGAATACACTGTAAAATTTGCTGTAAATCTCTAATTTTGTTGTTAATCAGAAAGGATAAAAGGGTTAAGAACTGGGTTTGAGGGTCCTATAGAATTCGATCAATTAAAACGATTTAATCAGGAAAAGGAAAAAAAGGAACTGTTGGGTTCGGTATTGATGCAAATATTGATATCTGAAAAGCAAATTGGATTTCAGGGAGTGATTTTGCGAGCAACCATTTGCGAATTCTGTGAATAAAGTGAGGATTACTACACAACTGGAGGGATTACTTTAGTATATGCCGCATACGGAATCAAGAAAGCTCTTGTGAGATCCTTTAGTCGATTCCAGCAATGGGCAAAACTGAGAGGTTCTCTAGAGAAGGGTACTCTACCAGCTTTGTTCCGGATTACAGTAGGCATGCTATTGAGATAATGGGGGAATCAGAAGGGTTTGGTAGCTCGGGTCGGGTTGAAACAGAGATGACTGCTTCAGAGGATTCTTGTGCTCCAAAACGAAAGAGCATCAGTCTGAATGTTGATATGTGTGACAGCTTTAATGTTCCTTTACAAGTCCTATCCCTTTCAAAGATGTCTAGGTCCCAAAGGAAGGAGTTGGAACTGAAACTCAGATCAGAGCTGGAACAGGTTCTGAGTTGTCAGAAGAAGATCTCTGCGAGGTGTACCGAGGAGATGACTGTGTCAGCTTCTAGTGACATCCTTAGCTGTAGTGTTGGGCGAAAGAGGCCACGGCTGGCTGAGTGTTCTCACAAGCAGCTTAAGATTCCATCTGGGCAGGGGAAGAAACGGGCTCCTGTTAGCCGTAATGGGTCAAATTTGAAGCGGGGTCTTTCTGGTCGGTTTGAATCGGTGAAGCTAACAGCGTCCTCTAGTAGCAAGGATGCAATGTTGATGAATCAGTGTGAGATGCTGCTGAAACGGTTGGCAGCACATAAGTTTGCGTGGGTTTTCAAAGATCCTGTTGATGTGGTGAAGTTGAACATTCCTGATTATTTTAATGTTATTAAGCATCCTATGGATTTTGGAACAATAAGGAGTAAGATGGCTTCTGGCGCATACTCAAGTCCATTAGATTTTGCGGCAGATGTTAGGCTTACTTTCTTTAATGCGATGACTTACAACCCGCCTGGAAATGATTTTCATGTAATGGCTGATACACTCAGCAAGTTCTTTGAGACAAGGTGGAAACCAATCCAGAAGAAAATTCCGGCGGCGGATTCACCACTAGGACCTGCAAAATCAGGCTTGTCTAGAGAATTTGGAGATATGAAGCCATCCTCACAATCTAAAAAGAAGAAACATCCTCATATGGACCATAAGGCTAACATGGAGAGAATGAAAAGGACAATGACACTGGAGGAGAAGATGAATCTAAGTAGGGACTTAGAATTGCTGGAAGGGGACATGCTTGAACAAGTTGTCAATTTGTTGAGGGAGCATAATTGTGGTGACACAACTAGTGAGGCTGAGGTAGAGGTTGATATTGAAGCTCTCAGCGACGATACACTTTTCAAATTGCGGAAGCTTGTGGATGACTATATGACGGATAAACAAAGAACTCAGGTGAAAGGTGAAGCATGTGAAATAGAGGTACCCCACGCTATAAACTGATTCATTCAGTTTTTGTTTTCCTTTCTTTATGCCCTTTTACTTTCATGATGTCTGTGTACTAAGTGGAATGGTTGTTCCTTTGCAGCTCCTGAATGAGTCGGGACTTAGCAATTCATCACTGCAGCTTTGCAAGGGTTGGCGCTCTCTCTCTCTCTCTCTCTCTCTCTCTCTCTGTTGTTCTTGTCATCTTTGGGTTTTTTCTTCTAATTTTTCCTGTCTTGCTCATCTGCAGTCAATGATCCGGTTGATGAGGATGTAGATATTGGTGGGAATGACCCTCCTGTTTCAAGTTACCCTCCTGTAGAGATTGATAAAGATGCAGCACTAAGAACTAGTAAATGCAGCAGCTCAGGCACCTCCAGCAGTGACTCTGATTCTTCATCCAGTGGTTTGTTCTTGTTTTCTTCTGTTATTGTGATTTTTTTTTTTGAAAACTCTAGTATTGTGATCTTTTGTGGCCAGTTTTTATATATTCGTAAAAGAGGTGGTTTTTCTAGTCAATCCCTCAGCATTATTTTAAGTGTGGACCTGAACATTTTAAGCAACAGCATGTGTGCATGCATCTGTATCGAGACATTCATATAATGCTAAGATGCTATTTAGTTTACAATAGCAATATCATTTTAAGTTATATAGATTCTACTAAGACAATGGACTTCCTTATTACTGTGGTCATACTCAAGACAGGTATGTTTTGTTTGTATGTGCTCTTTCTTCTGAGGCATAGAAAGACAACTGAAGGCATTGAGCTCTGACTGTACTGTGTGAGAGTTTTATTTTTTCCAAATGGGATAAAAAGAGCTAGAAATTTATCTGATTTTGATGCTTGTGCCTGCTTCATGGTTTTATATATCTTGGAACTGGATGGAATGGTGCTCTTGTCAAGCATGCAGTATAACCCCCATGGTTTTTGCTCTCTTTTACCTCAAAAGAGGGCATTCC
Organism: Sextonia rubra; assembly: GCA_037013555.1. Classification (NCBI taxonomy): domain Eukaryota; kingdom Viridiplantae; phylum Streptophyta; class Magnoliopsida; order Laurales; family Lauraceae; genus Sextonia; species Sextonia rubra. The sequence goes on from JASUAD010000010.1 coordinate 8,494,209, forward strand.
TTGAGTTTCACTTGGCTAAAACTGAATCTTTAGCCCCTTTAAAGATATTTGAGCCTCCATGTTGGCCTATATCTCTGCTATATTTGAATTTTTTATGGCTGAAGCTTGAAAAATGAAGCCTCCTTTTGACTCAAATCCCATGTGCAGCAACCATCCATGCTCATCAGCTTCTCAGGAGGTGGAGCTCAATGCTTAGGACTACGTTTTAACCCAAATGACATCAATGGATGCTAATCAATGACTTCCTAAATCCAATGATGATTTCTTGTGCCAGCCGATGAAGTTGATTCTCCCTACTATAGTGCTTGCTCATGGAGAACCTTTAGGATGACACGTTTGGTTAACACTTTTTGCAGAAACACGCTCATTGAAGAAAAATGACTGCTAATTTTTCACATTGCTGTGGAAAAGTATTTCCTATTGGGGAGGCGATGTGGATTCGCCTTTTCTGTTGACGTCATACAAACGTGTCCTTTGGCGTGTCTTGATTCTTTTAAGGGTCCTTTTTTTTTTGCACTCATTTTAATATGTAATTGTGATTCATGTGGGAGGCAAATGTCTCTTTTTAATCTTTTGCTCCATCTCTTCCTGGTCTACAATTGGAGGGTGACCAACTTTTCTTTAGTGCTGTTTAACCTTCTTCACCATGTGCGAGCTATTACACTTAAGATTTGTGGTCCTTGTCTATTTCGTCTCAGATTATTCATAAGATGCTATTTGCATGAATTTTTGACATAATTGGTTCAGTCATGAGCTTCTGACAAAATTTTTGATATAAATTTTGTTATCATTGGCGCAGCCCTGGATCTTGGATCGATTGTAGAACAATCTCCCGAAGGATTGTTCGAATCCAAAGAAGGATTTCCAAGCACAATGAAACTCACGAGCACAACTAGAGAGAGAAAATCTCTTGAACTGAAATTATATTGATAAAATCATACCTTTACAATGACGAACTGCTCTTTATATAGGAGAGATTAATTCTAAAATAGAAGGCCTAATTGTACACAAACATAAACTACTAAAAATAAAAATAGGAAGTAAATAAAGATAAAGAAGGATAGGGATCCTTGAAGAAGCCAAGGATCAATCGGATGTCCTTCGGGCCTGTGATCTGGGCCGGACTTGGGTTTGGCCTGCATCAATCATCTGATCTTCTGATAAAACTCAAAATATCGACATATACTTGCAATTAAAAAAAGGTCTCCTCTCTTGATTTTTTATTCAGATTATGCCCTTTTTATATTTTTATATCATTGACTAGTTTTCAACAAGGTGGGATTTTATATTCCTACAAAAGTCAAATTTGCCAATTGAATTCTAGGGCCCACTACTAATCATATGAAGTGGGATCTGATTACTGAGGTTTCTTGCTCATTTGTTTATTATGATGATACTTAGGGCCCTCTACTTGTTCAGAACTCCATTGATCAGATCTTGTAGTCCTGTCAGCTCTTCCCATTTTCATCATCGGTTCTCCTAAAATAATCAACTTTTGGCTTATGTTACTCCATTAATAGTTCAGTGGCAAGACAGCTGAGCCCTACTTAGAGAGGCAAGGTCCATCCCTGGTCTCCATGTTAAAAGTATCACTCTACCGCCATTTGGAAACCAGTTACCTCATTGAGCGGAGGAAAAAAAATAGAAAAAAAACCTTGCATTTTGAGTTCATCATCTTGTTTGATGGTCTGATATTCTTCCTCAATATGGTTGGCAAGTTTGAATAGGCATGTGTCTCTTTTTAATAGATGTGGTTAACTGATGGTAGGTTGGGTTCCTATTGTTTTGAGACTCTTTTGGGGTTGGGTGAGAAGTTACAAATCAAAATACTCTGAATTCATACTATTATCTTCATTGACTTGTATATAAATAGAATAAAGGAAGTGGAAAAGACACATGAGTTACACATAACCTATAACAGCCCCTTAAAATAGGCAATTAGGCATGAATGACACTTATTTGCGTAGTGGATGTTGTAGCCTACAATCACTAAAACAACTTTAAACCCACACATTACTATCCATTAAGACCCACATTACTATGCACTAAAAACAAACATAACTGAAAATCTTAAGTGAAATTAATCCTAGTTTATTTCTCTAACAGAGATGTGCTTAGGGGCTGGTTCATGTTCGAACTGTATGTGACTTACAACTATTGATGGGGCCAAAAATATAGATAAAAATTTTGACTATGATTTGGTCCACTGGCCTAATAGGCTACGAGATAAGGGACTGTAATGTTTTTCTTAGAGCAAATTTCATTCTGTTCTCTATGTGGAGAACATGGACTCATTTGAGGATTGGATTGAGTTAGCAAGGGACAATTGAAAATTTTCTGTTGGTTGACTTTTTCTAAGCGCACTGATTTTGTCTTGAATGGGGTTGGAATCAAAAGGTTCTTGCTTAGCAAATTAGCTCAGGTTAGGAAGGGCTTTGTGCCTGTAGTCTTATGGTACTGTAGCGGCTTGATTAGGAGCGGTTTAGGTTGTGGTAGATAGAGTGAACGATGGCAGCTACCACCTGGATTTCTCTACTGTTATTAGGCTGCATGGCATATACTGCACGCCATCAGCTTGCGAGCTGAAAGTCCATGGGCCAATTGGGTCAGGTAGAAATTTATTCTGGTTCTTTTCAAGGCAGGTTGGTTATTGAGGGCAATTCTGTAAGTGCTGTTTCATGGGTTTCTACCATGTGGATCAGTGTCTTTAGAAGTTCATTTTTAATTCTTAATGTGATCAAACTTTTGTCCGCTTTGCTTCAGGTGGGTTTCAGGCATGTGAATCCATCTGCTTATGAGATAGGAGACAGCTTGGCCCATTCAAAAATAGATAAATAAATGAATAACAGAAAGGAAAAAAAGAGACATTAGACAGTTTGGCAAAGCAAGGGGATAGTGTGAATCCTTTCATTGGTTTGCAGTTATGTCTTGGTTTGGTCTTTTAAGTAGACAGTTGGTACTAGGTTCTTATACTGTTATCTTCTTCTCCTCCTTTTAAAATGTGTTTTCTCACATGGAATAAAATTTACAACTTATTAAAAAATAAGTTTTCTCCATCTTTCTCCTTTCATAATTTAAGTTTTTGTTACCAATCAGAGAAGGAAAAGGTCAAGGACATTCTTTTATGATTGTATATATATTAATTCTTATTTGTCATTCTATTGATGCTGCTATGGTTGAAAGATGGACGGACACTGAGCTACTATTTTATTTTTATTATTTTCAAATGTTTTTTGTTTTTCATTTTTTTACAAAAATGGAAAATTGTTTTATTCATGACATGATTTATGAATTAGATGGGATCCGTTTGATGCATTCAACAATTTGCTGTATGATTTTGATTTTCAGAATGATGCCTAAAAAAACTAACGGTCTCAACCATTAACACATACGAGGCAACCTCTGATAGGAGTTCTAACTGTGTCTAAAATAGGAGCTAAATGAATTTCTTGTAGACAATTGCTGAATGCATTTTGGCAAATCTCTTCTGGGAGTTTTGGCTTGCACAGATCGAGGTCCCCTCCATCCCACTTCTATGTGCCTGGTTTCTTGATTATTCCTATTTATGAGGAAGGTTGTTAGCCATTTAGTCTTTAATGGGCTGAACCAAAGTTAATGTTCTCATGCAAGTGTCTCTCATCTCCAAATGCTGAAATGCCTTTGTCTTATTGGTGTACTTGCCATGGATCATTTGCTCTACTGCACTGAACATGAATTTTTTTCTGTACCTGTTCTTGATTTTAGATCAGTCTGTCTTGCAGATTCAGACTCTGGCACTTCTTCTGGGAGTGAATCTAATGGTGGTAAATCTCCACCTTCTGGTAAAGAAGCAAAGGTATGAATGGATCTCACAGCATACACAAATTTTGGAGAATGTGATAGATGCCTTGACTGAAAACTGTTTTGGAGTTCTGATTGGGCAAATCCCATAAGAGACAGCATTTCAGAAGGGTGAATTTCCAAATTAATCGCACCTTTCCCATAAGGGAGTCCCAATTTTATTCTGAAGTCTGCCATAGATTGTGCTGAACCAGCACTCGTGCGGTGGAAAGGCACATCCCAGTGTACGGAAGGGGCCTTGACTTAGGAATGAGTTCATGGGCCCAGTTTGTCTAGATTCTTTTTTTTAAGAACTCAAGTTCTAATGATTAATTGGTCATTACTACTAGGTTTCTTTTCCTTATATTTTTTTCTTGTCTCAACATCTTTCAGCTATGTTCTTGAAGTTAGATTGGGCAACCAATATTAATTTCATTGTACAGTTGCAAGTAGAGGACTGCCAAAAGTCAGAAGTTCCTTTGGTGGAGTTTATGGGCCTGTTTGGCATCATTCTGGAAAAGTTTCATTCAGAGAATTAATGAAGAAAAACTTGTTATGGCATGCATTGTCTACGATGAAAAACTTGTTATGGCAGGCATTTTGTGTGTGTTTTAAAGAGGGAGGGGGAGATGTGCTGAAAGGGAGAAAAAAATGCCCGTCAAACAAGGTAGTTTATTTATTTATTCTCATAATGAAACATTCTCAGAATGATGTCAAACTTGCCTTAGGCATGCTCCTTTGACAGTAAACATTGTAGTCAGCCAGATGCATGGCTAATATCTAGATAATTAGCTTCGGTTAGGAGTTTGTATGTGGTATGTTTTTTGCCACAAGGCATGGGCCAAATGGGATATGTTAACTCCGACTTGGGCATTTTAAAACTTGCCCATCATTGTTATCATGATTCTATGCTATGCATCCAATTCCTATGTTTCACATGGAATCCCAAGGATAAAAATCTCTCTTCTATGCAACAAATTCCATTGGCACATGATTCATAGGGTTGCAGTGTGAGTGTTATTAGTCAAGGGATTTCGTTGTGCTGCTATTTTTAAATGGTTATTTAGTTGTTAATGAAATCTTTTATGAATTTTTGTGATTTTGGTGAGGCTTTAAAGGTTTAATAGGCCATTTATGTATGTTACTAAAGCATTCAACCAATGCTTATGCTTTTCTTCTTTTTTTTTTTTTTTATAAATTTTTCCATCAACAACTTTTTAACTCGAGGGGAATCATAACCATGTAAGGATAATGATTGGATTTTATGTTTTATTTTTATTTAAATAGAGCAAAAAAATAATTATATTGTAACTCGTTTATTTATCCTAGTAGTAGTTATGTCTTAACCATATTTAGCTATTACTTATCATTTATGATATATTAATATTTGTCAATAATGTTCTCCATTTGATATTATCATAGTTTTATGTCATTGTGTTGATGTTGCTTTGGATGAAAATTGAATTCTTATAAGAAAAATAATTCTATGATTTGCAATATTATTCACGGTGCGATTCGATTCATCTGCTTGAAAGATTTTCCAAATGCTTCCAATGCTTCGGCCTAGTTCGAAAGTTAGAATAATAATAATGAATATGATGATGGATTTTAAATTTGCCTTTTTACTCATTAGGGCTTCAAAGTAATTTTTAGAGAAAGGAAGGACAAATTTCTCTTTCTGAAGTGCTGCTGATAACCCCAAGGCAATATTTGTTTGCAAGTGGTAAAATAAATTTGTGGTCTAGCAATCTAAGCTGCCAAAAATTTTATTTTACTCTGTTTGGTTGGTCAAAACAAGTGGGAAAAGCAAGTATCAGTAGGAAAACAAAAAAGAGTGTACTTTGTCAAGACAGCAAAAAAATTCTTGCTAAGGGACAAGTAAAGTGGTTCCTTTACTACTTGGTTCTACTTGACTTCCCTTCTTACCTTGCCTTGCCTTAATCTCATGAAAATAAATGCATCTATACCTGACCTTTACCTTTTTCAGGTAAAGTGGTTCCTTTACTACTTGGTTCCTTTACTACTTAACTTCACTTCTTACCTTGCCTTAACCTCATGAAAATAAATTCATCTATACCTGACCTCTACCTTTTTCATTTATTTGACATTTACATTACCATCACCTATGAATAAATTAAATGTCCTATGTGTTTGAATCCTGGGATGTATAAAATCCTTGGCACAGGAATTTCTTGTCTGGAATGCTGTATTTGTGTCCGTGTTTTTGAATTCTCTTGTATATGGTTATGCAACTGGGAACAACTGTGGTGTTTCAGAAAGGGAACAACTTAAAATTCAAAACCTATTCCTCGAATAAGGGAACTTAGTGCTAGTCCGACTATGTGCTTAACTCGCTGTTTCTAACAGAAGTCTGATCATATGATGAGGTCTGATTTTATGATGAATGGTGAGTTTCTTGGATTTAGTTAATTGGCGCATGTAAGAACTTCCTTTGGTTTCCTTGTAGAAGTAACCACCAATTAAGTATGACAGATGCGACTTTAGAGAGAGATGGGGGCTAAATAGGGAGGGATGCTAAATATTTTAGAGAGTGCAGTAGTTTACATATAAAAGTAACTTGCCAACTAGAATATGCCAGGTGTTCATAAAGCTGGGAGGTGGGAGGAAACAGTTGAGATTCATTATATGAAGGGGTGTTTGGATTAAAATGGAGCATGATATTAACATATTTATATAATGTCAGATTTTATCATCACAAAACATTATTAATATTGTGACTATAGTACTGTTTGGCAGTTTATACAAAATTCTAACATAAAATAAACTGCACTGTTTGACACGCTTACAGAATATGCCTACGAAGTGAGAAATGGAGCTATCAGAAATCAAGTGCATCATCTAATGCAAAACTAGAATAAAACAGAAGAAAGGGCCCCTCTTAATGGTAGATCTGAGGGGACCCGCCCAATTTTGGTGACCATGTAGAAATTTAAGGTTTTTTGTTAAATTATTCATTTAATATTTGAATTCACAATAAAAAACCAAATGGATGGAACCTGCCTGCCATATATAGCAATTATGGTGGGACTTCATTAATGTTAATAAATAAATACACCATCTTATCAGAGTGATATTATTCAGTGGGCCTACCATAGATTAGAAACATTAGTATTATACCTGAACTTATTATCATGATAGGCCCTAAGTAATGTTGGCCATTGTTGAGGGATCCACTAGCAGTAAATTATCATGGGACCTACTTGATTTTGTTTATCAAATGTTGGCCTATTAACAAATTTGGGGATTGTCTAATATTGGTAATCAACAATAAGTTATCTAATGTTTAGAAGGGCGGCTTGGTCCAATGGTAAATGTTTACTAGAATATTTTGGAAGATGCGGGTTTAAGTCACGGAAATAGCCTCTTCACGATGAAGGTAAGGCTGCGTACATTTTGCCCTCCCTACACCCCGCCATGTGGGAGCCTCATGCATTGGGCTGCCTTTTTTTTTTTTTTTCATAAGTCATCTAATGTTTATCATCATGATGGGCCTTGCCATATGTTTGCAATTATGGTAAGACCGACATAATATTTGAAATCTATGTACACTTAATTTTGTTTATCAAATGTAAGCCTATTGTAACAAATGTGGGGCCTATCCTATGAAGCACGGGTACTGGTACGAGTACCGATACGGGTACGGTATGGGTATGCCGATACGGTAAAATCCTAAAAAAACAGGATATGGGTACGGCTGGTGTACGCCCATTAAATAATTATATTTTTTAAAATTTTAATAATGCAATATGCTAATAATTAAAATATATTAGAATTCTTAGATGCAACAAGCCAACAATTACTTAATACCATCACAAATTCAACCTAATGAAAAAAAAAGAGCAACAACAATATTATTTTTTATATTTCATAATCCAGCATTCTTTCGTTCTTCTTCTTCTTCCTCCTCCTTTCCATTTTCTTTTTTTTTAAATTGGAAATGAGGGGATTGGAGATGGGTTAGGACAAACATTTTTCTTTTTAAGTTCGTTGAAAAGGGTTAGGGTTAAAGTTAAAAATTATATTTTTAGTTTTTTCAAACTCTTACGAAAGTTTTTCCAAAAATAAAAAAAAACTCTTAAAAAGGTATCAGGAATATACCCATCCTGTATCCACAAATGTACCTATTCGGTATCCACAAAGTCAAAACATACCGGGTACGTTTGACCGTATCCAGTATGTTTTTTTACAGTACCCATATCCGGTACGTGTACGGGCAAGTACCCGGTATGGGTACGTGTACATTTTTGAAGTACCCGTGCTTCATAGGGCCTATCTAATATTAGTAATCAACAATAAGTTATCTAATGTTTATCATCTTGATGGGCCTTACCAGATGTTTGTAATCATGATAAGAGCCGCATAATATTTGAAATCTATGTATCACCAATCTAATGTTGTGAGTCCTAGTTGGACCCATTTCTTATCCTAATCACAAAACCAAAAAATCAATTTTGAAAAAGAATAGTGGGACCAGTATGATATGGTTGCCCATATGCTTACACTAGGAGACATACCCAGTGTTACGAAATTTGGTTTGGACACCATTCATGTTTGCCCTCCAAATGAAATGTTTCGGCTGATTCACAAATTTTAGTGAAATATTTTGGAAAAATTAATGTATATGCTAGTATGTAAAAATAATGTCACATTTATTTTATTCTACTAAATCAATCCAATATGTCTATTTATATTTGATGATGGGCTATTTCATATTAGAGTTAAACTAGGCTAGTTTATTTATATGAAAATGTTTTTTATTGGATCAAATTTTGATTAGGGCCCATATAGTTTTAAAGATTTTTAATAGATTGCTGCACAATTGATCACATTAATTTCTTGAAGCCAAAAGGTCAAATAGGTGTTTTTAGTTTTACGTTTAAGTTATAGAAAATATATTTGAAGTTATTTAGCCCCATGTTTTCATTATTTATTTATTTATTTTGAAGGCATCCTACATGTTGGTATGAATTGGCCAAGTTAATGAAATTCTGACTGAATAGAATGAATTGGAATGATTTTTGGTGCGAATAATTATAGGGGTTGCATTTGTTTCGGCAGAGCAAACAACATGAAATTTTTTGGAAATTTTGGGCGAAACGAACTGAATTTTGTAATGCTAGTTGTACCACCACTTCTCACCCTTATTTTCAAAAAAAATTATCTATTAGATTATTTTCTTTACCTTGAATGATTTAGTAGAAAGCTTTTACAAGAAATTAAGTTATAATGCATTCCACCGCATTCAAACACCGGCATTTTAGGTGGGTAGATTATGTTAAATCTGGTAGATTGTTAGAATCTTAATCTAGTGGATAATATTTTAGAACTTTTAGAAATATCTTGTTGCCAAACACGGCCTTATGATTTTTAAATAATTTATATTACAGTGTTTATTTATGTGCTTATCTTTTTGATCAGTATTGTGGTGGGAACTGCTCTGTGACAATGTGCACCATCCACTGAGTCTCAAAGCCTTTTTTTACCCTTTCGTTTCTCCAAAATATGGGGAAGAAACCATGGTGCAAAATTGCAATTGCGGTCATCGCGTTGTATTGCAATTTCTTGATCATTGTGAGTTCGCTATCATTGTGGTGTGAATTATTATTTTACCCCAAACAAATTTGAAAAAATATCCAAAAATACAAAATATTATAAAATGCTAGAAAATAATATTTTTTCATTTGTAAACATTTTGAAGCAAAATGTTGGCCCCTCTAAGTCATTATCGTTGTTTTATCGGGAATTTGTGAAGTTTGTTCTTAATTAAATAGATTTACATGTATATATTAAAGTAAGATGAAATGTCACAAATTTTACGCTCTGCATTGCTATCAGAATTTTGAACTAATCGTTAGTGTTAAACACTCAAAGTCAAGAAACTAGTAGTAGTAGTGCAGATGTATCGTACTCAATTGCTCAATCACCAAGTAAATTGAGTGTGAATTTTAACTTTCGTGTAACATTTGCTACTATGTCAAGATTAATTCATTAATTAAAAAGTGGAGTAGGAACACTAGGGGTAATGTTGTTGAGGGAAGAAGCCATTGTATGAGAATCCACCAAAATCTTGTAAATTACTTGAGTTTTGTTGAAACAAGAAGCTTAGGAACAAGAATCAAAATAGTGGTAGCGGTTGGCTTGGCAGCCGGTTGCTGAAACACTATGTAGCTGGTCCTACATAGTGGATAGCAGTGAGATTCACAAAAATTGCAAAAAATTCAGTATATTGTAAAAAACTAGAATCTGTTTTTTTTTTTCCGAAAGTAACTAAGAAAAGGGGGTGTAGTGGTCCCTATATTATATTTTTAATTTCTTTTGGGTGTGTCTTCTAGCTTTAGATTAGAAGGATGTGATGTTAGGGGCCCAACTTGAAGTAGAATTGTGGTAAAAATGGAAGAATAGAAGCAAAAAGAGAGAAAGGAGGTCCTTTGAAGTCATTTAAACCCTAGTTGTTACGTAGTGGCGCTAACACTGAAATAGTGTTGCTTCCCTTACCGCTACGTCCGATGTAACGTACTGGCCACTAGTTTTGATCCATTCTTGGGAAGCTTTACCCAAGCTCCACAAATGGTTTGGGAGATTAAAAAAAATGAAAAAAGAAGGGGAGGGGTGGGGCGGGGCCGGGCCGGGCCGGGCCGGGGTTGTTGGGGGGGGGTGTGGAAAGTAAAAAAAAAAAAAAAATCGTTGATTGATATTTGACTGTTATTTCCGTAATATCGGCCATTGTGATTGTTATAATTGTTATGAAGTATTATTTTTATTGTTTTTTTAATTTTAATACCCTGGCCTTTATGACTGATATATTGTAAATAACGAGATGGTACAGGCAGTTATCATTTCATAACGGCCATTATGAAATGGTAAAGGCTGTTATGAAATGGTAACGTCCGTTATTTTAAACCATGGAAGAAAGTCAAAGTAGATTGGCCTTGATCCAAGGAACTCATGTACTGGCTGATGTCAATGTGCCAACCAATGGTTTGCCTTCCATGCCATGTTTTAGTTTTTGTAGTTTCTGCAGTTTCTTTAGCATGCCTCTTCAGAATTCCCTTGCTGAAAATTTAGGGTTCTAAATGGGCCTTCAAACTGGTGGCGTAATAAGCGCTGCTAGCTTTTAATTCCTTGAGAGTTTCCTATAATTGTCTCACTGTATTTCCATTTATTGATTGCCTGATTGAAATTTTTACACTACAGGTAACTGTAAATCCTGATGTTGCTTTGGATCAAGAGAGAAGTGATGTTCTGGATCCACACAATGGAGGCCGTGAGTTTCTTTCTTATGTGATCAAATGTTCTCTTCTCAAACAATTATTGAATGCTAATCTAATATTGAACCGCCATATAGGCCCTGGGTTGAATCAAGCTGAGAATTTGAACCAATGTAAACCTGTTTCTACTGAGGTGGATGATCATCAAGAGGGTAAGCATGTTTTTTGAGTGAGATGGATCGCTGTTAAAAGCATTTGATATCAGTGTATCCTTGTCCTTACGCCACGAACATATATAGGGGGAAATGCTCCATCCGAGAGACAGGTTTCCCCTCAACAGCGTTATCGGCATGCTATACTGAAGCGCCGCTTTGCAGATACCATCCTTAAGGCTCGAGAGAAGACACTAGACAAGGTCTGCTACGAGTCCCTTGGGTTGCTTATTCTAATTTGTGCTTGATGGATGTATATTTCCCTTAGTTTGCACTTCAATTGTTATTTTCTGTTTTTCTTCCTGAGGTCAGGTTGATAAAGGGGATCCTGAAAAACTGCGGAAGGAGAGGGAAGAACTTGAAAGACTGCAAAGGGCAGGTATTGACAGACACCTCTTTTTCTCTCTCAGTTTCAGTGTTAGTACTTAGAACCATGTGTTGTGTTGTCTTCACAGTATTCGTATATAAAAAAATCTACATGTTTATTTCCTTGACATCATATAAAACTTTTCCCTGATCTATTTCTTCTGTGTTCTTTTTCTACCAGAAAGGGCTAGGCTCCAAGCCGAAGCAAAAGCTGCAGAGGATGCTCGAGCGCAAGCTGAAGCAGAAGCTGCAGCTGAAGCTAAACGGAAGAGGGAAATTGAGAGAGAGGCTGCACGTTTGGCCTTGCAGAAGGTAACTATGAGTTCTTTTAGGAGCATGTGATCTTGGCACTCCCTGTTATTAGCATCTAAAATTTCTTCTGTTGGTTTCTGCAGATGGAGAAGACTGTTGAAATTAATTATAACTGTGAATTTCTAAAAGATTTAGAGATGCTCAGTTCTGCTCCGACCGAGCAGGAACCTAGTTCTGTTGATGAGACAAGCCCAAATAATTCTCAAGATGGCTTGGGCAGTTTTAAGTTTAGAGGTAGCAATCCCCTGGAGCAGCTCGGATTATATATGAAGGTTGATTATGAGGAGGAAGAGGAAGGTGATGCTGATGCTAAGGGGGCCCCACTAAATGATGTTGAGGAAGGTGAAATTGATTGATTTTGTGTCATCTGCTATAACATTCAGCCAGAAAGCCGGAGGGGTGAAGGGAAAGAGTTCGGATTTGATGGGGGTATGCCTGCCCGGCCTTGACCTCTGTCTCAGTTTTGTGTTTCACGACAGAGAGTCAATTCTTTGTTTCCAGTTCACGATCCCACTCAAAACATTTTTTATGGAAACTGATTGCCTGTGAATATGTTGTCTTGCTACTTGGGTTCTTGAATTAATGTGGGCTGGTGGCCATAATTTTCTTATATGGAGGTCGGGTGGTATGGGCTATGACTAGTGGTGGGGAGGTTGGTGGATGGTGGTACTAGGCTTATACGAGTTTGAACATGGCAAGGTCTGGATATTTATCCTTAATAGTGTCCTGGGTTCATGATCTTCGGGAAAGACAACTACCCACATTTCATGATTATGCGAAAGTACTGGTGGCCTCCTTTATTGTAAAAAGATGAGAGTAGATAATGAATGGAAAAGAGCATTCCCTTTTGCACTTGGAAAGCAAACTTGTGAACGAATGTGGAACATACAGTTGTTGCATGTCGATCATTGGTTATTATTTTCTATCGTGAATTAAGGGTTTGGGCAGACCGGCATTTGTTAGAGAATCTAGGCGGTCTGCCATCAGCCTTTATAAAAAGTGAGGATTTTAAATGGTTGCTACCAGCTCCGCTGATTTTCCTTTTTGCGATCATTTAGCCCCTCTGTTTTGATGTGCTGGCACTGTTTCTATTAATGTAAATGTTCCCTGAGCATCAGGTGTTGATGCTATTTTTGGGATATGGATCATTGCCGATCGGATTCTGGGTGAATTATGACCTATTACCATTCTGTTTCTGTGAGCGCAAGAATTTGTTGCTTTTGGAGTGTGGAACATTTCTGAATGTTATCAATGTAAAAAAAAAAAATATTGAGTCTTAGATGTGCTTATCGTTGGACTTTTTTTTTTTTTTTTCCTTCACTCAGTTGTATACTGGCTCCCTGACTGGGCAAGTTGGAACAGGTTCTAATTGAGTGCCGGAGTGGTCCTGTTTGAGATGTTTTAGTTGGGGTCCTAAGATTAGTGATTAGTGATTAGTGATTGCCAGCCATTCTTTCATTGCCTTGAAACTCTCGAGAAATTCAAGGCCTACCTTAGGATAGTCTTGTCAGCTTTTGGTTTATTATGTGTGCGGGTACCCTCTAAAGAAGAGTTTATGCTCGTCAGAATTGGGTAATTTTCCGGCTGAAGGTTAAGAGCTTATTCTTTTACAAGAATTTTTGTAAAGAATATAGGTTGTTGGGGTTTTTAAAATATGATTTCAAACTCCTTATTTCATCGCAAGCATTCTAGAATTTTACCTACTTAAAGATTATAATTAGCCTTTGAAAATTTTAGAATTCTACATTCTTTAGTTTTTGTTGGAATTTCTGGATGTTCAAGTATAAAGGAGCATTCGGGAATTTGACTATATTTGAGCTGAAATTCTCCAGATAAAACTTTTTTAATTCTTGCAAAGAAACAAGGCCTAAAAGTTGAGCTGAAGAGATAACATGCAGGTCAAAAAAACAAAGGAAAAAGCAAAAAGAAAAGAGGTAGCAGCCTGTAATTTGATTGATAACTTGTAATTTATATATTTAATAAGTGATCAATTGAATGGACTGTTTCAATGAAATTTAGGGAGCGATAATTGCAATTTGTGACAACGACATTGGCCCTGTTGGATGTTTGATAATCAATAAAACTAGGGAAATGGATGTGGGTGATTGATGGGCCATATTTCAATTACAGTCAAATGATCCTAACCTTTGTTTCCCGTTTTTTTACATCACGCCAAGTTAAGGGTTCTTAATGAATAGGATGCAGAAAGTTATAAAAATTCTTATTTCCAAAAAGAAAAGCACTAAAATCAAATTATGAAAAAAAAAAAACTTTGCACGCATAGAAAAACAAAAAATTTCCTAGTTAGCATGACATGGAATCCTTAGTAATACGCATTTGTTTGTGGCCTCGGAGGTCCTTAAAGTTCAATGACTTAAGTCCATATACCTTGTGACTATATCCAAGGATGGATGATGATCAGGCCAATATCAAATCATGTGGGCAGTTGGTGGGTCTCATCTCTGATTAAAAAAATGGTTGCTAGAGGTCTTTTCATTTGGGCGAATTTATGAAACAACCACCATCTTTGATCATAATACTAAAAAATATACAAAATATCCTCTTTATCTTTTACAATTCCAAATACTCAAATTCACTCTTTTTTTTTTAAATCTTTACAAATAACTACCACCATTAATATGTAAATTTAGATCATCCATTTCGTCCATCAGCCAAAACCCATTTTTTCGACCCGACCAGTGAATGTGACTCATTTTTAGTCATGATTAACATTCTTAACATAATCCAAATCCGTTTAGATTTAAAAACCTTCTCATGCTCTCACTGTCAGATTTCATCAACGGTCAAAACTGACCTTTAATTGGATTGATTAGATGTAGTTATTTGTAATGCTTGAGAAGTACATGTGGTTCCATGTAAATTTCCCTACACATACAACCAGTGCCATGTAGTTCTATGTCGGAGCTTCTTAAACCCTAAAGACCAAAAACCAAAACCCTCTCTCTTCCTCTGAAAACCCTAATTGTTGTTTGGGTGTTTGGAAGATCTGCAAGAGCAATCATGGCGGCCTCGATCGCCTTCAATCAGACGGCCATGATCGGTTCCAAAGCCACGTGGCAGAAGATCGCTCCTCTTCGACGCTGCTCTTCGCCCTCCGCAGCTGTTCCATCGATGCAGCTTCGATCTTTCCCTCTCCTGCATTCCAGATCCGAGAGCTGCTCTTCTTTCTCCGGTAATGCTAAAAAAAACGAAGAAGAAATCAAGAAATCCCATCGTTTTCTTCTTCCTTTTCGCATGTTTCAATTCAATTCATGTTGAATTTCTTCTTTGAAAGATGAAAGATTCGAGCTTTTGCAAACGACCGCCCAAAATTTAACCTTTGTGCGATCAAAGTTGAACCCGTGATAGGAATATCATGGATCAAGCAAGGGTGGGCCCCACATTGATAGCATGCAAACTGCCATGCTGGCCATCATCATCATCAGATTGTTCCCTTTTTTTATCACAAGATCTTGCAGCATTAAGGAATTAAAAGCCCATTTGGTTTTGGAGAGATGCTTGCTCTGATTTTATGATGGTGCATATAGGTCTTAGACCCCAAGTTGCTGCTGTTGAGCAAGCAAGTGCTGAAGTGGCTAAAAATGTGGATGCTCCTGTTGTTGTTGTCACTGGAGCTTCTAGAGGAATTGGCAAAGCAATAGCATTGGCCATGGGCAAAGCTGGCTGTAAGGTCAATGGTTATATCTTTTAATTTTTCTTCTCCATGAGGCACATTTTTCTTATTCTTATTTGTAAATGTATACCTCCTTATTTCCAACACACATGTAAAGATGCAATGATTTGATTTGTGAAATTCCTTTTTTGCGAGTTGATCATTTAAGTTGGTTTCAAATACCACCTTTGGATAAGAATGATGTGCTCTGAGGGTTGTACCAACAATGATGATAGTGATACCTAAGCAAGCATTTGGAGAAGTTTCTCAAAGATCTCTCAGATGGGGCCAAGGCCAACTGAGATTTTTCGGCTGTAATTGTTAACCAAGAATGGACGGGGTAACCATTTGAGAAATGAATGCATAAAATAGGACCTGTGGCAAATGGGAAGGAAGTCACTAATTGCATGAGAATTTTCCATTAATGCATTGAGGAGTGTTGTCATGGTAGGTCTGATTCCTCTTTGGAATCCAGTTACTTTGTCTGGTGTAGATTTGAAATCCGGTTTGGATTTGGATTAGGCCCTGTTGCTACGTCCTGAGCCTTGCCTAGAAATTTTATTCTGTAAATAATGATTGTATGTAAAACTTGTGGCAAAATGGAATTTTCTCATTTGACTGATCATTTTGTGTTTGTGATTCTATGACAGGTACTTGTAAATTATGCAAGGTCCTCAAAGGAGGCTGAGGAAGTATCTAAAGAGGTGAATCACTTAACTCTTAAAGCTGTGAATGAAGTGCTCTGTTAATGGTAGTTTCTTGTGTCATGTGAAGGCCCTATTTTTCCCTTCTCTTCAAGAGATTATGTGATGTTGTTCGGAGCAGTGTGAAGTTCAATGGCTATGTCCTATGTGCTTTGATGTCTCTTTTCTAATTAGTGGAGCAGAAGATTTCTGTTATTTATGTTTTTTGACATTATGCTAAAGTAAATCCTAATTAGGTGTGAGCATTGATTTTCTCGTTCATGGTGTAAAATGGGTCATTGACGCCCGGAGGGAATCAAAGAGAATGGAGCAAGTTTCCTTTTTGTTTTTGTTTTGGTTGTTTCCAAATTGTCACTGACAAATTAATTGGGTCATCCACTCTACCAGTCGAATCTCCTGTCTGGTTTTGTTATTTCATAATGCCTACATATTCCAACCTAATTTTATTGGGTGATGGATCTCTATTTTCATTTTTGTTATGTTATTGAATGTCACTGATTTTATTTCCAGAATATAAGATCATGGTGATCAAGTTTATTTTGACTGCAGATTGAAGCATCTGGTGGCCGAGCCCTTACTTTTGGTGGTGATGTCTCAAAAGAAGCTGATGTTGAATCTATGATCAAAACTGTAACTGTTGCTATTTCTAGTTAACTGTATGAAGTTGACATTGTAGTGGTTGCTTACTATTTGTGATTCTGATATTATGGCATCATGATGTTTACAGGCAGTTGATGCATGGGGAACAGTTGATATATTAATAAACAATGCAGGTTGTTGGGTGATTTGCTTTCTGTTTCATAAGATACTTGTCGTCTTCCTCCTTTCTTAAACTCAACTGGTTGTGAATGGTTTAGGAATTACTCGGGATACCTTGCTGATGAGAATGAAGAAACCTCAATGGCAAGAAGTTATTGACTTGAATCTTACTGGTGTGTTTCTATGTACACAGGTATGTGTGTCAAAAATGTTTCAGATTTCCATGCCGAAGGTTGAATTGATCTTATTGGTTGAGCGGTTAATATTTTTCTTGCAGGCTGCAACGAAAATTATGATGAAAAAGAAAAAGGTAATTCTGAATTTCACATCCTTTGAATTTTCTCTTCTTTAAATTATGCGGTCTATAAATTGTAACTTTTCACCTTTTGAAGAAATGAACTTGTGAATTTGTAACTACTCATTTTTAATGAAGTAGAGAAAAGTTCCAGAGATTACTCATAGAGTGATGGTTAACATGATGCATTGAGAATTGACGTTTTGACATCTTTCTTTTATCAGTCTTTCCAGGCATGTTGGTAAGCAGTTTACTGCTTGAAGTTGCAGGCTCATGATTAGAGTTTTGAATGATTTTTGAAAGCCACTGCTTCTTGTTAACAGTGTCTTACGACATGGAAGCAGCTTCTATGGCTAAATTCCATACATCGTATCAAATCCCATGAGACTCCATTTGATCTTGGCTATTTTGTTTTATCCTTCTTTCTCTTTGGTGTTTGAAAAACTGATCTCTAAATGCACTTCTTATGCAGGGAAGAATTGTTAACATAGCTTCTGTTGTTGGTCTTGTGGGCAACATTGGACAGGCCAACTACAGTGCTGCAAAAGCAGGGGTAATTGGCTTAACCAAGTCTGTTGCTAAGGAATATGCAAGTAGAAATATCAATGTGAGTTCTCTTCATTTGGAACTTAGCCTAAGATTTCTTACATTGGAAAATAATTAAATATTTATTGGCAATATTTCTGCCTTAGGTGAATGCTGTTGCCCCTGGATTTATTGCATCTGATATGACTGCTAAGCTTGGAGAAGACATTGAGAAGAAAATTTTAGAGACCATCCCCTTAAGTGAGTATACATTTCGAAGGGATACAGTTCTTTATTTATTTATTTTTCAAATCAAACTCCCTAACTGCCAATCCTAACAACCAATTATGGAAATAATAATTGGAACCACTTCAATCACCATTTTCTTTTTTTGGAATTTGGCTCTTTATGGTCCTGCTTTCAAGACATGGCCTGGATTTTATAGTAGCCTAATTCTTTTGTTTTTTTCTTCAAAGTAACTGAAGTTTCTCATTGCAACTCCCAATTATATTAGTTTGTGATTCCACCAACTGGTCCATCAATGTGAATGGGTCCACCATGCATGGATGGAGAGCGTCCCAAAAGTATCCAGATTGGAGGGTTCAAAATCTTCTTTGGGAGGTTCTGTATATTTGATATGTGAACAAGATCAATAAGGATGCGGTTATGAATAGAAAATAATGGGTTTCAATAAATGGGCCAAAGAATGGATGATTAAAACTTCTAGATCTGGGAGATCATGAATCCAACCAGGGTAAGGCAAATCATATGCATGGTTTTGGTCCCGAATATCAGTCCAAGCCTTACATTTCTGCTGATCATAGTTGTCTGACTCACAATTCAATGGATTTGCATTTGAGTTCATAGTTCTTCAAATCTCATGAAACTCTCAATGGGATCAATAGTGATTTCAATTGCACCGGTGATGTGATTAGGGCATCATGATGTTGTCATGATAGCTTCTTCCTTACCGGGACTCACCTCTATCTTTTCTTATTAATTTGATTTAGTTTTAACTTTATGTGAAGGACCTTAACAGCTCATGCACTTGTCAAAAATGTAGAGTAGGAAAGAGAATATAGAAATGAAAGGACAACTCTTAATTTTTGTTCTGATTGTGCAGGGAGGTATGGTCAGCCAGAAGAAGTTGCTGGTCTGGTGGAATTCTTGGCCCTTAGTCCTGCTGCAAGTTACATTACTGGGCAGGTATACTAATTCTCATCTCATTATTTGTTTATTATTTAGAATTTTTGATTGACTTTACATGTCTTCTAGATTTCTGGTTTAGCACATCCATTTTCTTGAGAGGGTCTTCCCTTTCTGGCTATTGTGAGCAGCCCTCGAGTATTCAACTATTTTTGTATGAAAACCCCTGCATCAATAGATCTGATGGAAACTGCCACCTTTGTTATGAAGTTCCATAGTCTAGGGTGGTAAAACCTAACCCGTCCTGACCCATATATAACCCACCCAACCCGACTTGTAAAATATAGGGTAGGTTGTGGCTTCGATTTTTCGGACCCGCATTTAAGGGGGTCAAGTTAGGGCCAACCTGCTGAACTCACAATTTACCCCCACATGTTCTTGAAATGAAGTTGGGATTGGTTAAAGCATTCACAAATAGGCTAGAGTATTCATGAATTGGTTGAATGCATGAGAAATGATGAGGTTATTGGACCTTGGCCCTACTTTTACTCAAAGGAAAACTAGGTAATGGACCTCCAATAGTTGTTACAATGAAATCGGGATCAAGTTATGCTTACAAGTCAGTTTGGGTCAAATTGGGTTAAATGGTTGGGTTTGTTGACTTACTAGAAGGATGCAGGTTAACCTGAACCTGCAGTAACCTGCATTGGCTACGTGGGTCAGCACGGGTCAGGTTGGTTTGACCCACAATGGGTGTGGGTTAGGAGTTAAATGGGTTGGATGCTGGTTAGGAGTATCCGACCCCTTTAACCTGAGCCGACCGTTTTGCCAAATCTAAATTCCATACACAAAGCCCTTCTTCAAAGGTGCTGAACTTGGTTGCATTGGTGAGAAATCTTGAAGATCAGCTAGTAACAGAATCATGAAAAATAAAAACTCATCTTCTTGTGTCCCACATTTAATGTTTAAATGAGTGGATTAAAATCAATGTGGTGTGCTTATTTTCAAGAACATGTTAGAGTTGAGGTGGGAAGAAATCTTTTCTTCCTATTTCTAGTGAATTTTAGCAGAGAGAGTGATTTTGCTTATGATACACCAAATGTTTGTAGAGAGAGTCTGCTTGCACCATCCAACCTACCCAGCAGCAAACTGAACTTCTACTGGCTGCCTTGCAGGTTTTCACCATTGATGGAGGTATGGTGATGTAAGCTCTGATATTCTTCCAGCTATATGAATCCTGAGTCAGTCTTTCTCATCGGCTTCTTTTGATCTTCATTCCCCATTTGGGAGTAAGCTTTTGTCTCTAATCAACTATAATACCCGGAAACTTTGAAATAGGCTCCATATTGTATTTTGTCGTATCCGATACTTCACTTTTTATGTATAAAATCCGTGTTCTTGGCACATCAACATCCGTGTTCTTACCACATCAATGGTGCCTCTTGATGTATCCATGCTGTATCTGGGCATCATAGCAAATCAAACCACAATGTATGATAATTGATGTGAAACTTGCATTCCAGTTATCAAACCACAATGTATATAATTGATGTGAAACTTGCATTCCAGTTGAGTTTTGGAAGGAGTGTATGCACACATTCATTTTCCAGGATTGTAAGGATTTTCAGTAGTTTTCTGTTTCCTTTGGCGAACTTGTTTAAGCAGCAAAAAGCAGTAAAATAGTTGCAGCTGTGGTAGGTTGAGGTGTGATATAATACATTACATCAGTGGAAATTGAAAAATCTTTTGATATTCAGCTATGTCGTTGTTAGTTCTCATAATAATGGAGCAGTAGCTACATTTTCATCATTGCCATGATTTCGGGAGAAGGTTCAGGAGTCATGCTTCTTTACCATTTGACTTTCAGCTTAGGTATCATGAGCCCTTGAGCTGGAATATTTGAAGATAAGACATTCTATCACTATGCATCCTTCTCTCAAAATGTGGTGAGGGACAATGACCTCTTTCTAAATATGCATTTGTCGCTTACCACATAGTGAGGGAAGGATGTATAGTAATATTCTCCATATATATATAGATATATCTCTCTCTCTCTTTCGCTGAGTGTCGGCACCACTTTCTAGTGGGCCCTACTTCGGGATGAGACAGGGGGGAGGGGATCGAAAGATCTCCCCTCCACCTACATATATGTGGTGACGGAGGCTCAAATCATCATCCTAATCACTTGATTCGGCAGACAGGTTTTCACCGTTCAAAATGAATGTAAGCCGATCCAACGGTCAGATCAAATTGGATGGGTGTTAAGCTTGGGGTCGATGACTATCGGGGGGGGGGGGGGGGGGGGGGGGGTAGTTGTTTTATGGTCAACTTGGATGCCCCACTAGGTATTTTGCAAAATATTGCTCACCTTATTGTGAGCACTATTGCTTATATATATATATATATAGGGAGACAATCCTATGAGAACTAGTTGTTACTACTGTTTTGTGAGAAGTCAAGGTGGGGCTTATTTATTACCCAATCCAAATCTTGTAATACACAAAGACCTCCCTTAATAATTACATGCCCCAAGTTTTGGTAAAATTCGAATTTATTGGACCGCTGGATTGATTGTGCACTAATCTGAATGAACTGAATTTTTGGGCCACGAATGAAGGAGTTAGGGACATATGATTGGGGAAAAACTTGATATTTAGGGTGGTCCTACATAAATCTTTCTATTTTCTCTGGTCCCATCTCCAAATGGGACCTTTAAGTGGGCCCCCATAGAAAGATATAACAGTAGGTGTGTGAGCACTTATCGTAGGATTAAACTCCATATATATAGACAAAACTACTATGTATATGACCCTCACACTATAATGATGGACACTTTTTTTTTTTGAAAAGTATTGATGTGCAAAAGAATAAAATCATCAAATATCATAATACTTTTTTTTTTTTTTTACCTTGTTAGGTCTAAAAAATGAATTGTCCCTCACCTTGTGGTGAGGATGGATGAATTGTTCCTTTTCCTGTGCATACGTCCCTCATGAACTTTTCGTGCACACTCTTTGGTGGGGCCCACTGTGGACCCCACCAAGGGATGAGATTGGGGGGGTTGAAAAGATCTATGTGAAAGCACCCTACATATCAAATTTGGTCCTAATCACATATCCCTAACCCCTTTATCCATGGCTCATAAATTCATTCCATTCGGATTGGTGTATAGTCAATCCAACGGTCCAATAAATTCAGATCCTACCAAAAGTTGGAGCGAGTTGCTATCATGGGGTCCCATATGTGTTGCAAGGTTTGGATTGAGTGATATGGCTCCACCTAGAGTTCTCATGAAAAAAATGGTGAGGGACGGATGCGTAGGAAGATTCTCCATATATATATATATATATAAACATACACTTTATGAATCGCGTACCGAGGGATCTCAATCCTAGAGCATGGTTGAGAGACTTTTAATTTTACTATGTTAAAATGATTGCATACAAGGCGGTTTTCAATTTTGGCTTGAAAAAGCACATTGCCTTGTACTTTTTGGTTTACCGGATTGTCCGTCTGTTAGGCTTCATCAATGGGGCATGTTCCTCTCCCATGTGATGTGTTTGGTCCAAAGTCGTAAGTTGGATAAGAGGGGGTTGGCAGCATATTGGCAGTGGGCTATAAGAACTTGTCATAAGGTGCTGAGTTTGTAAATGGTAGAACTCTTTTAGCTGACACCAGATTGACTGAATCAGGCTTTGATGACAATCACGATGATGACAATGATGGTGGTGATGATGATTGTCCGCTCATTTGAATCTTGTGGGCCCTTTAATTGACTGTTGAGTAAATCTATATGGAGTGACTAAATGAGGAAAAAAATCCAGGACAATTGACAAATTCGACGGTAGGCCCAAAATCTCTGAGTGAAGTTTGGCCAAGCAAAATGCATGGGGTTCTGGATTTTGACTACCTGGGTGCTCTTACAACCACAAGAGATTCCGACTAATTTGACATGTCAGCAATGTGATGATAGCCCCAATTCTGATTAGAGTGGGTGGTTTTGGGCTAATGGCAATAAATAGTATAGCCATTCGGATTTCTGAATGGCAGTGATGCCCACTTTGACATGCTTAACATATATGATAATCAAAACCACTTCCATGGTCTGGTGCAGTGCCCATTATTGTTTGGGACGCAGATTAAGGGCCTGGATTTATTTATCTCTGAACTTCACAAAATATTTTTTAGAGATGAAATAATTGAACAGCCAGATGCGCCTGTCAGTTGTCAGCTGGGCCATGCTAATCATTTGCTTCTTGCTCTTTTCTACTTCCTCACGCTTAGCAAGAGGAGTGCCACATGACATGTTTCTTTCTCATTAGTGACCGTTGATTTGGCAGGGAACACATGCATATGCCATCAGCAGTTGTCAACAATCCCATCAGTGACTTGTGTTTGCCACTATATGGATGGCTGAAGAGCAATGGTTTACATTCAACGGTCAAAGCTCACAGAAATAGACTGCCTGGATCCTTGGATCACCCCATTCTAGGGCTTGACTGCCAATCTAATGATCCACGAGAACTGTGTTCTATAGCCGCAAATGCGACCACGAAGTAATCGGATCCAAAAATGGGTCCCCAGGTCTTCATTTATTGGATAGAAATTGAGGCAGACAAGCACAGAGACGCAGCTATCCATCATTAGGCCACACTTTGAATATGCTACATTGCCTATTTGTAGACCCTCGATCACAGATCAAAGATTATCTAGGGAGAGGTCTTGGGGCACAGTCCATGTGCAATGAGGTCCACAAGATAATTTTCTGACATGATCCATAGGTTCCCAATGTTCACATGGCCAAGCAATCTGGGCATATCCATATGTGGAGGATCATATGATCTAGCTTATAAAAAGGGCCTAACTGATGTCAGTACCAGTATCAGCTGAACACACCCATTGCTCAATAAAGTGGCACTTGTTTTGTCTTTTTTTACATCCAAAACATGCAAAATGCAAGTGGAATTTAAGTTTATTCATTTCGGCCCTTTTTCTTTTTGCGCATGCTTCCACTTAGAAACTTAAGACATACAACTTCCTGAACTTTGTTGCTGTGTTGAAATGCCTATTAAAGGCCCCCTTGTGCATGAATCTTTGTAGCACAAACTGTTGTTAGAATCAGATTCTAAGACATCACTCAAGTTATTAGCTTTCAGGTGAGTGAAATGAGGATGAAGCCTTGCTGCTTGCACTATGGCATCCTATTCATGCTTATATTTTCCTCAGGTACGGAAATTTAATAGATTATAGGTAGTTTAAACTTCATTAATTGCTCTTGTGAATCAACACATATATTATAAGAATTTGTTTGTGCAACAAAAAGATTTCTCTCTCCAAGGAATCCTGCTTGCACTGAACAGAGGCATTCCTACCCCTCCCAAGGTTCCTCTCTGTACTAGTAAGTGGTACAACCTATTCTCTATTGTACAAACAATAGAGAATAGGTTGTACTACTTACTAGTGAAGATTTAATGTCTTGGACTAAGATAGCTTAGTCATCCATGCAAGAATCAAGTTTGAGCTCATTCATAACTCAGATCTCAGACGTTGAGGACAGCACCAAGTATTACGTTGTTCTCCATTCACTACTCAGAGTTCAGACCTTGAGGACTATGTGACAGAAGCTCAAGTTACAATGCTTCTATTAGTTGGTTCAAGGGGCATTCAATCCGATAAAAGTCTTCAATGAAAAAGATAAAGATAATCATATGAACCCAACCCTTCTCTTTTGAATGGTAGTTCTCAATAAAATGAAAGGGTTATACAGTATAAAAGATACTGGAAATATGCCAATTGGTACGTCTTTAAGACAAAGCACTGGCACCTAAAACAAAAATAATACAATGGGAATAGTAGGATGTACAGATATCCCTGATATACATGCTTGTTAATGCAGAAGAAGCATGTTTAGCCAAAAGATATGCCTCCTTCCTACTGATGTGAACCTAACTATTAGCTTGATAATGGAAAAAATGGGTGATCATATTTTTTGCAAGACACCTCCAGATACTAATCTCATTTCTCTAAGCCAGTAAGTACCCCAACTTTACTTTCTTAAATTTCTCAGAGGTGTTTATGTACTTGCACCAGCCTAGTAATTATTTGGGGGAAAGAAAGGTTCATCTCTTACTTAATTATAAGAGAGGTGAAAAGAGAATTTTGATCAAATTGAAAATGGGGAAAATGGGTGGCCAAAATTCTTCCTAAACAAAAGCTTCTTACATGTCTCAACTATCCCACCTTTATTTTCTTACATTTCTCAAAGGGGTTTATGTACTTGCACCCACCAAGTAAAAGAGGGAAATAAAGGTACTTCTCTTTATTATAAGAGAGGTGATAAGAGCACTTTGATCATTTAAAGGTCACCTCACTAGCTCTACCAGACTATCATTATTCATTAAGACGGCATTGCAGCATGATGATGGCTTTGGCCAACCATGATTAGCTATAAATTAACTCAAATCTAATTGCCTTTCATGTCTAGCCATGATTAGTGGTAATAAAAATATGTAAAGCTTTTTATTTGTCAACTTGGGCCTTGCAGTGGAGAGAGTGGTGGTGGAAGGCAGTGGGAGGTGTGCTATGGTGATGGACCCCAATGATTGCAACCTCTTCTCATGCAGGCAGCAGTGCTTCCTTGTGAAGAATGGGAATGGGGTGTGTCTCGCAACTGTGCAAGAGAACTATCATTGCATCTGTTACTACAATTGCTGAGACACTAGAGACTCAACAATGAGGCACCTCATGTTGTAGCAACTAAAGTTAATTAATTAATAAAGGCCTATGTGTTTTGGCATTCGGGTTAACATTAATGTATATTGTAGTGATTTATGTAAAGCATGGATCATGGTTTATGAGGTCCTGAGACACAGGTCTTTCCACTAGTTTATCATGGGTTTTGTAGTTGGTCACTTGGCTGCTTCTTTATTCAATGTTTGGTTGCTACCAAAGACATAATACCAAATTACCTCCACATAAGCCAAATTCCCCACGCCCCACACCCCCCCCCCCCCCCCCCCCCCCCCCCTTTTCTAGTAGATCTGTTGGAGAAACAAGTACTAAAAAAAGAAACAAGTACTAAAAAAAAGGTCATTCAGCAAATATATGATTTTCAATTTTCTACCCATGGAAGGATAGAAATACAGCTCCACTAGGTTGTAACTGTTGGTCTTGAGCTGGAAAAAAGGAGTGTTGCGTTTGGTATGTTGGCACCCTGGTAAGACTTATGTTATAACAACTATTGAATGAATTCTAACAACATATCCAAAGATTTAACTCAAGATATATAGCAAAACAGAATTCATGTAGCTGAGTCTATAGTAATAAATTCTGTTTCGTTCCAGCCTAAATGGCCCAGATTTTTTGTTTTGGTGGTTCGCCGAAAAGGAATGGAGGTAAAATAAAAAATTCGGTTTGAATTTTGGTCAATTCATGTCCATTTTGGTTGATTTTGGTCCAATTTCGGCTGCCCATTCCGCTGTATTCTGGCCCATTTCGGTTTGTAGCATTATTTTCACTAAATTTTAATTTTTTTTCTCAATATTCATATCAAGGAACATGCATAATTTATAGTTTATTTTTAGTTTTCTATTTGTTTTACATATATATATTTAATTTTTATTATTCCGAAAAGTTGCTCCGAAAAGTTTTGCTAAAATTTTGAAATACCAAAATATTTCAACTTAGAGACTAAACCAAAATGATGACCAAAACGAAATTGACAACTACAAGCTGACCCAATATAGTTGGAATAAAGCTGATGATAATTATAATGATGAAATGGCATAAATGCCTACCTCATACAGTGACACTGTTTTCCTTTTAACACATATCTAGATCAGGTGCTGTGGAATCGTGGAGTGGTGGTCTTTGGGGTCCATTTGGAACAGCGGGTTCTAAGGGGAGTTTTCGGTAGCTGAAGGGGGCTCAAGCAAAAACAATTAAGACTTTGCTTGTCAATGGCAGCCCACCACAATGTCCATCGAATGTAGCAGGCGATTGCAAAAATCATAGCCCTAAGACTAAGTGGAATATGCCTTTGATGGAAGGCAACCATAATCCTTACCGTCCAATTGGCGTCGATGACAATATCAGCCTGTTGGGTCACATTTTGTTATCCAATAGGAACGAGAATCTGACCAACGGAAAAAAAAATCTTGATATAATGGGTGTCAGTCAAATTCTCCATCCGAAATCATCTGATGGTAGGAGAATGTGTGTTTGCCCTATATAGGTTAGTCAAATCACATAAAGTTCCTTTCTAAGTGTTCATTAAAAAAAAAAAAGCGATCCTTTCTAACAGGACAGATTATTTGGGAACCTTTCCAACATAGTGAAAATTAAATTTATTTTTTAAGTTCTGAGAACCGATTGTCATTACAGTTGTTTTATCCCTATAGGTATAAAGTATTGGGCACATATGTTTACTTGAGAGAAGGAGATGAAAACTTGGATCTGGAAAGAATTGAATGAAAGAGAATTTATTCTCTATTTTGAAGCAAAAAAAGAAAAAAAAAAAGAAAGATAGAGCATTTCTTTTCCCTTGATCTCAGGTGTGGCTCTTTAAGGGCACATTTGCGTGGCCACATTTCCGTGGAAAAATTTGGCTGCATTTGTTGCAAACACTTTCATGTGAGGAAAAACATAAAAATGAGTTAAATTTTTTGTGATTCCTAGAAAAAGCTTTTCATTATGGGGATTGAAGTTTTTTCCCTAAGAAAAGGAAAAATTTCAGAGGATGGACGTACACAACCATGCCCTAAATAATTGTTGGGACTATGGAGTTAGAAAACAGAGAAAAACAAACGGTGGTTTTAAATGGAAACCAACAATTACTTTCCATGCAACTAATTCGCTTCTTATAGACAACGAGATTTCAGGAGGGATTGGTGGGTGGGCTAAGGGGTCCCATCCAAGAGGAAACTGTACCTTTTATAAAAAAAATTATGAACTTTTTGTGTGGGATACTTTGGATGCATACCAATCAGAAGCAAAGGTATGGATGACTTCGACTACATGCATTTGGGGTGTGAAAAACTGGTCCCAATCAGAAATCCGAACTCTCAATTAAAAAGATAACTTGACATCTTGTAATTTAAATTCATTGGTTTGTATTTTTATGGTGAATGTTAAACAGGGGTGGAAGTTAATACATGAAGTGGTTGGTGTATTCACAATGGCCCACATCAGCAATCCCTTTTTTCCACCTCAAATAAGAAAACAGATCACCTGGGAATTGTTGCATGCTGTATGGAATTGGATTTTGGGAAACAAAGAAACATGAAACTAAAGGTCCATGAGATATAAGCTATACATGCCTAGAAGGATCCACGTAGTAGTGAAAAAAGGGTTAGAAAAAGAAACAATTACAATAGACTTATTTTATTGATATAACTACAATTGATGAATGTTATATTTGAGAAAAGTTTGTGCCTCCTAGAATGCAAAAAACAGCCAATGATAAGAATTGAAGGGTGGTTCATTGCGGGAGGCATAGGGTTTGAGAGGAGGAAAGCTTTTTAGGGCCCGTTTGTTAATTTAACTGGTAGAGTGAAGTGAGGTGAATGGTAATTTTAAAAGATAAAAAAATGAGAGGGGTTAAATCAATCCAATTATTAGATTTTGTTTTTTAGTGAAAAGAGAATAAAACTTTTTGACATTTTGTATTAAAAGTAGATATTTTTTGTTTGTTAGTGGGATGAAAAAGTAACTTTATGAATTTTTGTGTAAAAAGTTAAAAGAATTTTTGAAATGTGGTATTTTGATTTGATTTTTTTGGGTTGTTGTGTGGAGAAATGAAAGATGACTTTAACTTTACAATGAGGAGAAATTAACAAACGGGCCCTTAAGCTCAAGTAAAGGAATGAGGAAGGACATGTCATTTTGTAGGGCTCCAGAGAGAATGAGTTGATTAGGGCTTAATGGAAAATTAGAACTCACAAAGGGGACATGTATCCTCGTACAGTAATAATAATACATCATTTTGTATATGCCTGCTTGTATGTACATTTTGTATGTATGTGCATTAGAGAGAGATTCTCATTATGTGTACCCTCATGTTATGCAAAGAGGTACCTTAGACAAAACCTAAGCCCTTTGTGGGACACACTTGGATTCATGTCCAGGAGGATCTACACCTAATATGTATGCAAAAACTCACCTCTATTATATACTGGCAAAAATCACCTCAAATGGTGTAACTGCTCCTTCATGGGGTTGATTTATCATGGACAGTTCCATGTGTGGTACTCACGCATTCCGTGGTAGTTATCTCTTAACAGAATGTAACCCTGTTCACACATGCACCTAACGTGTACACATTTCTGAAAGGTCATGTAGTCTTTTTTTTCATCTCTTTTTTGGTATCGTAGGTTATTCGTACCTGGTTGAATTCTTTTAGAAGTTAATAAGAGTAGAGCCCTCTTAGATTGACATACACGCGAAAAAAGCGTCTTCTAGTTTTTCACAGATTAACAGGATAAGCCTGCAAGGATGACGATGGGAAACCATTTCACTTAAAAATTCTCCTCTACGCTTGACAATCTTCAGACAAAAATCAAAACCAGACGCCAAATGCCACTCTTGACTCTGGAAATCATGCATGGAGCTACTGGCTAGCAAAATCGCCTAGAGGGCTGTTTAGGTTTATAAAATTGGAAGACTGATGTATTAGTGGATAAATCAGCGTGTTCCAATCCAGGAATAAGAGAGAAAATATCTGCCAATTCTATCATAATACTCAAAATTATTGAACATTAAATGCATGTAAGTGCATGCTTAAGAAAAGCATTTCAACTTAATATTATTAAAAAGGATAACAAAAATGAAAGAAAAGTAATAGAGAATAACTGTTCTAATTTTCTTTTACCATGATGATGATGAAGATGATTATATGATAATCCCAACATATCCTTTCGGGTAATCATCCAAGCATAACTGCTGGACAATCATCAATTCCACCAAAATGTTCAGACAGATAACAATCTGAAGTATCAAATGCACTCACCGTCCCACGCCAAGGTGACATCCTAGAACACCACCAGCTCTCTAGGTGTTATGTTTTGGCTCCTTGGCTGAACCAGTTTTCCATATTGATGCCTGTCTGAGTCGCTCAATTCACAACCTACTCAGGCATGCAACATGCTGCTAACATGAGTGAGCTTTTATTCTTCCATCGGGTCTTCGATGGGGCCCTCCTCCTTTTCTTCAGTGAAAACAGGCCTCCGAGGAATGTAATTATCGAACTCGTAATCCTCATCAAGATCTTCCATGGTTTTTCCAAAGACAAATGCTTTTGTCCCCATTGTAGTGAAAGGCATCAGGCCAAATGCTCTGGCAGTTTTGATTTCCCGAGCCACCTTCCGCTGTGCTTTGGCACTGATTTTAGTCTGCACTAAAGAGCATTCATGAATTAATTAAACTTCAACAATACCTTTCACAGCCATTTATTTTTAGTTGATAAATTATAAGAACCAAAAATCGAAAGGATATATATGAAAAAGTCTTTGGGGAACATAGTTTTGATCCAAACCAGCAACTTGAAGAGATCATCTGAGATTTTGAAAACTGACCACACAATGCAGTACCCAGATTGGCTAACGCAGACAGCTGGCAACCACTGCACTGTGTTTCAGGATTAATTTGGCCCATCACCTGTCCACAGAGTGGTGAGAAAGATCAAGAATCTGATCTCGAAAGCCTTGGTTTGGATTGTACACACATGATACATGAGGATCAAATATTCCTCTTGCTAGTTATTCATCAGGAACAGAATGGTGCTCACCTTGCTTCTTTTGATGATAATTCCAGCTTCCGTAATGAAATTGGCAAGAAATCTCACATTCTGCAACAAGCAACTTCAAAGTAAGATGAGGGGCTGGCGAAAGTCATTCAGGGATTACCACAGAAAAAATGCTTTCAAAATCATACAAATGGAAGTGTTGAAAACATAGATGTTCTCATTGGTGTAACATATTGGTAATAAGAAGAATGATCAAAGGTGACCAGACTGCACATTACAGGACCCATGTAGGGCCATCATTCAATAAGCGGGAGAAATGAAGAGATATCTGTAATCTGTTACATGTGGGTGAAATCTCACCTGATATGATGATCATGATTACTGATTCAAGCACAAGTAAAAACTGACAGTAGGCCCTAAAATTTCCAATTTGCACATGGCTACAAAATTCCAATCAGAGGGAAATTTAAACCACATACAACCAAAGGTATGCACACGGCATCACCACATCCTCTTGCAAGGTGGTAGCTGTAGGTGGCCCCTATGCAGGTTGCACACTGTGGTGCAGAGTGGTTGCATAATAGTTTCAAGATCTTCAAGAATGTTCCAAGATTTTCTCATTGGGGTTTATTTCCATGAATCAGATGGAATGCCATATAATTCAGATAAAGACCTGTTCTGTGCAGATTCTAAGAAACTAAAAGCCAGGTAGTTTTCTTTATGGATTCTTCAAGCATGAATTCAAACAATAATTTGTTGAAAAAACACTATTACGCGTTTTTTCTTTTTAAAATTTAATGGAAAAATGAAAATTTTCATATTTAATTGTCTAGAGTTACATTTATGCATTACTAGCATTGATGTCATTTTTACACGTTTTTATTATTATCTCGAAGTGACAATTTGTCGAAGTTCATATAAATATTATGCCCAACCCATGAATCATATGTTTTGGGATTACCAAATTGGACGTCATGTATTGACATTACATCCTGACACATACGCATGCAATTTGGATTAAAAATTCAACACAAGAAAATCTTCTCTAAGATTATGCAGCTAGGACCAAAGTTTTTATAGCACTAGCATGAACAGCTTCTTTTTTTGTTGATACTAGCTAAGGGTTTCAGGCTTTCTACATGATGTCCCTGCCTTTTTTAAGGATAACAAGAGCATTTGAACCAAGAAAGGAAAAAGCACATTTCACAAGTCGAATGAGAACTGTCATTACAATGTCATCAGTCATCACACTCAAATTTGCATCTATAGGCACATATTTAAGTGAAATGCCTCAACTTCAAGCATGATTTTCATTGAATATATATATGACTAAATGCAGTGCTCTAGGTTGGAACTAGAAGCCTGTCCAATAACATTTTTCAAGAAGCCTCATACAGCAACACAGCTGTGACTTGCATGCCAGATATTTTAAGTTTTTTTTTTCCTTTTTATTTTACTTCTGTGCGACTGTGGAGACAATCTTGATGGAATGAGTGAGACTTGTCCATTAACTGAAGTACTTTAGTTTCTACTAAAATCAGAAGTACATGTACACCATGGTATTATTTACCCTTCAGAACCATTTATGCAGGGAGAAATTTGCCTTCTCAAAGAAATACTCTGCAATGAACCATTCCTTCAAAAGTTCCTCTCTCTCTCTGCGCTCCCTAGAAGATTGCTAGGGGCAAAACTTTCCACAAAAGTTGGCCTTACTTTTTAAAAGATCCAGTTGTTTATAACTCTATATTGATTTCTAGGGTAAAGGAGAGGTGAAAAGATAGGAAGTGAAGATGTCTTTAGAGAGAAAAGGAACTTAGATGTCCTTAATCCACCATCTGATACAAACGGATACTTTTGCCCATAACTATATATATACATGATGCAAAATAGAACCATGGCCTCACATGCAAGATAATGTAGGATTTATTTTATTACCCTAATTATTTGTCATTAGGTTTCTAATTTTATTAATGAGTTGTAATTAGGTTTAGATTTCTTATTTCCTAAGTTGGTTTTATAAACTTTCCTAATTTGCTTAAATTTCTTAGCCATTAAGTTTTCTTTCTTATTTATATTGCATTGTAGAGAATGAATTCTTAGACTTCGATAATTAATTAAATTGAGTGGATTTTATCCCTTGAGATGTGTCCTCGTTGAAGTGTCTAGAGAGACGTGTCATTGTGTATGAGGACACATGCTTTAGCACTTCCATGCAAGCCCTAACAATATCACTAGGGCTTGCATCAATGCAAGAGCCGGAACCAACTACGGTTGTGTAATACAAATGTGAAAAAGTGAAGTATCTAATACAATACAACTCCATACATTGCCCATTTTTAAGTATTTGTTCATCATAGATATAGAGATTTTACAAGGGCTGGAACCAAGTACCATTATTGATGCAGTACGGGACACGGCCCAAGAAGGCAGCTAGGCCCAAGCATTGACCCACAGGTCACACCCGGTCCATTGGGTTCAGCCATAGGCCCAATTGGCTGAGAACTACTGTGGCACCTTTTATAATAATCCTATTACTATTATTTTGCTTAATAGGATTAGGAAGTACTTTGCTTTAATTAGTAAGTCTTGTTTGCCAAGAAGTAGGTTTATTATCCTATAAATAAGAGAGACCTCAATGTTGTTGATTATGCTTTTTAATAATTAATAATATTTAGATTGGGTTTTCTCTCCAGTTATGGTGTGTTTCATGGTTATGTTTGTGCCTTAAGGCAGGAATCCTTTTGGATTCGATCAATCCTTCGAGAGATTGATCTATTCTTTTCAATTGTGGATCGTGGATGCGCCAATTATGCTATGTGCCAACTTGATCACACAACACACAGAAGTGCATTTATGCTACCCAACAGTTGGGCAGCGGCATGTGCAGCCCACCTAGGTGATGAAGGAGCAGGGATGGCCCTTATGTGGATGGGGAGGTGACCCAAAGATCAGCCCGATTAGAGTTCATTTGGTGTGGTTCTCTACCCAAACCCAACTGCAAAAAGGCATCCTTGTGTCAGTAATAGAGAATTAACAAATGCTCAATATGAGTAGATGCTTACCCGAAAATCAGCTTTTCTTAGAACTTCTTCAGTTGTCACTTCAAACTCATACCTTTTGACAGTTTTGCGTATCCCAGGCTTTGTAAGATCCAGATCCTACAGACAGCCAAAATAAGACATGGTTTCACAAGGGAAAAAGACAGTACTGAACAAAAGTAACTAGAATATATAATCTTTTCATTCTTAACAAAGACAGTTTGATAACAGCATAGCAAAATTGCAAGGGGCCAGACATGTGTGTAACTGGATGCAGCATAAAACAATAATTTAACATTTCCACAAGCACTTGAATGCATTAAAAAACAAAAACACATGCAAGAGTGGACAATCTGTCTTTATTTATGTGACAGACATTACCTATACAAGATGACCTGAATCTATTTTCTTTTGGTGGCTAGAATGATATAAATCAGTGCCACCTGCGTATGGAGCACAGGGATTGACTATGTCAATCATCAGGTAGTGTGGATCCTCTAGATTCCAGATTCTTAGGTATAGGCATTGTTGCTGGGATCCTCCGATTCCCGAATCTTACAACTCATATCGAATTCCAAGGAAAATGATTTGTTTCTATCCCTCAAATATGATTTACTTGTAAATTTTATTATTCAAGAGTGAATCTTATGATTCAACAAATCTTACAATTTGATACTTACGATTCAAGCAATTCATCTGAGCCGGAATAGTCATTGTCGATATATATGTGTGTGTGTGTGTGTGTGTGTGTGTGTGTGTGTGTGTGTGTGTGTGTGTTAGAAAGACTACTATGCATATGTCCCTCACACTATGGTGAGGGACAATTTCTTTTTTAGACCTAACAAGGTCAAAAAGGTATCATGAGGTGTAACGCTTTTGTCTTCTTGCACATTAATACTTTCCAGAAAAAAGAAGTGTCCCTCACCCTATGTATATATATTTATATATATCTCATTCCTTTTTTTTTTTTTGGTTTTTGTTAGCATTTCTATTTAAAAGGTTATATGGTGATTAACAAAACCTATTTGGAACTTTTGAAATTTTGCGAAGGCCCTAGAGATTGATACAGAACAAGCATTTGACAAGAGCGTTCAACTTTATCTATGGGTTGTTGTCCAATATTTACTACTTTAATCCTTTTCAGGTTTTTCTTCATGAAAACTTCTTTAACTTCAAGAGACATGCTAACCATCTAGGTTGATTATTAGGGTTTTAGTTTTTATTTTATTTAAAGCACCAAAAGACAGAAAAAAAGAAAAAGAAAAAACGAATGCAACTTTTTTATTTTTCCTATAATGTTAATATATTAAACATATTTAACTATTCACACATCATTTTATGATATATTAGTATATGCCCTGGCATTCTTCATATAACTGTATCCGAGTCTTATTTTTCATTGTAATTATACTGCCATGGAAGGAAAATGGATGGATTATATATAACAACTTTATTATTTTTTATTATTATATCATTTTTCCTTTTTATGAGGAAAATAAAATATCTTACAATTGACGATACAATTCATGATATGATTTGATTCATCCCCTTATGATGATTTGCACTCTTCAGAACAAATGGATATAGGTATGGGCCGTATGGCCGGGATCATATCTAACATATAAGATCTATAGTATACTATTCAATGAGGGACTGAGGCAGGATGTGAACTTTAGAAAGAGCTATACCTGTATCTAGGATCTATACAAAACAATGCCAGGCCAGGGTCGGCTGTGAGATTAGTAAGGGATATGCCTGTATCTAAGATCAATACCACACAATGTCAGGCCAGCGGCTGTGAGTGTAGAAAGAGGTATACATGTATCAATGATTCATTTAAAAAAAAAGGAAGTTAAAAGCAGAAAGTGATTGAAGCCGGACTGTAGGTAAGTTGCCCTTCACAGATGGTGTCCAGAGTCCTACAAGAGTGCTTAAATTGAATTTCAATAAAGCATTAGGGAACCTGTTGGGCTGGGGTGAGGGGGCTACTGAATGACATATCCAAGTCATCTATTTCAATTTCTCAACCCAAATCGGAGACTATGGTAATCCCAGCGGGGTGGAAAGAGGCTCTGAAGATGAACCCATGGCACCTGATCATGGAGGGACATACTTTTTTGTGCTATCTGATGGGCTGAAGGCTCATCACAGTTCTTCGCATTTTGTGTATCCTGTTGAAGAGATAAATGTAAAGTGGGGCCACCATTGAAAACTTTCATCCAATTTTGAGGAGTGCCTATGTGGAGGGGAACACTCAAGCCAAACAGCCAAGGCAAAACCAGACCACCTGAGATCCTCTTCAATCTAGCATCCTATGGGGGCCTTTTTGGACTTCATTTTGGCCCTATTGGGCCTGGGCTGCTTTTAATTTCCTTTAGAAGTCTCTGAGTTGTGGCCTTTGTGTGGGGTATTGTCCATTATAGAAGTATATTTCATATACCCTAAAACATTTTTGCTTTCTATATGCTATTACTGCATCAACAAGAAAAGGATGAAGTTCATTAAAGAATGGCCACAGATAATAGAAAAAAAAAAGGAACTTCAGTTCTTTAATATTTTTTTACGAGGAGAGTTACATGGGGTCTCATAAAAAAGAGAGAAAGAGAAAAGGGACAGTTAACATGGGGTCTTCACAAAATTTTCTTTCATTGATCCAAATTACGTATCAATCCCATGAGCTATTCGTATCAAATGGCAGAAAGTTTTTTTGCTGTGACACAAAAGCCAAAACAAATGAAGGGATTAGCCAACATGAAATGAGAAAATTGAAGGAGCGTTTA
The DNA here is from genome assembly GCA_037013555.1 of Sextonia rubra. Classification (NCBI taxonomy): domain Eukaryota; kingdom Viridiplantae; phylum Streptophyta; class Magnoliopsida; order Laurales; family Lauraceae; genus Sextonia; species Sextonia rubra. Next base: position 8,530,807 of record JASUAD010000010.1, read on the forward strand.
AGACAGACTAATCAACATTCCTCAAGTACTTAATGTTTACATAAGACTAGAATAAAAAAAGGTATAGAGCTAATAGCCTGCAAGGCCCACAGCCAGTGAGTCAAGGCCCAAGGCCCATGCCGACCATACTGGTAATTTATATTTATCTATTGAACAGTGGGTTTTCTTCCCCTGCACAAGCTCCTTGGAGATTTTAGTTTTTATTTAATTAAGTAATATACTTATGCTCGCAAATCCAAGTAGTTTTTCAACATATGACTAACACATTTGCAGATCCCTTGGGTAAGGGAGTTCACATTTGTGAATGTCTGAGACATTTGTTTAGAAGATTTATCACTGTTGCCAGCGAGTTTATCAAATGAGTTTGCATTTGAGTCCTATAGTCAGGTCATTATCATCTACCCTAAGTTTGTTGGTTGGTTCTTCCAATCGGAAAAGATGACGACTCTATCATCAGAGCTTTCTTCTGTTGTTTTAGTTCCTCAATCTAGTCACGAAGCAATTGAACTCGATGTCCTTATCCATCTTATTTTCTTTTGCTTCTGTCCAAGAAGAAGTAATTAGTCATTCTATTGCTGGCACCTTGTCTCCATCTCTATCTTCTTCTCTTGAGGGGATATATTTGAACTTAAAGGACTAGATATTGTAGCCACCAATGCCCTTAAAGCTTTCAAAATTTTGTTTTAAGACTGAAGACCTTCAATAACATTTCTAATAAAATTTTGTTTTAATACCCAAGACCTATAAAATTGTCATTGCTACCATGAAGTATATGAGGTGAGTTTGCTGTTTGGTTCTCTATGGTTAGTACTTTATGATTTACTCTATTTTTTTGGCTGGTTCTTAGTCTTAAGCCTTGGGCTTGGGCTTGGGCTTGGGCTTGGGCTTGGGCTTGCGCTTGTGAGCATGTAGGCCATTTGCATCTCTATAAATTGAGAATGAAACATTTAAAAAGTTAATGAAAATAAATGTTCCATTAGCTGAAAACCATGGCATAAGATACACCCAACTATGGGGTTGTTTGCATACCTTAATATCATATGTCATCCCACGTTTAAAGCTCACATCTGGTCTGAACGCATAGTCTTCATTTAAAATCTCATCACTGTAAGTAAAATATGTAGCAGCTTTCTTCAACTTCCCATCCATCCCATCCGACAAAGTATTGAAACTCTCATCTAAACCATCTCCAAACTGAGAATTATTATTGTCATTGTTTGTAGATCCAATACCAGTTCTTCCATGAGCTCTTTCGAGCCTATCGAGCTTTTGATAAAATGAGTCAGTACTTGGACTGTTTTCGATGAAACCACTAAATATCCGCCGCTCAAAATCATCTGCAGATTCAAAATTATTTGCACTTTTGTTGTCATCAGTAACATTACCTGTTTCAATATCAAAGGCACAAAATATAAGATGATGAATTTCCAAAGCTATGTACTGGGAGAAATTACATCCAAACTGAATCCAAAGATAATTTATTTATGCAATTCAAACTGCAATATTGGAACCAGTACTGACTACTTATGAGAATCTGAACTATGCATATAAAGAGTCTACTAGTTGTCCAAACCAAGCTTACTGTGTGGATGGAAACTATCATCTAGTTATCCCAATCGCACACTTTATGTAGACAAAAGAAGAGGCAAAGAGCATCAAACCCGTTAATGCAAATTACGTTGGTCCGCTACAAACTTAGGGTGGCTGATTGATCTAAAATTTTCCATGAATTTAGCCACCCAATAGAAACATACCCGTAACTTAAACATTCTTACAAAAAGTAAGGGCCAATAAAACCAATGGTTCTAGTTTACCAAATCATGTTAAAAACAATGCCGTTCATAGACAAGAAAACCAGATGTGAATGTGTTTCTTTTTTTCCAAAAAAAAAAAAAAAGACTGTTGCCGGAAACTCAGGCGAACCAAAGCAAAGTCTAAATCTGGTACAGCCATGCATTGTAATTTTTGTCCACAGAACTCCAAGATAGGAAACAAGTAAAAAAAGACCATTGGAACATTTTTTTTTTTTTTGTTCCAGCCCTTATTTTATAGTAGCCAAACCATTATCCATGACCGTGATTTGGCATGATTTGACTGAAATGGGCTTCCATGTCAAACTTGGAGGGCCTGATATATATATATATATATATTATATACATATAGACACACACGCACCCACACATCCACACACCCACACACACACACACACACACATAGAGAGAGAGAGAGAGAGAGAGAGAGAGAGAGAGAGAGAGAGAGAGAGAGAGAGAGAGAGGAAAGTAATGCTTCTATGCAAGCTTCCTTTACCGTCTTATAATAAAAGCCACCTAGCGAGGCCCACTTGGGACCATACAAATTATGAAACGGAAGGGGATTGAAAGATCCAAGTGAGGTCAACCTAGATATTAAATTTGAAGTAAATCTAATAGCTTTAACCCATTCGTCTGTGGTCCACAAGTTTAACGGTTTTATATAAAACAACAAAATTGAACCTTAACCCAGTAGTCCACTCCATTCAGATCTATCAAAACCTGGTGGGACCCATGTAAATAAGGGAGGGGGTGGGTGGGGTGGATGATCAGTTCGGATGGACCAATAGGTGGCCCACTAGGTGTCTTGTACCATAGGACGGTAAGGGAAACTTGTATAGGAGCATTACTTTATATATATATATATGTGTGTGTGAGGAATGTTAGTATTCATCCTTCCCTCACCATAAGGTGAAGAATGCTTACATGACTTTCTTTATTTGTACTTGAGCATTCCTCTTTTTCATAAGCTTTTTGTCTTTTGCACACATTAATATATCCAAATATGAAAGCATCCCTCACCATAGGGTGAGGGATGGGTGTATACTAATATTCTCCTAGATATATAAAGAGAGAGAGATAGAGAGATGCTAATATGCATCCTTCCCTCACCACAGGGTGAAGGGTACTTACATAGCTTTCCTTATTTGTACATGGGCATCCCTTTTTTTTTTTCATATACCTTATTGTCTTTTGCACATAAATATTTCCAATTGTGCAAACGTCCCTCACTCCATGGTGAGAGAAGGAAGTATACTAACATTCCCCATATATATATATATAATCCTATGAGAACTAGTTCGCATCATCTTTTTATGAGAACTCTAGGTAGGGCCTATCTATCACTCAATCCAAACCTTGTAATACATAGGGACTGCCCCCCCCATCCGATAGTCACACGCCCCAAATTTCGGTCAAATATGAATTTACCGAATTGTTTGATCGACTGAGCACCAATCCAAATGGATTGGATTTGTAGGCCACGTATAAAGGGGTTAGGGACATGTGCTTGGGGCCAAACTTGATATTTGGGGTGGTCACACATAGATCTTTCCATCCCCACTGGTCTCATTCCCAAATGAGAGCCAAAGTTCTCACGATAGGTGCATGAGAACAGTTCTCGCAGGATCAAAGCTCATATATATTGCATTTCCAAGAAATGAGAGAATCAAAACATGCACCAACCAATCATGGAATGACCAGGATCAAGACATTCTGCCCACTCTACATTTGCATGGGCCGATAAGATGAGATAGAAGTCGGCAAGGAAGAGCAAGCTACTATCTGGAGCCCCTTTGAGGTCATGTATACTTCTCATAGAACAGTCACATGAAGGTGGCATTGATCATTATGTGATGGGGACAATATGTATAATATGAGAGATATTGGGATGTGTCAAAAGTTAGATAGATAAGAGTATCTACAAGTTTCTAATAAAGAGTGGGCTTAGAAGTAGGATGGCCATCATCTCGCTTTTAAAATCTGATAAAGCATAAATGGGATGGGTGTCAGAAAGATGAGCAATGAAGATTAGCCCTTTGGTGTATTTATGTTGGTTGATAAATACCCATATGCTAGATTCATGCACTTTACGACCCAAAAAAGGAAAAAAAAAGGAAGGAAAAAAAAAAGAAGTTTTCGAGCCAAGATCATTAATATGAAATGAAGTCATCAAGAGTTGTTGAAGTAGGAAAATGCAGCCAAGGTCGGTCACTCCTTGAGATAAGAATATTGTTGACATGAGCTAGAAGAATGGTAAACACCAAGATGCTTTCACAAAGAAACAAAAGTGATCATAAGTAACGACTTAAAAGCCACCCTATATTGGTAGCCCCCAACTTCCAAAATGACACCCTTAGAGCCTATTTAAGATAATAAAGACATCAGCAACCTGCAAATTAAATTAGGATGAGCATGGTGTAAGCAATGAGAAAGAGAGATGAAGATTATTACTTTCAAAACACCATGAGGATGAATGAAGACTGTTCAAGATACATAGCCACATACTTACATAGAAGAATTTCCAAAGATATTGATTGGTAGAACTGCTCTAAGAAGACGTTCAGAGAGATCTGGTTAATGTTTTAAAGATGGATCATTACACACATAGCCTTTTGTGCAGGAGCATATCCTAAGAATACACAAGGTACAATTCTAGGAGAAAGTTCATCTCTCTCAGGAGCTGGGAGATGAACAAAGCAAATACTTTTGAACTATGATGCCCAGATACGGCATGGATATGGTAAGAACACACTCTGGACACGATAGGGACATGGATTTAACACATAAAAAGTGAAGTATTTGATATGATATAAGACAATACATTGGTCATTTTGAAGTATCTGTGCATCATAGCTTTTGAAGGTGTGAAGAAGCTCATGTATTTTATAGAGTTGGAGATACTGAGTGTCGTTGTCTAACTTGGTGGATATTTGTTGATTACTCAAGAAGACAACAATACTTTTTCTAATGGGAATCAGTTTTGAGGAAAGGTATCTTGTCCATGAGGAATGATTTTAAGGAAAACATTAGAAAGATAGTTGGCTTAAGCGATCCCTTTTTTTATTTTTTATCTATCAATGTTTGGACTTGGGATAATCCTTTAGTCACCTGATTCCCAGATCCTTTTTTCTTTTTTTTTGTTGTGCCAGGGACAAACAAGCTATAGTAAAAGGCTGCGTCACCAAGGTGGGAAGCAAGGTGGTGTGGAGCCCGATCATCGGAAGAAATCTCTTGGAAGCAGAGGAGAGCTGATTTTGGAACTTGCTATCTCTACTTAATCAAGTCTATTCCTATTCAAGGCTATGACAGAACTGTTGGGTGGCAATGGGTCGGGTTTAAATGGGGAACCGTCCCAACCCAGTCCAATTAGGGGCGGGTTTCGTAGCGTGTTGGTAGGGTTCAGGTTGGGTATGGTTTTTCATTCATTAACCCTAGTCGGGTTTGGGTTCATCAAACCAACCCACCCCATATATTGTTAGTTCATATATTACTGCGTGCATTTCCTAGCACAAGAGAATCTAGTAGTGCAAGTGACAATAAGAATGTATATTTTTCTAGAGGTCATGGTTTTAAATCTCCCTTTACACATGTATATTTTCATACTTTTCAAAAATATTAAATAAACCACTAGCAAACCCGACCCATGGCTGTCATGGGGCGGGTTTGGTATGACAACCATCAAACCCGTCACTGGTCACGGCGAGTATGGTACAGAAGAAAGACCAACTGGGTCAGGTTCGGGTCTACCTAAACCCAACCCATCCCATTGCCATCCCTAGATAGAAGGCTTTGGGAAAGGACCATTGATGAAAAATTCTTGGTTGCATCTTTCTTTCAAGCATTTTTATCAAATGGCTCATAGTTCTGTTTCCTGTGGGTGTGATTTGGAAAAAGACAATAGTACTTATTGCTTCAACTAAGAAAGTTTGAGGAACGAAAGAGTCAATACACAAGGTATGAATAGTTACCAAAATGTTTTGACTTTTACAATATCATTTTGTTGAGGTTTCCTAAAGCATGACTTTCGACACTATTTTCCTAAAGAAGGTCATGAAATTTGTAAGAGATATACCCTCCCTCTAAATGGGGAAGAGAACATGGATGGAAGTAGGAAGTGCAACCTATATGATGATTTGGCCCAAGATAGACTGAAATGGTGAACAGAATTATGTATCTGACCCCAACATAGTTAGGAAGAGGCCTTGATGATGATGATGATGATGATACTCTCCCTCTGAATTGAAATGTAAGATCTTTATTTTGGTAAAAAAATTAGTTCTCAACCATAGCCCTAAATCGTTCAAATGCATTTATACATCATACTTGGTATGTAGGAAACAGACCCACATAATTCAGTTTACCGAACTACTACAAAAATATAAATTGGTTGCAATCATCAATGTAAAGTACAAAGAACTTATAAAAAAAGCCAATGGTAAAGAACCTCAAACATCAATACACCAAAGAACTTATAAAAAAATGCCAATGGTGAAGAACCTCAAACATCAATATGCACCAATGCAAAAAAAAAAAAAAAAAAAGATGAATAAATATGTAGTGGAAATGATGAAGTTTAGCTCTTTCTCGTACAACAATTGACACAACAAATGGTCACATCGGATAAAGACAACTAACAGTTGAACATTTCCAGGTTTCAACATGGACAATAATTTCTTAGATCATTAGGTTGTCCTAGCATTGATGCCACTAACCACACATCAGTTTTAGGAACAAAAAAGAAATAAGAGTTACAAATACCACATTGTTTTTGGTGTCTAGAGTAAAACATTTACCATTCCCTTGTCTCTTTCTAATTAGCTATGATGCTCAGATACAGACACAAGTATGGATACGGACATGGGATACGGGTTTCGATATGCCCACTTGAAACTTTTAAGAACGGATACGGGTACGGCAGTATTAGAAATATATATTCATAAATATTTAATTAGGAATTTATTTTGATGAAATATTGATTTTTTAAATTTAGGGCTCAAATATGATGAAGCCCACTAAGTAAATAAAATTTTCAGATGTTTAAAAAATAGAGGGGGCAAAGTGCAAAAGGAAAAATAATAGAAGAATTCAAGTTTCCTGGTAATATGCCCCAACCTTTCCCCTGCCGTATAACTGTATCGGTATCGTACCGTATCGGTACAGGTACGATGGGTCAAGTGCCGTATCCGGGTATCATAGCTAATTAGCCTTCTAGTTGTCACTCAAAGAGTAACTTTATCAAGTCAAGTTTATCCCTATTAGCTGTTTTGAACTTGAGTTGGTCCAAGATATTCACGTAGAGAGGAGAAATTATGTGGATCCCTTGACATGCGATTGGATGCCCCTGTATCTATACAAAAAAGAACGAAATCATTTTTCCTTCCCTCTTTTTTTTTTTTCTTTTTCAAAATGTCTCATAGACAAGATGGCTGTTTGCAACTTTTTTTTCCCTTCTTTTAACATTCTCAGGGCTGATAACACTAGGAGAAAATGCAGAGATTGAGGTGAACTATTAGAAAGCACGAATTGCAAGCATGATATGAGGGCATTCTGTGTTTGGCTTCTACGTTTTGGTAGAATAAGCCCTAATTCATTGCAGTGATTTTTTAAAAAATGTAATAGTAAATTTTATTCTGACAAAAAAAAAAAGAAGAAGAAAAGATTAGGAATCTAACAAGCCCTGATTCTTTGCAATAGTTGAAAGCTTCCTTTGACATAACAAAATGCCGAAATTCCTTGCAAGAACAACACTGCTTTTTCATAATCAAAGGTAGACTGCGACTTAGTTAGAAGAATATTCTCAAAAAATATCAACATTCATAATATTCCAATTAGGATGTCAATGGTTAGGATCACAAAACGGTCCAAAAAAACTCCCTTCAAAGCATGAGGAAGCAAGCAATAAAAGAGAAACCGGAATAGAAGCTACTGGAAATAATCTCAAAGATAAGGATCAAAGGTGACAGCAAATTTAGTAGGAGCAGCCAGCCACGATCCAGATGAAAAGGCTAGACAGTAGGACTCAGAAGTTTTGTAGGTACAGTCACTTAGGAGACCCACACAGACAGAACTCAGGGCAGACAAGGCCCGCTACAAGCAGCAGGACTCTTCTGGGCTACAGGGGTTGAATTCAGCAGACATGTGCGACTAGCAAATCTGGAACTGCAGTTGTTGCTAGAATAAATGATTTCAAGAACACGAAAAGACTGATCATGATGAGAACCTGAAGGTAGATGATTCCAATGATATGGTTCTTCAATTCTTTATAGAAATCAAACAGAAAAAGACCTCAAGACATCTTTCCTCTCAGACCAGGGGTATTCTCAGATGGATGGCAATGACTGATGTAGACCGCAGGAGCTGATTGGATTAGATATGGATTCAAGAAAATATGTTGAGGATACACAATCTGCTTGTTTATGGTCAGTTGATTTTGTGGTACGCAGAATTGTAGCAACCTCGGAAAGAGAAGATAGAAGATGAACGGGGAGGTGACCCTTTCCCTCAAGAATCCAAGTTACGAATAAGGGCACAGGTTGCTCATTCATATCAAAAGATAATAATAAAAAAAAGGCGGTGGCCACAACGTGCATATACATGTTTAAAAAGTGACATTATTATAGTTATACTATAACTTGTCACTGTTCTCTTTAGTTATTTAATGAAATCGCGCCAAGATAAAAGTTAAGAAACATTATGGAAGTTTCTAACTGGAAACTAACAATTCGAAGCTACTACAGCTAAGTGCATTTGAAATGAGAAGATCTTTGCTTTCGGATAGCCACTACTATGATAATGTTAGGGAAGAGCCCCTCACACATTGGAAGAAGGTGCTTACTATTGCAACCTTGAGGTTGTGAGTTCAAGTCACTTTACCTAACCCCATAAAAAATATAAAAAATAAATACTAGAAAATGTTAGAATTGCCTCTTGGGATATACCGAACTGTTGCAGTATTATTATATTAGGATAGTCTGAACTCCAACCACATCCTGTATCATCAAAATGTAGTAATCTCATGTTGGACTGTACAAAAGCAAAAGATATGCAATAAAATCAGAAAAATAAACTTTTTCTCCACAAAAAATGCTGCTAAGTAGACCACAAGGGCACTAAAATATGAAACCCACAGAACTTACACCACATACAAATAAGATACTAACCTGAGCCTGAGTTAGTGGCAAAGGGTCTAACTGTCTGAGCAAAACGGCATTGCTTCAATAAGCCACTCCCAGACCTTACCATGATTGGAATAAGTTTCATTTCTTATAGTTGTTAAAATCTGCAACAAGAAAAAAATACATGCGAAGGAATAATGCTCGACCTCTTCAATAAAAATCAAATGATTATAACAATTTTGAACCTAGGAGGAAAAATAATAATGATATATATTCTGAGGCCAACTAAGACCGCCATATGCTCAGTCGAAAGGGGTATAAGAAGGAAATGGCTTGTGTAATAGATGGCAAAGAATTTCCCAAATTGGATAATGATAGCCATCAACTCAAGGACATTCAAAATTAAAGGTTGAACAATTTGTTTGCTCCAACCATCAATCCTACATTACCTGTGTCTAATGATTAATGTCATCCAATGTATGCACCTGCACAAACTGACTGTTAACTGATTACATTACCAATAGTTTTCAAAAATTTGCCAACACCCATCACTTTTCCATAAAAAAGAAACAAAGAGAGTACTGATATGATATCATACTTGTGGTCTCTGTTTTAGTTCGGACTCCAAAATGAAATGTTTCAGCTGATTCAAAATTAAAAAAAAAACATTTTGGAAAATATAAAAAAAGTTACATATAAATGTAATATATGAAAATATTAATAGTTAATGAGAAAAATACATTATGAATAAAATGTACAAAAGTAAAGGAGGTGTAGAAAAAGAATTTTAAAACATTTTCCAGCTTGACGGGAATCCCGTTCATCTATTACTGATAAACACAGCAAATGTTATGAATGACTAAAAAAATTAAAAATTGAGAAATTACTTATAAATTTTACGAACCATTATTCAATTGAATCAATCACTACTAACTTAGGATGGGGTGTGCGTGAGATTCATAAGTTCTGCATTGACCAAATTCTGCAAATACTAAGCTCCTAATGCTTCTTTGCTTTTACAGTTAAAAAGAAAAAGGGGGAAAAAAAGGAAAGAATAAAGGCCAAAAATAGAGGAAACCCCCCAAAAAAGAATAGGAAATTAGGAAACTGAAAATATATATATATATATATATAATGGAAACAACAGACTAAAAGAAAAAGGAGAAAAAGAAGAAGAAAAATAAAAAGAGACAAGTCCCTCCCCTTTCTTCTTGTTCTTCGCCAATTTTAAGTATCAAATTCGCTAAAGCTTCTGCAGGCCCACAAACAGTTCAGTCGGGTTTGTGAGCTATTATTGTTGATCATGACTACATCCAAGTTCCGCACAGTTAATGCTGTTAGCCATCAAAGGTCCCCAAAGTTAGTGACTTTAGGCACCCATAAAGTCCATTTAGTTTGGGGATCCTTACGCAGATGGTTCTTCGTCTTCGGATCATAGTAATCTGATAATCTAAAATTGAAGCAAATACAATCTCCAATAATCTAAAATTGCAGCATAAGAAAGAAAGCAGACCAAGAAAAAGGCAATGCATTTAGAGCTCATTCTATCATTGAGAAGAAGTCTAAGAAAACCAATGACCATGAAAAACAGCTCTTCCCAACAAGGAAAAGGAACTCATATTACATCAAACTTCTCTGATTTAACATACCCAAAATGAATGAGAGAGAGCAAGATGAATGGGAGAGAAAGAGAGATAACCCAATGATGCAGAGACACATTTGAGAGGAAAATGAAAACCCAAATCGAAATCAGGATAGATTGTTACGGGTTTTTGAGCTTAATATCTCTAGCAACGATTTGGGGTCGGAAATGCAGAAAAAAAGTATGCTACCAAAGGTGATATTTCCGATTTCAAGCTCCGCTACAAACGAAATGATATCAACAATCTAAGAAGGAAAGGAAAAGAAATCAAAGCAGAAGAGATTGAGAGAAACAATCTGATAGAAGAGATACCTCCTCAAGAGACCACAGCGCTTTGGTTGAATCAGGGAACAGAGTAAGGAAAAGAGAGGGTTTTAGTGAGGACACTTGCAGGTTTTTTTTTTTTTTTTACTGATTTTGCATATGCAACCCTTTTGTTTATTTTATTTTGTTTTTAAAATCATCAGGATTTGATAGTTGGATAAAGATGGAGTTACCTAGCTTTGTTAAAAAAACTTTTTAATTTTTTTAAGAAAAATCCACTCCTCTGTGTGAAAACTCTGGAGAGGACTGTAAAGAGATTCTTCTAAACTTTTTTAGGTTTCTAGAGATGGAAGAGTGCATAGGTAGTTTATATTTCTTTCAAATACGTCCATTACTGTAGTCAACCCTCCACTACGAGTTTTTCATAATTTCTTTTTTATGAAGTTATGCCGTCTTTTTTCCTTGTCTCTTTTGCTACATTTGGGTCATAAGTGCTAGTTGAAGGCTGTGGGATTAAGCCCTGAGCATGTGTGTGTAGCCAGGTGCCAATATCACTTAACTACTATCAGTGCATTCGCACCATTATGCTCTTATTTAAAATTACTACCACTTGTTAGATCGGGATTAGGGCTAAACAGGCAATCACACACATCACACAAAGAAAGAAGAAAAGCAATCACAGGACACACATATAAAATTGTTTCCTTCAAGTCACTTTGAAAGAAAATCATCTGTATGTCTAGTTGTTCACACTCCATGTTGAATTGTGCTACTAATGCCAACAACACCTTGATTGATATGTGCTTCACAACTGAGGAAAATATTTCATTATAATGTACCTCTTCTTTTTGTGAGTACCCCTTTGCTATTAGACAGGCCTTGAACTTTAGTTCTTTATTTTCTTGCAAAGCTTTCTTTTTTCTAAGCACTCATTTGCAGCCAACTGATGTAATGTCTATGGGTTTAGGAACTAACTCCATGGTTGAGTTCTTTTGAAGAGATTTCATCTCATCGATCATATCATTATAATTTTAATATAAATATATATGTATAATTTCCACAATTCTTTCAATCTACTCAAAAAAAAAGTTTGAAAAATTCAAAAAATTCCTTCCATAACCATAACGAAGTTAAGATAAATGATCAAGTGTAACCCAAATGACCAAATGGACCAATTTCAATTAACTTTATACATGGACGGTAAAAAAGGGGGTTATCTAGATTCCAAATTACTGAAAAACTAGCTTCTGATTATGATCAGTTGTGGGGAGGAAAGAAGATTAATAAAAGATAAAAACCTCTAATAAGGGAAGGGTATATTTGTCATTATTTATTTACTTTTTTTATTATTATTTTTGCGGAGAGGACTGGATTGAAAGAAATATAAAAAAGTTTAATGTTCTTTTTTGAAAATGAGAAAAAAATTTTACACTTTTAAAACATAAGAGCTACGGTAACTTTTTTTAAGTGCTATCACACATAGGTGGGCTGAACCCAAGTTAACATACCCCTCTTGGAAAGTAACTTTTTGGTTCCCATTTGGAACTGAAAACTTCTACTTTATTTCTTTACGATTGGTAAGGATAAAAGGATAATGACTCTTTATTTACATCCTCACCTATGTTGTTGTTTTTTTTTTCTGTATTAAATTCCTAGGAATTTTGACACGTAGGGTGCGTTCAGCATTATGTCATTCAGACGTTCCCATGTTCCTAAGAAATAAGACTGCATAAAATATGTCTGGTATGTGCAAATCACTATTTTGAATTTTGGTCTCACTAGAAAGAATATTTTAAAATTTTCACCCACTAACATAAGAAACTCAAAACAAAAAAACTTTATTTTTTTTAGAAACAACTTGCTGAAACAATTTCCTTATCTCAAAGGAAGTGACTCCATTATCCAATTTCTACAATGAGTCACATTGTAACAATCACAAAAGGTAGGCCCAAATTATAATTCATAATTTCTTATCATGGTAAGACCACATTATAAATCCTTTGAGCATGGGTCCAATGTTCTAATTTACAAATGTGGGTCATATGGTCACAAATTATAGAGGGTAGAGCTACATTGTAATTCCTACGATTGTTAGCTCACATTGTCAATCATATGAATTCATTCGCATTTTCTAAGTTCTAAAAGTGGGTAGCGCGTAATTTTTAAATTGGGTCCCGTATTCACAATCAACAAACAAGATGGTTACAAAGTATAACCTATTATAATTTGTGAAGATAGGCACCACATTGTAATTTCTAAATGCAAGTCCTATGTACAAATTCAAAACAAAAAAATGTGGCCCAAAGTCCAGCTAAGTTGGAGATCCAAAATCAAATCTCAAAATTTTATGATAGAAATGATATTTGGCTGACCAGTTAACCTCAATATCTCCTTTTCAAACATCCTACCTTTATGAATTAGATGTGTCCCATGTGGTTCCACATGGAGTGGAGAACTACCTAAAAGGTACACTCAGGTTAACATGAAAATGCCCCTTACATTTGATCTTAAATCCTTGAGTTTCGATATTTATGTCCATTGACATGGTGATTACATATGATTAGCGAAGTTGTCCTCTGTGGGTCCACATAGGAGCGGGAACTACTTAAAAGGTACACTCAGGTTGACATGAAAACGCCCCTTGCATTCGATTTGGACCCTTGAGTTTCTATATTTATGTCCACTGACATGTTCATCACACATGATTAGCAAAGTTGCCATTTTGAAGATCCTAGCAATCTGAAATTTATCCTTTCTATTGAATGAGGTTCATTCTATCTATTTTGTTGGTCATCAATGGAGTTATGCATATGATTTTTTGAAAAAATTTTCAATCACCTCCGATGCAGGACATTAGATCAGCTACGTAGAACACAGTCATTGACCATACACATACTTGAGAATATTATGCATTCCCTTATACTTGAAAATCATGTATTTCTTTAAGAGGATATTTGTTGGAAAAAAACAAGAATGGTTTGCTGGCAGAATCACTTCAGATTTATATGCCAGTAGACGGCAAGGATATGACAGGGACATTGCATGGCTAGACCAAGATACCACTTCCATACTCAATAATTTTAAAGAAAAGGGAAGAATCAGCTATGATACTGAGATATCCAGATATCACAACTACAGTATAACAAAGTGAAAATCACCATCTAAAATGGATTACAATAATCATAAGCAAAGAGTACAATATTTGGATAATACATTCTAACAAATCTTTCATATTAGCTTCACTATTTCCCAACTTAGAATGATTTGTTAATTTTTGTAAGAAAATGAAAAAGAGAATGTTCTAAGGTGCATTCAGTTACAAAAAAAGTAATCAATGTGATTCGTGTATTCTTGAAAGAAAATGAAAAAGGGAATGTTCTAAGGTGCCTTCGGTTACAAAAAAAAGTTAATTAATTATTATTTCATAATTTATATAGCTTAGTGTGCTAAATCCTAAATGTCAATATGTATTCCATGCTCAACATTATAACTGACACATCCAGTATCCATAATTCCATATCCATCCCTTTTACAAAGAAAAAAGAGATAAGTTATCCAATCATTGGCCAACACAAGGAGTATCATTTCAAGCTATTAAGGCATGATGGATGTCATGACAAATGAAGGAATTTGCTCTCATTAGAAATTGTTAGCATAAACGAGGCACAAAAACATGGAGATGAACAACCCTAGAACTAGAAATATTAAATTGATAACTGATTAATGGATTAATGAGGCAAAATAACCATTAAATTATCAAATATGCTCTCTTGATTCTGTCATACTTCCAAGTTGGGCTAAATGGGGAGAGTAAAAATGATTGCATGAGCTTTAAATTGAAATAAACAAAACCTTATTTAGTATGCAAGAGTTCACTTTGTAACTAAGCCACGTTACATTTCAATCTAATGAAATTCTCGATACCTTCCTGATTAAAATTTATGACGGTGGCAAGAAAATCCTCCCAAACTAAATTATTGATGATATCATAAAATGAAGATGAAATCTAGTCAGTGAGGTAAGACTCACCTGACCAGATGGTCCTATAGATAGCCATGGCAACTAGAATAATACCTACTAGTGCAATTTGAAGATGCTCGGAGCTGCTTATCCTAATGGTGAGATGCCCACTTAGCTCGTTATTTAATCCAATGCGAATCGCCATCTTGGAAGTCCGTCCAATAGAGAATTGAGACTGGAGGTTGGCTCTAAGTGCCAAGTCACCCCGCCACTTCACCCGAAAAAGACCCAAGGTGGACTGGTCTTAGCTGATCGGATACTCCTCATCTTTGAGGCAGGCTTCCAGGTTTGCTCCATACACCCTATCGCCTTGGGAGCGAATAGCACCTGTGTTGGGAACCAAGTTCACCTATTTACCAGTTGAGATTTGGTCCTTAACTTTGAGCCCAGTGGCCACATTTTCCCTCAGGAATGTAGCAGATACTCCAGCAGTTGTCTTGTTCTTTTTGAAATTTTGGGATTTGGTTTCACCCCTAAGAATGTACGCAAGTTGCCTACCAACACTTTGAATGTCAAAACCTACTAGAGTTGAAGAATTCTTCTCTTGTTTGGCTGAAATGGATGAATCCAAATGAATGTTGAATTCCTTCTTATATTTTGTGATTTGTATTGCCACATCGTAGAAAACCGGTTAACAATAGCAAGGCTTTCTATAAGACTGACACCATCATACCCACAATCATGTTCCCACCCATGTGTGCCTAACACTGGTCTCGCTAGAAGTTACAAAGTCAGCTCCAAGAACCAGTACTTATAAGCAGGATTGCCTGCATCGAAAGAACGTGGCAAAACCAAATCGGGCAACAGCACAGGTATAACAACTACAGATCTATTTTCTTGATTGAAATCCTCACTGCCCATGGCTCCATATCCAAAATCATCTAGACCCTCCTTCCCTCTCTTCTTGCTCTCTCGGAGTTGTCAAAGTTCCTCTCTCCACTGCTTATTTTAAAGGAGCATCACCCAATAATTGTACTCATCAAAATATGCTTTTGTTGATCCTTGCTGAGCTTATCAATTATTTGGGATTTCTTTAGAGGCTTAAATAGAGGAAATTGATCATATTCATCTTCTTCTTCTTTGTCAGAGTCCAACAAATCATCCAAGTCAATATATGAGTCAACATTCTCAACACGTGCATCGGAGGAAAGTTTTGGATTTGCTCGGGATTACAAGAGCCAAGACAAGTAGTAAGGCAGTGGAGGTAAACGAACACGAAAGCCAAAAAGCTTTCCTGGAGATGGGTCTTGAAGTTTCATTAGGGAATTTGCTTCAAACAAGATCTTTGAAGAGTCGCATAAGAGCAATAGCTGGGATCTCCAAATTTGGCCATTAGTAAGCACCCGTTGGCCTTCTCTGTTTCTTCTACAAGAAGAATGGTTCTGAATTAGCGCAACAGGGTTCATTAGATGCATGTCGCCGGCTGCCTATTGGATGTATTGTAGAATAATGTGGGATCTTTGTGCAATGAACACTTCGTAAGTAAGTGGTGACCCATTTGGCCCATCTGGTGGGGTGGACACCGCATGAGTCAATGGAACAATAGCATTGAGCTAGATGGACGGACCCAGTGTTGTATTGATTAATCTTAGTAACGGCAGATCATTGAAATCTCGAGTATGAGCATCAAGTCAATCAATATAAAGAACAATATCAGAAGGCATTTCTTTGTGAATTTCTTTATGGAAAATAAGATTTTTCTATTTGAACTTTGCAATGTTCATTAATTGATTTCCCAAGAAATATATATTCTATAGGTGCTATTTGTTTAATTTAATTTTAACTTATTTTATTTTTCGGTGGAAGTCTACACTCCCCTTCTGTTTTCCTCTCTAGTCCACGTTTGCATAATTTTCTTCACCGGCAGATTTTCCTCATTAAGGATTTTAACAGTGACTGCTAATGAGGATTTGGGCGGTTTGACCCATCGGAACTAATAAATGCTCAATATAAAGTGAGAATAAAAAAAGTTTTTTTTCGCAAGGGAAAACGCACTGTGCCCGTGCCCTGATTCCTACGAGATTTCATCTCAATTCATCTCTGCTAGCGGATTGATAGGCGCCCTACAGAGAATTGAAGCTCAGGCAGGACGATTTCTCTCTCTTTTTCTCTCTCTAACCCAGAGCCTTAGCAGAGTCCTCTCTGTCTCGCCTTTAGAATGCGTTTGGTGATGCCTTCTTGTTTGTTAAAACTTTTTTAGTATTTTAAAGAAAAATCCAGTCTTCTGTGTGAAAAACTTTGGAGAGGATTGTAAAGAGATTCTAAACTTGTTTAGGTTTTTAGAGTAGGAAGAGTATACAAGGTTTTTTATATTTCTTTTGAATAGGTCCTTTGCAGTAGTCAAACCCCAACCCCCCCCCCCCCCCCCCCCCCCCCCCCTCCCCCCTCCTAACTAGTTTTTCATAATTTCTTTTTAATGAAGTTATGTTATTTTTTTCCTTGTCTTTTTTGCTACGTTGGGGTCATAAGTACTATTTGAAGACCATGGGATTGAGTCCTGGGCATGTGTGTGTACCCAGGTGCCAGCATCACTTAACTACTATGAGTGCATTCGCACCATTATGCTTTTATTTAAAATTAATACTGCTTGTTAGATCGGGATTAGGGCTAAACACGCAATTACACGCATCACACAAAGGAAGAAAAAGAGAAGCAATCACACGACACACATGTAAATTGTTTCCTTCAAGTCGCGTTGAAGAAAAGTCGTCTTATGTCTAGTTGTTCACTCTCCATGTCAAACTGTGCTACTAATGCGAACAACACCCTAATTGATTTGTGCTTCACAACTAGGAAAAATATTTCATCATTATCTACTTCTTCTTTTTGTCAGTACCCCTTTGCTATTAGACGGGCCTTGAACCTTAGTTCTTCATTTTTTTTACAAAGCTTCCTTTTTCTTGAACACGCATTTCCACCCAACTGATGTCCTATGGTTTACGAACTAACTCCTTGACTGAGTTCGTTTGTAGAAATTCCATCATATCAATATAATTTTCATTATATATATCTATATATATAATTTCCACAATTATTTCTTTCTACTCACAAAAAAAAGTTTGAAAAATTCAAAAAATTCCTTCCATAACGAAGTTAAGATACATGATCATGTGTAAGCCAAATGACCAAATGGGCCCATTTCAATTAACTTTATGCATGGATGGTATGAAAGGGGGTTATCTAGATTCCAAATTACTGAAAAACTAACTTCTGATTATGATCGATTTTGGGGAGGAAAGAAGGTTAATAAAAGATAAAAACCTCTCATAAAAGAAGGGTATATTTGTCATTTTTTATTTTTTGTGGAGAGAACTTGATTCAAAGAAATATAAAAAACTTTGATGTTCTTTTTTGAAAATGAAGCAGAAGTTTTATACTTTTAAAATATAAGAGCTAGGTTTATTGTTTTTTAAGTGTGATCACACATACGTGGGCCTTAATCCAGGTTAACATACCCCTCTTAGAAAGTAACTTTTCGGTTCCCATTTGAAACTTAAAACTTCTCCTCTATTTCTTTGTGATTGGCATAAAAGGATGATGACTCTTTATTTACATCTTCACCTAGGGGTTTTTTTTTCTGTATTAAATTCCTAGGAATTCTGAGACTTACTTCTATCTAAAAATGAAGAATGAAGTGTGAATATATAAAAAAATGACCAACAAATAACCTCCCTTCCAATAAGTAAACAAATGGAAGATGGAAAATGAATGCTCAGCGATCACCCTACTAATTCAAATATTAGGAAATGCAAGGTCCCATCCACCTCTCCATCTCATATCCTCCACTCCTAGAGATAGCAATGGCACGGTTTAAACAAGGCCCTCTCCCAATCTGCGCCTATCTAGGGTGGGTTTGGTAGTGGTTTTTTTTTTTTTTTTGTGCAGGGCGGTTTTGGATTTTGTTGTTCTACTCTGCCCCACCTAGCATATATAATATATAATAATCTATTAGTAGGAATATAAATAAAACTTATGTAGTTGCCGGTGGTGTTGGGTATACTTAGGGCCAATTTCTTTGTAAGCATATCTTATAAACAATGAACAAGAGAGATTGATATGAAGAAAAATTGTATATATTGATCGAGCATTGTAAGGCATTTTATATACAGAGCTTTTTATTTTGGGTAGATTACACAACTTAAAGAATATACAAATAAGGTAATATAAAGTAAGGCTAATTGCTAATTAGAAGCTAATTAGGATTACACCAAAATCTCTTAAATTAGGAAAAGATCACACTCACATTCAGATGGGTCGACCCATTGGGTCGGCCCACTGGGCCTAGTGCCAACCCATTGGGTCAATCGGCTGACCCACTATTTTCACATATATGACAGGAATTCAGGCTGTGAATTTTTTAATTTCAATTAGAAATTCCATGTTTACTTGCTAGAGTTCTCAACATTTGAGGCAAGTGGCATTTCAAAATTCCAAAAAAGTAGAAATCCCGGGCCTATTTCTTTAGAAGCATTTCTTACATGAATTCATATTGTTTGAGAATTCTTTAACTATTAGAAATTCCATATTTACTTACTGGAATTCTCAGCCTTTGAGTAAAGTAACATTTTGAAATTTCAAAAAATTGGAATTCCCAAATGCTAGTCTTTGCTCTAGCATTTACGAATTTTAGGGGAGACTACTTTGTAACTCTAGGCATTTGGGAGACTTTGTTGCAACTCTGATTATCCTCTAACACTCAAATCTCATGCTCTTCCCCTCAACTCCATAACCCAAAAATCAGATCCGATCATCTTCTATCTTTGCACTCCATTTATCGTTATCCCCTCTCTTGACCCTGCCAACCGTCTTCGTCTACGATGCCAGATGCTTTGTTTCTGGTTTTTGTAAATCACAGAAACCTCAATTGCAAATTGATCCTTGCAACGAACAGCCATGCCGTCGAGAGTTGTTTCTACTCTAGATTGTCCACTGCAACCAATCTAATAATTCAGACTTCTATCGTTGGTAAATAATAAAAAAAAGAGACTTGAAAAAGAGATTTGCTAGGTAAACCATAGTTTAGTCTCTCTACACACATTTTCTCTTTATACACAATTAAAATTTTAAAAAATTACAAACTTTCTCTCTTAACACACACTACATCCCTAAAATACCCAAATCCCTCATTTCTCTCTTCTTTACATACATTCAAGCCTCTTTTCTCTTCAACCCTATTTTCTCTTCTCCTTCTCTATAGCAACTCTCTACTTCAATTTCTTCTTCTTCTTCCATTCACTTCTTCTCCTTCCATTGCAAGGTAAGTCTTCATTTTTCACTTATTTCTTTCAACTCTTCTTCTTTCATTGCACTAAGATCTTCTTTCATTGCAAGGTAAGCTTCCTTCTTATCCTCTTTTCTTATTTTTGTGTGTTAGAAGAGATCCTCTTTAGGTTGTGATCTACATCTTCCTTCCATTTGCATCAGAGATGGCCCTGGATGTATGATCGTCCATGGAAATGGAAGGAATATGTACATCTGTGATCCTCTGCATCTTCTCGAGCTCCGTTTTGGCATGGAGGGCCGAACGGATCCCAGCTGTTCAGCCCTGGAGGGCCGAACAAGACCAGTGACAGATTTTTTCATAATTTTTTTGTTTCATTTTTTTGAAGAAATTAATGCATTATTTGTAATTCACAGATATGGACCGACCTAGTTCTTCAAGAGTGAGACCTACAGCCTCCAATAAGAGGCGTTGCCATAAGTTGGAAGAGCCTGTGGAAGAAGAACCTCAAATTGAAGAACATGTTTCCTATGAAGACAATAATCAAGAAGAAAAGAATGTTACAATTGGGCCTACTGATCGAAGCTTACTTAAGAATTTCCACACTCATGTAGCATATTTCCTGTGGAAGGGCAAAGTGTGTTTTTAGTAATATGTTTTCTTTAAAAAATAATCTATTTGCTCAATGACGAATAGCTAATTAGTAATTCATGTTTGAATGCAGGATCGCGGAACGTTGAAATGCCTAAGTCATGGGCAAAAAAAAAAAAAAACATTTGTGGCCATTAAATGATAGTAACCGTTTTAAGTAGCTGGTGAGAGATTCCATGTTGTCTCCATTGATTGAATATTCTTACCGGATGGTGAACAAGACCTTGGTGTCCGGTTTTGTTGAAAGGTGGCATCCTGAAACAAATACCTTCCACATGCCTTTCGGTGAAATGACGATTACCCTCGATGATGTTTTTTGCCTCTTGAAGATTCCCATCATTGGTTCCCCTACAACAAATTTAGAGAAATTGACATACCCCGACGCCATAGATATTGTTGTTGATACATTTGGGGTCTCTAATGATGAAGCCAGAGAAGAATTGTACAGTCAAAGAGGCCAATCGCTAAAATTAGAATGGCTCAGAGAGAATTTTGCTGGAGTGGACGATGATGCTGGAGATGATGGTGTTGACTATGCGGTCAAGCGTACCTTCTGTATTTACTAGGCTGTACGCTCTTTACTCACAAGACCGGGACAAGAGTTTCATGCATATACTTGAAGCTATTGATGGATTTAGAAAATGTTAAGAACTATGCATGGGGCGCCGGTGCACTAGCATATTTGTACCATCAGTTGGGCTTAGCAAACCGGAATGACGTCAAACAAATGGCTGGATACTTGACACTTCTTGAAGCGTGGGTCTACGAGCACTTTGAAATACTAGCTCCAACTGCCAACGTATCATACTTAGTGAGGCAGCCTCGTGCGATGTGTTGGATTCCTCGTGGGGAGACCAGTTTGGCTTTACAAGGTTTGCGGGAGAACCTAGACTTCTTAAGCGTAGATAAGGTAAATCACTCTTTAATTAATCATATCATGTCGGCCTATGATGATTCAATTATTTACAATGATTCTCATGATGCAGGTCACATGCGAGCCTTATCTTTCTTGTAGGCGAGATCATCCCTTACATCAAATTGCTTTCTACTGTGGATGCCTAACACACGTAGATATTATAGAGGCCTACCATCCAGATAGGGTTCTTCGGCAATTTGCTCGAGTCCAAACGATTCCCATGGCACCTTTATAGCCGGTACGTGGTTTGAGGGGTAATACAGCAGCATCAATTAATGCATCAGCCCGAGTTTATGATCAAATATGGCATCAGTGGCGTAATCACTTACTGGCCCAAGTAAACCAGAGTACACCTATCCGTCGTCCTTGGGATTGCGCACCAAATTACATGGACTAGTATGCTACTGTGTCATAGAGAATATTAACAAACCCCAAAATACAATCTGGTTTTTGTCAAAGTGAGCCAGAGTCACAAGCATATAATGTAATTGATTATGAACTACGCAATAGAAATGCTCTTCGAATTTACGAAGGAATTGAGGCAAGGGTTGAAGAAGCATTCGCACAAGACATGCATAGTTTGTACTGAGATGTCAGACATATGGCCCAAGTTTTGTGCAGACTTACCATTGAGGAAGAGGGTGAATCAAGTAGAGACCCCCATATGACATCGCGTGCTTACTCTCATCGGTCTAGACAAGAGAGATGAATTTGGTGTCAAGATCACTTTTCATGTCATGAATCTATGTAATGAACTATGATGTAATGAACCATTCAAGTTAATGAAATTCCCTTTTCATATCACTTTTCATGTCATGAATTCTATGTAATGAACTATGATGTAATGAACCATTCAAGTTAATGAAATTCACTTTTCATTTCACTTTTCATGTCATGAATTCTTTGTAATGAACTATGATGTAAAAAAGCAATCAAGTTAACATTTTCAACCTTGCTCTCTCCAAATTTTGCAATTGAAAAACACTACAAAAGAGAAATGCTTTACATGATATTCAATTACATCAAGTCTATAAACTTTATACTTTCATTCCAAATCAATACTTTCACATGTAGCTACATTAAGATTGACAAGTTGTTTAAATCGTTCTATGCGATCTGTATATACAATTTTCCATCCACTCACACAAGAATGATGGAATTCTCGCCACTTATTTGCAATTGGTGGTATTGGATGACCAGGTACTAGGAAAACCTGAAAGAATAGACAAAAACATTAGAATGAAGAAGAAGATGACAAACATAATGAAACATACTAAGGCATAGTAGTTATATCGTACCTGAACAAAATGACAACTGTGAACAAAACCTATAGCTATCTCTCTTTTATTAGAAATAGGCACAGGAGTCGACCTTAGAGGAAGAAAAGTAAGGCACCGTTCATTGCTCAAGTGATACAAGACCAAATTAACGAGATGCTATAAGATGACCCATATCAGGTATAGTCATCCAATGATCATATGATGGATGATCCGCATAGTATGATAATAACGCTATTAGATCTTCAACTCTGTTTTCTACCCCATACAATGCTCTGTAATGATCCACACTTGCAATAAGCTCTCTAACAAGCTCTCTCCGGACCTGTTGCCAACTTTCTTCA
This sequence comes from Sextonia rubra, assembly GCA_037013555.1. Classification (NCBI taxonomy): domain Eukaryota; kingdom Viridiplantae; phylum Streptophyta; class Magnoliopsida; order Laurales; family Lauraceae; genus Sextonia; species Sextonia rubra. Next base: position 8,554,068 of record JASUAD010000010.1, read on the forward strand.
TTGAGGCCAAGTAATCATGCAATAGCTCTAAATCCACAATTACCGTCAGCTGCCACGTCTTTGACAATGCGTATATAAGGCTTTATTCCCTGTGGGAATGATTCATGCCAGGATAAAGTCTTCGATCTATTTGATGTTGTCCGAACTGGCAGCTTTTTAACCTTCTGTTTCTTGTTTGCTATGTCCTTGGAGTTTACCACTTCGTGCATACAGGACTACAACGATCCTACGCAGATGAGACCAACTCAAAAGCACTTAGGGCACGTTTAGTTGATGTATCATGTTTCAATGGAGGCCTACCCCGTGTCTTTGACTTTACTTCTGGTTTTTGTAAAAATGTGGTGGAAGGCCTAAATATCTCCCGTAATTTCTTCAATACTTGTATTCTATGAGGAAGATCAGAAGCTCTAAACTTTGAAGTAATATAAGACAACTCCGCCATTAAATATAAGTCCATAACTGGATCATTGGTTGTACGAGCATGTATCATATCAAGCTTAGACCAATGGGGATGTATTCATTAGAAATGAATCGACTGACCTTCAATCATATACTCTGCAATCTCATGAGCACAAGGTAACCCATGTGTACGTCTCATAACGCATTGACATGCCTTTTTATCAATTCCAACAACATTTGCTCTTTTACTTTCCATTAATATTTTGTCCAATGCAGTCTTTGATATATTGCCATGCAACTCTTTGAATTCTTTCAGTTGGAAGTTATGTTGGACAAGTGTTTTACTTTTTTCAAATGATGTTTTAATACTCATGTGTTGCAATTCAAGCAAACTATGGATCTTTGTCCAAAAGATGATGATGGGGTTTAAATGTGAAGAGAAGAAATTGTATGTGAAGAGAAGAAATTTTCTGCATTTTGGAGGGAATTAGGTAATTTTGTAATTTTATATAGAGGCAAAATTAGATTAAAAAATTATAATAAAATGATGTGTGATGAGAGATATTTTTTGTGTTAAAAAAGCAAGGCTCCTTGAAAAATCAGTCCGATCCCTCTCAGAGACTACAGCAATCCGGTCCTCCAATATTCAAAATTTGAATTCTATAGTGGACCACAAGTTTAACTGACTCAATTTGTCTTTGAGTGGGACCCAAATATTTATAAAATATTATATGTATGCAGACAATGTATAAACATGTAAAAATTCATTTAGAAGTTCTAGTGTGTATAAAACATGACATTTGTGCAATTCAGGTTGCATGGAATTCTTAGGAATTTTAACATGAAAGCAACGCCGACCACGTGCATCAGTTTCTTCCTACCCAAAATCGATTTGTCCCAATTTTTTTTACTGTTGTGTTTTTCCAATGGTACTCTCTCCAGCCCTTTTATTTATTGATTGGAGAATTTTTGCTTTTCAATGGTTGCATGAAGACACATGTCCTCCAAATTCAAACTTCAAAATGAAATAGCTAAAAAAAGACAAATCCCAGTTGGGTATGTGACATGTTGCTCTCATTTTCCTTCTCTGATTCTCTGTTTTTAAAGTTTCTTTGGTCTTCCGAGTTTGTCTTGGTTTTCTTCCTCGTGTGCAATTCCTCCGCATGTGAGTATGTGTATGGTGCTAGAATCCCATTGTGCAATTCGATGGCCATTTTAGCATGAATATGTATACATATAATGCATAAATATGTAAAATTTTACATAGAAATTCAAGTAGTTATGAAATAGAAAATTTGTGGAATTCAGATTGCAATAAATCTTCAGGCAGAGATTTTAGAATGAAAGAAAAATGGAATTTAGGAATTGTAGAATTAACAGCATTTCAGAATTCCAGAATCTCTAATTCTTCGACTTCCAAAAATTCCCACAAAGAAACAAGCCCAAGGAATATGGGAAGGGAGTGTGCTATGTTCAAATTTTACAACACTCATTCTTCTACGATGGGGGTGGGTAAATTTGGTATCATATCTAAAGGATGAGGCAGGTTTGGATGAGATAAACTTGAGATGGTGCAGGTTTGCATTTACCATGGCTTGTACCAATCCCAGCCCATTGCCATCCCTATTCACTCCACACTTTAATCGTCGCACATCATGGCTTTAATAATCCTTTGTTGGAGGTCATTTGTACATGAATTTATATGAAACAAATATGCCTCTAACTTGAAATGGTTCCCATTGCTATAAAATGATGGAACAACCTAATGAATCATCCCAAGTATTTCATCTTTTTTTTTTTTGTTTTTTTGTTTTCAAGTGATAAAAGAGAAGAGGACGAAATAATCCTTGGGAAGCTAGAGTTGATCCAAGGCAATCACAAGAGTAAGATGCTTTCCTTTTGGATTGAGTTTCTTAAAGTTCCATCTCAAAGAGCTACAGGTAAATTTGGAAGGGTGTTGTCGCCCCTGAGGTAGTCATCATCATCATCATCAAAGCCTTATTCTAACCATGTTCGGGTTGGCTATATGAATTCCGTTTCTCCATTCCATTCTATTTTAAGCCAAATCCTTCGATAAGTTAAACTTCTTTGAATCTGAATCAATGACCTCCATTAATATTTTCTTCGGCTTACTCCTACCTTTTGATGGGCCACCCACATGTATAGTCAAACTTTTTCTCACCGGCGCCATTACTGGCCTACATTCAATATGTTCAAACCATCTTAAACGGGTTTATCTAATCTCATCTCCTATTGGTGTTACCCTAAATGCTCTCGAAAGCGCTCAATTCTAATTTTATTTTTTCAAGTTTTACCACACATCCACCTAAGCATTTTCATTTCTGCTATATCCATCTTATGAATATGCGTCTTCTTAATTGGCTAATATTCTGCTCCATATATCATAGCTGGTCTAAACATTGTCCTGTAAAATTTGCCCTTCAATTTCGTTGGCATTCGTCTGTCACAAAGCACTTCAGAAGTTAGTCTCCACTTCAGCCATCCAACTTTTATCTTATGCTCCACATCTTCTTCAATCTCCACATCTTTACTAATCATCGAGCCCAGGTACCGAAAAGAATCTCTACGCGGTATCTCATGAATTTCAATTTTGACAGTGGTTTCAACACTCTGTATATGTCCACTGAAGTTGCAATCCATATATTCTGTCTTTGTACTACTTATTTTAAAGCCTCTAGATTTTAATGTCCTCCGCCATCTCTCAAGTTTTACATTTGCACCATCTATTGATTCATCCACCAATACTATATCATCTGCAAACAATATACACATGATACTTCTTCTTGAATATGCACAGTTAACTCATCTATAATTAATGCAAAGAGATAAGGGCTTAAGGTTAATTCCTGATGTAAACCTATAGTCACGGGGAACCCATCTGTTTATCCACATGCAGTTCTCACATTTGTTACTGCTCCTTCATACATATCTTTAAAATTTTTAATGTAACATTTGGGGACATTCATTTTCTTTAAAACCCACTAAATTAAATTCCTCGGTACCCTATCATAGGCTTTTTCCAAATCGATAAAGACCATGTGTAGATTTTTTCTCTTTACTAAATATTTTTCCATTAATTACCCAAGTAAAAAAATAGCTTCCATAATTGATCTCCCTGGCATAAAACCAAATTGATTTTCAGATATCTTGGTCTTCCGTTTCAGTCTTTGCTCTATTATTCTCTCCCATAACTTCATAGTATGACTCATAAGTTTAACCCCTCAATAGTTGGTACAATTTTATATATCTCTCTTATTCTTATATATATAGGTACTACAATGCTTTTTCTTCATTCATCTGACATTTTCTTTGTCATGAGTATTTTATTGAATAGTTTACATAACCAACTCATCTTAACTTCTCCTAAGCATTTCCATACTTCTATCAGAATACCATCTGGGCTTATTGCCTTTTATGTCTTCATTTGCTTCAATACTTCATTCACTTCTACCCCTTTAATTCTACGGAGAAAAGTATGTTCTAGTGATGAAGTATCCTCCTTCACTCTTGTATTGCCCAAATGTTCTTCATTTAGAAGTTTACTAAAATATTCCTTCCACCTTTCTTTAATATCGTTATCCTTCACCAAAATATTTTCCTCATTGTCCTTGATATATTTGACATGATCTAAGTCCCTACTTTTCTTTTCTCTTATTTTTGCAAGCTTAAAAATATCATTTTCTCCTTTTCTTGTTCCCAACATATTATAAAGGTCATCGTATGCTTTGTACTTTGTACTACTTACTACTATCTTAACTTCTTTGTTTGCCTTCTTATACAGCTCAAAGCCTTCTTATATAGCTCAAAAGTTTTCATACTCTTAGTCTCCTGCCAAATTTTGTAGCAATGAATTTTCTGTCGAATAACTTCCTGAACCTCCACACTTCACCACTATGCTTCTTTATTAATATCCTTCTTTCCTTTTGATTCTTCAAGTACCTCCTTTGCAACATTCCTAATGCAATTAGCTATTTGATTCCACATTATTGTAGTTTCTTCTTCAATATTTCATTTTCCCTTCTCAATATTTTGTCTTTAAATATATTTGCTCTTTCCGCCTTCAAATCTCTCCACCTTGTTTTAGGGTCTATTTTGTTTATTACCATTCTCTTTCTACTTCTAATGCAAATATCTAAAACTCCAAATCTATATTGCGTAGTCAAACTCTCTCTTGGGATACCCTTGTAATCTTTACAAGCTAATCGGTCCTATTTTCTAATTAGAAAAAAGTTTATCTGACTCCTATTGCTCCCACTTTTATAGATAATTAGATGCTCATCTCTTTTTTCAAAGTAAGTATTTGCTCCTACAAGATCAAATGCCACTGCAAAGTCCAGTATTTTGTTTTCGAATTTATTTTTCTCTCCAAATCCTTGCCCCCCATGCACTCTCTCATATCCTTTATCATCTATTCTTATATGCCTGTTTAAATCCCCTCCAAGAAAAATCTTATCACTATTCGAGATTTCTCGCATTAAATCATCCATCTCTTCTTAAAATTGTCTTTTCACACTTTCCTCTAGTCTTACTTGGGAACCATATGCACTGATGATATTAATTATGTTTTCCTCTAGCACTAGTTTAATTGGTATAATTTTATCACTAAACCTCTTTACCCTCACAATTTTCTCTTTCAAATCCTTATTTACAACTATACCCACTTCATTTTTTGTATTATTCTTTCCTGTATAGAAATGCTTATACTCATCCGTGAGCTCTTTATCTTTATTCCCTTTCCACATTGTCTCTTGTATACAAGCTACATTAATTCTTCTTCTTTTCATTACCTCAACCAGCTTGACGCTCTTACTTGTCAAGGTTCTTATATTCCAAGTAGCAAATCTAAGTTTCTTAGTCATCCTCTTCTTCTTATGGACTAACTTCTTTAACCGCACTAGCCCAGAGTCATGCGGTAGTCCTTGCACATTTTTCACTGCAGCCGAGCGACGTTGCAATGCGTCGTTTAAAGCGGAGAATGCACTAACCTTATCACGAAATATCAATATCTCAGAATTCATATTTGGGTTGTGATAAAGTTTTATGCTGGCTGTCGACCTACCTAATGCAACCTTCATCTTTTACACGGGCTTGGGACCGGCAGCAAAAACTGGCGGAGTTTCAGCCCTGAGGTAGCCATAAAAAAGAAGGGATCTATGGTCCCTTTCTAGATCTTCATTGTACACCAGTTAGACATTAATTCTTTTGGCTAGAGGGATTTCATGGGTTGTCATCACGAGATGCAAACTTCTAGGGCTTCTTTATCAAACATGTCTCCCTCTACAACCACTCACAACAGCCCTTTTTTCTTTCTTTTTTTTTTTTTTATTTGTTAGTTCTGCTTTCAATCAAACAGGCTTCTAAGGTGATGACTGTCAACCATTGACCTAGTTCAAGGCCTATGATTTTACACTTGGTAATGTGAGATGGGTCTGATTTTTTATGGCTAATTCAGCAATTAGGCATGGCCAACATCAAACAAGTGCTGTCAAGTTGATCCATATCTTATCCATGTAGGTAGGATGATTGAACAATCGGCGATATCGGCCATGTCTATTGACAGTAATGTGAGAGGAAATGATCCACTGGACCTGGCCCCACTCGGATCTGAGTCTAGACCAATAATTTTGGGTCATAAGGTCAAATCCAGTTCTGGGATTTTGGGTGCAACACTAGCTATACATTAAATATTTAATTTTTTTTAACAATATATGATATGTCTTGAGCCATACCTCAGAAATTTCACCCATCCATAACCTTATTCTTTTAATAAACACACCGATAAAATTAATGGTTTAAAGAGTAACACATACATGGTTCTCATTCAATATGAGAAAAAAAGGATCATGTATTGAATGGCTACAATCTTTTGACCTTCGTTGATCCATTACAGGGCACTTATGGAGGGTCATCATAAAGTCAAGGTTCAATGAAACAGTGAACACCTAAATAGATCAAAATCCAAGTGCTTAGGTGGCCACATAATGGATGGAGGGATGACTTCCCAAAGGTGATGGTTAACATCCTCTGCTTGAACTGCTCTACTCTATCACTGTTGCAGCACTGCTGTATAGTTGTTGAGTAGATGAATCTTTCTGCTATCTTAAACAAACATCAAAAGCTTCATTTTCTACTACTACTCTTCCAACAGACCAAATTATCCAAATTATAAATGTAGAACATTGGTGAGACTGAGTGGGGAAAATGTAAGAAGAGATGACACATAATTATGTGAAATTAACATTTCCATATTGCTGGTTGATGTCGAAGGGAGTTGGACAACACATAAACCAAAGCGAACACGAAGTTCTATTTCTATAGAGAGAAGGAGGGAGTGATCTGGATAGCCACGAGAAGCGCTTCTTTCAATTAATTTTTCAAGTTGACATGTCCTTTTGAACAGCCACATAAGAAACACTATAAAAGCAGCAGCTAGCTTTGCTTGGGAACCAGATCCTATTGATACGATAATCTTCATTGTGGTTGTCATCTGACTCTGATGAACTTTCATCAGATCACAACAAAAAATTAAGAGTAAAACTTGTAGGTCTTGGCTTGAATAATGATCTGCCTTAGTCCACCAATGGGCGATATGATCATCAATAGAACCCCAAGTATAATGCAAATCTGAAATACACAAACAATGATAAGATCATTTCACTCTTATATTAGAATCTGAAGAACAAAGATAAAAGAATTGAGAGAGTAGGTGCTTCAACTGAACATACCCAATTTGTGATCCAAGACAAGCTGAATCTTTTAGGCTTATAGATTGCGAGCCACATGATGCAAGGGAGCTGTGACAAGAGATTTGAGTAGTCAGATGTCAATGTAAGAGAGTGAAACAGGTGCAAGCTAATGATATGTTGGGAGCATGGCTGATTGGTTCCCCATCACCCATTACTTGCATCGAAAATGCAATGGGTTTTTTTTAGAGGAATCAAAGGTGGCATTGAGCACCCTCAACTGAAAAGAAGTGCAGTGAGACACTGCAAACATGACCACATGATGATTCAGCCCCAGTCGAGTGAAACGAAACTGTCAAATAGACTTGGGTGCAAAGAAGCAATCCACTGATGGAAGGCTTGAGGCGAATGAAAAACCAAATGCAGCCTTTTTGGCACTTGTTGAGCTCACAATGACCCGCCTTTTTCTTCTTTTTTAAATTTCTTTTTCCTGATTGGTTAAAAAAAATGAAAGTAGCTTACAAAGTATGTTGTTGGCGCAAAGGCAAATCCTCCAAAGAATCCAAGGAGTCCTCCAAAGAAAGGGAAGGTTATAGCAATAAACATTGTAAATGCTGCACCCGAATAAAATGGAGATTGTTAAAAATAATATCCAAGACTGATTGTTTATAATTTAAAACACTTCTATTGAGGAGAAAGGAAATTACCAACATATACTGATCTTGAAACTAAGCGAAGAGGAAGGCCAGGGTTAAAGTGGAGCTTCTTAACCAGCACAGTTTCCATCATGTCAAACACGGGCATGGCATAAATCTGTTTTCAGGAAAATAAAATGAAAATCAGAAGTCGAAAAAAAAAGAAGAAAATATCTACCACTATACAAGTTCAGGAACTCAAAGAGATTAAATTCAATGGGAGTGATATTATCATTTTTCAAATTTTGGCTTTATGGAAAACTTGATTTAATTGAGTTCTTGGTTGAAATATCTGTAATTTTCTTCATGGGGATTCTAGTTGACTTGACCTGGTGGATATACTGGTGAGCCTTGAATTTCTTCTCTTCAAAATTCAACTAGAACCGATTGAATGGAAAAGACCAGGAAATGGTACACTGGAAAATTGTGTGAAAAAGTACCTGATAACTTCCAATAACATGGACAACAACCATCATGTTTGCTGTTGCGATCAGCCAACGCGGCTTCTGCAGGGAGAGAAGGATGTTGTCGTCGACTGCATTTCCAAAAGCCCAATACCCAACCAGTGCAACTGGGAAGTAGCAGGCTGCGACAATGATGTAGGCAACAATCACACCCTTCCACATAGGTTTCTTCGATGGATTCTCAGGGGTAGAAGGGATTGTTGCTTGGATCTCCAAAACCACATTGTGCCCAGCATAGGCAAAAGCAACATCTCCCAATGCACTAAAGAAGTTAAAAACTGTTCCTGCCGTGCTATGAGCTTTGTAGCCATATTGGACATCAGGTTGCTTCCCTTTGTCAACAGAAGCTCCCCAAGCAATGGTGGAATAACTGTCAGAAGACAGCTAAAAAAATCAGCAAAACACACTAAAAGTTTCATCTTGTATCTGAGAAAAAAAAAAGATCTAGACCCTCCCTAGCTTTACAAATTATAGAAGGGCTTTTAGTTGTATTTGGTGATTTGGAGAGTTCAAAGATATCGATCGAGACCGTTTGCTTCTTCTAGTCCTTATTGGTGGACGACTATACAAAACAAAATCACATAGATTGTCCACTCTTCTTTGCTTAGATTGTCTCCTCTTCTTTGCTATTTGTTAAATATGACTACAATTATACATTTGACATATCTATCAATACAAAGAGAAAGTAGAAACTAGAGAAAGAAAAGAAATTGGAAGAAATTTGGTGGTTGTCTGCTTTGGAGGACCCCTCTCTATATACATGATCAATATGCATCCATGGAAACTTTACAGATCGTCATTCCCTTAATTGGGTTAATCATATCTGTTACAACTTCAACCATTATATCATCCATCTAAAGTGAATACCGATGTGGGTATATATGCAAGACCAAGAGAAGCTTTGGGCCTGGGGAGGTCCAAGGTCTAGGTTCAACTGATGAAGCCCAAGTTAATAATATCTGTGAGATATCTAATAATGAATATATATATATATATATAAATGAATCATGTGAAATGAAAATGAGCTAAAGAAGACTACCTGAGGGACATGACTGCGGCGGCCAAAGACACCCCACAAATAGAGTTGAAGTTGGGCAGTTGAGATAAAACGAAGTGCACTGAAGCAAAGATCATAATGAAATAAGTAGTTTTGATGTCTTTGCAGTGGGAAATACAAATCTCATCATGGAATTTCTTTAGTGATTTTCCACCGGTAACCATGTAGACAATGTTTACACCTACTTCGACCACTAGTTGTTGTGGTACAACTATCCATAGGCCAAGCTTTTCACCAAAGGCATGCTGACCCAACTCATGGTATCGATCAAATCGCTTTCCAGGCACCATCTCATGCATCTCAACCATCTGCCAAAGGGTGTACAAGGTGATAATCCATGATATAATAAGCACCGCAATCCCAGGACCCCTGAAAATAACAGCACCATATTTCAATATCTACAAATGAGATGTCTCTTATCTACTCTATTCATGGTTAGAAGACAAATCATCTTGTTGTAAGATGAATACTATGATCAGGGTTTCAAGAAAAAAAATGAAATATTGATCACACCATAGTCATAGTTCTAATCCTGAAGCATGGGAAGATGGAAATTAATCAAGTGACTACTAATCATTCTCACATCCTATTACTATAATCTTTAAATAAATTCTTAACAGAATGATTTTAGATTTAAGAACCATTTCGAAAAAGAAACACCAATTCTCTCTTGAAAGTTGATGCTAAATTCTACTAAACTATGGCGAGAACCTCTCTTGAAAGTTGATGCTAAATTCTACTAAACTATGGCGAGAACCGCCAGATGAACATTCATGATTTACAATGTCCATCCACATTTGTGTTGATTCCGACTAGAATTAGAATGACACAATGGCAAAACATGATCTACAGTTGAAAATCAAACAACATCCATTTAGAGATCACTCAGGACCGCCAAATTAAGAAATCAATTCATCTCCAACTTAAGCTTTGATGCAAAACACATTAATCTGCTTAAAACCAAAGCATACCCTGCAACCCAATTACCAAAAATAATGAAAAAATTGGACAAATAAAAACCAAACACACTTAAAAATTTTCTTCCAAGATAATGACACATACCAGCCAAGTTCAGACATTGCATATGGCAGGCTGAGGACTCCTGCACCAACCATGGCAGTAACATTGTGGAAAGCTGAATACCACCACTTTGCATTCCTCGCAGATGTGATCGGAAGCCACTCGTCAATCTTCTTCTGCTTGTCAGATCGCCCATCAACCTGTGAAAATTCAACCATTTTTTCCATAATCAAAATCCAAACTCCAAAATGCTCTCAATTTCACAACCCACAAAAAAACCCAATGGCACCGGCAGCAGAATAAGCACTTTTCAAAGGAATGGAGATGTTAGTTATAAGAACAGGTAGATGGTTTTTTTTTTTTTTTTTGGTAGAAGAAGAACAAGGAAGATGTTGGTTATCAGAACAGGTAAGACAGTGAGAAGAAATTGGCAAGCTTTCAAGGGGGAAGAACTAAAAAAGGAAGGTGGCAACTGAATATCCATATGTTGCCTATACTATAAATAACTATTTTGAATTTTGACTATTTGTAGGAATCTCAGCGTTTTAAGGAATCTCCTTTGTTAGAGAAGAAGAAGACAGCTTGAATCTAAGACTTGTCAGCATGGAAAGTAAAAACATGCTTTTTCATGATCATGCCATATGGCATTTTACCAACGGCTATGAGTAATTCACCAAGGATTGATAACTACCAAAAACAACTTCCAACTTCAAGGCAGACAGGCTGGTAATGGGGCTGAATCCAGCCCAGAGCAAGGTTTGTTAAGGTGGGCCTGGAAATGAATTTGGGTCAAATGGCTGGATTTGGCTTCATGTTTAGGGTAGGAACCCCTCAATGGGCCAGGCCCAGGCATGAGTCCCACCATGATCTCAGTATTTATCCGGGTATATTGTAGAGAAATACCAAATACATAATAAAACCATACTATACATTTGAAGCAGGCTTGTTCAAAGTAGGTCCTAAAGCCAGATTCGGGTCTGAATGTGCAAAAGGGCAGACCCAGGCTCATTCTATTCACAAGTGGGGGGACTCACATCAAGCTCTTGGATCCATGTCAGATTTGGGCTCAGACCCATACTCCTTAACTTTATATGGATCAGGCCTCCAAACAGGTTAAGTATGACCCGTTCTGACCTGTTGACGGCCGTGCATATTGTATACAGTGGGACTCTGTGGGAGTAGCTAGATGGGCCATGATCGATGAAAGTTTAAAGTTGTATTTAAGATTAATCTTACATATCTTGAATGCTGGCCTGATCAGATAATGGCCCATTGACCCACCTGGATGTGGATGCAACCAAATGAAATGTTGTTGAATTCTGGTCAGGCCTAACCCAACGCAAACCTAAGGCCACGCTGGTGGGTTAAAGTGCAATGGATTGAGTCAGATCGAGTAAGTATCAACTCAATGTGAACCTGGCCATCTAAAAGTAAGGTTGGAACTATAAAGCTGAGCAGAATCTAATCTAAAAATAAAAGGTTAAAATCAAATCCTAAGACCAACTTGCTTGATGGGTCAGGTAAAGAATTGGCACACCAAATTGATAGTGCTCGAATTTGACGTCCATCACTGTGATGTTCACCATTGGATTGATAAAGAGCAACTGACTAAATGAACTCAATTATTTAAGCATCTTCATCTAAACCATATGTGCCAATTTCCATCTAGACAGTCCCAAAAACCTGCTTAGAAGGCTTTTGGTTTTAAAAAAAAAGGATGAAAATGTAATAGGCTATTGTCAACTCAATTTACAGGTAAATGAGAGCTTGTTTTTATAATACTTTTTGTGTGTGTGTGTCTGTGTGTGTGGGGGGTAAATGTGTATTTACCTTGAAGTCAAAGCTGTTTATTTCTTTGCTTATGGCAAGTGTAAATAGAATTACAGTTTCTTACATTTACAGGAAAAATGAGTACTGGGCCATCTAGTTCCAAGGATGAAAGCAGAGCTCAAGGAATGAAGGCCTTGGATGACCTGACTTGACTCGGCACAGAGTCATCCATTCGAGCAAGCTGACTGGACTCACCTTACCTATCACTTTGGATCGAGTTAATAGTGATGACTGATGTGGCCACCAGAGATGTTAATGGAGCGCATTCGGGTTGGGTCGTTAGTGGGTCTGGACCCAAATTGGACTCTAATTAAGCGAATATAACTGGACCAGGCCTCATGGAGTGGGCCCAAACCTCACTCCGGCCCAATGGAAAACCATATAATATTATAAAAAAAAACCTAAGGCAGGGAACCACTGAAAGGGTGAGATAAAGTGTCCAGGATTTTTTAATTTTTATTTTTGAAAGATAAATGCCCAGGATTACGTGGTTTCCAGTGGTTTGGATTTTCCAACATGGGCCCGTTCATTGTACTTTGTGGGTCATGCTCGCCAGCTAGAAGTTTAATAATCATTGCCCCACAAAAGAAATAAAACTCGAAAAGTTAAAATTCAAAGTCTAGAGAGAGAGAGAGAGAGAGTAAAATCGATAAAATTCAAAGTAGAAAAATGGGGATTTTCATTACAATTAAATCATGGAAAAAATAAGTAAATTTTAAAGTAGAAAAATGGGAATTTTCATTTCAATAAAATCATGAAAAAAAATGGGTAAAATTCAAAGTAGAAAAATGGCAATCTTCATTTCAATGAAATCATGAAAATGAACCCAATTTATATTTAAGTTTAATTCACTTGATTTTGTAAGAACATGCATCTTTTGTGAGAGAGAGAGAGAGAGAGAGAGAGAGAGAGAGAGAGAGAGAGAGAGAGAGAGAGAGAGAGGTTGGTAGGTTGGAATTGGGTAGAGAAGAAAAAGAAGCAAGAAGACCGTAACATATTCCAACTTCCATCTGATCGATACCCTCTCTATGCAGAAGAACCTATTGCCCATCAAAACCAAACCAACAACAACAAAGCTACAAACCAAGATCTTATCTTTCATGGAAAATAAAATCCCAATAAAGAGTTCCAAAACCAACCCAATTCCCATTTCACCACTACCCATTTAAAATATCCTGAATTTACGATGGATTTAAACCAACAGCGAGGCCTGATCTGAATTCTGAGCCACAAGCCTAACAAAGTAACAAACCACAAGTCTTAACATATCTAACCTCAACAACCAAAACCAACAAAATGAATCACATGGGTACACAAGTCAAGAGGCCTTCATACCTTGGCAGTGGTGGTGTTGTAGGAGTTCTGTTCAGTGTGAAGAGCCTGTGTTCCCATGGTAATACAAATTTCCACACAACAAACAGGAGAAATGAGAGAGGAGGAGAAGAAGAAAGGCTGGAATTTGGAACCGGTTTGATAAAATTTCTAGATGGGTGTTGATATTTAAAGAAGCTTGTTAGCATGCCGGAGGTACATAGCTGATAGCTCCCAATGGGTAGCTGATGTTGGTTTTCACATTGGTTTCGGCGAATACAATAAGAAACGGAATTGAAGACTTGCTTTGCTAGGAATTTCAAGGAAAGTTGGCCCCGCGGATCCAGAAATTTCTACTTTGGGGACCATTATTTAAAATTTCTTTTTGGAAGTGCCCATATAAAAAAGTTAAATATAGTTTTCAAAATATATAAGAGCTTTTCTAAAAAATTTGTGGGGGTCATATATAAAAAAAATTATAAAAGTATCAAAACCTTAAAAGGGGGCTTTTGGGATTTTTTGTGGGGGGGGGGGGGGGGGGGGGGGGGGGGGGTCTTGCTAGCCCTCCTTTAGTTCCGCCCATGAAAGTTGAGTGCATTGTGTTGTATTTGACTATATGCTGCCAGTATGGTTACCGTCATCAATATACAAGTGGGAATTGTGTTGTATTTGACTATATGCTGCCAGTATGGTTACCGTCATCAATATACAAGTGGGAATTGTGTTGTATTTGACTATATGCTGCCAGTATGGTTACCGTCATCAATATACAAGTGGGAAAGGTTCCCACCTATTCCTCCAAATTACATATTTTTCCCTAATAAATAATGGTTATGATCTATGATGCCCATATATGGTGTATCTGGTGCGGATGCAATAGAAATACACCATGGATACAAAAAATGACACAAATTTTACACAAATAAAGTGATGCATTGAATGTGATATGACACTATATATTGCTCATTTTAAAATATTTATGGATCATAGGTTTTGATCTTTTGAGAGGTGTCTCTCAAGGCTTCTACGAGAGGTGAAAGTCTAAGCTTCTTGAGATTAAATACATACCAATCAAGAGAGAAAAGTGATGGAAATTTTTTATGATATGATTTTGGACTAAAATCATCATATTAAGCCCCCCACAATTCGACTAACAAGTTAGGGGCCTTAAAGTTTAAGGGTTCTTTAAGTTGCATATTTAATAAAATTCAATTAATAAAGAGATAATTTAAACTAGTGCCAAATTGGGATGAATGCTGATTTATAAGGGTTAGTAATTGTCAGGGATTGGATTAATAATATGAGTCCCACATTATGGTAAAAAAGTAACCTACCTTTGAGGATATATCCATTAATATATGTTATAGCAAAAGACTTTTCCTTTAGGGCATGTTTGGGATAGCGGTAGGGTAAACTAAGGTAAAGTAAACCCAACATTAAGAAAGAATAATATACGATTGGGTTATGATGATTTTTTGTTTTTAGTTGTTTGATATGAAATCTTTTTAACTTTTTTGTATAAAAAGTAAAAAAAATTTTTTTTGTAGTTTAGTAATAATTTTTAACTTTTTTTTAAAAAAGATGAGGAAAATTTGAATTTTTTTATAAAAATATTGAAATTTGAAATTTTAAATTTTAACTTTACTCTACTTTACCCTACCCATTTGCCAAATATGCCCTTAACTTTGACTATTACCTTTCAATTTCAACTATCGCCAGATCCAACATCAACTTATTACAATATATCTTAACAGAAGCTTTTCAGTTCAATTTGACTGCTATCTTTAAATTTTAGCCAATGAGAAATCCGTCAAACTGGTTAAAAAACAAAATGTTAGAAAATATCATAAACTTTGATTGGTCTAGTTAATGATTATCATTATTTTGAAAAAAAAATAAAGCTGAAAGTGAGATTTGCATTTTATTTTAAATAATTTACATTTCTCTTTCAAGACATTTAAAGAGATTCTCATTTTATACCATTCCTTAATGTTATTATTATTATTATTATTGTTATTATTTTTGTGTTTTTCTCTGCAGTGCTCTTGATATATTCAGGTAACGCTGAAAAAATAAAAAAAACATTCACTTGTTTTTGTACACTTTCTCTCTCTAGAAATCTAGTCAAGTTGCATTATCTTAGTAAACACCAGATTTCATATCATTGTTGGAAATTTATACGAAAAGCATATTTTTATGTATTTGTCTTTGATTGATTTATGTATTAGTAAAGCTTGCTTTTTTATTTTAATGAGAATTTGTATAAGTAAATGGTTGCATTATTATTTATTATGTGTCACAACCCGAGCCCAGGAGGTCGGGAGTTAGTAAAAGCCTAACCGATGACATATGTACTTCCATGCCTATACACTTAGATCTGATCTAAATGCACACGCACAAGGGAAGATTCACACGTGCTAAACATATACGCGAAAGCTGTAGATATCAAAATATTACACAAGAAAATACCAGAACAGAATGTAAAGACAGGAGATGACATATATACATAAAGGTTTTACAAAATGAAGCAAAATAAACATGTATACGAAGCATGAAGAGATCAAACGTGTCAAATCTCAAAATAGGGAGGACCGATATGCAAATGCATCTATGATGCTCTCCGATGGAGTGACTACATCCACTCCTCTAGTCCGGATGGGACATCGGGGTTCTCCCTTAGAGTCTGATTGACCGACGAGGGGTCGCTCGGGGTATCTGAGCCTGCAACACCAAAGACAACTCTGAATACAATGATTCAGAAAAATATAAGCAATAATAAGTTATCACATGTTGCCTCTAACAAAATAAAGAACATAAGATAGATCAGAGCAATTCAAGTTCGTATATTAAGCAGTTGTGCAATGATTTCAGCATGCCATTTAAGTCAAGGTATACGTACTGTGTACATAACTAGTTGGCTACTACATTTGCCATATGCTCTCAAAAGAGGGATCTTATATCCGAGCTGAGAACACCATTGACCGGGCCACGGTACGAATGGGTCTCGGGTTCCTAGGGTTCGAATTCCCCAAGATGTATCCTCACTGCAGCAAGGCCATATAACTACACCAAATTCACCCCATCGGGAACCTAAGCCTGAAGCTGAGTAGTGCCTGACCATATAGAGTCATTCATGTACGAAACCTTGAGTAGATTGTGTATATCGTAACAAGCATATCATACGGGCATACTCAAGAACATATATCAGGCGTGCAAGCTCAATAACATACGTGCATACTCAAGGGGCTGGAAAATATAGTAAACGATAAAGCAAACAATCCAAGCATGGGAAAGAATAGAGATCAATGATCATAATACGAGATGCCATGTAAGCAATTATTGTTATATCGAATCAAGTTTCGTTACTATCCTACCCTAAACTAATCATCCAGTGTTTCTAATCGTGCATGATGATGTAGTTTTAAGTTATCCGATGCATCGTTGTCTAGTGTTGCATTTTATCATAGGGTGCACCGAAGTTCCTTAAACAAACACCCATGGGGAGGTGCGTAACAACTGGATAACGAACATGAATGATTCGCAGCCTTCGGGATCATTAATGTATATTATCATGCTCCGTTGGGCAAGTCGAGATTGCTTACCTTTTATTTTAGAGGCCCTACAAGTCTCATTTCCTTCTTATTGTTTTTACTGTATATGTCTTCCAGCTCAGCCGTGGGCGACCTTACGACGTAGCCGTAGAAGACTTCACGGCTTAGCCGTGGCTAGACTATAGAAGAGTTGCAGATTTGCATACTCTTAGTTATTTTATGTGTCACCCTGTAATGATCTATGGTTGGGTCACGGTGGGGCTTACGGCTTAGCCGTAGTGCGTTTTACGGCTCAGCCATAGCACATTTTACGGCTTAGCCGTAAATGCGCTGGGTCGAATTCCTACATCTGTTACAGAATCACTGGGGGGATACAAAAGCAGCAAAAACACATCTAATGGATGAACATCAACACAAATTAGGTTGTGAACGTGTTTCACATGCAAGATCATGAGAATTAGTGAAAATCAAGCATATATCAATATGGGTTCATACAAATTATGCTTATACTTGCCTCACTTGAGTTCTAACACACCAATTGTTGTCCTTGGGGCTCAATTCACGTCTAAACACAAACCTAATCCCCCATGCATGTAGAGAAAGGAAGAAAGAAAGAAACGTGAGAGCATGCACATAGTAAGTGACGAGAAAAAGAAGATCAAGATGAAGACCCAACTCAAAACTTACCTTATCTCTACCCAAAAGAAGAATTGAAAGGTATAAGTGCACAAATTCCTCCTTCTAGCTTGGCTTATTCAAGGAGAAGAGAAAGAGGAAAAATCGAGAGAGAGAAAGAGAGAGAGAGGGAGAGAGAAGAGTCGGTGGAAGCTAAATATAAGATAAGGATAAAGCCCAATTTGCAAGAAAGTCCAAGAGTTAAGGCTATTGACAATTCGAGTCAAATGAGGGTCCAACTGAAACATATGACATCTTTTACAAACGGGGCAGTTACGGAAATTAACAAGCTCAATAAAATACACGTGTTGCCGCCAACATGATGCGTGAATGACAATGTCTCATAAAATCTAGAATTACGAAAAAGGGCTTGATCTACTTAAACCCAGGTCAAACTCAACTCAACTACCTATCCAGGACTCACAACAAAACTAAAACAAAAGCAAAACATAATTAACAACTAAGGCATCATTCATTAGGCGCTAAACGGGGGTTAAGCTAGGTCAGAGTGTTATATTATGCATAAGATGATTAACATCCAAATGTTTATTATGAGTACTTGTACTCTTAATCCCGATATAAATAATAAATACGTGCATTTAGTGTTTGTCATTTTGATTTACAAAGGAGTGAGACCTTTTATGTATTAATAATCTCAGTAAATTGGATGACTACACCACGTGTATTGTGCATATTAGTTTATTGATGAAATCCACGTCTCATAATAGGGATTGATAATATTCTCTTGATGGAGCTTATAAGTTTTGATTATATCAAACCCTGCAAGTAGGTTTTGTGTCCAACATATCAAATAAATTAAGTGTAAGGTCTGAAGGAATTATAAAGATATCGATTCAACATAGGTGTTAGTAATTATTTAATCAATGGATATCTGAAATCTTAACGTAGGGATATTAATAAACATTTAATAACAAGAAGTTCGAAATATTATTTTGACTAGTGAACTGAATTGTAATTTATAGATATAGGATTCTAATTTGGATTGAATTAGGGTTTCTTGTTTTTATAAGAAGTCTATCCCTTATTTCATTTTTAAGTTTCCCATTGTAGCCTATAAATATGCGCTATTGCTCTTTAGGAAAAAAATACAAGAGAAATCTTGTTTTTGAGAGCAAGGAAAATTTACAGAAGAGGCGCACATCACGGTGTAAGTTTGAGCATAGAGGAATACAATAGAAGGTCTTAAGACTTTCGAACTGTTGTAAAACCGAAATCAAAGCATAGAAATCTTATAGGTATGGATCTTACATTATCATCTTTTAAAAATATTTCCACAAAGATTTGTACACAATATCTAAAGATCTTGGCGCTGCCTCTTAACAATCATGTCAAGCATCATGGATATTAATGGTGGAAACACTTGATTCTAGTTCTTGTTCCATTTGAGACAAGCCAAATAGTCAATGATCTAATTCCTACGTCTTCCCTAGATTTAGTTTTTAGGGTTCCTACACATAGAAGGCATGTTTGAAAGCCCACAGGATATTTTTATTGCATTGGGAGAAGTGTTCTAACAGCGTTCTCCTGAAACGCAGACAGATTGTTGTAATACAATGTGAGGAGGCTTGGGCTGGCATATTTTTATTCTAATCTCAGTTAATATAATGATATTTCAAATTGTAATTACCTTGATTATGATGGATATGTTATACTAATCAATTTGTTTATTTTTGTACAATCTTCAAGGAAAATGATGGGTGGAATGCACATAAATCGACAATCGTACACATCCGTAGATGTTGTTTATACAGTCAAATCAACGAGTAAGGACAAACCAACGACGACAAGTGTAAATTTCTGGTGTTATATGGGAATGTGAATGGGATTTTTTTTTCCTTTGTTAAACTGACAGTGTCATTTGTTTGAATATGAAATGTTATATTGTTTAAGGGTATGATTAGGTTGTTGTGGCGCGAAGTCCTGAAATTCTGCATGTTCTGGTTTACTAAATTATATGGAGGTTTCAGAGCCTAAACAGGTGTATTTGCTTAATCATGTGCATGTTTCCTTAGGGCACACGTGAACCAAATCCTTACTTAATAACAAAGAAGCATGATCTGTTACATCTGTCACTTGCAATATACGTATGAATTCATATAAAATTCTCAATGGCTACAAGTAGCTGGTTATAGCTATAGAATACAACAGTTGCCTACCTCTCAAATGCTCATGCGTAGGATTACCTAGTGCTCCATGACCATTGTAAACTATGGTCTAGATCAGCGCGATCTGAATTTTGGGTTGATAGTCCATTTCGGATTATTGGATGATCCACATGATTTTGGTTTAGAATTTCATTTGGTTGGAGTACACTACCAAAAAAAAAAAAAAAACTGAGGCCCCCACTAAAAAAGCATTTTGGCCCCGCTCTATGCTATAATGGCGGCTGATTGGTCTTGCCACACACATAGTACCAATAATCCAAGGAGTGGAAATTAAACTTAAAATTTTGAAAAGTAAATCCAAGTTTCATATCAAATGTACGATTGCCTTGACTCAAATGTAAGGTAAGAAAATAAATAGGACAAGTTAGGATAGTTTACACCGTCAGGGTGAAGAATGAGATATGGCACCAACACAGCTGATACTAGTTTTCATGGAATAAAGTTTGGGAAATTTAGTTGGGTGCATATAACCTCTTCCATGCGGCTTCTTTTCTGCCACAGCTTCCAGGTGTATTGTTTTGGCTGTTTTTGAGCATGGTGTTGTTGCTTGCAGGTATCTCTCTCTGTTTCCTCCCTCTCTATCTTTCATGCTTTGACATTGATATTTGGGAGGTTTTCAGATACCCCAAACACAGGGGTTGTCCCATGACTACTGTCCCACTCATGACTCACCCAATCTAGCATGAAAAAAAAAAAAAAGTAAAAAAAAAAAAGATAAGAACTTTTTAGCAAACTAATTTTTTTACTACTCAGTGGTATTTGTCTATGCCACACTCTCTATCATGTGAATATGTCAGTATTGAGCACACCGATGCTAATCCACCAACAGACTTCGGCATTTAAAATGTCGCATCCAGACAGTTTACCATCGATCATTTTAGTGGGTCAAAGCTCAAACATTAAATCCACTGGGCTCTGGCAGCCACTAGGCATGCAACCAGTGGATAACACATGGGTGACTACCCAGGGACTCCGATTACTTAAGATGCCGACAAAGACCACTGGGGTTTGTACTCCACTGCCTTTTGATACAATATGGCCAAAAACAAGTTGGCAGTTGGCACCATAGAAGGCATCCATTGTCTATGGTTACAAAAGGCTTGGAAAACTAGACAATTATTTACCAGCAACAATTTGTGCAGTGCAGCTCGATGGGCAACACTTGGGCTACAAGTTTTATAAGTGGCAGCCCCTTGACACTTACATACCCTCATAAAATGGCCCAAGGCCCAAGTTGCTCTCATCAATCTCAAAGAAATATATGATTAAATGATCATTATACTTTATAAGGCTACTAAATGAATGCCTAGGATGATTCAAGTGTAAAATGTTTTTTTTAACCTTTATCTACTTATCCATAAAGAAACTTTTTCCTTTTTCATTTACTCCAACTCTAATGATAAACAAATATCTAAATAAGCCCAACGAACTGTACCAAGTAAGCAGAAATTCTCTTACCAAAAGGAAAAAAGAAGTAAGCATAGATGTAGAGTACTGCTTAAAGGAGGATATTTATTAAGAAGTAACCACTAATCAAATCAGGAGGTAAACTCGTGAACATATTCACCTGCCAAATATGAGACGGCTTGCTCTCCTAAGGTTATAGAATAAAATCTTTTTGTATTTACCATTCATTTAGGGCACAATTGTGTAACACAATGGAATCTTAGTTTCAAAGAAAGTGTCTTGTTTTCCATAGAAAACACCTAATCTAACCCCCATAGAAATCATTTTTTGCATAATTGCAGAAAGCATGACTCTTTTTTTTTTCCACGTGCACAAGGGACAGCACCAAACATAAAACTATTGTAGTACAAAAGGGCCATGTTCTTTTCATGAAAAACCCCTGTACACAAATATGCCCAATGATTATTCATTAACGGCATCTTTTAACATTAATTCAGCTAGTTAGATCGTAGATTAGTGTTTGTTGATTTTTAATTTGATTACTTTTTCGTTTTTGTGTATTGAGAGGGAAATTGAAAGCTGGCAGATTATCTGGAGGCATGTGCAAGGAAGCTATCAGGAATCTACGTCAGCTACGTTACGCTCCAACTCGGTCAACGACGTATTTGTGATACCGTCTTTCTCTGAATGGCTTTGCTCAATCTTTTGAATCACTGGAATCACACGTCGGCATCGTTTCCAAATTCCACCACTGTTGCTTGCATTCACACTTCCTTGGAAAGCCAGGAAAGCGAAAGGTTGACTCTCCCATTAACATCTACTTTTCCCCCCTAATAATTTCTCCATGAGTGGTACCATTTTCTGAGGACCACTACTTTTGATGGGTCCCACTGCTTGATTTGATATCATTCAACCGTTTCACCATCCAATTTTGGGCCTTTCTAATCATCCGTCCATGTGTATGATCTGACTGTCAATTTATCGGTTGGGTCTTTTGTCACATGCCCCATCTTTCGTAGGCTGCAAATTTCATTGACCCATATCTTCAATCTGTGGGTCCCACCAGATAGGATTGGTGGTTCAGGAAACTGGTGCATGAGTCCGTGTAGCCTTTTTTCAATGTTTTTTGTCACCACTTGTCTATGTGATGGAATTCCGTGTGCATTCCGGTGCACACAGTCTGAGTAAATTTTAGACTTTTGAAAGGCAGAAAGATACGGGCCCCTTTTTATTTGTCGGCTTTGTTGACTCTGCCATTGCAACTTAAAAAGGATTTGTTAGTCGTCTGTGGAGATTCAAAATCAATTATCATAAGAGCCCAATCAACAAATCCAAGTCCATGTGTTGCTTGCTTTTCTTTTCTTTCTTTTGTGTTTTTGTTTTTCCGCTGAGGTTTCTGCAACTCGGCCGCCGGGTCCAGTGGGGAACTCTTGGGTCAACCCAAGGCAACTCATATTTTTATGTAGGCACAGTCAAATCCAACCTAATAAAATCCAAACAAAAAATGACCCGAATTGCTCATCCATGTGCCATTGAGTTTGAGCCGGGTTGACTTGGGTTTCCAAAATTTCTGGTTTGATTTGCTTCCTGAAAATCTACAAAATTTATCAAGTGCATGTAATTGATATATATGCATAAGCACAACCTTCTTTTGAAGAGTCTGGATCCTCTGTCTCCTGCTTAGGTCATGTTTTGTAACAAGTGGGGAATTCTCAAGTTTTTGGATTCCTCATCGCCCTTGAAACTAGACTTTGTCACTGGTCCAAAAAATTCTAGGTCACATTTGATAATAGATGAGGAAAAGATTTACAATTGTTAAATATAAATTTTGAGAACTTTGTGGAAAAGGAATAATTTGTTGCTTAGAGAATGTGGTTATTGAACATAACCTCAAAAATATTCTTTAGTTGGAAGGAGTGAAACCCCATGGTTGAAATTTTGAGCCTCACATAATCAACACCCTCACTATGTATGGGATGTTTTCAAATTTACCCAAATGAACTATCCTAATACTAGCTAGGCCCTCAATGGACTCATCTTAGACCAACATCCATGACATTTGTTTTTTAATTAAATATAGCACGACCTTATCAAGACCAACCCATTTTCAGCCCTACATGGCCTTATCACATCATATGAATATCATATCTGATAACTTCTTTTATCGTAAAATTCATGTCCTAGTGTCAAATGCAAAATGAACTTCTTAAGCTCTTTAGGTATGGGTAAGTCTTGTAAGAGCCGTCTTTAATTATCTGATTCTAATTCAAAGTCACAAGCCAAACAATAATCGACGCCGCTTCTGCATCTGCAAAGTCTCAAAGCAGCTGCAGTGAAGGTACGGCGAAGTCAGTCACAATTATTTAGCTCCCTTTGTATTTTTCCTCTTGCAAGAAATGTCAAAAGGAATCCTTACAAGAAATGTCCTTTGAAGTAGATGGGTGGATAGAGATGTCGTTGGAGTTTTCTAAGATTCTTACATATGCCTAGGATTAATCAGTGGATTAGGGAGGTAATATGGCTGTAGATGTGTAATTTATACGTAGTTAGAGGCCAAGGTTTCTTTTGTTTCCAATTACATTAGCCATTTAAATCTCTTCACCAACTACACTATCACCATGGAATTTTCTAACTACATGCAATGGTTGAATCACCCAGATGCCATAAGCTTTGATTCACTAATGAAAGGAAACAAGGAGAAAAGAACAAGAATATCAAGGTCAAGGTCTTGAATAAGATCTACATTGCTTTTAGAGGCAGGGGTGGCTCGACAATTGGGCCAGAAAAGCTTTTGCTTTAGGCTCCTCAAAAAATAAGCCCAAAAAAAAGTAAATTCTATCTTTTTTTAATAAAAAAAATAATGCTTTAAAAAAGTAATTGTAACAACTTAAGGGCTCATAAAAATAATTAAAACAATTACCATCTTTTTACATTTCAAAAAAAAAACAAGTGTTATCCTTTCATATTTCAAAAAAATAATTAAAGACCATTTTTACCATTGAGAAAATATTGCCATTACAAAAAAACCCTAAAATCACAACAAGCAAGAAATCATTTTCTGTCCTGAAAATCCTTCAGTTTGCACATTTTTCCCTCTATATCTATGCTACTTGAAAACCTCAGAAGACAATTTCAAAAATATATATATTTTTCATATTGAAAAAGCTGCATCA
Organism: Sextonia rubra; assembly: GCA_037013555.1. Taxonomy (NCBI): domain Eukaryota; kingdom Viridiplantae; phylum Streptophyta; class Magnoliopsida; order Laurales; family Lauraceae; genus Sextonia; species Sextonia rubra. Next base: position 8,578,540 of record JASUAD010000010.1, read on the forward strand.
AATTCAAAAGTAATCCACATCTATAATTTTTGTGGCAAACAGTGATAAATCACTAAATTAGCTTTTATGGTTCTATGCTTTTAAAATTTAATTACAAGATCATATTATATGTTTATTATAGTTAGTGTTCATTTTATTTGTAAATATTATTAGCTATAATTTATAAATATTAAATCTGTCTACTAGAAAAATATTGATAATACCTGTAACTATTTCTTCTATAGAAATAAGTTTTTCAAAATTAAAATTGATAAAATCCTAATTTAGAACAACAATGTTACAAAAAAGACTAAATAGATTAGCCATACTATTAATTAAAAATGAAATGTTAGTGAAATTTGAATATAAAACTTAAATAGTAATATTGCATTACAAAAAATTAAAAAAAATGAATTTTAAATAAAATATTATAATAATATTAAAAATAAAAAAATACCCCATCTAAGATAGTCACTTAAGGCTTCAAATTGTTTTGAGCCGGCCCTTTTTAGAAGGGGAATGTTATAAGCATTTAAAATGTTTGAATGCATTGTAAACCATGTTGGTTAAAGAGGTCATTGGTTTGTGACAGTTAGCGGGGGGGGGGGGGGGGGGGGGGGGCCGCTTTAGGAAACATTTTTTATAAGAAAAATGAAAATGGGTCTTTTTGGGGAGGGGAATGATTTTCTATGGTTTTAATTTTCTTAGATGAAAGTATTTTCTATTATTTTGACGAAAACGGATTCAAAACCAAGAGGTAGAAAACCATTTTGTGCAATTCAATACAAGGTATAACAACTTTCTCTTTGCTTTTAGTAATTCTCCTCATTAAAAGGGTTGTTTATCAATATGAGAAATAAACGTCAACAACTTTTTTTTGTAGCCCAATCATAGTTATCAATTCCATTTCGGTCATCATTTCGATTTAGTCTCTAATATGAAATATTTCGGTATTTCGGAATTTCGGCAAAACTTTTCAGAATAATAAAAATTAAAACATATATACATATGTGTAAAACAAATAGAAAACTAAAAATAAAATATAAATTATGCATGTTCCTTGATATGAATGTTGACAAAAAAAAACTAAAAAATTAGTGAAAATAATATTGCAAACCAAAATGGGCGAGAATAAACTGGAATGAGTAGCCGAAATTGGATCGAAATCGGTTGAAATTGGCAGAAATGGCCCAAAATTGACCGAAATTGAAACCGAAATTTTTTATCCTCCATTCCGTTTTGGTCAAAGGGCCAAAACAAAAATATCGAGCATTTCAGCTGGAATGAAATGAAATTGACTACTTTGAACCCAGTTGAAGGGTTGGGATTCAAATATAAACACAATTTAACTCACACATGTTGGTTAATGGGAGCTTGCACATGTGATGGCACATAGATACAATGCGCACATATGAGGTAATGGGGATTCTTACATATGAAAACATGACACAACTCACATATGCTAGAAAATATGTAGGATATTGTTTGTGTAAAAGGCCTCATGTAGAGTTAAGGCTAAGGCCGTACTTATATTCCCAAGATTAAGATTTAAATATTTCTGAAGTGGGACAGAGCATTCCACCACTATCCATGCAGAGTCTCCTTTTCTTGGCTTACAGGGGCACTTGACCTGGTCTTGCTTCAAGGGATCATTCAGGTGAAGTGGGTTCTCTCAATCTATTAATGTAGAGTTGTGTTCGGTCCTACTTATTAGAAATGGGTCTACATTTTTTTCTTTAAATCTTTGCCATTAGCTCTAAAATGCCCATTTCCCCCTACTTCCATGTAATAGTTTTGTCATTTGGATCTAATGATGGGAAGCTTCCCATTTCAAGAAGCAGAGTACAACGAATATGAGTAGAAAATCTTAGTGTCATTTCCCCCACTTTTCACATTTTCGACCAATACAAGTCGTGTCTTAAGTGGAAACAAGATTATAGCCCACGAAGATTCCAAAACATTTGAAGTGGTTGGGATACAAAAAGGTCTATTGTGGGTTAGAACCAAATCGGGTGACCAAAGGTAGATGTAAAGTTACTAGCACTTGGAAAACTTTTAAAAAAAAAAAAGACCTCAAGGAATGGCAATTTAATGGGAAAAGATTTGTTCCAACATTTTGCCTTTTATTATAGATAGTGAGACAGCTGATTCTCACACTATTAATGTGAGATCTTTGTGGATGGTGGATTAGACCCTTCAGGCCTTCACACCTTCTTTCCATAAATTAGGTGCCCACATTTCACTTTGATCAAAGTAATATTTACCATTAAATTGAGATGTGGAAAATTTATATATATATATATATATATATAATCCAATGTGTGTGTATAAAAAAAATAGATTATTTTATTTGCTCTAGAATACTCACATGCAATATAGATTTTATTCTAAAAACAATATAAGTGGTGGTGTGGGATTTTCAAGGTCCACAGTCCACAAAGATGAACCCTCCTAAATTGAAGGAACCGATAGAAAATTTTGCAAGCTTCTATGCGAAAATCTCTATGTAAAAGACTTCTTCACATACAACTACTCTTGTTGGCCTGGGAAACCACCACCAATCAAAGGTTTCGAGGGATGAGAATGACTGCATTGAATGGGAATGTAAACTACCTTTCTTGGTTGATATTTTTTTTTTGAAAAAATAAATAGTGATAAAAGGTCCGAAATGCATCATTAGCTTCTTGCTCAGATAGTAACGTACATCAAAGTCCATTGTGGGAGATAAGGTAGCTAAATTTGAGCTCATGTTGGTTGGAACATAGAGATATTAGGTAATGATTGGTGGCGCCCTAAAAAAAAAGATATTACATGGGATAACTCCGGTGAGTAGATTAAATTTTTTTCTAAAATAAGAAAAAATAAATAAATTAGGAAGTCGGCCCCAAAATATCTTAGCCATGTGGGGTATGCAAAGATATTTGGAGGTATGGATAAAAATTGCGGTATCAGTTGTGGTATCGGTCGGTCCCAAAAACCGATACGGTATCGGTATCAGTCGCAGTTCGCTGTCCGTCATCGTTGTCGAGGTGTGAATTTTTTTTTAATCCAAAAAAATTTAAAAAAATATCCAAAAAATCTAAAATATTAGAAAAGCCTGGAAAACAATAATTTTTTTCATTAGTAACAAGTATAAATCAAAATATCGATCCACATAAGTTATGATATCCTGTATCGCTGTCCTATCTGAAATTGTAATTTTTTTTTGTAAGAACAATAATTATAACTTATGAATTATCTTTAAGATAATTTGTTAGTTGGCCTTACCTATAAGCTAAGCTCCAAAAAATAATAGAAACTAAGACAAATCATTTTAGCATTTGAAACCTCAAAAGGGCACATTTAAATGGTGCATTAATTTTTTTTCTAATACCATATTTTAATAATCCAAAAATAAATTCACAAATACAAAAAATATTGACATAATCACATAGATGATAAAACAACTGTAAAAAATTAGCATATATGAACTATACAATGATTATATAAAATTAAGAAATGACATTTATAGTGAAAACCTAAATATATAATAGTTTAATATTAAATTATTAGAAAATACAAAAATGAATTTTAAAATATAAAACAAATTACATAAAGGAACAATGAAAAAAATTATCAAACATGAAGCATATAATGATTATGCTTATTTAAAAAAATAAATTAGTGATGAAATCCTCAAAAATCTAATTTTAATATTAGATTATTAAAAAATCCAAAAATAAATTTGAGAATATAAAAATGATTACATGAAAAAATAATAAGAAGTTATCATAAATGAAGTATATAATAATCATACTTACTTAAAAAAACAAAATTGTGGTGAAATTCTCAAAATATCCTATTTTAATATTAAATTTTTAAAAAATTAAAAAAAAATAAATAGTTATATGTGACCGATATTTTCAAAATATCGGCCGATATTTCAATTCGGCCGATATTTTAAAATATCGGCCGATATATCCCGATATTTTGGAGATATTTTGACTGGACGGTACCAATACCGATTCCCAGCCAAATATTGGTTCGGTATCGACCGATACCAGTACATATCGGCCGATACGTACCGGTATCGACCGATATTTTCATCATTGTTTGGAGGCCAATAATATCAATACTTGGAGAACTTTAACTATACTAGTTGCCAGGTTTGACAACACACATCATTTAAATAATGCCTAATTGCAAAAGCAAAGATCATAAATGCCTAGTGCACATGGCGCCCAGGCTGTACTCAAGTTCATAGTCTATTTTTGCCACTCAATTGTTTGCCACTTTGTTGGACTCATTTTCTTGAATATACTTTCCACGTCAATCCTCGTGTAACTTGAGTTCACATTTTCTAGTTCAATAAGTTTCTTTCAATTTTCATAATTAGTAAGTCTACTTTTACATTAAATATTACGTACATCATTTAATTATAAGATGTATTATTATAAGCGGATACTCATATTGAGACCACATCAGATAAAAATCAGATTTATACTTAAAGTCCTACCATATAAAATTATTTGAAAGAGAAAATAATTTTATTTTATAAATAAAATCATCATCCTTTTATTATGTACACATCTCTTATTTAATAATCGCTCCCTCTCTTTTTTTTTTCAGTTCTTTTTCAAACATGCTTTCAATACCACAAGTGTTGTTGGTTTTATTTTTTTTCTCGCTAGTACAAGAGGAAAACTACCTCGAGCCTAATATTCTCTGCCACGAATACCAAGGCCTCACAAGTTAAAAAAAAAAAAAGAAAGAAAAACAGAAAAGGTCAGTCTTGTGAAGATCACGTGGGAGAAAAAAAAAAAAGAAAAAAAAGGGGAAGACAGAGGAGATCGGCTTCAACCAAGCTGACCCCAGCCTCACGTCATTCGACAACGACAGGGATAACTCTGTCCTTATCCCCCGCCTCGACGCGGGCACCCAGGCACTAGTTGACTCGTTGATCCGATTAGCTCGCTTGAGTATTACTGAGTTGTTGGTCAAACTCGATTGATTTGATAGCCTGTTGAGTTAACTCGGTGAAGTTAGTCAGGCCTGGTGGAGTTCTTGAAACAATGATTAGGTTAGTACATTACCTGCTTCTGTAAACAATATATCTATAATGCCGAAAATAATAAAAACTATAGAGATAGGATAATTTTTTTTATTAAAAAAAAATTGTATAAGAAAAAATCATGTAAGGAAACTCTCAAATCATAAACTTCATATAGGGTGTGGGTGCACGGCAGTAGTTACTTATGACCATTATCGTATTTTTTTTTTCTTTTGCATATAATTGGAGAACATTGAATTCACCACTCAACAGCAAGTTTGATGCTTCTGTTAAAGGTAAAAAAAAAAAAAAATACTGCTTTGCGACTTTGAGTTTCTGGATTTCCCGTTTGTGGTATCCGACGGTGGTGTCGAGGAAGGGCTTGGAGGGGTGAGGGAGGTGGTGGGGAGAGTGGAGGAGGGAGCTAGGGCGATTAGAGGAGATGAAAGAGAAGATGGAGCGGGCGTTGGAGAAAATGGCTTCAAGGTCGGATTCGGCTCTGCAAAAATCATCTCTTTCAGAACACCGTGTCCTACTGCAAAACCTTCATTCATCATCTCTTGCAGGGAAAAAAAAAGGAAAGAAGAGATGGTATAATAACAGTCAATAACATGAGATGGAGGTTGGAACAATACCGGTTGTATGCAGCATTGGTCTTACATATTGAGGCATCACCGACTTGATACATGGATCGAAGTCAACTACGTCACATCTCATCATCTCCTTTTGTTTAGCCGAATTTATCTCGTGGATATGGGTGGACTACGTTGGCACCTTGTACCATTCCATCATCTAAGTCAAATGGCCTATGTAGTGCTTTGAAATCAAACACGTCTCGTCTCGTCATCACGCGGTTTGCCACATGCCTTGGGATACTGCTACCATTGCTGCCATGTCGACCGCTCATAGATAGACAGAAAGAGATAAAAGTAAAAACTCGCCCTACAAAATGGATTTCCTAAATCTGATTGGATTGCAAGAGGAGGAAAAAAAGGTGTGTTTGCATCGGATAAGTGTTTTTTTATTTATTTATTTTACTACAAAAAGAAGCATCGACCGCGTTGAACTTCAGTGGAGAGTTCGATACTCCTCAATTAGATGGAAAAAAAAAAAAAAAGAAGAAGAAGCAGAGGTCACCCCACACCTTGGGCGAAATTTATGATTTGACTCTTTATAAATAGAACTTAAATTTGTGTTCAACTATGATGAATTCAAACCTCCACATACAGCTACTCCTCTGTATATTAGATTTAAAAAAATCTACAAACCTTCTGGGGCCCATGCACATAAATGAAATGGTAAGATTGGGGACAAGACATTATTTTGCCAGGGTCAAGACGCAAAGCATCAATCTGTCATCAAAGGGTCCGATCAAGGACCGACCACTTACTTGGTGGGAAGTGGCTAGCGAACTCTACAAACACACCGACTTGTACAGTTCCTTTATCTTTCTTCCTTTTAGAACCACCAATTACAGCTTAGCTAAGTGCGACGCAATTAAGTTGTAAGGACCTAAGCAGATCCTGGGATTTTTTTTTTGTTATACCAGCCAATGTGGCTGGGCGCCTTGGAGGCCCCATTGGTGCAGAAGTGAACCCCATCACATGTGGGGGAGAACGCCACTCACTCAAGTAGGAGAAATGACCGCTTGCATAGGACAGTGAGAAGACCTAGAGATCGAACATGGGACGATTGGGTGAGAAAAGCATTCCCAACCGCTGTGCTGTCAAGGGGTTGGACCTTGGACAGGTATTCTTCCCTCATTGGGCCTTGTTAGGTCACCTGAGCTATGTTCACCTTTTTCGTTTGAGGGCTTCATTACCAGGTCTACTATCGTCTTCTGAGTGCGGTCCGAACCCCCTAAAAAAAAAACAACCGCTGTTCTGTCTCTTTATTCTCGACCCTAGGAGCTATTGGCACTTTCTGAAAACAACTGTTTTAGGAAAGCACATGTTTTCACTTTATTCAGCTCTCAGAGGGCCACTTACAGCCTGCCAAGCCTCCTTCTCACGAGCAACCCCATTGTAGGGTCACCTGGGGCCATGCCATCCATGCGAAGGTGGGAGATCAAGAGATCTGAATGAAACCCTGGAGAATAAAAAAAATAAATCCAATTGGATCATCCTAATCCTTTGATTTATAAAAATAGAGTTTAATAGTTAACAAAAGCATCAAAAAAAATTTTTTTTTACATTTTAATTTAACTGGCAAATTTAGATTTATGCCAATTCATTGTGGGCAGTGAGTATGAGAAAGCTGAATTGGCCAGGTTTTTCTATGTGCCGTAAAATCAGGTACTCATAAATCGTTCTTTTCTTTTTTCTAAGTTGGGGTGGGTTATACTTCAAACTTGAAGACACTTAAAGATTAGAGATCAATTCCTGTGCATGTGTGTAATACTAAAGCAAAACTATTCAATCATTTGTGTGTTGGCCTGGATGGTCCTCATTTGAGGATGTTCGTTGCCATTGGATCGATCCACAAAAATTGCACAATTAGAAGCTAAACTTTTGAGGTTATCAAATCCTTGTAGGATAACCAAATGGGGCCAATTATTTGCCAACCTTTATCTAATATGAGCCCTTTTTCCAGCCTTCCTAACTCCAATAATAGGCATGCATTGAGTGGGCTCCAGAGCTGGATTGCACATGGATGTTAACACCGGCTTGCCTCATGAAGTGCCCAGTTCACATATTTTCAGTAATCGATCTCACAGCATCCCTGAATGGAGCTTACCTACTATGCAATTTCAAAACACACGCACACTAGTTTCTCTTATTGATGATAGCTGTAACTTCATTCCTTAAATATAGGGCAACAGTACCCGAGTATACGAGATTTCTCCACTTTTGAATAGTTACATCACTTGAAACTCGGACCTTGTAGTAATAACAATGAGCACCTTCAGGGCGTACAGGAGCAGTACAAGAGAAATATCCCAACAGCAAACCAGCACAAAAAATAATGACATCCAGGGAGCGACATCCAGAGACTTGCCTAGATCCTTCATTTAGTTCAAGATGGAATATACTTAAGAATTCATAAATTCAAGATGAAATCACAAACTCCAGTACACTTACCTGATCAAAAGAACCATAGTTTTAGTGCTAATATGATATATTGGTTGTGTTCTCTGAATGTAGACTGGTAAAAAGGGAATTCATTTCTCTCCACAGTTGAAACCAAGCCAATAATGACTTCAGATCTATGGAAATATGAGATTTCTCTTTCTTTGCAAGCAAACTGTGTTGTTTTGTCCTTGTTGCATGCTTCAATGTGTAATGCAAAGTGATCAGTGATCACGCACCAATATTAGGCAGTTTTTAATATGATAACCATCCTTGATTTGGTGCTAAAACCAAGTAATTTGTCATTCTAGTTGGATTAGGCTGGCAATGAGACTAACACAAGTTATCAAACAAAGAAAGAACTTGAATGAAGTGGTTGAACTTCGGTTTTCCCCACGCATCAACTTCCATATAAGTTTCAAATGAGAGTGTTAGGATCTTTGTATATTGGTTAATTCATGAGTTTAAAAAAACTCTAGGTCCATTGAGTTCCTTTATAATAGACTATGATATGAGTCACTGGATACACTAAAATGAAGAAATTGAAAAAAGAACGCAAATTGAAGTATTTTGAAGTGATTTTCTAAGATTAATATGGATTGAAAAAGTTATATCTCACAAACCAAATGATGGGTCAGGGAAATCGATCTACTGTTAAAAAGCTTTTTTTGAGTAGATATCCGTAGGTTCCAAGACTACGTCAATCAGAGTTAAAACGACAAAGTCATGGCTTCAGAAAGTTTATTGATTATTAGTGCTTAGTTTTTATTAGTTTGAGGAGGACTCGCGGTTTTTCTTGGGTAAGGTTTTCCACGTAAAAATTTGCTTATCGTCATCTTGTAGTATGTGATTAATTTATTTGTTAGTTCTTTTATTTCCCCGTTTCATATATTTTGAACTCTAATCTAGAAATTTGGAACTAGGACGATCTTTGAATTAGTATCAGAGCAGGTCACACTAAGTTACTATGTGTTGATCTATTAAGATTTCTAAAATGGAATTCAATCAAGAAGGTACTTCTATAACTAAGCCATTGTTGTTAAAAGATAACAAATCTTGCTTGATTATTCATAAATCTGAGAAAAAGTCTACAAAGAAAAACCCTAAATTTATTCAATGTTTTGAATACCAAGGGTTTGAGCATATTGCTTCTCTATGTGCAAATAGAAAGTTAAAGAGATATAGTAAAGTTATTGCAACAACATGAGATGATGATTCTAAAAATGCTAAAAATTCACTTTCTAATACCGCCAGTTCTAAGTTTGTTGTGTTCATGACGAGATCTTCACATGGTACATTTAACAATATTTTTTATGATGAAGTGTCAAATGATGAATTCGAAAGTACAGTATACGATATTGCCGAAGAAATGCAAGCGGATGTCAAGCATTAATAAAAAGTTGACACTCAAACTAAAAGCCACAGAATAACAAAATTCTTCACTAACATCTGAATTGAAAGATGCACAAGTAAAGGTAAACTAATTAGAAACTCAGCGTGTTACCTTATCTGACAAATTAATTATTGCAGATGTTAAAAAGGACTTACTTTCAAAGCATGATGAGAATGTTGGAAAAGAATTACAAATGGTCAAGAGTGAAATAGCTATTGTCAAAGCTAAAAAGGATGATTTAAATGATAAATTAAAGACGGCTCACATGGAATTAGAATCTACCAAAGATAGAGTAAAACGCATAAACACTAGATCCATGAAGCTTGATGAAATTTTGTGTAGCAAAAAAAAAAAAAAACGATTCTTCAAAAATTGGTATTGGCTATGAACGTGGAGCTTCAACGTCCAAAAACAAAGGTAAATATATTTTTGCTAAAGGCATTACTGTAGTTTCTATGGCATTTACCGCTCCATATGCTGCACGAGTAAATTATGTTGGCAATATAATTAAGAAGAATATGTCACATCCTAAATTTATATCCACATGTCATAATTGTGGAATCAAAAAACACATTCGGTAAGTTAAAAAATCTACCAAGAAACAAGCAATGGAAGAAGCAATTATCTCAACAGAAAATCAAGACTAAAGCCATATGGGTCAGGAAATCTGACTTACCTACTGATTTGTTACTACAATTAAAACTTTTAAGTTCACAAATGTGGGTGCCACAATCCAAAAGCCTTTGATCAAGATGATCAAGCTCCTACCCTCAGTAGTGAAAAGAAGATAACATTAACAGAGAGTTAAAATTAAGGGGGAGCTGCTGGATTCTGATTGACAAATTGTTACATGCTGATCATTCTTTGTCAATTATGAACAAAAAAGGAGAGATATACAGGGAGACATAGAGATAGAGACATGTTATATGCTGAAGGTACAAATTGTTTAATGCAAATATTCAATGCATTTTTTGTTTTATTTTTTGATAGAATAATTGTAAAGTTTAGAGAGTTTTGTATATGAATTGCCACAGGGGGAGATCTTTTATTTTTATGCTTCATATATTTTGAACTGCAATTTAAAAATTCAGAACTGTGACGATCTTTCAGAGGGTTTCAAGTTTCCTCAAGTATTCATGAAAATTCATAGTAAAAGGCTGAATGCTGGCTTGTCCAGGCAAGTAGAAATCCCATGGGCATTGTATCAATTCACATGTCGCAGGATATGACAAGGCACATCCCAGTCTTCCATGCATCTTTTTTTTTTTTTATCGGTGATTGATAATTGGTTAATTACAATTCCGAAATGACACAAGTAAATAGGAGCTAAAGGCCAAAGAAAAAAACTAAATGATAGCAAGTAAATAGGAGCTAAAGGCCAAAGAAAAAACTAAATGATAGCAAGTAAATAGGAGCTAAAAGCCAAAGAAAAACCAAGGACCAAAGCTTCCAAGTGTGATGCACTATTCTTTTTGATCGGTAACTGTAGAAGTTAAAATCCAAGGAAAAACTCAGGCAATCAACAGGACAACACAAGGATACAAACTACCACAGGATCAATAACAGAAAATTCGCTGTTCAGACCGTGCTTGGTTGCCCTATCAGTCACATCATTTGCTGACGACCAACTTGCCAAAACACCGCCTGATGATCATTGTAGCCAATGAGTTGATCTTATTAATATAAATTGGAATTTCCATGGACTCCGATACCAGCTTAAAACTCAAGAGATTGCATCGGACAAGTTACTTTCCAGAATCAACAACCATGAAACCATAGGGAATAGAACCTCAAAGTTTCTTTCTAAAATAGCCCTAAATCATTGAGGTTAGTTACACGTTTGTGCGTGGGCTTCATCTAAAAGGTGGAATCGTAACAACTTGACAATGGAGTTCAAAGTTTGAAGCTACATGAGCAAGGCTGATGTTTTCTATGTAGTTCTCAAGAGCAGCTAGTTGCAGTATCAGTACATCATTGATTATTCTGACTATTATTACCGTCATAAGATAAATAAATAGTGTCAATCAGTTCTGCCATTACAATACAAACTACAAAACAAATGAGACATCCAATTCAAAGCTAAAAAACATGGGCAACTTGCAAGATTCACAAAAGCCACATAAAATAATTAGCAGCAAGAGCTAAATAATACTAAACTTTACCCATACTTTCTCCATTACCTGTAAACTTCCATCAGCACAGAGTCAAGAAGCCCAAATCCAAATTAAGATGAAGAACCTAAGTGATAAAAGTAAAAGATTAAATCTTACACATTAATGATCAGTTCTTAGCCTTGAGAGAATTGTTTTCCTTTATTCGTGCATGGTCGTCCAATGTGTGTACAAAAGAAAGTGACTGTTTTATTTGCTCCAGAATGCACATATGCAATGTGAAATTTTATTCCAACAGAAACATAAGGTGGTGCGGGGTTTTCAAGTCCCACAGTCCACAAAGACGAACCCTCCTAAATTATAAGAACCGATTGAAAACTTTGCAAGGTTCTATGTGAAGACTTTTTAGGTAAAAACTTCTCCACATACAACTACTCTTGTTGGCCTGTGTAACCACCACCAATCAAAGGTTTCGAGGAATAAGAATGACTATGTTGAATGGGAATGTAAACCACCTTGCTTGGTTGATAATAGTTTTTTTTTTTTTTTTTGATAAAATGGATAGTGATAAAAGGTCCAAACTGCATCATTGGCTTCTTGCTCAGCTAGTAATATACATCAAAGTCCATCATGGGAAGAAAGGTAGTTAAATTCGAGCTCATGTTGGTTGGAATATAGGGGTATCAGGTAATGATTGATGGCGCTCTAAAAGAAAATATATCACATGGTGTCACTCCAATGAGTAAATTATTTTTGTTAAAAGAAAAAATAAATAAATAAGGAAGTCAGCTCCAAAATATCTTAGCCGTGTGGGGTATGCAAAGATATCTGGAGCCCAATAATATCAACACTTGGAAAACTTTTAGTCTACTAATTGTTAGGTTTGACTACACACATTTTAAATAATGCCTGATTGCAAAAGCAAAGATTATAAATGCCTAGTTCACTTGACGCCCACGTTGTACACAAGTTCATAGTTTATTTTTGCTACTCAATTGTTTGCCTCTGTTGGACTCAGTTTCTTGAACCTACTTTCCACGTCGATCCTCGTGTAACTTGAGTTCACATTTTCTAGTTCAATAAATTTCTTTCAATTTGCATAATTAGTAAGTCTATTTTTACATTAATTATTAAGTACATCACCACTTTCTGTGTATCGAAAGGATAAAATGACCTCATCAAATTTTATATATTCGGACCTCGTCAAAATTTACATATTCCTCATCAAATTACACATAAGAGACCTTTGTTAGTTTCTTTTAAGATAAAGTCTCTTTTGCAGGTTTTGGGTGGACCTCTAAAATGGATCAACGCAATTAATCTCAACAATATATGTGCAAAACAATCGACTATGCAGTGGAAATAATGAATCAAGTCAACACAAAAGCACGCACTACAAGAACATGATTTTTACTTGGAAACGCAAATCGAGAAAAAACTATTAGTCTGAACTGGACCAATAATTAAGCACTGTGAATTATCACATAGTTATAAGCCACTTACAGACATTCGACAACTCTATAACGTTAACCTCTTATAAAGCTTCATACTACAATGATCACATACTGTTGCTTACTATAAATCTAATCAACTAGATGCTTTTCAGTTGTATGCTTAACTTCTCAGATCTTCTATAAAAGAGAATGATCTTTCACAAAGAAATATAGAAGACAATGATCTTTATAACAAAACTTTAACCTTTTAACTCTTCAATAAAAGCTCTAGAGAAGATGATCTCTAAGATATAATCTTCACTCAGAATATTAAGATATGTGTTTCATGCCTTAGGGTTGAAAGAGAACCCCTTTTTATAGCCCCAGTTTTATCCCTCAGAACGGTTAGGATCACTATAAATGTGTCTCACTCACATCTTAGGATCACCATTACCGTGTCTCACATGTTTGGCACTTGGGGTGGGTTAGATAAGTTTCCATTCTAGAAGTAGTTAACCACTTTGGCAGTGTGTGCATCAGAAATAATCATACCTCAATGACATTAGTCGGTAGCCACTAATTAAAATGGCTGTCCCTATTGTGTGGGGAACACAGCCCAGAACTCGTGTTCCATGGATTCAAACTTTTCAACAATCCATTTGATGTCCAAAATAATTCCAAACATTGTGGCTTAGCCACACTGGGGACATAATTTGGATGGTTACAATAATTGATATATGTGAGGGGATAAAACCCACTGCACCTTGGGCCGAGCAAAGCACCAGGGAACCCAAGATAGCTCCCATAGCAGGGCAAAGCAACAGTGAACCTGAGATAGCTCCCATAGCCAAGCAATCTTTGGTAAACGGCAAAACCACCAAGCTGGGTTTATAATTTGCTGCCTCAAACTGACTGAAACAATGTGGGACAGATAGCATGTTTAAACTGAAGTAAGGCAGTAACAAAGGAGGCACCACCTCTGGGATTCAAGAAATATAATCAGGTCTCCCGAAGTGGAAAGATACGTGCCAAAATGGATCCTACATTTAAGCAATCTAAAACTGATCATCAAGAATAAAAAACGGACTTGGGGGAGACATTAGTGGTAATCACACAATCAGAATCTTGCATGACTCTTCTTCTAAAAATTTATCCACTAACTTAACTATTTGAGGGCTCACGATCGGACCCATCCGGCAGTTATCGCTTCCATTTCTCCTTCCATTTGATCCAATTTGCTCGGGAGAATCAAAACAGGCAACTGACTGGCGTATCTTTCAAACACTATCATCCAACATCACAGTCTCACTTCCAAATCCACCCGAATCTCTTAAGCCCCGACTTAACCAACAAAATTTGACCTTACAATATACACTTATCAAGATCAAGCAAAACAATAGTATAAAATGTGTTACACGCGGTCGAAATGATAACAATCACTAAATATTCAACCCCTAGTGTTTTCGAGTCATCATTTACTTAACTAAAGTAAAAGTTAGGTTCATTGTTTTAAAATCAAAATATCATTACCCGTTGATTCAATTAACTCGATTGAGTACGATCGAGTTATTGGTCAAACTCAGTTGATTTGATAGCCTGTTGAGTTGGCTCTGTGAAGTTAGTCAAGTCTAGGGGAATTCTGAAGCAATGATTAGGTTAACACATTACCTGCTTGTGTAAACATAATATCTAAAATGCCAAAAATAGTAAGAACTATAGAGATAGGATAATTTTTTATTAAAAAAACAGAATTTTACCCAAAAAATCATTTAAGCAGACTCTCAAATCATAAACCACATCCAAGGTGTGGGTGCACGGCAGTTGTGACGTATGACCACTACCATATTTTTTTCATCTAATTAGGGAGCATCGAACTCACCACTTAAGGGCAAGTTCAATGCTTCTGTTAAGGGTTTAAAAAAAATGCTGCTCTACAACTTTGGGTTTTTTAACTTCATGTTCATGGTATCTGATGGCGGTGTCGCAGAAGGGCTTGGAGGGGGGAGGAAGGTGGCGAGGAGTGTGGAGGAGGGAGCTGTAGAGGAGGTGGCTAGGGCAGTTGGAGGAGATGAGAAAGAGGAGGGAACAGGCATTGGAGAAGGTGGCCTCAAGGTCGAATTCGACTCTGCAAAAATCCTCTCTTTCAAAGTTTCGTGTCCTACTACTTCACTTTCACTCATCATCTCCCGCAAGTAACAAAAAAAAGGTGAAATAAGAGAGGCTGTAATAATAGTCAATAACATGAGATGGAAGTTGGAACAATACTGGTGCATGTAGCATTGGTCTTACATCTTGATGGCACCACTGACTTGATACATGGATCGAAGTCAACTACGTCTCATCTCATCATCTCCTTTTGCTTAGCCGACTTCCTCACATGGATATGGGTGGACTATGTTGGCACCTTGTTACCATTCCATCATCTAAGATAAATGGCCGATATGATCAAGTGCTTTGAAATCAAACAGCCTCATCTCGTCATCACTCATTTTGCCAAATACCTTGGGTATCGCTCCCATTACTGCCACCTCTACTGCTCATAAATAGCGGGAAAGAGATAGAAGTGAAAACCTGTCCTGCAAAATGGATCTGCTAAATCTAATTGGATTGTAAGAGGATAAGAAGAAAGTGTGTTTGCATGAGACAAGCATTTATTTATTCATTTTTTTTACCCCTAAAAGAAGCATCGAACTCGCTAACCCTCAGCGGCAAGTTCGATGCTCCCCAATTAAATGTAAAAAAAAAAAAAAAAAAAGGAAAGCAGTGGTCACCTCATACCTTGCGTGGGGTTTATTGTTTGAGAGTCACTCTATTTTTTTTGGTAATTAAAAAATTAGTTTTAATCTTTATAAACAGAACTTAACATTGTGTTCAACTATGATGAATTCAAGCCTCCACATACAGCTACTCCTCCGTAATATTAGATCTAAAAAAATCAACAAACCATCTGGGGCCCATGCACATAAATGAAAGGATAAGATTGGGGACAAGACAATATTTTGCCAGGGTCAAGACGCAAAGCCATTCTGTCATCAAAGGGTCCGGTCAAGGACCGACCACTTAACTTGGTGGGAAGTTGCTAGCGAAATCTACGAACACACCCACTTGTACAGTCCTTTCATCTTGCCCCCTTTTAGAACCACCAATTGCAGCTTAACGGAGTGCGAGGTAATTAAGTTGTAAGGACCTAAGCAGATCCTGGGATTTTTTTTTTTTTAATATGTACCAGCCAATGTGGCTGGGCGCTTTGGAGGCCCCATTGATGCAGAAGTGAACCCAATCTCGTGGGGGAGAACGCCACTTGCTCAAGTAGGAGAGATCACTGCTTGCCTAGGCAAGTAAGAAGACCCAGAGATCGAGCATTGGACAACTGGGTGAGAAAAGCACTCTCAACCGCTGTGTTGTGTCACCGTCGGACCTTGGGTGGATACTTTTACCTCATATGGCCTTGTCACACCCCCCACCCCCCCACCCCCAACAACAAAAACTACTTTTCATTTTATTCAGCTCTGAGGCCCACTTACTGCCTACCAGGCCTCCTTCTCACGAGCAACCCCATTGCAGGATCCCTTGGGGCCATGCCAACCATGGGTAGGTGGGAGATCAAGAGATCTGAATGAAACCCAAGAGAATACAAAAAATCAATCCAATTGGATCATCCTAATTCTTTGATTTATAAAAATAGAGTTTAATAGTTTTAAAAGAGCATAATTTTTTTTTTTTACATTTTAACTTGATGAATAACAGTTAGATGGGTGGCAAATTTAGATTTGTGCCAATTCATTGTGGGGCAGTGAGTATGAGAAAGATGGATTGGCCAGGTTTTTCTACGTGCGTAAAACAAGGTACTCATAAATCATTCCTTTCTTTTTTCCAAGTTGGAGCAGGTGATCCTTTAGATTTGAAGACACTTGAAGACTAGAAATCCATTCCTGCGCATGTGTGTAATACTAAGAAAGGCAATACCGCTCAACCATTTGTGTATTGGCCTAGATGGTCCTCATTTGAGGATGTCCGTTGCCATTGGATCGATCCACAAAAATTGCGCAATTAGAGGCTAAACTTTTGAGGTTATTAAATCCTTGTAGGACAACCAAATTGGGCCAATTATTTGCCAACCTTTATCCAATATGAGCCCTTTTTCTGGCCTTCCTAACTCCAATGATAGGCATGCATTAAGTGGGCCCCAAAGTTGGATTGCACATGGATGTTCAAACTAGCTTGTCTCATGAAGTGCCCAGTTCACATAGTTTCAGTAATGTCTCAGCATCCCTGAATGGAGCTTCCCTACCATGCAGTTTCAAAACACACGCATACTAATTTCTCTGATTGATAGCTGTAACTTCATTCCCAAAATAAAGGGAAACAGTACCCGAGTAGATGTATAAGAGATTTTTCCACTTTTGAATGGTTACAACTTAAATCACTTGAAACTAGGACTATAGTTCTAACAATGGGCACCTCCAAGGCGTAATGGAGCAGTACAAGAGAAATATACCAACAAGAAGCTGCAAACCAGCACAAAAAATAATGACATCCAGGGACCCAAGTGCGACATCCAGAGACTTGCCTAGATCCTTCATTTACTTCAAGATGGAATACACTTTAAGAATTCATAAATTCAAAATGAAATTATAAACACCAGTACACTTACCTGATCAAAAGAACCATAGTTTTAGTGTTAATATGATATATTGGTTGTTCTCTGAAAGTAAACAGGTAAAAAAAGGTATTCATTTCTCTCCACAGTTCAAACCAAGTCAATAATGGCTTCAGATCTATGGAAATATGAGTTTTCTCTTTTTTTGCAAGCAAACCGTTGTTGTTTTGTCCTTGTTGCATGCTTCAATGTGTAATGCAAAGTGATCAATGATCACACACCAATATTAGGCATTTTTTTAATATGATAACCATACTTGATTCATTGCTAAAACCAAGTAATTTGTCATGCTAGTTGGATTAGGCTGGCAATGAGACTAACACAAGTCATCAAACAAAGAAAGAACTTGAACAAAGAGGTTGAACTGCGGTTGTCCCCATGCATCAACTTCCATATAAGTTTCAAATGAAGGTTCCAATTTTCCTTAAGTATTCATAAAGAATCATAGTAAAAGGCTGAATGCTGGCTTGTCCAGGCAAGTAGAAACCCTATAGGCATTGTATCAATTCGCATGTTGCAGGATATAACAAGGCACATCCCAGCCTTCCACGCATCTTTTTTTTTTCAGTAATTGATAATTAGTTAATTACAATTCCAAAATGACAGAAGTAAATAGGAGGTAAAGGCCAAAGAAAAAACTAAATGATAGCAAGTAAATAGAAGCTAAAAGCCAAAGAAAAACCAATGACCAAAGCTTCCAAGTGTGATGCACTTTTCTTTTTTGATCGGCAACTTTAGAAGTTGAATCAAAGAAAACTCAGGCAATCAACACAACAACACAAGGATGTAAACTACAACAGGATCAATAACAGAAACTTCACTGTTCAGACCATGCTTGGCTGCCCTATCAGCCACATCATTTGCTGACAACCAACTTGCCAAAACACCACCTGATCAATGTAGCCAATGAGTTGATCTCATTAATATAAATTGGAATTTCCATGGACTCCGATACCAGCTTAAACTCAATAGATTGCATCGGACAAGTCATTTTCCAGAACCCATTGACTTGATCTCATTAATATAAATAGGAATTTCCATGTACTCCGATACCAGCTTAAAACTCAAGAGATTGTATCGGACAAGTCATTTGCCAGAATCAACAACCATGAAACAATAGTGAATAGAACCTCAAAGCTTCATTCTAAAATAGCCCTAAATCATTGAGGTTAGTTACACATGGACGCTTGGGCTTCAATGGTGACAGCTTGAAAATGGAGTTAAAAAGTTTGAAGGTACATGAACAATGCTGATGTTTTCTATGCATTTCTCAAGAGCAGCAAGTTGTAATATCAGTACATCATTGATTATTCCGACTATTATTGCTATCATAGAATAGCCCATAAGGGAAATAATCCTATGAGAACTAGTTCTCACCACTGTTTTGTGAGAACTCTAGGTGGGGCCCATCTATCACCTAATCCAAATCTTACAATACACAGGAACCCCCCGATAGTCACACGCCCCAAGTTTCGGTCAAATCCAAATTTATTGGACCGTTGGATCGACTATGCACTAAATCCAAATGGACTAGATTTGTGGGCCACAAATGAAGGGGTTAGAGACATGCGATTAGGGCCAAACTTGATATTTAGGGTGGTCCCACAGAGATCTTTCCATCTCCCCTGATCCCATCCCCAAATGGGACCCACAAGTGGACCCCCATAAAAAGTTCTCATGGTACGTGTGTGAGAACACTTTTCATAGGATTAAAACCCAATAAATAATGTCAATCACTTCTGCCATTACAGTACAAACTACAAAACAAATGAGACATCCAATTCAGATCTCAAAAACATGGTGCAACTTGCAAGATTGATAAAAGCCACATAAAATAATTGGCTGCAAGAGCTAAATAATATTAAACTTTAACCATACTTTCTCCATTACCTATAAACTTCCATCAGCACAGAGTCAAGAAGCCCAAATCCAAATTAACATGAAGAACCTAAGTGATAGAAGTAAAAGATTACATCTTACACATTAATGATCAGTTCTTAGCCTTGAGAGAATTGTTTTCCTTTATTCGTGCACGGTTGTCCAGTTTGACAAAGCGTTTGAGGTCTTCATAGGGGAGCGTTTCCACATTCTTCCTCTTTAGTTCACTTAACGGAGGGTGTTTCTCAAGCAGGTGCCACAACCAGTCTGGGTATTCAGAGTCTGGCAAGATCTTTGGATCTGCACCATCCTTGAGGATATTGGCACCGACCACTGTGGTGGCCTTGACTTCTTTGCTAAGTATTGAAGCTTTTGGAGCATCAGCACCACCACCTTTTGAACCCTTTTTTGCTTTACCACCAGCTGCAGCAAATGCTCTTTGACCGACTACCCCAACTGCTTCCTTAGTGATGAGGCTGTGTCTGAACAATTTACTGCAGATTGCCATTTCTGTGCACAACATCAATGGTACTGTAAGATTTTTGAACGAGCGAATGCCTAAGTGACAATTTTAATGGATGAACTTTCATCTAATGTAATTTTTTTAGTAACACGTCATGTGGACTAATAAGCCAGCCATCTGCACAGGGTGAACTATTGGATGCAGAACCTTTTAAGGACTGTACAACCTCCTGACGTTCATTATCAGTTCATGCAGGGACACATGCCAAATTTGATACATCAAGGAACTGACATTCATGAGGATCTAAAATGGCATGCTGAGAACACTGACAAGAACATCATTCCAAAAATAAAAAATGATGAGAACAAAATACCATATTAATCACTGGCATTCCTGGATGCCCGAATCCTGTATATGTTGGGACCCACTTCTCTGTAATAGGGAGTCCACGAAATACATGACAGGCTCCTTCATGGATAGTGAATAGTGGAAACTACCACAGCATTAGATATCAGAGTCATTTGTCATATTTCTTTTTACTAGATTCATTGTCATATTCCTGCCTCAACCATGCAGATGCACAGTTAAAATCACCAATCTGGGAGACCTGAAGGATTTTTCCAACCACAGTAGGTCATAGAAATGGGTGAATTACTAATAGATGGTCCCTTCATGTACTATTTTCCCCTTTTGTAGAGACAGAGAGAGACAGAGAGAGAGAGAGAGAGAGAGAGAGAGAGAGAGAGAGAGAGAGAATGGTCCTTGCACAACCGTCTGTTGTTTGCATGCTCCATCTCAATCTTACTAAAGAAAGAATCATATATCTTTGTGGATGCCACATGATGCTCCAGACAAGAATTCCTTGAGTTCATGCCGTCAAACAGACCCTTAGAATTTGAAATATGAATCCATATTGATAAGTGTTAACAAGCAATACATTGCCCGTTCCGAACAACATGTAACCTAGCTCCAAACCAATCATATGCTATGAAATTTGATGATCATTTCAAGAGTGATGGTTGTATCTCATAGTGAACGGGTTCCAGATCAAAATGGCTTCTTCATTTCCAGCCTTGAATTGTTGGATTCTATCCGTGTAACTAAATCGAAATTAGTGTGAGATGAAATGTTTCCACTCCTAGTTTTATGAGATGGGTTCAGCCAACACATCAGATCAGAAACCTCAGATGATTTTAAATACAAAACACAGAAATGAGCAGTTCTTAAAATGAGAATGCTACCAGTTATATTATTTACAATGCAAATTAAGTGGCAACATGTATATATCACATAAACTCCTCATCGAGTATCACAACAGCTCATGCTTGATAAGGACCACATGGCCTGCAAAAGATAAAGCCCTGCCCTCAGGTCACGCCATTACTACAACAAGGAACACACTGACATCTCCCAATCAGTAAGATTGATGTGAGTTTCTAACTTGAAATGATTGGCACAATTCAACAAACACGTTGTGTGCAAGTAAGTTCACACATAGAAATCACTTGCTATGGATTTAGATCGCCTAACATACGTTAATAAATCACATAAGGATCACGAAAGCAAGTGCAAACCATAAAGAGTAGGATTTAACAAAAGTCCCTAATCTCGGATCGACTCAACTATGCAATACACCCACAAAAATCGAACACTATAGTGAGGAGAACCATATATTGAATGAAACCCATATGTTAGGAGGCTATGCCATTTACCTTCTTCTCTTCTTTTTCTTCTTCTTCTTCTTCTGCTCTCTGTTTGGTGTGTTTTCTGAGAGAGAAAGGGTGAGTTTGGGTTTTCTTATTTGGGGCCCATGGCAATCATCTTATGATGATGGGGCCCATGTGTTGTGGTTTTTTTGTCTTTTGTTTTTTTAATCTCCAATTTACTGTAATGAAATGCAAAAATGGACATCTATGGTGGGCCTAAAATCCAAATTTGGGATCACGAGTGGGTCCTGATGGGCCCCGCTTGACTCTTGTTAATTGAGTTTAATTCAATATATATATATGGATAATTTTTTTATCCTCGTTGGACAGATGAAATTAGCACTTAATTCCATTTTAAATTGACTAATGGGATTTCAATAAAGCCCTAAGTCGCGACTGTGCTAAAATGTATTTAGTTAATTTGAAATTTATTTATTTGTGACTTAACTTGGCTGTGCTTACTTTATTTTTATTTGTGTTTTTTTTAATAACTACCATCAATGCAAAATCTAACATGACTCTGTACAAAATAGTGAAATTCCGGGTTGGGTCCTGATAGAAGTCAGCAATTTCAATCATTGTTTTTTTTTTGGTAGAAATGAAAATTCATTAAAAATACGAAGAGGAAAAAGAACGCTCAAGGACAATAAAAAAACCAAAAAGAGATACCCCAGGTACACATCAACTCATCCCCTTGCGAAAACACCCAACCTATAAGATTTTTTGGCAAGCTTATGTGCAAAACCATTAAGTCTTCTAGGAATATGGGAGAATGCAATATCTTCAAAGGCGAAGCTCAAAGCTTTGATATCTAGCAAAATAGGGTAGATAGACCAACCCATGGACCTATTAATGGCTTGAATCACCTCGATGTCATCCAACGAAAGGTGGATCTTGCGAAAGCCCTACATGCTTACCTCCTTCAGTGCACATAAGATAGCCCTTGCCTCAGCTTCTTTAGGAGAAGAAACGTTGGGTCTTTCATACAATCCTTCATGCGCCCAAACCCTATAAGCACAAATAGCGAAACCAAAACCTTATTTGCCATCTACAGCTTTGAGGGAAGCATATGAGAAAACTTGAGCCATGCCTCTAAGCTTGTAAGACTACTTTCTTGGTAAGGGGTAAGGGTTCTTGGTAGATATATTCAGGTTCGGCCATAGATTTCACAGTTATTTTTTTAGCACAAATAATTGTGCTAATGAGATTTAATTTCATCCCTTTAAATATAAAATCATTCTTGCTTTTCCATAGGGCTACTACAGAGATAGAGCCAAAGCTTTAGCTCGAGGGTGAATCTGTGGACTCGTCATGTCACATAGTTTCATAAAAAAGTTCCACCAATCCCTAATCCTCAAAGTCAGTCATTGTTAAGTCATAAAATAGTTTCAATCATTTTTAAGTCAGTCAAGTGTATATGTAAAGAGTTGCTAACCAAATATATGAATTTTATTAAATTTGCTCAAGTCCCTCAATATCAGTACGATAGTCAGAGATTGATCCCCGCTATTTATGTGGAAGAGAGGTTCCTCACTGTGGAGGTGTGAAGTTGGAAACCTTTCAAAATATACTTCATGTTTAATTATGTAAGTCCATATCAGTCTAAGCAATTGCTAATAATTTTTTAGGACAAATTTTTAAACACATGGTTTAATTGCATATAGATCAAAGCTTTCATACAATAGAGAAAATAAATAAATAAATGAATCCAAATTTTTAATTATAATATATTAAAGACAAGGGTTATGGCTTTTGACAGATGATTGTGATTTTGACAATAAGTTCGCCCTAATGTTTCACCTTCTCTCCCCACTTCTTATTTCATGCAGCTACATGCTTTTTTTTTTCATCTACTTTCCATTATTTATTCTTTCTAAAATTTAGGAAAATTAGCAAATGATGATTCTTTGAATGATTTGTTTAGAAGGTAATGGATTATGGGTTAATTTTCTTTATGAAGAACTTCAGTTGCCTTTATGTACATTATGATGCCAATTGGATTTTTTTTTTTTTTTTTTTGCAACTGTGTGGTTTTTTTTATTTATTGAATTTGCAATGTATGGACATATCCATGCTCAATACGGGTGACTGTGCTAGTTCAATATTTACTCTATGCATTGACAGCAGTCCAAATTTTAAGGGGTTTTTTTTCTTTTGGGTGTAACCTGGTCAAGGGGCCTAGGACCCAAACTGAGAGCCCACATACATGAGAAGAAAGCTCACACACGCAGGAAAAAAGCCACAAAAGTGGAAAGAAAGCCCGCACAAGCGAGAAGCCCATATGCAGAAAGAGGTGACATACCTAGGATTCTAACTATGGGTAGCTAGGTAAAAACATATACCTCTTACCACTAGGGTAAAAGGGCAGCTCTTGTGTCAAGTTAATTTTAATAACATTACAGTTAAAGGTAAGGAAATTGTGCATCTAATGGACAGTCTAGATTACCAAAAGATAAGGCACATTGTGCACAAAAAATAAAGTTATTAATAAATCATTTTGAATTGTTGCTTTAAATAAATGTTTCTTTAATCTAGGGCCCATTTGTTTGCACTTGACTAAAGTGTACTAGGAATAGAATTGGCCCCGACGTTATGAAATTGTATTTTGGGCATGTTTGGTAAACAATTTTTAGAACCATGCTATATCCTCTCTTCTGAGGAGTCATTACATTCCAGGATTGGGAAATGCCCATGAATCGATTTTTGTAACTCAAGTGCTTCTTTACTTCTGTACTTATGTAGATTTGCAAAATTCGGATTGTTTTGTTGTGTTTTGTTGGGGGGGGTGGGGGGGGGGGGGGGGGCGTCACCAAGATTCCTCTTTGAGGACGTTACCCAAACTGTTCAAACATGCCCTTTATGTGTTGGGATGGCCCTGAGGAGACAAGAGGATTAAACATCTTTACTGATGTGAATTCCTCTACTCCTCTTCCCTCTCCTGAGAGTTATTCCACAATATACAATAATGTGCTGCTTAATTGATCCTCTTCATATAAAACCTTTTTATTTCTGTCCAAATGCATGTGAGGTAACTTATCTACTCATTTATTTTAATCCACTACTAAATTTATTGATATTGTGACCCTTACTTCCCTTTTCTCCTCCCCTCGTGTAAACAAAAAAACCCCTATGGTGATAACACCTTCTTTAAAGTAAATTTGTGTAACACCATGAAGAGGAAATGAGTTTCCAATTACGGCTATCAAAGGGCAGGTCTTGCCTGGGCTAGGGTCTAACCTTAGACTACCCACACATATGAAGGTTGGGCTTAGGCCTAGGTTGGGCCAAAGTCCTTAGTGAACCTACATTAACTAGGGCCTTACCATACCCTCAGGCCTAGAGTTTAAGGCAAAGTTAGAAGAACAATTTTTTTTATGCCACCATTGACTGTGAGCCTGACGATAACCAATGCAGGGATATTTTTTTAGAATGTGGTCTGAATAATTGAGAGCCTATAAAAGAAAGCATTCTCATTTTGAAAGTCAAGATACTATGGGTTTTTAGTTTGCACACATTTACATATGTACTTATCCATTTGCATGTTTATTTATACTTATTACATATGTGAAATATTTATGTACATATATTTCTTACCATTTTTTTTGTAAGAACTCTAGGTAAGGCTCATCTGTCACCAAATAGTCACACACTTTAAGTTTCAATTAGATCTGAATTTACTAGACCATTAGATCGATTGTGCACTAATTTAAATGGAATTGATTCGTGAGCCACAGGTGAAGAGATTAGGGGCATCTTATTAGGGCTAAAGTTGACATTTAGGGTGGTCTCGTATGAATCTTTCTATCATCTCGGCCCAATCCCTTGTTGGGGTCCATAGTATGCCCCATAGAGGAGTATGTATGGTCTCTCCGTGAGGGATATATGCATACAAATATTTTTAGTATTTACTAGAATAAACTTTGGTGTGTAAACAACCCTATTTTTTAATAGAAATTTTCAGACCTCAAATCCTACTAAAATGGTTTACATGCACAAGGGATGTATATCCCCTTTGCAAATCCCATTGGAGCTGAGCAATATAAAGCACCTCCATATCTCACGCAGACATTGCAACACGAATTTGTTTTTTTTATTTTTTATTTCCCTTTTATATGCGCATGGAATTGGAACCAATGTACTTAAATGGACTCTTTCATTTACATGGAGTCAGATACATGAGAATTCTTTTTCAAATGGGCTCATGAACCTACATGGACTTACAAGGACCTATTTCTTTTTATGGAATTAAAATATATAGGAATTCAATGATGAAATAGGCTTGTTTATTCGTAGTGAAATTAGAATACATAGGAAGGAGCTTATTCGAAGGAGCATGTTTGTCTGATTGGAATACAAAGAAGTTCATTGAATCAAAAGTGCCTAATAGTCCTTGCTCGTTAAAATTGAGCAACCCCCGGACCAGAGGCTAAAGATTGAGTTAACGAGAGATATCCGACGTTATAAAAAATAATATAATAATAATTCATTTGACAATGAGCCTATTCGCTTGCACAGAATTTGAATATATAAGAACTCATAGATGAAATAGGCCTCATGGTATGTATGGAGTTGGAATGCATATAAATTTATTGTCAAATAACCTTGAGTTAAAGATGAAGAAAATCCATTTTTTCTGTCGTATAATTATTAAAATTCAATTACATATACTTGCATACACGTCATATGCATAATGGAAAATGGACATAGGGCATGTAAACACATTTATATTAGGAGAATATTCATGTATATATGGCGCTCACCATTTTGAACATATTAATATATTTCTTACGTACATATATTAAGGACAAAGGGTCTGCAATGCTGGGTCACGCCCTGACCCCCAAACTGGCGGGTTTTTCAAGGATAGGAAAAGCACAAAACCCTCCGGCCAGCTGATGCCCCCTCATTCGAGGGTTCAAGCAACGAGTCTATTTCATACAAACTCCCAGGGCAATCAGATTACTCTCTAGCGAGGAAAAGTTGAAAAAATAAAAAGCTATCTTCTTATTGAGATAAAAATGAGCAGTATCCAACTATGAATGTGGAATCGATCAAATCCTGTCTGCTTTCACAAAATTTCTTCCACGCGGTCCTTTTTGCTGCATCGGATATTCTATGCTCTGCTTAGTTAGAGGCCTATCTCCAGAACCAGAGCTACACTAAAGTAGGATGTAATATAAGGATGAGTCCGGATATTCTGAGTATTTGCCCCAACAGTGACCTAGGTGTGCCACTCACGGGCCACCATATCATTCTATGTAGGCTTGCCTTAGTGGCGTGGCAAATCGTAAGTGGTCAACCCATAGTGCCAATACTCATAGAATCTCAATTCATATAAGGACATGTGGATGCTAAAACAAAGACAAAAAGGAAAGATCATCATCATCATCGTCATCATCATCATCAAAGTTTTATCTCAACCATATTGAGACCATTGGCCATTGATATTTACCCATTTTGAGTTTAATCCAAAACTTGGAGACTACTGCAATTTTTCCATGTGAATATTTTCATTTTTGCGATGCACAAATAAAGAAGTGACCATTAAAAACCAGTGCACTTTTTTATCCTACGAAATTTGCAAAACATTATTGCTTTATTCTTGAAATAAAGACGATATTAGTATGAACACTCATTGCACACTTTAAACACCAATCAGGGTTCTAGTCTCCCACTAAATGCATCCTAACAAGTGATGATCCACCCCATTTAAGTTAAAACTAATGATATGGGTCCACAAACAAAAGATCTTCAAGGTCTGGTGTGGCCAAACAAAAACGGTCAGGTGAGGTCCAAATGGGACGGGTTGAAAGAAAGGTGAAACATGTTCACATGAAAAACCTTTTTACATGCAGACGTTTACCGACAGAATAAAGGAACCAAAGGGAGTGCAATTTTCCACGAATCCATAGAGAAACGCTTCTGAGAAAACAAATTTCTACGGAACCATACACCATTCAATTACCAGGTGTTTTTGGTTTCCTTTTAGAGTAAATGTCAACTGTTGTTATAAGGTTACACACTTTGGATCAGAAAGAAAACTTGAATTAGTGAACTTGGTGATTAATTTCAGGTGAGACTCCCGTTAAACAATCCCGTGCTTGGATTGAGCTAATATAGATATCCCTTGGGTTAGTGTTCTCGAGCAAAAGGTATCTTCAAGGGGTCGTCTATTAATTTCAGATGTGATATGAAAATTCTTTACATATGTTAAATATGCAAATCAGTCACATGCAAAATATGAAACACATTAACAGGTAAGCAGTACTAGAGAAGCATTGAAAATTCAGCATAGCACATAAAGCACAGGTACGCAATAATAGAAATTGCATTGAAAATTCAGCATAGCACATAAAAGCAGGAGTCTTAAACGCAGCCAAATGCTTACAACTACAAGCATGACTAGTTGAATATGCAACGGAAATTCCCAAAATCTGATTCTAACAAAAATTATGACATGAACCCGAAACTCCCCAGTTATGAGGACAGTTTCAAGAGAAGAGACTTAAATTGTTAAAGACACATCGCATCATACCCTTATTATTCAGTGAAATGATCCTAACTCGGGACAAGCAGTTGACTAGCCAGACTGAAAAAAAGCCAGATCTAGGTGGTAGTAATCGTGTCCTCCCTCTACTTTGTGGATGCCATGTGACAGATCAAGTCAATAACTCGGGAGCTGTAAGAAAGATGCATTGGCCGCAATTAGTTTCACTGTCAAGGTCTCCAGCTACAAGTACCGCACAAAAAGCACAAGAGGTAAAAAATTAAATGATTAAAAAACAATTACCTGTAGCCCCACTCATTATCATACCAGGATACAAGCTTAACAAAGTTGTCATTGAGAGCAATTCCAGCCTTAGCATCAAAGATGCTTGACCTGCAGAATTAAAATTGGATAAATTTCCAATGATAATGTATACAGAAAAGACATGAAAATGAAATTGGCAAGTCTCAAGAAAATGTGTTTGGAAACAATATGGATAATTCTAGAAAAAGTATTTTGGTGTAGTCAGAGGACCAACATAATTTTCTATGAAGCTTCTTCAAATCAATTAAAATTCCTCAAATGGCTCAAGAGATAAGAAGATGGTAATTGTTATTCAATACAATGATGGCAGAATAAACAGATTGTATGAAATTTAATTTACCTATTGTCACCCACAAAGTCGCTGGAAACCACATCATCTTCTGTGTAACCCAAGATTCCCTTTAGCTTTCCTTCAGATGCCTCCCTGCATCCATCAGTGAACCATTAACGCAAACAAAAATCACCCTTAGCACAGTAGCAGTGAATGTAGACCGAAAAAAAAAAAGGTAAAAAATTAAAAATCATGCATATTCTATAAGAACACATAAGAATAACTCTCTCGAGTGAGAATTAAATCCTGGATTGAGCATTTGTTCAGTGTGAAAAGTTGTAAATGCATCCAATGTCCTCGGCAGCCAACCATATCAATCACTACAAATACGGCCGTGAACTGCTTAACTGAGCAAATAAAGCCACTTATTATCACCGCATCAAGTTCTATAACTTAGGATTGCAATTGTCATGATCTTTCTGCCCACCTACAAATCAACCAATTATATTCTGTGAAGGAAGATCATCTTACTTGATTGCACCTTTGATCTCATCATACGTGGCCTTCTTCTCAAGCCTCACAGTGAGATCCACTACCGAAACATCCACCGTTGGAATACGGAAAGCCATCCCAGTCAGCTTTCCATTCAATGATGGCAACACTTTTCCAACCGCCTTTAGATTGCAGGGAAATAAACATGCAAAAAATCAATATCATGTTCTGCTGTTCCATAAAAATTGAACATGA
This sequence comes from Sextonia rubra, assembly GCA_037013555.1. Lineage (NCBI taxonomy): Eukaryota > Viridiplantae > Streptophyta > Magnoliopsida > Laurales > Lauraceae > Sextonia > Sextonia rubra. The sequence goes on from JASUAD010000010.1 coordinate 8,608,089, forward strand.
CAAGCAGAAAAAGAAGTAAAATAAGTTATGATAATTCCAGCATCCAAACACCCTGTCATCTGCTTGGTCATCAGACCTTGGTGGGGTGATGTGGATGAACTTGTAAATGAACCTTCCAATGTTGACAAGTTATCAGCGATGAGGAGCATAGCTACCCTATCTACATCCAATGTATGGCAAACACACAATAATTACTATTTACATCAAGATTGTACAAGTGAACCAGAAAAGCAGCTTGATCTAAACCACCACCGCACCAAGCTATCCGCACTACATATCATGAGTGAAATTTTTATTGGTAATCATACCATTTTGGAAAATCAGATACATTATATCAGCAATTTAGAATTTTTGTCACATTACATACACAGCAAGACCCTCAACTGAGCCTGGAATGACTTGCATAAGTCACTCATGTATTGACTTTATGGAATATTAACAGTGTAAGTTATGTCTAGCCCAACCAATATCAGCTGCTTGATGAATTTGATGCAAACGGATGTCATATATAATAACAAAAGACAAATAACTTAGAACTTGGCAAAAGGAGTCTGAGATAAAATAAATTTGTGATTATAATTTTTGATGTACCTTGGCAGCACCAGTGCTGCTGGGAATGATGTTGAAGCCAGCAGCTCTTCCACCTCTCCAATCCTTGCTTGATGGCCCATCAACGGTTTTCTGTGTTGCTGGAGAACAGAAAGCAAAAAAGAAAATCAAAACCAATTTGCATGTGAGAAAACAAATGAGCACAAATGAATGTGTCATTGACGAAAGAAGAATTCCAACCAGTGATGGAGTGGACAGTAGTCATAAGGCCCTCAACAATGCCAAATTTATCATTGATCACCTGTCACAATTTATCAAAAGAAAACAATATGAGAATTCAATGATGGATTGAGATTATGCTGTGTTGTAAAATAGGTAATGAGATAAGTACCTTGGCCAATGGGGCTAAACAGTTGGTAGTGCAGCTAGCATTGGAAACAATGTCAATGTCTGATTTGTACTCATTCTCATTCACACCCACAACAAACATGGGGGCATCTTTGCTTGGAGCTGAAATAATCACTTTCTTAGCACCACCCTACTCACATAACAGTTTTCCAATGAGATCTTTAAAACACACATTTGTTTCTCCACATCCATAAACGGAGTCAAGAGAATTGAGCTCAGATTAAACAAATCCAACTCAAAACAAAGAAGAGGAAAATGACGAGGAATAGGTAAAGAAGAAAGAATAAATACAACTGAAACATTTTTACACATGGTCAAGGATTTAATTTTAAAGGCATGTTTGTGCAACACTTTTTTGCGAAAAAGGAGCCACTTTTCTTCAGAGAAACAATTTCTAATGCATTTGGTGCAGCACAATTCCTCGGAACAACTTTTCTGCCACATCACTGTCACATCAGATTTTTCCTTAAGAAGGTTGAAAACGGAATTTCTATCAGAGACCATCGGACTCCCATTTCCACATAAATGGTCACCCTTTTCCTATTTTACCGTGGGTTGCAACTCCATATCTAGGCTCCTCCCTCTTATCTACTACGATGCCCCTTTCCTCTCTTCCTATTTCTACACTCACCACCCTTCTTTGTACCTCCAACCCACCCTTCCACCCCCTCTTTCTATGGCTTTCACTACACATTCCGCAACCGCACCAAACAACAGTATCTCTAATCACCATGGAAAAATATTTTGCACCAAACACCAGCTTTTACACTTCCGCAGAACTGTTTTCCTATGGAACTCATATCCATACACCTTGCTAACGTGGCAATTTCCTCTTTCCATGAAAATGGTGTATACACAAACATGTCCTAAAACCATGCCAAAATCATAATAGAAAACCTTGATATGGGCGGCAGCCTTGTCCTTATCAGTGAACACCCCAGTTGACTCCACAACAAACTCAGCACCAGTTTCACCCCATGGGATCTCTTCAGGGTTCCTTGAAAATTCATGCAAAAGAAAACACATAAGTAACCCAATCCCAATAAGAAAATAAAACCATTGGCCACGAACCAACTAGGCTCACCTGACACCAAATACAGTGACTGGTTTCTCTCCAAAAAGAAGGGTTTTAGAATCCTTCACCTTGAGCTCATGATGCTTCCATTGGCCATGGACACTGTCATACTTAAACATGTATGTCTGCATCCATCCAATAACAAATCCATACCAATTCGGTTGAGAAAACAAATGCCTAACTTCTAACATTGATAAGACTTGTGATAAGGCAATTCAAACTACCAATTCAAGTCAGACTTTTAAGTCATTTGCATGCATGAAATCAGATGAAAGTGATAGATCTTCAATATACTTAGATTCCATGGAATTCTAGGAAATCAAACTGATCAAATGATCAATGTGACAACTTCTAGCAACTAGAATCGTCAAATCCATAGTCCATTCCATAATCACAAAGATCTGATGTCTAGTGATTGAACATGTGCATAGTTGTCAATATCGTACGATTCGTATCGTATTGGTGGAAAAACGATTCATATTGCACCATAGAATCATATTGGATTGAATATCGTGTGATTTGATACGATTTGATTTACGATTCATGATGCAATTCACGATTCACAATTCGATTGTTTCAAAAAAGCAAGAATTTGGTAAGTCTAACAGCTTATTTTAATATTTTTTTGATTTTTTTTCCACTTTTTTCTATTTCCCTCTTAGTCTCTCTCCCTTTTTCATTTCTTCTCCAATTGGGACCCATGATGAATCTATCATCTATTTCAGCAACCAAAATTTGAATCACATTTTGGTAGATCTGAATGTATTTTTTTTTAACTATACTGGTTTTTTTTTAATTTAACTGATGTTTGACCTAAATCAATCTTGCTGTTTGAGAGCCAGTCTCAGGTTTGTTTTTCCTGTATATTCTTTTGCATCTTCATTTTTTCCTCATCACTACCTATTAGTGATTCTTTAATTTTAGTACTTTTGTGATTCATTAGCTACTGAATATTTAAATTTGCACCTTTATTATTATTATTATTTTGCATGGACTATTAATGGAAAGAGTATTTTTGAGTTATGGGATTGTAAAAGAGAGAGAGAGAGAGAGAGAGAGAGAGAGAGAATGCAAAGGGCCAACGGTACAATTCTAATGCAAGTATAATTTTTTTCCTTTTAAACACTTAGGGCATTTTGATTCTACATACTACATGTATATGTTTTGTGTTGATATGATAGATATATATTTTTTTTATATCTTAATAATGATCATCAATTTTAGTAGTAGTATATCAAGATGCTAATAATTGTCACGTATTGATGTGGACATGGATGAAAATAGATAGATTGTGGACATTTATAATTTTATCCATTTTTATATTTTTTTTACTATTTTTCTATTTATATTGAGAAAAATAAAAAATATCCTACGATTTGCTATTCGATTCACAATTCAATTCAATTCACCTCTTTGCGTGATTCATTATACGATTCACGATTTGACAACTATGATTATGTGTAACAAATACACATCCAATTCAATCAGATCCAGAACACCTTGAAGGCACAACAGATCCAACACGAAACCGATCGATCGATCGAATTAATCATCAATAACTCATCTCAGATCACCAGATCCACGATTTATTTCCAGCCATGAACACCATCCGATCCGTGCAGATCTGAGCGAACATTCACCAAACGATCAGATCGAAGTGTTTCAACACGGATCGATCGTTGCGGAGGGTTATAAACCGAAGATCTATGTTTATACCATGTAATCGGTGGTGATGAAGGGATCATTGACAGCAACCAACTCAACATCATCTCTCTGAAGAGCGACTCTCGCTACCAACCGTCCGATCCTTCCAAAACCTGTCGTTTATACAAAGATCTTAACACAGAATAAATCCAGACCGTAGAATCAAAGAGAGGGAAGTATGGGATCAGATCAGTACCGTTGATGCCGATCTTGATCTTGCCAGAACCTGCAAGAAAAGAGAATATTTTAGAACTGAAACAAGACAACAACACAGAGAAGCAGAAGAGCAGATAGTGTAAAAGACGGTTTTACCCATGGTGAAAATGTGAACGAATGAAAGAAACAGAGGGCCAGAAAGGGAAATAAGATTGAAGATTTGAATGAGAAGCGAAAACAGAGAGAGTTGGTGAGGTAATGAGAAGTGTTTTCAGGTTATAGGTCATATAGATATGTAAGGAGAGGGAGAGCGGTAGAGGTGGTGATGACCGAAGTCTTAGGCGTAATTTTAGCCCTCGGATCCGGCATTGGAGGATCGGTCGTGGGACCGCCACTTGTAAATTCGGACCATTGCATCTTAACTTCCTCATGTAGAATTATTAAAGTCTTAAATGTAGTTTGCAGAAAGGATGGGATGACATTTATAATTTGTGTGTTAAAATGAGGTGGGTGAGCTGCAACTCTTATAGATGGCGTTTCACTGGACCGATTTTTTAAAAATTTTATATTTTTAATTTATTTTATTATATACGTAATATTTAGATAGGACCTCCCTTAACCTGCACATAGATGCTCGCCATAGAGTGAGCACTGTTTCTTATAGAGTCTATCTAGAGACCGGGCGGGAGATTGAAAGATCTACCCCCACCTAACTATGTATGGTATTTGGTGATGGAGCCTTTTTTTTTTTTTTTTTTTTTTAATGAAGGGTGTCCCAATCCTTTTGGGCCAGAGTAATCCCTCCATGTAATAAAACTGTTCGAATCCACAATCTCCAGGACCAAATAGTGCTCCTAGGCAAGCTAAGCTACCTCTTGAAGTTAGTAGTGATGGAGCTTGAATAATCATCCCAATCACTTGATCAATGGCTGATAAATTTTCACCGTCTAAGAATACATAATCTAATGGTCCAATCCATTTAGATGGGTTACCAATTACTTCTATTCTAGTTCATTGCATATATAAATAAGTTGTATGATGGGGCAGTGATGGAATAGGAGACTTGAATTTCTATCACGAAGTCCAACCATAGAAAATGATTCACAGGTTCAAACTAAAATGTTATATAAGTTAATCATGGGCTTCGGAAGTATTCTAGGTTTTGGGTCCTATGGTTCATGGGTCCAGGATTATTTCTCTGTTTGTAGTGCCATTCCACCAATGATTATGTCACTTAGGTGGGTCCATGTTAAGATTTGATTTGATTGTCCGTCTAAAACTATTTTGGTTATTCAGGAGTCATTTTTGTATGCCACTAGACTCAAATGAAATTTAATTAAATATACTTTAAAAAGCTAAAACTTATATAAATATTTAACCAAACATACAAGTGGTTTAAACGGAAGAAACCCAAATTAATTTATTGGTATTTACTTGCATATCACTGAAACGGTATAAATGAATAACTTTTTAATTGATTATGTTATACTATGAATCTATATTCAGATTATTATAAAATTGGATTTATCGTTCAACCAACTCAAATATTTTTTATTCATTATTATTTCATTTAAATATTAGTTTTAATCTATTATTTAGTTCGTATGAAACTTAACTTGTGCATTGCACAGGCATTTTGCTAGTGCATATTAAAAAGAATAATAATTACATATGCAACACAAATATGTCATGTAAAAAAGGATTTTTTTAAGTTTTTTTTTTTTTTTTTTTTTGAATTCAGGCTCAGTTCTAAAAGATTGGGTTCAATCCAGAAAGTACAAATGGGCCTGAAATGGGAGGAGTCAGCTAGCCGATTTTCAGGATGGACAAGACTCAGACTTGAGTACAATCCGGCTTGTTGATAACTTGAAATTTGTTTGACGGTTCTCTTTCCCGCTTATAGTGGACAAGGGACCTGTCTCCGTTCCCTTTCACTTGTGAAGCTCTTGGCCTAACACAAACACTACAATTGCAAGAGAGCACAAAATATAAGATACGGGAGTATTTGGATATATGCAGAATATAATATTTATATATTTAAATAGTAAAAGATTTTATTATCATAAAACAAAATAGTGATATTATTAGATTGAATTATTTATAGTGTTTGACAATTTTTAAAAATTTCAATATGCATTTGTAATGTTGCAAATGTTATTAAAAAAAATCACAAAATGATATACTAAACAATAAACGGAGAAAAAGTAATCAATTGACCGAATGCAAAATCCACTTATTAGTAATTGCATGTGTTAATAATCATATAACTATTGTTAAAAAATTAAAATATTAAATACTAAAAATCATAAGATCGAAGTAATATTGTTTAATTAAAGTGGGTCCGCCCAATGTTCGTAACCATAGTGTAATACATCTAATCAATATCATAAAAAGACCTCATTTAATTTTTTTTTATTTGTTTAACCTTATCTAACGCTATACATCATTAATGAGTCCATCTATTAAAAATCATTATGGGACCCATTTAATGTTGGCAATCATATAGTGGGACCCATTTAATGATGGCAAATTGTAATTGCAATAACACAATTCAATCTTGATAATCAATATGGGACCCATTTAATTTTGAAAATATAGGACCCACCTATGTTAGTAATGACAATGAAAGCCCCTAGTGTGATATTTGTAGGATCGATCTAATATTGATAATTAACAAGGGCTATGTAATCATGATATGGCTATATGATTGTACATTAAACTTATAAGTACTGTAGGGCCACTTAATATAGGGAGTCATTGTTACTCTCTTATAAAAACCATTGATGTTAAAACTTATAGTGGGCCACTATAATAAATGATTGCTCATGAACTTTCAAATTGATTTTACTAAAACTTTAGATTTTTTTAGCAAAAAGTTGTTTTATACAACATATCATTGAAAATTTTAATATAAGGGTTTTTGGAAGAAAGTGAGATATCGTAAGGTATTTTCTAAGTTATCCAAACATCCTTTTTTAATTGAATAAATTATGTTCTAAACTATAAGATAATATGTCAAAATCTCTTGAAATATCTTGTTTTCAAACACCACTAACCATAGATTTTTACACAAGAATTAGAAGGAGATAGCTTAGGACCGACAAACAAAAACTAGAATGGTCTCTTACTATAGTGGTAAGTGGCGCGGCTGGCTCTAATGTTGGAATCTAGGCTGGCATCTTTTCTCATAAAAGGGCTGTTTTACCTCACCTTATGTCTAACTTCCTCCACAGATGACACCCTCACTTACTTTCTTATGCTTTTATGAAATCGATTGAAGAAGAAGAAATGGCGGTGGATGGTCTTTTGTTCTGAATATGATGTTAGCCAATCTAATCATGTCGGCCAAGTGTGGCCCACCTAGCCTATCAACCCCTCAAATCACGATAGATGATCATATACTTCCATATCATTGTGGATAAAGATCCAATGATTTCCATCCCATTGTAAATATATCTTGTATCAGATCCCTGATTTGTAGAATCAAAGGATCATCAAGATTACATCACTGTATTATAAATATTACAGCAATACTAAGGTTATTGTGGCATTGATGATTAAACTCTTTTATCTCAAACAATAGGAAAAGAGATTTGACTCTGAGCCTTTAAAGATTGTTCTTTTTTATGTAAGAAAAAAAAAGCCCATCTTCTTTTTGACAGAAACAAAGAGAGAAGGAAGATGAATATCTGTGCTTTGATACCAAATTGATGCAACCCTGGAAAAGATTTGAATTGAAATGGTGAGGTAAGCTAGGAAAGATGTCTCTGACTAGGAAGAACGAAACCAAAAGGGAAAACACAATCCACTTAACTAATTAAAAAAAATTGTGCCATTAAATGAAGTCTTTTCAATATTTACGATTACCAGATCATCCTTTATACTATATGGTCCACTTAACTTTCACTGCAAGTACTGTCTTTGATATGTTAGTTTTCATCCCATTTGACCCCATAGCTTTTTTTCCAAAGTAATAGATATCCATTTAATTGCCTGACTAGTTATTACCATGTCATTTCCAAACATCCAAAGGAACTTCATCTTGGATGTACATGTTTTCCATAACTAAGACGAGTAACTGAAGCTCAAGGTGGACATTCCGTGCAATATAGCTCCAATTGGGAAGTCAATTTTCTCCCCGCATGCAGTTTTCATTTTGCATGACTGTGCCATAGATGTCTCATATAATTTCAATCTATCCATTAATGGCACATTTTTTTCAAATCTATGTTCTCCATATTAATCGTGCCCATCGTCTAATTCATTAGTTCCTTGGTCCCTACTAAGGAACTAAATTGGTCTAATTCATGTATTCTGAATTGTAAATCGTGCCCATAGTCTAGATACATACTTTTGCTGGATTTGTTAAGTATGTCCTCTGTGGTCTAAAATCAAGTTGGCAAAATTTTGAAGTAATATTCTAAAATGGTATGTGCAGAAACAACCGTGATATATTTTGACTGGTAATATGGATAAATTATTGGAGTTTGGAAGGAAAGCTTTATTTGTTGTCCGAGTACTTTCTGGATATGAAGAAAGGAGAATCAGATCCTACGGATTGCAACTTCAAAGGCGACTTAAACATTTGGGTCCTGTTCATCTTGTGGCTAACTTCCAGCCCGCATGGTTGTTGTCTTTATAGCCTTAGTGGATTCTAGTATTGTGAAATAAATCTGCTTGTTGGACTGTGTAGTAGAGAAATGTATGCAAAAGAATTGTGGCTCTTAAACATGCTTGTGTATAATGATTGATCTGATATTTTTTCCTTTGGAGTAGCCCAAATGGAAATTACAATGACACTGTTCATCTTGAGATTCTATTTTTGGTGCAGAAGTATTGGTTGGGAGTTGGCAAATATTGTTTGATTGTTCAGTGTCCATCTGATTATTTCTCTAGACAACTAGGGTTACCCTTGAACAGGTAAAGGTTCATATTTCAAAAAGACAAAAAGAAAAGGAAAACAAAATACAGAAAGGCAATTGGTAGAGAAATACATAAAGTGAGCCAATCCATGGGTAGCCCAGTGGTGCGGCATTTCCTTATCCACAAATTTAAAATTCCTGGATCCGTTGGATTGGAACTTGGGGAGCATATGTGGGTTGTTGATGTGAGCATGTAATAAAGCCAAAGAGCAAAAAAAAGGTAGATGACATACTTATTGACTAGAGATACATAGAGATGTAAATCGTGCCATGCTGGCAATGTCACGGCCCAACCATGCTACATGCCGTACCGTACTGTGCTGGCTGTTGGCAGGGCTAGCCTAGCACGGCCCGTTTGTGCAGTGCCTGGGCTGTGTCGTGCTGGTCCACCGTATCACCCTTTTAATGTTCTATGCTTCCATATTTTTAGGGTCTTTGGCTAAAAAAATTTAAAAGATATATACATAGAAGAAAATAACATACAAATTTAAGTGGTTTGAGCAAACTTAACCTAATCCACTAAAAAATATATATATTTGAATTTATTATATTGAAGGTTTTTCCATATGATTACCTGCAACACTTACCTTCAATACTTTTGTAGTTTTTATAAATAATAAAAAAAATAAAAAGAAAAAGACTACATTCTTTTATATTTATACTAAAAAAAAGAAAAAATATATCTACAAAAAAATATGAAATGGGCTATTATAGGGTAAAACGGGCTGTGCCTCGTGCCATGCCTGTATGTCTGGTAGCCTATGCCCAGCACGGCCTATAAGTCCTGGCCGTGCCTGTCGTACTGTGCTGTTGACCATGCCTGCCTACGTTGACTGTTTTGCTGGGCCATTTGTGGGCTGTGCTGGTCCTGCCCATTTTACATCTCTAGAGATGCAACTTAAACTGAAGCAAACTAAGAACCGGAAAGAAGACCCCAGACAATTAAAACATTGGATGTGCATAATCATGGCCTTCACCTAAAATGAAAAGGGCAGGTAAGCGTTTAGTCTCAACCGGACCTGTTTGTGACCAGGAATATCAAGATCTGATATGACATGTGAACCAGACCTCCATTCATCCGTGAGCTGATCCACAATTTATATGGGTTGGATGGGGTTCAGGAGTCCTCATTCAGCATATGGAAGGGGTTATTTTTGACATGTCTAATAAATGGGTCAGACACGGGTTTACCCTTACCCGCAGACCCATCCCAACCTAACCCATTTATATCTGAGCCAATCATTCTTCCATCCCTTAATCTGTTTTTTATATCCAATTCCTTTTTCTTCTTGTTAAGCCATTCAGCTTTTAAGCAGTTTGCATGCTTTTTGTTAATAATTCTTGCACCGCACAGGGTGGAGGCTTTTTGCTGACAACATTGAAGAAAAGGTTATCACAAACAAGGGACAATCTCACTCAGAGGGAAGTAATCCCCTCAAATGCTTCTTTGTGTGTCCTGAATGTAAGGAAGCTGATTTACCATCAGAATGGTTATTTACCCATTGTATTTTTTATGGTGTCTTTGAAGTATTATTTGAGGTTTTTTTTATTATTATTATAAGAGATTTAGAGGTTCTTTTCTTTACAGGATGTGAAGTTGGGGTTTGGAATTGTTCCAGAAAAGGGGTACCATGGTCTATTTGGAGCCAAAGACCCAATTGGGTTTACAGGAACAATGAAAACTTGTCAGAGGCATTTCCTGGAACAGTGAAAGTGAGAAGGATAGGTAAATTCTCTATAGAGATCCAGTTCATCAATGAATCAGTTGTTCAATGGGTTCCTCTGCTGGGTGCATTGATATTAATTGTGATGGCAACTTATGTTCTAATAATGAATGGCAGAATTGAATGGCTTTTTTTTTTTTTTTAACTTACGGGGGTGTCCAAGCCCCGTGGCCTGAATTAATCCCTATAGGCCAAGGGGGACCTTGGTAAATTTCTTTTGGAACCAATGTGGTAGCGTAGTTGAACCTCCAACCTCCGTGAGCAAACTGTCTACCCCTTGGGATTTCAGAATTGAATGTCTTACTTGAGAGCAATGGAAGCCCTTAGAAGGTGAAAACTTCGATGATGCTTTTCTTCCAATACCTAACCTGGGATGTACAGATCTTAATAAGACAACTATAATGTGGTCCATAATTGAAGGTGACTCATTTTGTTTTATTCAGTGGGTAAGTAAAAAGGGTTGCTTTCCTTCGGGCTAGTATATTGGTCCTATTTGTTGGGAAATAGAGCCCAAGATCTGCGATTAACCACGGCACACACACAAATCACACAATCAAGCAACCATGAAAAAGATGACACACAGACGATTACGTGGTTCGGCAACCTTGCTTACGTCCACGGAATTAATCACTTCACCTCCTTAGGGTTTAGGGTTACACAGCACATCAATATATATAGATTCCATTTTCTTAGCCACCAAGAAAACTCATACATAATATCTAAAATACCCCTAGCCCTGGACTTCGGTTCTGGCTAACCCAGACGACCGATCCGACTAAACCGGAATACAAGACATAAACCCAACAATCTCCATCTTGGCTTGGATTCCGTAAATCCTCAGAACCACCTTGAGATACCCGGGAATGTCTTCGTCCTCCCGTACCTCGCTGAAAGGTACGCCTCCGCACCCGCTACAATCGAACGCGGTTCCTGCACCCCCTTAGCTAGGAGCGCACCCACATTCTTATTAATGTGGTGTGACGATCAAGTCTAAGCGTGGCTTGAACTTCTCCTTCATCGACTTGCCAAACACCATCTGAGTTTTCCGAAGTGATCCAGTCCTTTTGTTGCCATCCTTGCTAACATCCTTGCAACACGATGACTTCTCACCATCTGGTAAAGTAAAAGTAACCCTCCTTTCAACTGCACTGTTCTTTGGGCCCGCAGTATTGAGGATCTGCCGCACTTTGCCTTTAACCCGATGTTCCTGCAGTTTCGGTTCTCTGTTAATGACCTTCTTAGAAATGTCTGTTGCATCATCTTTTAATTTTTCAGTATTGAGGATCTGCCGCACTTTGCCTTTAACCCGGTGTTCCTGCAGTTTCGGTTCTCTGTTAATGGCCTTCTTGGAAATGCCTGTTGCACCATCTTCCAATTTTCCACCTAACTCCACCTCAACTGACTTTTCCTTTTTCCTTGCAACTGCTCCACCTGTAACTGTACTTCCTACTAACCTGTAGAGACCGTTGACCAAGTCACCCTTCATGACGACCATTGCTCCGTTAACTACCTTCAAAATTCCACCTGCTACAATATACTTGCAGCCCTTAGAGTCTAAGGCCCCCAAAGAAATAACATTTCTTCATAAATCCGGAACATGCAGCACATTCGTCAAAGTCCGTATCATCCCATCAAACATCTTGACTTTCACTGTTCCAACTCCAATGCACTTGCATTCCGCATTGTTTGCCATGAAAACAGATTTACCCTCACAAGATGTATAGGTGTCAAACAGATCTCTACTATAGCACATATGACAATTACAACCAGAATCTAAAATCCAGGAACTTTCAGTGTGATCCATACCTTTGATGACCGAAGTAGATTCTACCAAACATACAATCTCGCAGTCATCTGAACTTTCTGTCACACTCATACTATCTGAATCAGATTCTTCTTCCTTTTCCAAGTCCTTTTTCCGCTTTGCACAATCTTTCTTGATATGGCCTTCTTTATCACAGTAATAGCAGGTGATGACTTTTCCTTTGCCTTTTGACTTCGAGCGATTCTGATCTCCTGATCCTTTATTCCTTGATCTAGATCTCCCCCTTCTCCGGTTTGAACCAGATGCGACATTAATACTTTCTCCACTAGATTTTTCACTGTCACCTTTCATAATCTCACTGAAGAGAAGAGCTGCAGTAACATCATTCATGCTCAAAGTATCTTTCCCGTACATCAGCGTTGTTACCAAGTGCTCGTACGACTTGGGCCGAAGACAAAAACAACAGTGCTTTGTCTTCTTCCTCGAGCTTGACCTCAATGCTCAATAGTTGTACCAGAAGCTTATTGAATTCATTGAGATGCTTCAACAACCGTGAACCTTCTGCCATCTTCAGAGAATATAACTGCTTCTTCAAAAAAAGTTTATTTGACAAGGACTTAGACATGTACAGGCGCTCTAACTCCTTCCATAATTCCAGAGCAGTGTTAATCCCCATGACGTTGTAGAGAACTTCATCATGGAGGGTAAGACGAATTGCACTCACAGCCCTTTTGTCTAAATCCTCCCAATCATCAGCGGACATTTTTTCTAGCTTCTTCAACTTACCATCTAAAGCCTTCTTTAGACCCTTCTAAATCAAGACATCTTTCATCCTTCGTTGCCAAAGACTGAAATTGTTCAACCCAGTGAACATCTCAATCTTATACTCATTGCTTGAAGTCATTGTGTATCCCAATTTGTGTCTCCTGAACTGCTCCCTGTTTTCTGCTTATCAAACAGTCAACCTCCTCTGTCTGTTACGTAGATCTCGTCACCACAAGCACACTGGAAGAAACGAATCTGAAATCCGACTCTGGATGGCTTCAATATCGCAAACAATTTTTTGCACTCCGATTAGTCAACCGTCCCTGTTGACTTTCAAACTGCCAAACTTCTTCCACAGACACGTAGATCTCCTCGAAACGAGCTCACAGAACAAAACAGTCTGCGAATCTGAGTCCGGATGACCCCGAAATTCTCAAAATAATTCTGGCCGTCGATCTGGTCAAATCTGGCCTTTGACCGTATCTGATGACGTCAGCTGACATCAGCGCTGTGGTGATGGGCTAGACCGGCTGCAAACGGGTCGGGTCAAACTGATCTGGAACAGGACCCGACCTGGAATCGGGGGGGCTGGGCTGTCTGCAGAACCGGGTCTGGGTCCGACCTAACCCGAAACCAAACTTCGCTGCTATCGCTGGGCTTCTCCTCACGGGTCGGGTTGTACTGACCCAACCAGAAACCCAAACCCGACCTGTTGCTGCTTGGGCTTTCTGCACAGTGGGTCAGGTCAAGAGGACCCGACCCAAACCCAGACCCAGAAACCCGAATCTGGGTCGTCTCCTTCCTTCTCTGCGTCTGGGTCTGCAACCCAGTTGCAGACGGCGCAGAGATGCGGCGGTTGCGGCTCAGGTGTCCTGATCCGACGTCGGTGGCTTGGGACCGGCGACGGCGACAGCTGCGACGGCAACGGCGGGCAGCGAGGACTGGCGGCCGGCGACAACAGGTTAGTGACTTTTTTTTTTTGTTTCCTTTCCTCCGGTCGTCCTCGCTCTTAGTTGTGCAACAGCCGCGGCAAACCAGTGACAAGCGAGGGAAGGTCGAACAATGGCAACGGTGGCGTTGCTCCGGCGACTGCAGATGGTAACAGAGAAGGGTTTTTCAATGACGTCCGCGACTGCAACCCTCTTCTTTCTCACCGATCTTCCGCGCACGAACCACCTCGCTTCGTCAATCGCAAAACCACAAGCGATTTCAACCGTTTGCTGATACCACTTGTTGGGAAATAGAGCCCAAGATCTGCGATTAACCACGGCACACACACAAATCACACAATCAAGTAACCATGAAGAAGATGACACACAGACGATTACATGGTTCGATAACTTTGCCTACGTCCACGGAATTAATCACTTCACCTTCTTAGGATTTAAGGTTACGCAGCACATCAATATATATAGATCCCATTTTCTTGACCACCAAGAAAACTCATATATAATGTCTAAAATACCCCTAACCCTGGACTTCGGTTCTGGCTAACCCAGACGATCGATCCGGCTAAATCGGAATACAAGACATAAACCCAACACTATTGGATTGAAGAGACCAAGAATTTGATCAAGGAATGAGAGTTTGTGATGTGGCATGTCTTGGGGTTGCGAAACAACTTCAGTTTTGAGGAATTCAAACTTAAAGTCCTTATACCTTGTTCCCAGTTGTTATCAGAGGGCAAGCTTCCCTAACTTCACTTTTTTTCTTGTTTGTATTTTTCTTTTGTGCAGTAAATTTAAGTTGGAAAATATTCACGTACATCCCTCTCATCATTTTTTTCCTGAGAACTCTATATGGGACCCACTGTATGGTCTATCTAAATGGACTACACATGCAACCTCCTTGAATTGAACTCATTTGCAAATTTTTGGTCAAATCCGAATTTAGTGAACCATTGGATCGACTATGCACCCATTCGAATGGAATGAATTTGTGAGTCATGAATGAAGGGATTAGAGACATGTGATTGGAGCCAAACTTGGTATCCGGGGTGGTCCTACATGGATCTTTCCATCCCCCTGATCTCATCCTTTGGTGGGGTCCATCATGGGCCCCACAGAGGAGTATACATAGCCTCTTGGTGAGAGACATATACACATGAATATTTTCCATTTAAGTTACCATTATGATATAAACAAAACTAAAATAATAACAGTAATAATAATAAAGGCTTCCTAACTGCTGAGGATGAGATTGATAATAATCCATAAATATTACTACATGAGCATCCAAATCAGTCTGGCGACTGGTATTCAAGATATTTTTGGAGGATAAGTTCTAACATCTAACAAAATTCTGTAGTGTAGGTATTTCTGATAACTCGCAGAATGCACAGTATTTTAGCTTAAATTTTAATCAGTACATGGATTATTTTATCTGCTTTTTACAATTTGCGACCAGAAGATTCCCATGTGAACAGCAGTTAAATTACAACCAGATGAAATCTGGGCCTGCTGGCTTCCTGGATCTAATCTTTCTCACCGAGTATATGCTGGAATATTGAAGATCTGCTAGTGATTTCTCCAGATACAGCAGGTAGTACAAGAGCACTGTTAAGTAACAAGATGAGATGAAAAGGCATAAGTGAAAGAAAAAGGCCTCATGCCTATTATTGACGAAGATCAAGGAGGTTAAGGGGTATCACATATTACTTTCACAAAGAAACAGCAGGAAAAAGCTTTCAAACAGAACAAATGGATGAGGCCTGCAATTTTCCTTAAATCTCTCTAGCTTTTTGCTAGCCTTTCTCTCTGATATTAATTAAATCTCAGCCCTTAAAAGTGAAAAGTAATTTAAATAAAGAAATTTAAGCTTTGCCCAAACCACCATTTGTTCTATATTTGAAGGTAAGTGAGTCTCATGTGGACCCCTTCATATGTGGCTCCACTAACGTTACAAATACATACAAGGGTTTTACTCTACAAATATGATGGAGTTGGTTTTGTTTGTAACTAATATTGTATGTCATTTATGTTTTCGCTCTGAGTATTCAGTTCCTTCGTGAAGCCTCATTATCCTTCTATGGTTATTCCCATTGACCTTTCTTCAGTGTTTGATTGGCAAGAATTGTTACTTTCATGGTCATTCACTTAAGAGCAAAGTAGTACTTGTTTCTAACACTTTCTTGTTTAATTAGGCACAAGCAAGGAAAGCTGCCCTAAGAAAGATCCCAGAACCGGCCATCTTAACATCAGATCCTTCATCTGAACTTACTTGACCTTTCAAACTCCTCTGGCCTAAATTTACTGAATTTTTTTGTTGTTGCTGCTGCTGCCTCTTTTTTCCTCATAAATTTGTAGATTTTCAGGAGAAAACATGTAACATGAGGTGTCCCTCCATAATCTCAAGGAAAAAAACAAGGGAAGAAGGAAGGAAAGAAACCAATAAAAAAGAAGGGAATCTTAAGGCTGTCCATTTTGGGAGCAAAGAAGATTTAACTTCTCCAGTAGAATAAAATGATATAGTTATATTGCTCCTTTTTTTTTTTCTATTCTTAATTAGAAATGGAAAATTAACTTATTTTCCTAATGGTCCGGGGTTTTTATGTTTTTTGGGGGGGTTGGAAATTTATTCTGAGATTTTTAGTGTAAGAAGATCCAGACATGAGGTAGAAAAGCATCTTCTGTAAGCTTCTACTGGTAACTTCACTTTTTTTGCGCCAAGCAAACCACAATCAATAATGGGTTAGAACCTTAATTGCTCCCCCTAACCTAATAAACAACTAATGAGAAAAATGAAGCAGCCATTCTTTTCCTCAGGTGACGAAATTAAGAAGCCAGTTAAAGCACCACAAAGAACCACCTACGAAAAATAGACCTAGGTTTGATAATGGGTTGAGTTGGGCCAATACTGTACCAAACACAGGTCTAAGGTACCGGACCCATGTTCATAACCTTAAGATGGAGACCTATACCTGACGCTGAATAGAGGTTATGGACCCAGTCCCTGATTGCGACACAATAATACTTATATATGCACTAAGGACCCATGTGCATATCCAGTGGGGTATTTAGGTATTTGTGTTTTAGGGCAACAAAGGGCTAGCCTTTTGGATAAGTATAGGGGCCCACTCCCATAGCTCCCACCAGGTTTTAAATCTTGGTAAGAGCACTTTACTTTCTCTGTTCTTGGTTATAAACGCCATGGAGTGGACTTTGGCTCAAATTCATTTCACGCTTCACAGTGGACATGAACCCCGTGCCCTATTAAAAATGGGTCTAAATATTGTAACCATATCCAGTGTCTTTCGGGTACTGACGGACCCGTTTTTATTGCTTCCCCTAAAAAGTTCGTTCACCATCCCTCTAATCAGTTCTACTTGCCAGTGAAAGATACACCATGGCTGGAAGCAGAAATAAGGGCATTTCTTCAAAATTGTAGTTATCAAAGACCTAAAACCATCCTCTAGTTGACCTGGTCTATGAACAGTTCGAGTCCCAACACTAAGAAAAATGGATACAAATACTTAGATGGGATGTGCAAATCCCATGATAGTAAAACTTGGTGTATGCCCCACTGGAAGCTCCTATCCTGCGAGTGTAGATAGGCTTCTTTTTTTGTATTTTAATTTTTTGAAGAAATAAAGATCTTTCTTGCTCTTACAAAAATAAAAATAAAAATAAAAAAAGACTCTGCGATGCATACCAGCTTTGCCTGATATTCAATGGTTTTGGCTGAGATAGATACTGTTTCCTGGTTATATCGGCCCAAAATTTAAAGTAAGGTAGAACTATATTTTAAACCCTATTTCAAATGTTAAGGTTTTTCTCAATTTCCTTTTTCTTAAATAAAATAAGCATATACTGGTTTTCTCAGTTTTTTCTTTTTTCTAACTGTGGCAGTAAGTTTATTGATGATAAAATAACCATAAAGACTTAGGCCATGTTTATTTCATTTAATTCAATAGCTAGTTTATATTTAACCAAAGGTGAATATTCAAAAATGACCATAAAACAATCTCCCTTTTAATGTAAATTGAATCAAGGGAAGATGGGAAAGGAAGACCCAACCATCACACTATTAATTCAATCACCAGAAAAGTAAAGGTCTCATTTACATACTTTCCCTGTCGCCTCATATTCTTCATCCTTCACCTCTTTGAAATCCTTCAGTGGAGCTCATTCCACTATGAAGTCCTATGAATTTTATGAAAACAAACATGCCCTAAATAGAATAAATTCCAAGATCCCCATTTCAATTTCAGCATAGACGTGAGCAGAACTAAGTTCCCCACTTCACCCCCCCCCCCCAACAACTAAAAATTGTAAATAACCCCGTTAAATTTTTATAAAATCCCATCTCTAATGGGAGTTTATAGTTTTTTCACAATGGCCCCACAACATTTTCTTTTTTACATAATGAACTACACCCCCACACCACCCCCCACCCAAACAAGAAAATATTTTTAGTTCCGCCTCTAAATGTGGATGTAATTCTTAATGATGATTTATAGTGATTAGCCCCAGCTGTTATTGGGTGTGGCACTGTGTTTTCCAAAAACAAAAATAAGAACATCAAACAGGTGAGCTTTTTAAATTTTTTTCTTTTTTTAAAACATAACCTTAAAATATGCCCAACTATTCTAAAGAAAAAGGGGTGTCTGTTTTTTTTTTTCAGCAAAAAAACAAAGTCTGTGGATAAGTATGGATGGACACAATGACAGCTAGGGAAATAATATTATGAGAGTCCCAAAGTTCAATGAAGACAAACGAAGCCTTGTTGAATGCAATTCGCTTGCTTTAGGCATCTCCACCCGTAAAACCATACAGGCTATGTCCGCACATTTTATCCTTTTTAACTATGGTGCATCAAAAGATCTAGATGGAAGCCACTAATATACAAAATTTCAGGTCCATTAAATCGTCCCACCTCCTTGATTTGTGGCCCTCAAGTTCAACAATTTTAGAATGCATGATATTTAGAATGCATCATTTTTCTTATTTCAATCCAATTGAGTACCCTTTGGATTGATCATAGGAGGTCCCAAATCTGATGGCTCATAGTCTTTATTTGATGCATTTTAAGGTATCTACACAAGTCCCCCATGAAAATTCCTCTGTGTGTGTGTGGTGTGTGTTTTGAAAGGGCGCACGAGACACTTTTTTTATAGATACTAATCATGGAAAAGAAGACACAAAGAACCTAAGAAAAAAGAAATTACCAAGCTCTTAACTATTAGACCTTATTTACATTGTACTAGTGCATGCTTAGAATCTATATTTCCATCCTCTTTTCATCTAAATGTCTAAATCGAAAAGAGATTGGAAAAATTGCAGAACTTGGTAGATTACTTTACTCTCTATCTACTTTAGGGCCCTTTTGTTTGCATCATGGGAGAAATAGAAGATGAGTAAAATATCGCATGCAAATAAAGTTAAAGAGGTGTGAGTTGAAATAAATGAGTGAAGAGTTATTTTTGTTGTGTTTGGAAGATTGGGGTAAAGTAAAATGGATTTATGCTCATGTGTTTGGAAGATTGGGGTAAAGTAAAAAAAAAAATTGCCTTTTTTAGCTTTGTAACCATCCACTTTCAAAATAATAAAAATATATAGTACTTTTTTTGACAATTCTCAAAAAGGCCACTCCCACCCAGGATAATGGAAATTGTCATCTATCGGACCCCACTATCAATAAACCATTTTGGGACTTAGAGGGATTGCAACCTACAAGATGAATGTTCCTGATCAATATACGTGGACACCTTGTATTTATTATAAGGCCCACCCTAATGGGTGCATAAAAGATATGCTCCTGATCTAACCACATATTCAAAAGCCTTCAATTAGATGGTGACAAATGTCCACCAATGGACACCACTAGTGAGAAATCCCACTAGTACTTGGGCCCACATGTTGCTTGAAAAGAAAAAAAAAGAAAGAAAGTGGGGGTGGGGGCTATAAGAGTGGGGAAAACTCACCCATCAATGGGCCCCACAAAAAGTATTTGAATAAGTTGGGCCCTACTTATGATTAAAAAATGAGATAGGTATGAGCAAATGTAAAAGAGAAGAGAAAATCATCTATCTTTGGGTCGTGCTATGAAATAAATTTAGAATGGAGACCCATCAATGAATTCACATTCAAGGAAAAAAAAAAGGAAAAACGGTAGGGATTTCATTCATTAGAGGGCCCACACAAGGAATTTTATAGTGAGGCCCATTTCTAAAATCCTCCAACGGAAAGTTTGCCTCACTAATGATTGATTGGACATCTCGGTGGGCCCCACAAATGAGACAAGATAAAAGCTTACTATCATGGGGCCCACTGCTGATGGATGGGAAAATATAAAAAAGAAGGAGAGGAAATGGTGGACTGCATGAGAAATAGGGGAAAAAAGGTTCGAAGGTGAGGGAGGAGTAAACAAAGTTATCCAGATTGAGTGGGGTAACTTAGGGGAGGATAAAGTAAAAAAATGTAAGCGACTACTCAACAAAAAAATGTAAGCGACTACTCAACAAAATTGTTTACTCTACCCAACCCATAAAATCTCTCCAAACACCTCTTTTAGTAAAAAATTATAACCATTGAAGCGTATTTCATCCCTCCTTTCATGGCAAACAAACAGGCCCTTAAAAGAAATAGAGAGGATCCTCTAAAAGTGAAATGCCCGCTTTCAGGACATTTGAAGAAAAAAGGCATTAGCTCTAAAAAAAAGCAGATCAACGGCTATTTTTGCAAACAAAAATGCTCATAGACAGTGGTTTAGTGACATTGAGAATCCTCTGAACAAAACCTCCAAGTCTGTTGAATAATGTACACCTCTCTTGGTTGATAGAGGAGAGGAAAGACAGAGAGAGGAGAAAAAAAGAAACCCAACTCTGGAACATCATCTCATCGACCTTATTCTCTCTAGGGCATCCCTCCCTATCTTTCGCTCACTCTTTCTCCTCTATCTATCTACTTCTCTGTCATTCATGGCCTCCAAAGGAATTGTTTTTTTGGAGAAATGACACTTTTAGGGTTCCTAATGGTTTTGGCTTCAATTTTTTACTTTTATTTATTCATTTTTTTTCACCAGGCACCAAAATCCCCATAACCACAAAACCAATGTCTATCACCAACTAGGTGTTAGAAAAAAATGGATTTTTAACTTTGGTTTTTGGGCAACTTTGGACCATAATAAGTGTGGATCTCACACATATTTTGAGGCGAGTCGAAGTGCTAACGTGTTTTCTTCCAAGAGGAGATTAAACCTAAACGATTGTACATTAAAAACTATTAAGATATGAATGAGAAATTAATTCCCATAAGGCGAGTCAGATCAGGTTGGGTTGGGTTGGGTCAAAAGCCCATAAACCAATATGGATCGGATCCTAGTCCCAACCTGTGAGCTCTCCAAAGGAGATGTCTTTTTGTCAAAAGGCATAGTGTCCCTCTAGAATAGATGTGTCTTTTTTCTTCGCATCTCTTCTTGAATGGATGTATCTTTTCTCTTCGCATCCCCTTGATAAATGGATGTATCTATTCTTGGTGACTGTTGACTGTTCATGAACAGTCACCAGTTCACCTATTTATAGCCAATCTTGAATTGCATTGTCACTGCATAATTTTTCCTTCCTTCATTCTGTTATCTGTGTTAAGAGAAAGTTAAATAACACTGTTCTGTTCGCCGGCGTTGTAGATTGTAGTGCTGCTTCTAGTGAGTGCTAATCATTGTATCTTAGGAGACAAACATCCATACGAGATGAATTTTGTCTTAAAGATATAATGTTAAACACTAGCCTTGATGATCAAAATATTCTATTCTGACTTCACCGAATTTATAAGTTCCTTTTTATGCTACTGTGGTTTTCTGCATTTTTTTTTAAACAGTTGATGTAATCATAATAAGACTCTAAGTCCTCCCTCACACTAGGTTGGAGAGGGAGTTTGGTTTTTTGTGCATGTTGGAGATGTGGCTGGATTGCTGGGGGCTGCAAATTGTTACATTAGAGCACGAAAGGGAAGCCATGAGTTAGGCTTGATGCTAAAACCCCATGCCATCTTGATTAGCTTTGGAAGCCGAATGATCTCTACTTGGCGTCATCATGATTATGACCATCTAAGATGGATGAACAGGATGGATTTAGATGTGAGAGATTTGATGATAGAGGATTTCTTTTAATTTTCTTTCCTCTCGCATCCTCTCTTTCTCGATCTGGCCATATTTTTTCTTTTATTGTAAATCTTGGTTTGGCCATGTTGATTCTATTCTTTGATACCTGATGTGTACATGAGAGATGATCTTATGAGAGGGACATAAGTTGTAGTGAGGCTGTAAAACAGAATGTATGAAGATGGGTTACCAAGATGATGCAATATGTTTGAGTTTGGAGGTAATGGGAAGATGGGTGCTATATGGGTGCTGAGTTTGTGGTGTGTTTAAGGGAGTTCTATTGTGTGTACTTTGTCTTGAATTATTTTAAATTTGTATACCAAATGTTTGATAAAAGTTTTAAAAGATGTGTCTAGCATAATGTAGAATTTAAATTTTATATATATCCTTCACCATGTTACTTTTTTTAAAAATGACAAACTATCCCTCTAGTAAGAGGCATACCTCTTTAATAAGAGGCAAAAAGAAGGTATACAAAACTGTCTATTTAAAATAGATCCATCTAATGCCAAACACAGTTTTAGATTTTAGCCACTTTTTTTTTATGACTCTGTCAAAATAAGAATAGAAATACCAAACAAGACCTACCATTTATAACTATCTTTTGTAATAAGAATAGGCAATGGATTGGATTTTAAGACTCAGAACAACATTTTGGTATGACTTTAGGCTCATCAAGTTGATTGGACTAGTTGGATTGGTGGATAGTGCACCAACACCAATCAGATGGAACAACATTTGATATGCTCAGGTTTGAGTTGTACTACCACACTAGGGCCATAAGGGATTTATCCGACTTTCCCTAGGTCCAAAGAGATTATTCCGAATACCTTCATTTAGCAAAAAAATTAAAAAAGACCATTCCTCAAAAAAGAAGACCATTCCTAGATTCTGCTGCGGGCATAAGTTTCTTGCTCATGAGATGATAGTATTAGACAATAGAAATGATAGTATTAGGAAGTGTACGCATCATGTGTTCTGCATAATTAGATGCTTCTCCATAGAATACATGTGATAACCTGGCCTCAATAAAATTAACAGGAAGGATTCTCCCCATGTTCTCTCCAGTTTTTTTCCATAAATGCAAGCGAAAATTTAGTGCCTACATGGAAATGATTGGCCCCAATGATCAAAGATGCCAAAATCCAGCATTGTTATGCATAGATAATACTTGAGCAACTTACACCTTGTTCAAATAAGTCAGACATGCTGGACTGTATACCGGCAAATAGTTTATATCTATAGCCTAGGTTCCTATTATTATTGCAATCATTTTCAGTGTATAAGCTTATGTATACAACCTTAATGTACTTTTAAAAATGGTCTAATATTATAATGGTAATTCCAGCTGAAGAAAGCTAACATGGATTGGTTTGGAAGGTACGAATGTGTATAAAAACAGGCCTCCAGACTGTATTTTCGTATTTCAGTCAAACCCAACACCATTTCTTAATGAATTGACCGTCTAATTTTCAGTCCAAAAGGAGTGTTGCTCACCATTAAATTGATCACATGTGATTACATCTAATGTTGAAATTGATCATATGTTTTACAATCTAATAATGGATTCACAAATAGCTGTGCACAATTTAAAAAATATAATATGCTTAGTTTTATAGTGCAAGCCAACTATATAGAACCATGAAAATGGGCACCCAACCTTGCTTATTTATTTTTCAACTGAGGTATCATGCATTTTAAAAGGATCAAACCTCTTTCTTATGTATTAGTTTCCATGTAAGCTTAGCCAGGGGTAGAATATGTTGGTCTTCAAGGGCCATAGCTAATCCTCGTGCAAATTTTCTTTTTTGCTTTTTCTAATGGGTCAAAGGCTTCTCAGGTGCCTCGTTCTATCGATGCCCAAGTGTCTCTTTCACATATGGCAAAATACACACACTGGTCCTATGTCTCATGAAAATCTCTTAGGCCCTTCTTGTTCATCGTACCTTCATAAGCCCAAAGTAGATTGAAGGATTCCTGGGTCCAGCACATGGTATCTGCCGCAACAGACAAGACTAATTATTATGGCTTCACTGTTGATTGGCCTTTATTTTTTTTCATTATGGAAGCATAGTTGGAACAAAATTTTGATTATAACGATGATATGGAGAAAACTATGAAAATATTAGTGTTATAGCCCAATGTTCATCGAAATCTTCCTTATTATAACGCTTTGCATGGCGTTTTAAGCATCAACAATCGGCCAGAATACAATATGCCTAACCAAAATATGGTTTCATGGTGCTTTTAGGAGTAACTGTCTTAATCAAAAAAAGGTAGCAATGAATGTAGAACCGAAATTTAATAGGTAAAACTGTTATGTAACGGCCATTGTCTTAGATAGTTGTCAAGCACTAATGGCCAAACAAGTGGCCAGTGAAATGTTCTTTGGAGTCCACAGTCACAACTGATCAAGATCAGATGGTGAAGCCGGTCGCATTCACTAAGTTCAACTTGGAAAGCCACTCTATTTTTAGTGATCCACATTGTTGGGATTATCTGCTTCAATTAGTGGCACAATTAAGGACTGGATGAAACATAGCTTATGTATTCACCATTCTAGATTCACCTCATAATAACTCATTTAGTTTGTAATTTAGGCCAACAAAGCTGAACTAGTGAAGGTGTGGTCCCTAGAGCAAGTTTTTATTTACCCTTATTGCTAAGGCACATGAGCAGTAAATGAGCTGACATGAAGGATCATTTCAAATCTAGATTTCTATATTGTAAGTCACAAGCAACAAAAAATAAAAAAAAACTTGCAAAAAGTCAATCAATCAACAACATAAGAGACAAAAGGCACAAGATTTTTACGTGGAAAATCCAAACCAGGAAAAAACCTACGAATCCAATATGGATCAACTATCAAGCAATAGTAAACAATTACAAGATATACTCACAACCGTTATCCAGTTACACCGAGTTCTTCTTGTACAACTCCATGCCATGACTCTCATTTACCATACATTGCTCTCAGCTTGACCAACCACACCTTGAACTATGGCTAACTTTACCATAAGGCAAGAAAAGCCCTTGCTTTAGGCTCCAAAAAAATAAGTCCCCTAATTATATCAAGTGCATCTTTTCAAATTCCAAAAACAAGGCTCTTAATTATAGCAATTACATCTTTTCAAATTCCAAAGACAAACAATACCGTCATTTTATTTCTCCCCAAAATACAAGTCCCCATTATCTCTTGACATTCCAAAAGAGCATTCAAGCTTTTCACCGTTGAGGCCACTCGAAAAGCCCTTCCCTCAAAATTTTAAAAAAAAAAAACAAGAAGAGAAGGGAGAAACTATGTCTTTTGAGGTAATTGTTTCTTCATTTCTATCTGAAACCTCTTTTTTCTAATACTTTTCTACTTGGATCTGAATTCCTCTAACAAAAATCTCATCTTTTGATATTGGTTTCTTTTGAAATGATTCTTATTCGATGCAATTTTTTACGAGGTTTGAGCCTTGCATGTGTTCAAATATATTTGATACGATCAAAAAATCAATTTTTTATGTTGTATGACTTTTGATTTTGTGATTTTTTTTTTTTGGATATTTTTGTTGATAAAGGTTAGGTTTTCAGTGAGTGTTAACTTAAGATTTTAGTTTCACTGCGAGTTCTGCTTTTAGCCTGTAATTTTGGCTTTTTATTTCTCCAAGTAAATATTTATAATAATATTAAAGAAATAGAAAATGGCTCATTTAGAATTGTTGCTTTAAGCCTCAAATTATCTCAAGCCAGCCCTGCCTTGAACTGACAAGATGCTCTCAATCTTTTACAGGATATATAGAAGCAATAGTCTCTAGTACAAAGTTTCAACATTAACTCTCTAATGGAAACTTTAGAAAAATAATAGTCTCTCAATTAGTTTTGTACATTCAAAACAATGAGAGAGAGGTCTCCAATAAGTATTCTCAACTTAGCATAAAAGGATTCATACTTTATGGTCGAAAGAAACACCCTTTATATAATTCACAATTCATGTCATAAGGTTAAAGTCCTTATAAAACAATAACTAATAGTTCTAGCACAAACAAGAAATAAATCCGAAATAGGAAAATGAATTTCTGTTCGTCATCCAATTGATCGGATGAAATGCTCAATTGATTGGATACTTATTCTACCTCGCCAATTTTTTTTTGCAAACCATGTTTAACTATAGCATGTCCAAGGTCCGATCAATCTGACATTTACCTAATCAATTAGATAACCTTTTTGTCACTTTTTGACAATTTGCTTTAATTCTTCTCTTTAGCTCAATCGGCAACACAAATCTCAATCCATTTCAAAAGAAATATAAATACAACTCAATGACCCAAAGTTTTATCAAAGTATGAATTAACTAATTATAAAAATCCTTACATAGCATTTGGTGTACGCACAACTCCACCAGTTTATATGTGCGTGCATGATATTACTCCAATCCTGATGTAAATGAAGCATAGAAAGGTAAAACTGTTTTGTTCATGATCTTGACCATCCATCTGAATTTGACTGATGCATGATGCATCATTGACCATTTTCCTTTTATTGGGTCCATCAAGTTCTCATGCCTATCCGTAGGAAAGTTATGATTGCCCAATAGGTGCCATCGTTGAACTATGTGAATTACTGAACCTAACAATTTGAATGGTCTAGAATGATGAGCACGAATGTTCATGTTGCATGGCAATCTAGCCCAATGATACAAAATAGATAAAAAAGATTTGTAAGGACATGGACGTCTAGAAAAATCATCTACGAGGTACTTGGGGCGAGATAAGGTGGAAGGACACATGCTCACATGGCACTCGCACATGGAGAGCTATCATTCTAAAGTGTAAAGACAAAGCCTGTCAGTGATCCAACTGCCTCCTCAGCTTTTCAAGATACTGCAGTGTTAGCCATTCACATTGTCCTATTCAAAAGACTGCCCAATTGATGAGTCAAAACTACTAGTCCCAAGTGTTTACTTGGGGTTATAATTAGGGTTATACTGGATTATAAAAAAAAGTTCTTGAATAGATAAATAGGGTTGGCATCAGCTTAACAGCCAATTATGAGTATTGCCTAACTAAATTAGTCTAGTTTTAATTTTATTCTTTTCGGAGGTGGTACCTTACATACCTTATATTATTAAGAGTTGGTAATAGAAAAAGGTAATAACAGACTGAGAAAGTAAGAATTAGGGTGAATAAGACTAGTGTCATTAACTAAACGGACTTTGTCATCACCATGAAACTGATAGTAGTAACCTACACTCCAGTATTTAGGCAAAAATCAATAGCAAAAGTAAGGATTAGGGTGAATAAGACAAGTGTCATGAGCTAAACGGACTTTGTCATCACCATGAAACTGATAATAGTGACCTACACTCCAGTGTTTAGGTAAAAATCAATAGCAGTAAACCATTTTTTGGAACCTCCTTTTTATAAGCCGCTAATCAAATGGCTAGGATTATTATGCTGATGGGAATATTGCGTGGGTCATCAGACATTACAGAGGATCCCATAATCTCTGATTCACATAATCATGGATGGCACCACTTCCAGAAGCCAATAATCTGGCATCCAGTAAATTACAATCCTTCTATGGCTAATGCTAATAGGTATTTCCGTGAAAAGGTCAAGAGTGTATGGGATTGAAGCTGCAAGTTCTCAAAACAAAAGGTAAGTTAAGGTAATACTTTGTAGACCAAGGGGCATTTCCATACAAGTATTCCCTATAAATACATGACCATGTGTGCTTGTTCCCCATCCACAACATCCCCTGTACAGCTCTTTGAAGGCTAACAGAGACAATGGTGTCCAAGGTGGCTGAATCTAGCACTAATAGGCATGAGCCTGTTAAGCAACAGCAACATGAGGTGAAAGGCAAAAGCCTAAAGCAAGAGGCTGTATTGCTGCAATGCAACAAGGGAAAGGCCCCCAAGTTCAAGAGGAGCAGTTCCAGTGTTGAGGAAGATGCAACTTCCTATGCCATGCTTCTACTGGCTTGTGTTGTCTGTGCTCCTTGATCAATCTAGTTTCTTCACCTCATCTTACCTCTCCTGTTATTGCTTTGCAGTCTTTCTTTCCAGCTTTGGTCTACCTCGAGAATCTCCATTGTTGAAACAACAGTCAATTATTTCTCCACGGATATGTCACCTAAAATGAGACCCATATCTATTTAGTGCTCAACCCTTCATCAATTTCACTCATTAGTCCAAATCCTTATTCTTCCCTCAACACTTTCTCCACTAGTGTATCTTGTTTACGTGAGGCCCATATCAGTTGGTTATGGGACATCATCAATTCATTCCTTATTGAAGGAACATCCTCTCTCTCTCTCTCTCTCTCTCTCTCTCTCTCTCTCTCTCAAGTTGTAATGCATCCTCCATGGGAGGGGCTTCTTTGTAATTATTTGAAGTTTAATTTAAATAAGTGGAATTGGAATTGAGCATTCTTCCTTGTCTATATGACTACATGAATTCTGCATTGTATTAACTAATGCGTTTTACCAACTCAGATCGCCGCAAGTTCGTTAGTAGGCATGTTAAAACAAACGTGAGTAAGAAAGAAGGTCTCAACTTCAAAAACCTTGTCACATGAATACCTTGAGAGAGAGAGAGAGAGAGAGAGGGAAACTGAGATTGCTAATGTTGTTAATGTACGGACAACTGCAAAGGGAAACCATGTTAAAATAATTTTATAAAACGTACGGTGTCATGTCTAATGTACCATTATGTATATATATATAATTTTTTTAATGAATAACAATAAAATACATTAAAGGAAGAAAGCCAAATACAAAAAATCCATCCAAAAGCCAAGACCCATTTGGGATCGTTAGTGAATTCCTAGAATTCTTCTGTCCAATGCCTTGATATATATATATATATATAATTTTTTTATCGATAACAGTTAATAAAAGAAAGCCAAATACAAAAAGCCCATCCAAAAGCCAAATACTGCACCATTATATGCAAGGGCCCGTTTGGGAATCCTTACTGGTTCCTAGATTTTTTTTATCCAATGCCTCAATATGAAGGGCTAAAAGTGGAAGATTAAAAGAGACTATCAATGTCCGGACCCTGCTGCCAGCTCCCAAGGTAGCTAGGTTCAAGTCATCCACCTGGAACGGATAGGGATTGCACCAAATTTTCTAACTAGCAACCTACTAGTGGAGTTCATTAAAGATAAGGGGCATTTATCAAAGGGGTATTGAAAGGGTGAGGACAAAAATAAAAGGCTCAAAGATCTAGTCATTCAGTGGAAACCACTAAATCTATACCAATTAATTTTGTGGCACAATGGTGGGGTATCATTTTCTATAAGAAGGAAGTATTTACACGTTTCCTTGTAGTTCTCCACCATTGATCCTTGGCTCTTCCAGAAGCCAGTTGTTAGACAAAAACGATGCTTAGCCCACGTTCAATTACACTAAATTGCCAGAATTGCTAGGAAATGGGTCTGTGAAATGAGTTGAGAGAAAAGGATTAAAGGCGGAAATCTGCAATGTACCTTAGGTTTTTTCTCTTTAATAAGATGGTTAACCACGCTTGGCCTTTTCAATCTCCACACTAGATCCTTCACTCCTCTGTTAAAAATCCTATTTGCAAGCAGCCTTTAGAGAGCTTAATAAGAATTCACCCAAAGTGCCCTTCAATATGATGGTTTTGTTAAATTATACCCAGATGGTTACAGTAACTTTGGAATTATTATTTTGAAATACCATGGATACATAGAATAAATACCTAAACATGGTGTTTAAGTTTGTGGGTCTCACATAGGAGAAAGCTTGGAACGAAAGCAATAACTACCACCCATGTGCCCTACAGCTGACCAACGACAAAGATTTGGATGGTATCCCAATTCAATAATAGAGAGAGATATACATGGAATTCTGCTATAAAATCCGAAATGTTCCTCAGGTGGGCCTCCAACATGCAGGTGGCAAAGTGGAAGACTGGGGCAACATCACCGCATCCTATCAGATGGCCTATTGAGAAAATTTGGGATGACCCATCACATCCATATTAATGGCACGTTAGCCACCAAAGTTGAAAAGATTGAAAAAGACTAGAAGCACACAAGAAAGAAGGAGAGAAGTCCCTGTCCTGATAACTTAAATGCATGCCTAAGATCTAAAATGTGATCTTTATTTTTCAGTCTGTATAAACATATATGCTATCACCAATCATCTGTCATTGATCATGCCTGGATAGTAGATATCGATCTGTATATGGTGATGCACCCCCTGTTAGTTTGACCTGACCCCAACCACAGCACAAGAAGTGAGATAGGGTATTCACTTCGAAATCTCACTTCCACGAACCTGAACTAGCTAAAGGTTAAGTTAATCACAAATCCAAAACACAATACACAAATACAAGAAAGTCGTTGCAGTATCTTCATGCTCATACTACACTACTTTAAACTAGCTCCAAACAAACTAGACTTGCACTTATATTCAGAGAGATCGCATAATGGAAATTAGAACAGCTAGAACGTTCCTCTTTCTTTGATTAATTTTATTGAGCTAAGGATTAACAAATGTTATAGGGAGTTCTCACATAGGAAGGCAAACAACTTTTGGATTATCAATCCTAAAAATAGACTAATGGCCAGTTTGTTTGCTTGGTATTGAATTCTTAGGAACTATAAGCATTGCATTTTTATGGGAGGGGCTAAAACTGAAGAAGCAATGATTATGATATGCAAGTAGCAATAAAATAGTCTGTGATAGGAAATGATTACCCACCTTGTAAATTAAATACTGGGATAATGATAATCCCTTTTATATCTCAATTTTACACCTTCCACTCTCCAACATCAATACACCTTTCATGAATCCACCTTTACATGCATTTCTAGGAATCCAACTAGGCAAATAGCCCTAACCAAAATGATAGGAAAGTGATTGAGAGCATGATAAAAAGTTAGATTATTCTGGACACAAGAAAATAGCAAATATAATAACATAAATACAACTACTACACAATACATATAACTGACAAAAAAAAAATAATAATCCATTACATATTAGAAAATATCCAATGATCCCAAATATATGGGTGAACAGAATTGACCAACGAAATTAAGGTGAGACATCCCGGGCTACACCCTTCATCTGCTCTTTATACAATTTAGATTCAAGACCAGCCATAGGGTAACTTATAGTGGGCCATTATCCATGAGCATCTTCAAGATCAACTCCAATCAACCTCCAAAAAAATTATAGGATCCTCAATTATTTGGCCTTTTGAGGGCTGACAATGAATAATGAATGCCCATAAAGGCATGATGAGAAGGATGAATGTAGAAGGATGAATAGTTTGATGGGTGGTTTGTTGAATCTTGAGATGGAGGTTTGATTTAGTAAAAGTTATAGGAATGATGGTTTGAAGAAACTAGTTTAGTTAAACTTTTTTAGCTTAATTTTCTTAATATTTTTCCTTATTATTAGTTTTCACATTTTTGTTTTAATTTTTTTTAATCTTTCCTTTCCTATACGAGTTTTACCTTTTCAGATCTTTGAAAATAATATATAAATATGCCAATTTCAACATTTGATTTGCTGTTACTTCTTGTATATCTTATTTTTCTTTAGTTACTGATTTCCGTAATTATTAGCTTGGTGCCAAAAAGTTTGTATTTTCGTTTTTACTTGATATGGTTTTAGAAATATGAATCGTACAAGTTATGAAATCAGGTTTTATAATTTTTTTATTTTAGTCATTTTTCTTATCATTTTATTTTGAAAATACAATTTCTTATCTTTCGCTTTTCAAAATTCAATCTAGATTCCTAGGTTGTTAAGTATTAATTTAACTTTGAATCAATTTCTATTTCTTTTAATCATCATCATTATCATCATCAAAGCCTTATTCCAATCATGTTGCGGTCGGCTACATGAATTTTGTTTCTCCATTCCGTTCTATTTTGAGCTAAATCCTTCGATAGGTC
Organism: Sextonia rubra; assembly: GCA_037013555.1. Lineage (NCBI taxonomy): Eukaryota > Viridiplantae > Streptophyta > Magnoliopsida > Laurales > Lauraceae > Sextonia > Sextonia rubra. The sequence goes on from JASUAD010000010.1 coordinate 8,640,179, forward strand.
AAACTTCTTCAAATCTAAATCAATAACCTTCATCTATATTTTCTTCGGCATATCCCTACCTCTCGATGGGCCATCTACTTGTATAAGAAAACTTTTTCTCACCGGTGCCATTACCGGCCTACGCTCAACATGCCCAAATCATCTGAAACGGATTTCTCTAATCTTTTCTCTATTGGTGCTACCCCTAAATGCTCTCGAAAGAGCTTATTTCTAATTTTATCTTTCCTAGTTTTACCACACATCCACTTAAGCATTCTCATTTCCACTACATCCATCTTATGAATATGCATCTTCTTAATTGGCCAACATTCTGCTCCATATATCATAGTTGATCTAACCATTGTCCTCTAAAATTTGCTTTTCAATTTCGTTTGCATTCGTCTGTCACAAAACACTCCAGAAGCTAGTCTCTACGTCAACCATCCAGCTTTTATCATATACTCCACATCTTCGTCAATCTCCCCATCCTTACTAATTATAGAGCTTAGGTACAGAAAAAAATCTCTACGTGGTATCTTATGGGTTTCAATTTTGACAGTGGTTTCAACACTTTATATATGCCCACTGAAATTACAATCCATATATTCTGTTTTTGTACGACTTATTAGCCTCTAGATTCTAATGCCCCCCCCCCCCCCAAATCTCTCAAGTTTTGCATTTACACCATCTATTAATTCATCCACCAATATTATATCATCTGCAAACAACATACACTATAGTACTTCTTCTTAAATATGCACAGTTAACTCATCTATAATTAATGCAAAGAAATAAAGGTTTAAGGTTGATCCCTGATGTAAACTTATAGTCATGGGGAATCCACCTATTTCTCCACATATGGTTCTCACATTTGTTACTGCTTCTTCATACATATCCTTAAAATTTTCAATGTAATCTCTGGAGACTTTCCTTTTCTTTAAAACCCACCAAATTAAATTCATCGATACCCTATCATAGGCTTTTTCCAAATCAATAAAGACCATAAATAGATTTTTCCTCTTTGCTCTATATTTTTTCATTAATTGCCTAAGTGAAAAGATAACTTTCATAGTTGATCTCCCTCGCATAAAACTAAATTGATTATCAAAGATCTTGGTCTTCCATCTCAGTATTTGCTCCATTATTCTCTCCTCTAACTTCATAGTATGACTCATAAGTTTAATCCATCGATAGTTGGTATAATGTTGTATATCTCCCTTATTTTTATATATAGGTACTACAATGCTTCTTCTCCATTCATCCGGCATTTTCTTTGTTACAAGTATCATATTGAATAGTCTATATAACCAACTCACCCCAACATCTCCTAAACATTTCCATACCTCTATCGAAATACCATCTGGGGCTGTTGCCTTTCCTATTTTCATTCACTTCAATGCTTCTTTCACTTCCACCCCTCTAATTCTACGTAGAAAAGTATAATTTCTATTTCTTTTAATATTAGTCTATAATTTTCATAATTTTTCTATTACATGTTTTTGCTTTCCTTTTTACATATATATGGCTGATTATCCTTTCTTTTTAATAGCAGTGTACTCAACTCAATCTGAAATTTCTACTCTTTTTGTCTAAATTAATTTTTCTTTAACTAATAAGGTGTTTTCTATTCTTATGTTTCAAATATTTCAAAAACTTTATATGCGAACTTCCTTGTTTAACCAATTTTTATCTTTGACTTACTTTTATTTCTTACAATTATCATTGATCACATTTTACCTTCTCATGAGATATCTCTTTTATTCCTTCTGCTCATTTTAAAAACTATTACGAAAAGAGATTCACTTGAGCTTTATTATTTTCATTTTTCTCGTGATCTTTTTGCTTGATTTCAATTTTCAACTTCATATTTGCTTTCAATTTTCTAATTTTTTTTTAGAAATTTATATATAACCACATGTCTTCGTTGATAATCAGAAATAAACCCCTGCCTTTCTTATATTTCTACTAAACCTTATTAATTTTTATCTCAATCAACCACTTTGACCATCAGCTAATGATTGGTTTTCAACCAATTAACAGCATGCACTTTCTACATTCCTATAACAACAGAAAATTTTCTTACATCTAACTTCATTTAGATTAAGTTCTTGGTAATAACATAAAAGACCACAAAACCTGTCTCCACTTAATCATTAGTAAAGAACCTTAGTTCAATCTAAATTAGGTTTTTCTTTTTTAAATCCAATCTAAATTTAGTTAATTTGAGAAAATCTTTATCCATTCACCAAAAAAGGGTTGTTGGATTTTTTTAAGTGAAAAAGAGGGAGGACGTTGGACTTCATCCCCTGATCAAGAACTAGCCTTTTATTGCGAGTTAAGGAAATCTTAGACTCATGTAGGTGGTTATTTGTAAAAATAGAAATGATAAGTGACTATTTGTATTTCTCAAAAAATACAGGTAGTTATATGTAGACTTCCCTTCTTTGTCAATAAAATTTCCATTCTCATAGCCGTAAGGACTTTCCTTCTTGTTTTCATTGTATTGAAACTCTTGTATCTTTTACAAAAGAACCACATTTTACTAGGAGAGGAGAACAGAATTGGATGCAGATACCTTGTGAACAAATGTTGTACAATATAAAGTGCTGCAATTTAATGTGTAGAGAGCAGGTCTGCAACAAAGGGATACAAGGTGCTGCTTGCATGTTTCCTAACAGAAATTTGGTGGAATGCCGCATTGTCCTGCTGTCAACTGCGCTTCCTCCAGAGCTACCTTGGGAAAAGAAAATTATCAAGATAATACCACCCCAAGCATGCCAATTTATCCAAAACTCAATTTGGGTACTTGGGGATGGATTCCACAAGGAATTGCAGGAATTGATATACCCCAATACATGCATTTTTCATCAATTGCACATTGGGAATGCTAACAGTATTGAAATCTATTTGGCAGCCGTCCGCAGCTGCTGCTGGTTAGGGACATCATATATTGTGTGCGAGTGCATGAGTTCAAGTATCTTCTAAAGGGAAAAATAAAAGCCACACAGAGGACCTGCAGCTATCCGACGGCCTCTGGCATTCAGTATAACAAACCACACAGATGGCAGAAAAGATATGCCAATAGGAATTGAGGGGGTAAGTACGCAGGAAAAGGGTAAACTGCATGTAAAACATAAGGTTTGCACACTGCAGGTGAAATGGTGCAGCCAGAAAAGGGTCAACTGCATGTAAAACATAAGGTTTACACAGTGCAGGTGAAATGGTGCAGCCAACCCCCCATAGAGAACTTTGTTAATATGCAGAAACAAGCGCAAATTTCCAACTAGAACATTTCATTCACAGGTTGAAGAAACAAGGGAGCGGGAAGTTGATCCGTTTCATCTTTAAGCCAAAGGCGTAGTTTGGTGAAATTTCTTTTCATCAATGAGCACAAAGATCTATTAAACAGGAGCAGCAATTAAAGATCCACAAAATTTCAAAACAGCAAATTCAAACAAGGTTTAGCAAGGTTAAACAAGCTTAAACATTTATCGACTAAACAACTCAATTATAAACATAACATAGAGAAGTTCACAAAATCAAATAATTAAAACACTAACAAAACTGTAACAATGTCAAAGTAGAAACAAAAAAAACTAAAACAGTCACTTGTTCTAACAAAAGGATAAAAACTGGTGAAGTAAATGGCATCGTATCTATTGAGGTTTCTCAGATTGTTGAGTTGAAAGTAGCCTTGCTATGATTCTACGAAGAGCAGGTGCACTAGCCCCACATTTCTGGTCTGCAAAGCATGACCGACCTTCCTCGGCCGCTTTACACAATTGGGGATCCAATGGCACCTTCCCAAGAAAAGGGACCTGCATGTCCATACACATCTTAAGCGCCCCACCACCACTACTATCAAATACCTCACTACAGGCAACTAAAGACAGCAACTCTGGAGCATTTGCTTTTATATAGTCCATAGCCCATTCTGTAGCATCGTTTTCATCACCATTCTCTGCCACCTTTGTAAACTTGAAATCTGCCATTGATTGTCGTAGCCCGCTCATGTTCTCAACAACACCCAGAATCGGGATTCCAACCTTCTTGCAGAAATTTACCTCCTTACGCACGTCGATCAAAGATACTTGCTGTGGGGTTGTTACAATGATTGCACCATCTATGCCTGTTGCCTGGAGAAACTGGACTATTGATATGTGCTCATCAGAGGTTCCGGGGGGTGCATCCACCACGAGATAGTCAAGCTCCCCCCAGTAGACATCCTTCAAGAACTGCTTGATGATTCCGTTCTTGCGAGGGCCCCTCCAAATGACTGCCTCATCAGGGTGTGGAAGCATGAATCCGATAGACATGACTCCCAGATTGGACTCAACATAGACAGGTGACCAGCCAAGATTGCTTTGGTGAATATCCTGACCTTCTAGCCCTAGCATCTTTGGAATGCTAGGCCCACAGATGTCAATGTCCAGAAGTCCAACCTGGTAATCCATAGCTGCCAAGGCAAAAGAGAGCTGGGCTGAGAATGTGCTCTTGCCGACCCCACCCTTTCCTGATAAAACCAGTATCTTGTGTTTCACAGTAGCCATTCGCTCTGCTATTTTGACCAAATCTGCATGAGATGAACAAATACAACTACATGAGAAAACCTAGAGTAATAGTTCCACCCAAGGTTTTAAAATGTTAGAGACATATAAGGTGAGGTGTTCCAGCTTTCCAAAATATGGGTTGTAAGCCTTGTGAGCATACCTTTTTAACAAATAAATGGTTTCATTAAAAAAATATCATAAAAATAAAAGACAGTAGGCAGATGGTTAAGGTGCTCTCGCTCACGAGGAAAGGTCCTTGGATCAACATACATGAGAACCCCACTAGTTTAGTAGTTCCAGTCTTGGCTAACCAATTCCTCAAACCAAGTACCCTCTACAACCAACAAACAGCCCTTGTACACAATAATATATGTATAATCAAGAGGCGCTATTATATATTCATAATACTCCTTCAAGCACCTCGCAAGAAAGAAACAAATAATAATAATAATAACAACAACAACACCCCTCAAGCTATGATATGAATTTTCATAGTGAAAGCTTGCTACTAAGTAAATTGTGTTGACATTTAGTTACATCTTTTTCAAAAGATGTTAAGTTAATCATTAATTTCCACATGACAAAGTAAAATGTGCTAATTGAAAACTACCTGATCAAAAGTCTCAATTGTTCCAACATAGTTTTCACTTGTGAAATGCATTTAAATATGTCAGGCATCATTTTACATAATATATTACGACAAAAGCCATAGAAAACTAAAGGCCTCTTAGTATATCTCCAGTAATTTATTTTGATGTTATTCTTCCATTCTTCATTAAGTGCTTCGAGTGAACCACACTACAATTATTTTGTTTTCTTGTTAGAATGTGAGAGGATTTTTGGATCTAGACTTTTATTAAAAGAAAAAATGTCAGCTACAAAAGAAAAAACAATCTTAAAATGCACATGATAAAATGCTTGATCTTCCCCAAATCTTTCTCGGTTTCCTAAAATGACCTAGAATTTCTCTCTTCCCCAGGGGCCCCCAAAAGATCTGGAAGATATAAGATGCCATGATGTTTTTGCCTGTGATGCATCAAATAAACTACAAAAGTGGAGCCATGTTTTGATTGCTACCTTCACAATAAAGGGGAGATGGTCTTGCGTTTCTACTTCCTTCTCACACATGATGCATCTATTGAGAAATCTGATTATGTAGTTCAAAATGGCCCACATTAAGATCTTATTCAACTCGGTTGCCTAACAAAATGCTTCAAACTCCAGGCCATGCCTCTCTTCCCCACACTTTCTAACAACATGCAGACCCACGCAACATGTGAGAGCTCCAAATGCATCCTTGGCGAATAAATATTCATTGGGGACCAATCCCAGATTCTTCCATCTTGAGAAAAGCTAATATGGCCCTACTTAGAATATAAAATAATTCTTAAATTAAAGGACCTGCATGGTCAAGGGCGCTTTTTCCTAAACAAATAATGATATAGATTCTGTCACATATATTGAGTGAGTTATAATAGATCCTTGATTACGGCTCCCAATCTATTTCACACCAGATATAAGGGGTGTAACTTGGGCAAAAACCCATCTGCACCTATCAGCACAACTACCCCAGTACCCAAACCTGATTGGGCCTTTTCAGATCCCTGTTGAGCTTGCGCTTGAGATTAAAAATTGATTTTTTTTTTCTGGTTGAGCCTTGCTTGAGATTAAAAATTGATTTTTTTTTTCTGGTTGAGCCTGGGTTTGGTATATTATAAAAAGGTAATATAAGAAGGGTATAACATAGATAGAGTTGGGTTTGTGTCAGGTTCATGCTGGAACTTATGGTTTTTGGAAAGGTCAAGTTGAGTTCAGGTTGGGTTTGCTTAAACCTAGGGATGACCAAGGTAAACTCAACTCGGCCCAACTCACCCGCCCCAACTCACCCGCCCCTTACTCAACCCATCTCATAACAGGTATGGGTCTGGATGAGTTCAACATGCATTAACACAAACCCCCTTTAATTTTAGAAGAAATAATACTAAACAGTAATAATTTTTTAATCACATGTTAATAAATGTCTCTAGGTCTGGGTAAACCCATTCTCCCCCACTCACCCACCTCGTACCTGACCTGTGTAGGGGTCACTTTCAGGTTCAATCCAGGGTAAACCTGGTCCCATTGATTTAGAAGAACTAATATAAAACTCTTAGAACTTTTTTCATATATAAAATATAAATATAATACATATAGGCCATAAACAAGGGGCATGGATCTGACAGACAATATCTGAACTCACACCAAACAAAACCTAGGTTTAAATCTATAACCAATGCCTCTGCCTACCCTGAATGACTCAAAACCATTGCCAAACCTGTCCCATTTATGATTGGGTCGGTCCAGGTTAGCTGTTTAACCTAAGCCACTGCCATCCAAGTCTAGCCAAAACCAAATTGAGTTGCACCCACTAGATATCCAGACACTTCAATCGTGGACCATCTTTATACGTCTGAGATTCCTCTTAAATAGTTTTTGATGTGATACAGGTTATGATTGGGATAAGGCTTTGATGATGATGATGATGATGATGAAGGTGGCCTAAAAAAAAAATCATTCTAAGGAAAAATGCCTATCAATAGATGAGTTGAAGAGGAAACAAGTCCCACAGAGAGATGAGAAGTGGGGGAAAGAGTGAATTACAATCTCTTCTGGAATGGTAGAACCTAAGTGGCCTTAAAACATAAAAACCACCAAAATCAACAAAAGTCACAGAGATGAATAGAAAAAGGGAAAATAAGTCAAAACCTACACGCAGTTCCCCCTGCTCTCTTATGAAACACTTGAAACAAAGAAAAAGGATTCATTTTACAAATATGACAAAAACATACACGCAGTGGTCAACTCTATTAAAAGGGATGTTGAATCTTGGGCATCCTAGAAAAATGAAATTCCAGGGATCTCACCATAAATATGATACAATAACAGGCATTGAGAAAATTTTTCTACACACGAACACTGTGTTATCAGAGAAGTTTGATGAGAATTGAAACTCAACCCATGCAAAGTAGAATTGTCTTTGTTATTAATACCAAACCCACAAGATTACCCCTATTAGGGACAGTGAAACGTAAAAGTACAATAGCAAAACCAGTGTATTGGCTGGTTGTTGCAGGGAATAATATTCTCATAGAAAAGTTTGCTTAGACACAAAAACCACCCCATGCGAAGAGAAGGTAGGGATGGCAATTGGTCGGGTATAAATGTGGACCCACTCCTATTAGAGGCAAGTTTGGTAGGGGGACTATTGGCAATGACTGACCTAGGATTTTCATTTGGGTGGGTAGATGATAGATAATTGAAATTTTCAATCATTCAAGTGGACGGTGGGCCGCACTCTATTATTATGAAAATTTAGCATATATCCCTTATGGATATGGAATTCATCTTGAACAATCCAAATTATAAACGAGCAGGCCCTGCGATGGAGTCCCAAGACAGTTCATTCACTTCTAACATGTAATTAATCACAATTCCATCATGCATTCAATCGAACAGTGGGACCCATCTCTGTTGAAACAAAATTCGAAGATATGTCATTGAAGGGGTTGGCATTTATTATGAATGGTTTAAATAATGATTTTGTGGGCTCCATGATAGATTCTTGGAGACCTGTAAATTCACATATAATAGTTTAACAGAAAACCAGAGTCATCACCACAAAATAAAAACTCAATTATTTCATCACCCTCCTCATCTCCTCTCCCCTCTTCCTCTCACTCATCTCATCTAATGTCATGATTACCACATGTGGACCCTCTATGCACTTAACAAAAGCCCAAACCTCCCCCTCTCCCTCCCTCCCTCCCTCAAGGGTGGGGTGGAATCCATTTTGAACTGGGGCATGGGCATACAACCAATAGCCCTATCATGGCAGTTTTTTAAATCTAACAAGTGCAACCACACCCGGGTGATGTAACCTAGATCCGCCCTTGCATATCGGGTTCAAAAAAAGTGTGTGTGTGTGTGCGCGCATGTGTGTGTTCATATAGTTAGGATGAGTTTCAATCATGGTTAAAATAACAGCCATTACACATCTCTTATATACACTTTTTGATAGTCATTGTTATCATTATGTGAAAATAAAGGTCCAAAACATGAAAGTAAATAAAATACAAAGGAACGAACTATGTTATACATAACCATCTATATATTTGTGACTTTTATTAATATCTAAAACACTTTCAAGGGCCGGCCCATTTGTTTGATTGGCGTTGAATTCCTACAAACTCTAATCTCTAAATAAAGCCTTAATATAGTATCCCTTTTGGAAGGAAATAATTACATGGCCATTACCCTAGTAAATCACATGTTAGGAAAGTAGGGGTTTCTTCTACCTTTCCACCTTATATCCTCCACTCCACACTCATTTATTCTCCTTTGTTAGAACCCATTTTACTATGAATTTCTACAAATTCAATACATAGCCCTAAGAATCTTTAAGGGCAAGTTTGTGCAGGGACATTTCCACTGAGGCAGAACTCCTAATTCCGCTCCATACAACTGTTCCTTGTTTGGTGCAGCACGAGTCTCCACTGAATTCTGAAAATTTTAAAACATATTTTATTCGCAAGAGAGGAAAGCAACAATGGAAGAGGAAGCGGCATCACACAAACAAGCCCTAAGATTAGATAGTTAACAGCTTCTATCCTCTAGAACATCTCTCATAATCTAATTTACAAAATGTTTAAAATAGTGACCATAGCGAATTAATAAAACAGTGTGAAACGTCACATTGGCCATTACATAAAGATATTAGCCCTAACCATCACAGACTCAAAATGGTCTAAAGCATTTTTTTTTTATCATCATTTGGAATTTTGATGCATTCAAGATCACAAGGGTTTGAATGGTTTTAAGACCTCAATCTGGATGCACCCTAAACTCCAAGGGTTTGATTATATTGGCATAATAGGAAACCATACTATCTAAGATACTGAAAAAATTACTATTAAATGTCAGTATTGACCGTGAATGTAGAAAGAAGAGAAAATGCGTGCGTGCGTGCGTGTGTGTGTTTTGGCATGGGGGATTTAACATTCAAGCTATCTAATTTCCATGCTGCCCCAAAACAAAAGGCAGAACAAATAACAATCCATTCACCCAGATAATTCAATCTACTTGAAACTTAGGTCACATCCAAAACACCTTTAACCAAGTAACCCTTACTCCAAATGTGTCTACAAAAACGAATTTGCACAAGTTACAAATCAAAACATTGAAGAAAGGAAGTGTTTTTTTTTTTTAAATACTTAATCCTGCACATGTGCTTCTAAGTTCTACCTTATGGGGCTTGATCATATTCAACAAATTCAAAAATTAGTAGAAAACCATCAAATCAGAGAAAACAAAAAAGACCCAACAAAGCATTCTAGCTAGTCTTTAGAACAAGACCCAGAAACCCAACAAAGGACAACACAAGAGGGAAAATCCGAACCTGGGTCTGGTCCTTTTGGAGCCGTTGCACAGGCTTCTTGATTTGGGCATCCTTCACATGCATCGGATTTCCCAGCCGACTCTGATTGAGGCCCTGGGCAATCTGAAAAGGGAGAGAAAAATCACAACAAACAGGTCAGGAATAGAAAGAGAAACGAATTGAACAAAACCCTTTTGTCATTTTCAACGATCGAAGGAAATTAGCATACGCTCGTTGGCGTTCTCTGGGATTTCACCACCGTATCCGTTCTCCATGGTCTGGTGTTGCTTGCTTTTTCGTCTTTGAGAGGCTTTCGAGGCTATGATATGGGAGTTGCTACTGGCGTCAGTCGTGACGACAGGCCTTTCACGACGAACCGACGATGGATTTATAAAATGGAACGTGCCGTGCGGAGGATGCATTGCTCGTGGGACTCGTTTTACATCGCCACGTGTTGCTCACGTAGAGTCCCTTTATCATCAAGACGCTTTTGACCCATGGATACGGCGGGTCAACTAATCACGGAATTCTCCTCCTATAATCTCAATTGCATCATATAATCTCAATTCATGGGAAAAGACTGCCTTTGAAATTTAGATTAACTAAAAATCTCAATTCTCCGTGGAGATTTAAACTCTCGATATCGTAATTTTCATTTCGAGTACGCACGCAAATATATGTATCGACCTCGTGAGTAATATACTAAATTTGTTATTCATAATTTACAGTTACAATAATTAGAGAAGGTTTTGAGTTAAAAATTAAATATTTGTACTGGTGTAATTTTTTTCAATTAATCTTATATGTAAACTGGGTTTTTATTACCTAAATGACTAGAGAATATTTATCATCAATAGAAAATGTTCAACAATAACAATGACAAAACTTTAATCAGATAGAGGTAGGTCACGATATTGAGAAAAGATTCAATGTATGAATGTTATTGAACCTCAATATTGAGAGAAGAAAAGAAAAAGGACAATTTTGTTTGAGAAATTTCAAAGTCTACTGTATAAGATGCTTTTAGACATTATATGTATTTGAGGATGCTTTTGGAAGTATTAGAATATTTGAGACTTTTTTTCGTAAAAATCTTAAATCTCAATTCATAGGAAAGGGCTGCCTTAAGAATTGGGATTAAGTGAGTATTTTCCTTGACCGTGGTGAGAAAAATCATAAGAGGATCCTGACTCACAGCCTCGGATGGTATATCACTACCACGTGAATGGCATGCATTTCCTCGGTAATGTGGTTAACCACAATTGGTCCACTTACCGTGAAAAACAAAAAAAAAACAAAAAAAAATTTGTGATTTGAGCCTCTTACTTTAACTCACATACTCTGCTCATAAAATGGTGACGCCACATGTTTTGATATTTAACTAGTATAGTAGAGTAAAGTGAAGCCTCCATTCAAGAGATATGAAGAATTGGAATTATATGAGTGTTTACTAAGGTTTTAAATGGGTCCTCGATTCTTTGATTACCCTGAGGTTCCAACCCGTTAATAACCAAAATTAGGTCCTTATAAACAAATAGGTCCGAGTATGAATCCTATTTTTGAATCTGTGAATTACACAGTTCTGGATCTTGTTCCACCTTAGTTTCAGCTGTAGACTAGAAACCCAACATATTACCTCAATTTTCGAATTTTTTTTCTCTAAAAGTTATTTTTTTCTCCAAAATATTCTCTACATAGACTTAAGCCTAGACCCAAGACTTAGACCCGAACCTCCCCCACACATGGTTTTGATTCCAAGTCCATATTCTCATTAACAGTTTCGGTTCCAGATCTGCGTTTGGAGCTTAGTCCATCTTTTCATTAATAGTTATGAATCCACTATGGACCTGAATCGGAATTGACCTTGCAACCCTAATGTTTGCCCTACGGTGACTGTGGATGGACCTATCATGGTCCACCACGATACCATGGGAAAGCCCTGCCTTGGACTGGGCAAGCTGCCACGTGCAAGGCAGGTTACCCTTCGGTGCGGTGACCGACCATGATAAAGTCCTACTCACGATCACCATGAGGTGAGCACTCAGATTCGAACTCGAGACATGAAATGTTGAGAGGTCATATTAAAAGTATAAAAATTCAAAATTGCCTTATTCCTTAAAAGAAAAATAAAAAAAAACTACCAAGCCATAACATTATGATTTGGGCCCCTCATATTTTATTTTTTTATTGATTTGAAGCTTCACTTCACTTTTTTTTTGCAATACAATGAAACAAACAAATGGAGGTTTGCCTAGATGACGAGGTCTCTCTATCCTCAAGCAAAAGTATCACTCCTAGAATTAGGATTATACATTGGGCCCTCCGCTAACTGAATTCAGCCCATTCAGCCACAAAATATCTATAAAATTAAAGGTTTTCTTTTTATTGTAAAGCCTGTATAAACACTAAATAGATAAAATGTTATGCAAGTGACAAATCCACCTGTTTGAGGGAAAGGGCTAAAATTATACCAAGCCTGGCTCTTTCATATTTAGTATAATTATGTTATAATTACCATAGTGCTCATTTTTCACAATATTCACTTATGAATTATTTTATGGTTCTTATTTTAAGTATAGGTGTAAATCTGTGAAAATAATTTTTATAATTATAATTAATCAAAAATAGATATTTTATATCTATATATGTTTTCAATTCCATGCAAATAAGTATGGCAGTTGATGATGAATGTCTATACCTTTTAATTTCATGCAAACAAACAAGCTCATTTGAATCATTCACTTTTGAACTATTCTAATTCCTTGAGAATAAGGGACACATTTGACAATTACGAATAAGGGACACATTTGACAATTACTTCCTATTCATTCCACGTCCAAGGGCAAACAAATAAGTTTATTTGAATCAATTACTTCATGAGAGCTGCTAGTTGCACGCACGCATACAAAAAAAAAAAAAAAACCTCTTCACACACACAAATTCTTTTTTTTTTAATTCCTAAACTGTCCATCCTCATCTCCACCATCCCCTTCACCCTCCTCCCCTTCCCCACCATCCCCTTTACCTACTCCCCACCACCTTTGCCCCGCTCTCTCTCTCTCTCTCTCTCTCTCTCTCTCTCTCTCTCTCTATCGATAGCAACGGGAGATCAAGCGGCCTACCGCCACCCAATTCCCCCCACCCTTGCCACCTGTTCTCCTGTCGCTGCTCTCTCTCTCTCTTTTGATCGACAGCAACGAGAGATTAGGCGGCCTGCCGCCACCCAATTCCCCCCACCCCTGCTGCCTGTACTCCCGTCACCGTTGACTTGGAGGGAGAGGGATAGGGAGAGAGAGAGAGAATAGAGAGGTGGAGTGATTGGGTTGTGACAAGGGGGTTGGGTGGCGGCTACGGCAGGGGGATTGGGTGGGAGGTGGTGGTGGTGGTGGAAGGGGTGGAGGGGATGGTGGGGAAGGGGAGGAGGGGTAGTTTAAGAATTAAAAAAAAAAATTTGTGTGAAGAGTTTTTTTTTTTTTTCTTTTTCACTTGCGCGCACCCCACTAACAGCCCTCTTACTTCATATGTCTTCCATTTTCCATGCAAATAAATAGTCCATTTGGGTCAATTACTTTCTATGCATTCCAATTCTAAAGCTGCTTTATTAAAAATCTATATTCTTTTATACTATTTTATCTTTTTATCTAATAAATTTTCTACTCCCTAACGGCCAACCTGTTAAATAATGCTTTGTATTTTTAACTCTATGATATTGTCTACATTGCATTGGTCGTCATAAACACAAATAAAGGAAACGGTTAATGTCAATGTTCACCTTCTATGCCGGATAACTGTGCAAAAGAAACTTTGAAAACTTGATTTCTTCTTTTTAAGCCTTAGACCCAACAATGGACTGCAAGGGTGGGGTAAGGGCCCAACAGTGGATCCCCTCAAGGGCTTTGGCCCAGCACATGTTGAGGGTCGGATAAGCTGCCAAGCCGTTTGACAACCCTATTCAGTATGATATTGAAGGCAATTATCTAGTTGATTTTATCGACGGGTCAAACCATTGTGTGATTAAACCTATACAATTACATGATATACTACTTTGCAATGTAGGGTGAGGATAGCCCCAAAACCGCAGCCCTTGACAGCCCTAGTTAGTATAATATTGAAGGTGATTATTTAGTCGATTTTGTCAAAGGGTCCTGCCTTTACATAATTAGTCATATATAGATGAAACATATCCATTTTTGTTTAACTATAATTACAAGAATTAATTAGTAATAAATGGGAAAAAATATCCATTTTTGTTTAATTTTGTTATAATCAAACAAAAATGGATATTGAAGTAGCAAATCTAAATTTCACTTCTAATATTTTATTCGTCAATGTAGGTTTTATTTTAAATAACACCATTACATACGAAGTTTTTTAACAAATGGAAAGTATGGAAAGTATGTAATTAAAGTGGGAAAGTATGTAATTAAAGTGGGCCATCTCACAAACCCAATAACTTCAGGGTTGTTGTCACAAGCGGGCTAGCTCAGATGAGGGGACATCAGGGCCCTCTGACTCGAGGCGAGATTACTGAGCCCAATTGGAACAAGAAAGAATTGTCTAATAAAAAGGATCGGATTAAATGGGTGACTTACAGGTTTGATGATGGTTTTATTGTATTTGGAGCAAGTGTGGTTTTATAGATTACACCTGAATCAGGTTGCATCACGTCCAAGTTCTGGCTGTCTCAGGCCGCACATCCTCACCTTGTTCAAGAATTACTTAAATTTATTATTAAATTACGATATTTATAAGGAGAATTTCAAAAAAGGCCCTAGGGTTTTGCCTTATGTCAAAAAAGGACACAAGTTTAAAAAAATTTCAACTTTGTCCTTAAGTTTTCAAAAAGTTTTCAATTAAAGATATCCTTCCATTTAAAATTATTTTTTGATAATTTTTTTTAAAAATACCTAACTTACCCTTTATTAAAATAAATTTCTTATTCAGTTCCTCCATATTTGCCTTATTTCCTTTTTTGGTATTCTTATGATGATCAATAAGAACTAGCATTTACACAATGATTGACCGCATCCAACGGCTATTGAAACCATGTCATAGCTTTAAATGATTAAAAATTTGGTATTTTAAGAAAACTAAGAGAAAAAAGTCACTAAGAAATACTTTTAAATGGACAAATGTCCTTGATTGAAAATCTCTTGAAAACCTTACTGATTAATTTAAAATTTTTTTAAACTTGTGTCCTTTTTTAAAATAAGGCAAAACCTTAGGGCCTTATTTAAAATTTTCCCTATTTATAATATAATTGGTAGTTTGCAAACTAAAGTGTGTTGGGTTGCTTGTTCAAGACCTCCTCCTTTTTTTTATCCAAGGTATAGGGGTTGAGGACCTGAGTCTCACACATGCAAGGAGGGGTAGCCTAGAACTTCCACTGAGAAAAGTTGTTCCTTGCCAATAGCTAAGGAATTCTCAAGACCTCCTAATTATAGAAAGGAAAATGTACTGCATGTGCAATCCAACTTTATGGGACCTTCTTGGACCCAATTTTAATCATTGCAATGTCTTTGACAGTCTTGTCACATCCTATTCATTGAACAATGGCTCACCATTGGACAATCTAGGAAAAAAGAAAAAAAAAAACTGCAACCAAGATGCCATTATACTTTGTTAAACTAAGGGCTAGGTGGCCCCCGTGAGTTGGACTACAATGAGCAATATACTGAACATTCTATATTATAGAAAATAGAGGATTTAACACGAAAAAACCCTTTAGATAAATTAACCTACACTGAAAAAGGACACAAATAGGCCCTTAAGGGTTTTTTTTGTTGCTCGCGACGAGATTTGACCATTTACTCCTCTCCTCGTGCAAGCAAATCGGGTATATAAAGAGATGAAAAAGGCATGCTTGAAATCATACCATTGAGCGGCCCCTCCAGTCTCATTAGGCCATCATGTTGCTCGATGTGAGTAACATGTGGAGGCTTAATCCGCACCTGATCAAAGACAGACCCAACGTATAAGTTAAAAGAACCAATAATTGACATGTTGGATTTGGATTGGCTTATGAGTGGGTTAACGCAGTTGTCGGGTGGTTCTGGCTTGGGTCCATGCAGTGGACTCAAACCTGTCTATGGGCTTAAATGTAGACCATTTTTTAAGTTTGATGTGTGTTTGTGTGGAGAGAGAAGAGGGGGGATTAAATTAGTCAAATGCAGTTAAAAACAGTTACAAGCAGTTTCTAAAGGTGCATGAGCTAGAACCGAAAGAAAGGCAAGGAAAATCCGGATAGCTCACAAAAATGGTTGAAATGTTATGAAAGAGAATTGAATAATGTTAAGGCAGGAGATAATGGATCGAAACAATTCAGGAGGTCTGTCATGGGCTGATCAATGGGACTACAACCCTGAGCCCCCACCACCCATGCAATATGATGGAGATGACGGGAAGAAAGATAAAGAAACCAAGAACAAGGAGGCAAAGAAGAAGTCCTTTCGACAATGGGTGAAGGACCTTTGCCACAAGAAATCTAACAAATAAATATACCCTCTTTATTGTTTTATCCCCTTCTTTTTCTTCTTCTTCTTCTTCTTCGTTTTTTTTCTAATGCTTGATGATGTCTGATAAGTGCAGCTCTGTTTGCATTTTAACTTTCTATGATATTTTATGTTTGTTCTCTCTCACTCGCACTTTGGCTTTTCTCTATCTCTACTCTATCCAGTTGGTTTTAGTTGTTTTGGACCCAATTTGCTTTTAAATTCATCTGAAACACAAACCACGTATTATGAGGGCATATTTCTTAATTAGAATTTAGAGAATTCTTAAACTTCCTAAATCCTCCTTTGGACTTAGATTTTGAAGAAAAAAAAAGAGTTGGATTTCCAAAGCTCAATTATTAAAGCCTTTTAGGTGGCTAGAGGTTTGCAAGCATCAATCATGTCATAGATTTCCAAACAGTCCCAAATCTTGTCAGAAATTCTAATAAAATACAGGCTCTAAAAACGCCGTCCAAGAGCTTGCAGCATAATTGGGCGAGTCAACCAGTTTGCACCCACTAGTTTGTATAGGGCCATATGGGGGCTTCAAACCCCGCACAACTGCAAAATCCCATAAGGTCTTTATAGAGCAACTAGCCCAGCCCCCACTTAAAATTTTGTCGAGCCCCATTTCCTGCCTGCCCAAACTCTCTCTCTCTCTCTCTCTCTCTCTCTCTCTCTCTCAAATCCTCAAATCCTCAAATCAGAAAAGATCCACAAATCACACTTTGTACGGTGCTCATATAAATTAATTTTTGGCACATTTAAAAAATATGGCCCCCATTAATCAAACCTAAATGCTAATGAGAATGAGTATATATTTTGTTGAGTATTTTGTTTGAAACATGACTTTACTTTTCAATTTCTAGGTTTACAATAGAATGCAATTCAACTGGTGGAGTCAAACTAACATCATTTTCAAGCTTGAGTTCTAAAAAAATTGAAGCCTATTTAGATCCATACACATTTTATTTTTATTAATATAATGCAATTTAAATTAAAATGGGCTCGAATATTGGACAAAAATTTAATTTTATTTATTTAAGTACTTTAATACTTGGGACTATAGTTCAACCCTACTTATTAACACATTTTTGTAGGCTATTTCTTTATTTTTATTTAGTTATATAAAATGGCTAAGAAGAATGTGCCAATGTTGGTTGTCTTATGTTCACTCATTTCAAAAGAAGAGCTTTATTTCATAAGAATGAAAGATTGGGAATAGAGAACTTGATAGAGTATTCGCTCTTTATCTTATTGGTGTTATAAAAAAAACTAGTATAATTTTTTAAATAGCTCTTAAAACTTAGTCGGCACGTATCAATATGGACGCCGCTAAAACTTATTTTTCAAGTGATCATTTTAAATAAAAAAATTTTATTTTTTCAAACGCCCCTCAAACAAAAATCCTAAGTCCGCCATTGTTTATATGTGACAATAATATTAAAAAAGAAACAGATAGAAAATAAAAATAGTCACAGCAACAAAGGTTGTTGACCAATGTTTAATTTTAGCTATAAAGAATTGTGATGTAGGTAGCCAATAGGTTCGGATGTGGACTGGGCCAGGCCGTATGTCTAAATCTTATTTGGGCCAATATGGACTGGGTATTATTCAACTATACAGACTGTTTGAGGGAAAACGGGAAAAAATAAAAAAGGCCAGTAACATACCCAAGATTGGTAATTGGGGCATTCGTATTGAATCCATGGGGGCAGTCCATCTAGCGAAGCTTTAAGTGTGGACAAATCTAAGCCCAGTAGATTTAGTTATGGGATGAGGAATTAGGCCATGGCACTTATCTGATTTGTGCAGGCCCTTCAATTGATCATATAAAATTCGGCATTTATCCCAGTCTATCCGATGGCTGAGAGTTTGGGCAATCAAAACACTATGTCCCAGGGTGAGTGTACTAAGAGATTGGATCAATCATATGTGGCCTTGTTCATGAAAAGTTTTATTTAAAAAAAAAGTACAAGGGCACCAGTATAGGAAGCATTATGAAGAAAGTCCTAACTTTACCTGTCAAACAACTAACTGAGAAAATACTCTTCTGGGGTCTAACAAAACCCTTGGATCAAGCAATCACACCATAATCATCATTTTCCATGAGGTGGCACTAGCCCCATCGTAGAACTCACTGGATTGAGACAACGATTCTACCATTAAATTTATATTGCTGACTTTCGTCTCAGTTATCTTGTTAAGGTGTAGTACTGACTTCCATGGGGATCTGTTTTTCCATTCTTATTCAATTTGTATTATGATCAGAGGGGCGCCAGGAACATTTATTAAGCATTTTAGTTACGTAACTAAGTACTTAGACAGATTGATTCTAAATTTTCCCATTAGGAGACTCTTTAGAATCTTTTTAGAAATTTCACCACTTAGATTGAGTTAATTTTTTTATTTAGGATGGCTCATAATTTTTTGAATTTCAGTTATTAGAGTGCTCATTTAGTTAGTTTTGGACCCCCATCAATTTAATCTGTTCAATAAAGTAGAACTAGCACAATAACCTCTGCTTAGCACAGGTATTTTCATGCATTACAAAAAAAAAAAAAAACATACATACATACATTGAAAAGGTTATGTGCGTACTTGTTTTACTGATCTGAAAGCAAATGGTTTAGATGTTTAGGTAGGGAATAGGACAAGTGGGGTAAAAGGGGAACAGAAGAGGTGAGGTAAAGAGAATATTTTTGAAAAAAAAAAAAAGAAAGATAGAGAGTAAAAGTGAGTAGCTTGATAAGATAAAAGAGATAAGAAGATAGTTACAATAGATAAGTAGTGGGGGGAGAAGTGGGACTTTTGAAAAGGAAAAAAATAATTTACAATCAAAATCATAACTAACAGTTAAAATTAAAGTTGAAACCTTTGAGCTTAACATAGTATAATGGGATTTTCCCATTCATTCAATCAAGAAGATAATATCTCATCCATAGAATGCAGTTTGATTAATGGGGAATGGGCACAACAATCTCATCATACGCTTTATGTGATAAGGAGTCCTAGTTTGTTGAATGTCATGCAATGGGCTTCATTTATCGTTAAATAGAAATTGAATAACTAGTTCAATCCATAAGTGGTTAAAAGAGGAGTTCAAAGGTGAATTTCCTACAAGCATTAAATAACTTTTTATTTTATAAAATAGATTCAAATCAGCTTGGCTTTTAAGAAATAAAATTAATGGAAGATGTGAAATAAATACTCGACCATCAATTAGTAATTAAATTCCGATATATTATAATGCAAAACCCTAAACATGTTTGAGTTCTGGCCATTTGAAATAGATGCTTTTGAAATAGATTATGTTGTTTTCAAACATACAATCCCTAAGTTACTCGATATCCAAAATGAATTAGGGCCTAATTTTTTAATATCCATAATGAATTAGGGCATAATTCTGTAGGCCATGGTGGTTATTAATATGATCAGATGTTGTTATAAGAAAGCACAAATTCCAAAAATTTAGATTAGATGGATGGCTATTTTGTAGTCCTTGATCACAGTTCGGATCTTGAATTAAGAGCCCACAAATTCCAAAATTTAGATCAAATGACCACTTTTTTTGCAAATATTAAAGATTTGTGATAGATCCATGGTTAAAGTTTTATTTAATAGCAGTGTTTAAAGTGTTAAATATTTTCAACGGCCAGATCTTAATTTACTATACCAGAATTTAAGAATACATCAAAAATGGATATATACAAAAATCAAATTTCAACTACATTTTCTAACCTGCCCTATCCAAGTGTGATATACATTACACCCATTTTCAATGTTCAAATAGTTTTTATGGTTTAGATCATGATTATGGAGCACACAAAGCAAAATTAATAAATAACAAATTACTATATTGTACTTTGACTCAATTGCAAAATGCCCCATTAATTTTAAACTTTTGCACTAAGCCACTCTAGATTTAAAACTGAAGTATAAAAGTGATGGAATTTGTTTATTTTGCTAAGACCTTCTATTTAAACATACACAATTTCTCAATCACTCACCCCAATTAAAAAAAAAAGGTAAAATGACCCAAATGCTCCTCCTTTCTCTCCCCACTCACCTTCTCCTCATCTCTCCTCTCTTTCTCCACCTTCCTCTCCCGGCGACGATCACCCTGCTCCGGCAAAGGGAGCCGACGGCCAAACTCCCTTCCCTCCCTCTCCCTCTTCCTTTCTCTCCCTCTTCCTCTCCCTCCGAGCAGAGAGGGGAAGGAGAGGAAAAGGGAGAGAGAAATGGAGAGGACAAGGAAAAAGAAGAGGGAGATTGCCGATCATTGCCAGAAGGAGACGTAAGAAAGGGAGGAGACTAGAGGGGAACGTTAGTGGGAGAGCAAGGGGGCATTTGAGTCATTTTGCATTTCAAAAAAAAGGAATAATTTGATACTTTTACAAGTTCCATTAACAAATATTCATTTTGCACTTTAATTGTCAGTTTTGATAGGTTTAGTGTAAAAGTTTATACTACGAGAGGCACTTTGAAATTGAGGCTAAATTCAGGGTAAATTGCTATTTTTCCTATATCTTACTATAAAAACTTCCAAATAATTCTATTCTAATCGTACACTTACCAATGCTATTCTAGAATACTTCATACCTTTCTGCATATTTTCATATATATGTACAAGAATACTCTACACAAATCAAGAGTATACATGAATCTTCCATTATCTTCTGAACTCGTCGAGATCTCCATCAATCCCTTAAAATCTGTCCGTCCTTCCCATCACATGTGCATCCGAACTATCATGATGCCCCTTCCATCTCATATTAAGCCATGCCTGCATGAGGCCGAGAGCGCTCTATTTCAGCATAGGTTCCTTGCAATGTATGACATATGCTGCAAGTCAAGTCTTCAGCTGATTCTTACCTTTTAAATCAAATTTGATTGACTTAGTTGAATTCTTACTATATATCTAGAAGAATCTAGGTTTCTTAACAGAATTTACTTTTATTTCACTTAATTTAAAAATAATTTTATGTAATTGTTTGTATTTTAGTTAATTAAGGTAATTATAATTATTTAATTTTCTTTTAGGTTTTGGGCTAATCGGATAGTAATTTTAGGACCATGAGTATCTATCGATTGATCCGACCCAATTCAGACCCATTAAACCCAATAATCCAAACTAAGCCTTTACTTATAAATTAAGTTAAATAATAGGGGTCTTTTTATAAAAACCCAAAACTTATCCTCAAACCCTAAGGGCCCGTTTATTAATTTCCCCTCATCGTAAAGTTAAAGTCATCTTTCATTTCACCACACAACAACCCAAAAAAATCAAATCAAAATACCACATTTCAAAAAAATTCTTTTACCTTTTTACATAAAAAAGTCATAAAGTTACATTTTCATCTCACTAACTAACAAAAAATATCTACTTTTAACACAAAAAGTCAAAAAGTTGCATTCTCTTTTCACTAAAAAAACAAAATCTAATCATTGGATTGATTTAACCCCTCTTATTTTTTTATCTTTTAAAATTACCATTTACCTCACTTCACTCCACCAGTTAAATTAACAAACGGGCCCTAAGCCTATTTATATCAAACGGTGGCTACCCTTCTTCCCCACAGTGCCTCTTCTCTCCTTCCTCCCCATCTTCTTCTTCTCTTGGTCGCCGGGTGCCATCTTCATCTTCTACATCATCTCTTCTTCCTTTGTCTTCTTCTTCTTCCTTGGATCTTCATCTTCTACATCATGTCTTCTTCCTTTGTCTTCTTCTTCTTCCTTGGATTTGGTGGGCGTGAACAAGGGAGATCTAGGATTATCATCTTTCTTTCATCAATCCTTTTCTAAGGCAAGTGGTTTGCACTTATCTCTAATGATTTTCACTCATTCCATTGATAATCATGATCTTAGATGTTATTGTCAATGCTCGTTTAAATTTCTAATTGATGATGGTAGGCTAGATGGGTATGGACTCCATGGATTTGATGGGTTTGATGATGTTTGATGAATTTGATGAAAGGGGACTGGGTCATTTTGAAGATGGGTCTTTGTAAAAAAAAATTAAAAAAAGTTACTGGGAATGCTGTGTATGTACAGGGGATTTTCAACCTTTATAAAAGTGGTGGGCCGCCACTTACAGGTGGGCCCCACTGCTGTAGCATGGACCCTTGGCTACCGGGTTAATAGTGGGCAATTGAGATATATATATATATATAAAGAAAATGATTGTGTCTGGGGATGAACCCCAGACGTTTTGTACGGTGGAAGACCACCTGTGCACTGCCAGGCACACACACAGCAGTGTGTCTGGGTTCTTTCCCAGATACGATCGCCCTTTTTTTGTTTTTTTACACAGACTCATCTTCAAAATGGCCTGGTCCCTTTCATCAAATCCATCAAACATTATCAAACCAAAATAAGTCTGTGGAGTCCATACCCATCTAGCCTACCATCATCAATTAGAAATTTAAATGAGCATTGACAATAACATCTAGGATCATGATAATCAATGGAATGAGTGAAAATCATTAGAGATAATTGCAAACCACTTGTCTTACGAAATGATTGATGAAAGAAAGATGATGATCCAAGATCTCCCTTGTGCACGCCCACTAAATCCAACAAAGAAGAAGAAGACAAAGGAAGAAGAAGATGAAGAAGGCACCTGGCGACAACTTGGATTGGCTTGGGCTTAGCCGATCAAGAGAAAAAGAAGATTGGAAGGAAGGAGAGAAGAGGCACTGTAGAGATGGGGAAGAAGGATACCTATCGTTTGATATAAATAGGCTTAGGGTTTGAGGATAAGTTTTGGGTTTTTATAAAAAGGCCCCTATTATTTAAGTTAATTTATCAGTAAAGGCTTAGCTTGGGTTATAGGGTTTAATGGGTCCGAATTGGATCGGGTCAAACGATGGATACTCATTGTCCTAAAATTACTATTTGATTAGCCCAAAACCCAAAAGAAAATTAAATAATTATAATAACCTTAATTAACTAAAATACAAACAATTACATGAAATTATTTTTAAATTAAGTGAAATAAAACTTAGGTTAAGAACGTTACAAGGCCTATGAAAACCCAATCCTAATAAAACAATTTTAGGTTTTCTAATGGTGGTGGCAAATAGATATAGTCCTTGAATTTTCATTTCTCTTTTTGTTATCTTCATCTTTTTATAAATTGAATCTCAGTTTTAAAACTATCTACAGATGAGCTAAGGCCAAATAAATTATGTGAAAAAAAAATAATAGATGAGGTAAGTGGTGAAAAAATATTCTTACAAGTGTAGCACAGCGAGAGGAGGTACAATTGTGAAAGAATTTCCAACATTAATCGATTGGTGCAATTGGATTTCATTTCTCTCTCATGACTCTGATGGTTTCCCAAAAATATTGTAAATTGTGCAATTAATTTTAAATGATTCCCATTCTTTTCTTTTTTTCCCGAAGGGATTCACAGTTTGTAGTTAATCATTTATATGATTTTTTTTATTAGGGCCTGGGGACTGCTTCCCGAGTGTTACCCAAAGAATCCTTACCTACTACCAAACATGGCAAAGGCCTAACTAAAAGATCTACTTAAGTACAGGAATTTCCCTTTTTTTTCCCTCCGTTTTGGCAAAAGCAATATTAATTTTGAATTTTTTCCGTATAGCCACTATTAGTCATGGATAACCCCGCTTTGTGATAAAATTTAACAAAAAAATTCTAGACATACTCTGTGCTGGTACTGTTTTGCGATATCACAAAGTTTTAATCACAAGGCGTTGTTCTTTCTTTGTATTTCAAGGTAATTTAATGCGATATGATAACAATATTGTTATGTTGTAAAAAGGTTTTGTGATATCATTAAAAAAAATAAATTTTTTCAACTTTCGTCATAAGATGGAGTCATCTACAACTAATGGTGGCCGTACCCAAGAAAACCCCTTTTGATTATGATTTAGCTTATGATGATATTAGCAGACTGCTTTTAATCCTTGTGGAAAGCTTGCTTTTTTAAATTTTATTTGATGACCCCAGGTGTTTCTCGTCAACCTAGCCTATAAATCTTTGAGCTCCGGCCCAGGGGTGATCTGATTCGGACAGGCAATGACTATTTCTTGGGGGGTATATACATGGCTACACATGTATTATTCAGATAATGCAAAGGGTGAGAATTGAACTCGAAACCTTGAAGAGCAAATTCAAAACTCAAACCAACTAAACCATTGTAAAAAGCTTATGATAATGTGTAAAAAAAACTGCTGTCTATCACACAAAATTAGTGACACGGAAGTACTATTCAAGAATCGAGGAATCACGCTACTGGAGAGTGAGGCATCAACGTCTCCAACTACGACCAGGGGAGTAGTAACATGCCACTGTTCTTTTTGTTTGTTTTGTTCACTGTTGTTCTTGGAGTAGTTTTAGTTGTTTAGATTTGCACTTGGGGCTTTTAATTTAAACATGCATATTTAGGCAAAAAAAAAATTGCTCTCTTATCTTTTATGTTCTGAAAATTTCTTAAAACTAATTTTCTTTTTCAACAATGTTTTGTTTATATTCACTCAAAATGGGAGCAGGTTTGAAAAAGAATATTAGAGTATCTAAGGTTCGGCCAGGAGGGTCTCTTAAACCTTCTTTTTCTTGATTTAGGAATTTCAAAATTATTAAAATGTTAATATTTCTCTTATTTTATGCCAAACCTCACCAAAAATGCGATACATACCCTATCCTCGCTTCATTTTAGGGGTTTTAGTATTTTTTTTCCTAAAAAGCATAAAATCATGAGCTGACATATGGCATGTTTGGAGGGGCATTGGCCCATTAAGTAAAGAAGGGGGTCTGTACCTCATGAAGAGAAGTCCTTATATCAATCTTCCATTCAATGGCCATTGATGATAAGGCTAGCAACATTTAATCATTGTATTTTTCTTTTTCTTTTTTTCATTTTTGTTGGCAACCCAATCTTTGTAATTTTAATAAGTGGTTGTTCTGCAGACTCAATTGGAACAGTAGACCCTGCAAGCCAACTGCGTTTGAAGGAGCTCAAAAACAAACTCCCCCAACCAGAATCCAACCGACCTACGAATCAATCTGCATTTCTTTAAAACAGCAGCAACCCATCGTGCACATTATCTTCCTGGCACCTTGCATAAATCACCTCATTTTCTATCTTCCAAGCAATTGCACAAACAAGTTGGCCCATTCCTGCCAATCCTATTGCAGTCAAAGTGGTGAGACATCTCCTATCCGCCAATACAACATGGGATTGGAACCTAGGTCAGTTGGATGGAGACTCAGGTAGTATAAGTGAGTGCGTATACTATGTACAACATATGTAGCAGGAAAAAAGATGCCATCACGTGCCACAGCTGTAGGTAAACTTGTGAGGGACCATGGTGTTTGAGTAAAGCACATGAAGTTGAATCCCTGGTGTAAAAAAATAAAATATTTCATCCCAGCATCGATTGATTTCATCACTTAAACATGCCCCAGTCCCTCAAGGTCAGAGATGAAAAGGGTGCTCATAGAAAGTAGTTGCCAATGTTTCGAGGAGAAATACCAGGCATGTGCACCAGCTGGGTATTGACTCAATGCAAGACCTCATTAAAGTGTCTTACGGGTTATCCAAACCTGACTCAGTGCAATTTGATTCATAACGTACCCAACAACAAAAACCATTCCTATGATAGAAAATTCAAACATTGATTACATCATTTGGATCAAGTGGCCTATTATGTACCTCGATTGAGTGAACAACCCCAAGATCCTTTTAAGCGAACCACAACGACACTTCCCAGTAATCTGGTGCGACATATTTTTCTTCCATAAAAGGAAAAAATCAATTTACTTTCATCGATAGAGAGGATTTTGATTCTCCAATATAAGAGGGGAAGAAATCCAGGATTCTCCTTTCTGGTAGAAACTGAAATTCCTATAGAGTTGCACAAACAAGTCCTCTGTTATTCTGCTTTACCCATCATTTGCAAGAACACAACAATGGCCAAAATGAAGAAAAAAAAAATGAAGCATGAAACAAAACGGTAGAAGAAACACTGGAGGCAATAGCTCAGGTGATCATTCACCCATCTGGATTCTGTACCCTGTAAAAATCTAAATATACCATAACTCCATTAAGCTCTAATTTATTATTATAGAAAAGAACAAAACAACTATCATCAATCACACTACAAGCTTACAGCATCCTAACATGAAAAGGCATCAAAGCCTAAATTTTATTTCTAGAATTAGTTGCAGATAAAGTTGGCGGCAACGAAATTTTATTTCTAGAATCAGTTGCAGATATAGTTGGGAAGAGAGCAGAGAGAGGTGAAGAAGACATTCACATGTAAACAATGGAGATGTAGCAGGGGCTAAAATAGTAATCCACAAGTATTTACAAAGCAACGAGTGGACGCTAGGTCCAATGC
Source organism: Sextonia rubra (assembly GCA_037013555.1). Lineage (NCBI taxonomy): Eukaryota > Viridiplantae > Streptophyta > Magnoliopsida > Laurales > Lauraceae > Sextonia > Sextonia rubra. The sequence continues at coordinate 8,666,985 of JASUAD010000010.1, forward strand.
AGAAACAAGCCCCAATTTGCAATTGCCGGCACAACCAGATTCGCAATTCCACCAGTCTAGTCCATCCAATCTCCAAAAGCCCAAGGATAGCATTCTGGCAAGACACCTTCCTGTGGACCTCGGAACTCAACCAGCTTCCAACAGTCCCAACAACACAAGTCTACTGTCTCCTCACGTCCAATATATATAGTGTCCTTAATACAACTCCCACAACTGAAACACCTTGCAATACAATGTAAGCATGCGCGACATTGTTGGGCAGAACTCTGCATCCCACGGCAGCTCAGCACCGGACAATCATACAAAAGTCTGAATCTCTCACACTTTGGACATATCTCAATATCAATTGGACACTCATCATCATCGTTAGAGGGCAATAAGTGGCGACTGTGAAAGAACCGAGGCCTGCGAGCATCCATCAGTTGCCGTTCATCCACATTCAACAGGGAGATAAGCTCTTTAAAGTGCTGCCCTGTTATACCATAAATCCCACAAATTCGTAGGCATTTTATCCCAGACAATCCTGTAGAATTGAAAGCCTTCAAGTTGTTCACAAGGCCACCAATGCTTAAACTCGTACATCCTGGCACACTCAGCTGTTCAAACAGTGAAAGTACCATTCAGTTGTATTCAATTCTGAACTTTATGGGATGTTGAATCATTCACTTGGATTGTGACTGGTATTGTGACAGTGCATTATTCTGCCACCTGTTGCACAGTTTTTGAGATTGTTACAATTAAATGGTTTCGTGAAGTTATTTATTACATGTAATGGGCCGTATGACAGTTCTAAGATGAGCAGGGAGTATATGGGATCACTCTTAACACAAATTGGGTACCGATTAAGAAAAGGGAATGGGGCATATCAAAACCCTGGAATCCGTGTAAGGGCTGATTTCAATGCCACCTCATCATAGTAAATCTGTGAACATGATAAATTGGACTTGACATTGCCCTAGAACAATTGAAATGTTAATATTTCTCATATAATTGTTCGTAAAGTAATAGTGAGATGTCACACGACCCTAAAATATCATACATGTTGATATATGTAATATCATACCGTCTTAGAATATCATTCGACAAAATATGTGTGATTTTGTATAACCTTAGGATATCACATGTATAGCTCAACCCGTTGGGAAATTTTAAATAAATCACTTTCAAGGGCGAATATAAGATGCAAGGATCAAAATAAAATGTCCAACGTTCAACACCCACAATCTAATAGGCCAATGGCTGAGGTCAGGTGATCAGTAATCTTGACATGCCTAATCACACTTTATGTTTGTCATACATGGTTTTGAATGGTGAAGCCCTTGTCCGGGGTGGCAATGGGCACACCCACACAATGGGGACAATTTTGATAGTGTTTTTTACCTTAGATGGGTTGTGCAGTGTGACATCTACTTGTTGCGCCCACTGTGTAAATGAGATCTCAACAGCAGATATTCCTTATGAATGCCCTCTAAACTATATCTAATGAGATTAGGATTGGCAAACCTCCTTGCCATCAGACCACACACCGGATGCCATTCGAGTAGTGTATACAAGGAACAATTTAGTGCAACACCCTAATACTGCAAACAGTACTTTGTCTTTTTGTACTAGCGTGTCATTTGGAAAGGGTAAAAATAAGGTCCATTCTGTTGAGGGGAAAGGAAGTGAGAATTATTGAGAATACAACTCAAATCACTTTTCTATGTAAATTGAATATATCTACCAATATATAGGAAAATTCTTAAAAAATTGGTAATAAAAAATCCTACCAAAAAGGAAACAAACCATAAAAGAAAAAATCTTAAATCCAAATAGGGAAACCTAATATAACGAGGAAATCTACCTAACATAGGGCCACCGGTCCGACCCCTCCAGCGGATGTGCTGAGTTAGTGATGACTTCAACACATTTGGCTTAGAATTGCTTTAGAAATAACTTTTAATTTTTTTTTAGGAGTTTGCACATATATCTTTTATTATAAGACAAGCTTGCATATTTGAATAGATTGGAATTCTATTCATTCAGTTTCACTAATTATTCATAAACCATGATATCAAAACACAACAAACAACACTATAAGAAGTATGATAAAGAACATATGATAAGCAGTGAAATAACAGAGTGCTGGATCAAATTCATAGAAGAAAAGGTTTCTTCAAGGACAAACCTTGGTAAGTCTGGGGTTGGTTTCAAGCACACGCCATAGACCATCATCGGTGATCCCTAAACACTCGACCAGGCTCAAGGATTGCAAACGACCCTGAGCTCGTCCTGTCAACTTTAAAAGCTCATGATCAGTGATCCACGCATTCAATGGCTTATCTATGTGAATAATTGCCCACAGCCGAGCATCACTTTGAACAGCCTCGCGAAAAGACCTGCAAACCCTTTCCGCAAATAGAAGATCCTGGGCCTCCAAATAAGCAAGCGAAAGCAACAAAGCATCATGTGGGGCTCCCCCATCTTCACTGGGGGAGCTCCAAATCTCTTCCACATCCCAACCCCGCTCGAAGGGCCCCGGCCGATCGAATCCCCACCCCAGATTGGGGCTCTCGCCAATGCCGACAATCCCATTATCGGAGGATCCAAAGGAAACGGCCGGATTCGAGATCAGATTCAATCGAGGCTCCTCCACCTCAAAGCCCTCGAGCCGATCAGCGCTGATCGCGCTCTGATCCATGCCGAATGGATCCGACGGCAGGAGATGAAGGATGTCATTGGAGATCAGATTCAATCCGGACTCCTCGACCTCAAAACCCTCAAGCCGATCCATGCCGAAGGGATCGGTCTCCAACAGATAAAGATTGAGATCGCGCTCATCGCCTCGATCCCTCCCCGAAAGCCCGTTTCCCAATCCCATCGTATCCCCAAAGCCGCGTTCAGATGCCTGGAAAAAGATAAATCATCTTAAACATCAGCGAGTTTAACAAAAACAAAACTAAAAAACCCTCACCCTAGTCGGATGATAGCTCTCTCTCTCTCTCTCTCTCTATATATATATATGTTTATTTGGCTAATCCTAATCAAAACCATGGGTTCCAAGGAAGAGAAGGGAAGAAATGGATAGAAGTCCAAGAGAAGGCAAAAATGATGAGAAGACAGGCCGTTTTAGTCGGAATCTAGGATCAGACATCCCGCAATGAAACAGATAAGACAATCTGATGCCAGCAAAAGGGAGAGATTACGAGACAGAATTCGTGGAAAGCGATTCATCAATCGAACAGAGAGCAGAGAGAGCGAGAGAGAAAGAGCAGAGGACTGTGTCTGACTGCGGCAGAGTGGAGTGGAAATGCGGAGAAGGGGGTATAAATTGAGATTGTTGGATTCAGTAGTGGGGCCGGAAGGGATAGACACACGACACGCGTCGCGTGAGAGGAAACGTTGAAGGGTATTGAAAGAGAGAAGTACGGGGGAAAAGGCTAACGTCGGAACCTGTGACCAGTGCCAAGCATCATTCTCTTCTTTTCTCATATACTATCCCTGCCACCAAATATCCTACAACAGCCCCTCGGACATATCCCACTTGACAACTCAGCCATGCACACAATCAACCCTCTCATCGTTCCCATTCCACCTGAGCCCCGACCTGTGCCTAAACACTCACCATCATCTCTCTTTCCTAGCAACAGAGCGAAACAACCAAGTGGAGGAGAAATGAGGGCCGAAGCATGGAAGGGAAGGAAGATGGAGAAGGACATTCTAGCCATTTTCCGAAAATAAGGGAAGAGATTTGGCTGAAAAGCACCCAAATTGGCTGGTTGTCCTTTATGGAAAGGAAGTTAAAAAATTAGGGTCTAATTGAAAATTTTTTATTCTTACGTCCTTTTCTAAAATAAGCTAAAAACTTAAGACCTTATTTAAAACGTTTCCTTTTAATTTTATATTCCCTCCGGCAGAGACGAAAGCGACGAGAGAGGGCTTCCCCGCCAACCCATAACGGCAGACGACTTTAACCAATGGCCACGCGATTTTGTACTTATGCATGCTGGCGGATGTGGCCGTGTGGGGAGGAATGCAATAAGCTATCGAATAAAATCAAGTTGGTAGGAATGAAATTTATAATTTGACTTCCCCCTATGTGTTCCAATGGGACAGTCTGGTAGCTTTACTTATAGAATAAAGTAAAGTAAATTATCAAATTAAGAGATAAAAATATCGGGGTTATATCAAAAAGTGATTGTTTTTATCATTTAGTGCAATGAGAATATAATTTTTCGACATTCAAAAAAAACAAAGTAATATTTTATTATTTAATGATATGAAAAAATAGATTTTTGAATTTTTTGGAATAAAAAATATAAGTATTTTGTTAAAGAAAAAGACTACTAATCATCTATCCCTCACCACAAGGTTAGGGACAATTCTTTTTTTAGACGTAAAAAAGTCAAAAATGTGCCATAAAGATGATGGTTTTATCTTCTTGCACATCAATACTTTTTATAGATGAAAGTGTCCTTCACCAGGTGAGGGATAGATATATAGTTAGACCTAGCAAATAGGTTGAGTTCACTAAATTCAAGTCGGGTTAACTCAAATCCGAATTTGCTGGTTCCAATCCTAATCCAACTTATTTTTAAAATGAGTTGGAAATCTTTAACCCGCACCTGTTGTGCGTCAAACCCAACCCGACTCGCCTAACTCAAATTTGATGCGAGTTGGGTCAGGTTGACCGGACCTAACATATTTAAGTTCCATTTTGTGTATAATTCTCATTTTATATATTTTAATTTCATTTGTGAAGTTCTCCTTGCATCTAGATTCATTGAAAATGTTGCATTGAATATGAATTTATAATTTATCAATTTTCAAAGTATAAAAATGGGGAATCTATAAATATTTTCTAGCCCATTTTTTGATAATTTAAGATAATCCCTTTTTAATTTTTGTTCAACTGTATAACTCAATATTTGAGTATAAGTATCAGATTCATCAACAATATTGTATTTCATTCATATCTATATTTTAAAAGTAAATTTATATGCCAACATAAAAATAAAAAACACATATCAATATTTTAACGATAAAAACATCATATTTTTAAATAAAGAAATAAGTTTTATATTCTAAGTATTAAAATTTTACATAACTCCTCCACAAAAAATTAAGAGTACATAGTTTATAGCCAACATAAATAAAAAAAGTCACATGAAAATTAAAAAATCATCGTAGTTTAATAAAATCGAAATGGGTTAATTAGGTTATGGTGGGTTAGATTGGTCAACCCTAATTCGACCTGTTTTTATACAGATTGGTAAACCCTAACCCTAACTCAACCCGTATTTCAAACGGGTCGGATTAGGTGGGTCAAAAACAGGTCAGGTCAGGTCAGGCTGGGTTTTTAGTTTTGTCCTTTTTAAATTTGATAGCTTTGATTTGACCTTTTTTATTTTATTGTTTTTTGAAATAAACTTTACCTCACTTTATTAGTAAACCGAAGTTACCAAACAAACCGAGTAAAGTTAAAATATCAAGACCTACCTTTTAGAAAATTTCCCAAAATAAAAAATTACTTCATGAAAAATAATATTAAAAAAAAGACCAAATCCGTCCATCTAGATCAGAAAACACGTTTTTGATAAGATTTATGCAAGAAGTAATAAAACTGTCTTCCAGTTAACCCAAACCTGACCGAGTACAATTTGATTCATTACGTACCCAACAAAAACCAATCCTATGATTGAAAATTCAAACATTGATTACGTCATTTTGCTCAAGTGACCAATCACATACATCAATTGAGTGAACAGCCCCAATATTCTTTTCAGCGAACTACAGGAAGACCCACCTGCCCAAATTAGCGTTCATGCTGTGCATCTCGTTGGCCGTAGCATATATATCCAAATTATAAAAGCCCCCCTCAATTAGATCACATTTGAACCGAGTGGCCCAACATGTACAGCAATTTGGCGACCAAACTGTGCTACCTACTGAGTGAGACACAAAATGGATCCCGTCAAGAGGGAATCATCACGGGTACCCCTTATATAGAGAAGACTTTTCAAATTAATATGTTATCTTTTTATATTCAAGAGAGATTATTTAATACATGAGAAATTTTCAAATAAGGCCTTCAATTTTTGCCTTATTTCAAAAAAAGACAAGTTTTAAACCTTTTCAAATTAATTCCTAAGTATTTCAAGAAATTTTTATTCAAGGACATCTATCCATTTAAAACTATTTTCTAGCAACTTATTTCCTCAATTAGATTAAAAATACCTAAATTACCTTTTATTGAAGAATTTATCATTTAATTCCTCTATTTGTTTTTCTTCGACAACCTCACAATAATCAAGTACAACTAACAACCCTGCTGTGATTGGCTACATGTAGTAATAATTGAAACTATATCATGACTTTAAATGATTAATTATTTTGATATTTTAAAAAAATTCAGAGAAGAAGTTGCCAAAAAGCACCTTTAAATGGACGACTATCCTTAATTAAAAACTTCTTATAAAATTTGAGAAACTAATTTAAAAAGTTTTAAAACATCTATCCTTTTATGAAATAAGATAAAAACATAAGGCCTTATTTGAAAATTTTCCTTTAATACATAAATTACATTTTTCAAAGAAGGCCATCGAGATTACATTTCACAAGCACAAATCCTGTCCCAAATTTACTAGTGTGGGTATAGTGGGCACCACTAGGGCCAAAGACCTCATGGATACCCACGTCATTAAAGAAAATTTGTACTTGTACAACAATACTAAACTTTCTATAAGAAGAAAAAAGGAAAGTTGTGCTGATTTTAGGTACAAAGAACACTGCTCAGTAATCCGGTGCAACATATTTTCCTTGCATAAAAGGGAGAGGATTTTGATTCCCCAAATTAAGAAGGGTAGAAATCTCTCCAGTGGAAGCTGAAATTCAGCTGCCTCTTGTTGCACAAACTAGTCCCCTGCAATTCCACTTTTTGCAATCAAAAAGTACATTTACAAGCACTCAACAATTACCAAAACGATATGAAGCATGAAACAATAACTTGTAAAAATCTAAATACACCTTCAATCCATCTAGCCTTAATTAATTATTATAGAAAAGAACAAAACAACTATCATCAATCACAGGCATTTGAAGCTTCCAAAAGCTTCCCAATGTTGGCTAAGCTTACAGCATTGCCTAAATTATAAGTTTGTAAACATGGCAGCCAAATGCCAAAAGCAATTGTTCCCAAAGGTCAAAATAAATCAATGTCAAGCACATACAGGAGGCAACAACTAAATTTTATTTCCAGAATCAGTTACAGATAAAGTTGGGAAGGAAGCAAAGACTGGAAGAAGACATTCACATGTAAACAATGGAGAAGTAGCAGTGGCTAAAATATTAATCCACCAGGTTTCCACAAAGCAATGAGTGGATGACGGACATCAAGGTCCAATGCTGAAACAAGCCCAAATTTGCAACTGCCAGCAGAACCATATGCGCAACTCTCGGTGGTAGCACGCTTCATTGCAACAACACTGCAGAAGATCCAACTTCACCGGCAACAAAATAAATATCTGTGGTTTTCTCAGTTTATTAGATGTATTCCACAATCAAACTTAATTGCCTATATAACATCCATCCACCCCAAATCACAACAATATATTTTAATGAAACTGAAAGAACGTCTCGCACTGCCTGACCCCACCTCAACTGAATGGTCCCCATCTTTCTCCTTTTTTTTCTTTTTTCCTTTCAACTTTTTCTACCCTCTACATGCTTTCTTTTTTTTTTTCTTTTCCTTCCTTTCTTTTGTTTTTTGGGTTTTTCATCTTTCCTTTTACTTTTCCAATGGAAAACTTGGGTTGAAGTCATTCACATGGCTGATGATGCACTGACTCATCTATTCTGCATTTCCGGCCTGTACCTGGTGATAGAAGGGGCGAAGATCCAAGCAGATTGTGGTTGGTTTGGATTACCATAAAATTCTAACACCAGCCTAGACCCTCCAAACTCCAAAGCCGAAGGATAGCATTCTAGCAAGACACATGAAAGTAATAACTTGTCACCATAAAATATAGTATATGCTTGTACCTGGCACCTTCCTGTGTCTACTGGCACTGAAGCAGTTGCTTCAAACAGCCCCAACAAAGCAGGTCAAGACAGAATGTCTCCTCGTATTCACTGTCATTTATACATCTCCCGCAGTGAACACACCTTGCAATGCAAAATGAGCATGCACGACATTGTTGGGCAGAATTCTGCTTCCCTTGGCAGCTCTGCACCGGACAATCATAAACAAGTCTCAATCTCTGACACTTTGGACACACCTCGATATCAATTGGACACTCATCATCGTCGTTAGAGGGCAATAAGTGGCTACTGTGAAAGAACCGAGGCTTGCGAGCATCTATCTTTCGCTGTTCGTCTACATTCAACAGGGAGATAAGCTCTTCGAAGTGCTGCTGCGTTATACCATAAAGCCCACCAATTCGTAGGCATTTTAACCCCGGCATTCCTGTAGAATTGAATGCCTTCAAGTTGTTCACAAGGCCGCCAATGCTTAATCTTGTACATCCTGGCACGCTCAGCTGTTCAAACAGTAGAAGTACTCATCAGTTAATAACGTCAGGAACCCAAAAGAACAAATAGAAAAAAGAAAATATAAAAAAAAAGGTCAGTTCTTGAACAATCATAATAGAGGTCCTAACATTCCGCCTAATTTTAAACATCACATGATATTTCCAGAATCAATAAGATAAAGTAGAAACATGGCATATGAAGCAAATGAAATAGAGAAGTCTATCATTAACCCATCAGCATATAGGTTAAGATGTTCCCCCAGATAACTAACCACCAGATGATATTTCCATACTCAACTACGAAAAGTACACCATATCATGCTAAATTGTTAGGCACTGTAACTTACAAAGAACCAGGGAAATAGTTCTGTTTTTTTAATCGGTAGAATCAGGGAAATAGACAGGTTACTAAATGGACTAGCTGCATTAATAGGTTGCTTTCACTTATCAGTCCTTATCAGTTTGATAATTATAAGTTTCCATTAATGAAAGCCTCTTGTTACTTATCAAAAAATGCTCAGTAAATAATTAGCAGAGTTGCCAAGCTATTGTATATGCTGCATTCATGATAACAATTAGCATGTAGGATATCAAGTTATCAACACCAAAGACATTTGGATGCATATATATTGTAAACAACAGTATGTCATATGAAACATCACATGATATTTCCAGAATCAATAAGATAAAGTAGAAACATGGCATATGAAGCAAATGAAATAGAGAAGTCTATCATTAACCCATCAGCATATAGGTTAAGATGTTCCCCCAGATAACTAACCACCAGATGATATTTCCATACTCAACTATGAAAAGTACACCATATCATGCTAAATTGTTAGGCACTGTAACTTACAAAGAACCAGGGAAATAGTTCTGTTTTTTTAATCGGTAGAATCAGGGAAATAGACAGGTTACTAAATGGATTAGCTGCATTAATAGGTTGCTATCACTTATCAGTCCTTATCAGTTTGATAATTATAAGTTTCCATTAATGAAAGCCTCTTGTTACTTATCAAAAAATGCTCAGTAAATAATTAGCAGAGTTGCCAAGCTATTGTATATGCTGCATTCATGATAACAATTAGCATGTAGGATATCAAGTTATCAACACCACAGACATTTGGATGCATATATATTGTAAACAACAGTATGTCATATGAAACATCACATGATATTTCCAGAATCAATAAGATAAAGTAGAAACATGGCATATGAAGCAAATGAAATAGAGAAGTCTATCATTAACCCATCAGCATATAGGTTAAGATGTTCCCCCAGATAACTAACCACCAGATGATATTTCCATACTCAACTATGAAAAGTACACCATATCATGCTAAATTGTTAGGCACTGTAACTTACAAAGAACCAGGGAAATAGTTCTGTTTTTTTAATCGGTAGAATCAGGGAAATAGACAGGTTACTAAATGGATTAGCTGCATTAATAGGTTGCTTTCACTTATCAGTCCTTATCAGTTTGATAATTATAAGTTTCCATTAATGAAAGCCTCTTGTTACTTATCAAAAAATGCTCAGTAAATAATTAGCAGAGTTGCCAAGCTATTGTATATGCTGCATTCATGATAACAATTAGCATGTAGGATATCAAGTTATCAACACCAAAGACATTTGGATGCATATATATTGTAAACAACAGTATGTCATATGAAACATCACATGATATTTCCAGAATCAATAAGATAAAGTAGAAACATGGCATATGAAGCAAATGAAATAGAGAAGTCTATCATTAACCCATCAGCATATAGGTTAAGATGTTCCCCCAGATAACTAACCACCAGATGATATTTCCATACTCAACTATGAAAAGTACACCATATCATGCTAAATTGTTAGGCACTGTAACTTACAAAGAACCAGGGAAATAGTTCTGTTTTTTTAATCGGTAGAATCAGGGAAATAGACAGGTTACTAAATGGATTAGCTGCATTAATAGGTTGCTATCACTTATCAGTCCTTATCAGTTTGATAATTATAAGTTTCCATTAATGAAAGCCTCTTGTTACTTATCAAAAAATGCTCAGTAAATAATTAGCAGAGTTGCCAAGCTATTGTATATGCTGCATTCATGATAACAATTAGCATGTAGGATATCAAGTTATCAACACCACAGACATTTGGATGCATATATATTGTAAACAACAGTATGTCATATGAAACATCACATGATATTTCCAGAATCAATAAGATAAAGTAGAAACATGGCATATGAAGCAAATGAAATAGAGAAGTCTATCATTAACCCATCAGCATATAGGTTAAGATGTTCCCCCAGATAACTAACCACCAGATGATATTTCCATACTCAACTATGAAAAGTACACCATATCATGCTAAATTGTTAGGCACTGTAACTTACAAAGAACCAGGGAAATAGTTCTGTTTTTTTAATCGGTAGAATCAGGGAAATAGACAGGTTACTAAATGGATTAGCTGCATTAATAGGTTGCTTTCACTTATCAGTCCTTATCAGTTTGATAATTATAAGTTTCCATTAATGAAAGCCTCTTGTTACTTATCAAAAAATGCTCAGTAAATAATTAGCAGAGTTGCCAAGCTATTGTATATGCTGCATTCATGATAACAATTAGCATGTAGGATATCAAGTTATCAACACCACAGACATTTGGATGCATATATATTGTAAACAACAGTATGTCATATTTGCACACGAACATCATAAAAAAAAAAGAACACAAATTGCATGCACCAACAAATTCCAGAATGATTGGAATCACATGCATGCACGCAAAATTCTACAGATAACGCACATTTTCAATTCCCCTTTCTGAATGTTCATCCTTAGGCCTACCTTTCATCGATCCAATCCTTCACACAAAGCAGCCACTCTTGAATTGGCACAAGCCCCTATTTTTCAGTGTTTAGACATCATTCACCATTTGACTCTATCACAACAAAACAGCACAGTACATAGCCATTAAGCTTTGGGGATTAAAACTAAGGCTACATCATTCACCATTTGACTCTATCACAACAAAACAGCACAGTACATAGCCATTAAGCTTTGGGGATTAAAACTAAGGCTACATCATTCACCATTTGACTCTATCACAACAAAACTGCACAATGCATAGCCATTAAGCTTTGGGAATCAAAACTAAGGCAAGGATCATTACATTTGCTTAATATCTCATATCCCTCATCCACACCTAAGCATTTCCATTGCAACACCTCCCTTCTACATACACATATTGGGCCTCTTTGTTTGCATTAAAATACATAGGTATTGAATAAATAGTAATTGGGATAATTCATGTCATAAGTAGTAAAAATGAAGGCCAAATGTGAATTCCCAAATTTGTCTATCAAAAAAACTCGCCTTGAATGGGAACTAAATCAAGGGAAGATGGAAAATGAATACCCCGCCATCAACCATCAACCTTGTAATCAATCCCTAGGAAAGTCAAGGTTTCATCCATGTCTCCACCTTATTTCATTCACTCCTCGCCTCATATCCTTCAACTCTCATCTCTTTAAAAGTCCTTCCCGGAGCTCATTTGGCTTTGAATTCCTGTACATTCAATTCCCATGTAATCCAATGCAAACAATCAGGCCCATAGGGTCACTTTTCACCCAAGAGGTGCCCCTCAGGCCCTCAAAATTGCTATTGAGGCAAAAATCCAAATCATTGTAGGAGCCACTTGAATGCATGCCAATCAAGGAGAAGAAATAATGTGATCGAAAGAAATTATTCTAGATTAGATTTTGAGCAAAAAAACCATCTCAATCAAATCATGAAAACCATTGATTCAAGGGACTCAACTTTGCAACTGTTTCTTAAGTTAATTTTTTTATGAAACTCAATCTAATAGATTAGTGTCAAAGCATGGTGAGTGAAGATTCATAGGGCTTAGTGAGCACATTGGGGTTAAGACTAATAATAATAGGAACAACAGAAGGTACCTCTCATATGAAAATTTCTTAATATGTTATAAATACATACGTATACATGGATAAAAATTAGACCCACAAATTATATTAGACATAAAGAGGGATAGAGAAAACAAAGTGCAGTAGCAAGAACCATCACTACCATACAATTAACCACCATGAATATCATATCTAAGCATCCATAAACCATGACATCAAAACACAACAAACAACACTATAAGAAGTATGATACAGAGCATATGATAAGCAGTGAAATAACACGGTGCTGTATCAAATTCATAGAAGAAAAGGTTTCAAGGATAAACCTTGGTAAGTCTGGGGTTGCTTTCAAGCACGCGCCTTAGACCATCATCAGTGATCCTTGAACACTCCACCAGGCTCAAGGATTGCAGACAACCCTGAGCTCTTCCAGTCAGCTTTAAAAGCTCGTGATCAGTAATCCTCTCATTCAATGGCTGATCTATGTGAATGCTTCTCCACAGGAGGGCATCACCTTGAACAGCGTCGCGAAAGGACCTGCAAACCCTTTCCGCAGACAGAAGATCCTGGGCCTCCAAGTAACCAAGCGAAAGCAGCAAAGCATCATGTGGGGCTCCCCCATCTCCATCAGAGCAACTTGCAGCGCTCTCACCCGTTTCTTCGGGTGGATTGCTTGAAACCCGATTCGAGTCTTCATTGCAAACGCTCAAAATCTCTTCCACATCCCAAATTGACTCGAGATGCCCCGTTCCATCGGATCTCCACCCCGAATTCGGGCTCTCGCCAATGCCAACAACCCCATTATCCAACGATCCGAACACGATCCCCGGATTCCAGATCAGATTCAACCCAGACTCCGCCTCAAAATCCTCAAGCCAATCCGCGATCGCGGTGAACGTCGCGCTCAGATCCATGCCAAAGGGATCCGACGGCAAGAGATCAAGGATGTCATTGGCGATCGGCTCGCCGCCGCCGCCGTCATCGCCTCGATCCCTCATCCTAAACCCATACGAATCCTCCATCCCGAACGCGTCCCCAAACAGCCGATCAGCGATCCGGATCGAAGAAGCCCAATCGCCCTCCGCCGGATACATCGCGCAAGGTGAGTAATTCAAAGCCATTGCAGCGTTCAAAGCTCAAAAGATTTCCCTCTCTACCCCCTCAAAGAAAACGCCGAAAACCCTAACGATTCTGCAAGAAAACCCTCGATTTCGGATGAGTGGAAAAAAAATAGATCACCTAAAACTTCACGGAGCTTCTTGATCAGAACTTGCAGCAATCTTGAAAACAAACCCTAACCCTAATCAGATGATAGTTCTGGTAGCTTTTCGCCTCTTTTTTTTTTGGGGTTTTGAACAGGAGCTAGCTAACCCTAATGAAAACTGAAGGAAGACAGCAAGAATGAGGAGAAAACAGAGGCCCTTCTCGTTGGAACCCTAGAAAGCAGAGATCGATCGGATGCAGCAAAGAAGAGGACAAGCAAGACGATCAGATGCCTGCAAAAGGGAGAGATCACGAGAGGGAGAGAGAATTCGAGCGATCGAAAAGCGATCGATCGAAGAGAGAAAAGGGGAAGTGAGAGATTGTAGAGAGAGGGAGGATTGTAGAGAGAGAGAGAGTGGAAATGCGGAGAAGGGGATGGGAATTGGAATTAGTAAGAGGAGAGAGAGATACACGCGTCGCGTGAGGGGAAGATTTGGGAGGAAAGAGAGAGAGAGGAAAGGTTTTGGTTTTGGTTTTGGTGTGGGAAAGAAGAGATGTTAAGGCTTGATATATGGCGATGTGAATTTCACTCGAGGCTCGCTTTCTTTCTTTTGTATTCCGTTTTCCACAGTTACGTATGTATTGTAACGTATCATTGTAGCGAAAGGGAAAGGAAAAGAGAGAGAGAGAGCGGTGGGGCCCTACAGCGTTGGGCGCCAATTCACAAACCAATAGCCGCGCGATTTTGCGCATGGGCGCGCGCTGGCGGGAACTCAGGTTCGGTGGTTATTGTTATTTGGGCTGTGGATTTGGTTACTGGGTTTGGTGACGTTAAAATGATGATTCATGTTTTAGGTTTGTGTTTTGCTGCGGCTTTTTTTATTTTTTAAGTATAACTAATAAGTACTAGTACAGTAATCAGTGACTATGGCGGGTAATTTCATGCGTAGTAAATTAAAGTTTCGTACATTAAAAATGTTATAAAAGTATTTATTTTCGTAATCTACGACTTAGAATGGCTATAGAGAAATGGGGATAGAAAAGGAGATGTGAATGAAGAAAGATGAGTACTTTGATGAGATAGAAGAAATGAGAAGATAGTTATAAGAGATGGAGAGTAAGAACAAAATGTGAAACTTTTCAAAAATGAAAAGATAATTTACAATTAAAATCATAACTGACTGTTAAAAGTTGAGCTAAAACCTTTAGCTTTATTATAGTGTAATTGGCATTTTAGAAAATCTCTATGAATTAATTTCTGCAATCAAAAGCAATATAAAAAAGACAATTTTGCTTTTATGTTGTATAATATCCTCCGCATAAAAACACAATCCAGTGCATGAGGCTCCCTCCCACCACTATTGAACAAGGTTTGGAGATGATTCAAATGTATGCAGACTTAACTTTGTTTACACATTTTGAACCCACGACGGCCAAGTCACAGTGAAAGAACCTTATCTTGCCCTCCACATATAGGATATGAATGGTGTTTTACCCGAGTAGCTAGACATGTTAGTTGTCACTGGGAGATCGAGAGTTTGACCCCAACCTTCTCCTTTTGTTGCATATGCAAGTTTTCCTCTCTCACATTTGTGAGTTCACATCTCCTCGCATGTGCAAATTCTCTCCTAGTATTTGTCAATTCTTTGCCGATTCTCCCCATATATACAAGTCTCTAGGGGACCCAACCCCTTTAAATGGGAGTATACATTTATAGGGTAATACTACTATGCATCATTCCCTCGTTATATAGTGAGAGATAGATATATATTTGGAAAGATTTATGCACAAAAAGAAATTTCATTTATGGTATTATAAAAAAGAAAATCTTTATATATAAAAAGGGAAAGCCACATCATTGTCCCTCACCACATGATGAAGAAATGTTACACAGTAGTATTCCCCACATATATATTTGATATCAAATATCAACAAGTGATTGAAATAGAATCAAGTTTCTTGATTTAGGAAAACATGTGAATATATGTGATTTTTGTCTGCACGGGTTATTATATATACACTATAAAGGCAAGATTATCATCTTTCATGTTGCCCATTTTAATATACAAGTATGGTCAAAACCTTTTTTAACCCTAGCAAGGGAGTTGTTACCACAAGCGTTCATGTTACCCATTTTAATATGCAAGTATGGTCAAAACCTTTTTTAGCCCTAGCAAGGGAGTTGTTACCACAAGAGAGCGCGCCACACCCGCCCCCCCCCCCCCCCCCCCAACCCCCAACATGTGGGAAAAAAAAAACTTAACCATACGAGGAAGAGAGTTTACACATGTGAAAAGAAAGTAAGATTTTGTGGGATTGATAACCAAGCAACCCTTGGTTTTCCATTGATATGAGTGAATTGATTAGGTGTAATGGAAGATTTTCGGATTAGAGAGAAAATGCTCTGATTTCTTCAAAGTATAATTTTCATTTTTTATATATTGTGATGATTTTTCTAAATAGAGAGAGAGAGAGGGTGAAATTAGATAGTTAGAAAGGATTCAGGCACCAATAGATAGAGATTTCACTTCAGTAAAAGGTCTTTAAGTGTAATTAGGAATGTAAATAGGTGTGGTCCATACTCGAAATGGGCTAGCACACAATTAAATGTATACACCGTTCAGATCAAAATCTAAGTATATTAACATAAATTAATATATTTTTATATTGTTATATTACAAAATAGTGCACATATCATTCTCATACGTTGTATTAGATAGGGACCTGATTAGACGTGTCCTAAATCTCTAATTATCAACCAAGTTCAAGGGAAGAGGGTCCAATCCAGATACCCTTCGGTATCTTTTGCCGTGACATAACTCATTCCTGGGCAAATATGTGAGAAGTGGTTACAAATTAGCTATCTCTAAAAAAAGCAAAATTCAAAACAAATCAATTTTATTTGGCAATATTCTAGATAGCTGATTAAAACGATGACCCTTAACTTTAATGTTTTTCTTTAATTCAAAATCTTAAATCCATTGCTTAGATAGGTGATATGCACCATCCTTGGAGGTCCAAAGGTCCCCTAACTATAATATATTTTCGTGACATTGTAACTGTCCAAGTTGTACTAGTGTTCACCATTTGATTATGGTTACTTGAGCAACGAAAATACTCACCTAGTTAATCAGTCACACCTGATATAATTTGACATATGATTCTCTTTTTTGACATCAACTCCTATAAAGTTTTTAAAGTAAGTTTTTTATAAGGGTTTTAAAGTAAGTTTTTATCTTTGGACCATCAAATGAGAAATTATCTTCATTTATTCGCATGCATCATCCATTCATCACATTGGTTACAAAGGTAAGAATTGAAGGAAAAAAGAAAAAAGGAAGCATTAGGAAGATGGATACATAAAAAACAATGTTGTTGGATTAGCAAGTCAATGCTGCCTGTCAAAAATAAGTTGAATTCAATAAAAGAGGAACCCATCATCATCAAATGAGAGGGCATTGGATCCAAAACCACCCATTTAATGAGGAATTAAGTTGTTTCTAAAAGAAGAACAAGACAGATCATCATTGAACTCTTCATGCTGGCACGTGAGAAGTTGATTAAATTACAAATGCCAGTTGATTAGGTAAAAGTGACTGGCTTGTTTGGCAACTCTGATCTATTTGATATCTTTGCATCAGTTTGAACAGAGTTGTTTTTCCATCAGATGACGTTACAAATAAACCATTCAGTATTTTTTAAATATCCAAGCTTGTCTTATAATAAAAGATATATGTGCAAACTTCTAAAAGAAAATTTAAAAGTTACTTCTAAAACAATTCTAAGCCGATTGTGTTGAAGTCATCATTGACTCAGCCCAATCGCTGGAGGGGTTGGACCGGTGGCCATATGTTGGGTAGATTTCCTCGTTATGTTAGGTTTCCCTATTTAGATTTAGGATTTTTCTTTTATGGTTTGTTTCCTTTTTTGTAGGATTATTTATTACCAATTTAGTTTATAATTTTCCTACATATTGGTAGACATAATTCAATTTGCATAGAAAAGTGATTTGAGTTGTATTCTCAATTATTCTCTCTTCCTTCCCCCTCAGCAGAATGGACCTTATTTTTAACCTTTCCAATTGACACACTTGTACAAAAAGACAAAATAATGTTTGCAGTATTAGGGTGTTGCACCAAATTGTTCCTTGTATACACTAGTCGAATGGCATCCGGAGTGTGGTCGGATGGTAAGGAGGTTTGCCAATCCTAATCTCATTAGATATAGTTTAGAGGGCATTCATAAGGAATATCTGCTGTTGAGATCTCATTTACACAGGGGGCAACAAGTTGATGTCACACTGCCCAACCCATCTAAGGTAAAAAACACTATCAAAAGTGTCCCCATTGTGTGTGTGTGGGTGTGCCCATTGCCACCCTGGACAAGGGCTTCACCATTCAAAACCGTGCATGACAAACATATAGTGTGATTGGGCGTGTCAAGATTACCGATCACCTGGCCTCAGCCGTTGGCCTATTGGATTGTGGGTGTTGAACGTTGGACATTTTATTTTGATCCTTACACCTTAAATTCGCCCTTGAAAGTGATTTATTTAAAATTTCCCAACGGGTTGAGCTGTACATGTGATATCCTTAGGTTATACAATATCGCACACATTTTGTCGTATGATATTCTAAGACAGTATGATATTACATATATCAACATGTACGATATTTTAGAGTTGTGCGATATCTCGTTATTACTGTACGAACAATTACGTGAGAAATATTAACATTTCAATTGTTCTAGGGCAATGTTAAGTCCAATGACAGTTGTATGATCAATATCTCTTTATTCTTCTAAATTGTTACTATATCTTGTTTCAGCTATGAGGGCATGCCCTTGTGCTGTTATCTTCTTATTTTTATTTAAAGTAGCACATACATGTAAGAAGAGAGATATGTCTATTTATCAATTCCTGGGGAGCGAGGTGACATCTGAGGTTGTCTTAAGCAACCCATGTTATCATGTCCTTGTGCTGCATGGTGAAAACCCTGGAGATTTCAATACCATGGCGGTGAGGGGCACTTGCGTAGCTTTTTCTCTTTACACATGAACATTCATCTTCTATATGTGACCATGTATGGTTTATCTTCTTTTGCATATGATTATTTCCAATTATGTAACCAGTCCTCAAGAATTCCCATGCGCCACCCACCCCCCCCCCCCTCCCCCGCGGGAAATTTCCCGGGTCTGTCTCTGCACGCCCTCAACCTATGGTAAAGAATAGATGCAAATAAAATTTTGTGTATGTTTATATGTATGTATAGACACACACCTAAAGTTTGATTTTTAGAATCTAAACATAGGCTACTGTTATTTCAATATTTAATGATG
The DNA here is from genome assembly GCA_037013555.1 of Sextonia rubra. Lineage (NCBI taxonomy): Eukaryota > Viridiplantae > Streptophyta > Magnoliopsida > Laurales > Lauraceae > Sextonia > Sextonia rubra. The sequence goes on from JASUAD010000010.1 coordinate 8,685,947, forward strand.
CATATTTCTATTTTTTTTCTTTTATTTCTATAACCATAATGTCTCCAAAATTGGTTGCCCTACCAAGATGGCCAGCCACAGTTAGGTTTATGCTAAAATATTATGAAAAGAAAAAAACAATTTTGCCTCCATCCATCAAGCATAAATGGGTATAAAAGCATAAAAAAAATACCATTATTTTATCCCAAGCCTAAATAGTCTCTCCCATGTAGTCTAATTACATTTCTTCGAACTTTCACTAATCCAACGGTAGGTCGTGCACAATATAGAGTTAATCAAACTAGATTATAACCATATTAGTTCATTATTATTATGATCGTCTAGATGAGATGAAATGAATCCCATTTATGTAGGTTTGTCTCTCCCATCTAATGTAGAACTGCTTCATCTCAGCCAATGCCATTGGAATGCATCAATCCAATGCAAATATTGGTTAATAATTGAAATCATTAGTTCAATTCCCAAATAGACAGTAGCCACTTTTTACACATATGCTACACCAAATCCCTAGCAAAAGTTATTTGCATATGCTCGAGTCTAACAACTGAATCCCAAGTTATTTATATATGTTTTTATTCTAAATTTATTAATTTATTTTTTAACAAATTATTGTCATTGGTCATTATATATGTGTTTTTACGAGAACTAAAGAGTGTTTCCAAAAGAGGTCAGGTCCTAAATTCATAACCATTTAGGTGGAGTATAAAGAGCACCAATATTAAGGTTTATTATTGGATAATTTTATATTAATTTTTGAAATCACTAGTTCAATCCCAATTAGATAGTAGGCATTGTTTATGATACGCCACACCAAATACTTAAAAAACTATTTTGATATTATGTAACTCTAACATCCAAATTCTTATGTGTTTAGTTACATTTTCATTCAAACGCAAAAAATCTCAACCTTTCCTGCAAGTAAATAGTTATTATACCATCATTGCAATTGAATATAAAAATACATACAATGCAAAATACATCTAAGTGCACTTAAGGGAAAGAGTAAAAAGAGCTTGTAGAAAACAATTTCCCATATAAAAAGGGAATTAGGAAAGACGAAATGTTTCAAACAAGAGGTCCACGGATTGCCTTTTGTATGATGCTTGCAATGGCGGACCTAAGAATTTTGTTTGATGGATGCAAATCCTAGTAAGTAATTTTTGGTATTAGGGCAAACTAATAATTTTTATGTGGATGTTTAGGATGAACCCACAAATTTTTATAACTTTTACAAGCGTGGGTTGACGGTTGTAGCCACACCCCCGTGGCTACACTTCAGTCCGCCCCTGGATGCTCGAATTTTTGGTGGGAGAGGAAAGGAAAAATGCTTTGGTTTTCAAAGTTCTTCTTTTATTATTTGACAAGCAAGTTTTCTTGAGAAAAGAGGAGAAAATGTACTTGAGCCAATAAGGGATTTAGGCAATATCTTAGTGTCGTATGGTAGAGAGGAAGTGGTAGGCTTCTTCTTTTGCAGACAGTACACAAACATGTTGTTATAGTATAATCTATTTATTACATGTGGAATATTGCCTGATCAAGACTTTTAAAACACATAAATACAAGTATTACCCTTCATTTGTATTTAACAAATGGTGCATTTTCTACCTAACCGATTATTTGCAAGTCACAAATCAAATTATAATATATTAATGTAGAAGGTTTTTTATACAATTTTGACCAAGTTCCTTTCAATTTTTACTTTTTTATTGAACATTGGTAAAAAGCTAAAAAAGGCATAAGTAGTGGGACTGCACTCAGAACTGTTGAGTTTTAAATAATACATATAAGCATCGCACCACACAATAATAATGTATAATTTTTTTTTAATTCATAATTAGTTAGATGGCACCGGACTCTAGCTTTGTGGATTATGCTGCTGCTTAGAATGGGTAATTGTGCTAGTGGTATCATTATGGTGTTGTCTTTATTTATTGTATCACAACACAAATCTCTAACTCTTTCTATCTTTTTATTTAAATGATTGACATTTGATCAATTCAATCTCCTTACACCGTCATAATTGAGTACTCCACAGTCCACACCCAATATGACCTTCATACGCCATCATTCTAAATGCTTTTTGTTTTTTTAATGGCCTAGGGTATCCATCGCAAGCCTGGCCTTCGGACCTTTGGCCCCCGGCTCAGGAGTTATCTGATTCTGACGAACAAGGACTATTTTCTAAAAGGTACATACATAACCACACACATAGTACCCGGATAACATAAGAGGAGGGAGTCGAACTTGAGACCTTGAAAAGTAAACCCCAGGCTCAAACCAACTAAGCCACCCACTGCATTGACAGCATCATACTAAATTCTAGAGAGAACTAATTCTAATAAACTCTTAAATTTTGATGAATAGAGGTAACAATTATTTGATTAGACTGATTTTTGGCTCTCTATTCTCCCCCAAATCGATCCCTCCCTTTAGTATCAAAATGGAGGCCTTTTCTAGTGTGTCTCATTATTGCAATTCCACAATCACCGTCAGATTATATCACTAGTTGATGAGAAGAATCATTACTGATTACTCAGTGTGTACATGTACGTAGGGTACATATCATTTTGTCCATGTGCTTTTCGTTTGTTTTAGAGAGAGAATGGGAGTTGGAGTTCTGGTGGGGTGAGATAAAAGGGAGGAATAAGCAGTTAGGTTAGCTGAGTGGAGTTAGAAGAGGTGCATCCCATCTTCCTGATCAGGGTAACCCACCTCTCCAAGTTTCTACTTCTCCACAGCCCCACGCCACCTACAAGTATGTCTCTTACCGCACCATCTGCCTTTATTTATTCCACACACCTGTGTGGAATCATCCCTCAATATAATATGAGGAACCCATGGATTATAAACATGGACCAATGTTTTGATGTCACTTTCGAAGACTTCTCTTTTTGACGACAATGCTGAAGAAGAATGAAAGTTGGGATTCTTATTCAAGAGAAGATTGAAAGAGCAAATGTGTGCCATGGGTTATCCTCTATTTTGATAACTTGTATAGCAAGCTGCTGTTCAACTCTGTACATGTGGGGTCCATGATTTGGTTATGATATATCTAGGCTAAATTGAAATTTAGTGAAGAAAAATCCTTTGGTGATGTGGCGGGACCATCGATTTGTGGTTTTTAATAAGACGATTGGGACTCATCTAGACCACGTGTCTTGTGATCTCCTCCTTAGTCTCTTCACAGCAATCATCATCTATTGTTCCATATGTGGTGTGAAAGTGACTGCAAGCAACTTGCTAAAGTTTGACCAAGACCTCCACTTGGCCTGAACTTGTTCCAAATGAACAAAAACCTGCACCTTATCCTGATGAGAAGAAATGTTTTTTTTTTATTATGTTAATTTTCTCTCGGCTAATCCAAGATCACCTACATCCTCACAAATCGTGGGTTTATTTATTTATTGAAGATCATAGGAAAGTAAGGCCCCATTTACATTGCTGTATTTCATCCCTTCCTGACCATCTCTTTAATAATCTTGAGACAGCTCATCTAAGTAGGAAAATCTATTTCAAAGAAATAGATGAAGGATATAAGGTAACTATATATGGAATTTCAATTATTGAGGTGATTTTATATATGCGTTTTCCATTTTTCTTGATTCTATTTTTAAAAAATAAAAGTTATTTGATGCTCATTTTTTATTGTATTCTTTTTATCTTCATTTTTAACCACCCTAGATATGAATTCCTATATATTGCATGCAAATAAACAGCCTCGAATAGGTTTGAAGGGTGAACCGGTTTTTTTTTTCTTTTTTTTTTTTTTTCTGGAGGCTTGAAGGGTGAACCTTAACTGAACCAATCCGAAAATAAAGGGTTCAACCCCATCAGTGAACTACTGTTACTTGGGTTGGTCTTGAATTGGCACCCCTTTTTTGGGGTGGCCACAAAATCCTTCTGTGCTCAATTTCCACCAGCCAAACATTTGGCGACAATATATAACGAGAGATTCCTAGTCAATGTACACACGAATCTGTCTGTTTTAAACCTGTGGGTGCACTTTTGCTTGACCAGTGGTTTGAAATCCATGCTTACCGGAAGAGATTGAAGTTGAACGAATAGAGTGATCGAGAGAATGGACGTACTGCATTGACTCAATGTAATTAGTCATTTGGCATTACGGGTATTCATGACTCAGGCAAGCCCGAGCCCAATCTAGGCCCAGCCCGCTTTTGATCGGGTTTGGATTATGTGAAATAAAGCCCAAATCTTGGCCCGGCCCGACATGAATAAGGGGTGCATGTGATTTAATTTAATTAGGCCAAATATATGCTAGAAAGTCAACGAAATTGACAGAAGCCTGGTTCAGCCTGACCCGGCTGACTAGATGGGTAGGCATGGCCCTAAGTTTAATGGCCAGTTTGGGCTTGGGCCGGTACTAGCCCTCCCTTTCTGAAGCTGGGCCAGGCCAGCCTGCCCGACCCGGCCCATGAATGCCCCTATCTGGCATGGAAATAATTATTATACGAGATAGAGCATAACTCAAGATGAGACTCAGAAATTATGGGCAAAGGTTTGGACATAAAACAGAAAATGGCGAGAAATCAAAAGAAGTCTGGGCAAATACACTATTAATACAATTTACTTAAAAATGTATAGGGCAGAAACTGGCATATGTTTCCATATGTACAGGTAATATTATATATTATTTCTATTTTTGTGAAATCCATTTACATGCTCTCGAGTGGGCATTTCATGATCTCAACTTCTTTTATATTCTTAAGATCAGGGCGGCATTTACAAATGACTAGTATGGCATTCAGCTATGTTTTTTTTTCTTTTTTTTTGCTTCTGGTATGTTTCTCGCTAGGCTTGTCAACTTGTTTTAGGGCATATTTGGATACTATTTTCATGTAGTAATCCTATTTGATTTTCCTTGATTGTAAAAAATTCAAGTTTGGTTGGAGGGAGTAAAATTTAGAGAAAATTGTCATAATCCTCTTAACCTACAAAAAATCCTACATTCCATTGATTCCTCCGTCTCTGCCTCCCCACATTGAATTTTTCAAATCCAGGAAGACAAATAAGTAATTAAGGGTGAATCATGTGTTTTCCAAACTTTAGATATGGTGATTTCTCTTATAAAAAAAAAATCCTGAGAAATGATAGCATTGATCTAATGGAATAAAAGAATCCTCTAGACATAGAGTTCCTTCCGGTTTACCAAACCTGTCACATAGGATGGTTATGAGATAAATTGTAAGATGGAGATTGTAGCTAGCATTATTGTAATTTGAAAAGCCCAAAAACCATGAGCTTTTTTAACTTCATGTAAAATACAAAGGTGGGGTAGGATTCCATTTTGAAAAGAGTGCCCTATTATTAACTTACATTTAACTTGTTATACTTTTTATTTAAAGAAAGTTAATGATCGACTATACATTTTTTAACCCTATAATGAAATTAAGAAACAAAATTTATACAGTGCAACTACTTGTTTTGTAGCTTATCATAGACAAGAGTAGAGAAATAATATTTGTGTAGTCCTACTACTTTTTTGTAACCCATGATAAACTAGAATGGATTAACACGAATTGCAATCCATGATTCCTACCCAAAAAAATTAATGCTAGCCTATAAAAATATATACAAAACCAATTTAAAATTAATTACAATACTACAACCATTAAAAATATCTTAATCTTAATCAAACCACCAATTTAAAATAATTAACAGAAATAGGTGAATATAATTTATCGAAGCATTAGGATCCACTCTTTCTAATGATCTAGCATACTTATGGCTTAGATCATCTCCACTAGAATCCAATCTAAAGAGAAAGTAAGGTTAATTTTCCAAATTAACTACTTAGATTGGATTATCTTCTCTTCCTAACACTTCCAAGCATTCCCTATATTTAAAAGCGAAAATATAGAAAAGATGAACCATCTGCAAAATAAATAAAAGATTGAGCTTCACCTTCTCCTCAGAGTGCAGATCAGTTGCATCACATGCATCTTCTCTGAGAAAGATGGGAAGGGGTGGGAAGGGGTAGGACGTGTGTGTGAGAGAGGGGTTTCGTATGGGACATGGGGCAATGTATGGGGTGTCCAACCCTTCATTATTATTCTTATTATTTGCAACTTTTCCTCCTGAATTTAGATAAGAGTTAGAAATCTAGCTTTGGGGAGAAAAATAAGAGACAATAAAGAAGGAATTGTGAAGATTCCTCTATAGTTCCTTGTTGCTCAATCTCCTTCCATAGTGGGCCCACCTTTCCATCTATGTGGAACTCGTTACCGTAGATTAAGCCTTTGATTACAATGTTGGAAAGTCTTCTCTCTTTCAAACTTTTCAAATTCAAAAATTTTAAGTTCAGATTTCAAAATCTTTGATTCCTTGATCTCCAAGTTTTCATATCGTGGACTCCTCTTTTTCAATATTTTTTAATCCACAAAAGATAAGAAATTTCTTGGCAACATTTGGTGGGTCCCATGGGATGTCCCACATTGTGATTCATGCCCAAGGTGGACCCCACATGGTCTTCATCGTTTCTTCCAAATTGACTTTCATGCGGGCTCTGAAAATCTAAATTTTTATGCACAAATTAATAGAATAAACTTAAAAAAAAATTCGAGAAATTGGAAGCAATAATCTGATAATGAGAAAAAAACCCATTTTACATAAAATAATGCAATTTGATGAAATTAATGCAGTTTTATTATAAAACCAGCTTTAAATACTGTGACATAGAAAATCAATGAAATGACCCTAAATAAGTCCCCAATTTTACATAAAATTATAAAATTAAAATGTAATTTTGTGGACTTGCCATAACCCCAAGCATAGTTGGTACAAGAATTGATGATGATGATAATCATGATTAAACTATTATTATATACATATGCTTTGCATAGCCATGGAAACAAAGCTTCAAAAGTTGTGGACATTAAGGGCTTGTTTGGCATTGTTCTTAAATTTATGTTCAGATCTAGTTGTGCTAGGATCAAATTGTGTTGTGACTAAACTTTGCAAAACTTATATGGCAATATTATATTAAAATACTTTGCTGAGAATATGCCATACGAAACTTATTTGGTAACGGTATAAAAAGTTTCCTTCATCTAAAGGACGCAAGAGAATCATCAGATCTAAAAAGTAGAACCCACCTTTTAATGTTTGTGGTACTTTATTATTGACATACTTAGGACCTACTTATAGAGGTTATAACGTAATACCTACCATTAAAAATTAGGACATGGGGCCCATATACATAGGATTTACAAGGTTGGCTTACCTTTATAGTAAATATAGGACCTATCTTTGTAAATTACAAAATGGTAAACATATTTGGGAATTATAATATGGGTCTACATTCATCAGATTTATAATGTAAGTCCCGCCTTTTGTAATTGTAATTAGGAGGCTCACATTTAAAAATTATAAAGTGGAGTCACACCTGTTGTGATTTTATACATAGGATCCATATTTAAAAATTATAATGCGGTGCTCACCTTTGGAATTTATAATTGTTTTTAATGTAGGGCTATTCGATTTGCTGAATATGAACACGAGACTCACTTTAAATATTACATGGTACCCACATTTAAAAATTAAAACATGGGGCCGCATTCATAGGAGTTACAATGTGGCTCTACCTTTTGTAATTTTTTTTAAAGACTTTTTTTTTTTGAAAGATTAGATTTTTTTATTGATTAAATATTTTTTAAGATAAATATTTTTAAAAAAAGGTTAAATATTTTTTAAAAAAGGTTAAATATTTTTTTGAAAGATTAAATATTATCTTGGAAGATTTTTTTTTGAAAAATTAGATATTATTTTAAAAGATATTTTTTTGAAAGAGCAAATAATTTTTTTGAAATATTAAATAAATTATTTAGAAGATTAAATATTTTTTTTGAAAGATTAAATTTATTTTTACCATATAACCCACATTTAGAAATTAGAACATAGGGCCCACACTTAAAGAATTTATAACGTGGTCCCACTATTATAAAAAATTAGGAATTATAATATTGGTGCACCTTTTGTGATTATTACTATGAATTCACTTTAAAAATTAGGTAATAGAGTTACCTTAAGATAAGTAGGAAACAATTGTGTCAGCAAGTTGTTTTTATTAGTTTTTTTTTTTCGAGTATCTTATGCCAGCAGGTTAAGATTTTGAAATTCCTTTCGGCAACCAAAATTCGAAACAGTCATTTGCATGCATCAAATATGTTTTTTGCAGGATTATCTTTGTGGAAAAATGAAAATATTTAAATGGTACAATGTCAAACACGTCCTAAATTGTTTGAGACTTAACACTAGGCCCTAAAAGGCATTATGTCTAAACTCTAAACCCTAAATCCTTAAAATTACAAAAAACAAATTATATTAATTAACATCAAGTCGATAATTGATAATGATGCAAAATAATATATATATTTTTTTGCCCCATTGTTAGGGTTGTAAACAAGTCAGTGTCGGTCCAAGTCCATGGTGGACCTGAAACTAGAGCCGTCAGTAAGAGGATGGACCTAGAACTGAAATTGGTTTGAAACTAATTTTCTGGATTCTAAACTGAAACCGCTAAGGAGATGATAAACCCAAAATTGGAACAAGAATAGGTTTGAAACTAATTTCCTAGATTTGAAACGGGAACCATTAAGGAGATGGTGAACCCGGAATCGGAACCATGTATGGGATGCGTTCGGGTCCGGGTTTGGATTTATGTGGAGAATATTTCAGAGAAAAGCTGACTTAAGAAAAGAAAAAATTTGTTTTAAAATTGGGGTAATATGTCGCGTCTTGGATTGATCGGCTGGAACGAAGGTGGAATTAAACCTAGAACCGTTTAAGCCACGGGTTGAAAAATAGGATCTAGACCCAAATCCGTTTTTTTATCAGGACCTAAATCTAGTTATTAACGGGTTGGAACCATCGGATAATCGAAGAATAAGGGACCCATTTACAACCCTATCTATCGTATCCCGAGGGTAGGTAAGGGCGTAGCTAGTGCAGGCCCGAGGGCTTGGGGCCTTGGCCCATCCATAGCTCTGTAAGAGTAGATCCCTACCCAGCCCATTTGACAGCTCTCCGTTGTGCTATTTCTTTTGGTTGACCCCTGTTGATTCTAAGTGGAAAAAAGATCAGAACTGCAAAGATAGCAATCAAGAGCAAGACATGGATTTGGTTTCTCTTCTCAAAGGCCTGGTTCCTTCTTCTAACTCTGTAAGTAGTTTCTGATTCGATTAACAAATCTCAATCCACATCACTTTCTTCTTCTTCTTGTTAAAAATCTGATTTTTCTTGTACCTTCTCTTCCTTCTCTTACCATCTCCCCTTCTTCTTTGATGATTTGCTTAGTTCGCTATTCTCTTCTCCTTCTTCGGCTACTTAGCTATAGCTGGCTCTTTGATCCCTGGAAAGATTGTCCCTGGCGCCCTCCTTTCCGACGGGTCTCGACTCCACTACCGCTGCAATGGTCAGTTCTTCGAAACCCATTTCTTTGTTCATGTTCATGTTCTGTTTTGGCCACTATTGGGTATTTATAAAAACTGGGTGTTTTTGCCCAATGTCTGTTTTTAAGTAGAGAGGAATGGGAAATGATGCAGTGGGACAATGCTGGCCATTTTGCATTTTGGGGTGATCTTGTTTTGGATGGTTGGATGTAGATGTGATGCAATGGGTTCAATGTTGCTGACCATGATTGGACATTCCCAGAACATCTGATCTCAAGTCTGGAGTTTCTGAGGGCAAGAGTCAGATTCCCAGAGCTCAATTATAATTTCATCAGTCTAGTCACTATAAACTGTGACATTTTCCTTTCTTTAATCACACATTTTAGATGCGTCACGGTGACCATAACTCTTATTGGAGTGAGTTTTCTTTGATGATATAACAAGGTGGAAGAGTGATTTTTGAGCGTTTTGGATTTCATAGGAGAGCCTCATTGATGAATTTTTATCATGGTTTTAAGAATTGTGCAAGTTGGAGTCCGCTTGAACTCCGGACCTACAAAGTGTAGTCAAACCCTCACCAATTCCTTTGAAGGATGGGCAAAAATTAATACACATATATACATATGTAATATATATATATTTTTTTTAATTTCATATTGTGACAATATGTGGGAGTTCTTCTGGTCCCTTTCCACCAATTTTGGAAGGTCACATCCACATTTTTTAAAAAAACTTTGCATTAAAAGATTGTAGGTAGCATTTATTCGATTCAGTAAAAACCAAATGTGGCCACTTATTTCTACTTAAATTTATTCTTAATATACATGAGTCTTAAAATTTTAGAATCATAGGACAAGGACACCATTTTCTATGTTTAAAGATTTAATTTACTATTTCTTTGAACTTTCCAAAAAAATATTATTTCTTATGCACCAGTTCCCATACAACCATGCTGACTCAGCTTGATTCAACTCGATGCGAACCTAGTCCACTCAAGTTCGAGTTTTGAAACCTTGTTTTATGGTGATGTACTCAGAGAATCTGAGTCCTGCCCTTAGAAAATCTGTCAATTCTGAGCAAATGGTTGGGATATTTTTGTTGATATCCTCCAGTTTGAAGGTTCTTGATTCGAAGGCTATACTCATCTCACCAATGTGCTTTTTGGCCATATGTGATTGAAAGTGGACCTTTATTGTCAAACTCTACACTTTGCTGTCAATTTTATAGGCCCCTTATGAGATAGTTGTCATAATCAAATAAAGTTGATGTTGTAGCTGTACACTAGATATGGAATGAACACAACCATGTGAGCTGGGACTTTGATAAAAATGTTAGAATAATTTGGTTGATCTGTCCAGTTTGCTGACACTTGGTTTGTTCTCTATGATCATACAGCCACTTCACGTTTTCATACCAGATGCAATCAAAAGCGCACCTCTGCTATCGAACCATCCATGTTGGTGTCTATTTTATGGGCTCCTTATGACATGGTTTTGATCATCAAGCCAATGTGATATTTGAGCCATTTATAAGTTATTTAATGGCACTATTGAATAAAAAAAAGGAATGACCTTCCTATCTAATTATCTATAAAAGAAAAAGTGAAATGGGCCCTACAACCTTTAATACAATGATTAGGCTTGAGTCTGTCCAAAGAAAAAAAAAGAATCTCACAAATCACAATTATTTTTCGTGTGTTTGTACGGATATCTGTTTTACATGCACTTTTATCTTATGAAATCCCAATTTTGGTGATGGCTGTTGGATAGTGTCATGATTAATTCATAAACTTGCACACACACATAGATATATCTATCGAGAGAGAATCTCATTTTGGCAATAACAATCACTCCTGTTGGATGGTAATGACCCATAACTTAAGTTGCTCAAAGTTCAACGGTACTATAAATGCGGATCTTTCATGGTTAAATCTAATGGTAATTAAGTGTGGGATTGGGCTCAATTACTCAATTTTGTACTTGTTCTATTTCCAGATCAGCAATTGAGAAACGGGGAGAGAAATTTTAAGAGTTCTTGTACCCCATTCAAAAAAGCCATGCTCATAATCATCGATTGCTGCTTTTTCTCTAGCATGGCAGTTGATGAAATGTGGAGAGAAGTGAGTAAATGGACAACTAGGGAAAGCATTTTTCATTGGACTTGTAGGTACTGACAGTACTGTAGCTGGTATTTCTATAATTGGTTTAATAGGTATTTTTTCTTTTAAGGTTGTCGAAAGGTTCCCTTTTAAGGGTATGCTCTGGAAAATATTCAGTGGAGATTAGGTGGAGCCTCTAGCTCAGGACATTAGAGAATGTCCTACCAACAACAACAATAGGGTTTTGAAGTTAAACCACTTTTCACAGACAATTGACCACAAGGGAAGGACCTTTTGTTTATGAGTTCAAGCTTATGTTATGGAGAAAAAAAAGCAATGTCGTACCTAAAATGTAATAACTCCTTTGGATCTTGCTGCCCTTCCTTTAGTTCAGGCGGTACTGAGTTCTTCACTTGTTTACTATCGAGTCCAGCTCTTCTGATTATTGAAGGGATGTCCCAATTTGGACTATCAGTTGGATTGGGATCAAGTTGGGGAAAGCAAAAATATTCCTCGAGCATCGAGTTCAGTTTTGGGGTGTGTTGATATATATGGGTTTGTTTTAGGGTTTTGGGCTGTGGGGTGTGGTTTTTTTTTTTTTTTTTGGTTGGGGTGGGGGGGGGGGGGGGGGGGGGGGGTTGAATATGTGAGCCACAAACTATCTTACAGAGCACTAGGCCAAAATCTCATACTATCTGAAAACATTGTGATCAATTAGACTACTGTTTCTACACTCAAAAGAGCCCATGCTGCAGATTTAGTCATGTTTCCACAAAAGAGAATAGAACCTGCTATCAGAGAAGATCCATTGTTGGTATTTTGTCATTCATTAAGAAAGGGAGCAATGGTATAATGACTTCACACTATATCTATTCTCCCATGTTTCTAAGTCTATGCTTTGCTACCAGTTTGGCTATTTCTCATTTCAACTACTCTTTACTACTTGGGCTATTATTATTTTAACTCTCTTCTTTGCCAGGTCTGGTATCCCTTCTTCTTCTTATTGCATTTCTTGGATTTGGAGTTAGCACAAAGCTTATATCGCCTACGGTAAATCTCTGTACAACTTATTGTACTTTCTTCAAGCTTTATTTAGAATGATTTAACATTGAATGTTGCTTTAAATTTTTTAGGGCGCCCTTTGATAGCTTGCTAGTATTGGTATGTAATTTAGGGAGACCTTTGATAGCTTGTTGGTATTGGTATGTGGAAGGTGTGATGCAGTGAATACGTTGGATGTCTCCATGTGGAATTGTTTGACTCTGATTTCATAGTACTGGAGTTATGGTCAAAAAATGGAAGGTCATCCTATATGGTAAGGTGGCATTGCATGCACAAGAAATGCCATATGAGAAAATAGGTTCAGTTAAGGTTGGCAAGGTCTGTTGCAATCTTATTTTAGGAACAATAGAGAGCTAGAGGAACTTGTCAGTTTCACTGTAAATATTTCTGTTTCCCTCCAGAGGAAAAGTGGGAACTAGAGGAGATAGTTTATTGCACATGCATGCAATTCAAGAGATTAAGAAATTGATGGACCCATAAATTAAAAAGATTAAGAAATCGGTGGATTTTTTATTGCATGTTGGCATGGGTCAACCATATAATGGGGGTGAACAATGTACTTGGGAGTCCATTTAGAAGGAATTTATGGAAAACCTTTTCTACTATCCAGCTCCAAGGGATTCTAACATTAGCTTCATAAGAACTTGATTATGTCACCGTTCTAAAAAAAGGGAATTTGAATATGTCATGCAGTAAGGTCACTTGGAGCCTGAGGCTCTAGGTGCAATGTGAGTTGCATGCGTTATTCTTCTAGGCTTATGTTTAAGAAAAAGGAGAACATAGCCTAAGCAATTCATACAAAGTAATATCCACATGAAAATATAGGCATTGTACATCTTAAAATAGAAAAAGCATTAAATAAATAGTATTTTCTGCATGGAATAGTGCTGCCAATACATTCCTCATAGTACTTGTTGGTTCTGGAAAGACGGTACTTCTTTGGTCCATATACTAAACGTTAGTTGAAGTGCAAACATGTATTTTCATTTTTCAGCATGCTTCCTTTCTCCAATGAACAACTCATCAGTAGTAAATATTGCTGATAATCTATTCTAAAACAGTGTATTCTGGGTTGTGTCCTTGATTGTTTTGTTTGGAATTTTGATATTATCAGTGAATAGGATATTCACTGGTCAAACAGGGAAAAAATGTCGCCTTATTAGTTTATCAAGTATATGATTTGTATGATGCATTTTATATTGTCACATATTGTTAACAGGTGAACTCTTCATTATTTATAGTTATATATTTACAGAAAAACCCAGTTCCAAAACTATCTGCTGGTTCATGTGCAAAATTGATATGGTTTCTTATTACTGGTTACAGGTGGTGGCAGATAAAGGAGTTGAGCTTCTGTCTGCAACGTTTGTATTCAGCCTTCTTGTAAGTTAAATTCTATATTTTAACCTCTGCATTCAGTTTCTACTTTTTACCTCATCATGTATATCATTTCTCTGTTAGCAGATCAAATCATTCTCTTGCTCACTTTCTTGGATTACAAAGAAGCTGTAGTAGATTCATAATCTTGTTGAATATTGCACACTGTGTACTTCCATGCACGAATAGCAATTTTGAAAAAGAAATTGGTTTTTTTTATCATGCAAAATTCCAAATGCTGTCATTTCTATGCCACATCATTATCTTGTGTTCAATTCCTTTAATGCTGGAATTCTTTAAGGCAGTTACTGAAAGGATCCAGACTCCATTTATAAAGTCACAAAAGCCCTTTTGCCACTTTTATCCAGAGCTAGTGTGTGTGTTTATCCAGAGCTTTTGTGTGTGTGTGTGTGTGTGTGTGTGTGTGAGAGAGAGAGAGAGAGAGAGAGGTGGACCCATGGAGGCACCGGCTGGTGCTAGAGTCTGAAGGTGAGGTGGCTCCTTCTTTTATTCTGCAGTCGGTTGTGAGGGAACGAAGCCCTAAAAAGGGTGTTCTCCCTTTGAGACTAACTCCTCAAATGTGAGGAGAAAATCCCATTTACAGGGGGAATTGAGGAGGGAAGTAAAAGAAAGAAAAAACTCAAAAATAACATGCATCTTTCGGTTCTCATTCTGCATGATTTTCAGGATGAATAGTTAGTTTTTTGGTGTGTGTTCACATCATTTTTTATTTAATTTGCATGGTGCCTCTTGTACTATTTTGGCTGAGCAAGTCTCAGGTAGACCAAGGAATTTTGCTGTTTTAAGGTTTTTTTAAAAAATGATCGTGCTGTTTAAGTAAGCCAAAGCAATAACTTAAATGATAATTTGGATAACTCACCTGTGCAGAATGCAGATACACCATCTAAATAACAATAGTTGATTCTTTTTCATCATTATTCATCTTTGTTTCTGTGCCAGGTGTCTTTGGTACTATATATTGTTGGTCGAAAGTCTCGGGATCATGGTTCCTCTTTAAAGCCACATGTTACGGGAGACTTTATCCATGACTGGTACGTCTTTGATGTTCCTTTATCCGTTTCAATTATATCTGTAATTTAAATTCTTAAGTGTATAAGTAACAATATTTTGGCATAGGAAGTTGGAGTTGGAATGAGGACAAGTTCACTATTGTGAATGACTGATTAGATACCAGTAAAATTTTCATAGCTATACTACAGTGAATTCATTTAAGATTGTGTGGTTTAATTGTCATTACTGTGATTCAATAAATTATTTTCTCCGTCTTTGCCTATATAATCTGTTAATTTAATGAGCCTTGGTCCTGAAGGGATTAGTCCAGCCCAAAGGGCCGGGACACCCTCCGTTAGCCAAAAAAAAAAAAGACAAAAGCATGAATGACTCCTGTACCTATTTGATTGTCACTTACAGCTTTGTAAATCAGATGGAGTTTGTTATCTTTGAAGTTTGCCTTATGACTGTCAGATCAGTCTACATGTTTTTCAAAGCTATAGTACTGTGAATGATTTAAGCTTGTTTGTTTTAATTTCATTTGACTGATTAAGAAAATAATATTTTCATTTTGTCTGTGGAATCTGTGATATTTAATGATCTGGTTTGACAGAAGGATATGGATTCTAACAAGTTCTATACATATTGATGATCTTTCTATAGTTTTTATTCATATCTGAGTGCTTGAAAGAACCAGAGAGGGGGTGATTGGGTCATCGAGGGGAGGTGATTCCAGATCCATGGGGTCCCACATGCATAAGCGTGTTTTGTTCATTCTGCAAGAAATCCTTTTGTTGAATATCTTAAATTCACTGTTTAGGAAGTTCAGTTTTTGAGGCTTCTGTCATATTGCATGCAATCAATCAATGAGGGAAGCAATCTTTCAAAATGTTAGGTTTAGATGTGGTAATGGTTCTTGTGTCCACTTGTGGACAAACTTTGGTATGGTGAGATGAGATAAGCAGATGCTTTTCAAAATTTGTACTCATAGGAATTCTTTGATTTCTGAGTTATGGAGGATATGTGATGCAGCTGCTTGGAATCCCATCTTTCACCAGAACCACTGGGACGAGGAGGTATATGCTTTGGTGGAGCTCATGGGCTATATGCATTAGTTGTTTATCCCAATTAATGAAGAAGATTCTTTTGTTGAGTGGCCTGATGCCAATGGAGAATTATCGGTTAGAGCTTTTGTAGTCAGATGCGAGGCAGAAGAGAGGAGTACAAATGGGTTTCTTTTATTGAAAAAAGTAACATACCTCTAACTGTCTTAGCTTTTACATGGGCAACAGCTTAAGATAAGATTTTGATTATTAACTAGGAAACGCTGAAGATGTTCATCATCTGTTTATTCAGTGCTGGAGGATTTCTTTGGTGATACTGCTTTGGATTTGTGGACCTGTTGGGTGGCGTGGATATAGTCTTTTATACAGAGTGAAACCTAAATAGGCTACGAGCTTCTAAAATGGCCAAGACTTCCGCCTCATTGGGCTCCACAATCCCGATATTCTTAGAGAACATAGCCAAAACAACCCCATCATTATTGTGAAGAACCCCTCCAATTCCAGTCTGGCCAGGTTTACTTCTAGCTGCAGCATCCCCATTAAACGTGTAGACACCAGTTGGCGGAGGCTACCATATTGCTTGCTTCTTAGACTTGCAAGGCCCACAGGACATAGAAGCTTCCCAGTTGTGTAAAATACCTTCCATTCTAGAACAATTAAAAACATCTTTGGCCAAGGCCCTCAATTCCTGATATTATCCCTCAATTTTTTCCTTTTGCTTTCGTGAATAAAATGCTAGTTGTTCTCCATCATAGAAAAAATGAACTGATTAGCATTTGGTGGCTACCAATTTTTTTAAAAATGGAGATGTTTACCATCTATTGCCCAATTCATACATTTGGGTGTTGTTTATCTTGACTGGATAGCGTATTGTCAATTGTGTGATTTCTAAATTATGCATTCAGAGGAATTATGTTGAACTTTAGATCCTTTTTTGTTGTTCAATAGGTGGTATGGGATACAGTTGAATCCTCGGTTTATGGGAGTTGACCTCAAGTATGCAAACTGCTCTTCAGGTTTTTTTTCTGTTATCATCCTCATGTTAGAATGGGCTAGACTCTAGTGTGTACACTGCAGTTGTTGCATACATGCAGCCTTCCAGACAGTTTGAATCATGGGTCTCACCGTGCATGGAATGAACTTGAAAATACTTTGATCAGAGAACTCTAACCTTTCAGTTGGGTTATGCACGCACACACTTATACGTGATTGGAGTTAGGACTCAGGAGAAGTTGATTGCTGCAGTTTTAGAATTATGCTATCCATCCACGATGAGGCCCACCATTTGAGCAGTTTTGATTGGCATGTGTGTATTGAACAGCAATGTTGAATTGCCATAAGGTTTGGTTTGTGCAGTATGAATTTTGCTTGTTTTACCACATTAAAATTTCTAAGTTGCACTCGTGACTAAATTACGATGAACATCATTTATCATTTGTTTCAATTATTTCAATTATTTCTGAAGCATAATGTTTTCCAATATTAATCAAGAAAATTGATGCGGAGTGGGGTACTAGATAGGCGCGGGGCAGGCAGAGGTGGAGAGAAGAGAGATGGAGGATGGAAGGGATAGGTCAGGCTTCCGCTTGAAAAATTGGCTTCAGACCAAACTCCCCATCATAGGCGAAAAGAAGAAACTCTAGGAAACCCCAAAATCACTCGTAATTTTTTTTTTCATGCCCAAAGGCTTTACATCACTTATATAGACAAATAATAAAACCTAAAATTAATCTGGACCATTCAATGACACTGATGGCTAGGATTAAAACATCCCACCAAATTTATTGAAAACACAATTAAAATCCTAAATAAACCAAGAAAGGTGGGTTGGGCCCAAAGGCGGGTTGACCCATGGGGGACCATGGGTCTGTCCTGCATAAAAAACCTTCTAAAATAGAATATTTTTGAAACTTATAGCTCAACCTCTTAGGAACCATTTGATGCCGAAGGTAGATCCCTTTCTTCTCCTGTTTTTTTTAGCCTGGTATACTCTACAAACTTCTTTTTGTTGTTGTTTTCAAATATCCTTTTCTCAGGTTTGGTCCCCATTCTCATTTTCTGTTTTTAGGCTCATTTTCTTTCTGTTCTGCTATTCTTATTCTGCTTTAGCATTTTAAGATATTGATTGTTGGCTTGAACCACAACCTTATTTCTTGATCTGAACGGATGTTTTTGGAACCATAGGCAGAAAAACTGGCTTGATTGCGTTTTCCTTGCACTCAACTGTTTATTAAAAATTTAAAATTACCATAACAATATACTGATAAGGTGAAAGTTCAATGCGAAGCTCTCTTTGTCTATGATGAGCATGCTTCTTCTTACAGCAAAATTGGTTGTTTATTTCTCCCTCTGCAGATTTTTCTTTGTTAGAGCTGGAATGATGGGATGGCTACTTATCAATCTTTCAATTTTAGCCAGAAGCTTCCAAGATTACAACATGAGCCAGTCAATGATCCTTTATCAGCTCTTTGCAGTGGTAATGTTCCATTGTTTTTTTTTTTTTAATTGTAAAGAAGAATGTTTTACCTAGGTTACTGAAGTGTCATTATATTCATATTGTCTTCAGTTGTACATTCTGGATTACTTCTTTTATGAGGAATACATGACCTCCACGTAAGTTTTCATACATTTTTTTTTTCTGGTGATTGAACAATTTTATTCAAAGAAAAGAAGCATATTCGATACAAAAGCTAACAATGCAGAGCTGAGAAACTTACAAGCATTGTCTTATTCGGAACAACTAAAGATCAGTTACATCGTCAACTACTTAAAACATGATAAAAAATATATATTTGCATGTTCCTTTTTTTTTTTTCCTTTTTTTTTAATTAAACAGTCACACACGCACATACATGTGATACCCTAGTCCCTAACCAACAAAGCTCTAGCTTAGGATCGAGCCCTGATTGTTTTGTGGAGAGGAAGATGCCTCACCATTGAACTATCGGTGAATTGGCTAAAGACTTACAAGTTGGAGATCAGAATCCTGTTTTCTTTTATTACTACTTCCACGATGATGAATATTTTTAAGAACTTTCAGTTCTTTACATGATCATTAAGGAAAGCTGGTTGTGCTCATGTTTATAGAACTCATGGAGCTCTCAAAAGTCAATCAAGTCATCTCAACTCAAAGATTTTGATTTTAGAATGTCTTTGTCAACTCAAAACTTGTTGCTCTGGCCATAAATTAATTTGGAAGACATTTCACCAGATGTGACCGGCTTTTTTATTCTTTTTTTTCTTAGATTCCAGATGAAGAGCAAAAGAAAGGGAAATTCAAATAATATTTTTAGGCGTAGAACTGTATTTCTGATGATGTGCATCTTGTGGTAATGTTTCTTTCATAATCATCCCATTGAAGCCATATCCCATGTATCTAGGATTGGCATTGTAAGCTTTCCATGCCCTCTTTGACTTTATCATCATCATCATCATCATCATCATCATCAAAGCCTTATCCCAACCATGTTGGGGTCGGCTACATAAATTCTGTTTTTCCATTCTGTTCTATTTTGAGCTAAATCTTTCCATGCCCTCTTTGACTTAAATAAAAAAAATATTGTTATTGGGGTTCCGACATATTAAAAAAATAGTATTTACTTTTGACAAAATTTCTTTATGAATAATACTTTTTAATCAATTTTTTTACAACTAACTTAGTAATATGATAAAAAAGAGAGCAAAAGTGTCTATGAGCTACTAGAGTTTCTATTTTTTATTCGCAAACCAAGTTTTTATTTGCATGATTGATCGAGTTTTAATTCTTATTTGACTCATTATGGTAGAAATATGGTTTGAGTCAAGTTTTAAACATATGTTGCTTCTGTTGGTTAAATCCACCATGAAATTTGAACTAGAGTTTAGTTAGGATTCTCCTTTTGAAAATGTTTTATCATTTATCCTGGATGGATTTTTATTGCAATTTCATTATAACCAAATACACTTTTAATCTTGGTGTTTTTTGATGGGCAGTCAGTATACACAGCATGTTGCTTTCTTCAGTATTTTTGTTGATTATATCTTCAGTGGGTTGCATTGTCAATGAATATATTTAATTGAACCATCTTTATTTTGTTGCTTTCAGTCAGGCTGACTAATCATTTGTGGAAATCTTTGTAGGTGGGACATCATTGCAGAGAGGTTGGGATTCATGTTAGTCTTTGGAGATTTAGTCTGGATTCCTTTCACTTTTAGCATACAGGCATGATAAATCACTCCAAGCAGATAGTCAAATAATATTGGATTATGTCTTTTTGTTCTTGCGTTAAAGAAACATGGCTCCCGATGTTGTCTTTCTTGAAATTTCTGATGAAGCATCCACCCTCTGGAGCCCATATACTGATGCATAAGCAGGGAATTTTTTCCCCCTTTTTGCTCTCTCTCTCTCTCTCTCTCTCTCCTTCTTTAGTATGGTGTTACCATAAATATGATGTTTTTCTTGATGTTCAACTCAGTACATTTGCAATGTTGGGTTGGATACTGCTTGAAATCATGTATCTAAGATATAATCTTCAGTTGACACCAGCTGAATGCTATGTGTTACCTTAGATTTCCATTTTGCTTTACCACATTTGAAAATCTTCTCACTACCAGTCTTTGATGCCTCCTGTTGATATGGGTGCCCCCTCATCTTTGCTTACTGATGACCCCTAATCTTGGTAAATAGCAAAGTTTTAGGAGTGGATTATGATTGGTGTACTTAATGTTACCATTAGCCAATCCTACAATTTACAAGAAGGCACCGCATCGTGTGTGGAAGTTATCTGCTATTAAGAGAAGTATACATTTTCATCTTTACATTCATTTGCATAACAACTTTGTTGAACAATAAAGATATTTCTACACACTGCATCTTTGGCTTTGAAGTTCCCAATTTTTCACCTCCATAGTTTTTTTTTTCTTTAATATCTGATTACCCGAGAATCATATCATTAATTCTAGAAATGGTCACTTTCTTCCATGTATTGTCTATAATTATTTTTCAGATCTCAGATGATTGACAGTTTTAAATTCGTCCAGGGCTGGTGGCTTTTGAGTAATGATGTGGAGCTGACAAAAGCAGCAATTATTGCAAATTGTTTAGTTTTCCTTATTGGGTAATTTGTTTTTCAATTTCTTGTTTGCCAGTTGTGATTTACCTATATTTTGAGAGAACTTCTCATAATGAATGTAACTTACGTTTAGTTATAAGGTGATTGTCTAATCTAAACCTTTGTGATAAACTGTTTCAACATACAATCATGCACAGAAGATGAATAGAATGGGATGATTTCCCAGGATCGACTGATGTTTATTTATAATCATGTACAAACCTTGATTTGGGCTATAAATTAGTAATTGCCCAGTCATATTACAGTAAGAATCAACCTAATATAGTTTTTAGTATCTGTACAGTATACTAGAGTTTGACTGTACACATGGGTTGGTCTTTATTATATAAGTGGGTTTGGCCCGATGGATCCAGGATCATTAACATAAATAACATAGTAATAGTTTTCAGAAGGCAAACCTATTATGTGCCAACGCAATTCCTTGCTTGCAATGCATATTTATAATTTTTCTGGTCTGAAGTCTGGCCTGTTCTGGCCTGAACAGCCAAAACAACCTCTTGCGGCTGGAACCAACTGGGTCTTTTCTGGCCATTTTCTTTTCCACATTGTAACCCCCATTTTCCAAAGTCTTTATCTCACTATAAGTTTTTGAGCCTGTTTGATTGCTAGAATACACATAATTGAATTCATATGAATTCATGGTCAAACAAGCTCAACCAAAGAATTATTGAAAAGGTAAGAGACGAAGGATATGAAGTGCGGGTGATGGTTATGAAGTGGGGTTGAAGGATACAAGGTAGTGATGTAGATGGGACCTTGACTTTCTTATAATTTGAATTATTAGGGTGATGCAATACACTTTCCATCTTCCCTTGATTCAATTTCCTTTAAAAGGGCAGTGCTAAATGATCAACTTTGGGTATACACCTTTGATACTTCATTTGTAACCACTTATAGTAACTCAAAATATTAGAATTCCTAGGAATTCAATTATGTTAAAAAAAGGCCCTTTATGTTTACTGTTGGTCTTCCTAATTTGCATTCAAATATGCTTGTTTCCTTAACTGCTTAGTGCTTTAATCATTATTTGCTTTGTATGACGGATGTATGACTATTGCCTTGGCATAGTTGATATTGAAAAGTAGATATGGCCATTTGTTTAATGTAGTAATGTTAAATTTGTATATACAAGTTTTCAGTGTCATTTTGGAGTTCTGCTATTTTTCGCTATTTTTCTCTTTTCAGATATTTTTAAAATATAATTTTTTGTTCATCTGTTGCTTCTTTGTGAGACGGAACTCTGAAACTGCAAGAACATTCCATTTCATGGCTGAAAAGAATGGGATCCTTATCAGAAATGACTACTATGATGAAAAAGCTTAGCCCACCTTTCCATGTTTTGTGCAGGTATCGAGTTTTTAGAGGAGCTAACAAGCAAAAACATGTATTCAAGAAGAACCCCAAAGCTCATATATGGGGTAAGCCTCCTAAAGTTATAGGAGGAAAGTTGCTTGCTTCAGGTTACTGGTAAGTTACCTTCTGTGCTTCATTTTGATATGACTGTTCTTGTTCAATTTCTGAGAATAATCATCACTGTGGTGTATCTCTTATTTATGATGACGCTTGATTGAAAGAAATTGTTTTTGTTGCTCAACCAGCAGTTTTGCATTTGTTCGTGCCTTTTCTGGTGTTAAATTTTAAGCCGTTCATCTGATGGCCCATCATGTGATGAAACATTCTTAATATCCTCACTATCAAATGATTTTGCCATCCAATTGGTGTCATGCAAATGGAGAAGACAACCTATATTTATATTGTAGTGTGGGCAAAATGGAAGTGGGAGATGATTGTGTAAGGCCCTTCAGTAGTAGGCTAGGCAATGGACTTTTTGTTTTTATCACCAAAAGGTTGGACCCTCATGTACAATTTTTAGGTTGAAATTTGTGATTTAACCATTGATCAGTGAGTTTTTGGCAGCGAAATGGGTAAATGATCAGCAAAAGGAAGAAAATATCTGCTATGACTTCATCATAAATGCCTGTCAGTGTCCAAGGAAACAAGTACTACTCCTAAGCCCTTGTTTGACTGGTCTATTTCTAGCCTCCACTCCTCTATTTCTCTAAAGCGATAGAGGTTTGGAAAAATAGAGTGTTTGGCATGTCTTTCCAGCCTTTGCCCACTTTAGAGAAGTAGACGCAATGCCTCTTTTTTCCACAACCACATTTACGATGCAGTTGGGAAATAGAGGGAAAAAAATGGAGGCATCTGTGCAATTGACTGGGCGTTGTAACGCCTAGTCCGTTTTTTGTATTTTTGTAAAAACATCCAAGAGGTTAAATCGAGATCTTAATTGTTGAAAATGTTCACAAGATCAAACACGGCTATGTCACTAAATTTCAGTTGTTGGATCATCGCCGATCATGAGATACGTAAAAAATGTGAGCCATTTGATATTATTTTTTGAATTCTGTGGGCACACAAGATCCAAACCGTTATTTCTCTTTGGAAGGTTGAACAAGGCTATGGGGCCAATTTTCAAGGCTTGATAGCTTATAAATCTCAAGAAATCTGTGGAACAAATATCTACCATTGATGTAACATATTGAATTTTGGATTGGTCCATAGGTTGTACTGTTTTTCTCTTTTTATTTATTTATTTCTGGGATAATAAATTACTATCCAAACTGTTGGAACTGTTCACAAGATCAAACATGGCTATGACACTAAATTTCAGCCGTTGGATCATCACTGATATTGAGATATGTGCAAAAAAAAAAAACTTAGCCATTTGATATAATTTTTTGAATTCAGTGGGCCCCAAACACAAGATTTAAACTGTTGGATCTCCTTGGAAGGCAGGTTGAACACGGCTATGGGGTCAAATTTCAAAGCTTGATACCTCATGGATCTTGAAAAATCTTTGAAAAACTTTCAACCATTAACTTAAAAAAGTCTATTTAAAATAATTCCTTGCATTACGTTTTTTTATTCTAGCATCTTTTTTTTATGGCTCTTTTTCTAGTGGCCCTATTTTAGAAGGGCCTATAATAAAGAGAGGAGAAACCAAACCAGCCCTAAATGTCAGTTAGTGCCATCCATATGGAATGTGTTTTTCCTTGGAAAATGTATTCCAATTATTTATTTTTATGAGTAGTATGTAAACCGAAAGTACTCTTGGTTCATGCGACTTTCCAATTCTTCCTCTTTCATTTGCTTTTATTTTCAAATATGTATTTTATGATTTTCTATTTGTGAGCACATGTGTTTTAGGGTAACATTCTTCATGATGCACATTATGATGCAGGGGAGTTGCTAGGCACTGCAATTACCTTGGGGACTTGCTACTGGCACTTTCATTTAGTTTACCTTGTGGCATTAGGTAATCTCTTAAGCTAGTTAAAGTTGGTCTGAATCTAGATTGCACACTTCCATGCTATGCCATTTGGTACACCCATATATTGCAATCCATCCACCAAAACATGGCATACATTCTTGTCAACCTTAATTGTCCTATATAGGTATAGCCATGAAACCACGCTGATTAGCAAATCTTTATTGTCTGTTCCAAATGAATTTACAGTGAATGCTGTTCGTTCCACTGATTTAATGATTAGCTAATTAGTGTGGGTTTGACGCCTGGTTCCATTAAATTGGGTGCCCATGATTTGGTTGCTTTAGAATTCAGATCGGCATGCTTGTGTGCCACATGTTTGGTGGGTGAGTTGAGCAATCTCTTGAGGTGAAGATTTGTGGACTTACCAATGTTTTTCTTAGGCCTTGCATATTGTAACAATAAAATCTTCAATGCAGCTCTGTAGTTCCATACTTCTACCCGTTGTATCTTCTGATTCTGCTAATATGGAGAGAGAGAAGAGATGAAGCTCGTTGTGCACAGAAGTATAAAGAAGTATGGGCAGAATACTGCAAGATTGTTCCATGGAGGATTTTGCCATATGTGTATTAGAAACAGTAGATGGCATATGTGCCTACTGATTGAGTGGGTATCATGTGCCTCTTATTTGTATGCTACATGTTATTTATCATGCCATCTTTCCTTGTTCATCGCTTTTTTTGGGTCGGACAATAATCAATTAGACATCATGCATGGTAGCCAAGAAATTTCACAGCTTTGTAGCTGCCTTTGAACTGCTGCTCTTGTGTTTGTAATGCGGTGTAGAATGACAAGAAGCAAGCTGAACCCTTTTTTTTTTTTTAACGTAAGTGTTTCAATCAGAAATTTTTGGTGAATGCTAATGTTTGTTATAGGGTATCAGCCCTATGAGCCCTCGATTACTGCATTTTGGAGAAGGGCCTTCTTCATCTGTCATTGCTAAATGATCTTGCTTGATAACCTACGAGCCCTCGATTACTGCATTTTGGAGAAGGGCCTTCTTCATCTGTCATTGCTTAATGATCTTGCTTGATACCCTACGAGCCCTCGATTACAGCATTTTGGAGAAGGCCCTTCTTCATCTGTCATTGCTGATTGATCTTGCTGTTTATAATTTATTCAATCCATGTTCAGGGCATGTTGTCAGATTTCTTTCTACTCACTCCATCCAAATACGTGGGGGTTGTTTCTCAAGATGTCCGGATTGCACTTCAGTCCAGAACATCGTCAAAGTGGACATGCCCATCACGGATGCTGTCTGTCCCAAAAATAAAGATTGGACAGTCCTAAAACCCCCATTGAACGATTTGTTTGTGATTGAGTAGAATATACTGGGGGAGAGAAGGGCTCCATTTTGAATCCACTTTTTCCTAGATTGACAGTGGAAAACACCTCTCTCTCTCTCTCTCTCTCTCTCTCTCTCAAGCAGGCCACCTGACCTGAAATGGATTGTCATGCCTGTGCTAGATTGATACCACTTTAAAAGAAGGCATTCTTGCAATTGTGTGTCCTAAATCAAAGAGGTGCCTGTATCACTATTTGGGACACAGTAAGAGAAGATCCCATCCTCATTTAGATTTCGGGATCTGCCAAGCCCAGGATAGGTGGAATAAATGCTCGGCATGAGAATCCTTGGGTTCTGATTAAAGAAAAAGTCTTGGGCCCTTAAAGCAGACAGTTGTGGTCCTCAGAGCATAGCCCATCCTGTGTTCACCCTATAATGTCATAAAATCTTCGTTGACACCCCCCTGCTGTTTCTCGGTTAAGGACATACATGTGTTTGGAAGTGTGTGAGTCCTAGCTCACAGTATGGTAAAAATAAGAAAAGAGCTTCCTTTCTACTCTCAATTTTTTTGGCATTAAAAGGGAATGCCCCAACAAGAAATGAAACTAAACCCCTTTCGAAGTTGAATTTTCCTTCCCTATTTTTTTCAGTCTTTTTTGAAATGCGGATTCCCCAAACTGTCAGGACGTAGCATCTTAATTCAGAGCAGTCACTGGTTGGGTTTCTGAACCCGTGTAAAAATAAGGTCGGGTTAGGGCTGACCCACCTAACTTGACCCGTATGAGCCGTTTATACTTTTTATTAAATTTTAATGATAGCTTGATTAGTCAAAATTCCAAAGAGGGAAGGACCACACCTTTGAATGAATGGACCTTGGCCAATTGGACCCCACCTTTGAAGGATGGAAAACTGTGCAGCCAGCCTCCTAGTCGGATGTTCTTCAAATGAAGTTGAGCTTCTTAAAATGTCCATGAAGGGCTCGAGTTTGCAAGTACTGATTCAATGCATGGGAAATTAAAAGATTAATTGATGGGTTGGTATACCCTAGGTCATAAAAGAAAAAGATTAATTGACCTTTTCCCCACTTTTTACAAATGGAAAACTAGGTAATGCACCTCAAATGATGGTTAGAAAAAATAATTCTGACCCAAGTTAAGCTTATAAATCAGTTTGGGTTGGATAGGGAAACCATGATTGAGTTGATTAATTCACTAGATAGATGTTGATTATGCCAGTTAAAGTGGGTCATGTCAAGTTGACCCATAATGGTTTGGGTTAGGAGTTTCTGACCTGTTTATTGTAGATTAGGAATGCATCATTTAGCCTAACACAACCCATTTACGATCTCTTTGACAGTACCCCACTATTACACGCCACCTGGAATGAAACTTCTTATTGGGCCCATGTAGTATATTGATAACTTAAACAAGCACGTATCATGATACTCCTCGGCGTGCATCAGAAGTAGAGCCTATATATTCCCACAACTGTACCATTCCTGAGGCGGGCCAAGATCGAAACAGGACACGCACCCAGCCTTTTCCATCTAGACCAGCAAAACATTCTTGACATAGCCTAAATTGATGGCCACCCATCCTTGCCCATTCTGTGGGTGTTCAAAAATGCTTGCAGTTGCTTCACCTTGTCATCTCTCATGAGACATTCACTATCATCCCTAGAAGAGGGAAGCACATTGGAGACAAGCTAAATACCCGACTTTCTCACTGAGGAACCTCCTCTAGGTTAGATGCACTGATTGCTCTTTGACTTGCCCTTCAAGATCCACCTTCAAATCAGGGTCACTGGTGACTTCCTGCTTTTGCTGATCCACCTTCAAATCCATCATCCTCTTGCTCCCTCTTTATTGTCATGCATCCAGGTGAAGCACGGCCATTATGTAGTTTGTCTCTACCAAGTGCCGAACATACACACAATCATAACCATCCCACAGTTGGGTCTTCCAAACAAGGGATGAGAGAGCCAACCCCTTAAATTTATAGTGAAAATGACTGGTCAAATTTCTGTAATGAAAATAAAATTAACTAAAAAAGCTGGATGAGGGGATAATTGAGTTCCCAAATAAAAAATAAAAAAAATCCAACTTAAAGAAAAACAAAACCCCAAAACTCAAGCTCTTCTGCAACATTATCTCATGCCTAAGACCTTGACTTCTTCCTTGACTTGGATGATGGCTTGGATTGATCAGAGCTACCAACTGCCGCCTTGGAAGAACTAGCAGCTGCCTGGCTGGATTTTGTAGTGTTACTAGCATTTGCATCTTGTTTCTCTCTAACAACTGCTCCTTGAGAACCTCTCACCTGAGCTGCTCTCTTATCTTTTCTCTTCGGCCTGTAGCTAGACCTCTCCCTCTTGGGTAGCCACCTCTCTGGATCTGGCGGTGGGCCTGGGTTTGCCGGATCAAACCCCTTTGGGTACTTTGGCTTTCTTTTCCTCTTCTTCCTTGCTTTTGTCTTCTCTTTTCCTTCCTCAGGTGCTGTTTCTACTTGCACCACATGACTGCTCTCCACATGCTTTGCACCAGATGTCCTTTCCAGACTCTCCACATTGACTTCTTTCAGCCCTGGTAGCTTCCTCAGCCGCTTTGCATATGCCTCAGCCTTGTCGACGTCAACATGTGCAACAGTCATAACTAGCCCAACTAATGCCTCCACACTCCCATGACTGTTAACAAGCTCCTCGTAAAGACGAGCGGCCTCTTCCTCACGCCCATGTTTGAGCTTGAATGACGCAGCTTCGTGCATGATGATACTGAGCTTGTTGTCTTCAGACATGGCGTTTGTCCACCATTGGGTGGCACCATCAAGCACAGCAGATGCGCCACCAACATCCCCTGCTCGCTCTTTCAGAGAGACGAGAGTGGCGACGGTGGCTGGCATGTGCTGTATATCTACTAGCCTGGCCAGAGAGTCGGCAGCGACCTGGGGGTGGCCAGCAGCAGCAGCAACCTGTGCTCGTGCAAGCAGGATTGGCTTAGCTTTATCAGGAAATCTGTCTGCAAACTGCCCAAGAATCTCCTCAGCCTTTCCCGCCTTATTCTCTCTGACTAATACTGCAGCTTGAAGCAGAACCGGCATCACACTATCAGGAAACAAGTCTGGAAGTGCAGATACAAGCTCTCGAGCCTACAAAGCATGCAAGCCAGATTACTTATCAGAAAGATCAACAATAATTGCCATTAAATCATCCTTTGCTGTCGGCCTGTCACTTTGTGACTTGGCCCATGAGAAGCCCACCTTAGCTTGATCCAGTCCATTCATATAAGATAAGATGCTCCATCATAAATAGGTGCCAAAGTAGCATTAGTACACGTGTCAAAATCAGTAACTAGTATGAAGTGTCAATTCAGCAAACCACAAAACATAGGATACACACAAGAATTAGAAGAATATTCAAATAAGAACAAATAAATGCTTATTGTACCCAAAAAAAAAAACAACTGAGAATCATGCACAAATCTTACTCAAAATAATTAAGTAATAAATATTTCAATACATTATTTAGATTTTAAAAGAAGAAAACACGGATTAATCCAACTTTTATCAACTACTGAATAATGTTTGAATTAGTAATAGAAAAAAATCATGAAAATCCCAATAACACATGTGATGGTCATTTGAAAGAATCAATCAGACCTAAATAGGTGGTGATCCAAATTTTACGTCAATTATAATGGTATACACCATTGGATTGATTACTGTGAAAGACAAGAACTTAACTTCGTATTTAATCTTGCTTTTCATGCATTGATCAATCCAATGATATATATATATATATATATATCAATTCAATTGGAGTATTTCAGGCAGCAGCTATTCAATGAGTGCATCTTTAAAACTGCCTTGGATCAAACAAAGGAGGACATCGCATGGGTCAGCACAAGGTGATAGCATGGAAAGTCCCATGCATCCATCGTTGTCATATTAATATATGTGAATAAATGACACACAGAATGAAATCACATTTGCAAGACAACAATATACACTCATTTATTAAAAACTAAAAGTAAATGATATTTTTAGTAAAATAATGGAAATCCACTTCTTTTCATTTCTTTTAGTTCATCATATCCTGCTTTGCCATAGCATAATGGTCAATAATATGGCAATAAATTATTATACAGTGGAGGCATCATGACGACTTATTTTAAACCTTGAAAAACTGCACACACACCACAACACTCGTACACCTGCATCTGCAGAATATGTGTGAAAACTGCATTTTGGAAAACCATCCTCTCTTGGAAAAGATTAGTACTTCTTCTCGATTTTCCAAGAGAGAACAAATCAACAAAAACACAAATTACTATGGGGAACAAACCTGATCCATTCGATTTGCATGGAGGAGTAAAAGTAGCCGGTTCGAGTAAATAGCTTCCTTTTGCCTTGAGGATAGCTTGAAGTCCAACCCATGAGCAAGCTGGAATGGCTGTGCTCCACCACCTTTTTCAATCAGCCGATCAAGCTTCCTCAGTCCATCAGAAACATCCTTGGTACCCTTCAGTGCAATAAGGTTATTTGTTGCCACAGCAAGGGATGAAGCATCAGCCAGGTTTCGGTTTAAAATGTCTGTATAAGCTTCAATTGCTTCTTGAGTGTTTCCAAGTAGCTGCAAAAAGCACAATGCATGGTAAAGCCACTAGTAGATATTCCTAAAGGAAAATGTAAGATGAGAATGTCACCTGTCGAACATATGCAAGCTGGACAACTATTGGAGCAAGCTCAGTCTCTATCTCATCATCTGCATAATCTTCCTCCATAAGCATTTCTTGACCAATTCTGCCAAAAGAATAATTGTTTATCATTTCCCATGGACTAGATAGTTTTTATCCTTTAAGCAAATCTGGCTCGAGCCTGCAGGTTTCTGCTGTAAGTTACAGTCGAAGCCTGTATTGAACCTCACAATAGAGCCTTAACACTTACACAACCACCAGTATGACATATAAAATTTTGCATGTTTTAGTATGCAAATCTAAAAATACAGGGCTCGTGCAAAGAAAACCATAATTAAAATACAATATGAAATGTTCTACCAAGTACCAACCAAAACAACAACACTAAATGTACATTCAAATGGAATGATTAGCAGGCACAGTAAGAGAAAAAAAAATCAATAACCACAGTACCTACTTTAGTCTTAATACTTCTAGACATTGGCTTTCTTTAGTCATATGTTTAATGCTTATGGTCTGTAGGCAACTCAAACTTGTATTACCAGACAAAAGATGTCCATTGTCGAGAAAGAGTTCTATAAAGTGGAAAAGCTGTACAAAAAAACCCTATATATATATGTATGTATGTATGATGAGAAGAGTAAAAGATGAGATACCACTACATCTCAAGTGGAAAGAAGTCTCCTATAGGCTATAACTAGGCCAGTTCAGTCAAACCCTATTGAGTCTGCAACACCATTGACCCCTTATGCACACAAATATCATGTTGATCCCTAGTGAAGAGCCTAGATCTCATCATAGATGACATGAGATGCCACAGCTCATTGAAATTTGATCAGCTTGTGATATATTATTGTTTAAATTCCCTTCAATCAGCAGCTTCCTATAATTTTTTTTTGGTTGAATGGTGACTATTACCAATTAAGTAGCCATAGACTATAAGGGGGAAGCTAAAGGCCAAAACAGGAAGAAGCCCTGCAGCATCAGAAAATGTACAATGAGAAAAGGACTAGACAAGACTTTCAAGGGGAATTATCGGATCAAAGCCAAAAACCAAAGCTTGATGCACCACTCCTTTAGCCAGCTATCAACCTTCGATTTCAACAACCATATTACACACAAGAATGAGGCCTAAATCCAACAAGCAAGCTTGACCCCCTCTTTCAACCATATAATTGTGCTTTACATTGACCATTCCCATAATCCTATCTGATGACAAAGAGTCTCCTTTAATGATAATTTGAAAAGGGTTCGGGCAAGATCCTCACAAAGGAAAATCCTGATTACCATCATCTCTACCACATTAATAGTTTTGACCTCCTTAGGGACCCAGAAGGAGATGATAATCCACACAGCACTGTCCGTTATAATACTTACCACTGCTGCTAATCTGGATTCCATTTTGCAGTGCCATCGAAATAAATCTTGAGGCAACCTGGTGGCGGAAGTAGCAACCTTGGCAACGTAAGGAACAAGAAAAGGCCACAACATGCCAGCTTTTCAGGATCATAGCTAACGGAATGTCATGGAATGAAAGAATACGATAAAATCCATAAGCAGCACAGAACTAACATTCAACGTCAGAGCCTCCAGTTCTGACAATTTACTGTGGAAGCATCAAGCTACCCTCGTTCTAGACAGCCACATTACTGCCATGGACACCTTCCATATACCCTATGTTTTATGTTATCAGGAAAAGTATGCTCAAGAAGCTTACCATCCACACGTTACGTCTTAGCCATGCTTGAGTAATTTAATCATGTTTTTTATGTGCTTAATTATAGCCTAAATTAATGGTCTAGTCCAATATATTTATTAAACAATAAAGGTCATGCTTAAGTAGACCAAAATGTTTGGAAGAATCAATTTAATCAACATTATCTTTCCGATAAGTAAAGGTAATTCCTTTCCATGAGTCTTAATTTCTTTTAAATGCTCCAATACCTTATGATATAGAGTGGTATAATGTGTATGCCGGAGATCAAACCCAATCCACATGCATGTTTTGTCAACCACAAATAACAAAACAACATTGATAACAAAGTAAAGAATCATAGTAGAAGAGAAGACGGACCAACATATTGATGGAGGATAGAATATTATAGAGAGAAATATAGGAGCAGAGGTAAAGGGAGAAAAAGAAGGAGAAGAGAGATTGCCATGAGAGAAGAGAACTTGAAGGTATGAAAATAAAAAACCCTCCATAGTTGTTAGTTAACTCTAAATTTGTGTCTTTTTTTTACTCCTGCTCAAACAACTCCAAAACACAACTTTCTATTACTAAAATGAGTCCTCATTTAAATTAGTATGAAACCAAATCCTTCTAAACATACAATGACTAGAATTAAGCTTCTAAATGAGATTTAAATCTAACAACATAAACTTTATATAAAAAAAAAAAAAGAAAAGAAGACAACCCTCCCATCTTAGGTACATTGTCGAAGCAACTTCTCTGACCCCCAAAAAAAAAAAAAAAGAAAGAAGAAAAAAAGAACCTACTGTGAAAAAGATCCTTTTTCACCATTTTCGGAAAAAAAAAAAAAGACCCCTCTCTAAAAGGATTCTAGAGATGGTCCCCAGTGGGCTGCTATATGTGCGTCATGTACCCCACATGTGGTATTGAATTCATCAACACAACAGCATCACCATATCCATTTACAAACTGAATGTGAGTTACCATTTAGAGGAAGGCCAAGGAAGTTGAACTTTACCGAAATTTTGGCTCCAGTTAGGGCACTCTACAATCCCCATGTTCGCATTGTCCCCATTGTCTTGCTTTTCTTTGATCTGATCTACTCTTAAACCCAAATGGCTTTGAAGCTTCTTTAGATGATCTTCAAACTCCACACTTTTTCAATGCTTCACATGGTAAAGATATGATCCACAGAGTGCACAAGCATGAAGGAATTCCTAGAACTTCCTATATGGATTAACTTAAATTAAACCTTCCACTCCCACCTTTTTTTTAAAAAAATCTCTACCCTTAAAACTGCCAACAGGTGCAAATTTACCCAAAAGAATCGGAGGAGAAAAGGTCAGATGTGGACCCATTTTCTAAATACATTTAATAAACAATTAGGTTCGCACTTTTGACCCATGAGTTTTGATCTGATTAATACGCAAGTTTGTTGCAGGCCTGGTCGGATCAAAACCCTCTTATCCAATGGACTCTCTCTTTTGTCCTTGTTAAATACCTTAAGCTTATCATTTTCAATCACCCTCCAAAACACCTTATTAGTGATTAACCCTAATTTGGACATGTTCACCATCAAGTATTCGCCATTTTGGGGAAGAAGAATGTATTCAGCCTATAAGGTCCGAACCAATTTTATCTCATTTAGTGCTTAGTTAATCTTCTTTTGTGTTAATTAATCTTATTTTACCTCATTGAGCCTGTTTAGGTAGAAATAGTTGGGTTTGACCAGGCCTAGGTAGCATTAAGGGCTTTTTCATAATTTCAGTTTAGTGGTCTTGCATCATTAAATGCATCATTTTCATGTAATTTCAGTTGCATCATATTCATTATAGCAAGTTCAAGAACTTTCATATTTGGCCCAACAAGATTTGAACCCATTTGAGCCCAACTAAGGCCCAGACGACCCCAATTGTAAATGTCCTTAAGAATCTGGACTCTGTTGTAATTTCCAAAACTGTTTACTTAAAAACAGTCCCAGTGCCTATTCTAATCGAAATTTGCATTTATTGGCTGCTGGAACCTCATCTCCTCTTCTCCATATCTTCTTCTCCCTCCAATTCAGCTCAAGCGACTTTGCATGTGTGTTTAAAGCCCCCCATCATCTTCCCCAACTCCACTTGTGCCTTTTCCAACCTTTGGATCATCTCATCTTCTCATCTCCCCTTCCCAAGCTTTGGATCATCTCATCTTCTCATCTCCCCTTCCCATAAGCTCTTAAGGAAAGATCTCCCTCACCATTCCAGTTCTTGGCCTTTAATTGACTCAAAGGAACTCCAAATCATGGCTTGCATCCACTCTCATCCACATTCCATGCATCTACTATGTGTAGGGTTCGCATAAGCTTGGAATTCTCTTGCATTTGAGCTAAGGGGTAATTTGGCTCAAGCATTGTATCAAGGCAAGTAGAAGTAGATATGATCTCTGCATGTGTGTTGGATTTCATTGATTCTTGCTTATGATTCAACTATAGTGTATATATTCTTTAATTTCAGCTCATTTCTTGGATCTATGCCCTATTGATGTTAAATGTAAGAATTGGAACGATTAAATGGTGTTTTAGGAAGTCTATATGCACCCACAACACAGGTATAGAGGATAGGAACAACCCCCAATTGGAATGGTTCCAACTACAGAACTATAGAAGTTCTGCATCTAGCAAAACATGGTATCTTGGTCAACCGAGGCTTATCCCGGTCAACCATGGACACCGAACCAGGGAAAATAACTAGGACCAAAAAAACCTGGCTCCACAGTTATCCTGGTCGACCACGATGGGCCGGGGTCGACCAGGCCTTCATTGTCAGACCAAAATGCTTGGGAGCTGATTTTTGGGCTCTCTAGTTATCTTGGTTGACCCGGGGTCAACAGGGGTATCGACCGCGATACTGGCATAGACTGGAATGTCCATCTAGAGGTTAAACCAGTATCATGGTCAAACATGGGTCCACTGCGGTATCAACCGAGGGGTCCCCCCCCCCCCCCCCCCCCCCCCGCACTGTTTAATTGAGAGTGGTTTGGGACCATTCCCAGTGATTTACCGACGACACTATGATTTTAGGTGGTTTAGAAGACCCATGTAGGGACCCTATTAATGGAACCCACTACCCTATAACTGGTCCAATGGTAATAGAAACTCACATGGGAAGTGTGAGATGACACTCAACCATGTAGATTTTTCAAGTTAGTCTTGAGCCAAGCCATGGGTGTTGGCCTAAGGGGCTCAATGTCCGCTTCATACACAAAGAACACCAAGGCTATGGTAGCACACAAATATTAAATACCTTAGGATTACATCGTTTTAGATGGCTAGGGACAATGGGTTATCTTAGAATTAGGGTTGG
Source organism: Sextonia rubra (assembly GCA_037013555.1). Lineage (NCBI taxonomy): Eukaryota > Viridiplantae > Streptophyta > Magnoliopsida > Laurales > Lauraceae > Sextonia > Sextonia rubra. Next base: position 8,721,420 of record JASUAD010000010.1, read on the forward strand.
CTAGTAAACATCCTTGACTCCCAGTGACCTTATTGCATACATATTGCTTCAGTCAAGCCATAACCTAAACATGACATGATCATGTTCTTATGAGCTATGCATTGGTCTTCAATCAATCCATTGCCTTAGTATGTCCTCGTATATATGTTCGTTCGATATAGATTATGATCCCAAGAATGCAAGTATGATTGATACGTAAGAAAGTAACCCTGAGTCAGTATGATATGATAAGAATGACAAGTATGATAAGTAAGATTTCTTCTCCCATTGATTTGTATGGTTGGCATCACTCAGCTTCAGCCCTATGAGGCCTAACAAGGCTGGGTATGGGTGTTGGATATGGAACTAACTGCATCTTAGTATAAGGCGGAGTTGACGGGTACTCCTAGGGCTACTTGGTGTGCCTTTGGCCGGGTCTCCTCATAGTATTGCATATGTACAAATGCTCTCTTCTAATAGGTCAAAGCCGTTGCAACTGATGGTGGGAAGAACATGGCGACTATGGTTGCCAATTAGAATGATATGCATCGTTATTTATGATTCCATTTTTATATGTCTATTCATTATATGCTTACTGATTAGCTTCTGCACATTGACCTCGAATGATCAACATGTCTATTTAATTCAGATTTGATACAACATGTTATGTTTTTATATTTGCTTATTTTTGCTAGATCGTCGTATTTACAGTGCTACTCTTGGTGTTACAGGTACGGATACCACACCACCTACCGACGCACCCACTGAGGAGATCCCAGAGACTCCTCAGGGCCTAGAAGAGTGGACATCGGATAATATCTATTAGTCATCGCACTTGCGGAGAGCGTCATGGGTTGTTTTGAGATCGTATCTAGGGTTGCCACAGATTGGCTATGTCTACATCATGCCATCTCACCTGACATGTTATTTATGTTTTATTATGTCATATGGATTGTACTCAGATTTTGATGGACATGTATCCTGTTATGGACTTGTTACTTTTGGACCTTGCTCATGTAGACTTTCATATTTGGACATGTTAGCTATGCATGGACTTGTGGTTGGTCTAAGTAATATTTGTAAGCTTTATGTCCTTTGTTTATACTTTAACCTTAAGATGTGGATTGAAGTATGCTCATGTCATATCCCTAATGATATAAAAGTTTTAAGTATGAATTGTGATTAAGACAAGTGAATTACATAGGCATCCGCAACCATTCAAACATGTGTGTGATAATTTAAGAATCCTCACACACGAATCCTGTGGGAGTTCCCCCGTAGTGATTCGTACGTGCCTAGGGCATGGCCCGAATTTCCATGGGAGTGTGTGTTGCACCTCAGGATTAGCCCTAATTAAATATTCTTGGGCTCGGGGCATGACACCACCACTTCTTGAGCCACATGCCTTTGGGTTTTTCCCAAAGAAGTTTCTCTTTTGAATAGCAATTGAATATACCTTTAAGCAGAAAGCAGCCCCTATTCTCCTTCTGATAAAGATCCCACTTCCTAAAGTGTTGATTTGCTAAAAGGATCTATGCCTTTGCCTTCCAATCTCCAAAGGAAAAATAGTATCCCACTCCTTTAGCTCCACTTTTATATATTGCAGCATCTTATAAATCTCCAATAGGCTCTCTTGTAACTTCAAGAGTTGCAATAAATGATTCTAAAACATGTTCCCCATTTATCTAATAAGAAGCACAACAATTCAGTCCCATATCCCTCTCCTCCATGTTGAACTGGCCAATGCCCAAACAAGAAATATAAATTCTATACTGCACATACATTTATGCGCAACACAAAAAAGATGTTTCTAAAATGGCTTTCCGATTCATCATCTTTCAGTTGGTGTTCGATATTAATCAGCACTCATGATTTGATGTGCCTCCTCTGGAGAAGATCGTCACATCAAGTTTTCCATAGGCTTCAAGAAAAAATATGCAAGACCATGCAACAATTGTTATAATAGATGAGATCAAAGCATAATATCCTTAGAGATATAATAAACAATGAATTAAAGTACAATATATTTTAGAGCTGCATATGAACATGCATAGAACTTCTACATTTGTACTATCATTTGCTTCATGCATATTACCTTCGAGCCGAAAGCAAAAGCTGTTCAGCATCCGCATAGTTTCTCTTTTCAATCAAAGAACAGGCAGTGTTATACGCCACCTCAAAGCTGCTGGTCGCCTTAACTTTGAAGGAATCCATCATTCTCTGAACTTCAGAAGCCCTTCCAGCTGTGATCAACGCCGCAATAAGGTTTGTCTTCAATTCTAAAGAAAATGAATCAGTCTTTGACATCTGAAGCTTCTCGTAGCTTTCCATACAAGCTTCCATTCTCCCCAAGCGGTAAAGAATCTGAGACTCCAATTGCAGAACAGAAGCACTTCTCTCCTCACCCTTCAAAGTCTCCAGAGCTTCATGTAGCTTGTTTTGTCTGTACAGGCAATATGCCTGAAGATACAAACGAAATGATGGAAAGCATTAATTCATAATGCAGACATTCGCTTTCTAATCCTAATTAAAAAAAAAATCTGCACAGATGAAAACTGACAGAAAAGAATTGGGAACGCATGAAACAATTAAAACTTAGAACAATCAACTCAATCAGGAAGAATCACACTGGAACAATATAAAGTTACTGCAGCAGATGAAAAGAATTGGAAATCAATGATATCCTACAACTCGCCATCAAGGCGGTGGCTCAGTTGGTTTGAAACTTGGGTTTGCTCCCAGTTCAACTCCCACCTCTTGCGATATCTGGGTACTATGCGTGCAGCCATGTGTGTACTCCTTGGGAATAGTCATTGCTCGTCACAATTCAAAGTTTGATATCCTACAACTCCCTCTACTTGACAAAAATTAAACAACAAAGCTCCAAACTTTGAGCTGCAAAACCACACAAAGCTCCAACCTTAAGATAATTTCAATGCATTAACGTGCTCCAAACCTCTGCAACATCAATGCCATGTATCCACTGCTTCTTATGAATCAAATCGAAAACCCTAAAACAGATTTTCGTTTCGGCCAACAAGAAGAAGAGCACCAGGACTAACTCTCCAAATCCAACCCGCAGCACAATGCAAGTATCACACCAGGGAATTAGAAAGAGGAAGAAAGGAACCCTAGATCGATCTGCGGATGCAATACCTCGTAGAATCTGAGACCGATCGGGATGTTTTGAGACGCCTGGATTGTCGATAGAGCGCGATCGATGCTGTCCGACTTGATCAACGCTACAATCTTGCATCGCAGCGCATCCTCGTCGCCAGGAGCGATCGCGAGAACTGCAGATGAAATTACAGAAAGAGATCGGGGGATCAGAGAAGAGAGATAGAGAAGGATGAGAATGGGATTCTAATTCAGATACCTTGATCTGCGACTTTGACGGCGTGATCGTATTCGAAGTTCTGGATGTGGCGATGGAGGGAGGAGAAGAGGTCTTCGAGGGAAATGGACGGCTGAGATTGGACGGGAGGGGAGGGTTTGGGCTTGTCTTTGGCCTTGGGAGCCATGGGAATTTGATTGATGGATGAAATTGGAATCGTATGATTTGTGTAGTAGACTTATTTATATGTGTGTTTGTTGCGTTCGAGATAGACGAGTTGCAGAGGAAAAAGAAGAAAGGGAGGAGGGAGGAGGGAGGGTTTTGCTAGCGTGCGCTTGCAGGCTGAGGGTTGCTTTACGTGGATATTTGGTCCCCATTTGAAGAACCTGACCCGTCAAAATAGGGGTCAGGGTCCTGGGAGATATGGGCTTGGGTCTACCGAGGATTCACATCTGTACCGATGCATCTAAAGTTGTAAATGGGTACCCGATTTTCTGATTACCCGAAAGTTCTAACCCGTTAATAACTAAGTTTGAGTCCTTATTTAGATCTCGATAAGTAAATGTGTTTGGTTTTGGGTCCTATTTTGAACTCGTGACCTAAATAATTCCAAATAGAGTTTTAAATTGGCTCCGACCCGTGGACTCAAGACCTGAATATTGTCTAAGTTTTTGAAAACTTCTTTCTAAAAAATAATTTTTTTCCAAATAATTCTCTACAAAGACTTGGAACCAGACTTGAACCCGCCCAATACATGGAATCGGTTCCAGTTTCGGATTCTAGAAATTGATTCCGAACTAACTCCGATTCTGATTCCAAGTTTAGATCCATCTTCTGATTAATGGCTCCAGGTCTGGTCTACTTTTTGCAACCCCAATATCAATGTTAAAAAAATGGTCTCGATATGCAAGTTAATGAAAACAAGGATTCTAAATCCTATAGGATAAGGTTGGATGACTGAAGATATTTCAAGTTTGGATCTAACCCTGGGTCAGGGTCAATGTGCTTAAGTGTTAATCTTGAATAATATGTTATGTTCATGCGCATACGTTCCTCACGGGCATTTCATACGTACTCCTTCATGTGGCCCTCTGTGGACGCTACCAAGGGATGAGGCTGGGTAGATGGGAAGATCCATGTGGGGTCACCCCAAAATCAAGTTTAGCTTCAATCACATGTCCTTAACCCTTTCATTTGTGGCAAACAAAACTTAGTCTGTTTGGATTGGTGTATAGTTGATCCAACCGTCCAATAAATTCGGATTTGATTAAAACCTGGGGCATGTGCGTATCAGTAGGTTTCCTATGTATTGAAATGTTTGATTGAGTGATAGATGAGCCTATGCTAGAATTCTCACTAGTGAAATTTTGGTCAGTGGGGGTCATTTAACAAATTAACATCAATGTCAAATATTCTTATCAAAACCAACTTTGTACTATCATATATTTTCAATAACATTGAGAAAATTAATTTAATCTTATTAAATTACAAGTAAGAAAAAAAAAACTCGGGGACATTGAAATTTTGCTTACATTGATATTATTGCTTTTAACAAAAGTTTGCTACCACATTTGAACTCCTTATGAAGAAATAAAAAAGATAGTGTGTCTTTTAGTTGAAATCAATAGTGGCCCTAAATTAAGTTTTGTTTATTCAAAATTGACCCATATCATGTTCTTTTTTAATAATTTCAATAGGGTCAATTTATGTCCCCACAAAATTTTTCATGTTGCTACATAAGCATACGTTGTTTTACAAAATTCAGTGGGGTTAATTGAACCCACTAAGCTAAATGTAGCTTTGCCCATGGTTCTCACAAATAAAATGGTGAGGGACGAATGCGCAAAAAGATTCATATACATATATATATGAACAAAACTACTATACATCTATCCTTTATCTTGTGGTGATGGACACTTCTATATATGAAAAGTATTGATGTGCAAGAAGATAAAATTATTACCCTCATGACACCTTTTTAATCTTGTTAGATCTAAAAAAGGAATTGTCCCTCACCAAAATGTGAGGGATGGATGTATAGTATGAGGGATGGATGCATAGTAATCTTTTCCTATATATATGCATAGTAGGGACGGACAATTCCCTTTTTAGACATAACAAAGTTAAAAATATGTCATAAGAGTAATGGTTTTGTCTTCTTGCATATCAATACTTTCCAAAAGAGGAAGTGTCCCTCACTATAGAGCGAGAGATATATGCATAATAATTTTGTCTTAATATTTGAGTAATGATCACATATAAGCTTTCTTGACGTCTTATGGTACAAGCTACCACGTGGAGCCCACTTAAAGTCCATCCGAGTGGACCATTCAAATCTACCCCTCCTATTTACATAGGTCTCACCAAATTTTGATAAATCCAAATGGAATGAACTTTTGGATCAATGATTAATTCTTTTATTTTATATAAAAGGCTTAAATATGTAGACCATGGATAAATAGGTTAAAGATGTTATTAGACTAACTCTAACAATCAAATGAGAATATATAATTACGAGGGGATGGCCTACTCATATAGTATAAAAAATCCCTTCGTGAAGAATTCTTGCAAGCAACAGGCTCAAGTAAGAGTTGGCTCTTTCAAGTGCCTCTCTCACACTTCATTTGAGAGTATGAAACACTAGGACGAGCATGTTTGTGCTGTGTGTTTTTCTATTATTTATCTAAATCTTACTTGAGTAGAACTTGGTCCCACCTTAAAAGCATGATTTGGGCCATGCGTTTTTCTAATATGAATTATCTTACTATTGAAGAAGTTGGTCCCACCCTAAGAGCATATTTGTTTCATGAGTTTTTCAAGTATGATTTATTTAAATTTTATTTTGGTAGAAATTGATCCCACCACTCACCTATTTGTGCTGTGAGTTTCCACAAAAGTGGAAGACTCAATTGTAGAAGCACTTCATATTAAATTTGACAAAATTTAAACTAATTTTCTACCCATTGTTAGACATTGAAATCCAACGGCAACCATATGATCTTTTGGAATTTGAGTCTACCAAATAAGATCAAGAACTTTGCTTGGAGGGCATGTCAAGATATCCTACCAAATATGACAAATTTGGCTTAAAGGAGAGTAGTGGACTATATCACCTGTCAAATTTGTTTAAATAAAATTGAAGATGTTTTACATGCCTTGTGTTTTTGTCGAGTGTGAATCAGATGTGGAGTGAATGCCCCCTCCACATTGAGATTGATCCCAATCGGTACACCTCCTTTGGAATGTTAGGTTGAGAATTCAATGAGAGAAAGCTTAAAGGGGATTTGGAGTTGTTTTTTGCAATGGCTTGTGGGTTTTGGAATAGACGAGATTTTATTATACATAATGGCAAACTCAATGACATAAGGAAGGTGGATGAAGAAGTAGTAATTTTATTGAGAAATTTTTATCAAGTCTGTTCTAATAGGAGAGTCCTAAGCCTAAATAAAGTCTAGTGTTGGTAACCTCCCCACACTGGTATCTTAAAATTAAATGTAGATGGCACTTTATTCATGAATATTTAGAGGGTGAGAATATAGGCTGTACACCGGGATGAGAAGGAAAATGTTATTATGGCTATGAGTAAAAGATAATTATGGGTTGATACAGCTGAAGACATTGAAGCTGTTGCAGCATTATGAGGTATTTAAATAGTGTATAGTGCTGGTATACACAATATTGTGCCCGAGGGAAACTCCTTATGGACAATAGAAGCACTTAATTCTTCTTCCCCAACCTTATATCGACAAGGTCCATTATTTGAATAGATTAAAGCTCTACTATAGAGCTTTCATAGCTATGAGATTACTTATATGGGAGGAGAAGGCATGAAGTGACTCACAAGTTACCTAGACATGTACTCGACAAGGTCCATTATTTGAAGAGATTAAAGTTCTACAGTGCTTTCATAGCTATGAGATTATCTATGTGGGAAGAGAAGGCAATGAAGTGACTCACAAGTTACCTAGACATGCACATGTTGTGGAGGATATTAATGTGTGCTGGTACTCTATACCAGATTTTATCAATTGATGTTATGATTTGCAGTTGAAATGCAAAATTTTTTTTCATATATATATATATATAAAGAAGTTGGTCCCACTCTAAAAGCATGTTGGTGCTATGAGTTTTTTTTTTAGTATGATTTACTTAAACCTTACTCTTGAAGTAGAAATTGGTCCCACCGACACATGTTTGTGCCGTGAGTTTTCCACAGACGAGGGAAACGAGAGGGGGAGGAAAACTCAAAGTGTGCAGAGTGCAGAGAGAGATGACGATGGATCGAGAGAAGGAGCGCGAAGTGGAGTTGGAGTGCGCAATGTACACCAACTGTTTGCTCTTGGGACTCGATCCCTCCATCCTCGGCATCGGAGGCAGCAATGCCAGCCCTCGCCTCGGTCTCTTCCGCCATTCCAACCCTAGAATGGGAGAACAGCTCCTCTACTTCATCCTCTCCTCCCTTCGAGGCCCCGTCCAATCCGCCAAGGTAATACACACACATACATACATACATACAAATTTACCTCTTTCTCATCAGCTAATCTTTCTTTCCTTCTTTCTTTTGCTTCTAATTCTAACTGTGTAATCTCGCGCGCAGGATTTCGACAAGGTTTGGCCGATCTTCGATTCCGCGCAGTCTCGCGATTTCCGCAAGGTAATTGGTCCCTTTCTCTTCTTTAAATTTTCACTTAAGCATTGAACTTTGAGTTTCCTGTTGGTTTCAGATTGTGCAGGGAATTATAACTGAGCTCGAGTCGCAGGGAGCGCTTCCGAGGAGCAATTCGAGGGTCTCTTCACTTGCCACTTGTTGCGGGCAGAGGTTAGTGCATTTCGTTGTTGTTGTTGCAGAAACTATGAATCTGGAAAGAATGGGTTTTTATTTGTTTCTTGTAATTGAATGCTGAGGATTGTATTTGATTATGCAATGGTCAGACGATCAAACCCCAACAACCACTGTTATGTTTTTCATTTTTGTGTGACCTATATTTATAATTCAAACTGTTCAATTTGTTTGCTGAACTAATAAACCCTGCGACCTTTAAGCTGATTATCTTAATCTTCAAAGATTTGGAATAATTTGTGAAAGCATCCAAAAAATCCTAACATAGAGATGTAATTTTCTAAACTTTTTTTTGGGCCCACCTTTCAATTTTCTCATATTAACCAACGTCAAGAAGTTTAGTTTCATATCTTAATCTTCATGGATTTCTTAGAAGTTGTGAACAATGTCCAAACAATCCCAACTCATCTAAAACTGTTGGATGTACTGATTTCCTCATGTGAAAATGGTTATTGACATTGACAAACATGGTAATGTATTTCACATGTAATATTTACATATGTAGCATTTGCTTATAAAAAACCCATTTTCCTATCCTAGGTGTAAAAGGCAATCGACCACTTGGATAAATGCTTCTACCATTATTATCATGCTTGGTGAATATATTTTCTATGTAATACCTCTTCTTTCTTCTTCTTTCGCATACCATATGCTTGCTGCAATCATCTTGTATACTTTGCAGCAAGTGGAGTCATTACGTGACCCTGGAAAAATGATTTTTCTGATGTTTCATCTGTTTATTTCCACCATTTTATAGTTAATACACATGAAAGGTTGATAATTTCACAGGTATTCATTTTTCTGCCTTAAACGTAAACCTGTGATAAGCTCCTTTGTACTGTGGTTGCAGATTTGTTGAGCTTTTGTGGCAACTTTCTTTGCACGCTCTTCGCGAGGTCCACAGACGAATATTTGTGGCTGATGTAGCTTCTGATCCACTTCCTGCTTCATTGACGGAAGTGTCATATTCACATGCAGCTTCGTTACTTCCTGTGTCGAAGGTATTTCTAATAATTTGGTCTTATTTCACCTATTCTTGTTTAAGCGTTTTCCTTGGATCATATTTATTATTGATTTTAGTTCTGCTTCCGCATCTGTTGTTAAATGAACTTCTTTAAAGGCACATGTTTGAATAAAAAAGTGATCTGCAAAGGAATCTGGTTACTTCAACCATGAAGCAATAGATCCATTCAATCTCTGTTTTGGCATCATTTGAATGTTGTGCAATATTGATTATTCTAGTGATCGAGAACCCACTGGATTTTTTTTTTCCTCTAATAATTGCTGGGTTTTTTTGCATATGTTTTAACATTTGCATTGCTTATTGGCAAAAGCAAATCTGTTGAGGAAGTTGTTGAGTCCATTATTTGGACCGTGTCCGAATGGGTTTGTAAAAGCAAGGATTTCATTCGTGTCCCTCTAGAAGACCTAAATAGGTCTTGGGCAGCTGTCTTACAAGGAGGTTGGCATTCTAGAAGGGTGCAAAGATCAGTTTGGAATCATCCCCCTCATGGTATTCTTAAGTTGAATTTTGATGGCAGTTTTGTTCAAAGTTCTCAAAGAGGAGGCATTGGTGGTGTCATTAGAGATTGAAATGATATCATTATTAGAAATTATTCAGGTCCAGTGGATTTGTCTGATGCTAATGAAGCTGAGTTGTATGCTCTTCTAATTGGGTGCTGTGAGCTATGTAGAATGGGGGCTTCTAATCCTAGTCTCGAAGGTGATTCTTTTTTGGATATCCAATGGGATTCTGGAAAATCTATTCATCCTTGGAGGCTAGTAGAATGTGTGGAGGAGGTGTACGATATTTCAAGTTAGTTGGGTGCTTCTTTCCATCATATTTTTAGGGAGGCTAGCACTTTGGCGGATGGTCTTGCTAGGGAAGGAGTTTTATATTCATCTATTTCTTTTGATCTTTAAGCTCTTTTAGGTGTTTCTGTTGTTTTTTGGTTGTTCTTTTTGGTGTTTGTGGTTTCTATTTCTTGTTTGGTGGAATAAAATTTTACCCTTTATAAAAAAAATCAAATACTTATAACACTTCAGCCACAGTCCCTTATCTATCATGATCTGTTATGGCAAATGCCATTTAAAAAAAGAAAAAGAAAAACTCTGGTGATCTGTCCAACCTCTCATTTGAGCCCTTTCGTGCTAACAGGCTAGGATAGCACTCGAAAGGAGGAGATTTCTAAAAAATGCAAATTCTGCTGTCCATAGACAAGCTATCTGGTTAAGCTTGGCCCACGATATAACAGCTGAGTTTCGTGGGCTTTGTGCCGAAGAGGTAAATCGTAACTTCTCATTCCTCAGAATTACCTTTACTTTTCTGTCTGCCATAATTCTCCTTTTTTTTAATCATTGTTTGCAATATTTATAATTATTGTCACTGCATGCTCTCTCTGGGCTTCTTCATTACAGGCTTATTTGCAGCAAGAATTGGAAAAACTACAGGATCTGAGGAACAAAGCAAAGTTGGAAGGAGAACCATGGGATGACCGTATCTCTAGCTCCTTAGGTCAGAACTCACATTTGGTCGCTAAGGCAACTCGCTTATGGGAGTCTTTGTTAGCTCGTAAGGGTAAGTATAAATGGTTCTAGTTTCTTTCTAAAGGTTTGTGCTTGAAAAACAATCCGTATAACTTTTTGCTGCCTTGCTTTGAATAATTGTTAGTGAGGACTGGTTTGCTTACTGATTTCCTTCTCATTTTCAATATTTCACTCTGCATTCATCTTTTTTTTTTTTGCATTTTTTTTACTGGTAACATGACTTAAACCCACAACCTCAAAGTTGCAATAGTGAGTACCTTCCTCTATGCTACAGGCTCGTCAATCTGCATTCATTTTTCATATGGCTGAATACCTTCTTTCTTTAACTTCCTATTTTGGGTTGATGCAACCCATTTGATTCCTGTCATGTTGAATTGAGATCCTATGATTTTAAGCAACAGTCAAATCTGCCTGCCAGTTAATTGAGAAATGTTGTGGTTCTGAGAGGGGTGAGAGGATAGAGGGCCTCATTTGAAGTGCACTGGTTAAACTATGTGGACTTGACGAACCAAATTCTCCAGCCACAGAAGCTGAGAGTGTCATTTGAGCTGGTGGTTCTAGGTGTATGATAATGGTTGTCCTCCAAACTGATTAAAATGCTGTTGCACTCTACCTTTTCTCCAGACTTGACAAAGCACTGACAAGTTGACCAGAATCCATGTGTGCTCATTGTTCTCAATTGAATGATAATTAACGAGTAGTAGAAACATCAGTATTAGGCAAGGCTCTCTCATATATAATACGGGGATGGTGGCTATAGCTGTTTGATGGGACTGTGCTGACATTGGGTGATGAGAGGGTGGGCCTATCACTTAGGCTAGAATCTTTATAAGTGAGACTTAGGCTATAATCTTTAGAAGTGAGTATCATTCAATGGAACATTTTTAAATCTAATGTGTGGTTTGCTGGGTGCATCTAAAGGCCACTGTCATCGCCGTGTGTGCGTGCATGCATGCATGTAAAACAGGTCTCAATTCTTTGAAGTTTCTTTAAATCCAGTGCTTCTGATTTCATTTTCCAAAAATTTCTATTGGATGCTTATTGCTCACTAAAGTTTTGTACTGTTCTATTCTTTTTTATTCTCTTTACAGGTCAACATGAACTTCTTGCTTCGGGTCCCATCGAGGACTTGATAGCTCACCGAGAACATAGGTAATTCTCAAATTTTCATCTTTAAACTCTGTAGTTGAAACTTTTATACTTACTTTTGTAAATGGTTCTTTTTTCAGGTATCGCATCTCTGGATCATCTTTGCTTGCTGCTATGGATCAAAGTTCTCATGTTCCTTATTCAGATGTATTATCTGTTCATTCTGGTGATCTCACTTCACTACGCACAGATGACGGGGAGCAGATAGTTGAGCCATTTATCAATATACATAGGGAAAAACAAAAAAACTGTTTAGACTCAACCACTTTCCAAGTGAATGATGAAACTCTTACCAGAGTGGATGACAGAAGTGGGAGAATCCAACCCACTGTTGACATAGCAGAAGTTCTGAGGCGTTGGACACATGCTCTCCAGCGGGTTCACAGACAGTCACTTCATCTGGTATATGACTTTCTTTTGTGGACTAAATTGCACAAATGTGGTATCATTTGTAAGCTTCATCTGATTTGTGAATGGCATGTAATCTTTTGTCACATGATCTGAGATTGAACTAACTGGTTGTCTGGCACAGAATATCTTCATTTTATCCATTATTTATTGTTTGAACTGATACTAATCTAGTATTTCTGACCCCTGCAATTTTCCAAGGTGTACAGCATGAAAACCACAAACAACAAGTATCCACTTTGTTGCTCAACATGTCACATGGGCCGGGGCATGGTCTTGGCTGGGCCAAAAATTGTGGAAGAAAATTGAGATGGTGCACATGTTTGGGGTTTTGAGGGGGTATACACCATACAATGTTGCTTTCCAACAGTTGGGCTTTATGTACTAGTGGAATGAGATTACTCTCACTAAGAAAATGAACCACTCACTTAGAAAATAAACCACGCATAACATCAATGTTGGAAAATTCACCAGTCTACTACAGGATGCCTCCACTGGTGGCTGGGAAGATTGAGGAGATGCAAAGAGACTTCCCTTGAGAAGGAAGATGGACCCTGAGGAAGTGGTATCTAGAAGATCGAAAGGAAGTCCAAAAGCCAAAAAACATGAAGGTAGTTTGGATATTGGCAGGTTGGAACTTGGAAGTGTTTAATTGGTTTCTCTAGCACAGCAGCGGTGGCGATTTGGTGTGCAAACCAATCTGTTTTACAGAATTATTATTGACAGAAAATATGGTTGAAGGTTGGGAGATTGGTTCTCATTGCTAAATTGAATGAGAAAAGGCTTGCACATGTGTGATATAACTAGGTTGTGTACATAGATAAACAATGGTAATATGGTAAAAATCCTTGGCTCAAGGCTAAAAGTCCTTACTGCAATAGGAATCACATTAGATTTTAGGGTGATAGCCTTTTCAAGTCTTTTACCTGCAAAATGACAAAGGAACTATGTTTGAAGATAATTAGGAGGTTAGGGTGGACTCTTATGTGGAATGCTCTTTTCTGTATTGGCTGTTACTATTTTGAAAGTCCTTCGTATTAGGAGCTACTGGATGTGCTTGTCTTGGTGGAAATGCACACTCTTGGGGAAGCTGACATTCTATGGAAATAAACTACTGGCTGGCTATTTTCTGTTGCAAGATTGATATTCAAGTGTATTCCTTGGCTGAGGACGTGTCTGCCATGTCCTGGAGTATAGGGATTTGGAGGTCCTGCATGGGTGGTTCAGGGAGAACTCATTTATTGATAATTTTCTTGCCCTTTTGCTATATGTTGTTCTCTAGGATGTGGTAGTTGGTAACTCCATGGTGAGGCTGGGAGACAGTTTGTCTTGGTGTCCTACATCACAACCTTCATGATGCTGAAGTGGATTTGTTTATGGATCTAATGAGCTTAGTTCATTCAGCCTACATCCTAAGGCAGGGGTGATTCTGATCCTGTACAACTGGTTTTCTGTCATCTTTTTTTTTTCTTCATAGGCTGCCACGGGGATGATGTCAATGAGTTGGCGGCCTATGGTCCATTCTTATTCCTAGAGTGGTGGCCTTTGGGTGCATCACTTTACAAAGGAAAACTCTGACAATGAACTACTAGTGCAGAAGGAAAAGAACGATGGTGAATGCTTGTCGATGTTCCGTTGATGTTGAATCGTTGAACCATCTCCTTGTGTCTGAGTGCATGCCACATATGGATTATGGTAATATACTAGGTCTGAACAATATACTAGGACTGCATCTTGGTTCTTAAAAATTGGATGGAAGATCTCTTTGCAGCTTTGAGCTTTATCATAAAATGAATCGTGGGAAGACCCTTTGGCTCCTGATGCTGGTTATTGTGACTTGGGGAAGGGAGCGGAACAAATGCTTCTTTCAAGGAGAAGTTTTGATTGTGGAGGCCTTTGTGCTCTGATGAGTCAGATGGTGGCCTCTTAAGCTAGTCACCTTAAATGCTTTCGAGAGGTGAGCAGGGCGATCCGGATTCCATCTTGAGACCTATTGTAGCCCATGCCCCCAGAGAAAGGGAAATAGAAGCTTAATTTTGACGATAGTGTTAAGGGCAATCCAAATCTGATAATGTTACTGGTTACTCAGTTTTCTTCACCATGGATGTATATCATATTTTTGGTCTAAAATCAGTGAAGTGGAAACTCGTTGGTGTCAAAGTAGGACTAAGGGAAGCCATTAGCCTTCACCAGCCAAACCTCTGAGGTTAAGGTAAATTCTTGTGCTATAATGTTGGCCATAGGATTGCCGATGATATTGAGAGGTTCATTATTTATTTGCGAAGATCCTGGTGTCATTGGGCATATGTCGAGAAGTGCCAGCTTTGACACTGACATCGTAGTGAAATAAGATGTTTCCAGTGTCTTAATGATTGTGGGCAACATGGTTCCTCTTCTCCCTTATAGATACTAGGGTGATAGGTAGGTAGGGCCAAATGATGTTAGGATGTTGTGAGTTGGTTGGGTTGGTGCTTGCCAGCTGGCTTGGTGATTTGATGATGTATGTTGCTATGACCATTGTATCTTTTTGGCCTTTCCTTTTCCTGCTTGTTTGTATGTACCTTACAGTATATTCCTCTTGCACAACATGGAGTTTCTGTTGCTGTTGCTCTCTCTCTCTCACACACACACACACACACACAGGAAGTGGGAACATAGAGGTATTAACCATTCAGTTAAATAATAATAATGAAAAAATGAACTTCAACAGTGGCTCCCTTATTGGATCTTCCGGCAGAAGTTCACAGTTATTGTTAAAAGCATTTTATTGAAGATTCCTGATTGCAGTTTTCTGATTTAGTTTTATCCTCTCTTCTAGGTACAGCAGGATTTGCGAAAAAGAAACTTCTCATAGATAGTTCACAATCTCCTTGCTTCTGGTGTTGAGCTTCTGCATCATTTTTTTTTGTGATCAGTATAATTTCCTATTATCTAGAGTATAAAACTCATCTCATGTTAGAACCCATTTTTAATTTGTTTCATGTTCTTCAGTTAACAACTCATTTAATTTATCTTTAGCTTTGAAGTTCTTTATATTGTTAGGACATTGAATTGTGGACACGTCACCTGACATATATTTGATGTAGATGGATTAATGTTTCTCATTATTTTTTGGAAGTTAAACAAACCACTGTTCTGTTGGTTATTGTAGGCCAAGGTTAATGATGGAGAGGGTCCAGAGCTGCTAAGATCTTCATCTGATAGTGGTAGCAGTAGTCATTCTGAATCTTTGAATGCAACCCTAGCAGAACATCGCCAACACTTAGCAAGCATACAGGTATTTGAATATTAATAGAACAGTGGTTCTGTCTGTGTGTGGATACAATTTAGATTAGTTACCCTCCAAGAAATTTTACTGTTCTGAGATCTTTCACTGTCAAGATTGATAGGTTGGGTTTCAATATTTTGGGCCTTTGTCATTCTTATTCGTTCTCTCTTGCTGACTGATTGATACCTTGTTTTTGCACTTTGTTATGATTCTCCAAAATGTCCTGTTAACATATGTCGCTCTAAGACTAATGATTCTATTATCCTGTAAACATCACTAGAATTTGCTAATTCCAACCAACAGTTGTGCTGATAATGTTTTGCTGCGTTTTCGGTGCAATAGGGGAACAAATTGTGGTTGAACAAATTGTGGTTTTGTACCAGTAGTTGACACTAGACATCACCTGGATATGGAATTGGGCTTATCTGGACACGTGTGGTGTGTCACATTTAGCTAGCCAAAAAAGGAATATATGCATTGACTGATCTATCATGTATTGCACAGAATGAGATACGCGAAGGAATTTGAAGACCAAAAACAATACATTTTTTTAAAATCATTGTCCCTTTGTGCTTTCCTCCCTTTATACTTTCCTCTGCAGTGGTTTGTTGGGTTATATGGCTGTACAGATTTGAAAACTGTTGGCTCGTTTTTTGAAGTTACACATGATTGGTGATCTCTATATAATGTTTTAGGCTACTTAGGCATCGGGTAATGTAAGAAGCTTCCTTTTTGAAATTCATGATCAAGGAGTGAAATAGTGTTGAGTTCAGTACTATTGATATGTTGAGAAGAAAGCTTTCCCAAGAGCTGGATAGGTGGGATTGTTTGGAGGAGGAAAGAGAGTTAGCCCAGAGGAGAAAAGCAGTGGAGTGGGGGGTAACTAAAACTAAGGCAGATGAATCATATGGAAGTTGTCTTGGAGGCAAAAAGCTGGAGCGTCATGGCTTAAGGGTGGGATCAAAACATTTAGCTTTCTTAGTGGATGGCCAATGCATCGAAGGGAAAGGCAATAATATTATTGCAGATCCACTGGAAGTGATGGAGGTGGATAATTGTTTTGAAAATCTATGTAGAGGTGAGGACATTGCTAGACCAGTTTTACGTGGAGTTCTCTTTCCTCGTGTTTTTCAAAGTCTGCTTTTATGGTTGGAGGCTTGGAGCATGATTTTGAGGAGGTGGAATTTGTTAGGGCTTTATAGGCGTGCACCTAGGAAGCACGGGTACTCCTAAAATACAGGCGTACACGTACCGGGTACGTACCCGGTACGGGTACGGGTACGGGTACGGCAAAAGACGTATAGGGTACGGTCAATACGTACCCGGTACGTCTTGACTTTATGGGTACGTACCCGGTACGTATCGGGTACGTATACCTCCTTTTTTTAATGTTTTATACGTTTTTTAAAAGAAAAGAAAAAAGGAGGGCGCAAAGTGTAAAATCCCTTTTATATAAAACATTTCCCTTCTGCCCTAATGCCCGATTGCAGTCAATTGGGACGAGCGACAGCAGAAGAAGAAAGAAGACGAAGACACCCAGCCGCTGACGGGAGAAGCAAGGAGAAAGGGAAGGAGAAGAAGAAGAAGAAGCCCAGCCGCTGCACACCTGTTCTTCTTCGTCTGACGGGAAACGAGCGATAGCCAATTGAAGAAGAAAGGAGAAAGGGAAGGAGAAGAAGGAGAAGAAGAAGAAGAAGAAGAAGAGGACCAGCCGCACTTCCGCTGCTGAAGAAACGAGCTGCTGCACTTCCGCCGCTGAAGAAACGAGCTGCCGTACTTCACCGCACCAGCCGCTGCACGTCAGCCACAACCGCAGGTCCTCTTCCCTTCTTTTTTTTTTTTTTACCCTGCACTGTGCTGCTTTGTTTAGCTTTGTTCTGCTCTACTTTGTTCTGCTATTTTTTTTCCCTAACGTTTTTGCTCTACTGCTGTAATATTTCCCCCTGTTTCCTGCTGCTCGGATTTCGGCTTGGCCTTTCATTGGAGAAGAGACAGTCTTGTCTCTGTCAGTTGAAGAGGATCCGGGGGAGTTCCTCGCCACTGCATCCTCTTCTACAGTCGCCGTCGCCTGAGTGATCGCTACCGGTGGCAGCTGCCTCCTTCGCACGGCAGCCGCTTGTCTTTGCCTTGTTTGAAGAAGAAGACATTGGCTTGGGTAGTTGCAGGTTTCTGGTTGCAGAACCAGAAACGAAGGCTAAGGGGCCTGGGTTTTAATCAGGCCAAGTTCATGGTTGGGTCAGGCCAGGTTGGGACTGACCTGCTTAAAACAGCCTAGCCGAGTCCTTTAGAACAGGCCGGTTCGGGTGGGAGCCTAGTTTGCCTGCAGCATGCCCCTCCCCCTTACAATTGTTTTTTTCCTGCACGAAAATAGCCCCAGGGGACCCATTTTATGCACTAAGTTTTTCTGGGACGAATTTCGTATAGTGTTCAAATAGGTATCTTTTTCCATAAAATCCTCAAGAAGGAACTATTATTAGAGACATTATAATTTGATATACACATGAGAAATATTATATATATGATGAAAAGGAAATTATTAGAGAAAATCATTTTTACAAATCAGCCTTGCTACTCTTGTCGGCTGTTGCTTTGTTGCTGCTGCATTTGCTATTTTCTTCTTCTCTTCTCTGCTCTGCTCTGCTATGCTGCTCTGCTGTATTTTGTTCATCTGTTTTTTTTTTTTCTTCTTCTCTGTATTTGCTGCTCTGCTGTTGCTTTGCTGTGATATTTAATTTCTTTTTTTTTTTTTTGCTGTTCTGTATGTGTGCTGCTTAATTTTCTTTTCTTTTTTTTTCTGCTCTGTTGTTATTTTTTTTTTCTGCTCTGCCGTTTGCCATAGCTACTGCTGTTGCTATTTTTTTTTTCTGCCATTGCCGTTGCTCAGTTGTTTGCTGTTGCTATTGTCCTTTCCATTTTTTAAGTATATTGGCAGATTTTTAATTGTTTGGTTGTTTGATTATTTATTAATTGTTGTCGGATAAAAATGAGTTCATCAAGTAGTATGGGTTCTACTGGTGCAAGTGTAAGTGCTACTGGCACTGATGAAATTGTTGATCCTCTTTGGAATTACGTAACCATATTAGAAAGAAGGGGAGGAGGAAGTGCGAATGTAAAATGGCAATGCAATTATTGTAATTGTGATTTTCAAGGGTCATACTATAGGGTCAAAGCACATTTGTTACAAATAAAAGGACAGGGAATCAGATGTTGCATTAATGTGAAGGGTGATGCTCTTCTTCAAATGAAAAGGGAAAGTGAAGAAGCTGAAAACCGGAAGAAGATGGCTAAACCCAAAAATGTTCCTTTACCACCTTCCTCTTATCCAATTAGTAGTAGGATGGCAAATACAATGGATGCTGGAAGTGGAAGTGGAGGGTTTAGATTGGAAGGGTATGAGCCAAAAAAAAGAAAGGCCATTGGAAGTACTGCCTTGGAGAAGGCATTCAATCAAGGTGCTAGGGAACATTTGCATTCTTTGATTGCTCATATGTTTTACTCCGGTGGATTACCTTTTCATTTGGCTCAGAATCCGTATTTTGTAGAAGCTTTTCAGTTTGCTGCAGAAAATCAAATTATTGGGTATGTACCTCCCGGTTATAATTTGTTGAGGACTTCACTACTTAAAAGAGAAAGGGCAAATGTTGAAAGATTGTTGGAGTCTTTGAAACAATCATGGAAGGAGAAGGGGGTAAGTATTGTTTCTGATGGATGGACTGATGCCCAAAGAAGGCCTCTTATCAATTTTATGGGAGCTTCGGAGGATGGAGCAATTTTCTTGAAAGTGGTTAATTGTGAGGGTGAGTTCAAGGACAAGCACTACATTGCCCAATTAATGTGGTTCAAGTAATCACTGATAATGCTCCTGTTTGTAGTTCAGCTGGAGCAATCATTGAGGGTAAATACTCGCATATGTTTTGGACACCATGTGTAGTTCACACCCTTAATCTTGCTCTTAAGAATATTTGTTCTGCAAAGCAAACTGGAGTTGCTGCCTATGCTTATGATGAATGCCATTGGATTACTCATGTTGTTGATGATGTGATGTTCATGAAAAATTTTATTGTGAACCATTCTATGAGATTGTCAATTTTTAATGACTTTGTGCCTATGAAGTTGTTTACTGTAGCAGAGACGCGCTTTGCATCTGCTGTTGTTATGCTAAAAAGTTTCAATCTTCTCAAGCGTGGCCTTTAGACAATGGTTATTAGTGACAAATGGAATCGTTATAAGGATGATGATGTTGGTAAGGCAACATTTGTGAAGGACAATGTTTTGAGTGACATCTTCTGGGATAAGATAGCTTACATATTATCTTTCACATTGCCTATCTATGAGATGATTAGAGTTTGTGATACTAATAGGCCTTGTTTGCACTTGGTTTATGAGATGTGGGATACAATGATTGAAAAGGTGAAGGCAGCCATTTATAGGCATGAAGGGAAGCTGGAAAATGAGGAGTCCAATTTTTATTCTGTAGTGCACCAAATACTTGTTGAAAGGTGGACCAAAAGCAGCACACCACTTCATTGCCTTGCACATTCATTGAATCCTAGGTACATACAACCCAATACTTTTTGTATTTGGTTATTTCTTTGAATATGATATAAAATTCATAATTTGCTTATACTTTCATCTTTCTATAATTTAGGTATTATAGTGCAACGTGGCTTGATGAAAATCCCAATCGTGTTCCTCCTCACAAGGATGAAGAGATCTCAAATATGAGAATAATATGCCTCAAGAAATACTTTCCAGAGCTGGAGGATAGAAGGATTGTTACAACAGAATATGCCAAGTTTTCAGGTTGTTTGGAAAGTTTTGGGGAATTTGATTCAAAATTTAATAGAGGAGTAATGGAACCAATTATTTGGTGGTATGCACATGGGTCTTTTGCACCAACTCTCCAATCTTTAGCATTGAAATTACTTAGTCAGCCATGTTCCTCATCATGTTGTGAAAGGAATTGGAGCACCTACTCTTTCATCCACTCCATTAGAAGGAACAAAATGACACCAGACCGTTGTGAAGACTTGGTCTTTGTGCATAACAATATTCGTCTCCTATCAAGGAGGAGTCGACAATACATGGAAGGAGAGACCAAGCTCTGGGACATTAGTGGAGATACATTTGATTCATTAGAGGGTGCTGGTTTACTTGAAGTTGCAGATCTTTCACTTGATGAGCCTGACATGGAAGCTAGATTAGTTGATGATGAAGGTGATGCAGCTCAAGTTGATGGATGACTTTGTTTTCAATGCTTTGTTTTATTGTTTTTGTTGTAATCTTGGTGTTTACATGGCTCTTGACTTTTGTTGTAATGATAGATATTAAACTCGATAGTTTGTATGTTGACTTTGTAATGATATTAAGTAATTATTGGCTTGTTGCATGTAAGAGTTTTAATTTATTTTAAAATTTTAATTATTAGCTTATTGTATTATTAAAATTTTAAAAAATATAATTTTTAATAGACGTACCCCAG
Organism: Sextonia rubra; assembly: GCA_037013555.1. Taxonomy (NCBI): domain Eukaryota; kingdom Viridiplantae; phylum Streptophyta; class Magnoliopsida; order Laurales; family Lauraceae; genus Sextonia; species Sextonia rubra. The sequence goes on from JASUAD010000010.1 coordinate 8,742,427, forward strand.
TCGTACCCGTACCCTATTTTTTAAGGATTTTGTCGTACCGGCGTACCCGTACCGGTACCCGTGCTTCCTAGGCGTGCACAGATGATGAGGCCCCTGGGTCATGTGGTTTCAACTTTTCCTTCATCAAAGCTGGTTGGGATTTTTTAGGTCAGATTTAATTGCCTTGCTTTCAAAGTTCCATTTCTGAGGTAAACTAAGTGGAGAAATTAATGACACATTCTAGAAGTACCTAATTTGGTGGAACTGAAAGATTCCAGACCTTAAATCCTGGTGAATGTGTGCGTAAGTTTTTGCTGAAGATTTTAGCTAATTGTTTGAAGGTGTTGCTTATGAATGTTATCAGTCTTTTCCAGGGGGCTTTTATTGTACTCAGCCAAAGTTCAGATGGGGCGCTTTAGATAATGAGTTGATTGACTCTAGGAGACCATCTGAAAATGAGTGTGCAATTCTTAAGAATGACCTAGAGAAAGCTTGTGAGCATGTTGACTGGTAGTTGTTGATTACATGCTTAATAGATTGGGTTGTGACCTAAATTGGAGAGGTTGATTTGGGCATATCTCATCTTCCTCATTCTCAATTTTGTTTAATGGTTCCCGAACTGAAGTGTCCAAAGCATTTAGGGCCCTTAGGGCGATCCGTTATTTCCTCTTTACAATTGCGATAGGGGCAATGAGAGCCTTTCTCTTGAAGGCCAAGGATCAAGGGCTCATCGGTGGTTTTGAGGGTGGTAATAGATGCCATTCATCATCATCATCATCAAAGCCTTATTCCAACCATGTTGGGGTCGGCTACATGAATTCTATTTCTCCATTCCGTTCTATTTTGAGCTAAATCTTTCGATAAGTGCAACTTCTTCAAATCTGAATTAATGACTTCCATCCATATTTTCTTCGGCTTACCCCTACCTTTTGATGGACCCTCCACTTGTATATCCAAACTTTTTCTCACCGGTGCCATTACTGGCCTACGCTCAACATGCCCAACCCATCTTAAACGAGCTTCTCTAATCTTATCTCCTATTGGTGCTACCCCTAAATGTTCTCGAAAGCGCTCATTTCTAATTTTATCTTTCCTAGTTTTACCACACATCCACCTAAGCATTCTCATTTTCGCTACATCCATCTTATGAATATGTGTCTTCTTAATTGGCCAACATTCTGCTCCATATGTCATAGCTGGTCTAACCACTGTCCTGTAAAATTTTCCCTTCAATTTTGTTGGCATTTGTCTATCACAAAGTACTCCCGAAGCTAGTCTCCACTTCAGCCATCCAGCTTTTATCCTATGCTCCACATCTTCATCAATCTCCCCATCCTTACTAATCATCAAGCCTAGGTACTGAAAAGAATCTTTATGTGGTATCTCATGGGTTTCAATTTTGACAGTGGTTTCAACACTTTGTATATGTCCACTGAAATTGCAATCCATATATTCTGTCTTTGTACGACTTATTTTAAAGCCTCTAGATTCTAATGCCCTCGCCATCTCTCAAGCTTTGCATTTACACCCTCTCTTGATTCATCCACTAATACTATATCATCTGCGAACAACATATACCATGGTACTTCTTCTTGAATATATGATGCCATTATGCCTTTGAAATTTGGAGATGACAACATTTCATTCAGTTTGTCATGGTAGGAGGAGGTGATGGTGTTGAAGCACATTCTCAAATCTTTCGAGGTTAGGTGAGGTTGAGGATCAACTCCTCAAAGCATGATGTGAATGGGTTGTTCAAATGAGTGTATACACTCTTTAGCAAGCCGAATGAGCATATAAGTTGAAAGGTTCCCATCGGTATTTGGACTTGCCTTTTGGGGCTAATTCAAGATCAAAAGCTTGGTGGGAGATCCTATGGTCGAAATGTTTAACAATGAGCTATCTACGTGGAAGAGGCAATATCTTCCTTTGATGGTCAGGTGACACCAATCAATGTAACTTTATCTAATTTTCTTATGTGTTACATAATCCTTGTTCAAGACGCGAGTGGAGGTGGCAAGAAAGAGCAATCCAATGGAGCTCTCTTCGATGGAAATTCCAATAATAGGCAGATGCACTTATTTAAGTGAGGTGGTGAAGTGAAAGCAATGAGGTGGTTTGGAATGGAGGGTTAGGTTGAAAAGAACTCGGTGGTGGTGGAGGTTTGGGAGTTTCACTGTAAAGGAGAATAATTGTTTCTACATATAGTGTGGATGAGTGGGATTAGGTTGCGGGTTAAGGTCCAGTTGTTGGGTACTGTTGTCATGAGAGAGAGAGAGAGAGTGAGAGAGAGAGAGAGATTAAATTTTCTATTAATGCTTTTGAGTTTGGTTATGATTAGGTTTCCTAATTTGAATTGACATCTTTGGTTGTACTTTATAAATAGCCATTGGCCATTCACAATAATATTGTAGATCAAACAGCTCAGTCAAGATGTAGCCCTAAAATCTCATTTTGGTATTAGGGCCTTGGCTCTAGGACTTGGTCTAGGGTTAGGTTTGTTAGTGCTATAGTCAGATTAGCACTGACCTCTATTGTCAATTCCATGTCAAATGTCAATTGTCATAGTCACAGTCCAAGTCATATATGCATCAAGACCATTCATTAAGTTCGATTGAGGAAGATCAAGTTCAAAGTCTTGGAAAGGCACAAAGCTACTCAATTGGAAGATTCTCAATGAGTGCCAAGGTCAAGGTTGTCAGAATTGGAATCGTATCGTGAATCGTTTTAGGTTCCGAATCGAATCGAATCGCGAATCGAATCATGAATCATAGGATTCATTTTATTTTTTCCAAAATAGTTCTAAAAAATTCAAAAAAATATGTAAAAATCATAAAAATTATAGATATGCATAACTCATCCATTTTCCATACATAGCAAGTTAGCAACATTTATATGTTGAAAAAGGAAAACGTTCTATCAACAAAAGATGCTTATGAACTAATCTGCTAAATACAAAATATTTCATCCCAAAAAGTCAAAATACATCAAAAGATGCTCATATCCCCATCATTGCCAATGACTATATCCACATCAACATCATCATCCCCAATATCATCATCACCACATGAAGATGATCCATTGTCAAGACATTGAAGTTTCTCCTCTTGACTATTAGATGAAGACACCAAAGCTTCTTCTTCGTCAACCTCAGAAACTTTCCTCTTTCCTTTATCTTTTCTTCCAAATGTAAGTTTTCTAGGCCCTATAAAACAAGATTAGAACTTTTAGTTTGCTAAAATAAAATATAAGTATTAATTTTTAGACTTTGACATTTAGTAAATTAGTAGTACCTCGTTGTTTGTCTTGTCTACTATTTGTCCCTTCAGTAAAGCATTCTCCTAGGTCCATCCATGACATGTCATTATCTAAAGTAGGGTCTTCTTTTTTAGTGATCCACTCATCATTAGAATCCACATCTGACAAGCAAATAGGGTCAAGAGCTTGATCCCTCTCTCTTTTTTTTTTACGGACTTGGAGATTGAGATTGTATTTAACGAAGACTAAAGAATTAAGACGTTGCTGCTCTAGTCCGTTTCTCCTTTTCGAATGGATCTACACAAAAGTTAGATTCATTCAATCATTAAATTTAAACATCGAGATTTATACATTTATATAACCAAGTAATGAAAATAAATTTAACAAATCTCACCTGTTCAAACGTACTCCAATTTCTTTCACACCCCGATGAACTACATGTTAAACTTAATATTTGAAGTGCTAGCTTTTGTAGTTCAAGGCAATGATCACCATAGCTCTCCCACCACAAAGCGAGTTTATATTATAAGAATAAAGTCAATGATTGAAAAAGGATAACATAAATACATAATGAAGAAAAACAATATGAATTATGGAATATAAAAAAAACTGAGTATGTATTTTACCGGGTTGTTTTGTCTTGATCGTTAATTGGGCTGTTTCTCTTCCAAACATGCCGATCTTTCTCTTGAAATAGTCAATTTGTTCATCAACAAGAATCCGATTTCTACTATCTTGAACAAACCGTTCTAGCGTGTCATACAATCCCTTTTTAACTTCCAAATCAGCATTAAATTTCTCATCATATTGAAATGCAGGATTTAAAAAATATGCGGTTGCATGCAAGGGACGATGCAACTGTAGGTTCCATCTTGAATCTATGACTCTCCATATGGGATCATACCGCTTTTTCACATTGTCAAAATTTTTGGCAATAGCCTCTTTGGCCCGGTCCATTGCTTCGTAAATGTATCCCATTGGCGGTCTTTCATCGGAGTCAACCAAGCGAAGGACTTTTACTAAGGGAGTTACACATTTGATGCAGTACTTAATGGAAGGCCAAAAGTCTTTGTCTGCCAAGATAATATCCCTCACTCTCACTCCATTAACTTGAGTGGAGTATGCACTCTCTTCCCATTCCTTTGAAGCAAGCATTGATCGTAATGCAACTCTTTGTTCATGAATGCTTTTCTATGTCAAAAAATTTGTAGCAAAACAGGTGATAGCGGCCCTTATAAGCTCCTTTCCCTTTGTATATTTTCTCATTAAATTTAACACCCATATATGTGTATAGATAAAAACAGTAATCTTCCTCGCCTTTGCAACTGTTGTGGCATGAGTGGGCAATTTTCCAATATCTGCTAGCATCAAGTCAAGTAGATGTGCCGAACATGGTGACCAAAATGCTTTTCTTCTCTTCTCCATTAATAATTCACCCATTTTCACTAGAGCTGCAGCACTATCTGTCACCATTTGCACAACATGCTCTTCTCCAATTTCTTCAACAATTAAATCTATCAACTCAAACATATTCTGTGCATTTCTAGAAATTGAAGAAGTATCCACATATTTAATAAAAACAGTACCATGTGGGCTGTTAACCAGAAAATTTGTGATGCTTCTATTCTTTCCATCGGTCCATCCATCTGTCATCAATGTGCAACCATATTAACTCCATTCTTTTCTATATTAATCCAATGATTTCTCAATAAGTTGCACTTCCTTTTGGAGAAAAGTGTGCCTCACTTCATGATAACTTGGAAGTTTCAACCCCGGTCCAAATGAAGCCACTGCCTCCATCATTGGAGCAAAGAAGGGGCTTTTAACAACATTAAAAGGCAATGCATTAGCATAAAAAAATCTACATATTGCCAATACAACACTTTCTCTATCTCCTTTTTTCCAGATGTGATTGATTGTTGCTTGTTTTGGATTTTTTCCTTTAACCACAAAGCCATCCATTGTGCTTTTTCTTTTTCCTTTATCTTGTGGTATTTCAATCACTTCATCATTATCTTGAAAATAATAATATGATGAACGCCCAATATCATACATGTCATCTTTTTTTTTTTTCCTTTTCATCTTGTTATCATGTAACAATTTCTTAAACTGATTTGCTACATCATCATCAACTTGAAGGCATGGCTTTATATTTTGTTTTGTTCAAGCTAAATGGTGTTTCATATGAAAGACTCCACCCCACATCTCTTTTCCACAAAAATTGCATCTCACATTCAAGTGACTATTTGGGTTAACCTTGGAGCAATAATTCCATGCAAGGTCATCATCTCCTGGGTTGTTTCCGCTCCCTTTTTTTGGCCTACCTATGACTGTAAAAAAAAAAAAAAAAAATCCATTCAATCATCACTATAGTTTCTTGAAGGGCCTCATAGGTTTTTTTTTTTAAAGATAGGCCTCACAAATTCATGAAAAATAAAAGTAATTGGATTGGAAGGTCATCTACACATCAGGCCCGATATATTAATGAAAAGAAAAATGAATTTTGCAAAAAAAAAAGGACAGCAAAATCATTCCAGAATTTCCACTATTTCAGGAAAAAAAATACAGCAAAATCATTGTAGAATTTCAAGTTTGAACCATTTTAGAAAAAAATATTCATTGGAGAGCCCCACTGATAGGGCCATAGCAAAATCATTCAACAATTTCAGCCATCCTAAATCATTGGTGGGCCCCACTGCAAAGGCATTCTAGAATTCTAGCCATCATATAAAAAGAAAATTTATTGTTGGGCCCCACTGATGGATGGGAAGAAACGGCCCTATTTTGATGAGCTCGATTTGATATGCCCTAGTAGCAAAATGCTATGAATGAGCCCCACCAATTGATAAAAACTGGAGAGAGAGAGAGAGAGAGAGAGAGAGAGAGAGAGAGAGAGAGAGAGAGAGGCCTTTTTCATACTGTAAAAAAAAAAAAAAACTCATCCAAGGCCCCACTGATGGATGAGAAAAATCAAGACCCCATCATGCCCCAGCAATTTGGTTTAGATATGCCCCAGTACAAATGAAAAAAAAAAAAAAAAGGAGAGAGCCCTCGCCAAAGCGATAGACAGAAGATAAAAAAATAAAAAATAAAACCCCATTGATGGGCCCCACTGAAGGATGAGAAAAAACATTCGATCATGCCCTTTGATAAGCTCCAGGATCGTTACAAAATGAGCTGCGTTTTGATAAGCTCTAGGATCGTCACAAAAGGAAAAAAAACAAAAGACCAACAAAGCCTCTAAAAGACGATTGGCAGAAGAAGAAAAAAAAAAAATCTACTCACCTTCTTTGTTCTCCTCCTCTCGTCGTTGCTTATCGCTGGCCTAAGCACCTTCGTCGACGTCGCTGATCCTCTGAGAAGTGGGTTTTCTGCAGGCAGAGCGAAGAAAAAACCCCGGCTTGTCGTCACTGGTTGTCGCTAGTCCTTCTTCGTTGGCGGCACACTTCCTCACTGAGAAGAGGGCTTTCTGCATGCAGAGGCAAAGGCGAGGAAAGCCAAGCTTCTGCGTTTTGATAAGCTCTGGGATCGTCAGAAAAGAAAAAAAAAAGCACATACAAATCCTCTGAAAGACGATCGGCAGAAGAAGAAAAAAAAAATTTACTAACCTTCTTCGTTCTCCACCTCTCGTTGCTGCTTGTCGCTGGCCTAAACACCTTCGTCGGTGTTGTTGATCCTCACTGAGAAGTGGGTTTTCTGCAGGCAAAGCGAAGAAATAACCAGTCGCTGGTCCAAGCTTTTTCGTCGGCAGCACTCTTCCTCACTGAGAAGAGGGCTTTCTACATGCAGAGGCGAAGACAAGGAAAGCCAAGCTTCTGCGTTCTTCTTCTTGGCTTCTGGCTGTTTGCAGCTTGCGTTGATGGGTTCCTTCTTTTTTTTTTTTTGAGTGATGATCATCTCTGCAAGAGTTGCCTCTTGCCTTAAATGCTCTATTGACATGACGCCATTTTTTAGACGTTAGGGGGTGCTAGATCCTTCAAATTCCCGCCCGGATTAAATCGTATGATACACACGATTTATACGATACGATTCGATTCGTATCGTACGATTCACAAAAATATCGTACGATATTTTAATAAATACGATTTATATATCGATATGAATCGTTTTTTATACGATACGATACAAATCGTACGGTACGAATCATATATCGTACGATTTTGACAACAATGGCCAAAGTAGTTTGATTTCTTAGAGCCAATTAGAAAGACATTAGAAAAACCTAAGTTTTCTTGGAAAATATTTTTCTTCAAAATATGTTTTTCTTGGTACTTACGGCTTGAACTATGGCTAAGCCGAAGAGGTTAGGGCTTACTATCCAGAGAGTTTATTTTGGGCTCAATTAGCTTACGGCTCACCATACGGCTAAGCCGTAGAAGGATTTATGACTAAGCTGTAGGCTTGGCTGTAGATTTAAAATTTTGGATCTTGGTCAAACTAGCCGTTGTACATATGCGTTGGAGTACGGCTAAGCCGTAGGCCAACTTAAGCCTAGCCGCAGATCTACACGTTGGAGCAATTCTTTATTTAAGAGAAGCACTGTTCTTCACCTAAAAACATGCTTTCTTTTGACAAAACTTTAAGACCCTTTTTCAAGCATCTAAGCCTCCGTTATTAATAGGCTTTGCTAAGCTCCAACCACCCATCTCCTCTCTCATCTAAGATCATTCACAGGCATTAATCTTGAGAGAAGAGAAGATCTTCATCTAGGGAAGCCCTAAACCCCAATTCTGGTAAACCATAGTTCTCCTGGACCCAGAAACTTTTCCCTTGGCGATGCACTTATTTGAGATCATCTTTACCAAGGCGCATTTGAAGAGAACAAAGCTTCAAGATTTTCTTGAAAGCTACAAGAGCACTGATCAAGACTAAGGTATCTTGTTTTGAGTTGAGTGCTTTGTATTAAATTTCATATTTATTGTATTTGGTGGAAGACGAACCACTGTATCAAAAATCGTTGTTGTTGGTGGAGTAGATCTGAGAAAACCACTAAATTAAAAAAAAAAAAATCTGTTGGTGGAAGACAAATTGCCGGATTAAAAAACTGTTGCAGGAGGGGTTCTTATGTAGTTATCTTATCCTCAGTGGAACCAAGAGTGATTGCTCTTAAGAGTGGATGCAGGTACTGGACCTAACCATTATAAATTCTTGTGTTTATGTGTATGATTGATTGTTTGCATTGATTCCTTTTCATTTAGATCTATCTTCTTCATGCAATTTAATCGTATTAATTAAATTGGTTTTTGACTTAGAAGAATAAAAAAAAGAAAATAAATTGAATTAGTCCTATTCAACCCCCTTCCCCCCCTCCAGGGCTTGGTGAGATCTAGTTTTTGCACTTTCAAGGTTTAGGTTTCTTCCTTTCTATTTTGTTTCCCTTTTCAATTTTTCCCCTATGTCTCAAGTAGTAGTGTTCATTTCATCCCTCAATTGGTTTGAGTTCAAGTTCTTTTGGCCATCTCCATCAAGTTTTTTATTGGTGCTTCTATGAGACCTTAATCCGCATGGGTAATCCCTTGAGGCAAGATCGGGACAGAGCTTAGGTGTGCGAGCCTGTGAGCCAAGATAGGGGGATTCACAGGGGTAAGGGTGGAATGCTTTGGTTAGCCTCCAAGACATGTTCAAGTCCTATAGTGGAAATATCTAAGTCTTGACCTTGGGCTTATGAGTCAAACCATATATTAACTCAACATGATGTGATTTAAAGCCGTGCGGTCCTGAATCTTATAAAAACTTTGGAGTTAAGTGTGCTAGTGCAGGAGCGGTACTAAGATGGGTGGTCGCTTGAGAAATGCTTGTGCGTGCACATGGGTCAAAGCGGACAATATCATGCTAAGTTGGACGGGGTTGTGACAGTTGGTATCAGAGTTGAGGACGGATCTATTCCTGATGGGTGAGAGTATGAGACCTCAATCCACTTGGGTAATCCCTTGAGGCAAGATTGGGCCAGATCTTGGGTGCGTGAGCTTGGGAGTCAAGATAGGGGAATTCGTATGGGTAAAGGTGGAATGCTTCGGCTAGCCCCGCAAGACATGTTTAAGTCCTATATCGGAAATGTCCAAGTCCTAACCTTGGTCTTATAAGTCAAACCCTTTGTTCACTCAACATGACTCGTTTTAAAGCCGTGCAGCCCCATATTCCATAAGAACTCTGAAGTTAAGCGTGCTCGTGCAGAAGTAGCACTACTAGGATGGGTGACTGCCTAGAAAGTCCCCCTACACGCACCCGGGCCAAAGTGGACAATATCATGTTGAGTTAGGCAGGGCTATAACAACTTCTCTTCTAGACTTTTGAATTGCTCCATTCATGCCCTCGGCTGAATCAGTAAGAATGAGTTAAAAGTTTTACATAGTACTCTATTCCCATGAAATCACAAGAATACAAATTGATCTTTTGGCTTTTGGATCTCCAACGCCACATCACTTGATTCTCTTTCCTAAAACCCTAGAAGAAAGGAATCAAGAATGTGGCAGGTTTCAGGTTTTTTTCTTGCAATAATTAGAAAGGGAAGAGAGGTGAACTGGCTTCGTTCTCTATAAGATCATTTGGTGCAGCCAACCTTGGGTCCAGATTTGTACAACTGCTACTGTTTAGCTTTCCCAGATCTCTATTGAAGAAGAAAGAAAGCAGGGCCAAGGTCTTGACGTTCTCTGTTGCAAAAGAACTGAAAAAATAAAGGAGGCAGAAATTTTGGGTCCCTTTTGCACAACAGGAAGAAGAGTGTGGGCCATAGCTTTGCCAAGAAGAGGAGTGAGGATTTTGCAAGGCAAGCCATTTTGATTTTCTTTCTGGAGGTTTGTGCCTTTATTACTGCAGATATGAGCAAAATAAAAAAGGGGGTTGCTACTTTCTGGCCACTTCCGACTGAGTTTTAAAACTCACCTGAGTCTAAATGGACTTGGCAAGGCATTGTCGACTTCTTTTTCCAAAACTCCAAATACCAACTCAAAAACACAAATCCATATGCATGAAAACCCCTCAAGTCCTTTCAAAACCCCAAATTCCAACTCAAAACCCCAAATCAATATCCATGAAAGCCCTAAAGTCGGTTCGACTTGGCAATCTTCTTCCTTTTCTCCTTCTTCTTCATGTTCATCATCATTCTTTTCTTCCTTTTCCTCTTCTTCTTCTTCCGAGTTTCTCTCAAAACCCCAAATTCCACCCATCAAAACCCCACATCCACACCAATTTTAGCCCCCAATCGACACCCATCAAAACCCTAACCAAATCCCAATTGGTTCAGGTCTAATAGGATCGTGGACACTATCATATCCGATACTCCACTTTCGTTGAGTGAAATTTGTGTCCCTCTCATAGCCCTGTTGTGTTCTTGTTGTATTCATGCTATAGCTGAGGATCATATATCTGGACTCGGATTTCAGATCCTTTTTTGTTTGCGTGCTTGTGAAGATGAGAACTATGCTTCAGAAGGGCAATCACGTCAATACATTTGTTCAAAATTTTTTTCTTTATAATCATCTTTATATTTATCAAGCCTCTCACTCTCATCTTGTTCTTTAAGCCATACAATCCATATGTTTCTGGGAAGATCATGACATATATGATCTTTCGGGCTAGTAGATCTGACGGACCAAAAAAAAGTAGGCAGCAAAAGAGATGGATCCCCAGGCAAACGGTGACCACCGACAAAGCATGATGGACTTTTTAGCAAGACATCAAGCAAGAAAACAATAGATAAATTAGGGTGGTGCAGCGGAAGATTATTTAGGACTTCAAAAATGCAATATCAGCTGTTCCTTTCTTATCACAAATATGAAGTTTATGTGATTATTCAAGTCTTGGGAGAAAACTTTATGGAGTCTCCAAAATTAATTGGTAGTGTGAATCCAAGTGAGTGTTAGGTTATGGATGAGTGTTCATCCTTAGTTCTGTGTAAGAATGTTGTGTAGCATTCAAGCTTATCGGATATGCTATATAACATATCATGGTTAGTTTAATCGGCAGTGTTATTGAGTGTTAGTTTATGTGGACTATGGAGCACATGGAGTTGATCTCCTCCATCAGTCAAATTGTGAGACAGATTGAAGATCCTTCATAGTGTTGAAAATCAAGCTAATAGAGTTCCTTATCAAGGCAGTTTCCAAACAAAGCAAACATGAAGTGTTTAATCCAAGCTGGTCATACTACCTTTGTATTAGTTTGATGGGGAGTGTTGAGAAACAAATGAGTTTAATTGTAACTTTGGGTCGTTGGGTTTATTTGTAATTTTGAGAGTAGGTTTCCTAAATTAGGATTAGTTTAAATTTGAGTTATTTTATTCCAGAGTTGTGATGAGATTAGCATTAGATTTCCTATTATTAGTTTGGATGTGATTAGGTTTCCTTGTTTGAGTTGACATCTTTGGTTTTACTTTGTAAACAACTATAGGCTATTCACAATAATACTAGATCAAACAGTTTAGTCAGTCCGTAGGCCTAAGATTTTAACTCCCCACTTTTCAAGGAGTTGAAGTTCAATGTTGATGGTGTAACAATATGAAAGTTAGGGACATCTGAGGGTGTCCCTTGTAATGGTAAGGGGAAGGTCTTGCAGGCATTTTCTATGTTCATTGGCATCGATGATTCTTATGAAGTGGAGGTGTTATTATTGAAGAATATTTGAATTCTTTTTTTGGAACATTTTTCATTGTCATTGTGGAAAGTGACTATTCAAATGCAATAAGCTAAGTTTTATCGGGTGAGGGTCCATGGAAATATCATTTCAATTTTAATGTGATTAAAGCCTCATCTTCCTCTACTCAGGTGATTTTCCTCATGTGGGGAGGGAAGCTAAAGGGGTTGTGAATATTCTTACTAAGTAGGGAAAGAGAAGAGGAGGGAGGGAGGGAGGGGGAGAGAAAAGAGGGGGGGATGGGGGGGGGGGGGGGTGGGGTGTGGGGGGGTGTGTTTGGCCTTCATTCTAGTGGTTGGGTCAGGCATTTTTCGTGTTTTTAATTAGTGTTATAGTGCTCTCTTATGATGCCTAGATACGGCAAGGACATGGTAGGGACGTGGATTTTACATGTAAAAAGTGAAGTATCAGATACGATACAATACGATACGTTGCCCATTTTGAAGTATTCGTGCATTATAGGCTCTCTCGTGCTACTGTATATGTATGTTTGTTCTTGTTCACTTGTCTTTCTTTAATAAGATTCTCGTTTCCAATAAAAAAAAAAAAAGAAAATATGCTGGCAAGGGCACGCTATGGACACGGATTTTATACATAAAAAGTGAAATATTGGATATAATACAACATGATGCATTGCCCATTTTGAAGTATCCGTGCATCATAGCTTTTGGGGCTCTGTAATATTCAGTCCCAATTCAGCCGAGTCCTGTGCAACTTCGTTAAGTTGATTCTTATCAAGGTGTCTATTTACCCACCAAGTTTGATTTTTTAAAACCTTGAATCTGAAGTAAATATTCCATTTATACCTAACAATGGGACATCTAGTAACTTCCTAAGCTCCCAGGTTTGGTTTCTGTCTAGAGGTTTGCATGACCGCTATTACAGCCTCTTTTCACTTTGGGCGTCCTAGGGCTTACTGACTCTGGATGTCAAATGATCAGTGTGGTATGTGTTTCTTGTGTTTGAGTTTAGAGTGCTCCTGTTGCTCTTAACTAGTCTGCCACATTTGTAGACTATTGCTATCGATTCAACATTGTAGAAATCTTTCCACTTTTATGACACTGATCCTATTGTTTGAGTCATGAGGTTTAGGCTCTGAGGGTCCTTTCCCCTAGTAAACATAGAATCCACCAAGGGATTTTTTTTGAACAGTAACAAAGAAAGTTATTAAAAATTAAGGGAATCCACCACGGGAATTCATGGTTTAAGTTTGAGGGTAATCTTCTTTCATCAGCTTGTGACTTTTATACTTTAGTTGCCTCTCTCTCTCTCTCTCTCTCTCTCTCTCTCTCTCTCTCTCTCTCTCTCTCTCTCTCTCTCTCATTTGATTTGTAAAAAAAATAACTCTGATCTTTTATTCAACTAGCACCCCCTAAGCCACACACCACCGCCATTCTGATACACGAGTTTTTTAGTTGTTAACATATTATCAGTGCCATCCTTTCTGTAGTGGAATGGGTCTGTTCTCTAAAACAGCTGGAGCTTATCCTGCCAGAACTTGTCTTTGATACAGGTATTTATTAACCAACTAAAGGAAGTTGTCCCCTCAATTCAAAAGTCTATATCAGAGCTCACAGAAGAAGTGAACAGTATCTCTTCCACCGATCCTATGGCCAAATATGATGGCAGATTGATGTCTCCTATTCAAGCTCAAAGTAGTGGAAGGACCGTAGTAAGTATCATTAACTAATTTAATTTATTTCAACTATTTAGGGGTTGCTTCCATTCAAGTTGTCTCTTTGACCAATTATCTGTAGATATTCTGCATTTTCACTAATACCATTTCTTGAATCAAGAAGGAGAATGGCACTGATGAAGTCATGGAGGTGGCTTCAAAATTGTCATCCATTCAGCTTGAAAAGGCTCCTAACAGCCCTGCTTTGAAACTTCCACATTTATTTAGCTTGACTCCAACCTCTGGGAAAGGTGCACAAGCTCAGAAGCGGCAACCTGTAGCTCCTCAGACCATCCAGGTTGACAAAGGTTTGCCAGAAGGGAAATCTCTAGTCCAGCCTGTTTCTAATGGCCATGTGGATAACCCAATACCAGGTTTGCACATTTACATCCTGTTCTGTTTGCATATTTATGCATCTGTTTAAAGAAGATGTCATGAACTTCTAATGGTTAGCCTCAGCTTTTTTCTTTTTTTGTAATTTTTTTTTAGTTTCCATGCATTTGTAAGTTTCAACGCATAGACTGCTACATTAATTGGACAATAGAATGAGTTTGATATTTTCTTCTCTTTCCAATATTCCTCCATCTTTTGGAAATCACTTCAACATGTTAAATTATTTATTTCTTCTAATATTTTTTGGTTTCTTGAATTAAAAACCACACAGCATCTTGAAAAAATTATGAATATATTGAATTATTTATATGTTTCGAGATATTGTATCACTGGAGAGGAGAAGGTTTTATGAGACCCTAAAATGGCACTCAAGACACTGTTTGGATCATCAGACAGCAGTGGGTGATGCAACATGGTGAAGCCAATATATCTCTAAATATCCTGACCCATTTTAGTTTTCTATCTGAATTATTCGCTTGCCTTTTTTGCAGATGGTGGCAGTTCTTATGTTCAAAACATAAGGAGATCTGTTCGTGAAGCTGCCCTGTCTGTGCAATCCAGCTACCTGGAATCATTGGAACATAACAAAGATGATATCTTGGAACATTTCTTTGTACCATTTTCAGTAAGCAGAAGTCCCCATGTGAGAGAGGAAGCCAAATTAGCTCCTGAGGAAAGCAAACGACTGTTTGTGCCAAAACCAGACACCTTGGCGCATAAGAATGGTACTGTCGATCATAGTGCGGATGGATCTATTGATGGCAAGTTCAATGAATATGGGGATGTTTTGAAGCACCTGGATCTACTTGAAGAGTATGACAACCAAGAAAATGTTTTTTCCTATGCAGCTGCTTCTAATCATGCATCTTCTGATACACGAAGTGCGTTTTACGATATGGAGAATGCTCAGGACCAAGGCCTTTCACCTCCCTTGCTAATGGACACATCATTTTTCACAGATTCATATGAGGACTTGCTTGGTATGCTTGTCTCATCATTTTTTCCCCTACCTCATACACCCCTACTTGCGTTGCATTTTTTTTATTGTTCTTAGTCATTGATCTTCCTGTTTCCTAGACTAGACTTATGGCCATAATATGATCATTTTAATTCCATTGTGTATTTGTGTGGATACGACTGATGGGATTCTTATCTGATATGGGTCAGAGACTGAGAACACATCATAAGCAGCTTTCACAAATATAATAAACTCTTCCTTTGCTCATTGTACAATTTTCTTGTTCCTGTGAAGAAGTTACTTTAGTTGGCTCCGACCATGTCATGAATATGATTAGATCCCATGAAGGCCCAACATTTTGAAAAACTTCCATTGCTTTCCCAATTTAGAAATCATTGAGAATGAGATTTGTGGCAGTGGACAGGATGCCCAAGCACATATACTTATTTCTCTATGGTCCATGTCTTCTGAAAATCAGAATTTGTGGCAAGTCCAGTCCTCTGAACTCTATGGTCCATGTCTTCTGAAAATCAGAATTTGTGGCAAGTCCAGTCCTCTGAACACACGAACCATGGATCCCAAGTTGGGTAAGAGGACATCCTATAAATATCATGATGACTGCAGTATCCTGTTCATCTATAATCCATGTTGAATTTGCACTCCTGGCCATTCTCTTTCTTAATCATTCGTTTGATTCTCTCCAGTTGGACAATCTGCAGTGTAAGTTTAATTATGTTCTCCAGCTGTAACAAGGTTTCCAATATCTAAATTGGCATGCGAGTCTTGTGGATTTGAGCTACCACAGGTTTGCTTTCTTGAGACTGATTGTAATATTGCATTTTGTATAATGTTGTTGCTTGTTACATTACAATGGATCTCAAAAACTGTACAGTATCCATTTCTGATTCTTCCATCATCGTCCTGACGTTGTTGTTGTCATCATCATTGAAGCTTTATCTGATCTTCTGATGTTGACTTTGTCAATGACCAATGAAGCCCATGACCCATTACCCGTCTGTAAAGCCCATCTTCACTGTGTACTAGTCAAACTAATGTAATATGTACAGCAATACATACTCAAATACATGATCTTTATAGATTGTAATTTCTCTTGATTGTAGCCCAAAAATGGGCATCTCTGATCTATAAAAGTGATGTTCGATCCATAGGGAAGGACAATCAATTCCATTCAATATTCCCTTGCATCTTAGTTCTCTGTCCATATCATGAGATTGTCAGACTTGTGAATTCTACTTCATCTAAAGGGGGGATCATATCCACAGAGATTCTTCCATGTTAGCTATGGCTTTATTCTAATGTGGCATCTGAGTTAGGGGTGGCAATGGGTCAGGTCAGGTTGAGGCCTATGTAGTGTTTTTGAAGGCGCAAGGCGCATCGAGGCGCCAAGGGTATCCTGGGGCTTAAGCGCAAGGCAAGGTGCGGGCTTCATTGAAGCGAGGCGCACATTATAGATAAAAAAAATAGATATTTTCTCATAGATAAATAATTTAAAATTTACATTGGCAAAGTAAAATTAATTTACAAAAAAGGCAATGAATATTAGAAAAGATTCTAAAATTCATAAAAACATCAATCATTCCATGCAAAAACAGCATCAAAAGTCAATACAACTCCAAAGTCTGAAGTCAAACCAATAATACATATGGTCCTAAGGAGAACCTAATAGTCATCCTCAACATCTACACCAAGTAAATCATAATCTTCTTCTTCATCATTGGATTTATATCCATCCACGTCTTCCTCGTCAATCTCATCTGATCCTGCCTCTTCCTCATCTACCAATTGAAGAACATTTGAAGATTTTGAAGCTCTTGGTGTTGCTCTTGAAGTTGATGTTGCTCTGGTTCTTTGACTACTTTCTCCAACTCCAGAAGCTATAGCAACATCACCCCATGTCAAAATATCATCATCAAACACAAAATCATCATCTTCATCCACTTCTCTATCCATCCTCCCAAGCAACCACTCATTGCTTTCATCAATATCCTTCAAAGAAATGGGATCAAGTATGTCACGCATATTATATCTACGTTTCAATGCTCTGTTGTACTTAACAAATACCAAATCATTTAGACGTTTTTGATCCAACCTATTTTTTTTCTTGCTATGAATCTGCAACAATTAAAAAAGATATTAAAATTTATATCTATAAATTAAAAATATTTTGAATTCAACGTACTTGAGATAAATACTCACATCTCAAACACACTCCAATTCCGCTCACAACCAGATGAACTACACGTCAAGCTAAGAACTTTTATAGCAAATTTTTGCAAATTCAGTGTCTTGGAACCATATGCAATCCACCAATCAGCTGTTAATTATAAGTAATTAGCATAAATTTTACCAAGTCTAGACTAATAATTTTAAAAAACTAATTTTGTAATATAATGGAATAAACTTATGTGATAAAATTGTTTACCTGGTGACCTTGTCTTCCTTTGCCTAATTGCCATTGGTATCCCAAATAAACCTTCAGCTTTCACATAAATAGACAACTCTTGACCAATCTTATCTTGTATGTCAATATTTGTGACCAGCTTTGCAATGCAATTATACAACCTAGTCATGACTTCATGATCTTGCTCAACATTTGGATTTGAATAAAATAACTCTGGGTTCAGAAAATACCCAGCTGCATGCAAAGGGCGATGCAATTGAATATCCCATCTTCGGTCAATAATTTGAAAGATATTATTATATCTTTCTTCCTTTCCACCAAAAGCATTTGCAATTGCTTCTTTAGCCCTATCCATAGCCTCATAAATGTATCCCATGGGAGGCCTTTTCTCGCCATCAACCAATCTAAGAACACGTAGAAGGGGACCTGAGACCTTAAGGGCATAGACAACATTATTCCAAAATGAAGGCATTAACATAATTTGTGCAACCCTTCTACCCATCTACTCCTTTGCCCATTTGCTAGTTGTCCATCTCTCTGAAGTGAACAACTTCCTCAAATTGTTCTTTTGTTGATGAATCCTTGCTAAAGTGAGAAAGGCAGTTGCAAATCGAGTTTTTGCTGGCTTGATTAAATCTTTCAATTGTGTAAATTGCCTCATCATATTTAGCAAAGTTGGGCGGTTATAAATGAATCCATGTACCCCAATACCCCTTTCAAATGTTCTCTTGAGAGTTGGTATCTCAAAAATGTCTTCCAACATCAAGTCCAAGCAATGGGCAGCACATGGCGTCCAATACAAGTTTTGATGCTTTGACTCCAAAAATTTTCCTGTTAGAACCAAACCAAGAAAGAGAAAAAAAAGAGTTTTAGATAACTAATAACTTTTTTTTTCAAGAGAGAAGATTCTTAGTTTCTTACCCGCTAAGACATCAGCTGCAGTACTATCAGTGACAATCTGGACCACATTAGTTTCTCCAATGCGCTCGACAAATTTATCTATTAGCTAAAACAGTTTTTCTGCATCCTTAGAGTAGCTAGAAGCATCAATGGACTCCACAAACATGGTTCCTTTGGGACAATTCACTAAAAAATTAAGCAATGTCCTCCCTTTCTTGTTAGTCCACCCATCAACCATTATAGAACATCCATTCTTTACCCATTCCTCCTGGTGATCCTTCATCAAATTATCTGTATGCTCTAACTCTTTTTTAAAAAGAGGAACTCGCATTTCATAGTAAGTGGGTGGTTTCATACCAGAACCATATTGCCCTATAGCTTCAATCATGGGGTCCAAAATTGTCATAATTAACAACATTCAAAGGAATCCCAGCATCAAATATCCACCTTGCAAATCTTTGACATGCCCAATCTCTTAATTCTTTTCTATATGGGTCATTTTGATCAATTCTTGTCTGCTTTCCTTGGGCATTTTTATTTGCACTACATCATCCGGATTGGGAGTGAAGAATACATCAATGGGCCCTTTTTGCTTTGGCTTTTTAAGTTTGGAGGCAGTGGAAAGATTACTTGAATTTTTAGAAACTTGACTCGCCAAAGGTCTTTTGCCACGTTCATTGACCTCTACAACATCATCTTCATCATCTTCCAACTCATTAGCCAACTCATCAAAATGGGGCAACATATTCATTTGTTCTTTTTCTGTCTTTCTCTTTGCCATATATTCTTTAATCTCTTCTCTAACTTCAGGTAGGCATTTTGGACAAGCAGTGACATTCCTGTAACCCCCAGCAAGATGTTGCTTGACCCGAAAAACACCTCCATTTGATATTTTGCCACAAAAATTGCATTTGAACCTATTATTATTTTGTGGATTTTCCAAGTGTGCATATTGCCATGCTGGGTCCTTTTTACTACTACCTTCGGTTGACATCTATATAGAATATGCAACTGAAAAAAAAAAAAAAACAGCAAGCATATAAATTACAAAAGGGATAAACAATTAATCCGGCCCAGCAAACATATTTTGATACCAAAAAGGTAATAATCAACATGGCAGTCAGTATGCACAGACAAATGCATTATCAACACCAAATGAATATCCAGAGATGAGAAAACAAACAGCAGCAGCAGCAAAAAAACAAACAGCAGCAGCAGTAAAAAAAAAAAAAAGAAAAAAAACTGCAGAAATAGAAATGACAGCAGCAAAAAACATGCAAAACAGGAAGAAAAATGCAGATAGCAGCAGCAGAAAAAAACATGAAAAAAAAATGCAGCAGAAAACAGATACAGCAGTGGAAAAGAAAAAAAAGAAAAAGAAACAGAAAAGCAGCAGCAGCAGCAGCAGCAGATAGCAGACAGCAAAAAAAAAAAAAAAGCAGATAGCGGGCAGCGAAAAAAAAAAGGGGCAAAAGAAAAAAAAGAAGCAGCAGCAGCAGATAGCAGCAGGAAAAATAAAAACACAGCAGCAGATAGCAGCAGCAAAAAGGCATGGAAAAAAAAAACACAGCAGAAACAAAAAGAAGCAAAAGAAAAGGCAGCAGCAAGAAGGCATGGAAAAAAAAACAGAAGCAAATAGAAAAAAGTAGCAGCAGCGAAAAAGAAACTGCATAAAACAAAATAGAAAGAAAAAAAGAAAACACAAAAAAGAAAAAGAAGAAAACAGTCTCGTCGGACGTGGGTTGTAGAAAAAAAAAACAAGACATACCTCGCCGGACATGGGATGCAACTTGGACGTGGACTGCCGGATGAGATCCTTCACTGGACGTGATCCTTTATCGGACGGGAGCTGCTGCTGCTGCTTCTTCTTTCTTCTATTTTGCTTTCCCCTTTTCCCCCGCTCGCTCCCCTTTTTTTTCGTTGCAACAGATGAGGATTAGGGCATCGCTGCTTTTAAAGTTTACAAATTTTACATTTACACCCTTCTGTTTTTCTTATTCTATTTCAAGATCTTGCCTAACAAAAAGAAGCCCACGCCTCACTTGCCTCTCGCCTAAGCCCCAGGCGCGCGCCTCGTGCGCTTAATCTGCGCCTCACTGAAGTCGCCTCGCCTCACATGGAGTGAGGCGCAACTGGTGTGCCTCGCTGCGCCTTGCGCCTGGGCGCGCTTTTTAAATCAATGGGCCTATGTATAAGGGGTTATGGTCTAATTGGTGCCCAACCCATTTGTTAAATGATTGAGTGCTTGATGCAGGACAGACCCATGGTACCCATGGGTTGACTTGCCAGTGGGTTTGGATGGTCCAGATTAGTCTTCCAGATTAGTCTTAGGGTTATTGCGTTTCCTATATAATGATGTGAAGCCTTTTTGGCTAATAGTTAGCGATGATTGATGAATAATGAAATTTGAGTGTTTTGGGATCTTCCCCAAGTTTTTTTCGAGTTGTCCACAAAATCTCTAATGCCTCGGGTTTGGAGTTTGGTGAGAGCCCAATTTTCCCCTATTTTTCCATCTTCTACCTTGCTTGCCCCGCATCCCCTCTCTTCCTCATTATTTTGTATCAGAGCCGAAGATCGATCCATCCCGGATTCAAGATTCGGCAACCCATTGTCATTGCCTAACGATCACCATCACCATTCGACAGTCTCATATCCAGCATTCCATCATCTTCAAGGTATTCATCTCGGTTCCCTCTTCTTCGTTCTATTCCATTCTGCATCATCAAGACCCAAGATCTTGCACCTATCTTCACACCCTGCCCCTTGATCTTATATTCATTGATATTCATCGAACCTTAGGGCTGACATATCCATCTCATAGATCTTGTGTGGCAGACTTTTCCCCATCTTCCTTGCATCAACCTAACCATGGCCGAAGCCATCAAACCTTCCAGATCCATAAATATTTTGACCAAACTACCCAATCTAGCCATTAAGCCACACCACACCTTGAATCGAATCAATCTCAAGACCTGATGAAGCCTACGCCCCGTGCTGAGCTCCACAATCCCCAAACCATCCCAATTCCCACAAATCTGAGCCACCCAACAGCCGAAGAACCCAAACCCAAGCATTGACGAACAATACCAAGCCCTATCCACTGGAACCCAAATCCTTGTTGGTCCAAAAAAAACCAAATCTTGAAATCCTAATTGAAAAAAAAACCCACGACAATCGAACCCTAATCACCCACCCTCCAAATTCCACAATTTCCCAAAACCCTTGGGCCCAACCCTGCTCTACTCTCATTGAGCCAAAAAATGAAAAGAAGAAAAAGTAAAAAGAGAGAGGCAATGATCGAAAACGAAGAAGAGGAGAAATAGAATAAAAGAGAAGAGACACGCAACCTGGCATCGGGTCATAAGAGCAGCAACAAAGAAGAGAAGCCCGCAGGCACTGCTGTTGACCATCACCCTCACCATTGCCGTTGCCAGCACCACACCTCGCCTCACATCGCTGCCGCTCGTCGTTGTCATAATGACTTGATCATCGAGCTTCACGCATTGTCGCCATCATCACTTCCAGAGACATCATCACTCCCATCTCTACCAACAAGCTTCTTCTCTTGTCGGATGAAAGCTATAGGTCGAAAGGGCTTTCTTTTTACTTTTTCTTCGCAACACAAGACAAAAGCCCAAGGTGAGTTCAAGGTTGGGTTGGAACTGACCCATTATAACCCATTTGTGCTTTTAGTTTTCTTTTAACCGAGGATAGGTTGCATGAGTTTTGGGTCTGGTCGAGGCCAAGGTCAGATCAAGTCATATCCGGTTCAAGTGAAGAACACATCAACTACAGTGGAAAAAAAAAAAGAAGAAACAAAAGAAAAGTTACAACAAGGTGCAGAAATAAGTGCGGGCCTAGATTCCTTCAAATTTTCAGTCGTCCATCTTCAAATGACATGTCCTTCTCCATCTGGGGTCTGATCGCCGATCCGTCTTCATCTACATACTCCAAACATTTAGATTTTCAAATCAGGTTAGGTTGATCTATTTTTACGAGCATTGATTTTGAAATCCCTTTTGCATCAAATCAACATGAAATTGCAACAAGATGACTACACTGATCAACTTAACAGGATTATGTATAAAAGGAATACATATCATTTTATTATGAGATTTTGAGGCAAGGAAATTTCACAGTTAATGAATATTTTGAGCAATTTTCATGGTTGCAAAGAACATGTAGATTAAAGGAGAATAAGCAACATTATTTACTTTGGTTTCTCAGAGGTTTGGGGCCAACTATATTGGAAAACATGGAAGATTGAAAGACCAAGTATGAAGCACGTGAAGAAGCAATTCGTGTCAAGTGCCTGCTTAGTTGATTGCACTTGTGAAACTCCAAGTCTCAAGTGGGAAACTCTTTGCAAAACACAAAAGCATATGTTGTGAAAGCCATGGAAAATAAAATCAAGACTGATGTTGAGGAGCCAATTCAAGACTCCTCCCAATTCAATGCTACCTTTGAACAGTTTTCCAAGCAAATGCAAGGCATGATTGCGCAGATGATCGCTTTACAGCAGAAATAGAATGAACAATATGATTTGAGAAAATTGAGAGGGCTCGTCATGATGATGTTGGCGATCGCCATGAGTTCAATATGAACATTGAGATGCAAGAAGAAAATCCAGTAGCTTCCATCACTATAACTGTCTCCAAGTTGCCTTCTTTGGACAGTGTTGATCAATAGACACAAGCAGTAAACAAAATTGAAGACATGGATATGGTTAGCAACCAAATTGAGAATCCGACGGATATGAGTGTAGAACTACATTTAGAAAAGCCTATCTCAACCAAAGAAAAGGATAGTGCTCAAAAAGTTGTGCAACTCATTGAAGGTCCTCACATTGATTTCATCTTTGGTGACAGACTATTGACAATAGAAGATTGTGGTCTACTATTCAAAGCCAACAATTAATATAACTAACGGTCATATCACACATCAATGCTAAAGCTAAACATCAGAAGAAGCAATGCATCCCTTTTACTTCTAAGTGGAAGACCATATCGAACTCAGGAAACTTGAGCCCGGCCTTCAAGCCATGCATAGCAAATAAGAATCAAACAGCGACTCAGAAGTTTACACGTTGGATTTTTTATTCTGGAGGACAACAATAAAACTCGAGGTCAAGTTTTCTCTAAGAATGGGAGAAATTGATGCAGTACAAACCCATGGTCCACATAGGTCGACCCGCCAATGGTCCCAGCCCATCTGTCTTAACCAAGCCTTTAGGCTCAAGCCCATTTATTTTATCTTATTTTCTATTATTTAGTGTGTTATATGTGTTTTAAATTTATTTGTAGTTTTAATCTTGGCCCCCAATGTGTTTGGATGGTGCAAATTAGTCCTAGGGTTATTTCTTTTTTTATATAATGATGTAAAGCCTCTTTGGTTGATAGTTAGTGATGATTGATGAATAATGAGATTTGAGTGTTGTGGTATCTTCCCCAAGTTTTCTTCGAGTTGTCCTCAAAATCTCTAACGCTTTCGGTTCGGAGTTTGGTTAAAGCCTAATTCTCTCCTATCTTTCCATCTTCTACTTTACCTGCCCCGTGTTTGCCCTTCGTTCTGCATTAGTACTCTACCCTAGTCTGACCTGTGGATAAGCAGCTCTATCCAATCTGATCCTCACAAGCAAAACCCTAACTAAATCAAGTAAATAAAAACCTAAGAAGCACGGACACTTCTAAGAAAGTGACGTGTCCGTGTCGGACACGCGTCGGACACCGACACTCCTCGGACACTCTCGGACACGTGTCCAATACTATTTAGCCGTGTCCATAATTAAGAACTAAAAATCTTAATTTCGGACACTTGTTTGACACTCTTTTTGCAACGTGTCCCGCAATTTCTAACTCGTGTTTATGACTAAAAAATAAACATGTGGCTAATATCTCTTGGATACTTTGTTAATATGTAGTTATTAAAACTTGTAAACTTGATATATAACAATTTTATACCATGGAAAAATATATGATTGTAAAAATCAATCATATCACAAGCAAAAGACAAATAAATATTTCACTAAAGAATAGGCCTCAAGATTGGTTTCTCTTTTGCTTTTTGTTTTTTTTTTTTTTTAAGGGAGCGGAAAGAGATGATTCGCCTTTTTCTTTATATGGATTTTATGGAACTATGGATATTTCGTGTTTAATGATTATGAATTATGTTTTAGTGTTGTATTGATATTTAATAATTTGATATGTTTGTTAGTTGGTAGTTGAATTTTTATTTGTTGATTGCTAAATTAATTAAAAAAGTTAAAATGATATTAGTTTTTTAGTAGATGATTATATATATAAATTAATATATATTATTAACGTGTCCCCGACGTGTTCGTGTCCTACTTTTTTGAGAAATGCCGTGTCGGCGTGTCCGTGTCGTGTCGTATCCGTGTCTCGTGTCCGTGTCCATGCTTCTTAGATAAAAACTCTAATTAGGTAGACCAAGACCCTAATTCCTTATAAGAATAGATAAAAGCTGTAATTGAAACCCATTTTATTTAGAGCCAATGACAAAAACCCATCATCATTATCAGCATAACCCCAATGAAATTATCCATTTAAATCCTTGCTTAAAACCCCCTAATCAACACTTTCAAACAAAACTTTAATCAATTCCCAATCAGTGCCCTGGTAAAACCCCCAACCAAAAGCGTGAATCAAGACCCAAATCAAGTGCCTAATGAGTTGCGGGGAAGTAGTAGTTCTGGTTTCGTTCACAGTCAGGTTATCCAGTTTGGGTCAAGGTTCAGGTTGGTGGCTTAGGTCAGGTTTTGCCACCCCGAAAATCTGAGTCATGTATGGGGAACTCTTGAATCACATACATTTATCATATCCAAGACTAATATTGTTTAGTTAATATTTGTTGGACATGTTCCTATCATTAATGCTTTAAACTTGTGCGTGCTGCCCAAACTGCATGCTTCTGAGGTTAAACTTGGGTTTATGGCCTGTGCTGTACTTTTGATGTCAACACTTTGCTTGCTTATCGTTGGATCATCATCATTATTTGATAATAAATTTTTTGCCACATTCTTGCAGCTCCGTTGTCCGAAATTGATGCTGCTCTGATGGAGCGATGAATCTGAACGAGGGCAATGTTTGATCCTGCTGTGTTTTGCTTGACTCAAGAAATCTGACTCTGAGCTTGTGTTGGTAGCTCTGAAGCTGAAGCATTAAACAAATACATAGATGTTATGTTGTAAAGTAGGCAGGCCGTTGCAATGTGTCATTTGTGTGAGAGCAATTCAAATCCAGAGAATGCTTAGAAGCAGATGTTTGTAATTTGTATTTTTGACAAAATCCTTTGCAATGGGGCTTCTATTTGTTTTGCAGCAAGACACTGTTACTTTCCACCTTCTCTTTCTGTCACAGGCTATAAAGTTGAACTGGTAAGGTTTTGCTGGTTTCACACAGGTACGACATTTTGCAGGACTGCCTCTAATGATATTCAGGGTTCATTGCTTTGATGCAATCAAGGGAGATGATTTTCAGAACCAATGATTAGTAGCTCAGTTGGCCAAGGCTTGTGCCTCAGGAAGTGGAGAGTTCTCGTGTTTGATACTTGTCCTCATTGGTCACCTCCCATAGTTGTACCCGGTGTGGATTGGAGGGTTTGCATGTGCCCTTGGGGATTAATTCTCGGCTGTCCAGAATTGAGTGCCCCTCGGGCTCAGGTCCAATGGCTTCTAGGCAAGGCTGGGTGGGAGATATTTTAGGTTATAAGAAAAAAACGTAGATGATTTTTGTAGGTAGTTAATTTTTTTCTTTTGTTTTTTATTTTCCTTTTATTCTCTCTCTCTCTCTCTCTCGTTCAGAAGATGCAGGGGAAAGCTGTGTTCTGTGATGAACCTATGCTTTCCAGCATGATCTGTAAGAAATAAAATAAATACCAAATGATCTCATGCTGTTGTCCTTACAATGCCGATCGTAGCTTATATCTAATTTATCTGTTGTTGGGCCCACATATAATTCGTATGATATGGGCCCCACTATATTGGGAATGATTTGAGTGATATGAACTGTTCGGTTGATCATGTCTATATTTTTCTACACAAACCATCCTACCGTATGCGGGATTTATTTATTTATTTATTATTATTTTTATGATTCAAGGTATTCCTTGTCAGCTCAGCCTTCGGACCTTTAGCCTCTGACGTGGTAGTTACTTGATTCTGACAAGCAAGTATTATTCCTTGAAGGGTATATGTATGGCTGCACATATAGTACCCGAATAACATAAGGGGCGGGAGTTGAACTTGAGACCTTGGGGAGTAAATCTAAAGCTCAAATTAATTGAGCTGCCGCCTTGATGGCACTGGAATTCATTTGTAAGAGGTTCTGAGTTGAGAATGGCTTTTCACTCAACTGGCAGCATGCTGTATCTCATCACCTGAGGGTTCTTTTATTTCACCTAAGGTTTTCTTCCCTCACCTGGGGGGGCTTTTCTCATTGGCGTAGGTTCAATGGGGTTTGATGCCCTTTATATGGTATAAAAGAAAAGTTTCCACGTTTATCATGTGGGATATATGGTTATGTTTTTTATATGCTATTTATCACACAGATGGACCCTAAAATGTAGATAAGATATTAGCGGCTGCCGGCATTGACATTCGATAATGAGAGCCTACCTTCTTATTTATTTGGAAAACTTAAATTTCCGTTGCAATTTCTTTAATTCATATTACCTTTCCCATATTCTGTTCTTCAAGTGGTCCTGTATTGACTTTTATTGCCCACGGTTTCTGTTGTTTGACAAGAGGAAGGAATCCAGCAATCAGAGTGCCACACGACTTGCGCGTTTAGACTTAAGAGACAGAGGGAGACAAGCTTGATCTCTTTTTATTTGTTTGGATGTTGACTGCATACGATTAGGTTCGGCAGTGAAACAGGTGGCGGCAGGTGACCAGGGTGCCATTCCAATATCCCATTTCTTGTTGGATGCGTGTCTGTTACATACTTTTGGTGGAGAACCTTTGTCATCCCCCTTTAATGACATATCGTTTACATAAGTAAGGAATTCCCAACTTTTGATTGAATACATGATTGATAATTAAATTAAACTATTAATTATGAATAATATATAAAATTATGCTAATTATGTTATATGTTCAAATGATGGGATCCACTTGTATTGAGATGAGATGTGAAAATATCTTACACGAGGAACTAAATGAATTATTATTATGTGGTTCCCACAGTAAAGTTAGGAACAAGAAGAGCGTCAGTAATCTCTGCCGTTGCAAGTCTTTCTCCTTCCGCAGAGATGGCCCTCTTTTTTGTTTTGTTTGTTCGCCACGGCATGAAATCATGAAGAAGTTGGAATGTAAAATCCCATCCTACATCACTTATGAATGAAATATGAGTCTAGTATATAATGAATCATGTAAGTTACTATTAGTAATATGGGTTTAAGTATTTTGTGCCATGTGACAAGCTCACTAAGTTAGTGAGCCAGTAGGCTACTCGGGTCGTTGTAGGGGTACAGTACGATCTTGGGCTTCCTTACTCGGGCTTCGGTTGTCTGTCTTTTAGGCCGAAGAGGGAAGGTCAAAGTTTTCACCTGATGGGGCACTAATAGCGATACACATTCCTAGTGTCTGGATAGCTCATAGGCAGCTAGTTTTCGGACTCACAGGGAGCCCTATTGAGCTGCGCAATCGGGCTGCTTTTGCCTTGCCGTGTATCCAAATGAATAGATTGAGAAATGGTTTGGTTGTTGTTTGCCTCACTTACCGTGTATCCAAATGAATAGATTGAGAAGTAAAGTAGTTTGGTTGTTGTGCGCGCTGGAGGCCTTTGGGGTAGCCGAGTTGCTAACGAGGGGTGCTGCATGCTAACTGTAATTACCACCCAGGAGGAGAAGCAGCATAAAAAGAGACCCTAGACATATTGTATTAGAGCAGCAGTTGGACCAGTTGCAAGAAAAGGTAGTTGAATGTGTTAGGTGAAGAGAATATAGCACGTAGAAGCTTATAGAGTCAGTAGTTCGACCGCTTGCGCGAGGCGCTCACGTTTTTTGGCTGGTTCATAAGCCAGAACTAGTGAAACTGGTTCACAAGCAACTAATGAAAGGTCATTGGCTCGGTCAACCGAATCAACAGGTGAAGGTTCAATGGGTGCTTTTTGTGTTGACCAAAGTCTAGCGATGATAAATGCAATGTGCTAGCGCGCCCTTGCCTCCTGAACCAGGGGGTGCATCTTTATTTCCGACTCGGTCTCATAGGAGGAATAGCCTTTTTATCGGCTTTTTCGGGGTAGCGAAGGGGTTGCCTTCTTTAAAGCCCGAACGGTGTCAGCAAGCTTCCGCTCTGCTCAGGATGGACCATCCATAAAGTAAAGCAGGATGGAACTAGTACACTTCGTATGTAGTTTCTGCGCATTTTCCTCGGTTCAAGCCTTAAATAGGGTCCTTGAGCGCTTACCGTCTAGGTATACTTTGCGTCTTTTCATGTAATAGGGGATTGGACTGAATCCCACAACGAAAAATTGTCCCTTGTAGTTCTACCCAACCTTGAAGAATTACAATTTTATGAGGATGAGATGGACCTATTATAGTTCGCTACGTCACCATGAGATGCTATGAACAGCTGCCCGCGGGAGCATGGCAGGTTTGCCCGCGATCAATGTGGGGTGACTACTCAGAGTATCCAAACTCAACCTAAAAAGGCATGGATGATTGATAACATTTTGGCACTGATGGGGATGAATTTTTATTGGATTTTATCAATATATATCTACAATACAAACAACAATTGTTCTTTTGATTCACTCTAATTAACGGCCAGCATCATCTAACTATTCTGATAAATGGGCCACACCCAAATCAATCGCTCTCCAACCTTCTTGATGATCATGCATCAAGTGGGCTCCACTTCATATTAGAGTAAGGCCCGTGTGACGCATCAACGGCTGGCTGCTAGAGGGCTACAGCAATAGCAGTAACCTCCGTGGACTTGGATGTTCTTTACAGCCTTTTCTTCCTCAACCGAAATTATCCTGTCGGAAGAACTCCATAAATAAGCTGAGTTAAATGACTAAACTACCCTTTTATTTGCCCAAACTGCACTCTTATGTGTCAACATTTCCAACCCAAGACACTGATGGTCTAACTATGCAAATCCACTCTTGTCCCTTCTCACTCTCACCCCCAAAACACACGCACTCTAGCCACTGCTGCTGCTAAATCTGGGACACCTGAAAAAAAAGGCCACCATATCCAAGTTTCAACAAATCTGGTTATTTTTATTATAGGATTATAAACCCATGACTATCCATCCATAGAATATGAAATGGTTGTTGAAAGCCACAATCGCCCCATGTATTTTTTTTTGGTACCCTAGCTGTAGGGGGTGAGACCCCTTGCCTTCTAGAGAGGAAGTTCTTTGGTGAGGGGAGAAAAACTCTAGTAGGGTAAAACATCCTTGAATGAGAAAAGATGTATGCTAAATTTGAATCTTGGTAAGGTATGTAAGAAATAACACATCTCAACATTAGAATCAGAGGTCGTTATTGGCCCTATCTTTTGTTAGGCCAAATTTTACACTTTTTTTAACTCTTAACTGATAATTGATCTACAGCTTCGGATGTAATTTCATCACACCGTTACTTACATGTAAAAATGTAATGTAAAGCTGCCTTTATTTTTGCATTTCAAAATCCAAAGTCCAGTAAATATTACTACTGGCCTCTGCTCCACTGACGATAAGGACCCACAAATTGGACAGAGAGACGCCATTTCATCCTCCTAATACTTTTTGAGTGCTGCTATTTGAACATTCGGAATTTCTCACTTGAGATAGAAAATTTAAAAAAAAAATTAAAATCCTCAAAATAACTTCCACACATATCTCCCTCCTCTCTCCTCCCCTTTTCCCTCTTGCCGGTGGGTGCACAGCTCTCCTTCCCTCTCCCTCTTTCCCTCTTCCTCTTCCCCTTCCTCTCTCTCTTCCTCTTCCTATTCCTCTTCCTCTCATCTCCCTCCCTCCTCTTCTTCCTCTCCTCTCCCTCTTTCTTCCTCCCTCTTACTCCTCTTTCTCTCTTCTCATCCATCTTCCTCTACCTTTACCGTTCATCCCCTCCTCTCTGCCTTGTTTGGCAATACGAGGCCAAACAACGCAGAGAGGAGGGAAGGAAAGGAAAAAGGAGAGGAAGAGGGAGGAAGGAGGGAGAGGAGAGGAGAGGAAAAGGAAGAAGGGGAGGGGCCCACTGAGGAGAGGAGAGGAAAATGGAGAGGAGAGGAAGAGGAATAGGGGGAAGAGTAGGAAAAGGAAGGGGGGAAGAGGGAAACAGAGAGGGAGGGAAAGAGGAAGACAGAGGGAGAGCTGTGGTCCAGCTGGCTAGAGCTCAACGTTGGCTGGAGGAAAAATGGGGAGGAGAGAAGAGGGAGGGAGAGAGATGTGTGGAGGGGTATTTTGAGAATTTTAATTTTTAAAAAATTTTTTCTGTCTCATGAAAGACATTCCTTGTGTTTAAATAGTAGCACCCTATCTTTTTCAAGCAAGCACCCTTAAAAGAAAAAAACCTTTAAAAGAAGTGCAGATGTAATTTTTGTAGATCTTGGGGGGCCGTTTTGGGCAATAGCTTTCCTCCTCTCACAGAAAGACCAAAGAAAGCCCACCAGTCCTAGTTGGAATTTGGTAAGCAAACAAAATTAGGAACATCTGCATTTCATCAAAGCACCTCACCACACGTAGACAATAAAGAGCATAACATCTAGCAGAGAGAGAGAGAGAGAGAGAGAGAGAGAGAGAGAGGAGTGAAAATCCGTGTCTGGGTTTTGATTTTTGGTGCATATCAAAGTGACGCAAATCCAGAAATTGCTGTTTCTTTCCGTCCTTTAGAGCAGCAAAGAGCTCTTGTTGTTGTAAGTATATCAAAGTCCCCTTCTTTTTTTTGGGTTGAAAAGACTCTGCCTCTCTCTCTCTCTCTCTGATTGGTTGCTTTCCTTTTCCTCTCCCTCTTTTTCTACATCTGTTGAACGATTTCTTGGGGCTGATTAGACCCAGTTTGTCTTCTTCTTTTGATCCATCTTATTTTTCATTAATTTAAGAAAAGCAGAACAAAGAAGAAAGGGAGAAAAGATTATTCTTTTTCTGGCAAAGGAAGAGTGGAGGAGAAAGATAAAGCCTTTGAGGTGAATTTCTTCTGATTATTCTTTTTCTTCCCTTTGGTGTTTTCCCCCCGAATTTGGGGTCTGAAATGTGATTTTGCATTCTGGGTTTGAAGTTCTTGATGGAAGGTATAATTTGATTTTGGATAGGTGGGAAGAGAGAAAATCCATCTTTTGTTACAAAACGGATTGGAAAGCTGTCATTTTATAGCCGATCAATCGTCTAAGTAGGTTTTCACATCTGGGTTTTTGAAGTTTAAATGAAAGGTGGAATGCTTTTGACTTGATTTTGGAGACGTGGTGAAGAGACCCAAGACCCCAAAATTTCATTTTGAAGGAACAGAGGACGGCTTATTTCTTCTGTTGAGCTCAGAACCTTAGGTGAATTACTGCATCTGGGGTTTTTGACTATCCAGCTTGGCTGATTTCTGTGCTTGGATCGGATAAAGTAAGAAAAGGTAAATCCAAATGGAAAGAAGAGAACAGAAGAAAGAAGCTAATGTGGTGGATAGGTTCATGTGTCCTTTCTTAATCCCTCAATTGAACTGGTACCTGCATTTGGTCCTTTTTGCCTAACTAGAAGGTGTGGCCTTTTCCCTTCATGAGGGATATTGTACATTGAAAGAGATCTTAACTGCAGCACTTTGATCTCTATTTTGGACTTAGTAGTTGTTACTTCCTCTCTCAATTATGATCAAACAGATTCTTGGAAAGCTCCCTCGCAAGCCGTCTAAATCGGCAGAGAATCGTGATTTAGGGGGTAGTGCTGCCCTATCTTCGAATGCTTCTGGTAACTCAAGAAGCAGTGGAACAAGTGACACAATGAGCAATCGGTCTGGGTATCAAAGCAATGCAATCCTTCAAAACCATAATCCTGGTGTGGATTTGGGGATGATTCATGGGAACAGACAGCCCCAAGTCTCTAATTCAAAGCTTAATGGTAATTTGAGTGTTTCTTCCTATGAAGCACTTCCAAGTTTTAGGGATGTCCCTAGCTCAGAGAAACAGAATCTGTTCATACGAAAACTGAACTTGTGTTGTGTTGTGTTTGACTTCACTGACCCGACAAAGAGCTTGAAGGAAAAGGAAATCAAGCGTCAGACACTGTTAGAACTTGTGGATTATGTCAGTTCACCAAATGGGAAGTTCACTGAAAATGCCATGCAAGAAATCATAAAGATGGTATCTGCGAATTTGTTCAGGGCACTTACGTCTCCACCTCGGGAGAACAAAGTTGTAGAGGCATTTGATTTGGAAGAAGAGGAGCCTTCGATGGACCCTGCATGGCCGCACTTGCAAATTGTATATGAATTTCTTTTGAGGTTTGTTGCGTCAACTGAGACAGATGCAAAGTTGGCTAAGAGGTATATTGATCATTCTTTTGTACTTAGGCTTCTCGACCTCTTTGACTCTGAAGACCCTAGAGAAAGAGAGTATTTGAAAACGATTCTCCACCGAATCTATGGTAAATTTATGGTACACCGCCCATTCATAAGAAAAGCTATCAATAACATCTTCTTCCAGTTTATATATGAAACAGAAAAGCACAATGGTATTGCTGAGCTGTTAGAGATTCTTGGAAGTATAATCAATGGTTTTGCATTGCCATTGAAGGAAGAGCACAAATTGTTTCTTGTTCGAGCATTGATTCCACTTCACAAGCCGAAGTGCATTCCTATGTACCATCAACAGTTATCATACTGCATCACCCAATTTGTGGAGAAAGACTGCAAACTTGCTGATACTGTGATCAGGGGTTTGTTAAAATACTGGCCAATTACAAACAGTTCAAAAGAAGTCATGTTTTTAGGAGAGCTGGAAGAAGTATTAGAGGCAACTCAACCTGCGGAATTCCAGCGTTGCATGGTGCCATTGTTCTCCCAGATTGCTCGTTGCATGAACAGTTCGCATTTTCAGGTAGAAAGATTTCCATCTTTTTTAAAGACTAATTTAAATGGATAGGATTTTAACTTAAATGGATAGATGAGGATTGGAAGCTTTTAAAGTGTCGAGCGACTGTGTACTTCTCTTCTGATTCCTTTCTAACATGACACATTTTATAGTTTTACCACTTGCTGTTTTTCCTTTTGTATACACATGCTTCCTTTGTGCAAAAATAAATGTTAGATCTGGCAACCTTATTTAAGTAGTCATTTTGTCACCTTGGAGCCCTAAGTTTCTCTGATAATTATGTTTTCTTTGAAACTCAAATTGAAACTGCTCCGGCTTTCAGAATGATGTTTATGACTTCATACGTTTTACTTATTTTTCTTGTATGTTTTTGGTAACTTGGATATCATGTAATCTGAGTATAAAACCTTGAATTAATTTCTGTTTATAATGTTGAAACAAATGCTTATAATTGAAGTTTCATATGGATTCTCATACTTCTTTTGAATGCGATCAATGAAATGCCAGTAAAATCTGTTTCTTTCATCATGCTAAGTGTTATGTATTACAATATGCCTTTTTTCGACCATACGGATGCTCATTTGTTGAGTCCTTGTGGATGCTGAAAAGCTGTCAAGTGATGTTTAGAGTGCTCATTAGTCATTCCCATTGTTGCCTAACCGTTCTTTAGTTTTGTTTGTTTATGAGTATAAATTTATTTGCTAAAAAATTGCTATGTTTACTTCTGTTGGTGGGGTCTTGGAAATAAAAGGGCTATTTTATGGAAAATTAGTCCTTTTGATTTATTAAGCACCATTTAGAATGAGTGAACGATGTAGGCCCTAGGGTTGGGGCGTCCATGGAAGTGCCGGAGCATGTGTCCGCATACGTTATAACACGTCTCTGCAGTGACTATCAACGAGGACGCACTTAAAGGGATAGAAACCCACATGATATTATTCTGAATAATTGAAATTTGAGATCTAAGTCTTGTACAATGCATATAAATAGGAAAATAAACCTTTAGGGGCTAAGAAACCTAATCAAAGTAGGAAAGCAAACAAAATTAGAAACTATCCTTATCACAACTCTTTAAATAAAATAAGAAACAAACAAATAATTAGGGAAATAGAAATTTTCTGAAACTATCTTGTGTGGTCCCACACATGGTTCATCTGTTTTGCATCAGTGAAGTGATTATTTTTTATGATGTGATAACAATTTTATAAATGATATAGAAGGGTTATTTGGGTGTTTCTGTGCAACCATCACTGTCATCATAATTGAGAACTTAACCTATCAATTTGGTGTGTACTGTGTGTGTTCTGCCTTTTTTTTTTTTTTTTTACTTGAATGGTAGTGTGCTCTACTTCTCTAGACCATCCTTTCTTGCAGCTAAAGTTGTTGATGCAGTATAGACCTCAACGGGCACATGTGTAGGGCCCAAGTAGATATAGGATTTTTATTTAATAATTATATATCATTAGATTTTTTTTATTTCATGAGTTGTATTTCGGATTTAGTTTCCATATTATTTAGTTTCCTAGTTTAATAGATTTCTTAGGCTCTACTTTTTCCTCTATTATTTATGTCATTGTAGACATGAGACTTGGATTGTTGAATAGAACTGTGGGTTTTATCCTTGATGGTGTGTCCTCGTGTGTTTGAAGTCTTCTTGACTATTCGAAGTGTCCTCGGATACGTGCTTCGGCACTTTAAGCAAGCTCTAACCTTAGAGCTTGCATTAGTTTGGTATTAGAGACGAATGATCCTTGGTCGTCTTGGTGTGGTTGCCCCTATCTCGTAGTCAGAGCCGGTCCTTTGATAGATTGGTGTGATTACCTCTATCTTCCATCTTCGTATCCTTCACCATTGCCATCTCCTTTCCCCGTTCACAGACCCACTGTTATCAACACTCACTGCCATCATTACCAACCCTAACCCAAAACCCCATCTCCACTATTGCAGCCATCTCAATCCAAACCCTCTTCACAATCGAAACCACCCAAAGCCACATTTGAAACCCTTCCCAAATACCAGTCGCCCCATCTGCCATTGATTCCCTGTCGCCAAAACCCTCCTATCCAAAACTAGCCCCTCGATAGAACATCCCAACATCACTACATAGTGGACAAAAAAAATCTGCTATAACCAAGCATCTCTACCCCACCAAACGCCCAAATCGATCATTGCACCGCTAATAGCCAAAAACACTACACCACCCGCATCCCGAAAACCTAACCTCGTCCTTACCCAGCGACCTCTGTCCCAGCACCCCTAGACGACCACCACAACTTCCATTCCTTCACCATCCACAGTGCCCCTCTCTCCCATCACCTAGAAGTTGCCTTAGTAGCCCAATCTCTAGCGTCTATTCATCGAAACCCCAAACAATGAAAAAAAAAAAAAAGAGAGCAAAAAGAGAAGGACAAGCAGCAGAATGTACTTGGCACCTGCTCCTCTACCCCTCACCGTCGCCTGCTTGTCTCCGTCGACTTCCCTGTCGGCCATCAATCTTCGTCCAAGCAGCAAGGAGGAAGGACTAGGAGGCTCCTCTCGGGCACTATAAGGAAAGAAAGTAGGGGAGCATCGAGACTTCCAATTGTTTCTTTTGTTTCCCTTTTTTGGCATAAGGTCCAAGGCATAAGAAGTAAACTGCAGGTTTAGTTGGGCCTGCCTCTTGTTTTAGTTTCTAGGCCAAGTCAAGTTTTGGGCAGTCAATTTGGGTTTGCCCAATTTTGGAAGCATCGCGTGTTAATTAAATTGTATGGGCCATTAGTGAAGAAGCCTATTTGAAGCCAAGCCAGCGGATTAGTATCCGGCTACTGACATCAGATTGCATCATCAAAGAGTACGCAGACTGCAGATTTGGCCAATCAAAAGGTACAGAGTTGATCAAATCAAGGGACAGAAATTGTTTTTGCAATCTCGGAGCCATTAAAGGTCAGATTTCAGATTTATCTTCTCCAGCATGTATGTAGTGAATAGATCTTCACATCAGGTTTGTCCATTTCTTCAATCTATGATGAATCTACGCGATACCACATTCTTCAACATACTTCAAAGATACAAATATGAAGATTAATATGGCTCATGGTATTTTGAAAATCAAGTCTATTTTCGGTCGTTTCTTAATTTGAAACAAGGAGACATGTCTGTTCTTGATTATGGTGAGATGTTTTCATGCCTTCTAGACAAGTGTGGATTCAAAGATGAGGAAGACAAGTTACCGCAAATAATGGTAGACTATGTTGAGGGATCAGTGACTGAGAATATGCAGACAGAGAAGCTAGTGCAAGATGCAGAAGATTCCACACCTACACTTGACCTTGAAATTTCTACTATGAGCAATGATGATAAAAAAAGTGCAAACTGCAAGGCAAGAAAAACAAGTTGTTACTATCTCTCATGTAAATTCTCACATTGATTTCGTCTTCAGGGATCAACAATGGAAATTGAGAAATGAAGAACGGCTATATCCAACAGTTCGATCGCACATCCTCATAGAATTCGACTTTCATGACAAACAATGCATCAAGATTACTTAAAATTTGGGATGAAAATTGCATAGAGTTTTCAAGATGTGTGCAGCAGCTCACTATCAGTGTCACGACTCAAATTCTGGAGCCCTATCGGAATCTGAGTCATAACACATTGGCACACAATTCATACACATAAATCAAATAAATACGTAAGGCATAAGCATCATTTATTAAAATAAATCCTTTTATATAAATGAACCAATGGAGTTTTCAATGTCTAAAATTCTAAAGTAAAATCCATCAAATAGTAAATAAATGCCAAGACTACAGCCTCCCTAAACTACTGAATATAAAAGTATCGCTCTCCTCAGCCACGCATGTCAAACACTACGGGCTGATCTTCGCCATTCTCCGGTCCACTGCAATTCTGTTACCTGAAGGGGGTAATCAACATCAGTACAACTGGTGAGTGAATCTCATACTCTAACATACATTCGCAATTAATATAATGACATCATCAGCACAATAAATATAGACAATAAATAATTAAATCAATAAATAAATCAATGAATAGAATTCATAATACAATAGATTTCTGAACCACATCCTTGCACCAACTCCACATCAGTATACTATTTTAGTATACCAAAATTCATCGAGATGCCACCCTGCATCTCCTCAACCGGCGCCCCATAGGGCCCTTCACATCAGGACCTCAATGTCCTAATCTCCACATCCACAGTCAACATAATCAATCTACCAATCAAATCCAATGATTCCAAAATCTCACAATCACAATAAATGGTTCCGTTCTAGTGGTTCAGACCATGTTTCGTTTCAAATAGAATCAAGCATAATAAAATTATAAATCCAACATAATTCTAGCTTAGAAATCAGTACATGTCTGTCCCCATGCGCTGGGGTCGATGATTTATTTCCCACTACTTACCCTTATTAAGGAATGTCTAGGTATGATTGGACATCCCCCCTTTTTGTTCCATTCCATGATTTCGAATTTCTATATTAAAGCAGTTTAAATACATATGCTACATGTATTCTCAACAATACCCTCAATCTTTTATATTCTATTATACATATATATATTTGTTTTTAAAGAGGGGAGGACCTTTATGTAAATATAGCATCATTAGGGCCCCTTACATAACCCTCGATGAAACAGGTTTCACAGAATCGAACCCTATTTGCAAAACATGTCTAGACCCGTCGAAGAGTCCTCACGCCTGGCTCTATTCAAGACATCGGATGGTGGGGCCCAACGGTCTAAATCGATCAAGACCACCACCTTAGGGTTTGCCCAAAGGTCCACTACAAGATCTGTAGATCAGATCTTGCATCAGGTGGGTCATGTGGACCCAGAATCCTTGACGACCAACCTGGTTCCCGACGGCCTAGGATTTGAAAAATCCCTTTTTCTGTTTGAAATCCACTTGCAACCTGTTGTCTTCTCTAGCCTACATGATGTCTAAGAGATCTATTGATCAAAGAAATTCAATTGATCAAGTTTTGTCACCTACAGATGGGTTTCGGTTGTCAGTGACCTCCTCTCAGAGGGTCGATAATGCAGGATACTCTGAAGACAAGGTTCGGTTTCCTA
Organism: Sextonia rubra; assembly: GCA_037013555.1. Taxonomy (NCBI): domain Eukaryota; kingdom Viridiplantae; phylum Streptophyta; class Magnoliopsida; order Laurales; family Lauraceae; genus Sextonia; species Sextonia rubra. The sequence goes on from JASUAD010000010.1 coordinate 8,780,743, forward strand.
TCTATCGCCCCTTTTTGGTTAATTTCCACAAGACTTACTTCTTCTGAAGTGATCCACCCATCTATGGTGCAGATCTGTCCACCTGGGGTCCACATTTCGAATATTCATCATAATCGACAGGCAACCATGATCGACATACGTCATAATCCAATCTCAACAGAAAGATGTAGAGAGATCACTCACCTCTTGTAGACTCTTGTAGTATTTGGTTGAGCGTGGGACATCAACTGCCTGGTGTTTGCCTTCTTCTTCTTCCTCTTGGTATCTCCCTTCTCTTTAAGTCTCTCTCTCTTTCTTTGTTTCTATTGAATGAATGAACATGGGACCATTAGCAACTCCATATATATATGTACAGATCCAATCCTTGCTTCCTAATAAGGTTGTACACAGAATTCCTTATCCTATTCAAAGATTTGCTTCCTTTAAGAACGAAGATAATATATATCAAATCTTTACTTTCCTAATGATGGCTGTGTATAGGATTCCTTATCTTATTCAAAGATTTGTTCCCCATTCCATGATTTGTTCCCCTTAGGGTGAAAGTGTCGTGCCTAATAGTCCTCCTCTTTTTTTTTGTTGTCAAATTATAAGTTAGGCATGGGTCCCATCACTCTTATATACAAAGTTAAGATCATTTAGTTTATTATATTTAAACTAGGCTTAGAGTTTCCTCCCTTGGCTATTACAATTAGCCTGCGGATCGAAACTTTATCCTATTAATATTTGATCCAGGCGGACATTTATAGAACTTGAGGTTGATTTTTTTCTAACCCGGGGAGAATGATGCAATGTAGACCTTAATGGCCACATGTGTAGAGCCCAAGTAGATTTAGGAGTTTTATTAAACAATTATATATCATTAGATTTTATTTTATTTTATGAGTTGTATTTATGATTTAGTTTTCATATTATTTAGTTTCCTAGTTTAATAGATTTCTTAGGCTCTAAGTTTTTCTCTATTATTTATATGGCATTGTAGACATGAGATTAGTTAGATTTGGATTTTTGAATCGAATTGTGGGTTTTATCCTTGGAGGTGCGTTTGAAGTCTTCTTGACGATTTGAAGTATCCTCAAGCACGTGCTTCGGCACTTCAAGTAATCCCTAATCCTAGGGCCTACTTCATAAGCTTAATGGCTTTCATTCATTGCCGTCCTTATATCCCTAGCCTCTTCATCTTCCTCATCATCATTATTAGAAGAATCATTAATTCTCTCCATTCTAGCAACCCTCTCTTCAAATTTTTTCTTTAATACTTTTTCTGTCTTCTTTCCCAATACAATGTCCCTCATTTTTTTTCTTTATTTCAGTGGGGACATTTGGACAACCGTTTGCATCTCATGAAATATGTGCAAGATGTTGTTTAAATCTGTGGATTCCACCGCTCATAATTTTCCCCCACATTTACATTTCACCCTATGACGGTCTTCACCAACCATCTCTCCATTAGCCCACCTAGGATCAACTTTCCTCTCTTTCTTCTATGGTGCCATTCTATTTGTGACTTAAGTAACAAGTAATCTGCACAATTTGTCAATTTAAAAAATATATTAATAAATGAGGCTAGTTATAAGCTAATACCTTAACAATTATCATAGCCTTTGATCTTTTTCTCAACCATCTAATTTAACTTGAAAGAACATGTTAGAAAGTTACAACTTGGACGGGTACATGCATAGATCTATGATTAGAAGCATAGATCTATGTAGTACACAACCCATATATTAAGTTCATACAAAAAACAAAACAAAATATTGAAAAAAATTCATTTTTTCTATATATATATATTCAAAATCCGAGGCAAAAAAAATCCAACTAGTCTTGAGTGGAAAATCCACCTACAAGCAAAACGCATATCTTTTCATCTTTTCTCAACTATATAAGCATGTAAAGATCAATAAATATAATTTTTTAATTTATTTTAAATAAAGAATATCATAAAAATTACAACTTTAGAGCATACATGCATAGATCTATGATTAACACCATAGATCTATGTAGTACATATGCAAAAGAGTCAGACTCAGACTCTACACACAAAAAAAAATGTAAAGCAAATCATGAAAAAAAAATTGAATTTTCCTATTTTTTTATAAAAAATATGAGCCAAAAAAATACAGATAATTTTATTTTCCATGGAAATCATTAGTGAAAATTTCATCCTTGACCACAACAAACATGGTATGATCCTCTCTCATCCATATAAGCAAGAGAAAGTGAAAATCTGTACCTCAAAAATCAAGATTTCAAAATCCCTCCTTTGATAGAATAGTGCTCTTGATATTTAGAAGCTTGAATCTCTCAAAAAAGGGGATTTGAGCCAAGATCTTAGTAGAAAACGTGTTCTCCGAGCAAGAAACAACCTCTCCTAGCCTCTCCTCTCTTTTGAAACAAGATAAATGGCGCCTTGGAAGGTCTTTAGAGCATATATGTGTTGGCCGAATCCGCATAGTGCGGACTCGGCCGACTTGGGCGAGTCTGTGGGGACTCACCTGAGTCCCACTCTAGCGATCCTGGTCGGCTAAGACTTGGCCAATTTTTTAATCGATGGTTTCTAGTGACCATGGGTTTGCATTTGGGGGTTAGCTTTTAGCCCATATCTCTTTGTGTTGATTATGGATAAGTTAATTGCTCATATTTAAGAGCATACGTACTTTGGTGTATGTTGTTTGCAAATAAAATAGTGTCAATGGATAAATCAAGACATGGTGTGTTTACAAAACTTGAGAGATGGTGAGAGACTTTAGAATCCAAGGGCTTCAAAATAAGTTGTACTAGACAGAACTTTTGATTTGCAACTTTAGTGGGGACATGCAAAAAGCTTACTCTAATGAGAATTGAAGCCCAAGAGATTACTCAATGAGTTTCATTTCTATATCTTGGCTTGATGATTAGTAACGATGGAGAGATTGAGGAAGCTACTATTAAGCATATGATAGGAGCAGGCTAGTTGAAGTGGAGATTTACTTTTGGAGTGCTTTGTGATTTGTACATAGCATAAGATTGAATGGACAATTTTAAAGGACAATGATTAGACTAGCTATCATTTATGGAGTAGAATATTGGCCAATCAAGAGCCAACACATTTACAAAATGAATATGGCAGAGATGAGAATGTTAAGATAGATGTGTGGTAAAACTAGGAAAGAATCAATAATGAGCACTTTCATAAGCATTTAACGGTAGCATCAATAATTGATAATTGATAGAGACTCGTTTAAGATGATTTGGACATGTCCAATGTGGGCCAACAACGATGCCATAGAGGAGAATTCTTAGCAAGTTGATGGCCTATCAAGGGGAAAGGGTAGGCCAAATAGGACATGGATGGAACTAGTGAGGACAAATATGCAGAAGTGCAACTTACCCAAGAATTTGGCTTGGATAGATTGGAATGGAGAACAAAATTCATATAGCTGATCCCAATATAGTTAGGACTAGCTTTGATGATGCCGATGACGAGTCATTGCTAATGATCAGCTCCATGCTACAATGCGGGCCTGGTTGATATTCGAACTAGCTTCCCTCCACTTTGCCCATGCTGCAAGGACCTATTTACAACTTCATTGTCAAGCCCATTGCTTTATTAATAGTTGCAAAGAAGTACAAGAACTTGTTGCACTAAGTGGTTCTCTATCTTTGCTAGACCCTCCTTATTCTCAAAGCCACTATGCTTGCACTCCATGTAATTGTCTTTGTTTTTCTTGATATTGAAACCATCTCCCAAAATTCTTTCTCCAAAATTCTAGCTTATCATTTACGTGCTCTTTTGAATAAATAGGACTGCAACAATTGCAAACAGTATACCCAAGAAGTTTGATCCTAGATATCCTTTAAATGGGGTTCGAACTGAACTTTGAATGCAGTCTGACTGATTATTATTTCATATACGCCTTGTATAATCTTAATATAATATGATGCAGCACGAAGAAGAACAGCCAACGGGCTATTCTCCAAGCCAAAAGGCTTAGGATAATCTGTCTAGGTTTCACACCAAAGACAGAAATTCAACCCACAGGGAGAAGAAAATTGAAATCTTAATTCAATAATGATGTAGTCTATCCCATGAAAAAGGATTACATCTATTTATAACTAAACTACTTTCTAAATAAAGAAACAAACTAGTTCAATCCAAATAAGGAGTCCTAATTAAAATATAAAAGCAATTTCTAAAACTTAAGAAAAGCAACTATTACTAATAAAGCAAACTATTTATTAGACTTAGGCCTGTGGCTATAAACTTTCAAACGTGGCCCATTGGTCTGGCCTACATCACTACTGCAGTTCTTGTGTTAGCATTGATGATCTTTAAAATGTGTGCTAGGCCCCTATGGAGCCTTGTAGCCCTCTGTAGGCTTCAGGTTCAGTCAGCCAGGACTTTATATGGATAAAATATGATTTAACTGTAGGCCTCGGGTTCATTCAGCCAGGCCCATTTGGAGCCTTGTAGCCTACTATAAGTCTCAGTTCCTATGTTTGGGTTCTAAAGATCTTTAATGAATATCGTATGGTACAATATTTGAAATGCATAATGTGTCATATTTATTGCTACATTTTTAAATATAATGGTAAGATGTTTGAACACAATATAAAATATGGCTTAACTCATTATGTTTGGACAACCTTGTCTCTTTCACGTTCTTTCTAGTTGAGTCTACGTCAATTGTGATATAATATACTAGAGCCCCTTTATGATGGATGGAGCATGAAGTTACTTCCATCCTTATCACAGGTCTGATACTGGTGAGAGAACTCTAAGGATATTCTTATCATGTTGGACACAATAAAATATTGATACGTTCACAAAGCTCTAACCATGAAAGTAATGATTACGGAAACATCTGTGCTTTCATTGTGAGACAGCTGAATTGATAGTACATGTTTCTCTAATTAAGGGCTCAATTGCAGTTTCAATTATCTCATTACAGTCAACTCACAGTCTTTTAGGATATGGTACAAAGTGTGGTAGCCATTCTGTTTATACAAGTGTAGTCCCTTCTTTCATATTGTATTCTGTGGGATTATATTTTCTTCAAGAACTGATACTGGATACTCAATGATACTGTATGCTTTAATTAAATCTTGTTTCTTAGTTTTGTTAAATATGAACCTGTATTGAATTTACTTTAACTTTATCGTAGCTCAGAAGTAGTATATAGAGGGAATGCTAAAGATCTCGTGGTAGTAGGCTATAAAATTAAGGGCCAGGCTACACATAGCATGCTTGAGAATCTACTTCCTTAAAAGAGTAAAAGAAATGATAGTATAGTTACAGAGTTTCAAGTAAAAGCTATTTACAACTAAATGTAAATAGTGCATTGTTGACGGGATAGCATATTTATATTCAGTTTGAGAAATTGTGTCATATCTTTGTTTCCCATATCTGTGTTCATACCGGTATCTATATATGCATCAAGTTGTCAATGTGGGTGCAGATTCATTGGCTAAATCAGGTGTCCATGCCTCCACTGCCATTTTAGGAATTGCTCCTTTTGTTGTAACTTTTTCCTTCTTTTTAATAAATTTTCATTTTCATAAGCAAACTAGTTGCATGTCATGGTGTGCACAAGTTTTTGGCATGTAATATGGCAGTGTGTAATGTGAATTTTTATTGATTCTGAAAGGATTGCCCCTTCCCATATAGGCTTTTCAAACTGTAATCTGCAGAGTGAAATTGTTGAATCAATAATATTTCTTATCAGAAATCTCTCAATTTTCTTTAGAGACCAAGAAAAAAAAACATCTTGTCTTTGAATAGTATAATGAAAAATATAAACGAGATTGGAATAGGCTTTTTTAATCTATATAGTAGGGCTGAGTAGCAGTCTGAGTTGATCCATTGAGAATGGGTAACAAAGTGGAATTCCTGTCAATTGCTTCCACTAGATTAGAGCATAGGGGCCAGGTTCCACTACCTGAGTTAATTAAAATGTATACAAAAATTGGCTCCAAAACTTATCAGGGGGATTACTCTGAGGTGACAGACTTCTGGATTCCCTTCTCGATTTTAGATTAAAATCCATCAAATCAATAATCCACAGCAACATTCACCACTTAATTGGGTCTTTTTTCTTTTCTTTTCTTTTTCTTTGAAACTCATACGTACCACCAAATCAGATTTGTGTTAGTCCTATCAAAATCTGCCAGGTTGCAAGAATCCATTGTTGAGGACTGTAAGTATGGCTCAATCTTTTGCCCATTCATTGCTGATCTATTCTTGCAAGAAGATGATTTGGAGTCATGGACAGAAGTCCTTCATGTGTGGATCATTTCAAGCGAGACCAGTTGAATTGTTGGATGTTCTCATCACAAATATCCTATGCCACCTGGGTCCGAAACACTTCAAAATGCATGCTATATGTCTGACATCTATTCTAAGAAACTCTAACTAGGAAATTGTTTATGGTGGGAAATTTGTATGTATACATGTATTTCTAATTTTAGGTTTTCTTGATACATATTTGGGATAATCTCATGGAAAATATTATTAAATTTAGTAATAAATTGAAAAGTGTACAAACTGACAAGGAATGAGATAATTGGTTAATGCGGAACGGAATGGAGATGCGGGGCGGGCAAGGTGGAAGAGGGAGATAGAGGGGAGAATTGCGCTCTCACCAAACTCTAGTCATAGGAGGCATTAGAAATTTCGAGGACGAAATTTGGGAAGATCCCAAAACTTCTTTTCTTAATCATCACTCATTAACTAAGCCAAATAGGCTTTACAATGCTTAAATAGAGAAAAGAAATAACCTAGGACTAATCTAGACCATCCAATCAAGTTGACGGTCACGATTAAAACGTCTTATTAAAACAACGTAAAGCAAATAAAACTCTAAATAAACTAGCATAGTTGATCCGAGCCCAAAGATGGGTCGACCCACGGGGGATCATGGGTCTGTCCTGCGTCACTGGTTAAAGTTGATATATTGAGTATTTGAGAAGATTTCATAAAAAGTTATAAAAAAATATGTAGCATGAAATTATTGTCAAAACATCTCTTTATTTTCAAAATAGCAGTGTATTTGCCTTGAAGCAAATACAGAATACCTGGGTAGGCTATCAATCTTGCCCCTTCGCGAGAGGGTTTGGCCCACAAAAGCCCTCAAATCCAAGGCTTTTCTTTTTGCCCCCGTAGGGTTGGGCCCACTTTTGGAAAGCCTGCAATCTTGAGGGCTGAGCTAGGGCTTGATGGGCCCGACCCGGCATTTTGTATATTAAAATGTAAAATAAATAATATGTATAACATATATCGTATGGATTTTTACAAAAATAATTATAAAAAACTCTTCTAATTAGCGTTTAATAATAGAGACTTAATATTTTGTGAAACAATCATAGCCAAATCTTAGGTGATTTGGGACTTGAGGAATGACTTGGTGGTAGGCATCCTATTTCCCATACCATGGTGGGTGCTTTAAACCTCCTCCCTGCTAGCCAGTGAGCCAGCCAAGCAAAAAAAAAAAAAAAAAAAAAGAGTCTTAGGTGATTTTTTTATTGATATCCCCATCGTTCACAATATTGTACCTATGTTTAATTCTATAATTTCTTTTGAATAGCATGCTTGATTTTAGATTTGCCTAACATGGACATATTCTTCAATGAAAAGATAATTTAAGTTGTCATTTATTAGATTGATTTTTACCATTGTAAACTATTGAAGTTTGAGAGTTTAGATGGATAGCCATCAACATCATCATTGAGTGGGGCTGAGTTATATCCACTAGCCATTGATTGATAGCAATTTCTTTCTATCCCCTTTCTTTCATGATTGTTCTTTTATACAAATGGACCCTATGCTTGGAGTTAAAATTTGTGACTCATGCATAAAATCGTCTTAGTCATTCATTTTCGGTAGTCAAAGTAGTTGCTTTGTTGTAAAACCCAATGGTGATGTTTCAAACAATTACAAGTTAGGGTTAATGCTAATTCGAAAGTGGTCTAATGTTTATTTGAACCATGCATACCAAAAAAATTATTTGAAAAAAGTCTAATGCCAATTTGAAATTAGTCTAACTGAATCATATGAGAATTGTCAAACATGATTTGATAGTCCGTATTATTGCTTTATTAAAAAAATTGTAGTACATGAACTAGTAAAAAAACGTATAACTAACAGAACTTTAATTGCAACAATCTTTAACCTGATGACAAAAAAATCTGGATACTTTACTTAGACTATGTAATTGCTGCTAGTGTGCTGAGCTATTTATTAGTGTCTTCCATGTCCCAATTTCTTGTCACAATACTATCAAATTAGCCTATTACATTTAATCATAAATAATTGTTTTATATGATGACAAAGTAACTTATTTTTTGCATTCTTTTAGAAGTTGCAAAAATATATTGACTTTTGCATTTCACCAGTTTGTAACTCGAATAAAGGAGAGTCATCATGGTATAAAGAAATTATTATATCATCTTTAAAAAATCATTCATTTCCTTGGCCTGGCCCTAGCCCTTGAGGGTAGGGTAAATACTTAGGTATTGTAGGCCCGCCGAGGGCATTGGCTTGACCTAAGCTTAGCTTGTATATATGAGGGTAGGGTAAGTGCTTACCCCCGCAGGCCTGGGCTCGGCCCTTTGACAGCTCCAAACCTGGGTAATGTAGCCTACATCCTACAGAAATTTCAACTCGTGCAAGACGATCATCGGGGGCCTTTTAAGGCATGCAAGAAGGTTAATGGAGGGGAAATCATTCTTAGATTAGAACCCATTTTCCCCTCAAGGTTTGGTCATAGAGGACACATACAAATCTTAGTTGATTAATGGAAAAGGAAATCTTCTTCCCCTGGATAATGCACGTAACGACCTAGGCCCACTACCCCCTTGATACTGTCCACTTTGGAGCATGGGATTTCAATCCAATCTTGCCGCACGGTTTTAGAAGTCCTCATGTGGGTTAAGACCAGGTTTCACATATATATGCCCAAGATCAGGACTAGAATGTTTTCAATGTGGGACTTAGGCGCCACTGCTCACCAGACCCAATTCCTTTCTACAGGGGGCCACATGCATGACATACCCAGTCCTTATTAGATGTTTTCTCCAGATTATTAGTCAGAATAGTTTTATATTTTATGAAATTTAGGACATAACTAGAACTTTACATCTTTTTCGTTCATGTAGGTAGAGACATAGAGGAACTAATGGGCCAATGGATGGACGAGGTTAGCATGTAATTAATAGATTCAGCCCTAGTTTAAATAGCAGATCTCATTTCCTTTTGATTATATTGTGAGTGCTTTAGTAGTCTATTGGACTTTTATTTCTGCATTTTTTCACATGAATACAATTCCTCATTGCCAATTAAAAAAGATGATGAGGTTATTAAATTAAGAGGAAGCATTTTGTGTGGAGGAAGGAACTTGGATAGAAATCAAGTTTGTTCAAAACTTTTGGGTAGCTTTTGCAGTACAAGTTCCCAATAATTATATATATGATTGTTGTTTTAATTTTTGTTTTGGGAATCTGTGCCCCATGGGATGCAGGTAGCAGAAAGGGCTTTGTTCCTATGGAATAATGATCATATTGAGAATTTGATTAAACAAAATCGGAAGGTGGTATTGCCCATTATCTTCCCTGCTCTGGAGAAAAATACAAGGAACCATTGGAACCAGGCTGTCCAGAGCCTGACCCTAAATATCCGCAAGATTTTCTCTGATCTTGATCCTGATCTATTTGAAGAGTGCTTGCTCAAGTTCCAAGAAGATGAAGCAAAGGAAAGGGAGACAGACACAAAACGTGATGCTACATGGAAGCGCTTAGAGGAGATTGCTGCATCAAAAATTGCTAGCAATGAAGCTGTGCTTCTTCCCCACATTGTATTCCATCACAAATCATCAGGCTAAGCAAGATCTGTTCCTAGTTCAGCACTCCCATTCCCTTAATGGTTCTGAAAGCATGGATTGCAGACCATGTGATTGGGAGGTACAATGCTTTTGGATTACTCTTTAGTTCTCATCCTGTTGGCTGGGAGGTTGTCGGCTTATCAAAAGCACCGTCCATGGAATGTTCTACGGTTCTACTTTCTGGTTTATACACCTACTGTATATATGTTTATATGGAGGCATGCAATTCCAGGTAATGTTGGGCAAATGGGGTTTACGATCAACTGAGATTCTACAATTCATAGAACAGAGTTACTGGCCTTTTAGTTAATGTTTTAAAGGGGGACATAAAGAGCCTGAGTACACAGGTATCTTACCCATTCATCCCGTCTGAATTGGTTTGAATCAGTTCCTGAAGATTAGTAGAGGACTCTTCATTTATTGATTACATATGCATCTTTTTTTTTTTTTAGTTTCTTTTAAAAGTGGAACCTTCACTTGAATATGAATCATGGATTTCTGCTTGATGATATTTATTATTTATTTGCGAAGAACAGTACACATGCTGGCTCCATGACTAACATACAGCTAACAAGATCTCAATTCTATCTAATTCTTTCTCTCAAGATTCATAAGACCGTCCTGACTTCCTTCCAAGGGATTGGTGGATGAGGAGATCATTTGTTTTAGAAGAGGGGTTGGGGTTTGACTTGAGAGGATAAGATGCCATCATGTTTATTCCACATAGCCCCTCTGCTTCTCTTCTCTGGATTCTGATGTACCCATCTTCTCCCCAATCTGATCCCCATGAGTTCTTCACAATCCAATACTTGATTCCTTCACTAGTCTCTTCATACCCAACAACAGCAACTCCATGATCGAGATATGTTCCACAAGTGCCTGCAAACACTCCCTGCATAGGGAAAGACATCTTGTCAGATTTGCATGTAGAACTTATATATACCTTTTCTCATCTCTTTTGTTATTGTGTTGGTCAATTAGATTCAACTCCTCTAAAGCATGTGTTTTGACTGTTTTTGGTGATTGGGGTGGCACTTAAATTTGAAACTGTTTTTCAACCCTCTGTTCCCCAAAATTCATTGTTATCAAGGAATTTGGAATAGCAATATTTCAGTTAACCACCCACTCTATTTGGGCTCCAATCAATCCACCTGCATGGTCATATTATTATGGTTGTAGAGTAGAATCCCTACATTCAAATAGAACTGAAACTCTAGGCCCCCAGCTTCTATTGCAACTGAAACAGGTTGATGGGCAACAGCTCTCATCAGGGCACTGTCATTGTTGGCAGGAACATCTTCATAACCATCGATCGTTACGGCATGGGAGATCTGAAAATGCAACATTGTTCTTCAACGTCATAAAAACAGTAACAAACAAGACAGCATCTACTGGTTCTATTCATCAGCTACTGACTTGTTCCATTACCTTTTTGAGATCACACTGGTTGTCGCTTGCAGTGTAAGGATAATTTTCTTCGCTGGTGATGCCACCTTTTTCAACAATAAACTGAAAAGCATAGTCCATGAGGCCGCCGTTACACCCTTCATTGATGTTCCTATCACAGTCAACAAGTTCCTGCTCTGACAAGGTAACCAGCTCTCCTGTTCTTATCTGGTTGATTCCCTCCACAGAGGCAATGGTTGAGAAAGCCCAGCAACTTCCTACACTTTCCAGAAATTAAGTACAATTCCATGAATAACCATCATTCTAACCTTTAATAGAAGTGCAAATGTGGTGTGGGTCATCTTTCTTTTACATACCGCAAGGACCTTGGTCTTTTACTGCAGTGACAGCTCCCTTCTTCCTCCAGTCAACCATGGCTGGTAGAGTCTCACCCCCACTCCCATTCTCATAAACAAAACTCGCATGTCCTTCCCCTTGCTGCCTGCTCAATGTACGTGGCCACTGCGTGTACATTGCTCGAAACTCTTCATTGCTCAAGTCAGCAAACTTGTTGAGCCCAAGTGTGTATGTAACATCGCTCCTTTTGTTGCTTGCATGGATGTATTGGGCATTACTTTTAAAAACATCAAACTGCTCTGATGTCAAATAATCACCACCCTTATCTGAACCCCCACTCCCAGAATCATTCACATGGGGGCGATGGATTGCAAGCCATCTCCTATAAAGCGCAAAGAGACTTTCGTCGGAGCTAACATCATCATCGGTCACCCTGATTACTGTGTTGTGGGAAGCATGAGAGGCAGGAAGAAGGCATATGATAGCAAAGGAGGTGAAGACCAACACTCCCATATTTGCAAATGGGTGCCTGGGTAGTGTGTATGACTGACTGGGTTGTGTGATGTGTGTGCTCCTTCACTAGTGTTTATATATAGGGAGAAAAAGGAATATGGGTTCTGCTTGTGTGAGGGATATTGCAACAAAAAACTTGGCGTACACGAGAGAGGAAAGGTTGGAAGAGCGAGGGGGAAATGGGAGTTTTGTGCTTTTCTTATCCGTTGTTTTTTGAACTTTAGCTATTGTTTCTTGAATCATGAATCTTGAAGATAACGCTTACAGTTACAGGGGTTGGTTAATGGTCTATTGATTTCCTGATGCAATGTGACGGTTAGATGGTTGCCGCTTGAATTAGTTGACAGTTATATTAAATGGCCTTGAATACAATTAGAGTAACCCTGACTAATCGGAAGTGATTGAACGAGGTAAAGGATAAGGTGTGGTTAAATAAAGTGAAATCAAATGCGCACATAGGGTCCATCTTTTACTGATTTGGAATGTTCAAGTTGTGGCCCCACCAGTTTTACTTATAGTAGGTTTGAGCTCTTCTGAAAAAAAAACAAAGGAAAAAAAAAGAAAGATAAAATTGAAATCTACAATTGGATTAAAGAAAATGTGATTAAAGCATTAGATGATATTGATTTATCAATGAATTTTTTTCATGCATTGAATTTCAGTTCAATTGGAGTGACATTTGTAATCAGATTGGATGAACTCGATTTAGCTAATTATTTTTACATGTGTACAATCCAAAAGTCAATCCGAATTGACTTGGAATTTGGAGATTGGAGAATTGAATTGATGGTTTGGGTCCACGTTATGTTATGTGGTAACCACTTTGCAAAAAAGTTTTAATTTTTTCATAGAAATATGATTAACATGTTATTTAACTGAATATTTTGAAAAAGCTTTGAAATCAAACAGATTCAGTTGCATTGAATCATAGACCTATACAGCTAGGGAAGGGCGGATACATCTTTCAAGCAATTTGAAGTGGACCCATAAGATGTTCATATAATTTGGATGGTGATAAATCTTTTAATTTTTTATTTTGTTATTTATGTCTGTAATCTGTATAATTGAGACAGCGATCGGGTCCATATGGATCAGTCCATCCAATTCAGCGGTTGAAAATCCAACTTGAGACATTGATATAGGGTATGGTTAATTGTAACGACCGTCTGATTAATTTGTATTGCCCACCTGATTTAATTGGTTGATGGAGCGTCCTAACTCAGCGTGTTAAAACCCTCTAAAATGATAATGATACATTGATTGCAGGATGGGTTGATAAGCACCTGCTAACTTATGGTCAAATTTTGGAGAAAACAAAATCTCCATTATGAGACCCATGATCTGGGATTTGCAGGACACCCATGCATCCTATTGATTTGGTTTTCTGAAACTAACAGTACTTGTCATTTAGATTTTGGATCAACTGTAATCCTAATTAGTGGTTAAGAAATGGGTTAGGTATCCAAGGAGATAGTGGTTTGGGTGGTTTAGATAGAATTTGACCCATCTACAAACCAAAAAATATTCTAATTCAGGGCAGCTATTACCTGATTCATATTGTTTCGTCCAGCTTTGCATGATCATACCTGTCATATCAGATGCAATTTCAGAGCTCGCGCAGTTTTCACTTCAAACATTTTATGATGGGATTGATCATGTGTAGAAAATAGTACTATGCGTTTCATGTGCATCCAATTCAGTATAATTTATTAGCTGGGGAAACTGGCCAGAACTAACAGCTAAGTATATTACTGACTTGGATCAAGCAAAGTTGGAGCCCACACGTTTAATTGGGTGTTAACTGCCTTAATTATGAGCTACCCTGTGGAAATCAATACTGGCAGAAATTGATTCTTTCACCACCATCGAACCATTCGGGTCCACTGCGGTTTACTGATTCAAATTGTTTTGATTAATTTTTGACCATTTGAAAGTTCTATGTATGTGTCAAATGAGAAGACCTGTGGAACAGTGAAAAGTGTTCACTATTGCAATATTAAAGTTGTGCCCGCTAATACATGTGACTGGAAAATAGATTCTATCTATGCAAATTTTATGCATAAAACACATTACTATGTTTGTAAGAATCATATTTTCACATTAGTAAATGAGTGCATTCAAAGGTTTTGTATGGATTTAGATTTTTTGGACTTTTCCAGAAATCTCTTAAAAACCACAAAAAATTAAAATATGAAACTAAACATCTTGATAATTACTAATAATACAAGAATAGTGAATGATACAGATCACGGATTGGGGCCTATGAACTGCAGCAAATTAGATCTATATGCTAGAACTTTTTCACAAATTACGTAGAAACTTAAGAAAATTTAAGATAATCGGCTTTAATATCTTTAGGTTTGTTAGTTCAATAAACAAAGTGAACAATTTGGACCGCAAATATAGGTCTCACGAGAAGAAATAAATGCAAAAAATAGTAATTGGGGTCTACAGGAATGCAATCACCATGTAAAAGACTCAATTGTGCTAGTGCCTTTTTGTGGAGAACGTATACAAGTGAATTTCATACTAATTCAAATTGTGAAAATTTTTGGTGCATAAATAACCCTATTTATACACTATTTCGCACCTCATTTATGCATTATATGTAAAAATGACTACAAATGAACAGCCCATGTTTCATGAAGACTCTCCAACAGGGTTTGTGAGTTTAAACACCTACTGTTAGATTTGGAATCTTAGTTTTCATCTCACATAGGTTTTACCAAATCTAATATAGGGATCAGTTGTACTCTCTCTCTCTCTAAAACAAAACAATTTTTTTTTTTGCTGCCCGAGCAAATGCAGATCCTCTCGGGCCGTGCATTGTTCGATAATGCCCACATTCTCTCATGAATTCCCGCTGCCTCTCTTTTGAACCATTCCCTCCCTTCAATAACTGAAAACTGCTCTCTGTCTCTCTCTCTCTCTCTTCCAAATCAATCCTTCCTCTTCTCTCTCTCTCTCTCTCTCTCTCTCTCTCTCTCTCTCTCTCTCTCTCTCTCCAAATCCACATGAACACCTACTTCTCTTTCTTCTCCACCTCTCTTCCAATCAATACCACACTCTCTATTTCAAATCTATGCATTCCAAATCAATGCCATGAAATCATTAACAACCATCAGAGAAAATCCATAAATCAGAAGAGAATAAAATCACTACTCTCTCTCTCTCTCTACAAACAAATACCTCTCTCTCTCTCAATTCGATTTCTTCTTCTAATCAATACCCTCTCTTTCACTGTCACTCAAGTTTCGGTCTTTCAAATAAATACCATGAAATCATCACCACCCATTAAAGAAAACCCATAACTCAGAACAGAACAAACAGAGGTAGAGAAATAACCCAAGGAAAAAAAAAAGGACAGAAGAAGAAGAGTGACAATGCCAAGTGTGGGTGTCAAGCTCTACAGTGTCTTCTTCAAATTCCTCCTCAAACACCGCCTCCAAACCCGAAACCAATCGCCCTTGGACCCCTTTGGTGTCACCTCCCGACCGCAAGAGGAGTCCGTCGCTCCCCCCAATCCTTCATTCACAGATGGTGTTGCCACCAAAGACATCCACATTGACTCCTTCACCTCCCTCTCCATCCGCATCTTCCTCCCAAATTCCGCTCTTGTCGACGACCACCACCCCAAGTCCCCATCGGGTCTCCTCCCCAGAATCTCCCGCTGCCACAGCTATGGCCCCTCTGCGTCCACCAAGCCTGCCTCCCCAACTCTCATCCATTACCGCTGCAGCAGCTGTGATGGCTTTTCTAAAGATATTCCCAGGCCCCAGGAACCCGGAAGCTATCGCGGGTATTCTCCATGCCTCGGAGACTGCAGAGTGCTCTGTAGGAAATTGCCTGTGGTCCTGCAATTTCATGGTGGGGGATTTGTTGCGGGCAGCAGCAATTCCACTTCCAATGATTTTTTCTGCAGGAGGATTGCGAAGCTCTGTGATGTGGTTGTGATCGCAGTTGGGTATCGGTTGGCGCCGGAGAATCGCTATCCAGCTGCATTTGAGGATGGTTTGAAGGTGTTGTATTGGTTGGGGAAGCAGGCAAATCTTGCAGAGTGTAGTAAATCAATTGGGAGATCAGATGGTCATTGGCAGATTTCGGATGCATTTGGATCATCCATGGTGGAGCCCTGGCTGGCTGCTCATGGAGATCCTTCAAGGTACAAATTTTTTTTTCTCTAAGAATTGAATTTTCCAAGATTCATTTGGTAATCTGATATTTTGCCTTTCTGCATTGATTGTATTTGGATGAACCCCAAAATTGTAGGCATTTTGAATATGGACTCACTCAAGTTTAGTGATGTAATGTTTTTCATCTTTTCTGCCCCATATGCGGCACAGACCAGTAGAAAAGAAGACGAAAGAAAGGGGAAAAACATTGAGCTAGCCAAGAAGGCTAAAAACAGGAAGGAAAAAGGCTTACCATACAGGGAGGCCAAACCAAAAACAAATAGAAGCTAGAACTCACCTAATAGTGCTTGTTATAGAATTGAGATCTCTTAATCCTTTAGCAGCTTGGGTCTAGGTAGCTTTTCCAGAAGAGGGGTTGAAAACTGTTGCTTCAAGATTGGAGATGAGAGCATTCAATCTTCTAGAAGCAAACCTTTGTTTCCATGGAGATTTACTAGGCTCTGTAGCAACCTCTTTGATGGAATTGCAGTTCACCCATTTCTTCAGATAGGTGTTTTCCTTTGCAGCCTCAGATATGAGAATAAAAGCTCCCTCAAAAATGTCTTCACATGTGACAAATTTTGCCCAAATCAGGTCCCTACTGCTTGTGTAGTACCCAACTAGAACCAATTTTGAGAGGATAAGAAGTTCCAATCAGAACCTTTCCGGCACCTAGATTAGCAATTGATGATATGCTAGTTGTTATCTGTGAAAGAAGAATTCAAACCTGACATTTCTAAGCTTCATGATGTAAGTAATTTAGTTTATGAAACTTATACAAGGGGAGTTGAATTAGCTTATGGCCCTAGCAGAAAATAAAAATAATATTTCATGAATGTCCTGAATTATTGTGTGGCATCATTTTATTGAAGATGAAATTGGGCAATCTCAGCACAGAGTTAACTCTTAGTATGTCTCATTTAGGATGTGTTTGGTATTAGGATAAGGATGTGTAATATGCTATTCACCATTTTGATTGGTGCTATACTTGATTAATGGTTAATCGGATGTTTGGAGCAGAAATCTTCAGTGGAATTTTTGGTAAAAATCTGCTATTATGAGGATTTTGAATCCTAGAGGGGGGATCCAGAGTTGTGACCTTTTCTATGAAAAATGTGTGCTCTCTTCCTTCTCTTTTCATCATTACATCCCAAATTAATTGGGGATTCCATCGGTGTGGAATCCACACCTTTAGATTTCTACAGAAAAGTAAATTAGATTAAAATAATATCGTCATTCTTCTTGTTGTTATCATCATCATCTTCATTATCATCTTAGCCTTATCACATATTAGGTCGGCTAAAAATAAAATAATGTAATTATTTAGAAAATATAACTCCGCCAGTTTTTGCTACTAGTTCCTAGCCTGAGTAAAGGAGGAGGGTTGCGTTAGGTAGGTTGACAGCCAGCGTAAAACTTTGTCACAACCCAAATTCGGAGATAAGGAACGGAATGGAGAAACAGAATTCATGTAGCCAACCCCAACATGGTTGGGATAAGGCTTTGATGATGATTATGATGAATTATTTAGAAAATATCAATATTTTATCAACTTTGGATTATGTTTGACTTAGGAACAGGTTATCGTGTTTGACACTGTTTGACAAGATAATGTTCAGTTCAAAGAATCCTTATGATGATTAGTAGCTTGCTGGTGTTGCCATGGTTGATTTCAGTTGGTGACCTCATTATATGTTGTTGATTTGTTCTGTGCTTAGACACCAGACTTAAAGTTTGCAGCATTGAATTTCTGTACGTTTCACTGATGTTTTCTTTGATCCTTTTGTTTTGTCATATCAATAATATAAGAAAATATTACGGAATCAATTGGTCACTCCATTGAAAATATCATATCTTTGGCAGTCCTTAATTCCTGGATACTTGTTTCTGCTTTGTTGTTAGTAACATGTGATGTCAATATTGATAAAAGTGCTTGTATAGCATAGGTTGTAAGGATACCACTTGTAGGGCACAGTCTATCTGTTTACCATTACATGGAGTTTCAGAATTTTATACTGTTTTGAGCACACCTTCAGATTTAACTGGTGCACGTGTGTTGCAGGGTTGTATGTGTGCTTGGGGGGATTAATCCTATCAGTTCAAATACCATAGAGATACCCTCATCAGCAATATATATATATAAATAAAAGTATCAAGTGTGATATGGATTGCCTGATATTTTGGAAGAAAAGAATTGTATCCCCACTCCCTAAATCTGTGTCCATATCTGTGCATCAGGTGAAGAAACAAATAAGTTTAGGAATTAGAGTTAAATTTTGCCTTCTATAGTATTCATACACAGTAGATTACATGAATGGGATCTATTTGTGGAAATTGTCTTACAGAAGTGAATGGTATGGACAGGTGAATGCTCAAAATTGTTTTCATCAGGTGTCTTTACAATTCTATATTGACACTAATTCTTTCTTGATCATTCTTTGGGATCAAAGGAGACACTTCCTTACAAGTCTAAAAAAATTGCAATGGACAGAATGGCCATGAACTTGAGAATTACAATATTTGAGCCAGTGTCTCATCAGTAAGTAACACATCAATAGGTGCTTGATCAATTGTTATGTTCAAACTTCAAATCAACAATCTGTAGGGTTGCTAGCATTTACTAAGGGCCAGTTCGTTTGCCTAGAATAAATTGTTATTCATGAGCAAATGAAATCCATGGAAAGATTATTAAAGAGGTTTGAGGTGAAGGATATAAGATAATGATATAGATAGATCTTGAGTCTTGACTTTCCTAGGATTAAATTACTATCATTTATGATAAGGGGTTCTGATCCTCATTTGTTGATATTCACCATTTATTCTTCATTTTTAACCACTAACAGAAATATGAAGTCTTAGAATTCTTAGGATTTCAATTACATCGAACAAACAAGCCATAAATGTAATATAATATGCACTGATTCTTAAACCAGGACTGCACTACTTAAATGACAGAGATAACCTTCTATGTCTAATCATCTTCATGTTTACTGAATTCACATCTCTGAATGATGTTGCAACAGGTGTGTTCTCCTTGGTGTGAGCTGTGGTGCAAACATTGCTGACTACGTTGCCAGGAAGGCAGTAGAGGCCGGTAAGCTTTTAGAGCCTGTTAATGTTGTTGCCCAGGTTCTTATGTACCCCTTCTTCATCGGCAGCGTTCCCACTCATTCTGAGATCAAGTTGGCAAACTCTTACTTCTATGACAAGGCCATGTGCATACTTGCATGGAAACTTTTCTTGCCCGAGGAAGAATTCAGTCTAGATCATCCAGCTGCAAACCCCCTTAACTCTGGACGGGAACCTCCATTGAATTGCATGCCTCCCACTCTGACTGTTGTTGCAGAGCATGACTGGATGAGGGACCGTGCCATCGCCTATTCGGAGGAGCTGCGAAAAGTGAATGTCGATGCACCAGTCCTCGAGTATAAGGATGCAGTGCATGAATTTGCAACACTTGAAATGCTTCTCAAATCTCCACAAGCTCAGGCCTGTGCAGAGGACATAGCAATCTGGGTTAAGAAGTATATCTCTCTTCGTGGTCATGAGTTTTCTTACTAGATAGAACCACAGAAGCATCAACCTTTGTTTGTGTGTTCTGTACTGCAAAGAAGAGCATTACTCGTCTGGTTGTTTACGACGTCTTGGTTGATTCTCATTTTTTCCATTTTTCCTATATATGTATGATATAGTTGTGAGGAACAGATTTGATGTAGCTGACCCCAACTATGTTGGGACATGCTTTGATGATGATGATGATGATGATATAGTTACTAGGAATGGGATGAATTCAGGGAGTATAGCATCTGCCATGTGTCTTTTCTGTAAGATTAGAAATTTTCCATGGGATCAAATGCATTTTTCTATCAGATCATTCCAAGGCGGCTGGTAGAGCAGTCTTCAATGGATTTTTCCTACTTCCTTTATTATTTTCAGAAGCAAAGAGGATTAAATTAATAAACTAAAGATTCTATATCTCAGAGGCAATTCAATAATTCAGTGGGCTGCTATAAAAATATAAACTGCAATGATAAGTCACCAGTATTTTGCTAGAGCATCTGCATCAGTGTTTCATTCTCTGGGGACATGGACAAATGACAGCAACATTGGGTAACACTGTCTGTGTTAAGGTTCACTATATCCATAGTAGTGAAGACAGAAGACAAACATTATGCACATCAATTGGTAAAGGAACTGAGAAGGAATGCTTTTCCCTCCTTAATTGCAATGTAAGCAATTTATGAGTCTTTGATGCGACCTGGTGGGAGATCCAAGTAAAAGCTCTCCTTTATAATTCTAATTGTTCCTTTCCTATCCTAACGGTCCAGATTATTCTAGTGTACATAATTTTGGATTTAAAACTTAGATGTTTTCCTTGTTGAATTTTTATTGGAAAAAATATGTATCTATATTCTGTTTTGTTTAATTGTGGTTCCCTGAAAGAATCTACGAAAGGTGGACAGAACTGCATGTGATGTATAAAAAATATCAAGAATCCAAGTATAAAAGTTTAACACAGGATGGCAACCTGGTTAAAATGCCTTAAAATACAATCGATACTACTATGTTTTTTTTTTTGGCTGAAAATAGCAATAAAACATCGTACATGCATACATAAACATAGTAAAATCTGGATGCTGGATGAAGACTCATGAACGAAAGAAGTTAAAACAAGAAACAAGGATCTTCCCTAAGAATAAAACTGTACACCAAAGCTGGCTGAACTTTCTGTCATCCAGTCAGTTTATGTCCTGACCAACATCCTCTAATAGACACCAAGCTGACAATCTGTTTTGGGACATCCACACAAGGGTTATGGGCGACAATCAAGAAGAAAACCTAAATTTGAACGGCTCTGAATTTCCAACTGCTGTTATGACCGCAGCTTATAGGTGATACTAATAGCTTCATAGCCATCCTAGTACATTTATATGGGTTACCAGTGTAAATAGATTTGGTCACCTGTATTTTCATGGAAGTGTTCTTTTTTACTTTATATAAAAATTGGGAACATTTTCAATGAAAAGTTACATGCTATATTGAAAGTACATTTTACTCTTTTCAGTTTTCACCCTCTTATTTCCCTCTTTGGAAATGTGAAAATTGGAAGTAAAGAAGGAACAAAAGCATCCAAATAGCTTTTACATCTTGGAGTACTTACTGAAAATAAAGTACATTTCCATGGAAGTGAAACGGCCAATTGCAGCTGTAGGTGATGCAGGTGTCATACTGGTAGATAATGAAGAAATATAGGCATAGGAGAGGAATACATACCAACACAAGCATAGCCTACATAGTAGAGGAGAAGAAACATATAATCCAATGTGATCCATGTACTAAATGCAGTGACTTGCTAGATGGGGAGGGAAGAAAAAGTCATACAAACAAGGAGACACCAAAATCCTTGGAGTTAAAATAAGAAACTAATCCTGGCCTGAAGGGGAAGCAATCCAGTTGCATCATTTCTTATCTCCCCTTCATGCGTGGGACACGGTCTCATAGAGCGTTATTGTCATCCATTTAGAAGACAAAGTAGTCATTGCATAAGAATGCTCCCAGTCTTTGCATAAGAATGCTACAGAGAGGAGAAAAGAAACTTGACTGATTAGATGGGGTATGGTCGTGATCTGTCTGTCAGCAATGGCTTTCTATGCATCCCCCTATCTACTCTTTTGGAAGAACAGTTTCCCTACCTGGTTTCTTACCTCCCCAGATGGCCCTGGGTAAAATGAGAGGCGAAAGATAGCACTAAGAAGTACCATAGAAAGCGACCGAAGTCTCTTTAGTGGTGGCAACAGCAGTAATATTATCTATAGTGTGGCAGCAGCAGGAGCATTGAATAGCTCAATTGCCTACTCACCTTGCCACATTCACATCAGGCATTGGTTCCTGTGCTGACTGCATCCAATAAATAGGCAACAAACTTGAACTCCATGGTCAAAGCCTTGGAATAAACCTTGAGTTGTTGCGGAGAGAAATTTAGAGAACTTGAGATATCAACTTCAAGCCCCTCCAGGGCAAGGTTCTTGTGGTCAATAGCATCCTTGAATTGCATACTGTGAAAAAGAGAAGTGGAGTGCTCTGAATGCATTCCTAAAGAAAATTCGTGAGCTTTCACAGAAGATTTTAGCATTCACTGAGCAGGACTCCAATCACATGGACCATTCCTTCTTGGAAGGTTCATGGAGGCATTGCATTACTGCTATGCTATCTTTCAGTCACTAGATACACTGCCAATTAAGCATGACATAAGATGGGCTAAGATAGAGTTGGATCCAGACTTGATTATCAACTGAAAAAAAAAAGAAAAAGAAAAGAAAAGATGGTCCATACGTAGTTTGTCTAGGTTTGATCATTTTCATGATCAGAAAAGGGAACTGCTATATGTACACAGATTTTTATTCTTTTTACAACAGGATTTTGATAAGGGAATTGCTGGATAAACAGGGATTTCATCTCTCCACACAAAAGAGAAAAAAAATTAAAAAAAATTTTGAAAACCCAAAATGTCCCCCCCCCCCCCCCCCCCCCACCCAACACACACACACACACACACATCTCTCTCCCTCACTCCTCTCTCCTCCCCTTTCCCTTCGGTTGGTGGGAGGTGGCTCTCCCTCCCTCCCTCTCTCTCCCACTTCCTCTCCCTATTCCTCCTCTTATTCCTCTTCCTCTCCTCTCTCTCCTCCCATTCCTACCCTCTCCCTTTTCGTCTCCTCTCCTCTCCCTCCTTCTTCGTCTCCTCTCCTCTCCTCCTCTCATCTCCTTTCTGCCCTGTTCTGACCTACAAGGCCGAACATCTCACTAATGGTGGCCTCGCAAGGCCAAACAATGTGATGTTGTTCAACCTTGTGAGGCCGACCATCAATGTGATGTTTGGCTTAGTAGGGCTGAACAGGGCAGAGAGGAGATGAGAGGGGGGAGGAAAAGAGAGAGGAAGAGGGAGGAGAGGAGAGGAGAGGAGAGGAAGAGGGAGGGAGAGGAGAGGAAAAGGAAGAGGAGGAGGAATAGGGAGAGCAAGAGGGAGAGAGGGAGAGGGAGGAAAAGCCCCCTCCAGCCAGCCGGAGGGAAAGGGGAGGAAGAGGAACGAGGGGGAGAGATGTGTGGGTGGGGGGCATTTTGGGGATTTTAATTTTTAATTTTTAATTTTTTTGTATTCAAATAACAGCTCTCTAACTCCGCCAGTTTTTGTTGTCAGTCCTAAGCCTGGGTAAAGGAGGAGGGTTGCGTTAGGTAGGTTGATAGCCAGCGTAAAACTTTGTCACAACCCAAACATGAATACTGAGAGAGAAACAGAATTCATGTAGCCGACTTCAACCTGGTTGGGATAAGGTTCTGATGATGATGATGATTCAAATAGCAATTCTCTTTTGATAATTTTTTATTACTATTTTGCCCTTGCATGAAATGACCAAAAAGCCCTTGTTTCTTACAAACTTAAATCTTTAGTTTTTTTCCTACACACCCACACCTTCTCCTTCCCTCTTGCCTTTAAGAGAGACCATCTTCCAACAACAACACCATCTCCTTCCCTCTTCCCTCTAAGAGAGCATCATCCACCTCCTTTTCCTTCCCTCTTCCCTCTAGAGAGCATCGAGCATCACCTTCTAAGAGTACAAGTCATCATTTTCTTCCCTTCTAATTACTTTTTGTCCCATCAAACACTCAAATAGTGCAATGGAGGAGGAGATTAACAATCAAATAGTGGTTTTTAAAGATAATGGCAGTGACAAGGTCAGTATGGTTTGCATTTTTATACATTTTCGTTATGTTTCTGAATTTTTTTTTTGTGTTCATCCTTTGTTTTGTTGGGCCTTGTAGAGCCGAACATCTTTTATGTGTTCGGCCATTACTTGCTGAACATGAGTAATGGCTGAACATATTATGCATGTTCAGCCAATAATGGCCAAACACATCAAGCAAGGTGTGTTTGGAAACTTGAGGAGGGGGCGGTCTTGAAAATAAAAATATATATTAATGAATAAATAAAATATAACATTTATCTTGCAAAAATATAAGAACATACCTCTCTTTCCCAAATAAATTTAGCAACGTGTGTTTGAAAACTCTTCAATGTTGAAGGCTCATTCGGCTCAACAAGTTCTTCTCCATTGTCATCTTCATCCTCTTCATCTTCATTGTCTTCCAAGTGGTGTTCTCCTAATTGTTCCGGCTCTTCAACAATTGCTTCTTTTATACGTTGATGACGCCTTCTTTTAGACACCAACGGTTGAGCTCTAAAACTACTAGCCATATTTGTAGGTATCTAATTCAATCACCAGAATGAGCACTTTTCAATTCTTTTAATATACCTAAACTACTGTTCGGCCATGTTTAGCCGAACAAGATTCACCTTGTTCGGCCGGAGAGGGCCGAACATTTCAGCTATGTTCGGTCACAATGGACCAAACATATGCAATGTGTTCGGCCACACATTGCATATGTTTGGTCCATTGTGACCGAACAGACTTCATCATGTTCGGCCTTGTGTGGCCGAACAGTGTGAATCCTGTCTGGCCTCACAGGGCCGAACATGGTTAGGGTATTCCAACGAGATTCACATAAAAGGCACTGTATTTAATCAAAATATTTACACAATCAAAGAGGATGATGCAAATACATTTTTCTATAAAATCCAAAGAACCTATTTTAATAAATATGGTGGAGAAGAGAAGAGAGAATACCTTTGACAATGGTGAAGAGAAGCTACCTTTAAGATTGGAGAGGAATGGAGGAGGAGATTGGGTTAATGGAGGAGGAAGGAGAGCAAAGGAAGGAGAGCAAAGGGAAGAGCAAAATGAGAAGAGAATGTGTAGAGAAAGAGATAAAATGGTGTTTGGAGGGGTTGGGGTATCTTCTGTAAATGTGGTGACTGTAAAAAAGAAAAAAACCATACTCACTCATATGTGTATAAAGAGAAACCATGTAAGAAGAGAAAAAAACAGTATACATATAGCAGCTCCCTAGGAAAATCAAGGTCACCTTTGCATCTAGAATTATTGACATGGAGCAACCTCTAAGATGAGTAACATGATTTTCTTATTTTAAATCTTAAAATTGCACAACCTACAAGGTCACAATGAACAGTTAGCAAAGGGCTCCAAAGATCTGGGATTAGCCTCAGTCTATCTATTATGATTTGGAAGTACTAGATCACCTAATAGAGTTGATTGATTGGAGTACACTTATGGGACTGCAAAGACGGTACTCCATGGCATTTTCAATATGACCCCACAAGATGCTCTTCAACTGCTAATTATACAGATTCCATATTCCATCCTTTTGTTCTTTTCCTTCTATACTGCAACCATCCCCTAATATAAATATCACCTTACTCAATTGTTTATAATTCATTATCTCTTTCCATTACCAACTATGCATTTATTTTCAATATGTACCTGTAATCAACAATAAACAAGGTTTAAAAATGTTTCCCACATGAAACGCAAAACCTCATTGAAAATTAAACTCTACAAGAATTTGTTCGCAAATAAGAATGAAGAAAGAAAAAAAGAAGAAGAAAGAAAGAATTATTTTTAAAAATTCTGTAATTTGTGGCAGTAAGTTGTGGATTATTATTAGATTTTTTTTTACGCTCCTTAATATCCGATCATTGTCCAGCAATTGGATGGTTGAAAAAATATGAATGGCCCTGATCCATATAAGATGGGTCAAAAGCTCCTGATCATGTGATTCATATTGACCCATTAGAGCAATTATGGGCTGTGGCCAATACTATGGTATGGGCTTTTTAGTAATTGTTTGGACAAATTATCAATAAATTACAAGCACTCCTTATTCGGGTGAGGCTGCGCGTCGAGCTTTTATCATTAGTCGAGCTTTTATCATTAATCCATACTAGCATCTAAGCTCAAATTAAATATCCAAGCCCAACCCAAGGCAGGCCGGCCAGCCCATGAGCACCCCTAGTCCCCTGCCTCTTCCCACTAAAGTTATCCTGTGTAATACTTTCCCAGGGCAGTAGTTTTTTTGGAAAGTATTACACAGGATAACTTTGCCAGGGGAGTGTTTTTTTGGTGGGTAAACAAATTTCTCTGCAAAGTTTTTCTTGTTTCTTTTCAGCAGAGAGAGAGAGAGAGAGAGAGAGAGAGAGAGAGATTCCATGGAAGGATTAGCTGTGTCTGTATCATCATTTCTTCTTCACTGTAACCCTGCAACAGCTTCATCTGTTGCTGAGAGGAGCAGGAATGGCAGCTTTTCCTGCGCGCGGAAGTTTCATCTGCGCACCCAACACCTCGCTGCGTTCCAACCTTCTCCTCTCCTCTCCTCTTCCCCCTTCTACTCCCATTCTAAAATGCGCACCAAGAAGAACAAAACCCACATCTTCCTTCCCTATCTCGTCGCTTCAATGGTTTGTAGCACTCTCTCTCTCTCTCTCTCTCTCTCTCTCTCTCTCTCTCTCTCCCTCATACATTGGTTGAAACAAGGGAACCCTTTAAATTTCCCTCTTTTTTTCTCTGGGTTTGCTTTGTATCTCATAGATTGCTCAAAATAGGAAAACTTATTTGAGTTTTCTTGTTCTTAATCTTGTTTTTTCTCTGATTTGTTCGGTGGGGTGTTTTGGGTTCAGGAGGAAGTGGAAGAGACTTATATTATGGTTAAACCTGATGGAGTTCAACGAGGCCTTGTAAGTTCTATGTCTCTATAGCTCTCTTTCTGTGATTGGTGTTTCTTGGTGAAACCCATGAAAGTTTTCTCCTTTTTGTGTATTGTATGTATGTATATATGTTTGGATTGGATTGTTTTAGGTTGGAGAGATAATTTCTCGTTTTGAGAGGAAGGGATTTTTGCTGAAAGGCTTGAAGCTCTTCCAATGCCCCAAGGATTTGGCAGAGGTTTGCGCCCAAAACTGTGTTGTCTACTCATAGTTCCTCTTTTTTTTTTCATACCATTAATGAAACTTATTTCATATTTATAAATATAAATACTTATATTTGCAGTTGGAATGTAATTTGTCAAAGTGAATGTTGATGAAAATTAGAGTATAACAATAAAATCAACTTAATGTTTTCCTTTTTTTTCTATTTTGGATGCATGTAGTTTGTTTCTTTGTCTGCTTGAAGAAATAAAACCCATTTTGTATCTCATATGGGAACCATGAAATCTTGGCATGAACAAGATAAAAATGGTAGCATAGGTGGAACACACTTTAGTTTCTCTCTATCAGTGCATTTTTTCTTTTCCAAGTGATTTTACTTTTCTTTTCCTCCTGTGCTTGTCCAAAATTATGACAATAGTGGAACATTAATAAGATAGATGTGACTTTCGCTTTCCTTTTTCTTGATGCTCAGATTATCATTCGATCATTCATTGAATATAGGAACATTACAAGGACCTTAAGGGAAAATCTTTCTTCCCTAAGCTTATAGATTATATCACTTCAGGCCCAGTTGTGTGCATGGTAAAGCTCTAGCCACCTCTTCTTTCATTTCATTTTTTTGTGTAGTAATATTTTATCATTATAAACAATGATTGACTTATTCATTTGAAACTCAATAAATGATTTGTTCTAAATCAAGGCTTGGGAGGGAGTTGGCATTGTTGCATCAGCACGTAAACTTATAGGGGTGACAAATCCTCTTCAAGCTGAACCAGGAACCATCAGAGGAGATCTTGCTGTTCAAACAGGAAGGTCAGTACTCTTAGTGAATCCTTGCAATTGGGTTTAAAGGATACTTTGTCAATATTTTGGATTGCGAATATTTCTTAATAGACAAGGTCTTATGATGATGAATTTTTGCACAGAAATGTTGTTCATGGAAGTGACAGCCCCGACAATGGAAAACGTGAAATAGGTGAGTTCTACAATAATATTGTCATTACCCTTTGTCTTTTTAATAGAGTGTTGTTGTTATTCCTCATGAATGCTTCTTTCCTTTAAAACTAGTGCTTATCTTCTATTATATTCTATAATACTCAAATGCAAGGTATGAAGTTGTTTTTTTTTTTTTTTTCTCTCTTTCTGAAGACTGACAACTTTAGTAGTATAAAGCTGAAACTTGGCTTCCTGCTCATGATGTATTTTGCATCAAGGCAGGTTTTCCTCTGCCTATTCATTTTGCTGTCAAGAGCTTCTTTGGTTGTTTTATTGGACAATTAAAGAAAAATGGGAGGTACTGGGTATCTTGTAAAGTGGAGTGGTTTAAAGTCATTTCCCTCTTTTATTTTCTCCAGAGCAGCATGCTGAATACTAACATAGTACTAAATAAATAGCAGTTATTTATTCATATTTCTGGTTCTAATGGTTGACATTGTTTTCCTTTTTCATATTGGTTGATAATAATCATCATGATTTTAAATTATAACCGTTTTTAATTGTAAAAAAGGACATTAATTAAGGCAAAATGAAGGGGTTTCCTAGAAAAGGGGTTTCATCTGTGGTAAACCTTTCTTAAGATCATTAGGTATTAATCTTCCTTGAGAAATGCTACCTTACCAAGCAGGAAAAAAATAATAAAAAAATGCAACTTCTATGCATGATGAACATTGACATTTTTAAATTGAAAATGGGTGGGAATTGGGCAAGTCCATCTTAATTAACCCATGTACAGATTAAATTCAGCAGACAATCTAAAAGTGAAAAATGGAAATTTCCTTAAATTAGTTGTTACTTGTTAGAAGTTGCAAGGTATCGCCACTGGAGAACCCATTCTGAACCTTTCTGTAAGATATTGCAACTGGCATGTATGCTCTTTAGGGACCTCGAATGTGATCATAATTTATCTGACTAATCTCATACTCTAGGTAGAATATTTCACTTTGATTTATTTTCTTATTTTCATCCATTTGTTCTAATCTTCAAGACACAGTTTAATGATCATTATTCATGTCTTCTCTATTTCCTTCCACCTAGGGTTTATGCCATTTGTTTATCATCATGCTTTGTCTAGCTTGCATTTACAGCTCACTCATTGGTCCATTATTGTTTTGAGCGCTTCATATGAAATCATCTTTATGAATTTGAGCTTTTTTCCCAACCTTTTTTTCCCCTTTTGATCGTGGTATTCATGCTATCAAGTTACACAAGTTGCTAAAGCGACCTCTAGCTAACACTGTTATAGCACCGATGCTCAGCCAATAGTTATAATAGTCAAATCATTTGTTGGTCATTGTATAAGCTTTATGGTGGTAACATATTGACTTGATAGTTACTCATCCCTGTGCTGGGCTGCTTGCTGTAACTATTGTAACGGATATTTACTCATAGCCATAGTTATAATGACGTGACACAATTTCTGGGAGGAAGAAAGCAAATTTTCCCTAGGCTTTTGTCTTCTGTCTTAGCAATGGAGCTCCACTAGAAATAATTTTATATTTGCTTGAACTTTTTTATGTTTAACTTTATATTTCATTTTCTAGATGGTGGCCTTGAGCATCCCACTGATCATACGAGCATGATCGCTATATAATCAGAGGTATAAACTGCAGTGATTAGGCAACCGGCCAAGATGGAAAACACATAACCACCGGCAACAGCAGCCATGCCCAATCCCAAGCAAAGAAGACTGAGTCAAACCCAAAAGCCACGAGGAACAAACTCCAATAGGCCAAACTACAATGAACCGCACGAACTAGCACCTAAAATATTTATTCTTTAACGATGCTGATGATGTAGCCAGGGCTCCTTTATTAGGGTAATTCTAATCCCAAAAGAAAATTTTGAATTTCTATGTGGATAGCTTCCTCTCTGTCCTTCCTGTAACAAGATCTGACAAACGCTTGGATGTTGAGCCAACACAAAGTAGAAGCTCCAGATTAGTTGTTGTAAGAGATCCCATCTTGCAGCCCACAACTTCGCATTCACCTCCAAGGCTCCAACCCTGCATCATCCAACTTGTCTCTAAAAAACTTACTGTTTGTAAAATTTTTTTTTAGCCCTGAAACTGTCTCTAAGCATTTGAGAATAGCTTTGATATTTTTCATTTTATCTTCTACTGTGTCCTTAGATAGGAGGGTATCATCTGCACACTGCAAGTGGCTGGCAGATAAATCTGACTTGCCACATTTAGAACTTGCAACTTAACATGCAACCCTAGCAAGGATCAAAATAGCAGGTGCCAAGTGGTATAGTGGCCACTATATCAGCCGTAGTGGCAAGGGCCGCTGCGCTTTTTGAGTGTTAGTGCCGCTACGTAATGGCTGGGTTCGATGACTTCCAAGGGGCCCCCCTTCTCTCTTTTTACTTCTCTTCTTTTATTTTTACCACGGTTATTTTCCAAGTTGGGTCCTTAGCACTACTTTCTTCCAATCTAAAGCAAGAAGACACACAGACAAAAAAAAGGGGACCCTTATCTTAGTTACTTTTGCAAAATAAAAAAAACACATATTCTAACCTTTTACAATTTTTTGAGATGTTTTCTGATTTTGACAAATTTTTTTAATCACATTGGTACCCACTATGTAGCATTTCAGCAGCCGGCTGCTACACCAATTGCTGCTATTTTGATCCTTGAACCCTAGCAACCAGCAATTTTCTAGTTAAAGCATGAGTGGGCTGCATCATCTCAGGCATGTGGTTTCACTAACGAAACCATTTGGAGACCCATTCATTATCATCTAGAATTTAGTCAGCAGCTAAATATGCTTTCATTGCCCTGTTGGCATACCCTGAACTCTAAATGCACGTATGGCCAATAACTCCCGTTACCAACAAGGCTCGAACCCAGGCTCTGTCCCCAAAATGGAAGGATTTTGACATCCTTAGGCACTGTGTCAGGTGCAGGTGAGAGATGCAAATATTTAGGCAGTCTAGTTAGCAAAAAACTAGAGTATCTGGTTCCTAAGTGATTTTTGGTGCTTTTGCTGTATTATACATTGCTAAAATGACCTTTTCACACGGTACCAGTGCTCTAAATCTTTCATTTGTTGTATTATTTCTTTTCCATTTAATTTGTCCTCTAACTGCCACAACATTAGGATTAAATTATCAGAAGAGATGATGTGCGGGGAGAGGTGTTGTCTGATATCTGTATTAGTATGTAATATTGTATCTAATGCATCGTATAGAGATGTTCTTATCAACTCGTATCCGCTCTAGCTCTGTAATTCTTATATCCAATCGTTCTACAGCTCTCTGGTTCAAAGAAGGTGAAATTGTTCAATGGACGCAAGCTCAAGCGGCTTGGCTTAGGGAGTGATTTTCACCAAATACCTGAAGATATCATCTGTGCCCATCCAGTTTTGAGCAGTTCTCAAAGAACATAATACATCAAGGCCAGATTGTTCTTTTTCTTTATTATTTAAAATAATGCAATATTATGAGGTAGAGGTTCTTTTTCATTGTTGTTCAAAATAATGTAATATTATGATGTAGAAGTCTTTTTGAGGACACTAAGTTATGAGCACTTGTAACATTTTTACCCCACGTTGAAGGGGTGAATTGCATTATTTTAGAGTATACATTTCTTATCTTGGATGAATAGGTTATGCACAATGCTTTAAACTGAAAATTTCGGTTCGAAACATCCCAGAAATTCTTTGCTTATCTATTGTTTTTCCCCTCAGCGCTTCTGTTCCTTCGCTGTCGGCATCCTGAAGTGTACCCTCCTACAGAGAGGCATTTCCTCACCCTCAATACACTGCCCAAAAATGAAGAAGGAAAGGATGGGTCAACCTGTCTGAGTGGGTGCAATATCTCTGTGGAAGGCTGTTATTTGATATTCTGTAGTGGGTAGGGTATTATGCTCTTGTACCTTATTGTTCTCTCCGTGTTTTCTCCTCTTTTAATATAAGTCTTCATTACTGTTCAAAAAAAAAAAAAAACAAAACAAAAAAAAAAAAGAGGAGAAATTGCTTCAGCAATCAAGAGGAATCATGCCATTGGTCACATGGACACCCATGCAAGTAACCCAATGTGGTTAGTCCAAGTAGTGATTGGCTTTACCCGGTGCATGTGGATAGGAGGGTTTGTATGTGGTCTTTGGGATTAGTTCTTGGCTATCCAAAATCAAGTGCTCATAGGGGTCAGGGCCAAAGGCTCCTAGATGAAGTGGGAGATATCCTAGGTCATAAGAAAAAAAAGAAAAAAAAGTTGATGCAACAACCAGAGCTATATAGTGATGGTGATTTGAAATTCCGGACTTGCTGTATTTGAATGATATGAATCTAGTTAGAAATGATAGAATTCCTACCAATTAAGAGGGATGCACGATAAAGTTGCTCATGTCAGCGTGTATATTTTTTGGTTTAAGTATTTAATGGGATCATTTCCTGGTTTTGGACCCGGTTCTGATAAGAGGACTCTATCAGTTTGAAAATTGGTTTTGATTTTGTTTTAATTATTTTTTTATCTTTTGGGAATGGAGCTCTTTTTTAGTCAATTCAATCATTTCACACATACTACCTTCTGTGAATTGATATGAAACCCAAATTTGACACTTTTAACTTTTACTCTCCATTGGATTGAAATTACAAGAAAGTGATGCCACAAAAATCATTAAATTTTGGAGCTATGGATCAATGGGTTAAGATATTCTAATGAAGTTGAATTCTCTCACATAGGTAGATCTCATCTACACTATTCCATCTGGTGGAATTCCATGGTTGTCATGAACCATAGTGGGCCAAACTGGAAGAGGAGTTCTTTTGTTAAACAAGAACTTTTTGGAAGTTCTCTAGTGCTAATCTTGCTTAAAATAGGGATATCATTCAAGTCAAAAATCTAATAGGTGATATCATTCAACCCAATAATAGTACATCAAATCTAACTTCAATAACTGATATATTGCAACAGATCCAGAACTATTATGTACGTTGTTACATGAAGTTTTTGACATAAGCCTATCCAAACTCAGAGCCATGTCTTGGAAAGATACAACCACAAGCCAGGTTCTGGGTCCACAAGTAAGAACTATTTGGATCCAAAACCAAACTCGTTCAGCAATCGAAACCTAAATTAGGTAATGGACCCAGGTCTATTTGTATTAGAACCTAAAACAATTTTCAAGCCCAATTTTTTTTCAGGTTGGAACCTTCTGAGAATCAGAGAATCACACACAGATAGTGCATGATATTAAACAGAGCTTAAAATTTGTATCAACAATGTACTCTGAATTCATGCCAAAAGCAGGAGACATTGGCCCACACGCAAAGCGCTATTCAAGCGTGCTTGCTTTTAGGGTAAGCCAAGCAATTGACATAAGGAGCCCACCATGCATGAGTATGCTCCAAAACTGTCCGATTGGAGAGCCCTAACCCCAAAACTTGTGGCCAAACTGTAAATTTTAACAAAAATACGGGGATAGTGAAAGAAATTCTAGTCCAGGGTATTTCCCAAGAAAGGCCTCTTCCTCGTGAGAATCATCCTCAGTCCTCACTGTTTTGATCACTTCAGAAACTAAAACAAAGCAAATTATACATTTGTTTTTGGATAAGAACCGCACAATCTTTGGTATTTTAAGAATGATTGAGTTGGGAATTTGGGCAGATGAGGAATGGCAGCTCCATCGAAAATGCAAAAAAAAAAGGTTACAAGTTGAGAGAGAGAGAGAGAGAGAAGAAGAAGAAGAAGGAAAAGAAGAAGATTTACCATGCATCTTTATGGCTCAAAAACTCATTAAATTCAACTACTTTTTTATTTTATTTTTTTTATTATGACCTAAGATACCCCTCGCCAACTTAGCCTCCAGACCTTTGGCCTTCGGCTCAGGGGCTTCCCAATTCTAACAAGCAAAGACTAATCCTTGAGAGGGTAGATAGTTAAGTTCAACTATCTCTAGGGTGCTTTAGTTTAAATACACTGTTCGATAATATTTGCAGCTGTTTTTTTTTTTTTTTACATTTTTGCTAGCTTTCCCAGTGGCCAGACATAGGAAGTACAGAGCTCCCACCAGATTTTGAGATTTGGTGGAGCTATGGGAGCTGGCACCTTATCTACAATGCCAGCCCTCTATCCCCATTTGCTAATGGATTTGCTGAACAGGTTTTGTAAAAGGTTTCTTGTAAGCTGTTCAAGTGGTGCAAATGTTGATGAACCCAGTCTATCCTATGAGAGGGTAGCCTGCAAATTGAGCAAGGTGCCAAGAACACAAATCCATCACCCATGTTGTCTCGTGAGACGTCTACACAGTTCAAAAACTGGTCCGCCCTGACTCAGTCAAGTTAACTCAAACTGAAGCACACCAAGCCGAAGAAGTCTGACCGAGCACCCCAAGGCCTATCCAAGTCAATTGGGAGAGTCAAAGTTTTAGAACTAAACAATAGCAAAGTACAATGGATTGGCTTCCAATAACCCAGCAGATGCTACTAAGCCTCTTTTGCATCATAAAAGTTCTAAATGTGTAACACTCAATGACAAGACATCTGCTTCACGGGGAACCTCATACCAACTTATTTCCTCCAGCGGATGAAATTCTCTTTCCTCTTCCTACTGCTGGGTCAGGCTGATACACAGAAAATGACAGTCATCTATCTACTAACACTGTTGGGATAATCATAACAATGAGATTCCTCAGATCGGTTAGGGAAAAAAGATTATTCTGTCTGGCCACAATTGGAGATTTCTTCTTGTACAGTGTAGCTGAATGAAGCTGTGAACCGCATTGCATGAAATATCACAAGTAATCATCTAAGACTCAAATCAGGATCATCTTCATCGTCAATGTCCTGTTCACTTGGTCTGATTCGCTTACCATCTCTTGGAGCCGTTCTTCCCTTCTTTGGTTTTCCCCTGAAAAGAATCAACATAATTTCATGTGATCCGCATGTGAATGGAAGTGACTCACAAATGCAATGTTGACACTAGGAGACATCGGATGTGAATCCACAACTGCACAAACAAATCTACACCATAACAAAACAGTATACCAGTATGAATGCTCACTAAATAATTAAGGATAAAGTGGCCCGAAGTGCATTGGTGTTCTAATCAATTGCTTGTCACAAAAGGATGTTTAAAGTCTTCTTCAAGGGCTACTTTAATTCCTTTAATCAACGACCTCCATATACAACCAATGTTGTATTTGGGCTACAAACAACGGATATTGAGTGGTCTCACGTATCTAATAATTTTTTTTTCCTTTTTTTTAAAGAAATTCGTCTATCAATTGCTTGTCACAAAAGGATGTTCAAAGCCTTCTTCAATGGCAACTTTAATTCCTTTGATCAACGACCTCCATATACAACCAATGTGGAATTTGGGCTACAAACAACAGATATTGAGAGGTCTCATGTATCTACTTTTTTTTTTTTTATAAACTCATCTATCAACTGGTTGAAGTGGCCTAAGGTAGCCCATTTGGGCACAACATTATCACAGGATATTCACTATAAATATATGTACTTCATGATAAACATAAGTTAGTGTGTTTACATGTTAATAAGCATGCAAGTCACAAAAAGTAATAACCTGAATCAGTCAAGATAAGACACATGCCAAATTCTCCTGCTACTTCAGTCTAACCCATTGTATTATTTTCCTATTCCTTAGCACCAGTCTGGATCTTTGTAAACCAAATGCAGATAACTTGTTTCGCACATAAATGAGGTTCATGCAATCAGTTTACCTGATAAATAAAAGTTTTTTAATCTGTCATATTACAGGTACATTTACAGGGCAACTGAGTTCCATGTTCTGAAAATCCAGATAGGCCTTAATTATTATCTTTGACATTCAATGTTAATCTACAATGAATATGTGAGGAGAGTGCCAGTATTCTCACTGTCCATTAGCAGGTGTTCCTCCACCCTTTGACCGACCTGGTCCGTAATCAGACCTTCCATCTACCATAAAAATAAACAAGTAAACATAAATAGGAAAACATTATTTCCAAAGAAATACTAAACATCAATATGCTAGAGTGGATTACTCACCATCACGGCCAAATACATGTTCTTCAACCTGAAAGCAAGCAAATTAACATATTAAACAACCACATCAGATATCAAGGAAAGCTTTATTGGAGAATATGCCCTGAAAAACCAAACACAACAGAAATTTTGTCTTAGCATCACCCTGCTATATTAGTTAGTTTCTCTCTCAAATATCAGTGCAAAGCTCTAACTGTTCTGCCTTACTCTTCAATGGGTCATTACCTATGAAATCTATCGTGGCAGAAAACTCATACACAGCTATAAAATTTTATTTATTATATGATTGCATGGTACCTGGGTGCTTCAAAAGGCAATGCATCCATACATACCATATCCAGTAATTCATTCTATGAATATGAGCTTCTGTATCCATGGCAATCCCTGGCTTACAGATCCTGTATCTGGCATCATAGACATGATCCCAGCCAAACCACAGTGAAAATGTGCTAGTTGCTCCAACTTAAATACATAACGCAAACCCTACTTTTCTGGGTGATGTGGGCCATATATCAATGAAGAATGTTCCAACTACACTGTTTTTAAAGCTGAGTTCGTTGGATGGTATGCTTTTGCCTGAAGACTGATGCATAAGGAGGAAATAAAAAAGAGTTAAGCAATGTCAATAACTTGATTCAAGCAATTGTTTCTTCACATTTCAAGTTCATCTTTCACGAGTGACTAAATAAGTTTGCTACCCTGAACCTCCCTATTTTCACTCTAGCAGGTGCAAGACCCACCTACCCAAGCAGTATTTGCAGATCCCCTATCTAAAAATCAGGCAGTTCTCTCGTCTAATGGGCACAGTGTACACCATCTACAGACTACTCGCAGTTATTTTTAAATTTAAATGTAGCCCAGATGATAAGGAGACTGCCCATTTTAGGGCCATAGAGTCTACATGGTTACATCACTAATTAGCAGCTTGGATTATCTGCACGTTGGCACATGCATGAAAGATGTTGTGGAAAGGTGCAAGTACTCTAGCAAACTCACCAAATAGATAGTGGATACATTGATAAAGACTCAGGTAAATTGAGAAGCCAGAATCACTTAGATTTAAAAAGTAATTTCTAGTACATACTGCTGGTGAGGTAACTGACGACAATGAGAACAGTCTGTCTTCTGGTTGAAACTTCCTGGAACGCTTTAAGCTGAAAGCAGATTTTAAACAATATATTGGCACAATTATGTCATATCCAAGAATAATTAATACCAGAAAACCGCACAATAGAAGTCTTAAGAGGCACCAGTCACACAAAACAGAAAAGACGTGGATATACAATAAGGAATAGAAATATATATATATATATATATAACTGCTGTAACCCTGAAAGATAAGGAAAGAGCAGCATTTTATAACAGTATCATTTTCTAAAACAGGACTCATGTAGCTAATTTCTGGGAAGATAACTTTTACCGTTTACTGTACACTTTCCTTGGCATTTCACACACCTCGAGGATTGAAAATACATCAGATCAACTTCCGAAGTTAATATAAGCTGTTCTGCAATAATTAGGTTCATTGGGCGATGCACTTTGAGGCTATGATGCATGGATACTTCAAAAGGAGCAATGTATTGTGTTGTAACGTATCCAATACTTCACTTTTTGTGTAAAATCCGTGTCCTTGCCGTGTCTATGGTGTTTCCCTGCGGCATCTGTGCCGTATCTGAGCATCAGAGCTCGAGGAATGTTGTTGGTCAATTTGTTTGAGCAAGATCATGCCATTGTGCCTTCTGGTTAATGGATTTATGCAAGATATATAACCAAACCAGGCACTGCAAATCCTTTTATGAATTGAATCAAATGTAAAAGTCTGACCTACTGCTTGGATAAGATTAATATATTTTACTTATTCAGTTAGTTATTTAGAGAGAGAAGATGGCCCATGAAAATTCTTTCTGGTCATTGTAGGACCTATTTGGGTTTCAAAGAACACCTCACCAAGAAACATTTACCATGACAATGGTCAACAATGAACCCAGCCTCCATAATTGTTTAGCCACATCAGCAACATGGCGTTGGAGATTCTCTCTTCCCAAATGAAGAAGCATGTGCTGGTCAGAACTCAGAACCATGCTCTCATAACATGTTAACAAGCAGGAGATTAAATGAAAAGCTAGAGGCAGATATGGGGGAGGTGCTTTCTTAATGTGAGGTTTGCATGATATATTCTGTCATGAGTATTGAATGTACAAGCAATTCCCTCATATAAAAGGGTTATGCAGTTAGTACAGAGTATCCACAGAAACAAGCTATCTTCAACAGATATCAATTAGTATGACAGTCGGCTCTCCAATACTTCATTCATATACACTCAAAACTACTTATGGTGGTCCATGTACATAAATAGTTTACAGGATTCAAATTTTTCAAAAAAGTGAAATCAAATCGCAAGTCACTCAAAGGGTTCACTCAAATAGCATTGTAAATGTATAGTGAATGGTAGGGTTTTTTTATCTGGTGTAAAAACAATAAAAAAATAATAATAATAAAGTAGTTATTTGTAATCTATATATAGCTACATCAATACAATGACAAAGAAGACCATGATCCAATCATACGAGGAAAATCATGGACATTATATTAACATATCATAAATAATATATCTATGAATAATTAAATTTGTTTGAGATATCAATGTTACTAGGAAAAATAAACAAGCAGCAGCATTTTCTTTGCTCTCTTTAAACTAAAAAATAAAAATAAAAAAGAATAACATTACATGGTTAGGATGTTTCCTTAAGTTAAAGAAGAGTCCATGAAAAAAGAAACGGTGGTGGGGTGTGGGGGAAACCTAGATGTATAGTTGAATGC
This sequence comes from Sextonia rubra, assembly GCA_037013555.1. Taxonomy (NCBI): domain Eukaryota; kingdom Viridiplantae; phylum Streptophyta; class Magnoliopsida; order Laurales; family Lauraceae; genus Sextonia; species Sextonia rubra. The sequence goes on from JASUAD010000010.1 coordinate 8,819,669, forward strand.
TCATATGCTTATTCTTTATTTCATCTTTAAAACCTCCCCCAAATCCTAAAGATTGTTAAGACGTTTTCTTAATCACTAGATTACATGTTAAATAAAAAAATATTAATAAAAATGATACAATAAAAAATAACTGATATTAGCCATTTGATGGTGGTTATTGTTCACAACTCTAACGACTAGGCATTTTGGTTGCAATGGTTAGCAACTCTTGACATAGTATCGGAGCTACCACAGGTCCCAGATTCAAATCCACGCTGCTGCGTCCTTGGTATTATGTTGCGGGCACCAATGCGCAAGGCAGAAGGCCCATGCCGCTCTATGACAGGTACATGCTTTGAGTCCGGGCAGGGTCCCGCTCGAGTGGGGGTGTTAAGTATATTGTTTGCTACAACTCTAATGCCTACGCGTTTTTGTTGCAATGGTTAGTAACTCTTGACAGTTAGTCCCACCTATACAAGTCACTTGAATAGTAAGATTCAACAAAACAAATATATGATCATAAGATTCACCTCTAAATAAAATTCATTGGATGGATGTAAATATTTTTCCTTATGATTCAATATAATTTAAATAAATGAGGGGATATGAATCCCAGTGTTTTAACAACAATGATCTCCCAAACTACCCACTATGCAAATATCATTGATTTTCTTAAGTCCCGAAAAAATGGTTAGTCAAGTCCCTTTTCAACTCAAATTTTACTGGAGGTATATTTATGATGTTCTCGTCCCACTTCAGAAAGAAGACATTTAAGGAAATAACTAACTGCAGCAATAGCTATAAAACCTAGAAGTAGATTGTTAGGTACTCCATGCACATTCCACAATGGTTTTGTAAGGAACTTGTCCTAAGGATGAAATGCACAAGTACCAATGTATTTGCGCATGCACTCATGCACACATGCGTACGCCATCTGGATGAGGACAATATAGGGGAGACCAACTCAAACAATACTGACCTATATGAATATGATAGAAGTATCAGGCAAGGTAAAGCCAAAAAGCGCCAACGCCAGTTGAAACCCAAGGTGCTAGGCACAAGGAGAAGTGTGCACCTAATTCAGCTAGGCGCGCATGTTTTAAATGGCAAATGAATATAGGTTGAACAATTCATTATAGAAATGTAGCTAAGCAACTTGTTTGAACAACTTAAACATATAAAAATAAAACGTCAACACTAATGAAAGCTGGTTGATATTTCATAGTGCAAGGCAAAACAAGGGGGTTAGTTATTCTTTCTTCATCAAAGTCAAATGCTAATATTTACCTAGAGTTACTATACAATATGAAAGATGACACAAGACAAGGGAATTTTTGTTCTTTTCTGCATTCAAGTAAATGAGGATTGTGTTTGACTATATGGACATCGATGAAATGTACGTCATTAAAAAAGTCAAATATATATATATATAATTAAAGATGTTTGGATAGGTTTATTTCCATATAGTAAATTTCCAGTTGTGTCTTATCCATGTCTGGTGTCTAATTCGTTCTATCTATTTGCCCTAACACGAGAAATTGAAAAAAAATATAGACCAATGTAGCCGTTGGTCATCACAAACTCCAAAATCCAAGACAAGCAGAGGGAAAAATGGTAAAGAAAACCCTCAGTCAGCGGGTAACAACAAAGGCAAGCGGCAACAGCCATTGAAAAAAGAAAACCCTCTATTGGCTGTTGTTGCTCCCTCAGTCAGTGGCAGCAGCAACAACAGCCAGCTACAGCAGCCATTGCAAAGAAAGCCTCAGTCCGCTGTGGCAGCAACCACAGGAGAAAACCCTCAGTCCGCTGTAGCAGCCAGCAACAATAACCAATGGTAACTAGGGATAGGCGGATGGGGAACTTACTATTAAAAAGAAGAAAGAATAAAAGAAAACCAGATGAATGTAAATCTGAGGGTCAGGGCATCTTCTTCCTCCATTTTTTTAAGCTAGAAAGCCCAAACAATTGCTTTTGTGGAACTAAATGACATATGTTTTAGTGTTTTTCTAACAAAATCACTTAATTGCCCCTAGCAGATAAATATATCTAGCCGCACCTAGGTGCTTGGGTTGCCTATGCCTTCAAACACCAAACTGGGTGTGCCCACCTAAGGGCATATCAATGTACTACAGGCCTATATGACTAAGCATGCACCTAGTCTCGCCCATGACAACAGTATCTGGCAGATGCCCAATTCAGACAACAAGAATTACAATATAAACATGTCCCAATTCATGACTTTAAGGGTAGTAATAAGTCATCAAGAAGATTACCTAGAACCTAAAATAAGAACCACATATTACTGCAGGTATACAGGTGATCATGGAAGAAACAAAATAGCTCAAAACCAGAATAATATTATATAATGTTAGAAACTATTAGTAATCAAAATGCATCTCTACTTAAAAATATTCAAAAAAAAAAGTAAATTATTGCACAAAACCTCATTTACTTGATAGTTTAGATATAGATAAGGAGGCGCAAGAACCATTTTTCCATAAAAGAAAATGTAGAACTTACTTTGTGGTGCTCTTCGACGATGATAGAAATCCTTCAAAACCTTTTAGAACATTCCCACATTGACTCGAATCATGTAAATAGCTTGTCTCTAATTCATAAACCTAAGAGACAACAACATTACTAGTGGTTATAGCAGTTAATCACGGTTACTAAAAATGTCGTCTAGCATTAAAGTCGTGTGTATTAGTGTAAGAATGTGAGCATGCATGTGTTCATCAATGTGTGTGTGCATGTCCATGTAAATCACGTGTGTGCAAGCACGTAAATGTGTGTGCATATAAGCGTGAGTATTAGATGCAAGATGAATCAAGAATTTGTGGTAGAACAATAAAAACAAAATCACCATAAAATTACAAAATATGTGAGAGGCAAGCAACTTTGTACTTTGTAGACAAATAAGGAGGAAAAAAAAATGAGACAATAGATTTGACCCTGCCCCCCAAAAAGCAATCAACTATGTATTTCAGCTGAACAAGTTGAAATTCGATATTTCTGCTGAAATTTGACAAAGGCAAGGATTTCTCTCTTTTCTCTTCCCCCTTCCTTCTAGGAATCCAAGCAAACACACTACCAAAATGAGGAATTCGTGACAGGAGCTCCAAGTAGGCAAAATTAAAGTGAGGAATTCCTTATTTCTGAAGTGGGTTTTTCAAAACCCAGGAATTCCAACATCCCCAAATGCCCAAAATTCAAGTTAGGAGTTTCTCACTTTTTACATTTTTAATCTTCATAAGGAAAATTAATATCCTATGATTTGATTCATTCCCTTAAACAATTTTCAATACAATCTCAATTTTCAATCGATGGCAGGTGCTCTCCTCTCCATCCATGAAGTTCCACTTCATTGAATGAGTGAAACTAGACAACTTTGGTGAAGAACTTCGAACAAAGTCTCAATCTTGATAGAAAATTGCCACCCAACCAGAACCCTAGCACACTAAACCCCAAAAAAATAATGGTCCCATCTACATTTCCACTTGAAATCCAACCCCCCACCAACCTCTCTCTCCACTCAGAGAAAACCTCATTCACCATGAATTCCAATGGATCAAAACCAAGCGAGCAAACAGAAAAATGAAAAGAGGGAATGCCCCACCTGACCCTTTCCTCCCCCTGCACAAACAAGCAGAGAAAACCAATAAAAACGGAATCTTTCAGCAGAGAAAGGCAGGAGTATACCTGCTTTTCAATGGCGCGCAGTTCTTCTTGGAGCTTCTTTCTCTTGCTAACGAGCGATGAGAGCATGGCCGAGGGATTCGTCGAAGCGGGTTGAACTGAAGCCACGCGCAATTTGAATTTTCAAAACGAAACCAAAGGGGAAGAGAGGGACCCTTTTTTTAGCGGGAAAAAGATGGTACGTAGTCAGAGAAATCGTTACCTTCCGGCTCCATTTCCCGCGCGATTTGAAATCTTTGTGGAGCGAAAAGAAGATGGAACTGATGAAGCCCTTCAATTGAGATTGAGTTTCTCTCTCTCTCTCGCTTCCTCGTTCGCGTTCGCTTTCTCGTTCGAATTAGGGTTCTTGAATGAAACGGTACGACGCAGAGGAACGGGACGCCATATGCGCACGTTAGTTGCGGATCTTCTAGGAGAAAGATTCTCCGGTCTGCTCTCCACTATGTTTGGACTTCAAAATTTTGGTGGGCCACAATTGATCATAAAATTTAACCCTCCCATGCATCAACCCCTTCATTTCTAGCTCACAAAGCTAAACAAAACAAAGTTTTTATTCCTGTCAATTGGCGCAGGACTATAATTTGACTTTCACAGACTCCCCCTCATCCAAAACCAAAACAAAAAAGGTTTAACAAAGTTTTTAATTACTTTTCTAAATCTAGCTTTTTATGTAAAAGCTTTTGGAAAATGATAAAAATACTCCTTAACTCTGAAAATGATAAAAATACTGTTATGACAAAACCATTAAAAAAAAAAACTGCTTATGGGCTTCGCTGATCAAATATTGATGGCCGGATACCTTTGTTAGATAGTTTATGCACTTCGTAAAAAAGCCACAATTGATGCTGAAGTTCTTTTCTTTGAATTCTCACATGGCTCAAGTTTCAACTTGATTTGATGTAACCATTTAATAGAGCAAGTTTTTCAATTATTTGATGTAACCAGGAGTTAGCTGAAGTGGGCTCTGCTATTCGTTTAGATTGGGTTTTATTATTTCTTTTTAAATGGTTTACTAAAAAATGAATAAGGGTATTTTCTTCTTTTTCAAAAAGAAATATGGTGAAAACTTGATTGAAAGATATATGAAAAACTACTCTACTTTGTTTAAATATTTAAATCCTTATGTACTTTTTTTACAAATGAACTAAAAGTTATATACTGTTTTGAAGTTTTCCAAAAAAAAAAAAAACCTTCAATCCAAGACCTAATTCATTTGCACATTGCAAACAAAATTAAACCATATAGATAGTAGGTGGTGGATTCGGAACAATGCCCAAGTACGCTACCAGCGTGCTACTGCCTTACATGGACTGCTTTATGTGACAAAAATGCACAGAAAGTTTGGCCTTTAACTAAAGGGAAAAGTCCCCCTAATCTAAAACTTATACGAGAAATTTTGCAAGCTCGAGTTTTTGGAGCTCACCCTTGGTTCATCCAAATAGACTAAACATACAACTGTCTGAATTTCATTTGTCCACAAATTTCATGTCAAATCATAATTTACTGGACCATTGGAACAACTGTGCACCATTCCAAATAAATTATTGACTATTAGACTTTTAGGACCCGGATGTAGATGATAAAAACCATGGTTAGGACTATTTTTTTGCATAGAGTAGGGTCCAAGAGATTCTTTCAAATCTCCCCATCCCCATATCTAGGTGGGCCCCATTTGTGTGAACCACACACTTGAAGTTATCTTACCCTAAGCTGGCCCCTTAACTAAAAGCTGGAATTTTAATTATCTTTAGTTTAGGCCTCAAACCAGTACTGATTGTGGTTGGATATTTCCCCTCCTGTGTTTCCTAAGTGCACACAATTAAACTTACCACATGTGCCCATCTCCTTTGATAATTTTATTTGTAAAGTAAAGTGAGGTAGATGTCATTTTAAAAGAAAAAAAATAAGTAGGGTTAAATCAACAAATAATTACTTTTTGTCATTTAGTGAGAAAAGAATGTAAAGGGTGTGCAAGTTGGAACTTTTTTTGTCTATAGAGGTTTCCAAATTCTACAATTTATGTATTTGAGGCAAGTAGGAATTCATGCTCACCCTCCTATTAAAAATTAAAGTTTTCTTTGTCAAGGAAAATTAGCTTTTTTTTTGAAAGAAAAAATGTGCCACACCCAAAAAACGAAATAGTAGCCTAAATAGAAAATCAAAACAAATTTATCTGTGTTGTAGAGTATGTCATCACACAAATGCACTGTTTGTAAAGGCAGACTTGAACTTTCATTCCCAATGCGAATGGAAGCCGGTTGAGCATTTTTAAATTTGAGTAGAGCTCGGGTCAAATTTTGAAACCCACATCAATTTTGATTTGGACTCTATGTATCTAATTAGGTTCAAGTAAACAAACTATATTTCAAAAAGATAAATTGATATTTATCCTATTTCTTAATTAAATATTATATGCTATTTCTAAATATTACACTCTATAAAAATAAATTTATAGTTAAATTCTGTACATAAAAAATGGTAATTTCAAAAAGTTTCTTGGTAAAATGGTACCCCTAAATCTGAAGTGTAACAAATCTACGACGGTAATTGCGAGAAGTTCCTCTTTGCAAGAAATAAATCTTTTGACAAGCAAAAATATTTAACTTAAATTATTGAGTTAGGACTTAAAATTTTTACATTAAAGAAAAGAAAAGCTCACTTTATAAAATCTAAACTTTTTCTATGTGATGCAAAATTTACCAGTAAAAGATAAAAATTAAAAATAGCTACAAATTATAATTTAATAAAAGGCTGTCTTTGCTGGCAAGTCAAAAATTATCTTGGGGTCCCACAAGGTAAGCTAGCCATCAGCATGATTTGTTCTCCCTCAATATTACTTTCTAAGCAGCCTTCTTTCATCTTCTCCAACTTCATTAATTTTTATGAAACTAGGGTGAGGATATCTGGATGCAAGAGATCTGGTGAGGCTGTTTCTTGATCTGTTTCTTTTGTTGGGTTATCATTTAAAAGCTGATGGGTGATTGTGCTTTTGGTCTTTGTACTACCCCTTCTTATCTATCTTTCTATCTATCTATATATCTATCTATCCATCCATCTGTCCCATTCCCATTAGCTTTCATCTGTTAGTTCTATGTTTTGTCTTTTTGAATCTGTTTCCTTCATTGGGTTATCAGTGAAGTTTATGGTTGATTGTGTTTTGGGCTATATACTCCTCTTCTTGTCCATCTAACCGTTTATCTATCCCAAATGATGAGCTTTGTCTTGTTTTTTGTTTTCTTTACTAGGCTATCATTCAAGTTGATAGATGGTTGTGTTTTTAATCCGTCTACTTCTCTTTCTCATCTATCTGCCTACCCATCAGCCCATCTAACCCATACCCATCTCAATCAAGATCTACTTAAGAGTGACTGTGACTTAAATTCATGATGAATGAACAGAACCCACAATGATTCCTGTGCTACAATTAGATCTACCAAATGCTGTGGTGACAGTGGAAGTTCCAACTGTGAATTCAATGATGTTTTACTGATTGAAATACTATCAATGTAGTCTCTCCTCAGATTCATGTGTGTGTCCAAATCATGGCGCAATTGGATCTCTAATTCACTCACTTTGAGCCCTGTTTCCGGACTTTATACTTCATTAACAAGAAAAAGAGATACGTTCATTTGTCAGGCTGCTGCAACAGTGATTGCAGAGAGGCCACAGAATCATGGGGTGCCTCCCTGAGAACCTCTAATGTCAATCTGACTAAAGTCCATTACTGCAATCGGTTGTTCCTTCTGTACAATGAGATTGGTGTTCGAGAGGCCTACCATGTATGTAACCCTGCTACTAACCAATGCATCGCTATTCCTGAGCCTCCTCATTATCCCAATCTTGAACACAAATACATGTCCTTATCCACTTTGGCTTTTGACGCCTGTGAGGCCCGTCACTACAGGGTTCTCCGCTTCTCCAGTCATGGTTCTTTAAATGATTCATTACATGTGGACACCTTCTCCTCAAAGGAGCGCAGGTGGATTGATTGAAATGTCCGCGTGGAAAGCAGCATTTTCTCGATGTATGCTGTGTGTTATAGAGGTTTAGTTTTCATGAATGGAGCTCTGCACTTTATCATTCCAAATGATTTTCTATTTAGTTTTCATGTTGAGCAACTGCATGCCCAACATGAGAGAGAGAGCATGATAGATTAATCTTTGAAGATTGAAGTTTGCTTTATCCCCTATAGTGATTGTTTGTTATTGATCTGTTTTGGGAATTGGGATCCTTTTTGTTTTCCTTGTAAATGAGTTAACAACAAGTGAAATTTTAGATCGTTTATTAATTTTTTTTTTTTTTTTTTTGGTTGTGCATACCTATCAGTTACTTATAAGCTTCTGTTGTTACGTCTTTATGGGTGAAAAATGTCACTGTTAAAAGCGTTGTATGCCCTTTTTCTTACTAGTTAAATGCATGTATGGACCCCACCACATCAGTAGAGTAGATTTTCATTTTATGTTGCTAAGAGTTTCTTCATGTTTAATCTAGACTGCAAGCACCGATGACTGGTGCTTCTTGTACGATGAATGTGTGGTTGGTGTCACGGGAGAGGGAAGAGATTATTGAGAATGTGGCTGTTGTGACCGATGGGTTTTCTCTTTTCAGCATAGAAATCTCTGAGTGATGGTACTAAAACTAAACTGTTTACTGCCAAAAACTTATGAGTGCAAAATCTGGTTGTGCAGAGGTAAACCAGTTTGTTAATATCTCATTCCAGTGATCTTATACAGTGATCTCCATCAGTACTCAATTCAAGTGTATATTGACTGCACGCGTCCTTTTTTTTTTTTTTTTTGTTTCTTTCTTTATCTTTTTTTTTCTTTTCATGTTGGTGGGTAGGTGGGGGCCATTGGGAAGAAACCCTCTATATTGAATTGTATTCATTAGAATGAGCCCCAGTTGTTTTGTTCTTTGCTATAACTAATTCCACTTGTCTTGAAGTTCTGGTAACTAGAGTTGCATTGTGATTGATTGCAGGGCAACATTTTCAGTATCCAACAGGATTTAAAAATCATAGTTTCTCTCAGCACCAAGTATGAAAGTTGCCATTGCGTATGTCAGCAACTAAAGAATACATTCAAGGAGAAGAAAGATAAGTGAAAACCCCAAAGAAAAAAGCCATGATGCTGATTAACATATAAAGCTGAAACCTTTACTTTTTTCTGTAAAGAAAGATCATGTTATTTCTCACTTCTCATAAATTATATATACTTGGCAACAAACAAAAACGAAAAAAAAGAAAAAAGAAAAAAAAAAGAAAAAAAAATGGGGGTGGTGTGGTGTCTGCATGTCTACCTACAGAATGCTTGCAAGGTTGTTGAGGTCTTGGGGGATTGAAAATTTCAAAAAACCCCTTAAGTTAGGGGAAATTCTATAATATTTTTACATATGGCCCCTCCAAGGAATCTTTTTATAGTGGCACCTCCAAAAAAAAATTTCTCGTTCTGCCAGTGGACCCTGCCAAATACCCCAGGTCCATGCTGGCCCAATAGGTAACATAGGATACCCGAGCCCTCTCATCTATATAAATACATTTTGTATTCTTGAATAGCTCAATCATGCTTCTTGTGACGAGTACAATTCTCCCTAGTCAGACCCATATATTGAATGTCCTAACTGCTCAAATCCTCAACACAAATGCCCTTGGCTTTTGATAAATTACTTTTTTCCCTTAAGAACTAGTTCTTGCCTATGACTATGATTGAGCATGTGACTAAGAATATCCTGTGCCCATCTGGTGAAATCAACTCTTGTTGAAGTAAAATTTTGAAACAACCAATTTAAGAAGAGGTCCTTCATTTTGAGTGCCCCGTATTTTAATTAGGTTGGGCCACCATGGAGCTCCACTCTCTTCAGTAAAGCTCGAGTGGGCCCTCCCTCCCAATCGAGTGGGCCACCCGGTTAGAAAGTTGGCTCCACTGTCTAGCTAAGCCAGACTAGACTCAAGAAAGTCACATGCCAGTTTGACCGAGCTAGGAGATGCACACTTAAAACTCAGAGAGTTATTAGACTCAAACAGTTTTCGAGTAGACTTTTAACCAAAACTACAAAAGAAAAATCACCATCATCTAAAACAGGAAACTGGTAATAATTCAAGAGCTAATCCAAATTCCAAGCAAAGCAATGCAAACAAACACTGCCCTTATCTTACCACTCTCATGCACTACTAGCCATCACATTCATAACAATAACAATAAAACAGGCCTTAGTACTTTATTTCAAGAACATTACTGATCCCCTAGTAGAAGAAAGAAAGAAGGAACGCAAGAGAGACGAAGATGGCCGGTGTCACTCGAATGCTTGATCCCACAGAAGGAGCCGGAGCTTCTGGCATGGGCGAAGGACCCATGTTCATATTAGGATCCATTGCAGAAGTACCCTTCAGGCCCAACATCACCAGGATTGCAATAAACACAACCAAAGAAGCCATTCTCATTGCCATTTGACGAGGATGATGATGATAATGATGATGAAGAAGAATAATACTCTGAAGGAAATCTATACTTTGTTTCATATATAGAGACTGCAACACAAGTCCTTATATAGAGGGAGTGATGCTATGGACAGTTGTGAGCAACCAACTCTTACCATGCATGTATTGTTTTATTGTGGTTGAGCAGGCTATGAGAACAATGTTGCAAATATTGCCAACAATAAGAATTTATCGCGAAACATCACACTAATATATCTTACCTCTTACCGATATATTATCGTGATAAATTCAACTTATCATCACTGACTAACTTATTGAGAGATCATCACAACAGAAATTCGATAATACCTTGAGATAATATATAGTTTTAAGAAGATCTCAGGCCCATTTGTTTGCATGGAATTAAATTCTGATAAGTAATGGGAAAATTTAGATCCATAAATGAATAGTCGAGGATAAAGGATACAAGTTAGAGATGTATATACAAGCCTTTCTTAGAATTTTAATTTACTGGGATGATAGGTAGGTAATTATTATTTTCCATGAAAAAAGAGATAATTTGATTGCTGTTTGTGGGATTTCAACCTTGTTTCTTCAATTTTAGTCACAATAGTGGAAAAACATGTCTTACAATTTCTAGGAATTCAATTCCATGTAAACAAATAGGCCACTAGGTCCCGAGCAATTTGACTTTTATTCTCATTTTTATTATCATAAATTAGCGTAAGTTGTAATTTTTTTTTTTTTGCAGATTTTACTTCATAGAACGCACACATTTGGATTTTCCCAATGTTATCTCTCACTGATATATCTAGATAATCATACTTGCAACAATGTCGACAAGAATTCTTTCCATCAAGTTAGGTTGCTTCTGTGCGATGTTGAAATATTCCACCAGGTTTAACAGTCAGTTTGTCATTGCTTATTTGGGGTTGTTCTATGGCCTAGTTGGGTGGGGATTAGTCAATGATACCTAGAACAAGAAGGTAATAATCAATTATTCCAAAGAGAACATTTGGGTGTTCCAGCTATCTGGACGGAGATATCTATGCTGCCATTGATTTAGAATAGGATGTGATGGATTCTTACCAATAAATTAATATCGATCCGGACACAGTGCCTTCAATCTCAAACTCTCTAATTGTGTTCGAAATTTGTTATATGGAGCTGAAAGCTTGGTTAACCATGCTCAATTTTTTATATTATATGGACCTTGATGGGGTAGTCCACCTCAATGCACCTTAATTAAAGGAGTAAATTGAGAATGAATGGTCTATATATGACTTGATCTGACGATCATGGCCATAGATTCAAGGGCCCCAGAATTTAACTAGCGTAGATGGACTTACAAAACCGTTAAAAATTTGAAGCTACTAAATAGATTATTACACTCATCAGATTGCTATTCGGCCCAGTTTTAATCCATGTCACACCCTTTCCATCCCATTCCATGATTGAGCTGTGTTGAGTGTGAAAGGAATTTTGTATGTTAGCTAAATTCATAAGTTGGACAAAACTCAAGTCTTAGTCGAAATTGTATTTCTATTTCATTTTATACTAGGAGTTTGAAGAGGTAGTAGAGTCCTATAAGAGCTGAAATGAAGAAAATCCAGAAATTTGAAGATGGACTGCCAAATCAATCGAGCATGGATCCAATCAATCGGATTTAAGGCAATGTCCAAATTCAATGGATCAAACCTGCACGGAAGTTGAGACCGACTTGCGATTTTCTAATTCTATTTCAAGTGGAACTTTTCTATTTTGTGCCAACTCCTTTCTTGGTTGGAATATACTTATGAGATATGAATTTGAGGCTATAAGGGGTTCTCACTCAATCCTAAGAATATAATACATATCTTATTGTTCTAAGTAGATCTTATTTATTGGATATCATATTTTCTAGAGTTTTTTCATTAGAGAGTTGAAGGGCTAAAGTTTTGCTCTAAAGATATTTGTCTTCTATATCTCTGAGCGTAGAAGATTGTTCTGAGGAGTCAAGTACAATATATAAAAAGTATTTAGCTGCTTAAATCTGTAACAGAAGAAGGTAGAGAGTCGTTGCAGTGGGTTGCTGTGCAATGAGAATTATAAGTTCTTGGGTTGCGCAAAAACTAGATAAGAGTTATGAGTATATCTCTTGCAACTATGGTATGATTCATTGTGCTTGATTTTTTGTCATGGTTTTTTTTCGATTTAGGTTTCCGCATTAAAATTGTTTCTTCTTATGGTGTGTACTTTTATTTGATTTATTTTTACTACGTAGTTAATTGTTTGCACACATAGTATTAAAATTGATTGCGTTAATCCGTTCTAAAAGATTCCCCCTTCAGAGGGGGCCCCACATCAAGGTTCGGAGAGTTGAAGATTGTGGCTGGTTCATTGCCAAATTCGCATATACAACCATCTTGAGGAATGATGATTGAAGGGACGAAGAGATGCTATCATACAAATTTATTATGAGTCAATTCAAAAGTGAGCAGCATGCGGGCTCTGCTATATTAGGAATAAAGCTCCAATTCGAATTAACTACTCATATTTAAGAGGAAATATGTTGGTATATATTGTTTACCAATGATATAATGTTGTTGGACAAATCAAGAGATGCCGTTAATGCGAAACTTTATATGTGGCGGGACCTTTTAGTATCCAAAAGCTTTAAGATTAGTCATATAAAGATGAAAGATGCAAACTACAACTTTAGTGGGGATTTTTAGAAAGAATGAACTATATAACTTTTGTGAAAATTGAAGCTCAAGAGACACTAGAGAGAGAGTTTTTCTCATACCATGGCTCTAATCAGTAAAGATGAAGATATTGAAGAGGGTGTTGAACATATCATAAGATTTGGATGGCTGAAGTGGATACTTGAAATCAAAAGATTGAAAATTTTGAAAAATTAAAAAATTAGACCAACTATAACATATGGAGCAAAAAGATGGCCAAATAGAAAACACAAAGCTGTTAAAATAACACCAATTTTTGCTCAGTCTACACAGCAAAAAGAATTAAATTTCCAAAATACCCTTACTACTTTTCTATCCACACCCCTTCCCCACCTCTCCCTCCGCTGGCTATGAGCTCCAGTGGCGGAGCGGGTCCTCTCCTTCTTCCTCTACCTCTCCCTCCATTCTCTCTCTCCCCCTCTCCCTCTCTCTCTCTTTCCTCCAGAGGGCGAGGGAGGGGAACGAGAAGGAGAGTCCCCCTCCACTGTCAGAGCTCATCGCTGGTTGGAAGGGGAGGTGGGAAAGGAAGGGTGAGAAGAGGGAGGGAGAGGGAAGATGTGTGGGGAGAGAAGGAGGTGGGGGTATTTTAGAGAGTTTACAATTTTTTTATTTTTTATTTTGTAGACTACGTAAAAGTTGCTTATGTTTTATCAGCTCTCATAAAAAAAAAAAAAGTTTCGTAGATATGCAAATGCTGAGATGGATGTGTGGCTGTAAACCTAAGAGAGAGTAAAAAATGAAGGCATTTAGGAGCATTTAAGGATAACATCAATAGATGATAAATTAAGCTATACTCATTTGAGATGGTTTGAAATTTTGTAACACAAGCTAATAATGTCTACAGGAGGCAAAGGTGTAGGCCGAAGAGGGGATAGGAAAAGAAGTAGAGATGGATAAAAAGAAGTGTAACCCATATAAAGATTTGACCTTATATAGAGGAAAATTGCAAAATAAAATTCATATAGCTGATCCCAACATAGTGAAGACAATGATGACAATGTTTTAGTCTAATTACAAGTCATCTATTCATTAAGGCCGCCTGGCTATCATAATGACTTTTCATGACCACTTCAATTAGATTATCTAACCATTGTCTCCTGTTTCAAAAACACATAGTATGATGAGTATGATGACACTTACCGGATGATCAGTTTGGCCTCATCAGATGATTCCAGTGGCCTGGTATCTATGATCAATCCTCAATATTTCTTCAACCAGAATGCCAGATGAATAACCTAATAATTTTGCTAACAAAAAGAAACATAAACCGATCTGATCCCACTCATCACTCATTGCCTTATTAGGATTTCTTTTGGTATCTCAGCTATAGGGGGCTGACCCTAGTTCCTCTGCTGGACTAGACTTGACTCAACTTCAAAGGCTGTTAGGTCCCGAGTCAAGCAAGTTGGGGCGTCTGGACCCCCTACAGTGATGGCCGTAGGAATTTTCCTACAGCCCAAGGCAAGCCAAGATTAGAATTTTAACTGGTCATAAATGAGCTGTAGCAGACAACTTCCAAACCTGGCCTGGGACCTGACTCGGGCAGAAATCTATAAACACATAGCTGCTCCAAACTCATCAAACTACTTAACCAGGCCCAAGTGCAGCGGTTCAGGTCAGGCCACCCATTTATCTAGACCCACTTCCATTTTTCAAAATTCAAATGACACCAATTGAAAGATCCAAATTTTTAGTCATTCAACTTCGAACAACTAGGAACAATAGATTTGTTGATAAAATCATGATATAAGCTTTCATCAAATATTTCCAAACAGCCAGTAGAAAATTCAGCACTTCATTTCATAACTTTAGATGGAAAAAAAAAACAACTTTTACCATTTGTTTTTTTTTTTTCCTCACTTGATGAGTAACTGTTTAGCATTTCTCATTCTACACAATATGATTTCCTCATCTAAATGCAGCTTACTATATGCCAAGATGGTAACGACGAATGCATAACATAAATTTTTTTTTTAAATGATGCATAACATAATTTTTCAAAATCAATTCTTGAAGAATACAGCCATCTCTGAGTTGATTACTGAACTAGTCACTTTCTTTGAAATATTTTCTTCAAGAAACCACGGTTGTGTAACTTTGGATCGTTATCTGTAACATTATGAACAAAAACATGATGTCATTTAGGAAATGGATAGGCTAAACTCTATGAAAAAAATGTTACCTTTTAGTCTCCCTGCATTATATAGAGCTTCTTCTGCAATGGGCTTCCATTGCTCTGCACACGAGTAGTTGATGCCCAGCCCTACACTGAGTCCTCTCAACAGATGCACCGTGCGGAGTACAAAGAAGAGCTCCTCAGGAAATGTCTAAAACAGGAGTTGGAAACTATAAATGCAAGCGAATATATTAGGCATATATGGATCAATGTATACAGAGCCAGAAAACCAAGAATAAATTCAAGTATTTAAACATATAATCCTCTGGTTCACCAAAAAATATATACTCACATCCGCAGCTATGTATGATGGAAGAATATGTGATTATACGTACATATCCATGTATGAGACTAAGCATAAATGAATATAAAATAAAAAGTTAATCAAGTACAGAATTTACTTCAAAGAAATCAAGGCACATCTTTGACACAGCCTTG
Source organism: Sextonia rubra (assembly GCA_037013555.1). NCBI lineage: Eukaryota > Viridiplantae > Streptophyta > Magnoliopsida > Laurales > Lauraceae > Sextonia > Sextonia rubra. The sequence goes on from JASUAD010000010.1 coordinate 8,835,117, forward strand.
TCAGCATCTAATCTCATAATATATAGTATAACATGCAAATACAGTTCAATGACTGCAATATGCCTTCTTCAAAGAGTGGACTGTTAATAACCAGTAACACCAAAAGCTCAAGCTTCTAGTGTTCCTGGTTATTAACGTGGTATCAAAGTCAAAGGTCACGAATTCAAACCCAATAGACAGATGGAACAGAGAGACCAGATAAACAGAGCCGTTAAGCTCAATTGTGTTATATCTGGAAGAGATTTGCGCAATATTTATAATTTTTATTTCACAAGTTCAATTTATAGAAACATGACCAATACATGAGATAGAAATTCAATTCTTAAGGAAGAAAGCTGGCAACGCTTATGCATGTGTGTCAGTTTCAATATTAGCTCCAATCGCTTGACTGATATAGTTGCTTTTCCTTCAATATGCATACTGGAGCAGATTTTGTCTTGGTAACTCACAATCAGTATGAATATGCTGGCTGACACAATGCAAGGGTAGCCCTTCTGCTGTATTTTTTGAGCAGTTCATGAGGGCGGACAATTTGCATCTGTTTTATGCTTTAACATTTCAACGTTTCTTTTCTATTCATATCTTAAATGGTCTACCATTCCAAAAAAGAATGCTTCAGTGGTCTACCATTTCTTCCAAAAATTTTAACAGTTAAAAATATTAAAAGTGACATATAGAAGTCCATACACTGTTGACTTAACTATGAAATGATACAAGAAAATAAAACAACTTCCATTGCCCTTCTTATATCCAGATTAGAACTTCAGATCAAATATCATTTACCAAGGACACGAGAAGCTAGTAGGCAAGTTGTGGTTTATGTTCTATACAAACCTTCTATAAGGATCATTTAGGTAATGATACAGTACAGGCAGTGATTACAAATCAAAGATGAGGAACAAGATTATCACCAGAGATGGACATCTCATATTCCATTTAAAAGAAGATAATTTGTGTGGATGATAAGAAAACTAGCTTCAAAGTGCTATTTTGAGGATCTGACGTTCTAACAAATATCAAAATGTTTAAATATTCAGGTCAACTGAAAATATTAATATTGTAATATCCAATAAAAGTTCTTGCAGTATTGGAGCCAGAGCGAACAGACATTGAAATCATAATAACAATTTGTTTTCACATGGAAACATTGAGAAATATTGCAGTCTAGTCAGAAATTAATCTGAGAAGGCATACAAATTAATGAAAGTCTACTAGATACCTGAACAGCAATTTTTTTAATTGATGCTTCTTCTGAGAATGGTGACATCATTGTTAACCCAGGAGGAAGCTTTGTGTCAAACATTGTTTGGGCCAATTTCAGCAGTTCTTTTTGTTCATCTGCACATGTGCTCAATGTTTGTATACCAAGCTCCCTACATAATAATGTTAAATATCAGATCCAGCTCTAGAAGTGGGTCATCCTCAGGTCTACATGACCCAGGCACATTACCCAGATTCACATAGTCAGTAGTCAACAGAACAATTCACCCACATGGGCCGACATATATAGTTGCTGATGTTAGGAGATTTGGTTATCATACTTAGATGGCTGTTTTTTTTTTTTTTTTTTTTTTTTTTTTTTTTTTTTTTTTTTTTTTTTGAGAAGGTAACGATGAAGTATATTAAAGGAAGAAAGGAGAATACAAGGACCCATCTTAAAAAGGAAAAGAGGGACAAGAAGGTAAATCCTTGATTGGCAATTTGCTAGGTTATAAATACATGATCAATACCAAAATGGATATAGTAAGTAGATAAGAAGTCTTGTTCTAAAATAACACTTGCAAATTACCCTTGTTTGCCAATGAAAAAGATATAATAAAAAAAAGAATAAAAAAGAGAGAGAACCAAACGATACAATGTCATACTTGTAGCTCTCTGATGCCTTTATAGGGTTGTTTTCCACAATTGCAACAATAAGATTAGCATATCCAAGCCTTAACCAGTCGGGGAGATTCTTGACTTGCCCATAGTCAAGCAGTGCAACCTGGAAGATGGAAACGTTAATTAGAGAAGATGGAATGAAACTTAATGCAACGATTTCTGCAAAAAAAATCCATCAGTTCTGGTTCTGAGCAAAATCACTTCTTCCCAAGTCTGAAGTGGTTGAAAAAGAAATACTGAACATACCAGTTAAAATGGATGGGAGCATCAGTATATATATGCGATGAACATGAAAATGGACAAAATTATCTTACTTTCCATACAGAGGAAAGAAAAACAAATTCTAGCCAAAATGGGTAGGTCCATTCCATCAACAATAAAAACAACACAAAACAGCTAATTGTACAAGAAATGCAATCATTTATAACAGAATATAAACTTTTGAATGGAAACTGAAAATTTTGAAGGATATATAATATATAAATATATATAACAATAAAATATCAGAATCCTAAAAAAAAAAGCCAGAAGATGGTGCCAAAATTTCTGTCTGAGAACATTAAAATTGCACTTGCCTCTGAATCCTTACAAATCAATATGTTTCCAGGATGAGGGTCTGCATGGAAAAATCCACTCTTCAAGATCATTTGGCCATATGCAAGTGACAAACTTTTCAAAATATTCCTACAATGACAAACAATTTCCAAAATATCTTTTGTTATCCTGAAGTGAGAAGTTTTTATTTTTTTTAAAACTACTCTTAAGATAAAATAAAATAAAAAAAGTTCTGCCACCAAATATTGTCATCAAATACTGAAAGCTTGTGTGATCAATAGAAAGCTTGGATCAACATATCGTGTGATCAAAAGATGGGTAAAAAAATTGGATTAACTTAATGCTTTTTGAGATCTTGGTGACACCTGCTTCTCCAACATCATAAGCACAAGAGAACTTCAATTTTTAGTTTCCTACATGGCTCTAGTGCAAATGCGTAGCCTTCAAAAAAGATTGTGTTCATCCTATTGTAACCCCCATTTATTAATTTTGAAGGAGCTTAATGATGTGGATCAATCCACAGGAGCCTTGATCAAGTTAGATAGAAGAATGGGACCAAAATGGTCCACAATTCTCAATGGGGAATAGTACTAGGAACTGGCTTGACAAAACAGTTAAAACAGGGTCTTATAATTTGCAGAAATTCTGCAGAATTAGAAACAGTAATTATGCAGTCTGTTAGGCCTAAATAAATGGGCCTTATTGGGACCCAGACCCATGGAAACCTAGTTCTTGGGCACACCCAAGGGTTCCTTAAAAGTAAAAAATACGTGGGCCACGTGGGACCCGCAGATCATCCAGACTGTTCCGAACTCCCATGACAGCTTGCAACTTTCCATATAGTTGTTTTCTTCTCTTCCAGGTCAATTAGTTTCCTTGTAATCAGCCACTGTAATCTAGGAAATTCTGTTAAGTAAGCTGGGTCATGTTCTAGGGATTTATAGGATTTCTTTATGTTTTAAGTCTATTTAGGCAATGCAAATGGGTGGGCATCTCTAGTCTTGTATATTTTTATGAAAGTTGAGTAAAGTTGCATACTTCGCAATTTTCTTATTTCTCCTCCCTTGGTTGAGCATCACCCATTGGATTGAAGATATCTATAGTGAATTCTCACAATCACATAATTGGACTATATCAATAACTGATTTATCAATTTATTGTTTGATTCCAGTCTCCCAAATCAAGTCTCCACAATGAATATGAGGTTGTAGGCAGTTAATTTAAGAGAGACAGCCCATGAACTTAACTCAAGGGATGCTGGAATTTAGGAATTAAGAAGACACGTTGAGCTATTAATCTGGCAGTTGGAGCACATGGAACGGCCGAATCATCATGACAATATAAACAAGGAATCAAACGAAGATGCAGATGATAACAATGATGCTACGTATGATGGTGGCTACGGTGATCCAGTTTATGATGAGGGACCATAAACTGACAATGATGAAGATGATGGATGAGCTGTTCAACAATGAGGGTGACCAATCTTTGGTGATTCCAAAGACTCAAGCACCGAAGGAAGATGATTGGAGTAATACTCCATTGCTTGACGAGCACTTGGATGATGAGTGTGACCAGACCACTTGTAAGTTGTGACAAAGATGCAGAAGGTCATGATGTAAGTGAAAATCAGCTTCAGATACATTTGTTGAGGCCAAGTTAAAATTGCTGTGTGCCCTTTTTTTTGTGTGTCAAGATGTTGATACTGAGGGTACGAAGACCTTCAACATGTATCCCGCGCACAAAAGCATTGATGTGTCAACCAGTACCATGTGGACCAGAACCAAACATTAAATGCATTATCGACTACTCTCATCTTTCATTCAAGGAAGACTGACACAATGAAATGCACAATTTTGAAGATCCATTTGATGAAATCTATTCAAATGGGTCTCAGCCTACTTTCCTTCATAATTTTATCATGCATTATTGGATTAAAACACATTGGGGGAACTGGATGGGTGTGGCACAAGCAAACCGACTTGCAGTGGCAAAGATCTCTAACAACACTGGCAGAACAACAGTTGTTTCTCGTACAGGGTTGATGTGGCATCCCTACTCGAGGACAATTTCTTTTCAAGCGGGGGAGGATGATGTGGATCAATTTGCCTCAGTGGACATCGATCGAGAAATAAAATTAATGTATCAAGCTGATCCAGTTAGATTGAAGAATCGGACTAAAGCTGTCCAAAATTTTCAATGGAGAACATTACAAGGAGATTTGCCAACACACTCACGGTTGAGTGGTGTAGGCAGTTAGCACCATAGTAGCACACATGCCAAGAATCACTCCCTGGGTCTTCAAGTTTACAAGCATCACTCCTAATCAGTAGTTGAAGAGAGAGAGATAGAGAGAGAGAGAGAGAGAGAGAGAGAGAGAGAGAGAGTTTACAAGTATCACTCCTAATCCATAGTTGAATAGAGAGAGAGAGAGAGAGAGAGAGAGAAACTATGCAGTCTATTTGGTCCAAAATAAATGGACCTTATTGGATCCCAGACCCAAAACCTAGTTCTTGGGTTTGCCCAAGGGTTTCCTAAAAGGGACCAGGGTTCCTTTCTTAAATAAGTGGACCATGTAGGACCAATAGCCCAGATCATCAGACTGTTCTGGACTTCCATGGCAGGTTTCAACTTTCTATATATTTGTTTTCTTCTCTTGCAAGTCAATCAATTTCTATGTACCCATCCATTGAAATCAAGCAAAGTCTGTTAAGTAAGTTGGATAAGGCTCTAAGGATTACTAGGATTTCTTTTTAGATCTATAAATAATTAAATATGCATATATACTGTCCTCTGGAACCATCTACACAGCATTTCAGTTTTTAAGCATATTAGCAATAAAGTTGCTTCAAAATCTTCTCTCCATTGGATTGACTGATGTCTCCTTGGATTGAGATCTGATGCTTCGAATCACAAGTTAAGACTAGTTGTATAATTTTTATTTGGGTTCCTTATTTTCTGGAAAGTCTCATTTTTTTGCGGGTTCGGGCATACAAGAGTCCAATTTATGAATTGGGACTGCTTCACTTAGTAACAAAGATTTTGGAACTTGAAAGAAAATCCAATGGAGGTCATCACAGTCCTTGGATGTTATTTCGTAAAGGGAAGGACCAATGATCTCCTAAGGTTATTGATCATACTACTCTAGTATCTCCGAGGCATGCTTCTTACACTTTAAGGAGTCCCTCAAGCTCAATTTTGATGGAAGTTTATTGGAGAATTCCAGAGTGGAAGTGGAGTCAGGGAGACACTACAGTGCTACCAGTATCACCCTGTAATTGAAGAAAAGTAGCATTTCTCTCTCCTACACAATGTCCTTGCAGAGTTTTCCTTGGATATTAGCCACTTGGGTGGAGCAACTTATGGATTAATGGTAGCTTATCCCCACTTCCTACTTTTATTTGCATGCCCATCAAAGAAGCTAATGAGGAGGTACTATTTCTTTGTAGGGACAGGCTGACTAGGGATTCTTTGATTGTTGGACTTGACATTTCTCAATAAAATTTCTCACCATTCCCTCCCTAGATACCCCAACCCCGCCCCCACCCCCCACCTCACAACAACACCACCACCACAGGCATGCACGTGCACACGTATTTACATGCATGTTGCTCGAAACAACTGACAAGATCAAAGGTGTAGAAATATCATCCATTCACATTTGATCGATACAATGTAATTCCAATATTTACTCAGGTTAAGACATTAATAACTAGCATTAGAGATCAACTGTTCATATCAATGAGTACGATGTAATTCTAAGGTTTACGCAACTTAAGATAAAATAAAATAAAAACATAAAACTAGCCTGAGAAATTCATTAGATATCAAGAACAGATAAAGTAGGAAAGAATATGTGTTATCCCCTGCATACAGTATGCCAAAAAATGGGGAGGAGATTTTCATACTCTAGGATGATCTGAGATCTTACTGCTTTGCCACCATTGCCATCTTGCCACCAGGATTTATGCCTCTTTTAGCCATCTCACTGCCAAGATGCATAATCGGCGTTCCATCTATAAACTCCATCACTAAGACCTTCCTGATCAAGTAGAGAAACAATGATTATCATAACAAGATTAAAGATTGAAAACACTGAACATTACAGATCTGAATCAGCTCTAACTGGCGAACAAGTAAAGATTCAGGAGTTTAGGTTCAGAATTATAATGCATATAGCACATTTGAAGCATAACAAGAGACAACGGAAACCAGCAATATCCAACACATCAACATAACATTTACAAATCTTTGTAGCCCAGAAGAGAGAAAAAGGTTGAAATCGGTATACAGAATGGAGGTCTGAATCCACATTGTCCGAAATCCAGGGCATAGATATGGGACGATGATATCCCAACCAATACTGCACAACCAGGGTAAAAATAATTTTAAGGTCATCAAAATGGGTCAGGTGCAACAGGATTTGTCTAATTGCATCTTAATGTACCATCAGTATCTAGTATCTTTATCCTTTTCTGTTAGCTGGTCTCTAACAGTGGTGGTCCCCTGTGGTTTTGATGCCCCACTTGCCCATCGGCCTGTTACCTTTCCTTCCTTTTGTCTTCAATGCAACTCATCATTCGTCTTTAAAAAGAAGTAAAATGACCAATAAAATATGTTGCAACAAACTTTTAAGCGCATGGCTCCAGCATATCATACCTGGTCACCATGTTATGGATCACCCTTGGTACTGAAACAGGAACCTTCTTGTTATTAGCATGCAGGAAAAGCCGAATCCTTTCTATAGCCTCGGCTTCCCTCAAGAAGTCAAATTCATATCCAACCTATGAAATTATACATCAACAAAAAAGTGTTCAATTTATGAACTCAAATTGGCTTTTTTTTTTTTTTTTGTAAATAAACTCAAATTGTTAAACAAACAAGGAAACTTAAAAACTGACTGTGGCAATGCAATATGAAGCACATATGGTGGCAATGCAATATGAAGCATGGGTACTCCAAAAATGTACAGGTGGCAATGCAATATGAAGCATGGGTACTCCAAAAATGTACATGTACCTATACCCGCACCAGGTACATGTATTAGTATGGCTACACAACGTACCCGGTATGTTTTGTTTTTGAATTTGACTTTTGGGTCCGACATGGGTACAGGTACGCATACAGTTACGACTAAATGCGTACGGGCCACTGCTTTTTTTTTATTGCAGCTGTTCTGCTACTCTTTTTATTTTTATTTTTTTTAATTGCTGCTACTATTGCCCCCATGCTGCTGCTATTTCTTTTTTTTTATTGCTGCTGCTCTATTTTTCTGTTTTTTTTTAATTGCTGCGATGTTATTCTCTTTCTGTGTGATTTCTAATGCTGTAGAAAAACTATTCTTTGTTATGTGTTAGCACATGATGCAGCTATGTAATTAGTCATGTGTATTTAACATATTCCAATCACTCTGCTTGGCATGTTTGACTGCCTTAATGATGTGAATTTGTTTTATTGAAACAATTTGATTTCTAGACCGATGATTCCATGGCTAAGACTCCAAATCTGGATATTTTTGTGATGACCCACCAAATCAGTTGGCCCATTTGTACTACACTAGTGATGGATGTCTTTATAACTTTTGGACTTCTTCTAATATTCATGGCCTTTTGTAATAGGTTGAATTAGTAATGGTATTAAGTAATTGTTGGCTCGTTGCATCCAAGGATTCTAACCTATTTTAATTATTAGCGCCTGGCATTATTAAAATTTTAAAAAATATAATTTTTTAATGGACATTCCCTAGCTGTAACCATATCTTGTTTTTTTAGAATTTTGCCGTATCTGCTTACCCATACCCATACCTGTGCTTCATAGCAACGCATCAACTAGTAACAGAAATTAATAATATCCACCTGTCGCTCCATCTCCTTAGTGACAGAAAATAGATCAAATTTTATGTCTGTGTTCTGCAAATACAGAGCAAAGGCATGCAAGTTGCGGAGATCTGTCATCATCAATTCTTTGACTCCAGGATGTTGTACCTAGAAAAGCATATTGCTGTGAGATAGTCACAAAAACATTTTTTTTTTTCAAATAATGATGACTATGCCAAAAAGAAAATGCATATCTGTTTTCCTAACCTTCACAGCGACATCACTCCTTGAACCTTTTACTCTTGCTCGATGTACCTGGTTTCAAGCATAAGAATGAGCATAATGCATTATTTCTTACTACATCATAAAAGTGACACTTCTTTAAATATCAAAATCTATTTTAACAATTTGAAGAAGAGACGGCTGGATTCTGACACATAAATATGTGACAGAACTCACCCATGATATACTCAAATTGTTATCAAGTCAAGTTGAAATTTCCATTTTTTAAAGTCTGAGTCGAGACCAAGTCTCCATTTTTTTCAAGTCTGAATGGAGGAAAATACGCAGGTCAATTTAGGAGTAAAGCGGAGGGATGAAGGTGACTCTTTTGTGTTCAACAATGATGTTGACCGCAAACTGGACATTTCTTGGTTAAGTTGGTTACCATTTGAAAAGAAAAATGTGTCTGAGAGAGAGAGAGAGAGAGAGAGAGAGAGAGAGATAGAGAGAGAGCAAAACAAGATGAGAAAGGACACAATACAATGTTATCCTCACCAGAAGTAATTCTTTGACATTAATGAAGAGATAAGAATAGACCAGATAAGATTTGAAAAAGGACCACAATACAATGTCAACCTCGCGAAATATAACATCTTGACATTAAATAGTGGACTATACATTCAAAATCAAAACTAACAAATAACAGCAAGGCATACTCTAATGATATTACAGAATCATTTCTTTGTCATCTTTTTCTCTACCATAACAGAACTTTCATTAAAATAAAGAATCTTCTGTGAAGGATTTTAGCACAGTGAGTGGTAATAATGTGTCCTAGGTAATGTCAAGGTCCAGTACGGTGAATGGTCAAATCTGCTTTCTAACATCTTTATTTGCAAGGTAGGCAAGGATAGACGGATTTGGAAACCATCCACTTCAGAGGCCTTTTTCACTAAGGCTTTTTACTTGGGGCTTACGGAGATGGTACTTCCAAGAGCTTCATGGGCGTTGGTACGGATAGGGTTGGTGCCTTCTCGTGTTGAGGCTTTCGGTTGGCTAGCAGCGGTGGGGTAGATCTCGAAGGCTGATAATCTAAGGCGGAGAAGCTTATTGTCAAGCTCTATTTCAGATACCTGTGTTCGTAGAGAAAAGAAAAGAAATCTATAGACCATCTCATTCTTCATTGCGAGGCAACCTCCTATATTTGATCCTATTTCATAAATTTGTGTGAGCTTTCGTGATGTGCTCTAGGTACCTTGTTAAGCTTGGCGAAGGCATGGGTTTGGGGGCCTTTTTGCGGATGTGGGTTGTTTCTATGGTGGTTCATTCCATTTTCCATCCTTTGGATAGTTCGGATTTTGGAAGGAAATGAATGAGAGCATTTTCAGAAATTCTACCATTTCTTTGGAGGATTTGATTTCCAATGTTAAGTTTTCTATTGCCAAGTGGGTTTTGGTATGAGAGGTTTTTAGCAATCTCAAAGTGTTAAGATTAATTTCATAATTGGGAAGCTTGCATGAGGTGTGGATCCCCTAAAGTGAAGAAGTCCATTATTTGGATTCCTCCTCCCCGTGGATGGTTGAAATTTAAAATGGATGGTGTAGTGAGAGGCAAGCCGTGGCTGACAGGCAATGATAATGGTGAAGTGTTGATTATATTTTCTAAAATTGTGGGGATTAGAGATTCCAATGTGGCAAAAGTGAAGGCTATTTTGGAAGCACTTTGCCTTCTTGGCTTCTTTCCATGGTCTTTTAATGGTGGACAGTGACTCTACTAATGCAGTGGGGTGGCTTCTGAAGCATGATTTCCTAGGAAGTTTCAATTTCACTACAATGAAATTAAGAAGCTTTTCTCCTCCTTGGTCATTTCCTTGTGTCATATATTGAGGTGTGCCAATAGTATAGTGGATGTGTTGGCTAAACAAGGGGTGGATAGATCTTCTCTATGGTTGGGATTATCTTTTTTTTTTTTATGACCATGGGTTTATCTTTATAATTTGTGGTATCTTTCGGTACTTTCGTTTGGAGGTGCTCTTTGATTTGGTTCATGGGGTATATTGCTCTTACACCCTTGTACTTTTCTCTTGTCTAATTAACAAAGTTTTTGTTACCGATCAAATAAATGGGTATTTTGCTCTTATACCCTTGTATTTTTTTCTTGTCTAATTAACAAAGTTTTTGTTACCGATCAAATAAAAAATAAATAAATAAAGCTGTCTATTCAGTGCAGAGATGTGTTGTTTAAACTCAATGTGCACACATCATTCCATGGGAAGAAATGAACTTACACCTGCAGTAAGAATCACCAATTGATCCAGCACTTCATTTGATTCCCTCCTCATAGAGAGAAGGCTACTGTTAGGTAAGCACTTTGACACCTTAATTTCATTGGCTATTGATGAAAATAGCTATAGTTCTAATCCTCACTTCTTTTTCCCATCTTACTGCGGTCCATGAATCCACTCCTACCATAAGATTTCCAATGAAATATATTGAAAATATTCTCAAAGTTCCACCATCATCATCAAAGCCTTGTCCTAACTAAGTTGGTACATGAATTTTGTTTCTCCGTTCCTACATATCTTGAGCCAAATCCTCAAATAAGTAAGACTTCTTTAGATCCAATTTTACTATCTCCATTCACGTCTTCTCCGGCCTACTCCTTCCCCTTGGTGAGCCATCAAGCTGCATAGCGAAACTTTTTCTTACTGGCACCGGTGCCGGCCTATGTTCAACATCCCCAAACCATCTCAAATGGTTTTCTCTAATATTATCCCCTAAATGGTATTGAAAGCACTCATTTCTAATTCTCAAAGTTCCAAACTGAAAAAAAAAATAAACACTCTATTTCATTGGATTATTTTGTTCCCATTGGGCCTGAGAACACTTAAAAACTGTACCATTATGATCCCAAAAAATCTCATAGAACTGCAATATCTGAGGACCTTGGTTTGCCCCTGGTGACCACGTCGACGTTAAAATTTGAAGCACCCCAGCAGCAGGGGCTACCAACTCAGAACCTATGTTTGCATCGCCTTGTTATCCACTATTACTCCCTTACCCATGAATTCCTTATTAATAACCATGTAGCCACTCTCACCATTCCCAGTTCAAAAGCTTCCTCTGCACAATTTTCTTCTTGCTTAAAGATTCAGTTGGTCCTTTCCTTCACCTGCATCAGAGATTCTGCCATCATCCCTGCTATTCAGGATTAGACTCTTCTCCCTCCCTCCTGTCATTAATTGGGCTAACCCAATGAGTGTTAACTCCCATGCTTCCCTCAGGTGAACAATAGGACAGATCTTGCTGGTATTTGCCCGACTGTTCTATTGAGATTTTCAATATTACTATGCCTGCATCTGTAGCCACAACTTTTCAATATATTGAAGCTGATTGTTGTAATCAGGCATTGTTCAAGAGACTCCTGGACCAGGTTAACAGCATTGGTAGTAGTTACCTTACCTATGTATAAGGTCACTATCATTCTGCCTCAGAAGAAAATATAACCAAAAAGAGATGAAAAGTGCATCTTCTACTGAGTTAATTAAATTTCTGTGTTCTTCACAGTAAAGTCAAATTGCTGAAGATAATATCTCAGTCAGCTCGATATGAATTGGATTTTACAGGGTGACTAATGCATAACTATTTCAGTACATGAACATTCATGCCTACAAGGTATGACATAGAAATATCAAGTAAAATATTTAAATTGTAATGTAACTAAAAAAAAAAGTGTCCCTGAAACTAAAAACAAAAGAAAAAAAGAAGTTGTGGTCCTCCATGCTCATGCATTGTGTGACAGATAAGAAGAAGACATGACATGATTCTTCCCTGACGAAGGCGTTTCAAATGAAACCTTGCACAGTTCAGCAGCATACTTTGGCATACAACATGCATGTTTGCATGTCCAATAGTCCAATTATTCCCAAACTTGCATTAAGGAATAATATGAGAGACTAGGACTGAGGTCAAGTAACCAAAAGAAAAGCTGCAGCCGAACAGCTATAGGACATGAAATCATGAACTATTGTAAACCACAGGAATTCCAATGAATGAAAAGAACTCAAATCAACAAAATTAGAATAGCAGGGGAAGTCAAACAAAGATATCAAAATGAATTACACCTTCTGGACACATGAATTGAGTTTTATATTTTCTCTATGCATGGTACATTAAGGCCACATTTGTGTATCATCTTTTGTGCAAAATTTTAAAGTTTTTAGTGGAAAGGTTGAAATCTGTAGTTTGGTGCAGTCCTTTCCATGGAAATACCAAGGGAAAAAAGGTGGATATTCCTCCCCAAAAGCCCAAATATGGGTGGGTGGGGATGTTTCAGCTGTTTGGAATTTTCTTTAAAGGCCTCCGTGTTCTCTCTCTCTCTCTCTCTCTCTCTCTCTCTCTCTCTCTCTACATATCTATCTATTTATATCATTATATATATACATCTTTTCCTTTCTCTTGTTCCCTCTCTCCATCACTCTTTCCTCACTCTTCTGCTCCTGTTCACACTCTCTTCAGGTGACTCTCTCTCTGTCTTATCTCCAGACATTATGTCCGTCTTTCCCTCTTCTTCTCTCTCCTTCCCACTGTTCATCACACTGTGCCTTGTTCTCTCTTTCTCATCTTCATCTCATGTTTCTACCGTTCCCGGAATGAAACATACTACAGAAATTTAGCAAGAGAGGAATCCTCCTCCATCAAAGACCACAGAAAAAGTATGCCTGGATTCTGCAGGCCACATAATGAACAGTTCTTTCCAAAAGATTTTCAGGTTTATGCCTTTTTTTTGCTGTTGAATGGTTCAGTTTCATGCAATCTTTTCCAGCACCTTCCACATAAAAACCAAAAACAGAGAAGTAAATGATTCAATAACAGAAAAAAGGTCAGGGTTTACAAATATTTCATGATACTCAGATTTCCCTTCTGATAATTGAGTATAAAAAATAATGTGAATAACACTAATTTCCCTCTTTTTTTTAGAAGTCGGTAAAGTGCTTATTTTTAATGGTAAAATGACTCGAACGCACAACCAGCAGGTTGTAACAATGAGCACCTTCCACCGTGCCATGGGAAATAAACTATAAAAAATAAATAAAAACCAACCTACCATTCAATGAATTGAGTTTCAATTGGTAAGCTGGGACAAAAGCCTAGTCATTCTGAGCATCAAGCACCATAGAACTAAGGTACATACGGGCTCAACCACTAAATCTCAATAAATTGGATTTTATACCTGTGATGTTGTTCCTGAATCTAAAACTTTAGATAACAACAACATTATAAAGTTGAAAACAAGTATGTCTTGTGAAAGAAACCTGTGCAATTGAAGCAGAACCGACCGGATCTATATCAAATCTTTCAAAAATTTCAGCAACATTTCGACCCAGCTCCTCCTCCAGCACTAGCTGAACCACTTCAAAAGGGGTGGCAGGGGCTCTATCACATAAGGTGACAAGCCTTCTCACCCATGCGGCTGGAGCCAAATCAGGCTTCCCCAGTATTTGAGCAGCCTGATTCAAATTCAGTCACTGAGAACTACTGAGATCTGAAGAAAATGAAACTAAATGGGCAATAAACTGCACACATTCATATAACATTCCTTATCCTTGTTCCTTTAAACTGGAAAGCATACAAGAATAACTTCTCATTAAAGCACAATATTCTAAGAAGAGAAGAATTAATGATCTTGCCTTCCATTTTCATTCAAAAAAAAAAAAAAAAAAGAGACCAGAAAGAGTGAAGGCAAAACTATCCTTTCTGAAATGTCAATGTCTAGCAAGAAAATAAGAACCCATGATCCAGGATTACTGCTGTGAGAAATCCAATCCACAGAACAAAGATAATAAGTGAAATTTGCAGAGAAGAAAAGAATCCCAATGCCTCGCAAAAGCGTCAGTGACTGGACAAAGCTGTCTTGTAGTATACATAATCATATATACCACTAGGATTTTTATTTTTATTTTTATTTTTTTGGTAGAAAGAAAAGATTTCATTAATCACAGAGAAAAACAAACAGCAGGACAAAACTGAAAACAAGACCGAACAACTCACCCTCAACCAAAAAACAACGTAAAGGAAGAAGGAAAGCACAAAGCAACCCGTTAATCCCCAGTACCCCCTAGACAACATCTGAATTAAAAGAGTAGCTTAATATAGCTAGCAAAGGGTGGCCCCATTCAATTCTCTAGCAATTAAAACAAAACTAATACTCAAAAGAGGAGGCAAGAGCTGTATTATCCAAAATTACAGAGCCAATAGACCAATGCTCACACCCATTGAAAGTTTTGTCAGATGCGTATGCAATTCAATATTGTACATTTCTTCATTACAATTCGAAAACAGAATGCATCCGACTCTAAAAGAAAACAACAATTAAATAAATGAAACTAAAAAATAGAGTTGCCTATTAAGATAAAACATGGCATGGTGTTCAACAGTTTTAAGGACATGGTCCAATTTTACAATTTTATGCAGCATTTTATGATCAAACATTGAATATCATTGACTGGTCAGTGTCCAGATGCAAGCAGAAACTCCACAAGTTTCAATATTAAGTCTAACATTAGATTTTCACTTCAAACCAGGAAACAACCCAAGGCATCAAAATTTAATTTTCCTTACATCAGTTTTCAAACCAGAAAGGACACAAACAGAACCCCATTTAATAAAAAAAAAATTCCCAAAATTTCAATTCCTTTCTACCCACCCCATTTCAACCATAGAGCATAAAAACAAAAAGCCCAACTCCAAAGTGGAAAATTCAATACCTTGAGGAAGAACCCACCAAGTTCATAACACATGGAGTATATCTTCTCAGCAGCTAGCTCGTGCTGTTTCTCCCACATCTCCTCCTGCTTTTCTATTCCTTTCACGAATTTAACTCTGACCTGACAAGCCTACAGACCCCAGAAAAGAAAAAAAAAAAAAACACACACACACACACATGACATACAAGTAGATAGATGGATAAAAGCAATATATGTATATATGTGTACATATATATATAGAGAGAGAGAGAGAGAAGAAGAAGAAGAAGAAGAAGAAGAAGAAGAAGAAGAAGAAGAAACCTTGTATCCTGTATAGATATCTGCAGCTCGTACCCAGAACTGGAAAGAGCGTTGCCATGGTCTAAAAGTGGTGGAGATCTTCTCATTCAAGTCTTGGAGATGAGGAAGATGCATTTTGCTGCTGCCCAAATGCACTGATTTATGACACAATCCTATAAGAATCTATGCATGAAAATGATAACAATAGCAAGAATCATAATAATCATCCCAGAATAGATTGACAGAAAGGGTGACTCTCTCTCTCTCTCTCTCTCTCTCTCTCTCTCTCGCTCAGTGTCTGCAATCTAAGCAGCGTTGGAACAATTCAAAGGTCCCCACGAGGTGCTTTCTGCTTTTACAGCGCACTTTGTCAAACTGCAAGCTGATGTCGTACAGGGTGAACAGATACGGAGCTCGTTTTTACTGCTGGGCTCATTTCAGTGGGCCCCACCTATGGGCATTCACAGTTCGGGGCAATTTAATTGGTGGGCCACTACAGTTTTTATTGGTCGAGATAAATGCCATGCAAAATCAACGGTCAGAAACCTCTTGAATTGAGATTTTATGAGGGTTGGCCTGGCAGTGACAGTGAGTAGACCTGCAAGCGTGCATGGCAAGCTACTCTTTGGTGATATGGCGGATCGTAATAGGTTCCACCACCTAGGATAAAATATTAGAGGATTTGGGCTCGTTAGTTAGGATACGGCCAAATTGGGCGAAGAGGGGACGTGGAGAAGTGGGACCATTAGGCTTCAATCTACGGATATTCCGAGTTGAAAGAGTTGAACTCTAAGTGGGGCCCACTTGTGAAATCCCAAAAATTCAAAATAAACTCCCTCCAGGCATATGGGGGCATCCTTTGATTCTAAGTCAATCCGAATTTGTTCGCATTGAATTGCGTGTTTGATGCCCTCACATGTTATGTCCAGGAATTTGCATGATTTAGGCTTCATTTTAGATTAGATTAGGGACTTAATTAGGTTAAATGCATCATTATTCATTTAATTTTATCATTTTATGCATTTCACTTAAAAATAGAAATTTATACAATTTTTGCACATTTTATGCATTAATTAATAATATTTGTAATTTTTCTCCGAAGAACCCCAATTGAAGTAGAACTCTTTCGGACGGGTCCCACTTCAATGTGGGCTCTTCAGTATTTGATGTATTTAATTAGAATGTGCAGAAAATAAAATTTGTAGGACCTACAGAACCCTGGGATGATTTGGGTCTCATTGCTTGAAGATCTACACACTTAGAGTTCTTCTGCCCGTGGATCCTACCTGAAGATCAGTTAAGGTTTCCAGAAGATCTTATCTCATCCTAATGTGTTAAGAAATATTCTTCTTACTTGGCTAACAAATTACAACCACGGCAGAGATAGAGTCCATTAGAATTTAAAATTTAACCACATTTTTCTCAAAATAGCCTATCTTAAAATGACTATAACTCTCAATCCGGACGTCAGATAGGCGCAAATGATCTACCGTTGGAAAGCTCTTTCAGAGTAGATATCCGTGAAGCTCAAGATTGCACAAATCAGTGTTGAAATGAGAATGTTATGGGCTTGAGAAGTTTCATATACATTTTTAGGTGGGATTGCAATTGCATTTGCACCATTGAAGTATAACTGTTGCACATTTCTCTATGGAACCCATATGAAGATCAACTAAGAATGCCATAAGCTTCCACTTTATCTTATTTCTAAAATCTTTCTTATCTAAGGACATAAACCCAATCAACATGCAACAGATCTTATCTTTCAATCCACCAAAAAGAGATCCAGATTCAATGAACCTGAAGAGCCATAAAATTATAAAAGGAGGCCATGGGAGGCTCTTCCTCATTTCTAGCCAGATCTGAAAATCCCAGATCTCTCTCTACTTCTCTTCTCCCTCCATTAATTTATGATTTTATTTTAAAGGTATTTTGGAGCTTTGTTCGAATTCTAATAAACCATTGTATAAGAAGAAGAAATCAATGAAGTTAATTTTGAGGTTCTTTGCAATGGTAGGTTGAATTTCTGATTGGAGCGAAGGATGAAGTTAAGTATTTTAATGTTCTAATTTATATTTATTATTTTATTATTTTCTGATTGCCTCTTGTTAATGTGCTTTTAGAAGATAAAAATATATTTGTCTTCATGCCAAGTGCTATCCTCTGATTCATGTTTTTAATGAATAAATTTTGATCATTTATACTTACTTTAATAGATTATGCTTAGATCTGTAATTATCTTTGATAGTTCATACTTAGTTTGATAGGTGATGCTTAGGTTGTTCATTCTTTTATGAAGTAAATGGGGTCTAGTGTATTGATTTTGCTTTTCATAATTAAAATTGGTTTTTGCAATAGTCAAATCATCCGGATAAAAAACATTGACTTATTTCTGATCTGACTAATAATTGAGACACAAAGATTAAATTAATTATATAAATTGGATTTTTAAATAACTTAGTGGATTCTGGCTGCTCTGATTTGTTTCTTATCATTGTTATTAATTTATTTAGTCTCTAATTTGCATATCACACTTTTCTTTTAATATTGTTTTCCTTTAAAAAAAATCAAATTTCTAATTAAAAAGTTCAAAAGTACTCTCTGTGTGATTGACCTGTATTTTTTTATAATCTCAACAAGACAACAGTGTACTTGCAGTTTTAAGTAAATTGATTAATTTCATATCAAGTTTTTGGCGTCGTTGCCAGAGAGCCAATTCTGAATCTTTTTTTTTTAAATCTGAATTTTTTTTAAAAAAACCTTTGGTGATGTGGCGGATCGTGATAAGTTTCGCCACGTACGAGAAAATATTAGAGGATTCGGACTCCTCAATTAGGATATGGCCAAATTGGGCAAAGAGGGGACGTGGAGAAGTGGGACCGTTGGGCTTCAATCTAAGGATATTCCGAGTTGAAAGAGTTGAACTCTAGAGTGGGGCCCACTTGTGAAATCCCAAAAATTCAAAATAAACTCCCTTTAGGCATATGAGGGCATCCTTTGATTCTAAGGGCTTGTTTGGTAGGTCTAATCTTATTTTTATAGACAATTCAAAATAGAGCCATTAAAAAAAGAACTAAAAAAAAGAGGCTAGAATTAAAATATGTGCTTGGCAATGGAAGCATCTATTTTAAATAGACCATTTTAAATAAATAGTTAAAAGCTTTTCATAAATATATTAAAGATCTACTAGGTATCGAGCCTTGAAATTTACTTTATAACCATGATTGGCCTCCCAAAGAGATCTAACGATTTGAATCTTGTGTTTGAGGCTCCTAATTTTTTTAAAAAATATTTAATAATTCACGTTTTTACATAAATATCTCAAGTTTGGTGATGATCCAACGGCTGAAATTGGTCTCATAATAGTCATTGACCTTCTACACATTTTCAATGGTTTGGATTGTTATTTACTGTCCCAGAAATAATAATAAAAAATAAAAAAGGGGCTGCCTGTGGACTAGTTACAAATTCAGCATATTAATTCAATGGTTGAAAGTTTTTCACAAATATCTTGAGATCCACAAGGAATCAATCCTTGAAAATTGACCCCATAGCCGTTTTTAGTCTTCTCAACATTTCCAATGGTTTGGATCTTGTGTTTGGGCCCCACAGAATTCAAAAACTAATATCCAATGGCTCACGCTTTTTTGCAGATATCTTGAGATTCAGGATGAATTAACGGCTGAAATTTGGATGGGTGGCCTAATTGATCATGTGAACATTTTCAACGGTTTGGATGTAGATTTAGGGGCTCGAATTTCGAGAAAAATTGAAAAAACTGAACTGGGCGTGATCCATGAATTTACTGTAGCTGGGCGCCTCTTATTTTCTCCCTCTTATTTGGAAATGCATCATGAGGCCTCTTCTTCAAAATAGAGCTTTTACCTCTATATATCTAAATTAAATAGAGCTAAAAACACATGTTAAACGCTCTTATTTTTTCAACTCTATTAAATTTAGACATTTAGACAATAAGAGCTTAACATTTAGACATGCCAAACATGCACTAAGTCAATCCAAATTTGTTCCGCATTGAATTGGCTGTTTGATGCCCCCTACACAATGTGTGAGGGAGCTCTTTACCTTGCATGTGTGAATTGAGATTAGGGGGGAGGAAAAACCTCGAGATGTTGTCACCACTAGCAGCCTGCCGTGCACTACCCCACATACAAGATAGGTTGCCTGCCGGTGATAGGGCAGGACCAATGGGTTTTTTTGACAGACAGAAATTCCGCACACGTAAATTGTTCTTATCTTGGCATATTCATGTCCTTCTAATTGGTCCCTTATCTAGGATTTGAAAAAAAAAAAAAAGTGAAAAAAGTGGACAATTGGGTATAAGCATACAAAACCCGACTCACCGAATGACTCACTAGAATGGGCGCCCACTTGTGTAATCATAGTGAGGTTGCCTTGCTTTTAGCAAGCTCAGTTAACTATTTTAACTCGGCACTCCTTGAGTCAAGTTGGTTGCGCCAAGCGAGGGCAAGTCTAGTCTAGTTTCTAAATTATGGTACATGCCATCGTGAAAGAGGCAGATTAGGGGTTTTGCCCATACGATATAACCCATGGATAACCCTGCCTAGTGGCCAAAGTTAAGAAATTTGCCTACACGTTGCCCATACCAAGGACAATGACAAAATTGCTCAAATTTATCTAATTTAAAAAGTGCCCCACTCCCACATCCTTTTTAGAAAAGAAATATATTTATGTAATATTGCACAGTTGGGCATTTTACCCAGTAAAAATGCAATCTCAACTTTCATAATCAGGTGGAGTTATCCATCATAATCAGGTGGAGTTATCCATCGCCGTCGGACAATTTAATGGTGCTCACTCCTCGTCTCCTCGGAGACATCCGATAAAATTGTATTGGTGCTCATTCCTGCCTGAGTCCTGTTAATCCACAGGACCCCTCCTTCCAACATTTATATTTTTTTGGCTTTCTTGCAAAGCATCTTTGTAGTTTTGTTTACGCCAGAAGATGCTTCCCTTTTTTCTTTTTTTTTTTTTTCCTTTTTTCCTTTTTAGCATATCATAAGCTAACTTTTAGAGAGGTCTTTTATGTACTGTCACCTTTATAGTGATGGATTTGTCCATGTCCTTACCAAAATGGATTTATTTACCTACACCAAAATGGATTTATTTACCTACACATACTTGAAAGTGAGAGGTGGTTAGAGATTTTGTTGCTTTATGCAAAATTACAAACTTACTCTACAATTTCTGATGACTTTTTACTTTATACGATTTCGCATATCGATTTTACTATAGCCTTTATTAACATTGTTTTGATTGATCATCTGTAACTGTGCTCCCCCAATCATTTTCGCTCCCCTCTTCCTCTTGCAGACTTCTCTGCTAATACACAAGCCTGTTAGTTTCGATAGAACTTCTATTGGGAATCTTGGGTATTGCTTTTCATTGGATATCGTGGTTTTGCATAACCATAAATTGTAAAAGATCAGTCTCGATCCTCTTCTCTGTCGTCTTTGCAAAGGTAACTAGTGAATTGATCATTTTGGACTTGTAGTTGTAGGTGGGTCATACGATTTATGTAGTTTAAATTTGTGTCGAAATATGATTTTTGTATTTTGGGTTGGGATTTTGTGTTAAAGTATGATTTTTGTAGAAAATGAGGGTGTTTATTTTGAGCTTGCTAGATTTCAATAGATGGACTCAAATGAAGTGTGACAAAAACATGCGAAAACGAGTAATTGATTTACTGCTCAAATGAAGAGGTAAAATGGAGCGCGAACTCTTCTTTGATCCTAATTTCAAGAACCCCATTCTTCAATTGAAGGAGGGAAAATAATTAGTGTCTGATGCCTAGCTTCCCTCTTTGAGAAAAATGGAGAAGGAACGCTGGAGAAGCATATCTCATTAGAGGAGCAAAATGGAAGGGGATGGTGATAAATGGAGAAGGAATGTTAGAAAACAAAAATGAAAATATAAACAAGAAGGCCCTTGTTTACTTTTCAAGAAACCACTTTGCGATATCATATAAATTATATGGGATATCACATAAAGTTATCTTACGATATCACAAAAATAATAATATAATAACATTTTCTAACAATCATGGGTATACTAGTACGGAGAACGTAACAGAACGTGTAAGTAAATAGATCAACTTTAATAAGGGCAAGATAAAATCCACCACTAAATGTGACCGTATAAGAAAAAAAAAAGGAAAAGCCCTTTACAATATACTTTTCTCTAGCAAATACTCATACCCACACCCTCTCCAATCCCTGGTTATTTTTGCAAACTAGGTACCCCGTCGCTGATCTACCAATGCATTGGCATTAAATCATGAATTCATCAATTATATATATACATATGTATATCTGGAAAATCATCATCATCATCATCATCATCGAAGCTTTGTCCCAACTATATAGAAAATATTCATATATTTGTGCATATAAGTGTGGTTGTGTAAAATATGCCAATATAACCATCATGCACCTTCTCGAGGATCTATACAGTTCAAGTACCGGTTAATGATTACTAGCTAAAAGGTTGGAAATTCTAATTGACTCATGCCTATTTGTGTGCATGAAATGCATGGTAATTCATAATAAAATAACCTCCAAAAAAATAAAGTATTAAAGGAATAAGGGGTGAAGGAAATAAAAGTTACCAACATGGATAGAACCTAGACCTTTCCTATCTTCGAACTACTAGGGTGATGATTGATATTTGTTTTCCTTATCCACTAATTCAATTTCCATTAAAGGAGAGGTTATTGAATGGTTATTTTTGAAATTTCATTTTTAACCACGAATAGAAATAAAGTCTTTAGTCTAGTGACTTGAGAGAGTTCAAAATTAAAATGGCTATAGATTCAAACTTAATGAATCTAGATTTAGAAACCATTTTGATGATAAAGTCAAACCAGTCTGAATCATAAAACCTGGCAGTTAGACCCCCACCATTCATCATTTTAAGGTTTCTTTTGTCCCCATCACTTAAATTAATGAATCTAGATTAAGAAACCATTTTGATAATAAAAGTCAAACCAGTATGAATCATAAAACCTGGGAGTTCAACCCACCATTCAACATTTTAAAGAAATAACCACCCACCCCAACACCCACCCCCCCACCCCCACCCCCACCCCCACCCCTCTCCTTTGTTCTATCTTGTTATGGTTGAACACTTGAACCTTATAGTTGAACTAGCTCAAATTTTACCGCCACACTGCAATTGGATTTAAGATGTGAGCCCCACATGAAGTTTAGGGCTGGACTCTGATCCAGTTTCAAAAAACAACCTCATGTCTCAATTCCAAGTTATGAATGATAGACATTCCTATTGAACCCCATGTAATCAGAGGTGATTCAAATTTATTTATGGAAAATTAACAAATTCAAGTCACTGTTTGGTGCAAGGAAAATTTGGGTTGAGTGTTTAGTCAATTACACAAACCAAAGTATCTAAGAAAAAATATCAGCAGAAATATTTTATACAGGTTAATGACCATCCACAGGGATTCATTCTTATCCAGAATTGACCCAAAACTTCTTATCTCGTCAAATTCCTTCGCCTATAAATCAGTCAAAGATGTCCTTATTTCTTATTTCCCACCCAGTTTTTGATCATGTGCCAAACAGGCCCATTAAAAAAAGAAAAAAAGAAGAAGAAGAAAAGAAAAGGAAGAAGAGAGCAAAAACTCCATCAGTTGAATCATCATCATCATCATCATCCACCATCATCATCATCAAAGCCTCCATCAGATGAAGAGAAAACTATAAACAAGAACTTGGGGGGCCTTTGAATTACAGTGATGTCGTATATACAACTTCAGTTAAAAAGTGGACCTTTGATCTGTAAAGATAAAACGTAAGCAAGACAGCTTTCGGAGATCGCACTAACAAAGACCACCCTTCCAAATTAACCCTGCACCTTGCAACAGTGCAAAGTTGAGATCAGCTCAAATCCAACGGCCAGCTTCTCCTCGACTGATTATCACATGCTCAAATTATGAATCCATAGTTTACAAGAACAATTGATTCATTGCATAGTGTGCCCTCCAAGGATGTAACAAGTCACATTGGAGTCACGTCCATGCCTTGATGGTGGACGTGGCCTAGGCCCATTTAATTAGAACTATATCTGACTCAAAATCTAAGTATATTATAACATATAATAGATGTTATACATTATTGATGAGTTAACTGTGCATATTCAAGAAGAAGTATCATGATGTATGTTATTTGAAAATGATATAGTATTGGTAGATAAATCAAGAGATGATATAAATGCAAAACTTAAAAGATAGCGGGGGGCATTAGAATCTAAAGGTTTTAAAATAAGTCGTACAAAGACAGAATAAATTGATTGCAACTTCAGCGGACAGCTGTCAAAATTGAAACCCATGAGATACCACGTAGGATTCTTTTCGGTACTTAGGCTCAATAATCAGTAAGGATGAGGAGATTGACGAAGATGTGGAGCATATGATAAAAGCTGGATGGCTGAATTGGAGACTAGCTTGTGGAGTGCATTGTGACAGACGAATGCCAATGAAATTAAATGGCAAATTTTACAGGACAGTGGTTAGACCAGCTATGATATATGGAGCAGAATGTTGGCCAATTAAGAAGACGCATATTCATTTGATGGATGTAGCGGAAATGAGAATGCTTAGGTAGATGTGTGGTAGAACTAGGAAAGATAAAATTAGAAATGAGCGCTTTCGAGAGCATTTAGGGGTAGCACCAATTGGGGATAAGATTAGAGAAACCCGTTTAAGATGGTTTGGGCATGTTGAGCGTAGGCCGGTAATGGTATCAGTGAGAAAAAGTTTGGCTACACAGATGAATGGCTCATCAAGAGATATGGGTAGGCCGAAAAAACATTGATGAAAGTTATTGATTTAGATTTGAAAAAGTTGAACTTATCGAAGGATTTAGCTCAAAATAGAACGGAATGAAGAAACATAATTCATGTAGCCGACCCCAACATGGTTGGGATAATGATGCATTTTTCGTATGATATATTATTTACGTATCACTTGGGTATAGGATATCTAGGTACTCAACTTGGACTCATTTATTAATCAAGTCCAAGAAGAGAATCCATATCCAGAATTTTCAGGTTGGGCCCTTGCTAACCAGGAAATCAGGTGTCCATTAAAGGGGGAGTATCCAACACTAACTTTGGATGGACATGGATGCATTTCCTAATTCACATGTGGGCAGAGGAGAAAGTTGGAAAGGCCCCCCAGAGTCTTGACGTGGTAAGGCAATGGGTAGAAAGGAAATCAAGTAATCAACCCATCAAGCTGGTTTCTGACTTTAGCATTTTCTTCCATAGCATTAGTTTGCTGGTTCTACCAGAGATCTAAGACGCACACTCAGCTTGAAGCTGAAATAGAACTTGCTAATGAATGCTTTCAGAAACACCAAAATAATCATTACAGGGCGATGGAATAATGCTGCTAGAAAGCAGTTATGAACCAACAAATAGAATGAGGGTATTGTGTCAATGAAATTCACCTAGACTCTTCTCTAGACTCTTCATTCGAGGTTGAAGTTAGAGCCGTTAGTTTCCCAAATGATTCTTTGGCATCGCCAAAGAAGTCTTTCAATTTATCTGTTGGGTTTGACTCAAAAGGTCCTTATTGGGCCTGAGTGGAGGGCCCAGATAATTAGGGTTAGCATTATATATATTCTCTCTTAGATGTTTTTTGTTCTAGGGCAACCAAGAGAGAAACACAACAAGAGAAAAGGGAACACAAAGAGAAAGCACTGTAAGGGGGTGAGAGAGAGATTTCTTGATAGTGAAATCTTTGTGCCCATGGACGTAGGCAATCTAGCCGAACTACATAAATCATTGTGTCTTCTGTGTATGTGATTGCTTGTTGTTTTTCCTCGTTGTAGTGTGTGCTTGGCTAGATCCAGATCTAACATTATCAAGCAAAGCTTCCAGTTCCTCTTGCATTGGAAGCTGAAATTAAACTCCACAACAATTAAAAAGCAGAAAGATACCTGACCTAATTTGAGATAAAAAGTGATGCGAAACTGCTGACGAATATCTCAGCCAAATAATAAAGACTGAATGATGAAAGCATTTTTATAAACAGGCCTGCTATCTTGAAACTGCAATATGATGAACCACTTCAACAAACTCGTGTTCTCAATGAAGATGAACCGTCACTGTTCAATTTGGATTCAGTTAATTGATTGGTTAGACAGTTGGTTAGTCTTAAATTTGCATTATTGGGGGCATTTGCTATGTCAGTTCCCCTAAACATTGTTTCAATCTCTATGGGCATGTTTTTGTAGCAAGATCCACAGAAAAGTTGTGGAAAAGATTCTTCTTTTCCATGCTTGTCACTTTTTTCATAGTTTGGTCCCCCAACGTTCCCATGAGGAAAAATGACAAAAAAAAACTAACTTGTAGCGATGCCACAGAAAATCATTTCTTGTTCTTCTTGTTTTTTTTTTCTTTTTGGTGTGTCTCTGTGGGTCTCCACAAAAAAGAAAAGTCTGCATAACTACTTTTCTGCGGATGTTAGATGAGCGTGCACTATGGGTTCCTACAGTTTAAGGTGCATTTAGGGGTGTCCAATCTTGAGATATTTGCACTGTTTCAAACTTTATCCTCATAAGTTGTTATATTGATGATTATACAAATGCAAAGGCATAATGTAAGGCCTGATGTTTCATAATCAATAACTATTGTCATCCTAATTAACTTATTGTGATATTCATCAAGTGCTGAAAACCATGCAATAATCGACCTTCCTCCATAAAAAAGTTTTTCTTTAGAGTTCTAGGACTCGTGATAAAGATCCATTTAAGTTTAGTCTCCTTCATAATCTCATCATCAAGTTAGTCTTATCTCATCAATTTGGACTTGGCTTTTAAGAGTTCTACAACAGAACTAAAAAGTCATGACATTTACAACCTACCTCCTCAGGACTTAGGAGCAAGGAGGTAGGGTGTGGCCAGTGCTCTCTTCCATCCTAGAAGCATTATCTAATCCAATAAGCAGCAAAAAGAGATTTTTTCCATATTTCATCTATTTCCTAAACAACAAAACTCAAAGACTATCCTTACATATAAATATAGTATTCATTCTTACCAATTAAAAAAAATCTAAATAGCCATTGTCAGCCAAGGATTATCATCCGAGCCTCAGTCACCATACATAAGTTGGTTGTGGTGGTGTGCCTCTATCCCCCTATGTTCCCATCCCCATGTGGGCCTCACAACTGCTTGAAGTTAAGAGATCTCAAAACTTAAGACATTCCTATGGAAACTCACCCCAATGACATCTGAAGTAGCGAGTGCAGCTTGTTATTTTCCTACATATTATTTGGTTAAAAGAAGTTTAGGCCACGCACTAACAGAATAAATTTTGGTGTGGATAGGGATTAACAAGATGCAGTAGTTTCATGAAGCAAAGGGCCAGAGAGAGACATTACAACAAGTTTGTAGCCATATCTAAATGCAGTAGCAGATCGCAGCATGCAATATCGCTTAAATACTGTTGTTTGTATCTCCTTCTCATCCTGTTTAAATTAGACGACCTAATAAGGTCAGTGATGCATTAGAATTAGAACAATGATTAAAGAGACTAAATGCTATACAATGACAATCTTGGTAATAGGTATGCTTAATAACAGAAACGATTGGTTGATATGATAAAATAAAGCATGGAACTTCACGTAAAAACAAAAGGAAAACCAAAAAAGATAATTATATTGATATTAAACAACTGGAGGAACCCAACTCCATGGCAGTAGAAACAGATCAAGTAAGCTTCTGTGGGTGACATCATTCATGTTCAAAGTATCTTTCTTGTACATTAGCGTTGTCACTAAGTGCTCGTACGATTGGGGCAGTGAAGACAAAAACAATAGTGCTTTGTCTTCTTCCCCGAGCTTGACCTCAATGCTCAATAGTTGTACCACAAGCTTATTGAATTCATTGAGATACTTTGACAACCGTGATCCTTTTGCCATCTTCAGAGAATATAACTGTTTTTTTTTTAAAACAGTTTATTTGTTAAGGACTTAGACATGTACAAGCTCTCTAACTCTTTCCATAATTCGAGAGTAGTGTTAATCTCCATAACGTTGTAGAGAATGTCATCGTGGAGGGTGACTTGGTCAACGGTCTCTACAAGTTAGCAGGAGGTACAGTTACAGGTGGAGCAGTTATAAGGAAAAAGGAAAAGTTAGCTAAGGTGGAGTTAGGTGGAAAATTAGAAGATGGTGCAACAGACATTTCCAAGAAAGCCATTAACAGAGAACCTAAACTGCAAGAACACCAGGTTAAAAGCAAAGTGCAGCAGATCCTCAATACAATGGCCTCAAAGAAAAGTGCAGTCGAAAGGAGGATTACCTTTGCTTTAATAGGTGAAGGTGAGAAGTCATCATGTTGCAAGGATGCTAGCAAGGATAGTAACAAATGGACTGGATCACTTCGGAAAACTAAGATGGTGTTTGGAAAGTTGACGAAGGAGAAGTTCAAGCCACGCTTCGACTTGGTCATCACACCACATTAATAAGAATATGGGTGCGCCGCCAGCTAAGGGGGTGCAGGAACCGCGCTCGATCGTAGCGGGTGCGAAGGTGTACCTTTCAGCGAGGTACGGGAGATCTCAAGTCAGGTCAAACTTGATTTACATTGGACAATACTGAGATTGTCGATGCAGGAGCAGTGCTTGGTTGAAGCGCGCACTGATTCGTATCTTTCAGCAAGGTACGGAAAGACGAAGATATTACCAATTATCTCAAGGTGGCTCAGGGGATTTGAGGAATCCAAGCCAATGTGGAGATTGTTGGGTTTTGTCTTGTATTCCAGTTTAGCAGAATCGGTTGCCTAGTTTAGCCAGAATCGAGGCTCAGGGCTAGGGGTATTTTAGACATTATGTATGGGTTTTTTTTTGTGGCCAAGAAAATGGATTAGGGCCCGGGAAGTGTAACATTCCAACTCAACTTAATCTCGTTTAGCGATTAATTAATAACACATTAGTTGTTAATCATGTTTTGACGTTGTTTTGGTTTTGTTCTGAGTCATAGATAGGTAGTTGGGTTGAGTTTAACTTGGATTAGGTAAGCATGAGCCTTTTTCGTAATTTTAGATTTTGTGAGACGTTGTCATTCATGTATCATCTTGGCATCAACACATGTATTTCATTATGCTCGTCAACTTCCGTAACTGACTCGTATGCATTCGATTTCATTTGCTTCCGTTAGACCCTTATTTGACTTGAACTGTCATTAGTATTAGCTCTTGGGCTTTTTTTCCAATTTTCTCATTCTTATCTTTATATAAATCAACATGCACCGACCTTCACTTGTAGTTCACTCTTCTCTCAAGGTTCCTCTCTTCTTCTTTCTTCTTCAACGATCAAGCAAAAAAAAAAAAAAAACGTGGGTGGGGGGTGCACTTAAGCCCTTGATTCATCTCTTGTGTAGGTTAAGGTAATCTTGGATTCTTGATTTTCTTCTTCCTCTTCTTCACGCCAGTTACACAATCACTCACGTCTCTCTCTTCCTTCCTTTTCTGCATGCATGGGGGATTAGAAGAGTGTTTGAACGTGTAATTTGGGCCTAAGGACAACTGCTCGCGTATTAGAACTAAATTGAGGCAAGTATAAGCATGATTTGATTGAACATATGTTGGTATATGGTGATTGTTCTTAGTCTCTTGTCCGTTTGTACATGGGTGTTGTGCGAATTATAGCACTTTGCCTTTATTATCGTCTTCATATTGGTTGTTTTCGTGAATGCAAGTGTTCAATTTAGCACAACCGTTTTGTAATAGGGCAGGCTGTCCGACCGATAGAGCTTCAGAGCCGACCGGTCGGGCGCTCCCAGAACCGAAATTTGATTGGTTGGACGTCCCAACCAACCGATCGGTTCTGAAGTGCTCTGCTTCATAAGATTCAGTCTGAGCATTGACAACTTTTGTATTCATTTCTATTCTTCTCTCTTTCACACTAACCAAGAAACCTTGTAAGCTATATTCTCGGGCCCCTGATGTCACAACCCGAGCCCAGGGACCGGGGGTCAGAGAAAGTCTAACCAATGACACACGTACTCCCGTGCATGCACGCCTGAACCCTGTCCAAGCATACACACACAAGGGATCAATCACACGTGCAAACAACTGTACGCGGAAGCTGTACGTATCAAGGCATACCATAATATATCAAAAGATACAAAAGATCATGAACTGATAACAAGAACAATTTACAAGAACGTATGATACAAAAAATGGGGCTTACAACTATCAAATACAATTATCAAGCCCACAGTACAAGTCACAGCAGAAATCCCCTCAATAGACTCCAATTCAATGAATGGGGAGAACAAAATGATGCAAACCGTACTCTGGAGGATGGTGGATCAAGTCCACTCCTCTAGGCCGGAGGGGGCCTCGCGAGCCTCTCCTGGAGTCGGGTCGACCGACGCAGGATCGGGAGAGGGATCTGAGCCTGCAACACACGAAGACAACTAATAAGTACAACGACTTAGCAAAGTATAAGCAACAAGAAGATAACACAAATTGTGTCTAATCATGAGTAATAGTCACAGTGCAAGATCCATAGAAATCATGTTCGTATACTAAGCAAATATGCAAATGAATAAGCATGCTGTAAGAATCATAAACAGATAACAGTCAAAGTGGCTACTACATTGGCCATTTTCTCCCTTTCGAGAGCAGTCGGGATGAGAACACCAGCGACCGGGCCAGGGTACGCATGGGTCTCTAGTTCCCGGGGTCCGGAGTCCCAGGACAGATCACTCTGCAGAGGCAAACACATAAACTAAACCAAAGTTAACCCGGTCGGGTATCCTAAGGCTGAGGCTCTGTAGTGCCATATAACAATCACAATCAAATCAGATGATGCACCTCGATCAATCAATCATATCAGATCACATACCACATACAGATTTTACATATCACGCTGAACAAACAATAGGAAGTGCATCGCATATACTGATACTGAATGTACATAAACTGATACTGATACTGAAAGTACATAAACAATACAAGAGGTGCTGACTCACAATCACTGACTCATAACTGATGCAAGTACTCCAGTGGAGCAACGGTAAAACACAATAATAGAATGGTCCCGCCCGGGCTTCGCTCTGGGGTTGCTGCATTTCCTACAGAATCGAGAGGTCCAGCGCAGAACACATAAGAGGGCACAACCGAAATCAATATGCTCAACAATTCAAAGTACTTATACGAATCAAGGTCAATTACAAGCCAATCCTACACTAATTATCCAGTGTTTCTAACCGTGCATGTTGATGTAGTTTTAAGTTGTCCGATGCATTATTGTCTAGTGTTGCAGTGTCTGGAGTGTGCATCGAAGTCCCTTAAACCAACACCCATGGGGAGGTGCTAAACAACTGGATAACAAGCATGAATGATTCACAGCCCTCGAGATCATTCATGTCATTCAGACATTCCATTGGGCATGTTCAGGTTCGCTACATTCTAACATGAAAGTCATATACGGTCTTTTGCTTAAACCTAGTCCTTTTCATTCAATTCTCAGGGCTCACGGTGTAGCCGTAGGTGACCTTTCGGCTTAGCCGAAGCATCTTACGGCTTAGCCGTAATATGCACTGCGGCTGAGCCGAGGTTGCCCAAAATGTCCATCCGGATTTACGGCTCAACCGTATTTTGCTCTACGGCTCAGCCGTATCCTGGTCCACCGCTTAGCCGTAGGACAATGTACGGCTTAGATCAGGCTGGGCCGTAGAAGAATGGCAATTTGCCAACTCTCAGTTAATTTCAGATAACAGTCTGTATTGTTCTACGGTTAGGGTTACGGCTGGGTCTCGGCTTAGCCGTAAGCCATTTTACGGCTTAGCCGTAGCACATTTCACTGCTTAGCCGTGAGTGCACGGAGTCATTTTTCTGGAATTGTTACAGACATACAGAAAGTGTACAGAACGACTGGAAATGAGGAGCTAACAGTAAAATAAGCTCAATAGGGCTGTCTAACACTGAGAAACACAATGAAGAATCAAAACACAACAATCGAATCCAAATCAATCGGTGTTCATACAACTTGGGCTTATACTTGCCTTACGAATGGAAATCACGTCGTTGCTTGGCTCAGTCCACCGGGAAACACACACGAATTGGCTCCTTTCTTCCTCCCTCGAGCAATAGACACAGAGATGGAGAGAAGAGGAAGAGAGCTGACGAGAGAGAGACGAACTGGAGAGAGACAGAGACGATCGAAAGAAAGAAATGGAGTTGGTGAGATATTTATAACTTAATTTGAGTCCAAATTGCACTTAAGTCCAAACAGTTTACACAAATATCAGTTTGAGTCAGATGATGATCCAACAAGAGCAAACGGACTCATTCGGACCCAAGACAGTTACGAAAATCGACAAGCTCAACGAAATACACGCGATGACGTCCGAACGACGCAAAACTGACAAGGTCAATCAAAAACCAAAATTACGAAAAAGGGCTCGAACTATCTGGACCAAGTCAAACTCAACCCAAACAATCTCTCCAAGACTCAAAGCCAAAGAAAAACAAAATCAAAACACACTTAGCGACAAAATCGCACGCGATTACTCACTAATCCGAATCAACTCGGGTCGGAGTGTTACACCTGACTCGTGAAGTATGTAAGGAAGTCTTCCAGAGATCTCCAATAAAAAGTAGGTATGTATTGGACTTGATAGGGCCTGCACATTAGAGATTGGCAGTGACCCTTGACTTGCCCAATGGAACATGAGTATCACATGAATGGTCTTAAGGGCTGTGACATGTTCATGTGAGAGTTGTTCAGTGTTAAGCACCTCCTCATGGGTGTTGATTTAAGAGACTTCAATGCACAGTTAGGATATAATGCAACACTAAACAACAGTGCGTCGGATAGCTTAAAACTACATCATCATGCACGGTTAGAAATACTGGATAACTGGATTAGGGTTGGCTAGTAAAGAATCTTGATTCGATTGAATATTGGCTTGCATGGCATTTTGTATAATGGGCATCGACCTCCACTCTTTTGTATGATTTGTTACAATATCCTTGTTATGTCCTATGATATGGTAAGTTCGATTCGTATGATCTGCTCGATATGTTCCCTTTAACTTGAGTTTTGTATGTATGAGTTGGAGATATGCACGTATGATATGTGTTTGATATGATTGATATGCACTCTTAACTCAAGTTCTTGTAATAGTTGATTCTATATAGTCAAGCACTACTCAGCTTCAACCTTAGGATATCTGATGGAGTTGAATTTAGCGTAGTGTATACGGCCTTGCTGCAGTGAGTTTATGTCTTGGGGCTTCCGGACCCTAGGAAACCGAGACCCATTCGTACCCTGGCCCGGTCGATGGTGACCTCAGTATGTGTGTCCCTAACAAGGGAGTATAGGGCAAATGTAGTAGCCACCTAGTATATACATGTCATGTCTTCATTGATTCTGAAAATATGCTTCATTTGAATGTATAACTGCTTAGTATACGAAACTGAAATTCTACAATTTAACCACTGTTACTTATTCTATTAGATACAACATGTGTTAATTTGTTATTGCTTATGCTTTACTGAATCGTTATATTCATGAGTTGTCCTTGGTGTTGCAGGCCCAGATCCCTCGACCGACCCCTCGTCGATTAATCACACTCCAAGAGAGACCCCAGATGCCCTATCAGGGTTAGAGGAGTGAATGTGATCCCTCTATCAGAGCGCAATAACGTCATACATGCACATAGGTCTTCCTGATGTTGGGATCTTATGAGATTTTGGGTTTTTGGTGTATTCATGATCTTGACAAATCCATGTATGTGTATTTTGATTCGTTTTGTATAACTTTGACTTTCTGTAATCTTTTGTATAACAATCATTTTGTTCTTCTGTATTTCTTTGTTATGTTGGATACCTACAACTTCGGCATACATGTATTGACACGTGTAAAATTCCCTTATGTGCGTGCACCTAGACCGGGTCAAGTGTATATGCACGAGAGTACATGTGTCATCGGTTAGGTTTTTACTAACCCCCGATCTCCTGAGCTTGGGTTGTGATAGGAAGTCCAAGTCGGGTTGGGTCAGTTCGACTTGACCCATGGTGTAGCTGCCCAGAAGATCTCAGGGCAGGTTCGGGTTAGGTTAGCCTGACCGGTGGAGCAGCCCAGACAAGTCACAGAGCAGGTCAATTCCGGGTGTTGGGTTGGGTCAGTTCGACCTGGCCCAAGGAGAAAGTAGCCTAGTTCAAGGGAAGGTTAGGTCGGGTCAAGGTCAAGTCGGGTTGACCTGACTTGTCGCAGCAAAGCTTAGGCAGCACAGGTACAGGCGGAGTCAAGTTAGGTCTGACCCGACCCATTAGCAGCAGAGCCCAGAGAGCAGTTTAGTTCAGTTTCGGGTCAGGTGAACCCGACCCGGGTCCATTTCATAAGCCCAGTAGAACAGCAGTGACGTTAGCACCGGTCAACAGGCAGGTTTGACCAGACTCAATGGCTGCAATTGTTTCTGTAATATCTTGGCCGTCTAATGTCCAATCGGAGATCCGTTTGAGCCTACGGACTCGTTGTGAGGAGATCTATGCGTACGTGGAAGAAGATGGGCAATTCAACTGTCAGCATGGATGCTTGACTAATTGGAATGTAGAAACTTATTTTTGTAATATCGAAGCCATCCGGAGTCGGATTTCAAATCCGTTTCTTCCACCGTGCTCACGGTGACGAGATCTATGAGGCAGACAAAAGATATTGGTAGTTTGATGGGTAGAAAATCGGGAGACTGAAGAAACTGACAGATTCATGATGAAAGCAATGGATTTAAGCATCACGAACCAGGTTGAAGTATTTGATAGAGAAACGACTTCAGGAATTGGCAAGGAAGAGTGTTAGACTCCGTGACACATCAATGATTGAAAAGTGTTACTTAATGTCATGAATAGTAGATTGCTCCGAGAACTTTGATGGAAAGCTCAGATCCGCATCGACGAGATCGGGAATAAGCAACATGCCAAGAAAGCTTGGATTCGAATGACGAGGAATCACTTTCAGACATTACAGGTCTGGATTGGGTTGACGATTCATGGAATTAGGATTCAGATTCTTTCTATCATATGTTCACGTAGATATTGGTTTGATGCAAATAACTCTCATTGTTGATGGATTTGTTCTTATGGGGGAGAATGCAACTGTTGAGCATTTGAGATAAGAGCAGTAGAGATCCAGGTGTATGATGATGTTATTCAAACCCTAATGGATGTGATATATGTTCTTGGTTTACGAAGAAATTGGATTTCTTTGTGTGCCTTAGATTTCAAAGGCTGCAAGTGCACTGTAGCGGGTGGAGTTATGAAGGTGGAAAATGGAACACTGGTCATCATGGAGGGTGAGATGGTCAGAAATCTCTACAGATTGATAGGGGATGCTTTTTTAGGTAAAGCAGTGAATGAGACAACTAATAACAGGGGAGGAAATCTATGGTTTAGTTGGAGTTAGATGTGACGGATCATCAGAAGATGGATTGATGGATTTTCGATGATATCATCTACGGAAATCCAGGAAGACTTAAACGGAGATGATTTTCTCGGGAAAAGGGTAGTCTTGTTCTTGTCTGAGTAAGCCAGTTTAAGCATTGAGTTATACTTAACCTGCATGTACTGTGCCTAACTCACCAAAATAGGCTAGAACAGGACAGTTGCAGATTTGACGGAAAGAACACCGGGATGGAGAGAAAAGGAAGGATTCACAAGGTACCAGTGAGATCCGAATTGGGGAGGTCTTCAGTTTTGTCTTGACGGATGGAAGTTAGGTTCATTGTGTTGCAAGGATACATGCATATGGCAACAAATGGAGAGCACTTTGGAGGTTCAAGATGGTGGTGTTGAAGTCAAAGGAGGCAACTGTAGGAAGTCTCAAGTTGGTTTGGACTTGATCAGCACTAGATAATACTGAGATTTTCTATGCATCCAAGCTAGGAGTGCAGGTGCCATGTTAGGTCGTAGCGTGTGCAGAGGCGTATCTTTCAGCGAGGTACGTGAAGTGCTGGTTCAACATGTTAAGTGTTGAAGAGAGAAGACTACGCCATCGGTGTAGTGACGTACCCTTCAGCAAGGTGCATGAAGACATTACCGGGTATCTTAGGGTGGCTTTTAGGATTTGCGGAATCCAAGCAAAGATGGAGATTGTTGGGTTTTATCTTGTATTCCAGTTTAGCTGGATCAGTCGTCTGGTTTAACCAGAACCGATACTCAAGGTTAGGCGTATTTTAGTCATTATGTATGGATTTTCTTGTTAGCCAAGAAAGCAAGATCTATATATATTGATGTACTGTAACCCTAAATCTTGATGGGGATTGAGATGTGATCATAGTAGATGAGTTCTCTCCTCCTGTGGACGTAGACAAGATTGCCGAACTACATAAAATTACTGTGTTCATGTGTGTGATTGCTTGATGGTGTGATTGCTTGTGTTCATCGTGGTTGATCCGTTAATCGCGGATATTTCCATTGCACCACTTTTCCCAACAGTCGACAGGCCTTGGAAGCTTCTTTTCTTTTGAATGAGACCAAGTGCCCTGGCACCAAGATGCTGGTGGAACTTCAATACATTGATGAGTGCTCACAAGCCACAAGGTTGCAGATGTGCTAGTATAATAGAGGGTCAATGTTACAACCCGTGTAACACCCCGACCCGATTTGATCTGGATTAGCCGCTAATTCTTGATGATTTAGTTGCTAATGGTGATTTGTTCTTGTGTTTGTTTGGTTTCCGGTTCTGGATAGGTAGTTGGGTTGAGTTTGACCTGGT
The DNA here is from genome assembly GCA_037013555.1 of Sextonia rubra. NCBI lineage: Eukaryota > Viridiplantae > Streptophyta > Magnoliopsida > Laurales > Lauraceae > Sextonia > Sextonia rubra. The sequence continues at coordinate 8,871,423 of JASUAD010000010.1, forward strand.
TTAGGTAGACATAAGCCCTTTTTCGTAATTTGTTATTTTGTGTGATGTCGTCATTCATGCATCATCTTGGTATTGACGCGTGTCTTTTGTTATGCTTGTTGATTTCCGTAACTACGTCATTTACCAAATATGTCATTTGTTTCCGTTAGACCCGCAATTAACTTGAACTGGAATTAATTGGAACAATTGGACTTCCTTGCAATTGGCCTTGATATTTATAAGCCACTGACTCTCTCTCTTTCTCAGTTCTGCTCTGTCTCTCTCTCGTTCTCGAGACTTCTTCTCCTCCTCGTTCTTCCTTGCTTCTGTTGATCAAGTCAGGGAAAGCATCGGTGCGTGTACACGTTTGAGTATCATTCGCGTGTTTCAAGGTGAGTTGGAGTTCTTGCAGTGTTCTTCTCTTCCTTCTTCTTCCTCTTGTTCTCTTGATCGATGGGTATGGATCCTTACGGTTCTCGTTTCTGTTTTCCTTGCATGCATAGCGATTCGGAGCTTGTTGGTAGTGTGATTGAGCCCAAGGACAACAAGATTGTGTGTTAGACTCCATTTGAGGCAAGTATAAGCATAACTTGGATAAATCATGTGGGTATGTGTTTGATTAAGCTTAAGTAATGTATTCTTGAGTATGAATGTTGTTTACAGCCCATCTTGTGCTCATTTCCCTTCATTAGATGTGATTTAGCCTGTTTGTATGAGTTTCGATGATTCTGTAATCAGTTCAGAAACTGCTTCGTGTGTACCACGGCTAAGCCGTAACTCACCTTCAGCTTAGAATCCAGAGAGGGAAATTCCCAGTTTTCTTCTACGGCCAGGACACGGCTAAGCCGTATATTGTCTTACGGCTAAGCCGTAGCTCAGCCGTGACCCAGCCGTAGATCATTACAGGGTGCCTTCTTCTGAATGAACTGAAAGCAAGTAATTGGATAGACCTTCTACGGCCCAGCCACGGCTAAGCCGTAGAACAGCACACGGCTAAGCCGTAGAACAAAATACGGGTGAACTGAAATTGCGGATGAACAGTAAAGGGAACCGCGGTGGAGCCGCAGTGCATGTTACGGCTACGCCGTAAGATGCATACGGCTAAGCCGTAAGTTCACCTACGGCTAAGCCATGCCACCCTTGAGAAATGAATGAAATGATAGGATTAAGAAAGAGACTGATATGGCCTTCATGATAGAATGTAGATCACCTAGATTGGTCCAATGGTATGAGTGTATGACATGAATGATCTCGAGGGCTGCGAATCGTTCATGCATGTTATCCAGTTGTTTAGCACCTCCCCATGGGTGTTGGTTTAAGGGACTTCGGTGCACATTCCAGATACACTGCAACACTAGACAATGGTGCATCGGATAACTTAAAACTACATCATCATGCACGGTTAGAAACACTGGATACTTAGAATAGGATTGGCTAGTAACAGATCGTGATTCCTGCAAGATCATCTGATTGCATGGCATATTGATTTCGGTTCTTGTCCTCTTATTCGCGTTCTACGCTGGGGCACACGATTGGATATTTCTAGCTCTGTCCATGGTACATCCCGGGTGGAATAGCGATCTTGCATGTTCGATCTTACTCATCAGTTCTTTGGTTGGTTTGTTATTTGTTCAGTTATCTTGTTGGTTTGTTATTTGTTCAGTTATCTTGTTGGTTTGTTATTTATTCAGTTATCTTGTTGGTTTGTTATTTATTCAGTTATCTTGTTGGTTTGTTATTTGTTCAGTTATCTTGTTGGTTCGTTATTTGTTCAGTTATCTTGTTGGTTTGTTATTTGTTCAGCTAGATATGGTTATGGATATATGTTTAACAAGACATGCACGTCACGTCTGATGAGATACATGTTCAGTTATGCAAGTTCTGATAAGCACATTATGATATGCCTGTTCCGATAAGATATATGTTCAGCTATGTCCGTTATGACATGCATGTTCTTGTATTTGATTGACTCGCTATAGTCCGGCACTACTGAGCCTCAGCCTTAGGATCCCGACGGGGTGACTTTGGTATAGTGTGTGTTTACCTTACTGCAGAAGGTCGTGTCTTGGGGAATCCGGACCCCAGGAAACCGAGACCCATCTGGCCCATGGTGTTCTCATTCAGTTTATCAGATCCCTACTTTGGGAGCATATGGCGTATGTAGTTGCCAACTAGTATGTACATGTTATGTTACTTACATTGATTCACAGAGCATATGTTAATTTGAATGCACAACTGCCTAGATTACTGCATTGACATGTTATGATTATCTATGTCTTTTATTCTGTTAGAGACCACACGTGTTAACTTGTTACTGCTTATACTTTGCTGAATCGTTGTATTCATGAGTTGTCCTTGGTGTTGCAGGCTCAGGTACCCTCGACCGTGTTCTTGTCGGTCGTCAGTTTGTTTGGGAGACTCCAGCTGTCTCTTCAGGTTCGCGGAGTGGGTGTTATCCCTCCATCAGAGCGCGACTGTTCTCTGCATGCATGCATATTGTTCTCCTTTCATGTCATTGATTGTACTCATATGCTATACATTGTGATTGGATCCAGATTTGCATGTTCAGACCTTTATGTCAGTCTTTGGGTATTATTTCCCTTGTTCGCATGTGCCTCGTGTTGCATGTTGATCTTTGTAGCTTCCGCATACATGTTTGCACGTGTGTTTCCCTTGTGCGTGTGCATCTAGACCGGGTCTAAGTGCATATGCACGGGAGTGCGTGTGTCGCTGGTTAGGTTTTTGCTAACCCCCGATCTCCTGGGGCTCGGGTCGTGACAACCCGAGCCCAGAGATCGGGGGTTAGCGAAAAGCCAAACCTGTGACACACGTACTCCCGTACACGTACATCCAAACCTAGTCCAGATGCACACACACAAGGGATCTAACACGTGCGAAACAAACGAACGCGGAAGCTGTAAATATCATAGCAAGCAACAAAGAAATAGCGGAAGCCAAAACAAATGCGGAATGGAAAAGACAAAGATAAATACAAAACTCTAAAACCAGATATAAATCCGAGTATACGACAAAATCAAGATGTACAAATATACAGAGTGACAAAGTCTGAAGTACAAAATACACAGCTCCAAAAACCAAAACCCAAAAGCCACGGAAAATATACATGTACGCACTCGGCAGAGGTGATCAGGCCCACTCTGCCAACCCGGAGGGTGCCTCTACGCTCTGCCCAAACGAACGCGGAAGCTGTAGATATCATAGCAAGCAACAAAGAAATAGCGGAAGCCAAAACAAATGCGGAACAGAAAAGACAAAGATAAATACAAAACTCTAAAACCATATATAAATCCGAGTACACGACAAAATCAAGATGTACAAATATACAGAGTGACAAAGTCTGAAGTACAAAATACACAGCTCCAAAAACCAAAACCCAAAAGCCACGGAAGATATGCATGTACGCACTCGGCAGAGGTGATCAGGCCTACTCTGCCAACCGGAGGGTGCCTCTACGCTCTGCCCTGCAGCCTCTTCGACCGCCGAGGAGTTGGGCAAGGGATTTGTGCCTGCAACACCACAGACAACGCAGTGAATACAACGATCCAGCAAATATAAGTAACGGGGACGAAACACTCATAGTATCAAATTGAATAATGACAGAATATTAATTACAGAGTTTCATATTAGTATACTAAGCAATATTGTGCATAGAAGTAAAGCATGATAAGTGAATCAAAGCATAAAAATACTGAACTAAGTGGCTACTACGTTAACCATATTCTCTCCAATAGAGAGCAGAGCAGAGCAGATGAGAACACCACTGACCGGGCCAAGGGTACAAGTGGGTCTCGGTTTCTTGGGTTCCAGGGTCCCAAGACAAAGCGACACTGCAGTGATACAGAGATACAGAGATCTAAGCCAGAGGTAACCCCGTCGGACATCCTAGGGCTGAGGCTGAGTAGAGCCAGACTAATACCAATCAAATCAAATCCAACAGAAGGGAGATTATCTGCTTTGGACTCACCGATGACAAGGACCGGATCTTATCCTCACGTATTAATCTCTGGGCAGAGCCACCAGGGAATACCCAATAAATCAGAGATATACAAAGCCAGAGATATACATAGCATAACAGAAATACAGAGCATAGCATAGATTAAGTCAAAGCACAGCATAGATCAAAGCTTAGTGCGGAACGAAGAATAAAACAGATATACATGACGAAAGCAAAATGACCTCGTAATGCATAGACATAGATTTGCAGAACAGAGGGCAAAACTGTAAACAATATGCAATGCATCTCAGATTAATACGGAATCAAGGTTAATTACAAGCCAGCCCTAATTTAGTTGTTCACTGTCACGAACCATGCATGTTGATGTAGTTTTAAGTTATTCGATGCACCGTTGCCATCCAAGTGTTGCAAAGTAATCCTCGCGTGCACCGAAGTCCCTTAAACCAACACCCATGGGGAGGTGCTTAACAGTAATCAACGCTCACATGAATAAGTCACAGCCTAACAGACTATTCATGCGGTCCAAAGAGTCCATTGGGCAGGTTTACATGGGTGGTTAACATGTATTTTAGCCCTACAAAGTCACACAATTATCTTAAGTTTTATTTCAGATTTTCCAGGTCTTACGATTTAGCCATGGGTAACCTACGGCTTAGCCGTATACACTTTACGGCCTAGCCGTAACTTGCACTACAGCTTAACCGTGGTTCCCTTCATTACACAGCTAAACGGGTCATCTTCTACCTCTGATCTGATACATTTCACGGCTGAGCTACGGTGGAGTCCACGGCTTAGCCGTAGCTTCACCTAAGAGTACTGAAATCAGAAAGTTTCGACTGATCAGGGGGATAATTCACGGCTGAGTCACGGCTAGCTTACGGCTCAGCCGTAGAACAAATTACGTTTCAACCGTAGCCTAGCTGTAGAACAAAATACGAAAATTCAAGTCTCTGGAATCTGAGCCGTACAAAGTTACGGTTTAGCCGTACAATACAGAACCAAATTCGAGCTGAGTACAGAAACTGAAATCTGATACAGAAATTCAGCAAAACAAGTTCCAGAGGTTCCAAAATCACAGAATTTGGCTGTAAAACACAACAGACATGTATAGGATGTAATAGATGAAATCCAAGCAGTCAAACAAAATACCCATATGTGTGATACAATCCTGTACTTATACTTGCCTCAAAGCCTTGTCAAATCCACTGAGATCAAGCTCAAATCCAGCTAAAATCCAAGCAAAGCAAAGAAAAATACAAGCCATGAGCATGCAGAGAGAGAGAGATCCAATTGGAGGAGAAGAGTTGGAGAACCCACTTACCCAAAGCAAAGACAGAGAGGAGAGAAGAGAAAGAACCCAACCAACGGAGAGTAAACAAAACCCAATCGCCAAAGATGCAAACTCCCAACACCACAAGACGGATGAAGAGAATGAAGAGAAGAAAAGAAGGGACGTGGCTCTGTTGCATGCAAGCATCGAATGAAAATGAGCAGGAGGGAGACACCTGGGCTCCTAACTCTTATATAGTTTCTGGAGTTTAAGTCAAAGTCCAGTGAAGTTTGGTTATTTACAAATCAAGTCATACGAGGGTCCAACTTCTCCAATTGACTCCGAATGGGTTTGAGTTAGTTATGGAAAACAACGAGCTCAACAAAATACACGTGCTGACACCAAGATGATGCAAATATGATGCACTCAAAGCAAAAGCAAAATTACGAAAAAGGGCTTAGAACTACCTATCGCAGGTCAAATGTTACTCAACTACTTATCCAAGACCCGAAACCAAAGCCAAAAGGATTAAACAACAGAAAAGCACACTAATGAGCCATTAATCCGGCTCAAAGGGGATCGGAATGTTACAGTCGATAGACATTAAATGTACCTATACATATGTAAATCCTTGTAACAGCCATTATTGTGCTTTTGTAGTTGGTATAGTTCCCTTATTCCTTTTTATTTTCTCTTTTCATTTTGGTCTTTGCTTTCTGTTTTACTAACCTGCAGTTATTGTTGTAGCTTTCGTTCTGTGATTGTCCTAAATGAGATTATTGTTACCAATCAGAATAGTAATAATAATAAAAATAATTCTAAAACTCCAAATGCATCAACCTCTTTAATACCATATGAGAATAAAGAATCATCATTGAATTTATCCTTGGCCTAAACCAGTGGGAAAAATGTCCATGTATAACTCCTCTACAAGATACTCTTGAGTCCACTTGCAACAATTCCCAAACATTTGATGGTAGCCAGTGAAAGTATTGCTCTGACAAATTCCAATTTGGTAGCAAGGGAAAAGGCCAGCTCATAAATCTAGACTCTTGCATATTAAACTTTGCAACAAGCTGCGCCTTCAATTGTCTCATCATTGCATCCAACATTTTGCAAATTTTACATCCACAGTCGAAAAAGATGGAGTTATCAACAGGAATATGTGTGGAAAATAAAAATAATTGTACCAATAACAAAAAATGAGTATATGCTTAAAAACACAAGTGTTAAGTATAGTTTTTCTATCATTGTAGAAGAACATTAGTAGATCAGAATGGAGAAACAGAATTCATGTAACCAACCCCAACATAGTTGGCAAGGCCAGCTCAAGACAATTTGAGGCCTAAAGCGAGCTCGAGACAATTTGAGGTCTAAAGCGACAATCCTAAATGAGGTCCTTTTATTTTTTAATATTATTATGAATATTTTATTTAAATCATATTTGGAAACAAAAGGTGATATCAATTAAGGAAAATCATATTTGGAAAACTTAACACCCTTAAAAAATACCTAGCAGAGATTGGTGGATTGAAAAACTTAATTTCCTTGTCAATGTCAATTTGGTTTTTAATAATAATTTTAAGTAAAAAATTATAGTTGGTATTTAGGATGAGTAGATATAAACTCACTAGAAGCACTTTGATAGCATTATCCATCACCATTGGTATTTTGTACCTTATGATGATTGAATGCAGGCAGGAAAACAATGGTGAAACTATCAATAAATATTTTGTTGAGGGCAAGAATCATTTAGTTATAATTAGTTGTGACTAAGCCATTCGTTGATGTCTATAAATACTATCAACTCGAATGCAAATGATCTACATTGAAAGGTTTATGCTCCAATGTAGAAGATAAGAGAGAGGGAAAAATAATTCATAGTAGTGAAATTCAAAGCAATTTGTAGAATTGATAATGTTAGGAAAAAAGGGGTGTAAGCTCAAATTGTGATGGTTTGCCTATCGTAGATCATGCAGAGTGTAATTCTCTATACTCAATAAAACTACTATGAATTAAAAAAAAATCACATCATTTAGAAAATAATAATAGAAAAGATAACAGTTGCTTTTTTTTAATGAAAAAAAGATAACAATTGTTTTTCTCAAATGTGAAAAGATAAAACCTTATTTTTTGAAAAGTTACTTGTTTTGAAATTTAAAAAAGATGTCAACTGTTATTATGGGTCTTTTTTTGGGGGATTGAAAAAGGGGGCCTAAAACAAGGGCTTTGTTGGCTTTATGGTAAAGCCGGCACTGATAGTTAGAACAAGGCTTTGATGATCATGATGATGATGATGTATAAGAAGAATAGTTGTGCCTTTTTTTGGAAGGTTATTATGGCATTTGTCACGAAAATAACATAATTCTCACATTAGTAGCATGGCACTCATTTTTTTTTTCAGAAATAGAAGTATTATGAATTGAACAGGTTATTTTTGAAACATGGGTGGGATTTGTGACGGTGCCATCTACCACCACTTATTTTAAAGAGGGAACATTTCAAAAAAGGTATAAAACTTTTGGCTAATTTCAAAAAAGTACATAAAGATTTAAATACTTCAAAAAAATATAAAAATTTTTCACAAATTCTTTCAATTAAGTCATCTCCATAAAAAAAAAAAAGGGAGCTTCTATTGGCACCGTAGTCTTTTCTCTCCCTGTTGCAAAATAAAATAAAACAAAATCCTTTAACAAGTCCGGCCCCCTCCCTCTTTCCTTTCCCCACCATCTCCACCCTCCTCCCCTCCCCTCCACCCAACTCCCAGTCCCTCCTTCTCCTAGTCACTGGCAGGGAGGGAGATCAACTAGAAGCCCTAGCCGCCCTCCCTCTATCTTTTCATCCTTTCTCCTCCCATTTCTCTCCCTCTCTCTCCCTCCCAATCGTGAATGGGAGGGAGAGGTAGAGGGAGGGAGAAAAAAGAGGGGGAGGGGGAAGGAGCAAGAGAGAGAGAGGGGGGGAGGGCGGCCAGGGCTGCTAGTCGGGGCTTCTGGTCAATCTCCCTCCTTGCCAACAACTGGGAGGGAGAGGAAGACGAAGGAGGAGATGGTGATTAAATCCTCTTATTTTAAACTACTAATGGTATAAATTCCATGCATTCAAATTCTATATATTTTAATGTAAACAAACACACCAATTAGATCCTCAAAGTTTAAGCTTGCACTATAAAACTTATGCCATTTGAATAATTTTAACCCTTAGGTCCTCAAGCTCTACTGCAAAAAAGCTTGATACTTTTGCAAAATTTAGGTTTGAATAGTATCTAAAAGCAATGTAAATTCATGATTCCCACCAAATTCAATTTAAAGGCATCTCTTTGTTTGTGAAGGGACTAGAAAAGTGACACCTTTGTTTCACTCTTTTTTTTATTTTTATTTTTATTTTTATTTTTTGTTCTGTCATTTTTAGCAAGCCAAGAAAGAAACATACAAAAAAGTGGACTCTCAAGAGAAGTTGTCAAAACTAAAATGGCTTTATAGAACGGCGACTCCTTTTCTTCTCCAGAAGCGTTGGTTTCTCGCCAAAAGCAAAGAGAAAGCATGTCAGGTCTTCTCTTCAAGAGAGCGCTTCTTCGTTACATCCACGAGACCGTACAACCCCCTCGTCTCACCAGATTCTCCCTCCATGCCCCCAAGAACGTATGCTTCCCTCTCCTTTTGCCAATCTGATTTCTGGGTTCCTTTTCTTTTGTGGGTTTTCTTTGGTGATATGTTCTGATTCATATCTGTATCCACAACTAACACAATAATGTGATTTCTAGAGTACCCACTTCGAGAAAATGCATAAGAACCACTAATGGTTATGTGCTCATGTCATGTTTGATCAAATGAGCATGTGAAGCTAGTGTTGGCTGATGTGGGTTTCTTTTGGGAGTCGTTAAGACGCCGAATTCAGATTCAAAAAGCAATCTTTTCATTTCTACTTGCAATGGTGAATTGGTGATTACTGGCAAAAGGAAGGTTTTTATGGTATCATATGTGCGTATGTTGATTGAAGTGCATGCTTGGTTGCTAGTAAATGAGTCTTTTGGCTTTTCTATCTGTATTCGATTTGCAATTTCTTTTGGTCGTCAAGTTATCTTGCAACACATTGATTAGACTTTGGTATTGTAATGTTCTCTAACATTGTGTGGAAAATGTGATGCTTTTTGAAGAATAAGTGCTTGAGCTGTGAAGCTTCATGTACCTATTTTTCTGAAGGCTTAAGCTATAGCAGATGATGTGGGGAGTCCTTCTCATTGAGAGAGAGAGAGAGAGAGAGAGAGAGAGAGAGAGAGAGAGAGAGAGAGAGAGAGAGAGAGAGAGAGAGAGAGAGAGAGAGGATGTTGTGTTTAAGAATTAATATTTTGAGAGAGAGAGGATGTTGTGTTTAAGAATTAATATTTTGAGAATTGTCAAATTCATGGAGTTCCTTTGTATGCTTTAAATCAAGAGTTGAGGGATATTAATATGAAAAAATTGCCACGAAATGGTGAAAAGAACAAGTCAAGCGTGTGCCATTTAAGTGAAGTGATATTACAAGTTGAATTAATGTTGGCAAGCTTGTGACAAAAATAAGTTCTCATGGAAAATTGGAAGCTGAAATAAAATCAAACTTTCTAAAAAAAAAAACACCAAACTGAACTGTTAACCTGACGATTGGCAATCCTTCAAATCAAGCAGAGAAGAAGACATTGCTTTCTCATAGAACTTATTTGTAGTTTATGGAGGAGCACCGCATATGACAGTATATTTGCAGTTGAGTGGTTCTGGTTTGAAGTTTTTCAGAGAGTTCCAGCACTTTGGCATTGTTTTACCATCTTCAAGAAAGCTTGACAGAAGCAGGGGTATTTTTCCTTAACAAGATTGGAAGTCAATTGACAAATCTTGAGAAGAAAAAGGCAAATAATATACTAAATTATGCCTTCTCATTGTTGAAAAAGTTTTGCCGTCCTGACTGAGAAGCATTACGGCAGTTGCATCATCAGGAATTCAGGATAGATTTCCTTGATTTGTTATATATCAAGATGTTGAGATATTCTATGGTTTGCTACTTTGCTCAAACAAAAGAGGTTTGCCACTAGAAACTAATGGGATGTTATTTTTAATTCATTGAAATGAGAAATTTTATTTGATTTGGGCCATTAGACAATAGAATCATAGCCAGGTCGATGTGACAATGTTTGTTACAAAAATGTTGAAGTAGCAATGGCATTATCTCCATGCCTTTCAGTTTGACCCTTTCCTATCTCTGGGAGGTTGATTGGCACAAAAGTTGAAGAAATTTTGTAATGTAACTGGCTGGAGTAGAATGTGTAATATTCCTATGTCAAATTGTTCTGTTAGTTATTTCTATCATTTCAAATAATTGTTATATGTAACATATTCAATTAACCATCATTAGAGAATCCAGTCACTGAAAAGAAAAAAAGTCATAGTGCTCTACAAATATGTGCTAATTGATGTATGGTGTGGAAATTCTCCATGGACAATTTTCAGAAAAAATCTACATGGTGAGGCTTTTGAAGTCAAAGGGGAAGGGGGAAGGGGAAAGGGACATCTCAATTGTTTCATCCAAAAGAAATTACAGATTTCATGGGTATGAAATCCACACCCAAAGATGACTGCCAAGAGAAAAAAACAAAAAGGTATCCCATGGATTTCACAACTGTGGGATCCACAATTATTTCCAAAGATGCCCTAAAGGAACTGCAATTTCACAGAGACCCTCGATTGTTAGTATTCAGAACTAGTGTATTTTTACTTGTTTAGGTGTCTTTTTTCTGCATGCACTGCTTAAATAGACTCTTTGCATTTTTTTTTGTTTGGATTAAGTGTACATATTTTTTTCCTTTGTTACATAGTTTGTTACTGTGCTTGCATGATATTCTTTAGGGTGCCCATATCTCACACTTTGTGTCAACTTACAACAACAAAATACGTATATGCTCTACTGTCTTTAATTTACATAGGGATAGCCTATAATAATGATGTTCCTAGGATCACCCCATTTCATGGATAAGAAAAAAATAGGTGCTTAATTACCAGTGGAAGTTGTTTCCCAAGAGAGATTCATCTCATTATATAATGCACATGGAATGCTACAATCATGGCCCGAGTAGCTAAAAGTTTAGAATGTGGTTCAGTTGAGGAATACCCTTATGGATCCAGATTGTATTTATGGTTGTAGTTCTACAGATGCAAAAAAGACAATGGTCCTGGTAAAGTCTACATTTGACTCACAAAAAATAATGATGCTCTTCATAGTTATTAGAAATTACAGTGCACAGCGAGAACAACCCAGCAGATATGTAACATTCTGTTCATTCACTGCTGACGAGGTGGAGTTATTTAATGGGGCACATGCAGATGTAGCCTGTAGTTGGTTGCAGACTGCCACCTGGTATATGGTGCTTGTACTCCCGCTAGCCATGGTTTGAACTCATATCATACACCATATAACAGTTTCTTTGTGGTTTTGGATGCATTTGGATATGAAATTCAAATCCCAAGCAGCACTAATATTTGAGAGATCTGAAGCTCATCTGATACAGCGTCAGGTATTTTTAGTATGTGGCAATTTTGCTTGATATTGAAGTTTCAGGCATGACAGCATATTCATATTGGAGTTTTTTGTCTTAACTGATGTTATTGCCTTTGATGCTCCAACTTAACATGCACACACACTTAGGAAGGTACACAAAAACATACGTTAACACTATTGAGAAAAACAAAGACTATTGAGTGCTTAGTTAAGTCCAAACAAGTTCATACATTGTCCTTTCTTGTGGGAATTTGCAGGTTAAGAATTTTATCAAAATCCATTTAAAAAATAATAATAATAATAAATAAATAAAATAAAAATGTACAGATATCAAATTTAACGTTAAGTCCCTGGCTGTTGGTCAGCTTGTTAGGGACTTGGATGTTGTGTGAGAGAGTGTGTGAATTTGAGTTGAAAAAGCAAAGAAGAGGAAGTGCAGCCTTAATGACCTCAATACGGGTTATTCTGTTTTTTTTTTAATTTTTTATAAGTTTGCACGATCTTCGTAATTGGCAGTTCTCAAGCTATATGAACTTTTAATATCCGTTTTTTATTTGAACCCCTGGTTTTAGGTAGAGGTGGAGTTTGCCGATGGGAGTGTATTTCATTTGTCAGCTGAATTTCTTAGAATATATAGCCCTGCAGTGGACAGCAAGATCAGATCAGTCAGTGGAGAAAAGGTACTTGGTGGAATATGATAAAATATCTAAGCTATTATGTCTTTTATGGTTCTTCTTGCTTGATTCCTTTCTTATTCCTTATGTTGCAGAGTCAATTATTTCTCTCGCTTCAGCTTGGCTGCAGCTGGCCATGTCTATTCCAATTCCATTTTGCAGAACATTGTACAGTATTTTTATAGTTTAAAAATTACAATGTGGCAAATGTGTGGTAAAATATGGGTTATTTAATGTTGGATAGGATTTAGAAGTCAACACGTAGTTGACCTTTTGGCTTTGGATCCCTCATCATGGGAAAGAGCTGTCACCTTCAGTGAGTTTGGAGTCCTCTCGAAACAAGCAATAAATACCCAAAGCCTTTGATGAAATTTTATCAAATCTTGTGTTTGTCACAAGCTAATAAAATGGAAGCCTTTCAGGCATTGCACAAAGCGTAGAATTAAGAATCCTAGTTACATATAAAATTCGGCCACTCCCTTTTTACATCTTTCTAAAATTAGAAAAGAGACTGTAAATGATAATCACTAGGATTTCTGACTTGACTAATGACTTGAAGTTTTAATATCATCATTCTAAAGACTGATCGAGACCATTACTTATCACTTAAGCTAATGACTAGCACGACAAACTCTTAGCAAAGAATGATTAAGACTAACAGTTGGTCGACCAACAAAATAAGAGTTATGTCCATGACTTGAACTCATTACAGAACATTTAAACTTTGTACTAGTGCTTAGAGTTGAGTCATGGTGTCCTGTGGAAACTATCCATGTCTTCATCATTGTTCCTGTGATGCTCCAACAGCTACAAGAAACTTTGGTATTTACACCTGGAGTATATCATTTTGATATGTATTATTTTGTGATTGCAAAAGGAATTGTTGGTAGGTTTCATTGCTCAATACTATTGATCACAAACCTGTAATTTGTTGTTGACACCATCAGCAAATATTCATCTGATCATGTTTGCCTGCTAACATTTGACTGAAGTCTACAGACTGTTAAACAAATTGACTTTCTATGATTGTTTTGTATCTTCCAAAATATATACTCATTTGTCACCTAATCTGAGCTCTCATTCTCTCTCTCTCTCTTTTTTTTTTTAACAAGGTAATATTTGGACGCCGGCACGTAGGCATCATGTCAGCAGAACCTGTAGGCAACTATGGAATAAGGTGCAACAGTGCGTCATGCTTTTACTTCCATTTCATGTGCATGTAATGCATGTCATTCACATTTTTTCCTAATTTATTGATTGGAAATTTGTGTTGATTATCAGAATAGTTTTTGATGACTTGCACAAAACTGGGATCTACACATGGGATTACTTCTATCATCTTGGTAGCAACAAGTTTAGCCTCATGAGAAACTATATCAAAACCTTGAATAAACACAGCCTTAGCCGGGATCCACAAAGAAGAAAATGATGGGAAAATTTTGGTGAATTCTCTGGGAAATTTTAGAGAGACCACCTTTCCTGTTTCTTCTGGCCTTTTGGATTAAAGTGGCATGATGCTTGCAAAGGTATTTACCCCAGGATTTCTATCTTGTTCTGATAATATGGTTTGTAATCTACAGAGGTAATGAATTAACGAAGTGGTTTGTAATCTATAGATGTAATGAATTAACGAAGTGAAAAGATTTTTGTCATACATCCAAAATTTTCTAATATATGAAGTCTTTTCTTTCCAGAAGATTGTATTTTATTGTGGGCTTTTGTCCACTGCACAGCTGAATTCCTCTTCTTCCTAAACTTCAAGATTTTCCGTGGAGGTACTCTTACAAGCCACTCAGTGGAAATAGATGAGAATGCCCTTCACTGTGATAGGTGAAAATAGCCCGAATACTCTTAAATCTGCGATGAATGTGTGTATGAAATTGTAACTTGTATATATATGCATAAAATAGATGGTTGGTATCTTTTCATGGTGTGGGATTGATGTTTGTAACATCAAAATAATAAATTGGATTTCATGTGGAAAATGAATTGTGTGAACTTCATGTTCAAAATAAATTGTATTTTTTATTTAATTTTACAATTTTTGCTACATGGTAAGTCGTATACTTCTTACGAGACAACTTAATTCCTGGGCAGCTCTGTCAGATGAGACGCCCTTGCCATTGGGTGTCCTTTGTTTCTCCAAAATGAATTGTATTTATGTGGAGTTGATCTTCATATTATTTGGTATGGTTAACTTGTATGAAGTTCATGTGGATGAATGAATATTTGAATTCCCATGGAATTGATGCTTGTTACAGGTTGTCCTGTGAAGAGAGAACAGGTGAATGATTTGTATGAACTCATGTGGATTAATAAATATTTGAAATCTATTGCAGAGTTGATATTTATTACAGGTTGTCATGTGAAGAGTAAACTGATAAACTTGTGGTGGATGAGTCACTCGTGGAGTTGATGTTGGAATTTATCATGTGGAGTTGATATGTAACATTATTGCTTATTTGATGCATTCTAATACTTTCAAGTGCTCATGTAAAGAGTGAAACATAACTAATTTTGCCATATTGCTACAAATTAAACAAATTTTGAAAAAAAAATAAGTGCACCATCATATAGGGCCCGCCTACCCTCATTGGCCACCTTCCATAGTTTTACATGGTGCATGTGAATAGGATGGTTTGCATGTGCCCTAGGGGATTAGTTATCAGCTGTCTAAAATCGAGTGTCCTTTGTCCCACTTACTGATGCTTGGATGTATACTGGAGTTTCACTTGTTGGTCCCCATTTCTGATCTGAAAAAAGTTAGAAAGTCCCGGGTAAGAAGAGAAAAAATTTGAGAAACATTGCAATTGACAATTGTCATGGGCAAACTTTTTCAACTGAAATTTCTTTTTTATTTTTTTTGGGAGGAATACTGTAATTAATTTGTTTAGCAGAAAGCATGACAGACAGTGAAACCAATGCCCAAGATCACTTGATCTCAATCTTTCATATATTCTCTAAATACACGTCCAAAATCCATCATCTGCTAAATCGCCCTTTGGATGCTCACGACGGTTCAGCTAATTATATATGCATATGGTCTTCATATAGCCGATCTTGATCATTTTAAATGTTTGGATCATGGCCCTTGCAAAATTGACACCTAATCGAAAGAAACAGATGGAGATAAATCTAGAGTCCTTCAATTTCAAATGTATAAAGCCATCAGTGGGGCCCACTTAATAATCGAAATGGCTCAAAGTTAACGTCTCCCCATGTATTTGTCTTTGGCTCATGTTCCACTCAAATTGGAGCCAGTCCCACTGTCAAACGAATCCGGCTTAAGCACATCATTCCACACACTTTTATCACCAACTAACTCTGTCAAACTAGTCCTAAATGAACTAGTCGTTTCACTCCCTTTATTGTGTACACCTTGAACATGCATTCTACAGTTTATCTGACTGCACAGGGAGCAACTACATGTTGATTTTGGGGCGAAGTTGGGTACATGCTGATTAAAAGAGAAGTTGTTTGTGTAATATTGCCATGCTAGCTTCTTACCCAACCTTCTAGCAGCCAATAAAATGAGAACCTAGATACGGGAGATGGGGTTGATAATTTGCTATTTGTGAATTTTAGAGTGAAATGATTGTTACATGGAAATCAATAGCATGAGGCATAATCAAATATATGGTGAGCCCCACTTCTACACATGAACCAATCAATATAACTCTTGGATGTTACATGGTCTGAAATTTTCATGAGAGAGAAAGAAAGAGGAGAGAGAGATTACAAGAAAAAAAAGGAAAGAGAAGAAAGAGATATGTCCAGTTGAAAATCTTCCATCTTTGCGTTCAACTTCTCTTCTTCTTCCTTTCCTCTTCTTCTTTCACACAAAAGAATTCAATGTGGTAAAGTTTTTTCCTTAAAATCTGATAAGGTAATTTCATGACTATTAGGATCTCACCAGGCTACTGAACCATACATGAGATGGATTAGTCTTTTCCGCTAACTTTGGTCTTTAAGTTCCATCTCCCAAAAAGTTTCATCCGTGATTGCTTAATTCTAGATGGCCCAACCTACCTTACCCAAGTTAATTTGATCCAACCCAAACATAGCTGAACTCTAGAATTGCATACCTGAAGTTAATGTAAGCCAAAGGGATGACCCAACCCGAAGCTGACCCAAATGCCAAAAGTTCCTACATGAAGAAATGCAGTTGTGCTTCATTGTAATAAAAGATCTTTCCTTGTTAATGATGTTTAGGAAAGCACAACATTTGATTCTTTGATTTGATCAGAAAAAAAAAACATGATTACCAAGGAAAGATCTTTGATTACATTAAGTTGCATTTTTCATGAAATTTAATCAGGCAGTAATTATTTTCATCTAATTGATAAATTATGGTGAGTGCTAATTTATGTAGGGGTGTGTGACTGTGATGGGTTAGATTTGTCATAAGGTATCCTGCATTGTGATAAAAAGGTTTCCTCTTTGGTAAATCCTTTTGTTTTAACCAGTGAAAAGTACCTCTTGGTGGAACATTCTTCATATAGTTGTGCGTTAGAAAGGTTTATAATACAGTTTTACCTCGACTTTTAGTGATCTGACATATTGCAATCCTTAGCCTGCTTATTATATAATCACAAGAGGGAGAGTTGGCTAAAGGAGGTGACATACGGATGGGCTAAATCTGCCTACATTATAAAAGAAGGGATAATAGATTAGCCATGGATAGTAAAATTTGAACAGTGAGATACTACCACCATCCCGTCAAAATCTTTAAACTCGATAGTGAGTGAGAAGCGCAGGCTCAAAATCACTCGCATGTAGTTGATTTTTAATCTATGAATCTACTTCACCTCTCTTTCCACTATGAGTAAAACCAAAATATCACTAGAGTTCAGCCAGGTCATGCGCAACGAGTGATGCCAAACCCAAACCGCGGTTCATATCACAGCCACCAACCTCATGCAAAATCACTTGCGTAACTTAGCCAACCTTCATCATGTATAATTCATGACCCAAAAATGTATATAGGCACTTGTGCTTGTAGATACTCATTTTGGAAAACCAACCAATTGCTGCATTTGCCGTCAATTTCAGAAGTTTTATCCTCAATGTAAAGAATTGGGATGACAATTGACATTGGGTTGAGTTTAATCACAACTCTTTTTAAACTTGCTCTTATTAGGGGTATATTTGCTAGTCGCTTATTTGAGCTTAAAAAAGATTTGTACTTATAGCCACAGATCCCATCATGCACATACAGTGTTATGGACTTAAATTTGGGCAAATATCTTTTCTTAGTAAAAGGGTCCAAAGCTGATCAAAGAGGTAGGTAGAACCTTGGGACAAAGAAAGCGGAGAGACCTCGGCCAAGTAAAAATTAATGAGCCCAATCTCACCCACGGGGGTTCACCTATATCAAAAGAAGTGGCTAGTTCCACTTTCACTTTGGCGTGCTCTACTTGAAGCCCTTAAAAATCCTTTCTCTCTCTCTCTCTCTCTCTCTCTAATGGCAACGGCGGAAGTGAGAAAGAAGCCTAACCCAGGCCGAGGTGGGGTCCTCTCACACGGCCTGAGCGAGGAAGAGGCCCGGGTCCGTGCCATTGCAGAGATCGTCAGCTCCATGGTCCAGCTCTCCCGCAGCGGCGAATCCGTCGACCTCAACGCCCTTAAGTCCGCCGCCTGCCGGAAGTACGGCCTCTCCCGCGCCCCCAAGCTCGTCGAGATGATCGCCGCCCTCCCGGACTCCGACCGCGACGCCCTCCTCCCCCGCCTCCGCGCCAAGCCTGTCCGCACCGCCTCCGGCATCGCCGTCGTCGCCGTCATGTCCAAACCCCACCGCTGCCCCCACATCGCCACCACCGGAAACATCTGCGTCTACTGCCCTGGCGGCCCAGACTCGGACTTTGAGTACAGCACTCAGTCCTACACCGGATACGAGCCCACCAGCATGCGCGCCATCCGCGCAAGGTAGCGCCTTTTCCTCTTCTTTGGTGAATTGGGTTGATTTGGAGAAATGGGTAGCTGTTGTTTGCTTGTTTTGTTGGCTAATTTCAGTGTTTCTGTGCTTTTCATGTGTTCTGCTTTGATGTTTATTGAAACAGTTTTGTTGGGTAATTCTCATGTTTATGCGATTTTCGGCATTGTGCTTCGATGCACTGGCAGTTGGTGTTACTCTAGTTTTGGGTTTTGTGTGTTAAATGCCTATTGTTGTTTGATAATTTTTATGCTTACTTGCATCTTTCTGGTTTTCAGTTGGATTAGTTGGTGCCTGTTAACTAGTAATTTGATGTTTCAAAGAAATTAGTTGGTATCTTTATTTTGGGTTGGGGTCTGTTCATACATTTGATGCTTTTTGTTAAGATGGATGTGTGTGTGTGTGTTGAATTGACCAAGTGAATATCGAAGTATATCAGGGGAGTATTTAGAATTAGGTTCTATGTAACTCAATTTATGAATTAAGGGCTTATGAATAATCTGAGTTCCTATAGGTGAGAGTTACAGTTAATTAGGTTAGCAGGTGGAGGGTGCAAATTTTGGTCAGACTAAGGTAGTGAATGTACAGGGAAGTTGGGACATGAGGTCCTGTCCTCTTCAGATGTAGTTCATTTGTACCGCCATATTCTTTTTTTTTTTTTTCCTGCAAACACTAAGCAGCCACTGCTGGGTGCATGTGTAAGAATTTACTACGTTAATTCCTTTTCATGGAACATTTAATGAATTTTATTAAGATCATTTTGTTGATGACTTGGTCAGTGCTGTTGGCTTTTGCTATTTGTGCTTCTTGATTCCCACACACTACTTTTGTATAATTCCATTTTGAGATGCACTTTTTTAAAAGCAATGTTGCGATGCTTAAATTCAGGTATGTAATCTTTCTTTATTATTTTGACCCTCTAGTTTGAAAATGGACTCTTGGAGTGTTGGAGACACTTTAACCGAACGACCTTGCCTGTCAACTTATTGTCATGAGTCATGGCATAAGAGCTACATTTTCACACATAGATATTGATGTGCTTCCTACTAGTATAGATCCTCATATTTGCTCCATGGTTGCCTAACTTTGGAAGCTTCTATGTGACATTTTAGCTTCCTCCAGTATCTATTTTGGTTGTGAAGTGAAGTTCTTTGTATGTTATCTGTCTTGCTGCCTTATTTTTCAATAGTTTAAGGCCCCTTTTCTCTAATTCCTCCTAAGCGTTATTACATTACCCTTTTTCTTATTATTTTACTTGACAATTGCAGCTCGTTCCAACTAGGCTCGAACCTAGCTAACTTTACTCCCCTTGAAGGACTTTGGCGTCCCTTACCAGCTGAGCTAGCATAATGGGACTTAAGGCCCATGGTTGGACCCTTAAGTTGCAACATTTGGCATGGATGACGAAAATTGATTACATTGGCTTCTATTTTTACCACTTAATTATGCTTTAGGTCAAATTTTATATAGTCTTAGCAGTTGGTTTGGGATAGATAGAAAAGCATCCCACCTACTGGTAATTGAAACATACCTTTTCCAGCTTTATTCCATTATTTCCATCCAATGTCATGTTTTTATTGTTCTTTTTTATATTTTAATTTTTGACTTCATGTTGCAGGTACAATCCATATGTGCAGGCCAGAAGCCGAATAGACCAGCTGAAACGGCTAGGTCACAGCGTGGATAAGGTATGTTTTCGTTATTGTTGTACAATATAGTATCCATTTCTAAATGCAGAAAATAGTACCTGGTTTATTTTAATTGGGATTCAATTTCAAATTTCAACTATTTGCCCTTTTGTAGGTTGAGTTCATCTTGATGGGAGGAACATTCATGTCACTGCCAGCAGATTATCGTGATTATTTTACACGAAATCTTCATGATGCTTTATCTGGACACACTTCTGTCAATGTTGAGGAGGCTGTGCGTTATTCAGAACACAGTGCAGTAAAGTGCATAGGAATGACTATTGAAACGTGAGTCATTATTTTCTTCTACATGTTTATTTTGTTCCACTGGTATTATCTACTTGGTTCTTTCCTTATAGGAACACAGACACAAGGATTTAATAATGTTCCTTCTTGAGAGCTGTTTCTAACATTGTAAAAGTTTCAAGGTTTTTCTATAGATCCTCACTTCCATTACTGAGGATAATTATCTCAAATCTTGGTTTCCCCTTCAATTTATCAGGAGGCCTGACTACTGCCTTGGTCCTCACTTGAGGCAAATGCTTTCTTATGGCTGTACACGACTGGAAATAGGAGTTCAAAGCACATATGAGGATGTTGCCCGCGACACAAATAGAGGGCACACGGTTGCTGCTGTAGCCGATTGTTTTTGTTTGGCAAAGGATGCTGGTTTTAAGGTACAAAGCCATATTGCTTAAAGTTATATCTGGCTTCGGAGGGTTCTTTTAATATTGTGTTGTAGTCAATCCTTTCATAAATTTTTGTATGTGCTTTTATTTTAGTCATAAAGATGCCTTATCTCTTCATTCAATGAGCAGGGTATTAGTTTTCTTTGTCACTGATCAGGAACTTGCAAATGGATGATTAAGTAACACTAGTTATACAATTCACTTTGCAGACTCTTGACCAGTGGGATGTCCAGTAAGGGTGATGGCTACTATCCCATGGTCCATGAGCATTAAAGATGGGGTCTGCTGTCCAGTTCAAAGGACTTTGCATAAACTTGTATGTCCTCATGTTTTAGTATTGTTTGAAAATTCATTTTGACTTGGAAAAAGTTGATTCATCTGGATGGAAAGTTGAGAGATTCAATTTAGAACTTGTTTGAATTACTGCTTGATCCTGGCTCAGTTCACTCAGCAAAGACTCGGTCGCAACTTAGGAAATATATATTAAATGGTATTTATCTTTCACTATCCATTCCATCCATCCATCCATCCATCCCCACTCTCTCTTGATATATACCAACTTTTTTATATTTGTGATTTGATTCACTCAAAACTCTGACATTCTCTCAATCAAAACCTGCCTGCTTTCCACATTTTGTTGGGTTTTTTTTTATTTTTTATTTTTAATGTTGTGTGCCTGGTTTAAAGCTATATGAGGTTTGCTCCACTGTTGGTAGACCTTGAAAGTTTTTTATGGTTAAGTAATTCTAAGTGTGTTTAGCATTGTTCTCACCTGAAATTGTTTTTGCACAACTAAAGGCCTTACTAGAATTGGAACATGCTCATTGTGCAACCATGAGGTTGCGGCTTTGATTCCTGTTACCAATCAGAGAGACTGTAATTGCTTTCATAGTTCCATTTTTGTTGTAGGTTGTTGCACACATGATGCCGGATCTTCCCAATGTTGGTGTAGAGAGAGATTTGGAAAGTTTTCGAGAATTCTTTGAGAGCCCGAGATTTAGGGCAGATGGTCTT
This sequence comes from Sextonia rubra, assembly GCA_037013555.1. Lineage (NCBI taxonomy): Eukaryota > Viridiplantae > Streptophyta > Magnoliopsida > Laurales > Lauraceae > Sextonia > Sextonia rubra. Next base: position 8,893,167 of record JASUAD010000010.1, read on the forward strand.
AAAATCTATCCAACACTTGTAATACGTGGAACTGGTCTTTATGAGCTCTGGAAAACTGGCAGGTACTATGCAGTCTGTGCTATTCTAAAGTTACAATTATCTGACATATTGTGATTTGGAGTCTAAAATCAACATTTAAGTGTACCTAAGTACATGTTGTCCGACATGTGTCATTGTTTCATTTTTTTTTTTTTTTGAAGTGGATATTTCATTTATTATCCACAGTTTGAAATTAGTTGTCAAATTATCCTTGCTAGCTGTCTTTTGAAATAATCATTGCCAGTGTTAATCGACGTTTAAAATTTTAAGGCGTTTCAATTGTCCAAAGCATGAATTGTGAGCTTCAAAGCATGGGGCATAAGCCCTTATCTTTCTCTTAGGAACAAATATATCAGTGTGTATATGCAGATGCATTGTGTGGCTGAAGGCTATATGCTCAGATATGCCTCACACCGTGAGTCATTCCAAATACAAGCTATGGCTTTGATTTGAGCCACAGGGCGTTTTCAGAATGCTTTAGCCCAAGGTGAGCCCTGGAGCACTAGCCTCACACACTTGGATAAACATTGATGTTGAACCTTTTCAAATTACACACACGTGACTGGTATACTGACTCAATAATTGTTGTTTTTCATTTTTATTTTTGGCAATTATGAATTAGAACTTAGAGAAAAACCTTCAGAATAGTGGTAGGCCTGACGTATAAGGTTTGGGGGGAAAAAAGGTTCAGAATGGTGTTCGGCCTGACATATAATATTTGAGAGGGAGAGAAAAAAAAAAAATCATAGCAAAGGGTGGAATAACAAGTTGAGTACTGCTTGTATTCCCTGAAAACATGACTACTGATTAACTACTATAAAAATTTGCTGTTTGTCCATTGAGTTTTAGTTTTGTAAGGGTAAATAATTTTCAAGAAAGCAATGAGGATTCTAACTGTCTGTCTGCTGTACTGTAGGTATAGAAATTACCCTCCAGAGCTCCTTGTGGATATTATAGCGAGGATCCTAGCGATGGTGCCTCCTTGGACACGTGTGTATAGAGTTCAAAGGGACATCCCCATGCCTTTAGTTACTTCTGGAGTTGAAAAAGGAAATCTTCGTGAACTAGCTTTGGCAAGGATGGATGACTTAGGTTTGAAATGCCGTGATGTGAGAACCCGTGAAGCTGGAATTCAGGTACCAGTGTAGTCCATATTTTGATTTTTGGTGCATGGCAGGTTAAGGCTCATTAGTGCTACTTATACTTCAACTTTTCTTACATTCTTCTGGTGGCATACTTTCTAGGACATTCATAATAAAGTTAAACCAGAAGAAGTGGAGCTCGTTCGGCGTGATTATACTGCTAATGAGGGTTGGGAAACTTTTCTGTCATATGAAGATACACGTCAGGTAGGAGTGGTTTTCAGTTTTCTCAAATATTAATTATTGTGACAAAATGTGACATGACATTTGTCACAATACTTAGTATTCTGTGACATCTGAGTGGCTATCATCTTGCTTGATTGTGCTGACTTGATATAAATTTGCTTCTGTTTAACATTTTTCATATAGAATCATTGGTTTAAAATTTAGGTGTGAATGCATTGATCTTTCTCATCTGAAACGATGACTACTGCTTCATGAGAAAAATGAAACATTGAGTCATCACTTGACCAATATCCTAATACTTAGTTGCATAGTTGCAGCTATTTACTCAGTACCTTTTTTCTATTCTTCTCTCCACATTGCAATTGAATGATTGTGATATCCTGTATCCCTTCATACTTCCTCAACTTCCACATTTCAAGGTTTAAGTTTTGAATTCAAAGGCTCTATTGTTCCCCCCCACACTTCCCCACACCCCCCAACCCTTCCCCTTTCCCTTTCAGCTTCTCTATATTCTGTCTTTATAAATAAATTCTTGGGGGCCCTTAAGGGGTTGGCTTTGTGAGTTTTACTTCACTTGTCCATTATTAAGTCTAAGTTCTGTCACTTAGCCAATCTAACATGTCACCTCTGACTACTGCATTCCATATCTTTATTTGTCTCTGCATTCTAAGTCTAGTTTTATGTGTATATGCCCAAGCTACCTCGAACAAAATTCACTCATAGATATCCTCTTATACATTCATTTTTTTCTCTAGTCCTGTCTTGTGCTATACCTCACTCCCATCTTAGCAGGTGTATTTCAGAGGTATGCATTTTGTGTTTTTCATTTCTTTGCTGTCCAACATTCAGCTCCAAATGACACAACAAATTCAGCTAATGAAAATGCCTCAGCTTGGCTATAATTTCAATATTTTCTTTTTTATATTTTTTGCTTCTGTGATGTCTCCAATTCTCATTTATTTTCTTACAAGTACAACTCATTCATGCTTTATAGCCATCTTTTGAAACTTAATTCCATTTATAGTTGAAACTGGGCTTGATGAACTGCACAATTGCTAATTCTTTGTTGGTGTGTATACAGGATATTCTTGTTGGATTATTACGCTTACGTAAATGTGGCCGGAACACAACATGCCCCGAACTCATGGGAAGATGTTCCATTGTTCGTGAACTTCATGTCTATGGTACTGCTGTTCCTGTACATGGTCGTGATGCTGAGAAACTGCAGCATCAGGTACACATTCAGATTGCTCTACCTTCAACCCTATTAATAATAGTATACTAAATGTCCACAAGTAGAAGCTACAGGGCACAATGCTTTAAGGTGTTTCTAGCCTTTATTATACTGTATTAAAGCTAATGAAGAAAGATGGGGACAAAGCAATCAAGGTGAATGAGAACAATTGTGTAAGAAGATGGATATCCAGGCACTGCTTTATAATTTGATTAGGGTATGTAAGAAGATATAAGATGTCTATAGGAGGACTTCTTTCATATTTTCAACAGAATTCGAGCCACCTTTAGATGGTTGGATATTTTAAAAAATCATGCAATATTTTTCACATTGGCTGGGATTCGTTTTGCTCAAAAGCAATCCTAGCTGTGTTGTCTATGTTAAAGCACCCAAATCAGCAGGAGGGATGGAAAGGTGTTGGTTTAAATTTGGTGTTAAATCGGGATGGTTAGAGCATTATTCACTGTTGGATTGTTGGTGGATAAAAATCTGGATGGCTGGAGCATTATACTCTGTTGGATTGAAGCAGGAAAAAAAAAATAATAATAAAAAATAAAAAATTATCTCAATGTTAAACCTGTCAAAAGTTGGGGGGAATGTTCTCCCATCAGTAGACCATATACTTCCCATATGTAATCCAGCTTGTCGGGCCCACTTCAATTTCTACTTATAAGTATGGGTAGGGTACATGGAAATGTCTCTTTATAGATTAGAGTCAAGAAAAAAAAATAGAATCTTGTCAGATCCATTGTAGCCCTTGATTTAATAGCCATAAAATTTAGTGATCTTTTAACCATAGATTTCTTTGAGACTCAATCCAACGGTGGATAATGGTTTGATGACAGTGAAATTGGGCGTGGTCCCAAATCATGGGGGGATGAGAGTGTGAAAGGGACTGCACTCATCGAAGGTGAGCCCGAGTGGACCCCATGGAGCTGGACTACATTTAGTGTTGCTCGTATGAGAATAGTTCTCCTTAAATAAAATAAAGAGTTAAGTGATTGATGGGGACAATTTGGTACACCTGGTACAGAAGAAATGGGCAAAACACTCTTTGAGACTCAATCCAGGTTGTGTAATGGGCGATTAATACTTGCCTCTGTGATGCAGGGTTATGGGACACTGCTGATGGAAGAGGCAGAGAGGATTGCAGTTAGAGAGCATAGATCCAAAAAGATTGCTGTAATTTCAGGTGTAGGGACACGCCACTATTACAGGAAATTGGGTTATGAACTTGAAGGTCCCTACATGGTAAAGAATCTACTGTAATACGATGTTTATGTATGTTACCGCCAAAATTTTGCAGTTGATATTTTGTTGTAAGGTTTCTTGGTTTTGATTATTCATTAACCAATTTTTTTTCCCTTAATATCCTCTCAATCACATTTACAATGATGTAAATTAACTTTCAATAAGCCAGCTGTTATGGACATTCCAACCTGATATGCCAAGCCGATTGAGCCCAATTCAAGTCTACCCTGATAATTTAAGGTTTTGGAGGTTTTTTGTTGATGTTTTCGGCTCGATTGATAGGAGGTGCTTGGGTTGGATTATTACTACTGCCTGACATACCATTGCAACTTAAACCTGTGTTACTCTTATCTGTTGCACTCCAAAAATGTTGCAATTCCTGACCCAATCTGAAGTCCACCCGATAGGTTAAGGACTCGGGTCAGGCCTCCTTATTCTCAGGTTTGATTTGAGCTGACATTTCTTACCTGATTAATAAATGAGCTGAATCTAAGTTGACATCACGGGTTCCAACCGTCTGACCAACAGGGATGACTCATTTTAACTTTCCGATTTGGTTTAGGCTGACAGTTTTGGAATCAATTATATATATTTCAGATTCAGGTTGAAACTAATATATGTTACCCATAGTGCTTAACCCTTTTTAAACCTGACTACTTGCTCTATATATATAAACAAATATTTGTAAACGTTGTGATCTCAATGGTTGTGAAAAAAATGTAATGTTGAAAGTTTGCTATGTGATGGAGGAAATGTAGGTGCCGCACCAAGCAGGAAAAAAGGAGTGATTAAGGGTAAATGACTTAAGGGCTTTTATATCCTCTTATTTGGAAATAAATTATAGGACTAATTCAGGAAGAAGCCCACAGACTTGATTCTGTACAAATGTCCCCAGCTTGGTGCCTCCCAAACGAATTCTCAGAGAAGATGATAAGGTTTCGGATGTTCATTATATTGCTACTGAATGCTCTTTGTGGTTGTTTAGGCCATGGCTAAAGCTCACTACAATAAGTGTTGGGCCCAGTATTAGATCAACCACTTGTAAACAAGAAAGCATTATGATATTTTTTGTGTGTATGTATAACTGAAAACTTTCGGTTAGCCCCACTCCAATTGGAGTGAAATTTGGCCAATAGAATTACATTCATCTTTAGCTTTTAAAAAATATAAAATATTAGATCAGAATTTAACTGTTTTATACACCATCAATCTTACATTGGGTTCATCTCCTATTGCAGGGGGATCTATTTATTTTAAATGGTTAGACTATTAATAGGTGGCCTCCATATAATTTCTTGAATACCATATAGAACACATTAATATTTTGATTTTTTTCCCTTTTTTTAAAAATATGCTCAATCATATGGTGTGATTAACTCCTATGAAAATAAAATTATGCCACATCCCATAAAAAGGTGTTGCATTTTGTGATGCTCGGATTTTCAATAGGAATAGGTGACCTCTATTGTGAACTTAGATTTTTGAAAACTTGCGAGTGAGAGACTCAAACAATTTGAACTCAATCAGGCAAATATTCAATTTACTTTTGGAGGAGGCAAATGACATCATGCTTTATGGTGCATTTGTGTGATAAGAAGATTCTAAGATAATTACTTTGATTTCCTATGTGATCCATTGTTGAATTGTTCAGTGCGACACATTTTTCTTGTAGAAAAAGAGTAAAAATTGAACTGATTTCTTGATAGAAAGGATTTTAATTTTTTATGAGAGGTGTAGGAATGCGAGATTCCTTTTTACTGTGGAGAGTAAGTGGAGTCCTCTTATTGCATGGACAAAAAGTGGGGTTCTCTTATTTCCTATGAGAGGTGCAGGTCAGTGCCTTGGAAAGAGACGGTTCAACATAATTTTCCAAGAGTTCATTCCGAGAGCAGCTACATATATTATGCAGAACAGCCCATGTGCATTGGTTTCACGCAACCAACGGGCATCCAGCTGCCACATCAATGCTCTAAATCAAAGATGCAACCCCAACCCCATCAACTGGAGTAACAGCCCCTTAGCAATGTGATTTCACATGATTGCTAGTGGCATCTACATTATAGATTAGTAACTAATTAAATCAAAGCATTGTAATGTTTAATTAGTGGCACAGGTCCATGGAGCAACAATAGTCACTCTCTTAGACCTATTTTCTATAGCCGTTTTTCAGTAGTTCATTCATCTGGCCGCCTTATGGTTGCTTTATCCTTACAATGTCATTAACTTGTTGGTCCCTTCTCTTAGCCTCATTGGGTGAGCCTTGGGTTGTTTCTCTCATTTGTTTGTCCCACTTAAGAGAATACCTCTAAAAAATATCCGGCCTCCATGTGCTTGCCCTAAGCCCGGACAGTTAGTATCATAATAGGGAATATAACATATTTTTGAACCAAATCTAGTCCGCTACGCAGTGGCTCCAAGACCTACCAAGCTTTTTTTTTCCTAGTTGGGCTACTGATAGTGGTCCACAATTGACACTTATACCTATGATCGATCCATGGGCCACTGGTAGTGGTCCACATGCTTTGGGTGCAAGTGACTTCAACAAAACAGGATTTTGATTTCTTGAGGGAGCGTAGCAATGCGAGACTTCTCTCTTAGAGAATAGAAATCAGTGAAGCACCAATTCTTTTGTTTGTTGCACAAACACAGCCTTCAAATCAGATTTTAAAGTATTCCAAAGGTAGGAAGGCCAACCTTCTCTTTCTAGTAAATGAAACCCACACAAGCTCAACCAATTATAGTAAAAGGTGCCCTACTGTAGGCTTCCTTATGAGGACTTACCGGAGAAGTTAATTGACGACAACTGAATTTGAAGCCAAAGGAGATAGGTTACAATCCCATGATCATGGATGAAAAAACATTAGAGCTTCTAAAACAAGATCTTTTCTAAGATTACTTGTGAATCAACCTTTAAAAAAGAAAAGGAAAAGAAGAAGAAGAAAAAGTAAAAGGCAGTTGTGGATCATAAAAGTTCAATGATATTCTTTCATACACAGGTCTCATAATTGGTCTTCCCAAACATTTGAGTTGTTAGATTAGGTTTTGTAATATAATAGAAGCTCTTGTTTGCTGTTTAGAGAGTAAGTTGGTGCTTATGATAAGCTAGAAATGATTTTTTGGCATATATGCATCTGTTTGCCACCCTTAAGAATAAAATATATTTGATTATGCTTGGCATGACCATTTCAAAGTCAAGTCTGGATCCTCTATAGCTTTCTGTGAGGATCGGCATAGAAAAGAAACCTCTCATTTACTATTTAAATAGTATGCTCGAGCTTATCATAAGCTAGAAATGACATTTTTAGCATACATCTTTGCTTTTGGCCTGTCTTATATTATCCTTTGTATTATAACTTTAAATTATGGGGTTAAAAGAAATCTAAATTGAGTCTGGATCCTTTGTAGCCTTTGCTGTTAGGGATGAAAATGGGTCCCCAAATACTCGGTCGAATGCCTGCATGATCCAATTTGAAAAGTTGGATAGTGGTTATCTCAAGATTAGTTTGGAGTCCATGGATTTCATACGGACCGAAACCCAATGCACAGAGTGTAGTATATGTATAATGCATAAAACATACACACGATCATAGAATTGCTCATAGGAATGCTGGTTAACATTATCACTTCTAAAATGGAGCTCGCAACTTTTGTTCCTAGAAGAGTATAATTATGATTTTTAATTTAAAAAAAGAAAACATTATAAATTGGGCCTAGATCCAAGCCCCTTTTTTGAGTTTTGTTTGAGCCTTCAATTTGAGTTGGGGTGTAGGTAGGGGTCCATTTTGGGTTTGGGCTTAATTATAGGCCCGGCTTAATAATATATTATATTTATATCCAATTCACATTGAGCTTGTTTTTACTTCTTTTCATTCTACTATCTCTCATTGTGGTTGGGTTGTGACAAAGTTTAAATTGGCTCTCTCTCTCTCTCTCTCTCTATGTATTTGGTAAGTTTACTTCACTCATGAGATGGAGTGATATGTAATTTCAAGATACAAACTAAAATGGGTCAAATCAAGAGTACAAAATTTCAAAAACTTCTTTATATTTTATACTAAAAAGTCAAAAAGTAACATTTTTAAGTCACTAAATGTTAAAATAATATCTATTTTTTTAACACAAAAAGTTAAAAATATTCATTGTTAAGCCACTAAAAATAAAATGTCATCATATTATGATTAAACCCGATCAAATTTTATCCTCTTTTAATTTGATACTTTACATCACTATACCTCACCACACCATATATCCAAACACACATGAAAATTAAAATGCAATGCCTATGCTATTACTTTTTATTATAAAGTAAATAAATTGTAATACTATAATTTTTTTTTATTCTTCATCCGTGGTCACTGTCATTTCAAGCCCTTAATCACTCACCTCAAATGGGCCCCACAAGGATGGAAATTGGAGTCATTGGGCCAAGCAGTGAAGGAACTAAAATGAAGAATCCAGTATCATCAGCTCTCCAAAGTCAAAGCTGAGAAATACATCAGCATCTGTCAGTAGAAATGTTTAGTAAAATTCTACATCCAAAACCTGAACAGCACAACTGCACCTTGAAAAAAAACAGAGAAGTCCAATCTGACCCAACACAAACAGGAATAAGAACGAGAAAACCCATGTTACTGTCTCTCTGGTCCTCCTTTCTCAACCCTTCCAAAACCATGGAATTCAGATCTCTGGACCAATTATCAAAGTAACCCATCTGAAGAGACCTCCATTGAATGAAGATGACCAAGTTGGGATCTTTGGTTTTGGCTCTGGTGCTATTGGTGGGTCTGAGAAATGGCCTGGGTCAGGAGCAGCTGAAGGCACCTTGGAGAATCCACACCTTATTCTCTGTGGAGTGCCAGGACTACTTTGATTGGCAGACTGTGGGTCTCGTCCACAGCTTCAAGAAGGCCCGCCAGCCTGGGCCCATCACCAGGCTTCTCAGCTGTACGGATGAGGAGAGGAGCAGGTACAGGGGGATGGAACTTGCCCCAACCATGGAGGTGCCATCCATGAGCAGGCACCCCAAGACTGGGGATTGGTGGGTTCCTTCTCTTCTTCTTTACTTAATCTAAATTGGGTTTTATTGTGATTTTTTAATTGGTTTGATTTGCTTATGGTGGATTTGGAATGGGTTCTTTTATGTTTAATGTTTTGTGTAAATTTGTATGTGCTTGTTCTGTTTTTCAATCAGAGTGTTGGCTTTCAATGGGTTTCCACTTGGGGTTAAATGACAACAATGAATGATATCTGGGTTGACTTAAATATTTATATTGGATTAATGCTGTTTTTCTTTTGTTGTGTTGAGTGGATTGTTTTTTTGTTTGATCACTTACTATTATTATTAACTTATTGGTTTTAAAATGTGTTACTGATTAAGTGCTGATGGGTTGACCTTGTAGGCTTTCCCAATGCTTTTTTGCTTTTCATTTCTCATTTGATCAAACAAATTTCCCATTTAGCTTTTTTAATTAATCATTTTCTTTTCTGGGTTTGATTAGTTTTTAATTTATTAGCATTAAAGCAGATTTGTCGAGCTTATAGTTGCTATTGGGTACGCATGAGAACACTTCTTAGAGATAATCTTCATCTCTGATTATTTATTTTTGTGGTTAACTGCATGCTCTTTTGAGTTTCCTTCGAGTACAGTTTAGCGGTAACTTGTGAGGTTAGATGTTTTTTTGTAATCTATGTAATTAGCTTAGTGTTCATCTTTCTTTTTATTGGTTTTTTTTTTCAAATCCATGTAATTAGCTTAGTGCTTGTCTTATTTTATTTTATTTTTTTGTTGGTTTTCAGGTACCCTGCGATCAATAAGCCAGCAGGTGTTTTGCACTGGCTTACTCATAGCGAAGAGGCAGATAATGTAGATTGGGTTGTGATTTTGGATGCAGATATGATCATTCGAGGTCCAATTATACCTTGGGAACTTGGTGCTGAGAAAGGCAAGCCGGTGGCTGCATACTATGGGTGCATATTATCTTCCCTTACCTTGGTTTATTTATTATCAAAATGACTCGATGAATGTAACTGTAGCAGTCCTGCTTGATTGGTATCTAAGGGAAGAATTCCACTTGAAACACCCCAAAACAGTCCCTAATTTAGTCTGTTGCAAATTTATGGTCGCTGGATGGATTATATAACAAATGATTCAAACCCCACACTTGGCTGATTTGGTTGCAGTCATGTTCTAAAGTTGAAGAAAATTGGGAGGGAGCTGCAGCAGCTCAAGTAGCTGTTTGAAGGAAGTAGGAGATCACAAAATTAAAGCAAGATACAGGCCTGGCACCTATCTTCAGATAGAATCTGCAGGGAATCAAGTCTTAAACTCAGTTTTCACACAGATGATACAGGCACATAGCTTTCACAAATCACAAAAACAAATGGAAGTGGAAGTCTTCAATCCCAAAGTAGAAAGAGAAAACATTAAAGCTTATCCTAGCCATTCATTTAATTCAAAAATCAAATAAATCGTGACCATTCAATAACATCCCAATTAAAGAGAGCAATTTGAAACTTCTATTTGAAGAGTCTTATTTGTAGGAGAATATAACTGATAACTTACCCTAACTTATAAGCAATCTCGACAAAACTTGGAGCTTTGAACTTGCTCGGACTTGTGCAAATCTCCTATAGGATTTATTCTTTCCACATTTACTAGGCGGGGGTTCCATCTTGTCCCTCAATTCCCATTTGCACCATAAACTATATGCTATTTAGGTCTATTATTGTTCAGTGATGAATGCTTTTTTAGGATTACTGTGCCCAGAAGCATGAGATTATTAGGAGGAATGCATTTTCCTCTTTTCTCATTTTCTCCCCTGGTTTGGTGCATTCATTCTTCTACTTGGCTGTCCTACCAATTCGTGTATTTTTTTTCCCAGAGTTTGTTTCACTTGATTATTGTGTAAAGATGTTGTTATTATCTATTTCATTTTTAAAATTGATCTGCATAAAATGGAAATAGGCTTTTTGTTGGCCTTTTGTGTAACAATGATCTCAGTTTGTAAGGAGAATCATACCAGTTCTGCAGGAAGTGCTTTCATGGGTGCTGTTCTAATTTTAAGGCGTTCATGAGGATCAATTTGAAAATTCTCCATTTTGCCAATATTTAATGTACCAAGACCAGAAATAAGGGAAATAGAAACCATCGCAGTAGAAGCAGCAGATGTCGATATGAACATGGCTGTCATGGTATCAAAGTCATTTTGTTTCTGATTTGCAGCTTTCCATTTGTCAACTCATTGATTCTATGCGGCATGCATGAAAAAATGGAACATAAATACATGCATGCATGCATGCATGAATCTAGACTGCATGCATGAATCTAGACTTCTTAAATCATGTTCCCATGTTAAATTGAGCATAGTTTAAAATCATAGCAACTAATCTTAATCATATGTTTTGTGCTGTTGAATATGTTGAATTTGATGTATCGACTCTTTTCCCTAACCCGACCACTTCATGACCAACATCTGGAATGTGAGGGTTGTCTGGTGAGAATAAATTATAAGCTATATTCCATCCATAGTGTGTTCCATGGTTTACTTTTAATAGTTTGGAAGGATATTTGCATTCAATGTGTACTGCAGATGATGCAACTTGTTGAACATCTTGTATATTTTCTTCTTATTGTATCTTCAGTGTTTGGGTTGCTTCATATGAAGAAATCGTGGTATTCTTAATATCTTATTGATCTTTGCTGCTTAAACAGATACTTGGTGGGGTGTGACAATATTCTTGCTCGTCTGCACACTAAGCATCCTGAACTCTGTGACAAAGTTGGTGGGCTTTTAGCCATGCATATTGATGACTTGAGGGCCTTGGCACCAATGTGGCTATCTAAGACAGAAGAAGTGCGGGAGGATAGGGCCCACTGGGGGACTAACATCACAGGTGATATTTATGGGAAGGGATGGATCAGTGAGATGTATGGATACTCATTTGGTGCTGCAGAAGTGAGCAGATTGATTTTCTTCCCGTAGTACTAACTTGTTTAAATTATTTGATTTTTGTTGTTTAATTCTGTACTAAAAATATTTTACTTGGTTCATTTTCCTTCTTCTGCTTGAGCAGGTGGGACTACGTCACAAGATAAATGATGACTTAATGATCTATCCGGGTTACACTCCACGAAAGGGTGTTGAACCTATACTGCTACACTATGGTTTGCCATTTAGTGTTGGAAACTGGTCATTCAGTAAGTTAGAACATCACGAGGATGATATAGTTTATACTTGCAATCGTCTGTTCCCTGCACCTCCTTTTCCTAGAGAGGTATGGATCTATATGGAAAAAGTTCATTATCTCACAAACCATCATAGGATGGTGAATTGGTGATAAAGTGTATATATTCTTTGCATTGCTGCACATTTGGAAACATTATAGAGAGTGAAGACCTAGAATAATGCACCTGATGATCTCTCTGTCTGTGTGTTAACAACCTGTCCTGTATAAATTCATATACCTGCTTTCTCTTTGCAGGTTCAAATGATAGAAACCGATCAAAACAAAAGGCGGGGCTTATTTTTGAGCATAGAATGCATTAATACTTTAAATGAAGGCCTTCTAAAACACCATGCATCAGTTGGATGTGCTAAACCGCCATGGTCGAAGTACTTGAGTTTCCTAAAGAGCAAGACGTTTTCTGAGCTCACTCAGCCAAAATACCTAACTCAAGACAAGTTGGAAAGTCAAAAAGATGAAACCCAACAGGTTGTTTATGTACCTGAACAGACAACTGGCGTACACCCAAAAATCCATACCCTTTTCTCTACTGAGTGTTCTCCGTATTTTGATTGGCAAACTGTTGGGCTCATGCACAGCTTTCGTTTGAGTGGCCAGCCTGGCAATATTACGCGCCTTCTCAGCTGCACGAATGATGACTTGAAGAGATATAAGGGTCATGATTTGGCCCCTACTCATTACGTTCCGTCCATGAGTCAACATCCATTGACGGGTGATTGGTAATCTCCTTCATTTCCATCATCTAATGCAACTGTTGTGACTAATGATTCTTTTGTTAGTATTAGGGTCATGATTTGATCCCTACTCATTACGTTCCATCCATGAGTTGACATTCATTGACAGGATTAAGAATCTTCTTCATTTCCATCATCTATTGCAACTATTGTGATTCTTTTATTAGTTTCTTTAATTTGAATGCATGCGCATGAAAAAGTTTAGGACATGCTTCATCTCTTTTAATGATCTAAGAATTGTCCGCGCTACATATTTATTTTGGGTTTGTTTCCAAATGATCAGTTCAGATAGCATTTCAAGCTACTTTGAAGTTGTCATTTCTGGGTAGCCACACAGACTTTACAAATGGCTACCACACTTGTGTCTGACACTTAAATTTTATGTGCAAATGATGTACCCAATCTGTTATTTTGTATCCAATGCTGTATCTGGGTATGAGGTTCAAATTTCTAAAGAATTTAAAACAGAGGCTTCTACTCCTTTCCTTAAATGAGGAAAGCAATAATCATTAAACTTGAAGGATGCATTCGATGTCGACCTAATTTTGTGAAGGAAAAACTATAGTACACTGGTTCCTTCATGTTTTTTTTTCCCATGTAGTGCCTTTGCTTCTATGTTGTTTGCTTCCCATCATTGAAATTTCCCAGTAATTAATGGATTGTTAACCTCTGTTCTTCACCTTGCCCAGTTCACTGAATATTTTGAACCTTTTTTGCTATTCATTTTGTCTCATAGGTACCCAGCAATCAATAAACCAGCAGCTGTACTTCATTGGCTTAACCATGTGGAGACAGATGCTGAGTTTATAGTCATACTGGATGCAGATATGATACTAAGAGGTCCGATTACCCCATGGGAATTCAAAGCAGAACGTGGTCGTCCAGTTTCGACTCCATATGAGTAAGATAATTGGAACATTAAATCTTGATTGTTGCATAAGAACATTGACAAATAACTTATTTGTTCCTTCTGCATGTTAGCTACCTTATTGGATGTGACAATGAGCTCGCAAAAATTCATACTCGCCATCCTGAAGCTTGTGACAAGGTTGGTGGTGTAATTATCATGCACATAGATGATCTGAGGAAATTTGCTATCTTGTGGCTTCATAAAACAGAGGAGGTGCGGGCTGATAAAGATCATTATGCTACGAATTTCACTGGGGATATTTATGGAAGTGGGTGGATTAGTGAAATGTATGGATACTCCTTTGGTGCAGCAGAGGTATTTACCGAGTCTTGATGTTTCTTATTAGTCATGTTTCACATGGAAGTCTGCATGCATGCACATGTTTTGGGCATCTACATGCATGTGAGCCATTGTAATTGCCTTGATATTAGTCATGTACGGGGTTATATGTATTTTATCTATGTCGGTGGTTAAGTGTAATTTCAAAGTTATATCTTGAACAGGTAACAAAAGGAGATGTACTTGTGCAACCTCAAGTGTTTGAGACGTCTGTTCTTTAACTGTTATTGTAAACACTTGTGTAACCCTAAAAACGAGAAATTTCTTCTGGTGCTCTCTTTTTTTAAGGCGTAAACACATGAGAATTGTGTAACCTAGGGATATTCATGGGCTGGGCTGAGGGATGTCCAGGCCTAGCCTGACTTCTAAACTATAAGCCCCATCCAAAGCCCAAGTTGGGCCGGAAGTGGCTGGCCCAAGCCCATCCCACCTTAATAAAATTACGCCCAAGCCCAGCCCAGCCCAAGTTTTCTTTATAACAGAAAAAGGACTTTTTCTGTTGTCCTACGCTATAGCTCAACTGGATTTGTCACATGACCTTGTGTGAGAGGTCTTGTGTTTGAGTTCCCCCTTACCACTCTCTATAATTATTTTTACATTTGGGCCAGGCTGAACTTGGGCTCTCTACCATGGAGTTGAAGCCCATCCGGCCATCCATCTATTAATCGGCCCAAATGAACCTAAGCCCCAAGCTAGGCCCATTCGAAGAGCACCCCTAGTGTAACCATAAGCACATGAGACTTTTAACCATAGAATTTCACTTATCTCACTTTGATTTTTTAGGATGAGAGAGAAAAATAGGCGATATTGGAAAGAGAATAAGAGGGTAGTTTCGGAAGAATTATCTTTAGTCTTCCGGAAAATCTATCCAACTGTCTCGGAAAGAACAAACCTCATAGCCAATCAAATGTCCTTTGTTACTTCATTTTATATCCACTAGCTTATATTCTTTACCTTGCTTGTTTAATATTCCTGGATGGAACCCATTTTAGCGTGAATTACTAGGATTATTTAATTCCATGAAACAAATGGCTCTGAGGTGTTTACCTTGCATTGCTGAGACACTTCCAAGATTGTTATTGACTAGGTTATCTTCTTTTGTTTTTCAGAGAGTAATTTTTATTAAATTTCCTGACATTGTGGCTCTTGTTTTCTATATCTTCTGAGTGAATTAATACTTATTATGCTGTGTCCTACTGCAGTTAAATCTGAGGCATATCATAAACAGTGACATACTTATCTACCCAGGTTACATTCCTGCCCCTGGTGTTGAACCCAGGGTATTTCATTATGGGTTGGAATTTAAAGTTGGAGACTGGAGTTTTGACAAAGCAAACTGGAGGAACACAGATGTAGTGAACACATGCTGGGCTACATTTCCTGACCCACCTGATCCTTTATCTCTTTCTTTAACAGACAAGAACATATTGCGAAGGGACCAGCTGAGCATTGAATGTGCAAGGATGCTAATTGAAGCTCTCCGCTTGCACCACAAAAGGAGGAATTGCCCTGATCCAAGTACTAAAACAAACACAAGTGAAAAGATGAAAAAAGAGGTTCCATTGCCACAGAAATTTGAGGGCACTGACAATAGCATGCACGAGACAAGAAAGGTTTCCATGCAAGATGCCACGTCTCATTCACCCTTTATAGATGCAGCAGACCATGTAGTTGGCTCATTAAGGGTCTGGATAATTGGTCTATGGAGTTTTGCTGTATTGGGCTTCTTAGCTGCCATATGGGTGGTATTATCGAGACATACAGGGGATGGAATTAAGAGAAAGGCCTATAGAAACAAGAGGAAATCCTCTTATTCAGAATTTCCAGATGCAACTCCATGATCTATAGTGTTGAATAGCTCATGAGCCTTCAAAATCTGAAGATTTTTGCTGTTCATGAAATGAGTGGCAACTTGGATGGGATAAAGCTTACATGATAATGATGATGTAATGAGTGGGTCTCCTATCCTGATGCTTTAGGATACTGATGGGTTTCATTGTAATCTACCGTGTAGAAGGCATTTTCGTGGGAGGCCAGAGATGTGAGCTCATGGTGCTCTGCTGATTGACAAAAATCTGGAGATCAATTCTTGGCATTGCAATAACAATTATTGGCATTGCAATAACTTCATTTACAAAGCTCACAGCCCAAGGCAGTGTTTGAGATAGCATTCTATTTGAATTTAACTACTACGAAGTTCAGTTAAGTTTTGAAACATTTTTGTAATGACTAAACAGTGGCCATCATATTTTCCCTCCAGGTTCTTAAACTTTAGCATTCACATACTTATTCGGGGATTTTTAAGTTATCTTCTAATCAATAATAAATGCCTAGTGGGATGGTTGATCGCATGCTTCAGATTCTGACCATTTCTGTGGTCCTTTTACATCAATTTAAAGATGCAGGAAAAAAAATTTTGGCAATATATTTGAACTCGCAGGCATAACTTTTTAGCAGTTAATCTCAATTCGCAGTCTCATTGTGTCTTGGATGTTAGAGAATTTGGCAATTCTTTGTTCCTTCTGCATCAGCACAAGGATCTTGAAGATGGTTCATAGCGTTGTCTCTGTTGCAAAACTGTGTTACCCTGATCCAAGGCCCTTCCAGCGCATTGATTGCACAATCATTCTTTGTTCCTTCTGCATAACACGAGGATCTTGAAGATGGTTCATAGTGTTGTGTCGGTTGCAAAACTGCGTTACGCTGATCCAAGACCCTTCTAGTGCATTGATTGCACAATCATTCCTCGTTTTTTCGGTGATAAAAGGGGTTAAAACTACTGTCACAGAGATAAGGTTGACAACAATGGAGACACCAACATGTGGGAGTGAAAAAGAGAGACCTCAGCTTCTATAAAATGCGAAATTAATAGCAATAATTGTTAAGAAATAAAAGAGAACCACAAAGTGGAATAGAGGGAAAGAAATAGATCTTAATATTGAGAGTGTGCATACATAATGCGGGGGGAGGATAATCTTATTTATAGAATAAGATTGCTTCATTTCCAAACAACCTAATATGGTAGGACTCTAACCCTAAGTGCTCTCCTTATCTTACATGGGTCCCATTGTGGGCATTCTCCTATGATAGTACATATTATAACACTCTTCTTGGATGACCATCATTCAATGATAGTTTCATCATTAAAACCTTGCAAAGGAAAAACTCGGTGAGATAAAAACTAAAGCGAAGGAAAAAAATAACAACATTCTATAGGATCATTGAATTGGTGTTGGACATATATAATGATGCATCGTTAAAATCTTAATTAGGAAAATCAAGTGAGATAAAACTTTAAAAAAAGGAAAAAGAGTACAGCGCACATATATCTTGGGTTACATGCTTCAGGATGCCCCCTGTTAGTTACTTTTATTGACAACAACAACCTTTACATTGTTTGATGATGACTTTATTCATGCTGAACTCATATAAAAGCTTCTGGAATGTTGATTTTGGTAATGACTTGGTTAATAAATCAACTAGGTTGTTATTTGAATGAATTTGCTTGACTTCAATCCCATTGTTTTTTTATAAAGCTCATGTGTGAAGAAGAACTTTGGTGCAATGTGCTTTGTTTTGTCACCTTTAATGTACCCTTTTTTAATCCGTTGAATACATGCCTCATTGTCTTCACTCTTCATAGATGATGCTTCGGGTACCTGTACTAGAAAGCAATTAACAAGAACTACGAATATGTTGAATTAAAGATTTTAGCTACACATATTCCCTACTGGCTTAATAGAGGGCTAAAATATCAGTTTGATTAGAAGAAGTGGCAACTAAAGTTTGTTTAGTAAAATGCCAAGGAATGATTGTATTACTACTAAGAAACATATAATTGGTCTGTGATCGACCTCATGAGGATTAGAGAGATATCCTGAATCTACATATCTTACGAACATGGAATATTTACAATAAAAGAGTCCACGTCAATATCGTAGGATATGTTTGATACCGGTCTAGTGCCTTTGGTTTGGTGCAAAACTATATATAGCAAGTATATTTACAAAGAATAAACTATGCCTTTAGAACATTTCTTGATCTACAGGCAGAGACAAAATTCTCCTGTAAATAGTCAATAGTTTTTTTAAACTCTTCTAGAGTTTTGATTGGTTTTATGTCATCTACATAAACTTTTACTATCATGATTTGTTTTAAATATTTTATAAAGATACATCGGCAAATGCGATTGTTTTCATACATTTCCTTAGATAAACATTTACTAAAATGGTTGTACCATATTTTTTTGGAATGCTTCAGGCAGTATAATAAATGTCTTAATTGTATTGAATATGTACTCTTTGATTTTACTTCAGACAAAGCAAATCCTTTTGGAATTTATATATATATATATCTGTATATGTTTTCAATTCCAGGTTTCTGCAAGAAACCTTGTACCACAAGTCTTGTCTTGTATATAGTAATTTCATTCATTTTTCATATAAACACCCATTTATAACCTACATGGTTAACAACTTTTAGGGATTATATTCTAGGTCCAAATACACTATGTTTATTGAGAGATTCTAACTTTGCCTTGATTACATCTCTCCATTATGGCCAATTTATCATTTGCCGACATTTATTTATAGAACGCAGTTTTGTATCCCAATCATCATTCTCATTTTCCATTAATTTTGTGTAGCTATTGTCTATGCAAATGCATCATCGATGATAATTTCCTTTCTGTCTCATCTCTCTCTTGAATAATTATAAAGTATAGAGATCTCTTCATTATTTGATACCTTTGTCTCTTCAGAGGTTTCCAGAGTCTCTTTCGGAACTCAGGCCTTTTCTCGGACATTAACTTCTTTAGGAATTTTAGAGAGAGTGGATTTTGCCATAACCTTTTCTTTAGTGAAATGATATACCTTTTTAGGAGTGTACTATTTGTCATAACTTCGTCAAGAGTATGATTGTTATATAATTGCTTATTTCTCTTCTTCTGGGGAGTTGAATTTTTGGAACCTATGGGTCTGCCATGCTTCTTGCGTGCAACAAATTCATTTGCTGCTATATTTATAATTTTGTCCTACAGGGACATTAATTTATGCTTATCCTACAGGGACATTATTTCGTGCAGGTATGTTCATAGTTGGTACATGTGATATACTTATTTTTGTTACATCATTAAAAGCATTTGAGAATTCTATTGGAATGAACTACACAATTCTCTGTTCTTCTTTCTTACGTTGTGAAGTGCATGGACTTAAATGAGACAGAGTTAGAGTATTCCATGTTAATTCTCATCGTTCTTCAGGAACGAGTTATTCTACAGGAACAATGCGTTCTTTAGGAACTCTCTTATCTCCTCCTACCGATGGAAAGACTGTCTCATCAAGATGACATTCGGCAAAATAAGCAGTGAATACATATCCGGTCATTTGTTTTAGATATCTAATAATTGGGGGTAAATCATAACCAACCCAATTTATGTTGTAGGTTCATGCATGTCATGAACCAACGATATCAAGCCTTATAGACTTAATAGGCTTAAGGAAGTGTATCATAAGTTTAATAATTTGTGATAATAGGCAGGCAGAAGTTAAAAATTAGAAAAACATCCAACCAACGGGTGGAGGCATAAATTGAAACCATAAAATACCTAGAAAAGGTCCGTTAAGGGGATTTATAGGTTCACAAATATTTCTTTGTATCCTTTGCAAAAAGGATGGTTAATTGATGGTACTTTAAGGAATACCCAAAAGAGTTATCAGTAATTTGCCTTAATATAGTAGCCCCAGGGTGACCTTACCTATCATGCAAAAGTATTAAAGCCTCAGAGTCACTAAGTTTCGTGCTTAGTTTAAGCTTTTGGCTTGGCTTTGTCGTTTTGGTCATGATCGAATGTGATTTAATATTGGAGATTATCTTGTAATGTAGCCTTGAGGTCTAAGGAGAATGCAGTTAGCTTTTCTAATATTAACTTCTGGCTTTCAATACTAGTAATGATGTACAAATATTTTGTGTTACCTTCACTTATAGTTTTTATAAGTGGTACCCATTCATCCTTACGTCTTTGAAGCTAAGCAAGTTTCTTCGGGAATCGTTAAAAAATAATGCATTCTTAATGATTATGTGAGTGCCATTTGGTAACATTATGTGAACTCTTCCAGAGCGTTCGAGTATTTATACAGATCCAGCTATGATTGATACCTTGCATGAATTAAACACTAACTTTGAGAAAAACTTCTTGTTTTTCATGCATTCCATGATCCATATCACAAGAAATAATAAACTCTCGTAACTATTCAGTTGTATAACAAAAATAAAATTGAGAATAGCTAAACAATTCACCATTTGGAGCAAACATAACATGGAGATACAATATACGGGGGATAAAATAATAAGTCACAGCATCCAACGAAATGTCTAAAAATTGAACTCAATATTCAAATTCATAATAGTAGTTGTAGGTCTTCTAGACCATGCTTGTCGGTACTCCCAATTTAGAAAAATGCCTTATTAATCACCTCTCTTAGGTGATTATTTTTATCACTCCTAGAGGAACTATTATAACTACCTCTTCTGGAGGGATTCCGTTTGACTAGTTTGATATTTATTTTAAGCATCGGGTGGTATGGCCATTTTCCGATGACTATACCTGCCCATCAAGGATATAACGGCGTAGAAAATGAGGCTTATGTCATATCCTTCGGGAATATCTTATTTCCCTTTTTGATGGTATCACCAAGCTTGTTTGAGTGTGTAGAGATCATTTTAACAATAATAATCATAAGAAAAAATTGAACTTTGGGTACTCAATATTCAATAAAAAAAATATAATGAAGAATTAGCCAATTAAAAGTTAGAATGTCAGGTTCTCAATTTAAGAATCGAAACTTCTGGTTATGTAAAGATTTCAGGCTTGAATTAGAACTGTTAGTTCCGTCAAAACTTCAAATTTGAATAAGAACTTCTAGTTCTATCAGAAGTTCAGGTTTGAATTAGAACTTTTGGTTCTATAAATGCTTCAGCTATGAATCAAAACTTTTGGTTCTATATTAGAATAACTCACAGATCTTTGGATTTGAATTAGTTTTTTTGATATAGAACTTTTGATTCTAAGTATAGTATGGAACTTTGAGTTCCAAATACATATATGTAGAACTTTTGGTCCTATCTATGATCAATGATTAGCAATTCTATCATGATCTTTCTGCAATAAAAGAAAGTGAATCATTCATTACTCTTTTCCCTATCCAGTCCCACATATGCCGGGTTAGTCCTTGCCCCACTCCCAATTGGAATTGGCACCCAGGTATATGGCATTACCCATAGATCACATAATTCAAAATAATTATCACAGATTTTATATCAATCTCATCACTATAAATTGGGATTTATGATGTCAAATCAATGAGTAAATTTCAATATAAGAATCAACAAGTAACCTCTATTCATTAAAAAAAGCAGACCTTATATTGTCATCGACAGAAAGAATCATGATTAATTTAATATCAAAACTCATTCGGTTGTAACTCACAGAGTATTCTTAGGTATCCTTCAAGTGCCCTTAATAGTGGGTCTAATTGGAAATAATAAAAATCAGTGGAGCTTCCTTAAAAGAATGCATATATTAGTTATACATAAACTAGTATGTAATTACTATTATATAACAGTTATGATTTGTGGTTTCAGAAGTTAATGTAAATTGACAAAAACTCGATTCCCAGAATGAGGTTTTCGCTTGGCCAGATTTGGAACAATTTGATGGTGGGCCCCTATTGTCCAAATCACAAAGGGACCCCACCCTTGGGGGCACCCATCAGTGGCCTTCCAGATGGCTGATCTCGATCCTTGATCAAGTAGGCTATGGGGATCCACAAGCCTTGTGTAAGGTCCCGACCCGACTTAATTGTAATTTAAATTAAGCAAGCTCAATTTCTTATTAATTAATATATTTTGGCCTTAATTTATCTTGCTTTTAACTTTTAGTGGATCACAGTTGGATAGGTAGTTGGGGGCCCGGACTTTACTGGTAGTCAAGGACCTTTTTGTAATTGTTCTTACATCATATGGACATCTCAACAGTTGCATCATGTGCATTTCATTTTGTGGGTTAACTTTCATGTTGGGCTCAATTTGATTCGGACTCATCTTAGCCCAATTGAGGCCATGTGACCTATACTGTAAATATTCCAAAAACTGGGACTTACATGTAAACAGTAAGAAAATCTTAGATAAAAGAAGAACTCCAACGTTCATTCTTCATTGTATATTCTTCCCAGTTGCTGGAATTGCTCCTTTCCTTCTTCTTTCTTCATCTCCCCCTCCATTTAGGGTGGTGAACCAATATTTGAAGCTTGCATGTAAGATAAAAAGTCTCCATTCCTCTTATTCGTCTTCCCTTGTGCGTTTTCTCCTTAAAGAGCACCTTCTCCTACAAGCTACAGCTCATTATGGTGAAGAATCTACTTCCATTTCACATTTTTGGGTTTGTTGGAGTTAAGGGGACTCCATCATGCAACATGCATGCATTTTTAGACCTTATTCATCAATTGCATGTCTTTTATGTAGAGAACCCACCTTCCGTTGAGGATTTTTCCTAATTACACACCAAGGAGGAGTTGAGTAGGGTCAAGCACTGTGTTAAGGCAAGTATTGGAGTATATATGGTACTGCATGTATGTTTAAATTGATTGATTCTTGGATTGATCATTCAAAGTTCAAACTTACAGCTCATTTCCCTTTTGAAAAGCACACATAGATGTTGAATTAGGTGATAATGAGTATAATTAGGCAATATTAATGATGTTGAACAGTCTAAGACTTGTTATGGAGTTTAGAAGCATAATGAACCCTCATTGGAACCCAAATGATAGAGTTCTGCACTTAAACTCGAGTTGCAGAATCAGTTTCAGAAATTCTGAAGCTTACGGTGAAGCCCACGGCTAAGCCATAAGTCTTTACGGGTTAGAATCCAGAGAGCCAAATTGCACTACGGTTGACACTCGGCTAAGCCGTGGAATGAACTATGGCTAAGCCGTAACCACCCCGTGACCTAGCCGTAGGCTATTCTACGGTGAACCTTCCAGAGAGCCCCAAAACCCAGAATTCATCTACAGCTCACGCACGGCTATGCCGTGAACTCTGCTACGGCCACGCCGTACCTAAGCCGTAACCCTAGCCGTAAGCTTAGCACGGCTAAGCCATAGGTTAATATACGGCCAAGCCGTAAATGCGTATTGAATTACGAAGGAAACCCGAGCCACTCGGTTAAGCCGTAACATGTATACAGGTAAGCCGTAAAAGCACTGTAAACTTAGGATATTAGGGTTTCCAATGACCTTGTAGGGCTCTAGATATTGTGCATGTTTCCTAACCAAATTAGCCCAATGATGATTAAATGAAAACGTGGACAAGTGTAAAGCTGTCACTCATCCTCTTCGATTTCCCGGACGAATTCATGATGTCATGTCATGGGTGTTTGCATAAGAAGAGGTGTCCTTTGCATACACAATGTAACGCCAAGATTGGTAACACAATGACACCGGACGTTTTATGAATACATTGTGTTGAATACCCTCGGGATCACGGATTATCTAGCATAGGGTTGGTTAGTAATTATCATCGAGGCTCACTCAATCTAAATCCATCCATATTGTTAAGAAACCATACCCTCAACATAATGTAGCTCAATTAAGTATGCATGAATTGATTATCAGATATGAATGAACGAATGAACGTGATCTCAAGATCGAACTCCTAGTATATATGATATGACAAGTATAACTGAGATGTATAAAGGATATGAATTTGAGTCGGTCTTGATACCACTTAGCTTACGCCCTTATTAGGTTCGACGGGACCAGTTTGGGTATGATATGTCGTTGCTGCAGTAGTCCTTGGAGGAGTTGTCGGCGCTCCTCAATAAGCTAGTCTGATCCCCTAGCATATGTACGCTCCCTCTAGATGATATGCTATCGCTTGGGAGAATATGGCCACGTGGTTGCCAATTAGTTGTATGATATTCTGTTTATGATTCGTTACACGTACTTACTCATGCACAACATGCCTAGTGTACGATTTTTGCCTTCTTTTAATTAATATATATATTCTTAATTCATTTGATACGGCATGATGGTCTTATATATCTCTATATACTTGCTTAACCGTCGTGTTAATAGTGCTACCCTTGGTGTTACAGGTACTGAACCTCGGGGGCTAGATGAGTGTAATGCAGATGATGCCTTCTATTAGTCGTCGTATGAAGAGCGACAACGGGATACTTGTTGAGTCTTTAAGATTGGATAGGCCTGTTTACACTTTAGGATTTTGTTTATGTTTAAATAATCGTTATCTTGTGAATGAGAATGGTTAAGTATAGACTTATTTATGAATTTTATGATAATTCGATTGTTATTGTTTATGATCATTATAGATGTATTACACGGGCTTCCGCTTACGATTGAATGTAATTTACATGTGGGAGAAACTTCTCTACACGTTCCTGTGCAATCTCCCTTGTAGTGATTTGTGTTCGTATGTTTACATGCACAGATTACTACGGGATTACGTATGTACACCCCGTGGGGCCATCCTAACCCCAATTCCCGGGATCGGGGCGTGACACCTTGATGACCCAATTTATTTGTTGACAACTTGAACTGGGAAAAACCCAGTTTTGATTGCAATTAAACACTATCCAATGATCAATAATCATTGAATACTTATTTCGATATTCAAACTACTTACAAAAATTTAAAACATTCAAACCTAACATCAAAAAGTTAGAATTCTAAGCTACACATAGAAACCATGTTTGTCAACCTTACTGTTCTATGGAAAAACACTCTTTTATTCATTGAACTTCACTCAGATGGTTTAGTAATTATATTTAAGTTGTCAATTTCACTTTTGAGAAATCAATCAACTATATACTGGAGGAATCATACCATATCAATTTAGATGATAAATCCTACTTTCCTCGTTGCGGAAGCGCAAATCTTAGAGATCAAAATGCATGAAGAAGAAGAGAGTCTCTTGTTGATAACATGTTAAGAAATAAGAAAGAACCAAAGAAAGAGGAATAGAGGGGAAGATAGAGATTTTTTATTATTAAGAGTTTGTGTACTTAATAAGAGGGGAGAAGGATCTTATCTCCTCCCCAAGTAGTCTAATATGGTAGGACTCTAACCTTAAGTGCTCTCTTTATTTCATGTGGGTCCCAATGTAGACATCCACCTATGATAATACATCTTATAACAATAATCTTATTCTTCTGCCCGGTTTGTTCTTATAATTTTGCTACTTGTAAATCAGTACAACATTCTACCTAGCAGTCTGGTTGTGAGATTGGGCAGGCCTATGGGTTAAGATGCTATGATATAAGGGGATCTAATTGTTCCTCATCAGAAACATCCAAATTCTAACCTTAGGCATATCTGTGTTGCCTAGCCTTGATCTCACAAAGCAAGTTTTAAAGTTAAGAGGCTTTGATCAAAGTGGACAATATCATATGGATAATGGGTCTAGGTCGTCATAAAATGGTATTAGAGCTGAGAATCACTTTGATCTCAGTGGGGGATGGTGTGAGATTCAGCTTGACCTTCAAATCACACATCAATCACAATTTATGATATCTAATAGAAAAACTACAAATGTTTTATAACTTCACATCTTTTGTTTCTTTTTCTTTTTTTAATTCTTAGAACTTTCTTCTTTCTAAAATAAGAAATACAAATCCAACATAGCAAGCAAGTTCTTGATTTACTAGTATGACCTGCATTGTTACCATTAAAGAGTAGTGAGCCATGCAATGTTGAATAACACTCTTGTTTGAAGGCATTTCCATGGTATCTATTTCCCACTCTATGCCATTCTTCCACAATTTCTCTATATAAAAAAACCTCGTAAGGCCTATTTGTTTAGTTAGTATTGAATTTATATAATTTTTAAGCAATGCCTTTACACAAAAAATTCTAAAATGAAGCATTGGAGGTGAAAATCCACAAAGGGACGGCAGATAATCCCTTCTATAAGAAGAAATAACTAACCACAAATTATTGAGGTGAAATAAATCTTAGGAAAGTGATTTTCCCATTTAGATCACCTTAGTGTCACGATGTTATAAAAATGCACTCAAAATGAAGTAATAATATACAGTCCAAGATTTCGGCTAGAGATTGGTAATTGCCTAGTCAATTTAATCTTAAAATAGTATGTATTAAATGTGCAAGATTCAAATGGACTAAGCTTATTTTTACAAGTGGGTTTGGCCTGCGAGATCTAGAGTCACTAACACCACCTCAAATTGATGCTGATGAATCTACAAGCATTAATTTGTTTGCTTGAAATGATGGCACCGTCAAGGAAGAGCTTTAGTAAAGATATTAGCAATTTGGAGTGCGGAGGAGATGAATGGAAGGGAGATAACATCTCAAAGATATTCATCCTTGATAAAGTGACAAGTAACCTCGAAGTTCTAAGTCTATTCATGGAACACCATATTTTCTGTTATCAGAACGACATTGGCGTTATTCGTATGTAGAGGAGTTGGTGAACTTTATGAGAAACCAAGTTCTATAAGTAGACCCCGAAGTCATAGAACTTTGAACATGCTACTAATATGGCCAAGTATTCTGTCTCAATTGAAGATTTTGAGACTTTGTCTTGTTTCTTCACTTTCCATGAAATTAGAGCATATCTTAAGTACATGCACCAGCTAATCGTGGAATGAAGGGAATCAGGTCAACCCGCCCAATCAGCATCAGAATAAGCAGTCAATATTATGGGGAGCCAACATGAAAATAAGCCTTTGTGAGAAGTGCCAATGAGCTAATAGATAATGCATTAAACTGCTACTAAGTGAAGATGGTGAGGCTTGGTATACCAACTCATTAAGTTTACAACATAACTGATGTCCGTCTGAGTCGTAGTCAAATATGTGAAACTTCCGACAAGTTGGCAATAATATGTTGGATCGGGTTTCATTATGAAGTTTCAGGTTGATTTCAAGAAGAGTATCCACTTGTGTGGAGTTAGAAAAGCCAGCTGTATCAACTAAATCCACAGTATACTTATGTTGATGTAACATTAATCTTTTCTCAAATTGTTGAACCTCTAGTCCTAGAGGTCCCTGGTCTTTCAGTTGGGAGGACTGACAAAGAGGAAGTTGGAGGTCTTGAATTGTGACCATATCCATGCTTGCAATGAAGATATCATCAACATAAACCAGAACAATTATGGTTTCTATTGATTTCTGATGAATAAGCTGTAACACTCCGACCCAGCTTGACCTCGTTTAGTGGCTAATTAATCTTGTTTTCGTTGCTAATCGTGTTTTGTTTGTATTTTTATTTTCGTTGCGGGTTATGGATAGGTAGTTGGGTTAAGTTTGACCTGGATTAAGTAGACCAAGCCCTTTTTCGTAATTTTTGCTTTTCTAAGACATGGTCATTTTTGCATCATCTTGATGTCAACACGTGTCTTTCGTTGAGCTCGTTAACTTTCGTAATTACGTCATTTGCAAACAATGCCGTATGATTCCATTGGACCAGGATTTGACTCAAACTGAAAATAGAATTATGACTTGGACTCTATTGCAATTTGGACATCTACTTATATATATAAACATAAACTTCCCAGAACATCGACTACAAACTCATGTTCTCTCTCTCTCATTTTCCTCACTGTGCACGTGAAGATTTCTCTTCCTCTCTTGAATTCTCTCCTCCATCGATCAAGCTAATTGAAGGATTTTGGTTCTTTGCAAGCTCTATTGTGTTGATTGTGAGATGAGTTGGGGATCCTTCCATCTCTCTCTCATCTCCTTCCTTTATTTCCTCTCCTTCTTGTTTCCATGTTGCATGACGTGTCCGTGCTTTGAGATCCTTTCTGTTGACCTATAAAAATTGCAAATACTGCAGCGAAGACACCTCATCTCAGCTTAATTTAGGCTACAGAGGTTATTTGCAGATCTTGGGGAATCACTGTGAGAACCGGCATTCCATGAAGATCAAGATAGCTGGAACTCTCAGAGGAAGTTCAAATTTCGGGTTGAGCAGACTTCATCGAACTCAAAAGCCATAAGCATGTCAGCCTGAAGTCAGTTCCCCCAAGCCAGGGGGTCACTGACCAAAGTTCTGCTTCCCGATGTCCAAAATTAATGAAATTTAGACGTGAAGCTTCAGTCATGCTCAGAAGATACTTTGCAAATTTTCAAGATGAAAAGACTTTGTTTGGCCTAAATTTCATTACATGTCAGCTTAGAGGACAGTAATCCTGAATTTGGGGATCATCGGCTAAGATCTTACTTCCAGAAGGCCAAAGCAAATAAAATTTGGAACAAATGCTGAAAGAATGCCCCAAGTTATTCTTCCAAAGTTTCAAGTCAAGGGGAGGCTGTTCGGATAGAAAACAGGCTAACTATCTCAATGTGGAGTGAATAGTGACCTAACGCATGCAATGAATAGGTTACTGTTCGAAATCCTACTTCCTCAAATCCAAACAGCATGAAATTTGGATGAATACTCCAAGATGTTCTTGACGTCAGTCCCTCCGAGTTTCAAATCAAACCGGGGTCATTTGGGCTTCAAACAGCTGAAACAAGGGCCCACTGTCATAAAAACTCAACTGGGAGGTTGACCATGTTCAGGTGGTCAAACAGAGCTGAAACTTCTGTGACACACTCAAAATAGTGTCAAGAAGCATCCCTCCAAGTTTCGTGGCGATTGGACACCGTTTGGGCCCCGAACAGGCGGAAACAAGCCACATATGCAAAATTCCAAGAATGGGCCTTGGGAGTGACCGGGGGCCCCCAAGCAAAAGGAGTTGACCATGTTCAGGTGGTCAAACAGAGCTGAAACTTCTGTGACACACTCAAAATAGTATCAAGAAGCATCCCTCCAAGTTTCGTGGCGGTTGGACACCGTTTGGGCCCCGAACAGGCGGAAACAAGCCACATATGCAAAATTCCAAGAATGGGCCTTGGGAGTGACCGGGGGCCCACAAGCAAAAGGAGTTGACCATGTTCAGGTGGTCAAACAGAGCTGAAACTTCTGTGACACACTCAAAATAGTGTCAAGAAGCATCCCTCCAAGTTTCGTGGCGATTGGACACCGTTTGGGCCCTGAACAGGCGGAAACAAGCCACATATGCAAAATTCCAAGAATGGGCCTTGGGAGTGACCGGGGGCCCACAAGCAAAAGGAGTTGACCATGTTCAGGTGGTCAAACAGAGCTGAAACTTCTGTGACACACTCAAAATAGTGTCAAGAAGCATCCCTCCAAGTTTCGTGGCGATTGGACACCGTTTGGGCCCTGAACAGGCGGAAACAAGCCACATATGCAAAATTCCAAGAATGGGCCTTGGGAGTGACCGGGGGCCCACAAGCAAAAGGAGTTGACCATGTTCAGGTGGTCAAACAGAGCTGAAACTTCTGTGACACACTCAAAATAGTATCAAGAAGCATCCCTCCAAGTTTCGTGGCGGTTGGACACCGTTTGGGCCCCGAACAGGCGGAAACAAGCCACATATGCAAAATTCCAAGAATGGGCCTTGGGAGTGACCGGGGGCCCACAAGCAAAAGGAGTTGACCATGTTCAAGTGGTCAAACAGAGCTGAAACTTCTGTGACACACTCAAAATAGTGTCAAGAAGCATCCCTCCACGTTTCGTGGCGATTGGACACCGTTTGGGCCCTGAACAGGCGGAAACAAGCCACATATGCAAAATTCCAAGAATGGGCCTTGGGAGTGACCGGGGGCCCACAAGCAAAAGGAGTTGACCATGTTCAGGTGGTCAAACAGAGCTGAAACTTCTGTGACACACTCAAAATCGTATAAAGAAGCATCCCTCCAAGTTTCGTGGCGGTTGGACACCGTTTGGGCCCCGAACAGGCGGAAACAAGCCACATATGCAAAATTCCAAGAATGGGCCTTGGGAGTGACCGGGGGCCCACAAGCAAAAGGAGTTGACCATGTTCAGGTGGTCAAACAGAGCTGAAACTTCTGCGACAC
Source organism: Sextonia rubra (assembly GCA_037013555.1). Classification (NCBI taxonomy): domain Eukaryota; kingdom Viridiplantae; phylum Streptophyta; class Magnoliopsida; order Laurales; family Lauraceae; genus Sextonia; species Sextonia rubra. The sequence continues at coordinate 8,923,207 of JASUAD010000010.1, forward strand.
ACTCAAAATAGTGTCAAGAAGCATCCCTCCAAGTTTCGTGGCGATTGGACACCGTTTGGGCCCTGAATAGGCGGAAACAAGCCACATATGCAAAATTCCAAGAATGGGCCTTGGGAGTGACCGGGGGCCCACAAGCAAAAGGAGTTGACCATGTTCAGGTGGTCAAACAGAGCTGAAACTTCTGTGGCACACTCAAAATAGTGTCAAGAAGCATCCCTCCAAGTTTCGTGGCGATTGGACACCGTTTGGGCCACGAATAGGCAGAAACAAGCCACATATGCAAAATTCCAAGAATGGGCCTTGGGAGTGACCGGGGGCCCACAAGCAAAAGGAGTTGACCATGTTCAGGTGGTCAAACAGAGCTGAAACTTTTGTGACACACTTGAAATAGTGTCAAGAAGTATCCCTCCAAGTCTCGTGGCGATTGGACACCGTTTGGGCCCCGAACAGGCGGAAACAAGCCACATATGCAAAATTCCAAGAATGGGCCTTGGGAGTGACCGGGGGCCCACAAGCAAAAGGAGTTGACCATGTTCAGGTGGTCAAACAGAGCTGAAACTTCTGTGACACACTCAAAATAGTGTCAAGAAGCATCCCTCCAAGTTTCGTGGCGATTGGACACAGTCTGGGCCCTGAACAGGCGGAAACAAGCCACATATGCAAAATTCCAAGAATGGGCCTTGGGAGTGACCGGGGGCCCACAAGCAAAAGGAGTTGACCATGTTCAGGTGGTCAAACAGAGCTGAAACTTATGTGACACACTCAAAATAGTATCAAGAAGCATCCCTCCAAGTTTCGTGGCGGTTGGACACCGTTTGGGCCCCGAACAGGCGGAAACAAGCCACATATGCAAAATTCCAAGAATGGGCCTTGGGAGTGACCGGGGGCCCACAAGCAAAAGGAGTTGACCATGTTCAGGTGGTCAAACAGAGCTGAAACTTCTGTGACACACTCAAAATAGTGTCAAGAAGCATCCCTCCAAGTTTCGTGGCGATTGGACACCGTTTGGGCCCTGAACAGGCGGAAACAAGCCACATATGCAAAATTTCAAGAATGGGCCTTGGGAGTGACCGGGGGCCCACAAGCAAAAGGAGTTGACCATGTTCAGGTGGTCAAACAGAGCTGAAACCTCTGTGGCACACTCAAAATAGTGTCAAGAAGCATCCCTCCAAGTTTCGTTGCGATTGGACACCGTTTGGGCCCCGAATAGGCAGAAACAAGCCACATATGCAAAATTCCAAGAATGGGCCTTGGGAGTGACCGGGGGCCCACAAGCAAAAGGAGTTGACCATGTTCAGGTGGTCAAACAGAGCTGAAACTTTTGTGACACACTTGAAATAGTGTCAAGAAGTATCCCTCCAAGTTTCGTGGCGATTGGACGCCGTTTGGGCCCCGAACAGGCGGAAAGAAGCCACATATGCAAAATTCCAAGAATGGGCCTTGGGAGTGACCGGGGGCCCACAAGCAAAGGAGTTGACCATGTTCAGGTGGTCAAACAGAGCTGAAACTTCTGTGACATACTCAAAATAGTGTCAAGAAGCATCCCTCCAAGTTTCATGGCGATTGGACACCGTCTGGGCCCCGAACAGGTGGAAACAAGCCACATATGCAAAATTCCAAGAATGGGCCTTGGGAGTGACCGGGGGCCCACAAGCAAAAGGAGTTGACCATGTTCAGGTGGTCAAACAGAGCTGAAACTTCTGTGACACACTCAAAATAGTGTCGAGAAGCATCCCTCCAAGTTTCGTGGCGATTGGACACCGTTTGGGCCCCGATTAGGCAGAAACAAGCCACATATGCAAAATTCCAAGAATGGGCCTTGGGAGTGACCGGGGGCCCAGAAGCGAAGGAGTTGACCATGTTCAGGTGGTCAAACAGAGCTGAAACTTCTGTGACATACTCAAAATAGTGTCAAGAAGCATCCCTCCAAGTTTCAAGGCGATTGGACACCGTCTGGGCCCCGAACAGGTGGAAACAAGCCACATATGCAAAATTCCAAGAATGGGCCTTGGGAGTGACCGGGGGCCCACAAGCAAAAGGAGTTGACCATGTTCAGGTGGTCAAACAGAGCTGAAACTTCTGTGACACACTCAAAATAGTATCAAGAAGCATCCCTCCAAGTTTCGTGGCGGTTGGACACCGTTTGGGCCCCGAACAGGCGGAAACAAGCCACATATGCAAAATTCCAAGAATGGGCCTTGGGAGTGACCGGGGGCCCACAAGCAAAAGGAGTTGACCATGTTCAGGTGGTCAAACAGAGCTGAAACTTCTGTGGCACACTCAAAATAGTGTCAAGAAGCATCCCTCCAAGTTTCGTGGCGATTGGACACCGTTTGGGCCCCGAATAGGCAGAAACAAGCCACATATGCAAAATTCCAAGAATGGGCCTTGGGAGTGACCGGGGGCCCACAAGCAAAAGGAGTTGACCATGTTCAGGTGGTCAAACAGAGCTGAAACTTTTGTGACACACTTGAAATAGTGTCAAGAAGTATCCCTCCAAGTTTCGTGGCGATTGGACACCGTTTGGGCCCCGAACAGGCGGAAACAAGCCACATATGCAAAATTCCAAGAATGGGCCTTGGGAGTGACCGGGGGCCCACAAGCAAAAGGAGTTGACCATGTTCAGGTGGTCAAACAGAGCTGAAACTTCTGTGACACACTCAAAATAGTGTCAAGAAGCATCCCTCCAAGTTTCGTGGCGATTGGACACCGTCTGGGCCCTGAACAGGCGGAAACAAGCCACATATGCAAAATTCCAAGAATGGGCCTTGGGAGTGACCGGGGGCCCCCAAGCAAAAGGAGTTGACCATGTTCAGGTGGTCAAACAGAGCTGAAACTTCTGTGACACACTCAAAATAGTATCAAGAAGCATCCCTCCAAGTTTCGTGGCGGTTGGACACCGTTTGGGCCCCGAACAGGCGGAAACAAGCCACATATGCAAAATTCCAAGAATGGGCCTTGGGAGTGACCGGGGGCCCACAGGCAAAAGGAGTTGACCATGTTCAGGTGGTCAAACAGAGCTGAAACTTCTGTGACACTCTCAAAATAGTGTCAAGAAGCATCCCTCCAAGTTTCGTGGCGATTGGACACCGTTTGGGCCCTGAACAGGCGGAAACAAGCCACATATGCAAAATTCCAAGAATGGGCCTTGGGAGTGACCGGGGGCCCACAAGCAAAAGGAGTTGACCATGTTCAGGTGGTCAAACAGAGCTGAAACTTCTGTGGCACACTCAAAATAGTGTCAAGAAGCATCCCTCCAAGTTTCGTGGCGATTGGACACCGTTTGGGCCCCGAATAGGCAGAAACAAGCCACATATGCAAAATTCCAAGAATGGGCCTTGGGAGTGACCGGGGGCCCACAAGCAAAAGGAGTTGACCATGTTCAGGTGGTCAAACAGAGCTGAAACTTTTGTGACACACTTGAAATAGTGTCAAGAAGTATCCCTCCAAGTTTCGTGGCGATTGGACACCGTTTGGGCCCCGAACAGGCGGAAACAAGCCACATATGCAAAATTCCAAGAATGGGCCTTGGGAGTGACCGGGGGCCCACAAGCAAAAGGAGTTGACCATGTTCAGGTGGTCAAACAGAGCTGAAACTTCTGTGACACACTCAAAATAGTGTCAAGAAGCATCCCTCCAAGTTTCATGGCGATTGGACACCGTTTGGGCCCTGAACAGGCGGAAACAAGCCACATATGCAAAATTCCAAGAATGGGCTTGGGAGTGACCGGGGGCCCACAAGCAAAAGGAGTTGACCATGTTCAGGTGGTCGAACAGAGCTGAAACTTCTGTGACACACTCAAAATAGTGTCAAGAAGTATCCCTCCAAGTTTCGAGGCGATTGGACACCGTTTGGGCCCCAAACAGGCGGAAACAAGCCACATATGGAAAATTCCAAAAATGGGCCTTGGGAGTGACCGGGGCCCACAAACAAAAGGAGTTGACCATGTTCAGGTGGTCAAACAGAGCTGAAATTTCTATGAAACACTTAAGATGGTGTTAAGCAACATCTCTCCAGGTTTCGTGATGATTGGACATCATTCGGGCCTCAAACAATGGAAAATAGACCGCATATGCAATGTTCCAAAAGTGGGCCTTGTCCGTGACCGGGGCCCAATTAATGAAAAGGTTGACCAACTTCCTGAAGTCAAAATGGGCTGAAATTTTTATGACATGTAGAAAATAGTGTTAAGAAGCATACCTCCAAGTTTGGTGGCAATCGGACTTCGTTTGAGTCCAAAACAGATGAAAATGGGCCACATACGCGAAAAACCTGAAATTGGGCCTCGTCCGTGGCCCAGTCTGCGGTCACGGACCTTCAAGGGAGGTTTCTCACGATTTTGGGTGGTTTCCCTCCACTCCTCTTCGAAATCCAACTCCCCACAACTGCTATTAACTCCCCAAAACTGCACAAAACTGATTGGGAGTCTATAAAAAGGGAGAATTTGGAAGAAACAAAGGAGACACATACACATAAGGAAGAAAAGTGAAGAAATTGAAGAAAGTCACCACCTAAGGCAACAAGAAGCAAGCTCCAGCAGCACTTCCACGACCATTCCCACCTTCTTTTCTTAGTTTTAAAGGTGAGCAAGAAAATTTAGAAGGAGAGAAGGAAGGGAAATGGCCAAAGTCCATACCATGTTCGTACGACGCCAATTTTTGAGAGGATGACATTGTCACCTCTGTTTCTCTCATTCGTAGGGCTTCTTAGCCATTGCAAGAGTTGTGAAAGAAGCCTCTCTAGGCCTCATTTTGTTCCTTGAAAATGATAGGTTCAAATGACACAACTCCGGCTTCAAATTTGCCCATTTCGGACTTGAAACAAAAATGCAGTCCGTAAGCACGAATGATGAGTTACAGCGGTTTCAATTGATTCCATGATAAAATGTGATCTTCTTGATGGTTGTCCACCGCTCCAAAGTCATGAGAATGGAGTTCCAACACTTGAAAGAAGTTCCAAGAAAGAACCAGCGCGAACAGCACAAAAAATGGGAGGCCCAGGGCCATTGTCTGTCAGTGACCGTGATCCCCGGTCACTGGCAGGTTCCAGTGACCGCGGGTGAGTCACGGTCACTGGAAGGCCCCAGTGACCGCGGGTGAGTCACGGTCACTGGAAGGCCCTAGTGACCGCGGATGAGTCACGGTCACTGGAATGGGGCAGTGACCGCGGGTCACGATCACCCCCCCATTTTTTTTCTCCTTTTCACATTTTCTTCCACCTTATGTACATTTTCTTATATTTTCCAAATTGAGATCACATCTGAGACTTGAGGGAGGGGTTGTAAACTTTCAAAATGTATGTAAACAACCTGCATCCCCGCGGTCAGGGCACTTGAACCCATGTAAACAAAAGGGAAATTAATGATGAACTGTAATTATTTCCCATTCTTCTTAACGCTTAAAGTGCGTGAATGTCGGACCTTGATTCCGTAATTCATTTCCACGCCTACATTTTTAAGCGCGATCACTTTCAAATTCTCATGCATGCATGTTGTTGTGGTTGGTGTTAGGTTGTGTTTGGACCCAAGGACAGCAAGTTGTGTAATTGAATTCAATTAAGGCAAGTATAACCATAACCTTTAAGAACCCATGTTGGTATGCATTTGATTCTGATTAGTTCACATGAATTTGTATGGGAAAATGTGTTTACAGCCCATTTGGTTCATACTTTATCTATTTCCATTGGATAATTGCAATTTTAATGATTTCACAGGGTTTCTGTACGTGCTTCAGAACATTGACTTCATGCACATACGGCTAAGCCGTATGTCACTTACGGCTTAAAGTCCAGAGAGGGTGAAAATCCAGTTTTCCTCTACGGCTAGGGCACGGTTAAGCCGTGTATTGCCCTACGGCTAAGCCGAACCTCAGCCGTGGCCCAGCCGTAGCTCAATACAGGGTGTCTTTTTCTGGATTAACTGAGAGCAATCAATTGACAGACCTTCTACGGCCCAGACACGGCTAAGCCGTAGAACACACACGGCTAAGCCGTACGTTCACCTACTGCTACGCCGTATCCACACTAGAATAATAAAGGACAAGGATAGGTGTAAGGGAAAGACCGATATGGCCTTCATGATAGAATGTAGAGCACCTAGACCTGCCCAACGGAATGTGATACAACGCGTGAATGATCTCGAGGGCTGCGAATCATTCATGTTCGTTATCCGGATGTTAAGCACCTCCCCATGGGTGTTGGTTTAAGGGACTTCGTGCACTGCCCGATTCAATGCAATACTAGACAACGGTGCATCGAATAACTTAAAACTACATCATCATGCATGGTTAGAAACACCGGATAATTAGATTAGGATTGGTTTGTAAATAAAGATGATCCGATTTCGCATGATTTGTTGCATAACATATTGCATTCGATCATTGATCTCAACTCTCTGATATGATTACTTGTGTTCCGTTACTTTCACATTGTGGTTCTTTACCTTGAGTATGCATGTATAATATGTTCACAGATATACACGTATGATATGTTGTCACGATCTACTCAGGGTTTTCATGATTGACTCTGTATGGTCAGGCACTACTTAGCCTCAGCCTTAGAATCCCGACGGGGCGAATTTGGTATAGTTTATATGGCCTTGCTGCAGTAAGGAAACGTCTTGGGGAACTAGACCCCAGGAAACCGAGACCCATTGTACCCTGGCCCGGACAATGATGTTCTTTGCACGATACAAGATCCCTCTTTTGGGAGCATATGGCAATGTAGTAGCCACTAGTTCTGTACACTGCATGTATCCATTGATTCGCTTAGCATATTTCTTTCTTGCATGACAGCCTAGTATACGAAAATGCCTTATTTAATTTACATGACGTTCTTTATTCTATTAGACACAGCATGTGTTAACTTGCTATGGGTTATACTTTGCTGAATCGTCGTATTCACAGTTGTTTTTGGTGTTGCAGGCCCAGATACCCCTGCCGAACCCTCGCCGGTCGGCCAGACTCCAGACGAGACCCCCGAGGCCCCATCAGGCCTAGAGGAGTGGATGTGATCACTCCACGGGAGAGCGTTCTTGGCATGCATGGCATTGGAGTCTTGTTTTTGAGGATTTTTCACACTTGTGTACATGTCATGATTGTATATATTATTTTGTTCTTTTTGTAAGACCTTCACATGTAATTATGTCAGTTCTTTCTTCGTATTCTCTTCTTGCACTGTTAGTTTGATGTTTCTGATATTTACAGCTTCCGCGTATATGTTTGGCACGTGTGAATGTTCCCTTGTGCGTGTGCATTTAGACTCGGTCTACGTGTACAGGCACGGGAGTACGTGTGTCATTAGGTTTGGCTTTTGCTAACCCCCGAACCCTGGGCTCGGGTTATGACATAAGCATTGATCGATCATAAGGGCTTTGCTGAAATTTCAATTTCAGTAGTGCATCTTTAAGTTTGTCAAACCATACTAGTGGTTCCTGCTTAAGTCCATATAAAGAATGTTTTAATCGAGCAACCTGGCTTTCAAAAATGATTGGAAGTCTTTGAGAAAATTGCAGATAAACTTCTTCCTTATGATCCCCATGAAGAAAAGCATTTTTCATGCACTACAAGAGAAGGCATTATTTGAAATGAAATTTGGTGACACATTAATATTTCGTTGCTATTGATTTAGAATCTGCGACAAAATACTAGCTTGTCATGAAATGCTATAAGTTTTAACTACGAATGTAGATTTTTGTCATGGATAATGATAATTTCGTCACTGAATGAGCATTGTAAAGTATCCCAACATTATGGATGGTTTAGCGATGAAATATTTTTCATTGGTGTTGAGTGTTTGGGCCTTGGGCGATGAAATATTTTTCGTTGTCGTTGAATTTTTGGGCCTTGGGCGATGAAACTAGTTGTATCGCCAAACCTCTTTAATATCTCCAAACCCCATCATTATTAACAAACCAGCCCCTTTCTCCTAAAATCTCCAAAACTCATTTGTTGAAAACCCAAGCCATCATTAGCATCTCTTCCTATTGCTGTGGTTGTGGTGCAGCAGTAGCTGGCGATGATTGCAGTGCTAGCACTTTGTCCTCGGCACCTGTGATTAGCGGCGACAGCAGTAACAGAGGGTGAAGGTGGCGGTCCTCCCCTTATTTTGCTTTGATCTGTGTGAGTAGCGACTAAAAGATAGAGACCATTTCTTTTTTCTTCTTTTGCTCCAATTTGTCTCCCTTTCTTTTTCATCCCCGACACTAGCGCACGGTGCACCCCTCAATAGGTAGCCCGCAGCTCCTCCATCTTCTTCCCAAATCGATTTTGGAATTGTAAGACTTCTTCTTCGGTGCTTCGACGATCGCTTTAGGTATATTTCTCTATCAAATTCCATTGGAAAAGCCCTTCAGGTAAGATCAAGACAGAGTTAAGGTGCGCGAGCTTTTGAGTCAAGATAGGAGAATCTGCAGGGGACACGGGTGTTGAATGTTTCGGTCCCGCATCACCTGGTGAAGTTAGATGGATCCACACGGGGACGTGTGGCCTTAAGGGAGGTAGATTGTAACACCCCATCCCACATCGCTTATGAATGAAATATGAGTCTGTTGTATAATGAATTATATAGGTTACTACTATAACTTAGGCTTAAGCATTTTAGCCTACGTGACAAGCTTACTAAGTTATTGGACCAGTGGGTTACTTGGGTTGTTACAAATGGTATCAGAGCTATCACCAGTTGAAAATGTGGGACCTTCAATCCCACTGGGAAAGCCCTTGAGGCAAGATCAGGATAAAGCTAGGGTGCGTGAGTATATGAGTCAAGATAGGGGAATCCACAAGGGACACGGGTGTGGAATGCTTTGGTCCCACATCGTTTGGTGAAGTTAGATGGATCCACATGGAGATATGTGGCCTTAAGGGGGGTAGATTGTAATACCCCATCCCACATCGCTTATGAATGAAGCATGGGTCTAGTATATAATAAACCATTTAGGTTACTACTAATAACTTGAGCTTAAGCATTTTGAGCCACGTGACAGGCTTACAAAGTTATTAGGCCAGTGGGCTACTTGGGTCGTTACTCGATATCTTGCATGCTTCTGGGTTTAACATCTTCGTCTGCTCAATGGGAGGTTTAAGAAATAGCTAGCTGCTTCCAATGGAATTAGAGACAATTGGGTCCAAATGCGTTTAGTAGTTAGGGGTTTTGATTTTGATGGCTTCTCTTCAGGTATTCAAGGAAACTAACTTTAATAAAATGTTAGAGTAGATTTGAAAGGTGGTTTGTTCTTTTTGCAGGAAAAGGTTTTTGATTTTGATGTGTTTGGTAATGAGAGTGGTTACATCAGTAGATTTGGATAGTGTTTGATTTGATGGGGTAAGAAGTTCTTCAAAATGAGTGTGGCGTTCTTCGTCCTTTAATCACAAGTCTAGATCTTGTAACAACCCGACCTAGCCCCTAAGCGATATTGTCCGCTTTGGGTAGAGCCACCCGGGGAATACCCGCACCGTTTTGTTTTCGGGCATCAAACCCAAAACGCATCGACATGGGAAGCATAGGTGGGAGCACATATAAGCCCAGGTTTTGGACACTCTCTTAAGCGATGTGGGACTCTATGTGGTCACCCAAGAGGCATTCACGACCCGAGCCCAGAAATCGGGGTTAGCAAAGACCTAACCAGTGACATAAATACTCCCATGTATGCATACTTAGACCTTGCCTAAATGCACACACACAAGGGATATTCACACGTGCAAATATGGTGTACGCGGAACAGTAGGCATCATTGCATAGAACAAAGAGAACATACACGAATAAGAACAACATTGCAAAAGATTATTTTAAACACAAAATGTACAGAACAAAATGGGAAAACAGTTTCTTTGGGACAAACATACAAGGTGTTCAAGGGAACCCAAAAGCCCAAAACAAGTCCAGCATAAAACAAGACAAAAAACTCATACAAATGTAAGGCCGCTCTCCACTGAAGGGATTACATCCACTCTTCTAACCCTGATTGGGTCTCTCGCGTCTCTCCTGAAACCGGGCCGACCGGCGAGGGGTTGGTAGAGGAATCTGGGCCTGCAATACTGAGAACAACTAATGAATACTGTAACACTCCGATCCCCTCTGAGCCGGATTAGTGGCTCATTAGTGTGTGTTTTGTTTTGTTTATTTCTTTTGGACTTGTTTTGGGTCATGGATAGGTAGTTGAGTAACCTTTGACCTGAGATAGGTAGTTCTAAGCCCTTTTTCGTAATTTTGCTTTTGTTGTGCTCATATCATCTTTGCATCATCTTGGTGTCAGCACGTGTATTTTGTTGAGCTCGTTATATTCCATAACTGTGTCAGATCCGTTTGGAGTCAATTGGGGAAGTTAGACCTTCGTGTGACTTGAACTGTAATTAGTCTAAACTCACCGGACCTTGTTTTAAACTTCCAAACATATATATGTGAGTCATGCTCCAGATGTCCAACTCCCTACTCATTTGCTCGATCGTTGCATGCAAGAGGAAATTCCAGGAGAAGCTCTCCATGTTCTCTCTCCTTCTCTCTCTTTTCTTTCCTTCTCTTGCTCGATTGTAGATTGGGATTCTTGTTTTGGATTGGGTTTCTTCTTCTCTCATCTCTGTGCTTAGTCTCTGTCTTTGCCTTAGGTAAGTGGGTTCTTTCCCAACTCTTTGTATTTCTTCTCCAATTGCTTCTCCCATTCTATGATTGCTTTGTCTTCATCTCATGCATGTGTGATTGCTTTGATTTGCTTTGATTTTAGTTGCTTTGGAGCTTGATTTCAGAGGATTTTTCAGAGTTTGAGGCAAGTATAAGTACAGACTTTGATAACACACATGGGTGCTCTGTTTGAATGCTTTGATTTCCATCTTCTTTAGTGTATCTGATGTTTACAGCCAATGCTTGTGAATTTGGAACCTTTGTAGTTTGTTTGGAGATGTTTCTGTGTCAAATTTCAGTTTCTGTACTCAGCCCGAATTCATCTCTGTATTGTACGGCTAAGCCGTGAACTTCTACGGCTTGATTTCCAGAGACTCGAAATTGGAGTTTTGTTCTACGGCTAGGCTACGGCTAAGCCGTAATTTGTCCTACGGCTGAGCCGTAAGCTAGCCGTGACCCAACCGTACCCCAGCCGTGAATTAAATCTCTGATCAGTCGAAACTTTTCTGATATCAGTACTCCTACGGTGAGGCTACGGCTAAGCCGTGGAATGCTACGGCTAAGCCGTGGATTGGTCTACGGCTAAGCCGTATACTGACTGTAGCTCAGCCGCAAAAGGCATTAGATCAGAGATGGAAGGAGACCAGTTTAGCTGTGTTCTTAATGGAACCAAGGTGAAGCCGTAGTGCATATTACGACGAGCGCGTAAGATGTCTTCGGCTTAACCATAGGTCCCTCATGGCTAAACCGTTTGGCATGGCAATTCTGAAACATAACTTAGGATAATGGTGAGACTTGTAGGGCTCAAACACGGGTTGACCACTCATGTAAACCGGCCCAATGGATTCTTAGAACGCATGAATAGTCTGTTAGGCTGTGACTTATTCATGTGAGTGTTGTTTTACTGTTAAGCACCTCCCCATGGGTGTTGGTTTAAGGGACGTCGGTGCACGCATAGATTTCATTGCAACACTTTGATGGCAACGGTGCATTGACTAACTTAAAACTACATCAGCATGCACGGTTAGTGACAGTGAACAACTAGCTTAGGATTGGCTTGTAATGAACCTTGACTCCGTATTAATCTAAGATGCATTGCATATTGTGTTTGGTTTTTGCCCTCTGTTCTGTTAATCTATGTTATGCATTCCGTAGTCATTTTTGCTTTCGTTCTGTATATCCGTTTTATTCTTCGTTCCGCACTATGCTTTGATCTATGCTATGCTTTGACTTAATCTATGCTCTGTCTTTGGCTTTGTATCTCTCTGTTCGGTTTGGGTATTCCCTGGTGGCTCTGCCCAGAGGTTAATACGTGAGGATAAGATCCGGTCCTTGTCATCGGTGAGTCCAAAGCGGATAATCTCCCTTTCTATGGATTTGATTTGATTGGTATTGGTCTGGCTCTACTCAGCCTCAGCCCTAGGATGCCCGACGGGGTTACCTCCGGCTTAGATCTCTGTATCTCTGTATAACTGCAGTGTTGCTTTGTCTTGGGACCCCGGAACCCAGGAACCGAGACCCGCTTGTACCTTTGGCCTGGACAGCGGTGTTCTCCTCTGCTCTGCTCTGCTCTGCTCTCTATTGGAGAGAACATGGTTAATGTAGTGGCCAATTAGTTCAGTATTCTATGTTTTGATTCACATATCATGTTTTACTTCTAGGCACGATTTGCTTAGTTTCCTAATATGGAACTCTGTATTTAATCTTCTGTCATTATTATATCCCCTTTGATACTATGCGTGTTTAACCCCTGTTACTTGTATTTGCTGGATCGTTGTATTCATTTGTGTTGTCTGTGGTGTTGCAGGCACAGATACCTTGCCCAGCTCCCCGGCGGTCGAGGAGGCTGCAGGGGCGAGTGTAGAGGCACCCTCAGGTTTGGCAGAGTGGGCCTGATCATCTCTGCCGAGTGCGTTCATGCATACTTCCGGTGGCTTTTCGTTTTGGGATTTTGAGTTTTGGTTTCAGGGGATTTGTATTTGGACTTTGGACTTTGGAGTTGTATTCTGTATATTTTGTGTATATTGGTTTTGGTGTGTATTTGGGTTATATCAGTGTATTTGTCTTTGTCGTTTCCGTTTTGTATTTGATTTGGCTTCCGCTATTTTCTTTGTTGCTTGCTATGATATGTACAGCTTCCGCGTACGCTTAGTTCGCACGTGTTAGATCCCTTGTGTGCGTGCATCTGGACTGGGTTTGGGTGCACGTGCACGGGAGTACGTGTGTCACAGGTTTAGCTTTTCGCTAACCCCCGAATTCTGGGCTCGGGTCGTGACAAATACAACGATTCAGCAAAGTATAAGCGATAATAAGTTAACACGTGTTATGTCTTTTAGAATCATTAATAGATAAAGTTATATAGAGATCATGTTCGTATACTAGGCAAGTCATACATAGAAATAAGCATGCTTTTAGAGTCATAAAACCAAATAAATTGGCTATGTGACTACTACATTTGCCATATTTTTCCTATCGAGAGTAATCAGGACGAGAATATTATCGACCGAGCCAGGGTATAAATGGGTCTCTGGTTCCCGGGGTTCGGAATCCTAGGAAAAGAGCACTCTGCAGAGGCAACAAGCAAGCTACGCCAAAGTCAACCCCATCGGGTATCTTGAGGCTAAGGCTGAATAGCGCCAGACCATAGCAGTCATGTCAATGATGCATGTCAATTCAATGTCATAGTCAAGCAGTACAGTACATGTATCATGTTATGTCACAATCAGGCAATACAGTACGTGCATCATACTGGATCAAACACCAACTCAATTCTTGCAATACCGTTACAAACAAACAATTACAAGTCGTAGAAGAACAAGAATACGAGCATGGAAGTCAATAATCGTAATCAATATGTGTAACACTTCGACCCGATTTGATCTCGATTAGCGGCTAATTTCTGAGGATTTGGTTGCTAATTGTGTTTTGCTCGTGTTTTTGTTTGGTTTTGGGTTCTGGATAGGTAGTTGAGTTGAGTTTGACGTGGTTTAGGTAGACCTAAGCCCTTTTTTGTAATTTTAGATTTTGTTAGAAGGTATTTTTCATGCATCATCTTGGCTTCAACGCGTGTCTTTTGTTACGCTTGTTGATTCCCATAACTACGTCATTTGCCAAATATGTCAATTGTTTTTGTTAGACCCGCAATAGACTCAAACTGGAAATAGTTTAAATGCTTGGCTTTTCTTCTAAATTGTCTCAATCCTTATCTTTATCTATAAATATCCCACCGACTCTCGTTTCACCGCCTTTCTCTCTCGCACGCTCTGTTTCTCTCTTTCTTTTGGTTCTTCTCTTCTGTTCTTCTTCTTTCCAGCCAAGAAGGGAGAATTTGTGCATGTCCATGTGTGATCCACACTCTTGTGTTTGAAGGTGAGTTTTGGTTTCCTTTGAATCTCATCTCATCTTCTTCCCAGTTGTTCTCCAGGGAGCCATTGTTTCATGCACTCACGTTTTTCTCTCGTTTCTTTTCTTTTTCATGCATGGTGTCTCTAGGAGCATGCTAGAACGTGAATTGAGCCCAAGGACAACAAAGAGTGTGTTAGACCCCATTTAAGGCAAGTATAAGTATAACTTGGCTAAACCATGTGGGTATGTGTTTGATTGTGATTAAGTTGAGTATTCTTGCATATGAATGAAGCTTACAGCACATCTTGTGTTTGTTTCCCTCTATTACATGTGCTTGAGCCCCTTTGTCTATGTTTCAGTGTTTCTGTAATCAGTTCAGAAAAGACTCCTGTGTGTTCCACGGCTAAGCCGTAATACACCTACGGCTGAAAATCCAGAGAGGGAAAAACCCAGTTTTTTTCTACAGCCAGGACACGGCTAAGCCGTATATTGTCCTACGGCGAAGCCGTAGCTCAGCCGTGACCCAGCCGTAGATCAGTACAGGGTGACTTTTTCTAGATTAACTGAAAGTAAGTAATTGACAGACTTTCTACAACCCAGCTATGCCTAAACCGTATGTCCACCTACGGCTAAGCCGTAGACCAAGACACGGCTGAGTGGTAGAACGAAATACGGATGAACCGTAATTGCGGATGAACAGTAAAGGGGAGCCGCGGTTGAGCCGCAGTGTATATTACGGCGAAGCCGTAAGATGCCTACGGGGAAGCCGTATGTTTCCCCACGGTTAAGTCGTGCTACCCCTAAGTAATGACTAAAACTGGAAAAAACTAAGGAAGAGACTGCTATGGCCTTCATGATAGAATGTAGATCACCTAGACTTGCTCGATGGTATGAATGTATAACATGAATGATCTCGAGGGCTGCGATTCATTCATACACGTTATCCGGTTGTTTAGCACCTCTCCATGGGTATTGGTTTAAGAGACTTCGGTGCATATTCCAGATACATTGTAACACTAGACAAGGGTGCATCGGACAACTTAAAACTACATCATCATGCACGGTTAGAAACACTGGATAACTAGAATAGGATTGGCTAGTAAAAGATCGTGATTCCTGAAGATAATCTGATTTGCATTGCATCTTGGCTTTATACGCATTCTGCGTTGTGTCACACGATTGGATATTCCTAGCTCTGTCCATGCTTAATCTCGGGTAGAACAGCGGTCTTGCATGTTTGATCTTACTAATTGATACACATGAGTTGAGATGCCTTCATTCTTGGTTATCCTAATGCTTTCTACTCTGTTGCTTGATCTGCTAAGGTTGATGTGGTTGTTGATTACGTTCTGATAAGATATACATGTTAAGCTATGCACGTAATGATATGCACGTTATGATCTGCATGTTCTTATATTGGTTGACTCGATATGGTCCGACACTACTGAGCCTCAGCTTTAGGATCCCGATGGGGTGACTTCGGTATAGTTTATATGGCCTTACTGCAGAAGAAAACGTCTTGGGGAATCCGGACCCCAGGAAACCGAGACCCATCTGGCCCATGGTATTCTCTACACGGATAAAATCCCTATTTTGGAGCATTTGGTGTACGTAGTAGCCACCTAGTATGTACATGTCATGTTACATATACATTGATTCACAGAGCATATGTTAATTTGAATGCACAACTACCTAGACTACTACATTGACATGTTATGATTATTTATGTCTTTTATTCTATTAGAGACTACACGTGTTAACTTGTTACTGCTTATACTTTGCTGAATCGTTGTATTCACAGATTGTCCTTGGTGATGCAAGCTCAGATTCCCGACCGGGTTCTTGTCGGTCCTTCAGTTAGCTAAGGAGACTTCAGCGGTCTCTTCAGGGTTTGCGGAGAGTGCGACAGTATCATAGTTGCATATTGCCTTCTTTTCTGTTATTAATGTTATTCATATTCTGTATCTTTGTGATTGGATTCCGTTTGTATATTTCTGACCTAGTTAGTTATCATTCAGTTGATTTTCCTGTATGTTTCGTGTTTCGGTTTGATACCTATAGCTTCCGCGTACATGTTTGCACGTGTGATTTTCCCTTGTGCGTGTGCATCTAGACTGGGTCTAAGTGCATATGCATGGGAGTATGTGTGTCACTGGTTAGATTTGACTAACCCCCGATCGCCTGGGCTCGGGTCGTGACAATATGCAATGCAAGTCAAGTTAGTATTGAGAATCATGATTGTTTACTAGCCAACCTTAAGCTAGTTGTCCAATGTTTCTAACCGTGCATGATGATGTAGTTTTAAGTTGTTCAATACACAGTTGTTCCATATGTGGGCGTTGCAATGTAGCGGTAAACGTGTATCGAAGTCCCTTAAACTAACACCCATGGGGAGGTGCTTAACAATTGGACAACATATATGAATGAGTCACAGCCCTCAAGACCATTCATGTTTTTCCGGTAGTCCATTGGGCAAGTTATGTGCTTGAGAAATCCATGTGAAGGCCCTATAAGGTCTCCTCATTAACCTTATCTTTTATCCAATTTATTAAAGAGTAGAGAGACCAAAAGGTAGTATGAAAAGGTCCTCGAGTAATAAAGAGGCAAGGAAAGAAGATTGAGCAAGGATAGAATTCAGTTGAACACTGAATCTCCAGGAGCAAAACTGCTCCAGGGTTGACCGGTTGGCTCTGAAGCCCGATCGGTCGAATTTCGGTTTTGGAAGTGCCCGATCGGTTGGACTTCAGGCCTGATCGGTCGGGTAACACAGTTCTGTATAGAACAAAATGACTGGACTGAAGTCTTTATGCTCACGAAAACAATAGGTAATAAGTTTATACAATTCAAAAGGGGCTGTCCATAACCACACTTGAGAGAAAGAGTAGAAGAAATACAACAATCAACATATACCAAGATGTGTTCATCCATACTGTGCTTATGCTTACCTTAAACAAGCTTTTTCCTTAACTTAGTTGTTCTCTAGCCCAATTAATCTCAGAGATGCAGTCCTAACACCATGCATGTCAAGAGTGAGCAAAGGAAAAGTATGCATGCAGTGCAATCATACCCTAAACTCATAACGGAGACCATGACTCAACTTCTCACCTTAAACAAACTGGGAAGAGAGTGCGAGATTCTTGTCCACAATGAAGAGACAAGGAAGAAGAAAGCGAAGACAAGTGTAGTGAATGGGAGAGAGAAGACAAACCCCTGATTCTCACCTTCGACGCCACACAACACGAAACTGGCGAGCAACCGATGCACAAGAGTTTCCCCCTTTCTTTGATTGTAAGAAAAAGAAGGAAAGGAAGAAGAGATGAAGAGCTGGGAAGAGAAGAGAGAGAGAGAGAGAGCTGTTGCTGGGAGGGAGAGAGATGAAACTGAGAGAAAGAGTCAGTGGCCTGCTTTTTATATAAGATAAGGATTGGACAATTTAGAGAAAAGTCCAACAATTCAAGATAATTACAATTTGAGTCAAACAACGGTCCAATGGAAACAAACGACATTGTTCACATACGGGTAAGTTACGGAAGTTGACGAGCTCGACAAAAGATACGTGTTGATACCAAGATGATGTATGAATGACGAACTCGTATAAAGTCAGAAATTACGAAAAAGGGCTCATGTCTACCTATTCCAGGTTAAACTCATCCCAACTAACTATCCATGACCCAAAACAAATCTCAAAAGAATGGAACAACAAGCATAAACCTAATTCGCTATCAATGGACCTAAAACCACATTAATTAGTCATTAAACCAGATTAAGCTGGGCTGGAGTGTTACAGATCTGGATCTTTGACAGAATCTACTCAGAGTAGTTATATGGTGCTCCATCTGAATGTGATGATTATAGTTATAGGAGACCTATATGACATTAGGACTAGAGGGGGTTAGATGATAGGTTATAGGGAAAGCCCTTGAGGATAGCTGGTAACATTTTTGGGGATGTGCTTATACACATATCGGAGGTTTGGGAGGGGAGGAGGAGGGATGATTGTTGTTGTTATTGTTGTGAAATTAGGTTTAGGTTTTGGTTGGTGGGGAGGGGAAGAAGAAGGAATAGGAAAAGAGGACTCCATGTGTTCAAAGAAATAGATAGTGAGGACAGAGGAGGAAGAGGTTTGGGAGGGGCAGGTGATTGCCATTGCTGGTGCTGCTGTTTTGAGGGCCTAGTGGGTTCGTAGGAGAAGGAGGAGCAGAAGCAATGGAATAGGAATGGTTGTGTTTTTCTATTTATTTATTTTATTTGTGCTTGTAGGTGTGAAAGTGGTTTTTTTCTTTGAATCATTTTCTATTAAAGTGAAAATTTTAGAGTGTATATATGCTTTCACATCTTTTACGTCTCCAACATGTAAGAAGGCATCAGATATGCTTTATGGTGGTTGTATTTGTTTATATGATTTGTGATCAAATTCCATTAAGGTATCCAAACAGTTTCATTTGATAGACCAAATTTTGTCTGACTTGTTTGTGTTTCTAATGGGTCATCAAATAATTGAATATCCTTATAATAATGATATGTGAGACAGTGTATAGTTTCATGTATCAAATCTTTGATTACTCGGGCTGCCTTTGATCACTGCTTCTGATAATCTTTTCATCCTATGGTCTAACATCCAATGTAATTTTACATTTATTGAACTTTCACTCACTATTAGATTGAGTCTCAAAAGAGGTTAGGCTTGAGATGCAGCCATAGTGATGATGGTACGAATTGTAGTCATCTTTGCCACAGGCGCAAATGTCTCTTCATAATCAATTCCATATTCATGTCTGTTTCCAAGTGCCACAAGCCTTGCCTTGCATCTGTCCAAAGAGCCATCTGCTTTTAATTTGAGAGAGAAAACCCATTTACAACCTATTGGCTTAATGAAGGTTGAACATGGGACACCATCCCATGTTTGGTTTTACTGTAGGACATCAAGTTCCTCCTCCATAGCCTTTTTTCCAACATTTTTGCTTAGCTACTTGTAAATAGGAATAATGTATTAAAATAGAGGCTAAGGTAACTAAAAAAATGGAATGGGAAAAACCACATCGATCTAGAGGACGAATGATACGAGAAAATCGGTGCAGATTAGGCGGTAGAGGATCTGGTGCTGGAGCAGGAGCAAGGACTGGTGTTCGTAAAAGAGACAAGTCTGTGGCATTTGTACCCTGTTGATGAACATATACCTTGTTAGGATAAAATCTTACAGGTGAAGTGAAGCATCGCAGGGAAGAAGAATAGCAAATATGCTAATCTCCAAGCCAAAAGGCTTAAGAATAGAATGTCTAGGTTTCTCACCAAAGACAAACAGTAATTCTCTTAATTGAGAATTGAACTCAAATTCTTATTCAATATCAATGTCCGTATTCTATGAAGGGATTATATCTTTATTTATAACTAAGATATTTTCTAACTACGGAAACAATTATTCAAATGAAATAAGAAGTTCTAAAACCACATAATTGGACTTTTTAAATATTAAAGAATCCTAGATAATTAAGAAAGCAACTAAAGCAAAAGCAGCTACTAATAGGATCTACTCTCCTCTACTAGGCCTTGTTGGTCTTGGGTCTAATGGGCTAGCCAGTCATGGATCTAACTTGCATCATGAAGGAAGATAACCATCATCAAAAGATGGAACCTTGAAAAATGTGATTTCTGGAGATGAATCAAGAAAAGAATGGAAAAACCGTTGATATTACAAAAAGACAACATTTCTAGAATTCCGAGCACGTTTTACTCAAGGATCATAACAAATAAAACTTTTTTGTGGAGAGGCACTTAGAAAGGCACATTTTGCATACTTTGTGAATAACTTTATATGTTCATGAGACGGAAGATGAACAAAACAAACATATCGAGAAGGATATAAATGTGTGTATTTTGGTTCCTTTTGGAAAAGGCAAAAATATGATGATGTGTTTTGGAGTTTTGGAGAAGGAAGACAATTGATGATTTGAGTATCAGTGGTCAATGCCTTTGGCCAAAATTTAGATGGAACATAAGATTCTAATAATAAGCATCTAACTATATCTAAAAGATGACGATTTTTCCTTTCTGAGACTCTATTCTATTGGAGGGTGTAGGGACAAGTTTGTTGAGAAATGATCCTTTTTTTTTCTTGCAACAAGTCTTGAAAATTTTCAAAAATATACTCTCCCCATGAATCTGTATGTAAAGTCTTAACGTAGATTGAAAATTAATCTTGAACATAATTCAAAAAATTTTGAAAAGCATTAAAGACTTCATATTTATCATTTATTGTTCTCTGCACTGTTATTTCTGCTAGTGGTTTCTGTTGTGAGAAGGAGAAAGACAAAGATGATGTGGGATTAGCCTCTCACATGCGTTCTTCCTAAGGCAAATGTTCTTCTTAATGCTCTGATACCATGTCACAGTATTATAAGAATGCATTGAAAATGAATGGAATGGGATAAATTCCCCAGATCTATTGATGATTATTTATAATAATATACAAGCCAACATTTGAGCTACAAATTAGCAGTTGCCCAATCTGCTTAGTCTTAATATAGTATGTATTATCCATACAAGATATTGGTATTGACTTATACAAATGGATTGCGCTTATTTGTACAAATGGGTTTGGCCTGCGAGATCTTGAGTCACTAACAATTAGATCATGTACTCTTTACCTCTTTACCTTCTTGCCTCTTAAATCTTAATGGTTATATGTATTCTTACTTCTAAGTGGCTGCATGTGTGTCGTAGTCTATTGAAGAATGATTTAGAATGGGAAAAGAAAATATTCAAAAATCAACAAAAAAGTGAAGAATGTCAAAACAAGACTCCATATCCTCATCCATGGCTCATATTCCCCTTGTTATGAAAAAGAACATCTCTTTGTCTGTTCTTTTTTCTTTATAAAATGAAGGATAACGGTCCTAATCCATTTTTAATATCTCTTGAGGTGCAATTACCCCATATAATATCTTTTTCAACATTTTTTTAGAAGCATATTTTATTTTAACCTCGTAAAGGGATCCCTTTATATTTTTCTTTTCTAATTACTTCAGTTACAAGGTCTCCAATATATAATTTTCCTCACCCTCTAGTAAGATCTACCTCAAGAATTTTAAACCTCCCAACTAAATTCTGGCAAAAAACCCCCAAGAAAGCTCAGTAGTAACTATTTCCAACTCAACGTTACTCTACTGTTGGACACTATTGCAAAGTTTCCATTGGACTTCACTTGTATTGTTTGTCTCCATGTCTGTTTTAAGGGAATTCATCTGGTCTCACATCCTCACGATCTAAGTTGAATGAGTGTGGGTATGTCTGTTGGAATTCATACTGGTAAGAAGTTTTTGGTTCAGCAGAATGAATATAAAATTTTGTGGATTTGGCATAATATTCCAATAAATTTGAAAAAATGTTTATATGTAAATTAAAAATATAAAAAAATAGTACCAACAAAAAAAATGTGCGAAAGTCACTTTAAATAATCCAGTAATAAAAATGTCAAAAGAAGAAAACATGCATCAAGAAATGATAGCAATAAGCAACAAGCATTGCTCCCCAGATAGATGATTCCTATCTTCATAATTTTTTGGTGGGCAATTCTCCAAAACGTCCCACTGTAAAGACGCCCCGTTTCCGCCTTTTTTTCTTTTTTTTTTTTGGCATGAGGCCCACCTCGAGCCAATCTAGTCTTTTCACATACACTATCCTCATAAATAGTCATTTCTGAATTTGAAACTCATCTAAATTTTTTCTGACTATTGGATTAAAATCAAAAGAGAATGATGCCTCTAAAACCATTAAATTTTAGGGCCATGGATGAAAGGGTTAGAATGATCTTATGGAGTCTAAATTTTGCAAATTCGTAGCCTCATATAAATTATTGCATCCAATGGACTTTCATCATCATCATGTATGCAGGTGTATCCTAGCATTGCCCCTATTTGGAAACATATTTCACTTAACTTTGGGTAAATGCTATTTTTATTAATGAAGAATCTAACAGTCTGATGCAACCCTCCTCTTATGGGACCAACACATGTTAACCAAAACGGCCCATTTCGGATCAAGTTAACGGATTGGATTCACCATACAACGGCAGGATTAAAATCGAAACAGAACTACAAACATACCTGACTCCATTGAAACTGTAATCGGAGAAACTGGAAGAAACACAAACGAACGACTCTCTTGCTCTTCTCTTTATGCAGGCTCGTGGATGGGAATGCCAAGCTCGTTGTCATCCAAGACAAGAGAGTCCCAGGGCTTTTATAGCCTTCCTCCCCATCACAGAAGACTAACGTTTGAGCATTCATGGACTGTAATGTGATGAAAAACTGAAAAACAGGATTGAATGGTATTAAAGGGCCTTAAGGGAGAAGACCGTTTCTGAATCCGTTATGAAAATGGGTGATGGTCAAGTGGACCACCACCTCCAGTCACTTACAATCTCCCACTTGGTCCATATGACCACCATACATCCCTATAGCTTATATATATAGTATATAGAAAATACTTTATCTTGCAAAAGAATTTTGAAAACGACTCTAACTGATGCGCATCATTTAGAAAAACACCGATCATCCATGAAAACTGTAATGCTAAGGTCTTTCATCTGTGATTAAGTTAGTTTACTCATGTGAATTGTGGCGGTTACACATCTTTACGATATATTTCCTTCCACAATCACAACACCAGTATCCTTTCCTAATCAAGAACTTAACTTTAATATGACTACTTTAATGGGAACTATAAAGTCATAACACTTTTATATTCTTACTGTGTTTCATAATAATCACATGTGCCATAAGAACAAAGTAAGATTTGCGAAATCATTTCTTTAATTGATCATTGAATAGTGTCATACATCATTGATTCCTTCAAGGCATATCTTTCAATTCCATACTCAATACATGGTCTTTAAAATCATTTGGCGCCAATGCCTTTGTTAATGGATCAGCAACCATGAGCTTCGATGGAGCTCCAACAATTGACACTAAACGATCTCGCACTTTTTCCTTCAAAACAAGGTACTTTACTTCCAGAAACTTTGATTTACTGGAACACTTGTCATTCTGCGCAAAAAGTCGAGCAGCATTGTTATCGCAGTAAATCTTTAGCGGTTCAGAAACACTGCCCATAATTGTAAGTCCCTTGATGTAGTTACGCATCCATAATGCGTGACCCGTGGCTTCAAAGCACGCCACATACTCTGCATCAAATGTGGATGGAGTGACTAGCGTTTGCTTTGCACTCCTCCACGACACTGCCCCGCCAGCCAACAAAAAAATGTATCCAGATGTTGACCTTCTAGTATCGAGACAACCCGCAAAGTCAGAATCTGAATATCCAATGACCTCCAGCATATTGGATCTCTGATATGTGAGCATGTATCTTCTAGTGCCGTTGAGATAACGCATCACTTTCTTGACAGCTACCCAGTGAGGTATGCCTGGATTACTTTGATATCGACTAAACATCCCAACTGCAAAACTAATATCTGGCCTCGTGCATGTCTGAAGGTACATTAGACTTCCTACTGCTGCCGCATAAGGGTATTTATTCATTTCTAACTTTTCTATGTCAGTCATGGGGCATTGATCTTTACTAAACCTATCTCCCTTAGACATAGGGGCATTTTGTGATTTACTCCTTTCCATTCGGAAACGTTTGAGAATATTTGCACATAGGCTTCTTGACACAACCCGAGTAATCCTCGAGATCGATCTCTGAATATCTCGATTCCTATTATAAAAGTTGCTTCACCCATATCTTTCATGTCAAAATTATTCTCAAGGTATACCTTAGTTTCTCGGATCATACTAAGGTCATTGCTGGCTAGTAAAATGTCATCTACATATAGGATTAAAATGATAAACTTGCTCCCACTGATCTTAAGGTAAATACAATGGTCAACTGGATTTTCGGTAAAACCAAAAGATGTAATAATATGATTAAACTTTAAGTACCATTGTCTGGAAGCTTGTTTCAGCCCATATATCGATTTCTTTAACTTACAGACCAGCCTTTGATTATTACCTTGTTGAACAAACCCTTCAGGTTGTTCCATGTACACTTCTTCATCAAGATTCCCATTCAAAAACGCTGTTTTAACATCCATCTGATATAACTCTAAGTCATAATGAGCTACTAGAGCCATTACAATTCTGAATGAGTCTTTCTTAGATACCGGAGAGTAGGTTTCGTGAAAATCGAGACCTTTTCTCTGAGTGAATCCCTTAGCCACTAGTCGGGCTTTAAATCGTTCAACTTTACCTTTAGAGTCCCTTTTGGTCTTAAAGACCCATTTACAACCGACGGTCTTGGACCCTTCGGGTAGTTCAACGAGATCCCAAACGTCATTTACAGCCATGGATTCTAATTCTTCTTTCATAGCATCTAACCATTTATCAGAATTGTCATTGTGTACAGCTTCATTAAAAGTTTTTGGATCTTCTTTAATTCCAATATCCGATTCTTCTAGATACACAACATAATCATCCGAAACAGCAGGCCTTCTCATACGAGTCGACCTTCTCAATACTTCCGGATTTTCTTCAGGAATGTTTGGTTGTATTGGAGGAGTTGGTTGTGTATCTTGAGGAATTGGATCAACAGATCGTTCTGGGAATGCCCCTATATCGAGTAGAATCATTAATCCATCTTGAGTAGAGGATTGAGGCCCATCTCTAATCTCCTTATATATAATGTTTCTAGCCTCGCTACTCCCACTGTTGTCATGATTCTCCAAAAACTTAGCATTATGGGACTCAACTATTCTTAGTGAATGATTAGGACAGTAAAATCGATACCCTTTAGACCTCTCTGGATAACCAATAAAATATCCGCTCACAGTTCTAGGGTCTAACTTCTTTTCTTGTGGATTATACACTCGCACTTCAGATGGACATCCTCAAACTCTGAAATGGTTTAAGCTGGGTTTCCTTCCAGTCCACAACTCGAAAGGAGTTTTGGGAACTGCTTTACTAGGAACCCTATTTAAAATATACATGGCCATCTTCAGTGCTTCACCCCACATAGACTCGGGTAACGAAGTATTACTAACCATACTCCTAACCATATCTAACAGAGTTCTATTCCTTCTTTCAGCAATTCCATTCTGCTGAGGAGTTCCAGGCATTGTGTATTGGGCAACAATACCTTCGGATTCTAGGAATCTTGCAAACGGACCTGGGTTACGGCCCGTTTCAGTGTACCTACCATAGTATTCACCACCACGATCCGATCTCACAATTTTGATCTTCCTATCTAATTGCTTTTCTACTTCTACCTTGAATATTTTGAACATAGTCAAAGCATCAGACTTTTCTTTAATAAGATAGACAAAACCAAAACGTGAGTAATCATCTATAAATGTGATGAAATATTGTTCTCTTGTAAAATAAGGTATATCTATTTTTCCACAAACATCCATATGGATTAACTGCAGGAGTTCAGAACTTCGTGTGGCAGTTTTCTTAACTGTTTGTGTCTGTTTTCCCTTAATACAGTCAACACAGACACCGAAATTAGTAAAATCAAGGGTTGGTAATAACCCATCCTTCACTAATCTCAACATCCTCTCTTTCGAGATGTGTCCTAACCGTTTATGCCACAACATGGAGGAGTTCTCTTTTATCAGTCCTCTTTTCATGCCAACATTCATTCCACAAGTAACATGGTGTGTAGTTAGTGATTGTGTATATAAAATATCTAGCTGTAACTTATATAAACCATCACACAATAAACCACTACCAATCATTATATTATCGAAAAATAGTTTAAAAGATCCGCTATCAAAATTAAAAACATATCCTTTCACATCCAATTGAGAAATGGAAACCAAATTTCGGGAAATCTCCGGAACATAGAAGGTGTTCGGCAGATCTAAAACGAATCCGGTATCTAGCACCAGCCTATATGTGCCTACTGCCTTGACTCTTGACTCCTTCCGGTTCCCCATAACGATGGTTCGTTCCCCATCACTTGGCCTCCGGGTTGAAAGGAATCCCTACATACAACCAGAAATGTGAACGGTTGCACCAGAGTCTACCCACCATGTATTAGATGGGACATTAATAATATTGGTTTCACATACAAGAGATAAATTTCTTTGCTTACCTCTTTTCTCAAACCAATTTTACCTTTTGAGACAGTCCTTCTTGAAATGTCCTTTCTTGCCACAAAAGTGACATTTTTCGGACCCTTTCTTCCCTTTTCTCTTCATCGGTTTCTGCCCTTTCGGATCTATCTTGGGTGTGTTGGCATTGATCTTGAGGTTTCTAAAACCTTTCCTGCCCTTAACTTGGGAGACTAAGTTTACTTGAAATTGCCCCTCAGCCTTAAGCCTCCTCTCTTCTTGATCACATCTTGCGATCAGCTCAGTTATGGTCCACCGACTAGAGCTCTGATTGTAGGTTACCTTAAACGGGCCAAATGCAGGGGGAAGGGAGTCCAAAATAAATTGGATCAAGTATCCGTCTGAGATACTCATGTCTATATCCTTCAACTTGGATGCAAGGTTAGACATGAGTAGGATATGTTCCCTAACTCCCTTCGTCCCATCGTACTGCATGTTTGTTAATTTGTTCATTAATGTGGCACCTAATGCCTTGTCAGTCACTTCAAATTGTGACTTGATCTGTTCTAAGAGTTCCTTGGCATGTTTCCTTGGATCAAGTGATCCCCTAATACTCTTAGAAACTGAAGTCATTATGATCTTTTGGCATTTCTTGTCACATTTGTGCCACTGTTCATGTTTCGCCTTTTCAAGCGCAGAACTCTGTTCGGTGAGGGCAGGAGGCATGGGCTCATCTAAGGCCATTTCTAAGTCGAGAAAAGTTATGGTCAATGCTAACATGTCTAACCATTCGGGGTAGTTGGATCCATCTAATAAGGGAATTGTCCCTAAGCACGAGGGAAGAGTCAATAATCTGGAGGAAAAAGCTGTAAAAGAAAGAAGATATAAACTATTACTTTCACAATTCTATAATGCTTTGAATTCACAGGGAAGCTTATAACAAAATAATAATTTGAC
This sequence comes from Sextonia rubra, assembly GCA_037013555.1. Taxonomy (NCBI): domain Eukaryota; kingdom Viridiplantae; phylum Streptophyta; class Magnoliopsida; order Laurales; family Lauraceae; genus Sextonia; species Sextonia rubra. The sequence continues at coordinate 8,950,170 of JASUAD010000010.1, forward strand.
ATCATCACAAATAACCTTTGGGTCAAATGCAACATGTTAATTTTATTATTCGCAATTATTTGATAAAACCACAATTTATTAAGTGAATAAGTGAGATCCCACCTTTGGGCATAGATCAACACGAATTCACAAAAACATCTTTAATGTGTTTTATCCAATATTCAAATAATCGAAAGATAAACTCCTTTGGGTCGATTATCTATCCTTTAAGTGAAATTGCAATTTAAGTGTCATATGTGGTATCTCTTATTCAAAAAATATGAGTTTCATCATAACTGGGCCACTTTGGTGACTACGGAATTAACTCATAATTTCAATTGAAACCTATGACACTAATATTCATCAAACATTCATGCATGTAACAAATTATAACTCACACAACATTAATCATGTTAACAATAAGCGGAAAACATGAATTTAAATGAGTTAAACATGCATAAAACCTTATGATATGATCATTGAACCATTGGATCGGGAATTAAATTCACTAATATGGTAGATCTCATCATAAGGAACACAACAAAAGAAACGGATCGAAAATCCGATCTCATATGTGTCCACAATGATCAAAATAAGGTTTTGATCGTCCATTTTTCTTTGATCTGGCCTTGATCTGATCATAATTAAATGATCCAGTCCCATCAGAATAATTACTGCATTTAAATATGTCAAATGGACGGTTCTGATCGGAACGGATCAATTTTATAATGACCTAATTATTTAAAACATACAATTATCAAAAAATTAATAATACTTTATTCAAACAGGCCAGGCCAGTGGGTCGGGTCAGACCCAGGTCATAAAATAACCTGTTCAGTCCAATCGGGCTTGACAGGTTGGGCTGGGTCGGGTCAGGTCGGGTCGGACCTGACCTGTCATTTATATTTTCTGTTATGTTGGGCTGGGTCAGGTCAATCGACCGGGTCGGACTGAAACCCGAAACCGGGTTCCAGTCTATTTTAATCCCAGTTGAACCGGGTCAGTTGGGTCGGGCCTGACCTGTAAGCCGGGTCTGATCCAGATCGGGTTTGCAATATCCGGCCCGTATAAGGTCCGGGTCATAAACAGCGGGTCGGGTCAGTTCAGCAGGTTGACCCAATTAAAACCAGACCCATCCTTGCTTGGGTTACCTTCCAGGTCATCGGCCTGACCCGCATAGCAACCCGGCAGACCCGAAACTCGACCCGCAGACCTAACAAATGACCTGGAGCCCGACCCGCACTGTTCATCGTCTCCTTCACAGAGACGATGACAGGCTGGGGGGCCCCAGACACGCCGGCATGGCTGCGAACGGCGGCTGGGGTCCCGCCCGAGGCCGGCGACGGCAGCGGCAGGGACTGCCGGCCCTTTCCCGTCGCCGGCCGGCGACTGCAAGTTTTTTTTTTTTTTGACATGGCGCTGCCGCTGGGCGCAGGCGCAGCACCCGCGCAGCGCCTGCTGCCGGGAGCGACGGCTCACTGTAATTTTTTTTTTTCTCTCTGTTCTCTGTTCTGAAAACCGAAAAACAGAGTTTCCGGTTTTCTGCAATTCCAACCCGTCCAACACAAATACCATTGGCTCTGATACCACTTGTTAACCAAAACGGCCCATTTCGGATCAAGTTAACGGATTGATTCACCATACAACGGCAGGATTAAAATCGAAACAGAACTACAAACATACCTGACTCCATTGAAACTGTAATCGGAGAAACTGGAAGAAACACAAACGAACGACTCTCTTGCTCTTCTCTTTATGCAGGCTCGTGGATGGGAATGCCAAGCTCGTTGTCATCCAAGACAAGAGAGTCCCAGGGCTTTTATAGCCTTCCTCCCCATCACAGAAGACTAACGTTTGAGCATTCATGGACTGTAATGTGATGAAAAACTGAAAAACAGGATTGAATGGTATTAAAGGGCCTTAAGGGAGAAGACCGTTTCTGAATCCGTTATGAAAATGGGTGATGGTCAAGTGGACCACCACCTCCAGTCACTTACAACACATGCTAATGTAAAACACATGGTTAAGGGGAACTTCATAAAAGTAACTCTGGACAATTCTCTCAATTAAGGGTACCAATGAAGAGTTTTTAGTTAGCTTGGAATGAATCTTTCGGGACTCATTTGTGCTCAAAGCCTCCTCTCAAACTCATAATAAGCATCAAATAATCTTTTCTTTAACAGAAATAGAATAAAAGAAGATGAAAAATTAACAACTTATGACCACAGGCTAAGCATGTAAATGTGAGTCATGCTGTGCAGGCATGACCCACCATGAGCTGCCCCAGTCGTGCCTGAGCAATGCTGTACCATGCCGGGCAATGTCGTATTGTGCCTAGACACCTAAGGGGCAAACCCAACACGGCCTAGGGCATGATCCCAATCATGCCGTGCTGCCCATGGGTCGGCTCACATGCCCCCCTTTTTTTTATAACTTTTTAAAACTTTTTTATATAAATTGAGGGGGAGATTATGCACTTTTAGGATTTTCAACTTGAAATAAAATTAAAATTAGTAGAATAAATGCATAAATATGGATGTTAATTTACAAATGAAGAGAAAAATTTTAATTATTTTACATATTATACTTAATATATATATATTAATAAAAATATCGTGCTGGGTTGTGCCTCGTGTTGTGTCAAGGCCCAGGGCCCCTTGACCGAGCTTGGCCCAACCCTGGGAGCTCGCTATGTTGGGTTGGCCCCTTGACCAAGGTCAACGTGCCGTGTTGGCGGCCCACGGCCAGCATTTTTGTGGGTTGGGCCATGCCGGGCCTAGGTGGCCCTCCCATATTTACACCTTTGCTAGGGACAGACCCAAATAGAGTTGTCTCGGGGCTCAAGCCCCTATTCAAACCTGAAAATTTTCAAAAAACCCCTTTAATTTTGAAATTTAATGGATTTTGTAAAGTTTTCACCATATTATTTTACATTGAGCCCACCAAACGAAAATTTCTTGAGTTTACCCCTGCTCATGACATGAATCCTATATATTCGTTTTCTCTGAATACTAATGCGAACAAACAGGTCCAACAAGTTAATCTCTCTACGATAGTTTGGAATGAGATCCAACTCTGTTTGATGGTTAAGAATCCCAATCCTAATAGGACACATGGAGTATCTGGCAGAATTCACTATTGATATTTAGAGGAATATTGGAAACTTAATTTGGATCATCCAAAAGATTCTCAGAAGTGGCAGGCAGTTTTTGTGACCAGGAGTGTCTGGAGCTGACGAAGACATTTAGATTCAAGCCAGCAACGACCCCATTTAGAACTAGCACTTGCAAACCCTGATAAAGTGGTCCACTTAGATTCATGCCAATGGTGGCGATTGAGTGGGACAGGGAGCTCTTAATATTTAGGGTACACAAATTATGAGGTCATGGCCGAAGGATTGTGATCATCTATGTAACTATAAGCCCAAAGTTTCAACATCCAAACCGCACAATTAACATGCATTGAGGTGAGCACGCAAGAGGCTTTGTAATTAGAAGCTTGGCAACCCATTCAGAGCTTTATTCTTTTAGGGCCCGTTTGTTAATTTCCTCTCATTGTAAAGTTAAAATCATCTTTCATTTTATCATACAACAACAAAAAAAAATCAAATCAAAATCCTACATTTCAAAAAAATTCTTTTACCTTTTTATACAAAAATTCATAAAGTTACTTTTTCATTCCACTAACAAACAAAAAATATCTATTTTTAATACAAAAAGTCAAAAAGTTTTATTCTCTTTTCACTAAATAACAAAATCTAATCATTTGATTGATTTAACCCCTCTCATTTTTTTATTTTTTAAAATTACCATTTACCTCACTTCATCCTACCATTTAAATTAACAAACGGGCCCTTAAGGAAGTGAAGTACTGTCATTGATTGGGGCAGGCTGAGGCAAGATGTAACTCTCTCCAACATGGAATTCGTGTACCGTACGTGGCTTTGAGGAGTAGCAAAATCATCCATATGTATGTTGTAATGGCACTTGCCACACCAGCAATATCGGTTATGTGATGTTGCAACAACTGGTTGTTTGGTTTGTTACGTCCATCTCCATCTAAAACTACCCCTCTTTTTCTCTCTCACAATCAAAGTGAAATTGACATTATGGGAAGGATCCTCCTCTGATTGATGGTGACACCCACCATTGAATTGGGTGAACTGAGGTGGGCAAAACTAACCATCCATGCCCTGTGGCCCACTCCTACTGTCATGGCCGTGAAAAATGGACAGAGAACATAAAATGGTTCTAATATGTGAGGGGCCTAGCCACAATCCAATGTGGGCCCCATCTTTCAGAGATCCAGCCGTTCATCTGGTGGGGTAACCTGGTGCTGTGGAAATGGCAGCCATTGGATCATCATTCGCTTTCAGATGGGCAAACAACTAAAGATGAAAAAACAGTGTGTAGCAGGAATACATAGCTGGCTGCAGAGATATCACACATGATTGGTATTTTGCAACCAAATGGTTTCCCACACTGTAATGTTTAGTCTCAGTGCTTTTCACTCATTTGGATGATTTGGATGTCTGTGAGGTGGGTCCCACATTGAATCAAAATAAAACTTGGACCCACCTATCTGCTTGGCTGGAATGAACTGCAGGTCCACTTGTAATTATCATTGGGAACATGCTAAGATCCTTTTCATTTAGGCCCGCCTTTTGAGCTCCAATTTTTCACCCAACTTTATTTAATTTTGGTTTCAAAGTAAAACATTTTCACAAAAGAACTCCAAAAATATGATTACAAGAATTTTAAGAAGAGATTATGCTTGAAATGAAATCCTGGCCTTTTGAAGTTCTTTGAATTTTCACAATTAAAATAGGCATTTGATAATTTTGCTGGAACAAGGCAGAGAATCTTAATAGCATTTACATTTTTAACATTAAAAAAAGGCATTTTTAGTGTTTGATGTTACATTTTGAATATGACAAAGCAAAAATGAAGTGTTTAACACATTGCTTCTATTTTCATCTGAGGTCATGGAATTTGTCAGTTTTCTCACCTTACTTCCGTGATGTAGGATTTTTAGTTCCCACCATCTAAGTATAAAGAATCTCATCATTGTGACGAGAAGGTGGGGAACTAAAATCCTGCACAACATTTGTGCGGGAGTCACACATGATCCATAGAGTAGATCCATGGAGGAAGTTAGATTTAAGATTCTAAATAATGCAGAAAATGTTGCATGCGGAAAACATTGCATCTATTGTTATTAAGTTCAGTGAGATTTTGTAAACAACCAGTCAACCATTGAGGTATTCGTATGTCGCAAAGGGCATGTTTGTAATATATTGAAATTTATGGTCAAATGAGTTCCACAGAAATTATTTATATTTAAAGAGGTTAGAGGCAAGGATATCGAGTGAGGGGTGAAAGACATTTGCTAGCAATGTTGATGGGACCTTGACTTTCTAGATTTGAATTACTAGTCTAATGGCTCGGTGTTCAATTCTCAATTTTGTAAACAAACTTTTAAGTGAAAAACACACACATGGAACAACCTGTAAGTCACAAGCTCAAAGACTACTTCTGTGCTTTTTCTTCTCCTCCTTCTTCTTTAATTATTATTATTATTATTATTATTATTTATTCGATGTATTTCTGGAGGTTGCTCCCTCCCATGTATTTAAATTTTGTAATTTCTTATCTTTTAAGATGAATCTCAAATTCTTATTCCTCAAACCCAACAGGACTTTGTAGCCCCCTTCATGGATCATCCACAAATTGAGGGCCCCACTAATTGGTAGACACCAATCAGTCCAGATGGGCCCCATGCGCAAGGTACCCATTAAGAGGGATTTCCCAAAGATGGGATTCTTCACCAACTGTTCTATGTATGAACTATTCATCATTAAAACTGGTGCCCACCATTTGCTTACAGAGGTACAAGGCCAACTCAGGTAGGTCCTTAACTCAATCATAAGTAGGCTATACTCACCAACACCAGCTAAACTCATTCATATACACCAATTGTTCGGTATCGGTGTCTACACCATAAGGGATCCTGAATCATTTAAAAGACCATTTCTTCGAGTTCACCAATTGTACGGTAGGTCCTTAACTCAATCATAAGATTTCTAGGTCAGGATAATTTCATGGATGTGATTCGTATTTGGTATGACCATTCATTGTATGGACCAACAATGGCTTAGGAATTAGATAAACTTTTGTGTGTTTGGTACATTCACTTCACTAGTAAGTTAAAAGTGATGTATTATTTCAAGAGACAACAAGCTAAAAAGTTAAATCAAAATATTATATTTCAAAAAATTTAACCTTTTTACACTAAAAAGTTAAAAAGCTACTTTTTTCATCTTGTTTATTGACAAAAAAAAAAACTACGTTCAACACAAAAATATCAAAAAATTCATTCTCAAGCCACTAAAATAAGAAAACTCATCATATTATGATTTGATCCCTTTATATTTTATTCTCTTTTGATTTGAGGCTTTACCTCACCATACTTTACTATATGATATATCCAAATGGTGCAGGGCAATTTTGTGGAGTCACGTGAAAACTGGTTCCACAAACAACCTTTTTTGATTACATAGGAACTAAGTTGGACTTCATCTCTATGAAAATGGTTTTCTACATAATTATTAAAAAGTGTTTTTTTTTCTGATTTTCCTAACTAAAAGTGCCAACAAGTCAGAAATTATAGTATTGTGAAAATTTCTTTTCAACTTTGAATTTTTTCTACGAAGAAGTATCTGTGCAAACATGAAAAAGTAATCTTAGAAAATGGGGCATTTGTTTGGATGAATTTTTAATGGAATTGGATGTGGTGTAAATTTTGAGCACTTGAAATTCTTTGTTAGAGGATCCAACAATTTGGCTCCTTAAAATCTTTTAAAGCTCGTCCTAATTTTACGTTTGTTTGTGCTGTGAAAAACTAGTTTCACGGACTTGTCCACTACCCTAGAAACCTTATTTTGCCGACCCCACTATAGGCAAAGTTTTTTTTTGCAGAATTATAAAGATTTTAAATTCATTTTGCATATTTTTTTATTAAAATCAGCTGCACCAAACCTAAATTTTTGTGTAACACATAAAAAAACATTTTCAAAATCCTCACTTTTTTTCACCAAAAACCAGTTTCACCCTCCTAGGGGCAACATTAGGTGAATTCGAAGCTCTCACCAGCCAAATGAGTTGTTCCATTTTTCTTTCCAGTCCTCTGTTCCAGTAATTAACATGCATCAAGGTAGGCCCACAATGACCCTTACCCGCGTATATATAAAATATGTGGGCTGCATGTGCAACAAGGTCAACACTAACATTTTGTTTTTGTTAAGGAAGTTTTGAAACCTTTACCAAATCATATACGACACTGAGCGTTCTGGTGGCCCCCATGATTACTCATAGTACTGGCTGCCCCTTTCCCTTCAGCCCCATTTCAAATTCAAATAACCAACGAATACATGGAGAAATTCCTCCACTGTTCTATTCATAGTAAAAGATATCATGGACAGATAGCCGTTGAGATTCGACACTGGGCCCCACACCAGCTTTTGAAAATCAGAGGCGCACACACAGGAAGAACCAGACATTTCCAAGCTACTCCCAAACGCTTGAAAAAAAAACAAAACCCATCAGTTCCCTTTCCCTTTTCCTGCACTTCTCTCTCTCTCTCTGGTGAGTGGTGACTGGTTCTACCCATGGCCCAAAGGTGTGGACCCTATGCTTGAGATTCAAAATTTGAAATGAGTGTTTTTACAGGGTCTTGAAGGGAGAAAAGGGTGAAAGAAAGAGAAAAGGGTGAGAGAAAGAGAAAGAGAGAGAAGGAAAGAAAATTCCAAAGGAGATTCTGGAGACTGGGGGTTGCTCATCTTGTGCAAAGACATGGGAGAATCAGCCTGTCTTATGCAAAACAGCTTCTCTCATGCTTCTGGAGCTGCCCATGAAGACAGAGAGGTGAGTTGGTGGAAACTAGAGCAACCCAACTCTTATTCCTGTTCATTTCTTGTTACTGTTGATGGGTTTTGGATTTTGGGGATTTTCATGGGCTTAGGAAAATGCTTCATGGGTTTTGAGATTTCTGTCTTCTTCTAACATTTATTGGGGTTTCATTGGTTTTTCCATCTTACTCCTGGTGTTTTGTGTGCTTATTGGATTTTTCTCCTCTTCTCTTCTGTTTCTCTTCAATGGATATCCTTCTTTTGTTTCTCTTCTATTCATCTTCCTTACTGAAGCTTTTTTTTTTATGGGTTTTCTCACCTTGGTCTTTCTGTCCTTCTAATTTTCTTCATTCAGACATCTGGTGATTGTCTTTTCTAATTTGGGTTGTGGGTTTTCCTCAGTCATTTCTAATTTGGGTTGTAGGCTTTCTTCTCTTCTCTCTTCCATTCAATCCTTGACCACTGCATCTTTTGTTTTCGGTAACATCAAGACTTGGGGGGGGTGTATGGGAGTATGGGACATTTCTCTTTGAAATTCTATGTGACCAATACTGTGAAGCATTTGGTTCTTGGTTACAGGCAAATCCGGTTCCTGTATTGACTGGATCCATCTCTTTCGGACGATTCATGTCCGAGACCCTTGATTGGGGGAAATGGTCATCCTTCTCTCACAACAAGTACATAGAAGAGGTGGAAAAGTACTCCGCTCCAGGCTCTGTTGCTCAGAAAAAAGCTTACTTTGAGGCTCATTACAAGAGAATTGCTGCTAAAAAGGCGGCAGAATTGCTCGAGCAAGCAAATGATGCAGGCTTTCCTGATTCAGAAGAGAACCATAGCGCTCAGAATAGTAATTTACCAGGTTCAGGCATTAGTGAGGATGTAGGCAATCAGTTCCAAACTGTTGAGGTGAGAGACGGGTCAGTGGAATCAAACGGCAATGTGACAATGGATAAAAATGATTATGTTGTTCTACCTGCTACTGAAGTGAGTTCATCTGTTGAATCAAACAAAGCTGATTCAGCTGAGAGAATGGATGGTTTGGAAGCAGAGGAAGTAGCAGCAGCAGATCCGGTATTAGAAGCTAATGTTCTTACAGTGTCCCCACAACAGACTGAATCGTCACAGCAACTTGGGGATGCTGAGAATCAGAGCAGGATTACAGAGACAGAGCATGCCAGAATCGGACAGACGGAGAAGTCACCATTGATGGTAATATGTTCATATTCTTGGTTCCTCAATTCATTTAGTATTATGAATTTGAGTTCATTAGTCTCTTTTGGTTGTGAGTATTTCGGAGAATTTAACTAGATTATCATTGTCAAATTTTATTTAGTCCCTCAAAACCTGCTTTTGTTGTATTCAGGAGAATTCAGCTTCAACAAAAAAGAAATCTATTTCTGCTTCAAAATCTGCAGTACCCAGTAGGTCAAGTAAGCTCCATTTACCTAGACCTGCAACACCCGTGCGTCCCAGCAAAGAAAATAATGCCACCCCAAACAGCAAGAAGCCAACAAGAGACTTGGAGAAGAAAAGATCAACTCCAAAATCATTACATATGTCGATCAGTTTTGCACCCCATCAAGCCGGTGAATTCACCCCACAAATTATTAAGAGAGCTTCTCCAACTCATGAGAAGAGCGGGGGTTCAAAAACCGCCTCTTGTTTTACGAAGAAATCTCAAGACAGTTTGAATGCTCTAAAAACACCTACCACGGTGCATATCTAACTCCAAGCACTTTATTTGACAGCCAAGATTATCTTTTGTACTCACTGTGGCCAGCTTTATTCCTGAATTGCAGGCATCTACAAATAGGGCATTGAAGCTTCCTCCAGTTACTCCTCAAATGGAAAATACAAGGTATTCAAATTTCGATTATTTTGTTCCACTTTTATGTATTTTATTACTTGTTTAGGAGTGCATGCTGAAACAGTTGCTCTCTAAGGTTTCTTCCCCGCATGTTTGCATGTACTCTCACTTTGATGAAGTTTCCTCTCCTCCCTTCACCCCTGTCCTTATTTTGTAGGAAAGAAAAGAGTTTGCTGCAGCCATCAAAATATGGCATGAATGGTGTGGCTCCACACACTTTTGAATTAAATTTGAATGTTAATTGACTTTAAGTTATTAGGTTAATGTTAAATGATTTTCTTCCCCTCATGTTTGCATGTACCCTCACTTTGATGAAGTTTTCTGTCCTGCCTTCACCCTGTCCTTATTTTGTAGGAAAGAAAAGAGTTTGTTGCAGCCATCAAAATATGGCATGAATGATGTGGCTCGCTCCACACACTTTTGAATTAAATTTGAATATTAATTGACTTAAGTTCTTAGGTTAATGTTAAATGACTTTCTTCCCCTCATGTTTGCATGTACCCTCACTTTGATGAAGTTCCTCTCCTGCCTTCACCCTGTCCTTATTTTGTAGGAAAGAAAAGAGTTTGTTGCAGCCATCAAAAATTTGGCATGAATGGTGTGGCTCCACACATCCACACACTTTTGGATTAAATTTGAATGTTAATTGACTTAATTTCTTAGGTTAATGGTAAATGACTTAAGTTCTTAGGTTAAGTCTTTTGTTGTCTTACGTAAATTGGATTGTTAGTGAATGATCTTGTCCTTATTTGGGGTACAACCAAACTGCAAATTTATTGTTCATGTGATGTATATGCTGGCTATGATTTGCAGGACCAAAACACCATTGGTACACACTACTCCTGGAAGCAGAAAAGTGGATAGGAAATGGCAGTCACTTTCTATGGAGTACGTAACTTTGTTACTAATGGTTCAAATTAGCTGAGACCTTTTCAGTTTGAAAGGATGTTCCCAGTACCTGCATTAGTCTATGCAGCACATTAATTACAAAGTAACTTTGACCTCTGTTCATATCTGTCTGTTTGTATACCAGTCGTTCAAAAGCTTCAAGTGTTTCTGGGACTAATGCACGATCCCCAAATGTAGTATCATCTCCTTTTAGCTTCAGGAGTGAGGAAAGAGCAGCAAAAAGGAAAGAGGCATGTTCTGTTCCAAAAACTCAATTTTTATTTGTAGTTTGCGTTTCTGGTTAGATGTTTTGTTAACACCATATTTGCGGTTGGTTCATTGTTGTTCCAGTACTTCTCAAAGTTGGAAGAGAAGTTCAATACTAATGAGACACAAAAAGTACAGCTTCAGGCATCTAAGGTTTTTAAATCATTCTTCTGCTGTATCTTAATCTGATTATGTTGGGTTTCATCTGTTTAAAGTCTGAATGTTCACATTTAAGTACATAGCGTCATTGCTGCTAATATTATAAAATAGGAGCTGCTAAACAAGATTTATCTGTGGCCCAGATCTGCCATTAATTAGTGTCCATCGTCATAATTTTTTTTTTCCAATATGTTGCAGGAAAGTGCTGAATTTGAACTGAAAAAACTACGCCAAAGTCTTAGTTTCAAGGCCAGACCAATGCCAGATTTTTATTGCAGAACAGAACCACCAAAAAATCTCAAGAAGGTATGTTGATCATGCATGTTATCCCTCCATGGCAGCATGATTATGTGTCAACTTCTTTAACCTCTGTACCTTGTGCATCACGAGTCTAGACTTTTGTGCCTATATTCCAAGTAAACAGTATGGATCAGCTATGGGATATAGTTGTCGCTTGTAGCCTTATCCTGTGTTTTCTTTTTGGTAACTATTAAGCATATAGTATACAGCATCGTCAGCTGAACAATATAAATTGTAATTGTCTTGATAAGAGCCCGTGGCACTATTGGAGGCGCTCACTATTGCAACCTTGAGATTGTGGGTTTAAGTCATGTCACCGGTCCACATTCACATACACTTAAAAAAAACAAAGACTACTCGACTTTGTAAATACACTGTAAAGATGTGTGAGTGTGCTAGAAATAATGAAGAGATAAACCTTGCTTTCCATTTTGTTGGACTATATTCAGCTCATGGTCATATAGCCCTCTTTATAATCATGCTTATATCCACATCAAAGTCAACTGAAAATTGCCAGGTCAAAGTGGTTTTTCCATACCCATTTTGTTTCTGTAACTTTACTTGGGTATCATGATTTCATATGTTAGACTCAAGTTCCCGTATGACTGAACAACTTACTTATCTCATATTTATGCCTTTTAGAACTGCAATGCATGTACAAAAGAAGCTTGTCTAGGAAGGCATTTTAGATGTGAATGTTATCTAATACGTTGCGTTGTTCTTTGCATATTTATATGCTGGAACCAAATTGTGTACCTGTAAAAAGGTTCTGTAGCTAGCCAATAAAAATGTTATGATTTATGCTCCCGTACAATACTCGCTTCTCTTTACCCAATAAAAAATGTTTTTGTCTTTGCCTCTTTTTAGTTGAGAAATTTGAATTCTGAGTCTTCTATTATTAAATGCAGTACAAATTTGAAGAGTTGTGATCATTCGATCTTGGGCATCTTGCTTATACCATTGATTAGGGGTAGTAGAGAATAACATTGGAGATAACCATCATGTGGACCTTTGACTAAACTTTTAGTAATCTATGCCATTCACCTCCCCTCTCAAATGATCCTTAACTTTCAAATTGCGTGATTTGCAAATGGACAATTATATCACTCATCCACTTCTAATTGGGTGAAAATATGATGGTTATGTTATTTTGATGTGGAAGATTTTGGGGTATGATGGTCTGTCTAATGTTTTATAAGAAGGTGTCAAGACTCGGCCTGTCTCCTAAATTTTGTTCCTCTTTTGCTACCTTTTTTGTTCTTTTTGATGAGTTGAGAGCTTAGAAAATATGGGGACAATAGATGAAATTAAGATGACGTTTAAGGAAGTTTTGGGCAATAGTGCTGTACAGAACCTATGCTAGGAAGATGAAAGGTTTTGCAAGACTATCAGATAAACAAGTTGTTAAGTAGATTGGTCTTCTACTTCCTAATAACCTAAGTTTTTGAGGTGTATTGGCCAGTCAGACTTGACATGGTATCAAAGCCATGCCAGGTCATAAGTTTGAATCTTGGGGAGGCGTTGTTCCCACGGATAGTATGGACAGGCATGTACCACATGTGTAGGCCTGTGTGAGTTGCGAATTTGAACGGTGTTCTGTTTGAGGGGGTCATGGTGTTAGTAGATTGGTCTCCATCTTCCTAACAACTTAAGCTTTTGGGATGCATTGGCTAATCAGACTTGACACAAATTATCGTTGGCACGTTGTTTTCCTTAATCAAAGAGACATCATCCAACCAATTGAATGGGTGAGGGGCAAACACTTCTTTGTTTTTTTGTTTTGAAATAATATTCTTGAATGGAAGAAAGAGTTCATCTCTCTGTGGTCTGGTTGGTCGCACCCTCGTTGCCTCTTTTGATGCCCCCATGCCACACCCATAGCCCGCTGAAGGCTGGTGTAACTTTCTCAGAAACACATTCTTATATTACCTTTAGTTAACATAGGGGTGAAAAAGTAAAATTAGAATGAAAGAAGTAAGATGTCCCAAACATAAATGCCCTGTCCCAAAATGAAACAAAGATTGCACAGTCCAGGCAAAATTCTCCCTGGATGATGGAATGTGCTTCAAAGGGGGGATCATCTTGAGCCTTAAGGTGTTATGTCTCAGGACAAAGCCTCTCCGCAACGTGACTCTTAGAGGACACATGTCCCATCCCTTTTTCATCATATGATAATAATGAAGCCCAGCACCATCCCTGGATTATTTTCTCTTCTTTATGTCAAAAGATTCTTTTTCTGAATTCTACTTTTTTGTCCTAATTTTGCTGCTAAGTGCCCATTTAATTCAATTTTGCACATGTTTGGCAGATCCCATTGACACGGCCCAGATCCCCCAGACTTGGAAGGAGGCCCAGTACCAGCAGGGCACAAAACACAGGCTCTCTACCACCTTTGAGGCCTCCTGTCAAGAATGATACCTCCAAGAATTTCACAGAAGAGAAAAAGCAAACACAAAAATGCTCTTTTTCGTCATCCCAAACTAAGAATAGCCATGAGAATTCTTCACCAAATATTCAGCATTAAGGAGTAGACAAGGCTTCACATTTACAATGAAAGTTCATGTTGGTGAATGTTTGAAACTACATTCTGAAGTTCTTTGAAGTGATGCGCCAAGGAAATTGGGGTTTTTAGATGTAGCTGCATTCTTCATGTTGGCAGCACATATCATCAAAGAGAAGTTTCCAATTTGTGTTGAGGAATTCTTTGGCTTTGTGATTAGAAGTTTTATATGTTCATGGTTTTGCATTTAGTAGTATGTTTCTCTTGAATGTTTCTTCTGTTACTGAATGGTGATGGATATGTATTAATGAGGCATTTTGGAACAGAGAGGTAATAGACCGCCTTGCAATTGAATGCATCTTCATATATGCTTAAATCTACAAAGTCATTGGTTTTCATGCAGTCTACAAAGTCATTGGTTTTCATACACTAGATAGATAATTTTTAGATACAATTTGCTACAAGATGGTCTTTATTGCCCTTTTTTTCATATATTTTGCTTGTTAAATTGAATTAAAAATGTATGACAGAACAAAACCTTGCGATTTTTGCAAGGCACGCTGAATTGCAAAATTGGACCTTATTGTGATTTAGCTTGCTTTTAGAAGTAGAACATGCTAAGCCAACCCAGATTGATGGGACAGGGCTGAGATGACAATGATAATTGTAAATTGAAGGTTTAATGTGGATTTGAGGCTGCATTCTCATGGAAATTGGTGAAGGTAAAAATGCCCATATGCTTTCCTTTCCCCCCATCCCCCTCAAAGGAAAAGGGTAATAATAAAGAAGAAGAAGAAACACTAGTCCTTTGAAAGGCATCAGCTATGATCCCAGGATGGATACTTAAAAAACAGGCAGTACATCCATCTTTTGTTGTATCTGGTCTTTCATTCTTATGTGCAAGATCTGTATTCCATGATGTATCTGTAGTGTGCACCTACCATATTTCCCCTCATCCCCCTCAAAGGAAAAAGGAAATAATAAAGAAGAAGAAGAAACACTAGTCCTTTGAAAGGTGTCAGCTATGATCCCTGGATGGATACTTAAAAAAACAGGCAGTATATCCATCTTTTGTTGTATCCGGTCTTTCATTCTTATGTGCAAGATCTGTATTCCATGATGTATCTTTAGTGTGCACCTACAATATTTCTGCCTTGTCTAGGGCAACATAGGTCAGCAACGATTATTTCAGAGGAAGATCTTCACTGGAATCCCAGAAGGTTGCATTCAGATGTCCATGTTAAATATTGGCAGATGGAGAACAATGCAATTACTGATGAATTGTGCCAAACTATTCAATATTGGTGATTTATCAATTCTAAAACAGTCAAATGAGGGTTATTTATTCTTCTTTCTACAGGATCATCTTATCGTGTCAAAGTCTCAAGCAAGCTTGAAATTAAGGATTTGTGGTATTGGAGCACACCTGAAGAGATAGACAAGATGAGTGAAAAAAAAAAAAGTTTGTGTCTGTAAGAGCACTATGGTGTGCAATGTAGGAGTTTATGCACAACTACAAATGATTTCATGATGAGCAAGTTTCACATCTAGAAAACTTTTACACAATGAACTCAAGATTTGTCTAACCTGAGTTCTTCTCACTTGGACAGAACTGTTTTAGTACTATCTTCCTTCTTTCACAAACCATGAAAGAGAAGTCCCAACCATGTAATCAAATGAGCATATAATGTAAATTCCATTAAAACTCTATCTACAGTATGTTAGCTACATGAATTTCTGCATACGATCTTTCATTATGGAAATATACTTGTTTCAGATATTTAGTTTTCAGTTCTGCCACATTCTCATCCACCCATCGTCTGGATTTTTCTGGGGAAATGTCTTCAGTGCTATCATTCACAAATGCACGGATAAAATTAAAGAGAACCATTTGGGTACAGTTCCATAAAGTGTTAGCTTATCCTCTTAAATTGACCCTGAAACAACTAAAATTCAAAATGGAATGATTTGGCTTCCAAATCAGTAATGCATTATATGTGGCTTCCTGCTGCACTACTTTGAATGTAGAGGATTTATTTGATGATGCCATAAAATTCCAGCCAGAAGAACAAGGAACCATCCTATATGGTTAAAGTATGTGAATTAATAAAAATTTCTAATAAAGGATTATAATGCATCTTTCATGTAAAAACAGAGAAACATTCATCCCATATAATTGAATTTCATTCATGATTGGTTGCATGTAAAAACAAGATAAATCTATCAAAGGATGTACTTGTGTGTTAAAGCAGACATACCTTCCATCCTGCTAAAAGACTTCTCATGTTTAAGTCCATCACGTTGATACTGCATTCTTTGTATGTTTACACACACCTCTCAAGATACATAATTCTTATTATAATGCCTGTTTAAAAACTATGTCCAAAACAGATAGAAAAATCACACATCCCAATCCATTCATGGGGACATGGATCTGGGAATGACAGAAATGTACTAGAGGCCATACATTAAAGAAGGACGGAAGCAAGATCCCTCTTCAGTAATGTTTTCTAGCAGCAGGAGTAGAAATGGTTTATGCTAAAACACATCTTCTGTTAGTGGATACTCCATTGACTCGCATTGATCATCATAATTAAACCTCAACCCATCATACACATAGCTCTGAAGATCTGTAATAGTTGAAGAATCACTAAGGTAAAAAAGGTCCACATTGTCGAGCGGGACATCTTCAAAAGAACCATAGCTTTGAAGTGAAATGAGTGGCAAGTTGTCTTCTGAAGAAATTGAAGATGATCTACTTTTAGAAGTTAAGCTTTGAGAAGATTCCCAGCTGTTTGTGCAGTTTCTATCAAGGTCCTGATTCTTGGTGCTTGAAGTAACACTACTCACTGTCATTTCTCCAAATCTTTGCTGGTTTACAATGCTTTGCTCAAGTTGTGGAGGAAATGAGTCAGGAGATGAGATTGTAACATGGTTGTTTTCATTTTCTGCATAGAGAGTGTTTATTTCAGATCGACCTGCTTTCTGAGATGAACCAGTTCTCGAATTAGCTGATGCAGCAGTTGGCACAGGATCAACCTGAAATTGATTTTGTTGACTATGCAGTGGAAGATGAGGGCATCCTTTTAAGGGAAGATGCAGTTCATGGTCGTGGGGCATGAGTTGCACTACTGAGCTTTCTTCACTCCAAGACTGCTGCTGTGACCTGGTGGATTCAAATGATGTGCAGTTATCTGCTACCATGCCACCGAATGGAAGAACTACACCTTGTTTAGGAACAGTGTTGAACTTCTGAGCAACTGAAACATCATCCTTTAAAGAGTTTTTGGCTTCTGTTGTTGGCAAGAAAGATACCATGTTCTTCAATTCATCTTCATGGATTTCTGGGGCTGCTTCTTGGCCAATGCTTGTTTTACTGGAATATCCAAAGCTGTTAGGTGAGCTATGTTGTGTGGTCGTCGAGCTCTGCAGCCCAAACTTTCCTGGATGGTCATTAGAACTGAAATCTGATTGCTTAATCCCACAAAAAGCAGTATTTGGTTCACTTTGCTTTTGTAACCTACTCAAGTAGAGTCGATATTTCTGCACAAAGAGGATACACCTTTTTTAAAGATCTCAAGCTACAAATACATTGTGAATGTTAAATCTGTAGCACTGGAGCCCAGTTTTCATGGATGAGCCTTAGAACTGAAATCTAATTTCTTAGCCTCACCAAAAGAAGTGCTTGGTTTGTTTCGATTTTAACTGAATAAAAAAGTAGAGACGATTTTCTACACAATGAAGGCATAATTTTCTAAGGGCAGCACAATGCATGAGGCTCCCGCCACTGTAGGGTCTAGGGAGGTTCAGATGTACGCAGCCTTACCCCCGTAACCAAAGAGACTGTTTCCACGAAGGCATAATTTTCTAAAAAAAAAAAATTATTGCCCAACTATGAAGACATTGTGTATGCTAAATATTTCTGACTGGGCATGGTGGGTGTACCCAATGGTGGTTTATTCTATTTTTTAAGCAATATGTCAGTGCTAGATGTGATTTCCATGTCCAGGTGGGCTCATACACTGCCGAGTCAAATTAATGGGATGAGAAACAGGCTTAATTATGGAATTTGTAGAGACAGGTCTGTATAACTTGTTCATAATTTCAATAGCTTTCTTGTTAATCCATGCTTACACATGCATACTCTTAATCCCCAATTTTGTACTCATATTCATAGCCATATTTGTATTTAGTTTATCAGGCCTGGTTTAGTTTTCAAGTAGGTCTCACACTGTCTTTGAGTCAAACATGTTCAGTGGGGCTTCGAGGATATGATAGAATGGAAGAACGGAGTTCAATAATCTCTATGGAAAAGCACGTCACTTGATTTTCAATTTGTCACTAAGGCATGGGATTGGGTGAATGGGTGTAGATAGGGTTTCGCACCTACTTTTGACACTGCTTGCTGAACATATTAGAGTCTAGGGTCTTAATCATCCTCAAATTAATTCAGTAGATAGAAAATCAATACATTAAGCATTCACTACTAACTGTTAATCGGCAAAGAGGGTTCAAGCAAAACAAACCTGTCTATGGAGCTGAACATATATAATTAAGACTGAATTATTTTAATTGGAAAAACATGATTATTTTCATAACAATTTATGAAAACGTAGTGAAGAATACTTTGTAGCAGGTCCCAATTAGGATGGTATATCGTATGTACAGAAGATTCTAAAAAGTGTTCTGGGAATTGGACAAGGTGCTGAACTAACAGTCTCTATTTAATCTTTAATTCTAATCAAGAAAATAATTATAAAATCTGAAATGCATGTTTGCTGGACATTTTCAGGCACATAGCAGATAGATCCACAGAAACAATAAAACCACTGCTTTAAAAAATTAACCAGCAATCAAACTGCAAAGTGGCTTGTACAGTGGGGTCAGCCTCAACTGGATTAGCTCAGCAGGATGAATACGAAACTGAGAATACTAATAGATAAAAATTAATATGGAATACCTTCTAATTAAAGAGCCACAATATTGTTAAAATGAAAAGGATAATTGATTGCATGCTGATGACTGCATGAGATTTTCCATGCTGATGACTTCTCTTATTGTGGGCCCACCTTTGTCTGCTTGAAGCATTCAAATCACACCCCTATTGAATAGGTATGGGGTCAAATTTCACTCTAATCAGAGTAAAATACACTGTTGTTTTGATCAAAATGTAGAAAAAAAGAAAATGAAATCAACTATTGAGTTAAACTTTTGTTGTCTTTCACATTGTTGGGCATGGATAAGGAAGACAAAGGGCTGTAACTTCTAGAATTTTATCCACCTACAAACTCTGCCACTCAGATTATATCAGATATCAATAGAGGGGAAATCTTATTATTGCATGTCTGCAGGGCCATTCAGCAGTCACTTTGTCCGACTTTAGGTGAGTCCAGTTGTTCCTTTTAGTTATGGTGTGATATCTTTCAGTTGTTGATGAATTGTAATAAAAGTAGTGACCATTATATACTACTGTGAATTCTAGTGTGGACTTCTCCAGTTATATTTGGTTTTGTTTATAACTGCTTTTTTTGGTCGATGATTATTCCCATGAGGAAAGTAATAACAAAGTTATTAGACAAATTATCAGTTCTTCATAAGATGGTCAAGAATATAAATGGCTTTGAAATATTGTATAGTGATCTAGCCACTCTTGATAATTTGCATGTCTTACAACTCCGTTAAAAAGACAAAAATCTTTCTTAGCACCATAAATTTCTCTCCGATTGAGCTCTAGAAGCTCTTTATTTTTCAAGTTATATGTTCCATCATTCTTCTCATTATCTTGTGTGGTCGGTTAGAACAATCTCAAGTCAATATCTGGAGGAAAATGAGAAGATAAATATATTATCTCTACCTGCAGGTGGCTAGCGACATTTTCTCTTGTCAGTCCAGGAACATTCATCAAGTCAAGTATTTTCTTAGGACCAACCTCTGTCAAAAGAAATTAGAAAAAAAAAACCGTCAATTACAAATATAGCTGCTTGAAACTTCTTGTTGAAAGCTAAAGAGATTTTGGAGCAAATTAGAATGAAGCAGAATCGTGCAAATCCTTCATTTGTTTGAGCTCACATACAAGACCAAAATGATTATAACTGATTTATCTTGGAGTGAATACTCACTGTCGAATCCAATCTGATTCACAGCATTGACAAACTTCTGGTGGAGATCCACTGACCAAACCACTCTAGCTTTCTTTAAGGCACCTGGAGTATTACCCCAATCTTGGTCACCATGCTGCTCGTTTCCCAATTCTTTTCTTTTCTTTGTGGAGTTTAGATCACTGCCACCTAGCAAGAGATCATACTCAAAATCGTTTAATCCCTTTTTTGTAATCTGAGTACCTTCATTGCTTTCATGGTCTTGACTTTCAATCTCTTTCACCTCGTTTATTTTCTTTCTATAAACATGTTGCCAAATGTTTCGCAGTTCCTTCATTCGTATAGGCTTGAGAAGATAGTCACATGCTCCATGTTGAACGCCTTTCATTACCCTGCTTGTCTCCCCATCTACGGACATCACTGTATAGATTCAAAGATATACTTATTAATAGTGGGGATTGATCATACAAAAAGTATTGAGAATGGGAAGAAAATCATACGA
The DNA here is from genome assembly GCA_037013555.1 of Sextonia rubra. Taxonomy (NCBI): domain Eukaryota; kingdom Viridiplantae; phylum Streptophyta; class Magnoliopsida; order Laurales; family Lauraceae; genus Sextonia; species Sextonia rubra. Next base: position 8,970,636 of record JASUAD010000010.1, read on the forward strand.
GTCCCGAAACTATGGAAAAAAAAATAATAATGGCAGAGAACTGACTGATTACAGGCAGGTCCATCTCAAGTCCAACTTGTTCAAGGAGCTTAAAGCCATCCATATCGGGCATGTAAACATCGCTGATTACAATGTCGAATCTATCTTTTCTTTCTCGAAGCATGTTCAAAGCATCAGTTGCTTTGCAGCATGTAGTCACTGCAACATGCAAAGCTCACCAAATGAGAAGACATATTAACATAGAAACATATACATGCACTTTTTGGGTGCCAACTCATTAGACATGCATAAACAGTTAAATTTGAATGAAATTTCCTCAGATTGTTAGATTATATTTACCAAGTTTCACGATAATTTGTTTCCATTCAAACATATAAATTTCATTGATGTTTGATTGTTATCTCTCTGAGATCAAGAAATAAATTCTCTATGATTTGAATCCTCCTAAAGTGTTAAAGATACAAGCTATTTATTCCAAAATTTACTAATGCAAGATGTGATTCTTGAAAGTTACATGCCCACTGGATTAGACAGGCTGCGATTCACTACATGGAAGCTATGTGTACTGGTTAATAGATGTGGTGGTAATGGTCTACTTTCTTCAGCTGAGTTGGACCTACCCCAAAATGAAAGTTATGGCCACTGTTCAAAGTGCTTCCCCAAAAATTGGAGAGAAAAAAAAAAGATCTTAATGATCTGTTTTGAAGTTTTCCCTTGATACTCTGAGGCCACAGGCTTTCAACAGTTTCTACTAGGACTAAAAAGATTAAGAGAAATGGTGCTTTTCACATTTTAATTAAGATTATGGCTTGCTTCATCAAAATTGACCTGGGGTTGACCTTGTTTTGTTCTGATTCTCAGACGCTTACATTCACCTAAATTTGTTCTTTTCTTAGTAATGATATATCTTGTTAAGTGAAACAGAATTGTTGTTTTAGTATAGGAAACACAATTACTGTTTTAACATAGTGCGAGTTCAAAAGATCACTCATTAAGAAATAGCTTGAATGATTTTGTCAACTGTTTCTTATTCATTCCTTTGAGAGTTTAAGATTGCTACAAGTAGGGTTTTTTTTTTTTTGGGTACCATGGCCAAGTGGGCTAGGACCTAAGAGAGAGACTGCACAAGCGGGAAGGTAGCCCACTCTCGTGGGAATGGAGCCCGCACATGCGGAAGGCCACACAAGTGATAAGGGAGCTTGCACATGCAGGAAGAGGTGGCGTACTGAGGGTTTGAACCCTAGGCAGTAAGGTGAGAATTGTCATTCCTTACCACTTTGGTAAGGCTTTGGTCAGGAGCCATTCTTGCAACTAGTAGGGTTGAATTAGTTTTTCTGCCTCCATTTGCTTCAAACCAGTTTCAGTTTCAGTTTCAGTGACTGCAAATTCTGATTTGGAGTGAACAGCCAAATAAAGTAACTATTTTTATTTTTTCTTTATTTTTTTTGCTTCCCCATATATGCTGCAGAAATGATATAAGAGCAATTCAGCGCAACTATTCAAATCCCTTGTGACTTAAGTCAAAAACACTATTTTACATGAATTATTTTACATTACAAATTCTGGTGTTGATGTTACTTTCTTTTAATTATTCATATTTATATTTAGATTTTCCTTAGCCAAAAGGCCGAGAAAGGTATATTTAGATTTTCCTTAACCTGAATTAGATTAGTCTCAGCCCTTGTATCATCACATATGTGTTGGACTTTGATTTTCCTCAAGCTGAATTAGATGTCTCTATTCATCAACATGTTAGTATTGTTTGAGTTCACACTACAGTGATTCATTAGGTATTGGATTTCAACTGTTCTCACTACAAAGTATATTTGAAAAAATTAAATAAACAAACAGCATTTTATGAGTCAGTATACGTAATAATTTCAAATACAAAGAATCACAAACATATCATCTAAATTATCCTGTCTACTCTGACCATAACAGTGGTAGATACTTCAACTAACAGTAAAGTACATCCAGACACACATAATAAATATACGAGTACAAAATTCTATCATCTGTATCAGCATTCTTAAAGATGCTATAACCTCAAAACCAAAGACAGAACTTTTCAGTGCCATAATTCCATAGAAATTGCAGTTAGCCACTGTCAATTTCAGTGACAGAAAGTATAGACTCTTTCTTTGCTAACGAATCGAAGTTGTCTTAACAATAAGAAGAAAAAACACAATTCGACGATAAACCACACACAATCAACTACGAGACAATAAAAACCATGCAAAGTTAAAATTACTGTAATCTTAGGACACTTTATTATTATGTCATATTTTTATTTGACTTGTTTAATTGGTGTTTTATATTTTTAATAAAGATAAATATTTGTTTTATTAGAAGTAGGTATTTTATCTTAGGTGAAGTTGCTGTTCTTTTGTCTGGAACAAAAGCACTACTTTTTACACTTGAGTTTTCTCTTGAGATTTTTTTTTTCTTTTGCGAGTCTTTATTCTTCTACGCAGTTCAATTTTATGGTGGTGTGGTCATTTGATCCTTGGCATCTCCTCAATCCCTTCAACAAGGATCAGAAGATCAGATGAACATCAGAGATAGCCATCCTGCAGTCTTCAACTTATAAGTCAATTTTAGTCTAAAAGATGCTAAATTTTACAACTTAGTAGAACAAGGACAGACACAACTTAATAGAACAAAGAAAGACATAACCTTAAGTGCTTAAAAATCATGTTCACCCATAGTAAAATCAAGGAACCACTGAATTTAGATGGAGTGAAAATTGCTACCTTCATAAGAACACTTTTTGAGCATCTTTTCGAGGATTTTGATCCACGTTGGATCATCATCTACTACAAGAACACGAAGACCAGCTGGAAAACCATCCATCTCTCTGAAATGAATGAAACAAGGGAATGAGCGAAAGAGAAGAGAAGGAAAGTGGGGGCCTTGCCTTTACATGGTGCAGCCTCATATATGATGGCTAGGAGTATAAAAGCTTGCAGGCCTATTCTTTTGAACTAAAACGGGAAATACATCTCAGTGGTCCGCGGGACCACCATGTAGTGAGCCCGGTGCATTGCGTGCTTTGAAATTGGAATCATTTAGAAGTTAGGACCCACGATGGAGAGGCTACTCTAGAAGTTTGTTTTCTTTTCCTCAAAATGAAACTAGCCACCCCAGAAAAGCCCATTGGAAAAGGAAGAGGTCCCATCATGGTGTATCAATGGTGGGATCTAATTCTTGAATGGTTCCAATCAATAGAATGTCAACACGCCAGTCATAGCCCTAGGGCCTTGTCACCTGTTAAACGTGGGATGCTGGAAAAATAGATGGGTGCCTCTATCACAGCCCTGTCTGTTTAATTGAACGGGGTCTCGCCTAGTGGAGGGTCAGGATGGAAGCTCATATAGTTGGAAAAAAGTCTCGTATAGACTAAGCCTAAGAAAAGCCCCAAAATTGTAAACTTGAGTTTGGATCAGGCCCATCAAGCTCGTTCGGTGCCCGAATCAGGTAATACCCAATCCATTGATAGCCCAAATGATCACTGCCTAGGATGAGGATCAAGAATAGAATTGGTGGTACTGCCGACCACTGAAGTGGGCCTCTTGGTTTTGAGGGCTTGGAGGGATTGCTGAAGTGGAAACAAGAATATTGCACCTAGGGCGCATGTTTGCTATGGGCCCCACACCCATATATAAGAAGAGGAAAGAATTGTTGCAATGGGTGAGTGCTTGGGAGTGGAAAGGGGAATCTTGGGTGGGGTGTGAAATCATGAAACTGTATGCTCCCATGAAATGATAATCACCCAATAATAATTCATCCAAAGAAAACTGCTTTCCTCTGTTTGGACACTTTCCCATTTCCCTTGATGTTTATGGGCACTTAGCAATAAATGCCGTTACATGTCGGCCACGTGTGAATCCGTGTGGAGGGGCCCACCAGTCGGCCAATACCTAGGGCACATGACTGTTTGACAGACTTAATCATGGGCCACAGGTTGGGTCCTGTTCAAATTTCAATGTATGAGGGCCGGGTGAAGAAATGACACCGTTCATATGGTGGGCCATGCTGTGGATGGCATGTCAACTGAAAGTCATCCCAAGTTGATGGACCCAGCATGACTGGAATTTGGCCCACTGAATATGGACGGTTGGCTTGTCATTGGATTTGTAATTCAAGAAAGCATTTATGGCTTTAAAACTCTAAAATGATGGAAGTCCTGTGTGTTATGCATGATGACCTTACAACCAATATAAAGGGCAGTGTTCATGAACTCGGAAACTAGAACTGAGCCAACTTGGAGACTCATCTGAATCTTCTTGGAGTCCGTAGTTTAAAACTCGAAATTATCATACTTGTAGGTGGACCCTGTACCTTTCCAATCTTAGAAAAAATAATATGCAGTTCATATGTTATGCACATACTGACATACATTCATATGAATGTATAATATTTATCTTCAAAGATGAGCATTGAGATGGGTAGCCTGTAGCCATGTGGCCCAAATAGAAGATATCAATCAGGGGAGGTAGGGCTTCAAGTTAAGCGTATTTCTTTTACTAGCTTAAAACATTAGGAGAAAATTGTATATTTCATAAAAGCCGGCAAATGGTGTGTTTTTTTCAAAATGTTCCTGCAAGTGGTTCTCTTAGAGTCTTAAAGGCTTGTTTCTCTCCAAGAATTTTTGACAGAGGTATTACATGTTCGGGTTTCTAGGACATAATGTGATGCTTTATCTTCTGACATTTTCAAATGTTAAGTTTCATTTTAAAATTTTTAGTTGAAAGGATTCAAAAACTTTTTTGAATTCTAAAATTCTAGCTCTTTTATATTTTCGTAGAATTTTTGGATGCACAAGTTTAATGGAATAGTTAAGAATTTCATTTTGTTTTTTCCAAATAATAAGTCTCTGAATTCTTAAAAAGAAACACGCCTTGCTTTAGGTTTAAGGCGAACTTTATGGGGCCTTAGAAAAATCTCACTTTTCAAACTAATAATAAAAGTGGGACATACAACACATTAATAGAATCCATTAATTTATGTTCATTGAATATTGCTAGTCATCTGATCAATAGAATTTGTGGAAGAAATTTATTTCTTAGTTATACTTTGACTATTCATTTTATCACCTTAGCTTGGATGTTTGAGGTAAAACACAGACAAATATATAATCCTGAAGCAACCATTTATCTACGGGGGCTGATGACTACATCAACATGTTACGTTTGCTATTTTTGCTGTTGTTAGGTCATCATTCGCGAGGCCATTAGTTTACACCACATTGATATGAAGATCATATGAATCTTTTGGAATTCAAGGTTTATGTAAGGAAGAACGGAATGTTGAATAGGTACATGTAGCTTGTTCAATGCTCCTTTTTTTTTTTTTCCTTCCACTTGATACCTTAATTAAAATATTAAAAGTGGGCTTGGGAATGTTCTTTTCCTAATTTCCCCGCTTCCAAAGTGATGAGTAATAGATTCCATGCTAACTAAAACAATTTGGTGTACTTTGAGAAGAAGTCCTTGTGGTTTTCTGTTAATAAATTGGTTTACAACATATGTTGATTGCACTATAATATGATTCAACAAGCAGTCCCACGACTCCAGCACAGCTTTTGAACCAAATGAAGATTATTTCTTCTTATAATCTTATCTATTTCACTTTTCATTGTATCCTGGACTAGATCATTCCTACCTTTGTCATTGTGATTTAGCTCCATGACCAACCCAAATCATAGAACACTATGTTTTTTGAAGGAATAAAAAGGACTGAAAGGTTCCCAGACCATATGATAGAATCTATGCATTTCAATCTGTTCGAACAAACACGAATGACCATGTAGATGTGTCTTACCATAATGGCATGCTCAATTATAAAATATTGCTTCGATAGTAAAATGACAATCCACCTTTATAAATTTCAAATTTGGTCTAAGACTAATTAGACCTTCAACATATAGCTTTTGCATTGAATGCAATCAAATTATCTGACCTAACGCTAAAGATATGGAGTTTTTGTTCGACCATTTATTTTATGGCCTCAGAGATTAATTAGGCAACTTGTGTTTTGTTACATGATTAATTCACAAAACTCTCTTTTATGTTTAGTAGGGTTAATGGGCACCAAAAACACAGGTGCATAGTGTTTTACTAAAAAAAAAAAAAAAAGAAACATATAGCATTCGGTGTACTGGACCTGGATCTATATTTCAACGTTGTTTCTTTGAGGACCAAACACTCTTGAGCTCCATTTGCAAATAAGCCCATAATAAAATACGAGGCTTCGATGCTTTTGATGAAGATGATGATGACAACAATGATGATTGTAAAACTAATTACAACTATTAAAAAACATTATTTGATTGTAAGTGTTATATGTTTACTCCATGATACCCTAATAATTAGAAAAATTAAAGATCTTGTACTTATACTCTTTTCATTTAGACTTCAAAGTAACTATCCTTTGGAGTTGTTTTTAATTGTGCGGAGGAATGAGCTTCGAAAAGCCAATGAACGGCTCTAAAAGGAATTCCCCACTATCATGTTCTTATTATTAAAACTTTGTGGGAAGCATGACTCGACAATGGAACCCACAGGATTTATTTATGCAACTAATCTAATGGGAAGTTGCTTTGATTTAAAGTTGGAATGTGTTGTCCACCTTTCCTCTGTTGACAGGCCATGTGGCGATGCGACTACATTTAATTACCATGGCATGAGTGGAAGTAAAACAAATTAAACAACTGAAAGAAATAAATTGGTGGATAGATTGTGGCAGATTTCACCATTGGAAGGCCATTAAGAATGTGCCAAAGTGAGTTTAGTGACACCTGAATAATATTGCGTCTCGATCGTAGCCAACCAAGGTTGATAGTGCTCATTTTTTTCGCTATCGCATAGTTTCAGGTTGGAGTCAGCTCAGCTCACCTTTCTTTATAGCACATATAAATATATGCATTATATATTTAAAGAAATATTCAGACAAGAACCATCCGGACCGGTCTCATGTTTAATTCACTTCAAATTCTAAATGCAATCTAACTCACCTATGAATTATTAAGTTGCCCACTTCATGCGATACACTCCCGTGAATTGCCACAAATCCAAATTTGACGTTCACCCCACCATTATACAGTGTTGGTTTGAAATATATATATATATATAAAGAAATTTTAATCATACAAGTGCCAACTTAACTTTTTTCTCCTAGAAGTTGACATTATAAAAATCCATCCAGAACGGTTCGTATAACAAAGAACCGTAAAAATATAACAATCTTGCCCTTATAGTGCTCATATTCAGCTTTTCCCTAACTTAAGAAACTTCTCTTTTGACCGAAAAAAATAAAAACAAAAAAGAACTTCCTTTTACATTATCTGGTAAGCAAGATTTTGTATGATATCCTATAGGTCAGAATTACACAGTATAAGAGCAAAATTATTATTTTTGTACTCTGTCCTTAAAGATTAACACCTACTTGGTAAAACTCAGATCTCAGGGCACCTACTAGGTAAGTCTCAGATCTTAGGGTACTTGTACAACTGAAATCCAAAAAAAAAAAAAAAAAAAAAAGGCCTTACAATGCCATTAAGCTATAGGGTACGCACAGATGAAGGGGTTAGAATGATTCAATGAGTTGATATATTGCACACATCTGATCTAGATCTTTCCATCATGTATATTAATCCTAGGTAGAGCCCACAAACAAATTTGAATGAAACCTGGTAATCCATACAAATAGTTTGTTTTACATTGCCTTTGAGCTTTAGAATGGTTTGAATGCCTAATAGATCTACAAAATGCACCCTGAAGTGAATCTATTTATATATTTGGAAGTGTGCTTTATACCAGTGTCAATATTTAAAGAAGAATTCTCAAAAAACTCCCCATTTAAAAAGGAGAGTTTTCTCTCCTTTTAATTTGTCCAATGAGATCATGTTACCCTACCTTTATATGCCAACTCATATTAAGAGATAAAAGGAAGGCATGTTTAAATAGTTTGACTTTCTAATTAATTAATAGAGCAAGAGGAATAAATTGGCCAATTAGAAAAGTGGTGTTTTTCTATAAGAAAACTTCGGGGGCGTTTTCTAGCCGCCCTCATATTTGAATGATATAATCATTATCAACACTGGGTCAAACTTGCATTATGGGATGAAAGCTCAACTAGAATCAAAGTCTTAATGGGTCTAATCAAGAGTCAAAACATACTAAAAAACATACTTTATGGTAGATATCTAGCCAAAGTTAGTCAAAACGAAGGTCAAACTTGTTGGAGTGTGGGGACCAAAAAGACCATACATGGTTGCCCACAATGCCTCAATGGTTCTTAGCGATAAGCACAAACTTAATTCCTTTAATCTCACACACATTCAAGCATAATTAGAGAGTTGTTCCCTGGCTTTGAGGGGTAAATCAGATGTCTACAGTAGGAAGGAAAAATACAAAAAAAAAAAAAAAGAACTACATACACTGAAGAGAGATCTATAAAAAAAAAAAAAATTATAATAAACCATTCAGTAGCTCCACAATGACTTTTCTCTGAATTCTTCACCCGTAGATTATATGGGACTTTGTCTGCTGAACTGATTTTGACTAATATATATGTGTTATCCTCTCCAGAGAGATGTCTCTTAGGACTTGCACGAGAGACAAGATAATAAGAGCTTTTTGGACCTACATGGATGCATGCTAGTCATGCAAGAATAGTGGAATTCCCCATTTTGAATATGATTTTTAAGTGAAAAAAAAAACAGTACAATCTCATCATAACTATTGATTTAGAAGTCTTAAAGTTAACTATCTTCATAAAACTCAATCCAATGGTGTGTATTATTTGAACTAATGTCAAATTAGAGTGAGTACCAATTAATAATGGGTTATGGAGTGTGATGAGGTTGAATTAATTATGAAGGGTCCCACGTGGTGGTAAAAAAGTTGTCTCTGAAGCAAGTCAAGAGGATTTTGCATTTTGAAGTAGGCTTTTGTATTCAATTTCATTTTTTTATCCAATGGAAATGAATGATAGACTTGCGTGTGTGTACTTTTTTTTTTTTTTATGGTCCCAAGAGACATCTTACCAGTGGGGTTGGACTAGTAAATCTCATGTTTAGCTATGTGAGCTTTCTATAGCTGTGGGGTTGGACTTGTGGTTTGATAATACTAGTAAATCTCATGTATACAAATGAAGGGGGAGGCTAGGTTTGAATACATGACCTCTCAATAAGAAAAAGCACCGCTTACAGGTCAATAAGAAAAAGCACTGCTTACCATTGAGGTCAGGAGTTCTTTTTTGTTGAATTATTTAGTTGGAGAGTAATAAATTGTGGGTATGGCCGAGTTAATTATCAAGTATGGACTTGCTCTGACGTTGGACCTATTTTTGAATGAGGTTAGAAATGGCAACTGATTCCACAATACTGTGTTAGCTGGCGTTAAATTGAAGGGTTCGATCAGGAATTATTATGATCCTTCTATATGGACTCTTGGTAAATCCAAACCAACATATTTGTAACTAGACCTCGCAGGTCTGCTAGACTTATCAAAAAGTGCTCTTTTCATCATCGTCACCATTAGTAATATCTTTCAGATGAATTGAGATTATATGAGTAATTGCGGGATGGCCACTCAGGGTCTGTCATATCATTGTCCTGGAAATACTCAGATGATCCAGACTCCTCTGAGATATGCATCTTATCAATGTCCGATTTGTGAATTTTTGTTTGCATTCAACCTTATCTGGAGTCACTTCTTAGTGCCAACTTTGCATTCCTGTTGCTTTCCACATTGGATTAAAGGTCTTCATAAATTTCCTTGTTTATCTAGTTATTTGATCCTTCAATACTTTACCTCTTTTTGTTAGGGCTACTTCTATGTTCTCTTTCATTTCTCTCCTCATGCGTTCAATCTCTAGTAGTGTCCTTTTACGGGAACTATACAACCCCTCTTAAAATGGGAGGCTTAGAAACATATAATTATGCGGCGCAGTGTCTTACTGCTTAGCAGTCTTCATGTGAATTAAACGAATGTAAATTAAATGAATCCTAAATCAAAGAATCATTCGACCATTGTATTACGCTCAAGAAGTTTTGTCGACTTTGTTTATATCAAACAGAATAATTGATTAAATTGGCCATGAATGAAAAACTTGTTAAAAGAAAACCAGGAGTTTCGGGTTGTACTTTTCTTGCAACAATAAATTCTCTCACACCATATTGGTATCAGCAATCGGATAACTGACAAGTTTGCCTTCAAGATGAATAGGTTTAGATCTTTTTTTTTTTACGTTGGACAGCGGCGTGTAGTATTAAGATCAACCCTTGAGCACCAGTAGTCCCCCACCCCCCACCCCCCCCCCACAAAAACATATGCGTGTACATATGCTGTGGAGATTTCTGCCCCTACCAAGGCACAGATCCAGAGGTAATCGGACTCGACACCATATTTGATGGGGCCCATAGTCACTCCAATGTGCAAAGGACAAAGCAGAAAAACAGCCCCAAGACACACCAAACTGCACAACCATTGGCCAGAAAATATAATAGGAAACTAGTACAACATCCACACAAATTGCGGAAATAATGGGCCCAAAAACGAAGCAGCACCCAGCCAACCAAGCCAAACCAAACAACTGCATCAACACGGCAGCAAGGAAAGCTCCAAAACAAACAGCTGCACCGACAGGTATAAATGCAGGCAGGAGCGGTAAGAAACAAAGGCAGCAACAACGCCCAGCACCTGCACAACCTAGCCCCTGCCAGCAGCATCAACTGAGCATTCCATTCCAACTCAACAGCAATACAGGAGGAAGGCAACAATCCATAACTGCAACCCAGGTTGACCCAAACAGGTACCTTTTTTTCTCTCTCTCTAGTTATTTGGAAATGGTATGCTCTCAAATCTCAAACTGTGAATCTAAATAAAGGACTATATGAAGCAATGCCCTGAAATTATTCTGGAAAGTAAATCCAAACAAATGTCTATTTTGTGAATTGTTCTTCTTTTCTAAGTATACAACCCATTCCCACAGTATATATGTTTGATAATATTGTTATTTATCTTTGAATTTTATGCCCACATTCTGTTTAATAATTTACCAACATAATGTACTTGGGGACAGTTTCTCTTATGCATGCTCTTTTGGTTCTATTCAATAATCACTTGCTGGAAAATGACTGTTGATCCTCAGGAATTGGAATGACAAGGGCATTTTCTCCTACGGATGTTCGGACAAACAGTTATGACAAAGTTGTCATTGTTGGCCGGTTGAAATTTAGGGGGTTCTCAATCTTGTGATGTCCCCCGGGCCCCGGCCCATGCACGCCCTCTGTGACTGTTGAATCAAACACCCATAGGAGAAAATCTCTTTGATACAGCTCACTCCAGTAAGAATCAATTAGAATAACCCCAATACCCAGGTGGATTATTTAGCACTTTTGCCGCTATAAGGCAAGTGTGTATTGACCATAGGAGAAGGATGGATGGATCAGATCAGCCCCTGAAAGAAAACACTTCAACCAAGGCAGCTAGCTATACAGGCTTCTCATTGCAAAGCAGCAAACAAAAGAAAATCAAAAGCCGGGAGCAGAAAAAGGATTAACAAGGGGTGCTGTGTAGAATTGAGAAGCAAAAGAGGATGGGCTCCCAAAGAGTTAAGGCAGCATTGTAAGGTGCTACCAGTAAATCGCTTGGTAATTTGACTAGGTGTGTCAATTTGACCTTGAGGGACCGGGGGCGCAGTCCGGCCTAGCCCTCAAAAAACCCATAAAATGAGCGCTTTGTTTTTAAGAAAAAGCACTAGGTCTAGCTTGGACAATTTTCTAACAATCCTGAAATCTGAGTGTCGGACTTGGACATTACTAGGCCCGGGCTGGTGCTAACCCTTCTATTTTTGTTTATTTTATATAATATATATTTATATATGTAAATATATACAAAAATGCACTTGTAACAATCACTTAGCATTAATAAAATGGGGATATAAAGGCAATTTCATACATTCACACCCATTACAAAATGCCTTAAAAACTCATACAAACATACTTGGTTCATGTCATCTCTATTTATGTGTTTAAGTTATGTATTATATTTAATGCATAAACAATGAGTGTTAAAGGCTGCTTCCGATTACTTTATTCAAATCTTATTGTTTCTTATTTAAGTTTTTTATATTGTTTTTCTATACTCTTATAAGTTCAAAAAGGAGTGTCTTGATGTTAATAAAAATACAATTTTTCCTTGATAGATTGGCTTGGGATTGCGACCAATTCATAGAAAGGTAGCATGGAACTGAGGATATGAGATGATCTAAATGTCAATTTAATTAGATAATAATAATTCTCTATTTTGAAAGTCCAACTAATAGTGATTTTTAGGTGCATTTGTTTTAGTGACTGAAAGCTGACAATGCATCAGTGTTAAATTAGAAAAGGGAAGTTCTCAAAAAAGTGAAAAATTTTTTGCTGACTTTAAAAAAGGTGCATGAGAATTTGAATATTTCAAATAAGTTAAAAAGTTTATGCATTTTTTTCAATCAAGTCAACTCCATAAATTTTTTCGAGACAACACTCTAATACCTCCTCCAATGGACGTGGTCGTGGTTATGCCTCTCGTGGACGAGGCGGAGGTCGTGGTCGCAGTCGTGGCTCTACACCTTACCATCAGTCTGGGCGTTCAAATCGCCCTCGTGTTTACTGTCAAATCTGCAGCAAGCCCGGCCATGCTGCTCTTACTTGCTACTACAGATATGACACCCGCAGTCCAAGTGATGGACCTCCTTCAGCAGCCTTCCTGTCAAGCTCCTCTGCCGGCCTCTATGACAATACCTGGTACCCAGATTCGGGTGCTACTCATCACCTCACTGCTGATATGGCCAATCTCTCTACCTTTTCTAAATATCATGGTCACGATCAGGTCCCTGTCGGTAATGGTAACACTCTTCCTATCACACATGTTGGCTCTTCTCTCTTTCGCACTCCACATGCTTCACTTCACATGCGTAACATACTTCATGTTCCTCAGATTACTAAAAACCTCTTATCTGTTAGACAGTTTACCAAAGACAATGGCGTTTTCTTTGAATTTCACCCATCTTTTTGTCTTGTTAAGGAACAGGGGAGCGGTCGACTTCTTCTCAAAGGCCGAATTAAAAATGGTCTTTATGTGTTAGACTCGTTGGTCTCCCATCCGCCAACTGCATCCATTGGTGAGAAGACCTCCTCCGATATTTGGCATGCTCGACTTGGTCATCCCTCTCGAAGAGTGGTGGACACCTTGCGCATCCAGTTTCATCTTCCCTTTGCAAATAAAACTCTCTCATTTTGTGATGCTTGTCGTTGTAGCAAGAGTGCCAAACTTCCTTTTTCATTATCTGAGTCTCGTTGTACTGTTCCCTTTGAATTATTACATTCTGATCTCTGGGGACCCTCTCCGGTTCCAGGAATAAATGGGCACCGCTATTATATCCACTTTACTGATAACTTTAGTCGCTTTGTATGGTTGTTTCCCCTACATCGTAAATCTGATGCGTTATCTATTTTTATTTCATTTAAATCCCATGTTGAAAAATTTTTTGGCTACCCAATTAAAGCATTGCAAACCGATGGCGGTGGTGAATACAAAAAATTTAAATCCTTTCTCAATCTTCATGGTATTGCCCATCGTTTTTCCTGCCCTCATACCCATGCTCAGAATGGTCTTGCTGAACGCAAACATCGTCATTTGGTTGAGACAGGTTTAACACTACTGACTCAGGCCTCTCTTCCCACAACCTTTTGGGTTGAAGCTTTTGAAACAGCTGCCTATTTAATTAATAGAATGCCCACCCCTGTCCTCGCCAATTCCTCCCCCTACCAAACCCTGCATAAACAATCACCTGATTACTCTTTTTTGCGCGTGTTTGGTTGCGCCTGTTACCCCAATCTCAGGCCTTATAATGCTCACAAATTGCAATCCCGTGCGCTTCGTTGCACCTTTTTAGGCTATTCCACTTCTCACAAAGGTTACAAATGTCTTCATCGTGCCACCGGTCGCACTTATATATCTCGTGATGTGGTTTTCAATGAGCACGATTTCCCTTTTGCTGATTCTCCACTTGCCTCCCCATCGGTCCCAAGGTCCTCTCACCCTGTCTTCATTACACCCATTTTACCGCTGCCTGAGCCATCAGTTGCTGCACCAATAAGTCCCACTCAATCTCAGAATGCTCTAGTTCCTTCTGATTTGCTACCTCCTAGTTCCCACCCATCTCCAGCACCAACTGCACCGCCAACTACATCTTCACCTGCACCTCTGCTACCTCTTGTTCCTCAACTAGAGACCAACACAACAAACCCCACTCCTTCCTCTTTACCTTTGTCAAATTCTGATGCTCAGCCATTACCATGCCACTCCATGATCACCCGCACTAGAGATAACACAAGAAAACCCAAGCAGTTTCATGAGTTCATTACTACTCGTTATCCACTTCCCCATGGTCTTCTCGCTGAATGCTCTGACATTGAGCCTACATGTTACACACAAGCGTCAAAGTTCCCGCACTGGCGTGCCGCAATGGTAGAGGAGTTTAATGCTCTGCTTCGCAACAACACATGGCAACTTGTTCCAGCTCGGTCCAATGTTAATCTTATTGGCTGCAAATGGGTGTTTCGCATCAAACGTAAAGCCGATGGCTCTATTGATCGCTATAAAGCACGTCTTGTTGCTAAGGGCTTTCACCAACAACTTGGTGTGGATTATAAGGAGACCTTTTCCCCAGTCATCAAGCCAACTACAATTCGTATCATTCTTAGTCTTGCTGTTACTCTTCAGTGGCCCCTGCGACAACTTGATGTGCACAATGCCTTCTTGAATGGATTTCTTAATGAAGAGGTGTACATGTCTCAGCCCCCTGGCTTTGTTGATCCAAATTATCCTACTCATATTTGTTGCTTGCATAAGGCCTTGTATGGTCTCAAACAGGCGCCAAGAGCGTGGTATCATCGGCTCAGTTGCTTCCTTCTTCAGCGTGGCTTTCTTAATTCCAAAAATGATGCCTCACTCTTCTTCAAGCTCACTGCCAATTCTATCATTATTCTTCTCATTTATGTCGATGATATTATCATTACAGGCTCTAACTGTCAGCAAGTGGACTCTGTTTTACAGGAGTTTGGCCATGAATTTGCTATCAAAGACCTTGGGTCTCTCCATTTCTTCCTTGGCATTGAGGCTACCCGATTGTCCTCTGGCCTTTTCTTGTCCCAGGCTAAGTATATTCGTGACCTGCTCTTAAAAACCCATATGGATGGCGCCAAGCCCGCTTCAACTCCCATGGCTACTAGTACTACACTATCACGTTTCTCAGGCTCTCCATCTTTGTTTGATGTTTCTCAATATCGTAGTACTGTTGGTGCCCTGCAGTACCTGTCTATTACTAGGCCTGATATTTCTTTCTGTGTTAATAAAGTCTCTCAATTCATGCATTCGCCTACAGAAGAACATTGGTCTGCTGTCAAACGTATCCTACGCTATTTGAAATACACCATTACTTATGGTCTTTTTCTCCGCGCTGCCGGTCCTCTCCAACTTCATGGTTACACGGATGCCGACTGGGCAGGCTGTCCTGATGACCGCAAGTCTACTAGTGGCTATGCAGTTTACTTGGGTTCCAATCTTGTTAGCTGGAGTTCGAAGAAACAAGCGACTGTCGCCCGCTCTAGTACTGAAGCCGAATACAGAGGCGTTGCCAATGTCTCCTGTGAATTAATTTGGGTTCATTCCCTCCTTCGCGAACTGGGTTTCTCTCTGCGGCAGCCACCCACAATCTGGTGTGACAACTTAGGTGCTACTTATCTCTCAGTCAATCCCGTCTTTCATGGCCGAACTAAACATGTGGAGGTTGATGTTCACTTCGTGCGTGATCTTATATCCAAGCGCCAACTTGCTGTACGCTATGTCTCTACCAATGCTCAAATTGCTGACATCTTCACTAAACCACTCGGTGCTTCTAGATTTTCTCTTCTCCGCAGCAAGCTTACTGTCCTTGCTGGCCAGTCACGCTTGCGGGGGCATGTTAAGGACACATCAGCTATAACCTAAACTGCCTTGACTACTTCTACTCTATCCTAACCACCCATCTCCTACAATTATGTATTTTATCTTATCTTCAGTAACTTCATTTTCTTCCTGTCTATAAATAACTGTAATAGCCTTGATTAAAACATAATAAGAAACATATTAGTTTATCAGTTTCAACTAGGTTTATGTCTTTTCTTAACCTATTTCCTCCCTACAACTGTCATAAGCATGCATTTATTGAAGTTTTTTTTTTGTCCCCCTTTTTTAATCATCCATGGATAAAGGTAGTTGAAGTTGGCCAATGACTAACCATGACGGAGTCTGCGGGTTCCTCATGATAAAAAAAAAAAATAGATGTAACAAATCCACGAGTATTTTAGAAGAAAGATTTGTCAAGTAAGATGTCACACAAATGAACAACTTATAACTGAAAGAAAACTATTGTTATAGAAAATCAGGAATGAAATACCTGAATAAGTTAAGAGTTGCACCTTGTTGCATTTGCATATGCTTTCATGACATGGGATCGGGGAGGAGGGTGCTTTAGCAAGGGAACTTCAAATTTGGACAGTTTTTTATATAAAAATCTGTCAAGGCAGGCCAGGTCACTGTATTATGAAGAATTATTCTTCGTAATATGGGTAATTTGGATAGTCTGAGAGTGTGTAATCTTGGAAATGGATTCTCAGGTAGGGATTTGTAACCTTTTATAATCTCCTCTAAATCTTCACAGTTACGTACATCAAATAGTTCCAACTGATCCAAATTTTGTACCATTTCAGAGAAGAGACTCTTTAACTGTTTGCAAAATTTGATTTGAATTGTTCTGAGTTTTCAAAGGCATCTCTGTGGTACATCTCCTATAAATAGCTCCTGCTAACTCGGTAGCATATGGAGACTCAGATACTCAATATTTTGCAATGCATTTTCTCCAACACATTTCCAATCTACATTACCTCACATGAGTAACAATAAAGCATTTTTAAGCTCTTCAAATCACCCATGGACTGAGAAACATGTGTTACATGTACAGCATCCTACATTAGGCCTTCTACATTTGCTATAGTCTCCTTAACTCCAACAGGATAGTTGCTGCCACCATTAATTTGTACCTGCTTCGCACAAGGTAAATCTTGTAATAAAGGAAATAGGCCAATTATAATTTTGAATTTTTTCAAATTCCACCATTGCTGATGGAACACATCATCTTCAAGAAAATTCATATCATGGAAAAAAATCTTGAGAGCAGTTAAGTGAGTCAAGTTTGCTAACTCACTAACTCTGGCCTCTGTTGCAACTCCCAACTCACTTGCTTTTGACCAATTTATTGTTGTCTTCATCCGAAGATCCTCCAGACTAGACCTCCCAGATATTGCATTAGATGTAATTTTTATGAGTTCTAAATTTGACACATTTAACTTCTTGAGTTTAGACCAGTGTTTCATTTCTCGAGGCAAATCCTTGATGCCAGAGTTTGACAGATCTAGAAATTGAATCTCCTCTAGTTGCCCCAAAAAAGACAAATCTTTCAATTGTCTACATCCCTTCATGATGAGTGCTCGTAAATTCAACAATGCCGTAGATGAGGACAATGTCAATGATTTTATGTCAGTTCTGGATAGATCAAGAACTTCAAGTTTTGGCATGAGTTCAAAAGAAGCTACGAGGGACATCACTGATAGGATTTGCAGTCACAAACAATGAAACTAGATTGGGACAATTGGGCATTGATGGAAGTTTTGTGCTCTGATTTCTCATCAACGAAATTCTCTGAGCCTCTCTCCATTTCTCCTCATGGGGTGACTCATTCAACCCAATGCCTGCTTTGACAAAATTTTGGTCCTTCGTTGGAAGATGATGCTGTTATCCATAGTGCCAAGTTGCGAATTATATCATGCATCTTAACACAATTATTTGAAATCCCTTCCTCCAAGAGGCATCTATCCTTGAGCCTTTCAACAATATAGTGCCCCTTAATTGATGCGTCCACCAAGTCATCAACATTATCAATAAATCCCTCCATTGTCCAATAATTAACTAGATCATCAACACATATTTCATAATCTTCTGGAAATAGTGAACAGTACAAGAAACATATCTTTACCTTCTGATCTTCCAAGTCATTATAACTCCACTTCATAGGTCGAAACACTTCAGGCTCCATCCCTCTAATTTTTGGGACCGATGCTCTCAAGGCCCTCAATGTGTTTTCCCAAAGCTCTTTCTTCGTGTTGTCTCGCATTGCTCATGCAACTGTTATGATTGCCAATGGCAGACCATCACACTCCACGACGTCTTTGGCAATTTTTCAATGTGAGGCAGATGGATGACCCCCTTACGTTTGTAACAAATAGAGCCCAAGCATCGGCTTTCTCAAGTGTGTATACTTTTACCTTCACATCAGCTGACATATTGGTGCACACGTCAAGAAGTTGTGTAGTTATGACAATTTTAGATCTATTTTGCCCGTTGGGCATTGGAATTCCAAGATCTTCCAGGCTGATCTTTTCCCAGAGATCATCTAAGATTAGCATATACCTTTTGTTGCTCAACCAATCAAGTAAAAGGGTGTTGTAGGTGTAATTCTTGTTAATTCTGGTAACCCCAAAGTCGCCTATAATTTTCTTTTGTAACCTTCCCAAATTGAAGTCATTGGACACATTCACCCATATCAGGGGTTGGAACTCTTGCGAAGCACGGAACCTATTATAGATGGCCTTCATGAGAGTGGTCTTCCTTATCCCTCCCATGCCATACGCTCATATGATGCTCTTGTGCTCATCATGCAAGTGACACCAAATTTCCTCCATGGTTTTTTGAGATGAGCTCTGACCATGAAAAGATGGGGTAGGCATCTTGATCACCCTTGGTGCTAAAGCAACTGCGACCGCCTCTCGATTGAAGGCACCTCTTTCCATGAGGTGGCGGACTTCTTCAAGCTTCTTAATAGCCCATCTACCCAGTCTGTAGCAAGACAAAAGTTCGGAACAGCAGCATCCATTGCTGAAGTCTCGCATTCGGTTGAATTCTAATTTGATAGATTTGATTTCGTTTTCAATCTCTTGGGCCTCCTTAAGCCAGTTTATTGCTCGGTGTGTGAGTCTCCTTGAGGCTTGCTTGCCTTCTATCTCCGTGTCCTCGCACTTGCATTGCAGATCTTCAGGTTCTTTCATTAGAGTGTGTACATTTTCTTCGAGGTGCCTCACATAACTGGTTTGGTGGGAAATCTAAGTGCAGACTTTTGGAATGATTTGAATGAAACTAACAATAATGTCCATGAGAGAGAGAGAGAGAGAGGGAGAGAGAGAGAGGTCTTAGGTCTGCATAGAGTTGATAAACAAAGAAAGTACTGGTATTATGGTATCAGATAGAATAGTAGTATTTCCATGCAGTGATCATGTGCTTTCTTTAAGCAAAGCCTTGCTTTGAAGAAGGACAAGCATATGATCTTTATGATCTTTTGCTTCCCTCAAGAATACTAAGATGAAACACAGCGAATGTTTGGAGGCCCAACTGGCTCCACCTGGTGACAAAAAAGGGCAAGCAAGGAACTTCATCCAATCCATTTCATTTTGCTAAATTCAATGGCTAATCTCACAAATGGCTAATGACAATTCTGAGCCCACCAAGAAGAACCCGACACGTCAATAAAAACTAAGGCTGTCAATGGGCCTGATTCCATTTTATGTCCAGCTTGAATCCAGGAGCGTTTAGCTGGGCATCAACGTTTAGCTTTTGCTGTGTCCACAGGGCCCAGTCGGCCATGTCCATGTTTATTTATTTATGTTGGCTAGGTTGGCCCACTGTTGAGAGTTTTACTTTAGATTTTGACACTCAGAAGAGATCGATCCTGGGTTTGTGTGTGAAACTAATGGTGCGTTTGGCATCGTTTTCATGTTGTTTCCAAATTCTTTTACTCAGATAGTACTGAGATTGTGCTAAGGCTATACGGTTGTTGTTTGGCAGTAGTACATTAAATTTCTCTGCTGAGTTGAACGAAATTTATTTGGTAATATTATAAAAGTTTTGCTCCAAAGAACCAAATCAAGAGAATCATGAGGTTTGCAACATGGGACCCACCTTTTATTGTTTGTGGCACACTATTATTATCGTACATGGAGCCCACCTGTATGAATTACTGTGTGGTACCTTCCTTTAACAATTAGAACATGACCCATATTCATACGATTTATAACATGGGCCCGCTTTTATAGGAATTAATGTGGGGCAACCTTTTGTGAATGTAGATATGGGACACATCATTTAAAATTACAACATAGTACACACGTTTAGAAATTAGAATATGGAGCTTACATTTATAAAATTTATAATGTGAGCCCACCTTTTGTGATTATGACCATATGACCCATATTTAGAAATTATAAAGTGGAGCCGCATCTTTGTGATTGTGGACATGAATCCACATTTAGAACTTACACTGTAGTGCCTACATTTAAAAAATTAGAACATAATGGGAGCATTCATAGGATTTTCAATGTAGGCCCACCTCTAAGAAATTATAATGTAGAGCCATCTTTTTTGTTGATTATGATTAGACTTACCTTAAAAAATTAAAATATGGCACTTACTTCTAGAAATTAAAACATTGGGCCACATTAATGGGGTTACGTGCTGACATTATATGATTTATAATGTGGCTTCACTTTTTGTGATTGTGGCCATATGACTCATCTTTAAGAATTATAAAGTAGGCCACCTTTTATTTTACTGTGAAGACAGGCCCACCTTTGAACATTAGAACATGAGGCTCACATTCATAGGATTTATAGTGTGGTCCCTCCATTATAGGAATTATAATATGGGCTCACTTTTGTGATTGTGAGCATGTGACCCACCTTTAGAATTTATAAAGTGGGGCCACCTTCTATGAGATTTTGAATGTGAGACCTACTTTAAGATAAGTGAGAGGATCAAGAGTCTTTAAATGGTATTTTTGAAAAATAAGGGATGAGCTGGAAACAATACCCACTAGTTGTTTAAAAAAATTAATGCTTTTTTTTTTTGTTTAAGTTTCTAAAGCGAGCGGGTTAAAAACAGATATGTTTTCCATAACTTTGTCTTGTGGTATGATGTCGGTGTCTCATGGAAACATGTCAATGTGTAGGGTCTCATGGGAACATTCAAATGGTACAATGCTCACACCCTAAAGTGCCAACATACACCAACCATGTGTGTGTCGGCAAATCCATGTCGATGTCTAGGGTTCGCCGAATTATATTATCTGATGTGTCTAAGGTCTTATGACCCTTGGACTCTTATGGGGCCAACATGTATGATCCTACGTGAGTGTGCAATAGCATAAAAGAGTGTGCAATGCAGGGGTTAATTGTCATGTAAATTAAATAATAAATTAGATATAATATCCAAGTTTTGCATTAATTAACAGAGGGAAACAAAGATTACGTTAATGAAATATACAAAACCAAAAGTATTGGAAGAGAAATGCTATTCATAAAAAAAATTTTAAAAAAATCAAAACTGCTAAACATCATCAATTCTGAATATATAATAAAAGCAGTGGACCATTGTCCCACAAAATGACATAGCAGGATCGATATCTATAGTTAATTGATTTCGAGAAAATGATATGGTTAATAGGAGAGATAAATGATAGGGATAATATTAAAAAAAGGATTTTTTTTCTCCCCAACATTTGTGGGAAACCATTTTCCGTAGAGGGGATTAGAAATCACTATTGTGTGACCTCGGTTTGAATAAAAATTAGCACAATGAATTATATTAATTCCTTAATCTATAACCCTTGAAATTTAATGGTTTTAAAAGCATCACACTTCTTAGTTTTACAGACACACATATATACAAGGGCACTGATTACATAAAATAGTTGACCATGGCCATAAGTGATACTCCCCGTCTAGGCAGCTAGGAATTAATATCTAAATATGTTGTGATACCAAGGTGTCAACACTACTCAATTATGAGTGTGTTGCCCAAAAGCCCTCTTCATTCAATTTCTCTCACATTATACTTCCCATCGTGTCAAAAGGAAGAAAAATATGAGTGTTTGAGTTAGAGAACATATGATAATGCTGTAAATACCAGATACTGGAACTTATCAAAATCGAATCTAGAGAGATAATTCTAGATGCCTAATTTGTGGTTCTCAAGTAGGAAATATCTTCCCTTTCTATTCTTCGTTGCATATGTGCGTGTCCAGTCCACGGCCCGAACTAGAAAAATTTTCTTGAGGGGCCACTATGTAAAAAAGAAAATTTTGAGGGGGCCATATGTAAAAATATATATAATTAACCCCTATTAGATATAGGGTTTTACACAAATTTAAAGGGGCTATTTTCAATTTCTTGTGGGGCCATGCCCCACTTTGCCAATACTTAGTTCCGCCCATGACGTCCACAACTAACATACAAATCCTGAGAGAAAAATACAAGGGAAGGGGAGATGGCTGGGAGGGATAGGAATAAGATGGAGATACACGGTGTTATAGAAATAGAGAGAGAGAGAGAGAGAGAGAGAGAGAGAGAGAGAGAGAGAGAGAGAGAGAGAGAGAGAGAGAGAGAGTGGGTTTGATTGTTGGAGACATGGGAGGGAGGTTGTTGCCAAAGTTATTTTTATCCACTAGAAGGATAATTTTAGTAATTCCTCATCAAAAGATTACATTTTTTTTTGCTTTACTATTTAATTAGAGGCTTCACTAGAAGTACAAAATACGTCTTTTTTGAGATTGTTTGAAAGTAGGGATTTTTACAAAATAATCAAGGTTATAATCCAATTAGACAGTTTTACGAAAAAAAATAATGCAACTATGGATTAGTTGTTCGTACCTTTTTTGTGATAAAAATATTTCAATTCATGATAGCATCAATATCATCAATTGGGTTGACTATATCGTCAATTACCTACATAGAGGCCACATCACAAAACCCCAAATTTTCAACTGCAATTCATTTTCTCAGTGAAAAACTCTTATCATTTGGATTATTTTATTCATTTTTGTGAGTTACCCACTTTCATTTCTCTTAGATTTTCCTTGAATTTAATTTGTGAAGAAATGTACATTAAGTGGAAAAAAAGATGATGGATGCTCTAATTGAGGTTGAGGATGAAAATGGTAGTAAATATCCCCATCGCCAAACAACCACATCCTGTCACCCATTCACATATGATAAAACCTGAGTGCTGCTATTTAAACACCGCGAATCTCTCTTTTGAGTTATAAAAATAAATAAATAAATAAATAAATCTCCAAAATACCCCCACAAACCTCTCTGCCTCCCTCCTCTCTTCCCCACTTTCCCCTCCGGCCTGTGGGTGGTGGGCTCACCCTCCTTCTCTCTCCCTCTTCCTCTTCCTCTCCTCTCACTCCTTCTTTCTCTCCGCTTCCTCTTCCCATTCCTCCTCCTCTTCCTCTCCTCTCCTCTCCCTCCTTCCTCTCCTCCCTCTTCCTTTCCCTTTTCCTCTCTTCTCTCCACCCATGGCAGAGAGAAGAGGAGGAAAGGAGAAAGGCGAGGAAGAAGGAGGGAGAAGGGAGAGGAGAGAAAGAGGAAGAGGGGGAGTTGTCTAATGAGGAGGAGAGGAGAGGAAAAGGGAGAAGAAGAGAGAGTGGAGAGGAGAAGAGAGGAGAGGAGAGTGTAATAACCCAACCTGTCTTGGTGGGCCAGCCTTATAGGGTGGGCCATGTTGGTTTGGCATAGCTAAAAATCAGAATAAGAGCTATGGATTAGGATTCTTTAAAAATTCAAAATAGGAAAGAACAAGGAGTCCAGAACCCACCTTTCTCTAGGAACTTTACTACCTAAAGACTTCCTTGTAAGTTTCAAACATGACTTTCTTTTAAACTATATATATGCGTAAAGTCTCCTGTAATCTCTCACACCAACGAGAGAGAGAGAGAGAGAGAGAGAGAGAGAGAGAGAGAGACTGAAACTGATTTCAGATCTGCGGAAGAAGAGAAATATCGACAGCGAGATGACAACGGATGCCTGACGAAAGACCGACTACTGCCCGATCAACATACGTTTATACCAGGTGAGTAGAATTTCCAAACTTGATGATGTATGGTCTGTTTCTCTGTGGTGGCTGATTCTGTTGATTACTCTACTGTGGGTTTTCTTGATTCCGAGGAGGGTAATTTTGGTGGTTCTGGCGTGACTGTGAGAAATTTTGTTGGTCCTGCTGTGACTGTTGTCCCTGTCGCTGTGTCTGATTTTTCTTTTGCCATTTTGGATAGTCCTTACGCCTATGACCCACCTGCCCACATGTAAAGCATGCACCGCGCTGCCATGGGCACTGCGCCCGGTTCTTGCCGCAGCGACTGCATTCAACCTGAGAATCCACCTTTTGCTTCTTCCGAGATGGATGGTTTTCTCGTTTTCTCTTTCCATTTTCTGTCGTTGTTGATGGAGTCACCCCATTGATTTCATCAGTAGCTTCTTCTGATACATATGCCCTTTTTAAAACATCCGCATAAGTACTGGCTGTCCCAGCCGTACATCCTTCTTAATATCCGGACGCAACCCTTCAATGAACTTATTACGTTTCATCTCCTCTGTTGCTATCAAGCCCTCCGCAAAATGAGACAGCTCAGTAAATTTATTATTATATTTTGTCACTGTCATGTCTCCTTGCACTAGATTCTGGAATTCTCTTCTTTTCCTTTCCTTAATATGCTCCGGTAAAAACTTCATAATGAATTCCTTTTTAAAGAAAGCCCAAGTAATCTCGCCCTCTGGACCTAGATAGGTTTTCTTTGCAGATTTCCACCACTCTTTTGCATCTCCTTCCAATTTAAATGCTGCCAATAGGCCTTTCTGGTGATCCATGCAGCCCATCACTTCAAAGATTGCTTCCATGTTTTCTATCCATTTGTTTGCCTCCCATGGATTTATGGTGTCATCAAAATATCGAGGACGAACCTCATTGAACCTCTTATATAACGAGTCTCGCTCTCTGTCTCTGCCTCCCCCAGCATTGACCCCGCCTTGTGGTCGATCATTATCATTCGGTCGCTGTGCCAAGGTCTATATCTGCTCTTGCACCTGATTATATGCTCTCATGAAAGTATCAAACAAGTTTTCACATATTCGGGCACTTGAGTTTGTCCCTCATTCAAATTCGAGGTACCACTTTCAGTTCCATTGGAATTACGGATGGGGTTTCCTTGGGAAGTCATGTTCTTTCTCCTACAGTGGGAGTACGGCAGTTAGTACTTAATAAATGAATACCTTATCCTTACAACTATTCCACGTCCTCACCACGTTGCCTAGTGGTTTCTAAGTATTTTAAAGTTTGCCCAAGACCTTTTCCTGATACCACTTTGTAACGACCCAAGAATCTGGAGCTTTTCAGATTCTTAAGCCGTACTCAGATTATTATAACAACATCACATACATCAAATTCCTATGAGCATCAAGGTCATAAACAATCAAATTTCATTGTATTTCAACTATTATGTAGTTATTAGGAATCTTGAAAACACTACTGAATATGACAATCTCTGTTTGTAGAAAAGAAAAATATCTAAGTCTTGGGCTAATCCCAACTACAAATATATTCTTTGTTTTTCAGCGCTCTAGATCAACCACGCATGCCAAAATTCACCGGCTGATCCCCGTCACTCCCTGAAATCTCCATGGCTGTATTACCTGAAGTGGGGCGACCACTAATCAGTAAAACTGGTAAGTAGAATAAGGACAATAAGATAAAGCGTATTTCAATCATTCAGAGAACATATATATATATATTCAATGATATAATTTCAGTAACATTCTAATCAATTTCTTTCTTGAGTAATTTCCCACTGTGGCATCAAATAGTTCCGATACCCCATATGGTGTATCTACGTTTCTATCAACAACATAGCTTGTCATCTACCATGAATGTTGAGCCTGTTCCGATACTCCCAACTGGAGTATCTATATTTCTATCAACAACATGGCCTATCTGACCACCATGATTGCTAAACCTCTTCCCCTCGACCAACATCCACGAGGGAAGTTCTATTTTCAGTGCCAGCAGTTGGTATTACGCTTATTTCAATCATCAATGGTAAATTCATTTCAATAACTTTAGTATAGATTCATCTCTACCATAATTGGCTTTATCATTTTATTCTTTTCTTTGGCCAGTACCACATAACATTGGTTAATCCTCGCCCCACTCCGAGTCGGAGTTGGTACTAGGCTGTGGCATTACCCATGTCTTATTGAGAAATTAAATAGTTTACCATAATTTAATCACATGATTACATTTTTAAATTTAATAAACTCAGATTGGAATATTCTCCAGTATAGTTGAAATTTCAATAAACATTCCATATCAGTTTTCATCACATCTATCTCCAATTTAGAGGTGAAGATAAAGCTTTAGTAATTGTTACACTGAGTATCATATTTAATTTTTCTCTAGTAACTTGTCCCTAGTTACTGTTCTTACTTGTCCCTACAAAATATTAGTAACAAGGACTATTAATAGAAATATACATTGAACAGGGACTATTCTGTAATTTCTAGAGTCTTAAATTTACGTTTTGTGCCACTCGACAAAATTCACAGAACCCAGTTATCGTTAGGCTACTGTTTCCGCCTAGGTAGTTTGAAACCTCTGGATGGTGGGGCCCAACGGTCCAAATCGCATGGGACCTGTACTAAGGTGGTCGCCCAGAGGTCCACTGACAGATGTGTGGTCCTGATCTGTGATCAGGTGTCCCATGTGATTACACAACCATTGTCGACCCAAAGAGGTTTTGACGACCTGATTTTCTAAAGATTCCAAAAGGATTTGGATTCCTCTGTATATCTAGCATTCTTCTTGCCTAATACATAGTTCAGAGGTATATCAATCCTAGAGTGATAAATTCACCAAGTTTCCAACGATGTTGATATCATTAGAAACCCAAAACGTTGAATGCTACTTTCGTCAGAGACTCCCTCTCGTCAGGGCTGTGAACAGTGCTAGGATGGTGGACCCTTAGTAGTTCAATATACATGGGACCACTACAACTGTGGTCGCCCAACAGTTTCACATCAGATGAAGGGTCTTGGTCTCTCATCAGGTGGGCCACGGGGACCTCTAACCCAAGTCTACCAAATTGGGTATTGACGACCTGTATACAGAGATTTCTAAATTTGGTTTCGATCATCATAGCAACCATAATTTCTGTTATCTGAACCCATGTGTAATAGATTTACAGTCACAGCAACCCAATTTGACTAGTTCTATTGAAACCTTTGGTTGCTGGATGATATCTTCCATTATTTAATGTCGGCAGCCACTCTTACATGGACTGTGGCAGAGAAACAGACCATACATCGTCAAGTTTGGAAATTCTACTCACCTGGTATAAACGTATGTTGATCGGGCAGTAGTCGGTCTTTCGTCAGGCATCCGTTGTCGTCTCACTGTCGATCTTCCTCTTCTTCTGCAGATCTGAAATCAGTTTCAGTCTCTTCTCTCTCTCTCTCTCTCTCTCTCTCTCTCTCGTTGGTGTGAGAGATTACAGGAGACTTTACGCATATATATATAGTTTAAAAGAAAGTCCTATTTGAAACTTACAATGAAGTCTTTAGGTAGTAGAGTTCCTAGAGAAAGGTGAGTTCTGGACTCCTTGTTCTTTCCTATTTTGAATTTTTAAAGAATCCTAATCCATAGCTCTTATTCTGATTTTTAGCTATGCCAAATTAACATGGTCCACCCTATAAGGCTGGCCCACCAAGACAAGTTGGGTTGTTACAGAGAGGAAGAGGAAAAATAGGAGGAATATGAAGAGAAAAAGGAGGAGAGAGAGGGAGAGCTCCCCTCCTGCTAGTCGGAGCTCGTCACCCACCAAAGGAAAATGGGAGGAGAGAGGAGGGAAGGTGTGGGGGGTATTTTGGAGATTTAATTTTTAAAAGAATTCTTTTTTGCCTCAAAATAGAGATTCTCAGTGTTTAAATAGCAGCATTCCATAACCCCATTTCATCTTTCATCGCTATTCTCATCTTCTTCCAACTCCGTCACAATTTCACCTTCTTCATCCTCCTCTCTAACCACAATCGAGCCATCTTCCTCATCCATCCCTCTTTCTCACCCCCACCCAACTTTCTCATCATCACCATACTCGAATAATCGAACCGACTTACAAACGGCCAGTGTCCAACTTCACCATCTACATAGCGACTGCAACTCCATTCCAGGGCCTTGTAACTTGCACAGAATCAACTGCGAACGACTCCATCTTCTTCATCATCTTCCCATTTCAATCTTCATTCAGCAAACACCGGCCATCACTTGATCCCTCTTCTCCATCATCGTTCCAGCCCCTCCAACCAAACACAACAAATACCACAGCCACCTGCAACACCTCTGTTTTCATTTTTTTTCCTTCATCATCTCCATTCCTTCATCCAAACCCAACCTACACAAACCTACATGAGACCAACCCATTTACAAATTACAACCCTTCATCTCCAATGTCGACACATCTTCCCATCCTTCTCTGTTTTCCTAATCAAACACACACTGCAGAAATAAGATGAACAACAGAATGAAAATCGGAGCCCAAAGGGAGGAAGATGGAGTTTGTTGTCGATTTGAGGTTTTTTTAACCAAGGTATTTTGACTATATAATTAAGAGTTGATGGTATCTTCAACTTGGGCAAATTTATCAAAATAAAAAGTGCGAACAACTGAATAAAAAATTTCTTATTATTCTTCATTAAACCATTTAATCGCATTTTAAACTTAAATATTTTGTAAAAATCCCCAAAAACATATAGGAGTGCTTTTTAAAAACATTAAACAGATAAGGTTATTATTCTTCATTAAACCATTTAATCGCATTTTAAGGTTAATTATTTTGCAAAAATCCCAAAAAATATATAGGAGCTCTTTTAAAAAACATCAAACAGATAAGGAGAACAAGGGTTGCTTGGTTGGCGGCTCGCCTCTCACCCAAGTGACTAGGTATCAACCCTGGACTCCCCCTCCCATGTGAGAGTTCCTCTTTCCTCACATGTATGAGTTCTCTCTCCTCATCCCTCACATGTGTAGGTTCTCTACCCGTGTGTGCCGATAGCTCGAGGTCCAACCCTCTTAGCTAGAATAAAAAAAAGGCAAACAAAGAAATAAAAATTATTACACAAAACTATTGTTATAAATATTATTATTTTCTCTGAAATTTCGCAAAGATAAATTACTTTTACTGACTGAGATAAAGAAATACAAATAAATAAATGATACTACTGTAAAACGTCTTATTCATTTTTCTCATTTTTCTTTCATTTCCTGATCTATTTTCTCAGTATTTTGGAAATATTGTGATATTATTAAAAAACACATTTCAAGTATATATCACAGTGTTTTGAAAATAATGTTGACAGTTTCTTGTTGGCATTAAAGTTCTTTAAATATTTTGGAAACAATCCAAATGAAATAAATCAAACTGATAGCAATAAAGTTTGTTGAGGAAAAAGCCATAATTTATAACGAAGAGCTCCTTCTTTTTCATTTTAAAAAAAAGAAAGTAAAAAAAAAAGGTGTTCCCTCCTATCTGGGCTCACCTTAGATGTTTAAATTCGTAGCAATAGAATTTTGGGATATTGATCATACAATTGTCCATATAGACCAGATATTCGCCCCAAAACAGTTCAAATTTTAACATTTTTCTACAGAGTTGTTTGTATAGTAACGGTATGATGTTGTACGACCCTACGATATCACACAAGATGATACCTGCTTAAGATATTACACAATATCCTATGGCCTTAAGATATTGCACAATATAATGAGTTTGATATCACTTGACCGTAGGATATCGCACGAACAACTTCATGGAAAATACTTAAAATTTGAATGCTCATGGGTGGATGCGAGGTATAAAAACAACTATATGGGCAATATCCCTAGAAGTTTTATATAGGGGATATTGATAATAGGAGGTGAGCTAAATATGACTTCCATCAAATAATTTCAATTCTCTGTTTTGAGATATTTCAATATATTGGGTGGTTTTCTAAGAATATTTGATTCAATGTTTTTGTTTCTTGGGTCTACGATATATATGGTCAAATTATTTTATATTCTTTGTTTTACAAGGTTTAATAATGAGGGTTTTCTTTTTCAAGTTTTTATGATAAGGGCCCCCCATGGTATTTAACTGGATAGAACTAATTCGTTGGGCACATGCACGAAACCCATGCACACGTGATAATTGTAAGATAGGACTCAAACACACAATGTTGGGGGAAATCTTTTTTTTTTTTTTAATCTTGAGGTTCAAATGATTGGCCAATATCTCAGTTTAGGTAGTTTAAGGTTAATAAAAGTTACTCTTTTCAATTCATTAAAATTCAAAACTCCATTCAAGACAGTGGAATAGATGATTAAATATAAGAGCTCTTTATATATACACCCTAAGGTTTTTTAGATTTGTGACCCCCGTAGTTTTTGTTTTTGTATATAGGGCCCTACCTTTTCATTTTAATATCTTGCATGTCTCTTAAATCAATAACCTTCAAAGCACTAAACTTTTAGAGTGAAATGACACTTTTGCCCATCCTTTTATCACCATATACATAATTTTAAAAGCTTAAATTTATTTTTCTCTAAAGCTTAACATTAACAATTACATTTAATAGCAATGAATAATTTTACATAAATCCATTTTTTTTATCAATGTAAGGCCCATTTCATTGACAATCAACACATGTACTTATAATAGTTATGATTGATCTAATCCATGCACGACCAACCATTGGATTGATGAAAATTTCAAAATACATTATCAGACTCCATGTCCATGAGATCATTATTGAGAGAGGCCATTGCAACTTGAGATTAAATAATTGTATTTTCACAACTAATAATTTACTTATTTTTATTTAATGGATATAAGGGCAAAGTTGTTATTTTTATAAAACTCTATAACATCCTAACCCATTCTCCTTAGGTAGACTAATTTTAGGGACATGCCAGGTATTAAAATAAAAAAGAAAGGGCCTATTTACAAATATTGAAACCACAGGGCCCTACATACAAAACATTAAAACCTTAGGGTGTATATACAAAAAAAAACTCTAAAAATAAAGCTAAAATTGATCAATTTACTTTTTTGCATTAAGTTCATTGCTAAACACTAATCTAGAAGACTCATAGCATAAATGAATCATATTTGGTGAGTGATCCATAGCATCATCATAGTCCTTCCTTTGGGTTGAGACTATAACATACAATAGGATCGTTCGATGATGGATCATGTCCATCCATAGGGCTAATGTAACGGCGTAATTCAATAGATTTTATACCTTTGGTACAAGAACCAATTCCAATTAGGTGTACATATCAAATTACCCTATTCTAGTCTAACAATTACTTGAATACTGATCGCACCTTTTTGGTCAATCTCTACTGTCCTAATTTAAAACTGCAAGTCCAACACTATTACAAAAAATGATGCTAAGCTCCTATATTTCATTGATATCTATAAGTTTTTTCATAATTGGGCCACTTTGGCAGCAACCACACTGCCTAAAAACTATGGATCACAATTGAATTTATAGCGTGATACATAGGGTTCTAATCTAGACTTGTCATAATGTTGCTAGTGGTGGCTCTAAAAATTGGATTGTGAGGGTCATTTTGTAGATCCCAAATATCCATGGAAAGTTTTTACATGCATTTTATGTAAAATGGTGAGATCTTAAAATCTGGCCAAAAATAAGCAACCCCAATAAAATTAAGTGACTTAATAAAATCCAATCTAAACAACAAATAATCAAGACCCTCCAAGAGATTGTATGAAATAATAAAGTCGCAATGTATGTATCAAAATTATTGCAAACAAATTCGTCAGGGGATTTATCTGGCTCCGCTTGGGCCCAAAGGGATTAGTTCGGCCCAAAAGGGTTGGACACCCTCTATTAGCAAAAATGTAATAATAAGAATAATAACGTTCACATGCTAACAACACTGGGCTACATAAGTGCATTGTTGAGACCTCAATCACTAAAAAATTTGTATTATTTGTTAATTCATGTATGGGAGACACATGCTGCATATCTTTAGACCTACCTTCACAACAATCCAACCAAAATAAAAATAAGTCTTATAAAACTCAATGTGCTCCAAGTTTGGCCTTGAAACAGAAATGGATGAACATTGGAATGTTACCTCAGATTCATAAAATGTATGATCATACATTTATTATGTACACTATTCCCCATCAAACTACACTACAATCAAACTGAATTGGGCCTCATAATGTACAAAAAAAAATAAGCTCTTTAATCTAAAGATTCGGCCTGTAGCAGGCTTAAAATAGCCCCATAATAGTCTGGGTCAGATTTACATTAGCAAATCAAAAGAAAACAAAGAGTCAAATTTACATTAGGTCCAAAATCATCCATAGCAGACTTGATCTGCATATTTTAACCGCTGTATCTGGCACTAACCGTGTCATTTTAAGTGCCAAAACAGGTAAGTTTAGGCCCTGAAGAGAAGCCCAAGTTTGTCCCAAAATTAGAATATTCCATGTTGGGCTCATGTTATTAGGTAAAAAAGAGGTCAATTTCAGCTCCCAACCATAAAATATTGTTCAAATAGTCTATCCAAGAAATGACCCCCTTTTCAAACATGAATGGACTTGATATGGCTCTTTGAGTTTGGAGGTGTTTGGGTAATTTAAATGGGTCAAAGACACTGGCAATACAGACACAGTAGTGCACAACCGACAAAAGCAGAAAATTTGGCCTGACCCCAAAAAATAGGACCCAGGCACTAGAGAAAGCACAATCCATGGACAAGATGTGTGACCGAAGGTCCGAACCAAATACCAATCAACAAAGTTGTAACAGCCGCAGACATGCTACTGCCTGTGGCAACCTCCGTGCACTCAATTGTATACGGTGCAGCCCTTTATATATACCATCAAAAGTGGGCCACGAACTAAAATCATCATAATTGCCTTGAAAAAACACTAAACTCTAATACTTCCCATATATTATCAAATTCATTGCAAACGTGGGAGGCTTCCTATTACTCACCTTGTCTTTCTTATTGGTGCGAAGGCAAGGTCTGCATTGTTATAGAATTCAATTATTAAGAAATTTGTGAAGAAATTACCTTCTTAGAAAAAGCAGTATTTATCATTGGGTGGGAGGATACTGTTGATTAGAGCGTCTTTGTCTAATCTTCCAGTGTATTATATGCTACTCTTCAAAATACCAAAGGCTGTGGAGGACAAGTTGAATCGTATCTATAGAAATTTCTTATGGGAAGATTAAGGAGATCAGAAGAAATTACACTTAATGAAATAGAGTGAGGTGATTAAACCAAGATCAAGTGGGGGTTTGGGTTTTGGTCGTTTGGAGGAAAAAAAAAAGAAAAAAAAAAAACAAAACTCTATTGGTTAAATGGTGGTGGAGGTTTGGGGAGAAAAGAAACGCTCCTTGGAGAAACATGATTGTTTCTAAGTATAGAGAGGATCATTGGGTTGGTGTTTAAACTCTGGACTAAGGTTCCATAGGTTAGATTTGTGGGGCAGTATTGCCTCGGTTGGATATGTGTGTAATGTTAGTGGGGAGATATCCAAAGGTGTGGGTTTTATGGTGGGGGATGGGAGAGGTATTAGATTTTGAATGGATGATTGGATGAGGGTAGGTCCTTTATGTGGGTTGCTTTATAGGGATTTTAGAGTGGATTATAATGATGGAGTCATCTATTAGTAATTGCTATGAGGAGAGGGATTGTTGTAGTCTATAGGATGTACCTTTTAGAATATCTATCCGTTCATCCAAGGAGGCTGAGTATGGGGAGATGTTGAATATTTTATTTAACATTTTTTTTATACAGGAATTTTAAGAATTCGCGAATTTGGAAGCTTTCCATTTCTAGGGAATTTTTGGCCAAATCTTTTTATTTGGCTTTGGAGGGGAATCATTATCATGGAGCCTTTTCCTCTTTGGTCAGGTTGGTACTAGTTCCACCTCGTGTTGAGGCTTTTTTATTGGTTAGCTGTTATAGAAAAGATTTATACAGCTGACAATTTAAGAAGAAGAGGGTTGACTTCTAATAACATCTAAGATGTTTGTGTAATGCGTCATAAGGAGGAGGAGACCGTTAACTATTTATTCTTTCATTGTGATGTTGCGGCTGCAAATTGGAGTTACTTCATTGGAAGGTGTAGCATTGTTTGGTGTTGCCCACAGGCTACTCCGACAGTGGTGGAGTCTTGGTTGGAAGGGCGTTTTGTTAGCTGCAAGCTTATTCTCTGGAGGATGATTCCATTTACTATCTTATTATTTATTTGTATGGAAAGGAATGACATAATCTTTAAAGGCTCTTTGTCTTCTACAATAGATTTGATTTCTTCAATTGGCATGAGAATCGCAAAGTGGGCTTTGATAAGGAATGAGTTTTCTAATTTTACTTTAAATGATATTATAGTTAATTGAGAAGCTTGTATAGAGTGTGGCCCAATTAAGTTGAAGAGATTTGTTGTTTGGTCTCCACTCCCTCTTGGTATGCTTAAATTTAATGTTGATAGAGCTACAAGAGATACGTTAAGACCAGGTAGTATTTGGAGGTATGCTTCGTAACTATAAGGGTGATGTTTTATTTATATTTTCAAAAAATACAGGTATTTGTGATTTGAATGAAGTAGGAGTTTCAGTTATTTTGAAAGCTCTTCGATGTTTTTTTAGAAGTTTTAATGGTAGTCTTATTAACAAGAGCGATTTTTTTAATGCAATTGCTTGGGTATCTAACTGAGAAGTATATCTTTGGAAGTTTCATTTCATTTTTAATAAGATTTGGGCTTTATCTTCAAGCATTAACGTAGCATTTTGTTATAAGTTAAGATTGGCAAATTCTATGACAAATGCTTTAACTAAACAAGGAGTTGATAGATTATTTCCTTGGGAAGGGATCATTATGTAGTCTGATGTGTGATGTACAATATTCTTGTATCTCTTATTACCTTTTTTCTTCTCATTGTATTTGTTCCTTTTTAATTGAAGTTTTCGTTACCGATAAAATAAAATAAAAATTCGATAGACATGAACCATATAATCTTAAATTGGAATAAATTAAGAAAACATGCATAAGGATTTCACTATAATTTTGAACAAATCTAATATGGGGAAGATTGTTTATATATATATATATAGAGAGAGAGAGAGAGAGAAGATTTTTAGTAATCTAATATCCTGCTACACTCAATAAGTTGGGTCCAAACTTGTCATGGCCTTGGTCCAGGTCGGACTAAAAATATAGACCCAAACTGGTTGGTAGCCCTAAGAACATACCCATGTTATGCTAGAATGCAGGTGTTTTTCTTTTTGCAACACTAGCCATTTGTAAATTGATCCTAATGTGTAGCTTATAAAGTGAGAAGGCCCTTAAAAAGAAGAGCCCAACTTCATTCAAATTCTCTCCCACAACACTTTCCAGCATGTCAATGGGAACAAAACAATATGCAATTTTTCTAAGAGTCAGAGGATATATGATAATATGATCACTTGGAATCTTTCTCTGGCAATGCACACATAATCTCTCCCCACTCTGCTATCTTTTCTTTGTCTCTTCTTTTTCTCTCAAAAGAAGATCTCTTTTCAGTATTCACTTACATAAAAATCCCTCATTTTCTTGCGCATGCACCAAAAAGTATGCTTGAATGACAACCACATTAATACAGAAACAACCATAGTACACAAACATAGAAGTTCTAAAACAATAAGTAAGATAGAGTTACACAAGTAACAAGAAGGATACAAGCATGCGTGCAATTCATTCAAAACTAAACTCAATAATAAAATTGACAGCAGCGCTATATAATAAGTTAGAAAATAATAAAACAACAACATTTAATAAACAAATAAGGAAATAAAAGTTAATACACCATAGTGTTGTTATAAAAATAATTATTATATACCTCCAGCAAATGTTGCAAATAGTAAATTAATTTTTAATGATAAAAAGTAAAGAAACACAAAATAACTTTAGAAATACTGTTAAAAACATCTTATACATTTATTTCTACTTTTTCTGTCATGATTTTTCTTGATATTTTTGGGCGATATTTCGAAAATATCATGAGCGGAAAAAAATGTTTTAGGCATATAATACGAGATTACCATACTTTTTTTTAAAAATAATAATGTCCATATTGTGGCAGTGCATTCAAGTTCTTGAAAGTATTCTGGAAACAACCCAAATGAAATAAATCAAACTGCTGTCAATAAAACCTCTAAAAAAACCATAATTTAGAAAGAAGTAATAAAAAAGCCAAGAAGTTTAATTGCCGTGCATGGAAAATACTGGCCGCATGGCTGTCCTCTAATCAATTCCGGTGCACTTTCAAAAGTACTTCTTCATGTGTGCGTCCCCCAAAGATGGTCCAATAATTTGAGATGATTAGATTTTTATATATCGGACATTGACGATAGGTGGTGAGCATAATATCACTTGGATCAGATAATTCCAAAACTCAATTTTGAATCTTTAATATTGATCAATGGTGTTTTAGGTGAAGCAATCCATTGATAGAACACGGATAAGGCAATTCCTCTCCACTGACGCAAATCCTTGATGGTAGATGCTGATGGTGACAGGCTTGTCGAGGGTGTATGTGTCGGTGTGAATATTTACCAAAAGAGGGAAAAAAAAAACGTTTTCTAAGTGTGTTTATTTTTGTGATTGAATTCAATGGCTTTCTTTTTGGCTTTGTGATTTAGTCCAGCTCTTTTTATTTTTTCTTCGTTTAATACTATGAAGTTTTTCCTCGCAAAAAGAAAGAAAACAGAAAAAATAAAAACCAATGCCAATCTTATGAGTATCAAATTGGGGAGTGTAGTTCATAGAGTGCAAATGAGGTGTTGGGTTTATGTCTAATATTCAAGATTCAGCGGATTGGTTTATTGGGCTTGCCAGGGATCAAGCTATGGGTTAAGGGTATTTTGATCTTTCTACTAATTTTTTTAGGCGCAAAAGAAGAGATAATTATATATATCATGTAATTTGTAATCTTAGACCTCAGAGTGCAGTAAAGAGATAGTGAGTTCTCCTTAGCCATGGATGTGGCACATCGCTGAACCATGTAAATCTCTCTCGTATGCTCTTGTGTGTGGCTTAATTGGCGATCGTATGTTTCACACTTCTTCACGTGTACAACATTTGTTATCAGAGCCTAGGTTGTGTGTCGTGTAATCGATAGATTATATCTCACTATTTGGTTGATCTTTGTTTTCTAAAATAGAGAAGAAGATCGGATCGTATTCTGATTTGATATAGGGCCACAGATCGAGATCTTGCCTGATCGAAGAAGAAAGAGGATAATGTTCTAGGATTTACAGAAAAGGGTCGCATGTTCTCACCGGAGAAGAATAGACATAGGATTTGCTTTCTTGGATACCGCCATTGTTCGAGTTGTAAAGGGTTGTAACTGGCTTCTGGATGTCAAATCTTGTTTGCAAGTCAGCGCCGAATAAGAAGGCTCGACTTGTGCCCTATTGTAGAGGAGATCAGATAGAAGAGGGTTCTCGGAGAAAGGATCTCTAGGGACTATGATCAGAGAAGTTTTAGAACTTGGCCCTAATTGGCTTTACAGAGAGAGAAATCGCGCCTTGTTGGATTGGTTGAAGAAGATAGAGAGCAAGAGGATTTCCTATTCGGTTTTCTAAGAAAAAAGGTCACCTTAGAGGTTGCTACTATCATCACCATTGTCGTCTCGCCCTGTCGCAAACGCTAAAGAAGCCCTCGCTAGGCTAGTCCTATTCGCGACTATTTTGTCTTATCGAAGAAAACATAAGTTTCTGAAGGTGAGGGCTATTGGATTTAAAGCCAAAAACGGAAGGGGAAGACGAAGAGGCCTGGTCTCAGGCCAAGTCAGGTTGACCTAACCTGTTTTAGTAGAAGCCCAGCCTAGAAAGGGACTAGGCAAGTTTGGGTTGGGTTGACCCGAGTGCAGATCCAAGTCTAGTCTAGTTGCTGCACTGTAGTGGTGACATCAGTAAAGTATGGTCAAGCCAATTTGAATAAGGATCGATTGCTAATCTTATTTCTGCGATATCTTGATCATCCAGTGTCTAATTAGAGATCCGTTTGTACCTACAGACTTATTTCAAGCAGATATATGCAGTGGAAGAAGGAGATTGACTGTTTAATAATCAACGAGAAAGTTTGACCAATCTGAGCTTGAAAAACTATTTCTGCGATATTGAAATCATTCAAATCAGATTTCAAACTTGTTTCTTCCAACATGCTCGTGGTAATGACATCTACAATGTGATGCAAAAATGAAAGCAAGCTTTGAAGTAATAAAATTCAATGGTAAGAATGATTTCAACCTATAGCACATGAAAATGAATGCATTGCTAGTTTAGAAAGAGTTGCAGAAAGGATTAAAGGGAAAAAAATGGTCTACCTCAGACGATGTCAGAAGCAGACATGGAGGATGTACTCAAGAAGGCATATGGCGCGATTTTGCTTTACTTGAGCGACGAAGTACTGCGGAATGTTACTCAGGAGAAAACCATTGTTGGTTTGTGGCAGAGATTAGAAAATTTGTACATGACTAAGTCTTTCATAAACTGTTTGTACCTGGAGAAACAGCTGTTTACACTGCCTATGTAGAATTGTATGTCTATTGCTACCCATCTTGATAAATTCAATAAAGCTGTCATGGATATGAGAAACATAGATATTAAAACTGATGATGAGGACCAACCTATTATGTTGTTATTTTCTTTACCACCTTCGTAAGAGCATTTTATCGATATCATGATGTATGATAGAGATATGTTGTCCAAGGAGGATGTAGAGGCAGTATTAAACTCTAAGGAGCTGAAGAAAATGTTGTATTTGAAAATAAGAATGATAACTTGGGTGATGGTTGGTGGTGCGAAGAAGAACAAAAAATT
The DNA here is from genome assembly GCA_037013555.1 of Sextonia rubra. NCBI lineage: Eukaryota > Viridiplantae > Streptophyta > Magnoliopsida > Laurales > Lauraceae > Sextonia > Sextonia rubra. The sequence continues at coordinate 9,009,550 of JASUAD010000010.1, forward strand.
CCAATCGTAAGGCAAACATAGATTAAGTCTAAATATAACAAGAATAACATTGAATGTTGTTATTGCCATGAGAAAGGGCATATCAGAAAGAACTTTCTTGAAAGGTAAAGGAAAGGAAAAGAAATAGAAGATTCATACTCTAATGATAATGATTTAGTTAATGTTACAGAGGGTAAATTAGATTTTGATGCCGATGGTGCATATATTATAATTACTAATGGTATTCGTCATCAAGATAAATGGACTCTTGTTTCTAGATGTTCCTACCATATGTGTCCTAATAGGGCCTAGTTTACCATGTGTACTAAAATCAATGGTGGTAGTAGCTTGATGGGTAACAATATTGCATGTAAAACAGTTGGAATTGGAATAATTAAAATTAAGATGTATGATGGAATTGTCAGAACATTGGGAGAATTTTGGCATGTCCTTGATCTGAAAAAGAATCTTATTTTTTTGGGTTTCTTAGACTCCGACGGATGTAAATTATCAGCTTAAAGTGAAGTTATGAAGTTTGTGAATGGTGCTTTGATTCTTATGGGAGGTAATAAAGCTGAAAGCTTGTATACTTTGTTTGGAAATACTATTTCAAGTGGAGTTGCGGTGTCTTTTTCAGATTACCATGAATTAGTTTCAATGCATTCATGGCACTTGCGCATAAGTCACATAAGTGAGTATGGTTTGACAATGTTGAGCAAGCAAAATTTTCTAAGTGAGTATGGTTTGACAATGTTGAGCAAGCAAAATTTTCTATGTGGTACAAAGATAGGAAAGTTAGATTTCCATGAGAAATGCATTTTCCAAAAAACGTCGTAAGGTTAGTTTCAAAACAAATATTCATTGTATGAAAGGCATCCTTGATTATATTCATTCATATGTGTGGGGCCCTTCTAAGGTTTATTCCAAGGGTGGGTCTAAGTATATGTTGACTTTCATCGATAATTACTCAAAGAAAGTCTGGGTTTCTATGCTGAAGATGAAGGATTAGACCTTTGAAGCATTTAAGTGGTGGAGGGCAATTGTTGAAAAACAAAGTGGCAGGAGGTGAAGAAGTTGAGAACAAGTAATGGGAAAGAATGCAAATCAACAGAGTTTGAGAAAGACACCACTATAAGAACTCTAAAACATAATGGAGTAGCAGAGAGGATGAATGAACGATAATGGAGAGAGATTGTTATATGCTATTTACTCCAAGATCGTCTAAGGACTTTTGGGCTGAGGCAGTATATGCTGTAGGCTACTTGATTAACAAGTCTTTACACTCAAGGATTGGTTGCAAAACACTAGAAGAAAAGTGGTCAGGTAATCCAGCTGATTATTCTAATTTGACGAGTTTCGGTTGTCTAACTTATGCTCATGAACAAGTTTTTACACTCAGGGATTGGTTGCAAAATACTAAAAGAAAAATGGTTAGGTAATCCAGCTAATTATTTTAACTTTCGGATTTTCGGATGTCTAAATTATGCTCATGTGAAAACTAATAAGTTAAAATCGAGGGTTGTGAAGTATATCTTTGTGGGATATGCTTTTGAGGTGAAATGATATAGGTTGTGATGTACTGATCTGGATTCACCCAAATTCATCATAAGTAGGGATGTTACATTTCATAAGGATGCTTTACTCGATCCGAAAAAGCAGTTGGAGAAGATAGAAGTAGGTAGCAACAGTGACACCATTCAAGTGAAATCAGACCTCCTAGTTAGAAAGGAGAGTGCATCCAATTCTTCTCGGGATATAGAGGAGAGTCATATTAAACAACAAACAGGTATACCCTAGAGAGTGAAGAAACTGGAAGTCAAATATGGTTTCGAGGATATGACAACGTATGTGTTGACATATGATATGTTGATATATGATATGGTTGCATATGCATTGATGATTGAGACATCTATGTATCTAGAATTAGTGGCAGGACGGAAAAGTGGGCAATAGGCAGCATTTATAGATGAAGAGATGCAGTCTATGAGGAAAAGGAAGGAACTTTCGATGTAGCTGGAGTGAAGTTTCAGTTTCTTGATTATGTATGCAATTAGAAGAAATTATTATATGGGTCGAAGCTACTTTCTAGACAATGATACAAGCAATTTGGGGATTCATGAAGAAATAAATTAAGGACAAGTTTTAGTCCTGCTTGGACTTGACCCATGCATATCACTCACAATTGAATAGTGAAGACTATGCCCAATGATAGTGGGTGTATAGATGTATCTTTCAGCGAGGTACGTGAGACTAAAGACATTGTCGGTTATTTTTCTGGTGGCTAGAATTCTATAGAATTCAAACAAATGTGGAGATTGTTGGGTTATGTCTTGTATTCCTAATTCACAGGATTGGTCTATTAGGTTAACCATTGACCGGGCTTTGGGTCAGGAGTATTTTGGTCCTTATACCGGGCTTTTTCAGGGGCTAAGAAAGAGATAGTTATATATATCATATAACTTGTTACCCTAACTTGAAAATACAGTAAAGAGAAAGTGAGTTTTCTTTGGTCGTGTATGTAGCGTATATTGTCGAATCATGTCAATCTCTCTTGTATGCTCTTGTGTGTGTCTTGATTGTCGATCGTATGTTTCGTGCTTCTGCACATGCACAATATGAGGGCAATAGCTAGGAACTGTCAAAAATTTCTCCCCACCATGCAAAAATAAAGAGAGATTGAAAGGGGTTTAAAAAAGAGGGTTGATTGAAGAAAAATCCTTTTCTAGAGGTAGTTTCCTTCTCAAATATTGATGTTAATAGGGTTGTTGTTTCGGCGGATTTATGCCAACTATATCCATACACAAAGCACATGACATATTTGTAAATCAATGTTGCAGACCATGCAATGATGGCCCACATAATATATTGAGCATGGAATATGCGTCCTATCATCTGATTTGTTCACTGAACATGGGACATGTACCTTTTTCTTTTTCTCATTCTTTGAATTCTATCTGACTAATGAACCATGCCCATTCATAATGGTGTTCTTTGATATATTTTGACAACTTGATTATGGCACATATGGCTGACTACATATATGGTGGTTTTGGACAACTGTTTTAGTAAATTATATATATTTAACGAGTGGTCCAGAGGTCACATATAGTGTGACCCAACACATAAGGCAATGGTAGGCACTTCCTACAAAGAAAGGTCCTAAAATCGAGGTAAGAGGACTCAATGATTTAAGTCATTCTTGAACCAATATAGTAGGTGGGGCTCAATTCTGCCCTAGGTGCTATAAGACCCCCAGAGTGGCCCTTCTGGTTCGACCACTCATTTATCAAAACATTGCGTTCAACGATCCCGAAATATTCCAAGGCAAATTACATTGTAATATTATCATAATTGAAATCAAGGAGAGCACCATGTGCCTCCCAAAAACAATCATCTTTGTCAAATTATGTTGCATCACTACCTCCTATAAACCTTACAAGAAGCCTCTCATAACTCACACACAGAGAGAGAGAGAGAGAGAGAGAGAGAGAGAGAGAGAGAGAGAGAGAGATATGGGAGGTGGGTCATGTTCGAGGATAGTAGAGTCATGGAGGTGCGTGGAGAGGGGTCTCAATGATGCAGTCTCCAAGAGCAAAGTGGGGAAGTACTTCAAGTTAGAAACTAGAAAGAGCTGCTTTACTAAGGAAGTCAGGGCAGGGACTGCCACCTTCCTCACCATGGCCTACATTATCTCTGTCAATGCCACCATACTCACCGACTCTGGCGGGCCATGCACCGTCTCCGACTGCACCTCGCCGGCCATTGTCAACCATTCCATGTCCAACCATCCACACCACAGCCCACATCACTATAAGCCCGGCCCAGAATGCAAGTTTCACCCAAACATTGGTTACCAAAGTTGCTTGTCAAGGACCAAAAATGACCTTATAGCAGCCACTGTATTATCTTCTATGATTGGGTGTTTTGCAATGGGTGTGTTCGCTAACTTGCCATTAGCCTTAGCCCCCGGGATGGGCGCCAATGCTTACTTTGCTTACAATTTAGTGGGCTTTCACGGGTCTGGGCCCATGTCATATCAAACTGCAATAGCAGTAGTCTTGGTTGAAGGTTGCATGTTTCTTGTGCTGTCAGCCTTTGGACTACGTAGCAAGATTGCTCGCCTTTTGCCACGCTCAATCAGGCTCGCTTGTGCAGCTGGCATTGGCCTTTTCCTAGCCTTTGTGGGCCTACAGGCCCACCAGGGTCTGGGCCTTGTGGGCCCAAGTGAGTCAACTTTGGTCACCCTTACGGCTTGTGCTAGAACGAACCCCTTGACAGGCGGGTGCATTGATGGTAAGCTGCAGAGCCCCACATTTTGGCTAGGCATGATCGGTTTTCTAATCACATCTTATTGCTTGATGAAGGAGGTTAAGGGAAGCATGATATATGGGATTGTCTTTGTAACCCTGGTGTCTTGGATAAGGGGCACCAGTGTCACATTCTTTCCTCACACCGCACTTGGTGACACCAGATACAACTATTTCAGGAAGGTTGTAGACTTCCATGAAATTAAAACTACAGCTGGGGCCTTCCGCTTTAGTGATTTCAATAGAAGTGAGGTCTGGGTAGCTCTGGTCACCCTGTTCTATGTGGATGTGCTTGATACCACAGGAACCATGTATTCCATGGCTGAATTTGGAGGTTTTGTCAATGAAAAGGGTGGATTTGAAGGTGAATATCGAGCATTTATAGTTGATGCAAGCTCTACAATCATTGGATCGGCACTGGGGTCATCAACCTTAACGACTTACGTTGAATCATCGGCGGGGATCAAAGAGGGTGGACGGACAGGAATAACCGCACTAACGGTCGGATTTTACTTCTTCTTGTCCTTGTTTTTCACTCCTTTGATGGCCAGTGTTCCACCATGGGCAGTGGGGCCCTCTTTGGTTTTGGTAGGCGTGATGATGATGAGAGTGGTAAAGGAGATTGAATGGGGCAATGTTAAGGAAGGTGTGCCAGCATTCATTACCATGTTGCTGATGCCACTCTCTTACTCTATCTCCAATGGGATTATAGGAGGGATTGGGATCTACATTGCTCTGCATTTGTGTGATTGGGTTGTTTGGATGTTGAAGTGGTTGATGAGGATGAGGAGGAGATTGATGGGTGGGGTTCAAAATCAAATATCTGCAACTAGTGCTGATACGCCAGCTTCCTTTGTTTGATGCAGGTTGCTTCTTTTCAGATGCGTATTTGAATAGCTTATGTTATTATTGTGTAATCGATCTTTCTTCTGAAAACCTCTGAAGAGTTTCTCTCTCTAGAATTATGTTAGTTTTTGTTCTCTGTCATTATGTAATCAGATCTAGCACTAATGATCTTTCTATAATGTTGAGAAGTTGGACACATGCCATCTGGACCATTGATCAGCAAATACCTTATGCCACACTCCGGTTGGACCATTGGATCAGCAAGGCACCCCTTCGATGGGCCACCAACTGAATGGACTGAAAAACAGACCACCTGGGTGGGTATCTGTTTCAATCTTGTTCATGGGCCTCTGTCATGTTGATCACGTTGACCGTGAAACTTACCATGTTTCATGGTGATCATCTCTTTGATAAATGGACCATTACAGTACTGTGATCATAATGTGGGTCTTAATGGCTTATCATATGGGCCTGGTTGCAATGGGAAGTAAGATCTAGCCTCGTACATCTAGAATCAAACCTGGGGGCTCACAAACAATTATATTCAATGACCTTTTCGATGGTAACATGACAACTCATGACCTCTTAAGTAAACGTATTTGTTTGTGAGGTAGAGTAAAGTAGAGTAGAGTAAAATATTTGAAATTCAAATTTCCCCCTTCTTTTTCAAAAGAAAAAAAATCAAATTTTCCCTCTCTTTTCAATAAAGAGTCAAAAAGTCATCACCAAATTATAAAAAATTATCTACTTTTTATACAAAAAGTCCAAAAGATTTCATATAAATCAATCAAAAACAAAGTTATTATAACCCTATTATATATTATTCTATCTTGATTTTGGATTTACATTACTCCACTTTATTCTACCCCACAAGCAAACAGGATAGAGTCAAAGAGAGAAATGGAATCTAATCAGAAGTCTCAAAGTTATCAACCGGCAATGTTATAAATCCATCAGTTTATTTCATTTCAAGAATATTTATTTATAAATGAGCAAGAACACAGAAAATGAGAAGCTAAGCATAAAATAATTTTATTAAATTACATAAAAATAACGCAACAGGTTACAATAAATCCATAAGAACTATAATTTATTAACAGACAAATGCATTGCACAACTATCAGATTCTTTACCGCTTTTACTAGTTTTTGGAGAATCAAATATGCAGCAAATTGATAGATCTGTCATTTTCCAAAATTTATAAATACAATAGTTTAGTTTTGTCATACTATTTTCACAACAGGTTAGAAAGACACAAGGATGCTCAAACTCTCCAAATACTATTAGTTATTCACTGTCATTTGGTATAAAAGGATCCACATAAACAAACATAAGAAAAAAATTTTAATATAATATCATTATACTCTGCTTTTTCCATATTTTTTACTTGGAAGAAAGATGACAGTGCATGAAGACGGCATTTTAGTTTGGATTATGTATTTGCGGGCCAATTCATACTTTTTTTACAAAATTTTCATAATCTATGAGGATCTAAGATATGAAACTTCACAACTTTAGATTTTATTAATTTTATGAAAATGTTGAAATATTTTTAAGCGTGAGTCTATTGCTTTGATATATATATATATATATTCTTAAAATTTATTTTTCTATTGCTCATGATAGATCAGAGCATAGAAACATAATTCCAACCCCATCCAATGCAATTGGGACTGCCGTTAGATGATGATAGTGATATAGAATGCTCCACACAACACAAATGGCTCTCCCAATCCACTAGGACATGGGTCTTGTGGGCCCACAAGATCTACATCGATACAGCTTGTTCTCCTAGGAACTCCTTGTTCCGCGAGTATGAGGATGGAAAGAAGCAGAGCCCTAATCAAATCTTACTAGAGTGCAACTTGGCCCATGTCAGGCACAACCCTCATACGGCCCTGCCGCCGAAGTTTATGCTTGGCAAGTATGGGCTTGGGCTGTACTTTGAAGACAAAAGTAAAACTCAATGCCCTCTTGAGTATTTCTGGGCCTAAGTACTAACTCACATTTCTACTATGTATTTATGTACTCATAATATTGTGAGCTTGGGCTCAGGCTTACCTTATTCAATCAAGGTTGGGCTTGGATAATTCTCCAAAAGCTGTCTCTTGAGATGGAATTCCAAATTCCTCTTTGTAAATATTTGAATATATTGGCTAAATTTATAGATTGAACAAAACTCTAGTTCTAGTCAAAATTATATTTTAATTTATTTTAAACTAGAAATTTGAAGAGGTTAAAGAGTCGCAGAAGAGTTAGACTGAAGGTATTTAGATTAAGAAAATCATATCTCACAAATTAAGCATCGGACATGAGCAAGCGACTTACCGTTGAAACGCTTGTTTCAAGTAGATATTTGTAGGTTTTAAGGTTGCATCAACCAGATCTAAAATGACAAAGTTATGGTCTTGGGAAGTTTGCAGAAATTATGTTGTCCAAAATTATAAAATTATCATTGCGCGAATTTCTATTTCCATTTTAAGTATTACTTTTCTGTTTTGTGCCAATTCCTATTTTGGTTGGATTATTAGTATGAGGGATGAGATTGGGGTTATGGAATTGTGTTCTCTCTCAACCCTAAGGCGTCCATCTCTAGAGCATTCATTAAAAGGCTATGCTGAAGTTGTTGAGTTTCAGAAAATATTTCTTTTACTTTCTCATAATAGATTGTTCATCTTAAGTAGCTTCAAAGCATGCTAGATCAAGTTTGAAAAAAGCGAACGGCGTGTGCATTGGCAAGAAAAACTTCAGTTATTTAGGTTGTGTTTTATTGGACAAGGATAATAAGTAGATCTTGTTACTTCTCTTGCATAGTGCTTTTTTTGAATTTGGACTATTATTAGGTCTAGCAGTTTTTTCCGATTAGAGTTTTTCATGTAAAAATTGCTTGTCTATATGTTGTGATTGATTACATTTTAACTTAAAATTAATTGCTTGTCTATCTACATGTACAAAATCTGTGTTGGGACCTTGTATCAATATTAAAATCCTTTACTCTTCTTGATAGAGTATTTGAAATTCCAATAAAATGTATAAATAATAAAATTCCATGAATTCCAAAAGGCCATTTGAGACCTTTTAGAATATGAAATTCTGATGAAAGAAATATTGCATTTTAAATACGAGGGATAAAATGTCACATTATGTCTAAAAACCCCTAACAAAACAAATTCTATTAAATTCCTTTCAGGAATTCTGGTATGCATGAAATATGTTTGTGACACTTGGTTCATGAATGAGGGGTGCTAATAAAATGTCTTTCCCAAGTACCTTACTTTGAACTAGGAATGCTCAGTGGCTGGGCTGCGAGGGGCCACCCTGCTCTGCGCCTTAGGGTCTTGCACCAGGCCAGTCTTAGATATGTTTTGGGCCCATTTAACATTTGAGCTGGACTTAGAATTTAGAGATAGAAATCCCCAAAACTTGGATGGGGCTGGCTTTAACGAGTAGTACCAGTAGTTGTAGTTTGTTGTCCATATAAGTGATAGAACTAGGAGGCTAGGACTGACCTGACTATTCACCAAATGGGCAGGCTCTAACTTTAATTTGTTCTAACTTGCAGTAGTTCAGCCAATCACTTATGGCCCATGTGGGGCTTGTGCCGGATATGGACCTGTTGCTAAAGTTGGGCCAAGCTTGGATGCACGTAGCTCGATTTGACCTGATCCATGAACACCCCTGGTTGGAACTAACTACTAATAATTGGAAAATGTAATAGTATTTCATGATAGTAATACTACAGCTGGGTTCTTAGCTTGAGACTCGAGTGATTTCAGTGCAGGAGAGAGGCCCAGTAAGCGTGTGTTTATGTTGTTTTTACTAAAAGCCAAGGAAACGAGGATCTGTTGTTTGACACGGCTTTGGTGGAGCCCATGCAAGTCAGATTTGATGGGGACTTTGAAACTTTTTGATCATGAAAGTCTTACAGGATAAGACAAGCTTTAAGGAGACGCGGACTTCATAATTTGGGGCGGTGGGGACAGGATACGTGGAAAGATCTTCACCGAGGGTTAGAAGAATGTTTATAAGTAAACGACGATTAAATTTTATGATTGGAAAAATTAAATTTTTCAAAAAATATTCTCTTGAGATGGAATTTCAAAATTTTTCTTTTTAGTTGAGTATTTAAAATTCTAACAAAAAGCATAAAACTAGATTTTTATGAATTCAAAAATATCATTTGAGATTTTTTAAGTTGCTGGAATTTAAAATTTCGATGAAAAAACATAGCATTTCAAATATTAAGGGACAAGCTATGACATATTATCTAAAAACCCCCACATCCCAAACTCTTATAAAAAGTTTGCAAAAGGAATAGGCCCTTAAATAACCTTGAGTTGCAACCTATAAGTGGATTATAATTTGATCTGCTTTTTTGTGAAAATTCATTTGTGGTTTATGTTTTTTATTAGAAGGAGCAAAAGTGGAAATACATTTCAAAAAGAAAGGGATTGTAAAAGACATAGACAAACAAAAGAAAAAAAAAAAAAGAGAAGTGATATAATTTTATGTTTTCTTTCTTAAGTTTTGTCAATGGAACGTCATATCATGAAGATTTCTATGAAGCCTAGAAAAACTTTAGCTAATTCGGGGCCATCATATTAATAGACCTAAATCTTGATCACTAAATATCTTCCCCGTACTTAAAACTTTTGGGATTAACTTGCCCATTTGAGATGGAGTTGTAATTATTTTGGTCCTAGTCTTGAGTCCATAACTGCCTAGGAGCAGGTAAGATTTGATAATATTTATAGTATGAATGCTGCTTGGCTATCTTCATTTCCATGGATAACTACTTGTCTTTGGATTCTATCTGCATTTCCATGGATAACAACTTGTCTTTGGATTCTTTTATTTTTGTTTATTACATTTCTTGTCTCCTGCTTTGGGATTTCTACTTATTCTCCCCCAACAATAGAAACCCACAAAACCTTTGCACCGGAGTAGAGCTGGAACACCAGCCCTGGGCCTAATTTAAAAATATACAAAATTTCTTGCTCCCGCCACTAAAAAAGTTAATGGTATTATCCTTAGAATTTCATTCTTTCACAGCTTGTAGAACCCAATAAGATGTGGGGGTTTTTTTTTTCCTTCAATGGCCACCTAAGCCAAATTTCTTGGTTCTACCACCAATGACGCTTGATATGATTATCATTGGTGCTGCATTGTTTCAATAATTTGGATATACTTTGTGTTAGAATTATTAGGCATTGAGTATGGCCCAATAATCACATGCCATTGTGGGTCTCCCGCTTTAGTAGATCACTATTAATTAAGACTCCTTTGTTAGTAAGTCTTCTTATTGAATATTATTTTGGTGTTTGGTTAAAGTTATCAATCTTAAGGTATTTCCTATGCTAAGAAGAATTTAAACTTTAATTGACGTAAGACTTTATGATAGAAAGAAAGTTGTCTATAAAAATTTATATATAGGATTTAGGGGTTATAGCTACTCCATTGAGATCACATTATTAAAGCCGAGTTTTATGAATCCTCAATAAAAAAATCCAATTAAGGTAATGTTAGTTTCAAACGAACACAATAGTCCAATAGCTAATATGCTCGTTCCTTTCTCCCACTCTAACCTTTCTTTACGCGTTAATACGGATGGAATATCACATCTATTGATTAGATAGAGAGTGACCAATGACTAATAGGATTCACTGGGGTTTTCATCAAGTTCAATTAATTGAGCAACTAAAAGTCCATGAGTCCAACCATTTTTTTTTTCTTGAAAGAATCTATTTATTTTAAAAACTCGTTAAGACGAATGATTAAAGGCAAAAAGTTAAGAGGCCACACATCTTGGGATTCATTGGTCATGTGAGCCACAGTTACAGAAAATATTCCAGCAAATACAAATCAGAAAGCGTTATGTCGGCCCTCGAGCACGCCTTATGGTGTGCTCGGGCCGTTGAATGGGGTGAGTGATGAGATGTCGCGCGCATGCAATGGCTGGGTGCGCCTAGAGCGCACGAAAACCTGCACGCAAGAGCCCACCAGAGGAGGGCCCAATGCAAATTCCTAAACGCAGCAGCAAACAAGAGAAGAGGATTTATGAGACACAAATTTTAAGTAGAACAACCCAAATCTAACCTAAATTCTAGAAGGGGCAATCCCAAATTTCTCTAACCTCGACCCCAAACTCAATAGACCCAAATCCAATTCGATTTTGGGTTTATAATTCAATCCCAAGCCCAACACAAACTCGAGGTCGGGTTTTCGGTTGGGTTATGTTATGTAAACTGCGTTCAGATTGGGCTTTAACCATTTGCTCCACGGGTTTAGATTTGGCCTGAATCACTTTTTCCATCGTAACTTAATCAAGAAGGCTTCCTGTGCTGGCAGTCCTGTAGTTCCTATCTTGTGTGGACAAAATCAGAGCATCTTCCATTGAATAATTGCCGGATAATGGAAGTTAACATCTCATCCGCGGGGTGCAATTGAAAGGTGAAAGAAAATAAAAGGAACCCACAGTGGAAAAGTGGCTACAAGTGGAGAACTTTGGCTTTGTGAAGCCTTTAAAGTTAAAACTGAATAGATTAGACCGGATGATCCTAAAGTCAGGAATTTGTAGGATGTCAATAGGTACAATTCGGGTGCAGATGCTTCTAAAGGATCGACCTGTTGAAGGGTATGATCTGCTTCAATTTTGGCTATGTGAGGACTTGTAATGGATGTCCTCTAAAAGATCAAGGGTCTTCTCTTCCAAAGAAATCAAAACGAGAGCAATCCTCTTCACAGTGACAAAGGCCAAATACCTATAAAAATTGAAGGCCAAAGATAGGGGATTTTGAAAAATCAATATGTGTCGAGATTTATTATGCCCGGAGACTTGCACTATCTATTGAGATCTATGATACCGGATACTTGTACAAGCCTAACATATCCGTATCAAACCGATACAATAGTTACATTGATATTTGATACTGTACCGATATTTTTTAAATATTAGTTTAATATATCGTACTTACCAAGTTCATGTTTTTATATAGTGAAACTCTTTAAACTTTAACATAGGTTTAGACCCCAACCAGATTTAACTATGAAGATAATAAAATAATGTATCTAAGAAAACTATCAATCACTACAATGAAGATAAATATAAAATTTTTTACATGGAAAACCCAAACGGAAAAAATCAATGGACCAACCATCGGTCCTCTAAGATCAAGCACTATGCAAGTAAAATTAAAAGAACTACTTATTACCATTTTTCTAGTTGAACACAACCTAAAAGACTCGAAGCTCTTCTTGTCGACGCACACGCCGTTCACCTTCTTCAAACTTGATCTTCATTCCAAGATACCTCTCAAAGTGAATCACCAAAAAAGAGAAAAAAGACAAATCTCAGAAGCTAACTTTGAAGCACATGAAAGATAGAAAAGCTTCAGAAAAGAAGATATCTCTCAATAGAATTTCTAGGATTTAAATCAGGAGAGCCATGTCCACTTCATAAAAAGCATTGATCCCTATATATACAAAAACCGTGGTGTCCTTTCCACTCTTAATTCCAAGAAAATAGGAAAAGACTTGAGTTCACAAGATAGTAGATCTGAAAAATCAGTAATTTGATTCGTGCCTAGCCGACCCAACCACCGATTGAATAGGCTATTCGACTGGTCGGGCATGGGGTTCGACCGATCGGGCACAACAACCGACTGGTCAATCTTCCATTCTGCCTGCAGAAGTTAAATACATGTCATTCGACCGGTCTGCCACAACTCCAACCGGTTCGATACAGAAGATACGTGCTTTCCACCTTTAAAAGAGAAGACCATCATTTGTGACTCTAGCGAAGACTTCGGTCCATCTAGAAAAGAAAATTACAACACATTTAACCCCAAGTTTTGTCCAGACAATGAATTTGCCAACATTACATTCCTTACATATAAGCTTTTAAAATTTATTATTTTTCTAGAAATATTAAAAAGGAACATAAGCAATGATAATTTCATTAATTAGAACATGATTTAAAGAAAAAAATTAAGCTACTTGTATCTTTATATGTGTTCTACATTTTCAAAAATGCATGATCATATCTCTAATCCCCATATCCGTGCACGTACTCATCTCTGTACATGGGCATCATGGTTTTGGATTCTCTTGAATTGGTGAAAGGTATTAATTAATGGATAAGGGGAGGGAGTCGATCATTTGAGCTAGTGATTGTGGATACTCCTAATACAGTTGATAGGATTGAATTTTTAGGCATGCTCGCAGGGAGATGAATGGGACTGCTTGTTATGGGCTAAAGCAGAGATCTTAATGGTTTTGATGAAGTTTAGTGGTGGGAAATCTTTCCCGATTGGCTGTCTGTAATGATTAATCCTGTGTAGGCGTTTGTGGTTTGAGTTATAAAATTTTCTTTTACCCCCAAAATAATGGAATCATTTGACCGTTGCGATTAGTGATTCTTACCGAGGTTGGGCAAAGCAATTATTTTCATCCTCAAATGATATTGGAGGGATTTGCAGTCATTGTGGAAGCTCATTGTTACTTCAATCAGCATCTTCTCTGGACCAAAAAGAAATATATAATTTTCATAATTTGGACCTGAATAGTAGGTCCACATGCTAATCCAATTTGCAAGTAGGCTTATAATCATGGCCTCTACCAGATCTTCTATGATCAAATCCTTCATATTGTTAGGCTTAAGTGAGACATGATTCAAAATAACGACCAATACACAATGGTATTTTATCGGCTTTGCGGTCATCTTTATCACTTTGTTAATTTAACCGTTGACATTATTTTACATGAATACAATTTAGAAAGAAAAAGACAAGAAAATAAAAGAAAAAAAAGGGATAATTGGTCATGGCAAATGAGTAAAGGCCTTTATTCATTACCCATGTGATATTGTCAACTTTCGCTCATGATATTTAAACTCAATCTTTTCCACACGATTTTAAACACCAGTACTTTAGAGCTTATCTAATGGTTTTAATGTGAAATTTATGCATCACTGCTGCTACTTTAGAATTTAACCCGCCCTGTGAATGCTCGCCAGACCCAAATCCCTTTTACAGGGAAAGAGCCACAGGCATGATAGTATGGACCCAACTCGACCCAAATATGATTCGGCTACCTGGCAGGTCTATAACTGTTCGGACCTGATTGCTGCGGAACTGAATCGGAGCATTGATAACATATTGGCCTGAAATTCATCTTCTATAACTGATTATTTTCGGGTTGATAAAAAGAAAATTAACACATGTGGACCTAAATGCGGACTCATATCAAATTGGCCAAAAATCAGCTTCTTTGACTGAATTTTTTCATAGTCATAGCAACCCATCCATTTTTCGGGATTTCGATAGATTGTGACCCACCACCTCAATAAGATAAAGGAGAGGAGCCCAGTAATCCAATCTGTAAGTGGGCCACACACTATGAATGAGGCATTGGAATATTGGAACATGTTCGTGTAGTGTACAAACCATTCTTTTTGTAATATATGTTTGTCGATGTTTCCTCTCTTTGCTTTGCAGGGATGCTCTTTAGCTTTTGTGCATGGCTAAAGTTACACAGACTACAGCACATTCCCACCACTCTCACAGCTCTGATGCATGTGAAGAATCCACTTGGGTCCAAACTAAACAAATAGGGAGGAAATCCATGGGAATATATGCACAACAACTTTCACTGCATCCAGTTGCATTTAAACACACTTGTGCCTCTCTACCCAAAAAAAAAAAAAAAAATCTTTAAGCCACCCCTATCTGTCAATCAGGACCACCCATCTGACCAGAGTGACATATGATCCATTTGAACTTTTCAAATCACACTTATCAGATGATCTTAATCTTGTTAAAATGACCTCCGAAGTCGATGGTTCAGATTGACTTTAATCAAAGGATCACTCTGGTCATATTAAATGTTCCCACCTGTACGGATGGTCAGAATCGTCCAATCCATCTCCTTCTTGGTGTTGGTATTTGAGAAATGGACAGGACTGAAATGCGTGACCTTTGATTGAAGAATTGGATTATGCATTTCTGATGATACAGTAGCTGTACTGTAGTGGCTGTTAAACAGGACCTCCTACTTCGCATATTATGCTTGTTACAAAAGAAATTAAGATTTTTATTTCTATTCTATCCTGGATGCATTACAGCCAATAGGGGCAAGAGATGGAGAAATTGGACATGATCAGAAGTGGGTGCAATAACCGTCTGATCAAATGATCCTACACTTTACTTTTAGTCTTCAAAGTTTAATGGTTATATGCAGTGAACATTTTACTTTGATAAATCCAATAGAAAATAATGTCTATGTCAATGTTAAACTAGGATTAATATTAATTCAATATGATACATGTTTGTGAAGGAATTGAATTGATCATAGGCGGACTAACTCCCCATATGAAAACATAATTGGTAAAGGCCTTGTGTTGGGGGTGGAGGACTTACCTACATATAGGCATGCATCTTTCTTGGACGTATAGCCTCTAGGTTATTGCAGCATAAGATATGTCCTCAAATATTATGATGTGACCATGATAGTATTCATAAATGTTTAATTCTCAACAATATTATTTATTGCCAAAATAACGAATAAAACTAGAAACGTTGTGAGAAATTTGGAGACTTTTCTGAGTAAATTGGTAAAAACTGTCAAATGTAAAAATCATTTTTAGGATAATTTATATTTATTTTTTATTAATTATGTATTTCAATTACTTAAAAGATTACTTATTTTCTGCAACATTTTCCCGATGGTGCACAGGATAAATTTGAGTATACACCAATACTTTCCAAGAACAATATTTCCAACATGAATTCCACATTGAATTTAAATTTCCACAACCATTGCCATTTAAAATGTTAAATTCGTCAATATAATTTATATAGAAGAGATTGCATTCATCATCATAAAGACCTTCTCTCAATTATATTAGGAATTTTGAATTATGTTTCTCCATTCCTATCTATCTTGAGATATAGAAGAGATGATATAATATATATAATTTCATGTAAATCTCCGTTTTCTTCTCTGTTTTCCTTCTCTTTCAAACTCCATATCATTTGCACGTCCGCTTGTCCTCTCCATATAGCATTATCCTATTGTAAATTTTAGAATATAGAACTAATTATTTTATTTTCACTGCCATTTTACTGAGAATATCTCAAGAAAAGCAAAAAAAAAAAAAAAAAGAAAAAAAAAAGACTGCCCCAAACGATATAATCCCGAGATGAGATGGTGAAACTGTTGGGGGCATATTACTTTTAACAAAAAAGAAGTTCAAAAAAGGTGGCTCTAGATTCTAGAAAATTTGTCTTGATCAACTTTTGTTAATAAAGCAGATTCCAAGATCAAAAGAGACCTGTGATTGCACATTGCTCACACGTACTGGTTCATCATGAAGTAATATTATTATGTAAAATAGAGAGAGGTTAGAAATAGAACCTCTTTTTTAAGTGATGGAGTCTGTTTATGATGAGATGATGAACATAACAAAGTGCTAGAAAGTGTGGTTTTTCTTCCTTCATTCTGATGGGTCTCTTCTCTTGTTTGCTAGTTTTATTTCTACAGTTGTTTCCTTGTGTTGTTTGCCAAATTACAGGTATGTCTGTTCTTTCAACTGATGATAACTACTTCTCAAACTTTTGATACTTTATCAGTGAGATTGAAGCAAAATGAAACATCTTATCCATATTGGTGACCTTACATGCTGACTCTCTCTCTCTCTCTCTCTCTCTCTCTCTCTCTCTCTCTCTCTCTCTCTCTTCGATGGTAGAGTTTGATGATTTATATTATCAGCTTCACCGACCATTTTAGCAATATCTCATTAATTTAGGACCAGCTTAATGTGTTCTAATCACACTTAGCCGTGATCGTAAATTCTGTGATTCTTAGGTGCTCAACAGGCCAAGAAAAATGGTATTTATCGAATTTAATTGAATAATACAACACTGCACGAAAAAAAAAAACTAAATCTTAGCTTATTCGTTTTACTCTCAGGCTATCAAAATTGAGCTGACTTCAACTGGCTTCCAAGCAACTCTTCCTGTGTCACATGCACACTCTAGCAATATCCAGAAGTTGCAAACTTGGATGTGTAGGGCCCACCTGAAGCATGTTGACCAGTGGGGTAGGTGGAAAGTGAAAGTCACATAATTGATTAGAGGTGTGACCCACATGGGACACGATCTGATGTTCACGTGTTCAAGGGCTTGAAGTTTTAAGAGTCACTAAGTGTCATAAAAGTGTGAAAATTTTGGTATCTTACATAGGCAGTTGTGATCATTAGATCACACCCTCTGTGGGCCCCACCCATGTTCTGCAATGAGAATTTGAGCCAATGGTTGAGCTGGGCCTAGTTAAGACTTTGGGCCAGCTCATATATATTTGTGCCCAAAAGCAATTTCGGCCGGAGGGTGGAAACAAATCTTGAGCGGGACCGCACTTGGCGGGATAAATTTTTTGTAGGATTGGATAGCTAATACCATCCAAGCCCATCTAATGGTATCATTGCATGGGATAGAACTCCATTTATCCCTGAGATGAATTCAACCCAATATTTGGTTGCATTCGGATAAATGGGGGACAAGGGACAAAAAAACCTAAAAATATAATTACAACACCCCCCCCCCCCCCCAACTCAAAGTCAACTCAAGTTATCCCAACTCCCAGGTGGGATTATCTTAGCCCCCATACTAGGTATTAATTCACTATTTCGTCAAGACTAGGATAGTATAATCCCAGGCACTTAAATTGCCACCAAACAAGGGATAAGGGGGAAGGGATGCAAAAAGTTGCTTATCCCCCTTTATCCTATTTCCTAACACAAGAGTATTGCAGACTTGCAGTAGTCAAGAAGTGCATGAGTTGCGAACAAGCTCAAGTTACTAGCTCCCCCTAGATAAATCCAACTTAGACAAGTAATAAAAGCTTCTAAAGAAGTGAATTCATTGCATAAAAATAACCATACGAATGAATGGGATGAGCAAATATCAAATTTAAACCAGTCCTAATCCTATCCTAACTAAACAAATCATCTGACTATTCTCTAACACCTTTCTGTAGTCAGTTCATGCTTTTATTGAAAGGATTGCACAACTGGTAATAAAAAGTAGAAGCCTTTGGATTCTGAACATAACTGTTGCGCTCCTTTTGAGTCTTTGAAGTCAGTGGCCCCCTAGATCAATTTGTCGTGATCTCTTCCAATGACATTTGATCGTGTGGTTTGACAAAAATGATTATGGCTGAGAGAGGATGCTTGATATCATTGAAACATGAAAAGTCAGTTAACTGGGGAAGCATGAATGATAAGATCATGGCCGGCTTGATCGCAAGATCACCACTGGCTACAACTCTGACTTTGGTGCCTTAAAAACTTTTAAAGAAATAAATTCATTGCATGAAAATCACCACAGGTTTATTTAGGGAAGATGGTCCCAATTTATAGAAATGAATGCTACGAGCCAATATCAAATTTCAACCAGTACTGATCCTGTCTCTATGGAGAAAGGTATAATCCTATCCTAACTAAATAACCCATCCGACGATTCTCTTGTAGAGGTATCAAAGCAGGAGGTCGAATATTTGAATCCCAAGGCCGTTGTGCCTTATATTCTCCAATGGAGGGTATGATTCGCATGCGAAGCCTCCATATTCTCCCATAGAGGGTGCATTTCTCATAAAGGAGCCCTCACATGTGCAGGTATGGGGGGAAACTATGATGTACATTGTTACATCATTCTTGATCTGCTTAAGCTTTTAGAGTAAGTGGTTGTCAATATCTCTAACAACAAAGTCAAATGATTCAGGAAAATCCTTAATGCATTGTAGGAGATTCTTATAACCCAAAAAGAAAAAAAGAAGTAGAGGAAAATATAAATCAGCAAGAGATGTTCTTCAAACTTAAGAACCATGGAGCAAATACTATGAAGTACTGAAGAAATATGTTAAGGTTACCACAAGTTGTTGGAGAATTTGGACAAAGAAGTTGATTAGATCCTGAAATTTTAAACTAACAGAACTTATGAAGATTAGCGAGAAGAATATTAATTTCATCAAAATGGATTTGTACTGGGAGAAGAATACCACATTCGTTATTCAAATACATGTTTAAGTCTTTTTTTTTTTTTTTTGAGAAAGTGCCGAGTGGAAGGGCTGTCACATGATTGTTGTCATGTGCTGGTCCTATGTCCAGATAAAGCAGAAGCGTTACCATGATGCAGGCACTCAGCTATAAAATCTTTCCATACTAAAATCTAGTTCCATTGAGTGATTGAGAACTAGAACTCACAAAGCATACCAAGATAGAGGGGATAAGCTTTTATCATGATGACAATGATGTCTGGAGATATCTTTCTTGAGCCACTGTGGTCTTTTTAAATCCTTTTTCTTCTTCTAACCAAGCCAAAGAAAGATTTTGTAGGCAACTATCTGCATAATGTTGTCTTGATCAACTGTTAGATACTTATGCATGTTACAGTAGAATTCTAAGCTAGTGAGATTTTGAGATATATAGTAACATTGTAACTTCTACATGCAGAATTTAGGAGTATAGATTGTGGAGGTACAGATAACTACACTGATACAACTACAGGACTGATATGGGTTTCAGATGTGGAATTCATTAAAAAAGGCAATGTGGCACAAGTTAGCAATTCAAATGGAAATAGACAGCAATATAAGCATCACCGTTACTTTCCTGCAGACAGCAAGAAGTACTGTTATACTCTAAGTACAATTGAAAGGAGGCGATATCTTATCAGAGCAACATTTCAGTATGGAATTTTCGACAATGGCAACCCATATCCAATATTTCAACTCTATTTGGACAGTACTAAATGGTCGGACATTACAATTACTGATCCTTCGAGAGTATATATTGACGAGATAATTATAAGGGCGGCATCTACTTCTATTGATGTTTGTCTGTGTTGTGCGTCTACTGGTTATCCTTTCATATCCACTCTCGAGCTGCGACCTTTAAATGCTTCAATGTATGCTACTGATTATGAAGATGAGTTCTACCTTAAAGTGGCAGCAAGGGTCAACTTTGGTGCACTCAGTAAGGATGCCGTACGGTATGTGCATTTTAGATAAATATGTAAAGGTGTTCTAATTAGTGTAGTTCCAGGACCTGGTTTGCAAAATGAGGAAGAAATTGAACACTAAATTACCTTTTTTCCTTTTTTGGAAAAAAATTCAAACATGGGGCTAAAGTGTTTCCGTGTCATTAATCATAATATTTTCAAACAAACAATATCATTAGCAATCCTCAATACATGTATATCATGCTAAAGAGATGATTTTAAGTACATCTTTCTACTGAAACAGGTACCCAGATGACCCTTATGACAGAATATGGGAATCTGATCTAGCAAGAAGGCAGAATTTTCTAGTAGGTGTGGCTCCTGGCACAGAAAGAATCAGTACTTTGAAGAACATAAATACAGGCACACGAGAATTTCCACCAGTGAAGGTTATGCAAACTGCTGTTGTTGGTACTAAAGGAAGCCTGAGTTACAGATTAAATCTCTATGGCTTCCCGGGCAATGCACGGGCATATGCATATTTAGCTGAAATTGAAGATCTTGGTGTGAATGAGACTAGGAAATTTACAATGCTGAAGCCTACCGTTCCAGGATATAATAACATTGTGGTAAATATTGTGGAGAATGCCAATGGGAGTTATACTCTCTATGAACCAAGCTACAAGAACGCGTCGCTGGATTTTGTCTTGTCCTTTATATTACAGAAGACTTTGGACTCTACTCGTGGCCCTCTCTTAAATGCGATAGAGATTAGTAAATATGTTCAGATTATTCCAAAGACAGACAACAGAGATTGTAAGAGTATTAATCTATAAGACCATTTTGATGTGATATTTTCAGCTATTGTTTAAGACATTACCATATTCTTTTTGTCAAAGATGGATCATGGGATACTAAGTTGATCTAATGTTTCCCTTGTATTTCATTAGTTTCGTAGAATGAAAATATATTATCTTTTCCCTTAATGTTCTAATGGATATCCATGTTTCTCAATTGGAAGCTAATGTTCTGGAGGCTCTCCTCAACATGTCTGTTCAAAGTTACTGGAAACATGAAGATGGTGATCCTTGTATCCCGGCTCACTGGGAATGGGTGAACTGCAGCCCCAGCATGCCATCTAGGATTACAAAAATGTATGCTCCTATGCTATCTTCCTGCTCTATATCACTTCTACGCCAATTAAATTCTCAACCTTATCTTGAATATTCGTAATCTGGTTTTTTAAGATATTGGTGTCTGAACCGTCTCGGCCATATTTTTTTATACTAACAAACATGTCTAACTTAGCATGGCAATAATTGTTAGTTTGGACAATTGAGGCGCTTATGTCGGTATCCAATTCAAAGTGCTATAAAGTTTGTCTAGTGATACCTATAGAATGTATCACCACGTGTTGTGCACATGCGGAAGCACATAACCTACGATCGACAATCAAACCACACACAAGAGAAAACACAGAGGATTACGTGGTTCACCCAAACAGAGTTACATCCACGGACAGAGACGATACCATTTTCACTATAACAATTAAAGGCATACAGAGACTCTCATTCTCTCATCGTCTCTCCTATGTGGTGTCAAACACCATAGGCAAGAGAGGCCACTTTCTTTAATAAGATCTAGGGTTATGGATTATATCATATTTATAATCTCTGCTTTCTTAGCCCCCAAAAAGGCCCCCAGTACAATGACCAAAATATCCATGACCTTAAACTTGGTTATTGGGTTGGGTTTATGTCTTGTATTCCAGGTTAACCAGTTAGAAGATTACGCCATTGGTGCAATGACGTACTTGTCAGCGAAGTACGTGAAGACATTGCTGGTTTCATCTCCTGGTAGCTCGAGTTGTATAGAAATCAAGCTAAGGTGGAGATTGTTGGGTTTATGTCTTGTATTCCAATTTAACCGGGTTGGTTTATTGGGTTAGCCAATAACCAGGTTTAAAGTCATGGGTATTTTGGTCATTGTACCGGGGGTTTTGAGAAGTCCACTCTATACCTTTCATTATATATTTGAAAAGAAAAGGCACTGTAAATGATGGAATTGTTCTTAATTTATTTTGATAAGGAAACCCCACTAACAACGATATTCAACTGATTCTCTAAACAGTGCTTTGTCTGGAAAGGATCTGAAAGGTGAAATTCCCACAGAGATAAACAATATGGATAGCCTAACAGAGCTGTGAGTAAGAATATAATTTTTCCAATAATGTTTACAGCTAATTTATGACCTGAAAGATTGAATGTAGCTTGTATACTGGTTTTGGTTCCTTAGGTGGTTGGATAGTAACTCCTTGACTGGACACATCCCAGATATGAGCCATCTCATAGATTTGACTGTCGTGTAAGTTCATGCTTATGCCTAGTTTTGAAAATTGTTAGTTAAAAAAATGCAAAGATGTGTATATCTTCTAATATATTTTGTTTCCTTCCATATGCAGGCATCTAGAAAACAATAGACTTACAGGCCAGTTACCCTCCTACCTGGGTGATTTGCCTAACTTACAAGAATTGTAAGCTATTTAGATTTTTACTTGCTACCACCTTAACTGTTTTGGGTTGACCACTGATACATTTGCTTCAAGTGACTCAATGCTTATGAAAATATTAGTTTTATTTTTCATTCCATGTTGGATATAAAGTTTGCGTCACAATGAAGGTAAAATTGTCATGCCTGCAGGTATGTCCAGAACAACTCTTTAAGTGGGAAGATACCTCCAGCATTATTAGCTGGAAAGTTGGTATTCAAGTGAGTATGCATCAGCATCAGTATAGGTGTATTTGTTGCTATACATAAGCACTGAGAATCTAATGTGGAATAGTGGTTCATGATTTCACCACACCCAGTTCCTTCAAATCTCTTAGAAAGGCGAGTCAGATGGTGTCCCCTTTTTTATTCTTGGAAATTGTAACAATAAGATTTCTTCGTGAAATGAGATTATATGGATAGGAAAAATAACATTAATATAGGAGACATAGCCTCGAAGTTGCTAACTGATGCACCCAAAATGCCTAGGCGTTAAAAGGTACGGCAAACTGACTACTTAATACCCTCCCCCAACCACGGGTGGGACACCGCGCAGACTCGAAGCACATGCCCAGCCAAGATGTAGCATTTTGCCTTGTACACATGCACCCGCACACAAGACCATGGAGCCTTTTTTGCCCTATGCGGATTTAAACTGGAGATGTGTTGGCTCTGATACCATCTCAAGCTACTAACCAATACACCCAAAATGCCTAGGTGTTAAAGGTGTGGCAAATTAACTACTTAACAATAGCAACGGAGTAAATTAGACAGATCAAAACAACAAAAAGAAAAAAATAAAATAATAAAATAAAAAGGTATGTAATTTCTTTGTCTATCCTATCTCATTATACCATCATCCACCTCATTGGCACCACATTAAGTATGATGAAATTTAACGTCCATTGTCTTGCACAATTCATTGATCTCATTTAGGATGATGTGGAGCTTCTATAGACTCTCTTGGTGTTTAAAACCAACTACTTGTATTTGAGGAATCACTTTCCACAATTAGGCGACAGAAATCTGAGGGTCCCAACTCCCAAGATCATTAATACTTCTCTAATTGCCAAGTTTTCACCTCAATGTGAACTTTCACCCCAATTGGACCAGAGAATACACTAGTACATCTACTTCACCAAAAGAACCACCTATACTTGCTGGCCCAAGTTTTCTTATTGTGGTCCAATCCACGATGATTTTCATGGGGAATGTGATTTCCAATTTCATCGTTGTCTTCTCCTAGCAAACCTCCTCTTAAACAAAGCCATCAACTTCAAACGTAAAAAGAAAAATAAAAAACTCACCTAGACTATAATCTGAAAATTCTCTCTTTGGTTAACACCCATATTCCCACCCTGATCTTGTCGATGGTGTCACACAACTCTTCCATCTTCACTTGCTATTGAGAATTGCTCAGTTTCTTTCTTTCCAAGGGGACTGCCTAATAGCCTATGACATCAGCTTCCACATAAGTTGGTCTCTCTTCTGAAAAGGACCAGAACACAAGCTCAACACTGCATCCCCTAACAATTGGTGAGCACCAATTCATGTTCATCAGTGATAGAAAATCGATCTAGAGACATGACAGGGTATAAAACCAAGCCAAATACTTCTATCAAATTTTGAAAATTAAAAAATATATTTATTTAAAAATAATAATAATTACATTACAATTTTTGAGTTGGAGATCAAGTGACTTAAAACAGCAGATATGCATGCACTGCTGACACTAGCCCAAGCAGAAAAGCAGAATCATAATTTATACAGGTCAACGGTAGTTTTTTAAAAGGATAAAAACCAGTGAAAAACCAAACAGATGCTCTTACATGTACTTTATTATAGAAAAGTAGAACTTTCAGATTTTATAAATCCCACCAAACTGTTATTGCTAAAGAGCCATGTACAATGATACTCGAATGTAAAAAAACAATTGAATCACGTCAATATAGCTATATTCTTATTTGATAACTCATCCTTGTATTAATTAAAATTCTGCATATATAGATTTCATGTTTTTTATTAGGAAAGATGACCAATATGTGATATTAATGTCATAACAAAAAACAAGTGTAAAGAATGAGATTGTTTCAGGCAATCATTGTCATCATCACCAACTGAGCCTTGTCCTATCAATATGGGATCAGCAAAAATGGTTCCAGGCAATATAAAGCAAATACAATTAGTTAACAATCATGATATTTCATTTGCAGATATGATGACAATACTGAACTGATTCAAACGGAATATCACAAGAGTAACATAAAGTTCATCCTTGGCACTTCAATTGGAGCATTTCTAGTTTTTGTTCTGATCACTGCAAGTTTATTGTTATTAAAATGTCTTCGAAGAAAGGCCACCCAGAGGAAATGCAATGAGAAAAGTGAGTGCTCCCAACACTGCTCTGTTTTGTAGTCATAAGATCATCCACCACATATTTACACTTTTCTTTTACCATTTCTTGTGCTCCTCAGATAATTCCATGCACATCATGTCCAAGCCTTCAACTTCCTATTCTCTTATACGGGGTGGATCAGTGTATATTGACGATGGGTTGGATGTTGTTCATATCACATTCACTGAAATAGAGGAAGCTACCCAAAATTTTTCCACAAAAATTGGAAAGGGAAGCTTTGGTTCTGTCTATTATGGAAAACTGAAAGATGGAAATGAAGTAGCTGTTAAGATCTTGGCTGATGCATCTTACCATGGAACTAAGCAATTTGAAAATGAGGTAGTTTCTTTTGCAAGCATCTTAATGGGAGTTGGAATTTAACAATAGAATGTTGAAACAGAACCTATTGACATAAAGAGAAAACCTTAAATTAAGACTTATCTATTCTTAACAAGTGCAACATCTAATACAAACCTCACTAATACTAAGAAGGTTTGATAAAACATTTGATGCTCATTTGCCACATATAAAGAAAAGTTGATGTTTTGTATACTGCTGGGGATTTTGATATTGAATCAAAACAGATAGACAACAATGAAATGATCATTTCTTTCTCTCTCTTATCATTTTTGTGTCTTACATGTAGTCTTGATTTGACATTTATTCCAATGGATTCCATCGTGAGAATTATGGTTTAAAATTAAATTAGAAGGAATCCATGATAAATAGCAGAGAAGGAAATTTGGATTCCAAGTAGAAACATGTTCATTTGTCATAGAAGAAGGTTTTTGCTTTATTAAATGTGCATTCAAACATGGGACTGCAGAAGTTACAAGAGATAAATTAACTCCTGTCAATTCCCAGTACCAATATGCCCTTCGGCCTTCCACAGATACTTATTAGGCAGTTTAGAGTAATTTCTCATTAAATAATTGCACTGCAGTAGGAACCATGAACCTAGACTACCTAGCTTCCCTTCATATCAGAAACATGTCTATAGGGAGCATTTCTTTTCAATTATCCAACAATATAGAATAATTAATTGTATTTGCTAAATCATACATTTCTAGTTATTCTTGTGCTGATCTGGCTCCTGCTTTAACTTTACACTAGAAAACAAATCAAATTGCAGCAGGTAAAATTTTCAAAATGTCATATATTATTTTCAAAAGCCTTGCTGGATGCCATTGCTTTAGCAGATGCACATGTTATGATTAGTATGGAACAAGGAACAAACTGACACATAAGAATGCCATAATATCAGGTTGCTCTGTTATCAAGAATTCATCATCGAAACTTGGTTCCTTTCATTGGAATTTGTGATGAAGAATCTCAACGAATTCTGGTCTATGAGTTTATGCACAATGGGACTCTACGGGATCATATACATGGTATAGTCTCATGTAATACCTTCATAAACATGTAAATTTGCAGCCTCAATGGGAAGCACTTCCTTATAGATCTATGACATGATCTGCTGATCAGATTCTGTTAAGCAGAAGCAATTGGACTGGCCATCTCGTCTCTCAATCGCGGAAGATGCTGCTAAAGGTTTGATGTGAGAAGTTTTTCTTACTGAAGGTTTGTTTGAATTAAAAACATTTGAAAACTCCATTTTTCAAATAAGAAGTGTATATGTTTTATGGTCTTGCACTGTCACATCAAACTGGCTACCTATAAATTGAGATCTTGGAATTTTGTCTGAAGGCTGTTAAGTTTTGGAGGTTGCAATTTGATGAACAAACTTGCAAAATGTTGATGCCTCTGCTGGCATGTTATCTCCAGCCTACATTTATTAGAGGAAAATGGAATTTTCAAGAGTTTTTAGCGCGAACAGAGCCTTCTGTGTAAATTATGCTTCAAATACAATTTATGATATGTTAAGGATATGGGTTATCTCTAGGCCTCGAGTACTTACACAGTGGGTGCAACCCAAGCATAATCCATCGAGATGTGAAAACAAGCAACATTCTCTTAGACATCAATATGAGGGCAAAGGTCTCAGATTTCGGGCTCTCAAGGCAAACTGATGAGAATCTTACCCACATATCAAGCGTCGCTCGAGGAACAGTTGGATATCTTGATCCTGAGTATGTCAACTTAGTTTTTTTATTTTCCCTTATTTGTTTAGACTTTGTCATGCACTCAAGTCATTATACATTTCTTTCAGGTACTATGCAACTCAACAGTTCACTGAAAAAAGTGATGTTTACAGCTTTGGAGTTGTTCTTCTGGAGTTAATATCTGGAAGGAAGCCTGTCTCAACAGAAGATTATGGTGTTGACTGGAACATTGTCCATTGGGTATGCCCCTTTTTAAGCTTTACTGCTATAGGATGAAGTCAAACTGAAGAAACTGTTTCACTACCATGTCATTAACTCTTTTTGTTAGGGAGTCTTTCGCTCCTTGCTATTTCAGGTGCTGAAAAAAAATTTTCCTGATTCATGGAAACTCTTAAATCCTAGTAGGATTACCAAAATTCTCATAACCGGGAAAGAATTTTCTTGGTAACCAGTAATAAGAACTCAAGGCAGCCTTGTTTGTATAGCTTAAAACAGTAGTACACCTCAGTTTTGTCATATTCATGGAGGCCTTCTTTAGAACCTGTCAGGAACTGAGTTAGAAGGTCCTGTAGTCTTGGCAACCCCATTTTTAAGCTTTTCATAACATGGACTAAAGAGCCATTGAAGATCTAGGCTTGGATATGACGATGATCTAGGTCAAGCCATCAGGGGAAAGGATTTTGAGCTTTTCAGAATTTATACTTTTCAGCTGAGTAGGCTCTGAGTCCCATGGGACCCGACTGGCTCAAGGTCGATTGAATATGAGTTGTCCCAAACTCAAAATTCAGGTGAGTCTTTAATCCTTTGGTTGACACCCTAATCACATATATGGTTCCTCAAGGCCTTAAACATTTTCTGGCTATTTTAAATTTCCATTATCATTTAATATCACATACATGTGATGCAAACCATATATTTGAGAACATCATGTCAATTCCAAGTTACATGAAACTTGCACGTTCCGTTTTCTTGAACTTCTGAATTAAAATGTTACTCAAATTGGAATTGAATTCGTCCTCTATTGCTGTCTTCTCCTTTTTGTTTTCCTCATTTCCTGTTTCATTGTCTCTTGTTGTATTCATTGCCTCTTGTTGTAACGTGGTTGGTGCTCAGCTTACCAACTATTTCTTTCATATAGCTAAGTTCACAAGATAATGATGATGATGATGGTAATGATGATGATAATAATAAGAAGAGGACACGCTCAAAAGTGGAACTAACATTTGCATTATTTTGCAGGCAAGGTTCTTGATTCATAAAGGCAATATACACAGCATCATGGATCCTTCACTAGGAGAAAATTTCAAAATCGAGTCTGTTTGGAGAGTCACTGAAGTAGCACTTCAAAGTGTGGAGCCACAAGGAGTTTCAAGGCCCAAGATGCAAGAAGTGGTGCTGACAATTCAAGAAGCGATTGAGATTGAGAAAGGGAACAAAAACAGTAGAGAGATATTTTCAAGTTCCCCAATCCAAACTTCACCAATGCAGTTACAATTAGACCCTCTTGACATTTTAAGTTCGGGATTTTCAAGCACATGTGTTGTCCCATCTGCAAGATAATAATGTAGGATCATAAAAAAAAGACTTTTTTTTTCCAAAATGAATTTTAGAGAAATATGTGAGGGACTGAAGTGTGATAGCAAGAAATGAACACATTTTCAAGATAAATAAAAAATGTGGGCCCTATGTTTCAAATTGCTTTAAATCAAAGAATGTAGTAAATTTAAGCAAATGCAATAGAGTGACTAGCATACTTCGTAATTCCACCAGGTTGATCATTACATTAATTTTTTTTTTTCATTTCATTGGTCCATGACTTGACCCATAACCTCGAAGTTGCAATAGTGAGCTAACACTTTCCATTGTGCCCCATTGTGCCGTGGGCTCATAGTGATCTCCTCACAATCTGCTTTTATAGAACAATCCCGAGTTTTATTCTAATAGAAATTGGTCCCATCACAATATTTAGGGGGTTCCTGCTTTTAAGGACGGCCAGCATTGAAAATCCTACTGTCCAAGGGCAGAACATTGTGTGGGAGAAAATTAGTGATTAATTATGACTAAAATTGTATAATCATATGCTCAATTATACGGCATGATCATGTATGTTCGTGTAAAATTAGAGACATCCTTGTAAAGAGAGGACCTACATTTTGATCAGTTCTACTTTTCACTAGGCGAGCTCAGTACGTCAGTTTCTGTGAAGATTCAGGCTCAGGCAATATCTAACCGAGTTCTCCATATGATAGTCTAATGCTAGGGTAAGCAAGTTGAAGCCTTGATCATTTAGTTATCACACCTCATATCTGGAAACGGATTTAGAGCACAAGCCATAAGTCAAGCCTGAGACCAACCCAATACTAATATATCCCATTAGGACTCACCTATGAGCTAATCATATTGTTTATATCAGTATAGAAGGACCATGACCAAGTTAGCCCAGCCTTCTGTAACCAAAGCCTTCATGTATCCTAGATTTTGATGAATAGTATTAGATGATACATGGTGTAGGTAAAATGGTGTATCAATGTTATTCATAAAATTTGGGTCTCTTTAAAATTAAGAATGGAATTTACATTTTCTCTTTCTTTTTCCCCACTCTTGTTGCAGAGTATTTCACTGATTTGTGACGACAGGGAGGTGTGGTTTAAGAATGAACCATCCAAGTACTGGTTGGGGAAACAAATGTTCATTTGTCTTAATACATTGAAGATGGTGGCAATTGAAGATTTCAAAGAGGATGATTATGAGTTTTCTAAATTTGTTGGAAAGGAAAGGTGATGCAGCGCCTCAAGATCAGCTATAAACACGTACCCAATTCAATGCTGGCGGCTCTAACAAATACAAAAGGTGTTGATAGTATCAAAGAGTAGAAATAGTTACTATGTGAGTAACCATTTATGTAACCTAAGAAATAGTCATTGCTTGTCATAATCAAGTAACCCTGGCCGAAAGCCAAAGGTCCAAACGTTGGGCCGGCGAGAGACACTTCAAAAACAGTAGAAAATAGTTAGATGTATGATGAAAGGAGTAAATTGAGAAATTGTTAAAACTTTTTTTTTTAAATGTCATGTTGTATATTTGATTTAACCATTGAAATTCTTTTGTAGATTTTTCTTTGTTGCTTTATTTTATTTTATTTTTTATTACCTAGGCCTTTTCTTTCTTTTTTTTCTTTTTTCTTTTTTTTTTTACTTAGGGTATTTATCACTAGCCCAGCATTCAGCACGGGAGTTATCCAATTCTAACAAGCAAGGACTATTCCCTATGAGGTACATATGATAACCTAAAAATGAAGGTAATAGTATGAAGACTTTTGGGTGGTCGTTAAGGTTTTTGTATTTATAAGGAATTTATAACACTAATTAGGATTAATCAGATTCAAAAGTAAGATTAGAGAAAAGGACTTACTAATCTTCTCTAGTAAAAGGCTTTGCTAATCTTCCCTAATAACAAAAACACCATTGTTACGTTGCCCTTGCACTTATTCCTCAGCGGAGTTCATACACACAACGAAGACCAATTCTTGACCCGACCTGCAAAATTTAGCTAAATCTAACCCGGTAATTTGGGGCTCGTACTATCCTGTTTTTTAGGCCGACCTGGACCAGACAAAACCTTATTAATGGGCATTACCACCCGACCCAACCGAAACCCGAATTTTTCAATTAAGGGCTTGGTTGGACTTTTATAACTTCTAGACAGGGTTTGGAAAACATTTAACAATTGATTTATAAATGGTTTGTGTTTGGGTTGAGCTGATGCATGTTACGCAGAGTCCTCATTAAAATGGTTTTCCATTAGCCATTTAGTATGAGCCCAGTGTGCAGTAATATAATGAGACCTAGACACCACACTAGTACTCATAGCCGAACAAATAGCCAGGGACCGACCCATAGGTCTTAAAGTATCGCATTTGACCAGTAGCCCAACTGCATTTATAAAGTAGCCCAAGTTAAAATAAAAAATAAAAAATGGGAGTCTTTTAATTAGGCCAGTTACAGGCCCGTTAAAATTAAACAAAATCTCATATGGGGCTTAACATGACCCTCTCATTCTTAAATTCGGCCTGTTACAGGCCTGTTCAGCTTAATTGAAGGGACCGTTGGATCCCTTGCAGACCAACATAAATCTCTAAAGCCCAAACCATAAGAAAACATTTACTGGTGTAAGAAGAATTTACACTAATGCAACTCAACAAATGATTCCCAAAATAGTGAACGAGATGAAACATTGTCCTTTTTGTCAGAGACAGAAAGAGCTAAATCAAGTTTTAGTGCAAATTTCAAAACAGAGGGGGTGCCTTTGTAGAACACCTACCAACAACATGCATCAAGGTGGCCCATGCCGCCCACCCCACATACACAAACAAGACCTTATTATTTTTAACCCGGGCCAACCAAAGCAGAGTCATAAAATCATGCACAAGCCACAAAACTACAATTGTCGTGGAGGGCAGCATACTTTCGGCTGCAGCAAGCCACCCTAAATCAAAAATGGTAATCGTCATCCAAGAGCATGCCCAGATTATTCAGGGATCAAACCAGTACTGTGTGTGTGCGCGCGCGCGCTTTGTTTGTTTGTTTTTTTTTTTTTTTTTTTTTTTTTGGTTGGTTGGGGGGGGGGGGGGGGGGGGGGGGGGGGGGGGGGGCGCTGTTTAAAATAACCCTAATTAAACAAAATCTTCAACATTAAATTAACTTGTTCAAAATCCTCAACATCAAAACCTAACGTCTGCAGTCCATCCAAACAATTAAAATCTAATGAAGAAAAAGGGTCCCAAAGGATCTGGAAAACAGGACAAACCAAAATGCAATACCATCCTATAACAAGCCTGTAGAAAGTGCAATTGATCAGGCAGTTGTAGCTGCGGCTGCTGCAAGGCGTTTCCTGGCCTCCTCGATGATAGATAGCTTGATACCTTTCCCTTTAGGAAGAGAGACCCAGGGCTTCGTTCCCTTGCCAATGGTGAAGACATTCCCCAGACGAGTAGCAAACTCATGGCCTGTGGCATCCTGAACATGGATTGTCTCAAAGCTACCCTTATGCTTTTCCCTATTCTTTATCACACCGACACGTCCCCTGTTTCTGCCACCAGTCACCATGACCACATTTCCTACATCAAACTTGATGAAGTCAACAATCTTGTAAGTTTCCAGGTCAAGCTTGATGGTGTCGTTGGCCTTGATAAGGGGGTCTGGGTAGCGAATGGTGCGGCCATCATAGGTGTTAAGATAGGGGATGCCCTTCTGTCCAAACTGCACAGAACGGACTTTGCAAAGCTTGAACTGCAAAAACAAGGTGAAAAAAATGAAGTTATCATTCTACAACTAAGAACGTATGAGAAGTCATCCAATATCCTTTCCCATACTAATTCAGGATATGGATGTCTCATATCCAGCAATACAATTGCTCCAGTGGGCCACCAAGAATGTGATCCCAATAACCACCTCGACAGGAAGACAATTATGGTTCACTAGAGGGCCAGTCACTTTATCTTCACTTCACATATAAATTCAATGAGTTCCAACAATCCCATGACCATTTCTAGGGATGCTGATTATTTCTCATGTCCCTGTAATCACCCCAGCAGGATGATCCTACCTAGTCCCTAGTAATTCACACAATGGGAATTTTTTTTTTAAATGTTCATTCACACAACAGTCCTTCTCAAACATGGCTTTACTATATTCTTGAACGGTATGCAAGGTTACTAACCAAAGGGTTAAGATCTATGATGCCCAGTTACAACATGGATACGACAACGACATGATTTGTACACATAAAAAGTGAAGCATCAAATAGAATGACACAATAAGTTGTTCATTTTGAAGTATCAATGAATCATAGGTTAGGATGTTCCAATCTACAAGGTTTATTGGGTTACTTTCATCAATGGTAGCCCAATAACAGTGACATTCTATAGAAGCCGGACCCATGCAACCTGGATGCCAGAATGAATTTTGGCGGTAAATTAAAGCACAAACAGATACACTGCTGGGGGCACATATCCAATAATCCACAATTCACAGGTTAATAACTGATTCTCTCAAACTATAAGATGCATAGATATCAATACAAACAAGTTTGGAGCATCAAATTCGATGATATACAGTAGTTGTATTGCTTATAATGAAGGCGTGGACACAAATCAAGTAAAATGAACAAACCTTTGCTTCTTCATCCCTGATTTTGTGGAGCCGGAAGCGACCTTTAGTGTCATAAAGGAGACGGAAGTTCTCATTTGTTTTTGGAATTGAGACAACATCTGCATATAAAATCAAATAAAAACATTAGTGTCAAACAAGTAGATGGATGATTACTAGTAGTGCTATTCTTCATCTCAGGGGATGATATCGATTTAGACAAACTGAACGAACATGCAAAAAAGAAATGAAGAGAGATGCATACCCATGAATCCAGCAGGATATGTCTTGTCGGTCCTAACCTTTCCATCAACCTGGACATGTCGTTGCATCAAAATCGCGATGACCTCACGGTAGGTAAGTGCATACTTCAACTTGTTTCGTAGAATTAGAATCAATGGCAAGCATTCCCTTGCTTTATGAGGGCCAGATGATGGCTTCGGTGCCTGCAAAGGGTTTTAGGCATTACAAAAGATTAACGAGGATTGCATGATGGGAAAAGCCACATATGAGATCATTTTAAAGTTTAAACTCACAAATGCACCACCAAGCTTGTCAAGCATCCAATGCTTTGGGGCATTGAGCCTCTTCAAATGTTTCTTAAGTCCTCTTGCCTGAATTGCACAGAAATTACATTAAAACAGAGAGTTTAACCAACCAAAATAAAAGAGGGAAAAAAAAACAAAGGGCACAATATTGAAATATCTCCTCTAAGTACATTAATTATATTTGGCAAACTACTACAGCTTTTGCATCCAGCTTTTGATGTCCAATCTAAACAAGTCTGGTGGATGAGATTGAGGTAAAGGCACTTAGACAGACCCAATTAACAAAATTCAGATTTTGATGCGTACAAAATTGGTAAAAGGAAGCTCCTTTCAAGATCTTTTAAATCCCCAGTCCCCAACCATTCTTTGCCTGAAGTCCACATTTGTTTTTTTTTTTTTTTTTACTTTGAAGACAGGTACATTAATAACAAGAGCATCCTAAAAATTTTCTTCTCCAACCAAAAAAGCACAAACACGAACACGAGACATAGATACGACACGAACACGGATACGCCATTTCTCAAAAAAGTAGGACACAAACACGTCGGAGGACACGTTAATAATATATATTAATATATATAATCATATACTAAAAAAATAATATCATTTTAACTTTTTAATTAATTTAGCAATCAAAAAATAAAAAATCAAGTACTAACTAACAAACATATCAAATTATCAAATATAAATACAATCCTAAAACATAATCCATAATCATTAAACATGAAATATCCATAATTCCAAAAAATCCATATAAAGAAAAGAGAGGATCATCTCCTTCCCCTTCCTTCAAACAAAAAAGACAAAAAGCAAAAAAGAAGCCAATATCGAGGCCTATCCGTTAATGAAAGATTTATTTGTCTTTTGCTCGTGATATGATTAATATTAACAATCATACATTTTTTCATGGTATAAAATTGTCATATATCAAGTTGACAAGTTTTACTAACCACATGTTAACAAAGTGTCCAAGAAATATTAGCCATATGTTTACTTTTTAATTATAGACACGTGCTAGGAATTGTGGAATGCGACGCAACAAAAGTATCGGACAAGTGTCCAAAATTAAGATTTTATGTTCTTAATTATGCACATGGCTAAAATAGTAGCGGACATGTGTCCAAGAAGTGTCGGTGTCCAACACGTGTCCGACACAGATACATCATTTTCTTAGATGTGTCTGTGCTTCTTAGTCTCCAACTTAGTCTATTCCCATCCACATGGTCCTAGATCACAATAACAGCATGCACCGATTACCACCCAACAATCTACTGAAGCATGGCCTTTCTCCAAAATATTGCTTCCAATCACAATTGTAATGAACATTATCCGAGAATCACACCTACCATGTTCATGATCACATGTACCAAAGACCCAACAACAGCCAACACCCCATGGCACCCTCAAAATAATAATAATAACAATAGTAGTAGTAGTAGTAGTAGTAGTAGTAGTAATAATAGGAATAATAATAATAAGCTAAAAAATCGCTCTTCCCACGTAGTGGCTCATAGCTGCGAATTTCAGCTCATTTCAGCCAAAATGGCCGAATAATTTCTATTTGGACCTATGCATTATGATGCCCAAATAAAGCATGGATTGCAAGGGTACATATTTTACACAAAAACAAAAACAAAAAAAAAAAAAAAAGAGAAGCATCAGATATAATGTAACTGGATACGTTGCCCATTTTGGGATATCCATACATTCCCAAAATGTTAATACATATTATTACCAGCTTTATCTATAATAGAGTATATAATTATGCACACATAATATAGTATGATTTAAGTCCAGTTCCAGGCCCCATGGGGTCCCCCATCTGGAATGGTCTAGGTCCATATGCTAGAGCTGTTTGTTAATCAAGTCCAGATCTAATACACCATGGATGCAAACCAAATCCATCCTGCTTACAGCCATAAATGCCCAACCCTTTGTAAAAATTTTGGGTCTAAGTGAGATTTCAGTCAGAAGAACTAAGCTAAATCCAATGTCATATTATACATAAACCCAACCTGTTTGTTAGCCCCTTTAATTTTATAAAAGTCATACATTTATATAACAAAATAATGTTAGAAAATAATGACAACATTAATAAATAAATAAGTAGCAAGCCTCAATGTAAGCTACACAGGTTGGGATGCTTTTAGCTTAAAAACAGTCCAACCTCTGGATAATTCATCTATATATTGACCATCAACCACTCCAAAAAATTCTTATATAAATATATAAATATATTTTCTTGCCATGACTATAGTTGCTTTTTTACTCCACTAGCCTACATACAAAAAAAAAATAATAATAATAATAGAATTTTAAGTGGTATTGATAAACTGAATCAAAGACCACATGGGTTGGGTTTAGATTGGTGTCGCCACCAAGAATTACTCCCGAAGTTCCACTTCATATTTGTTTCTTTGGTTTGCCCAATAGGGCTCATTTGTTTAAGTGGTATAGAATTTTCTACCCGTCAAAATCCCGGGGAAGTGATAATCCCATATGGGTATCCACCTAAGACCCTTCTATCCTCACTTCTTTACTGCCCATTTGATCAAACCCCCATCACCATGGATTCAACACAACACAAATTAAGCAAACAGGCCCCTAAGTATACATACTGCAACCATCTCCAAGATCATAAAGCATCAAAGGAAGAACACTGCAAAAACATCCCAGATTCAGACGTGCTTCAAGCCACTGAAATCTGGGGTTGGATTGATGAATTCTACTAAAAACAGGAAGAAACAAAAATGCTAAGATCATATGTTCCATATATCAACACCAGACATCAAACACTCAAATCACAAGCAACAACAACAGCAATGAAATGATCCAATGCATCCAGTTGGATTCATGCCCTAATTCGACAATACCCATGTCCTCGCCTAAAATCAGAAAAGGACCCCAAAATCCAGATCCGGATATCAGACGCACCCGGATTGAAAACTGCAATCTCGAGGTAGATTAGATTGAAGACAGTTCAGGTCAGGGTTTTGGGAAATGATCAGAGGAGAACATCTCCACTAAACAAAAACCCTAAAACCCTAACCCCAGAGAAGAGAAGATACCATTTTGAGAGAGAGAGAGAGAGAGAGAAGCTGAGTATTCAAAAACCCTAACCCTAGAAGTGAGAAGATTTCAGTTACCATGGCGTCGAGTGGCGTAGTCTACAGACGGCGGTCGGAGACTTGGGAGATGAACGTGGAGTGCCGAGGGAAGTGAAAAACTAGGGCAAATGTTACAATATATAGTGTTGCTTTTCACATAAAGCCCCCTGCATGTTTTACATGTTTCAAAATAGTTTTTCTTTTTCACAAAAGGATCCTACGTTGAAATTGTACAAAAGTAAGTGTACTCTTTGTTCCCTTTAATTTTTTTTAAAGGGATTTAGCTAGCTAATAGGTTATTAAAGAAGATGTAAGGGGGCCGTTTGCATGTGACAAATGTGATAGAAAACTTAGATTTACATGTATCAGTGCTGCACGTACAAATGTTTGATATGCAAGTGTTATATGTGTAAGTTGTAAAGCACATTATCATGCTCGTCAAAATTATTATTTTTTGCAAGGGTAAATGAGTGCATTTACATTTATTTAGATTTTCGGACGTTTTCATAAATATCTTTGAATAGATGAAAACTTTGAGATTTTGTTTATTGATATGAACAATTAAAATAAGAAACTAGCATTCCAATATTCACCATTCATAAAAGAATATTAAATAGTTCAGATGATGAATTGGGCCCACAAAAGTGGAGAAAATTAGATATATAGGTTGGGATTTTTTCACAAATTACTCAAAATCTATGCAGGTTTAATATAATGTAGTACGTTATATTGGGGTTTATGATAATAAACTATAATGGCTTGGGCTTTGTTAGTTCAATAAACAAAGTGAATAATTTAGATTGCAAATATGAGGGCACATGAATGAGAAAAATAAATGTGATTGATGGGTCCCACAAGAATGCAATTGCCATGTGAGAAGTATATTGGTGTCTACCTTTCAAAAAAAATTACCTTTAAAAAAAGTTATATTGTTATCTTTTATTTGTAAGAAGGGTGTGAGTTACTTTTACACTTATGCACATAAGTGATTGCAAACAAACCCTTAACCCCTGTTTGTTTGCAGTAAAATACATAGAAATAAGGTGGTTAAAAATCAAAATCAAATGTGAATCCTTACAAGAAAATGTTATTTGATGTTCATTTTTAGAAATTCAAATGTAGTCTTTATTTTTAATCACCTTCTATATTCAATTCCTCCATATTCCAATGCAAACAAATATACTCTTAAAGACAAAGAAATGCTAGATAATTGAAGAAGAAGTACTGCTGCATTCATAAACAATAACAAAGGAGGTAAAAAAAAAAAGGTTGCACCAATTATCGTATTATTTAACCATGAGTCATGCTATAAAATATAGAAGAAGTAATGAAACAAAGACTTAGATAAAAGATCAAAATATTTTAAAGTCAATTTAATTTTGTGTTAAAAAGAATAATTATGAAAGTTATCTTCTCACTTAGAAAATTAATGAAAATATATTGAGAGATGAAGAAAAAATTTTAAATGGTAATCAATCTAGAGATAAACTTTAGATAGTGCACTCAAAGATTTAATTTGATGGAGTTTAAATAAAAGGAGTGTCCAAAGAGATTATATTGACATCATTAAGACATGTAGGGAGGCAACAAATGTAATAATTACTTATAGAGAGATAGGTTAGTTTCCAATGACCATAGGCCTACATCCAGTATCACCTCCAAACCTTTATCTCTTTGGCGCTGATCATTGATAACTTAATAGTTTATATTCAAGGGGCGGACTTTGGTGTATGTTATTTATAGATGATATGATGTTGATGGATGAATTGAAAGATGACGTGAATGCGATACTTAAGGGATCTAAAGTCTAAGAACTTTAAAACAAATCTTTGGCACTGATCATTGACAAGTTAACAACTTATATTCACAAGGCAAACGTTGGTGTATGTTATTTGTAGATGATATGGTGTTAGTAGATGAATCAAAAGATGACGTGAATATGAAATTTGAGGGATGAAAAAAGATTTTAAAATCTAAAAGCTTTAAATAAGTCATACAAAGAGAAAATATATGATGCCAACTTTAGGGGAGTTGTAAAATGTAACTTATATTATAGTGTAAGAAGTAAGATGTAATTTAAAATTTTCGAGTGGTGGGAAAGTCCTAAAATAACCTTGAGGTCCCAAGTTCGAATTACTGTAAGGCCTTCGCTGATACACATGGCTAGTGGATGATTGTGTGTATTTGGGGTTTTACCAATGATTAACTGTAAGAGGAGTATTCATGGTAGGTTCCCTTGTTGAGAAAATGAAAAAGATTAAGAGAAACCACAAACAATTATTCTAATAGTTAGCTCTATAATTAATAATGACAGAGACATTAACGGGGAAGTAAAACATAGGATAAAAGCTCAACGGTTGAAGTAGAGAGTTACTTTTGGTGTGTTTAATGATTAGCACATGCCAATTAGAATGAAAGGTAAAATTTACATGACAACAATATATCTTATCTGGGGAGCCAAATGTTGATCAATTGTTAAACAACTAATACAAAAAATGAGTAGGGCAAAGATGAGAAAGTGGAGATGGATGTGTGACAACCCTAAGAAAACTAATAAAGAAATAAGTGCATCAATGAGCATCTAAGTGTAACATCAATAGGTGACAACTTAAGAGACTTGTTGAGATAGTGTGGACATGTCCATAGGATGATAGCAGCAGCGAGCAATTTTTCGACGGAGGTTGTGTACTCTTTAAAGAAGAGTACGCTAAGAGGACATGGATAGAATGATATATTCAAACGAGTACAATCTGCCCAAGGATTTGGCTAATTGGCTTTGAAGATGATGACTCTCCCATTTTTTATGTTTTGTTTCCGGCTGACCCCCACTTTAAGAAAACTCAATTGACTCAAATAATGGTTTATATAAAGTGCCCTTTTACAAACACTCTCTTATAGGGGGCTCACCTTTTGTAAATCCAAACCCTCCACTTGTACGCAGACCCTCGATTGGAATTGATCCCATCTCACATAATTTGGACACCATTTACTATTGAATTTTATCACAAGAAGTTCATATACAAGATACAGCCATTAAACTTCGATTACGTAAAACTAAACGCTAAGATCACTTGATGGGCTTGAAATCACATAAAGCCGTAATCCACCTCCAAGCCTTTCCATGGTGATCATGCATCCAAGTGTGGCCCATCCAACTTGAGTTGATTTAGAGATTCAAAATGTTTAAACAAAAGGGAATTTCTCTTACTGTTTATTAACAAATAAAAAAAGACAAACAAATTTGTTTCACCATTAGATTAGGAAGGTTTTGATAGAAGTACAAAATATAAGGTGCTTTTGCTGTTGCCTGAAATAGGAAATCCAACCCTGTATTGCCGACACACACGCAGAAGAAGAAAATACCAATTCATTTTCTTTTCTTTTATTTTCATTTTTGAGTTCAAAACTGTTTCACCAAATGACTTGTCTACATGTGAAACTGGGCCTGGGTCCATTTGCATCGCTACGTGCATCTACATCTTATAGTCACATTCGAACATGGCTGATCACCATCTTTCTGCGATCTCAAAATGAAACTGATATTCATCTTCACTATACTCTTTTTTTTTTTCCTTCACTCGAAGGGGGTAGTATGACTACCAAAAGAACAGAATACAAAAGACCCAACAGATCTGGGAGATACAATTTAACAACCATCAGAACAAAAGAGGCTAAGCTCACACAAAATATTAACAGGACCATCAGATCAGAAGAGGCTTAAGATCCCACAAAACATAAGGGGTTGTTTGGCAAACCTCCATTGAGAGGATGACAAGGGCTTGAAAATGGAGGAGATCCACCAACTGCCCGAGCCTCTTGATTTCCTCTTGTTATCAGTTTCTAACACGTTTGAAAACTCCAACCTCAGAGCCAACTCCAGTGCTGGAATTAGCATCACAATTTTGTGGGTTTCAACCAGGAAATAGAAAATGGGCCTACCTTGGCCATTAAAGGTTGAAAAGTGGGCCAAATAATTTGCTAATTGGCAGATCAGTCCTTGACTTTGAGGTCCATATCTGCATCCATGCCTAAATATCAGATATGATAACTAAACTTCCTTATGCTAGAACTGTTTTAGACCTGGATCCTGAATGTCAGTTTCGTATCAAATCATATCTATTATTTGATAAATGAAAATAAAGTTGGCTCAATAATATGATACGGTCCCATAATAACTAAGTTTGGGAAAAATACAAATATTACAACAACAATCAGTTTCACCAAATAGTCCAATATCCTGCTTACAATGATACCTCAGTAAGTTGTACGTCATCATCAAAATTTCAGGTTTCAATGCCGAGCAAGCACATGAAAGCCTCAGCATCAGCAAGATCTGCAAGGATAACTGCATCTCCAGAACTTGCTTGAATCAGCTCTTCTTTGGTAAAAGCGCCAGTGCATACTCCTACTGCCAAAGCTCCTCCAAACTCAGCAGCTCGGATATCATTTGGCTGGGCAGAAAATAAAATGAGCAAAATTTAAAATATAGGATAAAGAAGTTGCATGGCAATACAGATGTTGTTTCAAGAAATGGATCGACAATACAGTTAAGCAAGGCCCAGCTAGACGTATGATGACCAAGAGAGACATGAGAATGGAAAGGCTTGGCTATGGATTTGGAAAATATATCAAGCCGATCAAGCAACTTTAGCACCACGTTTTACATCCTCAAAGTTTGATGGCTATAAATTGTGTTAACTTCATCACCATAATCATCATCAAAGTCTCGTCCTAACTATGTTGACGTCGGCTATATGAATTTTGTTTCTCCATTCCAACCTATCTCAAGCCAAATCTTTAGATATGTTAAACTTCTTTAGATTCGACTTTACTACCGCCATCCAAGTCTTCTTCGGCTTATCCCTTTCCCTTGGTGGGCCATCAACTTTCATAGCCAAACTTTTTATTACCGGCACCATAACTGGCTTGCGTTAAACATGTCCAAACCTTTTCAAATAGGTTTTTCTAATCTTATCCCCCTATTGATGCTACCCCTAAATACTCTGGAATGGTGAATTATGTCCAGAATCATGTGAAATGAGAATGGTTCCAATCAAGGGTCTGGCAAGTATGTGTTGGGTTTTGTCTTATTTTCCGGTTTAGTCGGATCGATCATCTGGTTTAGCCAAAACCGATGTTTAGGGTTAGGGGTACTTTAGTAATTATGTATGGGTTTTTTTGTTGGCCAAGAAAATGGGAGCTATATATATTGATATAATGTAACCCTAGATCTTAGGGGATTGAGATGAGATTATGATAGATGAGTTCTCTCCTCCGTAGACGTAAGCAAAGTTGTTGAATCAGGTAAAACTGCTGTGTTCATGTGAGTGATTGCTTAATGGAATGATTGTGTGTTCATCATGGTTGATCCGTCGATCGCAGGTAGTTTCCGTTTGTGCCGCTTTTGCCAACAAGTGGTATCGGAGCAAAGTGGATATCGCTCGGGGTTTTGCAATTGATGGATCAGTTTGAGCTCTCGATAGGTGGAGAAGATAGGCAAAAGTCGCAGATGGTATTAGAGTGGAGGATCTAACGTCTCTTGCCTGCGCAACCATCTAGAGAAGATAGGTAGAAGTTGCAGTTCTTGTCAAAGAAAGGGGATCTAACCTCTCTCTCCTGTGTAGCCATCTCACCCGAGGAGAAGACCGGATTGGGTTTCTTTTGGAGAAGATCCCTAGGTTGTGATCAGAGAGAAGAAAGGGCTATTGAGATTTCTAGTTGCAGAAATCGGAAGAAGAGATCGAAGTGGTTTGATCTCTAAATGGTTAGCCACGGATCAGGGTCTAGCTTGCTTGAAGAAGAAGAGATCGGGTTTTGTTCTTGGTGCTAGGTGGTCGATCTCTGTTGGGCCATATAGATCGAAGAGAGCTGAGGGATTCTTGTTTTTGATCTTGAAGTGGCGGCCGTTAGTGATCTTTGTTGCTTTGCAGCAGATCTATGGCTTCAAGGTTTTGAGCGGACAAAGACGCAAAGTACCCAGTTCTTGGGTTGTATCGCAGAGAGAGACTGGGTTCTCAGTTTTGCAGATAAGCCAGAGAAGAGGAAAGTGGAGCCCAGGATCCGGTTTTATAGAGACGATTTGGGCGTTTTCTTGTGCACAGAAACCGCCGATGCCACGATAACCGTCCACCTCTCCCGTCGCCAGCTGCCAGAGCCGTCGCTACTGCCATTGCCGTGTTTGTAGGGTTCTGTTGCAGGATTAGAACCGGAAAGACGGAGGGGAAGGAGAAAAGATCTAGGCCTGGGTCAGTTTGGAACTGACCCATTAGGCAGCAAGTCCAACAGCAGTTCAGTCCAGGTCAGGTCAGACCTGACCCGTTTGTAAAGTCCAGCCCAGTGCAACAGGTGCACAGTGACATCAGCAGAGTAGGTCAAAAGTAGTTTGACCAAATCAATGGCTGAGTTTGTTTTTAGCGATATCTTGATTATCTTATGTCTAATCGGAGATCCGTTTGTGCCTATGAACTCGTTGTGAGCAGATCTGTGTATGTAGAAAAAGATTGGCAGTTCAACGGTCAACATGAATTTTTGGCCAATTAGAGCACGGAAAACCATTTATGTGATATTGAAGCCATCCGGAGTCGGATTTCATATCCGTTTCTTTCAACGTACTCGCGGTGACGAAATTTACGAGGTAGATAAAAGATATTGATAGTTTGATAAGTAGAAATTTGTGGGACTGAAGAAACCAACTAATTCACGATGATAGCAATGGAGCAATGGATTCAAGCATCACGGGCTAGATTGAAGTGTTTGATGGAAAAACGACTTCAAGGATTGGCAGGAAAAAGTGTTAGACTCCGTCACACAGCAAGGATTAAAAAGCGTTACTTGATGTCATGAATAAGAGCTAGCTCCGAGTACTTTGATGGAAAGCTTAGATCAACGTCAAAGGGATAGGGAAGGAGGGAAATGCCAAAGTGGAAGGAAAAGCAAAAGAATCAGAATCAGAAGGAAGTAGTGTGCAAGAAAGCTTGGATTCGGATGACGGGTAATCACTTTTGGTCACTATATGTATGGATCGGGTTAATGATTCATATTATTGGGATTCGGATTCTTCTTATCGTGTGCTCTAGTAGAGATTGGTTTAATGCAAATAACTCTCATTGTTGATGGATCTATTCTTATGAGAGAGAATGCAAATTGATAAGCATTAGAGATAAGAGTGGTAGAGATCTAAATGTATGATGAGATTGTTCAGACCCTAACGGATATGATGCATGTTCCTGGTTCATGAAGTAATTGGATTTCTTTAGGTGCCTTAGACTTCAAAGGTTGCAGGCGCACTGTAGCAGGTTGAGTTATGAAGGTGGAAAATGGAACATTGGTCATCATGGAGGGTGATATGGTCAAAAATCTCTACAGGTTGATAGGGGATGCTTGTTCAGGTGGAGTAGTGAAGGAGACATCAAATAACAGGGGAGGAAATTTATGGTTCAGGTGGAGTTAAAAATGACAGATCATCGGAAGATAGATTGTTAGGTCTTCGATGATATCTAGCGGAAATCCAGGAAGATCTGAACGGAGATGATTTCTTCGGAAAAGGTAGTCCAGTTCAGGTCGGAGTAAGCTAGTTTAGCATCGGATCATACTTAACCCACGTGTACTGTGCCTAACCCACCAGAATAGGCTAGAACAAGACAGTTGCAAGTCTGATGAGAAAAACAACATAATGGAGATCGAAGGAAGGATTCACAAGATACCAGTGAGATCCGAATTCAGGGAGGTCTTCAGCTATGTCTTGATGGATGGAAGTTAAGTTCATTATATTGCAAGGATGCATAAATGTGGCAACAAATGGAGGGCACTTCGGAGGTTCAAGATATGGGTGTTGAGGTCAAAGGAGGTAACTGTGGGAAGTCTCAAGTTGG
The DNA here is from genome assembly GCA_037013555.1 of Sextonia rubra. NCBI lineage: Eukaryota > Viridiplantae > Streptophyta > Magnoliopsida > Laurales > Lauraceae > Sextonia > Sextonia rubra. The sequence goes on from JASUAD010000010.1 coordinate 9,054,352, forward strand.
TTTAGACTTGATCGACATTAGATAATGCTGAGATTGTCTGTGCATCTGGGCTAGGAGGTGCAGGTGCCGCGCTAGGTCATAGCATGTGCGGAGGCGTACCTTTCAGTGAGGTGCGTGGAGTGTTAGTTCAATATGTTAAGAGTGTTAAAGAAAGAAGTCTATATTATTCGCGTAGTGACGTACCATTCAGCAAGGTACATGAAGATATTACTGGGTATCTCAAAGTGGTTTCGAAGATTTACAGAATCCAAGCCAAAGTGGAGATTGTTGGGTTTTTTCTTGTGTTCCGGTTTAGTCGGATTGGTCATCTGGCTTAGCCAGAACCGAGATTCAGGATTAGGGGTACTTTAGTCATTATGTATGGGTTTTCTTGTTAGCTAAAAAAACAAGAGCTATATAATTGATGTACTATAACCCTAGATCCCAGGGGATTGGGATGGGATCATTATAGATGAGTTCTCTCCTTCGTAGACGTAGGTAAGGTTGCTGAACTACGTAAAACTGCTGTCTTCAAATGAGTGATTGCTTGATGGTGTGATTGTGTGTTCATTATAATTAATCCGTTGATTGCGGGTGGTATCCGTTTGCGCCGCTTTTTCCAACAGTATGAATGGGCTTGACTGATACAGGTGGGCCTCATATGTGAAAGCCCAAAAAGGAGCTTTTGTGAAATGGGGCATCTCGGCAAAACCATTATTTGAGTCATTTGAGTTTTCTCAAGAGTAAAGAGGTCAATTTTTCCTTTGCAGACTGTAGTTACCTTTTTTATAGTTTGACTGTTAGTGAAAGGAGGTTCAGAAAAAACAGTAAATACAAGGGCCTTTTTGAGGTGTGTGAATAAGGGCCTTTTTGTAATAAAACTCTTAAGAAAATGGTCTGCCTGATAGTTATATTCATATTAGAAATGTGAAAACACCATAACATCCATTAATGATTAAAATCTTTTTTGAAGTTGTGTTCTTACAGCAGCAGCATAGATATACTAAATAGTTCTAGCGTATCTATAATTTTGATCTTATAGATGCATCTTTTGTATTTAAATGATTGAATTAAAATATATAAGGATATTTCTTAGAGAAAAGGAATGCCATTATGACATTTACTCCATCGAGCCACATAGCACAGCTACTAAAATCCTTTAGAAATATATAAAAATATTATTAAAAAGTTCCCAACAGAACAGCGAACTTCACTTACCGTATCTCCCACATGCACTCGCAAATCAAATCCTCTAGGTAATATCTTCTCAGCTCTATCTGCTGCAGTCTTCACAAGTTGTCCTCGATCTATGTGATCACTTCCAAACCTAATATGCAATCATGAACTGGTGAGATTTAATAAACATGAAGATATGCATTATATACCAACTTGTCAACTCACCCTCCAAAATTAGGAATTGTGAAATACTTCTTAATGCCCAGGGCCTCCATCTTTAACCATGCTATCTCTTCTAAATTACCTGTAACCTAGAATAGTAAACAAGGAAAGTTGCAGACAAAGGGATAAATGTGTTGTAAATGAACCAAGAGACTAGAATAAATGGAGAACTTTATGTTGGTCAAGGTAAGCCTACAGAACTTGTGTCATTCAGTGATCAGGTGCATCAAATATAGAATCTTTAAGATGTAAAACAAACATGGGCACTTCCATGTCTACAGATATTATAAATGGTCCCCAAAACAATAGCCACACCAATATCTCAGAGGGCTGGATGCTCATCAAAAGTGGAATTAATTTGAGGCAGCAAAGGAAGTGGAAACCATAAGAGTTTGGACATCATTGTTCTGTTATTTTCCCCTAAATCAGTATCCAATGAGTTTCATGTCCAATCTGAAATGTAAAGAGGGTAGTTTTTGGTGCCAATGCATGCCACTGGCTCACCTCTACCAAGTGATATCCTATTGTATCATGAAGTTTAACCATTTTCCCAGTGACAGCAAGAACTTATAGAGTCGGAACATATACATACTTCCTCAAGAAGTAGTTCCCAGCGATTGTCTTTAGCTGAACCCACATCCCCCGGCGATCAAGGGGAACTGAATATTATTTCACCATGTAACATGATTCCCTTATCAGATGGATGTAGGATGCGACAAAATCTTGTATGGTAAGTGGGTGCATTATGGGTGGGGAGATTAGTTTTCTGAAGTTAACTACAGATTATATGCATTGAAATCATCTTACTAATGCTTGTATGAGGCTCAACAGTGTACTTCGAATCTAGTATCTTATCCCCCTAGTCAACAAAGATGGAAATGAAGCTGATGAACTTGTGGCAGATATAATTATACCCATTCACAGTGAGCTACCAATTTGGGGATGGTCTTAAGACAAAATCTTGCTTAAGCCATCTCTTCATTTTTTAGGCTTAAAATGCAATCCCTCCTTGTGTTACAACTCATAAACAGATGAATATTCATCTAAAGGGAGCTTGAATGAAGCCTAACTATTTCACAATATCTATGTTTCCATCAACACAAATTCAACCGAGAACCTTATTTCCACGTGATGTTGGCACCTTTTTTTCTAGAAACCTTCTACCCAAGATACCGCTCTGGGTCCAATTCCCACTTCAGGGTCTCTCTTCTACGCAACCTCCTAGGAGTTCACACATGATGGTATATTGAGAATTACCACTTTGCTGTTACTACTCCTCCCCTTAATTCATCCAAAAGTTCTCAATTATATTACTTTTTTAATGTCCCTCTATTATGCATAATTATTGTCTCAAAGATAGGACTATCATTAGGGAACATCTCCACTCGTACATATTCTGACCATCTAAGTCTCAAGACAGACTTCAATTTGTATACAAACCATATTTCACTCTCCCACACCAATGGAAGTGAATTGACTAATGATGATTAGCATATCACTGTTGATCACCATCATTATTATTATTATTATTATTATTTATGTGATGGCTTGTGGATCGCTTGTACATGATGTTTCCAATTAGTACGGACAACCACTGAACAAAGACAATCAGAGATACCAGATCAAATATAATGCGGAACCTTAACAACAATTAAAATAGAGATAATAATTAAGCCTACCAAACCAATGGCTACATTTTCCTTTGAAGACAGAAGTTGTAGAAGAGAAGCAACCCCAGGGAGCACCTGCAGTCCTTCCCCTATATCTTTCGCATTTTGTGTAGCAAACTCAACCATCTTTGACTTCAGATCTGGTAACTTTTCAATAGCCACCTAAAAACAAAGAAAGAAAAAACATGTTTCAAATACACACATGCATATATAAATATATGGATGTATGTAAACAAAGAAGTAAGTGACAAATTCAAAATTGCACATTATATCAATTATTTGTAAGAGAAAAACAAACACAAAGATAACAAAATTCAAGTTTCAATCAGGAAAAGAAATATCAATTATCAGAGCATGAAAACTATCTTAAATATCTAATGAATATAGTGTCTTGGTTCTTTTCTGGGCAGACTATTTTTAGTAACTAGGAAGAGATTAGGATTTGGAAAACAGAAGTGATACTCCTCAACATGGTTATCACCCTGTAGCCTATCAAAATGCCTAAGGGTTCATTTAGATTTGCGGAAAGCATTTACCTAGGAAATCCTTTTTCCCTCTTTTGGGGGTAAACAAAAACCCCAAGAAGGGGTAAGGGAAGCTTAGTGTTCCCCATTCTAACCATCAAGTACTTTATCTCCCTCCAATCTTTTTCTAGGGAACACCAATCAAGAAGCATAGGCAATGAGTAGGGTTTATCCACCTCTAAGGTAGTGTTTGGTTTGCATGAATGATTTTGGGTTGGAATGAAATAGAGGTTGGAATGGGTCTAGAATGGAATGAGATAGGAATGGTCATTCCATTCCAATATTTAGATTTCTCTTTGAAATGGTGGGTGGAATGAAATTCCTATTCCTATCCTCATGTTTGGTATGCATAAATCAAAGTATGAATGAAATAAAAAATTCAGTATTTTTACCAAAATATCCCTATTTTCCTCTTCATTTTTTGGTGGTGGTGGTGGGTGGTGGTTGTGGTAGTGGGTGCTAATGCTGATGGTGGCAGTGGTGGCGGTAGTTGGGTGATGGTGGTGGCGGTAGTTGGGTGATGGTGGCGGCGGCGGCGGCAGTGGCAGTGGGGTTAATGGTTGGGTGGTGGTGGTTGTGGGTGGGTGGTAGTGGGTTCAGGCACTTTTGTCTCAATAAAAAATGAGTCTAGAATGAAATGATCATTCCTTATACCCCCCCCCCCCCCAACAAAAATAACTTAATGGAATGACCATTCCTTCATGTAGGGGAATGGTGATTCCTTTTGGAATGAGCATTCTGTCCACTTTGGATGAACCAAACGTAAGAATGGGCATTCCGATGGAATGGTCATTCCATTCCAACCCTATTCAAGTGAACCAAATGCTACCTAAGTTTCTCTTGCATTCTCCACCTATAGGGAAAGCTTAGTTTTCACTACAAAGATTTGAGGAAAGCATTTGCCCTAGGAAATCCTATTTCCTTTTTTTGGGGGGAGGGGGCGCAAGCAAAAACCCCAAGAAGGGGTAGGGGAAGCTTAGCTTTCCCCATTCTCACCTTTAAATACTTTATCTACTTCCAATCTTTTTCTAGATAACACCAATCAAGAAGAGTAGTCAATGAGTAGGGTTTCTCCACCTCCAAGTTTCTCTTGCATTCTCCACCTAGTTTGGAATCCCCACATTTCACTTTTCCCCCATCCAAATGCCCCCTAAAAGATATATAAAAACCAAAACGAAATCCAAGAAAAATTAAATTAAGGGAAAATAAGAATAAAATAAGTAAAAAACTTGAGAGCATATCATGATAGTTGATACTGTTGTCAGTATTGTAAGTCTAGGGAGCATTGTCTTTCTTTCAGTTGTTTTAATCCGCAATGTAACACTCATGAAGATGGGAAAGGAAGGAAAAGTTCAAATGTTGAGGTGGAGAAGCTGAAAGGTCATGGTTGAGGTGAAAACTGAAAAGGTCTTAAATTGGATGGAAGCTTTGGATAGTATGAAGAAAACTATGAGTGAGTAATATATAACCTTATAGTAGAACTTTTGGGGTCACTATAAAGGATAAATGATAGAGAATGTACTTGAAGGGTAAAGGATTTTTTTTTCTTCCAAATGATGAGGGTAAAGTAATGTTGGGGAAGTCAAAGGACGTGGAAGTCAAGCCCATGATATGCACGCATAAGTGTCCCTTTGTAGTAATGGCAGGGCTAATATATCCCCACCATTTACATCACCAGGCTGCCCCTTGAAAGAATTCACACACCATAACTGCAAAATGGATATTACCACTGCATTCCTAAATTTATTACAAATAAGTTAGCAATTACCAAAAATACTTAATAAAAAATTATCACAGGCAACCCTAGTAATTTCTGAAGTAATTTTTTTCGTAATATAAAAATTATCACAGTGAACCCTAGTGCTTTCTGAAGTAAGTGGGCTACACCTTGAGGGTCAACTTGGCGCAAGGTGTCCCCAATAATTACCTGAGGCTTGAGTGTTGAACATGGTTGGCATTGGGACTTACACCTTGCTATGATGCATCTTTGATGTGCACGCTCCAGATGGAGCATGTGCTTTAATCATGCTTCATACGAGGGTGTATGCACCATCAACACATCTTATTTTTCAGAAAAAGGGGGGTAGTTTGTATTGACATTTTATTAATATTCTTTAAAGACTGTTATCATAAGATTTAACATTAGTCAACCCTAGCTAACTCATTAAGACTGAAAATAGACACAATCCTATAGCGTTTTTACTTGTACCAGTATATTCTATATTTTATTTCATTTTGTTCATGAAAAAGGTCTGCTCATGAGGCCCGGAACTTAGTAGTGGGGGAGGCAGCAGTGGGGTCAAAGGCGTCACAAACAAAAAACTCGTCTTTTTTTTTTTTTTTAACATATGGCCCTTGCAATGGAGAAACATATTTCATGTAGTGGACCCCAACATTGTTAACACAAGGCTTTGATGATGACAATGACAAATCCGATATGCATTGACCCCTGTAATGTGATTCTTAGATATGAACATGATTGACGAAACTGACATTACTGGATTGGAGGGAGCCATGCTTTACTAAAAACCAAGGATCATATGAAATGTGCCGTATTTGTATATGAGCAATGAAAAAATTATGTCTTTCAAAATGCAACCATAGTTCCATCCCTAAAGTGATAACATATGATCCCAACAAAATCAATCATTCCAGATTCTTTAAATTATATTTCGCAGATCAAAGAAAAATCAAACTGCTGAAAGGCACTCAAAATGCTTTAAGAAATGCCTACAACCATTCAAAACAATTATATAAATGCCTAGTAGATTCATAAAACTTTTTCAAGTGTTGAAGCTACCCACTTCAGAGTTTATGCCATAGTGCACGAGAGTATTCACGATTACTGCTGGATCTGTCTGGCCATGATGCTGCAAATAGAAAATAGAAAACAAGTCAACAGAACCACTCTAAATTGTATTACACCAGAAGTGAAAGAAAATAACATATCAGCAGAATGATAAACCTTCTACAATTAGAAAGACGTGACGTTATATGTAAGCAGTCATCTCTTGTGATAACAAGGATGCCTGACAATCTAAAAGTAAATAAATTGGATCTGCTAATTATTTTGGCAAAATCACATAATTTGCCTAGCCCACCCAAGAAAAAATTACTTATGCTTCATACCTATAAAAAGCTAAATAAACTATATCTGAAATCAACTCTAATTAATTACCTAGAAATAGTGATGTAGTTACAAAAAATCCAATTCAATTGATCCTCATAGGTTCAGAAATCACAAGTTATGAGGAAAGAGTGAACATCCAACCGACCCATATTAAATAATGATGAAAGACTAATTATGTACACAACCCTGATTCTAAATTGAAAAAGTAAAAAGAAAAAAAGGAATCTAGCAGCTAAGTGTAGCAACCTTAAATTAATACAACCAAACACAAGCCTACATATTGCAAACCAACGCCTCTTTCAAAAATGAAACATCAAAAATCAAATCTTGTACAAACTGTTGAAATGGGTTTTTCCAATTCTTATTGTTTACCTCAAAGGGTGTTTCTGACCACAACCCAATTCAAAGGGACAAGGGAAAAAAAGGATTACACTGTGAAAGTTAGAGGAAATCATACAACCCCAAATCCAAAGAAAATTTATCAGAAAGAACAGATTTTTTCTCCCTTCATTTGATCAAAATGAGAAGTAGTGATTGTAGAGAGATTGAAGGAAGAGACCTCAATGGCATCGATGGTTCCATCGATACCGAAAACTGCACGAAAAGCGTGGGAGAAAGCGCGACGATGCAATCGGTTGGATGCAGTTCCTAAGCTTTGAATTAGAGTCCCGTCGATGTCAAAGGTCACAAGGATTCTCTTCTCCGTAGATTGCTTGCCTTCAGATTCGCTTCCTTCCATCTTGCTCTCTCCTCACTCTCACTCTCTCTGTCCTAATGGTAAATCAAATCTAATCTTACCATTGTCTGGTTGACTGAATATAATCTATGCTTGCCAGTCACCGGGCTGGACCCACCTGGGCCCGAGTACAACCCGGTAACATTGTTTTTACCCTTGGACTATTCAAAAAGACCCTAACGACGCATTTGTGCAATGTCTAGAATTTTTCATGATAGCAAGGAAAAAGCCTACTATTTCTTTGCTACAATTTTTAATTTTTTCCTCTTTTTGCAAGTTTAGCCAGTGGCAAAGTAGGGAGAAGTAAACCCGCCCTTCTGGGGATTGAACATTGGGAGGAGCTGTGAGAGCAAGTGCTCTATCGCAGAGATAGTCCTATAATTTTTATTTTTTAGTCTGCATTTTTCTATTAAAAAAAAGGAGGGAAAATTGACTACTTTTCCTTTTGAGTCAAAAGAAAACCTTTTCTTATGAGAAAGTTTGTTTTTTTTTTAAAATTATCCCAGCATTAAAGGGGCCAAAGCCCCTAGCTCTCTAGTGAGGAAAGATATATCGGGAGAAGTTAGAGAACTCTCTAATGAGGGAAGATAACCTTGGGTGAGGAAAGGTTCCTGGCGAGGTTCGTATGCTCCCATATTGATAAAAACCAAATCTCCTACTATTAGGATAAGAGGCAATTTTTTCTATGCCCCCAAATCTCCTACTACTAGGATAAGAGGCAATTCTTTCCCTGCAGCATAGAAGAGAAATCGATGCTCTTATGAAATTCCAGTGCAGTACAAATGCATCTTAAATTCTAAGCTAAAGAACCGCTGATGAGAGTTATAGGAGGCGCAGAGCCACTCATTAAAGGTCCAAGTATTATTATGCCTATTTGTACTTAAGAGTTTTCTTTATTCCATTCAAGTAGCGCTTAAAAAGTACATTGTATACATTTTAGTAAATAAAAAGTATATACATACATATAAATGTATAAGTATGTATGTAATAATGTATATTGAGGATCTTCTCTATATTAGAGTTCGACTGGCTTGGAATTTAGGTCCAAGTTGAGAGTGTTAACGTATCCAGACCATAAATATGGATCGTGCCCGGAGTGCTAGGCCCATTGCACTGCTTGGGTCCTCAATTGTCCTCATCAAGATCGGCTTAGTGCTGGCGGGATCTGTTCTGTTGATAATCATCATCCGTAAATCTGTCTGACCAGTGTTAGATATGGTCCATGGTTTGGCCCACAGTAGGGCAAGTTAAGCGAACCCACCTTCAAAAATGGGATTTGGCTCTGCGAAAGTCGGCCCACTCTACTTGGATCAGCCATAAAAAATGTTAGAACTTGGTGAAAGCTCAGTCCACAATGAATTCTGGACACATTCTATTTTGATGTGGTTCACTTGGCCTATGAGCCTAAGAGTTTGTCAAGACCATGGGTGTGAAACTGGGGCGAAATCAAGATGCATAGTCCACCACAGAGGTCTCATCCACGACCAATATCAATATTATGTTACTCCAGCCTCGGCACTTTTATATTCTATTTTGTTATTAAATTTACATATAAGTAAGAGAGTTTTTTTTTCCAAAAAAAAAAAAAAAGAAAATCCTTAATTTTTGTGAAGACAAAAAAGACCTTCAAATATCAATATTGACAAAAAAGATCCTCAACTTCAAGGTGTTGGAGAATGACGGTGATGAGGAAGGATAGGGAGAAGATTCAGATTTAGTTGGAGTGAGTTCAGATAGGTGGGTAGGATGGCGAAGAAGATTTAATTTGATTTTGTTGCTCGATTCAAAAGGGTAGGTAGTGTTTTTTTTTTTTATTGTATGAAATGGCGGAAGAGATGGAGTTTTCGGGAAGGTATGTATTGAGAAGTGGAATTTCCGCTCCATCGAGGTTTTGGTATAAATGGTTAGTAAAAAAAGTTTAATATGGTATCAGAGCCAATTGATTCCTAGTTCGAATCCCAAGAATATTGAATTAGTGCTAAAAAATATATGTAGCCAAAAGTGTGCCGACTGAATTTCACTTGAAGTGGTATTGAGGAATGGTATTTCTGCTACCTCTACTAACAGCTTGAGGTTTTGGTATAAATGGTTAGCAAATGAATTTTAATAGTATGAACATGACAAGTGATTACACAGGCTTCGACATGGAATTTGAACATTGGATGTGCCACGTGGATGCACGATTGGTAAAGGATCTTTTTTGGTGAAATCCTTTCTCTTAGATGAAAAAAAATAGATGTGGAAGAATAAACCATGGAGCTGCAATATGGCTATTCAAAAAAAGAAAGTACTAGAAAGGCCTTTTTAGTCTATATTGATCTTTGAGGGTTTGTTTTGTCTTCATAAAGTCTGAAAAGAATTTTTTGCTAAAATCCTCCAAATATTATAGACTTTCAACCTAGTCGATAAAAACATTAGTAGAACCGTAAGTGGCAAATGAAATCTGACTAGTTGATCTGATTCATAAACTAAACCGAACAATGTTTGGAGTATATTGAATTGTAATACTTAGTGTGCAGTTTCGACGGTAATTAGTATGAACGAGTTAACCAAGGAATAGAGTTCCGAAATTTGTACATTCTTGGGTGGTGGTGGTGGTCGCGGCCCCTGGGTGAATTAACAGCTGAAACATGCTAATACAACATCCAGGCGTGCTCCTACACATCTTGATTTGATCTTTAAATATTACAGGTTCACAGTTACAAGACCCAAAATGTGTAGAGATTGATATACAAGAAAGATGGGCTAATTTATCTGACTCTTTTCAATATTAATATATAGATACATTCAATATTAATATATGGATACATACAATCTGATCATCCAACATCTCAGACATTTTTACAATTGAATGCTGGTAAGTTCATACAGCATATTGTGCTTGTGACCAGTTGTTGAAGCGGAAAATGGCAAATTTCAGCTGTTCTATTGTTGTTTTTAAATCACGATTACACATCTAGCCATGAGAGCTAAGTGCAGCCTTGTTAGTTTGCCAATCCAAATACAATAAGAACCTGGAGTCTTCAGTTGCTGCGCCTTCTTGCACATGAGCCCTAGTGTTGGGGACCCGAGGTCCATGATAACACACAATCCAATAACTATAACTCTACAACCACTGTGGAGGTCCATCATAAGATACAATCCAACACTAAATGATTTTTAGTAATTGCCCATGCTGCAGTGCATAATGACATGCAATATCTAAAATTTTCTTGCCCTTTCGCATTGCATATATTATTCAAAACATACAAATATCCTGGTAGAGAAATAGAATAACATTGAAATCAGAAATGTTTTGGAGCTAATCACACAATATTAGTGCTGAATTTTGCATTAAGTTTAAGAACCAGTTAATTTGATCTGTATTGAATTCCTAGGATCCTAGACTATTCTTCTTATCAAAGGGGCTAAAATTGAAGGACTATTTGTGTAGATCTGAAAGGGCTATCAAATAATGTCTCGTATCTGGCCGGAAATAATTACTTAGCCATCAGCGCCGTAAATCAAATCCTATGAAAGTGAGGATTGGATCCACATGCCACTCAACATGTTATCATTTTGTGAATGCCACCCAACATGCACTGGATCCACAATTCACCCTCTTCCACAATAACAAAAGAAAATTGTCGAGTCAATGTGTCAAACAAAAGTGAAAAACAGCGAGTCGCTCACCATAAAACACAAACAATGTGGTGTGGGCCTATACATTTTCGACTTGGGAGGACTCGCCAGAGGACTTCATTAGAGGCTCTGTATTTCCTGGGCCGGCTTTTGAGTAATTCTCCACCTTTTTGGAAGGATATAACACATAATGTTGGAAAATGAAAAGAAGATCGAAAAAAGCCATTCCCTGCAAAAGTATTCCATCTCAAAACCAGACTTAACAAACTAGCAATTTTTCATACATAGATGCATACATATATACATATATACATACATATATACAGTTAATCTAATGGTCCAGTAAATTCGGATTTAACCGTAACTTGGGGCATATGACTACCAGGAGATCCCCTGTGTACTGTAAGATTTGAATTGGGTGATAGGTGTGCCCCACCTAGAGTTCTTAGGAAAAAAACGGTGAGGAACATATGCATATGAATATTGTCATATATATATATGAGGAGTGCTACAAATGAAAATGCCCATAGTTTCTAACGAATGAAAACGTAGTACGATGCTAATATAGATTGCTAAAAATAGATGATAGCAAAGAATCTAATTAAGTTCCTACTTTATCTCTTTATTTCCTTCTTTTTCTCTTTCTCATGAAAATAATGACCCGTACAAAGCATTTCATCTCAAGAGTCATGACGTTATAACTCCATGAATAGGACCCTTAAATAGTGCAAAGCTTGAATTTGCTTTCATGGAACCACTAAAAAATGCCCATCAATGGGGCCCTCTTATTGTTTTGATTGGCATCAATTTGGTTTTAGCTAGATACAGAGGATTTGGATTTGGCCCAAAGTGTGCCCCTCCATGCAAAATAAAAAAAGACCAAAAAATTGGTGTTATTTCAGCCACTGGACCACTTAATTTTGTGAATTTATCAAAGAATGCTTTCAAATTAAAGTCAATTAATGGGAGTAAATGAATGTGAATGATTCCTATTTATCCAAATTCTAAAAGTGTGCCCCACTATGGGAAAAAAAGGAAAGCAAAAAAGGAAGTAAATGATTCACATGAAATACACGTATGAAGAACTCTCTCTTTCCCTCCCTCAAATTTAAATCTCCCATCCTATTTTCTCTCCTAGCAAACTCCTAAAACGGTGAGTAATAAATAGCAAGGGAAACGATCTCTTCTTTTTATTGGATATTAGTGAGGGGCAAAAACACCCCTTTTTTAAATGGGGAGCTTTGAAGAATTTCTCTCTCTCTCTCTCTCTCTCTCTCTCTATGTATATGTATATCACATTTTCATATAGTAATTTTTCAAAGGGGTCAGTAAATACTAGATGTATATGGCGCGAGAGAATCCAAATTGGTATCCAAGGAAAAGGTATTTCTTTGATGTTTGCAAGGTTAATTCATTTCTCTCATGTATAAATGCATGACTCCACTTAACAATTATATGTGAAAGTACAAAATATGTAAATCACATGCTAGCCTTCCATACAAATGGGGGAATGCCAAGGTAAAATACACTTTACTAGTCCCTCAAACATATGATTGCCTTCAAACAGATGGAAACAACAAATAGAAGGAGAGCTAGTATACCAATGTAAAATACTAAGAGGTGTAAATAAATCACAAGGATTATTCATCTTTTACAGATTACTTGAAAAATGAAAGAAGTGACTTTCCATACCAACGAAAGCAGGGTCTTCCCAATATTGCCATAGAAATTTACAAGTGTGCCTAAATGAAACAAGAACATGTTTCAGAAAAATGTTAAAGTAAGAATCATTATGGAATCAAATCCAAAAGATAGACGCTTGTGGGGTTGGGAGTTGGAAGAACTCACCCTGATCAATAGACTGAACAACCATTTGTGCAAAGTTTGTTAAACCTCCTAGTAAATCAAGTAATATAGAGTTAATGCTCCATCCTTCAGTGCTTTTCCGCCCAAAGTTCATCATAGCCTACAGAAAATTATGAACTAAGATGAAATTTTGCAAAAAAATAAAATAAGGTTTCCCTATATATTCAAATCATGCTCATTATATTGGGCATCCACTATGAAAGGACTTTCGTATGTTGGATAATTCATGGGTTGGACAGAACTCTCTGTCCATTAAGTTGTATTTTCTATTTCTTTAGTATGGACTTTAGTATGAGTCGCCTGATGCACTGAAGTAAAGAAATCAAAGAAAGAGCGACAAATTGAAGTGTTTTTTAGGACAATATGGATTAAAAATGTTATATCTAATAAACTGAGTGTCGGATATGAGAAAACCATATACCATTGGAAATCTTGTTTCAAGTAGATATCCACAGAACCCAAAATTGCATCAATCAAAGCTAAAACGATGAAGTTATAGCTTCAAGAAGTTTGAAAAATTTTGTGCTGAATTTCTTCCGGTCAATCGAACAAACATTCGATCGATCTGACTTGAGATAGAAGCTTTATCTGATCGATTTGAGCTTTGATCGATTGATTGGGTAATGCATAGAAACTGAGCGACTTGCGTAAAAACCTTTTTTATTTGTGCCAGAGTTGTTTGTTTTATTTTTATATGGACTCTAACCTTAAGGCATGAATTGTGAGTTATAAAAAGTGGCTTTCTGTTAACCCTAAGGTATCCATTTCCTCATTCTGAGCAGAGATTATTTATTGGAGATGTTCTTCTCTAGGGCATTCATTATAGAGAAATACTGAAACTTTGTTCTAGAGATTCTAGTCTTCAACTTTTTTTTTTGAAAGATTATCTAAGGAATCAATAATAACAACTAAAAGGCATTTAATTGATTTGGATCTATTGCAATAGGCGGCAGGCGGCCATGATAGTGTGTATCTGTGGAAGAAGAATCATAGTTTTTAGGTTACGTAAGAACTGGATAAAGTTTTAAGTATATCTTCCTATACTGTGAGATTCATAGTGCTTGATTATTGGTCCAGTCAGGACTCATGTTTTTTTCACAAGTTTGGTTTCCACGTAAAAATCATGTCTTCTTTGTGGTGGTTGCTTCTTTGCTTTATTTAATTTTCACTGCATATTGTGTGTTTGTTTGGCAATCTAGAAAGTCACATACTTGGGAGCACCCCTAAATCTTTCAATTGGTATCAAAGCGGTTGCATAAAGTTACTGTATAAATCTATTTATGATTTATAGAATGGCTCTTAATAAAAAAAGGCACATATAGTACTAAGCCTCCCTTGCTTAATGTTATAAATTATACATATTAGGAGGTAAGGATGATTGGTTTCCTTAAGTCCATTGATGATTAAGTTTGGCTGATTGTTAAAGAAGGCTATACCTAACCTACGGTTGTGGTTAATGGGCAAACTAATCTTAAACCTAAGGCCTAATGGACTAAGGATGAAGAGCATGCCTCCAATTGCAATAATAAGGCCAAGAATGGCATCCATAATGGAGTGATTGCTGATGAATTTCATTAGATTTCCACATATAAAACTGCCAAAGAAGTATGAGATATCTTATAGACTGTGAATTAGGGTATTGATACTATGAAGCAATCAAAATTACAAAGATTGAATAAATCCTTTGAAACTATTACAATGGAAGAGGATGAGACCTTTAATCAGTTTTATATAAAGCTGAATGATATTGTTAATTCTATTTTCAATTTGGGTGAGAAAATACCAAAAAATAAAATTGTTAAGAAGATTCTAAGGTCTCTACCTCCATGGTTTGATTCAAAAGTTAGTGCAATTGAAGAAAACAAGGATCTTGAAACTTTCAAAATAAACCAACTGGTTGGAAATCTTTAAACATTCGAAGCAAACCAGTTAGATAAGGAAAAATCTACTGTGAAAGGAATTGCTTTGAAGGCATTCAAAGAATCAATGAAGAAATTTGAAAAGAAAATTTAGAATGATTCTAATTCTGATTATTAAGAAAATGATTTAGATTTGTATGTAAAATAGTTCAAGAAATACATAAAGGGCAAAAAGGCTAAACAACAGGAATCAAAGTCTGAGAAGATAGCATCTTCAAAAGGGACCATGTATTTTGAATGCCAAGGGTTTAGTTACTTTGTTAGTAAATGTGCTAATAAGAAAAAGAATCCCAAGAAAAAGACTTGGGATGATGATTCTTCTGAAGAAGAGAAAGAAGAGGAAAAAGAGCCTGGCAAGTGCTTGGCTTTAATGGCTAAATCTTCTTTTCCTGATGAAGACAATAATGATGATGAAGAGTCAGATTCTATGAAAGATTGGGAAAAGCATACAATGATTGTGTGAAACTGACCAAGTTGCATCACAAGAACCTTGTCAAGCTGAAAGTTTCGGAAGAAACAATTGTTTCACTTAAGGTAGAATTAGAGTAAGCAAATCCAAAGGTTAATCTACTGGAAGGTCAGAAAAGCTCCATGGCCGACAAGTTGACTACTGAAAATCATCACTATGCTTTGAAAAAAGACAAGTTTAAACAAGAGATTAAGACATTGAAGACAGAGTTGTAGACAGTAAAAGTAGAAAAAGATAATTTGAATGGCAAATTGAAAATTACATTGTCTGAGCTGAATTCATAAAGGCTTGTCTACACAAGATAAACATTTGTTCAAAATTCTTGAAGACATATGGTATAGTTAGAAAAGGCCGAATGATGTACGAGGTCTTAGTTGTAACACTCTGACCCGAGTTGATCCAGATTAGTGAGTAATGGTGTGTGATTTGAGCGTTAAGAGTGTTTTGGCTTTTGTTTTTATTTGGTTTTGAGTCTTGGAGAGTTCATTTGAGTTGAGTTGACTTGGTCTAGGTAGATCGAGCCCTTTTTCGTAATTTTGGCTTTTGATTGACCTTGTCAGTTTTGCGTCATTCTGACGTCAGCGCGTGTACTTCGTTGAGCTTGTCGTTTTTCGTAACTGTCTTGGATCCGATTGATTACGTTTGCTCTCGTTGGACCGTCATTTGACTCAAACTGATATTTGTGTTAACTGTTTGGACCTAGACGCAAATTGGACTCATGTTTAGTTATAAATATCCCACCTACCCCTTTGTTTCTCCCGATCGTCTCTCAGCTCTCTCTCTCACTCTCTCCAGCCCGTCTCTCTCTCTCGTCAGCTCTCTTTCTCTCTTCTCCATCTCTGTTTCGATTGCTTGAGGGAGGAAGAAAGGAGCTCATTCGTGTGTGTTTCCGGAGGACTGAGCCAAGCAACGAAGTGATTTCCATTCGTAAGGCAAGTATAAGCTCAAGTTGCATGAACACTGATTGATATGGATTTGATTGTTGTATTTTTGTTCTTCATGGTATTTCTCAGTGTTAGACAGCCCTATTGAACTCATTTCACTGTTATCCTGCTGTTTTCAGTCGTTTTGCACACTTTCTGTATGTCTGTAACAATTTCAGGAAAATGACTCCGTGCACTCACGGCTAAGCCGTGAAATGTGCTACGGCTAAGCCGTAAGATGGCTTACGGCTAAGCCGAGACCCAGCCGTAACCCTAACCGTAGAACAGTACAGACTGTTATCTGAAAATAACTGAGAGTTGGCAAATTGCCATTCTTCTACGGCCCAGCCTGATCTAAGCCGTACATTGTCTTACGGCTAAGCCGTGGACCAGGATACGGCTGAGCCGTAGAGAAAAATACGGTTGAGCCGTAAATCCGGATGGATATTTGGGGAACCTCAGCTCAGCCGCAGTGTATAGTACGGCTAAGCCGTAAGATGCCTCGGCTAAGCCGTAAGGTTACCTACGGCTACACCGTGAGACCCTGAGAATTGAATGAAAAGGACTAGGTTTAAGCAAAAGACCGGATATGACTTTCATATTAGAATGTAGCTAACCTGAACCTGCCAATGGAATATTGCATGACATGAATGATCTCATGGGCTGTGAATCATTCATGATTGTTATTCAGTTGTTTAGCACCTCCCCATGGGTGTTAGTTTAAGGGACTTCGGTGCACACTCCAGACACTGCAACACTAGACAATGGTGCATCGGATAACTTAAAACTACATCAACATGCACGGTTAGAAACACTGGATAATTAGTGTAGGATTGGCTTGTAATTGATCCTTGATTCGTATAAGTACTTGATTTGTTTGATTTGTACAGCATATTGATTACGGTTATGCCCTCTTATGTGTTCTGCGCTGGACCTCTCGATTCTGTGGGAAATGCAGCAACCCCAGAGCGAAGCCCGGGCGGGACCATTCTATTATTGTGTTTTACTGTTGCTCCACTGGAGTACTTACATCAGTTATGAGTCAGTACTTGTGATCGATACGCAATGTCAGCACTTCTTGTATTTGCGTAATTGTTTATGTACATTCAGTATCAGTATCAGTTTATGTACATTCAGTATCAGTATCAGTTTATGTACATTCAGTATCAGTATCAGTTTATGTACATTCAGTATCAGTATATGCGATGCACTTCTTATTGTTTGTTCAGCGTGATATGTGAGATCTGTATGTGGTATGTGATATGACATGATTGATTGATTGAGGTGCATCATCTGATTTGATTGTGATTGGTCTTGGCACTACTGAGCCTCAGCCTTAGGATACCCGACGGGGTTAACTTTGGTTTAGTTTATGTGTTTGCCTCTGCAGAGTGTTCTGTCCTGGGACTCCGGACCCCGGGAATTAGAGACCCATGCGTACCCTGGCCCGGTCGTTGGTGTTCTCATTCTGTCCGCTCTCGTAAGGGAGAAAATAGCCAATGTAGTAGCCACTTTGATTGTTAACTGTTTATGATTCCGATAGCATGCTTATTCATTTGCATAATTGCTTAGTATATGAACATGATTTCTATGGATTTTGCATTGTGACTATTACTCATGATTAGACACAATTCGTGTTATCGTCTTGTTGCTTATACTTTGCTAAGTCGTTGTACTTATTAGTTGTCTTTGTGTGTTGCAGGCTCAGATCCCTCTCCCGATCCTGCGTCGGTCGACCCGACTTCAGAGAGGCTCGCGAGGCCCCCTCCGGCCTAGAGGAGTGGACTTGATCCATCCTCCAGAGTACGGTTTGCATCATTTTGTTCTCCCCATTCTTTGCGTCCGAGTCTATTGAGGGGATTTTTCTGTACTTGTACCGCGGGCTTGAGTGATATCTGTATTTTGATTTTTGATTATTGTAAGCCCGCTATATTGTCATACGTTCTTGTATTTGTTCTTGTTATCAGTTCATGATCTTTTGTAATCTCCTATTGTCGTGTTGGTATGTTGTTATATGCCTTGATACGTACAGCTTCCGCGTACAGTTGTTTGCACGTGTGAATGATCCCTTGTGTGTGTATGCTTGGACGGGGTCTAGGTGTGCATGCACGGGAGTACGTGTGTCATTGGTTAGACTTTCTCTGACCCCCGGTCCCTGGGCTCGGGTTGTGACATACGTATTGTATGGTATCAGAGCATTGTCTCTCAGAGCATTGTCTCTATGAGTATTGTCTCTATCTTAGTTTGTAAGCATGTAGGCATATAGGACGTGGTGAGATTCCGTAGTCCAGTTTTGGACTGTTGTGTGTGGTCCCCTTGTCTTGTGAGTCTGTGTGAGTTACTGAGTGTGATAGCAGATTGACTTTTGTGTTTTGCAGGCTATGGCATCGGGATCTGGAACACACGACACCAACAATCAGGGAGATAATGAGAGTGGGTCAGCCGCCCCACAGCCACTTGTGAATTTTGACGAGCGCTTCTTGACTATGCTGCAGGCGATCCATTCTTTGCAGGCACAGGTCGTTTCGTTAGTAGACCGACAGAGCCAAGTGCCAGTTCAGCGACCTGTAGAGCAGCAAGTGGTTATCCAACCTAAGGAGAGCGATCCGAATGCGTTGTACGATAAATTCAGGAAACGTGGAGCCACAGAATTCTATGGAAACGAAGATGCATTGAAGGCTGACCAGTGGCTAGAGCATACCGGAGATCTTTTCTCGACCATTATCTGTGATGACCGGCAGAAGGTTATGCTTACGGCCTCGATGTTCCGAGAGGTAGCAAGGACATGGTGGAAGAGTGTTAGTGCAGCCTATCTGACTATGCCTAGTGATACAGTGTGGGAGACGTTCCAGAAACAGTTTAGAAGAAAGTTCATTCCTGCTCATGTTCGGCGTGTGAAGGAGGTTGAGTTTCTGGCCTTACAGCAGCAGCAGCTGACCGTTTCAGAGTACATTCACCGATTTACCCAGTTGTCCCATTTTGCTGAGGACATGATAAATACCGAGGAGAAGAAGGTGAATCGTTTTATTTCTGGTCTGCATCCGAGATACGCGAAGTTTGTGACCGCTTTTCAGAGACCAGCTACTTTCGATGATGCGGTTGACAGAGCACATGCTGCGGAAGCCAACCACCTAGCAGAGAGAGCTATGGACTTCAAGAGGAGTGCACCAGTGGGGTCCAAGGGACAGATTCAGAAGAAATGGAAAGGGAAGCAAGGAACTTCGAGTTTCTCTGGGAGTAGATGCGAGTTTTGTGGATTGGGACATCCGACGGAGAGGTGTTGGAAGAAGTCCGGAGCTTGTTTGAGTTGCGGATCTATGGAGCATAAGATAGCTCAGTGCCCGAAAACCAGGACTGTCCAGTCGTCTCGATTTATGGGGTCATCCAAGTCTCTCAGTTCAGCAGCTTCGAACAGTCCCCAACCGTCTCGCCAGAGTCAGAAGCCACAGCGTCAGACTGCTCGCGTGTACGCAGCCTCCCATGATCATGCAGAAGATGCGAAAGTGGTGGAAGGTAAAGTTCTCATTGCCCGAGCTGAAGCACATACACTATTTGATTCGGGATCTACGCGTTCGTATGTTGCACCTCGTTTTGTGGAACAGTTACCGCAACCCCCTCAGCCGCTACCCTATTCGTTAGTGGTGTCCACTCCTGTGGGCAAGCGAGTGGAGTGTAGTGTATACTACCCTCGGTGCGACGTGGTGATTGAAGGTCGCCAGCTGCCAGTTGATTTGATCTTGTTGTCCATGTTGGATTTCGATGTGATCCTTGGAATGGACTGGCTAGCGCGATATCGTGCCTGTGTTAACTGTTACAACAGGACGATTTACTTCGATTTTGAGAAGGGGTTTCGTTTCGAGGGCAATCAGGAGAGATGCCCGAGGCGTGTCATCTCCGCATGCAAGGCGGATCGTTTGATACGCAGAGGTTGTGCAGGATTTCTTGCCTTCGTCTCGGAGAAGAAGGAGGTGAAGCAGTTGAACGAGATTTCGGTAGTACGTGAGTTCCCGGATGTATTTCCGGAGGAAGTACCCGAGTTGCCCCCTGTTCGAGATGTAGAATTTACGATCGATCTAGTGCCCGGTACAGCACCCATTAGTTTAGCTCCTTATCGTATGGCCCCTGCCGAGTTGCTCGAATTGAAGACGCAATTGCAAGATCTTTTGGAGAAGGGTTTCGTACGGCCGAGTGTGTCACCGTGGGGAGCGCCAGTGCTGTTTGTGAAGAAGAAAGACGGTACCCTACGAATGTGTATAGATTACCGGCGATTGAACAAAGTGACGATCAAGAACAAATACCCATTGCCGCGTATTGACGAGTTGTTTGACCAACTTCAAGGTGCTGCTTATTTTTCCAAGATTGATTTGAGATCGGGGTATCATCAACTCAGGGTGAAGGAAGAAGATATTGCGAAGACTGCTTTCAGGACACGGTATGGACATTTTGAGTTTCTCGTGATGCCATTTGGATTAACTAATGCACCTGCTGCCTTCATGGCTTTGATGAACAGGATCTTTGCTCCTTTCTTGGATCGGTTTGTGGTGGTCTTTATTGATGATATTTTGGTGTATTCGAAGACCCCAGAGGAGCATGAGGAACATCTACGTCGAGCCTTGCAGTTGTTGGAAGAGCATCGCTTATATGCCAAATTGTTGAAGTGTGATTTTTGGCTCGAGCAGGTAGCTTTTCTTGGTCATACCATTTCACGAGATGGGTTGGCAGTGGATCAGACGAAAGTTGAGGCAGTGACGAATTGGCCCAGTCCGAAGACAGTGACGGAGATACGGAGTTTTCTTGGATTGGCTGGTTATTATCGTCGATTTATTCAAGATTTCGCCAAGATTTCTGCTCCGTTGACTCGCTTGACCAGGAAGAATATTCCTTTTCTTTGGACGGACGAATGTGAGCGCCATTTCCAGATGTTGAAGGAGAAGCTTACTTCGGCTCCAGTTTTGACGTTACCGGATGGGCATGAAGGATTTATGATCTATTCTGATGCTTCTCGAGTCGGTTTGGGATGTGTTTTGATGCAACATGGCAAAGTGATTGCCTATGGCTCGAGACAACTTCGGGAGCACGAGAAGAACTATGCTACGCATGATTTAGAGTTGGCAGCCGTCGTTTTTGCGTTGAAGATGTGGAGACATTATTTGTATGGCGTGACATTTGAAGTGCATTCAGACCATCAGAGTTTACAGTATCTCTTCACGCAGTCTGAGTTGAATATGAGGCAACGAAGGTGGCTTGAGTTGATCAAGGATTTTGATTTCCCCATCAAGTATCATCCCGGGAAAGGCAATGTTGTTGCAGACGCCTTGAGTAGGAAGTCGGAGATTCTTCAGGCCTTAGATAGCCTTTATTTTGTGAGGCATGCCCAGCCAGTGGAGTTGCGATCGGTGGAGAATTGTTTGACACTTACCAGTACAGTGAGCTTTCAGCCTGACATCATTCAGCGTATTAAAGACCAGCAGTTTGAAGATGCGATGTTGAAGCGAATTCGGGATAGCATTGCAGATCGACCAGACTTTCGCTTGGAGGGTGATGTTTTGTATTTCAGGAGTAGGTTATGTGTGCCAGCAGTAGATGCCTTGAAGGAGAGTTTGATGACTGAAGCACACCATGCTCGTTATTCCATGCACCCTGGAAGTACGAAGATGTACCGAGCTCTCAAGGACAGATTCTGGTGGAATAATATGAAGAGAGAAATTGCTGGGTTTGTTGCCAGATGTTTGACTTGCCAAAAGGTGAAAGCTGACCATCAGAGACCGCCAGGTTCCTTACATCCATTGCACATTCCCCAGTGGAAATGGGAGCACATTTCGATGGACTTTGTTTCAGGTCTACCCCTGACGAGCAAGAAGAACAGTGCCATTTGGGTGATCGTGGACAGACTGACGAAGACAGCCCATTTTCTTCCATTCAAGAAAGGCATGACATTTTCCGAGATGGCGAAGAAGTTCGTTGATGAGATTGTTAGACTACATGGTACGCCTGTATCGATTGTGTCAGATCGAGATAGCCGCTTTGTTTCTTCCTTTTGGAGAGCATTTCAGGAAGCCATGGGAACGAAGTTGAGTTTCAGTATGGCGTATCACCCGCAGACTGATGGACAGTCAGAGCGAACTATTCAGACGCTCGAGGACATGTTACGGGCCAGTGTACTGAATTTTGAGAAAGAATGGGATCTGCATCTCTCGTTGTGCAAGTTTGCGTATAACAATAGTTTCCACGAGAGTATTGGTATGGCACCCTATGAAGCTCTGTATGGACGGAAATGTAGAAGTCCTGTTTGCTGGGAAGAAGTTGGAACAAGGAGTTTCCACGGACCGACGATCATTGCTGAGACTACAAAGAAAGTTCAGAAGGTCATTGACAATTTGAAGATTGCTCGATCAAGACAGAAGAGTTATGCAGATACGAGAAGAAGAACGTTGGCATTTCAGGTTGGAGATTGGGTCTTTTTGAAGGTCTCACTGATGAAAGGTACGGTACGATTCGGTCAAAAGGGCAAGTTAGCGCCAAGATATGTGGGTCCATTTGAGATCAAGAGCCGGATTGGCGATCTAGCGTACAGATTGATTCTCCCCGTGGAGTTTTCAGGAGTGCATGACGTTTTTCACGTGTCAATGCTTCGTAAGTATGTTCGAGATCCGGCGCACGTGATTCGATATGATGATATCCAGATGCAACCCAATGCGTCATACGTTGAGCGTCCGCTCCGTATTGTTGGGACTAGAGAACAGCTCTTGCGTACGAGGACTATCCGATGGGTCAAGGTACTCTGGGAACATCATGGACCTGATGAAGCCACGTGGGAATTAGAAGATCAGATGGCACGTCAGTATCCTTACCTTTTTGCTCAGGTACGCGTTCATTCCGAGGACGGAATGATATCTAAGTGGGGGAGGATGTAACACTCCGACCCGAGTTGATCCAGATTAGTGAGTAATGGTGTGTGATTTGAGCGTTAAGAGTGTTTTGGCTTTTGTTTTTATTTGGTTTTGAGTCTTGGAGAGTTCATTTGAGTTGAGTTGACTTGGTCTAGGTAGATCGAGCCCTTTTTCGTAATTTTGGCTTTTGATTGACCTTGTCAGTTTTGCGTCATTCTGACGTCAGCGCGTGTACTTCGTTGAGCTTGTCGTTTTTCGTAACTGTCTTGGATCCGATTGATTACGTTTGCTCTCGTTGGACCGTCATTTGACTCAAACTGATATTTGTGTTAACTGTTTGGACCTAGACGCAAATTGGACTCATGTTTAGTTATAAATATCCCACCTACCCCTTTGTTTCTCCCGATCGTCTCTCAGCTCTCTCTCTCACTCTCTCCAGCCCGTCTCTCTCTCTCGTCAGCTCTCTTTCTCTCTTCTCCATCTCTGTTTCGATTGCTTGAGGGAGGAAGAAAGGAGCTCATTCGTGTGTGTTTCCGGAGGACTGAGCCAAGCAACGAAGTGATTTCCATTCGTAAGGCAAGTATAAGCTCAAGTTGCATGAACACTGATTGATATGGATTTGATTGTTGTATTTTTGTTCTTCATGGTATTTCTCAGTGTTAGACAGCCCTATTGAACTCATTTCACTGTTATCCTGCTGTTTTCAGTCGTTTTGCACACTTTCTGTATGTCTGTAACAATTTCAGGAAAATGACTCCGTGCACTCACGGCTAAGCCGTGAAATGTGCTACGGCTAAGCCGTAAGATGGCTTACGGCTAAGCCGAGACCCAGCCGTAACCCTAACCGTAGAACAGTACAGACTGTTATCTGAAAATAACTGAGAGTTGGCAAATTGCCATTCTTCTACGGCCCAGCCTGATCTAAGCCGTACATTGTCTTACGGCTAAGCCGTGGACCAGGATACGGCTGAGCCGTAGAGAAAAATACGGTTGAGCCGTAAATCCGGATGGATATTTGGGGAACCTCAGCTCAGCCGCAGTGTATAGTACGGCTAAGCCGTAAGATGCCTCGGCTAAGCCGTAAGGTTACCTACGGCTACACCGTGAGACCCTGAGAATTGAATGAAAAGGACTAGGTTTAAGCAAAAGACCGGATATGACTTTCATATTAGAATGTAGCTAACCTGAACCTGCCAATGGAATATTGCATGACATGAATGATCTCATGGGCTGTGAATCATTCATGATTGTTATTCAGTTGTTTAGCACCTCCCCATGGGTGTTAGTTTAAGGGACTTCGGTGCACACTCCAGACACTGCAACACTAGACAATGGTGCATCGGATAACTTAAAACTACATCAACATGCACGGTTAGAAACACTGGATAATTAGTGTAGGATTGGCTTGTAATTGATCCTTGATTCGTATAAGTACTTGATTTGTTTGATTTGTACAGCATATTGATTACGGTTATGCCCTCTTATGTGTTCTGCGCTGGACCTCTCGATTTTGTGGGAAATGCAGCAACCCCAGAGCGAAGCCCGGGCGGGACCATTCTATTATTGTGTTTTACTGTTGCTCCACTGGAGTACTTACATCAGTTATGAGTCAGTACTTGTGATCGATACGCAATGTCAGCACTTCTTGTATTTGCGTAATTGTTTATGTACATTCAGTATCAGTATCAGTTTATGTACATTCAGTATCAGTATCAGTTTATGTACATTCAGTATCAGTATCAGTTTATGTACATTCAGTATCAGTATATGCGATGCACTTCTTATTGTTTGTTCAGCGTGATATGTGAGATCTGTATGTGGTATGTGATATGACATGATTGATTGATTGAGGTGCATCATCTGATTTGATTGTGATTGGTCTTGGCACTACTGAGCCTCAGCCTTAGGATACCCGACGGGGTTAACTTTGGTTTAGTTTATGTGTTTGCCTCTGCAGAGTGTTCTGTCCTGGGACTCCGGACCCCGGGAATTAGAGACCCATGCGTACCCTGGCCCGGTCGCTGGTGTTCTCATTCTGTCCGCTCTCGTAAGGGAGAAAATAGCCAATGTAGTAGCCACTTTGATTGTTAACTGTTTATGATTCAGATAGCATGCTTATTCATTTGCATAATTGCTTAGTATATGAACATGATTTCCATGGATTTTGCATTGTGACTATTACTCATGATTAGACACAATTCGTGTTATCGTCTTGTTGCTTATACTTTGCTAAGTCGTTGTACTTATTAGTTGTCTTTGTGTGTTGCAGGCTCAGATCCCTCTCCCGATCCTGCGTCGGTCGACCCGACTTCAGGAGAGGCTCGCGAGGCCCCCTCCGGCCTAGAGGAGTGGACTTGATCCATCCTCCAGAGTACGGTTTGCATCATTTTGTTCTCCCCATTCTTTGCGTCCGAGTCTATTGAGGGGATTTTTCTGTACTTGTACCGCGGGCTTGAGTGATATCTGTATTTTGATTTTTGATTATTGTAAGCCCGCTATATTGTCATACGTTCTTGTATTTGTTCTTGTTATCAGTTCATGATCTTTTGTAATCTCCTATTGTCGTGTTGGTATGTTGTTATATGCCTTGATACGTACAGCTTCCGCGTACAGTTGTTTGCACGTGTGAATGATCCCTTGTGTGTGTATGCTTGGACGGGGTCTAGGTGTGCATGCACGGGAGTACGTGTGTCATTGGTTAGACTTTCTCTGACCCCCGGTCCCTGGGCTCGGGTTGTGACATTAGTTATGATCATGGTGCTTCTACTTCGAAGATAAAAGGTAATACTTCTTTTGTTAAATGTTTTGCTTTAAATTCATAGGCACCTACTACTCCAAATGCTGTACGCACATATAGTGTTGAAAGTAGTTCAAAGAAGAAAAATGTGTCACATGTTGCGTGCACATCCACTTGTTATCATTATGAAATCAGCGGACGCATTTATCTCCATTGCAAGCATTTGCCCCCATTATAATAAGGTAAGAGATTCACATAAGAACAAGCAATGATAGAAAACCTTTTCTACTGCAATATGACCAGGAAGTTTGATTTGCCCATAGAAGTTGCTCACAATGTGATGAAGCTCAAACTACATAAGTATAGGTGACAGCATAAAAAAAAACCTTGATAACGAAGATTAGGCTCCTGCCTCCAGTGTTGCTGTGAAGATTCAATTGAAGGGGAATTGCAATTGAAAGAGAGCTATTGCTGATCTTGATTGACAGATATGCTGTATGCTGACATTATTATCTTTGTCAATTATGAACAAAAAGGGGGAGAATAAGAAATTCAGGGTGAGATATGAAGATTTGAAAATTTAGAGTTGCTGAGGATACATGATATTTAATTGGTAATTGGCATAGTGCTAATGGTATGGTACAGATTTTTTTTTTCAATTCAATGTATTCAATTTAATTTTAGTTTAATTTTTGGGTAGATTGAATGTATAAGAAGTATTATCCATGAATTGCTAAAGGGGGAGATTCAAAGGATTTTTATATGTTGACTAATTCACTAGTTGGATAAAATTCTAGGTCCATTAACTTATATTTTATATTTCTTTTATTATGGGCTTTGATATGAGTAGGCACTGAAGTGAAGAAATCGAAGAAAGATCGACAAATTAAAGTGCTTTAAATTATTTTTCTACTAGTAACATGGATTAAAAAGGTCATATTTTATAAATCAAGCGTCGCATATAGGTAAACTACCTATTGTTGGAATGCTCATTTCGAATAGATATTCGTAGAGTTTAAGATTGCTTCAATTGAAGATAAAACAACAAATTTATGGATTCAGGAAGTATGCAAAACTTTTTATTGAATTTCATCTGATCAATCGAAAAAACATCCGAACGATCATACTTGAGACAGAAGCTTTATCCGATCGATCCAACCTTTAACCGATCGATCGGGTAATGCACAAAAACCTATCAACTTACGTGAAAACTTTTCTTATTTGTGTCATAGTTGCCTGTTTTGTTCTTTTATGGACTCGAACCCTATAATACTAATTGTGGGTTATAAAAAGGGATTTTCTTTAAACCCTAAGGTATCAATTTCCTTATTCTGACTAGAGATTACTCATTAGAGATTTTCTTCTGCAGGGAATTCATTAGAGAGAACAGTACCAAAACTTTGTCCTAGAGATACTAGTGTTCTACTTTTCTTTGTGAAAGATCATTTGAGGCATCAAGCTTAGCAACTAGAAGGCATTTGGTTGATTTAGATTTGTTGTACTAAGCAGCAGGCGGCCGTGACAGTGCATATCTATGCAAGAAAAATCATGGTCTTTAGGTTGCACGAGAACCAGATAAAATTGTGAGTGTATGTTCTTATACTATGAGATTCATAGTGCTTGATTATTTGTTCAGTTAGAACTCGTGTCTTTTTCTCAAGTTGGGTTTCCACGTAAAAATTGTGTCTTCTTTTGGTGGTTACTTATTTATTTTATTTCTGCAGCATTTTGTGTGTTTGTTTGGCAATCTAGAAAATTACATACTTAAGAGTACCCCCAAATCTTTTACACTAACATGCGAGGAAAATGTTGATAAATAGAAATTGAACCATGAACTCCATAATTGGAACTATGCATAGGGAAAGTTAGGCAACTCAAAACCTTAGGGATGTATTTGATTGCTGTCAAGAAAACTGATATAGTGCTGCAATGAGAATGACATTACAATATGTTATAAAATAGTACTACTAACTCATAACTCAAACCAACCTTCAATAAGCTCAGCATAACTGACAGAGAGTACCACTAGAAAAGAGACGTAATCAGCAATGCGTTCCCAGTAGTACTAATAAAAATAAGTTTATCTAATGCGCTTTTAGCAAAGATGCTGAAATAGGAGAATATATCCTTGTACTAAGCCTTGTAACACGTGCTTTTGAACAGATGAAATTCCGAGAGATGATCAAATGTGGTTCAGACTTTCTTCTATGCGACAAGACTTCGCTGAATGTATCAAAGAATATTAGTTGGTTCATCTCTTGTTTTGATTGATTAAACGACTCGAACCCACAATTTTTATAACCCATTAACTTGTTTCATTGGTTCAAAGAATACCTAGTTGGTTCACAACTTCACATTGCCTGAGTTAGAATCAGTTTTCAGTCCTGAAATATGAGTGTAGTGACACTCACCTTTTGAAACCAAAACCAGCTTTAGAAGAGAGGAAACTTACTTGAACACAGAGATAAGCCAAAGCCAAGAATTGTTTGGCCAAGAAATGGTGATGCAGACTACAGCTACAACCCATACAGCAGCAGTGATGGCGATGCATGTCTTTGAAATCTTCTGGCTACCACGCTGAAAGAAACGCATACAGAATAAAGATATGCAGGTTCTGCTTTATTATCCAACAGACACTCATCAGCACAAGGAGAAAGAGGGCAATGAGTGATAAAAACTCCCTTACTTCATAGATGAGAATTTGGATTGTAGCTATTGCCGATATTAGATTACAATGTATAGAGAAAGCAACATCATTTGCAGCTACCGGAATCAGCTGGCATAGAAATCATCAATAAGGCAATTGACAGAAACAGGAATTACTTCACAAAAGTCAAACTCATCTTCTACAAAAATTTAAGCTAGCAATACAGCATATGTACAAGTGGAGCATTGATTTGATGCTTGTGAGAATTGAAAGCGAAAACTATTTTAGATTCTTTGAATATAGAAACACATGATACAGCTCTATTATATTCTATTAAAGATGCATAATCTATGGACTCCCCATTTATCTGGTGGGATCGGAACGGCTTCATGAACATGCAGGTGGCACACTTTTTGGGTAGAGCAAGGAGTTGTTGCTTAGCTCAAAGCAGAGGGTCAAGAATAAGAGGGAAAAAAAATATATCTCATTCAATCTCTTTCCAACAATTCACCATTCCGTAGGCATGGTGAAATGATTATGATAACC
This sequence comes from Sextonia rubra, assembly GCA_037013555.1. Classification (NCBI taxonomy): domain Eukaryota; kingdom Viridiplantae; phylum Streptophyta; class Magnoliopsida; order Laurales; family Lauraceae; genus Sextonia; species Sextonia rubra. The sequence goes on from JASUAD010000010.1 coordinate 9,083,407, forward strand.
TAATCACATCATAATTTTGATATATTTCAATCATAATCTAAAATAGACTCATCTTTATCATAAATATTCCCTACTTTGATTAATAAGACATTCCTTCGAAACAGTCAATCAACTTGCAATTTGGCCTACTTCCAAATGATAAGTTGGTAACTTCACTAATAAAGTGAATTGAGGTGAATCATTTAGTGAGAAGGTAGTGTTTTTTTTATATTTTTTTTAATAAAGAATATGGTTTTTTGTCATTATGTGGCTTTTTGTAAAGATTAGAGGTGTTTGTTGAAATATGAACCTGTTTTAATGAACTCCTTTTTTTTAATATTGTTGCTCAAGATGATTCTTCACCTCACTTCACTATTAAAGTAATTTTACCAAACAGATGACCCCGTTGTATACTAAACCCGTTCTAATTTCTTTTTTAAATTCTCAACTTTAATTCTCAGATTACTATGAGATAGAATACGAAGACTGTTCTTCCAACTTTAGCAACGTCATAATCACCACCTCCTACATCACACATTCACAGGAATACTACAATTCCCACAGCAATTGATGAAGTAGGAAAAAGGGAAAAGAGAAAAGGACTCACTGCTCCATATCCATACTTCTCACGATATTGCCTCTGAATAACGGGGCTAAAGAACAGAGCAGCATTGTATATGAGATAAGACTAGTGCTTTGTCCAATTCAGCGCCATGAAGTCAAAATTCAATCCCACCACACTTCAAAAACAGAAGTCCAGAGATCAAAATCCATGGAATGCACACACACACATATTTGCGCAGGAGCTAGCATATGACTTGGATCCAATAGATTATGTTATTGATCAGGTCCTTGTATATTTGGATCGATTTGATCGATCACAAGGTCTTATCATCCATCCTAATCCAAGCCCAATTAAGAGCAATAACTCAAACCAAAGATTAGACAACCAAGACGGGTCCAAAACAAATTCTGAAAAACTATAAGTTAATTGTGGGGGTCAAAAAGTACTATCATGACTTGATTGGATCACCCCATCATGTCCGTTCAGGTCCATATCCTGCTACAATCCACAAATAGTGGGCTACTGGACATGTTGGTTGACCCAGTTGAAATTGACTCAAAACACGCCCAAATCTGTTGGCGTAGGACCCAGATTAGTCGTCCACGCTTGGTAAATCGTGTCAATAATATAGGATTTATGTCTTACATTTTGACATCAGCACTGCATCAACATCCATACGGTCAACAACCAATTTGACCTCGATTGAGGTCAAACATTATTTTTGTGATATCTTGATCATTAATGGATTTATATCTTAGATTCCAAATTTACCTGATTGGTTTCTTGGCTTAACCAATGACCAGGTTTAGGGTCTTTGTGGGGGTGGTATGGGCTAAGCAAGATTTATTATAGACCAAAAAAATTGAGATTATGAAGAATAACTCAAAACTGTGTGTTGAGTGTTGTAGATTTCCGAACCACATGTTCCCAAGTGAGGAAAGCCGAGTTTCTTTTTTTTTTTTTTTTTATAGATTATAGGTGGTGGTGTTGCGCACAACAAATAAGGTTGCCTGTCCATTATTTGCAAGCAGTCGGATCCACAGCTCCCAAAATTCGGTATGTCCAAATTGTGCAACTTGCATCTTAATGATGTTTCCAAGATATTCCGAAAATATAGGAAGCCAAGTTCATCCACAAGGATTACTAATATTTGTTTTATTACTTCTCTACTTGGTTTTAGTTGTTTCTGATTGAATTGAAGATGAACGGTTGAATTTGCTATCTAGACAAGCAAAACCTGCTGTTTCTTCAGAATTTATGTGTTCGATCGAAAATCAATTGACTGCGTCATGTATTGAGATACAGAAGGATCAAAATTCGACCCCACCTCACTTCGAAAAAACAGGACCATAAAACAGTTGAGTCACAAGATTCAGCCACAGCACAATTCAAAAAGCAAAACCCAGAAATCAAAATCTGTGAGAAATGACAGAAGATGGGAATGCAAGATGGAAATATTTGGTGGAAAGACGAGGAGAATGATTGGAAAGGGTCACCTTTTCCTTGTGTAATTGAGGAGGAGCTGAGGGTAGAAGCCAAAACTTGAACAGAAGAAAGCCAACCAACCCACAACCCGGCAAGTGATTTCGAGGGTGATCGAATTCCATGTTGCCATTTACAAGCGATTTTTCTCTGCTTTGTTTCAGAGAGAATTCTGTCCTCTCTCCTTCATTGCTAGGAGAGTAAACAGATTATATTTAACTTGGAAAGCTAACGCCGAGAGCATCCAGGAATAGACAAATGAGGCAGTAGGTACAGCAGCACTGCCAAGCAAAGCAGTGGGAGGTGGTAGGCCTTCCTAATAAACCGCAGTGTTCTTAAATTTTATCTAAATAGAAGTTGGTCCCCAGTAAAATTGATGATTTGATTAAAAATAAAGTGCACCTGCATTTTGACTATTTTGACTCCAGATTTTGTTGGTTGAAGATTGCTATGAAAGGTTTGGATAGGTGCCACAAGTCTGTGAAAATGCTTAGGATCCACTTCACGCGAAAGATGAAATCACATATTCACTAGGAAGTAAGAAGAAATTTACTAGAAATTTCTCCCACACAAATCACTCCCTATTGCCCATAGGCTTAAAGATAAATTGATGAGTAAGTTAATGGGTGAAAGTTTGAATCTCAATAGTAGACATTGTGAAGAAGGAGACTATATTATCATGCGTATCTTTCTCATTTCCCCAAATATGACCTCTGCACACATGACGGTTGTGGGGAGAAATTAAAAGGCTTTAATGTCTTTTCCCTCTACACTCATCTAGAAGCAAAAACAGAAGACATCAATAGTGAGGGGCGTTTGCATTTAGTGTGGGCCATCATCATGATAGTGGGCCTAACACACTAAGCCTAACAGACAACAAATATGTTGCCAAGATGACTCCGTATTATTAGCAGTGCCATAATGATCAACTCTAATTTCAAACCAAGACACTCAAAATTTGTTTTCTAAACACCCCAATGAGGGGGCCACCCTATGCAGTAAACTTTTGAGGAATCTAGAAGACTTTAGGAGAACTTTCTATGCTTTCGGGGCCCACTTACGTGATTGGCGACCTGCATGATTCTATTCCCAACGGTACATGACAAATAGAAAATAAAGGAAAACCATCAAAGCTGATTGGGTGGACCACTAATCAATTTTTGTTTGGGTCTTATGGCAAATTCTCGGGCACATTATTTAGAAGCACCAAACGTTTTGTTTTTTTTTTTTTTCTTTAACTTATTTAAAGCATGCGTCGTTTAGATTCCACAGCCAAATGATAGAAAATTGCGGGGGGCTGGTGGAAAATAGGCCCCATCTAACTCTGCATTAAAATTTTCTTTTTATTTTTTTTTCTTAATTATGGCCGGCTCAACTGCCTTTGTTTCATTTTGTCGGCCACACCAATTTCAATCACGGGTACGATCTTCATAGACCGGGCCAGCCCAGCCCAGTTTGGGATTAGCGGTTGGAACTCGAACACAACACCTAATGTGAACACAACTAAATCCATTGAGCTACAATTTGGGATATTATAAAAGAAAATCCTTTGTTTTTTTTTTGTAAAATGTAAATTTGGGCAGGTCTCAAGCTTATCTTCCTCAGGTAGGCCAGGCTCGGGCCAGCTAGTTGTCGGCCGAGCCAGGCTCGGGACTAGACCTTTTAAGTTGGGCTGGGCCCGGACATTACTTTGCTTGGCTCAACCTAGCCAATAAACACCTATAATCACACATGGCTTTTATCAAGAAGAAGGTTTCTACAACTACAGGAAAAGAGGAGGATGTATATCCAAGAAAGAGCCCACCTGATGACCCATCTGACTAGACCACACAATGGCATTCCTGATCGTGTTGATCTATGGAAAATTTTTAAATTTCAACAGTTGATGAGCGAATGTCAAGTTGAAAATGTCAGATGTTAAGGTAGTCGTATGGTCAAAACCCCTTGACCTTTTTTTTTTTTTTGGATCAATTGTTGGAAGGTCATTGGCTTAAGATTCCCCTGAATTGTCCAATAGGAGTGCAAGACCTCCTGGGTTGATTTTACTTTTGCATCTCTTTGGATATATATACATTAACTTTATCCAATCTCTTTGTCATGCACACCCATATGCACCTCATAGTGGGACAACTTGATAGTCCATCTTAATGAGCCACACTTAAGAGACCCTATTGATAGTCATTGAACCCCTAAATTTGCATCCATTCAAATGGATTCAACTGCTCGATCAACTGTGCACCTATTTTTTAATGGTGAAATATTGTAAGCCATTAATCGAGAGGTTCGGATGATCCCTCAATATTGTACACCACTAAATCCCATGCAAATCGTCTGATCACTATTGCCTGGACAATCCCTAGCGATCTATGTGTAACACTCACCCAGATGACCATGGATTAATTTCTAGGTCTTTCCCTCCTTGCATGTGCGAGTCTCCTCTCTTCCCATGCGCGAGTCTAATTTCCTCCTTGTGTGTGCAGGTGTCCTCTCCTTACATGTGTGAGTGCATGTGCTCCCTCTCCACCTTCATTGGTATCTTCTTTTTACAAGTGCAAGTGCTCTCATGGATCCCAACCTCCTTAGCTGAAAAAAAAACAAAGACCTACAGGTTTTTAAGTAACAATAAAAGGTTCATACACTTACAAGACCCAAAATGGATACATATTGATAATAAAGAAACATGGGCTAATTTAACCAGCTCTTTTCAATCTTAATAAAGATACAGTTTAGCCCTTTTCACTCTTAATAAAGATACATTTAAGCTGATCATACAACACCTCATACATTTTAACAAGCCTATACTGTTATGCAACCCTATACTGTTATTATGCTACTGACCAGTTTTTGAAGTTGAAAACTGTGATATTTCAGCTGCTTTATTGTTATTTTTAAATCATGATTACACATCTAACCATGAGAGCTAACCCCAGCCTTGTTGGCTTGCCATACCAAATTAAATAAGAACTTGTAGTCTTCAGTTTCTTTGTTTGTTTGTTTTTTTTTTTTTTTTTAACCAAGTTGAGGGGCTGGGACCCGTATACAAACATCACGACATCAACACTAACTCACACATGTGAGGTAATAGACACTTGCACATATGAGGAACACACAACTAACACATGTGGAATGATGGGACTGCACGCATGTGAGGGACACACAAATAACGCACATATGCGAGGTAATGGGCACTTGCATGTGTGAAAAAATACAACAAAAGCCACACAAGTTAAGTGATAAAACTCACATATGCATAGAGAGAGGAGGTGACAATTGAACCTAAGACTATTGAGGGGTGGGCTCCACTCAATGGGGAATATCAAAAAGTATTTCTGCTACTTCTACTATAATCCAAAAGAGTAGGCTCTATCCAATGGTTAGCTAAATAAACTTAACATGATATCAAAGCTCTAGGTCATAGATTTGAGTCGTGGGAGCACAATTGTGAGAGGGAGATTGTTGGGTAGAGGCATGCCTTTCCCTACAACCACTGAAAAACAGCTCCTGGGTACGATGTTGAATGCCGTATGCCTTAAAACATTGAGTTGTGCCTCCACCATCACCTATTGATTTTGGTAAGAATGGTAGCTCAGTACATAAGATCCTACAATATGGTATCATAGCAAACCGGTCTTAAGTGCAAATCCGAAGAGAAACACCTCAGTTGGATAAAATTGAAGGATTAAAGGTAAAGATCCAAAAGGGCTAACAGTGTCTCTTGCTTGGGATGAAGTAACTACCCAGCTATTAATTTAGTAAATCAAATTCTATAAAAGTTAATAACAGAATGGACATGCTGTATTATTATTTTTGGAATGCCGCTCAACATGAGCTGAATCTATATTCCACAGCTTTTACAATAACAAATAAAGTTTTTGAATGCATGTGTCAAATAATAGAATGACATTGAGACTCTCACTACAATACACAAACAATATGGGCAGGCCTATCAAGTTGGGAGATTCACCAGGGGACTTCATTAGTGGCGCTATAATTTCTGTGCCAGCTTTTGAGTGATTCTCCACCCTTTTGGAAGGATATAACAGATAATGCTGGAAAATGAAAAGAATGCCGAAAATGTCGAAAAAAACCACTTCCTGCACAAGTGTTCCCATCTCAGACCCAAGAGAATAACAAGCTGACAATATACATAAATTAATCAGTACACAACTTTCTTTCAATGTTTCGGAGCACACCCCAAAGTGGGGACCCACTTGATCACCCATCTGAATAAACCACACATACGGGACTGTCGAAATATCTCTAATCCTATTTTTCGATAGCCATAAGAATGGACTGCGAGGGTCAAAATTCTTTTTAAAGGGTGAAACCTTGTGGGCTGTTGATTAAGGGGGAGGCCCCAAAATTGGTACGGTAGTAGGACCAACTAGATCTTTAGATTTCCCCAACCCCTTCCCCTGTTGGGGCCCTAAGTGGGCCAGACAACAAGGGGATAAGCCCCCTATATATCCGCAGGGCTTATCTAGTAACACCTTGCTGTGGAGCCTTAAGACACCTCGGTGAGCCCCCTATGTTAGTTTGAAATACCTGCCATATATAGTGATGTCCCCTTTCATCCCTAATTAACTGGTTAATGGCATAATTCAAATTAACTGATGAAAACAAAGATGCTTAAAAATAATCACTATCTTAGTTCGACAATCCTCGAATTCGTAAGACAAAGCCAAACGATGTCTCGACCTTGAGCATAATAGCATTGAAAACTATTAGAAATGGTCCATGATACTGTTCAGACAATTTTGGACCATTTAGAACCCATCAAAAGCAATCCGATCTGAGACTCCATGAGTGGAAGCTTTTGGGGTAGGGATAGGCATAGGTACCCTTACCCCTACGTCCCAAAATAAACCTAGGTGCCACCACAGTGGTGCCCATGTGGGTATTTAACACTAATCCGAGACATTCCAAGTGAAAGGTGAAGGAGAAGGAAGAAAATATTTGGAGAACTGAAATCTTATTTTCTCATTCGCTAAACTCATTACATGGCAGTATCTCCGATAGATACAGACCGGAAGTGATAAGTTAAGGATCTTCAACTAATCCAAGGCTCAACTGAAATGGCATGACTCCAGTCAGTTACAACTGCACAGCTGTGCGCTAACTGTTTTAACTACCAGTCAGCTGATAGCTGACTGTGTCTTAATTAATTTGTCAACAGCCCCCCTCAAGCTAATGGGGCTGGATGCCACTTTCAGCTTAGGACGAAGGCATTGGAAACGTCTTCGATGCAGCCCTTTTGTGAAGATGTCAGCCACCTGATCTGTTAAACTGACATAGTGGACTTGGAGATCTTTAGACAAAACTTTTTCGTGAGTAAAGTGAGAGTCCACTTCTATGTGTTTTGTGCGAGCGTGGAACACAGGGTTGGATGCTAATGATATGGCAGAGATATTGTCACACCAGAGTTGTGGACATTTGAATAGAGAGGCATGTAGATCTTTCAATAGCATCCGAACGCAGCACATTTCAGCTGTCGTGTGAGCCAATGATCTGTACTCAGCTTAAGTTGAAGATCTAGCCATAGTGTGTTGTTTCTTAGAGCTCCACGAAACAGGACAACCTCCAAGAAAAATGCAGAATCCTGAAGTAGATCTTCCGTCTGAAGGAACCCCAGCCCAAATACCCTGTAAGCCGAACGGGGCCTTTCTGAAAAGAAATCCCAAAATTCAGTGTGCCTTTGAGGTATCGCAGAACACGTTTAAGAGCTGTCAAGTCAGCTGTCGTGGGCTGATGCATCTATTGATATAGTTGATTCACAACAAAAGTTAGATCAGGTCCGGTAAGAGTAAGGTATTGAAGAGCCCCTGTTATGCTCTAATAATGTGAGGGTTCAGCAGGAGCTTAAGATGGTAATAGTGTTGGGTTTATGTCTTGCATTCCAGTTTAGCCGATGAGTCCACTGGGTTAGCCAGGGACTGATTTAAGGTCAAGGGTATTTTGGTAATTGTACCGAGGCTTTTTTGGTGGCCAAGAAAGTGAAGACTATATATGTGTTTAGTTTGTAATCTTAGATATTGCGCTGAAGAAAGGTGAGAGCTATCTTGCCCGTGGTACTTCCACACCACGTAGATAAGACGATGTGAGAGAACGAGAGTCTCTGTATGCTTTACTTGTGATAGTGAAGATGATCGTCTCTGTGCCCGTGGATATAGCCCTATTTGGGTGAACTACGTAAATCTCGTGTCTCTTCTTATGTGATTGTTCTTTGTTGATCTTGGATTGATGTATGTGCACAGCGGGTGATATCAAAATCACAACAAATAGTTTATGAGTTGGAACTCTGTGAGATGACGGAGAGCCACATGGTTTAACATCAAGCATTTATGCTCGAATCGGAAGATCATGAGCATATTTAACTGGAGAGCAAAAGAGTCCAGTACTATGACGATGCACTTCAATGCCTAGAAAGTGATGAAGTCTCCCCAGATTTTTCATTTCAAAAACTGCACTCAACTGAGATACGAGAAATGAAACGTACTTGGGGTCATTGCCAGTAATCACAACATCATCCATATAAAGAAGCGGAATGGTAACCGAACCTTTGTAAAATCTCACAAAAAGTGAGGAATCTGTATGGGTTCTATTGCAGCCAAATCCCAACAAAATAGCCAGAAAACCTGTCAAACCAGGCCCAGGCCCTTGGTGCCTGCTTGGGACCATAACGAGATTTATGTAGTTTGCATACATGATTTGGGAAGCATTCATCAACAAATCCTTGAGGTCGGTTCATGTATATATTCTCTTGGAGAATTCCATGGAGAAAAGCATAGGTGGCATCTAGCTGATGAAGTTGCCATTGATAATGCACTTCTAAAGCAAGCACAACTCTAATGGTGGGGTGTTTTAACTACTAGACCGAATGTATCACTGTAGTCTATGCCATAAGATTGATGAAATCCTTTGCTACTGTCACAACCTGAGCCCAGAAATCGGGGGTTAGAGAAAACCTAACCAGTGACACACGTACTCCCGTGCATGTACACCTAGACCTCGCCCAAATGTACACACACAAGAGATCAATCACACGTGCAAACAAGTGTACGCGGAAGCTGTACGTATTAAGGCATGCCACAAGATAACAAGAGACATAATGGATTATAAAAACAGTAAACTGATTACAAGGATGTACAACAAAATAGAGGGCTAGTCCACAAAAAGCAAAATACAAATCTCAACCAAACCCCAATACAATTTACAGAAAAATCCCCCAAGTAAGCTCAGACACAAATGAATGGGGAGAACAAAATGATGCAAACCGCGTTCTAAAGAATGGATCAAGTCCACTCCTCTAGGCCGGAGGGGGCCTCACGAGCCTCTCCTGAAGTCGGGTCAACCGACGCAGGATCGGAAGAGGGATTTGAGCCTGCAACACCAAGAACAACTCATAAGTACAACGACTTAGCAAAATATAAGCCACAAGAAGATAACACGAATTGTATCTACTAATGAGCAAAATAGTAATGCAAGATCCATCGTAAGCATATTCGTATACTAGGCAAAGCGTGCATAGGAATAAGTATGCTATCAGAATCATAAACAGATAACAGTCAAAGTGGCTACTATATTTGCCATATTATCCCTTTCGAGAGCGGTCGGAATGAGAACACCATCGTCCGGGCCAGGGTACGCATGGGTCTCTAATTCCCGGGGTTCGGAATCCCAGGATAAAAGCACTCTGCAGAGGCAACACACAAACTAAGGCAAAGTCAACCCCGTCGAGTATGCTAAGGCTGAGGCTAAGTAGTGCCATATAGACAATCTCAATCAATTCAGATGATGCACATCAATCAATATCACATACAGATCTCATATATTACAACTATCATAGTAAACGAATCATCGGAAGTGCATCACAAACTGAAATGTAATACGAATGCGAATACAAATAAACCAATATGAAAATGACTCCACAGAAGCAATGACAGTACATAGTAGTGGAATGTGCCTGCCCGGGCTCCGCTCTGGGGATGCTGCATTTCCCACAGAATCGAGAGGTCCAGCGCAGAACATAGAAGATGGCAAAATCGAAAACAATATGCTGTGCAAATCAGATTTACTTTGACGAATCAAGGTCAATTACGAGCCAATCCTAACCTAGTTACCTAGTGTTTCTAACCATGCATGCTGATGTAGTTTTAATGTATTCGATACACAGTTATTCCATCGAGGAGTGTTGCATCTTAACATGAAAGTGTACAAAAGTCCCTTAAACCAACACCCATGGGAAGGTACTAAACAACTGGATAACATACATTAATGAGACGCAGCCCTCGCGATCATTCATGTCATTCAGACATTCCATTGGACATGTTCAGGTTATCTACATTCTAACATGAGAGTCATATCAGGTATCTTCCTTAATCCTACTCTTTGTAGTCATTTCTCAGGGGTCGTACGGTGTAGCCGTAGGTAAACATACGGCTTAGTCGTAGCCATCTTACAGCGTAGCCGTAAGTTGCACTGCGGCGGAGCCGAGGTTCTCCAAACTATTCATCCGCATTTACGGCTCAACCGTAATTTGCTCTACGGCGCAGCCGTATCTTGCCCTACGGCTTAGCCGTAGTACCACGTACGGCTTAGATCAGGCTGGGCCGTAGAAGAGTAGCAAATCGCCAACTCTCAATTATTTTAGATGTCACCCTATATTGATCTACGGTTAGGGTCACGGCTGGGTCTCGGCTTAACCGTATGACATTTCACGGCTCAGCCGTGGCATAGTTCACGGTTTAGCCGTGAGTGCGCTGAGTCAATTTCCTGAAACAGTTATAAAAATAGAAATAGCTAACTCCCGACTGAAAACAGAAAGATAAGAACACAACTGACTCAATAGGGCTGTCTAACTATGATTCATACAAGAAGAGTAAAATAGACACACAATTAAAGCAATACCAATAAGTGTTCAAACTACTTGTGCTTATACTTGCCTCACAACGGAAATCCACACACTCACAGTCGTTGCCTTGGCTCAATCCGCTGGAAACACACACAAAACTGACAGGCACTACTCCCTTCTTCCTCACGAGACAGAAACGAAAGAAGGAAAAAGAAAGAGAGCTGAACGAGAGAGGGAGAGATCGTTGCAGAATGAGAGAAATGAGAGAGAACGAGGTAGGTAGGATATTATAAGCCAAAGATGAGTCGAAATTACAAGCAAGTCCAACTAGTTACACAAATTTCAGTTCAAGTCAATTGACGATCCAACGAGAGCAAACGAAGTCATTTGGATCTAAGATAGTTACAAGGATCGACAAGCTCAACGAAATACGTGCAGTGACATTAAAATGAAGCAAAACTGACATGGCCCAACAAAAGCAAAAATTACGAAAAAGGGCTCGAACTACCTAAATCAGGTCAAACTCAACCAAACTACCTATCCATTACTCAAAACCACTCAAGACCAAAGAAAAACAAAACCAAGACATACTTAACAACAAAATCATACGCAATTAACCACTAATTCGGATTAAGTTGGGTCGGAGTGTTACATCCTCCCTCACTTAAGAATCATACTGTCCTCGGAATGAACGCGTACCTGAGCGAAAAGATAAGGATACTGACGCGCCATCTATGCCTCCAATTTCCACGTGGCTTCATCAGGTCCATGATGTTCCCAGAGTACCTTGACCCATTGTATAGTTCTCATACGCAAGATCTGTTCTCTAGTCCCTACAATACGGAGTGGATGCTCAACGTATGACGCATTCGGCTGTATCTGTATATCATCGTAGTGAATCACATGCGTCGGGTCTCTAACATACTTGTGAAGCATTGATACATAAAAGACATCATGTACTCCAGAAAACTCCACCGGAAGAACTAACCTGTACGCCAAGTCTCCAATCCGACTCTTAATCTCAAATGGACCCACATACCTTGGCGCTAACTTGCCTTTTTGACCGAAATGTATCGTTCCCTTCATCGGTGAGATCTTAAAAAATACCCAATCGCCTACCTGGAACTCTAGAGCTTTTCTTCTCGTATCTGCATGGCTCTTCTGTCTCGATCGGGCAATCTTCAAATTATTAATAACCTTCTGGACTTTCTTTGTCGTCTCAACAATGATCGTCGGTCCGTGGAAACTCCTGGTTCCAACTTCTTCCCAACAAACTGGGCTTCTACATTTACGTCCATATAAAGCCTCATACGGTGCCATGCCAATACTCTCGTGGAAGCTGTTATTATATGCGAACTCACACAACGAGAGATGTAGATCCCACTCTTTCTCAAAATCGAGTACACTGGCTTGCAACATATCTTCAAGCGTCTGAATGGTTCGTTCTGACTGTCCGTCAGTCTGCGGGTGATATGCCGTACTGAAGCTCAACTTCGTTCCCATGGCCTCTTGAAATGCTTTCCAAAAAGAGGAAACAAAATGGCTATCTCGATCAGACACAATCGACACAGGCGTACCATGCAATCTGACAATCTCATCAACGAACTTCTTCGCCATGTTGGAAAATGTCATGCCTTTCTTGAATGGGAGAAAATGGGCTGTCTTCGTCAATCGGTTTACGATCACCCAAATGGCGTTATTTTTTTTGCTCGCCAAAGGTAAACCTGATACAAAATCCATCGTAATGTGCTCCCATTTCCACTGGGGGATATGCAAAGGATGCAAGGAGCCTGGCGGTCTCTGATGGTCAGCTTTCACCTTCTGGCAAGTCAGACATCTAGCGACAAACCCGGCAATTTCCCTTTTCATATTATTCCACCAAAATCTGTCCTTGAGAGCTCGGTACATCTTCGTACTTCCCGGGTGCATCGAATAACGGGCATAGTGTGCTTTTGTCATCAAGCTCTCCTTCAAATCATCTACTGCTGGCACACATAACCGGTTCCGGAAATACAGAACATCACCTTCCAAGCGAAAGTCTGGTCGTTCCGACACATTCTCTCGAATTCACCTCAACATCACATCTTCAAACTGCTGGTCTTTAATGCGCTGAATGATGTCAGGCTGAGAACTCACTGTACTAGCAAGTGTCAAACAGTCCTCCACCACTCTCACTTCAACTGGCTGATCATGCCTCACAAAATAAAGGCTATCCAAAGCCTGGAGAATCTCTGACTTCCTACTCAAAGCATCTGCAACAACGTTGCCTTTTCTTGGATGATGTTTAATGAGAAAGTCATAGTCTTTAATCAACTCAAGCCACCTACACTGCCTCATGTTTAACTGGGGCTGCGTGAAAAGATACTGTAAACTGTGATGATCTGAGGGCACGTCAAATTTCACGCCATACAAATAATGTCTCCATAGTTTCAAGGCAAAAACGGTGGCTGCTAACTCTAAATCATGCGTGGCATAATTATTCTCATGCTCCCTGAGTTGCCTCGAGCCATAGGCAATCACTTTGCCATGTTGCATCAGAACACATCCCAAACCGACTCAAGAAGCATCGGAGTAGATCACAAAGCCTTCACTCCCATCCGGTAATGTCAAGACTGGAGCTGAAGTAAGCTTCTCCTTCAACATACAGAAATGGTGCTTGCACTCATCCGTCCAAAGGAAAGGAACATTCTTCCTGATCAATTTAGTCAACGGGGCTGAAATCTTGGCGAAATCTTGAATAAATCGACGATAGTATCCCGCAAGTCCAAGAAAACTTCGTACCTCTATCACAGTTCTCGGGCTGGGCCAATTCACCACTGCCTCAACTTTCATCTGATCGACGCCAACCCGTCTCGTGAAATGGTATGACCAAGGAATGCTACCTGCTCGAGCCAAAAATCACACTTCGACAATTTGGCATATAAGCGATGTTCTCTCAACAATTGCAAGGCTCGATGTAGATGTTCTACATGCTCCTCTAGGGTCTTCGAATACACCAGAATATCATCAATAAAGACCACCACAAACCGATCCAAGAAAGGAGCAAAGATCCTATTCATCAAGGTCATAAAAGCGGCAGGCACATTGGTTAATCCAAATGGCATCACGAGGAATTCAAAATGTCCATACCGTGTCCTGAAGGTAGTTTTAGCGATTTCTTCTTCCTTCACTCGAAGCTGATGATACCTCGATCTCAAATCAATCTTCGAAAAGCAGGCGGCACCTTGGAGTTGGTCAAACAACCCATCAATACGCGGCAGGGGATACTTATTCTTGATAGTGACTTTATTCAACTGCAGGTAGTCAATGCACATCCGCAATGTACCGTCCTTCTTCTTCACAAACAGCACTGGAGCTCCCCACAGTGACACACTCGGCTGTATGAAACCCTTCTCCAACAGATCTTGCAATTGCGTCTTCAATTCGAGTAGTTCAGTAGGGGCCATTCGGTAAGGAGCGAGACTAATGGGTGCTGTACCAGGCACTAGGTTAATCACGAATTCCACGTTTCTGACAGGGGGTAACTCAGTTACTTCCTCCGGAAACACATCCGGGAACTCACGCACCACCGGAATCTCGCCCAACTACTTCACCTCCTTTCTCTCCGAGACAAAAGCAAGAAAACCTTCGCAACCTCTGCGTATTAATCGATCTGCCTTGCATGCGGAGATGACACGCCTCGGGCATCTCTGTTGATTGCCCTCAAAATGAAACCCCTTCTCGAAATCGAAGTAGATCGTCCTGTTGTAACAGTTAACACAGGCACGATACCGCGCTAGCCAGTCCATTCCAAGGATCACATCAAAATCTAACATAAACAACAAGATCAAATCAACTGGCAGCTGACGACCTTCAATCAACACGTCGCACTGAGGGTAGTATACACTACACTCCACTCTCTTGCCCACAGGAGTGGACACCACCAACAAGTATGGTAGCGGCTGAGGGGGTTGCGGTAACTGTTCCGCAAAACGAGGTGCAACATACGAATGCATAGACTCCGAATCAAATAATGCAAATGCTTCAGCTTGGGCAATAAGAACTTTACCTTCCACCACGTTCGCATCTTCTGCACTCTCATGGGAAGCTGCATACACACGAGAAGTCTGACTTTGCGGTTTCTGGCATTGGCGAGACGGCTGGGGGCTATTCGAAGTTGCAAAACTCATAGACCTGGATGACTGGGATGTCCTGGCTTTCGGGCACTGAGCTATCTTATGCTCCATGGATCCACAGCTTAAACAAGCACCTGACTTCTTCCAACACTTATCCGTCGGATGTCCCTGTCCACGAAACTCACATCTGCTCCCAGAGAAACTAGAAGTTCCTTGCTTCCCTTTCCATCTCTTCTGAATCTGTCCCTTGGACCACACCGGTGCACTTCTCTTGAGGTCCATAGCTCTCTCTGCTAGGTGGTTAGCTTCAGTAGCATACGCTCTATCGACCGCATCGTCAAAAGTAGCTAGTCTCTGGAAGGCCGTCACATAATTAGCGTAACGAGGATGCAGACCAGTAATGAAGCGATTCACCTTCTTCTCCTCAGTATTGATCATGTCCTCAGCAAAATGGGACAGCTGGATGAATCGGTGAATGTACTCTGCGACGGGCAACTGCTACTGCTGCAAGGCCAGAAATTCAACCTCCTTCACTCGCCGGACATGGGCAGGGATGAACTTCCTCCTGAACTGCTTCTGAAATGTCTCCCACACCGTTGCACTAGGCATGGTCATATAGGTCTCACTGACACTCTTCCACCAAGTCTTTGCCACCTCCCTAAACATCGATGCCGTGAGCATAACCTTCTGCCTATTATTACAGACAATGGTAGTAAAGAGATCCCCGGTGTGCTCTAGCCACTGATCAGCCTTCAATGCATCCTCGTTGCCGTAGAATTCGGTGGCTCCACGTTTCCTGAATTTTTTGTACAACGCATTCGGGTCACTCTCCTTAGGCTGAACGACCACTTGCTGTTCTACGTATGGCTGAACTGATGCTTAGCTCTGTCGGTCTACCAAAGAAACGACCTGTGCTTGCAAGAAATGGATCGCTTGCAACATTGTTACGAAACACTCATCAAGATTCGCTGGTTGTGGAGCAGCTGACCCACTCTCATTATCACCCTGGTTGTTGTTGTGTGTACCAGATTCGGATGCCATAGCCTGCAAAACACAAGAGTCAATCTGCTATCACACTAGATGACTCACACAGACCCAAAAGAAACAAGGACCAAAGACAACAGTCAAAGACTTGACTACGTAATCTCACCACGTCCTGTATGCCTACATGCTTAAGAACTAAGATAGAGACAATGCTCTAATACAATACAATAAGTATGTCACAACCCGAGCCCAGAAATCGGGGGTTAGAGAAAACCTAACCAGTGACACACGTACTCCCATGCATGTACACCTAGACTTCGCCCAAATGTACACACACAAGGGATCAATCACACGTGCAAACAAGTGTACGCGGAAGCTGTACGTATCAAGGCATACCACAAGATAACAAGAGACATAATGGATTGCCAAAACAATAAACTGATTACAAGGATGTACAACAAAATAGAGGGCTAGTCCACAAAAAGCAAAATACAAATCTCAACCAAACCCCAGTACAATTTACAGAAAAATCCCCCTAGTAAGCTCAGACACAAATGAATGGGGAGAACAAAATGATGCAAACCGTGCTCTAAAGAATGGATCAAGTCCACTCCTCTAGGCCGGAGGGGGCCTCACGAGCCTCTCCTGAAGTCGGGTCAACCGACGCAGGATCGGAAGAGGAATTTGAGCCTGTAACACCAAGAACAACTCATAAGTACAACAACTTAGCAAAATATAAGCCACAAGAAGATAACATGAATTGTATCTACTAATGAGCAAAATAGTAATGCAAGATCGATCGTAAGCATGTTCGTATACTATGCAAAGCGTGCATAAGAATAAGTATGCTATCAGAATCATAAACAGATAACGGTCAAAGTGGCTACTACATTTGCCATATTCTCCCTTTCGAGAGCGGTCGGAATGAGAACACCATCGTCCGGGCCAGGGTACGCATGGGTCTCTAATTCCCGGGGTCCGGAATCCTAAGACAAAAGCACTCTGCAGAGGCAACACACAAACTAAGCCAAAGTCAACCCCGTCGGGTATGCTAACGCTGAGGCTAAGTAGTGCCATATAGAAAATCTTAATCAATTCAGATGATGCACATCAATCAATATCACATACATATCTCATATATCACAACTATCACAGTAAACGAATCATTGGAAGTGCATCACAAACTGAAATGTAATACGAATGCGAATACAAATAAACTAATACGAAAATGACTCCACAGGAGCAATGACAGTACATAGTAGTGGAATGTGCCTGCCCGGGCTCCGCTCTGGGGATGTTGCATTTCCCACAGAATCGAGAGGTCCAGCGCAGAACATAGAAGATGGCAAAATCGAAAACAATATGCTGTGCAAAATAGATTTACTTTGACGAATCAAGGTCAATTACGAGCCAATCCTAACCTAGTTACCTAGTGTTTCTAACCGTGCATGCTGATGTAGTTTTAATGTATTCGATACACAGTTGTTCCATCGAGGAGTGTTGCATCTTAATACGAAAGTGTACCAAAGTCCCTTAAACCAACACCCATGGGAAGGTGCTAAACAACTGGATAACATACATGAATGAGACGCAGCCCTCACGATCATTCATGCCATTCAGACATTCCATTGGACATGTTCGGGTTATCTACATTCTAACATGAGAGTCATATCAGGTCTCTTCCTTAATCCTACTCTTTGTAGTCATTTCTCAAGGGTCGTACGGTGTAACTGTAGGTGAACATACGGCTTAACCTTAGGCATCTTACGGCGTAGCCGTAAGCTGCACTGCGGCGGAGCCGAGGTTCTCCAAACTATTCATCCGCATTTACGGCTCAACCGTAATTTGCTCTACGGCGCAACCGTATCTTGCCCTACGGCTTAGCCGTAGTACCACGTACGGCTTAGATCAGGCTGGGCCGTAGAAGAGTAGCAAATCGCCAACTCTCAATTATTTTAGATGTCACCCTATATTGATCTACGGTTAGGGTCACGGCTGGGTCTCGGCTTAACCGTATGACATTTCACGGCTCAACAGTGGCACAGTTCACGGTTTAGCCGCGAGTGCGCTGAGTCAATTTCCTGAAACGGTTATAAAAATAGAAATAGCTAACTCCCGACTGAAAACAGAAAGATAAGAACACAACTGACTCAATAGGGCTGTCTAACTATGATTCATACAAGAAGAGTAAAATAGACACACAATCAAAGTAATACCAATAAGTGTTCAAACTACTTGTGCTTATACTTGCCTCACAACGGAAATCCACACACTCACAGTCGTTGCCTTGGCTCAATCCGCTGGAAACACACACAAAACTGACAGGCACTACTCCCTTCTTCCTCACGAGACAGAAACGAAAGAAGGAAAAAGAAAGAGAGCTGAACGAGAGAGGGAGAGATCATTGCAGAATGAGAGAAATGAGAGAGAACGGGGTAGGTAGGATATTATAAGCCAAAGATGAGTCGAAATTACAAGCAAGTCCAACTAGTTACACAAATTTCAGTTCAAGTCAATTGACAATCCAACGAGAGCAAACGAAGTCATTTGGATCTTAGATAGTTATGAAGATCAACAAGCTCAACAAAATACGCGCAGTGACATTAAAATGAAGCAAAACTGACATGGCCCAACAAAAGCAAAAATTACGAAAAAGGGCTCGAACTACCTAAATCAGGTCAAACTCAACCAAACTACCTATCCATTACTCAAAACCACTTAAGACCAAAGAAAAACAAAACCAAGACACACTTAACAACAAAATCACACGCAATTAACCACTAATTCGGATTAAGTTGGGTCGGAGTGTTACAGCTACCAACTTGGCTTTATATTGAGCTATGGATCCATCAGGATTATGTTTTGTCTTGAACACCCATCTGCAGCCCACAAGATGTTGTGAAGGAGAATTAGGAACTAGAGACCAGGTACCCTGCCTGTGCAAGGCAGTAAATTCCTCTGCCATGGTTCTTCTCCAATTTTTATTCTTTGAAGCTTCAGTATAACTTGTTGATTTAGTAATAGTGAAGTAGACATTTGAAGGTAGGGACACAGGATGTTTAGTTGCTAGAAATGTTTTCTTCTAATTAATACCTAATTTGTACCTTGTGATCATGTGATGATTTGTTGAAGAATGCGAGGGTGCAGATTGTACTGGTTGAACAGGTGTTGAGGTTGGTTGCTGTTGAGTGAATGGGATGATAGAGGTAGATGAAACGGGTTCAATGGCAAGATTGGAGTGAGCGATAAAGGACTGAGGGACAATTGGAGATGCCACAGAACTTGGCATTGCTATGCTAGTAGGAGCAAATGGTGAAGGTGAAGTAGTATTAAATTCTGAAGCCAAATTAGCAACGTGTGAGGTAGCTAGACCTAGAAGTGGGAAGGAGGAGGTATTTAGGGGTGTAGTTGATGAAGGAACTATAAGGATTTTAGTATGTTGGCAAATTCATGGTTTGAACAAAACTCTAATTCAAGTCAAAGTTGTATTTCTATTTATTTTAGACTAGGAGTTTAAAGAGGTTAAAAAGTCCCAAAAGAGCTAAGAATACAGGTATCTAGATTAAAAAAGTCATATCCCACAAACCAAGCATCCAATATGGGCAAGTAACCTACCATTAGAAAGCTCATTTCGAGTAGATATTCATAGGTTCTAAGATTGTATCAATCAAATCTAAAACAACAAAGTTATAGCCTTGGAAAGTTTACAAAAATTGTGTTATCTGAAATTATAAGATTGCCATTGCGTGAATTTTTATTTCTATTTTAAGCGGAACTTTTCTGTTTTGTACCAGTTCTTATCCTGGTTGGATTACCATTATGAGACACGAAATTAGAGTTATAAAAAGGTGTTTTCTCTTAACCATAAGGCACCCATATCCCCATTCTAAGTTGAGAATACATATTGGAGATTCTTTTTTTCTTCAAAGCAATTGAGAGGCTGTGCTGAAGTTATTTAGTTCTAGAGAATATTATTTCTACTTTTTTGTAGAAGATTATCTTCTTTCTTGAAAAAGGTTGTTCGTCTTGAGCGACTTCAAGGCATGTTGATCAAGTTTGAAGAGGGTGAATGGTGTGTGTGTCAACAAGAAGAATTTCAATTTTTTAGGTTGTGTTCAACTAAACAAGGGTAATAAGTAGATCTTGTAACCTCTCTTGAATAGTGCTTGATCTGAATTTGGACCAGTGTTAGGTTCTATGGTTTTTTTTTCGTTTGGGTTTTCCATGTAAAAACTGCATGTTTATCTCTTGTAGTAATTACTTTTTAACTTAGATTAATTGGTTGTTTATTTACAAACTAGAAATCTGTGTTGGGACTTTAACCTATG
Organism: Sextonia rubra; assembly: GCA_037013555.1. Taxonomy (NCBI): domain Eukaryota; kingdom Viridiplantae; phylum Streptophyta; class Magnoliopsida; order Laurales; family Lauraceae; genus Sextonia; species Sextonia rubra. The sequence continues at coordinate 9,103,711 of JASUAD010000010.1, forward strand.
TCAAGATTAAAAGTCTTTCAAGTGGTATCAGAGCAGGTTACACTAATCTATTGTATAAATCGATCAAAAGATTTCTTGAATGGAATTTAACTGCACAGGTACATCAAGCATCAAGCCATCAAGTTTGAAAGATATAAAATCTGGCATGATTATGCATAAATCTAATAAAAACTCTATAAAGAAAAACCAAGGATTTGTTTAATGTTTTGAATGCCAAGGGTATGGTCATATGCTTCTCAATGTGCCAGTAGAAAGCTGACGAAAAGAGGTAATGTTATTACAGCAATGTGTGATGATGATTTTGAAGGTGTAGAAAATCCACTTCTTGACATTGCTAGTACCAAGCATGTTGCGTTCATGGCTAAATCTTCACAGATCACATTTAACAACAGTTCTAATTCTGATAATGATAGTGATAACTCTTTTGATGATATGTCACAATCTGAAAAGGAGTTGATGGAAGCACATGATAAATTGCGAAAAGATTGTAGAAGAGTAACATTGATTGATGTTGCCTTGGAACTAAAATTGGAGTCTACTAAAAAAGTTATCACTACTCTCAAGAAAGAATTGAAAGAAGCACTTGCTAAGGTACATCTCTTGGAATGTCAAAAAAATATTATGGCTGGTTCAATCTTTGAATAACTGAATGATGATTTTGGTAAGTCTGAACAAGAGATTAAATCATTAAAAGAAGAGCTAAATAGTTGCAAAAAAGTGAGATGATTTATGCAAACTTTGAAGACAGAGTTGCAGACATGTCAGTCTGAAAATTTTGATTTGATTGGTAAGAACAAGATCATCATGTTAGAGCTGACTACTACAAAAGTATTATTGGACAATATGAACATTAGCTTGAAGAAATTTGATAACATCTTATGTAATCACAAAGTGGCTACTAACGAACTTGTTCTTGTCTTTATCAATGGTGCACCTACTTCGAAGACCAAAGGAAAATTTATCTTTGTCAAAACTTCTACTTTGATTTTTAGGGCACCCACTACACCACATGCAACACGAGTAATCATGTTGGAAGTACATCTAAGAAAAATGCGTCACGTCATGCATCTACACCCACATGCCACGATTGTAGAATTAAAGGACACATTCGCTCCCATTGCAACAAGCTGAGATGTTTACCAAGAAACAAGTGATGGAAGAAGCAATTTTCTTCACCAAAGATCAAGACAAGAGCTATCTTGGTCATAAAGTTTGACTTGCCTACTGAATTGGTACATATTGTGCTGAAAGTTCCGCATTCGCAAGTGTGGACACCAAAATCTAAAGCATCATGATCAAGAAGAATAAGCTCCCACCCCCGATGCTGAAAAGAAAATAACATTAAGAGGGAGTCGTAATTAAGGGGGAGTTGCTGCTGGATTATGATTGACAGATATGCTCCATATTAACATCATTATCTTTGTCAACTATGGATAAAAAGAGGTAAAATAAGAAATTCAAGAGGATATATGAATATTTGAAGATTCATAGCTACTAAAGATATATGATATTCAATTAGTAATGGGTACAATGCTAAAAGTTCAGATATTCAGAGACACTACAAATCTACAAGTGGTGAATGGTAAATTTTTATTTTTGCTAAAAATTTAATGTATTTTGGGTTTTGTTTTGGGTAGATCAAATTGTACTGTTCTAGAGAGTTTTGTCCATGAATTGACAATGGAAGAGATTGTAAGGATTTTAGTCTGTTAGCAAATTCATGGTTTGGGCAAAACTCTAATTCTAATCAAAATTGTATTTTTATTTATTTTAGACTAGAAGTTTGAAAAGGTTAAAGAGTCCCAAAAGAGCTACGAATAAAGGCTTTTAGATTGAAAAGGTCATATCTCATAAACCGAGGATCAGATATGGGCAAGCGACGTACCGTTAGAAAGCTCGTTTCAAGTCGATCCGTAGGTTTCAAGATTGCATCAATCGGATTTGAAATGACAAAGTTATGGCCTTGGGAAGTTTGCAGAAACTGGTATGTGATTTCGAGAGTGATCGAATTCCATGACGCCATCAAAAAGCGATATCTTCTCTAGTTTGCACTTGCTCAGAGAGAAAGCTGTCTTCCTTCTTCCTGTTGTTGCTTGGTAAATCACACGGGCTTTCCATGTTCATATTTTAATTTAAAATTGTACTAGTAGACATACTGGGGTTTGGAGCAAACAAATTTGAGTGCATAAACAAATATGAGTGTGGATCCTCTTGATGCTTTGATTAAAGCGATCCACGGTTAAATGAGCAGGACTTCACATTGGGCCCATGATCACTTTATTGAAAATCTGAGTCTCTACGCAAAATAATGGCCTTCCAAGTGTACAAAGAATGTGAAAGTTTATAATGTCCGGAATTTATTTTATATTGTAATTCAATTACTACTGCTATGCAACGGAAAAACAAAAGCAATCAACCATAATATGGATACAACATACAATTTAACGTGGAAACCCAAATCGGAAAAAACCACAAGTCCAAAGTGAATGAAATCAATCACTAACATCCACAGGACAAAATATACTGACAACCCTGCATTCAGTCCCTCTAGACAAGGCTCTGTAATTGTTTTTTTATAGAACTCTACAGCACGTAGTCCCTCGGTGTTCTGCTATTAGTGCTTTGATCTTCACAACGAACAAGTCTCTTCAATAAGAGAATAGTCTTTTATAAGCAAGTAGAAACTACCCTTTATCATGTAGAAAATAGATCTTACCCTTTATCTTTTAATCTAAATCATGAATTCAAATAGATTTAAAAAATCCATGTCCCATAAATATAATAAAAGACTATATGCAAGTCATGGGGGTTAAGCATGTCAGCCATAACCTGACCCGTTTTTCTACGGGTTAAAAAAACCTAACTCGTGCCCAACCCATATTTTGATGCTTGTCATATGCGGGTCAGGATGGCTGGTCAAGCCACTTTTTGCCACCTTTAGCTGCTGTGACACAAAGTGTTTCTTCATTTGTATTTAAATATAAAAAGAGGAGTAAAATCGATGCCATATAAAGTTATACGTCATTGGGTATTATAATAGACAAAAGGAGGATAAAGTAAATTGTCCATGTTATAGAATGTACAATCTCTGCCCCCCCCTTGCTCCATCTAAGTTCTACGGGGATACCCACGGCGCCATTTATTACATGCTACTAAGCAATGGTGCATCTGTATTGTTAGAGTATAGTGTCAGAGAATATCACTAGTTAAGAAGATTTGTTATGACTCAGTTATGATTTTATGAGTCATAAGTAATTTATTTTTATCCACTTGATAAGGTTAGTTTAAGGTTGCTTATAAATGTAATCATTTTCATTTAATGAAATCTACAGCGAAATTATGTGCATGATTTTGAATCTTAAAATTCTTCATAGCAATAGAGATGCGTTGGCTCCAATGATGATCATGTAATCAACCGGCCACGGTTCTTCATGCATCCCAATAATCACTGTCACTTTATTATTCAATAAAATAAACCTCCTTTCATCTATCCAATCATCCAAATCATATGATCTCTCCATCATCTTTATCAAATTGTATGATTGAAGCTTCGAGAAGAAATCATGACAAATCTAATCAGGTGGGCCACCGGCACCAACAGTCTAATGTTGAGAAAAAGCGGGGCAACGAAAATACCCGTGATCAACCGATCAATCACGATGAACACAAAGCAATCACACCATCAATTAATCACACACATGAACACAACAATTTTATGTGATTCGCCAACCTTGCCTACGTCCACGGAGGAGAAAACTCATCTATCCTGATCCCATCTCAATCCCCTTAGGATCTAGGGTTAAAATATATCAATATATAGTTTTCGCTTTCTTGGCCAACAAGAAAACCCATACATAATGACTAAAATACCCCTACCTTGAGCCTCGGTTCTGGCTAAACCAGACGACCAATCTGACTAAACCAAAATACAAGATAAAACCCAACAATCTCCACCTTAGCTTGGATTCCGTAAACCCTCAGAGCCACCTTGAGATACCTGGTAATATCTTCACGCACCTTGCTGAAGGGTATGTCACTACACCGATAGCACAGTTTTCTCTCTTTAATACTCTAACATGTTGAATCAGCACTTTACGCTCCTCGCTGAAAAGTACGCTTCCACACACGCTACGACCTAGCGTGGCACCTGCACCCCGTAGTCTGGATGCACAAACAATCTCAGTATTGTCTAGTGATGATCAAGTCTAAACTGACTTGAGACTTCCCACAATTGCCTCCTTTTACCTCAACACCACTGTCTTGAACCTCTGAAATGTACTCCATTTGTTGCCACATGCACGCATCCTTGCAACACGATGAACCTAACTTCCATCCGTCAAGACAAAACTGAAGACCTCCCTAAATTCGGATTATACTGATACCTTGTGAATCCTTCCTTCTGTCTCTATCCAGATATTCTTTCTGTCAACCACAATGCTGGAGCAATCTTCACCAAGCTCTGATACTACTTGTTGGGAAAAAGCAGCGCAAAGGAAATACCCGCGATCAACGGATCAATCACGATGAACACACAGCAATCACACCATCAATCAATCACACACATGAACACAACAATTTTACGTGGTTCGGCAACCTTGCCTACGTCCACAAAGGAGAGAACTCATCTATTATGATTCCATCTCAGTCCCCTCAGGATTTAGGGTCATAGTACATCAATATATAATTTCTACTTTCTTGGCCAACAAAAAAATCCATACATAATGACTAAAATACCCCTACCTTGAGCCTCGGTTCTAGCTAAACCAGACAATCGATTCGGCTAAACAGGAATATAAGACAAAACCCAACATCTAAAAGAGGAGTGAGTTGCGACAGCGATAAATTCACGGATAGACGGAGATCACCAAGAAGACATGAGATTGTTTCTATTAAAAATATTATTTTATTTATTCTTTTAGTGATCAAAACTTTTATTTTTTATGTTCACAATCACCGATCCTATTCAAGAACATGTGATTGAGGGGGAATGTTACAGAATATCATTAGTTAGAAGATTTGATAGAACTCAATTAGGATTTTATGAGTTGTAAGTAATTTATCCTTACCCACTTGATAAGGGTACTCTGAGGTTGCTTATAAATGTAACCATTTTCATTTAATGAAATCTATGGTGAAATTATGTGCATGATTTTGAATCTTGAAATTCTTCATATGGTTTACCACTTCGAATTAAATGGTGTGTCATGTGTGTATGTGTGTGGCACCTCGTGGTTTCATTTTGGAGAATAAAGTGAATGACTCATAATCAAGTTCCTAGTTTGCATACCTGTCACAGTTCAGTTTATCTTTTGAATTTCCCAATTTTCGATAATGAGCTTGATTTTCTATTCCAATAAATAGTTTGGATCAGATAGATACATCATCATAAGTCTCTCCTAGAGTACATCATTAATGCAGTTTGTTGAGCAATGGTGCATGAAACTTGCTTAGAGAACCTATTTTGACAATCTTTGTTTAAAATAACAAAACAAAACAAAACCCTTTTAACAAGAGGTACTTAGAACAGGATACAACGAACAGATTATTATAGACTTTGAATATAGTTGATATAGACATTAGTAGACCTGTAAGTCATAAATAAAATTGAACTACTTTGATCTAATTCAAGAACTAGACTAAACAATATTTGAACCATCAAGCAAATCGAATTGTTAATTATATGAAAGAACTAGTTTGCAGTACGATCCCATATAGTACGAACGAGCTAACCATGGAATAAAATCTAGAATCTTATACCTTCTTGGGTGGTAGTGCTGGTGTGCCTTGGGTGATTAATCGCTGAAAGTAGTTTCAACCAAGCTAATGGAACATCCAGGTGTGCTGCTACACTTCTTCTTTTGAAATTATCTTAAGCTATTACAAGTTCATACAGTTAAAAGACCCAAAATGGCTATAGATTGATATATCAGAAACATGGGCTAGTTTATCCAACTATCTTCAATTTTCACATACAAGCTAATATCCAAATCTCAGACATTTTTACACTTGAATACGGAAAGCAAGTCTATACTGTTATTATACTTGCACCCACTTTTTTAACCTAAAAACTGGCATATTTCAGCTGTTATATTATTATTTTTAAATCATGATTACACATTTAGCCATGAGAGCTCACTCCAGCCTTTGGCTTGCTAGTCCGATTACGATAAGAAGCTGCAGCCTTCAGTTTCCGCACATTCTTGCATATGAGCCCAAGGGCTGAGGGCCTCAGGTCCATGATAACTCCCAAGTCTGCAACCACTGTCTAGGTCCATCATAAGACAATCCAACACTCATGATTTTGGTCATTACCAATGCTGCAGTGCACAATGACATGCAATATCTTCAAGTTTCTTGCCCTTTCACACTGTGTCCCTGAGGTACAATCTATGATGCTCAGATATGACATGGATACGCCAAGGACAAGCTATGCACAAGACAGAGACACGGATTTTACACATAAAAAGTGAAGTATTTGATATGATACAATAGTATATATTGGTTATTTTGAAATATCCGTGCATTATAGGGTACAATATATACAAATATCCTGATAGAAAAATAGAATAACATTCAAATCAGAAAATCTTTTGAGTTAAACACCCTAATTTAATGCTAAATTTTTTTTATGAAGTTCGAGAACCGATTTTTTTTTATCCGTAATGAATTACTCCAGATTCCTAAATGACCCTTGCTATCAAAGGGGTTAAAATTGAAGGAGTAAAGATGAAGATCAAAAGGACCATCAATAGTGTTGGAGGAAATAGTTGACCATGCATCAGTTTAGTACATCAAATCCTATGAAAGTCAGGACTGGATCCTATGAAATAGTTGACATTTATCAATTTCTGAATGCCAATCAACACACATTGGATCCACACTCCACTGTCTTTCACGGCAACAAATTTTTTTTTTTTTTAATGAAAGTGTCAAACGAGATGAATGAAATCGAGGCTCTCACCATAATGCACAAAGAATGTGGCGCAGGCCTATACGTTTTCAACTAGGGAGGATTCTCCAGAAGAATTAATCAGTGGCTCTGTATTTTCTGTGACAGCTTTTGAGTAATTCTCCACCCTTCTAGAAGGATATAACACGTAATGTTGGAAAATGAAAATCAGGTCGAAAAAAACCACTTCCTGCAAAAGAGTTCCCATCTCAGACCTAAGAAGTTACGAAACTGGTAGTAACTTTTTCATACAATGAATACTAAAAATATATGGTGAGAGAGAAACCAAATTGGAATCAATGGTAAATAACTCTGAGAAAGCTTTTGTTTTAATGTTTGTAATTGTTAGATCTGGATCTTGACCAAGCACATCAAACATACACTATATAAGATGAAGAACATGTAATCACAAACAGAAGACACAAGGATTTACGTGATTCGGCCAGATTATCTATGGCCATAGTCACAAAGATTTTACTATCAAGAAATCTCTCTCTCACCCCTTACAATGTTCTCTCTGTGTTCCTTCTCTCCGTTTCTCTCCATTGCTTTCTTGCTTGGTTACAAAAAAATACACCCTGAAAGAATATGTAAGATAAGCTCTAATTAACTAGGCTCTCTACTTAGGTCCAATAAAAACCTTTTAAGCCAAACCCAACAGTAAATTTATTTCATTTCTTGCATGTATAAATACATAACCCCACTTAAGAAGCATAAGTGTAAATGCAAAATATGTAAAGCACAAGCTAGGCTTGAACACCTCACCAAGGCAAAAAAAATACTTGTTATCTACTAGCCCTTTAAACATGATTCCAATGAACAGATGAAAAACAAAAAAACCAGTATAAAATCCTAAGAGTTATAAATAATCACATGATCAATGATAAATGAAAATGTCCTTGTAATGTTATGTTTGTTCATCTTATTTATTTATTTATATTTTACAGAGTACTTGTAAAATAAGATAAATGACAACCCATACCGACGAAAGAAGGGTCTTCCCGGTATTCCCATAGAAATTTACAAATGTTCCTGAATGAAACCAGAACATGTTTCAAAGAAATGTCAACGTAAGAATCAGTTAAGGAATCACATCCAAACGATAAAAGCTTTTGGGTTTGGGAGTTGGAAGAACTCACCCTGATCAATAGACTGGACCCCCATTTGAGCAAAGTTTGTTAAACCTCCTAGTAAATCAAGTAATATATAGTAAATGCTCCATCCTTCTGTGCTTTTCCGCCGAAAGTTCATGACAGCCTTCCAAAAGTTATGAACAAAGATTGAATAATTATTGCAAGAAATAACATAAGGTTTCCTTGTATATATATTTATTATTCTTCCACCATTCAAATGTAAAATATATAAGCAAATCATGCACATGATGTACTGGTCTGAGGAAATTTGACAAAAATGTTCACAAACAGAAATTCAGCCAAGAACTCCATAATTGAAGTTGTCACACCCCCAAAACTGGGCTGGATCTAAACCCGGTTCCAGGGGTGTGAGAATTGGGGCCAATTAAAATTTTTCTAACATAAACAGTACGGGCCCCAATTCTGGGTGGATCGAAGTCCTTCGTAATGCTATGCTTGGTAATCAAGCAACCATAATCACACGTGAAACTAAAATCCATACTCATCACAGACGAATATCACATAACAATCATATAACAAATCTCATTAATAACAAAATCAAGGTCAAGTGCTTCGAAGCATAGTAATTAAAGTTATAATTCCGAAACAAATAAATTAAATTAAATTAACTAACGGCCTAAACATGGCCTTATAATCTAAAGTTTTCGATCTTTGCACCACACTAGGACACCTCAGATGATGTCATCGGTGCTCTACTCAACAACTCCGCCATCTAGCGGAATTTCCCTGCGTCGCCTGACCCTCTAGTTCAGCACCGGTAACAGAACCTAGACACCAAAAGTAATGGGTCAGATTGACATAATCTGGCAAAAGGGTAAACTACAAGTAATTGATTAATCAACTGAATTAAACAGAAGATTCATTATGACCCAAAATATATCAAATGCAAACCCCAATGGCATGAATGCACAGAAACGGGTATTCCCGCGGATAAATATACAGAAATGGGTAATCCCGCATATAGATAATAGAAACGGGTAGTCCCGCAGATAATAACAGAAACGGGTAATCCTGCAGATAATAACAGAATCGGGTATTCCCACAGATAATAATAGAAGGCACAGCTGTGTGCTATAATCTATAATACACGCTGACCCGATGGCGTACGTCCACCTCCGAACTGCAGTCGGTCAGACATATATATATGTGCATATTTACAAATATATAAGTATACAAATGCAGAATGAATCATGATATGACACCTTTAATTCCCTATATTCAAACCAATATCAATTTGAGTATTTCGACTTTTAAACTTAAAAGTGTATTATGAATGTATGTCAATTCAAATTCTCTGAGGGTAAGCACTAAACTACCTAATAGTCATAGTTGGTTAAATATACACATAAGAACCAACTCTCTCTATCACAATGGAAATATGAGTCCACGATGCCGATATACTACTTTTGATGCCTATCATCTACTGCATTCCAAACTTCAAATTTCCATTCTGTATTTAGTATAATTCTCATGTGAACATTCAACTATCTTTTTTTTAAAAGGACATAATTCATCAAAATTGATTAGGTATATTTAATGTATTTTACAAATTGGATAAAAGATACTAAATTACAAATCCAAATTTAAATCAAGTTATGATCAAAAAGGGAAATGGAATAATTAATTCCTTAATTATCATTGTTGTGTATAAATACACCTTATTATTTTATACAAACAAAAGGTACAAATCTCGGACCCCACTTTGAAATCAAACTCAAATTAAAAATCCAAATTAGAATCATAAATACAATCTCTGTAAGGTTTATTAATTATCAAATACGTCTTAGTTAATTTCAAATCAATCTAAATAAACATTAATCAAAATTACATATTCTCAATTAAATTTATAAATAATCCAAGCTAAATTTCAAATAACATCGAAATAAAAATTAATTTAATGGAATCAAATCTCTATTAGCATAATAGAACCATTAACCAGACTATAACCCTCTAAACATTATAATTAATATTCAACAATTCTAATCATCTCTATTTATATAAACATACATGTATATATTTATTTTTATTTTTTTATTTTAAAAAAATGGGCTGACGGGCCCAGACCCGCACTCGGGCTCGCCAGGCAGTCGGCCCAGCCCAGCCCAGCCTACCCAAGCAGCGCCGTTGCTGGCGACTTCTTTTTTTTTTTTTTTCTTTTTTTTTTATAACATAAACAAATTTTATGTTGACAAAAGAAGAGAAGATCAAATCTCTAAGATTAATCCCAAATCACAGTATGAAACCTAAGCAAAGAAATCAAGCAAAAGTTTAAACCCAAGCGAAGAAATCTTACCAAAGAGCGTGTTAACCAACAAACAACTAAAACATATTATAAGTAACCAGAAGCCATTGTTTACAGCTATCCACTTGTCTGGATCTTGAAGTCAAAAGCAAATCTAAATAACAAGTTTGAAAGATCCAACCTTGGTTTCCCCCGGAGAGCTTCTAGGGTTTGGTTGAAGAAGAAAGGAAAAGGATTGGAGAAGGGGGAAAACCCTAAGAGTTTATATTGAGATGGGGTTTTTTCTCTAAATTATAAAGAAGGGCTCCCTACTTTCTAGTGAGTTTTATGAAATTTCAAAAAGAGTTATTTGGCCTAAAAGGGTCCAATAACTCAAGCCCAATTGTGTTAATTCAATCCATTTGACCCTCTTAACCCAACTTAAACCCGACAAACCGGTATGACCCAATATAAAAATTTGGGACTTGACAGAAGCTACACAAAGTGAAAGTTAAGCTACACAAAACCTGAGGAATGTATTTGATTGCTGCCATGAAAACTTGTATAGTGCTGCAATGAGCATGACATTACAAAATGTTAGTAAATATCACCGCAGATCTCCTAAGATGATGAAACCACATCATTGTTAACTGAAACAAACTTTCAATAATTTCTACAGAATTAGTTAAGCAAAAGCATGACAAAGAGTGCTTTACAAAATAGGACTACTTCCATAGATTTAAAGAAATTCTTATTCAAATTAACAAAAGAGTACATCATGTATTCAGAAAAGAGTTCCCAATAGTACTAACAAAAAATTTCATGGTTCTTTCCAAAACAGGACTAATTTTATAGATTTACAGAAATTCTGATTAAAATAAAAAAAAAGGGTACATCATGCAATAACAAACGAGTTCCCAAAAATAATAACAAAAAAAAGATATTGGACCCTTTGAAAGACTTGAGACCCTCTAGAAGCCTACCTGCAAAATAGTGCTTAATCCTCCTCTAAACCATTTGAAAGGGGTATTCATATAGTTATGTATTGTGAACATTCATATAAGTACATGGCTCTCCTTTTGTGAGGGTACGGCAGAATTTATGCATATCCTAATATATATTTTTTTATTGTCATTTAAAGTTGACAAAATTGCTAGCATGTATTTAGGAAGTGTGGTATTTATCTCTTGTTTTCTCATAGATTTACAAGGATGAGTTAGATTCAGCTTTTACCCCATGAAAGATGACTGCAGTTAATTCTCAATTTCTCACCTATATTTAAAATAAAAAGGTCAAAACAAGTCCTTTAGAACATAGGCAGCTTACTTGAACACCGAGATAAGCCAAAGCCATGAATTGTTTGGCCAAGCAACGATGATGCAGAATACAGCTAAAACAAATACAGCAGCAGTGATGGAGATGCAGGTCTTTGAAAGCTTCTGGCTACCTCGCTAAATGAAATGCATAAAGATATGTAGGTAAGCTATGATGCTTTATTGACTAATAGCCACAGGTTATCAGCACAATGAGAAAAAAGAAACTAGGTGATAGACTCCCTTACTTCATAGATGAGAACTTGGAATGCTACCATTAACGTTAATAGTACAACATGTATAGAGCAAGCAACATCATTTGCCGCTACTGGAATCATCTGACATAGAAATTATATCAACAGTCAATTAACAGAGACAAAATTAATTCACACTCGTCGAATCCATCTTCAACAAATAATTAGGTTAGCCATTCAACAATTCCAACCTTCTTAACGTAAATATTCCCTATTATGGTTAATCAACCATTCCTCCAAAAAAGTCAAACAAATTGCATTTGGGTTACCGGTCTACTACCCATTGATATTGTTTACTTTGGATCATGTGATTTAAACCCAATCTTACCTTATGGTTTTAAAAGGCCTTATATAGGATTAAAACCAAGGCCGCACTTATATACACAAGAACAAGACTTGCATCAGACGTGGGACTTATGCACCATTGCATATGGAGTCCTTTAGAGTTTTCCCGCCATCTCTCTCTTAGGCGGATGCTCGCCATATCCAACACCCTTCTAAGGGTGTCGCAGGCCTGAAAAATCTTTAGGGACTTACATGGTGAGTAGCTTTTCTGATAGCTTTATAAAATTCTCAACTTCAATTCCTATATTACTAAGAGATGGACGACCTAGACTGTAGTTTCCAACTTCAGCAACATGATAATCACCACCACCAACATCACATGAATAATCCAAATCAAACATCAATTGAACAAAACAGGAAAGCGAGAAGAAGATTGAGAAGGACTCACTGCTCCATATCCGTACTTCTCCCAATATTGCCTTTGAATAACAGGGCTGAAGAACAGAGCAGCATTGTATACTAGGTAAGACGACTGCTTCGTCAAATTCAGCACCACAAAGTCGAAATTCAATCCCACCACACTTAAGAAAAAAGGAAAAAAAAAACCCATAATCAAAATCCATGGCATCAACGCAAACATATTCATTTTAGAGAGAGAGAGAGAGATCAAAATATGATCCTACCCCACTTCAAAACAGTGAAAGAGGAGATAATCAACGACACAGGATTCCACCACAGCACAAGTCAATAAACAAAACCCAGAAACCAAAATGAAGAAGAGAACATAGGAAATCAATCTTAGAGAAGAATTTGGAGCAAGAGTAAGGAGGACTGGAAGGGGTCACCTTTTCTTTGTGTAATTGAGAATTAGTTGAGGGTAGGAACAAGTCATCCAACTGGAGAAAGCCAACCAACCAAAAACTTGGTATGTGATTTCAAGGCTGATCGAGTTCCACGACGCCATTTACAAGCGATTATCTGGTCTGCTTAGAGAGAATAGACAAGCTGGCAGTCTTCCTTCGTGTTGCTGTCTTGTAAATCACAAGCCTTTTTCCTTTTAATCAATTATACAACTAACACTTCCCGGGTAACTAACACTTCCTGGGTAACAGCAAAGAGTTATATTTAAATTTACAAAGGTACCACAGACGCAATCATTGAGTAATAAACAAGGCTAAAAGAGAGTGCTAGAATATCAGTCTTATCAGGTGAGGCTTTTAGTCTTTGAATTTGAAAAATCATGAGTTAAAAAAGAATAGCTCTACCGACGAGGGTTGGATACATGTTAATATTTTCTAAATATATATATTTACATTTTAACCAATTAAAATTCTAAATAACTCAAAATAAAAATCTTTTTATTGTTATAATATAAGAGAAAGCCAGAAAGAAAAGAATAGAGAGGAAGGAAGAGAGATTTTATTATTAAAAGTTGTGTGTACATAATAAGGGGATAGGAGAATCTTATTTATAGAATAAAACTGCTTCTTTTCGAAGAAACCTAATATGGCATAACTCTAACCCTAAGTAATCTCCTTATTTTATGTGGATCTCAATATGGGCTTCCACATATAATAATACATTTCATGGCACTTTCCTTTGGATGACGACTATTCAATGACAATTGCCTTATTAAAACCTTACAAAGGAAAAACTCAATGGAAAAAAAATCAAATTGAAGGAAAAAGAGTATAGCATTCTTTAAGACCATTGTATTAGGTGTTGGACGTATATAATATAGTCTCATTAAAACCTTAACTAGGAAAACCTAGTAAGATAAAACATAAAAAAAGGAAAAATAGTACAGCACACATATGTCCTCTGTAGCATGCTTCTGGATATCCCCCTTGATCAGTTACCTCTAAAACAATCTTTACATTGTTTAATGATAAACTTTATCCATGCTGATCTCATATACAAGCTTATGAAATGTTGATTTTGGTAATAATTTGGTAAATAAATTAGGTGGCTTGTTACTTAAACGAACTTTATTGACTTTAATCTCACTATTCTTCTGAAGCTCATGTGTGAAGAAAAACTTTGGTGCATTGTGCTTCATCTTATTACATTTAATGTACCATTCTTTAATATGGTGAATACATGCCTCATTATCTTCATAGATAATGCTTGTGGTACCTGTACTAGAAAGCAATTGACAAGAACTATGAATATATTAAATCAAAGATTTTAGTCACACATATTCCCTACTGGCATCATAAAGGGTTAAAATCTCAATATGGTTAGAAAAAGTAGCTACCAAAGTTTGTTTAGTAGAACACCAATAAATGGCGGTATTACCACTGAGGAACACAATCTGTTTGTGATTAGCTCTTATGAGGATCAGAGAGATATCCTTAATCTGCATATCTTACAAAGCTTGAATCTTTACAATCATAAGAATAAAATAGTCATAAATATCATAGGATTTGTTTGACACTAATCTAGTACCTTTGAGTTAAGGAAAAACTTTATATGGCAAGCATATTAACAAACAATAAAATATCCCATTAGAACTCGATCTACAGGCTGGGATAAAATTATTTTATAAATAGTCAATAGTTTTCTCGATCTCTTCTGGAGTCTCAATTAGATTTATGTCATCTATATAAACTTCTACTATTGTGATCCTTTCAAGGATTTTATAAAGATACACGGGCACATGATATTGTTTTTCTCACCTTTCTTAAATAAACATTCACTAAGACGATTGTATGATATTCTTCTAAAATACTTTAGGCCGTACAATGAACATCTTAATTGTATTGACTACGTACTTTTTGACTTTGCTTCAACTAAAACAAATCCTTTTGGGATTTATATATATATATATGTTTATATATATTATCAATCTCAAGTTACAACAGAAAACCTTGTATCACAAGTCTTACCTTATATCTAATAATTTCATTCATTTTTCTTAAAAACACTCATTTGTAGCCTACATGGTTAACAATTTTTGGAATTTGTATTATAGGTTCAAATATATTATGTTTATTGAGAGACTCTAACTTTACTTTGATCTCATTTTTCCGTTTTTTGGCCAATCTTTTCATTGTCGATGTTCATTTATAGTAGTGGTTTTGTGTCGCAATCATCATCCTCATTTTCCCTGAATATTTGTGTAGCTACAGCATATGCAAATGCATAATCCATGATAATTTCCTTTTTATCCATTCTCTCTTGTGAATAATTATAAAGTATAGAGATCTCTTCATTATTAGATACCTTTGCCTCTTCAGGAGCTTCGAGAGTCTCTTCCAGGACTTATGCCCCTTTTGGGACATTAATTTCTTCAGAAATTTTAGAGGGAGTTGATTTTGCCATAACCTCTTCTTGAGTTCAGCAGTGTACAATTTGCTATAATCTTTTCGAGAGCATAATTGGGATATGATTGCTCATTTCTCCTCTTCCAGGAAGCTGAGTCCTTGGAACCTATAGGTTTGTCATGCTTCTAGCATATAACAGATTTATTTGCTGCTATATTTGGATTTTTGTCCTATCAGGACATTAATTCATACTTGTCTTATAGGGACATTAATTCGTGTAAGTATGTTCACAGCTGGTATATATGACCTAGTTATTTTTGCTGTATTATTAAAAGTATTAGCGAATTCGTTTGTAATTAAGTGCACAATTCTCCGTACTTCATTCTCATATTGTGAAGTACGTAGATTTAAATGAGACAGAGTGTGAGTATTCTCCATTAATTATCATCGTTCTTTAGAAACAGATTATTCTATAGGAATAAAGCATTCTTCAGAAACTCTCTTATTTTCCCCTAACGGTGAGAAGACTGTCTCATCAAGATGACAATTAGCAAAACAAGTAGTGAATATATCTCCCATCATTGGTTTTAGATATCTAATAATTGAAGGTAAATCATAATCAATATAGATTCCTAATTTATGTTGTGGGTTTATGCAGGTTACGAATCCATGATATCAAGCCTTATAGACTTAATAGGATGCTCATGAAAGTATACCGTAAGTTTAATAGTTTGTGCCAATAAGTTGGCAGAAGTTAAAAAGAATAGGCAAACATGCAACTAATAGGTGGAGGTATAAATCAAAACTATAAACTATCTAAGAAGTCTACTAGGGGGATTTATGGGTCCAAAAATGTCTCATTGTATCATTTGCAAAAACGAATAGTCAATTGATGATTCTCTAAGGAGTGTCCAAAAGAGTTATTAACAATTTGCTTTAACATAGTAGTTCTAAGGTGATCCAACCTATCATGCCAAAACATTAAAGTCTTAGGATCACTAAGCTTTGGGCTTTACTTTGTCATTTTGCTCATAGTGGAATGTGATTCGACTTCGGAAATTTTCGTGTAATATAACCATGGGGAGAATACACTTAGTTTTTCTAGTATTAGCTATTGATTGTCAATACTAGTAATGATGTACAAATATCTTTAGTTACCATCACTTATAGTTTTTATATATAGTACCAATTTATCCTGATGTCTTTGTAGCAAAACAAGTTACTACGAGAACCGCTAGAAAATAATGCATCCTCAATGCATATGTGGGTACCATTTTATAACATTATGTGAACTCTTTCGGAGCATTCAATTATTTGTATAATTCAACTATGGTTGATACCTTACACAAATTAAACACCAACTATGAGAAAAGCTTCTAGTTTTTCAATAGAGTGTGTTTTGTAGCACTGTCTACCAGACATATATTATACTCAGTTTCATATATTCCATGATCCATACTGCATGAAATAATAAACTAATATAACTATTTAGTCACTTAAGAAAAATAAAATTGAAAACAATTAAACCATTCACTATTCAAAGCAAATATAACGTGCAAACACAAAATATGTGGGATAAAAAAATAAGTCACAACATCCAACAAAATATCTAAAAATTTGAACTCAATATTCAAACTCATAAAAGTAGTTTAGGCCATGCTTGGTGGTTCTCCTAATTTCAAATCAAAATGCCTTGTTAATCACCTCTCCTGGGGTGGTTATTTTCATCTCTACTGGAGGAATTTTATGTCTACCTCTTCTGGAGGAATATTATTTCTTTGGATCTTAATATCAAAATTTCAAATTTAATCATGAATAAGAATCTAAAGGTTCTAGATGAAAGTTTAAAAAATCTTAGGATTGCCGATCCATAATTTAGGGGACTTCAAATCCAGATTATATATTTGATATAGAACTTTCGGTTTTACTATATGTAACTATTACTTCTAGCAATAAATTCATCAAAACTAAAATTTCATATAACTATATAGTCATAACTTTACCGAAGTAATTATGTTCAACATGCAGTGCAGTATAAAAAAAATTAAATTAAATTAAAGTGTGTAGAGAAACAAAGGTTATAAGATAGAAATAAAAGGTAGAACTTCGGGTTCTTAACATCTAATTGAAGATAATCGAGAACAAATGTATAAAGAAATTAACCAATTAAAGTTAGAACGTTAGGTTTTCAACTTAAGAATTAAAACTTATGGTTCTGTCAATATTAGTTTAAGTTAGAACTTCAGGTTCTTAACTTATAAATCAAAACCTTTGGTTCTGTCTATGCTTTAGGTATGAATCAGAACTTTTGGTTCTGTCAATGCCTCAGGCATCAATCAAAACTTCTGGTTTTGTTAATGCTTCAAGCATGAAGTAGAACTTTTTATTCTGTCAAGGCTACAGATTTAGATTAAAACTTTTGGTTTTATCAAGGCTTCAGGCTCGGATCAAAACTTCTGATTTTGTCAATGCTTTTAAGCATGAATTATAACTTTTAGTTCTGTCAAGGCATCAAGTTTGGATCAGAACTTTTGGTTCCGTCAAGGCTTCAGGCATAAACGTGAACTTCTGGTTTTGTCAATAGATCAGGCGTAAATCAGAACTTTTGATTCTATTAATGCATCAGGTATGAATCAGCACTTCTGGTTCTATCAATGCTTCAGACATAAATTAGAACTTCTAGTTTTATCAATGCTTCAGGCATGAATCAAAACATTCTTGTTTCAGATTTGAATAATTCACAGACCTTTAAGTCTGGCTTACTTATATAGAACGTATGGTTCTACTTATGATCCATGATTTGCAATTCCATCATTATCTCCCTTCGATAAAAGAAAATGAATCATTCATCACTCGAATTAAAATTATAAATACTTGTAAATCTAAAAAAAAAATAAACACATGTATATAATTACCAAACTGAAAAAAGATCATAAAATAAGAAAAATATACTTAATCGTTAAATTCTCTTCCTTTTACTTCCAATGTATAGATTTGTTTGCGAGCTTCTCGTAAGCGTAAACGGATCGTTGATTAAACTCCTGACGGTTAAGATATCGCTATTTGAAGTTTTACGAATGAAATTGTACTATGCCTGTGTCATGCCTTGCATTAGCACTGTGTCTGCACAGGATCTGGAGTGGATTAGTTTAGGTTGGGTTGGGTCCACCTGACCTAACTTGTTGCTAGACAAAGAGGAGGTGGGAGGGAGTCCCTAATCTTCTCTGCATACGGCCAACGGTGGGGTACATCGCAGTGTTGTCCCTATCAGCCTATTGGGTCCCTAGTCGGCAGCTCTAGAATGGTTGGTGGCTGTGATCGGCTAGTCTTGAGCCCATCTCCCATGCCACCCATTTTTTTGATAGCTTGGCTTAAGCCAGTCTCACCCACTCTCTGTCTTGCAGAAAAAGACAATGAGTAAAAAGGAGAAAAGGAGAAAAAGGGCGTTGCGACTATAACATGTTGGGAGAATATGCTTCTAATACTTTCAGATCTTACAAAAAATAATAGTTCGTGCTGATAACGTATTGTAATATAAGAGTTGTGCGTACATAATAAGGGAGGAAGAGGATATTATTTCTAAAATAAGATTGCTCTCTCTCAAAGCAACTTAATATGGTAGGATTCTAACCCTAACTAACCTCCTTATCTCATGTGCGTCTCAATGTTGGCATCCACCTTTGGCTTTACATCTCATAACACTCATATATTTATAATAATTTGATTAAAAAGTGCCTCTCGTAGTGGAGTCTCACTCTAAGAACTACATCCGATAAGGCAATCTGGGCTGTCTAAATTATAAGCTCTAATTTGAAATAAAGACACCCAAAATTTGATTCCTAAACATTCAATGAGGGGTGTGTGTGCCCGTTGCAGCACTTGGGCCCATTTGGATGCACAAGAAAATATAAGAAAGTAATATTTTTATAGAATATAATCTTTTAGTTTTTAACGAAAATAATTTTGTGCGTTTGGTAACCCAAGCAAAATGTAAAGAAAATATCATTTTCTTTCTAAAAGCTCAATATCTTTTCCTACAGCTCCCCCTGAAAAAAATTTTCTACAATATAAAAATTTTTCAAAATGAGGGTTACAAAGTGGTAAAGTAAAGTCTTTTCTTCACCAAATTTATCATGATGTATTTGTTTAGCTATATGTTGAAGTAACGGAAATGTCATGTCTTTAGTAAAGGGAGGGATAGTAAATGTGAGATAAAGTATGTGGTGAGGTAAAGTGGAAGAGAGTGGTAAAGTAGTTTCTTTTATTTTTATTTTTATTTTACTTTATCACACTTTACTGTAGTTTTATATGGTAATGAAAATGTGACTTGTGTTTAAAAAAATGAGAACTAGACTCTACATTACTACACAACTTTTTCATCTAAACATGAAGGGAGACATGTGTGGTAAAGTAAAATAAAGATTGATGTCATATCATGGTAAAATGTGAGTAATTTAAGTTGGGAAGAAATATGTGGTGAAGTAAAGTGGGAAAGAGAGCTGTAAAATAGTTGCTTTTTGTATTGAGACTTTATTACACTTTTCCATAGTTTTATGTGCAAAGAAAAGTTGTTTATGGTAAAAAAAATGTGGCAGTTGAATTTAACTTACCACACTATGTTTTTCATCCAAACATGGCAAATTACATATCAATCAAAGGTTTAATAAGAAATTATTCTATTAATGAACTTTACTATGATCAATAATATTAATTTGTTTTCATCTTGAATTTTTAATTTTATTAAAATCAGTAGCACCTTTCAAACAACTCATTTTAAAATATGTAAAATTCTTCAAAAGTTGCCAAACAACAAAAATATTATACTATTTTAATACTACAATATTCTATTTTGTACTATTTTATTCTTTTAATATTTAAATCTATAACTATTTTATTTTTCAAACATTCAAATGGGCCCTCAAACGTTGAAGAATCAAGACGATTTCAAGAAAATTTCCTATACTTCGAGGGCGCATATATGTGACTTTTGTGGGTAGATGAAGATAATATAATGGCGACATGATGATTCTATCCCCAACAAAAAGGAGAAACCATCAAAGCCAAAATGGGTGGACCACTAATCAATTATTCTAGGTTTTATGGCAAGTTCTAGGATTTAGAAACAACAAACTTTTTTTTTATTTAACTCGAAAAGAGAAACCATGTATGATTTTGATGTCCCAACTAAATAATATAATCTTTAGACCCCACCTTGTTTTAGATTTTTTTTATTATTTTTTTCCTGAGCTACTGTTATTTTATTGGACACACAGGGGTAGATAAAGGAGCAGGTATATGCAGCAAAAAAAAAAAAAAAAAGAAAAAAGAAAAAAAAACACAAAAACAAAAACAAAAACAAAAACAAAAACAAAAAAGTCAAATGAGACAATGACCTAGAGGATAGGTCATTGGGTCATTGTCTCATTGTTCACTATGAGATCAAATTTCAATCGTTGGATCATCAGCAATCTCGAGATATTTCTTAAAAAACACGAATCATTGAATATTATTTTTTGAAATTTGTTGGCCCCAAACACAAAATCTAAACCATTAGATCTCTCTAAAAGGATGAACATGGCTATGGGATCAAATTGCAAGGCTTGATACCTTATAGATCTCGAGAAATTTGTAGAAAATTTTCAACCATTGATCTCGACAAGGGTCACTCGCTTGAGTGGACTTGGCCCTTGCTTGAGCAAGCCTAGCTTCTGTCTCCTATTAAAATCTTCATGAATTTTTGTATTTTCTTTGCTTTCTTCACTTCAGCTCATCATATTACTTATGCTACAGTCCAATCTAAAAAAATATAATATCACAATTCAATTGAACCCAAGTTTTGTTCATAACCTGTGAATTAGCCAACATTCAAATAATCTTAATGGGTTTCTTACTCAAGATCTCTATAACATTTTTTGTCAAGCAGATAGTGAGCATTTCATAGATGAAGGGAAACGAGTGGAGGAGGATGAAGTGAAGGGATAAAAGGGCAAACATGGCGTTGTAGGGGTCATGGAGGAGGGCTTGGGTGAGGAGATGGTGGGCGGCGGACATAAGGGAGGGGTCGGCGCGGCTGGTGGCCTTGGAGGGGATAACGAGGCCGGAGAAGACACTGGACAGGGGGGTTTGTAGGGGCGAGATGGATCTGTGTAGATGTAGATGTTGTATAGGGTTTGGGGTCTGGTGGTTTGGAAGAAGAGTTGCTAGAGAGGGAGAGAGGGAGAGGGGTGGTGGTGTGGAATGTGAAGGTGATTTTTTTTTTTTTTTTTGGGTGGTGGGTGTTGGGCTTTTGAGGGCTGCGAGGCAAAGGTGGGCTTCATCTTCATCATCTTCTTCGTCTTTTGCTTCTTGGGAGGGTAGGTTTTTGGGTTTTGAGGATTGGTTTTTTATGGTGGTAGTGGTGGTTTTGGAAATGGAAAAACAAGATGAAAGGAGATAGGTGTTGATGGCGGAGGAGACAAAAACAAAAAAATGGAGGAAGAGGAGAGTGCAGAAGAATTTCTACATTAGGTTTTGTTCTTCCACGAATACTTATAAAAAATATATATGAAACACGCCCAAAGGGACCACTCGCATATGTAAAATGCTACTAGGGCTTTTTTTGTATGGTAGCCTGCTAGAGTGATTTTTTTCATAAGTTCCTCTATTTTTTTAAAGAAGTTATTTACATATTTTTGCTGATTGAACTAGAACTCGAGAATTTAAAAATTCATTGAAAGAAAGAACATCTTGGTCTTTAGACAGTAGAGAGTGATCTGTGTGCAGATGTAGAATTGAGAAGCAGTCATTGTATCCTATCCCACAAGTGGTACACGTATCTATCCAATACCATAATACCATAAAAAGAAAATTGCTTGAAATTCAGAAAACTATGGGCCTTTAATGGGAGACTATCACAACTTACATTTACCTGATTCCCATGTTGATGTGATATACTTGACAGTTTATTTCAGCAAGTTTCTCATTATACCAAAAGAAAAGGAGAAAAAGAAACAAAAACATCATTGTCAACAACGCTTATTATAAGCATTACGCTGGTCTCACCATGAGTGTCAATGTGTCACTTCAAGTTTTTGTGGTAATTGTTATACCAGATCCTTAGCTTTTACCTACATCTTGGACACGGTATTACCTATTCCTAGGCTTCTTTTCTTGTGGTTTGGGATCAAGAGAACAAGTTCTCTCTCTAAATCAAATTTCCCATATTAAAGGTGTTCATATTTTTTACTTTTTCGGTTAAGACTTTTTTTTTTTTTTTAGCATGCCAGCAAAAGGCTGGGTCTAGAAAGAGTGCCTGACACCCAGTAAAGAAAGCTCACATACAGGAGAATAGCAGCCCACAGGTAGGGAAGAAAGTCCGCATATGCATAAAAGCCAGCATATCCAAAGTTTGACCCTTACAAAGTCCGGTGAGAGTTGTCGCTCCCTACCATTTGGGCAAGGAGTTGTTCTCTTCCATTAAAATTTTACTTAGTATGCCAACTAAGGGACCTAGGTCCCATGATAGAGCCCGCATATGCGAGAATAGAAGTCCAAACATGTGGGGGAGCAAGCCCGCACAATGAAAAAGGTGGTGTGTGCTAAGAACTAACCCTCCTTATGTAAGGAGCCATTCTCCTTCTGTCTGGACTTAAACTCACAATACTCACACTCACATCCGGGTCCCTAACCAAGCCGTATCCCTGGTGAGGTGTTCATTTATTACAATGGGCCAGGGTAAATGTCTTCCAAGCTCAGCCCATTATATATATATATAATATTCAGGCACATACCAGCCACCCACTGAAATATACATGCCCTTGTGTAAATTTTGTTGGGTCAAGCTGGGACTAAACTTAGGCTTTGCGGCATAGCATATTTGCATATTTAAGACAAAATCCAGCCATTTTAACTATTAGGACAGTTTTACCTAAAAGAAAACTATTAAAAGGACAAGGTAAGGGCTAAAGTATGCAGCAGATTACATGCTGGGCTCAGGTCCGGCCATGACTCATGGGCCCCACAAACATATATATAAGAGTTAGAAATGTAACTATCTTAGGAACTGCTCCGATCAATACAAGCGACTGATTTCCATCTTACAGACGGGTTCCCAATATCCTTCTGCAGATTAGCTACAGAAGAGCTGCCTCTTAAAATCCTAGTTAAGGGGCCTACCTCTAGTGATGCCCATCACTTTAGAAAGCAAAGATTGAAAGGTCCCTTGATGGAACATGGCACTCACAACAAGGCACGATAGCCTTATCTTTTAAGGCCCTTAACTAAAATCGTCTTGCGTAGCAGTTTCTTCTTCTTTGTATTGGCTTAAACATTGAAGGGGCCCTTAAGCATTTGGTTATACTTATTAGATAGTCCGTAATATAAGATGGCCACCCCTTATCCCTGATAACATCCGATCTTTTTAGTAGGAGAATTTCTCCTGTGGAGTCCACTTGGGCCACCTTCAATGAGTGTAGCTCTTCGCACACTCTTATTTACCCATGATCTTGCATTAAGCCCAGTTTCTTGCTCACAAAGGCTAGGATAATCTGAGATTAATTTTTTGCATGACTCCTATCCATAGAAAGATTTCCATCCACCCCACCCATACCAAATGATAGTAAAACATCCAAGTGGCCCCACGATCCAGACGGCATATTGCGCAAATACAGGCTGCTTGTAGATGAGAATCTTCCCTTTCGGCAACTTAAAAGTTTGCAGGCAGCTTTGCTGCATTCTTCTCTTTTTATTTTTATTCCCTGGTGTCTTAAAGTTTCCAAGAAAAACACCACTGACATCCAGTTCGCATGGGCACCAATAACTGAAATAGTGGTAAAAATGAAAAGAACAAACCTGAATTCATATTCCATAAAATTAAAAAAAGAATTATATTGAACTAATTTGTGTACCAAGCTAGAATTGAGTATTGAACAATCATTTGAAACTTAAAAAGAAAGAGAAAGAAAAAAAAAGCATTGAGCAAAGAAGGCTAATCATGAATTTTCACTGCATTCAAAGGAAACAATTGCTTCCTTTTCTTTTACGAAAAATTTTCAATGTACCTAGGGAAGGTTCTAGTGAAAGATCAAGTCACCATTACCAACCAAGATTTACTTGGTGCATGTGTGTTTTGGGGTTGTGCATGTGCATGGGGGGTTAGTCCTGTCGGGTCAAATACCAAAGGAATACACTCATCAGCCCAAAAAACAAAAAAAAAAAAAAAAAAGATCATCCCATTACTTCCGCAAAAAACGATGACCTTCATTCTTACAAAAGAAAATAAAAAGGAAACATGATCACTTGGTACATTGCATTACACACCTATCTTTCATTGATTTAAAAAAACAAAATTAAAAGAAAAACTACAACTGGAAAATGTCGTAAGAATCACACAGCTCAAGAAAACTTCCACAGAGAAATATCAATGATGCAAGCAATTATTTCAGACAAGTTTGCATTGTTGGCTTAGAAGCAACAGATGAGATGAATCAGATGAGTCTCAGTTCGTACTCCCCAGCCATTGTTATGTATCTCACCCATGGAAGAGCCTGATATCCACTCTTCTCAATGATTTTCAGGTAGCGAACCTGAAAAAAAAAATGAGGATAAAGCATAATTAGGCAAGTAGTTAGCTGAAACAAATTGTCAGTTGGCATTTGCCCAGACATCCTGCTAAGCGGTGCAATGGTTTATAGAGATAGCTTTCAAATAGCTTTCAAGCTTTGTAATTGCACCATGACAAGATGGACACCCAAATCGCGAGAAGAAATCGATAGTGCTGATCAACTGTTTTACAAATGGCTATTAGTCTTCACAGACACAATTATAATGAGACAAAAAGCTCCTCTTCTCATTAAATGTTTCTATTATCATAGAGTTGATAGTACATGATGGAATATGAGTCCAATATTTTATAATACTATTGTTATTGAAGAAAGAAAAACCAAACATGTTTAATGAGGAAAAAAAAATACAAATGCAACAAATTAACAGTTTCTAGTTTCACTTTCAAAGAGTTGCAATTCACATGCCTCATTTTCTCCATTTTTTATCTTTGTAGTTTTTACTTGTATTTAGAAATATGTTTGCATCAGGGCTCAGCTTTTAAGCCCTTATCTTTTTTAACTGATTATGGACAAGTTATAACAGTTTACATTCAAGTGGAGGTAACTTGGTATATATTGTTTGCATATTATATAATATTGGTGGATAAATTAAAAGATGATGTGAATGCAAAACTTGAGAGATAAAGGGAGTCCTTAGAAAACAAGGGCTTTAAAATAATACACATAAAGACAAAATACATATATTGCAACTTTAGTGGGAATGTACAAAGAGATGGAACAACCACAAGAATTAAAGCTTAATAGACACTACAAAGAGATTCATTCCAATACATTGGCTTGATAATTTGTAAAGATGGAGATTGAGGAAAATTTTGGAGTGCTTCGTGATTGGTGCATACCAACAAAATAAAAAAAAAAAAAACATTGCAGTTATTAGACCAGCTATGACCTATGAAAAAAATATTGGTCAGTCAAGAAGAAGCACATGTACAAAATGAGTATTGCAAAGATAAGAATGTTGAGAGAAATGCGTGGTAACACTAGAAAAAGATAGAATAAAAAATGAGCGCTTCCAAAAGTATTTAGGGGTATCATCTATAGGTAATAAATTATGAGACTCATTTGAGATGTTTTGGACAATGTCCAACGTCGACCAACAACATTGCCACTGAGGAAAATATTTTCTATGCAGGTTGATGTCCCACCAATGAAAAGGGGTAGGCCAAAGAGGATATGGATGGATGTAATAAGGATAGACATAAAGAAGTATAACTAATCCAAGGTTTGGCTTATAATAGATCCAAATGGAGAAAAAAAAATGTAACTGACCCCAACATAGTTAGGACAAGGCTTCGATGATAATGATGATGTTACATTTTGAGAACACATCAGCACGAAAAATTGGAACAAATCCAGTCTCCCATAAGCATAAAGTTGATTGCAATTTTAGTGAAAAGAAAGTTGAGAACAATGAGATCAGTTAGGAGTATGTACATACAAATAAGTAGTTAGCAAAATTTCATATTAAGGATGTATCTGACAGATAGTTTTGAGATGCATAGTCCAAGTTGGGAACAGTAGACATTTATTGCCAACTTGAGGGAAAGTATTATAAGACCGGCAACAAATTAATTATTTACGAAATCATCTTTCACAATTTTTCAGCATTTACCAAAAAAAAGTATGGGAACTGATATATGATTAAGATTATCTCTTGCAAGTTTTTTTTTTTTTGAAACCTCAAAAATATAATAAAAATATATAAATGGTGTCACCTAACACATTTATTCCATTTGTTTTCCTTCAAGGTTTCTCTCCCTCAACCAAATTCCTATTTTCTGGTTTCCTTATTTTAAGTTATTATTTTTTAATTTTTCACGCCTTCTTGGACAACACTAATATACTCTCAAATCAAACTTGTAACAATTGCTTGCTCAAGTACTAGAGCTTAAGTATTCAGCTACAACTCAAAGAAGTTGTAAAACATTGTGGATAAAGCGACTTATGGAGGATCTTGGTTTTAGTAATGGTTACTCTTCCGATGCTATGTGACCAAGGATCAAAATAATGATTGCAGTGAGCAGAGTGGTTGCAACGAGCAGAGCAACCGATGGCCACAACGCAACATAGCAGGCGATACATAATAGTAGTGACAATATGTATTGTTGTAGGAGTGTGAATAAAAGACTAAGAAGCACAGACACAGACACGGGACACGGATACGACACGACACGGACACGGCGATACGGCAAATCCTAAAAAATTAGGATACGGACACGGCTAGGACACAGCAAATAATAAATATATATTTATATATAATCATAAAATTAAAGAATAGCTATATTTTTAGCCAAATTAAGAAGCATAATGTCACAATTAATAAAGAAGAAACATAACTAATTCTAGAAAAGTCAAAAATAAAATCCATACTGCATAATGTAATACAATAGTAGGCCATAGTACATCATCAACATTACAAGTCACAATTACATTATAATCAAAACAACAAAAAAGATCCCTCCTCCATTACCCCACTCCATAAATAAAAAAAATTTTAAAAAAATCCTTGCTTCATTCATGATTCATCATTTGACACAACTTCAATGGCATCATCATCCCCACCAACACTTCCATCATCAGTAAATAGCACAGCCTCTAATTTTGGCGCATCAATTGAAAAATAAACTATGAAAAAAAATACAGCAGTTTTGGGGAAAAAAATGCAGCAACAAGCAGTAGTTCTGAAAAAAAAAAAAAAAAAGCAACAGTGGCAGTTCGGAAAAGAAAGAAAGAAAGAAAACATAAGCAGCAACAACACAACAATTCTAGAAAAAAAAAACAGCAGCAGCAATTCTAAAAAGACTACACAAAAACAGCAGCAGCAAATTAGAAAAAACAGCAGCTGCTAAAAAAAAAAACAGCAGCAGAAATTCTGAAAAGACTACAAAAAAACATAAGCAGCAAAAAAAAAAAAAAAAAAAAAAAAAACTATGGCAACAATTCTGAAAAAAAGAAAAAAAACCAGTAGAAGCTTCTTCTTCTTCCCACCGTGTCCGAAACGTGTCCCGACGTGTCCACCCCGTGTCCCAACGTGTCCACCTCGTGTCCATCCCGTGTCTGCATCTTAAAAATTTTTTTAAAAAGACAGGACACGTTTTTGGCGTGTCGGACATGTGTCCGAGCTGTGTCCGTGTCCGACCCTATACAAGTGTCCGTGATTCATAGATAAAAGAAGTTGTCAAAAATATTGAAAAAGGGAAAATATTACAATGCATCTATCCCTCACACTATGGTGAGGGACACGTCCATTTTTTAAGAGTAATGTGCAAAATGACAAAACCATCACACCTCATACACCATTTTGACTTTATTAGGTTCAAAAAAGGAAGTGTCCCTCACACTTGGGATAGATGCATAGTAATCTTCCTCTTGAAAAAAAAATCCAAAAAAATAGAGAATATTGAAAAATGTTAGAATTTGATGTTGTTTAGTGTTGTCCAAGAACTAAGATAGGGGGATGTAGTGGACTTGTGGTCCCTTCGGTGCATTAAAATACTGTGTTGCCAAATGACTATAAAATAAGAGTACTGATCGGATATTTCCCATGTATTTAAGATGGATAGCTCTATAAAGTTAGAACCTATTATACACTTCAAAATAAGTAATTTATCAAAACTGAACACAAGGATATATAAACAAAAAGTTAATGTTTAAAAAAGTTTAAAGTTCAAACCAAATAACAAATTATGCTTCACCAAAACAAACAATGTGTTTGCCAGAACATTACCTAGAGAAAAGCCCTTGAGAGGGACTCTTTACATCGGCTTCAATTCAACAATATCTTATGTGTTTTGCTGTTCTTTTAAGCATGCAAGGGTAGAAGAGTTGCATAGAAATGTTATATTGAGAGCATGGTTCAAAATAATGGCTGCTACGGCCGTAGCAGTTAAGGCTGCTACAATATTTTGAAAATAGAGGAGCTATGGTTTAAAACCTAGTAGAGACACTATGCCCACCGCAACTGCTATTTTGATCCTTGATTGAGAGAAGAATGAAAGGAAAAAGCCTTACTGTGTATTTTAAAAAAGTTTGGAAAGTAGTTATCAGCAACACTTTATAGCACCACTGTAGAAACCCTAGCGGACGCTACAGATACGAGCAGCGATAAATTTAACTTATTACTACACCCGGTATAGCAACCACTATTTTGATCCATGAGTGTGACAATCAAGTTGCTAATACTATAACCATAAATTATATTTTTCATAAGCACATCAAGCATATTGAGGAGGATTGCTACTTCATCCAAGAGAAGAAAAGTGGTGGCCTGATCTCCACTTCTTATGGCAAGTCTGAAAATCAACTTGCAGAGTTATTTACAGCACAGAACCAACTACATCATCTTGTCTGCAGGTTGCACATTTGACTGTCATCTGCCACTCAACTTAATGGGGGGTGTTGAAGATCTTCCTTACTGTACATGGAAGGAGTACATTTATTTTTGCTGCATTCTTTCTTTTTTATCCTTTACTTAGCGTATTAAGAATTTAAGATTAATCAACCCCAACATGGTTGAGATAAGGCTTTGATGATAATGATGATGACTTAGTGTATTAAGATTCTAATGTAATCCTATCACCCCATCAACAACAAGTCCAGACTCAATACAAAGATGATTTCGTGGTTCTAAATTGGCATAGGCTTTACATTATATCATCTATAAGTACCCACTGGCAGCAGTAAAAACAAGCATAACAAAGCTAATAAAACACCCATATAAACATAACTTTAGGCAAGGTTTGACCCTTAATTTAACGGAATGCATTCTTATTTAACGAACATTTAACATGAAATATAATCAGATACAGAATCATATCTAACAATCCATTTCACAAATCAGATTTTTGTTGCGAGCAGCATACCTGTATTCCAGAGACCGTAAAATATGGAATCTCAAACTTCACACGTATAGGAGCCTTTTTCTCAGGGCTCCCTTCTTCAGCAGTAATACTAGGAAGACTTAATTCTGCCCTCATCATGTACTCCTACATCAGTATTAAAATACATTAAGGAAAGAAATAAAGCATAGCTACATAGGAAACCTCATGGAAAACACTGCAGAGTTGACGGCTGTCAAGCATAAGCATAACCATGCAGCAATCTGTGAAAAAGGAAAAAGTTCAAAGCCATTTTCAAACCTTGCCACCTGGAAAGGATTTGATTTTCCAGAGTAATGCATCATTTTCAGGTGCATATGCAGCAGATCCCATGGAAGTCCGTATGTTTGGATTAGTAGCATCAGAAGGTACCGGCAACTCAATTTCAACATTCGTTGCAGTGCTGCATGCATAAGGAAATTAATGAGGAAAATCAAGGATTCAAGAATCACCTCATAAATCACTGAAAAAGAAGAGTTCAGTAAGCAAGAAAATTCATGAAGCAATTACAACAAACAGCACTCTGAAAATGCACCTGCGCTCCTTAAACTGGCTTCGTGCCTTCACCATTAGCTCAATACGACTTCTCGAATGTCTTTCTACCTGAGCTTCCACCCATATAAGAGGCTTAACCTGGGAAAACAGAGGAATGAGCTTCTAGTGAATCCATTGAATTTAAGATTAATAATAAGAAGTATACGTCAATAGATAATGGTTGAACATGGGAGATTACTCTGTATGTAATACCTGAGTACTGAGTCTGTATGTCATGAGATCGAAAGACCCATCAGGTGGTATAAAGGATATTGTCCTGTCATTTTCAAACCGGGCCAAACGCACACACCTAAACAAAGAGTAAAGCATCAGAATGCCAGCCTACACTGAATGTCAGTCGATCTACTTTGAAGTAACAACTTCTTTGCTTGCATGGTAATGTTAAGAATTACTGTACAAAACAACCTTAAAACTACAATTACCAACTACAAGAAAGTTTTAGCAACATACTGATGAAACTTGATGTCATCCAGGTCAATAGCTTTTCCCTTTGTTGACCGACCTTGAGCCTCCAAAAGCACTCTGTCATTTAGGCCAAGCTTACATTCAGGCATACCACTGCCACAGATGGTGACTGATTAGTCTCTTCAAAATCTATATTTTCTAGAGACAAAAGTGAATCATACCAGATGATGAATTCTTATTTTCTTGAACAATCTGTGTATTCTTAGGACCAAAGTAAATTATGTTGTTACAAACAACATATTACAGAAATGAAAGTAAAGAATGGTACATCTCATTTTTCACTCTTAAGGATACAGAACTAAGAGCCTATAAAACATATCCTGTTCAAGTAAGGTAGTTGCAGTTTTTTACTATACCACCATTTGCTGCTGCTTTTTCATTAAGGAAAAGAGATTAACAAACTTGATTTCTAATCAGTTGTGTTCCCAACCAAGGATGAAAATAGTGGTTGCGGCAGGCGTAGTGGCCTGTTGCCGAAATGTTTCATAGCAGGCGTTACATAGCAGTTGCGGCGTAAAGGCGTGATTGGAAAAAGTCTTAAAAAAACTATGAAAAGATTTCAGAAAATCCAGAATATTGAAAAATGATGGAACATATGTTTGTTTTGCAAAAGTAACTAGTATAGGGGTATATGTAGCGGTCCCCTCATTCAATGAGATCCTGCATCGCTGTATTAATTGAAAGTAATAGGAATGTTCAATTTATTTTCATATGGATTCATGTTGTTTAGTTATGCCAACTTAGAAACTAATGAAAGGCTTATAAAAAAAAATGTCATAAAGAAATTTCATGAAGATACATTCAAGAATGAAAGATAAACGGCTAAGTTTCAAAGCTAACAAAATGTTTATAATCAAACAGAGTCATCAAAATACTCTCATCCATTGGCTTAGAATATAACATTTCAGAGTTACAGACATATATAGAGAGAGAAATTTTCAATTAAAGTGAAATTTGATTAGGGCCTTATTTCAGATTTGAATTAAAATTTCATAGGTCCTATGTCTTATTAGGGTGAAATTAGGTTGGGCACTATTTCTTAATAAATTAAAATTTGCCTGGGCTCTATTTCCTATTAATATGAAATTTTGCTGGTCTCTAATTTTCAATTCGTAGTGCCCACTGCCCACCTATAGAAATTTCCTATTTTGATTGGGCCTATTTTCAATTAGAGTGAAAATATGATTGGGTGCTATTCTCAATTAGAATGAAGTTTATTTGGCTAAGGCATGAAATTTTTTTATTTTAAAAGTTGGGCCTCATTATGGAGCCCACTAATGGTTAAGAAGGCATGAATGGTCTTTTTAGTAGTTTTTGAAAAAAAATTGGATAATTTTTCGAATTCTTTTTGAATGATTTTTAATGTTCTTTTTGTTTTTTTAATGGATTGGTTTTTTTAGTCATTTTTAATGGGTTCTTTTAATGGTTTTTTAAATGCTTTTTTACATGTCCCATCAAGTTTTGATTTATGCCCTTCATCAGGAGGGCCCATCGTGAAGCCCATAACTACCCTTAAAAAATGAAAGAGGGTCGTATGGGCATTGTTGCCCTAGTTTTCGTCCAAAGCAGAAGCAGCAGCGAAAGAGATTGAGAAGGAGGAAAGGAAAGGAAAGGAGGCAAAAAAAGAAAAAAGAAGATTATGCAGCCCACTGCTGATGGGGAAAGGAAAGGAGGGAGAAGAAGATGATGTAGCCTGCTGCCGTCAGCACGGCTGCTGCTGCGCCCCTTGGCTCCAGCCAACAAGTGGAAGAAAAACAAAAAGGAAAGGGAAAAGGAAGGAGAAGAAGAAGACGACGTACCTAGGAGGTGGATGTCCGCCTATTGCTGCAAATCTCCATTGCATGTTTGCTGCTACAGGTACTCTTTTTTTTTTATCTGCTGCTGCTGCTCTTTTCTTCATTGCTGCTACTGCTTTTATTGCTGCCATTGCCTCTCTTTTCTTTTTTCCTCCATGTGAACGAAAGAGTTGGTTTTTTTTTCTATTTTTTTTAACCCATGGCCGAAACGTGGCAGCCACCATAACACTGTAGTGGCCATAGCGGCCGCTACAGGAATGTATCGGCCGCTACACATGTGAGTGGCGCTATTTCATATATAGTGTAGAGCCCTTGGGCACTACGGCCAATATATCAGCTGCTACACTATGTAGCGGCCGCTATTTTTATCCATGTTCCCAACTCAACTCAAATGTCATGGACAATTCTAGAAAGTCAAGGGTACCCATTTACACAAATACCCAATGCCCAACCAGAAAGAATATGGTATGGGTCCTAATCTTAGGCCTAGATTGTAGGGTCTGGGTTTGGGTCCCATAGTCATGGACCTGAAAGTTCTTTGGGTTGGGTCCAGGTCCATCAACTTTACACCAATAAATCTAATGAAATTGTCTCCATGTTTGTGCGCGTTAATGAGGAAAAGAGACTTGTAGGTAACAATAAGGGAAAACAAGAGAATATATACAAGAAACGGTCCAGCAAGGTAAATATGGTGACCAAGACAAACTGATGCTGCTTCACCAAAGATTGTTGAATGTGGAGATTTTAATAAAGACCACAGACCAGCAAAACTCTTCCACACTAGGAGGAACAAAGCCTTGCCAGAAAAACAGGGATGGAGGATACAAAGCGGATTGTAAAGCAAGGGCCTTGTTGAAAGACATAAAGAGCACTCCCCGTCTGAAAAGTGTATCAAGTTTGAGGACCATCCCCGATCATGCACAAGAAAATTGTTGGAAAGAAGCCTCACAAGAAGACATACACCCCTTCAACTCACACGAACCACAGAACCTAACACCCCACACTAGCTTCCCCCAACCACTCAGAACGCTTGCCAACCATGACTTTTTATCTGACACAACCTTGACCCTCTTAATTGAGATTACTCAATCAGTGTTGATTAATCTTTTTTAGAAGCTAAGTAAGTTTAACTGTTAGAGTGGTAATTAGTGTTACTCAATCCGTTTACTTTAACAGTTTGTACAATGCTTGTCCAAGTTAGGTGGTTTGAGATGTGTAAAGAAATACATGTTAAGATATGTGATAATGACAAGTTTGCTCAATATTTGGAGGTAATTCCCTGTCATTAACATGTTTAAGATGGAATCTGTTAAAACCTTTTTGACTTGGAATATTAAGTCGACACCACTTAGCTTCGGTCCCATGAAAGCTGAATGTGGCTGACTGTTGATTAAGTATTCTGTAAACTCACTGTACTGTAGTCTCTAATAAGCAATCACAATTATTGCTTTGGTACCATACCTTGCCAGGTCACACAGTAGCAACCATATGAAGATAAGTTATTTTGATGGCCATGTGTATGTGTACTCCAGCAATGGAATTCTGGGGTTCCATTACGTATGTATGTTCATTACTGGAAATGGTCATGCAGTACCAACCAGTCAGGGATGATTTGGCCATGTGGTTTGTCATTTTGCTAGAAGTGTTATGATGTTTCGCTTTGTATCGTTTTGATTCTACAAATATTACTATTCAAGCATGATCTACCTAGTTTAACCTTATTTGAAGTTCGATAATCATGTCTCATATTCTATTTTGATGCAACATGTGGTAATGCAATTGCTATGGATTACTTGCTTAGACCCCTGCAATCTAATACTGCAATTGGTGCTGTAGGTATCAATACC
The DNA here is from genome assembly GCA_037013555.1 of Sextonia rubra. Taxonomy (NCBI): domain Eukaryota; kingdom Viridiplantae; phylum Streptophyta; class Magnoliopsida; order Laurales; family Lauraceae; genus Sextonia; species Sextonia rubra. The sequence continues at coordinate 9,138,295 of JASUAD010000010.1, forward strand.
CGTACCCTAGCCCCAGAGAAGGAGGCAGCTGAGGAAGAGTGGCCAGGTTTGATTGAGTGGTGTGCAAACAATATACTCTAGAGCATTGTGCTCGGATGAGAGTCATCATCTTTTGGTATAGTGTTGATCATCTTTTATACTTTTGTTTATGGTTGTGTTTTAAAGGCCTTTTGGGAATGTACTTAATATACTTTTGTTCACTCAAGTTCTACATGAATGGAAACGTTTAGAAAATATGCACACTTTAATATTCTGCCTTTCTCATTATGGAAATGTTCATGTATGTTAATGACTGATTACACAAGCTCCAGCTAAAACGTTAAGCTTCCACTGTTTATTTGTCAGCATTGAGGAAATTTTGACCTAGTCATCCTCGTATGTGGAATCCTGTGGGTAATCACATCAGCGCGTGGGGAAGACCTCCTTATTATGTTGTATGGTACTAATCCCCACACAGTCATGACCTGAAGCTGAGGTTGTCGATTTAGGGTCGTGAAACCTGAACTTTTTCAACCCTGAAGAACCTCGAAAAATAAAATAAACTAAGATTTTCTACGATGTTGTTTAAACTTCGGACAAGTCTTGCCCACCCAAAATTCAAAACAGCCATGAGAGGTTCTTTTGCACCGTATCCCTAGAATGTCAAACTCTTAATTTGTAAAAATTGATTGTTAAACACCACCACTGTGAAGCTCCTCTTTTTCTGTTTCTTTTTTGTAAGAGAGGTTCGTTCATTGGAAAATATATAGAGAGAGAGTGAATGAGGTTATAAGGCTGTACAAGACAATGAATACACACCCGCCAAAAAAAAAAAAAGAAAGAAAAAAACCAGCTATGATTCCAAAATCTAGACCTAAAATCAAAAGGGGATGACGCTGCTACATAAAAAGGATATGAGATATGGAGACGCCTTCTGCTAAAGCATCAGCATCCTGGTTGCAGACATTAGAATGTGGGCAAAGGGGTACCTGCAAGCCTCTTTTCAAATTCTAAATGTCCTCAACCACATCCAACTGCCACTAGGTTACAAAGGCTGACTCTTCATCCAAACAAATAGCACACCAAGAGTCCCCTTCTACAATTTTCCAAGAAGGGTTCATCTTCAGAACCTCCCACTAACCTACTAGGACTCTGCTTATCTATGCCTCTTTTACTGAAGAAAAACCCACAATACTTGAGAATAGAAACAAGGTTACACCCTTTTGGATTCTCATATTTCTACCAACCTATGATGCCCAGGTACAACATGGATACAATGCGACACGCCATGACCATGGTAGGGTCACTGATTTATACACATCATCACCATCATCATCATCAAAGCCTTATCCCAATACTTTCTTTTTCTTTTTTTTATTATTATTATTTTTTTGTGACAAAGTTTTACGCTAGCTGCGATTTACACACACAAAACAAAAAAAAAAAATGAAGTATTGGATATGATATGATATGATGCATTGCCCATTTTAAAATATCTATGCATCATAGCTACCAGCCCTTTCCCTGTTAGGATTCCCCAAAATGCTAGCATCAAAATTCAACTTCATCACAGCTTTAGGATGGCTGAATCTAAAGATGGCTTCTTGCCTAGGCAAAGACTCTTCCCAAACTTCCTTCTGGCCCTGATGAAGGGAACTAATAGCAAGATTTAAAAAATTGACAGTGTCCGAGTCAACTCGGACTTGGCCCTGCCATGTCAGGTAGGCTGTGACTCAGATCTAACTCAATGGGAAGGTTTACAAGGAAAAATAGAATCTACTGGTACTACACACGATTACAGTTTTATGTGATCATACACCAGCATCCCTCTGGATGGTAACTGCATTTCATGTAACATTTTCATTAATAATACTTTTTTTTGTTATTATTTATTGAATAAGATAAATGAGTTATCAGTTAGCTAAACAAGTAGAGACAGGTGGGTTGAGAAGATTTATGTGAACTGCACTAGTCGACAAAGTGCATCCATAATGACCCAAAATGCCTGCTAAAGAACCAAAGTTCACTGAAAGATGTCATGTATCACTTTCTCCGCATGAATGATAATCTTTACAAGTTCTCTTGTCATTTTCTTTAAAAAAAGGCAAGCAATAAGCATATTAATCTACATTTTGCCTCATGAAGTTCCAAAAGGGCTAGAAAAGGGGAAAATGTAAGAAAAACATTGCACCTCAAATATGTTCTCATCTTTAATGCTCCAACAACATCTGAGCGAATAATTTGCCCATTACTGTTGACAAGTATATTGACACTTTCCACAACATCCAAGAACACCTGAAAAATCAAAGGAGACTTCCTAAAGGTACCAGATAGAAGAAAATGTAAATACCATGGAGTTAATAGAGTGTAGCTTACTTCATTTTTCTTATAACGAATCCCCTCACTACGCCATGAAACTGCATTTGTAACAGCCATTGGAGGCCTTTGGGTGACTTCCATCCTGTATGCATCGGTCTTAATAAACTCACTAAGAATTTTTGCTTCAGTATACTGGGGGTAACCGAAATCCATCATTTCATCGAGTAACTCATACTGCCAAAACCAAACAAACACAATGATCTCCTTCAAAAGTTCTACTACACACCCAACACAACTAATACGATCCAATATATACATATTACATACATCAGCAGAACCATATATACACATGAATAGACACAATAGATATACACACACATATGTCATCATCTTAGCCAACAACTTTGAGAAAAGACAAAGACACACACACACACACACACACACACACACACACACACACACAAAAGACTGACACACACACACAGACACAGACACACACACAAAAGAAAAGAATAGAGGATCATTTAAGACTCTCCCTCAAGTTGAGATGTCTCAATTTGCATCAAAAGCTTGGTTCAAAACGTCTTGCTTCTGCTTTTCTCTAGAAAGGGCCTTACTTAGAATGTCAGCAATTTGATCTGCTGTTGAACCTTTTTTAACCGATGTAGAAGATCTCATAAGATCTGACTTTCTCCTCTAATGAAGTGACAATCTATCTCTAAACGCTTTTTTCCTAACATTAGACATGGGGTATACTAAGGAATGGACTTTCTCTAAATGCTTTTTTTTCCTAACATTAGACATGGGGTATGCTAAGAAATGGATGGCACTTTTGTTATCGTAAGGTAAAATGGAAGGTGATTTGCATTGTGGTCCAAGGCCGAATTATAAGCATGAAACCTCAAGTACTTCCTATATCAGGCCTTAAGTCAAAGGTTGATGCAGCGCGGGGAAGAAGAATAGCCAACAGGCTAATCTCCAAGCAAAAAGGCTTAAAGATAGAATGTCTTGGTGCTTCACCAAAGACAAACAACAACTCTTTCAACTGAGAACCAAGCTTAGAAGTTTACTGATATCAATGTTATGTGTCCTATCAGGAGGGATTACATCTTTAGTTATAGCTAAGGTGCTTTCTAACTAAGGAAATAATATAATATAACCCAAATAAGGAATCCTAAACTAAAATAATATGAACTTCTAAAAATAAAAGAATCCTAGACAATTAAGAAAGCAACTAAAAAAAGGGCGGCCCAGTACATAAGGCTCCCGCAAAGCAGGTCTGGGGAGAGCAAGATGTACGCTGCCTTACCTTCAATTTGAAAAGGCTATTTCCATGACTTGAACCCACGTCCTCCAAGACGCTACCGGTAAGCCTTTATCATTGAACTAAGCCACCCTTCTAAGAAAGCAACTCATCATCATTTTCTCAGAATTCATACTTAGGTTGTGACAAAGTTTTATGCTGGCTGTCAACCTCCCCAACGCAACCCCTCCTCCTTTACCCGAGCTTGGGACCGGCAACAAAAACTAGCGGATTTCTAAGAAAGCAAATACTAATAGAAATTAATCTTCTCTACTGGGCCTTATTGATTTTGAGCCCAATGAGCTAGCCAATCATGGATCTAACCTGCATCAGTTCTCTTCCTCTTAAAGGAGAATTCGTCCTCGAGTTCAAAAAATATCCACCTAGGTCGAAAATCATTCGAGCAAAAACTTCCGTGTGACTGGTTGAGCGTCATATTGAGGACATACCTTGAAAGGAGGACCGAATCTTCTATGACACTTAGAAGTAGGCTGGAGGTATTGCGTCTTCTGATGACTGCTTGTATCTTGACTGTGTGATCTGAGTCATCTGACTATTAGATGCTTAAATTGTAGACTCTGTAACAATATCGCAGAAGCATTGATTGGCTTTGGTTAATCCCTGAAGATGAAATCAATGTGGTGCACTTCAATCAATGCCGACACATCTGCTTGCGAAAATACTGAAACAAGTGACTTGTTTTTTGATGATCCACTAGGCTTTTCTAATGGTGGCATTAAGATCAGATCCATCAAACAATTGTTTTCCTCATTAACCATATCCAAGTCTTCAATGTTTGTCTCAACTTTTAGTGGTGCTTGCATTGTTTGATCGGCACTATCCACACAAAGAATTTTGGGTGCTTTGTCTTCTAATTCTTTTAAAGTATCAACTATTCTTAAAGTACCACATGATGTCTCAACTAACTATATCATGACGGCTTCCATTTTTTGATCTTGCATCATATTGTTAGCCTTCATATCCATTTCCTCTTTCCATTCTTCTTTTGACTCTTCAAATGACTGTGAGAATGTAGACAAAAAGGTTGTGTGTTGCGGAGAGTTTTCTTTTTGAGACTTAACTTGTTGCAGGTGAGATCATTAAAGCATGTGCTTAACACGAATAGCTTCTTTGTACGCTTCATGAACATCGTTACGTGGTTTCATATTCTCAAGAATGTTGGTCTTCAAACTTCTAATAAAGCGAGTCAAATCATGTAACTCATTTTGTTCCAAGCCACAAACTTGGTACGGTCTCAAAATTGATAAAAATACTCAAAAACTGTTGAATCTGCCTGTCTGAGATTGAGGAACTACACAAAGTAGACCTTAATTGCATAATACCAATCTTCATATTTATACTCATACAACATGCTTTGATATTCATCAGATGGCCCAAAGATTTGCATATTGACTTTGAAGCAAGAAAATAGAAATCTTTTGAATTCTTAAAATCGATTTACCTGGTGGCTTCATCAATTAACAAAAATATGCACGTGAAGATGAATCGGGAATCAGACTTCAAGATATCACCTTTTTGTTTTGAAAAGCAAAGGTTAGAACTTAGAAGTGAAAATTAAGGACTTTGTGCCTTGGCTTGTTAGCTCTTTCTTAGTTGGGCCCACCTTTATTTATTTATTATTTATTTTATTTTATTTTATTTTATTTTATTTTTAGAGGGGATTCGAAAGGCCTAGGTTTTCAGGGATGTCGCAGGGAGGGGTCGATGAGAGGAAGATGGGTGCTGGGGTTCACTTGGTTTGTGGTGGTTCGATGGGAGGGTATGGAGAAGACAGAAGGGTCGTCTAAATATGGAAGCATTAGAGTGGGCAAGGAGAAGGGGTTTCAGGTGTTAGCGTTCCGGATGGTTGAGATTGGGGTTATAGGGGTGTTAGGGATGTGTTCGATGGCGTGATGGTCTCCACGGAAGAGGTTTGGGGCAGTGGTAGGGGGTCTATGGAGGGGTTTGGTTTTCAGTTGTGATGGGCGGAGAGCCCTAAGGTTCCAATATTGCTGGGATAGGTTGGGTTGAGGCAAATTGGTTGGGAAGGGATTTTGGGGTCTGGGAAGTGATTTGGGATTGGGTTTTGGTGATCAAGAATGCGTGTTGATCGTTTTGGGTTTTGGAAAAAGATGGTGGGTTCAGCTATGAATGGAAATTGATGATGATGATGGTGGGATGCAATGGTGATGATGATCAATGGATGGATGAAAATATGGAGATGGGTTGCCTCGCTTATCTCGGATCTACGATCGGAACGACGATCTGAGAACTAATCCTTGCACTTTAATACCAATTGAAGCAGCACAGAAAAGAAGAATAGCCAACAGCCTAATCTTCAAGCCAAAAGGCTTAAGGATAGAATGTCTAGGTGCCTTACCAAAGATAAACAACAACTCTCTCAATTGAAAACCAAACTCAAAAGCTTATTGATATCAATGTTGTGTGTCCCATGAAAAGGGATGACATCGTTATTTATAGCTAAGGTACTTTCTAATTAAAAAATAACTTAATTCAATCCAGACAAGGAATCCTAAACAAAACATAATATGAACTTTTAAAAATAAAAGAATCATTGACAATTAAGAAAGCAACAAACTACTAGAAATTAATCTTCTCTACTGGGCCTTATTGGTTTTGGGCCCAATGGGCTGGCCAAGCATGGATCTGGCCTGCATCAAAGGTGCATCTCTAGGCTAGCCTTATTTCATTCTTTCCATTAGGGGAAATCCATCCCATTCATTAGTGACAAAGGGAAACTTGAGGCATCAATCAGCCACTTCTACCTATGCTGGTTTCTTTGTATGGATAGATGGATCACTCGCTTCCATGGGAACTTGCCTTGGCAACCCGCAATGTAATTACTTGCAGGCATGAAATACCCAAATCTAAGAAGGTGACGGCAGGGAACAGGTTTGCAGCTTAAAGAGCCCTACTATAGAGAAAGAAAAAAGACTCTCACATATACACACCAAGCCTTATGATGAAGAGAAGCCAAATCAAATCTCATGCAAGGTATACATACAAAAGATCCATACCTTTCCAGTTTTAGACCACCCGTTACCTATATATGGGACCTAGCTCTTCAACAAAGAAATAAATATTTTTAATAAAACTGAAGGCAAGTGCAATTAAGGAACTAAATAGTGATATTTTATGTTAGAAGTTAAAGGGCTTTTCTATAACTTTTTTCTTCTTTCTTTCTCTACACTTACCCAATAAAGGTACCTAGGTGTAATTTCATCAACCACCACCATCATTAAAGCCTCGTCCAAACTATATTGGGGTTAGCTACATAAATTTTATTTCACTATTCTGATCTATCCTGGCTCAAATCCTCGAGCAAGTTGCAATTCCTAAGATCCATCCTTAGTACTTCTATACATTCCTCTTCGGCCTATGATGAAGGCCAGACTAATGGCCCCTGCTTGAAAGTTTATGCCAGTAAGCCCAAGTCCAAAGCCCAGTAGTAAAGATTAATTTATTAATAGTAGTTGCTTTCTTAAGTTTCTTAGAAATTGATTTTATATTTGAATTAGAACTCCTTATTTGGATTGAACTATATTGTTTCCTTATTTAGAGATTAGTTTAGTTATAAATATAGATATAATCCCTTCTCATGGGACATACTACATTATTTAGAATAAGATTTCAGTTTTCTTCTCTAGAGTGAGTTGGTTGGTTTTAGTGTGAGGTTTAGACAATTTATATAAGCCTTTTGGCTAGAAGAATAGCCCGTTGGCCATTCTTCTTCCCCATACTGCGCCAATTGGTATCAGAGCAGCATGCAGATTCTCGGCGATGCCATGTTGAATTTGATGAAGGAGACATTGTCATGGTTCATTTCAAGCCAGAACGATTTTCTACAGGAAAATACAAGAAGCTACATCTAAGAAGTGAACGACCATTTAAGATTCTAAAGAAAATCAGCTCCAATACATATGTTCTAGACCTTCCTTCAATCATGACTATCAGCTCCACATTTAATCTTAAAGATTTGACAATTTATTATGGATATCATGAAGATGAATCGTTTGAAGAACAAGCTCTCTGGCTATCCATCTATCAATCTCCTCCAAAAGAAATTAAAGATGTTTTTTTATTATCAGCTTGTTTCTACAAAGAATGGCAAATTACACAAGTTCTTGGTCAAGTGGAAAGGAAAACTATTCTCCGAAGCTACATGGATTATGGCTACCAAATTTCAGCAATTCAATCTAGATCTATATGAGAAAAACCAAGCTGACAACTTATTGGAGTCGAGTTTCTCCAAGTCAGGGCGATCTAATGTAGGCCAGACTACTGGGCCCCACTTGAAAGTTTTGCCCGCAAACCCAAGTTCAAAGCCCAGTAGTGAAGAATAATATATTAATAGTAGTTAAGTTTCTTAGAATTGATTTTATATTTGAATTAGAACTCCTTATTTAGATTGAACTAGAATGTTTCCTTATTTAGAGAGTAATTTAGTTATAAATATAGATGTAATCCCTTCTCATGGAATAGACTGATTTTCTTTTTCTTCTCCAAAGTGAGTTGGTTATCTTTGGTGTGAGGCCTAGACAGTTTATATTTTGGCTTGGAAAATAGCCTATTAGCTATTCTTCTTCCTTATGCTCCGCCAGCCTATGTCTTATCCTTGAGGTGCCACCAAGCTACATAAAAAACTTTTCCTCACCGCTGCTATTATTGGCCTACATTGAACATATTCAAACCATCTCAAATGAGTCTCCCTTAATTTATCATCTATCAAATGTACTCATTTTTGTTCTATCTTTCTTAATTTTACAACACATTCACCTCAACATTTTCATCTTTTTACACTAGTTTTTGCATGTGTTGTTTCTTCGTGGATCAACGTTTTGCTCCATGACTCATAGATGGCTAATCGTTGTCATCTAAATTTTCCCTTCAATCTTATTGGAATGTGCTAATCACAAAGTACTCTAGAACCAAGTCATCATCATCATCAAAGCCTTATCCCAACCATGTTGGGGTCGGCTACATGATACTCTAGAACCAAGTCTCGACTTCAAATATCCAACTTTAATCTCTCCATCTTTCCTACTTATAGAGCCAAGTAATTGAAAGAATCCCTCTACGGTAATTCTTGAGCTTCAATTCTTAAGAGAGTTACATCTCTTAGCACCTCCATGCAGAAATTTCAATTCTAAGGTCTGTCGCTATCTCTCAAGTTTTGCATTCATACAATCTCTAATTCATCTACTAAACACCATATCATCTACAAATAACATGTACAGAGTTATCTCCTCTTCAAAATGAGCCGTTAACTCATTCATATCAGTGCAAAAAAGATAAGGGTTTAAAGTGGACCATTGAAGCATACCTATGGTCATTGAAAATTCACTTGTCTTTCCAAGGGTAGTAATCACACTTATCGCTCCATATATGTCTTTCTTGATGTCAATATAACCTAATCAAATCTCTACGTACCCTATCGTAAGCTTTCTCTATATTGATAAATAAAGACTTTTCCTTTTCTCTCAGTAGTTTTCCACTATCTAAGTGAGAAGATAAGTTCCATAATTAACCTCCTTGGAATGAAAACTAAATAGATTTTCAAATATTTTGGTCTTTTGTCTAAGTCATTCCTCCATTACCCCCTCCCATGGCTTCATATTGTGACTCATAAATAAAATCCCATGATAATTGGTGTAACATTATACATCTCCTTTGTTCTTGAATGTAGGTACTACAAAACTTCTGCTTCATTCATCTAGCATCATCTTTGTTGTCAATATCTAATTGAAGAGCTTAGTTGACCAAACCCATCCAATTTCTTCGAAGCATTTTCAAGCTTTTATTAGAATGTCATCTAGCTCCTAGTCATGCAGTATAGACCAGACCCAAGAAATCAACTGGGCCCATACATTTATTGTTAAAGTGTTCATCCTTCCAAACATGTATTTCTTTTTTCCATTTTCAATATTCAAAGAAACCTCATTGAACACTGAGATGGAAAAACTAAAACGTCATTCTGGTCGGCAAGATATATGCAAATTGAGTGTAAGGTGGATCATGATATTGTTACATGAAGAAAAAATGCATTGCACCCTAATCCATCAATTATATGTTTTCCACTATCAATTCATCTAATTACTGTCTGAGGCTGATTTTTTTCATAAAAATCCCAACTTTCTTTTAGCACCTTAAGGCAAGACAAACAATTGATGAGAGTTGTGAGAAGGGTAGTCTATATCTTGTCGATTCTTCAACGAAGATTTTTACAAAGTTTCAGTCTACCACAGCTAAGAAAGAGTAGATTATAACTGTCAATTTAGTTTTGAACCCGATTTCAGTTTGACTCCAAACAGAAACATTTTGGCCAGTTTGTAATTTTGATATTTCTTTTCTTTTGAGTCAAAACCGTTGAAAACAAGTTTAAAAAGAAAAAAAAAAGAGTCTATGCATATTTTTTAAAAAAATGTGCATCTGCATAGAGAATCTGAATCTGAAAGGTAATTGACTTAGTCAAAAGTGGAAAACCTTAAATTACAATGTGATACATACCAATGTCTACGAACAACTAGAGGGTAGAGTGGCAGGCTTAGGGAAACCATGGTAAATAAGATCAGTCGAGTGGGCAAAATTGGAGATGAACTAGTGTGCTCTTCAATCACAAAGTACAGCTCCGATTGAAAAGATCTCTATACATACCACAGTTTCATCTAACTTTTTATACGAGGCGCAATATTGTAGTTAAAGAGACAACATGAATGTGGTAGGGATGCATACGCTAATGGAGCATGGTTGAAAATACCGGCCAATACTGTTTGAAAATATCGGTGTGAACCGATATATCGGCCGCCAATTTGAAATTCTCGGCCAACAGCCCTAAAACACTCCTTTCCCCATTTTTTCTCATCTTCTTCCATATTTTAAACCATTTTCTCTAATCCCTAACCACCCCTCTTCCTTCTTAACACTTCAACACCTCTCAAGCCATCAAAAATAAATATTTTTTGACGATTTGGTAAGGAAAAACCACATACAATTACCAAGGTTAGTATTTTGTGTGTTTTCTTTAGATTTGTTTAGAAATAGTTTACGAACGATGATTGCATGCCATTTTTCGTTGTGGATATGTTTCATTCTCTTAGATCCACACATTTTGATACTAGATCTATTAATTAGGGGCAATGATCAAAATAGTGATTGTGGGAAGTGTAGTGGTTAGTAGCCAAAATGCTATGTAGTTGGTAATATGCAACGGTTGTAGCGTTATGTACTGGCGTAATGGTGTCAATTTTTTAAATAGTGAAAAGAATTCAAATCTTATGTAGCCAATCATGTAATTGTTTTTAGTAATTTGGAACAATCAACAATGTAAGGCTAAAGACAACTTTAGGAAATGCTATTGAGGAGAACAAAAAGAAAAAAATATTGTTTTAAATTAAAAAGAACTTGACTCTATTACAGTTTAGACTATAGTGTTGTTATTTTCAAAATAGTGTAGCAGCCTCGACCGCTATGGCGGATAACACAGCCATCATTTAAACCATGATTGGAGAGAGTGGGGGCGGGTGGGTGGGTTTAGAAATGTTTTTTTTTTAATCTTTTTAATTCTTTGCATAAAAAATGTTTGGAGTGTGTTCATAATGGATATTGCTTCTTAGTTTTGGTTGGAGTAAATTTCACACTATTAGATAGCTCATAAGTCATATTTATGGTTTCATTTTATAAAAATTGTGTTATTCTAAATTATTATGGCATATACATCTAAATCTATTTAATTGTAAACAAAATTTATGAAATTTCAAATTAAAATAGCAATACAAGATGTCATCACTTAGGGGGACCAATAATTTTATTTATACTAGTTACTAATGGTAAAAAAATATTGTTTTCCAACATTTTATAAGATGCTAGATTTTTTGGATACTTATTCAAATTTTTTGGAGTAAAAACAACTAACACCTCAATGACCGCGAACCGCGATTGATGCTAATACTGAATTAGTTTTTGTGGCCAGCCGATACCATGACGGATACCGCAATCTTGAACCATCTAATGGAGTAACAATAAATTATCAACAGTGCACTACATAATATATGAGTAGCTAAAAAACCAAGAAATATTGCTTGATGATTTCGCATTTACCTAGATGATTAAAAATAGTCCCTTTAAAACGAGTTTAAGAGTTGCAAAAACAAGATACACAAGGAGGTCAATAAGGAATTCAGATGAACTGCAAGCAAGATGTGACATAGCAAACACAAACTTTCACAGCTTCATATCATCATAAACCGTAGAATTATAATCATAAACTTACCACGACGACAAAATTATCTCTCAGGGATTCCTCTTCTAACTCTTCAAAATAATGTTTAAAGACCTGCAAATCACATGTGCAAAACAAAGGGGGAATCAGCAATTTCTACTTTAAATTCACTCAAATTGAAGGGCAATCCCTTCAAAGAAGTTAAAAAAAATGACTTACATCTACAACACGATGCAGAAAGAGAAGAAGACTAGCAGCATTGCAGTTCTGCCTTGATGCCACCATGAGGAAAACATTATTGTGCTGTATGAACATGTATGTAACCCCATTATCGTACACCACCGGGTCATGTGATTCCGGATCACCCTAATACAGATCAAACAAAATGTTCAGACCACTTCCCTCTCTCCATGGAGTGAAACAGATCAGATCACAAGGTCAAAAAATCCCAATTTCACTATTAAAAAAAAAACAAAGTTTCAGTAAAATGATAAATTCAATCCAAGTGAAAGTGAAGCGACCGAAATGGAACAAAAAACTAGACCTGCAATAAGGAAACACCCATACATTCATCAAAAACTAGGACCTTGAGCAAAATGACAAGAAAAGAAATCAACCCAGCAAATATTATTCAAATTGAAGAAACTCAAATGGAATAGAGACTAGACTACAGTAAAGAAAAACCCCAACGAATAAAAAGCAACACCAAAATCACACGCCCGAGCAATAACCCATCCAACAAAATCCACCCCAGCATGCCAAATCAAACAGAATCACATTTGAATTATGTTGCAGAGAAAATCAGAGGTTGTCCAACAAGAATCCAGCAAACTATCCAATTTCAAACAAACCCAGATTCAAAGCTGAAGATAGCAGCACACCCAGAGTTTCAAAGTGGAATCAAACCAAAACGCAATTCAAACAAAGCATCCCTCCCAGCTCATTAGATTGAAACCCGATCTCAAACAAACAGATCCAATCCCACCATCTAAAAAACATAAAACAAATAGATGAATGAATGAATGAATGAATGAAGAAAAGCGCACTTCTTTCTCAATCAGCTTCGTGAAGAATCGCTCGGCCTGAAGCGCCGAGACGTCGCCACGGTAGTCCCTCCACACCAAAACCCGGCCCTTGATGTCTAGAAGGAAGAGCGCCGAAACAGCGCCCGCCATGGAGCCGACGATTTATGTGAGATGGAGATGGAGATGTGAGATATCTGGATCTCAGAGTGAGGAAACGGATCTGGGAGGCATTAGTGGGAGTTTGTGAATGAAGAACATTTTTTGTTTCATCTGGAGGGATTACAGGAAGCCAAAAAGAAGGAGAAGAAGAAGAGCATCAGATTTTTGCAAGGTGTGGTAGAGAGAGGAAGAATGTGTGCTTGTGTTATGACAAGGTTGCAATAAAGCAAGGAGCATGAATTTTCATGGATGGGTCAAGGAAAAAGAGTGGATCTAGGTCTTGGGGTGGGTGCTGCAGAGGACAAGTCAGGATTCTAACTCAACCAGGAGAAGAAATTCAATGGGTGGTGGCAAACGGGTCGGATCGAGTTAGGATCTAATTCATTTTTTGGGCCTCCAACCAGTGTCCAACCCGTTTTTTATACTTTTTTTTAAACGGATTAGATTGTTCTCAGATCCAGAGTAGACAGCATCTACAAAGAAATTGGTCTCGATGACCGATGACTCACTGCATCTCACTTCTTTCAATTTCTATCAAGTTCACCATTCCATTCTCATCACCAGCATCATCTCAAGCACTCGGTACATTTTATTTTCTTATTTCTCTTATCTTCTTCATCTTCTACTTCTTTCTCTAATCTCCTCAACTATACATGGCAGATCTAGGATTTGCATTTGATCGTGCAGACCCAATAAATAGTTTACTTTTGGGACAAACCAAAGATTTTTCATTTGGATTTTGAAGATAGACTGAAGATTTTTATTGGATTTTGAAAGTATACTGAAGTTTGATTTTTTCGCCTGCACCCGTGTGACGGTCCCGGGTCAGCGCCTGACCATATGTCTATCTTTCTTTTCCTTCGTTCCTTTTTTCTGTTTTTCTTTATTCTTTGTTTTTCTTTTGTTCTTTCTTTCCTTTCCCTATTATATTATTTCCCTCTATTTTGCGGTCACGCAAAACCAAAAACTCAAAATCATTAAAAATGTTATAACATATGTTTTTCAAGATTTACCCGCAAGTGTCACAGCTTAAAACTAGAGTGACATACTTTACATCCCAGGGGTAAACCAATAACTCAAAGCATGACGGCGGCTCGATCTCAGAGGCCAGATCCGATTATCTAGGACTCTTATTTCCTCAGTGTAACAAGCAACAAAGAATGGTGTATGGTTCTTGAGACGCGACTTGTTTTCGTGAGGTGTAGAGAGCAAACGACTCTGCAAACAGTGAAGTAATTTGCTTCGGTGCTTCAATTCCGTTGTGAATTTCCAATCTTCTTTATTGGTTTGACTCCACTCTATGAACGCAATACTAGCACTATCCAGATTCCACTACGCAAATTGAGGTCAACTGCATCACTAGCATGTCACAGCCGAAGGTATAAAATCTTCCACATGCTATCCCAGACTGAGTTGATCTCTTTACCAAAAGTATGACCAAGCGTTGTCACCACTTTCTTCCCGACAAATTGGTTTTTTGCCATCAATTTGAAGGAAAATGCAGAGATAGGTTAGTGGCACCCATTATATTAGAGATCTTAGAGAGATTATCTTAGGTTTGATTAGCCTCTATTTGAGCTTTGATTGTGGCATTGACTGAGAATTTCCGAATCTAGTTATTCACTGGTTGACCTACCATAAGGATACAACACTCATTCTGTAAACTTTTGTTTTTGCTTTTGTTATTTTCATCTTTGAATAAATATATATATATATATATATATAGGTACGAAACTCCTCTCTTAAGTTTAAGCATTGGATAAGGTAACCTCAAGTGTGTGGCTTATGCCTGTGGGGCCCACTTGGAGACCCACATGGGGATGGAGATGGGAATGGGGGGATTTAAAAGACTTCCTACGAACCTCTTCTTTGCAAAAAATCAGCTACAATCGTGGTTTCTATCGTCTCCATCTGGACTCCAAAAATTTAGTAGTTAATAGTTCATTTGGATTGGTGCACAGTTGATCCAACGGTTCAGTAAATTCGAATTTGACCAAAAATTAGTGAACACATGCAATTCAGAGAGGTCGTGTGTTTGGTCCATGCGAAATTTCTTATATAAGCTTAAGCCGATGAAAGGCTTGCTCATATATATGTGTGTCTGTGTGTGCACACTCACGTATGGGTACGCTTGTGTACATGTAATGGCGTCCTCAACTCTAATACTATCTATAATGATCTGAGCCCACTACTTCTATAATATTTTTCACTTTAGCTCATGGAATTTCAACTCAATTTTACTATACAGTTTTAAAAGGCCTAATGTGGAGTTAAGGCCAAGTCTGCACTTATATATCAAGATAATGACTTTGGTAAGTTTCAATGTGAGATTTGAACAAATTTTTACGGTGCCAACCTAAGTGCTAAACTCTTACCCCTGAGGATTCTCCTCCCTTGGCTTACAAGAGCACTTGAAATGGTCTTTCTTTAAGGAATTGCCCATGCGGATTGGGTCTCACAATATGTATGTATGTGTATGTTTGTATCAGACTATTGGTAAGGTAGGTGACATCCAAATATCAATGTGCACTAAATGAAAACAAGCATAAGTATTACAACTGCTAATAGAAAAAGAAAAAATTTTCCCTTTCCACATATGACAATTTGTACAAGAGAATTGAAAAGCAGACAATCTTGAATTTTTAGACACGTTAGAATTCAACATAAATAACAATTTATTAATTTTTAGATGCCCTAGTTTCTATACCACAAAGCTATAAATCATTATTACCAAAAGATTCCAATGAAGAATAAAATGAAGAAGCAAACTAAAAGAAAAATGATGCATGATGTAAAATCGATTCCGAGGCAAATAATCCTTCACTCTTACGCCCTTTCCTGATCATCTTTTCAGTTGTATGGTCCTGTATAAAACGTCCATCATGGGACAACTATATAAAATTGTTGTTGTCAATAAGTTGGAAGATGACAAATATTACGAGATAAGAAGGGAAGTAGAGAACATCATATAAAATGAGGGAAGATAATGAAGAGAAATGACCTTTGTTGTAGTGCACATGAAACGAATTTTGTTTATTGGCTAATTCATGGGTTGGACAATACTCTGGATCCATTAAGTTGTATTTCAAAATTCTTTATAATGGACTTTGAATCACATTGCTAGAAGAGCTGCAGTGTAAAATTAGAAAAACAAACCGCACTAGAGCGGGCTTGCTCATGCACTCGAGCAGGCCTAGACAGAAGCAATCGTGCTTAAGCCCTAATTATTCGTACTCAAGCCTGGCAAAAGAATTGCAAAATAACTAGATGCTCAAGACAGAGCTTGAGCGGGTGTTTACCTCCACTCAAGCTTGCAAACGACAAAAACCCACATTCTTGTTATGGAATTGTTTCCTTCTTGTGCCAAGATTAGTAAGTTAAGTGCTACAAGGAGTGTCTTAATAAGACTCGAATTGTAGGGCTATTTAAAGGAATTCTCTCTCAACCCTAAGTACAAATTTCATTAATCTAAGTCGAGATTACATATTGGAGACCATCTTCTTTAGAGCTTTCATTGAGAGTTGAAGTGCTGAAACTTTGTTTTAAAGAGCAATTGCTTCTACATCTCTTGTAGAAGTATTGAGGCCATCGTGTGTGTTCAAAGTGTGAGTTGATAAAAAAGACAGCAGTACACAGTGAAGGAGAATCGTGTGGCAAAAGGAGTTACGCAAGAAGAACTCAGTTCTTAGGTTGCAAAATAGGTGTAAGTATATCTTGTAACTGTTCGCTATTTGTTTGTTGATCCTTGTTGGATTTATGGCTTTTTACTCGGTTGAAGTTTTTCACGTGAAAAATCTGCGTGCCCTCCTTTGTTGTATGTTTGTGTTTGATTTTCTTTTTAATTTTTGTTGCGTATACATATTGTTCGAATTATTTGCATTCCAAAAATCCCCCGAAAACCTTCAACGCATTTATGAGATGGCCCATATCAATTTGCCTTTTTTTTTTATAACACCCTGCTTACCATAGAAAGGAAGCCTCCACATAATGGAAAAGGAGCTTACTCTGGAAAGTAGGATGAGAAAGGGGGAGCCAACCAACTTAGCTACCCCAATCAATTTGTTAGTCATTATTAAACGAAATGTAGTTAAAGCCACTTAACAAACTTTTACTAGTTTTTCTTTTAGTAAAAGAAAATGAACTTTTACTAGTTGAGGGGCTATTAGCATTTTCTAGTTTCCACTCAACATGCACAGGATCCGCATTCCATTGTCTTTAACAATAACAAACCTATTTTTTTTCTTATGAAAGGTTGAAAAGATAAATGACATGGAAACTCTCATTATAATACACAAACACTGTGGTGCATGCCTAAACATCTTCAAGTCAGAAGGATTCGCCAAAGAACTTCAACAATGGCTCTCTATTTTCTGCTCCAGATTTTGAGTAATTGTCAACCCTCCTTGAAGGATATACCACATAATGTTGGAGAATGAAAACAATGTAAAAAAAAAAAACCACTACCTGCAAAAGTGTTCCCATCTTAGACCCAAGAACTTAAGAAATTGAAAATTGCAATATCATGTATATACATATAAATAAATATATATATATAAGTAATAATCCTATACAAGCTTCTTTTACAGTCTTATGGTACAAGCTACCACGTATGGCCCATGGGACCCCATAAATCATGGAATAGTAAGAGGATCTAAAAATCCAAGTGGGGCCAACTTAAATATCAAGTTTGAAGTGAGTCTAATATCTTTAACCTATTTATCCATGGTTTACAAGTTTAATCATTTTATATAAAATAAAAAAAATGACCATCGATCCAACGGCCCATTCCATTTGGATTTATTAAAACCCAATACGACCTATGTAAATAGGAGGGGTGGGTTTGAATGGTTTGCTCGGATAGACTAGTAAGGGGCCCCACGTGGTACCTTGTACTGTAAAACTATAGGGAAAGTTTGTACAGGATCATTACTCATAAATATATAGAGAGAGAGAGAAACAGTCTAACGAGATGGTATGGTATATGAGCAAACTTTTTAGGGTCCACCTGGAGTTATGTCAACCATGAAGGGCATGAGAGATTGAAAGATTATAGTGGAAATTGTGTGTAAAAAATCAGCCACATCCAATCATCCTAGCCCTTTCATCTTAGGAATTAGGTATGCAATTGAGTCCATACTGTTATTATGCTTGTGATCAGGTTTTGAAGCTCAAAACTGTCATATTTCAGTTGGTCTATTATTATTTTTAAATTATAATTACAAATCTTGCCATCAGAGCTAACTCCGGCCTTGTTAGCTTCCTAGGCATCTTTAGTTGGCACGTCTTCTTGAAAATGAGCCCTTGTGCCAAGGACCGAAGTCCTTGATAGTCCATACAAATAGTCCAATGACATTAGTTTTTATTCTATTAGTGGAGCCTTACATGTGCCTTCAAACAATTATATGTAAAAATTTACAAATAACACAGGTATTTATTGTATTACATATGAGCAAATCTACGTTGCTAGGATGAAATGCTTTTAAAGTTTTTTTTTTTTGTTGCACTGTTGATCTTAAACACACACACACACACACTTTTAAAGCATTTTCACAAATCAAAACCCTAAAATCATTGAAAGAAGAAATTTGAAAGAGGATCACCTGAAATTATAGAGAAAATGAAGGCTCGAAAATAATGCAAATGCATAATATGTATGCAAGGTCGAGATGGAATACTAACCTTCTTTTGCAGCGAGAGTCAGTAGGGAGAGAGAAAAAGAGTCGAGAAGGAAATCATCATCTTTGTAATAGGAAGTGAACAAAGGAATCTAGAAAAGGAAGGAAGCTCATTTTGTTTCTTTACCCTTACACCTACATGTGGGCTTGTCACGACCCGAGCCCAAGAATTCGGATATTAGAGTTAACCTCAAGGCGTGACACACATATTCCCGTGCAATTCACACTCGGATTGGAGCATGAATAGAATTACACAAGGTATATTCACATACTTACACATGTGAGGTGATGAACAGACATTTGTCCAAGCATCCAATGCCTGAAAAGCCTGTCAGTATCGCCCATAATTTTTCTTCAATTTTCATTCAGTAGTTTAAAATATCATTACAACCATGAAACAGTCCAAATCTTAATATTTAAAAAACATAAGATTATCATATTAATTTTACTCATCATCTGTACAATCCAAACGTGATATGCATATGTATGTAATTAGACCAAAGATAAATGTTCTATGTGAGAAAGTAGAATAATGAAGTACAAGAAACCAAAAAGACATTCATAGAAGGGTCAGACTGTGCAGGTAGTAATCTATATGAATGCAAATATATGAATATGCTAAAAGTCCCAAAAAACCCAAAATACTCATTCCTAAAACATTAGTATGTCGCTCTCGGTAAGTGGATCAGTCAGTAAGCTTCTGTTGTCCATTTGTTAAAGCTTGAAGAAACCATTGTAGTCTCCTTCTCCGACTCCTGGGTCTGTGCCAAATCGGGATCGGGATATGGACCTATAACACCATTAGACAACTTGTAAATAAGACTATTCAACAAAGTATAAGCACAATCAAGGTAATACACATTTTATCTATAAAAATTATTAACATGTGATTAAAGAGGTCAATTTAGTATACTAGGCATGATGTGCAATTAAGTAATCATGCTATCAAAATCAAATAGCAAAAATACTTACTATTTGGCTATTACATTTGCCATATCTTCCTTGTAGGGGCTATGTATTGAGAACACTTTCAACCCGATTGAGGTATGAATGGGTCTCTCGTATATGGAGTCTAGAAGCTCCAAAAATAGCACAGTGTAGTAGCAACATTCGTGCTACACCAAAGTCAACCCTGTCGGGTATGATAAGGCTAAGGTTGAGTAGAGTCAGACCATTTTAATTCATATGATTGAATTTGAATAAATCATACCATTCGTTTCATTGAAAACCATACTTACATTCATTGAGAACCATATATTATATATTTAATTCGTTTTCACTCAATTCAACACCGACAATAGAAGAGCATATATTAATAACATTTCAAGTAAAATCCATTTATGCTATGAGCATTCAATAATCATTCCAATAATAGAGGGCAATGTCAATATAACACATATATTAAGAAATAACTCGAATAGAATCAATTGAGACATTATCATTTAATTAAAAATCAATGAAGTCAATAACGATAAGCCAATATGCTATGCAATTCAATTCAATTTAATGGGATCAATATAGTTTTACTTGCCAACTCTAATCTAGTCATCTATTGTGTTTAACCATGCATGATGATACAGTTTTAAGTTATCCGATACACAGTTGTCTCTCTTTTGGTGTTTCATTGTGTCGAAAATGTACATCAAAATACCTTAAACCAACACCCATGTGGAGGTGCTTAACAAACGGATAACATCACATAAATAAGCTTCAGCCCCCAAGACTTTGCATAATTGTTCGTTATTTCATTAGGCCGATTAATAGGATAAATGGATTCAGTAACTAAGGTCCAACAAAGTCTCATACAGTATGTACTTAACCCTAAGTTTCAATGGCTTTGCGGCTTAGCCGTGAGTGACTTACAGCTTAGCCGTGGGCAAGGCTTAGTTGTAAATTGCACTATGGCTTAGCCGTGGGCATCTTACGGCTTAGCTGTAAATTACACTATGACTTAGCCGTAGATACCTAATTTTCCTCCTCAATTACGGTTTAATCATATTTTGTTCTATGGCTTAGGCATATATGTCCTACGGTTGAGCCACGGTTTAGGTACGGCTTAGCCGTAGCACATTCTACCGTTTAGATTTAGCTTAGTTATGAAAGAAGCTCAAATTTGTAACTCTCTAGACCATGAGCCATGACCTCCTTATGGCTTAGCTGTGAGCTTTAGTTTTCTGCAAATTTCATGCTGATTTGTTTACTTTGATATTCCCTACTTATTTCATTCAGTCATCCTTTGTTTTAGCTCATGTTTTATCTTAAATACTGAACTTCATCATACAATAGAGTTTAGGACAATTAAAACATTAGAGCATCAAATGGTAGAGTTTAGAAAATTAAGAACATTAGGGCTGAATGCTTATAATTCAGTAAAATTATAAGAATCATAATATACCAACATGTATTAAACTAAAATTTGCTTATACTTGCCTTACTTAGAGATTCAAGTCACTAACCTTATCTTGGCTTAACTGGAGACGATGAACCCACTGTTCTTAGCCTACAATGGCATGCATGTAAAAAATAATGTAGAAGATGAGTGCATGTTTGAGAAAAGAGTCTTCTTCACTCCCTAAACCCCAAGAATTCTATATTAGGAAGTAATTTTACGTTAGCACCTGATTTAGGATGATGGAGGCTAATAGTCTATGATCCCAGCTACAAGAGAAGGAAAGAGATGATGGAGATAATAGTTGGAAGCCTCTAAATGCACATGCAAACTATTGGCCCCTTTGATTTGAGGAGAAGCTGAGCATGAAAAGAAGATGGAAAGAGAGTTTGGGGAGGGAGGATCTGCTACAAAAAAGAGTCGAATGAATGAGATGGGTACTGGAACCCATCCAAGTATATATTTATAACTTGAAATTTATAAGAAAGTCCTCTTACAAGAGGCTACTACAATTTAAGTCATTTGGGGATCTAACTCAAATGAAGTTGAATGCATTCGAGTCAAGTATGAAAGTTGACGAGCTCTACAAGATAATCATGATGGTGTCAATATGATGCATGTATAACGTAAAACCATGAAATCTAAAATTACGAAAAAAGGCTTTCATCTACCTAGGTAAGGTTAAACCCAACCCAAACTACCTATTTATGACTTGAACTTATCCCACTGGACTCCACAAGACTAAAATAGACTTAGTTAAAATAAAACCACATTAATTAGCTAGTAGTCACAATTAGTTACTCGTTAATCAAGCTAACCTTCAGTTAGAGTGTTACAGGGTTCATGGGCAAATGTTAAAAAGGGCAAAAGACTATTTGCATTAACTTAGACATATGGCATAACTAGGAGCCAGGGGTTTCAGAGATTTTTGGCATATATAAGTGAGACCGGTGTGGAGTGATCTTCATAAGCATGTCATTTCTTCATGTAAGTGGGCCCGACATCCAAGTGGGACCCCATAGGGTGTGTAGAGAACAAGCATGTCATTTTGTTCGCTTTTATATAAGGGTAATAGATGTGTGAGGCCTTGCCTCACTAAATGCTCTAACTATAATTAATTCTATAATTTATTTTCCATACTTTTAGTAATTGTATGAGTTTATGTTTAATTAAGTTATGTTTAGACTTAGATTTGAGGATTTGAGGGGTTGGATGTAATTAGCATAGTAGTAGAAGGTTGTAGAAAAGGATTTGAGTGACATTTAGATAACTAGAGGTCTTTGGAAGAAAAATAATCTAGATAACTTTGCCCAGTTTCCAAGTTGCGCTTAAAATATCTTACTTTTTGAGTCTATTACTCATAGGTGTTTCGGTCATTCTACCTACCTTAGTTAAAAACACTAAAAGCCCTTCCATGCTAGTTGTTTTAACCCTTCACTTGAAGGCAACCTAGACCTTTCATTTAACCCTACTTTATATAAACTCAATTCCAACAGATTCTCATTTTAAACCTCTCTCTTTTAAAGCACTCTCCCTAATCTCTCCTTTCTCTTCCTAATCTCCATAAGTTAGGGTTAATCTCCTAAGCCTTTTCTATGGATACCCATCTCTACAAAGCTAAATCTTGAAGGATCAAACCATCATCTCTCTAATCAAGCTCTAACAATAGAAAAGACTTCTTTCTCTACATCAAATCAAGAAAAAAATCCCTAAAATCCTAGAAACTCTACTTCTCCTTTGATTCTCGATAACAACTCTATCCTAATGTTCTTTTTCTCCCTTGGATTCTTTAGTTTTATGGTTGTAAAATTAGATCTTTGGGATTTCTTGGGTTGGAGTGCTTTAAAGTGGGATTATAAGCTTGGTTTTGGATTTTAAAGGAGGATTACACTAAATTGAGGTAAGTGAAGTATGCCTTTAATGGATACACACATGATCTCTTTGATTGTTGTAAGGTTCCGACCCGACTTAATTATACTTTATGTTAATTAAACTTGATTTTCTATTAATTAATATATTTTTTGCCTTAATTTATATTGTTCTTAATTCTTAGTGGGTTTCAATTGGGTAGGTAATTAGGTTCGAACTTTACTTAGGTAGTTAAAGGCCTTCTTATAATTTAGAGTCTCATGGTTTGCATCATATTGGCATCTCATTAGTTACATATTGGGAAATTTATCATGTAGATAATCTTTCATGTTGGACCCAGCTTAATTCAGACTCATCTTGGCCCAATTGAGGTCCATTGACCTAAACTATAATTTTCCCAAACATATTAGACTTGCATGCAAAAACTCTAGGAAAATTGAGTTAAAAGGGAGGACCCAATGTTCACTTTCATTTTTCTTCTTCTGAATTACTAGAGCTGCTTCTCTTCTCCACCCCTCTTCACCTCCACTCCGCTTTGGAGCTGGAAACAAGGACTTTAAGCCTTTCATGCAAGAAACATACCCTCTATTCATCTTCTTCTTTCAGTTTTTGTGCATCTCTTTCATTAAAACCACTACATTCACTATCTTTTTCAAGATACAACTCCATAAGGTGAATATCTACGTCCATTTCAATTCCGTGGGTTTAATAGAGTCAAAGAGACTCAAAAATACTACATGCATGCATTCTATATCAGAATCACCCATTTGCATATCTTTCATGTAAAGAATCCATTATCTATTGAGGCTTTCTCTAACTACAAACCAAAGGAGAGGTTAGTTTTTGGTAAAGCACTGATATAAGGCAAGTATTAAAGTATATATAATACTGCATGTATGTCTAAATTGTTGATTCTTGGACTGATCACTTTAATTTTAAGTTACAGATCATTCCTCTTTGATTTAAGTATATATGTGTTGAATTGAATGAATTAGAGTATGATTATGTAATATGAGTGTCGTGTAAGCATTAAAACCCACAGTGATAATTTGAGGCAATAAGAAGCTCACTGTAACCCTTTAAATTGAGCGTTCTATACTGAACTTGAGCTTCAGATTCACTTTTAGAATTTCTAAAGCTTACGGTGAAGCCACGGCTAAGCTGTAAGTGTGTACAGCTCAAAATCCCAAGAGTACTAAGACCATTTTTATACTACGGCAAACCCTCGGCTAGGCCATGGAATGAACTATGGTTAAGTCATAACCATCCCGTGACCAAGCCGTAAGTTATTTTATGGTAAGCTTTTCCGAAAGCCTAAAATCCTAATTTTCTTCTACGGCTCACCCATGGCTAAGTCGTGGATTGTACTACGGCTAAGCCGTAATCCAGCCGTATGCTAATATACGGTTAAGCCATAAATGCGTATGAACTTGGGGAAAAAACTAAGCCGCTTGGCTAAGCCGTAATATATGTACGATTATGGAACACTGTGAACTTAAGATACTAGGGATTTCAAATGACTTTGTACGACTTTAAATATGGCACTTTTTCCATAATTAAATTAGCCCAATGGTGATCAAATGATAAGAAGGACGAATGTGGAGCTGTCGCTTCTCCCTTTTGATTTTCCGGATAGCTTCCCAATGTCACGTCATGGGTGTTGGCATAAGAAGAGGTGTCATTTGCATACACAATGTAATGCCAAAACTGGTAACACAATGACACTGGACGTTTTATGAATACATCGTATTGATTGACCTCGGGATCACGGATTATCTAGCATAGGTTTGGCTAGTAAATTTCCTTGATACCTTTTCGATTAAATGCATTCATATTGTACAAAACCTTACCTTCAACATGATCTAGTCATGTACCCATTCTTCCTGGTGAACCTTGAGACGAATCGGGCCTAAGCTTTTACTAAGTGTGTGTTTGTCAGCCAAAATGGATGTAGCCAAGATTGAGAGGGTTCGAACTCTCTAGCTCATTTAAGTATGCATTGTTTAATTATCAGTTACCTTGCTAATTCCAATTTCTATGACTGCATTTGATCTCAAGACTAAATCTTTTTTATGTATGATATGATAAATATGACTGATATATATATATGAATATGAGACGATCACTATAATTGATCATAAGTATGAAAGATATGAATTCAAGTCGGTCTTTGTCCCGCCCCAATCCCGAGAATTGGGGATAGAATGGGTCCCACGAGGTGGGCATACATAATCCCGTAGTATTCTGCGCATGTGGAAACACACACACAAATCACTACAAGGAAGATTCCACAAGAACATGTAGAGAAGTTTCTCCAACATGTAAATTACATTTAACATTAAGCGAAAGCCTGTGTAATACCTCTGTAATGATCATAAGTAATAACAATAGAAACATCATTCATTTCATAAATAAGTATGTACTTAACCAGTCCATTTATATAACAACACTTACTTAAACATAATTAAGAGCCAAAAGTGTATATGTATCTATAAAATCATAAACACTCAACAATTAACCCATGGTCGCTCTTCGTAGGACAACTAACAGAAGACGTCAGCATTACACTCATCAAGTCCCCGAGGTTCCGTTGAGGTTCCTGCCGAAGTGCATCATCACCTTACTAGGTTGGGATCAGTACCTGTAATACCAAGGGTAACATTGTTAACATGATGGTTAAGGAAGTATAGAGATATATAAGACCATTACGATGCATCAAATGAATTAAAGTATATATTAATTAAAATAAAGCAATTGCAGAAAACTAGGCAGATTGTGCATGAATCGAGCATGAATAACGAATCATAAACAGTCAACCGAAACATACTAGGTAGCATCCACGAGGCTGTATACTCCTAAGAGAAAGCATATCATCTAGAGGAAGCGTACATACATATAGGTCACTAGGGGATCAAACTAGTTTTTCGATGAGTGCCGACAACTCCTCCATGGACTACTGCAGTAGTAATATAAAAATACCCAAACTGGTCCCGTTGAATCTAATAAGGGCACAAGCTAAGTGGTGTCGACTGAATGTATCAAGACCGACTTGAATTCATATCTTTCATGCATTTCAGTCATACTTATCATATCATATATGAGGAAATATTGGTCTTGAAATCATATTCAATCATGAAAATCAGAATTAACAAAGTAACTGATAATTAAACAATGCATAATTATATGAGCTAAGAGAGCTCGAACCCTCTCAACCTTGGTTACACCCATTTTAACTAATAAACACACACTCAGTAGAAGCTTAGACCCAACAGGCACGCACTTAATAGAAGCTCAGGCGTGATAAACACGCACTCAGTAGAAACTCAGGTCTGATTAGTCTCAAGGGTTGCCAGGAAGAGTAGACACATGACTAAATCATGTTGAGGGTTGAGGGCAAGGTATCTTAATAATATGAATGTATTCAGATTTAAATAGGGGTCAAAGATGTTTACTGGCCAACCCTAAACTAAATAATCCATGCTCCCAAGATCATTTAACACGATGTATTCATAAAACGTCTAGTGTTATTGTGTTACCATATCTTGATATTACATTGTGTACATAAAATTCACTTCTTCTTACGGTAACACCCATGACGTGACATCGGAAATTCATCCGGAAAATCGAAGGAGATAAGTGACAGCTCTACACTTGTCCTTCTTATCATTTGATCACCATTGAGCTCATTTAATTATAGAGAATGTGCCATCACTAAGGCCCTATAAGGTCAATGGAAATCCTTAATATCCTAAGTTCACAGTGTTCTTATGCCTTAGCTGTATACATGTTACGACTTAGCCGAGTGGCTCGGGTTTCCTCCTTAATTTTATACGCAGTTATGGTTCAACCGTATGTTGACTTACGGCTTAGCCGTGCTAAGCCTACGGTTAGGGTTACGGCTAGGGTACGTGTAACACTCAGACCCAGCTTGACCTTGTTTAGTGACGAATTAATGTTACTTTAGTTGTTAATTGTGTTTTGATTTCGTTGCGGGTCATGGATAGGTAGTTGAGTTGAGTTTAACCTGGTTTAGGTAGATTAAGCCCTTTTTCGTAAATTTAGCTTTTATAAGGCATGGTTATTTTTGTATCATCTTGGTGTCAACACCTATCTTTCATTGAGCTCGTTAACTTCTGTAATGACGTCGTTTGCAAAAGATATCGTCTAATTCCATTGGACCCCGATTTGACTCAAACTGGAAATTATTTTATGAATTGGACTTGTTTGCGATTTGGACCTTAAGCTTATCTAATATAAGCCATCACTGACTCAACTCCCTCACTCTCTTTTCTTCTTTCATGTTGGTCTCTCTCTCTCTCTCTCTCGTTTGTGCTCTTTCTTTTCTCCCTTGATCAATCAAGCTAGAAGGAGATTTAGAGATCCTCTTTTCTTCTCTCCTTCCTCCTGTGATTCATGGTAGGTATATGTCTTAATTTCTTCTTCTCCTCCACCTTTATTCTTGAGTTGCACTCATGGTCTTTTCATGTTTCTTACTTTCTTTCTTCATTTCCTTACATGCATGTGAGATTAGGTGTGTATTGGACGTGAATTGAGCCCCAAGGACAACAATTGGTGTATTTGAACTTCATTAAGGCAAGTGTAAGCATAATTGGTATGAACCCATGTGATATATGCTAGATTTTGGATGATTCTCATGATCTTGCATGCCTAGTATGCTTACAGCCCAATTTAAGCTCATTTCCTTCTTCTAGATGTGTTTTTGATACTTTGGTGCCTTCATGTTCTTCTGTAATCGATTCAGACATCGACCCGGTGCATTCACGGTTAAACCATGAAATGTGCTACGGCTAAGCCGTGAAATGTGCTACGGATAAGCCGTAAACTGCACTACGGCTAAGCCGTGACCTAACCGTGAACCCAGCCGTAGATCAATACAGGATGACACCTGAAAATAACTGAGAGTATGCAAATCAGCAACTCTTCTACGGCCCAGCCACGGCTAAGTCGTGAAGTCTTCTATGGCTAAGCCGTAAGGTTCCTTCAGCTAAGCCGTAAGGGTATCCACGGCTGACCTGAACAGTAAGAAAGCTAGAAACGGAATACGACTTGTAGGGCCTTGAAGGTAGAGCATAAACAGCCTCACTTGCCCAATGGAACATGATGAAACATGTGAATGAACTCGAGGGCTGCGAATCATTCATGTTCGTTATCCAGTTGTTAAGCACCTTCCCATGGGTGTTGGTTTAAGGGACTTTGGTGCACCAGCTAATACAATGCAATACTAGACAACGGTGCAGCGGATAACTTAAAACAACATCATCATGCACGGTTAGAAACATTGGATAATTAGATTAGAATTGGCTAGTAAATGAACTTGACTCGATATGCTAAGAGTTGCTTGCATGACATGCTGTATTTCGATCATTGAACTCCACTCTTTAACAGGATCATTGCATGTAACATCGAAAGTCGTACTATGTATCCACCTTGAATATGCATGTATGTATGTATGTTATCAAGCTTGCACGTATAAGACATGTTCTCGGATATGTACGCAGGATATGCTTGTCACGATCTACTCAGGGTTTTCATGATTGACTCTGTATGGTCAGGCACTACTTAGCCTCAGCTTTTGGATCCCGACGGGGTGAATTTGGTGTAGTTTACATGGCCTTACTGCAGTAAAGAAATGTCTTGGGGAATCCGAACCCCAGGAACCCGAGACCTATTCGTACCATGGCCCGGTCAATAGTGTTCTCTGCACGGATATAAGATCCCTCTTTTGGGAGCATATGGCAATATAGTTGCCAACTAGTTATGTACACAGTATGTATACATTGATTCACATGGCATGTTTCTTTCTTGCACGATAGCTTAGTATACGAATGTGCCCTGTTATGATTTTCATGATATTCTTTATTCTATTAGACACAGCATGTGTTAACTTGTTGTAAGGACCCGAACCCCCACTAATCCTAATTACGTTAATTAATCATGTTCCTATTGATTAAGACTTGTTGATGGTCAATTTAGTGTGAATTATTGGGTTTGGACCCCAATTAAATAGCTAAGGGCTTTTTCGTAAATTGTCCTTATACCTCTAGGTTACCCCGTCCATCTCCTTACGTGTGATTTATCGCGTAGATCATCTTTTGTTTTGGGCCCGAGTTAATCCGGATTCATCTTAAGCCAATTGGAGTCCTTCCGGACTAAACTGGAATTCTAGAAAATAAGTGGGTTAGGGAGCAAGTTCAGGAAAACATGTTTAAAAAGGAGAAACTAACGTCCATCTCCTTCTTTCTGTCGTTCTCTTGGCTGGAGATTCGGTTGTCTGGGTTTTCTTCTCCATCTCCTCCTTTCAATCGAAGCACGGTGGACCTTTGAGAGTGTGCATGCATGAGGAATGGCATTCACTCACATTCTTATTCTTCCTCCTTGACCCCTTTTCTCGATTAGATTCTGGTGTAAGTGAACTCTCCTCCAAGAGTGATCTCCCCCCCCCCCCCCCCCCCCCCCCCCCCAAGTTACAGCAATACAAGGTAAGGAATAGGTTCCATCTTGTCTTCTTGGGTTTGTTGGAGTCATAAAGACTTCGTTATTGACTTGCATGTGGATTCTTCCACATTTTTGGCTTATGTGTAGAGAACCCATTAGAGAACCCATTCAGATTTGAAGGTTTCCTCTAACCTCACGGCAAGCTACAGTGGGAGAGGGTAGTACGGTTAGGAGAGGCACGTACTTAAGTTTATGTTCACTGCATGTGGATTGTTCATTGCATGTTAAGTTAGTTGTTTCCATTGTCACTCTTCTTTCTTAATATATATGAATGAATCAAGTGGGAATGATGGGGATGGGAATAGAAGGTTGTGAGTATGGAATACTCTCCAGAAAACTTCAGTTGAGCTTCAGAATTTCCCTTATGACTGAGTTCTATAGTGATTCCGTACAGAAAATTGAGCTACAGAACTGTATGCAGATTTTCTGAAGCTTACGGCGAAGATACGGCTAAGCCGTGAGCTCTTACGGCTCAATATCCAGAAAGCGGAAAATGAGCTTTTGTACTACGGCTCATTTACGGCTACGCCGTGGAATCCACTACGGCTGAGCCGTACCCAGCCCGTAGCCTAGCCGTAGGCCTTTCTACGGCTCACTTTCCAGAGAGCTCACAGGACCCAGTTCCTTCTACGGCTTGCATACGGCTGCTCCGTGAAATACCCTACGGCTACGCCGTGACCTCCCCGTGACCAAGCCGCAGGCTTAGCTCGGCTAAGCCGAAGGACAATATACGGTTGAACCGTAACCACACCGAAAGTCCGGATGAACTGTGACCCCCTCTCGGCTAAGCCGTAACCCTGTATACGGCTAAGCCGTAAGAACCCAGTGAACATAAGATGTTAGGAATCTCAATGATTTGGTAGGGCTTTAGTCATGGTACCCTCTATACCTCCACTTGGCCATTGGTAATTATACGTTGGAATGAATGAAGGATTCCCCAATGGCAAGTCATGGATGTTGGCATGAGAAGGGTGTTCCGTATACACAATGTAATACCCAGACGCGGTAACACAACGACACCGAACATCTCATGTGTACCTCGTGCTGAATGTCCCTGGGGAATCAGGAGACTGCTTTATCGAATTGCATTCATATTGATACATTACACCGCCTTCGACATGACTGTTATCGAATGTACTTCCTCCAGCAAACCCCGAGGCAATTCAGACCTGAGCTTCTAATGAGTGCGTGTCTGACAAGCCAGAGCTTCTATTGAGTGTGCGCTTGCTAGCCAAGGGTGTAGCTGAGGCTCGGGCCTTGTAGCCTACCTGCATGTGTTTTGTTTAAGTATTCGTTGTTTCATGGTTATCTATTCCATATATATATGTTATGATTTGTACGATTGACTCCGAGTCGGCACCACTTGGCTTCTGCCCTTTGGGTATTATATGTCACCACTGCAGTAGGTTTACGGAGGGGTTGTCGACGCTCCTCGGGAAGCTAGCTTGATCCCCTAGTGACCCATACGTTATGTATGCTCCCGTTGGGAGAATAGAGCATCGTGGTTGCCAATCAGTATGTATGACATTAAGTTTCACTCATGCATCATGTTCAGTGATTGTTCTTGCTAATGTATCATGTTATATTAATTCCTATGCTTAGTACTTGCTTAACCGTCGTGTTAACAGTGTTACCCTTGGTATTGCAGATTCAGCACCCGCTCCCGACACGAATACTGACGCGGCCCCGGAAGATACCCCAACGGTACCTCGGGGTGTAGGCGAATGGATGGATGGCGACGTTTACTACTAGCCATCCTACGGAGAGCGTCTCTTCTGGGAATATTATGTTAGGGACTTTTGTATCACCTTTAAGGACTGATTTTGGGGATGTATTTAAAAGACTACAACACTATTGTATGTAATTATGTTTTAATAGACTATGAACTTTATGTGCTCTTGATGATTATTGAGTATTTCACAGGTTCTCGATTATGATAATTTCTGCTGTACGTGTGTCTGCATACCTCACACGTTCCTGTGGAATCTCCCTTGTAGGAATTCGTGCAAAAATTCTTCAGGGCACGGATTTCTACGGGATTACGTATCCACGCCCTGGGGGCCCACTCAAATCCCCAAATTACCGGGATTGGGGCGTGACACTTGTTATGGCTTATACTTTGCACTTTGCTAAATCGTTGTCTTCATAAGTTGTCTTTGGTGTTGCAGGCTCAAATACACAGATCGACCCCTCGTCGGTTGACCAGACTCCAAGTGAGGCCCCCGAGGTCCCATCAGGACTAGAGGAGTGGATGTAATGTGTCACGACCCGAGCCCATAAATCGGGGGTTAACGAAAAGCTAAACCAGTGACACACGTACTCCGGTGCACGTGCATCCAAACCCAGTCCAGATGCACACACACAAGGGATCTAACACGTGCGATCTAAGCGTACGCGGAAGCTGTACATATCATAGCAAGCAACAAAGGAAAAGCGGAAGCCAAACAAATACGGAACGAAATACAAAGATAAATACGCTGATATAAAATCCGAATACACACCCAAAATCATGAGATACAAAATATACAGAGTACAAAGTCCAAAGTCCAAAGTCCCCAAATACAAATCTCCCCAAATAAAAAAAAAACCAAAACAGATGGCCGCGAAAAGATATGCATGTATGCACTCGGCAGAAGCGATCAAGCCCACTCTGCCAGACCGGAGGGAGCCTCTAAGCTCTGCCCTGCAGCCTCCTCGACCGCCGGGGAGCTGGGCAAGGGATCTGCGTTTGCAACACCACAGACAACACAAATGAATACAACGATCCAGCAAATACAAGTAACAGAGATGAAACACTCATAGTATCAAGTAGAATAATGACAGAATAGAAGTTACAGAGTTTCATCTTAGTATGCTAAGCAAATCGTGCATAGAGGTAAAGCATGATAAGTGAATCAAAGCATAGAAATACTGAACTAGGTGGCTACTACATTAACTATATTCTCTCATATAGAGAGCAGAGCAGAGCGGATGAGAACACCACTGACCGGGCCAAGGGTACAAGTGGGTCTCGGTTTCCTAGGTTCCGGGGTCCCAAGACAAAGCGACACTGCAGTGAATACAGAGAGACAGAGATCTAAGCCAGAGGTAACCCCGTCGGGCATCCTTGGGCCGAGGCCGAGTAGAGCCAGACTAATACCAATCAAATCAAATCCCAAAAGAATGGAGATTATCCGCTTTGGACTCACCGATGGCAAGGACCGGATCTTATCCTCACGTATTAATCTCTGGGCAGAGCCACCAGGGAATACCCAACTAAATCAGAGATATACAAAGCCAGAATTATACAGAGCATAGCATAGACTGAGTCAAAGCACAGAGCATAGATCATAATATAATACAGAACGAAGGCTAAACAGATGTACAAGACGAAAACAAAGAATCGCGAAATGCATGAACATAGATTAATAGAACAGAGGGCAAAACTGTAAGCAATATGCAATGCATCTCAGATTAATACAGAGTCAAGGTTCATTAAAAGCCAACCCTAATCTAGTTGTTCACTGTCACTAACCGTGCATGTTGGTGTAGTTTTAAGTTATTCGATGCACTGTTGCCATCCTAGTGTTGCAATGTAATCCTCACGTGCACCGAAGTCTCTTAAACCAACACCCATGGGGAGGTGCTTAACAGTAAATCAACGCTCACATGAATAAGTCACAGCCTAACAAACTATTCATGCGGTCCCACGAGTCCATTGGGCAGGTTTACGTGGGTGGTTAACCTGTATTTGAGCCCTACAAAGTCTCACCATTATCCAAAGTTTTATTTCAGATTTGCCATGCCTTGCGGTTTAGCCATGGGTGACCTACGGCTTAGCCGAAGACATCATACGGACTAGCAGTAACATGCACTACGGCTTAACCGTAGTTCCCTTCAAAACACAGCTAAACTGATCATCTTCCACCTCTGAGCTGGTACCTTTTACGGCTGAGCTACGGTTCAGTATACGGCTTAGCCGTAGACCAATCCACGGCTTAGCCGTAGCCACACCGTAGAAGTACTGTATCGGGAAAGTTTCGATTGATCAGAGATTTAATTCACGGCTTGGTCACGGTTGGGTCACGGCTAGTTTACGGCTCAGCCGTAGGACAATCTACGGTTCAGCCGTAGCCTAGCCGTAGAACAAAAGGTGCAATTTTAAGTCTCTGGAGTTTGAGCCGTACAAAGTTACGGCTTAGCCGTACAATACAGAAAACGAATCGGGATAGTTACAGAACTTGGAAAAACATGTACAAATTGAGCAAAACAACTCCAATGAATCCCAAAAAGATAAATTAGGCTGTAAGTTCATACTAAGCCTAGGAGAACCAAAAGAATCACAGCAATCAAACAAATACCCATATGTGTTATCAAATCCTGTACTTATACTTGCCTCAAAACTCTGTCAATCCACTGAATCAAGCTCCAAATCAACTAAAATCAAAGCAAATCAAAGAAACAACCCATGCATGAGATGAGGACACAGCAATAGAGAAGGAGAGACACAATTTGGAGAAGAAGAAGGAAGAGTTACAGAGAACCCGCTTACCCGCTTACCAAGCCACAGACAGAGATGAGAGAGGGAGAACCCACTCGAACTTTGGCAAATCCGAGGATAACCAAGAAGGAAGGAGAGAAGGATGAAGAGAAGAGAAGAAACGTGGAGCTTCCCTGGAGTTTTCTATCATGCACGTTGAAGCCAAATGAGCAGGGATGAGGACATCTGTAAGATGACTCATATATATAACTTTGGAGTTTAAATCAAGAACCAAGGAGTTTAAGCTATTTACAGTTTAAATCATACGAGGGTCTAACTTCTCCAATTGACTCCGAATGAATCTAAAACAGTTACGGAATTTGACGAGCTCAACAAAATACACGTGCTGACACCAAGATGATGCAAATATGATGTACTCAAAGCAAAAGCAAAATTACGAAAAAGGGCTTAGAACTACCTATTCCAGGTCAAAGGTTACTCAACTACCTATCCAATACACGAAACCAAGTCCGAAAGAATAAAACAACCGAAAAACACACTAATGAGCCACTAATCCGGCTCAAAGGGGATCGGAGTGTTACATCCTCCCCCACTAGGAAATCATTCCGTCCTCGGAATGACCACCTACCTGCGCAAAGAGCTGTGGGTACTGGCGCGCTAGCTGCTCCTCTAGCTCCCATGGAGCCTCATCTGGACCGTGATGCTCCCACAACACTTTAACCCATCTGATAGTCCTGGTACGGAGAATCTGCTCTCTTGTGCCAATGATGCGAAACGGACGCTCAACGTAAGTTGCATTAGGCTGAATCTGAATGTCATCGTATCGGATCACATGGCTCGGATCTGGCACGTACTTACGGAGCATCGACACATGGAATACATCGTGAACACCGGAGAACTCAACTGGAAGCGTCAAGCGATAGGCTAAATCGCCAACTCGGCTTTTGACTTCGAACGGTCCCACATATCTCGGAGCTAACTTGCCCTTCTGACCAAACCGCACCGTGCCCTTCATCAGAGAAACTTTAAGGAACACCCAGTCTCCGACTTGGAATGCCAACGGTCTCCTTCGAGTATCCGCATAGCTCTTCTGCCTGGATCGAGCAATCTTCAGATTCTCTATCACTTTCTGCACTTTCTCTGTCGTCTCAGCAATGATTGTCGGACCATGGAAACTTCTTGTTCCCACCTCTTCCCAGCACACTGGGGTCCTGCACTTGCGTCCGTATAGAGCCTCATAGGGTGCCATACCAATACTCTCGTGGAAGCTGTTGTTGTAGGCAAACTCACACAATGTCAGATGCATATCCCATTCCTTCTCAAAGTTCAGCACGCTAGCTCTGAGCATATCCTCCAACGTCTGAATGGTACGCTCCGACTGCCCATCAGTCTGGGGGTGGTATGCCGTACTAAAGCTTAACTTCGTGCCCATAGCTTCCTGAAATGCTCTCCAGAATGAAGACACAAAACGACTGTCGCGATCAGACACAATCGATACTGGGGTGCCACACAATCTGACTATCTCGTCAACAAACTTCCTGGCCATCTCTGTGAATGTCATCCCTTTCTTGAACGGAAGGAAATGTGCTGACTTAGTCAATCTAAATGTGCTGACTTAGTCAATCTATCCACAATTACCCAGATCGCATTGTTCTTTCTACTGGTCGGCGGAAAACCGGAGACGAAATCCATGGTAATGTGCTCCCACTTCCACTGCGGAGTGTGTAATGGATGCAATGATCCTGGAGGTCGCTGATGATCAGCTTTCACCCTCTGACAGGTCAAACATCGAGCTACGAACCCTGCGATCTCCCTCTTCATATTGTTCCACCAAAATCTATCCTTCAAATTCCGATACATCTTCGTACTCCCTGGGTGCATCGCATAACGGGCTTCGTGCGCATCTGTCATCAACTTTTCCTTCAGCTCATCCACAGCAGGAACGCACAATCTACTTCTGAAGTACAAAACTCCGTCTACCAAGCTGAAATCCGGTCGATCTGCAATCCGATCTCTAAAAGTCACCAGAAGGGGGTCCTCAAACTGGCGATCCTTGATCTGCTGAATCACCTCAGGCTGAAACACGACGGTAGTAGCTAATGTCACCAATTCACCTACCATCTGAACCTTAACAGGCTGCTCGTGCACAAGCATATAGAATCCTGCCAACACCTGAAGACTTTCTGCTCTCCTGCTAAGTGCATCTGCAACCACATTCCCCTTGCCTGGGTGGTACTTGATCGGAAAGTCGTAGTCCTTGATGAACTCCAACCACCTTCGCTGTCTCATATTCAAGTCATGCTGATCAAACAAATACTGCAGACTGTGATGATCGGAATGGACCTCGAACTTCACACCGTACAAGTAATGCCGCCACAACCTCAGTGCAAATACAATGGCTGCTAGCTCCAGGTCATGGGTGGCATAGTTTTTCTCATGTTCTTTCAACTGTCTGGATCCATAGGTAATCACTTTCTGATTCTGCATCAGTACACAGCCTAGTCCAACTCGAGATGCATCAGAATAAATCACGAATCCTTCACTACCATCCGGGAGAGTCAACACTGGCGCCGTAGTGAGCTTTTCTTTCAACATCTGAAAACTACGCTCACATTTCTCTGTCCACTCATATGGGACCTTCTTCCGACTCAACTGAGTCAGCGGGGCTGAAATCTTCGAGAAGTCCTGCACGAACCTGCGGTAATATCCCGCCAAACCTAGGAAACTCCGAATCTCTGTCACTGATCTAGGACGGGGCCAATGGACCACTGCCTCAATCTTAGCTGGATCCACCATCAGTCCATCTCTAGAAATCACATGACCCAAAAACGCAACTTGCTCTAGCCAGAAATCACATTTGGACAACTTTGCATACAACTTGTGCTCTCTAAGTAGCTGCAATGCTTTCCGCAGATGATCTATATGCTCCTCAGCAGTCTTCGAATAGACCAATATATCATCGATGAAGATCACAACAAACTGGTCCAGAAAGGAAGTAAACACCCTATGCATCAATGCCATGAAAGCTGCGGGTGCGTTCGTCAAACCAAATGGCATGACAAGGAACTCGTAGTGCCCATACCGAGTCCTGAAAGCTGTCTTCGGAACATCCTCATCCTTCACCCGGAGCTGGTGATACCCAGACCTCAAGTCAATCTTCGAGAAGTAAGCTGCACCCTGAAGCTGATCGAATAACTCATCGATCCTAGGCAATGGATATTTGTTCTTGATGGTCACTTTGTTCAACTGCCTGTAGTCAATGCACATCCGAAAACTGCCATCCTTTTTCTTAACAAACAATACAGGAGCTCCCCAAGGTGAAACACTGGGACGTATAAATCCTTTATCCAACAGATCCTGCAACTGTTTCTTCAATTCCAACAACTCTGCAAGTGCCATACGATATGGAGCTCTACTGATGGGTGTTGTACCTGGCATCACGTCGATCGAGAACTCTACCTCTCGAACCGGTGGCAACTCTGCCACATCCTCCGGAAAGACATCCGGGAACTCACTGACTACGGGGATCTCACTGAGCTGTCGCTGATCTTTCTTCTCCGAAATGAATGCGAGAAATCCCTCACATCCCCTACGAAGCATCCTGTCCGCTTTACAAGCAGAGATCACACGCCTTGGGCACTTCGTCTGGCTGCCCTCAAATCGGAATCTGCTGCCCAGATCAAAGTAGATAGCCTTGCTGTAGCAATTGATATAAGCATGATATCTCGTAAGCCAGTCCATACCAAGAATCACATCGAAATCCAGTGTCGTGAGCAACACGAGGTCTACCGGGAGCTGATGACCAGCTATCCGCACATCACATTGCGGGTAGAAAACACTGCACTCCACCCGTTTACCAACCGGAGTGGATACTAGCAACAAGTATGGAAGCGGTGTGGGTTGCTGTCGAAGCTGCACGGCAAAATGGGGTGCTACGTACAAACGCGTAGACCCGGAGTCAAACAAGGCTAAAGCTTCAGCATCAAAAATTAAAATTTTACCTTCCACAACCGTAGCTTCCTCCGCGCCCTCATGCGTAGCAGCATAAGCTCGAGCTGTCTGGCGGTTCTGCTTCTGGGCTGAGCAAGCTGTGTGAGACTTGCCCTGCGCTGTAGATCCTGCATATCTCGTCTGTGGAGAGGACTGAAACTTCGGGCATTGGGCCCGCTTATGGTCCGTAGAACCACAACCGAAACAGGCCCCACTCTTCTTCCAACATCTGTCTGTAGGGTGATCCTTCCCACAGTGACCACAAACAACCGGAGTACTGCTCGAACTACCCTGCTTACCCTTGAACTTCTTCTGAAACTGACTTCTGCCACTGGAACCTGCCGCCCTCTTAGCCTCAGTTCGCTCCTCCTAAAAAAATGGCCTCTGCATCATAGGCCCTGTCAATAGCGTCATCCAAGGTAGCCGGCCACATACAAGCAACCACGTGGCGTTTATGCCTCGGGTTCAGGCCGTTGACGAAGCGAGTCACCTTCTTATGCTCAGTGTTCACCATATCCTCCGCGAAATGAGACAACTCTATAAACTTGTGTACATAATCTGCAACCGACATCTGTCTCTGCTGAAGGTTGAAGAATTCCACTTCCTTGGCTCGCTGAATATGGAGAGGCATGAACTTCCGACG
Source organism: Sextonia rubra (assembly GCA_037013555.1). NCBI lineage: Eukaryota > Viridiplantae > Streptophyta > Magnoliopsida > Laurales > Lauraceae > Sextonia > Sextonia rubra. The sequence continues at coordinate 9,176,881 of JASUAD010000010.1, forward strand.
GAATTGCTGCTTGAAGGTCTCCCAAACTGTGGCACTGGGCATAGTCTGGAATGAGCTCTTGACACTCCTCCACCATGTCTTGGCTACACTCCGAAGCATGGAAGCTGTGAGAACCACTTTCTGTTTATTACTGCACACAATCGTATCAAAAAGCTCCTCTGTCTGTTCTAACCATTGCTCAGCCTGCAATGCATCCTCTATCCCGTGGAACTCAGTTGCCCCTCGCTTACGAAACTTATCAAAAAGAGCATTTGGATCTGATTCCTTGGGCTGGAAGATCACTTGCTGTTCTACCCGAGGTGATGCTGACGCAGCAGCCTGACTTTGCCTATCCACCATGGAGGCCATCTGAGCCTGCAATGACTGCATAGACTGCATCATCATCATCATACGCTCCTCACTACTTATATGTGGGGGTAACGATCCACTATCACTGTTATGGCCCTATTGATTCTCATCCCGAGATCCTGATCCTGATGCCATCCTGCAAAAGGAAAAGAAAACAGCACACAAATATAAAAGGCCCTGGTTAGTCAATTCCCAAGAGTCAACATATTAGACTTAGAGTCAAATAGTTGATAGCATTATCTCACCACGATCTTAGATGCCTACATGCTTATAACTAGCATGCTCTGATACCATACAATACGTATGTCACGACCCGAGCCCAGAAATCGGGGGTTAGCGAAAAGCTAAACCAGTGACACACGCACTCCCGTGCGCGTGCATCCAAACCCAATCCAGATGCACACACACAAGGGATCTAACACGTGCGATCTAAGCGTACGCGGAAGCTGTACATATCATAGCAAGCAACAAAGGAAAAGCGGAAGCCAAACAAATACGGAACGAAATACAAAGATAAATACGCTGATATAAAATCCGAATACACACCCAAAATCATGAGATACAAAATATACAGAGTACAAAGTCCAAAGTCCAAAGTCCCCAAAAACAAATCTCCCCAAATCCAAAAAAAACCAAAACAGATGGCCGCGAAAAGATATGCATGTACGCACTCGGCAGAAGCGATCAAGCCCACTCTGCCAGACCGGGGGGAGCCTCTAAGCTCTGCCCTGCAGCCTCCTCGACCGCCGGGGAGCTGGGCAAGGGATCTGCGCCTGCAACACCACAGACAACACAAATGAATACAACGATCCAGCAAATACAAGTAACAGGGATGAAACACTCATAGTATCAAGTAGAATAATGACAGAATAGAAGTTACAGAGTTTCATCTTAGTATGCTAAGCAAATCGTGCATAGAGGTAAAGCATGATAAGTGAATCAAAGCATAGAAATACTGAACTAGGTGGCTACTACATTAACCATATTCTCTCATATAGAGAGCAGAGCAAAGCAGAGTAGAGGAGAACACCACTGACCGGGCCAGGGTACAAGTGGGTCTCAATTTCTTGGGTTCCGGGGTCCCAAGACAAAGCGACACTGCAGTGAATACAGAGAGACAGAGATCTAAGCCAGAGGTAACCCCGTCGGGCATCCTTGGGCGGAGGCCGAGTAGAGCCAGACTAATACCAATCAAATCAAATCCCAAAAGAATGGAGATTATCCGCTTTGGACTCACCGATGGCAAGGACCGGATCTTATCCTCACGTATTAATCTCTGGGCAGAGCCACCAGGGAATACCCAACTAAATCAGAGATGTACAAAGCCAGAATTATACAGAGCATAGCATAGACTGAGTCAAAGCACAGAGCATAGATCATAATATAATACAGAACGAAGGCTAAACAGATGTACAAGACGAAAACAAAGAATCGCGAAATGCATGAACATAGATTAATAGAACAGAGGGCAAAACTGTAAGCAATATGCAATGCATCTCAGATTAATACAGAGTCAAGGTTCATTAAAAGCCAACCCTAATCTAGTTGTTCACTGTCACTAACCGTGCATGTTGGTGTAGTTTTAAGTTATTCGATGCACTGTTGCCATCCTAGTGTTGCAATGTAATCCTCATGTGCACCGAAGTCTCTTAAACCAACACCCATGGGGAGGTGCTTAACAGTAAATCAACGCTCACATGAATAAGTCACAGCCTAACAAACTATTCTTGCGGTCCCACGAGTCCATTGGGCAGGTTTACGTGGGTGGTTAACCTGTATTTGAGCCCTACAAAGTCTCACCATTATCCAAAGTTTTATTTCAGATTTGCCATGCCTTGCGGTTTAGCCATGGGTGACCTACGGCTTAGCCGAAGACATCATACGGACTAGCAGTAACATGCACTACGGCTTAACCGTGGTTCCCTTCAAAACACAGCTAAACTGATCATCTTCCACCTCTAAGCTGGTACCTTTTACGGCTGAGCTACGGTTCAGTATACGGCTTAGCCGTAGCCACACCGTAGAAGTACTGTATCGGGAAAGTTTCGACTGATCAGAGATTTAATTCACGGCTTGGTCAGGGTTGGGTCACGGCTAGCTTACGGCTCAGCCGTAGGACAATCTACGGTTCAACCGTAGCCTAGCCGTAGAACAAAAGGTGCAATTTTAAGTCTCTGGAGTTTGAGCCGTACAAAGTTACGGCTTAGCCGTACAATACAGAAAACGAATCGGGATAGTTACAGAACTTGGAAAAACATGTACAAATTGAGCAAAACAACTCCAATGAATCCCAAAAAGATAAATTAGGCTGTAAGTTCATACTAAGCCTAGGAGAACCAAAAGAATCACAGCAATCAAACAAATACCCATATGTGTTATCAAATCCTGTACTTATACTTGCCTCAAAACTCTGTCAATCCACTGAATCAAGCTCCAAATCAACTAAAATCAAAGCAAATCAAAGAAACAACCCATGCATGAGATGAGGACACAGCAATAGAGAAGGAGAGACACAATTTGGAGAAGAAGAAGGAAGAGTTACAGAGAACCCGCTTACCCGCTTACCAAGCCACAGACAGAGATGAGAGAGGGAGAACCCACTCGAACTTTGGCAAATCCGAGGATAACCAAGAAGGAAGGAGAGAAGGATGAAGAGAAGAGAAGAAACGTGGAGCTTCCCTGGAGTTTTCTATCATGCACGTTGAAGCCAAATGAGCAGGGATGAGGACATCTGTAAGATGACTCATATATATAACTTTGGAGTTTAAATCAAGAACCAAGGAGTTTAAGCTATTTACAGTTTAAATCATACGAGGGTCTAACTTCTCCAATTGACTCCGAATGAATCTAAAACAGTTACGGAATTTGACGAGCTCAACAAAATACACGTGCTGACACCAAGATGATGCAAATATGATGTACTCAAAGCAAAAGCAAAATTACGAAAAAGGGCTTAGAACTACCTATTCCAGGTCAAAGGTTACTCAACTACCTATTCAAGAACCGAAACCAAGTCCGAAAGAATAAAACAACCGAAAAACACACTAATGAGCCACTAATCCAGCTCAAAGGGGATCGGAGTGTTACATAATGTCACAACCCGAGCACAGAAAATCGGGGTTAGCGAAAAGCCAAACCAGTGACACACGTACTCCCGTGCGCGTGCATCCAAACCCAGTCCAGATGCACACATACAAGGGATCTAAGACGTGCGGACTAAGCGTACGCGGAAGTTGTAGATATCATAGCAAACAACAAAAGTAATAGCGGAAGCCAAAACAAAAAAAACGAGCGGAAAACCAATCGACAATAAGAAGAGACGAAGATAACATACATGGTAAAAACCAAAGACAAGTCTGAATACACATCAAAAGAGACCAAATCAAAATATACAAAATATCCACAAGAGTGATAAAGTCCAAAGTACAAAATACAGATCTCCAAAAACCAAAACCATGATGACATGCAGATACGCACTCGGCAAAGGCGATCAAGCCCACTCTGCCAGGCCGGAGGGTGTCTCTAAGCTCTGTCCTGCAGCCTCCTCGACCGCCGGGGAGCTGGGCAAGGGATCTGCGCCTGCAACATCACAGACAACACAATGAATACAACGATCTAGCAAATATAAGTGACAGGGACGTAACACTCATAGTACCAAATAGAATAATGACAAAAGATTAAATACAGAGTTTCATATTAGTATGCTAAGCAAATCGTGCTTAGAATTTAAAGCATAATAAAAGAATCAAAGCATAGAAATACTGAACTAGGTGGCTACTACATTGGCCATATTCTCTCATATAAAGAGCAGAGCAAACAGATGAGAACACCACCGACCTGGCCAAGGGTACAAGTGGGTCTCGGTTTCTTGGGTTCCGGGGTCCCAAGACAAAGCTACTTTTCAGCGACACAAAGCACAGAGAACCAAGCCAGAGGTAACCTCGTCGGGTATCTTAGGGCTGAGGCTGAGTAGAGCCAGACTAATACCAATCAAATCAAACTTAAGGAGAATGGAGATTATCCGCTTTGGACTCACGGACGACACTGGCCCGATCTTATCCGCACGTTTTAATCTCTGGGCAGAGCCACCAGGGAATACCCACTGAAACAGAGATTTCAAAGCCAGAGATATGCAGAGCATAGCAGAAATAAGTCAAAGCATAGCATAGATCAAAGCATCATACAGAACGAAGAATAAAACAGATATACAGAACAAAAGCAAAAAGATCTCGTAATGCATAGATATAGATCAGCAGAATAGAGGACAAAACTGTACTCAATATGCAATGCATCTCAGATTAACGCAGAATCAAGGTTGATTACGAGCCAACTCTATTCTAGTTGTTCACTATCACTAACCGTGCATGTTGGTGTAGTTTTAAGTTATTCGATGCACCGTTGCCATCAAAGTGGTGCCATGTAATTATCACGTGCACTGAAATCCCTTAAACCAACACCCATGGGGAGGTGCTTAACAGTAAATCAACGCTCACATGAATAAGTCACAGCCTAACAGACTATTTATGCGATCCAGATAATCCATTTGGGCCGGTCTACATGTGTGGTCAACTTGTTATTTAGCCCTACAGAGTCACACCATTATCCTAAGTTTAATTTCAGATTTTCCAGGTCTTACGGTTTAGCCATGAGTGACGTACGGCTTAGCCATAGACATCTTACGGCCTAGCCGTAACCTGCAGTACGGCTTAATCATGGTTCCCTTTAAAACACAGCTAAACTGGTCATCTTCCACATCTGATCTGATACCTTTTACGGCTGAGTTATGGTTGAGTATACAGCTTAACCGTAGACCAATCCACGGCTTAACCGTAGCCACACCGTAGGAATACTGTATTTGGAAAGTTTCGACTGATCAGAGTATTAATTGTAACACTCCGACCCAGTTTGACCTCGTTTAGCGGTTAATTAATCTTGTTTTCGTTGTTAATCGTATTTTGTTTGAGTTTTATTTTCGTTGCAGGTTATGGATAGGTAGTTGGGTTGAGTTTGACCTAGATTAAGTAGACCAAGCCCCTTTTCGTAATTTTTGCTTTTCTAAGACATGGTCATTTTTGCATCATCTTGATGTCAACACGTGTCTTTCGTTGAGCTCGTTAACTTTCGTAACTACGTTGTTTGCAACCGATGTCGTGTGATTCCACTGGACCAGGATTTGACTCAAACTGAAAATAGAATTTGGACTTGGACTTCATTGCAATTTGGACATCTACTTATATATATATAAACATAAATGTTCCAGAACTTGACTACAAACTCACGTTCTCTCTCTCTCTCTCTTTTTCCTCACTGTGCACGTGAAAAATTTCTCTCCCTCTCTTGAATTCTCTCCCCCATCGATCAAGCTATTGAGGGATTTTGGTTCTTTGCAAGCTCTATTGTGTTGATTGTGAGGTGAGTTTTCTCTTCCATCTCTCTCCTCTCATTCTTCTTCTTCTCCTTCTTGTTTCCCTATTGCATGATGTGTCTGTGCTTTGAGATCCTTTCAAATTCTCATGCATGCATGTTGTGGTGGTTGGTGTTAGGCTGTATTTGGACCCAAGGACAGCAAGTTGTGTAATTGAGGCAAGTATAACCATAACCTTTAAGAACCCATGTTGGTATGCATTTGATTCTGATTAGTTCACATGAATTTATATGGGAAAATGTGTTTACAGCCCATTTGGTTAGTACTCTATCTATTTCCATTGGACAATTGCAATTCTAATGATTTCACAGGGTTTCTATACGTGCTTCAGAACATTGACTTCGTGCATTTACGGCTAAGCCGTATGGCAGTTACGGCTTAAAGTCCAGAGAGGGTAAAAATCCAGTTTTTCTCTACGACTAGGGCACGGCTAAGCTGTGTATTGCCATACGGCTAAGCCGAAGCTCAGCCGTGGCCCAGCCGTAGATCAATACAGGGTGCCTTTTTCTGGATTAACTGAGAGCAATCAATTGACAGACCTTCTACGGCCCGGCCACGGCTAAGCCGTAGAACACACACGGCTAAGCCATATGTTCACCTACGGCTACGCCGTATCCACACCAGAATAAGAAAGGACAAGGATAGGTGTCACAACCCGAGCCCAGAAATCGGGGTTAGCGAAAAGCCAAACCAGTGACACACGTACTCCCATGCACGTGCATCCAAACCCAGTCCAGATACACACACACAAGGGATCTAACACGTGCAAACTAAGCGTACGCGGAAGCTGTACATATCATAGCAAGCAACAAAGAAAATAGCGGAAGCCAAAAACAAATGCGGAACGGAAAAGACAAAGATCAATACGCTGATATAAAATCCGAATACACACCCAAAATCATGATATACAAAATATACAGAGTACCAAGTCCAAAGTCCCAAGTGTCAAATACATAGTCCCAAAAAAAACCAAAACCAAAAGCCACTGACGATATGCATGTACGCACTCGGCAGAGAGATCAGGCCCACTCTGCCAAACCGGAGGGTGCCTCTAAACTCGGCCCTGCAGCCTCCTCGACCGCCGGGGAGCTGGGCAAGGGATCTGTGCCTGCAACACCACAGACAACACAATGAATACAACGATCCAGCAAATACAAATAACAGGGATGAAACACTCATAGTATCAAACAGAATAAGGACAGAATAATAATTTCAGAGTTTCATCTTAGTATGCTAAGCAAATCGTGCGTAGAAGTAAAGCATGATATGTGAATCAAAATATAGAAATACTGAACTAAGTGGCTACTACATTAACCATATTCTCTCCAATAGAGAGCAGAGCAAAGCAGAGCAGAGGAGAACACCACTGACCGGGCCAAGGTACAAGTGGGTCTCAATTTCCTGAGTTCCGGGGTCCCAAGACAAAGCGACACTGCAGTGATACAGAGATACAGAGATCTAAGCCAAAGGTAACCCCGTCGGGCATCCTAGGGCTGAGGCTGAGTAGAGCCAGACTAATACCAATCAAATCAAATCTAATAGAAGGGAGATTATCCGCTTTGGACTCACCGATGACAAAGACCGGATCTTATCCTCAAGTATTAATCTCTGTGCAGAGCCACCAGGGAATACCCAAACAATCAGAAATATACAAAGCCAGAACTATACAAAGCATAGCCAACTACAGATCATAGCATAGATTAAGTCAAAGCCCAGCATAGATCAAAGCATGGTGCAGATCGGAGAATAAAATAGATATACAGGACGAAAGCAAAATGACCTCATAATGCATAGACATAGATTTGCAGAACGGAGGGCAAAACTGTAAACAATATGCAATGCATCTTAGATTAATACGGAGTCAAGGTTCATTACAAGCCAGTCCTAATCTAGTTGTTCACTGTCACTAACCGTGCATGTTGATGTAGTTTTAGGTTATTCGATGCACCGTTGCCATCCTAGTGTTGCATTGTAATCCTCCCGTGCACCGAAGTCCCTTAAGCTAATACCCATGGGGAGGTGCTTAACAGTAAATCAACGCTCACATGAATAAGTCACAGCCTAACAAACTATTCATGCGATCCAAGGAATCCATTGGGCCAGTTTACGTGTATGGTTTCATGTATATAAGCCCTACAAAGTCACACCATTATCCTAAGTTTAAGTCATATTTTACAGGTCTTACGGTTTAGCCATGGGTGACCTACGGCTTAGCCGTATGCATCTTACGGCTTAGCCGTAACATGCACTACGGCTTAGCCGTGGTTCCCTTCAGAACACGGCTAAATCGTCATCTTCCCCCTCTGATCTGATACATCTCACGGCTGAGCTACGGTGGAGTCCACGGCTTAGCCGTAGACCATTACGGCTGAGCCGTAGCTTCACCGTAAGAGTACTGATGGCAGAACGTTTCGACTGATCAGGGTGATAATTCACGGCTGGGTCACGGCTAGCTTAAGGCTCAGCCGTAGGACAAATTACGGCTCAGCCGTAGCCTAGCCGTAGAACAAAATCGAAATTTCAAGGCTCTGGAATGTGAGCCGTAGAAACTTACGGCTTAGCCGTACGATACAGAGACTCACTTCGGGATAGTTACAGAAACGAAAATTTGGTACAGAAATGTCTTCAAAACGAGTTCATCTGATCTAACATCTTAGAAATTGGCTGTGAAACCTTCTATACAAAGAATAAGAATGAATCAAGGCAATCAAACAAATACCCATATGTGTTATCAAATCCTGTACTTATACTTGCCTCAAAGCTCTGTCAATCCACTGAATCAAGCTCCAAATCAACTAAAATCAAAGCAAATCAAAGAAATAAACCATGCATGAGATGTAGGAAAACACACAGAGCTGGGAGAAGGAATCCAATTGGAGAGGAAGAATTCAAAACCCGCTTACCCAAAGCAAAGACAGAGGAAAAGGGAAAGAACCCAATCGAAATGGGAATCAAATCATCAACCGAGCAAGAGAATAGGAGTAAGGAGAAGAGAAGAGAAGAAACGGGACTCAAGACGTGGAGCTCTCTAACGCCTGTTGCATGCAACGTTGAAGGGAATTCACAGGAGTGAGGACATCTGTAAGGTGACTCCTTATATAGGTTTTGGAGTTTAAGTCAAAGTCCGGTAAGTTTCGGTTATTTACAAATCAAGTCACACGGGGGTCCAACTTCTCCAATTGACTCCAAATGGGTCTGACACAGTTATGGAATATAACGAGTTCAACAAAATACACGTGCTGACACCGAGATGATGCAAAGATGATACAAGCAAAGCAAAAGCAAAATTACGAAAAAGGACTTAGAACTACCTATCTCAGGTCAAAGGTTACTCAACTACCTATCCAAGACCCAAAACCAATTCTGACAGAAGTAAACAAAACAAAACACACTAGTGAGCCACTAATCCGACTCAAAGGGGATCGGAGTGTTACAATAGGTGTAAGGGAAAGACCGATAGGGCCTTCATGATAGAATGTAGAGCACTGAGACCTGCCCAATGGAATGTGATACAACGCGTGAATGATCTCGAGGGCTGCGAATCATTCATGTTCGTTATCCGGATGTCAAGCACCTCCCCATGGGTGTTGGTTTAAGGGACTTTGTGCATCGCCCGATTCAATGCAACACTAGACAACGGTGCATCGAATAACTTAAAACTACATCATCATGCACGGTTAGAAACACCGGATAATTAGATTAGACTTGGTTTGTAAATAAAGATGATCCGATTTCGCATGATTTGTTGCATAACATATTGCATTTGATCATTGATCTCAACTCTCTGATATGATTACTTGTGTTCCATTACTTTTCACATTGTGGTTCTTTACCTTGAGTATGCATGTATAATATGTTCATAGATATGCACGTATGATATGTTGTCACGATCTACTCAGGGTTTTCATGATTGACTCTGTATGGTCAGGCACTACTTAGCCTCAGCCTTAGGATCCCGACGGGGTGAATTTGGTATAGTTACATGGCCTTGCTGCAGTAAGAAAACGTCTTGGGGAACCGGACCCCAGGAAACCGAGACCCATTGTACCCTGGCCCGGACAATGGTGTTCTTTGCACGATACAAGATCCCTCTTTTGGGAGCATATGGCAATGTAGTAGCCACTAGTTCTGTACGCTGCATGTATCCATTGATTCACTTAGTATATTTCTTTCTTGCATGACAGCCTAGTATACGAAAATGCCTTATTTAATTTACATGACGTTCTTTATTCTATTAGACACAGCATGTGTTAACTTGTTATGGGTTATACTTTGCTGAATCGTCGTATTCACAGTTGTTTTTGGTGTTGCAGGCCCAGATACCCCTGCCGAACCCTCGCCGGTCGGCCAGACTCCAGACGAGACCCCCAAGGCCCCATCAGGCCTAGAGGAGTGGATGCGATCACTCCACGGGAGAGTGTTCTTGGCATGCATGGCATTGGAGTCTTGTTTTTGAGGATTTTTCACACTTGTGTACATGTCAGGATTGTATATATTATTTTGTTCTTTTTGTAAGACCTTCATATGTAATTATGTCAATTCTTTCTTTGTATTCTCTTCTTGCACTGTTAGTTTAATGTTTCTGATATTTACAGCTTCCGCATACATGTTTGGCACGTGTGAATGTTCCCTTTGTGCATGTGCATTTAGACTCGGTCTACGTGTACATGCACGGGAGTACATGTGTTATTAGGTTTGGCTTTTGCTAACCCCCGAACCCTGGGCTCGGGTTGTGACATTAATTCACGGCTGGGTCACAGCTAGCTTACGACTCAGCCGTAGGATAATCTACGGTTCAGCCGTAGCCTAGCCGTAGAACAAAGTTCCCAATTTCGAGCCTCTGGAGTTTGAGTTGTATAAAGTTACGGCTTAGCCGTACAATACAGAAATGAAAACGAGCTGAGGTACAGAAACTGGAATCTGATACAGAAACTGATCAAAACAGACTCAATAGATCCTAATACCTTAGAAATTGGTTGTAAACATCCTGTACATGGAAGAAGATAAAATCAAAGCAATCAAATAAAATACCCATATGTGTTATACAATCCTGTACTTATACTTGCCTCAAAGCTTTGGCAAATCCACTGAGTTCAAGCTCCAATCCAACTAAAACCCAAGCAAACCAAAGAAACAACACATGCATGAGATGTATAAGATGCAGAGCTTAGAGAAGGAATCCAATTGGAGAAGAAGAAATCAAAACCCACTTACCTCAAAGCACAGACAGAGACAGAGGGAGAGAACCCAATCGATGGAAACCCAATCATCAAGGAAGAGAAGTAAAGTGAAGAGGAAAAGAGAAGAGAGTATGGACGTGGAGCTCTCCCAGAGCTGTGCATGCAAACGTCTAAGGCAACAAGCAGGAATGAAGACATCTGGAAGATGACTCATTATATAGCTATGGAGTTCAAAACAAAGTTCGCTGAGTTTAAGCTAATTACAAGACAAGTCACACGAGGGTCTAACTTCTCCAATTGACTCCGAATGAGTCTGAGACAGTTACGGAATTTGACGAGCTCAACAAAATACACGTGCTGACACCAAGATGATGCAATTATGATGCATTCAAAGCAAAAGCAAAATTACGAAAAAGGGCTTAGAACTACCTATACCAGGTCAAAGACTTCCCAACTACCTATCTATGACCCAAAACCAAGTCCAAAAGAAATAAACTACATAAAAACACACTAATGAGCCACTAAACCGGCTCAAAGAGGATCTGAGTGTTACATGTAATTACTCCATCGGAGAGCGCCATGGATATCATTGCATATGTGTAACGCTCCGATCCCCTTTGAGCCGGATTAGTGGCTCATTAGTGTGTGTTTTGTTTTGATTATTTCTTTCGGATTTGGTTTTGGGCCTTGGATAGGTAGTTGAGTGACCTTTGACCTGAGATAGTTAGTTCTAAGCCCTTTTTCGTAATTTTGCTTTTGTTTTGCTCATATCATCTTTGCATCATCTTGGTGTCAGCACGTGTATTTTATTGAGCTCGTCAATTTCTGTAACTGTGTTAAATCTATTCGGAGTCAATTGGAGAAGTTGGACCCCCGTGTGACTTGATTTGTAAATAACCGAAACTCCTTGGATCTTGTTTTAAACTCCAAACATATATATACATGAGTCAGTACAGGTGTCTTTCTCTCTTGCTCATTCACTCGTTCGACTGCATGCAAGGAGAATTCTGGAGCCCCATGTTCTCTCTCCTTCTCTCTTCTCTTTCCTTCTCTTGCTCGATTGAAGATTGGGATTCCTTGTTTTGGATTGGGGTTTTCTCTCTTCTCTCTCTCATCTCTGTCTATTGCTTGAGGTAAGTGGGTTCTTTGTGTTTCTTCTCCAAATTTGGATCTCTCATTCTCTGATTGCTATGTCTTCATCTCATGCATGGTGTATCTCTTTGATTTGTCTTGATTTTAATGGATTTGGAGCTTGTTTCAGAGGATTTGTCAGAGTTTGAGGCAAGTATAAGTACAGGCTTTGATAACACATATGGGTGTTTGTTTGATGGCCTTGATTTCTTCTTATTCTTTGTCTAGCATGTTTTACAGCCAATTCTTGTGAATTTGGAACCTCTATAGCTTGTTTGGAGATGTTTCTGTGTCAAATTTCAGTTTCTGTAACTATCCCGAATTCGTCTCTGTATTGTACGGCTAAGCCGTAAATTTCTACGGCTCACTTTCCAGAGACTTAAATTTTGAGTTTTGTTCTACGGCTAGGCTACTGCTAAGCCGTAACTTGTTCTACGGCTGAGCCGTAAGCTAGCCGTGACCCAAACCGTAACCCAGCCGTGAATTAAATCTCTGATCAGTCGAAACTTTTCCAACACAGAACTCCTACGGTGTGGCTACGGCTAAGCCGTGGAATGCTACGGCCAAGCCGTGGATTGGTCTACGGCTAAGCCGTATACTGACTGTAGCTCAGCCGAAAAAGGTACCAGATCAGAGGTGGAAGGATGACCAGTTTAGCTGTGTTTTTGATGGAACCAAGGTGAAGCCGTAGTGCATATTACGACGAGCACGTAAGATGTCTTCGGCTCAACCCTAGGTCCTTCATAGCTAAACCGTTAGGCATGGCAATTCTGAAACATAACTTAGGATAATGGTGAGACTTGTAGGGCTCAATTACAGGTTAACCACCCATGTAAACCGGCCCAATGGATGCTTTGGATCGCATGAATAGTCTGTTAGGCTGTGACTCATTTATGTGAGCGTTGATCACTGTTAAGCACCTCCCCATGGGTGTTGGTTTAAGGGACGTCGGTGCACGCAAAGATTACGCAACACTTTGATAGCAACGGTGCATTGACTAACTTAAAACTACATCAACATGCACGGTTAGTGACAGTGAACAACTAGCTTAGGACTGGCTTGTAATGAACCTTGACTCCGTATGAATTTGAGATGCATTGCATATTGTTTATAGTTTTGCCCTCAGTTCTGTTAATCTATGTTATGCATTCCGTAGTCATTTTTGCTTTCGTTCTGTATATCCGTTTTATTCTTCGTTCTGCACTAAGCTTTGATCTATGCTATGCTTTGTATATTCTCTGGCTTTGTATATTTTGGGTATTCCCTGATGGCTCTGCCCAGAGATTAATACGTGAGGACAAGATCCGGTCTTTGTCATCGGTGAGTCCAAAGCGGATAATCTCCCTTTCTATGGATTTGATTTGATTGATATTAGTCTGGCTCTACTCAGCCTCAGCCCTAGGACGCCCGACGGGGTTACCTCTGGCTTAGATCTCTGTATCTCTGTATTACTGCAGTGTTGCTTTGTCTTAGGACCCCGGAACCCAGGAAACCGAGACCCACTTGTACCCTTGGCCCGGACAGTGGTGTTCTCATCTGCTCTGCTTTGCTCTGCTCTCTATTGGAGAGAACATGGTTAACGTAGTAGCCACTTAGTCAGTATTTCTATGTTTTGATTCACATATCATGCTTTAATTCTATGCACGATTTGCTTAGCATTCTAAGATGAAACTCTGAGATTACTATTCTATCCTTATTCACTTTGATACTATGCGTGTTTCATCCCTGTTACTTGTATTTGCTGGATCATTGTATTCATTTGTGTTGTCTGTGGTGTTGCAGGCACAGATACCTTGCCCATCTCCCCGGCGATCGAGGAGGCTGCAGGGCCGAGTGTAGAGGCACCCTCAGGTTTGGCAGAGTGGGCCTGATCATCTCTGCCGAGTGCGTTCGTGCATGCTTCCAGTGGTTTTTCGTTTTGGGATTTTGAGAGATTGTATTCGGACTTTGGACTTTGGACTTGTATTCTGTATATTTTGTATATATTGATTTTGGTGTGTATTCGGTTTTATAGCAGAGTATTTGTCCTTGTCGTTTCCGTTTCGTATTTGCTTTGGCTTCCGCTATTTTCTTTGTTGCTTGCTATGATATGTACAGCTTCCGCGTACGCTTAGTTCGCACGTGTTAGATCCCTTGTGCGTGTGCATCTGGACTGGGTTTGGATGCATGTGCACGGGAGTACGTGTGTCACTGGTTTAGCTTTTCGCTAACCCCCGATTTCTGGGCCCGGGTCGTGACAATATGAGTCGTCGTCATTTTGAGATTTGTCACGATTGAATCCTTGCATAACTTGTACATGTTTATTTTGTTTCATTTTGTAAAACCTTTATCTATATATATGTCAGTTCTGTTTTCGTACTCTGTTCTTATATTGTTTAGTGTGATGTTTTGATATCTACAGCTTCCGCGTACATGTTTGGCACGTGTGAACCTTCCCTTGTGCGTGTGCATTTAGACCAAGTCTACGTGTATAGGCACGGGAGTACATGTGTCATTGGTTTGGCTTTTGCTAACCCCCGAACTCTTGGGCTCGGGTTGTGACAGTATGCTGTAGCCGTAGCAGAGTTCATGGCATAGCCGTGCGTGAGCCGTAGAGAAATTCTAGGTTTTGGGGCTCTCTGGAAGGTTCACCGTAGAATGGACTACGGCTAAGTCACGAGGTGGTTACGGTTTAGCTGTAGTTCATTCCACGGCTTAGCCATGGGTTAACCGTAGTTCAATTTGGCTCTCTGGATTCTGAGCCGTAGAGACTTACGGCTTAGCCGTGGGCTTCACCGTAAACTTTAGAATTTCTGAAAATAGGATCTGGAGTACGAGTTCAGTACATGACTCCTGGCTCTTGGTTCCAATGGGGTTTCTTATGCTTCCAAACTCCCATAATAGGTCTTACATTGCCCAATATCATTAATGTTGCATAATTATACTCATTGCAACATAATTCAACATATATGTATGCTTTATCAAGGGTAAATGAGCTGTAGCCTACACTTAAAATGATCATTTCTTGAATCAACAAAATTAAACATACACAAGGTAATATATACTCTATTACTTGCCTTAATACCGTGCTTGACCCAAAACTAGCCTCTCCTTAGGTTTGTAGTTAGAAAAAGCCTCAATAGAAAATGGGTTCTCTACATAAAAAACATGCAAATGGTGAATGTGATGTAGAATGCATGTATGTCATGTAATTGAGTTTTTTTTTCTCTAACAAACTCAAAAATGTAAAATGGAGGTAGAGTTTCACCTTAAGGAGGTTATAACTTGAAGAAGAAAATGCATCCAAGGAGGAAGATGCACAAGGGAAGAAGAAGATGAAGAATGGAGGCTCCTACTAATGCATGCAAGGCTTCAAACCCTTGTTTGCAGATTCACAAGTGGAGGGAGATGAAGAAGAATAAAGATGAGCAGTGGTTCTCAACGTTCACAGAATAAGGAGTGAGGAGAGATGTTGGTTTCATCCTTTTTAATTAAAGTTTTCTGCAGCATTACATGTAACCCAATATTTCTGGAAAATTACAGTTTAAGTCACATGGCCTCAATTGGGCCAAGATGAGTCCGAATCAAGTCGGGCCCAACATGAAAGATGATCAACACAAAAAATTACAGAAGATGCAATTAATGAGGTGTTAATATGCTGCATGAACAAATTACAAAAAGGTCCTTAACTACCTAGGTGAAGTCCGAACTCAGCTTCCTATCCAACGGAGACCCACTAAAAGTTAAAATCAATATGAATTAGGACTAAAATACATATATTAATAAGAAATTAAGTTTAATTAATATAAAATATAATTAAGTCGGGTTGGGACCTTACGGTCTTGATACGTTAAGTCGGCACCACTTAGCTTATATCCTTATTAGGTTCGACGGGACCAATTCAGGTATTTTTTATGTTGCTGCTACAGTAGTCTATAAAGGAGTTGTTAGCGCTCTTCGGGAAGCTAGCCTGATCCCCTAGCGTCCTATATGTATGTTCTCTTTAGATGATACGCTCTTTTTTGGGAGAATATAGCCTCATGAATGCCATCTAGTATAATTTGATATCCTATTTATGATTCGTTACTCATGTTTACTCGTGCACAACATGCCTAATTTACAATCATTCCCTTCTTTTAATCTATATATATTTCTTAATTCCTTTGATACAGCATAGTGTTATTATATATATCTCTATACTTGCTTAACCGTCGTATTAACAGTGTTATCCTTGGTGTTATAGGTACAAACTCAACTTAGTAAGGCGAACGATGTGCCCTGGCAGGAACCTCAACGGAACCTCAGGAAGTAGATGAGATTAATGAAGACGACGTCTTCTCTTAGTCGTCCTACGAAGAGTGACAATGGGTTGTCTTGTTAGCTTGTTTAGTTTGAACTATGCTTGTTCTTGCACCTAGCGTTTTTATAGACACATATAAGATTTTGGATCTTGTATATGCTTAAGTAATTATTATCATGTAAATGTAAATGGTTAAGTACAGACTTCAAACTTATTTATGAAATAGATGATGTTTCTTTGTTATTGCTTATGATCATTACAACTGTTTTACATAGGCTTCCGCTTATTGTCGAATGTAATTTACGTATTGGAGAAATTTCTTTACACATTCCTGTGGAATCTCCCTTGTAGTAATTCGTGCGTATTTTCACATGCACAGATTGCTACGGGATTACGTAGGCACACCCCGTGGGGCCCATTCTAACCCTATTTCTCGAAATCGGGGCTTAACAATTGTATAGCAACTATTTAATAAAATGCTTATTAGAAATTATGGTCAACTAAGCTCTTGTCTACCTTAGCAAATTAGGTGGAAACCGAATTATGAATACTAATGACTTATTGTTGATGATGCAAATGAATATTGGATGATAATAGGTTATTCCACATGATTATGATATTGATTTCTTAATTACTCTTCATATGATGTAATGGATGGAATTGATGATGTGAAATGGTGGTATCTATTTGATTAATGATGGTTTATGTGATGGATTGATGTTATGAAGCCCACAAGAGGTGAGACATGTTTATCATGTCTAGATGATTGAATGGAGAATGATGAAGGAAATGAAGAAAACCTGAACCTCCAACTGTCAAACTGCAAGCAGGCCCTCTAGCTGTTCGAACACCCATGAAAAATTGCATTGTTTGCGCTTGTAACGCATTAACTGCAAGCTGGTCCGACCGTTCTAACTCACCTTGGAATTTTTGTATTTCATTTTAAAACCACTTTAACTTCACAATTAGATTCTTATCTTGTACCTTTTATTTATGGCAACGCAATAGATCATTTAACCTCCTTAATTGGACCTCAAATCATATCCATATGGATTAAGGGTGTGAGCTTTGCTTCTGTCTACGTGTTACATCAAAGTAGGATATATGAGAGTGAGATCCAATCCAAAAGCTGGATGTCCAGATCCTTAATGGGACCTAACCATTCTAGCACCCAATATGAATATAATTACCCTATAAGTATGGAACGTCCATCATATGGTCGATTATTGTCCTTTATACTTGAAATGTGTGACTCTAACTTAGGATGGGCTGCTTTTCTATATGTTTCACTGATGGATGTTAAGTGGATCTTACCTAGTTATTATTCTCATTGCTCTCCACTCTATGATTGTTCATATTATGTTATTATTCCTTTAACACTTAAATGCATAATGGGACATTTATCTAGGGTATACTTAGTGGAGATCCAAAAATGAAAATGGAGATATAAAATGGTGTTTGTGGCTAGGCGGACCATTTAGTGGTCATGTAAATGGGATTACATGGACAATGGAGTAAATGGATGGCTCATGATGATATAAAAAACCCATTGTAAAATGGATGGTATGGATACATGGTATATTATTGTTATGGATGGATTGCATTATTAATGGACGGGTATGGATCGAACATTGGATTAACTAACATAGTTGCTAATGCAAGGAGTCTGGCCAGACATGAACCTTCATTCATTGATTTGGTATACTTGACATTTGCATCTACTCAGTTTATTTAAGTTTGGCCTTAGGCCACGCACCCTTGGTAGGGGCTCATTATTATCGCCTTCATGGTTGGTTGGTTACGGAGTTCAACGGGGCTATTATGGAGTTAGATTGTGCATGAATCCAATTGATACTACAGCATCAATCTATCAGCCGAGTATTCGGAACTACTTATGGAGTCCTTCGGGACTATTGATGGAATCCTTCAGGGTTATTATTGGTTGATCTATTATATCATGCAATAACTTATGTGGATGTGCCTCTTGTATAGGTGATGGATGGTATAGATGTTTTCTTGTTTCATTGCCTCCTATTTATACTCATTGTATCATTGCCTATAATATTGATATCATTGATCTCTACTGATTATTATTGATTCCCCAATTCTATCTTTAAATGCATGCAGCGTTATGCACATGACGCGCTTGCCAAGTCGTATGGGATTTGACTTATTTGGGTGCTATAGACTGTGAGCCCACTTTTCCTATCTCGGAGGGATTGAAGTTAAAGGAGACTGCAGAGGTACCTGGAGTAGACCAATTTGTTTGGACAATTGGAAGTGAGGCAGTCTAACTGTGCACCCGGAGATCCGTGTCATCATAGTAGAGGTTGTCCATTTGAGGATTGTTACTCAGTTTTGTTTTGTTTGAGCAAATTTGAGGAATTGTAATAAATTATAGTAATTTTAGATTACTTGAACCTTAGAGTTTTAGACCTATGTTTTCTGCATCTTATAGTGATTTGATATATAGTTGGTACCAACGACTTTATAGATCATGATTAAATTGCCTCCGCAATTTGTATAAATGTTTCCACTATTTGTTAAACGTGGAATGAATGTTAGAAAAGTTTTAAATTGGTCCTCCCTGTGGACTAAAGATACTATATGTCCACTCTCCAAGTTTGTATTTTCACTTTATCCGGATGACCGAAGTTTGGGGGCGTGACACTATGCTTATTTGATGTATGTGAAACAAATTGGGATGGTCAAAAAATGTATAGAGCAACAGCGAGGCAATATCAGCCTGCAGTAGCTTCTAATTGCAGTGCTCATCGATGAGATGGCCTATATCAATTGGTTGGTCATTATCAAATGAAAGCTTTTCCTCTTTGACAAGTTAAGGGAATGTTATCCTTTTCTAAATGCGAATCAGCATGCATGGGATCCACAATCGACATATTTTATCTTGACAAAGAAATTTTTGAATGAATGTGTCAAATAAGACAAATGACATTGAGATTTTCACCATACTATACAAACATGTGGTGCATTAGGACTAAACATTTTCAACTTGGGAGGATTCACTAGAGGCCTTCATCAGTGGCACAATATTTTCGCCGCCAGCTTTTGAGTAATTCTCCACTTTTATGGAAGGATACAACACATAATGTTGGACCATGAAAAGAAGGCCAAAAAAAACCACTATCTGCAAAAATATTCCCATGTCAGACCTAAGAAGATGAGAAACTGGTAATATCTTTTTCATACTGCAAGTCTTTAAAGGGGACATTTCCTTTATTTTTTTAGCATGGGTGAATTGTGTGTGTCCCTCATATGTGCGGTCTCATAATACCTGTGTGAGTTGTGTGTGTCTCTCACATGTGCGAGTCTTCATTACCTCGCATGTGTGAGTTGTGTGTGTCTCTCACATGTGCAAGTCCTCATTACGTCGTATGTATGAGTTGGTGTTGGTGCTATATTGGTGTTTGTATACAGGGCCCAGCTCCACAGTTAGGTTTCCAAAAAAAAAGGGATTGACTATTAAACTCATAAGAGGACTAAGCTCACTTACCCTTAAAAAAAATTATATGAAATTACCCAAATGCCCCATCTCCCTCTTCCTCTCCTTCCCCTCTTTGTCTCCTTCTCCCCTTCCCCACCTCCCCTTCCCGGCGATGATCGCCGGCTCCGGCGAAGAGAGACGATTTCCTCTCTCTTTCTTTTCCTCTCCATCACCTCCCTATTTTTTTCTCTCCCCCATCCCCTCCCTCCTTTTTCTCTCTCCCTCACACCCTCTCCCTCTCCTTCCCTATTTGATATCCCGTCTCAAATGATTAGTCACGATGATTGGGAGCATCATTGTCGACTAGGAAGGAAAGGGAGAGGGTGGAGGGAGAGAAAAAGGAGGGAGGGGATGGGGGAATGAAAAAAAAAAAAAAACAGAGAAGGGAAGGAGAGGGAGAGGGAGGGGATCGTTCCCCCCCCCCCCCCCCCCCCCGTCGGAGCCTAATATCATCGTCGGGAGGGCGAGGTCTGCGAGGGGAGAGAGAGATATATAGAGAGGAGAAAGAGAGGAAGAGGGAGAGGGGGCATTTGGATAATTTTACAAATATATATTAAAAAAAGGGGTGCGTGAACTAAGTCCTTTTATGAGTTCAAATAGCAAATCCAAAAAAAAAAAAAAAAAGTCTTTGAAGGGGACAGTGTATACTAAATGTATATGGTGAGAAAGATACCAGCTATTTCTATCTTCAATAAATTTATGGCCCCACTTCAAAGCAAATACAATATATGTAAGTAAAGCACATGCTTTCCTTCCTTACAAACGGGGAATGCCAAAGTAAAACATGCTTTATTGGACTAGCATTTAAAACATGATCGCCAATAAAAGACGGAAAACAAATACACTAGTGAAAAATGCTATGAAGCACATGATCAATGTTAAAAAGATCCTTGGTATTTCATGTTTGTTTATATTATTTATTTGTTTATCCTTACAGATTACTTGTAAAATGAAAGAAATCACATTCCATACCAACGAAAGCAAGGTCTTCCCGATATTGCTGTAGAAATTTACAATTGTGCCTGAATGAAAGAAAAGCATGTTTCAAAAAAATGTTAGTAATAATCAATTAAGGAATCAGATCCAAAAGAAAAAAAGCTTGAGGGCCGGGTTTGGAGTTGAAGGAACTCACCCTGGTCAATTGACTGGACCCCCATTTGTGCCAAGTTTGTCAAACCTCCAAGTAAATCAAGTAATACAAAGAAAATGCTGAATCCTTCTGTGCTTTTCCTTACAAAGTTCATGAAAGCCTATAAAAAGTTGGTAAAAGTACATTCGTGACAGTAGGATAGTTGCAACTGGTCTTAAACTAACTATGAAGACTCTAACAGGACAGACATCAAAGAGGCCAACTTGCTAGCATGACACCCAATTCCACAGTTTCACCAATCAATTTTTTAGCAAATAATAAATTTGACAGATGTTGTCTCAACCTTCAAATTTTATCGAATAATGCAAACTATCACCAATCTCAAACTCGTTTAATGATTCCCATTGTCCGTGCATTGATCAGTTAATATGTAGGAACTTGCAGTATTACCAATAAGAAAAAAGAGGATCCGAATGCAATACCACACAAAAAATATTGAAATGTTAACCAACGTATACATTAAGGATCTGAAAAAATAATGATTTTTTCACTATTGAAATGTAAAATATATAACCAAATCATGCACATGATGTGGCCCATCAAAGAACATGTGAGAAAAATGCTTCAAAAATATAAATTCAATCAAGACGTCAATAATTGAAACTACACAAAGGGAAAGTTAAGGCAACTCAAAACCTGAGGGATGTATTTGATGGAAGTCATTACAACTTGTATAATGCTGCAATAAGCAAGGCATTACAAAATGTTAGAAAACAGCTGCATGATGTAATAAGTTATAGCGAGTTCCCATTTAATGATGCTAATGAAAAAGAAAAAGAAAAAGAAAGTATGTTAATTCCCTTTTAGCAAAGATGCTGAAATAAGAAAAATCCTTGCATCAAGCCTTCTAACATGAGCATCTGCATGAATGAAACCGGGATACTGCAATGCCTTTAAATCTGTCATGTGCTCCAAAATAGGTAAAGTCTAAATATTTTCAATAGAGCTGTTCATACAATATGGTAGAATATTGCACGGCCTGGGAACCATAGTTCATGGGCGAATGTCAAATATAATGACTACTATGTGGATAATATCTCATTTTATTAAAAGATAATCAAATGTGGTTCAAACTTTATCGTCGATAGTTTATGGGCAAATGTCAGATCTAATCTACTGATAATCTCTTTTTCCTAAAAGATAATCAAATGTGGTTCGAACTTTATCTTCCATGCCATAAGGCTTCATTGAAAGTACCGAATTCTAGTTGGTTCATCTAGGGTATTCAGATAATTTATAAAACTTCCCCGTTAAAAGTATTCTATTTATGAAAAAATATAAAGTGGCTTCTAGTCTTCCTTAATAGTAATTATTTAGTAGTTTTGTGGGTCCTTTGGCCCCACCATGTTAAAAGAGAATTATTTTAATCTATTTTGGTGACTATAATATTTTTTTTTGATGAAAAGTTGAAAGCATTTTATTAAAAGGTAGGAGTTACATTAATATCAAGTTGATTCATAATAAAACTAGGAGGATCTTCAATTCAATATACTAGACTATTCCTTTTAACCGAGCAAGTGAATAAGTAATTATGTTCCCTTCCCTCTTAGTATGTGAGATCTTTGCTTTTTGAAATGATCGGAATTAGTCCATTTTTTTTCAATAATATGTCCAATGGGAGATAAATTTGGCGATATCATCTACAAAACTTAGATCACCCTCGATCACCTTCTAAGATAATATGTTGCGGCCCTAATTCTTTAACAAAATGAGTAGCAGTGATAGCTGAAAGTGCTTCAATATCATAAACTTCACTCATCAAGTGTTCTCCACATCTCATTGCTGCCATAAAATTCACTTAATCATCTCTAACAAACACTCCTGTGTCTGCCGTGTTTTGGTTTTCAAAAATTGCCCTATCAAACTTAATTTTGTGGAAGTTTTGTTCGGTGCTTGTCACTTACTTTGTTGCTTCTTTTCTTGCTCCTTTTCACCATCCATACAATTCAAATACTTCTGCATAAAAAAGTTAGCTCTCCTAACAATGACTTTAAGTTCTAGACTACCCTCAATGTATCTGAACTTGTTTCTGTTAAACCAAATACACTTGGAAAACATATTCCAATTCATTTTTCTCATTATTTTTTTGGATTTGTAACATTAAGTCCAGTAAATTAGAATATCTTTTATCAAATTTTTTTAGAGGTAAACCACTTCATCTCCATACCATCTTGGAAAAACTACAGTCCCATAAAGCATGTAGTGTTGTTTCAACTTCTTCATGACAAATTTTACATATATTATCCCCAATGACTTTCTTCTCAAACAGTTAATCTTATTCTATTTTGGCTTCTCAACTCGAAAAGGTGGCTATATTAATATGGAATCTAGTGATGCACATCACAAGGTTTGTGATAGGATTTTGGATGAATCGCAAGTCTGGCCCATGTAATGGTATGAAATATTAATTCTGATTTGTTTTTAAAACTTGTATCCCATGTATTAGCACTAAACTGAAAATTTCCCCATTGTTTTCTGTCAGTTTTATCAAATTTAAAAGATGTAAAAAGGGTTTTGCCCCCACTGATTTTTGTCGGATCAAATCACATTTAAAATATGTAAAAGGGAGTTAATAATCTTGTTAACATTTGATCATCCTGGTAGTAGGCTCAACCGTAATGTGTGAAATTTATGAAATCATATGAATCTTATTCATCTAGGCCAGGCCATTTGGATACTACCATAAATAAAAAAAACAGTAAAGCTTCTTTCGATTCAAGAAAAAACTCTAGAAATCTAAACCTATTTCAAATCTAAATAAAGGGTCCCCCATGACTAATCACACAGATATTTACCTACATTATAGGCCGCATGTTCCCTGTTGAACACATCGCTCACATAGATGATAGGGCCACCTATAGGATAGACCAATTGATGAGCAACTTTTTACTCCATTGACTCATTGACTTGTTGGGTTATGTCTTGTATTCCGGTTTAGCCGGATCGGTCGTCTGGGTTAGCCAGAACCGAGGCTCAGGGTTAGGGGTATTTTAGTCATTGTGTATGGGTTTTCTTGGTGGCCAAGAAAGCGGGAACTATATATATTGATGTATTGTAACCCTAGATCCTGAGAGGGGATTGAGATGGGATCATAGTAGATGAGTTCTCTCCTCCCGTGGACGTAGGCATTGTTGCCGAACCACGTAAAACTGCTGTGTCATGTGTGTGATTGCTTGATAGGTGTGATTGCTGTGTATTCATCGTGGTAGATCCGTTGATCGCGGGTTGTTTCCGTTGTGCCGCTTTTCCCAACAAGTGGTATCAGAGCGAGATTGTGGAAGATCACCGAAAGAAGCACATCGTCGCTGGATTTTTTTTCTGTTTCTGTATTGGGTCTGCCGGAGAAGACAGATCGATCAAGACTGATCACAATCTCTTGCCTCTGGTGACGGACTTGGCGATTTCCGAGAAGCAGAAGAAAAAAAAAATCCAGAATCTAAAGCCCCTGGTGACGGACTTGGCTATTTCCGAGAAGCAGAAGATCGCAGTAGAACTCCACGGAATCGAGAACTCCACTGATCGGGCCGGAGGCGGAGAAGACGCGAGCGTGGTGGACCCGCTCGCCGAGATTGGGTTCGGACGACTGAAACCGGGAATTTCGCCGGGTCTCTCGCCCCCTCCGCCGTCGTCGCCGGTTGCAGCGCCGCTTCCGTCTCCGCTGGTAGCCGGACCAGGCCTCCGGAGAAGAAACGCAACCGGCCGCTGCATCACCGGTCGGTGCATCGCGGGTTGCAGATCAGGGTTGCAGCGCCCGTGAGAGAAGAAGACGACCGTTCTGGGTCTTGAGTGTTTGGGTCGGCTCGGGTCAGTTCCAACTGACCCGCTTTGGCGCAGAAGCCCAGCGGTTCTTGTCAGGTCGGGTTTGGGTTCCGGGTTGGGTCAGTTCACCCGACCCGTGAGGAGAAGCCCAGCGCAGCAGAGAAGTTTGGTTCCGGGTCAGGTCGGACCCGGACCCGGTTCTGCAGACAACCCAGCCCGCACGATTCCAGGTCGGGTTCTGTTCAGTTTGACCCGACCCGTTTGCAGCCGGTCCAGCCCGCCAGCAGAGCGCTGACGTCAGCGGACGTCAGCAGATCCGGTCAAAGTCAGGTTTGACCAGATTCAACGGCTGAAATTGTTTCTGCGATATCTTGATCGTCCGATGTCCGATCGGAGATCCGTTTGAGCCTACGGACTCGTTTTGAGCAGATCTACGCATATATGGAAGAAGATGGGCTGGTCAACGGTCAACATGGATGTTTGACCAATTGGAGTGTAGAGAATTAATTCTGCGATATCGAAGCCATCCGGAGTCGGATTTCAGATCCGTTTCTTCCAGCGTGCTCACGGTGACGAGATCTACGAGGTAGATAAAAGATATTGGCAGTTTGATGGGCAGAAAATTGGGGGGACTGAAAAAACTGACAGATTCACGATGATAGCAATGGATTCAAGCATCACAGGCCAGATTGAAGTGTTTGATGGAGAAACGACTTCAGGGATTGGCAGGATAGAGTGTTAGACTCCATGACACAGCAATGATTGAAAAGTGTTACTTGATGTCGTCAATGGTAGATTGCTCTAAGTACTTTGATGGAAAGCTCAGATCCGCGTCGAAGGAATCAAAAAGGAGCGACATGCCAAAGTGGAAGAAAAAGCAAAGGAATCGGAATCAGAAGGAGGTAGTGTGCAAGAAAGCTCGGATTCGGTTGACAGGGAATCAGTTTTGGTCGCTACAGGTATGGATCCGGTTGTTGATTCATGGTATTGGGATTCAGATTCTTTCTATTATATGTTCGCGTAGAGATTAGTCTGATGCAAATAACTATCATGGTTGATGGATTTGTTCTTATGGGGGGATAATGCAACTGATGAGCATTTGAGATAAGAACGGTAGAAATCCAGATGTATGATGATGTTATTCAAACCCTAACGGTTGTGATATATGTTCCGGGATTACGAAGAATTGGATTTCTTTGGGTGCCTTAGACTTCAAAGGCTGCAAGTGCATTGTAGCGGGTGGAGTTACGAAGGTGAAAAAAGGGAACATTGGTCATCATGGAGGGTGAGATGGTCAGAAATCTCTACAGGTTGATAGGGTATGCTTTTTCCGGTGGAGCAGTGAAGGAGACATCAAATAACAGGAGAGGAAATCTATGGTTCAGGTGGAGTTAGATGCGACGGATCATTGGAAGATGGATTGATGGATCTTCAATGATATCATCTAGTGGAAATCCAGGAAGCCCTGAACGGAGATGATTTTCTCGGGGAAGAAAAGGTAGTTTTGTTCAGGTCGGAGTAAGCCGGTTTAAGCATCGGGTCATTCTTAACCCGCATGTACTGTGCCCAACCCACCAGAACAAGCTAGAACAGGACAGTTACAGTTTTGACGGAAAGAACACCGAGATGGAGACAGAAGGAAGGATTCACAAGGTACCAGTGAGATCCGGATTCGGGGAGGTCTTCAGTTTTGTCTTGACGGATGGAAGTTAGGTTCATTGTGTTGCACGGAAGCATGCATGTGGCAACAAATGGAGAGCGCTTCGAAGGTTCAAGATGGTGGTGTTAAGGTCAAAGGAGGCAACTGTGGCCACGCTAGGTCGTAGCGTGTGCGGAGACGTACCTTTCAGCAAGGTGCGTGAAGACATTACCGGGTATCTCAAGGTGGCTCTGAGGATTTGCGGAATCCAAGCCAAGGTGGAGATTGTTGGGTTATGTCTTGTATTCCGGTTTAGCCGGATCGGTCGTCTGGGTTAGCCAGAACTGAGGCTCAGGGTTAGGGGTATTTTAGTCATTGTGTATGGGTTTTCTTGGTGGCCAAGAAAGCGGGAACTATATATATTGATGTATTGTAACCCTAGATCCTGAGAGGGGATTGAGATGGGATCATAGTAGATGAGTTCTCTCCTCCCGTGGACGTAGGCATGGTTGCCGAACCACGTAAAACTGCTGTGTCATGTGTGTGATTGCTTGATGGGTGTGATTGCTGTGTATTCATCGTGGTAGATCCGTTAATCGCGGGTTGTTTTCGTTGCGCCGTTTTTCTCAACATGAGTCATGTGCCAAAGACAGTTCATGGCCAAAGATGATTTTAAAAAGCTAATATTTTGTTTTTCCTTTAAGTTGCACAGGTACAACATTTTTTTTAATTAAAAAAAAGAATTTGTGATTATTTGATTGATCATATAGAAAAAAATTAGATGGATTAAGTTTTGTTAGATATCTTATTTACAGCCTAATGTCATCCATCAAATCGATTTCTTTTTAGATTTCTATTCATTAGTTTTGCTTTCATATGGTGTGCCAGGGCCCACAAAAGTTCCCAACCATTGTCACACAGGACGCTGTTGTAAATACAAACATTCAACTGGAATTTTAGAAGCACTTCTTAATTCTCTTAACAGGATCGTTTTGTAAATACAATCAAGTGGCATTTTATAAGCAAATCCCAATTCTCATGAGTGCCTTTAATCACAGCCTACTATTGGTTTGTTTCCTTGTTTGAAAAAGGCATATAGCAGCAACCATTTGAGAAAATTAAAAAAAAAAAGTACAAACTTTTGATTTATTTTCAAAAAAGTACATGATGATTTTAATATTACAAAAAAGCAAAAAAAAAAAAAAGTTCTCCACAACTCTTTCGATCAAGACCTTACCATAATTTTTTTAATGACTTAGAATATCTATATATATAGCCACACACATAGTACCAAGATAACGTAAGAGGCGAAAGTCAAACTTAAGACCTTGGGGAGAACCCAAGGCTCAAACCAATTGAGCTACTGCCTTGACGGCATCATGTTTTTTTTTTTTTAAGAATTGACAAAAATATATGATAGGTTTTTGTCTGTTCTCTTAACCCCCTTTTCTCCACAACTACCATTTTAATTTTGATGATCGTAACTGTGTAATGGAGCTAGATTCTTAGTCATGCATAGAAGCAATTGAAGTGGGCCCCACTGGATCATTTAGGTTGGACTTGATCATTTCTCTTAAATGATTTAGTAAAGGAAAATCTGAAAATAATATTATGATATTTTTCTCATTTTCCCAGAATTTTTTTTATGAAGACTACTTAATTGAAAGAATTGTGAAAATTTATACATATTTTCGAAGTATTCAAGTTTTTATATACTTTTTTTTTTTTTAAAATGAGCCAAAAATTTTATACTTTTTTGAAAAATTTTCTTTATCAAACGTCAACATAAAAGATCTTTATGATCTATCTTTGCACTAATAAAGGAACACAGAAGAGGAGCATTGTTGCTAGCATGTCTTTAATTTTCTCTCACCTTCACATACATTTATTTGGCAGACTTTTTTTGTAAATATTTTTTTAAGGATTTTTTTTGAAGGACTTTTTTTTTTGCAGGAATTCTTTTTTTTTTTTAATTTGGCAGACTTAGAATCAGCTTTCATCCCTTGGAAAGATGACTGCAGTTTATTGTGACTTATATTTGAAATATACTAGCCCATTGGAAAAAGAGGCAACTTACTTGAACACAGAAATAAGCCAAAGCCATGAATTGCTTGGCCAAGCAATGATGGTGCATACCACGGCTATAACCCACACAGAAGAAGTAATGGTAATGCAGGTCTTTGAAACCTTCTGGCTACCCCGCTGAATGAAACACATTAAGAACAAAGAGACGCAGGTAAGCCGTCATGCTTTATTGCGTAACCGACACTGGCCGTCAGCACAAGGAGATAAAAAGGCGCTCAGTGATAAGAATTCCTTACTTCGTAGATGAGGATTTGGAATGCAACTATTGCCATTATTAGAAGAGAATGTAAAGAGAAAGCAACATCGTTTGCAGCTACTGGAATCATCTGATATATAGAAATTGTCAATAAGGAAATCGACAGAAACTAAAATTAATCCATGCAAGTCAAATCCAACATCTACAAATATTTAATATATATACAAATTCAGCATATATATATATATATATAAGAAACGCTCCTTACTAAGTAGTAAGGGGTGGCAGTACTTTTCTGGCTATCCAAGGGTTCAAACCTTGGGTAACCTTTTTCCTCAATGTGTGGGCTTGCTTACCCACTTCTCTCTCTTCGGTCTCATCTCTCTTGGCTGGGGTAGCAAAAAAAATATTCAGCATATATGCAAGAAATGCATTGATTTTTAGTACAGTAGGAGTGTAATCAAGCAAAAATGTATATCCAATAAAGCTCCTTCCTATCTTTTTGTATTCTTTATACGCTTAGTCCATTCCATCTTACAAGTGGAAAGGAGGATAACCGATCAAGACTGTTGGGCTACAAAATGTGGCTTATGTCTTCACTATGGGCTGCACCAATTGCAGAGTGGAAAACTTCTCATCCAAGTCAGGATTTTTCAAAGATTGTTTAATCTATTTCGTTTATATTTCCTTAGCTACTCATTTATAGTGTCGGTAGAAGCAGTGAAATACTTTTCAAATTCCAATCAGGTGGAGCTCACTCTTCAACACTCTTCCTTAAGTGAAACCCGGTAGGCAAACTTTCGACAGCAATTTTTTTTTTTGTTGTTGTGGTGCATAGTCGTTTTTCTCCTAAGATTCAAACTTAGAACCAGCTAACTCTAACATCACATTAAATTTCACTAGCTAATGATTCATACCAAGACAACGCATTAGAGAGGCAATAGAAATACTTTTCAATATCTCCTTTTGGCCGAGCCCTTCATCAACACACAACTATTTTTGGTCAATTTGGATATACTCAAAATAGAAATTATTTTGAAAACTGTGACATAAATAATTATTAGTTCATGACACACAGAAGGAACTTGAAGCGAAAGAGTTAGGTGGCCTAAAATCGGACGTCTAGAAAGTGGAAACATCCGGTGGGCTGAGTTTTGCACTCATAATCTGTGCACTCCCCATTTATCTGCTGGGATCGGTAGGGCCTTATGAACATGCAAATGGTACACTTTTTGGGTTCAGCAACTTTATCTGCTGGGATCGGTGAGGCCTTATGAACATGCAAATGGTACACTTTTTGGGTTCAGCAGGCGCACTTTTTTGGTTCAGCAGAGCTCTTGCTTAGCTGAAAGTAGAGGATCAAGATTCGAGGAAAAGGAGCATCGCATCTAATCGTTTCTCAATAATCCACCATTCCAAAAGTATGGTGGAATGATTAACATAACCCCCTCCTATTATTTTTGAAAACCCCCTTTCTTGAGAAAGTATTATGACTTTTACATATGGCCCCTCAAAAGCTTTTAAAACCCCCTTTATTTTTTAGAAAAATTTTATTAGTTTTTTACATATGACTCCTCTAGATTTCTCGAACGGAACTATATATTTTGAAAACTAGATGCATTTTTCATATGTGGGATGCCAAAGACTCTTTTTTCTACATCGTGGCCCCTAAGAGAAGAATTCCTAGTTTTGCTCTTGCAAATCACATCATAATTATAATCTAATATTCTAATAAAATCGTAAACATGATATAAACTAACCATAATCTAAACTAAACCTATCTTTATCATAACATGCCCAACCTGTCTTAACTTATATGTGCCATATTACCATTAATCTACAATTCCTTCAATCAAACAAAATGCCATTTGTATTACTTCCAAGTGCAATTTTATTCTAGGATGTTAGATAGTGAGTAGCTGTTCTAATTGCTTCTTCCATTTTTTTCCAAATCTCAGCTTCAGCTTCATTTTTTATGTTTCTAAGAGAGACACAATGTAGAATGTTCTTCCAACTTCAGCAACATGCCAACATCATAATCACCACCTGAATCAAAATACAACAGCATTTGAAGAAATAGGAAAGGCAAAAGAAAGATGAGGAGGACTCACTGTTCCATATCCGTACTTCTCGTGATATTGCCTTTGAATGACAGGGCTGAAGAACATAGCAACATTGTATATGAGATAAGCCAACTGCTTCGTCCAATTAAGCACCACCCAGTCGAAATTCAATCCCACGACACTTCAGAAACAAAAACCCAGAAATCAAAATCCATGGAATACACACACATGCATACATATAGAGAGAGAGAGAGAGAGAGAGAGAGAGAGAGAGAGAGAGAGAGAGAGAGAGAGAGAGAGAGAGAGAGAGAGAGAGAGAGAGATCAAAATTCGATCCCACCACACTTCTAGAACAGCAACCCAGGACCATGAAAGAGGAGATTATCAAAGGTAGAAGATTTAACCACAGAATATACAAGTGAAAAGGCAAAACCCAGAAATCAAAATCTATGAAGGAGGAGAGAAGATGGGAATTCAAGCCCGAAGAACTTGGAGGAAAAGTCAGGAGAAGGATTGCAAGGGGTCACCTTTTCCTTTGGTAATTGAGAATGAGTTGTGGGTAGAAACAGATAGCCCAACAGAAGAAAGCCAACCAACCCACAACCTGGTAAGTGATTTCGAGGGTGATGGAATTCCATGACCCCATTTTCAAGCATTCTCTGCTATGTTGCAGAGAAAGCTGTCCTCTTCTTCGCGGGCACGAGAGCAAAGATATTATATTAAGAGTTTAGACTCGATGAGGCTTCAACCTCGAGAACTTGTGAGTAGAACTCTACTTTTTAACTCCCCTGTAGAAAAATCCGAGCTACTTAAAATAAATGTTTTTCTAATCTATATTGGCAAACGTCTCTTAAATTCAATCTTATATAAAAACTTTTATAAGCTTCAGCCTTTGAAGCCCACCTTTGGTCTAAACCAAACACATGACCCCTCCTAAATTACACATATTCACCAATTTTTATTTAAATTTAAATTTACTAGACCGTTGAATTAATTGTGTATCAATCTGAATAAAATATTAACTATTAAATTATTGGGTTCCAAATGAAAATGATAGAAATTATGATTAAAGCTAATTTTTTGTAGAGAAAAAGGTCTAAGGAGTTTTTCAAATTCCCACATCCCCATCCCCATATAGGTCCCAAGTAGGCCCCATAGGTATAAGCTACATACTTGAGCTTTCTCTATCCTGGGTTTAAGCTTAGGAGAGAAACTCTTAATATATATATATATATCTATGTATATGTATATGATATTTTTAAGTTGTACCTCAATAGGAGTTTGTTCAAAGTTAGGATAGACAACATTACTCACTATCACATTTTATTGCGAGACCAACATTTATTAGAGTAAATTTGAGAATGTCAACTGTAGATTTTTTTTAATAAGATTTTAATTTCGTGGGCTAAGGAAAGCAGCAAGTCAAGATTTCACCTAGTCAAAGCTTACTCAGCGATTTAACAGGTTGTTGAAAAGTCTCTATCCATGTAGACGCTAACAAGGCAAGTAGTAAAAGCAATCCTAAGTGGCGTTCTGTTATTTGCAAGGGTAAAATCCCAAAGTCAGAAACTCTGACAATCCGAAAACCTAAGCAGCTACGTTTCTATTGTAGGCACCCACAAGTCTCCACACGTGAAAAAATTTTTTTTTTAAAACACTTACCAAAATCCACCTTCTGTAATTGAAATTGTGACGTGCCACGTGAGACTTTGCATATATAAACGTTGAAAAGTATAGGTTCCGTGAGCATGTTTTCCAAACAAATAGTGCAGGCAGTATAATAGCTGAATTGAAATGGGTCCCAGAGATGTGGCCCAAAGAGTATATATGAACATCACCACCAGTCCCAACACAATAGATCCCCAGAAGTGTTACACTCTCATCTTCAATTTAATCATCAACGTATGCAACTAAGTATTTTTGCAATTATCTGAACCAAATCAATACACTTTTGGAAAAAAAACAAAAACCAAATCAATACACAAATCATTACCATTAGGCATATTGCCATTTTTAGGTTCTTGAGGCCTTTTTAGCAGATTAATGGAGAAGATGCTCAACTGAAATTGTTGAAATTAAGAGGAATGAGAATCAAAGCCAATTATCAATAGTCAAGATTCAATTATTAAAGGGATGTTTGTATGACCTATTTATGTTGAAGAATAATTTAGGCCATTTTGTGTAAGACTGTGAATTCTACAATGCTAAGGAAAAGCCTAGAGCCTCTCTCTTTCCATGGGAGCAACTTTTTGTGATTAGATGCGGCTTTTTTTTTTTTTTTTTTGTAGAAAGAAAAAAAAATTTTGAACTAATTTTCATGGACCACAATTATGCATCTTCCCTGGCAATTGTGAGACAAGAAAGGCCTGTAATTTCGTTGAATAACTCTAGGAATTATGATTTGATTATATTTTTATACTCAATTATTAGAGAGTAATTACAAAATTTGAGCAATTTTTTTTGTTAAAAACCTAAAAAAAAATGTATATAAGTTTAAAGGACTTGCATAACTAAAATTTGGAATAAAAGCAACAGATAATAGGCAACATGAAGGGGTTCAACTCAAATCTAATCAATTTATTAATCATGTTGGAAATGCCACATAAACTCAATAGGAGAGTTGATGAGTCATTTCAAACACTTTTTATATTGTTGCTTTGTATTTCGGATTACTTTGCAAAATCCAAGCATATCTATTTTACCTTCTAGTGCTCTAAAAAGGATATTTTAGTTGGTTGGAGTGGTCTTGAATATGAGTATGACTGTTCTTGCTAAAGTCTTCTTTATTGTAACCCAACAAAGGGTGTTGGGACTCAAAAGAGAGCCCGCACAAGTGAAAAAGAAAGCCCACAAAGTGAAAAGTAGTCCGCACATACAAAAAAACATGTGGCATTCACATGGTTCAAACCCTCGGATTGTAGTTAGCGCTCCTTACCACTAAAGTAAAGCGCCATTTTTGTTGCTTGCTATAGTCATTGTTGAGAAATGACCATCAGCACTAAAATTTGGCCGGCTATAACAGTAGTTCTACTCACCCTCTTAGGCTTACTCTCACCTTACAAAATGTGTGATGTGTCACGGATGGCTTGATAGGAAAGATCCAATATTTAATTACTTGTGTTGTGATCAATTAGATTCATTAATTGCAACTAATTGGATCAAGAGCAAGCAAAATGAGTGGTTGAACTGATTTTTTTTTCACTGTTTGAACTGAGTTGTCAATTATTGTTGCAGCTAATTTATGAATCTAACATACTTCTTTGGTCAAATGTATTTCTTTGATCATCAAAATGGATTAATTTTCTAGCCATAGGACTCTGTAAAGCCTCCTTACCCAATTTTCCATCGTGGCATTTAGCTTTGCTAAGTGGTACCAACTCAGTTGGGATTTTGTCTCTACTAGACATGGCCAATTCGTACTGCTGTATCAGCCATATCAATGTGATTTCATTTTCAAGTGAAGCTGTAACAAAATAGCTCATATTGAAGCTCTATACTAGCGAGAAATGTTGCAGTCCAGCACTGCAGGGTGCATTTGGGGTTACCTTTCATGAGTGCAGCCATTTTTGTAGTCTTTTCATCCCACGATTGGACCTTCACTCATGGTTGGATTGAATTCCAAGAAAATCTACTATTAAAATGCCATTAAAGTTTAAGGCTCTTAAATTATCAGGTGGGATAATCTAGTGAGGCTGATTATTTGAATCCCCCTTCTTCCTAAGGAAACCTTTCAATTTGCCCTCCTCTTATTGATGAACTTACATCAAGTGAGCCCCACAAGCTAGACCGCATATAGGTTATATACAGTATGGTCGTAGGTGAACATTTCCCCTAAATTAGTTTATTGAAAAACTAAAAAAGTATCAGCCAATATTTAAAACCATGTTGCCATTGAAGAATTCCTCAAACATTTCAACAAAAATCTCTTAAAAAGAAATAAAGGCAATAACCCATTTAAGCAAGTTTTATACAGTTAGAGTAAGAGGTAAGTGCTGCTGCGCTTGCTACTTCAAAACAGTTAAACCCTTGGGTTCTAAAAGAGTACGAGCTGGCCTGTTCAGCCATTTGTTCCAGACAACCCCATAGGTAGTGACAATGGTTAAGCCTAAAAGTCAAGCCCATATTATAAAAGGGCAAGCCTAAGCTTTATTTTAAGGCCTGTAGGCAAAGAAAAACATGGCCCCCTAGATCTAATGATGTACATGACTTTAATCAGTGGTGGGCTTGCTAAGAGAAATCCAACCAGTGAAAATATTTTTTTAAGGGGAAACTTAAATGGCCATGTAGGACAAAGATTTGGAGGAAAAAAAAATGAGTTAAGAGGACCTATCTTCAATTTTGTATTAACATTTGACATTATAACAGCAAACACCTACTTTGAAATTTGACTATCCAAGTTGATGGCCCACGAAAGAAAAGGAATAGGCCAAAGCGGATGTTAATGAATGGAGTAAAAACAGATCTAAAGATGTGCAACTTATCTCATGATTTGGCTAATGATAGATTGGATTAGAAAAATATGATTCATGTAACCCATCTCAACATAATTGGAACAAGACTTGGATGATGATGATGATAATGATGATGGTGTACCTGACTTCAATCATAGTAATATTTGGTTCATGCTAATTCAAAAAAGTAAGCCCCACCATCATGCACTCAGAGATGCATCCAAAAACAAGCAAATCTTCATCAATCCTTTAATAATAGCATGCATTTGGAACCACGATCAGAGAATTCTCTCAGACAAGTTATCATGCATTTGAAATTTTGAACCCATGAACAGAGAAACCTCTGCCATGTTACCTTCATCATTTATGATTGAATCCACCTTCAAGTAAAAATGATTTCCTTCACAACCATCTGATCATCTTAGCACCTCAGGAGCAACACTAATCCCATGATTTGCATGCTCCAACAGTTGGACCTCACAAGACCCAAAATGGAATATTTTCACCATTCGAAAAACCATAAACGTACTTCGTCACATTAGAACTGATTCTTTTGAGGCAGCAAATACAATGAAAACTCGTAGCCCTTGATTTCCCCTTCACCTATCACGCAGCGGTTCCTACTTCCTGCCATGGAGGGTCCAAGCCCACATACAAACCAACAACATCAATGAACATCTTAAGATTCCCTGCGAAGGGATACAAGGACAATTGTATCCATGGTAAACATCCCAAAGGCCAAACTCTATTAACATCAGACTGATGAAGTGCATCCATGTGCTGCAAAAGATGGAATACCATAAACCATAGCGACACTAAATAATTTCAAACACTTCCATTTCTGTAAGTACCAATGCCCAATTATATACAGTATCTTTGATTGCATCATTCAATTGCAGAGTGTCGTCATACATAATAACCATATATCCTGAAAGAAGATTAAATAAAATATGATTAGAGAAGGCTAAATTTGGAATGATTAAGGAGTCATTATATCCCAGGTACCATCTAGGGTACATTTGCCAAGTTACTATTGAATTCTTATGACTTCATGGTAAATAGTGTTTCACGGAGAATTTTTTAAGATGGGATCAGGACTTCCCTGAAATTTAATTTTCTACGGTGGGTTTGTAACCATTCCAATCAAAGGGGACTGTTTGATAGCCCTTTGTGGCTCACCTTTAATCCCTTCCCTTTGGGCCTCTAATGGAAAGGCATTGTCTAGGAACTCAACACTGGATAAACAAATGGGCCTCAAGCAAATTGTATCAATCCTACAACACTCCACTTATCAGTGTGCATTGTAACAAATTACTCCAGCCAGCATATTGATCACTTCATGCATGAGATATAGCCTGATAATCAAACCAGTTGTTATTTTTATTCCCGTCTGATATATATGGCACACAAAAGCATATGGTCAAAACATGTTTAGAGCCACAGTCCACTAAGATCAGCCACCAGCAGTTTCTGGTTGTAGTGCTCACCCATGAGATGGGCTATATCAATTAGTTTGTCCATGTCAAACGAAAAGTCTTCATCTTTAATGAGATTAAAGTGGTGTTATCATTTTCTATATGGCAATCAACATGAACTGGAACAACCATCTTTCACAGTAATATAAAAAATGCTATTTTTGAATGAAAGTGTCGAACAAAATAAATGACATTGAGAATCTCACCATAACACACAAAAGAACATTGCGCAGGCCTTAAACACTTTCCACTTGGGAGGATTCGTCAGAGGACTTCACCAGTGGCTCTTTTTCTGCACCAGCTTTCAGGTACTTTTCCTTCTTGGAGGGGTATAGTGCATAATGTTGGAAAACGAAAAGAAGGTCGAAAAAAACCACTTCCTGCACAAGAATTCCCATCTCAGACCCAACAAGGTACGAAACTGGCAATTTGACATTTTTTTATTAAGTTGAAAACACCTTGATAAAGTTGCTTTTTCAAGGGGACAATTATCTAGGACAGGTGAATATTAGATGTAAATGGTGAGGCAATTGGTATCCATGGAAATATAGTTCAGAGAAAAGATGCTCCTTCAACGTTGTTAGTCTGCTTTATCGCTCTCATGTATAAGTGTATCTGTTTCATCTCTCTCATGTATAAATATGCATGCTATATATTTTATACATATATATATATATATATCTATACACACACAGAAGGACCTCAATTGACAAGCATTTAGTGTAAATACTAAATAGGTAATGCACATGCTATTCCCAAATTTACGTACACTTTTCTCTACTAGCACTTAAAACATAAGCCACTAGACAGATCCAAAAGTAAAGTACCAGCATACAATATCAAGTGGTGAAAATAAATCAGATATCGATAAATGTTCAAGAATAAGATCCTTGAAATTCCATGTTTGTTTATCTTATTTATAGTTTTAAATTTTGCAGATTAATTGTAAAGTGAAAAGAATGACATTCCATACCAACGAAAGCAGGGTCTTCCCAATGTTGCCATAGAAATTTACAAATGTGCCTGAACAAATAAAGAGCATATTCAAACTGTTAAAAAGTAAGAATCTATTATGTAATCAGATCAAAATTATTATAGCTTTTGGGGATAGAAGCAGGAAGTATGCACCTTGGTCGATAGACTGCACACCCATTTGTGCAAAGTTTGTCAGACCTCCAAGTAAATCGAGTAATATATTGCCAATGCTCCATCCTTCTGTGCTTTTCCTTGCAAAGTTCATGATGGCCTACCAGAAATGGGCAGGGTATATTCATAACAACAGTATATTCACAACTAGTCCTACAAAAGACCCTAGGCCTGGTTGTTTAGCAAGAGAGTAGTAAAGATGGAGTAAACATAGGCACATGATGTAAAGTTTTTTTACTTTAGCTTGTTAGGATAAAAGAAGTGGAATGGAGAGGTAAAGTTATGATGATTGATGTGACTATTTTATTTCAGCCTGTTCGGATGAAAAAAAGTGGAGTGAATGTGACATCATTTGCTCTTTTACTCCTTACTTAGCCTTTTTTTTTCTTTTATTAAAAAAATGAGATAAACTGTAGTGGCATAAAGTTTATGAGAAAAAAGTGGTCTTTCACAACATAATTTTTTTTTACCTTTTTCATTATTTGACATCCACTTTATCTGTACTCATCCACACATGTAAACAAGCAGAGCCCAAACAGACCTCAAAGTAGCCATCACAGTGGTTTCAGTGTATATTTTACTAAAATGGATCAATGACATCCCCAATGCAACAGTGCCAACCATGGTTCAAAATAGCAGCCACTAGGTAGCATAGCGGCCGTAGTATCGGCCATAGTGGTTTGGGCCACTACGCTAGTTTGAACCCTTCGTGCCAACATCAAGATCTACATAAGGTAAACTGATTCCTTGCAAGTTCCAACCAAATGGCATGCTTAACAACCAACACATTGATAGATCATTGGTGTTGGCACCTTCCTTTCACAGGGATGCCCAAGGATCAATCCTTTGGTCAATAATGGCCTCACAAACTTACCACTCGCCCATTGCGGCAAAAAAATGCACGCTTAACAAGCTGTAGTGAACAGCTAACCATCACCCATGAATCATGGTAATCAGATTTTGGAATTACTTGATTAGAATTACACTATTTTGTGAAGAGCATGCATGTTGTTA
This sequence comes from Sextonia rubra, assembly GCA_037013555.1. Taxonomy (NCBI): domain Eukaryota; kingdom Viridiplantae; phylum Streptophyta; class Magnoliopsida; order Laurales; family Lauraceae; genus Sextonia; species Sextonia rubra. The sequence continues at coordinate 9,215,727 of JASUAD010000010.1, forward strand.
GTTTAATAGTTAACCTGATTTGTAAGTAAATATATAATCCAAAAAGCACTTGTTCCATCTTATGTTTTGCTAAAAGTGAACACTTCCATTCAATTTCATGTGCTTCATCCTATTTGACTCAAACTAATCAGTTTAGCCATCATAGCTTGTTAAAACTGTTGGACCACACAGTATGCCCATGAGAGCCTCAACGGCAATCTAGATAATCTTGCGGCCTACACAAATCAAGAGTCAAGCTCCTTGATTTAGCACACGTACCGCATAATCACACAGAGCCATTTCCCCAGTCAAGATGGAGAAAGATCTCGTTATATATATGGGTGCAAAGAACCATAGCATCACCAGCCCCATAGCATCATCTATCTTCGTTTATGCATTAGCGCTTCCTTCACTTGTATCAGAGCCCTGTGAGGATTCGTTTGGACGGTTCAGATCTTGAGTGTGAGGCACAAATCTTCAAAGATCTAAAAGTCTTTTTGTAGTGCCTCAATCTCTGCAACTTCCTTTGCTTGGGGAAGGAGAAGAACAGTGAAACCCATCTTATTTTTGTGCACAGAAACCAAGAAACAGCAACGTTTATTTTGTCTTGTGTGCACAGCTGTATCTTATTTTGGTGTCTTACATGCACAACTTAATTGGTATTCCACAAAAGTTACGATGATTTTTTAACCTTCAGTGGATATGTTAGCTGATCCCTTAACAAAGGGAATAAGTGCATAATGTTTTCTAAGGCATGTATGCTTGATAGGACTTAGGGATGCCTAAGTTTTTTTTTTTTTAAAAAAAAAGTGGGTCATGAGAAATATATCTGCAAAAGGTGTGAAAATTTTTACGACAAGTGTGTGTCAACAAAGGATAAAACCACGATATAGTGGGAGCAAAACCTTATGACATAAAGTCTACCGTCAATGGTTAAGTCCACTAATGGTGGGAGTAAAGCATATTAGTTGAAACAAAACCTTGACCTGTTTTCGGCTCTATGGTCAAGTGGGAGATGTTGGACCGCACACGGTATACCCATGAAAGCCTCAACGGCAATCCACGATAATCTCACAGCCTTCACAAATCAAGAGTCAAACCCCTTGATTTAGCACGCATAATGCATAATCACGGAAAGCCATTTCCCCAGTCGAGATGGAGAAAGATTTCTCCATATATATGGGTGCAAAGAACCATAGATAACATATGCAAAAGAAAACCCTCTTGTTGGTGATCACCAGCCCCACAGCATCATCTCTCTTCGTTTTTACATTAGCGTTTCCTCCAAAAACTTTTTAAAGTGAATTTGACACACAAATGGCAAGCAATTTTAAGTGGTTGGTTCTGAGTCTTCTGGCTTAACTTACAGATAGACTCGATCACCTTTTCAACCCTTTCCTCATGAATAAACTGAGGGCCGAAATGAGTCAAAATGGCTAGCATATTGAGTCCATTCCATACTTTAAAACAATATTTTTTTTCTCAGCAAATAACAATTAAGAAAAACATGTTTTACGCTTTAAATAAGACCAACACAGAGTATCACCAAGTTAATAAGTTAGTTTAAACTCATATTGTAGTTCCTCTGCAGAACATTTATCAGTTAATGCATTGGAACCTCTGGTCTACTGATACCAAAAGAATAAGAATAATAATAATAGTAATAATAACAATAATAATAATAATAATAACTAAATACAACACCACACATCATAGCACAAAAAAGCAATAAATCTCTAGGGTCATTTGATATTGTTTCGAGAGTTCGCATGCCAATAGAATTTTTTGTCAAGGAATTCGAATTTTGCGGGATCACGAATTCCTTTTTCTTAAAAAGAAAAAAAGAAGTAGGAACTGAATACACAACCACATAAAACAGTACCAAGAACCAGTAAAGTACTGGAAAAAAGGAAAACCTGTTTGAATCATGGGTTCTCCGTTTCAGCCCTTATGAACTGCCCTTTTTTAATTTATAAAAGAAGGTGGAACAAATATATAGAATTAGTTTTATGAAGAATTAATTTTTTAAAAAATAAAAGAAATTTTTGTCTTAAAATTTTTATTTACTCACTGTTCACATGTAAAATAAATAAGAAAATCATGCAAATGATATAGAGAATCCATGATCCATGAAAGTGTGAGAAAAATGTTCACGAGTAGAAATTCAAACAAGACCCCAAAAATCCACAATAAAGGCAAAGTTATGTAAGTCTAACCTGAGGGATGTATTTGATAGCTGTCATGAAAACTTGTATGGAGCTGCAATGAGCAATGCATTACAAAATGTTGGAATTTAATATCAGCATATATCTACCATGCTGATGAAACCACAACATAGGTAACCAAACCTACTTTCAATAAATTCAACAGTATTAAGAGAAAGCACTACAAAAAAGTTCTTTCCATAATAGGGCTATTTTCTAGGATTTAGAGAAATTTTGATTCAAAGTTCAAACTAGAAAATAGTAAATCATGTAATAAGTAATAAACTCCCACTAAAAAGAGAGGATGTTCAATGCCCTTTTAGCAAAGATACATAAATAGAGAAATCCTTGCACAAAACCTTCTAAGATGAGCATCCATGCAAATGAAGCCCCAAAGAAAATCTAATGTGGTTCGAACTTTATCTTCCATGCCATAAGGCTTCACATTGGTGGAATCAAAGAATACTATTTGGTCAATTTTCTGTTTTGATTGGTTACATGACTCGAACCACAACCTAGTGGTGATACAATGAGCACATCCAAATTGTTCTGTAGGTTCTTGTCAATACTAGTTGCTTTGTGTTTGTGTCATGCAGGCAATGATGAAGGAGCCCAATCTCCCTGAACATGCCCCACTCAGTCCATCAAATGATAGTTATAGGGGGAAATATCGCTAAGGTCCCACAAATGACTTCCACCGCATGGACATGAGATCTCTATGAACCATTTCTATACTGAAAAAGGAAAAAAAATATGTATATGCATAACATTGCAATTGCAAAAATATATTGGTGATAGTTTGAAAATAACCTGATAATATCGCACCACTTATCTAAAATGGTATCATCCAGCAATATCCTGATATTTTTTAAAAATTCCAAGAATTGGAAGCCATGAGAAAATCCTATGATACCTAAATACTGATTTGGGTATGGACATAGTTATGAAGATCAGGGATACAACTTTGCTCATCTGGAAATCTAGGGCAAGGATATGGATACAGCTGTCCTAATTTCTTCTATAGAATACTTTCAAATAACAAAGCCACCATTGTTTACACTCCTTTCTAATCTTGTTTTACTATGAGAGGTTGAAAAAATTAAAACAACTATAAAAGAGACAATGGACTTGGTAAATAGGATAAGTTAAACTTGTAACCTGGAAGTATTGGTGCATTATCGGATACCAATATAAATGTCATACCACTCCTGTGCAGATACATTGGGCATGTACAAGTATCCAGGTATCAAATAGAAAATCATGATTGTATTTTTTTTTCGATTGGTAACATGACTTGAATCCATATGCCAAAACCTCAAGGTTGCAACAGTGAGCCACTTCTCATGCGCCATAGGCACTTATAAAAAAAGTGGAAAAAAATCTTTAAAAAATCATTTTTTATAGTGATTTGCATTTATTTTGAATCTATTTCTTAATTAATTTTATTTTTCCCCAAGAAAACAAAAAAATTTGAAAATATCCTGAAATTTTCCCAAGACGATAATTTCCAAAGAGCGATATTTGTGACAACGATCATTGCCAGCATATGTCAATATTAAATTTGGTGGACACTGCTGTCATTTTCTCAGTGTAGACATATACTTAGCTGAGGTTGCAATCAACTCCTATCCCATGAAAGTTGAGTGCAGTTGGCCACTAACCATTATTTCCATTTGCTCAGCTCAATTTGAAATACAAAGATTAAAAACCAGTGTTTAGCAAGAGATACAACTTACTTGAAGACAGAGATGAGCCAAAGCCATGATTGGCTTGGCCAAGCAATGATAATGCAAACTACAGCAACAGTCCACACAGCAGAAGTAATGACAATGCATGTCTTCGAAACCTTCTGGCTTCCACGCTGAATAGAACACATAAAGATAAGTGGGTAAGGCATGTTGGTCAATTATTGCCTGAAAAAACAACATCATCATCACCAGGAAAAAAAAAGGTGCCAGTATAAGGGTAACAAGTTCACTTACTTCATAAATGAAAACTTGGAACAAGGTTATCGCAGTCAATAGAACAGCATGTATTGAAAAAGCAACATCATTTGCAGCTACTGGAATCATCTGACATAAACAAAATAATAACCAAATGAATTTACAGAAAGTACAATTGAGTGACAAAAATAATTCTATCTCACCTTCTACTAACTATTGACGTCAGCCATTCAGACAATCATATATTGCAAAAAGTATGTACACTATCTTAAATGGCACAGTAAATGCAAAAACAAAAATGGTACAGACTCAATATGACCTGTAATTACATTAACAGATAGTTAGATCTGAACTTAATCTGTTCATATTTACTCAGAACATAGATGTGTCTCCTATGAAACACGGGTACTTCCAAAATGTACACGTACCCGTACCGGGTATGGGTACGGGTACAGGTATGGCAAAAATGTACCAAGTACGGTCAAATGTACCTAATACATTTTGAATTTGTGGGTATGGGAGGGGTACGTTGGTGGGTACAATATGGGTATATTTGTGGGTACAAGATGGGTACGTTCCCGAAACTTTTGTCAGAGTTTTTTTTTTTTTTTTTGGTAAAAACTTTTGTCAGATGCAAACATGAGTAGGTATCTACATTCATTTTTCAACGACGTCAGGTTAGTTTAGATGTATCCCATAATGCACCCATAAAAATTGTGAGCGAATTAGTGGTTTCTTCCTCAGACCATAGTTGGCACCAAAATGCAAGACACCAGCAATCAAATTGCATGCAAATATATTTTCTCAGCAGCTATATTTTCAAATTCTACGAATTGTAATGCATGAAAAACCAGCCATTTTGTTCATCACAAAATATTCAAACAAAAAGACATTTCAAATACATTTAATGCAATCTCCAGGGGCTTAGGTGGATAGTAAGTCATTGCTAATTGCATTTCAAAATACCCAACCAATTTATTAGTAAGTAAAAAACTAAATAAATAGATAGCACATGCTGGTTGTTTTACTATGTTCAAGAACTTTGCATTGAGCACCAACAAGATCACACCTAAAATATAGGATTCCAGAGTCAATAGATAAAGAAAGGAAAGAAATGAAATGGACAAAGACCCACCTCTCCAAAGCCATACTTCTCGTGGTACTGCCTCTGAATAACAGGGCTGAAGTAGAGAGCGGCGTTGTATATGAGATAAGATGAGTGCTTCGTCAAATTCAGCACCAAGAAATCGAAATTCAACCCCACCACACTTCATAAACAAGAACCAACAAATCAAAATCCACCAAAACTTAGATTCCACACTTACAAAAATTAGATTCCACACTCACAAAACAACACACCGGATTTTTTTTTCTAATGTAAATAACTTACAACCCCAGAAATCAAAATCCATCATCAGAACAGAAGAGATCTCATGCAACCGAAATTCAACATACCGTTTTGGCTTGAGTACTTAAAGCCAAAACCCGAATTGGGTCTCACCACACTTGAAAACAACAACCCAGATTTTGCTTTTCAACTTTGATAGTTAAAAAACCCAACAATCAAAATCCATGAAACAGAAGAGGTGTTCATACAACCGAGAGTCAACCCCAGTTCCGACGACACTTCAGAGAGAATAACCCAGAAATCAAATCCATTAAACAGAAGGGAAAAAACCGAAATTAGACCCCACCACACTTCAGAATCAACAAACAAGATTATCTCTTTTTTTTTTCTTCTTTTTTAAACTACTGGTATTGTTTCAAAGCAGAAATCAAAATCCAACAAACAGAGGAGATGTCATACAGAAAAAAGCCAACCCCAGTCCCCAGGACAATTCAAATGAAGAACCCAGAAAACAGAATCCATAAAAAGAAGGAAGAGAACAGAGGAAATCAAGGGAAAGTAAGGAGTAGAAAGGAAGGTCCTGACCTTTTCCTCCTGTAATTGAGAATGACTTGAGGATAGAAACTAACAGACCAAGATGCAAAAGCGATCCAACCCAGAACCTGGTATGAAATTTCGAGGGGAATCGAATTCCATCCTCCCATTTTCGAGCGTTCTTCGTTCGCTGGAAATGGAAGGCCAAGGACCAAGATCGCCAAATGAACTGAATATTTAGCTTAAAATAGAGTAACAGTAAAATAACAATTGAAGTTTTTTTTTTTTTTACAAAGGTGCCCCCCGTATTTTTAGTTTGTTTTATTTTAGCTTTTATTAGAGATTTCTTGATTGGCCCCACTCTCATGCACTCATCCGCTCACATGCTAATGCTTTTGGGACCCACCTGGGGATTGGACGAGGATGATTGAAAGTTTCCCCTCCCAACACCTCCTCCATACTCACCTGTGTATGGTGATATAGGATCGGATGACCATCCTAAGCATCTGATTACTTGATTAGTGGTAGATAAATTTTTTCTGTCTAAAATGAGACAAGTGACTAAGGTTCCTACTTATGATCCACCTAGATAGGTCGTCAGATAGGCTCCACTATCTAATCTACAAGTTAAGCAGATTAGTGGATATTTATAAAAGAAAAATAATACTATGAGAGATAATTTGTCCTGTAAGAAGTTTAAATGGGTCACCTATCAACCCATCCAAATACCAAAACTAATAAAAATTACAGCAGACACCCAAAGCTGTCGTTATTTATAGACTTTGGCCGAGAATCCATTACTCAGGACTTGGGTCCTCGTTGCCACGCAGGCGCAAGAATCTAGACGCATTTCGTGTTCCATCCATTTGCGTGGAGCAGGAGTCAGAGTCAAAGATCCCCACTGTATTCGGGGAAGGGCCTCACATGTTCCGAGTTAATTGAAACCACGTTTATTTAAAAAAATACCTTTTTTACACCCCTAAGGGCTGTAACCCTAGACGTGCACTCCCAGGGAGCTCTTGGGTGAGAAGAGTAACTCATTGAGGTTGGGGAACCCTTTAGCAAGGCAACCTTAGGTGAGATTAAGGGTTGTCATTAGGCCAGGCTGGGCTGGTAAAAGTGATACCCAAGCGCACCTATAAGCTTTACCCAATGGGTTGTATTTTTCTGGTAGACCTGACGGGCTGGGTCTTGTTTGAAAAGTCTAAGCACAAACTCGCCCGTCAGGCTTTTTTCAGGTTGGCTAGGTGGGCCGGTCTTTTTTTTATATTTTTTTATCATTTAATAACATCATTTTAAAATGAATGCATTATGCATAAGTAAAAAATATAAACAACTACCCATTGCCCATTGTTAGTTTGCTATATAGATTGGTCAACATGAGTACAAACAACTGAAAGCCTACATAAATGTATAAGTACAAAATACAAATAACTACCCATTGCTAGTTTGCTATATGAATATTTTGCGGGCTTATGGGCGAGCTATTGGGCCAGGCCAAGCTTTAAAACTCAAAGCCCAAACCCTGCCCAAACACTATTTGGGCTAGGCCAGCTTGCCTGATGACCAGGCTTGAGCCCGACTAAAATCCGTTAGGTCGGTGAGCTTGAATCGGGTAATGGGCCCACGGGCCAATTGATGACCCTTACATAAGATGGTATAGCCTGAAGTAAGAAAAGGTATCTCCTCAAATTCAAACAAAAAATAGAGGAGTAAGAACAAACATCTCTTATCACTAGCATATCAAGCCACTTTTATTGCAACCATGTTAAGGGTTATCAATAGGCCCGTGGGCCCATTACCTGGTTCAAGTCCACCCAGCCTAAGCTTAGTCATCAAACAAGGTAGCTCAGCCTGAACAATGTTTGGGCTAGGCTTGGGCTTAGAGTTAAAAGCCCAGCCTGGCCAGATGGCCCGCAAGCCTGTAAGCCCACAAGCTATTCATGTAGCAAATGAACAATGGGTAGTTGTTTATACTTTGTACTCATGCATTCATGTAGGCTTCATATCCATCAATCTATGTAGCAAACTAGCAATGGCCAATGGGTAGTTGTTTGTACTTTGTACTCATGTATGTATAATGCATTTATTTTAAAATATTGTTATTAATTGATAAAAGAAATTAAAAAAAGGCCCAGCCAGCTAGAAAAAAACCTGATGGTCAATCTTGGGCTTAGACTTTTTAAATAAAGCCCAACCCGCCCGGCTCTCTAGGGAAAAACAAAAACTTAATGGGTAAAGCTCGCGAGCGGGCTTCAGTATTTCTTTCATGGACCAGACCGGGCTGGCCCAGCCCGATGATAACCCGTAACCATGTGTTAAACTATGCACCATCCTTCTAGTAAAATAGAGTGGGCAAAATTGGATGTGGACATACATTGGTTGGGACCAAAACGCACTTGGTAATATATCCATGGATGGAAATGCATCTCCACCTACTCTATAGAAATTGGAGCCGCGAAAACTAGGCATGAATCAGCGTAGGTTCCAATTGGAACCCCAGCTAGAGAAAAGAAAATAAAAAAAAAATTCCGTATGATTGGTGAACCAAAGCTTTTATATTACCAAACTGGGCTATAGATCAGTCCTCGAAAACAATTTTCTTTACCAATGTGCATGTAGGCCTCTTTGCTCAGTAACAGAAAGTTAAAAAGTATATGATGCCAGTGACTCCATAACGAAAAAAAGTTCCCAAAACAGTACATACACCGGAGTCGTCCTAGTGACCACTTCAGCACTTTTTTTTAAATGTAAGGGGGAGCATTGAAGTTGGCATAGGTATTTTACATCAACATCGAATTCGATCTCCCCTGTTTCCAAACCCCCATTGCTTAATCTTCTTCCTCTTCTTTACGCTTGAAATTGATGCTCCCTTCTTTCCTTGCCATAATGGACGTCCAGCAAAACCACCAGCATAATTCCCAATTGTTGACGGCAATGGAGAGTTGAAATGAATAGTTTAATGGGGAATTGGGTTTTCTATGGAGTGGGGAGGGGATGATTTGCTGATTTAATATGAAAACAAGCACCATGCAATAGTGTAAGAAAAGCGGAATATAGCTTTGGAGCAACCCCTTTAACCCCATGCACACTTATGTTCCTAACCAAATAAGCTACAATTGAGATTTAGTTGAGTCTTAACCTAAAACCTGTGACCTATTTCTTGCCCTAGAAACATCTACAATCTTGTCCGGGTCTAGCCCATGATTACAATTTCACTAATATATTAATATTCCAATCATATTTGAAATGATTTGGACATATTCATCTTAGGCTAGTAACCACAGCATTAAAGAAAAAAAATTGAAATACAAATTTGAATCCTACCAGGGAGTAGGGATAGGTCAAAGAAAATAAAAATCAAATTAGCAAATTCGAAGAAATGCAAGCCATAAAACTTTGATGATGACAACAAATATTTCAAATTTTTTATAATTCAAATGTTTCAAAATCCTACAATGATATATTTAGATTAACACCAAATTCATGTCTGTCTAACACAATATCTGGATTCATCAATCATGAGGCCTTGCACCCCCGACCAAAGGCTCTCTCATTGGGTCTCAAGGGAAGACAACCTCGAGTGAGATAACAAATCATCGGGTGAGGAAAGGTTCCTGGTAAGGTTCAGACCCTTGCCAGGCTGGTAAGAACTAAACCTCTTATTATTAAGGTAAGATGCAATTTGGTCAAAAACTTATGGCTTTCAGTTGCGAACCTTAGCTGAGGTAAGCGCCATTGTTTTGGAACACGCAGTGGATCGTAAAACTAATAAACCACCCATATGAATGAATTGAATTATTTAATCGAGTGTGCACTTACTTTGGAGATCACTGTACATGGGCTGTGTTGGATGAGATCTTTCGACCCCCAATCACATGCCCAAATGGGGCCCGAGTTGGGGTCGACAAGCGCTGGGCGGCGCTCCGCAAAGAGGCTTAAGTTTCGGGTAGTGGTGGTTCAAAAGAATTTCCTGGCAACTTTGAATACAAATAACAATCACGGTGCTTACAGTTGCCATACAGAAGATTGGAACAATTCAGATGCGACCGTTTTGCCATTATGGCCCGTTCAACAAGTAGCTCATTGACTGGCGTTGATAACATGGCCCTTGCACCGGTTATAGACAGGCATGGATTGTATACAAACAGATCCAGTATATATTCAGCCCATTTACAGGAACATGCCGCTTCTGCGGCCATGGAACCAGGAAACATACAATTAAGAAGCGAGCCTCCGCTGTACAAACAAGGCTCCCTGCACCAAAAGGGTGTTTAGCAACGGACCACCACACCACCACCCCATTAGTTATAGGAGCAATTTCATGACCTACACATATCAAAGATGGTTATATCTGCACAATACCATCCTAATAATTGTGTTGCGCGATAGGGACTACGAATCACTATTTGACACAATCAGAAGGATAAAACTCCAATTCACAGAAATCCCCACATGGCTTTCAGTAAAAGAGCATTCACCAACCCTCAAAACTCATTGATGTCTTCTTTTCGATACGATTGACTTCTAGGATACATGTGAGGAGATAACTATTTTCATTTGCTAAAGAGATAACTAATAGGTGACCTTAGCTAACCATTCCCACTGAATCATGCCTCCCAAGACTTGAACTCACGGATCAATAGAATTTTTTAAAAGTATTTGCCATGATGGGTTTTTTCAGACATCTCATGTGACATCTTGTCTCCTGAATTTGCAAATGTCACATATTTTCACAAGCATTTTAAAATTCCAGCCACTGAAAAGGTTTCAAATAACTATTGGAATTCCAAAAATCCCAACCCCTTTGCTCTTGGTGGAATTTCTGGATGCGTAAGTTCAAGAGAGCATTCAGAAATTCCACCATGCTCCAGAATTTCAAAATTCTCAAGACAGAAATTCCATAAATTCCAATAATGAAACAGGCCCTAAGTTTCCTTAGGTAACCACTTCTCAGCAATAACATGCTTCATATCTTTTTTTTTTTTTTTTCTGCTCTTGTAAACACCCACACACCAACACCCTCCAAAAGACCCTTCACTTTCAGCAGAGTACAGCCAGGGATTGATCCTGGTGGATTTTGTGGTGGGGAGGTGCCTCACCACTAAGCTATCAATGGCTTGGCATATCTAAAAATGGACATAAACACACATAAACACAGACACACAAACTCAAAAGACTCAGAATTCAGAGGCTCAAGGCAAGCTACTCTGAATTCTGAAACGAAAGTACGACCACATGAAAACGAGGATGATACAAAGATCACAGAGCAATCTGTAAAGCATTTATTTCAACAGGCTTCGCTCAAGCAATCCAATGAATCCAAAATCATGTTAAGCTTCAACCAGCCTGTATTTAACACCAACAAAAACGAAGATAAAAAAGGAACTAGGAAAATGCAGTCTGCATAAAAAGGAACAAGGAAAATGCAGTCAATGCAGGTTATTAATTAATCCACAGAAAACTCAGCAGAGATGAATTTTAAAGATCTTTTGCAATCTGAAGTGATTTGATCGATGTAATTTGCTTTCCTGGGTTCAAACCCTTAGGGCATGCACGGGCACAGTTCAATATTGTGTGGCATCGGTACAGCTTGAATTCATCACATATGGCGTCCAACCGCTCCTTTGTATATTCATCTCGGCTATCTTGTATCCACCTGCAAAACCACCGAAGAAAGGTTGGAAAATCCTGAACTACTAAAAGGAAAGCCCAAAATCTCCACATGAGGACAGACACACACGCTAGAGGAAAAAATTTAAATGCATAGACCATTAAAGGAACGCACATCAGCAATTGAATGAGGATGATCATGTAAAATGTTAGATGATCCCAGTTAGAGCAAGGCTTCAACAATGATGATGATGGATAAATTAAAAAAAATACTGTAAAAATAAGAGGGTAATAGAATTTTGTGTGTGTGTGTGAGAGAGAGAGAGAGAGAGAGGGAGAGAGAGAGATTCTATGTACTGCCGCAATAACTTGCTACACATGACAAACAACCTTCGATACTTGTTACGTGTTTCAATTGAAAATTGAAATAGCATTTTAAGATTTAAAAGAACATGTGATTTAATTTTGGAACTAAAAAGCCAAAATCACAAATTTATTGCCCAAAAACATAACAGTTAAAAATTAAATGAACTACAATTATCAAATATTCCAGAGATCAAACAAAATCCTGGGATCACAATGTTAAATCTCTCAAGAAAAGAGGACATTAAACACATTCGAGCTCCGGACAGTGGTGGTGTGGGTGGCACGTTGTAGTACATGACGAAACAAACCATAGAGAGAGAGGAGATATGGAGGTTTGAATAAGTGAGAGCAATGGTCATTTCTAACATGCGCAAAGATGATATTAATTGTCTCATCGATCCAATGAACTCCATTATTAGGAAAAGCGCAAATAAATTAAAGCCAAATGACAAAAGTCATTATAGGAAGGAAAAAGGATTTAACCAGGTGCATTATATAATTTATTATTCTATTTATTTATTAGGCTATGTTGGGCTATTGGTCTAGGAATGATACTTTCACTTGTTCGGTCCCTAGGCATGTGTGTGAGACTAAGGTGCTAACACTCAACCATCAGTGTGTTGGCCAAGCAATTTACTAGTTTTTCTTGCTTGGTAGTCATAAATGCATCTCCTCCTTACTTGTCAAGATGGAACACAGCTTCCTAAAATAAACCAAGGTCACCTATTGCTTAAGATATTGGCAAGGATCAAAGCAGTGATTATGACAAGTACAGTGGCCAGCAGACGATACGTAACAGTTGCAACGATACATAGGGGTGTAGTAGTGTAAATAAAAAATGTGGTAAAGAAATCCAAAAAAATAAGTTCAAAATATAGGAACATGTTAGAATTTAATATTTTTTAGTAACTAAGATAGGAGACATAGTGGACCACTCATTGCATAGAGGTCTTGCATGGTTGTATGATTATAAAATAATAATCTATTTGTCCACCTATTTATGTTAGTTAGCTATGCTAAGCTAGAAACATTTGGGACTGATAAATGGGAAACAAAGGTCTACAACTTCAAATGCATTTTCAAGTAATTTGGCTGACGCATGAGAAAGAAATTTATTTTGAAAAAATCCCTAAAAGCCAAAAATAAACAAACGAAAAAATAGAAAATATCAAAATATTAGTAATTGATCTATAGGAAACATATATTGACAACTTCAATGTATTTTCAAGTGTTTCATGAAAAGAGAGAGTGAGAGGAAACAAAGAAGGAAAAATGATGAAAATCGTAACTCTTTATACCTAGAGAAGTTCCCTTTAACTCTTCATACCTAGAAAAGTACCCTTGAGAAAAACAATACATATTGGCTTCAATCCAGCTGTCCAGCAAGTTATTGTGTTTATTGTGTTTTTTAAGGATTGAATAATAAAAGAGAGGAGGTGATTCCTTGGGGATTAAAAGGCTTAAAATGTCCTAGAGTAAAGTTTAAAGAGGGAAAAACGTGTCCCATCAAGCAAACACTATGTAGTGGCCGATATGTATCGATGCATATCATTTTCTATGGGAAATTAGCAGCCATAAGAAGTGCCACAGATATGGGAGGCAATAACTGCAAAATAAGTGTAGCAAGGTGGAATGTTGCGGCTGATAATGTGGCCACTATTTTGAACTATCGGTTATATTAGTGGGGAAAATCCATACAAGCCAATATGACCACCTCCCTCCCTCTCTAGCATCTGAATCGGGATGTCAGTGGATGTCCCATAGGAAAATATTTTGCTGACCAAAAATATCATATATTGATCTATATCACAGCAAGAAAGCTTTCATTTGTAAGATGAAAATGTCAAAACTGTACTGAAACAAAGCAAACATAACAGTTTTTCTTAAAAATTAGTTTAAGAACATATTGAACCTCAATGGAAGCTAGTTGGATTTTTCCCCTCCCTTAATCCTGATTGGTGGAATGTTGGCATTTTAGTGACAGCAGTCAACAATTTGGGGAGCAAGCACATACATAGAACCAAATGAAGTAATTATACAGTAAGGAAGTGTTCATAGGCCAAAAATTTGGACAATCATATTTCCATCTGTTCACCACAAGACAACAGTGTGGCTGAAAAGTTCCATACTAGTTGGCACTTGGCAGGAGGTCATTAAGGTGATCTCAGATTGCGATAGAGATAAAGCTTTGGATTCGGACAGTTTCAACTTTTTGTTCTCAAACAGGGCTGGACTTCTTTAGGGACTTGATGGAACATCTTTGAGAGAGTTTCTTGAAAGAAACAAGTTGAATAAACATTTTGAGGCATATGTGACCTTCTTAGTTCTTGGATTGGTCTTGATGAAGGTGCCGAATCAACTGAAACCAAAGAATTATCAAACAAACATTGAGGCATTGTGTTTACTGTTTACAAAGTATGTTTAAAGCACTTGCAACAAAGTGAGGCTTTGCTCATCAGCCAACATCAAGGGTATTTGTATCATGTATGGCCAAACCAGCACATTGTGAAAATATTAAGGCAGAGTCCCATCATGGGAGATATCAGGGATAGGGGCAATAAGGACCAGTTAATTTTTGGCTGCTGTTCACAAAAAACAAAATAAAATAACATAAACAAACAAATCAAGGATGGAATTCTCCTTTCAAATGAATAAATCGATGCAAGAAATAAAGAAAAATGGTGCTAGTTTCAAAATTGATTTGGAAGAGACTATGACCATGTAGAGTGGAGCTTCATGGACAACATTATGAACAGGAATGGTTTGCGGCAGAAACAGACAGGGTGGATAATGGAATTCATTTCATCAGCTTTCTTCTTAAAAGTGGAAGATCCCCACAAGACCTTTTTTTTTTTTATATCTCTAAGGAAATCATTAAGTCAACATTAAATTTAATGGACTCTAAGCTATACATAAGTTGCCTATTAGTCAGCAACAATTGATCCAAACCCTCATCAAACCATCTCATGAATTTGCACTCAACAACAATTAGATGTCTTGTCGGAGACCATGCCAGAACAAGGAATCTAGTGATGACTACATGAGTTAACCCAACATAACACAGTTAAAAGATAGATCCACAGGTACCCATTTGAAGCTCCCACAGGGTCAATCCCTCAATCCACAACAGTGCAATGATGTAAAGACATTGCTAGTTGAGTCACAGCCATCCGAAGTTACAAAAGTTTCACACAAGGCATCCATCATTCATAACATTCATGATGAGGTTTACAATTAAGAGTAGCAGAAAAGGTCCGTGCTGAGCCCTTCCATAATGTGGGGTCCTAAAATGAACTAATATATTTATAAATTTTGGAAGTTTTTAAGATTAACTAAAATAATAAAATGCAGCAACAAAATGATGCAAATAATTGATGTTGTAATATAATGATTTATTCTGATTTCGTATTTTCCTTGAGATATTATTATAAAAGAAAACAAATCCAAAATAAATAAAATTTATTAAAATCATTCGTTCAAATTCTAATCATCCATTAATTCTATATATCAAAATTTATAGGAGGCGGTGGATTTTTATCATGTCCAAATACTTCCAACCCAGTTTGCAGATGATATAGTATTGGTGGATGAATCAAGAGATGTTGTAAATGCAAAGCTAGAGAGATGGCGAGGGGCATTAGAATCTAAAGGCTTTAAAATAAGTTGTACAAAGACAGAATATATGAATTACAACTTCAGTAGACATATACAAAGTGTAAAAACCACTATCAAAATTAAAACCCATGAGATACCATGTAGAGATTCTTTTCGGTATCTAGGCTCGATGATTAGTAAGGATGGGGACATTGACGAAGATGTGGAGCATATGATAAAAGCTGGATGGCTGAAGTGGAGACTAGCTTCTGGAGTGCTTTGTGACAGACAAATGCTAACAAAATTGAATGGCAAATTTTATAGGACATTAGTTAGACCAACTATGATATACGGAGCAGAATGTTGACCAATTAAAAAGACGGATATTTATAAGATGGATGTAGCGAAAATGAGAATGCTTGGTGGATGTGTGGTGAAACTAGAAAAGATAAAATTAGAAATGAATGCTTTCGAGAGCATTTAGGGGTAGCACCAATAGGGGATAAGATTAGAGAAACCCATTTAAGATGGTTTGGGCATGTTGAGCGTAGGCCAGTAATGGCACCAGTGAGAAAAAGTTAGGCTATACAGGTGGCTAGCCCATTAAGAGGTATGGGTAGATTAAAAAAAAATGGATGAAAGTCATTAATTCAGATTTGAAGAAGTTTAACTTATCGAAGGACTTGGCTCAAAATAGAACAGAATGGAGAAATAGAATTCATGTAGCCGACCCCAACATGGTTAGGATAAGGCTTTGATGATGATAATGATGAAATACTTCCAACCCAACGCAGTTTCTCTCATGCTAACACAATTGAACTCAATTTCTTGATCAGCACCTCCAAGTTAGCAAGTTAAAACCATATACCAAACAGAACAAAAAATAAATAAATAAAACTATATTGTATATAGTATATACGCCACAGCTCAACCTATTTCCCTCACTAAAGATATGATCCCATCATACCAACAAACACCAAATTTCCAAATCCAACTACTAAAGAAATTAGAGGAAAAGCACCTTAGAGTAAAATTATGACTACGACGATAAAAGCTTCAATCATTTATATAAATTTTAATAGTACCAAATGAAATGTGAGAGTATATGTTACAAGAATCCATGCAACATCTAGAAAAGAAGAGGGAGGGGGGTCACCCTTATCAAACCTGGGTCCACTTCCAAAACCCATATAAAATTTTTGATCTGCTTCCAAAATCCACATAAAAATCCTGGGTCCGCCACCAAAAGCCAACTACATGTTTGGGTCCACACCCCTCAAACGAAAAGCTTGGGTCCACCACTATGTCCAAGCATGTATGTATATTAAGCATATGCAGATTCTCTAAAATTCTCATCCTTATGAAACCGATACGAAGTGTCTTTGGACAAGGAAGACATGTATGAAATTTGAAATTGTGAGAGAGAAATTTATAGATATTCCTTCATTGAAAATTATTCCTCATGCATCATGTACCCGATCCATCTGAACTTTAAAAGCCCTACAGCTGCAAGCTAGATCTATGATTGGCTAGCCCATTGGGCTCAAATCCAAAGCCCAGCAATGAAGATTAATTTATTAATAGTAGTTGCTCCGGTAAGTTTTTAGAAATTAATTTTAAATTAGGACTTCTTATTTATATTGAATTAGTTTGTTTCTTTATTTAGAGAGTAGTTTAGTTTATAAATAGATGTAATCCCTTCTCATGGGATAGACTACATTAATTTTGAATAAGATTTCAGTTTTCTTCTCCCTGTAGGTTGAATTCTTGTCTTTAGTGTGAAACCTAGACAGTTTATCTTAAGCCTTTTGGTTTGGAAAATAGCCCGTTTGCTATTCTTCTTCCCCGTGTTTCGTCACCCACTTGGTTCAGTAATTGATTGGTACATCACATCAAAAAGTCTAAAATGGATGATATCATTCATGAGTTGGGAAAAGTCTAAAATGGATGATAGTCATTCATGAGTTGGGAAAAGATTACCAAGGGCATCACTTCAGGTATGCCCAGTGCTAGTCTAAAACCTAAAACATTTGTGGTCTACACGTCATCGTTTATTTGGAAGTGCTAAGAAATATTGCATTAGAAAGTGTCTTTGCATTCAAGCTTACCACAATCAAGAAACAAGGACAACCTAGAACCTAGGTGGTCAAACAATGAAAAAAAGAATTCGCAAGACAGTTGACACAAAGCAAGAGAAATATTTATTCAAAATTGCTGCATAAAAAGGTTCAGCATCAAAAAATGAATAAGAAGATCTAGATTCACTGAGAAGCTTGTTTTTCCTACTTTCCTTATATATATATAAATATCTGTAATTTATACATATATTAATTTTGTTACATGCCAGGGAAGGGCAACTTTCAGAAGTTATCTTCTTACTTAATGTTAATGTAATATAATATTTGGTGAAGTTCATTGTTGAACTTGTATGTTGTAACATATCTGCAAGCCATAACTTACTTGATACTTGAGTATGTAAATACTTTAGACTTATGTTGAATACTAATGTATGATAACATACATATGTTTATTTATCATTAAATTTGAACAACTTTGAAAAGTTTCTAGACAAGACGGCAATACAGGAAGTTATGAGTTATGGGGACCGATAGTTTGGTTTATAGTGTGTATTAATGAAAAACAAAGGTTTGTTTTCCGACATTTTCCAGTATTTTTGGTTTTTTGGATTATTTTTCAATTTTTTTTAGGTTGAAAAAAAAATCGCATTGTGACAAGCACTATGTCATATCGTTTCCAAGGTGGACAACAGAAATGGCAGCGAGTACAATTTAAACCATAACAAAGAGGTGTAACTTCTGTAAAATTGGGTTTCAAGAAATGCCACAAAGAGATAGTAAGAATGGAACAAATGAGGAGGATGTAAAAGATAGGACAAAAGCTAGATGATTGAATTGGAGACTTGCTCTTGGAGTCCTTAGCGAACACCAACAAAGATTTAAGGAAAAATTTTACAAGGCAATGATTAGAACAGCTATGACCTATAAAGCAAATGTTGGCCAATTAAGAAATAGTACATACAAATAATAATAATAATAATATGTATAATAGAGATGACAACTTCTTCCCTAAATGGTAGAGATGGCAATATTGAGATGGATATGCATGAGTAAAACTAAGAAAGATAGAATTAGAAATGAGCGTATATGGAGGCATTTAGGGGTAGTATCAATAGGTAAGAAATTAAAAGAGACTCATTTGAGATGGTTTGAACAATGCAAGCAAACAGCAGTGTTATCTGCTAGTGAGGAAAAGTTTTTCTATGCATGTTTATGGGCCTCTCAAGGGAAAAGCAATAGGCTAAAGAGTACATGGATGGAAATGCAAAAAATGGATTTGAAGAAGTGCATCCCATCCGAGGATTTGGCTAGGAGAGAATGGAATGGTGAAACATAATTCTTGTAGCTAACCCCAACAAAGTTGGGACACAACTTTGATAATAATAATGATGATACTATACACATAAATATACTTCTTTACATGCTCTAATGCTTCAAGCGATAAAGATCAATGCTGATGAAGACCCACTTAGTCTTGTAGATCGAATTTTCTTTTTATAATTTGGGAGGCTCACTGATGGAGTAATGGATACCAGGACTAAACATTAACCCCAAAACAATGTATGAACTATCATGAAAAAGAGAGCCAAAACCCCAACAACAATCTACAAAGTATCATTAGAAAAAGAAGAAATGATGGTTCCAAAGACAGGTTAAAGGAGAAATGAATGGAAGGAGATTATACTTGTTTGAAAGAAACCATGAGCAAGTTTTCGGCTTGTTAATGAAAACGTGAAACTCAACCCTAAATGATTAATTCACAGGATCTAGCTAGCCCTCGGACTTGCATAGTCAGTGACTCAGCTATTATTCACTTCAAATTAAATAGCCGCTAAATACATCTGTCAAATAGGACTAGAGAAGAGCAACTACTTATATGTACATGGGAACAGCACAAACGCTAATAATTCTAGCAATTGGGATCTTCCAGAAAGTGAGAACCAAGCAGGTAAAAGAAAACTTATATCTCCATACAGCCACTTACATGTGTATGAAGGCAAATTTGGAGGAAGTTAAGGAACAAGACAACAAAAGCACAACTTGCTTGCTGACAATCAGTTTGTATTAGATCAATTCTAAATGCAATACACGAAAGCTCCATCAAACAGTAAAAAGATTGTTAGAAAATTGAAAAAAAAAAAAAAAAAAAAGAAGAAGAAGATAAGAAATTTCACATATCAGCAGTTAATCCAATTCATTCCCAGAACAGTCCAAATCACCAATCATGACCACCCTCTCCTGCCAATATCACCAAAACCAGTGACTGCCATCTCTGGGTGGATGACATGCACTTTGCCCAAATCTCCATCTAGAGTATAGTAGATTTTCACCCAAATGCCAAATTCGACATCCTATGATCCAACCCTGATTTGGGTCAACCCCCAAACAACCCCAGACACTCAAAAGCCAATTTAAAATCCCAAATGAAACCCACAGCAGAAAGGAAAAACCCAACAAACAAACAACAAGAAGAACATCAGACCCATTTCAGCCGGACAAAAATATACAACAACAGAAAAAAAAAAAAACGAAAAAAGATACATGCATCCCAGTTCAGCTTTCTGCCCAGATGCCAAATCAACATCATCCAATGATCAAACGGCGATTTGGGTCACACCCAACCAATCACAAAAGCTCAAAAACCAATTCAAATTCCCAAATTAAAACAAAACCCACAACAGAAGAAACTTCACGACAAACAAAAGAAGAAGAAGAAGAAGAAGAAGAAGAAAACGATCCAACAGCGATCTGGGTCACATCCAAAACAGAGAACCCAGAGCAAACAAAACACAATAAGAGGCCCCATAGAAGAAGAATACACACATACCTATGAGCATGTAGCAGCGCCGCGGGGCCGAGATACGATTCAGGATTCCACCAATAGCTAGGGCAAGAAGTACTACAACAAGCGCAGAGAATACACTCATACATCCCATCGAGCTTCAAGCGATCCTTCTTGCTCTGCGGAATCTCCTTCCCGGGCAGCGGGGGCGGGTTCTTCCTCTTGAGCCAGGGCTCAATGCTCTTATACTGATTGTAGAAATTGGTCATATCAACAACCAGATCCTTGATGACGAACATGTGGGGCAGCGGGGTGATCATGGCGGGGCCGGAGGAGGAGTCGATCTTGGTGAGGCAGGCGAGGCCGTTGCAGCCGTTGATGTTCATGGCGCAGGAGCCGCAGATGCCCTCGCGGCAGGAGCGGCGGAAGGTGAGGGTGGGGTCCACCTCGTTCTTGATCTTGATGAGGGCGTCGAGGACCATGGGCCCGCACTGGTTCAGGTCGATCTGGTAGTCCTGGAGCTGCGGCTTCGAGGGGTTGTCTGGGTTCCACCGGTAGATAGAGAAGGTCTTGGCTTTGGTGGTGGCGCGGGCTTCGGTGGAGAGGGACCGGGAGAGAGCTCTGCGGAGGAGGCGCGTCGCCATGAGAGAGACAGAGAGAGGTAGAGGCGTTTGGAGGAGGAGGAGGGAATGTGACGAAATTAATGGTAATGGAGGCAAGGGTCTCTGAAGAGGGAGGGAGTGATGATTTGGTTGCTCTATTTCTTCATTGGGGTCAAGGGTGGTTTGTGTAATAACTGAAATGCCACCAACTTTTATTTTTATTTTTATTTATTTATTTATTTATTTAGGTCTAGTGACTCTATTTCAACTATTTACTTGCAATAGAGTGGTACACAATTGTTTGACAGATTAAAATGCTTCCCCATCTATTTTTTTAATTTTTTTAATGTGATAATGACAACATTAGACCCGTAATACTTCTTTTTTATTTTTTCTCTTACCAGCTCACTTGCCTAATTGCTTATCTAGTGGGTTAGAATTTGAGAAGACGATCTAAACTTACCTTTTGAGAGAGATCTGTAGATAATATGGCGAAAGTGAAAGTCATTTATTTTATTTTATTTTACGGAGAGATTCATGTATTCTCTCGCATAATTAACTTTTTTAAACTTAAAATTTCATCCTTGGGGACAGATATGAGATATGGGTGTTCTAATAACCATGCAATTTCATCTTCTTTCAATTAAATAATTGAAAAAAAGAAACGACGTGAAACATTGAATTTGAATTTATGAGTTGCACTCGAAGGATTATAATCATGAGCCCACACTCGATATGATAATAGCTGCACATAAAAGAATAAACACAACCTAGTGAGTGGCATTTTGGTATTTCGGTGGTTAGCGAAAATGTGAAGGCTATCTTGGAAAAGTGGTGGTTTCGTCAGCTTCATAAAGCATGGTTGTTTGGGGCCTATGTATCTCATTCTTTTGTGATTGGCAGAGTGGCCACGTACCCCACCTCTTTGCTTTGGGCGCGTGGAGTCCTTATGCACCATGCCGAGTCCGGATCCTCTTCTTGCTTCACTTTGATCCTTCTTGCTGCGCGCTAGAATGAGCGGCACTCAAGTGGGACGTACTTACTACTAATCCAAGCCGCTCAACATGATCTCTTACTAATGTGTATATTTAGAGTTTTTCTGAATTTTACTTTAATATAAGAGCTGGTCTTAAAAGTCATCGTCTTCGTCGTCGTCAACATCGTTTTATCCCAATCATATTTAGATCGATTACATAAATTCTGTTTATCCATTCAATTTTATTTTAGACCAGAGCTGGTCTTAAAAGTACAACTAAAAATTTTATTAATAAAAATTAATGATAAAATTTGTAATCCTATTTTCTATTATATACTAAATCTTATACGGGACCAACTAATATTAACAACAAATTTGGATAAATCCCATATTGGAGTAGGGCGTTCAATTAGTTCAACTCTAGTTCTCAATAAATAAGATCTACTGTAGGGTAACACTCACACCGCTAAGAGAAAGTCTAAGGGGGTGTGTGTGGTTTTTTTTTATTATAATCTATTAAAAAATTTTACGATATTAAGATTTTAAAACATAATGTGTCATTTTGTCCCCTAACATTTACAAATATCATATTTCTTGGCAAACATTTCAAATTTTAAACCACCTAAAGAGCTTCAAATGACATTTCAAATTTTTGGAATTCAAAACCATTTGCTTTTTTTTTTTTTTAGAGTTTTTGGATGCTCAACTTATAGTCGATTCAAAAATTCCACCATGCTTGAGAATTTTAAAATTCTTTAAACAAGAATTTAGGTTCGAAATTCTAAGAAAATTTTTATCTTCAGAACTTGCAAATGTCCACCATAGTGGAACTCCTAAATCTTTCTATATACTTTAATCATTTGGAAATTCTATCAACAAAAAGAAAGGGGTAGGAATATCAAAAACCTTTTGTGTGTGTGAATTTTTAAAATTCTTATAGAAAAAATAGCATTTGCAAATGCAAAGGCAAAAGCCATCAAATCATACAAAAAGAGTTTTCCAAATACCGCAAATTCTTATGAGAAAACGTCAAGTGAGATGCTGGAGGCTCTGGACCCTATCCGGTAGTTTACAGTCCCCCTGCCATGGGATGTGATGGATGAGCAGTTGCTTTGTCGCCCAAATAACCAAATTGGGTAGGAATTAGGAAAGACTATGCGGGAGGAGTATGGACCCTGTTGCACAAAGCGCAAAACTTAGATTCTTGGCACAATCAGGGTAATTAGGGCCTATAAAAAAAAAACCTTTGATAACAGTATCATTTTCAATTACTAAAACTTGTGGATTCTTCTTGTCGTGCGCCTACTTATATTGAAAATCAATTCAAAACCACCCGGTGAAAAGGCATCTTACAGTAGATCCAGGATAGATCATAAATCCCCGTGGAAAGTTATCCTACAAATATGGTAGCACCGACTCCTTTTTGTTTTAATCAAAACCTAGTAAACCTACATTTTTGTCTAAAAGGGAATTTAAAATGTGAGGCAAATTTTATCATGAATTCTTCTTGAGAACTCAATTTTAAATAAAGCTGTTATGTACTTCAATTGGAACGAAAATTGACCCACACCAAAAACAAAAGAAAAAGGCTAATTTAAATTATTTGAATTTACAAACGTAGGTAAAACCCTTCACCAAGAAAGGTTCAAGCAGAGTTGATGTGAGCAGACCCTACCGTAGTTACATAAGGTTTGCAATGGAATCATGCGCGAGTTTGGCTCGATCAGCTCATGAATGGAGTTGAATTCTAAGGCCAATCGAGCTGAATTTGGTCGGTTGAGCTTCATAATGGCCTTAGTTTGTCACAAGTGTTGATAAGACCACTTATTTGATAGGACTGCATCCAGTTACTAAGACCTTTGGTTTTTTTTTTTTAAATGGTAGCATGACTCAAACACACGGAGCACCTTTCAACTGCCTTATTGCTGCTTGTATGATTATTATGGTTTTTGAGTTGAGATTTGTAACATTTAGTAATATTAATGGATATGAAGAGAGTGAATAAGACGATGAGGATGATAATTGTGACAAAGATGAGGAAGATTGTGGCCATGATAGAGATGATCTCAAAATATTTAGGTGGTCCAAAAATGGGGGTGGCAAAGAGTCTAGGTGGGTTAATATGAGTTGTGTTGATTAGGCATATCTACAAGTTAAATTACAACCCATATTTGACTCCTTTTTTAAAACAAGTCAAGTAACTTCAACCCACATCCAATGCATGTCAATCAGTTTAACCTAACCCAAAATGTATAAGCTTGGCCGAAAGCAAATCCATTTCAAGATTTAAGGTTATATTTTAATTAAATTACAGGCTAAAAGAAGCCCAACACAAGCTTGACTGATCCCATATAAAATAATGATTCTAATTACCAGAATATGAGACTAGTAAATTGTTTGAATGGATGGACCCATGAGGATCAACCCTAAACCAACTCATTTAATGGGTTAGGCGGGTTGAGTAGGTTGACCCAAACCTACCCATTTAAATGCGGGCCAGGTTCTCTTGACTTTTGACCGACCTATACATTCTGCATGTCCATTGTAGGTCAGGTTCGGGTTGAATTATGGGGCCCATCAGATTTTGCCACCATCCTGACGAAATGAGCTAATGGTTAAGAAGGCACAATGCATGTAGCGATAGAGTAATATAGCCCTATATCCCACCCAATCATGCATGAATTCCCTGTTTCCTCTCATTTTCATAAGACCCATTCCTCGGTGCTCCATTTCTCGAAGACCCCATCTTCCTTTCCACTATTTTTGATAAAATTAAGATAAAAAGACCTCAAATTCAGGTGTAGGCTTTGCATTTCTCCTTGAACCAGAGTAGCTTCTGGTCTGGATTCCTTCTCAAAACTCCATGGACATTATCATGCAAGAGGATCATTGTTCTGGTGCAGTGGTAGAATTTGTCGGGTGTTACGCGTGATAATGTAGATTTGAGACATGTGAAGACACTGTGTTAGGACTATTGTATATTGGTTAAAATCATGAATTGGACAGAATTTTAGTTCTAATAAAAGTTGTATTTTTATTTATTTTATACTAGATTTTAAAGATATTAAATAGTTCCAAAAGAGTTACAATAAAGGTATTTAATTAAAAATGTTATATTTTACAAACCGAGCGTCGGATAAGGGCAAATGATGAAAAGCTTGTTTCACAAAGATATCAGTAAATTCAAAAATTGTGTCAATCGGAGCTAAAAGGACATAGTTATGGCCTCGAGAAGTTTGCAAAAATTGTATTGTCTGAAATTATAAAACTGCCATCATGCCAATTTTCATTTTAGATGGGATTTTTCTATTTTGTGTCAATTCCTATTCTTGTTGGATTATCATTATGAGATGTGAAATTGGGGCTATAAAAGGGATTTTCTATTAACCCAAGGTATCCATCTTCATATTCTAAGTTGAGAATGCAAATTGAAGATATTCTTCTCCAGAGTAGTTATTGGAGAGATTGTGCCGAATGTTTAAGTTTTAGAGATCTATTATTCTACTTCATTGTAGAAAAATTTACTTCTCATATAGAAGGTTCGTTTACCTTGTGGATTTAAGGTGGTTGTTTAAAGCGCATAGAGCAGTGAATCGTGAGCAATCGTGATTATAGAGATTGTACAAAAAGAATTAAAGTCTTTAGGTTGAGTTGCAACTGAGAAAACGGTCTGTGAGTATTTTTTGTAATTGCTCATTATTAGTGTTTGGTTCTTATTTGCTTGAGAATAACTCGTGGTTTTTCCCGAGTAGGGTTTTTCATGTAAAAATATGCTTGTCTTCTTCTTATAGTGTCTAATTGATTTATTTGCTAGTTCTTTTATTCTTTCGTTGTATATATTTTAAACTGCAATTTAGAAATCTTGATCTGGGATGATCTTTTATACTTTGTCCAAAATTTGTCAAATGTTAGATTTGTCTCCAGTCTCACCCCTTTCAAGACCCTACTTCGCCAGGACCTGCACTAGGTAATGACATTGCAAATATGAGAATATTATGATGGATGTCCATTAAAATTATTAATGATAAAATAAAAAATGAGCATTTTTTAAAGCATTTAAAGTTAGCATCAATCAATAGTAAAAAAAAATTAGAAAGAGTAAAAATAGATATGAAAAAGTACGACTTATATATGTAAGGATTTGACTTAAGATAGGTCAGAATGGAAAAATAGTTTTCATGTAGCCTATTCCAATATGATTGAGATAAAGCTTTAATAATGACGATCACGATAACTATGCAAGTTACCAATGTGAGCTTCTCTCATTTTCAGCATAAAAACATTAAAGGGTAGCTCTTGAACTCATGTTCCAATATATATATTTTTTATAATATCAAAACCAAAGATTCAAGGATGACTTGCAGTATCTCAAGTCATGGACTTTCCTCTTTACCAAAAAAAAAAAAAAGGTCATAGACTTGTGATATTGTGATTTAAGGGCACTTTCATAAAATTAAATTAAATTAAAAATACTCAAATATAGCCACTCAGCGGTCAATATTCAAGATTTTTGTCATTTGCCATGAAAAACATGTGTAAGAGGTATTTTTGAAAAAAATCATCCATATGTTCGTGTTGCAGCTTTTCCAAAAAAAAAAAAAAAAAGAACCATGGAAAGTGAAAACGCATTTTCATGGTGTTTAAAATATCACATCTGGTGTGGCTACTTTTTTTTTTAGGAAAATTTAAAAAACTAACTAACTTTTTTGTGTTTCCTGGGACAATTATTTTAGATGGGGTGGTCAAAAAAGGTTTTCTGCGTCAAATGAAACATTTTTTTTCCCATTCTAATGCAAACAAAGAAACCTACCGTAAAGGTTTTTGTCATATAGATGTTGGTGGATGACATGGCTAGGATGCTCAATGGAATTTTTTCACAGATGATTGTCTCTAATGCATACAAACATGCCCTAAGGATTTAAAATGTTGTTAGAAAATCATTTGTTAAAATTAAACTTGCGAAAAAGTGAAATGTATCAAAAATAAGATTCTTGAGTTATTTTCTTATTTTCTACTTTACATATCTAAAAGCTAACTCATCTTCTAAACGATTTTCCTAATAAAGAAGTATTTTCATTTCCACATCCATGGAGGTGGGGGGAATCGGAAGGCCACTTCATGGATAACGTTATGCTAATAATCAGCCTATTAAATTATCCTAACCATTGATTACACAACCTTACCTACAGCTTTCTATAGAGATTCAACTTGCAGTTTAACGGAGTGAACATCATTTGCAGAGCTACTAAATCCTGGGATGGTAGGATGGGGAGTGTGAATGGGTACACTAGTTAAAGTGGGCCCAGATGGGATCCATAAAGCCCTCTCTAAATATGATGTCAACTTGTAAGTAGATTTCTCCCCTATTTAAATTTGATAACACCGGGGACAGTTTACCTAGAGCTAGGGATCTAAATGTGTCCACAACTCTGATTACCGGAGGTTTTGAACCATTAATAACCCATCTTTGGGTCCTTATTCAGGATATGATAGTAAATGGGTTTGGGTCTAGGTCTTTTTTGTGGACCCGTGACCTAAACGGGTTTAGATCTCATTCCACGTTGGTTCCGACATATTATTTAAAATTTTGATAATTCCTCCTAAAAATAGTTTTTCTTTCAAATGCATTCTCAACCCATAGGAATGTTCATGGGCCGGGCTGAGCCAGGCTAAGGCATATCTAGGTCGAGCTCGACTTTATAAATGCTAACCTAGGCTCAGGGCAATCCCAACATGGGCTGCAAAAGTTAGGCCTGAGCCCGCCCATTTAATCAATTTGGCTAGGCCAAATCAGTTTTTTTTTAATCAATTTTGTGGCCATTTGAGTGATAATTTACACTAATTAAATTAAATTACATACATTCCTTAGACCAGTCAGGCTGGGCCACCTTTGGGCTTTCTATCACTTAATCCAATTCTGATCCAATTATTAAATAGGCCTTGATTACATAACCAAGCCAGGCCCAAGGATGGCCGGGCTTGGATCAGGTTTGAAGTGGCCCATCTCATGAGCACCCCTGTCAACTCCCATCCCATATATAGAACTGGTTCTGATCATGGTTCTATATTCTCATTGAAGATAATGGTTACATTTCCGGTTTCGATTTTGATTTCATCTTCTAATTAATGGTACTTGCTTTGGGTCCACCATAGACCCGGGATGGAAATCGACCCGTTTACTTCCCTATCTAGAGCCACCATGGTGGGCCACCTTTTTTTTAGGTTTTTCGAATGGACTACCTATCTCGCGCATACTGTTGGGCCGTTTCTCATTGCCCAAATTGGTCACCTCAAGACCTGTTACCTCTCAATACCGTTTTTATCTTAAACAGCGTCTATCATTCCCTCTCACTCATCTACATCTCTCTCCTTCCTTCAGCCTTTGGATTCCGAAACCTCTCCTGTGATTTCTCATCATATCGTCGGTACCATCTCCCTCTTTATATATGATTTCTATTGTTCTATCGTTCCTCTTCATCTTATTCTTGCTTTAACAAGGGAGAAAGCAACTGAGCGGAGACCAAATGACGCAAAAGGAGGAACCCCAAAGGAGGGGAATTTTTCTTAGAGAGCCAAAATGAAAAACTGCTAAAAATCTCATTAATGATAAGGTGTTTTTTTTAAATATTACTATTATTATTGGTTTGGGTTAGATTGCAATGGCTACCCTCCAGCCCACCAGTCATTTGAATTTTACATGTCCTCTAATTTATCATTGAAAATTTTAGCACTCATCCGCCTTTATTTAAAATTGGAATTTTAATCTATGATCCAAAGGATCAAATGGTTCCAATTATTTTCACGAACAGAATAATAGGCGTGCTAGTTTCATAGAATTCCTAATGAGAATTTGTGATGTTGGAAATTTGTAGTCATGATGTCATACTTTATTGCTATTTTTTTTCCTAGAATTCCAAATTTTAGCCACTTAAAAAGCTTCAAATAACCCTTGAAATGCTTAGAATTCCAGACTCCTTGACATTTTCAAATCCTCGGCGTAGGAGGATGATGTAAGAATTTCAAGTAGGGGACAAATTTTTGAAAAATCTATAAAGTTTCCATACATGAATTCCCCAAATTCTGCTAGATAAACACGTCAGTTCTTTTGCAAGAATTTTGACAAGTCTTTGTTGAGAATTTCAATTCTCCAAATGTTGTCTCATGCATAGGATTCCAAATCCTCGTGGTCCACCCATCTAGCATTCCAAATGTTAGAATTTTGAAAATCTTAAAGGCTACCTGTGACTTTTCACAAGACTGGAATTGAGAATTCTAGCTTTGAAATATAACGTATAATTCTAAGGAGATGATTATTTATGAATGTTGAGATTTTAGACATTGATGATTACTTATCAATGTTGAACTTTTAGACATGGGAAACTCTTTAGAAATAACTCTAGTTAGAGCCGGGAGGACCTTTCAAACCCTTTTTCCCATGCATGTTTGAGATGGGCTCAGTTCCCCATAATGACCGAGTAGGGAATTGTCTAAAAATCTTATCTAAAAGGAATATTGATTGTGCAAATGTCCTTGAAACTAAAATTTACTCCTATTTGCTTCAAGGCAGCTGAAATTTTAATGTTTTCTGTAGAGCTATGCGTATAGTAGCGGTATAATATCGTACAACCCTATAATATCACATAAGGCGATATATGTGATATTGCATGACCTTAGGATATCACATGTGTGATATCGCACAGCCCTATGGTATCACATTCTATGAAAAGTATTTAAACGTTAATTGTTCTAGGGTGAATATCATGTCCAATAACAACTCTATGGGTAGCATCCTTATCTAAAAGCTAAAAGAGAAGACCACGAGGGTTTGAAAAAATAGAACTCTGGAAATCTTCCTTTTTAAAAACCCCACCATTAGTAATTGGTTCTTTGTGACAATGGCCCTTACATATGATATTATAATTTACATGACACTGGTTACAATTATTTACTTTAAACATTTTATCTTTATCAGCTTTTTAACTATCATATGAAGAAGTCTTTTATTCATGAGAAATGCATTGTCTTTATTTTAGAATGTTTTAACACTGAGGATGTGTTTTTATGGAGCTTTTATTTTCAAAAAATGAAAATGGTTTATGAGGGAAAGTGATCTTATCATTGGTCCTGTGTTTTTTTTTTTTTTTTGTGATCTTTATTTTCTATTGTGAGTTGAATTCACTCAGCTTTATCCTATAATTTTATGCTTGTCGGATCATTTTTATGCTATTATTTATTGCCTTATTTCTTAGAAATTGTTCGTCAACTTTTGAACTTACACTCTTTATAATGCTCTTATCTTTAACTCACCTTAAAACAGTTTGAACTAATTTTGCCTTGTCATTGATGATCTTATGACTAAGCAGCAGGAAAGGGGTCGGCCATTGCCAAAGTTTGGTGAGTGAGATGTGAACAATCCCGCTTCAGCTGAAGGATTTACCGTAATAGTCGCCAAAGCTAGAAATGAAAAGAAGACCAATGGAAATCCCAAAGGGCCAGCAACAGCACAGAGAATCAAACAAGACGACGATTATGAGAATCCGGCAAAACTTGTATGGTTATAAATAACTTATCCATTATATCATTAGCTCATTTACATGAGGAGTAAATAAAAGGCCGGAACTCCCCACCGGGCAAAGAAGTGAGGATAAACTAGGATTGAAGCATCCCTTTACAGGGAAATCATCAAATTTTCTTTTGGTTTTGATTCGACTCTATGTTTGGATTTGAAAGGAGGAAGCTCTATTAGAGAAAATCATTCTTAACATTAATTTTGATTGAGAAAATGTGTTTTCTTCACCCCATTGATGAAGAAACTAGAAATAATTTCTTTTTTGAAAGATAAAAACTAGAGGATTTTACCCGAAAAATCACCTTTAATGGGCACTAAACAAAAAATGTCATGTCCCCAAAAAAATGAAAATAGGGTTATGTGAAATTAGGAGTCAAATTTTTTTTAATTTTTCTGTAAACAAAACCATTGACTCCTAATTATTTCTTTTCCACAGGATCTTAGGCCGTGGTGAGTTTAGGCCATTCACATTCATTCCCAATCTGCGGAAGTAATTTCAACCAATAGGTACCAAGAGAGGAAAACAAATTTGCATATCACTAGATAACAATAATAATATTCCAAGTTGCAAAAGAAATAAATAATAATTTATTACAATGTCCCACTGAAAGATCAAGTCTCTAAAGAATGATTTATTTAAATTGATTGCAAATTTAACGAGTCACTCCTGTGCTTGGTTAGACGGCCTCGAAGCCATCGTTTGCACCCCACTCGGGAACATCAGCTGGCTCAAGCGTTTGAAACGCTTCAGCCCGCGCCTCCTCCTCGGCAAAGCCGGGCTCGGTACCTATGCATCAATTTTAGAAAACAGGGGTCAACCATAAATGGCGGCAAGTAAAATACACATAACTCAAAATGAAGTACACTATCAATGTGAGATTAAGACACAAAAATCATAAGAACATGTAAACAATATAAATAAAAGAATGCCATGCAACATAGAAAGCATGGATCCTACATCCGCCTCTACATCAAATGAACAATATCACTTTCGCCGAGCATCACATCAGCTGATGCCCTTACGGAATTTATACCGTCTTCGGATGCCTCGCATCCTGTCCAGAAACGGTGGATCAAATCCGTCTTCGGATGCCTAGCATCCTGTCCAAAATCACGGTAAAACCAACCGTGTACGAGTGGTAAAGCTCGTCTTTGGCCCTAAGTCCGGTAAAAATCATCACAGTGTACACTTGTGAACCGACTGAGTCGTCCAATGACCAGATCCGCATAATAATCTCACACAGTCCTGCCCCTTCCTGTGTCGAGACTCATAAACATGGCTCCGTGATTGTTCAACAAACACATCCTATGGTAATGTGAAGGGCTAGTCATAATAGGTATTCAAATACCGTGTAATAAAATATTATCCCAACCGAATAGTTTTCAACATAATATGAATACCTCATAAATAAACACTGTATAGTCCAAGCCACAACACGGTCCAAGTCATCATAATTTAAGGGGTATAAATTCTAACATATATGCAACAAGGTAAATAAATACAACATGACGATCAAGAAATAACTCCACAAATATTCATAACACTGTGACCACAATTCACGTATGCGATAATTCCACACGAACCAAGATGAAGTAAGGTTGGGAATTTTTGAAAACGGGGTGATGCATAGCCCATTTCTCACTTCATCTGAGTGCAGGTGGTTTGTACCGTCCTGTGCAAACCATGAAGTCTGTAAGAGGAAATCTGCCCGCATAACCCCTTACTTTGATGATGTGATGGATTTGGTTTTATTAAATCAGAGTCATTGGGTTCTAAGACCAACACAAGGGTCTTCCGGAGTATATAACCATCCAAAGAAAATAATAAATGAATGGTTAAATAATCATTAAAATAAATTATCAGGCTCAAATTTATCATTCTCATGATCTCACGCAAGGGATGGCCCGCCTGTTCACTCATTATAAATCCACATATATACCAAGGACCCACAAGGTGATGGACCCACCTGTACCTGCTGCCCGAAGTCCCTCTACGTAATGGCCCTACCTGGCAATAGTGCCCCGGGCCCACCAGCCTGCACATGTGGGTGGAAAACCCACCTGTGATTATTGCCAGGTGCATTATGCACCTGTGCAATAATGCACAGGTGGTTTTTCCACCTTGCCCAATGTCTGGAATTCATTCCAGACACCATTCTTCATCATATATATATATATTTTTATATGTAGATGTTTCTGTGGATATCAGTGGACATCAAGTGGCATTTCATAAGTGGGGTCACTAGTTTATCACCGCCAATGTCCACCATCATCCGGTAGCCAAGGGGTCCACTCTGCAACCCTGGGTCCAGGCATTGGATCAAAGAGGCCCACCCTCTGCTAGGGTCCCACATGTCGAACCCTACCAATCAAGGTCCAAATTACAGTCATGGGGCCCACCTGTAGGTGGCGGACCCACATTAATTTTCAAGTGAAAACCTGCACATGCTGCTGCCAAACAGCAACATGTGCAGGAAATTTATGTCACTGGACTGGTCCTAGGCATGATGAAATCTCATCATTTTTTTTAAATGTTGGTGGCCCACCTGTAAGTGGCGGCCCACTACACGTTTCTGAAGCTTGACAACTTCCTACATCTATTCCAAACCAGCATCGTGTCTGGGTTCATTCCCAGACACGCTCATCTTTTTTTTTTTTTTTTTTTTGTCGGTGATTAAGGTGGGGCCACCCGCCATCATGTGCAGGTGGGTGACCCACCTGTGCATTACTGCCAGGCACATGTGTGCCTGTGCAGTAATGTACAGGCGGCCATCCCGCCTGGCACAAAACGTCTGGGGTTTTCCCCCAGAGGCTTTCATCTCCCTTTTTTTTTTTTCTTTTTTTTTTTACAAATGTTGATGACCCATCATCACCCAATAACTAAGGGTCCATACTACAGCAATGGGCCCATCTGTAGGTGGCGGCCCACCACCTTATAAGAGTTGGAAATCCCACCTGTCCATGGTGGAAACAGAGAGCACGTTTGGGTTCATTCCCAGACACACTCATCCCTCTCTATTTTTTTTAAACATCAAAGTGGGTCTCTCTCCATCACATCATCAATCCGATCCATGCAATCCATCTACTCCTATATCTATCATCATCATCATCATTTACAGATTTAAATGGGCATTTCATGAATACTACTAATCATCATAGATTCAAAGAAAATAGTGTAGATCATTAAAAAAATGAATATCTCACTTGCCTTTGATGAAGATTAATGGATGGGCTGATCTAGATCTCTATCTCTCCCTCGATCACGCTGCCAACCCCAATTAAGAAGATGAAGAAGAAGGAGAAAAGGAAGAAGAGATGACGAAGAAGATGAAGATGACCACCGATGTATGGCTTGGATTTGGGCTTGCCCCCTTGGCCGATCAAGAGGAGAAAGAGATGGAAGAGAAAAGCACTGTGGAGATGAGGAGAAGAGAGGCACCCATCGATGATATATAAGTAGGCTCAGGGTTTGGGGAAAAGTTTTGGGTTTTTATAAAAAGAACCCTATTGTTTAGGCTAATTTATAAATATGGGCCTGGTTTGGTTTAATGGGCCCAAAATGGGTCCGAATTGGGCCGGGTCAAATGATGGATACTTATGGTCCTAAAATTATTATCCGATTAACCCAAAACCCAAAAGAAAATTAAATAGTTATAATAACCATAATTAACTAAAATACAAACAATTAAATAAAATTATATTTAAATTAATTAAAATAATAACTTGGGTTAGGAACATTACAAAAAAGGCCCCATTAGATTTATATGCACGGAAGTGGCACCAGAGGACTACTTTTGGTTTTTTTTTAACCTAATGGAAATGAGCGTCGAATTCGACATTTATTTTAAACTGAATTCAACCCTCCTCTGGTACCCTATATTTCATTCATCCCCTCCTCCCTCCGATCATGCACTAGCAAGGAACTAAAGTGCTTGGGATTTGGTTCTTATTTTTCCTTTGGTTTCTAGAGTGGGTTATCCATGGTTCTCGAAGTTGAATCAAGAAAAGGGCTTGGAATTTTTTTGCATGCTTGTTTCATGCTACCTAGTTAGAGTTGTTATCACATGTTGTTTTATTTGGGTCTTCTCTGGCATCGATTCAAGGCTAATGGTGAAGATGGTGAAACAGGTGGCCCAAAGGCTATTTGCAGAGAATAACTAGAAGTAGAAAGAAATAAGAGAAGATGAAGAAAGACAAGAGAGAGAAGCAAGGAAAAGGATGGATGAAGAAGCAGCTAGAAGACGATAAGGACTCGTAGAGAAAAGAAGAAGCAAGAGTGAAGAGAAAACAAAGAAGGAAAGAAGAAGTTGAAGACAAAAGTGGGAAGATCATAGGGATTTGATGTTGATCGGAGAAAAAGAAGTAAAATCCGGTGTCGGAGAAAAGGAGAATGCAAGAAGGGAAGAAGACAAGTTGCAGAGGTGGAGATGGTGGCTGAGTTTGATAGGAGGAATAGTAAAAAGAAGAAGAACAGTGGTGAAGGTCAATGGTGGGTTGAGTGGGGAAGATGGGTGGTGATGAATGAGGATGACAATGGATAACAGTGGGTGGTGTGGTGGTTCGGTGAGGACGAGGGATGAAGTGTGACTGTTTAGGCAGTGAAGGAAGGTAAACATACAAGAAAAAGGAAGAAAAGAAGCTGAAGAAGAAATGAAGAGGAAGAGAAGGAAATAAACATAAAAAGAACAAGGAGGAAGAAGAAAAAGAAAGAATGAAAAAAGGGAAAGAAAAGAAACAAGATGAATGAGAGAAGAAGAAAAGAAAGAGAAGAGAGAAAACAGATGGGTGGCTAGGTTTGTCGAATAAGAGAGAAAACAGAAGAGAGACGTTGCGGAGGTGAGGAAATGAAGAATAAGAAAAGAATAGAAGGAAGAAGATGAAAAACAAGAAGGGAAGATGGGGAGAACAAAGAAAACCAGAAAGATGGGGTTGATGCAGAGGTCAAGAAGGAAAAGAAGGAGAAGGCTTGATGCAAACATTTCCCCACACAAAGGTGACAAGGGAAAATTGTTGGTATTGCATTCTTAATAAGCACCATCGTCGAATCCAACGCTAGAATTTCTGTTTTGTAAGGCACTAGCATTGAATTCAATGCTGGTTCTTTACCTTTGGTTGTCACTGGCATAGAATTCGACGCTTGTTCCCAATACAACAAAAACATAGAAATAGTCCCAGGTGACCACTTCGGTGGCTATATAACCAAATGGGTCTTCTTGGTGTAGAGGCCATCAAAGGTGTTTTTTCAAGTAAGACCCCCTAAGAACTATGAAGAATTACTTTCTTCTTCTTAAATAAAATTAACACAAAGGAAAAGAGATTTCTCTTACTCCATATCCAAATAGCACCCCTAACTTGTCACACTTGTGCTGATGAGCATGGGGATTATGCATGAGATTAGCGGCCAAATTAAAATTTTTTTACATTAACCACACACATGGCCCTCATCATGGTCCCAACATGGATCGTAGCCCGTGTTGAGGTATAAATGTCTCCTCTGTATCATAACAGTCTAACAGAAGCATAAATAGGTACTGTTAAATCATCATAGTAAACATATTCCTAAATTATAAATGTTAAAGTTTACAAAAGATAATATTTTAATTACAAGGCCACTCTAAAACTGGGCCACAAAAGATAATACAAATTAAACCAAAAATAAGTAGAGGCTCTCAAGTGCGTGTCATGATGACTCAATAGATATCATTGGCACTCCACTCGTGGTCTCTATCAAACTGATCTACCCGAGATGATGCCTCTTACCCCTCCTCAATAGAGGCAAACTCGGCACCTATGCACTAGGAGTATCATCATCAACTACAAAGAGCTAGCAAGTAGATAAATATGAACAATAACAAATATGTATATCAAAGTGATGTAAAGATAATGTGGTCATATGAGCACAATAGTAGGATGCTAGGCATACAGCAAGAATAACAATGCAATGAACAATGAATGATGTCCTAACGCAATACCCTAACAAAATAGGCGGTCAACATAGGCTAATATACCTTGGGACAGTGAATTGTTGCCCTACCGAGTGTGGTAGAGAGTTTGTAATGGAAAGAAAGTCTAGCCAATCAATACATTGGGGTTTTAGCCCGAAACAATACATTGGGTGAATCATCCGAAACAATCAATGGAGGTGGCACCCTAGGTGTACTTTAGTCTAATATCAATCTGCAGTCGAAATCAATCGGTCTATCAATGGTCCTCTCCATTGACGTGCCCCTTTTGTGTTGAATGTTAACGGCTTAGTGGTGCCTGACCTAAGAGTCCTAAGACAATCAGTGAGCGTTGGGCTTATCTTGCGTGAATAGGTCTATCATACAATGGAAGAATTACTTCTCGTTCGATCTTTTAATCAATCCATCATTTCAATCCACATAAGTAGGCCTTTAAAGCTTTATAATTAAAGCTACCTACCCTCTTACATCGAATAAGACCAATCGAAATGATGACAACAATGGGGTTCCTAAGTTCATTAATTTACGGTGTCAATGTTATCCCATCAATATAAACAATAATCAATCTATATAACATGTTTGAGACATGTATGAATCAATAATAATGTAATACAATGTAAGACAATTCAATCGATAGTCAAGGGGAGTTTACAAACTGATCTTCTAAGGCAACAATCGCCTTTCCCATACCTAATAAGCCTACGCAAACCACGGGTGACGTGAGGTGATGACACTCTATCAATTTCACTGGTGCATAATCAGTCATTGATTGTTTTCACCCCTCACATCGTCCGAGTTCAGGGAAAGTTATACAACGTACATGAACCGGATGGTTCATAAGGATATGTTTGCTCAAAACATCCCTTACTCAAGGTCCATCCATCAGTTTTTAAGAGGGTAGACCAAGGGGCTCCAAAAACCATGCCTAAAGTCCCTAAGTCAAAAAGGATTCGCAGGAAATCCTTGAGTCCATAGTTGACCGTGATCTAGACCGCGGTGGATTGAGGCTCACCACGGTAGACTCTATGGTCAACTGAGATCCCAAGAGTTGAAAGTTTAATTCCATCATTAGGCTTTTTTCTCCTAAATAGAGCTAAGCCCTAAATCTTGTAACACTCCAACCCAACTTAATCCAGTTTAGGGACTCATTAATGTTCTTTTTGGTTATTTTCCAGCGACGTAGTTTGATGCTTGTCGTTTTGTCTTTTCTTTTTAGTTTTGTTCGGGGCATGGATAGGTAGTTGGGTTAAGTTCAACCTGGACTAGGTATACATGAGCCATTTTTCATAATTTTAGATTTTGTAAGATTTCGTCATTCATGCATCATTTTGGTGTCAACACGTGTATCTTATTAAGCCTGTTGATTTCAGTAACTGACCTGCTCACAAATGACGTTGATTGTTTCCGTTGGATGGTGAATTGACTCAAACTGCAATTATCTCAATTTGTTGGACTTTCTCATAAAAGCCAATTCAACCTTATCTTATATATCATGCACTGACTCTCCTTTCTTCTCTTTTTCTCTTAATGTCGGTTCCCTTCTTTCTTCATTTCTTCTCTACTTCTCTTCTTCTCATTACCCCTTCTTCTTCGATCGTCTCTTCACTTGTTGGAAAGGGCCTTGCATCAACTCCACAGTGCATCTAAGGTAAGAATTGGAGTCATGTATGAGTCTAGCGATCTCTTCATGCATGGGCACGCATTGATCTTCTTGTCCTTTTTGCATGCATGGATACTAGGTTTCATATAGACATCTAATTTGAGTAAAAGGACAACGAATTCATGTGAAAAAGCTCATTTGAGGCAAGTATAAGCACGTCATGGATGAACACACGTTGGTATACGATGATTGTTGTTACTCTTCTTAATCTTGCATGTGGTTCATGTTTTACAGCCCTTTTGCGTTTACTTATACTCACCTATTCTCCTTGTTGTCAAATTGTGCAAATTCAGTTTTATCTGTAACAGGTTTAACTTGTGACCTTCTAAAGCTTACGGCTAAGCCGTAGAGCTCCACGGCTCACTTTCCAGAGAGCTGAAAATTTCGATTGTACACTATGGTCAAGCTACGACTAAGCCGTAGAATACACTATGGTTAAACCGTAGGCTAGCCGTGACCCAATCGTAGGTAAAGCTATGACTTGACGTCCAGAGAGTTAAAAGTTAAAGAACTCTTCTACAGTCCAGCCATTACTAAGCCATGTAGTATACTACGGCTAAACCGTACCCAGCCGTAGAACAAACACGGTCAAATCGTAGGAGCATGCACGGTCCAACCGTGGCTAGCCGTAAATGAGGAATAGGTTCTGGGGAACCACGGCTGAGCTGTAGTGCATAATACGACTAAGCTGTAAGATGCCCACGGCTAAGCCGTAGGTCACCCACGGCTAAGCCGTGAGACCTTTGAAACGAAAGAAAAGGTAGATATTAAAAAGACCTTATAGGGCCATCGTGTTGGAAACCCTTGACCTGTCTAATGGAAACAATGGGAATTGTATGAATGGTCTTGATGGACACGACTCATTCATATGTGCTGTCCAGTTGTTAAGCACCTCCCCATGGGTGTTAGTTTAAGGGACTCCTATAACAACCCAAGTAACCCACTGACCCAATAACTCGGTGAGCCTTTCACGTGGCTCAAAATACTTAAGCCCAAGTTATTAGTAGTTACCTACATGGTTCATTATATACTAGACTCATATTTCATTCATAAGTGATGTGGGATGGGGTGTTACAATCTATCCCTTTAAGGCCACATGTCCCCGTGTGAATCCATCTAACTACACCATGTGATGTGGGACCAAAGCATTCCACACCCGTGTTCCCTGCGGATTCCTCTATCTTGACTCATAGGCTCGCGCACCCTGGCTTTGTCTTGATCTTGCCTGAAGGGCTTTCTCAGAGGGATTGGGGGTCCCATATTTCCGGCTGGTTATAGGCTCTGATATCATTTGTAACGACCTAAGTAGCCCACTGGCCCAATAACTCGGTGAGCCTTTCATGTGGCCCAAAATGCTTAAGCCCAAGTTATTAGTAGTAACCTACGTGGTTCATTATATACTAGACTCATATTTTACTCATAAGCGATGTGGGATGGGGTGTTATAACTCCGATACATCTTTTACGATATAATGCAACACAAAGAAAAGACAACTGTATATCAAATAACTTAAAACTATACCATCATGCACGGTTAGAGACACTAGATAACTAGTTTAGGGTTGGCTAGTAAACTATTATAATTCCTTGAAAGGACTTGACTTGCATAGCATGTTGGTTTCGGTTCTTACCTTCCATTCTTTTACTATTGTTTGACTTGTAAATTCAATTGTAATTCAATTGACTTGACTAATAATTGGAACGGTCCTATTCTATAATTTGTTCGATACATGTACTACTTGAACGTGAATTGACTTGTGTTACGTCCATGAATTTGCACAATTTAGGCATCATTTTAGATTGGATTAGGGACTTAATTAGGTTAAATGCATCATTATTCATTTAATTTCATCATTTCATGCATTTTCACCTAATTATTGGAATTTGTACAATTTTTGCACATTTTATGCATTAATTAAGAATGTTTGCAATTTTTCTCCGAAGAACCCCAGTTGGAGTAGAACTCTGTCCGGACGGGTTCCACTTCAATGTGGGCTCTTCAGTATTTGATGTGTTCAATCAGAATGTGCAGGAAATGAAATTAGTAGGACCCACAGAACCCTAGGATGATTTGGGTCCCACTGCTTGAAGATCCACACTCTTAGAGTTCATCTGCCCGTGGATCCCATCTGAAGATCAGCTAAGGCTTCCAGAAGATCTTATCTCATCCTATTGAACCAAGAAATATTCTTAGAGATAGAGTCCATTGCAAATTAAAATACAATCCCGTTTTTCTCAAAATAGCCTATCTTAAAATGATCATAACTCTCAATCCAGACGTCGGATCAGTGCAAATGACCCACCGTTGGAAAGCTCTTTCAGAGTAGATATCCGTGGAGCCCAAGATTACACAAATCGGAGCTAAAATGAGAAAGTTATGGGCCTGAGAAGTTGCATGTACATTTTTAGACGGGATTGCAATTGCATCTACACCATTGAAGTACAACTGTTGCACATTTCTTTGTGGAGCCCATAAGAAGATCAGATAAGAATGCTGAAAGCTTCCACTTCATCTTATCTCTAAATCTCTCTCATCTAAGGAGATAAACCCAATCAACATGCAGCTGATCTTATCTCTCAATCCACCAAAAAGAGGTCCAGATTCAATGAACCCAAGGAGCTAGAAAACTATAAAAGGAGGTCATGGGAGGCTCTTCCTCATTCCCAGCCAGATTTGGAAGTCCCAGATCTCTCTCTCTCTCTTCTCCACCTCTCCCTTCCATTAATTTCTATTTTTATTTTAAAGGTATTCTGGAGCCTTGTTCCAGAAACTAGGATCTAAAAGAGAGAATTCTGAGAGACCATTGTATAAGAAGAAGGAATCAATGAAGTTATTTTTGATGTTCTTTGCAATGGTGGGCTGAGTTTCTGGTTAGAGCGAAAGATGAAGCTAAGTATTTTAATGTTCTAGTTTATATTTATTATTTTACTCTTTTCTGATTGTCTCTTGTTAATGTGCTTTTAAAATATAATAATAGATCTGTCTTCATGCCAAAGGCAAACCTCTGATTTGTGTTCTTAATGAATAAATTTTGATCATTTATACTTACTTTGATAGATTATGCTTA
Organism: Sextonia rubra; assembly: GCA_037013555.1. Lineage (NCBI taxonomy): Eukaryota > Viridiplantae > Streptophyta > Magnoliopsida > Laurales > Lauraceae > Sextonia > Sextonia rubra. Next base: position 9,257,005 of record JASUAD010000010.1, read on the forward strand.
GATCTATAGTTATCTTTGATAATCTATGCTTAGTTTGATAGGTGATACTTATGATGTTCATTCTTTTATGAGGTGAAGGAGGTCTTGGGTATTGATTTTGTTTTTCTTAATTAAAGTTGGTTTTTGCAATAGTCAAATCATCTGGATCAGAAACATTGACTTGTTTCTGATCTGAGTAATAATTGAGACAAAAGGGTAAATTAATAACATAAATTGGAATTTTAAATAATTTAGTGGATTCTGGCTGCTCTGATCTATTTCTTATCATTATTATTAATTTATTTAGTTTCTAATTTGCATATCACATTTTTTATTATTGCTTTTCTTTTGAAAAAAAATTCAGATTGTTAATTAAAAAGTTCAAAAGTGCTCTCTGTGGGATCGACCTGTATTTGCCACTGTCTCAACAAGACAACTGTGCACTTGCAGTTTTAAGTAGATTGATTAAATTCACATCAACTTGACTTGCATGGACTTGCATGATGTGACATGATTGACATGGTCTGGCTTTACTTAGCCTTAGCCTTATGATACCCGACGGGGCTGCCTTTGGTGTAGCTCACTGTGCCGCTGCAGTGTGCTCTTAGCTTGGAACTTCCGGACCCTAGGAACCAGAGACCCATTCGCAACCTGACCCGGTCGATGGGGTTTTCTACCCGTGCTCTTCGAAGGGAGTGTCACAACCCGAGCCCAGGGACCGGGGGTCAGAGAAAGTCTAAACCAATGACACACGTACTCCCGTGCACGTACACTTAGACCCCGTCCAAGCATACACACACAAGGGATCATTCACACGTGCAAATAACTGTACGCGGAAGCTGTACGTATCAAGGCATACCACAACATACCAAAATGACATAAGAGATTCCAAAGACATTAGACTGATGACGAGAACAATTACAAGAACGTATGACAATAGAGCGGGCTTACAACAATCAAAAATCAAAATATAGATACAATCAAAGCCCTCGGTACAAGTATAGAAAAATCCCCTCAATAGACTCATACTCAAATAAATGGGGAAAACCAAAATGATGCAAACCGTACTCTGGAGGATGGATCAAGTCCACTCCTCTAGGCCGGAGGGGGCCTCCCGCGCCTCTCCTGGAGTCGGGTCGACCGGCGCAGGATTGGGAGAGGGATCTGAGCCTGCAACACACAAAGACAACTCATAAGTACAACGACTTAGCAAAATATAAGCCACAAGAAGATAACACAAATTGTGTCTAATAATGAGCAATAGTCACAATGCAAGATCCATAGAAATCATGTTCGTATACTAAGCAATTATGCAAATGAATAAGCATGCTATCAGAATCATAAACAGATAACAGTCAAAGTGGCTACTACATTGGCCATATTCTCCCTTTCGAAAGCAGTCGGAATGAGAACACCAGCGACCGGGCCAGGGTACGCATGGGTCTCTAGTTCCCGGGGTCCGGAGTCCCAGGACACATCACTTTGCAGAGGCAAACACATAAACAAAACCAAAGTTAACCCCGTCGGGTATCCTAAGGCTGAGGCTCAGTAGTGCCATATACCAATCACAATCAAATCGGATGATACACCTCAATCAATCAATCATATCACATACATGTCTCACATACCACACTAAATAAACAATAGGAAGTGCATCACCTATACTGATACTGATACTGATACTGATACTGATACTGAATGTACATGAGCAAATAAAGAAACTGACAATGAGTGTCAATAACAAGCACTGACTCAGAACTCAAGGACTCTATCAGAGCAACGATACAAACACAATAATAGAATGGTCCCGCCCGGGCTTCGCTCTGGGGTTGCTGCATTTCCCACAGAATCGAGAGGTCCAGCGCAGAACACATAAGAGGGCATAACCGAAGTCAATATGCTATACAAATCAGAGTACTTTTACGAATCAAGGTCAATTACAAGCCAATCCTAACCTAGTTATCCAGTGTTTCTAACCGTGCATGTTGATGTAGTTTTAAGTTATCCGATGCACCATTGTCTCGTATTGCAGTGTCTGGAATGTGCACCGAAATCCCTTAAACCAACACCCATGGGGAGGTGCTAAACAGCTGGATAACAGTCATGAATGATTCGTAACCCTCGAGATCATTCATGTCATTCAAACATTCCATTGGGCATGTCCAGGTTAGCTACATTCTAACATGAAAGTCATAACGGTCTCTTTCTTAAACCTAGTCCTTTTCTTGATTCCATTCTCGGGCATCTTACGGTGTAGCCGTAGGTGACATTACGGCTTAGCCGAAGCATCTTACGGCTTAGCCGTAATATGCACTGCGGCTGAGCCGAGGCTCCCCAAAATATTCATCCGTATTTACGGCTCAACCGTATTTTACTCTACGGCTCAGCCGTCTCCTGGTCCACTGCTTAGCCGTAGTACAATGTACGGCTTAGATCAGGCTGGGCCGTAGAAGAGTAGCATTTTGCCAACTATCAGTTATTTTCAGATGTCAGTCTGTACTGTTCTACGGTCAGGGTTACGGCTGGGTCTCGGCTTAGCCGTAAGCCATTTCACGGCTTAGCCGTAGAACATTTCACGGTGTAGCCGTGAGTGCACGGAGTCATTTTTCTGGAATAGTTACAGACATACAGAAAGCGAACGTTTTCAACTGAAATCGACTGAAAACAGGAAGATAACATCAAAACTAACTCAATAGGGCTGTCCAACACTGAGAAACACAATGAAGAATAAAAACATAACAATCAAAGCATTATCAATCGGTGTTCATACTACTTGGGCTTATACTTGCCTCACAGACGAAATCACGTCGTTGCTTGGCTCAGTCCGCTGGAACACACACACACAAACTTGGCTCCTTTCCTCCTTCCTCACGAAACAGGAACGAAGAAGGGAAGAGAGAGAGCTGAACGAGAGAGAGAGACAACTGAGAGAGACAGAGACGATCGAGAGAAAGAAAAGAGTAGGTAAGATATTTATAACTTAAAATGAGTCCAAATTACAAACAAGTCCAAACAGCTTACACAAATGTCAGTTTGAGTCAAATGACGCTCCAACGAGAGCAAACGAAATCATTCGGATCCAAGACAGTTACGAAGATCGACAGGCTCAACGAGATACACGCGATGACGTCAGAATGACGCAAAACTGACAAAGTCAATCAAAAGCCAAAATTACGAAAAAGGGCTCGAACTACCTAAACCAAGTCAACTCAACCCAAACGATCTCTCCAAGACTCAAAACCAAAGAAAATCAAACATCAAACCACACTTAACGATAAAATCACACGCAATTACCCACTAATCCGGATCAAATCGGGTCGGAGTGTTACAGGGAGAATATGGCTGATGTAATAGCCACTTAGTAAAGTATATCTGTTTATTGATACTATGAGCATGCTTTCTTCCAATGCATAACTTGCCTAGTATACTAAATTAAACTCTATGTAATACTACCTGTTTGTTATTATTGTAGACACAACTCGTGTTACCTTATTGTTGCTTCTGCTTTGCTGAATCATTGTATTCACTAGTTGTCCTTGATGTTGCAGGATCAGATTTCGCTACCGATCCCCCATTGGTCAATAAGACTCCAGAATAGACCATAGAAGCCCTGTCAGAGCTAAATGAGTGGATGTGATCACTCCACTGGAGAGCGTTATGGCATGATAGGCTACTTCTGGATTTATGTGGAATGCACCATGTGTTTGTCTTATAGTTATTCAATTCCTTTCATTTTGGTGTCTTGACTTAGTGGAAATAGTTCATTACTCTTGTAATGACTGAGTTTCCTTTCTTATATCTTGTGTAATTAGTGAAATCTTTTGTTAATCTTGTTTATCTTAGTGTTCTCTTTTACGCCTCTTTTTATGCAATAATACTTACAGCTTCCGCGTACATCGTATTGGCACGTGTGAAATTCCTTTGTGCGTGAGCATTTAGACGGGGTTTAAGTGTATATGCACGGGAGTATGTGTGTCACTGATTAGGTTTAAACTTAATCCCCGATTTCTTGGGCTCAGGTTGTAACAATCTCCCTTCATCCACGGTCGACCTCGATCGACTAGGTTATCAACTAAGGCCCCCGTAATAGAAAAGTTTAAATGGGGAACATCCCAGGCAAAAATCCACCTGGGGTTACCGCGGTAGACCGCAAGACCTCCCATAGTTGATCACAGTCCTTCAAAAGAAAGGACCGAAATCCTCTATTTCAGTGGAAATAATTCATTCTACTCCCCATTCCTCTCCACCTATAGTTTCACACCGGTTAGGGCGTAGCCCTCTCCTTTGCATCCATTTCCACACCTCCTATTCTATTCAATTTCAAATTACAACCCTATTCTAGCATGTTTATCCAATTCAACAAATAAGTAAAAGGGATAATCAACGATGTGTAAGGCATGCTAAAATCAATGTAAATACACATATCTATAATCATATAATGGTTTCCACTTGCCTTGGATGGAAAATAAAAAAAGAAGAGGGTGCCCTAGCCCACAAACGATCGACCGAAGCTCAAAACGAAGAAAAGCCAAACCTCAAACCAAAACAACCAACATAACGTTGGGGAGAGAGCATCAGAGAGAGTGAGAGAGAGAGCGAGAGAGCATAACGTTGGGGAGAGAGCATGAGAGAGAGTGAGAGAGAGAGCGAGAGAGCTAAGGAGCTATCTTAACACACTCTTAAGCTTAAAACTCAAAAGACCTAACCTCTACAGACAAAGGAGCTTACCTAGGGTTCCACTATTAGGGAAGAAGCTCGAAAACATGTTTGAGATGATCGGAAGGCCCAGAGAAAATGAAGGTGGTGCTTGTCGGCCTAGATTCCTCTTGGCTGTAAGGTGGGTGTGGGAAGAGGAACAAAAGAGAAAAAGGAGTAAAGAGAAAGAATGAGAGATGGAAAGTCAGTTTATAAAAGGGTTGGGGTTTTCCAAAATTATAGTTTAGTCCTTTTCCTATTGGATAGGATTCTTGCAGGTCTTTGAGGGGTCGGATTGAGTCAAGGTAGAAGGGTAATGTTTATGAAATTAGGTGAGCCATCCGATGGTCCTAAAACCTCAAACACAGAGATTACAAAATAGCCCTCCTAAACTTTTTAAAATTATAAACTGGCCCCTACTTTGCCTAAATGGACTCGGATTTCAATGAAATTTCGCACACACAATCCTAATACTAAAATCAAACTTTTTTAGTGTCTAAATGTGCTTAGTTGACTAATAATCAATTAATTAGGCTGATTACATCCTTAGGGTTTTGGATTTTACATAACTTATTTTGTTTTATATTGGTCGATTTTGACAAGCAGTCACGGGTTCAAATACCAGCCTATTTGTAGTAGTATTTTTTATTTTGACAAGGAATCATGCTTTCAGATATCATTCAATTTATAGTAGTATTGGTACCTGAATTTTATGATGCACAAAGTAGGTGTATTTTTTATCCCCTTATAATCATCCATTGTATTAGCTTTTGGCTGGACCAATAGTTGTTTGATATAGATGCAAGGCTATCAAAGGGTTGGGTCAGGGTAAGCCCTTACCCTATCCTCACATATGTGGGTTGGGCCTAGGTCAAGCCAAATCCCTCGGTGCCTATAATGGCTAGGACTTTATCTTATCCTCAAGGGCCAAAGCCGGGCTAGAATTGGGCCAAAGTCAAAAAGAAAGTAAAATTATTTTTGAAATATATACATATATGTATATATAACTTTTTCTATATATGGACTTTCAACCTGATATTAACCCTCCTCCTTTGTCTATATGGGTATTGGCAATGCAATATAAAAAGCAACATGTCAAAGTTAAAATTTGCAAAAAAAAAAAAAAAAAAGCCTTTTTGATTGGTGGTTTGGTGGTGTGGAATATATAATCTGTGTAATAAAATAAATAGAAATATTTTTAAATCTTGGTTAAAACCATGATGTATTATCTACTAGTCACAAATGTAAGTCATGACAAATACATTCTTTGTAATGATTTCAGTTCATAATGTGAAATATATTGAAACTAATTTCACAACCTTTATATTATTTTTTTCACTTAATATAAATCTAAGAGTCTATTTTAATATAGAGAAAATGTGGAGAAAATAAAGATGAAGAAAACTAAACATTTTATTGCATAATAACACTTTGCACTTATTTCTCTATTTCATTTCACCACAGCTAAAGTTCTAACATCATAAAAAATCAATTGCACCCAAATTATAGTGTTGGTGCTGCTATTGCTAGGGTAAAACACTAACCTCAGCTACTAATAATAGTAGTTATAGTTTTCGGGGAGAATAAGATGGAAGTAAGAAGTTAGTTTTGTAAAAAATTTAAGGACTAGTTTTGGAAAAATTTTTAAGGACTGGTTTTAAAATGGTTTTGTTTAATAATTTCTTAAAATAATAAAAAGACATTATGTTTATCAAGTGGGAATAGAAGATTTAAAAGAAAAATACGCATTCCATATTTAAAATCTAAAGAAAACTACTATTTTAAAAATTGAGGAAAAAAGTCACTAGAAAACACATTTAAATGACCAAATGTCCTTAATTGAAAACTTAGGGACTAATTTAAAAAGATTCAAAACTTGTGTCCTTTTTTAAAATAATAAAAAAAAACTTAAGGTCTTATTAAAAAAATCTCTTATACTATATGTGTGTGTGCACCCATGCCCACGTATGTATAGTAATGGAAAAAGGGCAAGGCTAGGCTTGGCTTGGTCAAGCCCTAGCTCTTCCCTCAAAGATATAAACTTTTCAAAATTGGGTTGTACCTAATCCTTAGGCTTTAGTACAACAATGAAGCCCTCATTTTATTGGCTTATGTGGGCTAGGCAACCTTATCAGAGGACTCGATTGACAACCTTATATAGATATTCAAATCCCTGTGAGAATTTCTTAAATCTGCAGTGTATTAGAAATGTTACAACTGACCCATAGTTTCTTCCTTTATTTTATTTTATTTTATTTTATTTTTGAGACTTGAAGATTGAAGGTTTTTGGGGAGCCTCTAGAATGGATTAATACAATTAATTTCAAAATTATGTGCGCAAACAATTAACTATGCAGAGGAAATAAATCAAACAAAAGCACACACAACAAGAAGACAAAGATTTTACGTGAAAATCCAAACCGGGAAAAAACCACGAGTCCAACCTGGACTAATAATCAAGCACTATGAATTATCACGCAATTACAAACTACTTACAGACATCCGTATGACTCTATAACGTTAATTTCTTGTAAAGAATCACTTTACAACAACTGTCTGTCGTTGCCTGCTACAAATCCAATTAACTAGACGCCTTCTAGTTGTTAATTTGACTCCTCAGATCTTCTACGATTATAAGATGATCTTCTACTAAAGATGTAAAAATAAGAATCTCTAAAGTAGAACTTTAACCTTCAACTCTCAAAAATAGAAACTCTAGAGGAGATGATTTCTAAAATATATTTCCCGTTTAGAACAATGAGATCTCTGTCTTAGGGTTGAGAGAGAATCCTTTTTTATAACCCAAATTTCATGCCTTATAAGCATATTTCAATTAGGAAAGGAGTTTGTATGTAACAGGCAAGTTTCTCTTCAAATCGGATTAAAAAATCGCAAGTCGGCAAACTTTTTGCACCTGTCTGATCGGTCGGATAAAATGTCCGATCAGTCAAATTAAAGTTCTACCTGGTGAAAATTCAACACATTTTTTTAGAAAATTTCAGAAGCCATAATTTTCTCATTTTAGCTCTGATTGAGGTAATTTTGGGCTTTACGAATATCTACTCGAAACGAGTTTTCTAACAGTAGGTTGTATGCCTATATTCGATACTTTGTTTGTGAGATATGACATTTTTAATCCATATTATTTGTAGAAAATCACTTCAATTTGTCGTTTTTTCTTCTATTTCTTTACTTCAATGCATCCGGAGACCCAACCAATTGTCCATACTTAAGAATATGTAAAATACAACACTAATGGACTCAAATTCTATCCAACTCATGAATTTGTCAATACAAAAATCCTTATCATAATATCTGAACTTTGATTATGGACCATCCCTTAGACACCTTCGAACGTTGTTGTTATTTTCTTTTTCTTAAGGCTGAAGAAGGATACACTTATCCTAAATTTTGTGATTTTATAATGTCCCTTATAATCTAATTATCACTTTATTGGTTTGATGTTGCAGAGAAGCTGGTTTTGTTGTATTTGAACATTAATACATCTAAAGCCATTGGATTGGTGGACCATTGATGATGGTACTCTGAATTTATTCTGGGCTTTTCATAAAGTCACATTGGTTCTCTTGCCATACTACAGGAAGTAGGGAATGTGTGGGTAATGTTATTTTGTAAAACCGTACTTCTTTGTGCACTAATTTAAGGAAAAAAAATGAAAGTAATTAAATTATATATCAAAAAAAATTTTGCTATTTGATAGCTTGTTGGGATAAGTTTTGCTATTCGTTTTATTTTTTATTTTATTTTTTTGTTGGGGGGGGCTGGGGGACACAATATTGAACGAAATTAGAGTTTAGGGGATGATTAAAATCTACCAACTCTAGTTCTTTATTTGGACCAGTATGTATACAATTGTACGACTGTGTTTGGCTGCATGCATTTCCATGAAATTACATATTACTCTAGAAAATATAAAATGTTAGGGGTTTGGACTTTTTTTTTCCTAGAATGGACTACTTGTGAGAAGACTACCATGCGACTGACAACGATTGCTGAGCGATACAAACGACGCCGAGTAACGTGTCTCCTCCTTTTTCCACGGCGAGACAAACTGCACAAGCATGCCCCCAAAAATTTTCAACCTGTTACAAAACTAAAAAATAGAGAGAAGGGAGAGAGGTTCTTATTCATGAGATTTCTGTGTACATAATGGGGGGAGGAGGATCTTATTTATAGAATAAGATTGCTTCCTCCCCAAGCAACCTAATAAGGAAAAACCCTAAACCTTAGTAATCCCTTTATCTCATGTGGGTCCCAATGTGGGCATCCACCTATGATAATAACATCTTATAACACTCTCCCTTGGATGACCACCATTCAATGACAGTTGCCTCATTAAAACCTTGCAAAGGAAAAACCCAGTGGGATAAAAACCAAAGCGAAGGAAAAAGAGTACAACGTTCTACAGGATTATTGACTTGGTGTTGAACGTACATAATGCTGCCTCGTTAAAACCTTAACTAGGAAAACCCAGTGGGACAAAACCTAGACAAGGAAAAAGCGCACATATGTCCTGGGTAGCATACTTCAGGATGCCTCCCCCTGATTGACTACTCCCCTTGATGATAACATCTTTGTACATAATTAAGCATGTCAATCTCGTATACAATTTTTAAAATACTGAGTTTTGGCAAAACTTCATAAACTGATCAGCCAGGCTGTTGCTTGAACGAACTTGCTTGACTTCAATCTTGTTATTCTTTTGAAGCTCATGAGTGAAGAGGAACTTTGGTGTAATGTGTTTCGTCTTGTCATCTTTAATGTATCATTCTTGAATCTGTTGAATACATGCCCCATTGTCTTTGCAAATAATGCTCGGAGTACCTGTACTAAGAGGTAATTGACAAGAACTACATCTATGCTGAGTTAAATATTTTTGCCATTACACATTCCCCACTGGCTTAAAAATCTTAGTATGGTTAGAATAAGTAGCTATCAATAGTCAATTTAATAGAATATCAAAAATAATGATATTAACATGAAGAAACATATAACATGTCTATGATTGATCCTTATGAGGATCAGGGATATATCCTGAATCTGTATATCCTATAAAATTTGGTTTCAACCATAAAACAAACATAAATATCATAGCATTTGTTTAATACCAATCCAAAGCCTTGGTGCAAAACTATATATGGGAAGCATATTTATAAAGAATAAAAATCTCATTAGAACTTCTCTCGATCTGCAGGTCGAGATAAAATAGTCAATAGTTTTCTCGAGCTCTTCTGGAGTCTCGATTAGATTTATGTTATTTATGTAAATAACATAAACTTTTACTATTATACATCCATTTAAGGATTGTATAAAGATAAATAGGCAAATGGGATTGTTTTCATACTCTTCCTTACTAAGATGATTGTATCATATTCTTCTGGAATGTTCAGGCTGTACAATAAACGTCTTACTTATATTGAATACGTACTCTCTGACTTTGCTTCAGGCAAAGCAAATCCTTCTGGGATTTTCATATATATAACTGTGTATGTTTTCAATCCCAAGTTTCTACAGGAAACCTTGTATCACAAGTTTGCCTTTCGTTCATTTGCCTTACAAACACCCATTTGTAACCTACAGGGTTAACACTGTTTGGGGTTTGTACTATAGGTTCATATATACCACGTCTATTTAGAGATTGTAATTCCTTAATGGTATCTCTTTATTTTGGCCAATATGTTCTTTGTCGACATTCATTTATAGAACGTGGTTTTGTATCCCAATCATTATTCTCATTTTTCCTTGATATTTGAGTAGCCACCGCATATACAAATGCATCATCGATGATAATTTCATTTCTATTCCATCTCTTTCTTGAATAATTATAAAATATAGAGATCTCTTTATTTATTTGGGTATCCATTGCCTCTTCAGGGGCTTCTAGAGTCTCTTCCGGGACATTAATTTCTTCAGAAAATTTGGAGAGAGTGGATTTTATCATAAACTCTTCGGGAGTATACCTCTTCTGAAGTATGATTGGGATATAATTGTTCATTTCTCCTCTTCTGGGGAGCTGAGTCCTTGAAACCTATAGTTCTACCACGCTTCTGGCATGTATAGATTCATTTGTTGCCATATTTGGACTTTGTTCTTCAGGAACACTAATTCGTACTTGTCCTACAGGGACATTAATTCGTGCTTGTGTGTTCATAACCGATACATGTGACCTAGTCACTTTTGCTGCATCATTAAAAGCATCAGGGAATTCATTTGTAATTAAGTGCACAATTCTCCGTACTTCATTCTCACATTGTGATGTACAAAAATCAAGATGAGATTGAGTGGAAGTATTCCACATTAATTCTCATCGTTCTTCAGGAATGGATTGTTCTTCAGGAACAAGGTGTTCTTCAGGAACTCTCTTATCTCCCCCTAACGGCGAGAAGACTGTCTTATCAAGATGACAATTAGCAAAAACGAACAATGAATATATCTCCTGTCATTGGGTCTAGATATCCATTAATTAGGGTGAAGTATAACCAACATAGAGTCTACGTTCTGAGTTCATGCAGGTCACAAACCTACGCTATCAAGTCTTATAAAATTATAAAAAAATATGCACAAGGAAGTGTGCCCTAAGTGTAATAATTTGTGCTAATAGGCAGGATTTGATGGGTTCACTAATGTCACACTATATCCTTTGCGAAAAAGATGGTCAATAGATGGTACTCTAAGGAGTACGTAACAAAAGTATCAATAATTTACCAGAGCATAGGACCCCTAGAATAACAAGCTTCTGGCTTAACTTTGTCGTTTTGCTCATAATCGAATATGATTCGATTTTTAAATATTGTCTTGTAATATAGCCTTGAAATATAAGGAGAATGCACTTAGCTTTTCTAGTATCAGCTTCTGGCTGTCAATACTAGTAATGATGTACAAATACCATTATGTAGACTCTTCTGGAGCATTCAAGTATTTGTACGGATACAGTTATGATCGATGCCGTGCACGAATGAAACACTAATTCAGAGAAAAACTTCTGGTTTTTTCAATATAGTGTGTTTTGTTGCACTGTCTACCGGACAGATATTATCCTCAGTTTCATGCATTCCATGAGCCATAGAGTAAGTAATAATAAACTCACATAACTAGGTAATTGCATTGCAAAAATAAAAGTAAGAACAACTAAACAATTCAGCATTCAAAGCAAATATAACATAATATACGGGGGATTAAAAATAAGTCCTAGCATTCAACAAAATATCTAAGAATTGAACTCAATGTTCAAACTCATAAAAGTAGTTGTAGGTCTTCCAGACCATGCTTGGTGGTTCGCCCAATTTCCAAACAAAATGCCTTCTCAATCACCTCTCCTGGGGTGGTTTATTTCATCTCTATGGGAGAACATATTATATCAACCTCTTCTAAATGGATTTTAATTGACTAATCGGGCATTTATTTCAAGCATTGGGTGTATGACCATCTGCTGGTGATCATCCCTGTCTAATGGGGATATAATGGCGTGGAGAATAAAAGCGTATGCCATATCCTTCAGGGATATTTTATTTCCGACTTTGATAGTATCACCAAGCCTTTTAGAGTGTGTTAAGATCGATTTACTAATAACAATCAAACAAAAATAGAACTTCGGGTTCTCAATATCCGATGATAAAATATAATGAAGAATTGGCCAATCAAAAAGTTAGAACTTCGGGTTCTTAACTGATAAATCAGAACTTCTAGTTCTGTGAATACTTCAGGCTAGTGATAGAACTTCAGGTTCTTAGAACTACTGGTTCTATCAAAGCTTCAGGTTTGAATCACAACTTCTGGTTCTATCAAAACTTCAGGTTTGATTTCATGGCCGTTGTATCGATCTACACTACTTTGAATCTTTAGAAATCAAAGCTCCAAGTTTGATTATGAATATGAATCTTTAGGTTCATATTCTAAATCTTAGAACTTCTGGTTCCAGATAATGTATGGATCTTCGGGTCCAGATTATTCATTGGATATAGAACTTCAGGTTCTATTATTTGGAACTACTGCTTCTGGCAATAATAAATTCATCAAAACTAAAGTTTCAGATAATCATTAGTAATAATTATACCGAAGGAATTATATCAAGCATGCAGTATAATGTTATAGAATATAAAAATAAATGTATATGAGAAACAGAAAATAAAATGTAGAACTTCAGGTTCTTAACATCCAATCAAAGATAAATAATAAAAATGTAATGAAGAATTTAGAAATTGAAGTTTAGAACATCGAGTTCTCAACTTAAGAATCAGAACTTCTTGTTCTAAATTAGAATAGTTCATGGATCTTTCAGTACGAGTTAGAACTTCAGGTTCTAGATTAGGATAATTCATGAATCTTCAGGTCCGAGTTAGAACTTCTGGTTCTAAATTAGAATAACATACAGAACTGCAGATTCAGGTTATTTATTCGATATAGAATTTCTAGTTCTAAGTATCATATGAAACTTTGAATACGTATTGTAGATCTGAAAACTTCTGGTTTCAGAGTAAAATAACCAACGGATCTTCTGGTCTGAATTTGAAAGAACTTCTAGTTCATAGATTAAAATAATTTACGGAACTTCGAGTCCGAATTATTGATTCCATATAGAACTTCTAGTTTTAAATATCGTATGGAACTTTGGGTTCCAATTTCTTGCATAGAACTTCTGGTTCTATTTATGATCCATGATTTTCAATTTTATCATGATCTCCTTTTAATAAGAAATTACAATTCATCACTCGAATTAAAATGATATATACTTATAGATCTAAAAGGAATAAAGTTAAATGCAGATTATCAAACGAATAAATGGTCATAAAATAAGGAGAAATTACTTAACCTTTAAATTGTCCTCGTTTTGGCGCCAATGTGTAGATTCGCTCACAAGCTTTCCGTAGGTACGAACGGATCTCAAATCGGACTTCGGATCGTCAAGATATTGTAGAAACAATTTTCTACCATCGATCCGGTCAAATCTGCCTTTGACCGTATGATTTGCTGACATCATCAGTGATGTCACACTGATTATGGGCCTCACTCGGGTTGGGCTGACCCGAACGTGGATTGACTTGCCCAAAATCCAAGCCCGAGGGATCACAATTGATTGTGGTGCCTCGGTGCACCATGCCCAAAATGAGGAACACCCCATGTGACACCTGAATCGCATAACATGACACAAAAAAAATTTTTTTTTTATTAACTCACGTGCAGGAGACCATTCTCTGCCAAAGAGATCTTTAGTCAAACAGGCTGAATCCCATATCCTCATCACTTTCTTCCTTTGGCACAACTAACCAGTTTGGGTTTCAACAGAAACCAACACGGAACTAACATGAGTCCCGACCTTTGAGTTGCGGTGCAACAATACGGGACAAGTCCGTTGATTGCTCGGCCAACTCTACCCTACGAAAATCAGTCTCTGATTTCAAAATCTGCTGATAACGTGTTACAAAACTAAAAAATAGAGAGAAGGGAGAGAGGTTCTTATTTATGAGATTTCTGTGTACATAATGGGGGGAGGAGGATCTTATTTATAGAATAAAATTGCTTCCTCCCCAAGCAACATAATAAGGAAAAACTCTAAACCTTAGTAATCCCTTTATCTCATGTGGGTCCCAATGTGGGCATCCACCTATGATAATAACATCTTATAACACAACCATCCTAATTCTCGAGGTTATGTATGTTTAGTGTCCTTTACTACATTCAATTATTCATGAGATATTGGGTACACGGCTCCGTAATGGCATTCATTAGGAAAATGTGGCTTGTATGCCACGGGTTACAAGTGAGATAAGGAGGGTATATGCCAACAAAAAATACAATCCTATTTATAGGAAGATTTGATACGTCCCCACACAAAAGACTTCCAATAATATTAGTGGATGTGAATTTCTTGGTGAAAAAATCTCTAGTACATGTGACTCAGTGAGTCTAATCTACATAAGAAAGCGGAACCCTTGGATACTTTTCATTCCCACGATGAGATTCGCAAATCTTCTAGTTGGAACTCAAATAAATCTTTAGATACGTGTTAAGAGTCTTTACATCCAAATCCATCAATGTAGTGTGGAGAGATTGTTAGCAGTGCATTAGAGATATTTTAAAAGTTGGGAGAGATCAAGTCTATCAAGTCTATCTTACCGTCGAGGATTGTCTTAGCCATTGTTGGCCCATATGTCAACATCTTCCACAAGGCCAAAAAGGGCCGAAACTTGTCATAAACTTTGTGATTATGTTATTACATCTCATTAACAAATGACAATATGGATTGAACACTCCCACTTTTTTCGTGAATTTTTATATTGCTCAGACTATTCTGTCGATTTAACTATTATTAACATGTCATAACAACTACTCTTACTATATGCTGAAATGATCCTTTATTATAACACTTCGCACTTGTATAATTGAGTCTCAAAACTTTCATCACGAGATTTTTTCACGCTTTTCGCTGACATTTTGCTAATGGAAACTTTCATTTTAATCCTTTTATACTAAAAACATTTTGTTCCATCATCATACAATTTATTGCCTTTTGCAGATGTCACGCTTTTTATAGGCAAGAAATTGCATGGTGATAGAACAAAAAGCTAATTTAAATGACTACAATGAAAGTTATCATGGGTGGCATATCCGCAAGAAAATTTAAAAAGTTACATTTTTTTATTAAATAATAAAATACCATCATTTTTTTATTTGATCCCTTATTTTTTTTATATTTTAATTTGATCATTCACTTCACTTTATACTTTATTAGTAAAGTTAACAAACAGCCCGGTAGGGAAAGTAAAACGCACACACAAAAAAAAAATCTAATTCAAAAAGGAAATCAAGATTTAGTAATAAAATACCCCACTATGAAAGATCCTAACCATCCAATTTTTGGCCCCCTCTTAGTAATCAAACCCAATGATTCAATAACGCACTTGGGATTGACCGGGTTGAAAGATCCTTATAATCAGATCTCATGGCAGTTTATTTAATTCATTATCAATCTACGATGTGGCCCACTATAGATCTTGCAATATTCAAAGAGTAACTATGGTGGCTCTTGAACGAGAAAGAGAGTCAAAAGATTCTCTACAATCGTGTTCTCTCATCCAGAGATGGCAATGGATTGGGTTGAATGGGACTTGCCAGACCCACTCCATTCTATTAGGGACATGTTTGGTAGCGTAGGTAGAATTTTGGGTAAGATATGATTTCTCACGCATAACGCGAGTTTGGGTTTTTGGGCACATTAACCCAACCCACAGTATATATCTTTACTTCATATATAATTAGTATATATGTTTTTTTTAATCATACGAGAGCTTATGTTTTTTTTAACCACACGAGAGCTTAGTAATGTAAGTAGCAATAAGGACATATATAATTCTAGAGCTCATTGTGAATCCCCCTTGACACCATGTATTTCTTCATATTCTTTGCAACTATTAAATAAACAACTAACAAACCTGGCCAGACTCGTAGTGGTCATGGGGCTTGTTTGGTAAGACTACCATCAAAATCGTTACGGGTGGAGGCAGCATGATACTATAGGAAGACCAATCAGGCTGGGTTTGAGTCTACCTAAACCCGACCGACCCAATTGACGTCCGTACTCTCATTCAAGAGGCCAAGATCTGAGTTCAGTATATGCAAAATATTACGTGTGTATCTTACAGAGGAAATCTAGAAGGTAATAGGAAACTGTGTACTACATCTGCATAAAGAGAATGTATTTCAAATATTTGGGGTTACTTCTATTATCCACTAGACTTAGCTTGAAGCACTGTCAGCCTATTGTAGAGAAGTTGAGACATAAACTAGATGGATGGAACGCAAAATACCTCCCTCATGCAGGCAGAGTTGGGACTCATCAAAACTACTCTTAAGCACAATGCATGTTTACTGGGCAACTATTTTCTTCTGCCAAAAAGTTGTATTCATCTTCTTGAACAGCATGTTAGAAACCTTTTATGGAACCATTTTGATAAAAGGACTATGCATACAGTAGCCTGGAGCAAAATTTGTCAGCCTATTGATAGGGGAGGGCTGGGAATTAGATCAATCACTAACATAGCTGGTGGTGCTCTTCAAAGACAAGCATGGGTCATAGCTCCAAACAAGAACACCATCTGGGTGGAATGAGCCTACTTTAAAAACATTAAAAATAGCAATCTTTTGGGACTTGAAAATCAGCTCAGATTTGCCATGGGGTTGGAGGGGCATTTTAAAAAGCCGTTGCTCTGTGTTTGCTCATACCCACCATCTGATTGGTAATGGCAAAAACACATGACCCATGGCTTCCCTGCGGGCGTCTAGCAGACTTATATGCGCTTAGAGATATTTATGATCTTGGTCTTGATAGATTCGTTAAAGTTAGATCTTTTATCTCAAATGGTTTTTGGAACTCCGCGCCCCACCCCAACACCCACCCACCCCCCCAACCAAACCACCTTCGAGAAATCTTCGACATGATTTCTAACTTGCCTTAATCAGCTACTGCGTCTAGTGATGAAATCATCAGAAAAAACTCTGAAGAAGGTACCTTCATTCTCAGATCTGCCACAAATAACAGCTATCAAGTTGCTACTACTCCGCCATGGGTTCCACTGATTTGGTTTAAGGGTAGGATCAGTAAACACACTTCTGGGCTTGGTTTGCTCTTCAAAATGGCATCAAAACAAAGTCTCATCTTTTGGAGAGCAATGTTCATGTTGATCCAACATGTGTTTTATGCGACATCAGTACAGAAACGACATGCCATCTGTTCATATACTGTCATTATACAGGTCAGACCTGGAACACCATTCTCTCAAAACTTTATTGTCAATTACATCGTGCAATCGACTTGAATGACTTCTTGTGTAGATTTATTGACATTGTTGACCATAGCAAAGAAGATAACTTGACTTCAGCAAAAATCAGTTT
The DNA here is from genome assembly GCA_037013555.1 of Sextonia rubra. NCBI lineage: Eukaryota > Viridiplantae > Streptophyta > Magnoliopsida > Laurales > Lauraceae > Sextonia > Sextonia rubra. The sequence continues at coordinate 9,274,588 of JASUAD010000010.1, forward strand.
CTCAGCATTCATATGAAGAGTTTGGAAACAGAGGAACCACCTCGTCGTTAGGAACTGCGCTCAGTCATCGAAATCAGTTCTAATGGAGATCCTATGTCAAGTCAGAGCTAGGGCAATTTATCTCAATCTTGATGTTTCTCCCAACATTGCAGCTAAATGGGGTCTTCAACCAAGGCAGTTGTTCAAATGCATATAGTAGCCTTTAAGTTGTACGAGTAATTGGAATATTCTCATCTCCTCTCAGAAAGGCTTTTTAGTTGGGTTTTTATTAGACAAAGAGAAGTTTGAGATGGGCAAAAACTGTTGCAATTGAAGACATTTTCAGTGTAGCTCTTTCCTCTTTACAGAAGCCCTTCAAGACGAGATCCACGTGCAAATCTATGGGCAACAAGAATTTTAGCAATGTGTTCATTGACTCCAGTCTTTCTCCATGGAAGCAGAGATTCCAAGCTAAAACATTGGCCTCTTTAATAGCTAACTTGAAGCTTTCCATTAGTGCGAATTGCTCTTAGGAAATCGACCATTGGATAATTGCTGCTACACTCATGAGAAACTTTAATCCAAGCCGCATGGAATGACCCTGATAATACGATGTAAGTAGTTGTTGAGGTTCTTTTCCCCTTTCCTTTTTAACCCAATAGTGGGTTCTTTTCCTGCTTCACCGAAGATGTAGCCTTTCTCCCGGGCTATGGGATTCTATTGGGTTCATCCCATTCTCTTGTGTTATGACTCTCACTCCTTTTGGAAAGCTGATGGTGAGCGAGATCTTACTCGTCATTCTTTTTTAAAGCTTTTTGGGGACTTATGATGGTAAGTGCATATTGTAAGGATTGTTGTATGTAGCGTAATTCATGGGTTGAATAAAATTCTAAGTCCATTAAATTGTATGTGCTATCTTTTAGGATAGACAGTATTTCATGTCACTAGAAGAGCTGCAGTGAAGATATTGAAGCCAAGACAGAAACTCTACCCGCTCGAGCGAAGGATCATGCGCTTAGCAGAGGCCGTAAATTTTTGCTAGGTAGAAGCTTTGCACACTCAAGTGCCTAACAAACAGAAACCTATCGACTTATTGTGGAATTATTTCCTAATTGTACTAGGATTAGTAAGTCAGGTTCTACAAGGACAATTGTTATGAGGCATGAATTGTGGGTTATTTAAAGGGTTTTTCTCTTGACCCTAAAGCATCCATCACAACCATCTAAGTTGAGATTTTACATTAGAGGTTCCTTTTTCTCTAGGGCTTTCATTGGAGAGACTTAAATGAAATTTTGAGTTTTTGAATTTGCTGCTTTTACTTCCTTGTAGAAGATTGCCCATCTTGTAGAATCAAGGTGATTAGATCAAGCGTGGAGAGTAAGGCTTGCATGGTATAGTTGTGTCATGGGTTCTTGCAAGAAGAACTATATCCAAGGTCAATGGACTGATTGGAAAGGATTGTGAGTATATATTGTAATAGCTTGGAATTAATGCTTGGTTTTGCTAGCCCAGAAAGGCTCATAGTTTTTTTGTTGGGGTTTTCACATTAAAGATCTATGTATCTTCTCCTTGTGTAGTTTATTGCTTTTTTTTCTTGTTTGTTTATTTTTCCATTGCATATCAGTAAATCGAAGTGCAATCTAGAAATCCGGAGCCCCAAAAAACTTTTAATTGGTTTTAGAGAAGGTTACAAAAATTTGTTGTGTTTTGATCCTTTGAGATTTGTATAATGTAATTCCATAGGGAAGGCACATCTACAACCAAGCCTTCTCTTTTGGATGGTTCCAGTAATTATACATACTAGAAGGTCAGAATGATTGATTTTCTAAGACTTATAGATGAAGATGTCTGGCGTGTTGTTATTAAAGGCTACTCTTTACCCACGATTGTTACTGCTGGAATATTTAGTGAAAAATTGATTGACGAGTGGACTAAAGAGGAATAACATGCCTACAATTGCAAGGATAAGGCTATCAATTCAATCTATAATGGAGTATCCCCATTTGATTTTCTTAGGATTTCCACTTGTACTGCTACAAAAGAAGCATGTGACATCTTGTAAAGAGTTCATGAGGAAATTGATTTGATTAAAGAGACTAAGTTGCAAAGTCTCATTACAGCCTTTGAAACCCTTAAAATAACTGATGATGAAAAGCTTGATGACTTTTATGCTAAGCGAAGTGAAATTGTGAATTCATGTTCTAATCTGGGGAAACAATTCCTGAAGATATGATTGTTAGAAAAATTCTCCGATCTCTCCTAAATAGATATCATGCTAAGGTAGTAGAAATTGCCGAAAATAATAGATTGAAGATTTTCAAGGTTAATGATTTGGTAAGAAACTTTCATACTTTTGAGGCAAACTTCATTGTTGATTGGAAAGTAAAGTCAGGAAAATGCCTTAAAAGCTACTAAAGTATTAGTCAAGGCCAAAAGTGATTCAAATTCTAATTTCAAGAAAATTGATCTCCAAGTGGTTGTCCAGTTTTTGACATAATTCATACAATTTATAATGGGAAAGAAAACTGATTTGAAAATGCCAAAACTTGAAATGAAGAATTCTTCCAAATGCATTCAATGTTATGAGTGTCAAGGGTACCGATATATTGCCAATGACTATGGTAATAAGAAAAGAAGATGCACAGAAAGGCTCTCAATATAATTCACATTGTGAATGACAAGTTTATAACTTTTATAGCCATGACTAATTTTATGTCTTTTCTTGTATCATTTAAAGCTGGTTTTAATGATGATACTAGTGAGTTAGAGGATGAACCTGACTGGAAGGTAGACTATCAACTTTTGTTTGGCAAAATTATGAAGATGGCCAAAATGAATAAGAAGGTAGCAATAAATTGGCAAGTTGTTGAGGAACAAATTTCTTCACTAAAGGCTAAATTAGTTGAAGCGCATGATAAGTTAAAAACTCTTTGATAATCATAAGAATAATATGGCTAATAAGTTGACCATTGTAGAACAAAAGTATAAGTAGTTGATTTCTGAACATGAGAACTCTATTCAAGAGATAGAAGAGTTGAAGACAAAGCTGCACACTTGTCAAATTGAGAATGTTGATTTACATGGTAAGTTGAAGATAACAATGTCAGAGCTGACTGCTTCAAAAGAATCGTTTGACCAGATGAATACTAGTTCTATAACACTCAATGACATCATGTGCGTTAAAAAAAGGCCTGATGACAAACGTGATTTCAAATATGATTACAATACATCCACTTCAAAGGCTAAAGGTAAAACAACTTTTGTTAAATGTTTTTTTTTTGTTTTGATTATTCTTTGGTACCAACTTCTCCATATGCTGCAAACACAAATCATATTGTGAGAAGTATAAAGAATAGGAATGTGTTTAGTCCTAAAGTTGCACCCACATGTCATCACTATGGAATTAAAGAACACGATTGACCCTATTGCAATAAACTGAGAGCTTTACCCAAGAATATGCAATAGAGGAATCAAAAGTCTAAGCCAAAGATCAAGACTAAAGCTATGTAGATCAAGAAAGATGATTTGGCCAATGTGTTGATACGGACTATATTGTAGAAATTTGTAAATTCTGAAGTGTGGGTACCAAAATCTAAAAGCCCCTAATTAATTAAAAAGATCCAACCCCCATATCTAGTTGCTTCAAAGATACCATTAAGGAGGAGTCTTAATTGAAGGGGAGTTACTGCTGGATTTTAATTGACAGCATTTATCTTGAATGCTGAAATCATAAATTTGTCAATTATGGACAAAAATGGGGAGATAAGAAGATTCAGAAATTCTAGGCGAGTTAGAATTAAAAAAGAGTCAAGAGTTGAAGATTAATGGATTCAAGTAGCAATTAGTGTGGTGTTGCTGATGGTACTTGATTTTTTTGCAATTCAATGTAATTAATTTAATTTCGGTTTTATTTTTTTGGTAGATTGAATGTTTAGGGAGTTTTGTCTAGGAATTGCCAAAGGGGGGTATTGCAAGGATTTTTGTATGTTGGCTAATTCATAGGTTGGACAAAACTCTGGGTCTATTAAATTTTATTTTTTATCTTTTAGGATGGACTATATTTTGTATCATCGGAAGGGCTATAGTGAAGAAATTTAAGCAGGGACAAAAGCTCTATCCGCTTGAGGGGAGGCTGAAAATTTTTGCCAGATAGAAGCCTTGCCCACTTGAGCGCTTGTAGAACAGAAACCCACCTATCTGTTGCGAAATTATTTCATAATTGTGTCAGAATTAGTAAGTTAGGTTATATAAGGACTATCCTTATGAGGTACAAATTGTAAGTTATGTAAAAGGGTTTTTCTTTCAACCTTAAGGTATTCATCTCCATAACTTGAGTTGAGATTTTACATTAGAGATTCCTTATTTTCTAGAACTTTCATTGGAGAGACTTTGCTGAAGCTTTGAGTTTTAGAATTTGCTGCTTCTACTTTTTTATAGGAGATTGCTCATTTTGTGGATCAAGGTAATTGGATCAAAAGCGAAGAGCAGGGCATGCGAGGTATGGTCGTGTCGTGGATTTTTATAAGAAGAGCTGCATCCTAAGTCGAGGGACAGACTAGAGAGGTTTGCGAATATATCTTGTAATTATTCTAAATTAGTGCTTGGTTTTTCTCATTGGGGTTTTCAATGTTAAAAATTTGTGTCTTTTTATGTGGTTGATTGCTTTTTTTTACTAGTTCGTTTATTTTTTTCATTGGATACATTTAAATTAAACTGACCCCAAAAAACTTTTATTTTTGTACTATGTCTTTTATTTTCTTCCTTGAAAATGAAATTACTTTCTTACCTTAAAAAAATCAAAAAAGTTGAAATTCAAATATAACCGAAACTGTGTGTGATCAAAATTGTAATTGGCACAATTGAAAGCAGTGTCGCTAATATCAAATAATGGTATTTGTGGATCATTTACATCCAGAATTGACATCTTCACTGGTCAACAAATGGCAAAGAAAGTATAAATGAATGAACAGGAACCCATAACAGTATGAGGGTATGTTTGTTAGCCGCTTGATTTCACAATTGCTTAAGTATATATTACGTAGCATTTTGAAAACTGAAATTGGGAAAATTTTATTGGGCAAAAGTGATGTTTTACAGGTCGTGGTTTATGATTTTTCGTTGTCGAAACATTTGAGGAGATAACAATTGTTATTGCCGTCGAGAATTCTCGAGGATTATGAATTTCCTGTATGAGTGGTGTGAACTCATAAAACTAACCCTGTGAATTGTCATTTTGGACCTGTAGAATTTTAAGAATTTTTCTTTCCAATATGCTAAAATAAAATTAAGCATTTGTGAAACTACTGACAGACAATATTTTTGGAATTCATAAAACTCCCCAAAAAAAAAAGTAGATAACATGGGAATCCCAAATTCTCTCTTCCATTTAAGGCACATTTGATTAGAGTCCATGGAAATGAAGAAGCCCAAAGACTTCTACTTTATCACCGAAGAAGTCTTCTTTCCTACCCCGCCACTAAATAAACACTTTCCACATATTCATGAAAATTTGAACCGATTGTGATGGACTTTCTTGAGGAAAGTCTTCTAACCCTAATATCAAAATATGGATAATTTCTCCATTTGCATCTGCAGAAAACATGTTATATGTAAATGTGCTCCTAATGATCTCATGAACATGTGAAGGTTGATCAATGCTGATAAAATTATTTCATCACTTAGGGCATGTTTGTTAGCATAGCGGACATATAACTTCAATACAAAGAAATTTATGGTCAAATGAAATCCACTGCAGGATTGTAAAAGAGCTAAGGGGCATGGTGTGCTATGAAAAGCCAACGAAAGTTGAGGAAGAAACCTTTTGATTATATTCATATTCACTAAAACATATTTGGTTACAAAGGGAAGCCTTCTTTTTGTGACACAGACCAAGGATAGGATAAACTAAAATTCAAACTAAAAACTAATCAAATATAAAATTCTAATGGAGATAAGGACTATCATGACAAACCTATCCTACTTGGATAAATCTCCTAAGACACTAAGGGTGATTGTCACCAGCCCAACACCTCCCTTAACACTTAACTCAATTATGTTGAGTTTCCATAGGAACCTTGAGAACATTTTCCACCCTCGTTATGCTAGCATTTTGCTGGTCCTCAAAGGAACGTAGATGCTCCATATAGATCTTATTAATTTGCCTGTAGCTACTTATGTTTTTACATCAGTCTGCCCAAGCTTCCACTTTCTTCCTGTTGTGACATCAATTAGCACTCGCACTGTATTAAATTTGGCCACTGGACTAAAAGTTGCGTCAAAATCAATCCCAACTGCTGGCTAAACCCCTGTGCAATATATCAACTACACATAATGGCTCCTTATGGCAGTTCTCACTTAGCTATTGAGGGTTTGAACTTTGGGTATGTATCATTTTTGTATGTGTGTAGGCTTTCTTCTCACATCTGTAAGATTTCTTCCTGTATGTGAGGTGCGGGCTATTTTCCCACCTGATTGGGCTCTCTCCTCGCATGTGCGGGTTTCTTTTGGGTGTCAATCCTCTTGGCTGGAGTTAACAAAAAAAATGCTATGCTTTGGGCTAAAGATGTCCTATGAGGGGGGTTTATTTTTTCAGACTGGAAGACAACGGTATTTGAATTTTGGTTAGGGACTAACAGTCCCCTTTTCTTATGGTTACGCATTTGCACTTAGATACATTTGGAGCCGTAGAGTGGTTGGCCATTGATGATGCTACTTTGAATCTATTCTGGGCCATTTATAAAGTCGCATTGGTTCTCTTCCCACACTGATAATATATTTTTCCATGGAACCATAGGCCGCCAAAACATAACAGTATTAACAATGTCAGTTCTGCTGCAGATCAATATATAGAGAGTCTGTAAATTTCCGTCTTTCCTTTGTCTCTATTTTGCTACAATTTAAGAAATTATATCCTCTCCAATTCAACTGAGGATCAGCATCATATGGAAGTTCCAACTTGAAAAATGAGGATTTTCGGATAGCCTATATCCTTAGAGATTTATATTGCCAAATATAAGTTTTCATGACTGTGAGACGTGAAATTTTTTGTATCTGATCATTTGATTCCCAAACATGAACTGATACAGAGGAAATTTTATTTTGAGAGCATGGTTTTTCAGTAATGGACCCACCGAGGAGCCTCATGTACTACTTGTGAGTGCTAGGATTAGGAAAACTTTTGACTCCGGATGGCAATGGGATGGATCTAAATGGGGACCCACCTTGACTTGGTCCTATTAGGGATGGGTTTGATATTGTGTTGGTAGGATTTGGTGCAGATTTGAGTTTTTGGGTGCATCAACCTAACTCACCCCTTATATATTTATTTAATATATTACTGAGTGCATTTCTTAACATACAAGAGCTTAGAAGTGCAAGTAGTAAAAAGAATAGATATTTTTCATCATGCAGGTTTGGTATTACAACCATCAAACCAGTCACCTAGTCCGGGATGGTATGGTACTGAACACGGACTTTAGCTGGGCTTTCTAATTGGAGCTGGGTTTTGTAATTTCTAAGTTGTGATTAACGCTTAGTTCTAAATCAATGACCGATTTATCCATATTGTGAGTACCATGGGCACGGTCATCTGATGCCCCATGCTTAAGCTAGGCCAGCGAAGGTCACGTGGGCCGACATAAATTTATTCCCTGATACCGAAACAGAGCTTGGCCTTAGGATTTGGTGTAAACATAGTGCAGAATCTCATTTTAGCCACGTAGCCAACTTTATTATGAATCAGATGTGCTAACAGGTCTGATAAGTACTCGGTGGTGATAAAAGTGCAAAAAACTGTTTTGCAGCGATGGATGACCTAGCTTTAAAATGAACTGCCACTTCATCAAAGAAGCATTGGCTTTATAGCGTCACATAGGATGGCTGACATTATTTGGGGAAGCTGATTTTTGGTACATGCCCATTGCCCAGTAATTACATTCCAATGTAACATTAGCAAATGGAAAGATGCAGTTGATTTGCAAACGGAAAAGCATAGCTCTTGCACGAAGCAAAAACACTACCAACATAATACCATAAAAAATTAGTACTTCAATTCTAGTTTTTATACCTTCTGAAAGCTTAAGCCAGAACCCTCTAATTTCATGCGAGTGATTTCATCAAGCCTCGCCGCCATCTCCATTGTTAAGTGCGTCTTCCAATCACCCACAGTCCCACGCCTAAAATAAGCGCTGTGGGCTATTCCGTCCCAAAGGTCCACTCCCTCTCTGTTCACATCCAAGCTCTTAAGCCTCTCCAAGCTACACCTCCACACCACCTTATCAACCTCTTCCTCTTTGTCGAATGGTCTCCCAAGAAACTCCGCCAGCCTCTTTACTTGCCCCTTTGGATCATGTTTCATTTCCTCATAATTAAGGAAAAGTATCTTGTCAGGCTTCTCCAAACTCGCCTTCCAAAACTCCAACACATGATCAAAGAAGGGTCCAAATGCATGCACACCATCACAAAAGCTCTCAAACGCTTCCTCTATAGGAAATGGCCCTTCCTCATCACTTCTATTTGTGGTCAAGTTCAAGAAGTGCCACATTGACACAAATGTGTCCTTTGGGTTCCTACTCATGTATACGATGCGGCATTTGGAGTTCTTGATGGACTCCGGCAGCACCCTGTAAGGCACATGGGTGCGAAAGAGCCGAGGGGACGGCATTTCTGAGAGATTGGGCGTTGGGTTTTCCCTATAGATTTTGTATTCCAAGGATGGGATAAGTGAGTTTGGATGGTTTGTGAGTAATGGGTCCTGGTCGTTGGTCAGAGCTCGATTAGCCATGATGGATGGAATGAGAGCCTTGACCCATGTGGTGCCTGTTTTGATTGAAGAAGCTAAAATAACATCATCATCAAGGGCTTTGAAGTGGTTTTGCATGGCTATTGTTGCTTGCAAACGAGGGAGGGAGTACCAGAAGCCCTCCCACTGGTAGAGATCAATGGCACCCCACCATTTTTTTATTGGAAGATGAGCAAAAGGAGCATTTTCTGATAAGGTGGTGGTTTGAAAAGTTGAAGACAATGGCACAGTACTCATTGTGAGATTGGTTTGCAGAGTTGGAGCTTCTTCACAATGTCATGATGTCTCGCGTTGCACGTTGGTTTATAGAGGCCGAAAGCTGGTCGGGTTGTAGTACCGTTTGAGGAGTTCGGATCCGCAATAGGAAAATTAGAAAACCCTTGAAACATAATCAATGTTTGACCCCACCCTATATATCATTCTTTTCTGACAATATGCAAAGTTGGCAACGGGAAAATTAGAAAAACGCTGGAACATGAACACGGTATTATCCAACCCTTTGTACCATTCTTTTGTTTTGCAATTATTGTTGGATTAAAGGATGTATCTTTCAATAAAACCATCACAATCCAACAAAAAAAAAATCATCCAAAGAAATTTCCACGAAAAAGAAATATCATCTGCTATATTTATTTTGTGAGAGACATCTGCAATAGTTGTTATTAAATAGTTACTCAGGGGATTCCTTAGAGGTGGAGATGGTTCTAGAAATCTTAATTGCAAAATCATCACAATATGGGCAATTTTTCCAACGATAACATCAAAATCGAAAAAAAAAAGCAACAATAATTGAAGGCTGTAGAAGACTACAAAGGGCACATTTATGTTTGGCCTGCAAAAAATAGAAGAGACAACAATTATAGACAACATGAGCGTTGGTGTTGTTGGATCTTGATTTGCGAAAAGAGAAACATAAATGATTCAAGGTGCATGATCGCTATTTTTAAGATGTTTTCTGCCACCCCCTTGGTGGGACCATGTCATCAATGGATTAACAGGTGAGCCGCCTCCAAGATACAATGAAGGCTAGTTAAAGCTATTTTTCTTTTATGTTTGTTGGCTTGAAGATCAATCTTGAACTCATCAGCCCTAAACTCATTAGCCCTTTAAGGACCCATTAGTAGAACCATACGACTTAAAGAATGTATGGTGATGATTTTCAAACAATCTACATAATAAATGAGGAAATCACAATGCATGGATTATTTTTTATGAATGTTCTATTGGGGATTTGAAAAAATATTTTGGAAAGCTACCATTGGTAGTTAAAATAGCCATAACTACTAATCTGGCTCATCACACCAGGTCTAACCTAACCCATAAGCAAACTAGCTCAATTCATCAAAAACAAAGGAGTCCACCTGACTAGTACTAATCAAACTTACTCAAATAAAGGAATAAGCCTCCTCATTCTTACTAAAATCTCTCAGCCCATGTCCACCACTTAGGTGCCAAATCTATAACAGACTAACATGGTTAATTGAGGAAATCTCTTATAAATGCATATTTTCTCCACAACAGATCTAATGTGGGATGTGTGGTATGTGGGCTACATATAAAAATGCAAGTTTCCAAATAAAAAAGGATTTTCAACAGCTTTTTTAAATTAAAAAGCATGAATATGAAAAGTTTTTTTTTCAAGAAATCAAAATCCTAACTTTAGATGTCTTTTTTTTTTAAATTCTCCTATAATGGGACCCTATGCTCGAATTGAGATTTAGTGTGAAAAAATTTTAAGAGCAAGCATGACAGCCTGTCCACAATAATGCCGCAGGACCAATCACCAGTAGGGTATTTTGACAGATGATCCGAACTCTTCGAGTCAGATGAATCCTTCATCCGGATCCTCACCGGGTTTAACCTGTATAAAAATCCTCCTTTTCTCTCCAAGGTAAAGGAGTGAAACTTTGCAGTGGGTCCTGCAATTAAATTTTCCATCAACCTGAGTTTTTTTATGGTTGGATTGACTTTCCCAAAAAAGAAACCTCTTCAATACAAGAAGGCTATGCAAAACTCGAAGGAAACGACTGATAGACGGCGGGGATCCACACTGGCCATCCCATCAATGCTTGTACGGAGGTTTAGTGTTAGGTGGGTCTCTGCTGCTCTAGTAGTGTCCTTGTTAACTTAATATGGGTCTGACTCACTTGGTCTACCCGAAAATGAAATATCAGACCGAGCATGTCTAATGTGAACATTGAACACTGCTAGTGGTCCGGGGCGGTAGAAGAGTTTGATGTTTTCAAACAACCATGTGGCTGACGTGAATATTCACAAATAGTACTCGGCTACAGCACAGTTTTTGTCTTTATGTTTCCAAACAGACTGACCTCAGCAAAGGTGGGTTTTTATTTTTAATAAGAAAGGAAATTTCATTAAAAATACAAATCAGCAACAACAGCCAAAAGAAAAAAGAGGCAAAATACAATCCTACCAAGGATGAAAGGTTTAGTCAGGACCATCTTAATTACAACATAGGACAACAAAGGTGGCTAGGATGTTTTTGGAAGCCAGATAAATATTTGGTTCGATTGGATAGTTAATACGTTCAAAGTCTATTCAAAGGTATTATTGCATGGGATGAAACTCCATTTATCTCAGAAATAAATCATATTAGGATTTTTGTAGATTAGCTAATTCATGGATTGGATAAAACTCTGAGCCGATTGAGTTGTAATTTTTTATTTCTTTTATAATGGACAATAGTATCAATCATCGGATGTTCTAAAGTGAAAAAATTGAATAAAGAACGCAAATTGAAGTATTTTAAAGTGATTTTTTTAGAACAATATGGATTAAGAATATTATATCTTACAAATTGAGCGTTGGATCGGGGCAAGTTGCCTACCATTGGAAAGTTCTTTTCAAGTATATATTTGCCAGTTTCAAGTTTCTTATATTCGTGGCAAGATCTTCACATGGCACATCTGACAATTTTTTTGATGATAAAGTGTTAGATGATGAATTTGATTTAGAAGCAGAATACAAGATATTGTTGAAGAAATGCAAGCGGATGTCAAGCATTAATGAGAAGTTAACACTTAAGCTGAAAGCCACGGAATTACAAAATTCTACACTAACATCTAAACTGGAAGATGCACGAGCAAAAATAAACCAATTGGAAACTCAGCGTGCTACATTGTCTGACAAATTAGTCTATGTAGATATCAAAAAGAATTTGCTTTCAAAGCATGCTAAAAAGGCTAAAAAAGAATTACAAATGGTCAATAGTGAAGTATTAGTTCTCAAAGCTGAAAAAAATGATTCAAATGGCAAATTGAAGATGGTTTACAGGAAGAAGAATCTACCAAAGACAAGGTAAAGCGCATGAACACTGGATTTATGACGCTAAATAAAATTTGATGTAGCAAAAAAAAAAAAGATTCTTCAAAAGTTGGCATTGACTATGAACGCAGAGCTTTAATGTCCAAAAATAAAGGTAAATCTATTTTGTTAAAAGCATCACCGTGTTTCTATTGCATCCACGGTTCCACATGTTGCATGAGTAAATCATTTTGAGAGTATATCTAAGAAGAATGTGTCATATCCTAAATCTAGATCCACATTTTATCATTGTGGAATCAATGCACATATTTGACCATATTGCAATAAGTTGAGAAATCTATCGAAAAACAAGCAATGGAAGAAGCAATTCTCTCCACTGAAGATCAAGACAAGAGCCATATAAGTTAGAAAATCTAACTTACCTGTTAATTTGGTACATAATGCGTTGAAAGCTTCAACTTCGCAAGTGTTGGTCCCAAAATCCAAAAGCCCATGATCAAGATGATCAAGCTCTCCCAGCACTGAAAAGGTGATGACATTATAGGGGAATCAAAATTAAGGGGGAGCTACTGGATCATGATTGACAAATTATTGCACGCTAATCATTCTTTGTCAATTATGGAAAAAAATAGAGAGATATATAGGGGGAGATAGAGCAGAGACATATTATATGCTAAAGGTACAATTCTTTTATGCAAATATTTCAAGTATTTTTGTTTTACTTTTTGATAGAGTATTTGTAAATTTTTAGGGTGTTTTGTCCATAAATTGCGAAAAGGGGAGATTGTTAGGATTTTTGTATGTTGGCTAATTCATGGGTTGAACAAAACTCTGATTCTATTACATTGTAATTTTTTATTTCTTTTCAAATGAACCGTGGTATGAGTCATCGGATGCACTAAAGTGAAGAAATCGAGAAAAGAACGCAAATTGAAGTATTTTGAAGTGATTTTCTTAGAATAATATGAATTAAAAAGGTCATATCTCACAAACTATGCATCGGATCGTGGATAACTACCTACTGTTGAAAATTCTTTCTAAGTAAATATCCTTAGGTTCCAAAATTGCATCAGTCGGAGCTAAAACAACAAAGTTATAGCCTCAAAAAATTTACAAAAAAGTGCATAATTTACACGCGCCCTCGAGCGTCCATATACCAGCGCTCCAGTGACCAAGGTAAAGTTTCTAACCAGAAACTAGTACGCTCAAGCTCGTGTCGCACAGAAACTTACTTTCCTATATGGAATTGTTTCATGTTTGTGCTGGAACTATCAGTTTCTCTTTTACAAGAACTCTAACCCTAAGGCATGAATTATGAATTATAAAAAAGGGTTTTCTCTTAACCCTAATGCAAGGATCTTATTGTTTTGAATTGAGAATTTACTTTGGAGATCAACTTACTTCTGTAGAGCTTCCATCGGAGAGATTGTACTAAAGTTTTGTGTAGAACATTGTCTTCTCTCTTGTAAAAGATTTGTTCGTTTTGAGTGACTTCAAGGTGTGTTGGATCAACCACGGAGAGCAATGAACAACAAGAAGTCATGACAATGGGGATTATGCAGGAAGAACTACAGTCCTTAACTTGAGTTAAAACTCGAAAAGGGCCTGTAAGTATATCTTGTAATTTTGTAAGTATATGTTGTAATTGCTCGCTATTAGTGCTTAGTTTTTGTTGGTTCGAGAAGGAATTGTGGTTTTTCCCAAATAGCGTTTTGCTCGTAAAAATCTGCGTGTCTTCTTCTTGTGGTGTATGATTGATTTATTTGCTCGTTTTTTTATTCTTCTGCTGCATATATTTTGAATAGCAATCTAGAAAACCAGATCTGGGACATTCTTTCAAATCCAATCCAATGTTTGGTTTGCATCCAAATAAATGGAGTACAAGGGAAAACATGACCTAAAAAATATATTTCCAAACACACTCAAATGCTCACACACAACACCCCCCCCCCCCCCCCCCCCCCCCCCCCCCCACACAAAACACCCAACTTATCCTACTTCCCAGATGGGATTATTTAAGCCGGAATACTAAGTGTTAAGTTATTGTAGCTTCAGGACTTGGATAGTATACTACTGGGCACTGAAAATGCAAACAAACAAGGGACAAGTAGGATCATGATTTAAAAGCTGCTTATCCCCCCCCCTATTTATCCCCCCTTATCTGGCTTCCAAACACATCGCCCCTTAAGGTATTAAGAGTAGAAGGGAATGTATGGTCAAGGATATAATTTTTTAAAGGCTTTTGTTTTTTCAATACAGTCACCATTAGTCATTTTGTTGATACAGTTTTTATCTTTATGTTTTCAAACAGCAAACAGCAAAGGTGGGGTATTTTGTATAGAGGATTTTACCGGAAAAAACATGATTGGTGACCGCTAAACAAAAATAATAATATTAGCAGTGGGTGCACCGGAGTGGTCATATTTGATCGCTTCGGTTTATTTTTTTAAAGGTTTGCAGAGCATCAAATCCGATGCTCCCCTAAAGCCTTAAAAATAGAAATCGGAGTGGTTAAATATGACCACTCCTGTGCACCCTTTGCTAATATTATTATTTTTGTTTAGGAGTCACTTATCATGATTTTTTAAGGTAAAATCCTCTTTTCTTCTTATTAAAAAGGAAATTTCATTAAAAATACAATTCAGCAACAACAACTAAAAGAAAGAAGAGACAAAATACAATCCTACCCAAGATGAAAGGTCAATTCAGGACACATCTTACAACATCAGGTGGTTGAAGGTATTAATAGCAGCAGGGATTGTATGGTCAAGGACATCATTTTTCAAGGGGTGTTTTTTTTTCCCAATATGGTCACTGTTAATTATGGATAATTCCGCCTTGTGACCAAATGTTTAATGGGCAAAAAATCAAGGCTTTTTTTTTTAAATCAACCACATTTCATGGTTTCCAAGAGCATGATTAATTCAAAATTTTAACCATAATCATGTGTCCTCAAGTAAATATGCTAAAAAAACGCAATTTACAATTCTTCCTGTGACTTTTAGACTCATTATTGAACGTTAAAGCTTTTTCAGATAAAGTGGACTTCGGTAGACAGTGAGAAATTTATAGTTGTTTTGGATTAAAAACTATATAAATTTTCAAACTGAAGTAAATGGCGGGTTTGACAATACAATTTTTAAAAGGCTAGTCCAAATTACCACAATCCCAAAAGGTCGGCCCCAATTAATTCATGACAGAAAATAAATAATTTTTTCAATGATTTCACCAAACATACTGATTATAAATTAATAGAACTTAGAAGTTAAATCTTTTATTTGGACCTTAACGTAATTAGCTATTATTAAATTGACTAGAGTTTCCAAATAGACCCTAAATATTAAACAGAATCTAACAAAAAAGATGAGAATCAGAGTAATTGGAGTAAAGGACTACAACTTGCATTGCGCATAGCTGTTCTCAAAAGCATTGACTCTATTAATTCTTTAAAAAGAACTTACAAAAAGAAAATAAAAAAGGAGAAAATTTCAAAATAGTATAAAACTTTTTACTCATTTAAAAAAAATACATGAATATTTAAATATTTCGCAGGGATATAAAAGTTTTCCATATTTCTTTCAGCTAAGTTCTTGCCATATAAAAGTAAAAATATCAAAAATACCCTTAGGCTTTTTTTTGAATTTTTCCTTTATTAAATCATAAAGAGAAATGATCAAGTCCAACCCAAATGACCTAGTGGGGTCCGTTTAAGCTACCTCTATGCATGAATGGTAAAAACTAAAGATTTATATGGATTTCAACTGAAAAATAGCTTCATTAAATGGTTATTATCATCAAGTTGAAACTTAGGCCATAGGAGAATTTACAAAAAAATGGACAATTTTTGGCATTCTTTGAAGTGACTGAGCCATCAAAATAAGGTACCCATCATCAACATTTGATTAGTGAGGCTTATAAAATGAATTTTAGGGGCTTTTGGGATGAAAGGAGAGTAAGAAAAGACAAAAAAACATGTAATAAGGCTATTTTTTGTCATTTTTCTTTTATTTTTTATGGAGAGGACTTATTGAAAGATGGTGGCCCACTTGGTTTTGACCAGGTTGAAAGATCCTTATTATCTAATCTCATAACATGATTTTATTCAAGCCGTGATCAATCCACATTATACACCATAGATCTTACCACCAATGAGTAACAATGTTGACTCTTGAACGGATACGAGAAAATATGATGGGCTTTTCTTTTCCACCAAAGAAGTCACCTTTTCCTACCCCCACACCTATTGAAACACTTCCCACAAACTCATGAAAAATTAAGGGGCATTTGGCGACATAGCTCCCTAAAATATTTTACTTTATGATGAGAGGGCCACGATCTTTTGTCATAGAAGCAGAGGTTCTTTTTCAAATTTAAGCACTTTAAAAGTCCAAACACCTTCCTTGTATGAATTTATTTGAGTTTGATCGAATTTATCCAAGTTTGACTAAATTCATATAAGTTTGATCAAAATTTAGCTGAGTTTGAATATAATTTATAATATGAATTTGAATATAATTTATATGAGTTTCTGTGCAGAATTTTTTAGCACAGTTTGGCTGACAACCCATGTTTAAGCCTCTACTCACTCACTTTATGAAATTGTTTAAACCTAAAACTTTAGGATATGAAAGATTACATGCTCAACTTTAAATTTTCCAAATTTCACTAAAAAAATAAAATGATTAGACTGGGCTACCCATTTTAAACGTTTTACCAAAAACTATTTAGTTTTGCTTTAAGATAGAATCCATATTAATTTTGACAATTTTTTTGTTTTTAGAATTTTATATGAAACATGGGTGTTGTTTGAAAGGTCGCAATGAGTAGGTTCCAAATATATCATTTTTAAAAAAAAACTAATATCGTGAACAAAAGTTATGAAATTTCAAAGTTTTGAAATTCAAAACACAAAAGTAGTTGCTGCAGGGACAATCAGTCATGAAAAAAGATGAGTTGGCCAATTACGGACCTCTGCTTGCAAAAAGTCTAGGCGGCAAGACTACAGGACTCAGAGGGAAAATCTGTGGAGTGTGCCTTTTATTTATGTCAGGAGAGGGACTTTGGGCTAGTTTTCTCAAAAAAGTGATTATGATGAGCTTTCTAAAGAAAAGTCATCTGACCCAAATATCCAAAAACAATATCCACAAAATGTACAGAAATGTGCAGAAAACACTACATAAATGTGCTCTTAATGATTTAATTATGAACATGTGAAGGGTGGTCAATGCTAATGAAATCATTTCATCACGTAGGCACGTTTGTTCACATAATTTTTCTCAGTTCCATCACTTAGGGCCTGTTTGTTAACATTGAGGACATATAATTTGAATACAAAAGAATTCACGGTTAAATGAGATCCACAAAAAGATTGAAAAAGAGGTGAGGTGCAAGGTGTGTTATGAAAAGACGGAGAAGACAAGGAATAAACCTTTTGGTTCTATTGATATTCATTAAATGTATTTGGTTACAAAGGGAAGCCTCCTTTTTGTTGACACAAACCAAGAAAGATAGGATAAACTAAAACTAAAACTATTGAAATGTAAAATTCAAATGAAGATAAAGACTATCTTGACAAACCCAACCCTAATTGGATAAATCTCCTAAGATACTTGGGTAATTGTCACTGGTCCAACTCCTATAGTGCATCGTGCTCAAACATGTGTATAAAACACCCCTCAACACTAACTTTTTGTTGGTTCTAATTTAGGGTTGCTTGTACACTCTATTTCATCAGATGAGGTCTTGAACTAGTGGAAAACATTTTTTGGGGCTTGTAACTCGTTTCTTTCTTCTTACAATCGCCATATGGCTGCCTATATTTTGGCCCTTTGGTGGGCAATATGGAAAGCTAGAATGAGTTTATGTTTAAAGGTATTGGTTGCCATCTCTTTTCTATTCTAAAGCAAGCTATCTCCGTTATAGATGGTATAAATCGTCCATCTATAAAACACTCTAGGTGCATCCTAAGTCCATCTTGAGGTTTGCTTGTAGCTACTATGGCTTTTCTACATTGTGATGCCACATTCAAAAAAGTGGATGGCAAAACTGGGTATGGTTTTTCTCTTTGAAATGATAATGGCTTGGTGCTTGCAGAATTTGTTGGTGGATCATTTCTCCCTATTATTAAAGAAGCAGAAGCGAGAGCTATTCTCTCAGCCCTAATTAATGGTTATTCGGAGTTGTGGCTTAACTAAAGTCTAAGTTTTGTGTGATTGCCTATAAGTGGTGTTGGCTTTGAAGGGGGAGCATGCTGGGCTATAAACTCCACAGTATTAGATATTTAGGTATGTAGTGATTCTTTTGAATTTGTAGGCTTTTCTTATATTTCTAGGAACTATAATATGGTTGCCCACAACTTTACTATAGTTTGAGTGCGGCGACTGCCGAATTGAGACACTCTATTTCTATCCTCGTTTAGGGTTTTGTCTTTGTCGCTTTGTTTAGTTCTTTATATGCTTAATAAAATCTCCTTTTTAAAAAAAATATAAAATATAAAATATAAAAAACACTAACTTTTTGCTTTGTACATTGAGTATCCATAGGAAGCTGGAGAATGTCTTCCACCCTTGTGATGTCAGGGGTCGTTTGTTTCACCCTATTACATATGTAAGCATCCCACATGTGTAATGATATCATACCATTTATGTTTGTTTGCAACTTTTATACTTGTGGTATGCAAATTTGATGTGTAAAACATATGCAAAAAGTCCCTTTCAGTTTCACACTTCAAAAGGTGTGAAACGAATTCACACCCTCTTTGCTTTGGTGATGCTACAATGTTCTTATGCCCATCACGCCTTTTTTTTGTGGACCCTCCATCGTGATCCGAACCAACCAACATGTTAGTAATGGTAAAAACGGCTATGAAAAAAATTCAGCAGTTGGATCATCATAAATCAAGAGATATTAATGAAACACTACTGGCCGTTAATCTCCATTTTTGGAATTTTGTGGGCCACCTTTCCATGATCCAGACCATTCATCTGTTGCAAAAGGCCATTTCTGCTTGTAGGTCAAATTTCACATATTGATTCAACATAGATCTTGAGAATTGTTCAAAAGACATATGACTGTTGAATGCATGCACATTTCATGAGTTGAAAATATAGTCTGTTTTTTTCAATTTTTTGGATTGTCTGAGTCTCTAATGAAAGATCTAAACCGTAGAAGCTCCTCAAAATGCCTTCAACAATTAGTAGCTCAGATTTCAACCGTCGATGATTCATTGATTGTGAGTATTTACAAAAAAGCTTAGACTATTTGATCTTCAATTTTAATTTTTGTGGACCTTTTTTTTTCTAATCCGAACCGTTGATCGTCTTTAAAAATACCAAAAATGGTTACTAAAAAAAATCTCATCACTTGATTCAACAAAGATTTTTCAAAATTGGTGAAAAACTTCGAGAAACATGTCAAGTGTAACTAGATTCACATTAAAGAGATATAAAAATAACAAACAAAGAATTATGTTTCACAAGTAAGTCGTTTGCATGTGCATGTGAGTCATTTACATATGTAAATCATTTTCATGTCACATGTGAAATTAACAAACGACCCCTTAGCATTTTGGCTGTCTTCAAACCAATGTAGATGCTCCATATAGATTGTCTTATCAATTTACCTATATCGAATGGTGTTTTTGACAGCAATTTGCCTATGCCACTGATCAGTCGCTTGAAGATAAATCCCATATTGCTGGTAAATCCTTGTTCAATCAACAACGCATTGTGCTAATGATGTCCCATATAAGGGTTTTTTTTTTTTTTCCAAATACGGAAGATCATAGTCATTGAATTTTAGTTAGGGACCAACCCTTAAATAGAAGTATTTTACAAGTTAATATAACCTTAATATAACCTTATAAAATTAATATATTAGTATTTTACAAGTTAATATAACCTTAATAAAACCTTAAATAGAAGTATTTTACAAGGAAAGGAAGCCCATTATTCAACTTAATATAACCTTCATAAAATTAATCAAATACTTTTGGAATGGGGCCAAAAGTCGATATTTCTGGAAGATACTTTTGGCCCCCTTCCAGAAATATCGAAACCCTTTCCTTTTTGTTTTCGTATTGGCTGATATATCGGTTTTGACCAATATTTTCAATATATAGATCGATATTATGGCAATATTTCACAGAGACAAGACCATCACCAATACACATCAATATATCGGTGGTACAAATCAGCCAATACGAACCTGTATCGGCTGATATTTTAAACCATGCTCAGGGCTGACTTTACCATAAAGCCATAAAAGCTCTTGCTTCGGCCCCCCCAAAAATAACACCTAATTAAGGTAATTACATCTTTTCAAAGTCCAAAAATTATAGCCCCAAAAGTTTTATCAGTGAAATAATAGGGACGTGTAACTCATTGAATGAGTTGTCAAATGAAAACAAATATTTAAATGGCTACTATTTTCTCTTTCTCTCTTTAAAATTTTGAGCACACAACTCCTATTTTTTCTCCTAATGACTATTTTTTTTTTCAAAAGGACTTCAATTGTAACGCTCTACCCTATATGCATGCATGATATTATCTGCTTTGGCTACTGGGCTTCACAATTTTACTTCTAGCGGACCTTAATCCACCAAAGGCCTCATGCAAAATAAAGGTTATCACTTTATGCCTCAAATTGTCTCTAACAGCCCTGTCTTGTCTCTGTGAGTTACTCCAGTAGGTGGTCTTCTGATGCTACCTGCGCTTTCGGATTTTTAAATTGTGATGGCGGCCAGTTTTTAATCAATGACTAATTTGTAAGTACTGTTACGCAAGGGCACAGTCATAGACTCATATGACTAATATATAGCAGTTTTTAATCAATGACTAATTTATAGCAGTTTAGACTTGGGCTGGGTCCTGACTTAAAGCTTTCCACTGTAGCAAAACGGGCCTGGGCCTTAACATTCGGTCTCGTCTAGTGCGAAAATTCATTTCATCTACTCAGCCTTTTGGATGAGTTAACAAGTCAGATCATTGTCTCCGTAGTAATCATGCTGCAAAAACCTATTTTGCTGCATTGGCCATATGATCTAAGCTATTTAATGACAGCCTCTTCATCCATGCAACATTCACTAATAGTGGGACTCTCATAAGCTGATTTTCAGAAGATGACCAGCAACCACATTCCAAACTAGCTAATAATCGCAAATGAAAAGCTGCAGTTGTCATATAACATTACGAACACACCACATTCTAATCCAATAATCGCAAACGACAATGCGCAGTTCTTACAGAATTACAAAGCATAAAACATTGCCAACATAAACACCATAAAAATTTCTAGTTTCTTACCTTCTGAAAGCTTAGGCCAGAACCCTCCAGTTTTATGCAAGTGATTTCATCAAGCCGTGCCGCCATCTCGACGGTCAGGTGGTTCTGCCAATCACCTACGGTCCCGCGCCTAAAATAAGCGCTGTGGGCCATTCCAGCCCAAGGGTCCACGCCCTCTTTGTTCACATCCAAGCTTTTAAGCCTTTCCAGGCTACATCTCCACAACACCTTATCAACCTCTTCCTCTTTGTCAAATGGCCTCCCAAGAAACTCAGCCAGCCTCTTTACCTGCCCCTTGGGATCATGTTTCATTTCCTCATAATTGAGGAAAAGTATCTTGTCAGGCTTCTCCAAACTCACGTTCCAGTACTCCAGCACATGATCAAAGAAGGGACCAAATGCATGCACACCATCACAAAAGCTCTCAAATGCTTCCTTTATAGGAAACGGCCCTGCATCATCACTTCTTTTTGTGTTCAAGAAGTGCCACATTGACACAAATGTGTCCTTTGGGTTTCTGCTCATGTATACGATTTTGCAATCGGACTGCTTGACTGACTCCGGCAGTGCCTGGTAAGGCACATAGGTGCGAAATAGCCGAGGGGACGGTATCTCCGAGAGATCGGGTGTTGGATTTTCTTGATAGATTTGGAGTTCCAACGATGGTATGAGGGCATTGGGATGGTTTGTGAGTAATGGGTCCTGATCGTCGGTCAGAGCTCGATTAGTCATGATGGATGGAATGAGAGCCTTGATCCATGTGGTGCCCGTTTTCATTGATGAAGCTAAGATAACATCATCATCAAGGGCTTTGAAGTGGTTTTGCATGGCTATTGTTGACGGCAACCAACGAAGGGGGTACCAGAAGCCTTCCCACTGGTAGAGATCAACGGCACCCCACCATTTTGCCCTGGGAAGATGAGAAAAATGGGCATTTTCTGATGAGCTGGTGGTTAGGAAAGTAGAAAGGAATGGCGAACTCATTGTGAGAATGTTACTGCAGCTTCTTCACAATTTACTTCAGCTTCTTCACAATGCATGTTGTCTCGCCTTGCACCTTGTTTTAAAGAGCCGTTGGGTGAGAGTAGGCCAACTCCTAGACTTTTTTTAAAGAGCTGTTGCGTGAGAGTGCGCCAAGTCCTAGACTCAGTTGACATTTTTTTACCTTTTTTTATATATTTTTTACCTTGATCTAGACCCATATCCAACATCTGCAGCCTGCTGCTTCAGTGGAAGAACCAAGAAGTTTCCCATGGAGGGCCATGCCATTATTAAGTTCATTTTTGGAATTTTATTTCACTATTCTAATAAATCTTAGGGCCTAATCCTTGGATAGGCCGCAATTCTCGAGATAAGTCTTATAATAATTTCATCCATGTTTGCTATTCGAATAAATCTTAGGGCCTAATCCTTGGATAGGCCGTAATTCTCGGGATAAGTCTTATAATAATTTCATCCATGTTCTCTTTAGCGTACCTCTATGGCTCTGTGTCTTGAAGTGTCAGCAATCTCCATACAGAAACTTTACTAAATGGCACCATTGTGGAGGGCCTTCGTGTAAAAAAGAAAAGTCGTCCAGAGGAAACAGGATGGGTATATGTGAAAAAGGAATATTTTCCTGAAAAGAGGGGGATTAACCATTAGAAAAGATTTAATTCATGTTTTATGTTAAGATAGAGACGAGTATAGGGAGAAAGAGAGATCTTGGTATTAGAATGGGTTGTGTATAAAGGGGGGGAGGTCTTATTTACATAATAGAGTTTTTTGTAAATACCCTTAAGGTTTATAGGATTTGTAAATATGCTTCTGTGGTTTTAGTATTTGTAAATAAGCCCCTGCTTTTCCATTTTAATATCTGTCAAGTTTGTAGAATAAATATTCCTAACAAAAATGGGCAACCATTATAAGGTTTTTGTTAAATTTTTAAAAAAATAACAGCTTTACCCTTAGACTCATTAAACAAAAATTGAGTATAATTATTTATAAAAATATTATTATTTTATTCTAAATCCCAATGCTCTCTCTCTCTCTCTCTTTCTCAATAACTCTCATATGCATATAAAGTCTAATAATCTATTTTAAAACTTTCCTGGTGGACCATGTATGGATAGGATAACTTAGAATTCGTTATACATGCATGTGTTGATTGTTATCACGATGGATTTAGACTTAATGAAATGGGTCATAGATTGAGATGATTGGATTTATGTAGGATATGCTCTCCCATGCACTAAATGCAACTCTTAATCTCATATGAGCAAAAAAAAACATAGTATGCTTTTAAAATTATGTATGTATGGATTAAAAGATAGGCAAAAGTATCATTTCACTCTAAAAAATTATGATGGTTGTAAGTCTACTGATTTTAGGGATAAAAAAGGTATTAAAATGAAAAAATGGGACGTATTTACAAATACTAGAACCTTAAGAGCTTATTTATAAATCTTATAAACCTTAGGGGGTATTCACAAAAAAATTTATAAAATAAGATTGCTTTCTCCCTAAGTAACCTAATATAGTAGTAATCCAACCATAAGTGCTTGCCTTATCTAATGTAGGCATTCACCTATGATAATATGTTTTATAATATTCTCCCTTGGATGACCACCATTTAATAACAGTTGCCTCATTAAAACTTTGCAAAGGAAAAATCCAGTTGGATAAAAACCAAAGCTAAGGCAAAAAAGTATAACGTTCTACACAATCATTGAATTGGTATTCGACATGCATAATGTTATCTCGTTAGAACATTAACTAGATAAACCTAGTGGGATAAAACCTAGAAAAGGAAAAAAAAAGTACAGTGCATATATCTCCAGGTAACATATTTGAGGATGCCTACCTCTAATCAGTTATTTCCCCTAACAACAAGAACCTTTACATTATTTGATAATATACTGTACGCATGCCAATCTCATGTACAAGCTTCTTGAGTGTTTACTTTGGTAATGACTTAGTAAACAAATCAGCCAAGTTATTGCTTAAACGAACTTGCTTGACTTTAATCTTATTTTCTTTTGAAGCTTATATTTGACAAGAACTTTGGTGCAATGTGCTTCATCTTATCACCTTTAATGTATTCTTCTTTAATTTTTTGAATATATGTCTCATTGTCTTTGTCGATAACGCTCAAGGTACCTATAGTAAGAGGCAATTGACAAAAACTATGAATATAAATGCTGAATTAAAGATTTTAACCACACGCATTCCCTACTGGCTTCATAGAGAGCTAAACTCTTAGCATGGTTAGAAGAAGTGGTCTCCAAGTTTGTAATATCCAACTGATAATCATCATTTTGAAAGACTATATCCCAATTCCAATCCTCCAGATCATTTGACTCTACATACTGAATAGAGGTCTTGCATGCTTTACATTATTCCACCACTTCTATTGGTACATGATAGTTGCGTAACCAGTGTCATTGGAATGGTAGATAGATTTATTCGATCAATTCTGATTTTAATCCTTATTTTATTTTATTTATTTATTTATTTATTTATTTTTGAGGATCAGACTATTTATGGTGGTTTTTGAATTTGGGGGAGGAACCTCAAAATCCTCCTTGCCTAGATCCATCTATTTTGATCTCCCCTTATTAAAAACAAATGAAACAATCATCTCCAAATAATAGTATAGTTAAAGAGTAACAAGAATAAGTGCATATGTATATATAGTTATGAAACTAATAAAATATTATAAATAACAAAAAATATTTTTTACCGTTGAGTTTTCTGTCTTTTGTTGTCAATGTGTAGATCTACTTACAAGCTTTCCATATTACAAACGGATCGTCAATCGGACTTCGAATGATCAAGATATCGTGATTTAAAGTTCTAATAGTGATCTGCCCTCTTACCTACATCCCTGCTGATGTCAACAACTAGATCTGGCTGGTCGAGTCAGGTCTGGGTTGCACGTGAGTCAAGGCAAAAAAAGAGGGGGGTCTTGTGTTCCTTTGCACATTGATCAAGGAAAAAAGTAAAAAAAAAAAAGAGTGATGGTGAGGGGAGATTATGGTTCTATATGTGGAGCAAGGCAGAAAACAGAGGCGCAGGAAAGGAGGGGGTTGCTATCCTTTTGTGCACGATGACCAAAACGCTCTAAAGGGAGGCTTTAATAAAGCATGTTGAAAACTTATTAAAAGAGAAAAAGAATAGTAGAGGAAGAAAGAGAGATCTTGTTAGGGATGTGTATATAAGAAGGGGGGAGGATGATCTTATTTATAGAATAAGATTGTTTTCTCCTCGCAACCTAATATAATAGAACTCTAACCCTAAGTGCTTTCTATATCTAATGTGGGCACCAATGTGAGCGTCCACCTCTAATAACACCTCTTATAACATTTTACAATTAATTAGTCTCAAGTTGGAGTAGATAGGTAGTGGCGGACCCATGAATTTCATTCGAAGGGTGTGGACCCAAGTTAAGCAATTGCGTTTTGGGAACAAACCAACAATTTTCATGTGGGTTTTGGGAACAGACATGGGATTTTTATGTACATTTTCAAAGCAAAGACAAGATTTTCATTATAAATTTAAAAGTGAACTAGAGTCAATTGGTGTGACCACCCCCACATGATTGTATTTAGGTCTGCCCTTGTCGACAGGTGATCAAGTTAGATATGGAGTAATCTTAAGAATTGTGTTGCATTTGAGTGGCATAGATAGGCTCACCTAGTTAATGGAAACTCTCTGTGTTGGGCAGTTTATATGCAATGCCATTTAATGTCCTTAAGATTAGTAAAATTTCTTGAAAAGCATATAAAATTTCATTTTGAATCAACAATTTCTTCAAATTTTAGCGTCTTTAATACAAAGTTATGTACTTTATAAAAAAAGGTTGGGTAAGAGGAGAAAGTGGTAGGACAACAAAGAATAAATTCTGAAAGTTTATTGGGGTCTCGGATTTCTAGATTACAAGCCAAACAGTAAACAGTGAAATAAATAAAGTAAACTTGTAAGCAAAAAGCAATTAATTATATAAGAAGAAGACATACAAATTTTTACGTGGAAGCCCCAATAGGAAAAAAACCATGAGTCACATCGAACTAATCAAATACTAATTTCAAGCAGTTACAAGATATACTTACAACCTTATATAGTCGGTCCCTCAACCACAGGGTGTATTTCTTCTTTTAAGAATCCACAACATGACTAAACCTCACGTACCCTGCTCTATGCGCTTGATAACCACCTTAATTCCGTAAAGCTGAATGGACCTCACACACCGAGACGAGGATCTCCTACGATGAAGTAAAAGCAACAATTCTCCCACAAAGAAGTAAAAGCAGCTATTTTAGAATTAGAAGCGTTTAAGAAACTCTCTCCAATAAAAGCTATAAAGAAAAAAGATGATCTTCAAAGAGTATTCTCAACTTAAAATTGTGAGATCTATACATTAAGGTTGGGACAGAAACCCTTTTTATAATCCGCAATTCATTCCTTATTAAGTTAGCCCTTGTAGATCCCAACTTGTTAATCCTGACACAAATAGGAAAAGATTTTGCATAAAATCGTAGGATTTCTGAACATCATCCGTTCGAGCGGGCAAAGCTTTTCCCTCCAATTCGATCAATCAAACACTTTACTTGATTGATCGAACAACCAAAGATCTTTCATGAGATAAATATTCACGAGATATCTCCAATATTATCTTTCATGAGATAAAGATCGAGCAACCAAGAATGATCTCCAATATTTATCTTTCATGAGATAAATATTCACTTAAATGATTGCATCATATTCTTCTAGAATACTTAGGCCGTACAATGAACATTTTAATTGTATTGAGTACGTACTCTTTGACTTTACTTTAGGCAAACAAATCCTTCTGGGGTTTTCATATTTATATATGTTTGTGTATGTTTTCATTCCTGGGTTTCTGTAGGAAACCTTATACCACAAGTCTTGTCTTGTATCTAGTAATTTTATTTATCTTCCTTATAAACACTAATTTGTAACTTGCAGGGTTTACACCTTTTAGGGTTTGAATTACAAGTCTAGATACACCACATCCATTGAGAGACTTTGACTCTTCTTTAATAGCACTTTCTCATTTTTGCCAATATTTTCTTTATCAACATTCATTTATCGTGTGTGGTTCTTTGTCCCAATCATCATCCTCATTTTTCCTTGATATTTGTGTAACTACTATATATGCAAATACGTTATCGATGATAATTTCCTTTCTATCCCACCTCTTTCTTGAATAATTATAAAGTATAGAGATCTCTTCATTATTGGGTACTTTTAACTCTCCCAGGGCTTCCATAGTCTCTTTTGGCACTCGTGTCTCTTCCAAGACATTAACTTCTTCAAGAATTTTAGAGAGAGTTAATTTTGTCATAACCTCTTTGGGAGTATACCTCTTATGGGGGATGATTGGGATATGATTACTCATTTCTCCTCTTCCAGAGAGATGAGTCTTTGGAGCCTATAAATCTGCCAAGCTTCTAACGTATAACAGATTCATTTGCTGCCATATTTGGATTTTTATCCTATAAAGACTTTAATTCATACTTGTCCTATGAGGACATTAATTCGTTCAAGTATATTCATAGCTGGTACATATAACCTAATCACTTTTGCTGCATCATTAAAAGCATTAAGGAATTCGTTTATAATTTGGTGCACAATTCTCCATACTTCATTCTCACATTGTGAAATATATAGATCTGATGAGACAGAGTGAGAGTATTTCACTTTAATTATTGCCGTTCTTTAAAAACGGGTTGTTCTACAGGAATAAGGTATTCTTTAGAAACTCTCTAATCTCCTCCTAATGGCGGAAAGATTGTTTCATCAAGATGACAATAGGCAAAATGAGCACTGAATACATTTCTTATTATTAACTCTAAATATCCAATAATTGCGGGTGAATCATAACCAACATAGATTCCCAATTTACGTTGTGAGTTCATGTAGGTCATGAACCTATGATATCAAGTCTTGTAGACTTAATAGGATGCTCGGGAAAGTGTACCCTAAGTTTAATAATTTATTATAATAAGCGGGCAAGAGCTAAAAAAAAGGCAAATATCTAACCAACAAGTAAAAGCATTAATTAAAATCATAAAAATACCTAAGGAAGTCCACTAGGGGGTTTAATGGGTTCATAAATATTACTTTATATCCTTTGAAGAAAGGATGGTCAATTGATGGTACTCTAAGGAATGCCCAAAAGAGGTTGCCTTAACATAGTAGCCCCAGGGTGACCTAATGTTTTATGCCAAAGGATTAAAGCCTTATGGTCATTAAACCTCGAGTTTAGTTTAAGCTTCTCGCTTGATTTTGTCGTTTTACTCATAATCGAATGTTATTCGATTTTGGAGATTATCTTATAATATAGTCTTGAAGTCTGATGAGAATGCACTTAGATTTTTCTAGTATCAGCTTCTACCTATCAGTACTAGTAATGATGTACAAATATTCTATGTTGCCTTCGCTTATAGTTTCTATATATAGCATACATTCATCGTGATGCCTTTAAAGCTAAGCAAGTTTCTTCGAGAACTGCTAAAAAAAAATACATATTTAATGCATATGTGAGTACCATTTGGTAACATTATTTGAACTTTTTCGGAGCATTCAAGTATTTATACAAATCCGGCTATGGTTGATACCTTGCATGAATTAAACACTAGCTCTGAGAAAAACCTCTTGTTTTTCAAGATAGTGTGTTTTGTGGCACTGTCTACTGAGCATATATTATCCTCAGTTTCATTCATTTCGTAATCTATACCGCATGAGATAATAAACTAACATACCTATTCAGTCACATAACAAAAATAAAATTAAAAGCAATTAAGCCATTTCCCATTCAAAGCAAATATAATGTACAAACATAAGATACAGGGGATTTAAGAATAAGTTCAACATTCAACAAAATATCTAAAAATTGAACTCAATATTTAAACTTATAAGAGTAATTGTAGGTCTTCTAGACCATACTTGGTGGTTCTCCCAATTTCCTAACAAAATGCCTTATTAATCATCTCTCTTGTGGTGGTTATTTTCATCCCCATTGGAGGACCTATTATATCTACTTTTTCTGTTGGGATTCTATTTGACTAGTTTGGCATTTATTTTAAGTATCAGGTGGTATGACCATCTTCTACTGACATACTTGTCCATCAACGATATAATGCCGTAGAAAATGAGGGCTTATGTAATATCCTTTGTGGATATCTTATTTCCCTCTTTGATGGTATCACCAAACCTTTTCGAGTGTGTAAAGATCAATTTAACAATAACAATCATAAGAAAAAAACAGAACTTCGGGTTCTCAATATCCAATGACAAAATATAATAAAGAATTGGCCAATTAAAAATTAAAACATCAGATTCTCAATTTAAGAATTAAAACTTCTAGTTTTGTCAAGACTTCAAGATTGAGCTAGAACTTTAGGTTCTTAACTTATGAATCAGAACTTCCAGTTCCATCAAAACTTCAGGTTTGAATTGGAACTTCTGGTTCTGTCAAAACTTCAAGTTTAAATTAGAACTTCTGGTTCGATAAAAACTTCTGGTTTGAATCAGAACTTTTGGCTCCGTAAAAATTTCAGGTTTGAATCAGAACTTCTAGTTCTGTAAAAACTTTAGGTTTAAATTAAAACTTCTGATTCTGTCAAAACTTCAGTCTTGATTTTATGGCTTTCGTATCAATCTATACAACTTTGGATCTTTAGAAATCAAAACTTCAAGTTTGATTATGAATCTGAATTTTCGGGTTCATATTCCAAATCTTAAAACTTCTGGTTCCAGATTAAAATAGTATATGGAACTTCAGGTCATGGTTATTTATTCGATATAGAACTTTTGGTTCTAAACATCGTATGGAACATCGGGTTTTGATTACTCATATAAAACTTTTGGTTCTATAAACTTTTGGTTTTATTAGGTGCAACTATTGCTTATAGCAATAAATTTATCAAAAGCTAAAGTTTCATAGAACAATTTAATCATAATTTTACCGAAGCAATTATGTCGAGCAAGCAATGCAATGTAATATAATATATCCATAATTTAAATTAAAAAAAAGGAAAAGTTAGATATACTGACCGTTATCGCTGATCAAAACCTCTTTTGTGTTTGACCGTTAGATTGTCTTTATTTGATTTCTACTGTGTAGCGCCCACTGCCATAAATACACTAGAAGAAATAGATCTGAAATTCGATTCCGAATGACTCAAATGTCATAGAAATAGTTTTCGAAGCTTTGATTAGTCAAAAATTTTCTTTTGACAGTAGTTCTGTCAAAACTTCAAACTTGATTTAAAACTTCAGGTTCATAAATTATAACTTCCGGTTCTGTCAAAGCATTCATGTTTCAAAATTTCTAGTTCTATCAAGACTTCATGCTTGATTTTATGGCCTAATACTAATTTTTTTTATTTCTTGATCTAAACATCAAACTTCAGGTTTAATTAGAAATATAACTCTTCGGGTTCATATTGTGAATATGAGAATTTCTTGTTTCATATTAGAATAACCTACGGATCTTCTGGTCTTGATTAAAAAGAACTTCTATTTTTTAGGTTAATGTACGGAACTTTAGGTACCGTTCAGATTAATAAGGAACTTGTAGTTCTATTCATTATCCATTAAACCTATCTTAATCTCCCTTTGATAAGAGACATGAACTATTATCTCCAAATAATATGCTAATTATATCTAGATCTCGAAAGAAAACAAAGATAAATGCATTTATGTAACCATCAAACTAATAAAATCATAAATAAGGAGAAATTACTTAACCGTTGAATAGTTCTTCTTTTGTCGCCAATGTATAGATCAGTTCACAAACTTTCTGTAGGCACAAACAGATTTCAAATCAGACTCCAGATCGTCAAGATATCATAGTTTCAAATCTCAGCCCTTCGATCTAGTAAAACAGTCTTCTAAGCCTGATATCATCTGTTGACATCATCAATGATGTAACACTAATTCTGGGCCTCACTCAGGTTGGGCTGACATGAACCTAAACTGACTGGCCCAAAATCCAGGCCTAAGGAATCACAGTGGATTGTGGTGCCTAGGTGCACCATATCCAAAGTGGGGGACAAACCCGTGTGACGCTGGAATCACAGTGGATTGTGGTGCCTCGGTGCACCATTCCAAAGTGGGGGACACACCCATGTGAGGCTGGAATCTTTGGAAGAAAAATCACACAACATGTGAAAATTTATTTATTTATTTATATTAACTCATGTGTCAAAACACCTTTCTCCTCACTTTAGCAGAGAACGGAAAGACCCCAAGCACCAAAGCCTCCTCTTTCCGGTCTGCTTTTGGAAACCCATAAAAATCCAAACAAACTCTGACTGCATGCGTCGATCTGCTAGGCCCTCTCCGACTTAAAATGGTGGCCCACCTCTAATAGGAGATCTGATCTCCTTTCTTCTTCAGTGATGTTCTCTTCACTGCACATAATCATTTGCGTACCCAATCGATCAAGAAGAGCACGGACCACCATGATCTCTCTCTTTTTGTGGAAAATCGTGGGCCACCAGAGATCAAAACCACTTTGATCTCTTCTCTGTTTCAAAAAACAGAGATCGGTCTCATCCTCTATCTCGCTGATAGAATAAAAATCTAAACCCCTGACGGGAATCAATCAAGTCGATCCAACCGGCAACAACTTCAACCTTTAGGAGCTAGTAGCTCTTCGTGCTGATAACGTGTTACACAATTGAAACATACTTAAGGATGTGGAGTTGTAAAACCCACCTTTTAGTGGAGCATTTAAAATTTTGTCAAAAAGTAAAGATAATAGAGTATCAAAAATTTCCTATAATGTACAATTTTGATGAATGAAATGTGGTATTTTACAACCGGTAATCATATCATATCCAAAAAGCTCCGACACCCCAAATTCTTTTTACAAATTCTTGTAGGTTTTTTTTCGTACGGACACCATTAGTGTAGTATTTTTCCAAGCAGTAACTAAAGACCAACTATTTATCCACACATTTTTCCACAACTTTCATACTGGGAGTACAGAAGTGATCATAGATTTTGCAAAATCACAAGACTAATTTATGCGAAATAGCACGAAGTTGCAATTTCGAATATTATTTTAAGTTGCATTTTTTACCTACACATTCTCCAATACTTTTTGTAGTATGTTCATTGGTAGAAAATGTAAACTTCTTGTGACATTGCAAAATAACTTTATGTGATATCGTAACATGATTTCTTGAAAAGTCAACCAAGGCCTCTCTACTCAAATTTTCATTCCGCTTTCATTTTAGTTTTTGGTTTTTCACCATCCCATTCCTCCCTCCATTGAGATATGCCTCTCTTACTACTCCTTTTTTTTCCCCCTTCTTCTTCTTTCTTTTTAAGCATTAGCCAAGATAACCCACATGTGTGGAACAAGGAGACCAAATATGTTGGGTTACAAAGTAACTGAGCAACCCCCATGTTGTTACTCTTTTTTTAATTTAAATGTTCATTTTATGGTATAATTTTTTTCTAAATATAAAAAATTACCACCTATGAAATGTAGATTAAATTTCGACTACAAAAAAAGACACATATAGCAGTAGTTTTTTTCTGCCGCTAAAAGATAAAATCTGCCACTAAAAGTTTATTGCAACAGATATTTGTCTGCCGCTATTTTGCCACTAAAATCCTCTGTCACCATTTCTCACTACCTTTTCGTGGTGGACAAGTTTCTACTTTGAAAATAAGGAAATAGCGGCAGTTAAACAATTGCCGCTAATAATATAAAAATGTGCCACTAAAAAGTTTTTATTTTTTATGGATAGTGCTTTTTTAAGTAGTTTTAGAGGCTTTTTTTTTCTGCCCCAAAAATGGTTTTTATATAATAAAAAAAAGATAACAATTTTTCCCCTACAAATGGCAAAAAGGGTTTTGAATTTTTTTTGAAACATCTACCTACAGTTAAAATACTCCACAATCACGATCCACAAATATAGTTAAAAAATTTTGGTAAGTTTTAAAATTTTATAAGCTGTCACTAGTCACTCATGTAACTTGCTTGATTGTACCTCTCTTTCCTTCTATAGATGACAAATAAGTCTACAGCATGTGTAAAGATTGACCTTTCTTATGCTCTTGAACATGGCCAGGCTTTTTTTTTTTTTTTACAACAACACACATGCTATGCTTTCTGCAGTGACAGGGAAAAAATGGCCAAAGCTTTATGAGATCAAGGTGCACCCAGTGAAGAGCTCATTTGGGGGAGCAATAGAGGAACTTTGCTTGCCAAGTGCTGTTCCTAGAGTTCCAAGTTAGATGAACCTTTCTTATTCAACTGAGAACAGTTAGCACCAGATGGTCCAACCCACTCGAGGGGCTTGATCAATGCTCCACTAGTAATAGTTGATTGCTGTTCCTGAAAGAGGGAGAAAACAAAAAACAAAAGGAAAAGAGTTGATTGCCCACAATTGTTTAATCATAATTGTATTATTTGATTTTCCCTATAGAATGTGAGGTTTTAAGATGTTGTTTATAGATCTGATGTAAGGCCTGATTTAGTTTAATAATCCAAGAAACAGAAAAGGAATATTTATATTGAACCTGTGTAATAGTTGAGGCCCCATGGGACTCAAATCATAAAGAGTTCACCACCAAAGCACTGAACATGGTTCTAGAGCATAGATGACATTGTCACATTACAGTTTCATAACAAATTCTGCTAAAACATAATGTAGGAGGATTTTTCCAAAATATCATATCCCTCCTGCCGACATTGTGTTTGTAAAATCCGTGTCATTGCTGTACTCATGGCATGTTCTTCCTATGTCCATGTCTCCAAAATTATGGCATCCATAAAACCATTTAAGCCAAGTAGGAATTGGTATCACCAAGTTCCCCAAAAAGTTTAGAGAGTGGAGCCCGTTATTAACTGAGAACGGCCTAATATTATGGTTTCTGCTCATAATAATTGGGTTAACTATTAGATTTATCACATATTTTACATATGATTAAAACACAGATAACTGAAGACATATAATGATAGTAAGACCAATTCAGTTATTTCTTCACAGCACTTGGGAACATGGATTGGCAGGGAACCTGCATATCTCCACTTTCTTCCCCTTTCCAACATCAACCAAATAGATAGTAAGACCTTATCCCCCTGAGATTTGATTGTCTCTTCTCCTTTCCAACATCAACCAAATAGATCTGTTGAAGAAACACCAAAAGAAAAGTCACAGGGGTTCCATCACCCACCTAAATGATGTACCTGCACCAGCAACTGAACAGAACCAACATAGTCCCCACCCCCCTCAGGTTACGTTCAGAACAGCAGATCATACTACACTGAGAACACCCATTCTCAACACTACACACACACACACACACACACAGAGAGAAGGGGGTGTTTAAAGATACAAAAGTTGCATTTCTTTCCTCTTTTCTTTTTTTTTTTTACAAGCAACAGCCAACCACAACCACTGATCTCCACCTCGCACATGTAATTGCAAACTAGATATAACAAATGGCATGCTGAAAATGCTTACCATCTAGAATCACGCAAATTCACTTGCCGTGGGCCAACTCCTTGTGCATAATCACATTAGATGAACATCATTAAGAACTAAACTAATCCACTACATTCGAAAGGACGATTGAAGACCAACCTTCCATATACAAAACAAAATCAAGAGATTGCGTTCAACAAGGATCATGTTTGATCACATTAAATTAATTGGTTGAAAGCTGCTTGTAACTTAATTGAAGTTTTTAAAGGATGCAAGGAAGACAAGAATTTGGTACAACTACAGTGACCCAAATCATCACATCTAGCAGTCAGGGTACATCGTGTTTCCAGATTTGTTTCATAAACAATATGATATGGAATTACTTTCATTATAGTTTGTATTATATCTTATCATACTTGGTCTTATCATTTTCAAGGGCCTTCAGTTCACATCTGAATCAACAACACAAGGCTGAAAACTACATTAGCACTTTATTTTGTACTCAATCGGTTTTCTTCATTATTTAAATGTTATGTGGATCACGTAGGTCATAGTATGAACATCAATCACATTTAGATAACATGCAAAATCAAAACAATCAAACTCTCAGCCAATTGAATCCGCAACCTGCTATGTCACGTAGAGTAATGGCATGTGCATCTTGGGCCCCAAAAAAGCTGGCGTACTGTGGCATGCCACGAGGTAATATTGTCAAATTGAATACTAAACCTGCAAGAAAGCGTTGTTTAGGATTAAAATGGGAACAACTAATGAAAGTTATATAAAAGTCGTCATTATATAAAAGGTATGGGCAAAGTTTTCATACAATAAAAATCGTATCTAGTAGACTTGCCAGACCTTTAAGCGTGTAAGGCCCATTTCTTGTTTATTTATTAATTTGGTCAGAAAATTAGGCCCAACTATGTCCTACAGGCCCAAAAATAGATCCCAACCTCAGCATAATGTGTCCCATGAGCACCCCTAGGGCCCTTCTCCAATTACCCGGCCCTAGGCCAAGACAATATTACAAAAATTTGTGGCCGGGCCCGAGCTAAGCCCCAGATTCAGCCTCTTTCGGGATGAAAGAGAGGTCAATTTCTCACATCTATGTGAATATGAGAAAGACAGGACCGGTTTCTCATACTCTTTCTCCTAAAAGTTTAATAATGGTTAGCAAGTTAAAGAAAACTTTGAGCCTTTTGTTGATTCTCGATTCAGCCACATCATCATCTAAGAGTTACTTCCTCATCACTAAAATTTGAAGTTGCAAAACTAATTTTCATATCTAATAGTTACATCTTTTCCTCTCCAGCATACACACGATAAAAATGAAGGGATGGTTTTTTCTTCCTCTTCATCTTCTTAGTTTTTCTCTGTGTCTCCTCTCTCCTTCTTACTTTCTAATTTTCTCTCACTCTTTATCACGAATTCACCCTTGGTCACAAGTGATCTCATTTCACAACGTCTCCATTACTCTAACATAGATTGCAAGGTATGCTTTTATTCAACTAAATATTCACCTCATAAACTTAATATCTCCTACTTTCTAAGGTTAAAATATTTGAAATCCATCATATGGATGGGAAAGAGTATTTTAGCCTTTCAAGGCAATCACCATTTGGATGGGAAAACGCAGATGAATCACCAGTTCTCCTCTCATAGTTTGCTGCAAGGGAAAGGATATTATGTTCTGAGTTTATATTCACTTCAAAAGAGAAGAGAATAAGTTTCGAGTTTGTAATCATAATGACCAGAGGCAAACCACAAAACTGAAGTTTAAAAAACCATGTTGTCAAAGGGAAACCCCAATCGTGTTCTATATATTTCTTTTTTCTCTCAAGTTTAGCTATTTGATTTGAATTCTCCAATGATCTTTTTGGTTTGATAGAAGGACTTTGGTAAGGTTTCCCCTTCGGGAAATGCTTCTTTCAACAATTCAGGCAACATAGTAAAAGACTTGTTGCTCCATCCACTCAGACACTTTACGTGGTATAATCTCACAGCGAAAACAAGCTTGGTGAAATTCTTGCATCCTAGGTACAACTCTTGCTCGGCATCTTCTACCAATTTGTAAAATTTCTCTACTTCTGCATTAGGTCCCTCTTTAAGTTCTTGTAAACTAGATTTGGGATCTTGAATTCCAAATGCCGACCGCAACATTCCATGCATACCATCACCTTCATCCAATACATCTTCATCCAAGGTCACATTACAAGACATTTGATGTGGCAGTGAAAATGTTTCCCCACGGAAAACCCAAGCACCACAAGCGTAACTCTATTCAAATCCATCACATATTAGATGTTCATGTACTTCATCTCGGGATCTATAGTATACATTACTGCAATTCTTACATGGACATTTGATCCTATCCCTTGATATTGCATTTGCAAATGCAAAGTCAAAGAATTTTCAACCCCTTCTTCATATGCAACGCTCACTCTCGACTCAAGATCCAACTCTTGTCCATAAT
Organism: Sextonia rubra; assembly: GCA_037013555.1. Taxonomy (NCBI): domain Eukaryota; kingdom Viridiplantae; phylum Streptophyta; class Magnoliopsida; order Laurales; family Lauraceae; genus Sextonia; species Sextonia rubra. The sequence goes on from JASUAD010000010.1 coordinate 9,311,860, forward strand.
GGCTTTTCTGAACAAATGGACTGTCAAAATAGAGTAATCTTATTGGAGACTTTAACTTGATTCAGAAACTTGATTGGGTAGGTTCATTTGATTCACTTTCCAGTTCATCTGATTTCTCTACCTAGTGACATAAACAATCAGAAAGATTGCTATCATCTATATTTCACTATTAGATGGCATAGAACTTGAGGATGGATGCGAGATAAACACTCTGGCAGCCAACAAAAAATAAGCTTCTTCAATTCATATAAAGTGACATGTTCGGATATGAAAGTTCAAATCCCATGTGAGAAGATGATTAATAATATCGACAGAGTTGGAATTCAAGTCTAAAGCATAAGAGTGGAAAAAGAGTATGAAAAGAAGATAAAATTTCACATTTTCAATCCAACACTCATTTTACTGAAAAAACCTAGCATTCTGAAAATGACCAATATAATTTTGAAGAATGGAAGCTTAGTACAAATTCTAATAAATTAGTATTATGCACATTCACATTAGTGTGTACTCCAGAAACAGAGCAACTTGTGTGATTTCATTACCAACTACTTACAAATTGAAAGGCATGATAATGTCTAGAATCGGCAAAGGCAAGTTACTTGTTCTTTCAAAGTTGTCAATTGGTGATAATCTTACATTCTAGAACTAAATGTCACTTGAATCTTAATAGTCAGGTTTAAATCTAGCAAGACACAATTGAAAAATCAAGGAACATACATTTGCATGCATTGTGGTAGAATACATATCAATTTACTAAATATCCTAGATTATAATGTTGGGTGGAACCCAATAAAAATCTAAATGGATACAAATAGTGCTAGTTTCAAAGATGTCAAGGGAATGAAATGAAAGGCTATGAGTTGGGAAAACAAAAGTATGAGTTTTACTTTACAAATGTATATATTTGTGACATCATTTGGTTCAATAGGAAGAACCAGATGTTGTCAAAGCTCGTGTGATTGATACTACAAAATTAATGATTTTGCCTACTTTAGCCAATTTGCTTTGTTCCATAGATGTTTCTATTCATTGACAACAGAGCATGAACCCCAAATTGTGCACTAGTGTAACCCATTACACCATCGCCTACCACCATTTTGATAATTTGGGAGGCAAAATGAGACCTTTACATAATATAAACATATCTTTCTCAAGAACTTATAAGGTAAAATCAATAGAAAGAAAGCAATGAACTAGTATCATTATCATTTTGGCCTAAACCAATAAACACAGATTGAGAACGAAAATATTAGAGACATTGAGATAGAGATATATTAGAGATGTATAGATTAAAAGAGACAATGTGTCTGTGAGAATTATATATTAAAGAGCAATCCATTAGAGATTATATATTAAATAAATATGACTAAACAGTGATGCTTCTCAAACAAGAGCGATCAGTAGATTCCTAATTTAAGACACGGAAAAAGAGAAAAAGCAGTTCAACATAGCATACAACAGAAATTAATATATCACCCCCCATCAAACAAGCTTTTAAAGAAAATCTCAATCAAGTAAGACATATACCATACAGATTATATCATCCTGGAAGACTGTTTAGAGGAAAATTGCGGAATGAGTTTTCTTTTAGCAGCTCAGTGTCCTTTGACTGTGCCCTTGTCTTAGCTACAAGACGGAAGCCTCCAAGTGTTCAGAATTGTTATTTGTTGATTGTAACCTGATCCAAAATACATAAAACAAACACCAAAGATTCAAAATGGTACAAACATTTAGCAAAGGGCTTTGGGATCAAGCAGGGATTCATAAAAGGAAAGAAACAGAAAAAGATTAACGTAGATTGAGAATTGCCAAATTTCTATTACAACACTGTTTTTAAATCGCAGAAACCAACCAAAACAATCTCAAACTATCTTGAATCACCTCAAAAAATCGGGAATCTCCAATTCAATAAAACGAAGCTAGGGTTTACCAAATCCAACTAAGGAAACCTAGCAATCTTTTGAAGCAAAATTCAACAAAACCACTTCTCTTAGCTGCAGGTAACCAAATACAAGGGGACTTCAAAGCAGAATTGCTGCCAAATAGTAAATAATCAAGAGCGAAGATGTATACCTTAAACCGATCAAGATCACGAGCTCCAAAATCAGAACGTGAGTGATCACAAAATCCTTCGATGGATCCCAGATTCTTACCAATGGAGAAGGCATATTCCATTCTTTCGCTTCAGGAGCTTTTTTGCAATGATAAAGGATTAGGATTTTGGGGAATAGATTGAGCAGACTAGGGTTTCGACAAGAGATTCAATAGGAAATTTCACAGAGGATTAGCATTTAGGGACGAGATTCGGAGAGGGCTAGGGTTTCGTAGAGGTTAGGGTTTCGTGACCATCGCAAGAGAGGGCTAGGGTTTTAGGAAAAGATTCAAGAAGCAAGAGTATCAAGCAAGAGTTTTAAGCAATCTGACGATGTTTTAAGCGATCTGACGATGGGGCCATTGTTTAATGGTTTGAGCTTCAAACGTGGGGCCATTGTTTAATGGATTGAACTTCAAACGTGTAGCCATTGTTTTCAGCAATCTGACGATGTATAATGGTTGAAGCTTCAAATGTGGGGCCATTGTTTTGATGGTTTAAAGAAATTGGAGCCGTTGATTTGACGATGGACATTTGTGCGAGTAACCTAACTAGTGATCCAAACCAAAACATGAGATCCAAACCAATCTGGACCCTATTAGAAACACTTGTACACGAGCCTTGGCTTTTTTTTTTTAATGACTGTAACACTCCGACCCAGCTTGACCTCGTTTAGCGGCTAGTTAATCTTGTTTTCGTTACCAATCGTGTTTGGTTTGTGTTTTGTTTTCATTACGGGTCATGGATAGGTAGTTGGGTTGAGTTTGACCTGGATTAAGTAGACCAAGCCCTTTTTCGTAATTTTAGCTTTTCTTAGACATGGTCATTTTTGCATCATCTTGATGTCAACACGTGTCTTTCGTTGAGCTCGTTAACTTTCGTAACTACGTCATTTGCAACCGAGGTCGTGTGATTCGATTGGACCTGGATTTGACTCAAACTGAAATTTCACTTCTAACTTGGCCTTCATTGTAATTTGGCCACCACATTAACCTATATAACTTCATAAGATCGACCAGTTTGTTCTCTCTCTCGTTCTCTCTCTCTCATTTTTCTTCCTCAACTGCACGTGGAGCTCAATTCTCTCCCTCCTTCACTTGAATTCTCTCCTCCATCGATCAAGAGGAAGTTTGGGTTCTTGCATGTAAGGTGAGTTGGAAACCTTTCCATTCTCTCATCTCCCTTCTCTATCTCTTCTCCTTCTTGTTTCTCATTTGCATGGTGGGTCTATGATCCCAATTCTCATGCATGCATGTGGTTTGACGTGTGTTAGGTTGTGTTTGGGCTTTAGGACAACAAGTGTGTCATTGAATTCCAATTTAAGGCAAGTATAACCATAACTTTGAGAACCCATGTTGGTATGCTTTTTATTTTTGTTAATTTACTTAAATTTGTAGGGGACAATGTGTTTACAGCCCATTTGGTTCATATGCTATCCCTTTCTATTGCAAAATTGCACTTCTGATGAGTTCCCAGATTTCCTGTATGTGTTTCAGGAATTTGAATTCGTGCAGGTACGGCTAAGCCGTATGGCACTTACGGCTCAAAGTCCAGAGAGGAGAAAAACCCAGTTTTCCTCTACGGCTAGGGCACGGCTAAGCCGTGGATTGCCCTACGGCTAAGCCGAAGCTCAGCCGTGGCCCAGCCGTAGATCAATACAGGGTGCATTTTCTGGAATAACTGAGAGTCAGCAACTGACAGACCTTCTACGGCCCAGCCACGGCTAAGCCGTAGACCACACACGGCTAAGCCGTAGCACACACGCGGCTAAGCCGTATCCACACTAGACTAATGAAAGAAAAACAAGGATATGTGTAAAGAAAAGACCGATATGACCTTCATGATAGAATGTAGAGCACTAGACTTGCCCAACGGAATGTGATACAATGCGTGAATGATCTCGAGGGCTGCGAATCATTCATGTTCGTTATCAGGATGTTAAGCACCTCCCCATGGGTGTTGGTTTAAGGGACTTCGTGCACCGCTCGATTCAATGCAACACTAGACAACGGTGCATCGAATAACTTAAAACTACATCATCATGCACGGTTAGAAATACCGGATAATTAGATTAGAATTGGTTTGTAACTTAAGATGATTCGATTCTACATGATTTGTTGCACAACATATTGCTTTCGAGTATTGACCTCTACTATCTGACATGATTACTTGTATTCAGTTATATTCACATTGTGGTTCCTTACCTTGAGTATGCATGTATGATGTGTTCACTCTCAGATATGCACGTACGATATGTTGTCACGATCTCCTCAGGGTTTTCATGATTGACTCTGTATAGTCAGGCACTACTTAGCCTCAGCCTGAGGATCCCGACGGGGTGAATTTGGTATAGTTTATATGGCCTGCTGCAGTATGGATATGTCTTGGGGAACCGGACCCCAGGAAACCGAGACCCATTGTACCCTGGCCCGGACAATGGTGTTCTTTGCATGTTATAAGATCCCTCTTGTGGGAGCATATGGTAATGTAGTATCCACTAGTTATGTACACAGCATGTATTCCTTGATTCACGCAGCATATTTCTTTCTTGCATGACAGCCTAGTATACGAAAATGTCTTCCTTAATCACATGATGTTCTTATTCTGTTAGACACAGCGTGTGTTAACTTGCTATGGTTTATACTTTGCTGAATCTTCGTATTCACAGTTGTTTTTGGTGTTGCAGGCCCAGATACCCCTGCCGAACCCTCGCCGGTCGGCCAGACTCCAGATGAGACCCCCGGGGCCCCATCAGGCCTAGAGGAGTGGATGTGATCACTCCACGGGAGAGCGTTCTTGGCATGCATCATTGGAGTCTTGTTTTGTGGATTTTCAGACTTGTATTTGGCATGACATGTCATTACTGTATATGTATTTTGTTCTTTTTGTAAGACTTTCTTATGTACTTATGTCAGTTCGTCCTTTGTATCCTCTTCTTGTACTGTTAGTTTGTGTTTCTGATATTTACAGCTTCCGGGTACTTGTTTGGCACGTGTGAATGTTCCCTTGTGCATGTGCATTTAGACTCGGTCTACGTGTGCATGCACGGGAGTACGTGTGTCATTAGGTTTGGCTTTTGCTAACCCCCGAACCCTGGGCTCGGGTTGTGACAATGACCATTTCCATCCTGAAATTATACAAATTTCAAATACCTTCTAGTGTAGAAAAAATAATTCAATAGTGCACAATTCAATAGGCATCCACTAGTTAAAATTCTAACCATATAATTTTGGCCTCTATATATAATTCTCTAAACCTCTCTTGAGCAGCATATAATATATTATACTATTATATATAAGCCTTTTCAATTACTTATACAACACCTGCTTACCTATTATATACCTTTATAGTAGTAAACAATATTGCCTACTCTTGTATATATTATTTTTTCACTACTATAGCAGCATACAATACTGTGTGCTATTATATACACTAATATTAGAACCGAATAGTGATTTGTGATAGTAAAACCAAACTTTAGTGGCAAACATTATTTTATGCTATTGTAGAGATGTATAGTTTTAACTTACAATGGCAAATAACATTTAGCGGCAGATTCTAAAAATTGCTGCTATAAAAGTGTCACTAATTGTTATTTTTCTTGTAGTGTTCATAAGATTATCCGGGTATAAATGTATTATTATTTGATTATTAATGTTACAGAAATATATTGCTTTATGTTGATCAAAATGCCAACTTTAGATTTTAAACTTTTAATTATTACATGCAAGTATGGATAATAAAAAAATATTTTTTGAGCAAAAAACATGTTTTATCATGTTGAATTTCTTGCAAGGAAAGGAGAGAAAATGGGTCTAGACAATGTTAAAGTAAAAAAATTAACATGTGAAATCGCAAGTTCTTGCGATTTCACGTATTAATTTACGTTGTGTTATTAACCTACACAATCTCTAGACCTGGCAAACAAGTCGGGTTGACCAAATTCGAATCAAGTCAACCTGAACCCGGAATTATTAGTTCCAACCCTAACTCAACCCATTTTTAAAAGTGGTCAGGTTAACCCTACCCAATCAGCCTAATCAGAATTTGATGCGGGTTGGTTCGGGTTGACTCGACCTGGCCTATTTAATTCTCATTTTGTGTGTGATCCAACTCATTTTAGTTTGCCCAATTTCATTTGTAAAGCTCTCCTTACATGATCTAAATTCATTTAAAATATTGCATTGAACATGAATTTATACTTTACCAATTTTCAAGGTGTAAAAAATGGGACCAAAATCCATTAATATTTTCTAGCCCATTTATTAAGATAATCTCTCTTCAATTTTTGTTCAATTTATAATTCCTTATTTGAGTATAAGACTCATCAACACTATTTTATTCCATTTATATCCATATTTTAAAAGTAAATTTTTTGCCAACATAAAAGTAAAATAAAGATATCAATATTTCAACTACAAAAACATCTTCCATGAAAAAAAATACAAAAACATCATATTGTCAAATGAAAAGAATAAGTTTTATATTTTAAATATCAAAATTTTTCAAAACAACTCTACATAAGATTAAGAGCATACGGTCTATGGCCTACATGAATAAGAAAAGTCATATGGAAATTGAAAAATTAAGGTAAATTAGTAAAAACTAAAAGGGTCAATCAGGTTAAGTGGGTCAATCCTAATCCAACCCGTTTTTATACGGGTTGCTAAACCCTAACCCGTGACCGACTTGTATTTTTAAACGGGTCTAGTTAGGCAAGTTGGATCAAGCTAGGTTGGTGGACGGGCTGAATTTTACCGACTCTAACATTCTCCAACACTTTTCATAGTGCCATTGGCTGGTAAAAGAGGTGAACTTATTACAATATTGCAAAATGATTTACAAAAAAAAGTCAAATAGGGCCTTTCTGCTCATATTTTCATTCCATTTTCACCTTAGTTTTTAGTTTTTCACCTTCTCGTTCCTCTCTCCACTGAGGTATGCTTCTCTTACTACTCTGTTTTCTTTCTTTTTTTTTTCTTTTTAAACATTAGCCAAGGTGGCAGGGACATAAGGCAACCCATTTGTGTGGAAAGATGAGACCAAATATGTTGGGTTACAAAACAACTAAGCAACCCTCATTTTGTCACTCTTTTTTTAAATTTAAATGTTTATTTTATGGTATATTTTTCTTTTCCTAAATATAAAAAATTACTACCTACAAGATGTAGATTAAATGTCGAACGAATATCAAGGTATAAATGCATTATTATTTGTTTGTTAGTGTTATGGAAATATGTCACTTTATGTTGATCAAAATGCCAACCTTTAGATTCTAAACTTTTAATCATTACATGCAAGTATGGATAATAAAAAAAATTATTTTACAAGCACAGAACATGTTCTATCCTGTGTAATTTCTTGGAGATTAACACTTACAAATGAAAAATAGTACAGATGCAAAATAGAGGAAAATGAGAGAAAATGGGTTTGGGCAATGTTAAAAGTAAAAAACTAACATTCGAAATTGCACGTTCTTGTGATTTTGCATAAAATAACTTGCAATTTCAAATAAAGTAGCCTTTCAATTTCTCAAAATCTCTAATCACCTAGATACTCCTAGTACGAAAATTGTGGAAAAATATGTAGGTAAATAGCTGGTCTTTGGTTAGGGCTTGAGAAAACCCTACCCTAGTAGTGTCCATACAAGAAAAACCCCATTCTAGTAATTCCCTATAAATTAGGGGCTTATTTCCATACTGAAATTCAATTTCAGAAAATCTCTGTTTGGTGAATTTTTAAATTCTCAAACATCTGAAATTCTTAATCCCTCTTTGGGGTTTTTTTGGTAAGGACACCATTAGGGTAGGAATTTTCCAAGTCCAAACCAAAGACAAACTACTTTTCTAAACGTTTTCTTACAACTTCTGTATTGGGAGTACCTAGGTGTAACACTCTGACCCAACTTAGTCAGGTTTAACTACTAATTTATGACGAATTCGTTATTATTTGTGTTTTGACTTTGTTTTTGTTTTGTTTCGGGTCATGGATAGGTAGTTGGGTTAAGTTTAACTTGGATAAGGTAGACATGAGCCCTTTTTCGTAATTTTAAATTTTGTAAGACATTGTCATTCATGCATTATCTTGGCATCATCACGTGTCTTTCGTCGAGCTCGTTAATTTCTGTAGCTGACTCGTATGCTAACGTTGTCATTTGGATTCGTTGAACCGTTAATTGACTCGAACTGTAATTAGTGTACACTATTAGACTTTCTTTTAATTGTTTTTAATCCTTATCCTTATATAACATACATGCACCAACTTCAGCCATTCAATGTCTTCTTCTTCTCTTTCTTTTCGTTTCTTCCTTTCTTTCTTCTTCCACGATCCAGCCAAGAAGGAAGGGGGTGTTTACTGTGCACCCAGTTTCAACTCTTTTCTTGTGTGTTCTAAGGTATGAATTGGGTTCATTTTCATCTCCACGAGTCTCGATTATCTACTACATGCACTCAACGTCTCTCTTTCTTTCTCTTCTTCTTGCATGCACGATCATTAGGGTTGCATTTTGTCAAATTTGAGCCAAGGGACAACGATTCATATAACAAAGCTCATTTGAGGCAAGTATAAGCATGATTTGGATGAACCCATGTTGGTATATGTGTGATTGTGAAGAACTTCTTAATCTTGCATGTGAAGTGTGTTTTACAGCCCAATTGTATCAAGTTCTATCTCTTTGATGTTGTTGTTCAAGTTTTGAGCACATACAGTTTGTTCTGTAACAAGTTCAGAAAATGACCTCGTGCAGTTTACGGCTAACCCGTAACTGCCTACGGCTCAGATTCCAGAGAGCTGCAAAACTCGGTTTTCTTCTACAATAAGGCTATGGCGAAGCCGTAGAATGCACTACGGCTAAGCCATAGGCTAGCTGTGACCCAACCGTAAGTCAAGCTACAGCTTGATTTCTAGCAAGTAGAAACTTTCTACGGTCCAGCCATGGCTAAGCCGTGAGGTGTACTATGGCTAAGCTGTAACCTCACTGTGGCTGAGCCGTAGAACAAAACAGGGCTAAGCCGTGAATGCGGACAAACAGTAAGGGAAACCACGGCTGAGCCACAGTGAATATTACGGCTAAGCAGTAAAATATCTATGGCTAAGCCGTAGGTCACCCGCGGCTGAGCCGAAGACCAATGAAACTTAAGAAAGGTAGGTGTTGATGAGACCTTGTAGAGCCTTTGAGTTAGAATATAGGTGACCTTGACTTGCCCAATGGAATATGACAGAATTGTATGAATGATCTTGAGGGCTACGACTCATTCATGTATATGATCTAGCTGTTAAGCACCTCCCCATGGGTGTTGGTTTAAGTGATTCCAATACACCCTTTGACATAATACAACACTAGATAACTGTGTATCGGATAACTTAAAACTACATCATCATACACGGTTAGAAACACTAAATAACTAGATTAGGGTTGGCTAGTAAATGATCTTGATACGAGCAAAGTGAGTTGCATGACATCTTGAGTGATGATTATTGACCTCCACTCTTCTGTATGTTTGCATTGCATGACATCTTGAGTGACGATTATTGACCTCCACTCTTCTGTATGTTTGCATAGTCCTCGTTATGTCCTTTTGATATGGTAAGTTCGATTTGTTTAAATCGTTTGATATGTTTCCATTAACTTGAGTATTGTATGCATGAGTTGAACGTATGATCGGAATGTATGATATATGCTTGATATGATATGTAGGATCTACTCAAGTTCTAGTATCTGATTGACTCTATATGGTCAGGCACTACTCAGTCTCAGCCTTAGGATATCCGACGGGGTTGAATTTGGCGTAGTATGTATGACACCACTACAGTGAGTTTACCGAACCCTAGGAATCGAGACCCATTCATACCCTGACTCAGTCGATGGTGTTCTCAGTATGTGAGGTCCCGAAAGGAAGTATAGGGCAAATGTAGTAGCCACTTAGTTATGTACATATCATGTAAACATTGGTTCTAATAGCATGCTTCATCTGAATGCATAATTGCCTAATATACGAAATTGAAGCTCTCTGATGTATCAGTTATACTTATTCTACTAGACACAACATGCGTTAACGTATTGTTGCTTATACTTTGCGGAATCGTTGTATTCATGAGTTATCTTTGGTGTTGTAGGCTCAGATCCCTCAACCGACCCCTCGTCGGTCAATCAGACTCCAAGAGAGACCTCAAATGCCCCGTCAAGGCTAGAGGAGTGGATATAATCACTCCACCAAAGCACAACATTGACATGCATATAATTCTGCATTGTTGTGGGATCCCATTTAGTTTGGGGTTGATTTGTAATCTCCGTACTTTGTATTTTGGTTCGCTTTTGTGTGACTCTGAACGTCATGTAATCTTTTGTAATCTTTTGTAGATTTGATTTTGTTTTCGTATATCTTCTTTTGTTATGGTTTGATATCTACAGCTTCCGCGTACATGTATTGGCACGTGTGAATTTCACTTGTATGTGTGCATTTAGACAGGATCTAAGTGTATATGCACGAGAGTACGTGTGTCACTGGTTAGGTTTAAACTTGACCCCCGATCTCCTAGGCTCAAGTTGTGACACCAAGTAACCATAGATTTTGCGAAATCACAAGGCTTTTTTATGCGAAATCGCTGGTTTACTTTATGAGAAATTGCAAATTACTTTATGCGAAATCACAAAAATTTGCAATTTTGTATGTAAGTTTTTTAATTTAACAATGCCCAGAACCATTTTCTCTCCTTTTCGTCTACTTTTTGTCTATAAGTCATCTTCTTTCACTACAACAATTTACATTTTTAGCTACGAAACTTTTTGTTGCCAAAAGATACAAAAGCGTCGGTATATAAATTTACCGATGAAAAGTTTTTCGTCGGCCGAACGTTGGTAAAAAATCATCAGCAAAATATTTTACCGATCGATCGTAATTCCGTCAACGAAAACTACATCTTTACTGGCGATAAATTTGCATTTACCGACGCTACAAAACGTCCACACAATCATTTCATTTTTTTTAAATTTTTAATTTCAATTTTACCGACATTTTTTAACGACGGGAGAAAATTTTCCTTTTTGTTTAAATTTTAAAACTTCATTTTACCGACGTTAAAAAAACGTGGGAAAATCATGGGCAAACTCATTTCATTTTTTTTTTTAATTTTCAATTTCATTTTTACCAACGTCTTATAATGTCAGTAAAAAAATTTTTTGTTTTTTAAATTTTAAAATTTCATTTTGCCCACGTTAGAAAAACGTGGGCAAACTCATTTCATTTTTCTTGAAATTTCATTTTTACCGAGATTCTTTAACGTCGATAAAAAATTTTGCTATTTTTAAATTTTTAAAATTTCATTTTCGTTAGTAAATGATTCCAAATTTTTCATTCCAAATTAGTAATAACAATTAATAACTTTACCGACGTATAGTATTTTACGTTGGAAAGAGTCGATTTTCACTGACATTTCAAGCAAAACGTCAGTAAAAATGAATTTACTAATGTTGAATTTTGTCAATAAATATTTTTTTCATTTTTTCAAAAATAAGTAAAAAATTATATAACTTTCACTGACGTTTCCTAGCAAGCGTCGGTGAAAACTGTTTCTGGGTTGAGGAATTTAAACGTCGGTAAAATTTTTTTTTCATTTTTTGAAAATTAAATAAAAAAATATTTAATTGTGTCGACGAAAATATAAAAAACATCGGTAATATTCATATATACAGACACTTATTTTTGTGGCTCCACCTAGGAAAATTCATCATCAATATATTATTTTCTTTTATTTTTTATAAAAATGAAGTTAATTCACTGCTAAAATTTTGCCAACGAATTTTCACTTTATGTCGGTAGAAGTATCACTTTTACTGACGTTTTAATAAAGCATCGGTAAAGGTCATATTTTGCCGACATTTTAAGTGAAACATCGGTAATTTTCGATGTTTCACCGATGATAATATATGCATTGGTAAATAATCCTTAAATCGTAACCATTACTAACAAAATTATAAAAGCATCGCCGAAAAGCATCGCCAAAAGTGCAACTTCTTGTAGTGTTTTATCCATCCTTTGCCCTCTTGCCAACTTGTTTGCTGATATGCAGCATTGATCACCTTGGTAGACTTCGATTGGGATTCTTGAGTCTTACTTACATTAGAGATCATTATTTTATAGAACCCAAAACTGTCAAAACCCTAGGGCGGGTTTGGTATCATGTCATTCGGATGTTCTCATATTCCTATAAGATAAGCATGCAGAAAACATGTTTGGTCTCGCGAGAAGGAATCTCAAAGTATTAACCCGCTATCACAAGAAACTTAGAACAAAAAAAACTTTGTTTTTTTTTAAACAACTTGCTAGCACCTACTTTTCTCAGGATGACTCTCTTACGTAATTTCTAAAGTGGGTCACATGGTACAATCACAAAAGGTGGGCTCATATTATAGTTTGTGATTTATTTTAATTGTGTGATCACATTATAAATCCTTTGAATGTGGGCCTTATATTCTAATTTCTAAATATGGATTATCTGGTCAAAAAATATTATCTTTTAAAAAATTAATATTTCAAAAAAATGTTTAACCTTAAAAAAATATCTGAGCTTTCAAAAAAGTATTTAATCTTTCAAAAAAGATTAACTTTCAAAAAAAGTATTTATCTTTCAAAACAATTAATCTTTTAAAAAATATATTTAATCTTTCAAAATGTTATTAGTCTTTCAAAAAAATAATTTATCCTAAAAAAATTAAATATTTCAAAATATTTATTCATTCAAAAATTACAAAATGTGAAGCTACATTGTAATTCTTATGAATGTGGCCCTATGTTCTAATTTATAAAGGTGGGTACAACGTAATTTTTAAAGTAACTCGCATTAACAATCAACAAATACGATGGCTCCATATTATGATCTGTTATAATTTCCAAAAATGGGCACCACATTATAATTTCTAAATGTGGGTCCTATGTATAAAATCACAAAAAATGTAGCTCTATTTTGTAATTTCTAAATGTGGGTCATATAGTAACAATCACAAAAGGTGGACCTACATTATAAATCCTATTAATGTGGCTCATATTCTTTTTTTTTTTTTTTGATGAAAGGCTCATATTCTAATTTTTGAATGTGTGTACTATGTTATAATCTATAAAAATGGGTCACATGTTTACATTTAAAAAGGTCGGCCCACATTATGATTCTTATAAAGGTAGGCCTATCTTATAAATCCTATGAATATTGGCCCCATCTTCTAATTTTTAAAGGTACGTACTACATTATAACTTCTATAGGTGGATCCCATATACACCAATAATAAAGTGCCACAAATATTAAAAGGTGGGTCCCACATTTTAGATGCTATGATTCCCTTATTTTCGTTTGTTGGAGAATTTTTTTTACACTGTTACCAAACAAGTTCCGTATAGAATGATTCTTAGCAGAGTATTTTAATATAATGTTGCCAAACAAGTCCTGCAAAACTTAGTCTCGACATAACCTAATCTCAATACAACCAAATTTGAACACCAAATTGGGAACAATACGGGAACAATGCCAAACAGGCCCAAAATCTCTTAGAATGATTTACTATTTCGATTAACTTTGTAATTGTAAAAATAATTCACTGCTAAATGGGTTTTGTTTGAAATTTGTTATAATCCCCTAAGCCCCATTTGCATTCCTAAAACTCAACTATTTTGCATACACTCAACTCGTTGCCTAAAGCTTTTTTGGTATCATACTCAAGCGCCGACCTACATATATCCATAAGGGTGGCATATGCCCCCTTCAAATCTTGATCAGCATCAAAAACCTATTTGGAAATTATTGGTCCACTTTCGAAATTCACATAAAATATTTGTGAATGCCCCAATGCTCAATTACCTATTTGGGTTGGGCCTACTGATCATACTGCCGAGAATATTTCTATGCTGAGAATAGATTGTGCTAAATTTTATTTTGAGGACGAGGTATTCTATTTTTTATTTTTTATTTTTTGACAACATTATATTAGAATTGTTTCTAAGAGTTAGGATCAACAAAATCATATTTTACAGCATTCTTGATTTTAAATTTGTTGTAAAATTTTCATGCATCCATATTTTATGTTTACCAAAAAAAGAACATGTCATTTTTTGTTTAGGCGGGATTGATCATATTTGATTTTGTTTTTTTTTTTTCAAAAAATATTTCATTAAAATAAAAAGAAGAAAAAAAACCACAAAAGAAAGCACAAAACAAAAAGAAAATAACTTAATCCTCGGAATAATAGAAGCCCTCTCCCAACAAACATCCTATCCAAAAGAGAAGCAGAAAATCGCAAGTATATGCGCCAACCCATGTAAAGTCTTCAGAATATACAAAGTTTATAAAACGGAACAAAGAAGTCAATCCTTTAATGTCCAAGATAATGGGATTAATGGAACAATATTGCTCTCCCTGCGAAGCTTGCGCCAACATCCATCAAAACATGAACCTTGTCAAAATCATTTTTCCTAATCTTTTCTAACGTGGCTAAAACTACCCTCACTTGTCACTTCAGCCTCATTTGAAGAGGTAACTTCGGGGTTTTGGATAACACCTGCATCCACATTCCACAATGATACCATTTAAAATCATGATAAAACCACACAAGATTATTCCATCCTTAGGCTTAGGGGTCGTTTGTTTCAGCATTATTACATAAGTAACCATTGCACATGTGAAATGATTTCACACATTAATCCCATGTGAGTCATTTGCATATGGTAATGACTCCATGTGAGTCATTTACATATGTAAACTATTTTCACATTACATGTGAAATTGACAAACAACCCCTTAAGGGCAGCATTAGAGAAGATTGCAATCTCTTCTTTGTTAGAGATCACTTTAGGGATTTCCACTTGGATCCCATCTTTTTATTTGTTGGATGCTGATGTTCTGTTTTATTCGCTTCTCTTTCTATCCATGGTTAATGAAATGTCATTTTTTTTATATAAAAGAATAAAAAAACCCAAAACACCAATTTTCTTTAGAATTTCAATCCAACGATAAATAATAGTTGAATGACATATGCTTATGCAAATTCATATTGGGGAGTGTGTGAGGGGGATCCACACTTCACACAAGTATGTCTCACAAGTAGGTCCATACCCCCAAGTGGCCCACATTTGTCGCGGAGAATTTCAGACTTTTGAAACCAATTTGATTTGGGAGAAGATACAAGGACGCCATGGCATAGGCAAAGATGGCATGGCTTTCTTTTTTTTTTGGGGGGAATGGCGTTCTATGTATCGCATATGCTTAGTGTTAAGACATGCCTATAATTAGACATACGAGTCATCTTCAATGGCTTCCTAAATCAGGTTTACTGCCTGGAACTTATATTACAATAACCGTTCCCCTTGATAGATATGGGCCCATCTTGTCAGACTAACCGTAGAAAGGGTCTTTTATGTTCATATTGTTTATGCTATTGGATAGAAATAAATATTTTGCTATATCTGAGCTTTTACTTAAATTTCACCCCAACAAGAGATGACCAACCGAAAATATTTCATGGAAAACACATTTGTTTTATACGTGATTATTTCGATGATGAGTTAGAGTGAGATTTCTAAGAGCTAATTTAAGAAGGCGGCATTACCGAGGAGCGGATCATCACCAAATTTCTTACCTTTCCAAGAATGGCGTATCCATGAATTTCCACATTTGAACACTAATCGCACCATTGACCATCATTGAATTCAACAATGAAGAATAATTGCACTTTGAACTAAGCCATTAAATTTAAATTAAAGGGATTCAGTTAGCACTCACCCATTTTGACACTCCACCACTAGTCGCCTTTCAAATTCAATCACAAAAGGAAATAATAATAAGGTGGGGACTGGGGAGTCCATAATCTATACCAGTGCAACACCTCGCTTATTTACAATGGGACAATTGCAGCGGGAAATTATTTCAAAGCACACACGATGATGTTATCATAGAACCATCGATTAAAACAGGCAGAGCAGACCCAACTATAAGCTTTTGGTGTTGTGGCCATGGCCGGACTTGGGTCCCTATCTGGAATCCCTAATGAAAATTATAGTCCCGCTTTGAAAATCCACATGAAAATTCTTGATTCGCCTCCAAAATGCACACTAAAATCCTAGAGTTGCTCTCAAAACCCAACTTTGTGTTTGGCTCTGCCTCTAAAAACCGGGACCATTTGGCTCATGGCCCTCATTCCATGCATCATGGCCCGTCGTCACTCGGCCAACAATGGTGAGAACACCATTGGCATGGACAATTTAGAAGCTCCATTAGTCACAAACCATCTCAAGATGCTCACTCCATCGTTGGAGATTGAGATCTACAGAGAAAACACAAGAACCAATCTCTCCAGGATTCCATTCCCTTGACTCTCACACCCATATGCCCCACCAATCACTTCCAGAGTCCGCAAAGAATTCCCAGTGCCAGGTCGTCTATATCAGCCGGAACCCAAAGAACACGTGTCAATGCAGCACTTCATGAACACTATTAGGAGTGCTGAAGAAGGGCGATTTCCTATAAAGGAAGCCTGTGAGAGCATCTGTGTTGGTGTCCATCCATTGGGGCCCTCTTTGATCCTGTGTCGCATTACTGGAATGAGAGTTTGGAGAGGCCTCCTCAGATAATGTTTCTCAAGCATGAGGAGATGAAACAAGACCCAAATGGGCATATGAAGAAGCTGGCTGAGTTTCTTGGGTGCGCATTTGCTGAAGAGGAAGAGGTTGATAAGCTGTTGTGGCGGTGTAGGTTTAGAGAGACTCGAGAGCTTGAATGTCAATCAAGGGGATATACCCTTTAGATTGGAATAGCCAGCAGTCCTTACGTTTTTGGCTTGGGGTTGTGGGGGGATTGGAAGAATGTAAGATGAGATGGCTGAGAGGCTTAATGAGATTACTCACTAGAAATTAGAGGGAACTTGGCTTTAGTTTTGAATTGTGGAATTTCCTCAAAAAGAATTAAGAAAAGATGCTTCTTGATTTTTAAGTTAAACTATAAATTGCTATCAAGGCGGTGGCTTAGTTGATTTAAGCCTTAGTTTGCCCTCCAAGGTCTTGAGTTCCCAACCAAAAAACCACTACACCCCCCCTACCCCAGCGTTATCCTAGTATTATGTGTGCGGTCATGTATTTACCCCCCAAGAAATGCATAACCCCCGAGTCAGAAGCCAAATATCTGAAGGCTTAGACAAGCAAGGGGCAGGCAAGGCATACCTGGGTCATAAAAAAGTAATAATAAATAAAACTATAAATAACATGGATAACATTGCCTCTCCTATACTGTGGAAGATCAAAAAATCTCCAACAATAATAAAGCACCCTTCCATTTCTCCAAGACAATCTCCAAAGAGGCATGATCATTCTCGTCATCATCAATTGTAGCATCCATTTCACACAAAGTTGGCTTTGTAAGCGCTACTTCTCCAATCAACACTATTTAAAATCATGTCTTCAATAACTTTCTCATTTAATATAATTAAGGAGCTTTAATCTCATAAAAAGTGTTCTCAAACAACTACAATGGAAATTTTTATAGGGCCCATTTGGGGATGGGATTAGGGGGGATGGAAAGTTTGGCCCTAAACACATGTCTATAACCCTTTCATCCCTGGCTCACAAATCTAGTCTATTCATATTGGTGCATAGTCGATCCAACGGTTTAGTAAATTCGAATTTGACCTAAACTTGGGGTGTATGACTATCAAAGGAGCCCTTATGTATTGCAGGATTTGAATTGGGTGATAAATGAGCTCCACCTAAACTTCTCACAATACAATGGTGAAAATTAATTCCCATAATTAAACTCACCCTATCATGGGTCGAAATCGATCTCACCCTATCATGGGGCGAAATCCATCTCACCCTATCTCGGGTCAGAATCGATCTCTCCCTTATCTCCCTTTATCCTTAAAAAAGGAAGCTTACAATAATAACTACGAAAAAGTTGCTAATGTTTTTTGAGCGCTGAATAAAAACAGAGGATCGAAGCTGATACAGTTATTTTAGAATTTTCATGCAGACCACCAACATTCACTCGTCCGTTTCATTTCCCCATGGCCGGTACATTCAACTCGGCATTAGCCCTGAGCATTGTAGAGCTGAGCCTCCAAAAGGCTCATTTAACTTTTACAAAATCCTTTGATTTAGTAATCTCAATGTGCATACACATAATTATGAGAAATTCTTTTTATGAGTTCTCAAGATAATAGAGGGAGATTTTCAATGTTTTAGGGTTCTTTTAAAGATAATATAAAAACATGATAAAATCAAACATTTGCCAAATGGAACATGTTAGAAGTGTAGAAAAACATAAAAGTTCAAAAAATAAAACTAAAAATGGTGCCTCTAATCCTGCACATGTGATCAACCCAAGCTAACATTTGGTTATTTTTCAAATTTATGGGGAACTTCATTTGTATAATTCGTAAAAACTGTGCTAAAATCTAACAATTACAAAACAGAATATATTAAAAACTGTTGATATATTCAATAGTTTTATTTTTTAAAGTAGAAATCTCTTCTAAACATGTCAAGAAAACATCAATATATTCTCAAAAAAACCAAAAGACACTGCTCTCCATATATTCAACTTTGAGCAAACCTGAAAAACAGCCCAAGGAAATCACAATTACTGCAGAACCAAACTGAAGCAACTGCAAGGCTTTACGCACATCAAGTTCCCAATTATCTACCAATTACTCAAAGATCTTGATCTTTACCTCGAAAGGGGTAGCATGCATCCCACCTTATCAGGCATCAGCTGTTTCTATTTGGCTGGGATCAAAGCCAACCATAAGGGCACTGTCATGTGTCTGCCATTCAGTGCTTAAGGAGCAATTTCAAAATGGCCCAAAAAACATTATTTCCAATTTTTCTGATTCTCAGATTCAAACCAAGCATAATAAAAAAGATGATCAACCATCTGATCTTGCTAGAATGGCTCTTAAGCTGTACAACAAACCTGCAAATTTATCTTGTCTATTTCTGTCAATAACATTCACAAGGTGCATGGTCATTGATGGGTATTGAAGGTATAGATAGAAAGAAGCCGGGACATTGAAACAGGAGGTAAACAGAATATCTAGGAAGTCCTTTTTTCTGGCTTCCACAGGTATAAAAAGGAAAAAAAGAAAAAATTCCTTGCAATCAAACCTTGATGAACATCCTCCTAAAAACGTGTGAACTTCATTTGGCTCTGAGCTCAACTCCACTTTGTTCCGGATTTGTTGATTGACAAGATGCGGCTGGAAATTCTATACAAGCCAAAATTCGAACCTTGACAACATTTTAACATTTAAGCACTCCGGCCTCTACAGAGGTTGACTCATCTAAGGAAGGAGGTTGGTCTGATGCAGGCGTCACTTGAGTAGCAAGAGGGCCAGAATTTATAGGATGATCGTACTTACAAGCAGGCCCAAACTTGCAAATCCCATACCGGCTATAGTGCACGCATATTGTTTGATCCTGAATGAAAAAAAATGAGAACATGACCAATTGAGAAAATGAGGAAAATATAAGCATCATTGATGTAAATGAAAAGACAAAAAAAAAAGAGGAGGAAAAATACACACAACAGATGTGATAATGCAATGCACTGGTACTGAATTCCAGCATCATAATTTAATTCCCTAAGCCAACAAGGCTCTCTTTGCCCATATCTATCAACTACAATTTTCCCTTGAAAGAAGGTACACATGTACATGTTTGGACCACTGATTCAGAGCCCCAGAAAAAGTTCAGATGTAAGGGTCAAAGACGAGTTCCTAAATGCCCATTCAGAACAGGGTAAATTGAGGATTTTGCAAACAGCAAGGGAGGGCTACTAAACTCAGGATTGTATACACAGCAAATTTCAAGCGGTCAAATTGTTTTAGAAGCTAGTAAGTGGAAGAATTTACTTACAGGTCTCAGAGGTAGGCCCATAGGGCTTAGAACACAAGCAGTGGATTTTGAGACCCTGTTCTTTGGATGATGATACCTACATGCGGATTTAAATTTACAGTAACCAAATTTCATGAAATACTGGCACTCTGATTGCAATGGTTTCTCAGGGGATTCTTCTATTTTTGTATGCAATTGACGAGTAGAACTATCCACTTTCTTTGTCTGATCATTAATCCCAGAAGCTGAAGAAGGCTGCATATGTCTTTCAGGGGGGAAAATTGGGCTGGTCAGACCCTGCTTACGTTACAAACAAAATAGTGTCAGGATTTAACAGACATTGTTAATGAAACACACACACGCGCACACACGCACGCACGCACGCATATATATATAGAGAGAGAGAGAGAGACAGAACACACATACACATATTATATATATATATATATAGAGAGAGAGAGAGAGCAATGGTGCATTAAATTCGTCTAGCAGAACAAAAGACTGGTATTGGATGACTTGAAGATAGAAACCTGCCATTTGGCAAGTGTACTTTTCAGATCTATTCGACAATTAGAACTGATTCAAACCATATGCATGAGTGCTTTAGACTGATTGGGAAATTTAAGTGAATGTCTGACAGAGTCAGTATTACAACCTTTTGCCTGTTTTTAAAAAAGATAAAAAAGGTCACTTTCTTCTTCTTCTTCTTCTTCTCCTTCTTTTGAAAAGTTGGGCTACTGGTCAGGACTTATTATGCCCAGATACAGCACAGATACGGCAAGGACACACCGTAGACATGGTAGGGACATGGATTTTACATGTAAAAAGTGAAGTATCGGACACGATACGACACGATACGTTGCGCATTTTGAAGTATCCGTGCGTCATAGGTCAGGACTCAGGAGTGATACCGTTAATTGGACAACCCAAGGATCGACCCATGAGCGTTTGTGTGATACTAAAGTGCCAACACCATTAACAAGTGTGCTAATGTAAGTTTTACTTATATGAAAAGTCTGTCTATACTACTTTAAGTATATGACAAGTTTGCTTATATAACTTTTACTATATGACATCTTTTAATTGAATCAAACATTACCAAACAGTCAATTTTTATAATGGTCTAATTGGACAGTTCTATATCAAATATATCTAATTGAACCAGCTTTATTTCAAACAAATCAGACTTGCCAAACAGGCTTTAATTTTAAAGAACTTAGGGGAAGAAGAAAAGATCAATTTTGAAGGAAAGACCAAAGTTTTGACAAGACATGCATGGGGAAGATGGTTCCTTTGGCAGTTACGAGTGCATATGTGTAACCGCTTTTCTATGGAAATAGAAAGCAAAAAAGGGAATTTTTTCTACAGAACACTTGTTCTTGCTTGGGGACAGCTCTTTTCCTCTGGGAAAAGCATCAAAAGTAGTGAAATTTTGTATCATTCTACAAAAAAAGGGTCCAATGTGTGTCCACGTAAGTCAGACACTACAAAAAAATGTGTCTTTAGTGTCAAGGAAAGAGAGGAACAACAAAATTTCTGATAGTAAGGAAAAACGGAACAAGGAGGCTGCAGATCTGTTTATAGTAAGAATTGCTCACTGGGCTGCTAGTCTGCTGCAAGAAAGGAATTCATGGGGATTACTTCTTCCGACATCATACGGAATTGGTATGGTTTGATATTAGGGAGAGGGAGAGGAAGAAAAGTCAAACCAATAGTTTGTGTACACTCCTTGCAAGGGAAAGACTAAAAATTCAATGTTGATTGGGCAGCAAGAGGCAAATCTAAACTGGCAGACATATGAGGAATATTGAGAATTGAAACTGAGGAAAATTCCATGCACCTTTCCAGGTCCGTTGGATATCAAGGAAGCCAATGAAGCTGAAATTACGGAGATAGGAGATGCGCTAAAGATATTCAATGAAAAGTTTCAGGGTCAATTGACTGTTGAAAGTGATTCAATAAATGCAATGAGTTGGGTGTCCGGCAAGAGTAATGGTCAATGAAGATTAGAAACCATTCAGAGAAGTGGGAGATTATCACAGACGCAAGCAACAACAATTTCAAATGATGCATAGGAGTGTGAATGATATGAATCTATGACGGCATGTCTGCAAAACAGGGTGTTGACAGTATTTATATGATCGCTTCATGAGAATTCTTGCTTACATTAATTGTTCTTTTTAGGGAAAATGATAGTTCATGGATTTCATCCTCACTGCATCTATTTTACTTTTGTGAACTTCCTATTTTCAGACATTGCTCACTTTCCAATAATTTAATGAACTATAAACTTATTGATCAAAAAAATTATGGGTAAAAAAAGGGAAAGAGACATGCATAACATATTGCCATAGGTTTTTTCTTTCTTTTAACCCAGCCAAGGGGGTTGGGACCCATGAGAAACCTCAGCCATGGGGAAAGAAGACACAAGGATCAAACCCTAGGCAATTAGGATTTTCCTATGTTGATCTCTCACACATATTGCTTTCTTCTGCACCAAATCTAGGGACATTGATAGTTTTGGTTGTTTTTGATCTCCTAAAGAGACAATAGGCTTGTTTGTAAGTTTGCTGGTGTAACTGAAGTTTTTCATCCATGGCTTTACATTTTCTTCCTGCAATGGGTCAAATTGGTGCTGGTCAGTATCAGTACACTACAGGTCAATGACTGGGACAGTGGAATTGCTCTTATTCAGTCGAGCCAGAGCAACATGAACTGGCTTAGAGACACATGCAGTGATTCAACGAAATTATATATATCTATAGACACAAGCACAGAAATTCCTTCTTTTTTAAACTTTGTTGCTTCAAATTTTAAGAAAAAAATGACAAGTATCAATCATCATTATTTTATAATACCTATTCTCAACAAAGCATGATGGTAGTGCTGAAGGCAAAAACAGTTGGGTTCGACAAGTTTTGCAGTTAACTGTCTGCTTGGTAGATATCAATAAGATACCCATATCCAAATGCTTTCACTGGTATGGGACAACCCTATATATGTCAATAAAAAGATTCACTTGCTGCTTCTCTCCTTTTTCTCCTTTCTGTTGCTTTCTAGTAGGGATGGCAATGGGGTAGGGCAGGTTTGAGTTTTAGACATACCCAATTATCTTGATATTTGCACTGCCCCGTACCTGTCCTGACCCATGGAAGGCATTATGATTGTCATACCAAACCCCTAGTGTATTTAATACTTTTTGAAAATTTGAAAAACAAAATGTGTATGTGAAAATTTGAACCCATGACATCTATGAAAGCGTCCACTCCTTACTACCACCTGCACTAACGACATTTCATATATATATATATATATATATAACTTCACTTAATAATATATATATATAAAGAAAAGGCGTATGGGGTGGGGCAGCTTAGACCCCCCCCAAAACCAAAATTGACTCCAAACCCGACTTTGGTTAGCATATGGAAAACCATACCCGACCCGAACCCTACTATCACACTAACAAACCCACCCCTAATAGGAGCAAGTCCCCATTTAAACCTAACCCATTGCCATCCCTACTTTCTAGAGCCTAAATTTTACTCCCAAAAAAAAAAAAAAAAAAAAGATCTTTATCCAAAGGTTCAGTCTCTTTGATTGTAGGTTTTTTAAAGTTAGTTGGCCTTGAAATCATAAAATAAACATGGAATACATGTTAAACATCATTACATGCATATAAATCATGAGCATCATCACATCATGTCAGTGTGTAAAATAATTACATCTCTATAATTCATATAAGATACAACTAAACCATCATCTTCAGACATTTTTTTGCTTCTCTCCACTGTTTCTTAATTTCTTTACTTTTTGAATTTTTAAATTTTTTCTTCAGACTACTACTGTCATATGCTACAGTCCAGCATGGAAAGCACCAACTTATCCCAACAGTCCCACCAACATGAAGACTGATAAGTGACAAAAAAGGAGTCATTGTCGAAGCAGGTTGTGTAGATGGCTTAGGAGTCACGTGTAGGGTCCACATCCTCAAACAGGAAATAAGTGCTCGAGTGCTAGCTAACTAATATGATATGTATAAACCTCTAAACTAGGAAATATTGATGTACAGTGAGATATCTCACCCTATTCAAGGGGATTTGATAGACTGTACAAAGGAAAGAAACATAACATATAAGACGGGTCTCTACCATAAGGGTGTACACAAGATTTTCTGCAAACTTCTCTTCTATGATAGTTGACACGGGTATCAGAGCCCCAAGGAATCATAGTTCTCTTCATCAAGGATGCAAATATCGGTTGCGGCGGGCGTAGCGGCCCGTCGCCAAAACGATACGTAGCGGGCGATACGTAGCGTATCGGCGATACGTAGCGGCGTAGCGGTGTGAATTAAAAAAGTCTTCAAAAAAATCCGAAAAAATTCCAGAAAATCCAGAATATTGGAAAATGATGGAATATGTGTTTGTTTTGCAAAAGCAACTAGTATATGAGTATGTAGCGGTCCCCTCATTGCATTAGATCCTGTATCGCTGTATTAATAGAAAATAATATGAATAATCAATGTTTTTCATATGGAATCATGTTGTTTAGTTATGTCAACTTAAACAGTAACTTAAGGCTTAAATAAAAAATGTTATAAACAAATTTCATCAAGATTCATTCAAGAATGAAAGATAAACTACGTTCAAACTTTAAAAAAAAAACAATATACTAATCTACTTAAAGAGCAAAGACTTTGTAATGGAGGAATACCTTGCTGATTAGCTCTAATCTAATACCAAAGGGAATGTCTACCAAGAATCACATTGCTATCAGTGTCATCATCTTCATCATCATTTGTGGTGTTTGTGCCCCTATTATATTGCACATCCTCCCCAAATTGAATTTGATATTGGTGAGCATTGGGATCTTGCATTGCAAAGAAGAAATCAAAGGAGCTTGGAGGAGGTGGATATCTATATTGAGGTTGACTATCATCATAGTCACCATATGAGTAAGACCCTGAAGCCGAAGATTGTTCTTCTTCTTGTTGCACATGACCATACTGATAATATTGTGATGGTTCATGAGGATACGGCCTGTAGTCTGAATGTGGAAGTGGAACATTATAAATAGGGTTCGAAGATGCTGTTTGTTCCCCTCCTACATTTCCACTTCCACCCACATTCCCTTGCTCATCTATGTCTGCGGGCGATGACACTTTCCGTCGCCTTTGATAAGCACGTTGTGGAGCCATTCTTGATTGTTCAGGAAACTCATCTACGGTCTCAACAGGAATGACATTTTCTTCTTCATCATATTGATAAGACTCAACAGTGCCACCTGTCCCGCTATCTCCTCCGTCTCCTCCATCTCCTCCAGGACCTCCACCATGGCTACTGGAAGAAGCAACAGTAGAACTACTATCTTTAGATGATGACATAATATGAGCTGGCTCCTTCCCTCTAGATACACTTGCACTTCCACTACTTCTTTCTCCCTGAGGTGGCTGTCCCCCTGACATTTGTACATCTTCAGCAATTAAACGTTGTACTTCTTGCTGAAAGCCCGGATCTGAATCTAACAATGGATCTTCAGTCTCGGCTATCCATGGAAGTAAGGGATCATCGTCTCTGAATATGTGATCCAAATTAATTGGACAATAAGTAGGATCATCCCTTGCCTTTCTCTCTCTATTTCTGTTCCTCAACTTGAGATTGTAATGGCAGTATACCAATTTGTTGAGTTTTCTCATGGTTAGCCGATTCCTGGGCTTCGTATGGATCATGGAGAAAGTGCTCCAATTCCTTTCACAATTTGATGATGTTGTTGTTTGACTAAGGATGCGAATGGCTGCTCTCCTTAGATGTGGAGTACTCTCTCCAAAATTCTCCCACCAATCAGCTAGAATACAAAAAAAATAAAAAAAATTAGACATCTTTAAATCGTAGAAAGTTCCTTTTCTATGTACTGTCAATTGCATATAAGTATAACTACCAGGTGAACATTTTCCAATCGCTCGCTGTACAAAAGGGTCAGCGAAAGTTCCTCTTTTATGTGTATAAGTGGAAATCTGAAATGCAAAAAATTAGAAATAAATAAGTACACCATATCAATACAATTATCTAAAATATATTTAAAAGACTAAATAAATTTCTTAATTAGCTTACCTCTTGTATAGCTTCGATATGATCATCTTCACTCAAAATTCTTTTCAACACTGTCCTTAATCCTACTCGCAATTCCGTATCTATTGCTTCAGTGTGGTGTGAGGCATTGCGATAGTAGAATTCAGGATTTAAAAAATAACCTGCAGCATGCAATGGATGGTGCAGCTGATCGTTCCACCGGGCATCAATAATTTTTATATAATCATCATGATATCGGCAATTTTCTATAATGGCTTGCTTTGCCCGATCAATTGCTTCATAAATGTACCCCATTGTTGGCTTTTCATCAGCATCTACAAGCCGCAACACTTTCACTAAAGGTTCATATGCCTTTAATATGTTCTCTACTTTGGCCCAAAATTTATTATCCCTCATTAGAATTGGGATGTCAAACTCCGGACCATGTGTTGCTTTGCCCCATTTCGAACGAAGCCATTCTTCTGATGAAAACATCTGAATTAGCTCCGTTCTCCAACGTACAAGGCTTTCCATAGCAATAAAATGGGTAGCAAATCTAGTGGATGCCGGACGCACTAAGGCATGATTGTTTGTGAATCTCTTCATCAAGCTTAAGAGCCATGAATGGTCGTATATGAACCTTGTAATGCCTCTGCATGCCTTGATTGCAGCGGCCACATTCTTCTTCTTTCCAATATCCTCCATTATAAGGTCAATGCAGTGTGCTGCACATGGGGTCCAAAATAAATGTGTCCTCTTTTCCATTAAAAGAAGACCAGCCTTCTTAAAATTAGCTCCATTGTCTGTCACAATTTGGACAATGTTCTCCTCTCCAACACTTTCTACAACTTTATCCATAAGCCTATAAATATAATCTGCTGTCCGTTTCTCTTCAGATGCATCAACGGACTTCACAAAGACGGTCCCAGTGACATTATACACCAAAAAGTTAATTAATTGTGTTTGGGTGCCACTTGTCCACCCGTCACACATAATAGTGACTCCATTTTGCCCCCACATGGGCCTAAACGTCTCTACCCAAGCCTTTATTTCTTTATACTCTTCTTCAAGGTACTTGGTGCCCACATCATACACGGATGGCGACGTAATACCCCGCCCAGCTTGAGCCGCAACATCAAGAACTGTCTGAAAATAAGGAGAATCAATTGCGGTAGGGGGTATATTCTTATGAATTAGCCATTTTGCTGTAGCTTTGGCTAATCTATCTCTTGCAGCCTTCATGACACCCTTGACAACATTAGAGATTTTTGGTTGCTTAGCTGCCTCCGATCTATGTGCGAAAGGATCAACAAAACTAACCCCTCTTCTAGTTTGTGTAGGTGTAGGTGTAGCCATCCGAGTAGAAATAATCTCTATATCATCATCCCGCTGTCGGGTGCTAAATGCTCTACGAATTTTACCCGCAATGCCTTTGCCCTTGCTTGTTGCACCAGATGAGCCACCTTCATCATAGTTTCTACGCTGAC
This sequence comes from Sextonia rubra, assembly GCA_037013555.1. Classification (NCBI taxonomy): domain Eukaryota; kingdom Viridiplantae; phylum Streptophyta; class Magnoliopsida; order Laurales; family Lauraceae; genus Sextonia; species Sextonia rubra. The sequence goes on from JASUAD010000010.1 coordinate 9,339,371, forward strand.
TATAGGCTCGACGCTCTGCTTCTTCTTGGCACGACATAAGGGACTCTCGGCGTGCAGCCATCATTTCTGGGTCATCAAACTCATCATCAGAAGCAGTACCAAGACCTTCATCCCCAAATACATCATGGCGTGCTGCATCAACATCCTGCTGCTTCTTCTCTTTAATTTGTACTTTTCTCTGTTTTGTTTGATTCAATAAATTTTTCATTTGCTCCCTAACTTCTTTCGACACTTCAGGACACCCTGCAACATTGCCTTGCACATGGGCCAAATGTTGTTTAAATCTTGTAATGCCCCCATGGGTCACTTTGTGACAAAACTTGCACTTAATCTTCAACCGATTGTTTTCAATTGCCTCACCATAGCTCCATGCAAGATCTATATCACGCGGCATTTTTTCACGTCACAATACCTAAACAAGATTTAAAAGTAATAGGTTAAAATTTAAATAAATTTCAAAAACATGAAAAAATTAGAATAACACGCATCTACGTGGGTGGGAATTGGGATTGATATATGGGAAACATAGAGATAACATTTGGGGACTATTTTCAACCCATTTGATTCAGTTTACTTTTATACAAAAATTTTTTTTTTTTAAAATACAAAAATCCGAAAATAAAAAATATGAAAAAAATTAAAAGAACACAAAAATATGTAGGATTGATCTATGGGAAACATAGATCTAATATTTAGTGACCATTTTCAACCCATTTGATTCAATTTACTTTTATAAAAAAATATTTTTTTAAAAAAAATACAAAAATCCGAAAATAAAAAATATGAAAAAATTAGAAGAACACAAAAATATGTGGGATTGATCTATGGGAAGCATAGATCTAACATTTAGGGACCACTTTCAACCCATTTGATTGAGTTTGCTTCTATAAAAAAAAAAAATTTTTTAAAAAAAATACAAAAATCCGAAAATAAAAAATATGAAAAAATTAGAAGAACACAAAAATATGTGGGATTGATCTATGGGAAGCATAGATCTAACATTTAGGGACCACTTTCAACCCATTTGATTGAGTTTGCTTCTATAAAAAAAAAAATTTTTCTTAAAAATACAAAAATCCGAAAATAAAAAATATGAAAAAATTAGAAGAACACAAAAATATGTGGGATTGATCTATGGGAAGCATAGATCTAACATTTAGGGACCACTTTCAACCCATTTGATTAAGTTTGCTTCTATAAAAAAAAAAAATTTTCTTAAAAATACAAAAATCCGAAAATAAAAAATATGAAAAAATTAGAAGAACACAAAAATATGTGGGATTGATCTATGGGAAGCATAGATCTAACATTTAGGGACCACTTTCAACCCATTTGATTGGTTTTCCATTAACAAAATAAAATTTTTTTTTCAAATAATAAAATATTCCGAAAATAAAATTCAAAAAAAAAATTAAGAAAGTGATAAAAAAGAGGGGCTTGATCAAAGAGGAACATGGATCTAACAACAACAACTCATTTTCAAGTGATTCATAGAAGAAAAGAGAGAAATAAGCACAAAGTAGAAAAAAAAAATCTTCAAAACTCACCTTTTTTGAGCTTGATGCTTGAATGAGTTGAATCTTAAATGTTGTCACCTTAATCTTTGGATCTTTTGATGTTTTTGTTGATGATTTTGATGTTTTTTTGAGATGATTTGAAAAATGGAGGCAAAAAATGGGGCTTGGAGGAGTTGGAGCTGTGAAGAGGGGAGAAAAGAGGAGAACTTGAAAGGGAAAGGTGCCCAAAAAATCGGCTGGGGGGTTTTAAACCCCCCAGGCCGATACGTATCGGCCGTATCGGCCGATACGCATAAGTATCGGCCGATACGGGCCGATACTTTTGAGAGGACCGATATTTTTTAAAAAGCGTAGCGCTCATGAGCGCTACGCACGATTTATCGGCCGATACGCTTCGTATCGGCCGATATTTTCATCCTTGCTCTTCATCACATCACTGCTCAAAATCAGACTCGGAGAGTATCTGAGGGAATTTTTTTTAGGTGAGATTATGGTAGTATCGTTGTAATTCCTCTATGATAGGATATAAATATATCTAGAGGTATTCCAAATAGGGAAACAAGGGCTTGGGTTGACTGATCCCTTTCTCTATAAATGTATCACATCTGTTATTTTCACACATTATTTTGATTAACATAAAATTCTCTCTCCATTGGTATTGTGGGAAACTGTACAAGTGTTGTCTTTGGTGTTGAATCACATATTTAATCAAAGTTAGGGCAAAGTTAGGGACTTAGGGTTGGGAATTGCTCCATTGGATTGAATCCAATGATCCACCTATATACTGCAAGGATTGATGAAGAGATATCACCTTTCCACTTGACAAGTAACTTTCAAAATCATCCATTACAAGTAAATACAAGCAATTTAAATGCTCGTTCTTCCTAGTACTCACCCATGCAAAATCCTTGATAGATCCTCAAGCCATCCACACTCAATGTGGACTCATGTTGTGATCATCAGGCAATACCAAGACATAAGCATTAGATTTATCTTGACAATTTTGAATGGACTTGCGCCCCTTGGATGCTACTTCTTGAACCTTTCAGTTTGCAGTTACACACACCATTACCATATCTCCACATTGAATTCCACATCAGCTTGTGTATTGTATTTTTCATTACCAATTATAATCCCCAATTAACTTCTTCATGAATGTTGCATATGTGCTGGGGAAGGACTCAGCTTCCTCACTTGGATGCGACTCAGTTGACAATGGAAAAGGTCAATGGGATAGGGGGGCGAACAGGCTGGGTCGGGAAAAAAGGGGTCAGGTTGACAAGGGGTGTGTGCGAGTTAACGTTCAACCCATATCCTACCCATTTTAAACCATGTCAAGTGACTTCAACAGTTCAACCGCACTTGATGTGAGTCAACCCAGCCCAACCTGACCCACATAACCCACATTCAATATGGATCAACCCATTTAACTCAACCCAACCCATAGAATCTTGGCCCAAATTCATTTCAAATATTGAGGCTATATTTGAGTTAAAATGCAGTCCATAATAAACTCCCAACAAAAGCTCTGCTCATTCTATATAAAAAAGACTTCTAAGTATCTAATGATTAAAACACCAAATTGTTTAAAAGGGTTTAGATATGAGGGTCAACCCTAACCCCACACATTTAAATAGGTTAGGTGGGCTTGCAGGCTGACCCCAACCCAACCCACTTAAATGCAACTCAAGTTTTCCTAAACCGAAACTGCATATTCACACTTGGTTATGTGCTAGGAAGCATGGACACCTCTCCGGGGCCGGCGTGTCAATATCCAACATGTCTGGGACACGGACACACCCTGAACACACTCGGACACATCCGGGACACACGAGAAGTGTACTGTTTTTTTGTTTTTTGAACCTAGATCCCAAAACCTATTTTCCCTCCCGAAACCCATCTGCACCAAAACCCATCATCAGCAACGAAATCCCATTCCATCAACAAAACCCCAAAGCCCATCGAAGCCCCATCCCGTCTGCCAAACCCCAGAGCCCATTGAAACCCCATCACCATCTGCAAAACCCATCACTGTCTGAGAAGAAGGAGAAGGAGAAAAAAGAAGGAGAAGGAGAAAAAGAAGAAGAAGAAGAAGCAGAGGAAAGAAACCCAGAGAGGGAAAGGAAAAAAAAAAAAAGAGCACCCACCGTCTATGGGAAGGAGGAGAAGAAGAAGAAGCAGCAGCAAAGAGGGAAAGAAACCCAAAGAAGGAAACAAAAAAAAGAAAAAAAAAAAAAAAAGAGCACCCACCGTCTGCGAGACCCCATCACCGTCTACAGGAAGTAGAAGAAGAATAATAATAAGAAGAAGAAGAAGAATAAGCAGCAGCCACCGTTTACGAGTTCCTGTTCCACTACCTGCTTGGTACCCCTGCTCGCCTCCTCTTTTCCATTTTTTTTTTTAATTTTAAGAAGAAGAAGGTCTGATGTCTTCTTTTTTTTTTATAACTTCTGCCGGTTTTTTTTTTATTATGCTGTTGTGTCTTTTTTTTTTTTTATGAAATGTGTGCTACAATCCTTTTTTTTTTATTGTGGTGCTCTGCCTTTTTTTAATCCTTTATTTTTTTGCCGGTGTGCCTTTTTTAAATCTTTTTTTTTCTTCTTCTTCCTTTTTGATTTATTGTTTGCCTTTGCCATTTTTTTTATGAAATGATGTGCTGTGGCTTGTTTTTTGTGCAATATCTTAGTACTTGCCTTTTTTTTATGAAATGAGGTTGAAAGGCTTGCCTGCCTTTGCCTTTCCACATCTGTATGTGACTTTTTTCCTCCTGTTGTGCACTGTTTGTTTTAATTTGCTACTGCATGCTAATGCTGCTAATTTGCTATTGTGTGTTGTTAATTTGACGCTATGTCCTGTTAATTTGCTATTGATTCTGGTGCTAATTTGTTGTTATGTTATATAGATTTGGAATTTGGCAATATGAGTTCCATTGGATGCTCTAACCCACATCCCCTCAATGAAGAAGATATAAACAAGCCTCCGTGGAGATAGGTAACCACATATATACAAATAAATATATGATTATATATTTATTTAGTACATGATTATATATATAAATATATATATGATTACATATAAATATATATATATATTATTAACGTGTCCCTGACTTGTCCGTGTCCTACTTTCTTGAGAAATACCGTGTCAGCGTGTCCATGTCGTTTTGTATCCGTGTCTCATGTCCATATCTGTGCTTTATAGGTTATATGGGTTGACTATAGGTCCGGTCAGTTAGAAGGTTGTACTAGCCCTTACAATAGGTTGTCAAAGTCGAACATCCATCGTTACCTGAAATGAAGATTTGAATAATTTACCATACTAAACTTGACAATTAACAGGATTAACTCCCAACATAGTTTCCCACCAAGCTTCTCAGTTGATTCCTGAGGCTTATATTCACCACCTCGGTTTATCCATCAACCTGTGGATGGCAAGCAGCAGAACTTGGAGCTTAATCATCATTAATTTCAAATGGGCCCACAAAAAAATAATTCATAAACTTCACATCCATCTCCAAGAAAATGGCCTTCAATACACCATAGAGATGTACTAATTTGAAGAATAATGGCATTATAGGTCACTAAGCAAGGTAGGAAGTGAGTCATCTTCAAAACCAATCATTGGCAAGAAAATGGAGTACCAATTTCAGAATTTTCTAAACAAACAAATCCGTACTAAGATGTTGTCACGGCTCGTGGAATAGGCAAATGCCACAGGGAGTCTAGCAAGTTAAAACTCCACAGGAAAGGAACCGGCCTAGGGCCCATGAAAGTCTTGGAAAAAGAAAATGAAGCAAGAATCAATGTTAGAATCTGAAGTGGTAGATCCGATATGCAAAAGGAGATGAGAAACAAGAGGTCAAGGAACAGTCTTCACAAGAAGAGTCAACAAGGTAATTGATCACAGAACAAGGTAATTCATCACAGAACAAGTGGACAAACAGCCTCCTAAGGATCAAAATATCATAATGAGAAGGCTGTAAAAAGAAATGAAATCCAAGATCAATAATATGCTGCAAAGCCCACAGATCAATAGCTTCTGATTATCGAATAGATCTGACTGATAAAGAGATCACCCAATTCTCCTTCAGTCCTGACAAGACACAGAAAAATCCACCATCATCCTCCCAAAGCCTAGCAGTCTAATTTTTCTTACAGAAATATACAGTGCATGACTGCTACTAAATAATCTATTGACGGATTAAGCCAATGCCTTCATCTGATGGTTAGATCAAGGCTGGTTAATGATCCATTGGTCCTTTTCAGAGTTCCAAAGAAGACCTGACCCATCAATACATAAATGCCTCCATTTTACTACCCTGTGGAGGACTGATTACACATTATATCAAGATAGTGGCAAACATGGTCTTAAATATCAACCGATACATAGCTGGTATTGGTCAATATCAGTTTGATATTTTGATGAGATATTGGCAGCGGGCCATACTGCATGTATTGGCCAGCACATCAGATACAACTGATAGTGATATTTGAGCCTCTTTTCTCAAGTTAAGGGATTTTCCCATTGAGAAAATCCTCTTCTGCCCAGTTCCACCTTCCAAGGCCTAGTTATTGATTTTACATGCCAAATCAGTGGAGTTTTGGAAAGATCAGAAGTGCTATGTGGCTTTTGGCTTGAGCGTGCTTGAAAAAGGACTGTGTCCATTCTCTTTTCTTTTCTTCTTTTCTTCTTTTCTTTTGAAATCTTATTCAGGATCTTGATTGGGAATTGTTAGAATTTTCTTTCTTCCCTTACCAATGCATGGAAGATTTGGATTGTAAGCCAAATCTAGAAAATTGAAGTAATATTTTTTTTAAAAAAAATTCAATTATTTTACCAAATTGATAATTTTTTATTTTCTTTCCTTTAATACATGCATGCATGTGTTGCAATGACTTAACTTTGGTTCTAGAATGTTAGATTACATTAGATCATGCGTTAACAACTTAGCAGCAAGGACAAAAATGTAGAAAGATCTGCAAGTAGAAAACATGAGCTCTGAAAAAGGCATGTGAGGAAGGGGGAAAAGGCATCTTTCTTCAATCAGTTAATGAAGCAATTAAACCATGAATCAAGGTTCAACAGTGGATCATATATTTCTCAAGTTTATTGCAACCATTTGTCAAGAAAGTAAGCAAATAACCTCATGAAATCAATATAGACATCATACCATAAAGAAGCGAGAAAACCTACTGGGAATGAAAAAGTAACATTTACAGAGTTTCAAAAGCCCTATTTAATGTGCTCAACTGTCATAGGTGAAGGTCACTGCATAACTCACCATGTAACTGTTCCACTCTGGATTTGTATGGACTCCATGAAGAGTTTGCAACATGGCTGGTGGATAAGGTTGGGGCGACGCTTCCTTATAAGGAACTGGTTCATTTGAGGTACTTTGCAACGCCCATGCCGCTGGAAGTGGTGATGATGCCGCTGATGTATGAAATTGTAGAGAAGTGTCATTCTGATATACTGGAAGAGGATCAGATCCTCCTACAGCAGTGGGGTCAGGATGATGAAACCTGCAGTTAAGTCCAAATTTGCAGGAACCAGTACGCATGTAGAAGGGGCACTCTCGCTCCCCCTTTAATGAAAAGGGAAATATCATTACAAAGAGAGCTATTCTATTTAAAGAAAAGAATCGCAATAAATGTATATTCAAATGTCTGGTGCAAAAATATATTAACAAAGATGGACAAATGAAATGCTAAGAAGGATGATGGAATTACCGGTCGTATTGGCAGACCCAAAAAGTTAAAATCTACAGGTTCTCCTGTCCCAATCTGTTCTCTCGAGTGATTGTATCTACATGCCTTCCCAAACTTGCAACCACCTTTCTGTAGGTAGTACTGTAATATTCAAGATAAAGACAAAATCCTATATGAGAGAACACAGAAAATAGATATGGGAGGACAAAACGAAATGCCAATGCATGACTTCTTCAACACACTTGCTGGAAACAGTGATATATAAAAGTAATCAAGAAACTAAAATCACCTCTATGTGAAGGGCCAGATGCTGTCATTAGACTGTTAAACAAAGAAACTAAAGCCACCCCTTTGAAATTCAAACAATGATATTTATGCATTTCAGTCTTCATTGAAGGGTTTGGTCAAAATTCCTCAACCTCTTCAGTATGCCTAGAACTGTAGCAGATATTTTGGAATCTAGGCAATACAGATCATGTTTTCGGAAGGGCCTAACTCTTTGGCAGTTGGTATCCACAGCTATATACCAACTCTTGGAAGAAATGTAATGATTGTATATTTTGGGATGTTCCACTAAGATATCTTAGAAAGTGCTAATGCAAAGAGTGTATCCTGGGTTCATGCAGATACGAGAAAGATCCTATTTGGCACTTGATAGAAGTGCACTGAAGGGTGGTCGTGCAATGCTGAGGGTCTCGCAAAAAAATAAATAAATAAATAAATAAAAAGAAAAACTTGGCAATGAAATGAGGTCTGCTGCCACTGGTAATACTATTATCAAGCTCAACTTTAAGGTGTGTTCAGTGTGTTCACTCAACGACCAGGGTTGGGCATTTGACAGTCCTGTGGGCTATCCTTCAAGACAACAGGAATGTGGTCCCTAATGCATTCAGTGCTGGAAATTGGAAAACATCTACATATCCTATGAAGCAAAATAAGATTCACAAAGAAGGGATAAATGTGCCAACACCTTGATTCTTCTCACCCTATCATGGCACAAATTCAATAAATGCCTTGTTGAATTTTATTCAGTAGAGCTCATTGATGGAGTTTTGCATATGGAGGTGAAACACATAAAGTCAATGCTTGATGCTGTCAGGTGCAGAGCGAACAGGCAGCAGTTGGGGGCCAAGGGCCACAAAAATTTTGCATAACTCCTTGGATTTTAAGCCATTGGTAAGGCAGGCCACCTCAAATGATAAGTTTATTTCCAGCAAGGTGGCCCTGTCATGGAAAAAATCTTGCCACACCCAAGGATGCCCTGACCACTCTCACCCACTTTTCAGTAAGCAAAGTCAAAGGCAGGACTTCCTTGCGGTGCTAAAGAAGGGAGCGTTCCGAGGTCTTATTGCAGTTTCTTTCTGTTTTCTGGTGATATAACTTTACCTCCAAGTCACTTCATCAATAGTTATTCCGGTTAGCATTAACAAAGAAAATAAGGCATGAGAAACATCAGCCTCCATTTAGCTGAATTAAGTTATGCACATTTGGCGCATCTGAAGAATAGATTTCTTTTTTCATTTTTTTTGAATGGAGTCGGAACTAGATGAATCAGGATTTTTTGTCGCTCAGATTTTTACCATCAATATGTGAAGATACCAGTGGCAGTCAGTGCAGCTTTGAGACTGGGAATGAAAAGTGATCAGGTCGAGAGAGGATATATGTTGTACTGGGAACTAAATCTGAATCAAGATATACAAATGCATATCCGAATGGGTAAAATTATAATACACACAGACTCATACCAGAACGGACCATAGTGCTTGGTATTAATGGAGAGTATTAGCTATCCTCTTATGGAGTTTACCAAAATAATGCTTTTAAAGCGCTATGTACAATTAAGTACTAATATTCTTTATTATCGATACTTACCAAAGAACATACACACAAAACCAGATTTGCTAGAAAATACACATTAAACTTTAAAAGAAATGTATTGAAATCATCATACCAATTAATAATATTTATAAATTCGTTCTTGCTAAAAAAGCATGCATTTGAACATGCATTCAAGTATGAATACAATCTACCTATATGTTATTCACGTTTCGGCCCCTTCAGTATGATGCAGGATAGACCTCAATGGCCACATGTATAGGGCCCAAGTAGATTTAGGAATTTTTATTCAGTCATTTGTTTCCTATTTTTATTTAAAAGCGTCGTAATTAGGTTTATGTTTAATTAGTTTCCTGAGAGGCTTGAGACTAGATATCGTGAAGAGAACGAATGATTGCAAGACCATAAATGAGGCATATTGGGAAGCAATTCGCGTGGAGCAGATGCTTAAACGCTCTCATTTAGTGAAAGTTACGCCTCAAGAAGGGAAGTCACTGCAAATAATAGCAAACCATGTTGAGAAACCAGTGGCAAAGGATATGCACACTAAGAAGCCAAAGCAAGACATAGAACATTCCACAACTACACTTGGCCTCAAATTTTCTCCTATTAAAAATGATGATCAAGAGGTGCAAACAGCAAGAAAAGAAGAACAAGTTGCTGCTATCCCCCACATAAATTCTCACATTGATTTTGTGTTCAAGAATCACCAATGGAAACTAGGAGATGATGAACAACTAGTCAAAAAGTATAATTTGATGGTGCAAAAATTTAGCTCTCACTTCTACACCACTTTAGGCCATGCAACGAAATCATACATGAAGGTGTACATAGACGATACTGATCAACCAACGGATCAAAAGTTCATCCAACTAATCTTTAACCCAGGCAAGCATTTACCAAACTTGAAGTCAAGTTCTATCCAAGCCGGGGAGAATGATGCTGGATAGGCCTCAAAGGCCACATGTGTAAGGCCTAAGTAGACTTAGGAATTTTTATTCAATCATTTGTTTCCTATTTTTATTTAAAAGAGTTGTAAATAGGTTTAGGTTTTCAGTTTATTTAGTTTACTAGATTAATTAGGTTACATAGTCTCTAAGTTATCTTTACTATTTATATCGCATTGTAGACATGAAATTATTCAGAGAGTTGATTAATTAAATTGGGTTTTCTCATTGACGTGCGTCCTCGTTTATAGTATCTTAGAGACATTTGAAGTGTCCTCAAACACGTGTTTTGGCACTTCCTACAAGCCCTAACCCTAGGGCCTGCATCACAGTATGAGCCCCATTGACCTTAGCCACCCTATTTTTAAATTAACTTTTACTATTGGACCCAACCCAATCCTAAATTCAAATTAGTCCAAAACATGGACTCATACCCAATTTTTTTGGGTCTAGTCTTTCAGGAATTCAGGAGCCATTTGCACCCCATTTAACACAAGATATCTCGAGATAAATTGAATGAAAAACAAAGGAAATATGGCCATCCCCATGGATCAATGCATAATAAAAGGACACCTTGGTAACACTTCTTTATTGGCACACTTGAAGCATTAAAAAGTGCTAATTATTAATGGTATAAGCTGACCCATTCAGACTCTGTGGACTCTGATACAAGCAAATGATATTAGAGAAGCCATTGCACACCATATAATATCTATTGACAAAATGGTACAAGAAATATCTGAAACCTATCATTAACAAGATTAAATTGACAAAAGAATGGGGCCATTCATAGGTTCTCACACATATCACTGATGTCACTTCAAAAATCCATACTTTTAATAGTTTTTATTTTTGTTCTTTCGCAGGGTGGTGGTCGTTGGGGTATTGGAGGTTAAAATATTTTCAGCTTTTTTTTTTCTTATAACACCTTTTCCAATCATATGAAGCCTTTCGCTATACATTTAACAACATACCCATTTTGAGTTATGACCAAAATAGCAATTTACAGGAATAAACTCATGTACACGTAACCACGTGCCTCTCAAATCAGCAATCAAAGCCTCTCCTTGTCCTTATCTTAGGAGACCAGCCAATGTCGTCTAAATGAAAACTTCATGTGGCAATCTCCACGAGAAGGATTTTGATGCAAAAAATAATAATAGTAATTTAATATGCATTTTACATTTTCCGATTATTTCCAAATCTTGTAATGTGACATATACAGACAGGTTACCTTTCTAACAAGGAAAGTATTGAAACAACATGAACTGCTTGCATTGCGGAGCTTAATTTTGCTGAATAACCATCAATGCTATAATTTAAAAAAATTAAAAATCTCAGATAATGCTTTGAAATATCAATACCAAATGTTACATAAAGAATGAAGTGTTCAAATGAGGGGGAAAAACTGTGAAAAGAATGTCAACAGTGCCAACTCATAGTGAACATCAAGTGCAGAAGAAAAGCCAAACCTTGCACTCCTTTCCATGGGACTCCTCCTCCTCTTCATTTCCATTCTCTTTCTCCTCCTTTTCCTTGCCCTTCACTTTCTCCTTCACCCTGTCTTTACCAACCTGAAATATTCAACCCCAAGCATAGGCTGACCACCTTCAAATGGTTCCAGTTCGAAAAATAAAAATGAGGGCATGACAGGTACCCATATTTTATAAAAAAAAAAAAAATCTTGCTTACTGTCCACAGATAATTATCATAATTATTTGATGGAATTTGTTCCTATTTAGGCATGTTGTTGGTAGAGGATAAAACCATGGATTATGGAAAGCAAGCAAGCTAAAGGCTAATAGAGTTTTAAGGTGTGTGTTTGAATGATGAGAGAATTCCATGACAGAGGAAAACTGTTCTGATTTTCCATGCAGGCCATTGTTCTATTGCGTGGTGCGACTTGCGGAAAAGGAAAAAAATTAACTGACTCTCCTCAAAAGAGAGGATTTCGATTTCCCATTGGAGGGATAGGAATGCAGAATTCCCCTCTCTCCCATGGAAACGGAAATCTGTGAAGTGCAAAATCATCTCATTACAAAAACAAGTCCTAAATGTATCTCTCTCATGGTCATTCAGATAGAGAGTTGGAGGTGGTTCAAAAAAAGGTCCACTCCAACGGCCCGAAAGTGTGATGGTTTTTTCCCCACAGTTAGGGATGGTGGAAATCAAATACAAACGGAATGAAATGGGAAATCCAAGAGCATTACAAAATAGGATGAACTCCAAAGATCAATAAAGATGATTTAATTTAGTTTGAGTCTTCTCAGACCCAATAGGAGTAGAGGACTCAAACCATGCAAAAACTTAGACAATTAAAAAAGTGAAGAGAACCATAATGGCTCCTGAGATGTATTCGGGCCCATTAATAATTTAAGGAGATTCTATGAATGCATCATCATGGGCAGAACAAAAACCTAACATTGCAGTGAACTAGTTGCCTTTTGTGGTGTATGATATAATACTAGTGTTATCATCGATGCAGGTTTTGTATAAATAGTAGCATAGAAAGCCCAACAAGGACACAAGGATTCTTTCACTAAAGCAGGAGTAAACATGCAATCTGTAAATGAGATCTCATCTTTGTAATGGATTCACAAGCTCAACGGACTTTTTTTCCTTCTCTTTTTTTTTTTTTTTTTCATACTTGTATGCTGTTTTAGACTATTAACAATTTCCAATTATTGCTCAAAACATTCAGGATTTTCTTATCAAAATCAGTATTCACCATACAACATCATCTACCACTCCAAAGAATCACAACACCATTCCATCAAAACCCAATAATCACATATCAAAATAACTAAAATCACACCTAGCTATAAATCCATTGATGTAGTTATTTTCTGTGCTGAACTTAAATAAGATCAAAATGCTATAATCAACAGAAATTTTGTATAAACATATGCCATGAAAGTTCAAGAAGGTGACACACATGCTTCCACTAAAGCTTTAGCAACATCACATTACAAATACATACAAATATGGGCAAGTTTCTCTTTTTCTTAACTACTTGCATACACTTTTTAGATTTATGGCTCAAAACACCCAGCATTCTCTAAACAAAATCAGGATTTGCCCAACAGCATTATCTACCAGCTTCAAAAGAAAGATTACAGCACCATTCCATCAAAACCCAACAACCCCATATCAAAATAACTAAAATCACACCAAACTACGAATTCAAATCGGACCCAATACCTGATTCTTCCGTCTCCGTGGGTGATTGTACTTGCAATTGGTTGTGAACCGACACGACCCATTGCGCAGATAATACGGGCAATCCGGCTCGCCGGGTCTTACAGGATAGGGAAATCTCTTCTTCTTCTCATCTTTCTGTACGGAAACCTGCTCGACTGAACTCGCATCGTCCTCCTTCAACGCTAGATTCTGAAAACCGAAATCCAGCTTTTCGACATCAGACGCAGCAACAGGAGGACAAGGAGGAGGAGATGAAGACCCTAATCCCTGATTCTCATCCGTTTTGGGGGGATTTCCTTGTGGGGGTTCCTCCATTGGGGGTCTCTTATACTTGAAAATGCTGAAACCCTTTTCGATGAAATCGGAAAGCATGGGGAAAGCAGGATTTGGGCGACGGAAAATGAACGTAGAGATTAAAGTGACTGATTTGGAAAAGAGAAAAGAAGACTCTTCGTGTTTGGGAAGACGAAATTGCAATGACCGGAAAAGACGACGTCGTCTTTAAAGGAAAATGAAAGTGCCCACTTTTCTCTCTGCCGCCTTTTTTGTCCAAGCATCACACCAATCATCTTCTAACAATTCATGACCCGACTTTAGTAGATTAACAATAGAGTGATTGTAAACAAGAATTCTTATATGTATGTAGATATTATACCTCACCCACCTGTCACAGGAGATCCCATTTGTGAAACAAAATCAAATATACAATCATGTGAAGGATGATTGATTGTAAATTAATTGTAATTTGTTATGATTGAAGGATGGTCTTAAGTAAAGCAACCAGTGGATATGAATCAAGCAATGGGATCGACCCTTTTGGATAGATTTTTCGAGTACAATTTTCTCTTCTCTTGTATTGAATAATCCTTCATTTATTGTAACATGGTATCAGAGCACCTGCATCTTTCTTTACTTGATCATGAGTCTTCTAAGTAGTTTTGCAGTGCACTTGATAGAGGCGATCAGGCAAAATCGAAAAGAGGGATGTTGTGATCGAGATAATGGCCCTCCATTGATCATCTTCGTATTAGGAAGTTTTGGTATGTTGGTCCACTGGGTATTCTAAGATTTATGAGGATTTTTCAGAACTTTTCGAGCAACGGAGGTAGGCCATTTACTACATCTTGTGGTTTTGTGAAAATACTACCTGTCTTTCATCAAATCCATCCTATTTCTTCAAACATTGGAATTTTACTGAATTTATTAATAAATACATAAAAACCTCCAATTGAATTGAGCGTTCATATTAATTTGCACCATAACGGTTATAGGCCCCAAGCATATTGTCCCAAGCATATCATCATACTAATATTAAAATCCCACCAATTTCTTTTTTTCTCTCTCTCTCTCTTCCTTCTCCTTCTGCACTGTCTGTGTTTGTTACCAAACTTCTAATTGTCATTGCTCCTAACTTGAATTTATTTATTACCAGGCTAAACTCCTATCAAAAGGGTGAGCATGTCCATCACTGTCATGATGTTTTTACAGCTTTTAGAAGAGCTTTGCTAATTTAAGCAGCATAGGTTGATAGACACATTGCTCCTCAGAAGACTCATGTTTCTATGACTCTCAAAATTTCTATCGATGGTAAAGTTATCGATTGTCATGTAAAGGGATGTAATGTTCTTGAAATCCTATGTTCTCTTTTCCTTTCCTTTTCTTTTTTTCTTTTTTTTATATCTTTTTTATAAAGCCTTAAACCATTGTTGGACTTGTAATTTATCACTTTACTAAAAAAATGTGTTACAATATATTTGATCCTCTCTCTCTTAAAATATACTTGTTCATTGGATTCAAGCAAATGGAATGGCAACAACCAAAAGATTGGTTATCAAAGTAGAGAGTGGAGAAGGAAAAAGAGGAAAAGAGGGATCAGTGGGTTTCAATATCAGCTTAATGATGTTGTTAGGGCGATATTGTTAGGGGAAGATTAGTCCGAAAAAAATATAAGAGCCCCCAATTGGATGTTTTTATTTATTTTTTTAATAAATTCATTTAATCCGGGTTTAACGTTATTTTTTCATATTTTTAAAATTATCCGATGATAATGCCAAGTGTTTACCGTATCCGAAGCTATCGTCGAAATGTTAAATATGTATCACTAGCAGAAAATCTCCTTCTTCTCGTTGCTTCCCCCATTCGTGGTCTCAGCCACTGATTCTCTTTATTTACATTCCATTTGGTTTCTTCTCCTTATTTGGCCCCGCTGCCATCTTCATCCTCTTTCCTTTGGCAGATTGTGAATGTTTATTGAATGGAGATGGAATGTTGTAGATGTGAATGGAGATGACCTAGGATTTAGGTGATGTAATATCCACATAACTATTTTCTTTTATTTACAAAGTACAAATAGATCATGAGATGTGAAGAAGGTTTTACACTCCATTTTGCAATAAGCTGTGGGACATACCATATAAAATAGAAAGATTATGGAATTAACTCTACGTATATTTTGAAAAAAAAAAAAACACAGTTAATGAGATGTCCAATGTCCAAATGTTGCATTGTTTCATAAATTCCGCCATACTAAAGACCATGAAAGGGGTAATATGAAAATAAATCTATGGATATTTTAGGAAGTTCTATTTCAATACAAAAAATTTTTCAGTTTACTCAATCATTTTAAAAAAATAAAAAGAAATAAAAACTTTTCCAAAATACTTCTACCCCCTTCTCTCCCCCATGCACCTCTCCCTCCTCTCTGCTCTCTCCTCTCCTTCCCCACCTCCCCCTCCTGCAGGATGAGCTCCGACGGAGGGGGAAACTCCCTCTCCCTCCCTCTTTCTTTTATTTTTCCACTTGATTTCAATAATTAATATATCATATAATTGTTACACGGATGGTGAAAATTTTACACTTACAGACACACTTGATCATCTTTTTAATTATTTTTAAATAGCTCTAGACTCCCCTTTATCTCATGGGATAACACCACATGCTAAAGGAATCTTTAGCCTGTAAATAATAGGCAGGGCCGCAGGCCACAACTGATTTGAAGGCAATCCTTTTGTCCTTTTCTTAGCTTTATCCATGGTCATTGGTCCCCCCCAGGTTCTGACCTTTTGGATATGTACTTTATGCAGCAATCTTCCTTGTAACAGGGACTCCATTTGCATTTCCAACAATTCGGTGAAGTTTGCGTGAAATAATTACAAGCCCCGTAACAGTTGATGGAAGGATCGGATGGTCGAGAAATTGGCAAAAAGTAGTCATGCGTTGCATGGGCCTTCTTCTAGTGGAGCACTCATGCACTTTCCGACAGTTCATTGTTTGATTAATTATTATTATTATTATTATATATTTTAGACAATATTTATAAAAGGATTATTGTGTGTTGGTTAATTCAAAGGATAGACAAAATTCTAGATCTATTAAATTATATTTTATATTTCTTTTAATATAAACTATGGTATGAGTTGCTACATATATTGAAGTGAAGAAATTAAAGAAAGCGTGACAGTTTGAAGTATTTTTCTGAGGATAATATGGATTAAAAATATTATATCTCGCAAACTGAGCTTCGAATTTGAGCAAATCACCTACTATTTGTTGTGTTTTTCTGAACATCACCCGTTGTGCGCATCCACGGAATTACAAGATCAACACGAACAAGCCACACACAAGAAGAGACACGAGATTTACGTGGTTCACCCAATCAGGGCTACATCCACGGGCACAGGAGGACGAACATCTTCACTATAACAAGTAAAGCATACAAGAGATTCCCACTCTCTCACCTCATCTCTCCTACGTGGTGTGGGAACACCACGGGCAACTGCCGCCGCCGCCGCAAGACCTAGGGTTACAGACTATACATATATATAATCTCCGCTTTCTTGGCCACCAAGAAAGCTCCGGTACAATTACTAAAATACCCTTGACCTTAAATCAGTCCCTGGCTAACCCAGTGACTCATCCGGCTAAACCGGAATACAAGACATAAACCTAACAATCTCCACCTTGGCTTGAATTCCGTACAACTCGAGCTACTAGGAGATAAAACCGGCAATGTCTTCACGTACCCTGCTGAATGGCACGTCACTGCACCAGGGATGCAGTCTTCTTCAACACTTTGACATGTTGAACCAGCACATGAACTTTGAGCAAAGTTCATCTCGTCAAACTCCACCTCGAACTAAAAGCTCGAAACCATTGACGAATCTGAGTGATATCTGAATCACTCACCATCCTGCCCCATCTTCAACATCACTGTGAAGATCCAATCACCACAAGCATGCAAGCAAAACAGATCGGGAATACAAGTCCAGATGACTCCATTGCAGAATAACCTCTGCCTCCGAGCGGTCAAAAAACTCCATTTGACCGGGCCTCCGATCAATCAATCAAACAAATGTTTGACAACTGCTGACGCATCAGCTCCTCCTTGCTGCTTTTCCGGCTTGGCTCTGACAAGATGAATAACATCACATGCGATCATGTGATCAGCAAACCCTTTACAACTAGGCCGACGACTCCTATTATTGGGTTTGCAACAACAACCAGGTCGAGTAGACCCGATTCTAGCCTCAATCCACATCTATTCAGATCTCCTCCAAATTTCTGCATTAAACTATAGATCTCGTCACCACGAGCACGCTGGAAGAAACGGATCTGAAATCCGACTCAGGATGGCTTCGATATCGTAGAAACAAGTTTCTACGCTCCAATCGGTCAAACCTCCTCCTTGACTGTCAAACAGCCAATCAACCTCTTCCACTGCGTAGATCTGCTCGAAACGAGTCTGTAGGCGCAAACGGATCTCCGATCGGACATCGGACGATCAAGATATTGCAGAAACAATTTCAGCCACAAATCTGGTCAAACCTGCCTGTTGACCGTTGCTGACGTCACTGCTGACGTCACTGCACTGTCTGCTGGGCTTCTGGAGCGGACCCGGGTCGGGTTCACCTGACCCGGAACTGATCTGCACGTTCGCTGGGCTTTGCTGCTAACCCGGGTCGGGTTTACCTGACCCGGAACGGAACTGCAATATGCGCTGGGCTGGACCGTCTGCTAACAGGTCGGGTCGAACCTGACCTGACCCGGCCTGAACCTGCTGACTGGGCTGGACCTTCTGTTAACGGGTCGGGTCGGACCTGACCTGACCCGGAACCGAACCGCCTCTGAACTGCTGAGCTTCTGTGCGATCGGGTCGGGTCTAACCTGACCTGACCTGACCCGTAGCCCGTTTCTGCCAATGGGCTTCTGCACGAACGGGTTCAGGTCGAACTGCGACCTGACCCGGACCTTGACCTGACCTCTTCTCCTTCTTCCCTTCTTCTGTTCTGCCGTCTGCAACAGGGATGCCTAAGTTCCTCGTCCGCAGTGCAGGTCAGGTGATCAGCGGTGGTGGGCTGCGGCAGCGGGGTACGGCGACCGCAGACGGCGTCTTCTCCAGCGACAAAGAAGGCGAGGATCCCAGCGGAGATCTTGGTGGCGACTGCAACGAAGGAAGGCGCGCGATTTTCGGGTCTACTGCGCAAATCTGGCAGCCTGTCTTCGTCTGATCCGGCGATGGCATGGCGATCTGGCAGCCTGTCTTCGTTCGTTTCTCCGTCTGATCCGAGCGAAGCAGCAGCGGCGCGATGAGGAGGTCGGTGGCTTGACGATGTGCTGCGAACGGCCGGGACGCAGGAGTCCCTTTTCTGTCTCCTGAAACCGAGAACTGCTCCAGTTTTTTTTTTTTTTTTTTTTTTTTTTTTTTTTTGTCTTCCGGTCTTCTTCTGTTTTCTTCTTCGCAGCAATGATCAGGACTGAGAAGAACCCCTTTTCCTCTGATTCCTTTCAGTCTTTTTCCGTGGTCTCGAGCAAACCCGAGAACCAACCTTTTCTGTGATGCATGGCCCACCCGCGTTCTGGTAGATCTGATGCTCGCTTCTCTGTTTGAAGAAACAGAGATCCCAAACCAAAACTTATCCACTTCTGATCTCCTTTAGCAATGTGTGGCCCTCCCTGAGATCACAACTGATCTCTTCTTCCTTCCGCAATGAACCTTGCAGAAAACCGAATCCTCCGAGAAGATCCGATCCATTAATCTTTCATGCACACAACCTCCAAGCCACTAAGCGATCTCCACCTCGCTCAGAAACTTGAGGAACACCAACCTGGCTCTGATACCAATTGTTGTGTTTTTCTGAACATCACCCGTTGTGCGCATCCACGGAATTACAAGATCAACACGAACAAGCCACACACAAGAAGAGACACGAGATTTACGTGGTTCACCCAATCAGGGCTACATCCACGGGCACAGGAGGACGAACATCTTCACTATAACAAGTAAAGCATACAAGAGATTCCCACTCTCTCACCTCATCTCTCCTACGTGGTGTGGGAACACCACGGGCAACTGCCGCCGCCGCCGCAAGACCTAGGGTTACAGACTATACATATATATAATCTCCGCTTTCTTGGCCACCAAGAAAGCTCCGGTACAATTACTAAAATACCCTTGACCTTAAATCAGTCCCTGGCTAACCCAGTGACTCATCCGGCTAAACCGGAATACAAGACATAAACCTAACACTATTGAAAAACTCATTTCAAGTAAATATTTGTAGAGCCCAAAATTGAGTCAATCGATGCTAAAATGATAAAATTATAGTCTTGAAACATTTACAGAAATTTGTACTGAAATTTATCTGATCAATTAGGCAAACATCCGATTGATCCGACTTGAGACAAAAGCTTTATCCGATCGATCTGACATTTGACCGATCAATTAGACAACGTATAGAAATCCACCGATCCACACGGAATTATTTCCTTTTTGTGCCAGAGTTGCTTGTTTAGTTTCTTTATGGACTCTAACCCTAAGGCATAAATTATAAATTATAAAAAGAGGTTTTCATTTCGGACCGCTTACCAAACACCTCCTCATTAAAAAAACTAAATTTCAAATATAATTAGATGAAGTGCATTCAACGGAATTTTCTGTGGGACCATACAATCGAATTAGATGTAATTAGGCTCAATTTAAAAAATTGAAAGAGAATTTTAAGGGAAAAACTATACTAAATGACCACTTTACCAAACAAAAAAAGATTTTAATTGTATGTATATTAAAGGGAACCACTTTGGTATGTTTTTTATGTATTTGAAATGATGGTTGAATTCGAAGCTTTTTTGTAAAGGTTTACATCAAATTCGACGCTTATTTATACAGGTCTACCTCGAATTCGACTCTAGTCTGTTTCTATATATCCTGACAAAGCCCTTTTTTCTTCTTCATCTTCTCTTTCTTCTGTCAAAGTCGAAAACAAACTTTTCAATATTGTTGTAGGAGGGTCTTAGGTGCATTCATTTCACTTTTTAGGATGTTCACTTTTTTTCTTCTTTGTCTTCATCTTTCTCCAGTCGAAGACAAATTTTTTATTAAGAGTACATTATACTAGCACTCAAACAAAACTAAAAAATAGAAGAACAAAGAGCAACGTCCTTTTTCCACCCCTTACTTAGTCATGAGTCCATTTGAAGCCTACTTGAATCAAGGATGATAGAAATTTCATCTCATTGAAACAAAAGTCGAATCTTCGTGGCCCCAAGCATGTTATGACACATTAAACTTGAGGATTCCTCTATGAATTTTTAAGAGAAAAATTGATATTGAACCCAACATACTAATCATATTCAACCCATAAGTCTATTACAGCACAATAATTCTAATTTGATGCAGAAGAAAATTACAGAAGAAACAACGTAAAAATTGCAAAGAAAAACTTAGCAAAAAGGGAAAAAACCGTTTATCTTCACAAGTGAATGAATTAAATAAGTTGAGGACACTTGTTGGGATCAAGGAAACACAAATGGAGGAAAATCAACTGTTTGGAAAAGAAGAAGACAAGATTTCGAAACTTGAGGAAGAAAAAATGTGAAGAAAAAAGGATTTCGTCAGGTTATATAGAAATAGACGAGGGTCGATTGAATTTGAGGCAGATCTGTATAAATAAGCCTCAAATTCGACCCTTGTTTCAAATACATAAAAAAACATATTACTTTGGTATGCGTACATTTAATATCTTCTTTTTGGTACAGGGGACACTTAGGGTAATTTTTCCCATAAAATCCTCAAAATAAAGTCTCTCTCACTGGTCACAAATTTAATAATCAATTCACCTTTTGAATTTAATTTGTAAAGCTTAGTTCAGCCACTGATTCTCCTTGAGAATTCTGTTGATTAACTTCAATCTCAGAAAATATGAATTCTTTGAAATGCACTCTGTAATTGAAATATATGATTTGATAGAAATTCTATTTTGAATCACAGATTTTGTTCCTTGAAGTTAGTGAGTCAGCTGTTTGTTCAGAGGCCGTTCTTATAGAATATGAACGGTTCAGATCTATAGTTCTGGAGTTAGATTTCTCAAGAAAATGGCTTAAACACTGCTGGTTTGCCACCTCTGCCCAACACATTTCTATGGGGAGCTCTATTTGAATAGAACCACTTGATTTGAAGGCCTGGTTTCATCTGAATGATCTGAACCGATTAAATTGGAGAGTGGACCTCGTAGTTTTTAAGGGTTTGATCGCGCTTGGAGTAGACCTCTGATCACAGGAAGGGTGAACATATATATATATATATAGTTAAGCTATCTGAAATGCATTTTTGAATTCCTAGGATGACATCAGATCATTTCATGAGATTTTTGTACGAAGACTTCGAAATTAGGATGATCAAAGGTGGTCCATGTCTAGATCCAAGGGCATTATTTCCACTCTCATTGAAATCCATTCAACAGATCCTTCGTTTTAAATTAGAATTCTTCTTCCTCAATTTCTACAATACCGTACGAATATTCCAGAAAGATGAAGTACATCTGACCCCATGAAACCAGTAAAAGATATTGTAATATTTTGAAACAGAACATGAGAGAGAAACAGTAATCTTTAGGTTGGATTCTAAAGGACATCATCAATCAATCTAAAATTACCTCCAGAGGATTTCATTAACCATGACAACAAGATTATCAGCAAAAGAAGAAAATTTGTGACTTTCTACATTTTCTAAATTCATTAATCAGTGTCTTTACTTGATATATTAAGCACTCTATAAAGGTCATGTGGATTAAGAATTATCTAACTTTAAGAATAACTATTGTCTACTGCTACTACGTTGGGGTTTTTTTTTTAGTATTAATCTAAACTACACATATGTATCAGTGTATCCTAGGCATTAAAAAAATTTCAAATGATATCTTATGCATTGGGAGTTTGTTATTATCATTTTTTAATAGACCATATGTTAATAATGACTAATCTTTGAGTGTTTTTGTAAGTTTTAGTATTTGCAAATAGACAATTGCTACTTCATTTTAATACATTCCATGTCTCCGAAATCAGTATTCCTAAAAAATTGGGCAACCACAATTAAGGTTTGTGTTGAATTTTTATAAAAATGACAGTTTTACCTTTACACCCATTAAACTTAAAATAAGTATATTACTATTTTGTTTTAAGTCCCAATGGTCTCTCTCAATAACTCTCCCATGCACACGAAGCCTAATCATGTATTTTAAAACTTTCATCCATTAAACGATGGGTCATGTATGGATAGGATCGATTATAACCAATTATCCATATATGTGTTGATTGTCATTATGATGGATTTAGACTTAACTAAATGAGACCTAGATTGAGAAAATTAGATTAATGTAATGGTATACTCTCCAACTAAATGTAATTGTCAATGTTATAAGACAGAAAAAAAAAAATAAGTCCAAGCTTTTAGAATTATGCATATAAGGATAAAAGAGATATACAAAAGTATCAATTCACATTAAAAATTTATAATGGTTGAAAGTCTACTAATTCTAGGGACACAAAAGTTATAAAAATGAATACGTAGGAACCTATTTACGAATACTAAAGCCATAGGGCTATAAGAGCCTATTTATAAATCGTACAAATATTAGGAGGGTATTTACAAAAAACTCTTAGTTTTTTTAATAACTATAAGGCTCACCTTTGGCGATCAGACTGTTCATTAATACACATCTTCCACTGCTTGTTATTAATAATGAAACTAGCACAATAACCAATGCTAAGTATGGCCATGTTCATAAAAAACTGTAAAATATATTCCATGATCGATTAAAAGATTTTAGATCATGTAAAATCCTCGTTAAACATGGATAACAATTTGATATAGATAGAATACAAAATCTTAAAAAGAGAATAAAAGAAGAGAAGATTATGAGAGTACCACTTTTCTAAATTCAAGAGTCTAAAGAGTAGAAATGGGTTAGGAGAAGTGGAATATGAAGAAAAGAGTAAAATTAGATTTTGGGTGAAAATGAAGTTGTTGCAAGGAGGAAAAAGTGGGAAGATTGGAATAAATTTTCAGTAGTTACAATTGCATGTTAGAAGTGGATGAGAAAGTTAGTTATAGAACATGGGTAATAACTACTGATCAAAATTAATAGTTGCAGCCAAAATTAAAGCTAAAACCCTTCACTTTAATATATTATGATGTAGTCAATTTCAAGTTATATCCACGGTTGGCTGACCTGAAGGTTTTGGCAGTACCAATGATTGAATTGATTATTTGGACCCATGTATTGTGGGCTCCTTCACAAATAGAAGAATCTTCTCCTGTCGAACATCTTCACGCACTTTGGATGAGGTTGGATGATTTTAAGTCAAAACCTCCCCTGTTGAAAGATAACGACCCACACCCACCAACAAAACAATTACAATATGACTGGGTTCAATTGTGTTTTTTTTCTCCTCCTTTCCTTTTAAGCAACTTAAACATTGGCTTTCGGGTCCAATTGGTTTCGAGTAAGGTTGGGTTCACTTCTCAGCATAACGAAAATGGGCCTCACTAGTGATTCTGATGTTTTTGGGTGTGGTCCGTAGGCATGTTGAAGTACAATGAGTCATGTTGGGTCAGGTTCAATTCAGATCATGGGTTGAATAGCATGCATCGATTCAACTCACACCATTCATTTATTAATCGGGTTGGAAACAACCGAGAAGCACCACATTGGGTTCAGGTCAGGAAGTACCATCCTTACATTGATACACATAATTTCTCTGATCAGAGAGCCAACATTTTGCAGTGCTTAGTGTAGCATTATATCACACTACCTGATATTTGGTCCCTAAAATCTCAATCCCCAATTGATTATGGATTCAAAACTAGTTCTGATTTGCCAAGACTCAACGGTGCTGTCTAACCTCAAAAGACCACCGTCAAACTTTGCAGGAAAGTCAAACATGTCTGACTCAAACAGACTTGCCCAAGTTACAAGGCCCAGTGATCTAGGTTGAGTCAATTTTTTAGTTTCTAAAACATCCTAGTCAGACTTTTGGCCACTGATGCACGGATCTGGTGAATCTAACCATGCAGCTGTGTACTTCACCAGATTCGATCATATGACAATACCTCTTTAGGAAGCCACCTTTTGTTTGCCTGACACCTTACATTCGTGAAGGGCCAATCACAAATCAAATGGAGAAATGCAAACAAACTGATGACCCACTGTACACTTTGATAGTAAACCAATGCTAACGTAACTCAAACCCACTTGGTAATTAGAACAAATGGCCTAGGCCGCAGTTTAGTCTTCCAAATGTGGCCCAGTGACCCACTGAAATGAAAGAAAACAAGGATCAATTTGAGTTGTTTTGAAGAGAAACATCTGTTCCTGAGAATTAGAGGTGCTGGACCAGCCATTGCTGTCATTGATTTAAATGAATGGGCTAATCAATGCCCAGGCGAAAACCAGAAGCTGTTCTAAAACTGAAAAATTACAGAGAATCCCTACCCTGCCCTACTCGCCTACCAATTGATAATTGATTGCATCAGCCACATAATGTACAACCCTTTTGTCCGAAACAAAAATCATGTCCTTCCCTTCTTCACAGAATGGCCTGTCTTCCGCTTGTGGCGGCTGAAATCCGAGACAAACCGGAATGTCTGTCCACACCCTTGTTCCCGACACACATAGGGGCGGGCACCCGTGTGCACCCTTATATGCTCAGTTCGTGCCCATGCCCACTTGAATGTCATCTTGCACCCCTTCCATGGGCACTTGAGAGGACGGTCATCCATGTGGACCCGCCGGTGCTGCACCAAGTACTTGTGCGAGAATAGCTTCTTTCCACATCCTTTAACTGAACAGATGTTACGTTTGTGCAACATCAATTCTTGCTTTGTGTTAAAGCCCATTGAACACCCCTCCACATCACACTGATATTCCGCTTCTTCATCTTTTATAATTACATCATTGCAGCTTGGAGCTTTCTGCACTTTCTTCTTCATGACATGTCTCTTGCCAGCTGGTTGCAGTTTGACTCCTTCCGCTTTTGCTTTAACTTCTTTGATCTTAGATGGTCGGGTTCTGAGGCGTGTGCTTGGTCCTCCTATTTCATCTTTCAAACTAGAATTACTACAGCTTATCTCCTCATGCTTCAACCTGCTTCTAAGAATCCTTTTGGAAAGTGATGATGGATTCCCAGGTGAATCCACTACAACTTTATGGGTGTTTTCAACTTTAGGGAACTTGGGTTTCTTGTAATCTTCTTCTTCAAATGGCTTTCTCCTTTTCCTGCTAGATTTTCTCAAGACAGTACAAGGCAACAAGTTCCTTTCAGAAAGCATCGCTCTCTCCACCTGACCAACATCTGTATCCACACCAAGCTTCAGATCTATATCGTGATAGCCAGAGGAATTTGCAGGTTCTTGTTCTTGGTTATCTCTATTGGCTAGATAGGGATGAACCTGGTTTGACATCCAAACCTTGCCACACCATTTTCCAGCAACAACAATTTTCTTCTGCCTGCTGGAACGCCTTGCAAAAACCTTCGGTTTTGTTGGGGAGCTGAACAGAGAAGTACGACCAAATGCCTTGTATAAGACTGCATTGTATGGCATCTGCTTGCTGTAGAGGGGAGATTTGCTTAAGTTGGCACTGTAATAGAGATTGACGCCCAATTTGACTGCCCAATCGCCATTCCCGGGTACAACTTCCTCATCATCCAAAGCTGACCGGATTTTTTCCTTATCATCATTGGTTGCATCCCTGAAATGAACATCCTTCCAGCGGTAATTGATTCCCAATTCCTCTGCCAATGACTTGGCTTGAGATTCTACTCTGGGATAGTCTGCAGGCATTTCAAAGAAAACCATGAACTGTGATTAAAACAAATCTTCAATAGCTATTCAGATAATTGGCCAGCTTAAAGAATGCAATGTCTTTACCGTGTAGTAGAAACTCACTGGTATTTATCATCCACTTGCAAACATTCTATAAATTATCAAATATAGGACATCTGTGTGTGCTCATTCATGTTGTATCCTCACCCTCAAATTGGAAATTTAATGTTGATCCCATCAATAAACATGCCCAACAAAATCAGAGCAGATAAGACAGATGCATTTATGATCTTATTCTGTCATATTTGTGCAATCTGTATCATATATTGCATAATATATACACTAAAATTTAATATATTTGTGAAAAACCTGCTGTCTGGTCCACTCCTAAGTACTTTAATGTAATTCACCTATTGATAAACAATGTGTAGAACCTATACATAACTCACCTGGATGACAGATGAGCAACATATGCAATCCACCAATGGGACGAAGCTGCTTTTCTACCTCCACAGCATGCTCTAAACAAAATATATGCATCCTGGAAGAATCCTTGTCAGATTGCTGGACAAATGATATGTTTGGCTTCTTCAATGAGCTATCAATATCACTGAACTGTGTCGTTTCGACGGACTTTCCATTTGCAGCACCATTTGAAATGCAATTTGCCGCATCACCCATCTTAGCATCAGACCAATTGATTTTGGAAGTTCCAATACACTGTCTCCAGCTACCATCTGATTCCTTGCATCCTACCACTGTGAAGTCAGTGACTCTAGAAGTTACCATGCTTCCTGGTGTTGTAATTGGCTTTCTACTTATGCCGTCTAACCCCCACGGTTTTACAGATACTGCATCGTCCACAACATTCCCCAGAGAGAAACTGAGCATTTTAGGACATCTATCATTGATGTTTAAACTTTGAGTAGAAGCTTCATATCCCATGCCAGAAGTAGGTGAAGCCTGACCAAGAGCTCCAACTGCTCCATATTGAACGTCTTGGCCAAATGAAGATACTCTACGAGCTTCAGAGGATGCTAATGAATAGCCATCAATGTC
The DNA here is from genome assembly GCA_037013555.1 of Sextonia rubra. NCBI lineage: Eukaryota > Viridiplantae > Streptophyta > Magnoliopsida > Laurales > Lauraceae > Sextonia > Sextonia rubra. The sequence goes on from JASUAD010000010.1 coordinate 9,366,738, forward strand.
ATGTTCATCAGAACACATAGACTTATTAGGATGTTGAATGCCTTCCTCTTCAGAGTCCGATGAATCCCCATAGGTATGAGCTAATAGATCTAGGGATGTAATGCCCTGTGTCATGCTATTTGAAGCCGGTTCGACCCTTCGATGTGAGACTTGGATTGCATAACCAGCAGACTGAATCGGGACATCATACAAACCACACTTGTCATCCTTCATACGTCCTGTACCAAATGAGGTTTGAAATAAAATTAAAACATGCATCTAAAGTCCAAAATCTAATAAATATACCAGTACAGACAGATTTTGAAATCATTTAAAAAACAACATAGCATAGTAAATGGGGCAGTTATTTAGGTCATGATAACATTCACATGGTAGACCACATCATCTACATAAACAGGATATGGCTATTACAAGAAACTGTCATGTTGACGCACTAAAACATGAAATATGCATATGGATATACATGGATTGTGCAAGAGTGTAATGTTATTTTAAACAATTGTATATTTTTTGTGTTCTTACTTATCATAATCATCATAGTCAATTAGTCATTATCTCAATAGCCTTAGTCCACCGCTCCAGGCAGTGGCGGAACCAAGATTTTTTTTTGATGGGGCAGACAATGAAAATAATATTATTTTCTTTATCATTTTGTTGTTTGAGGGGCACGAGGGCTTATTTCTTTATAGCGTCTCTGGCCCATAGGCCATAGGACCTTTTGAGCTTTTCCGAGGTCTGCAAAGCGAGTGCCCCAAATGGCCAATGCCTAGGTCCACCCCTGGCTCCAGAGACCTATGATGCCCAGATACGGCATGGATATCGCAAGGACACGCTATGGACACAGATTTTACACACAAAATGTGAAGTATCGGATACAATACAATGTGATACATTGGCCATTTTGAACTATCCGTGCATCATAGCCAGGGGCTGCTTAGCACGTTTTATTCAAGTGATAAGATAGGACAAGATTTCCTATTACTATTACTTGTGTATGAAGGCCAGCTCTCTCTACGTATATGCAATAGAATTAGTGCAAACTGTGAAAGGTAAAGAACCGAAAGTCCAAAAGACCAACATTGTAACCATTATCAAAGCCTGATCCCATATTTTTTAAGTTTCCCTTGAGAGAATTGCTTCTGCACTCGACCCTAGTAGAGGCGATGTCCTCTGGAACTCCACATTCTAAAATGTCTTTCTTAATTCCTCACTACTTTACCGAAGGCCCTAATTGTTGTTCAACTTCTGGTCTATCCTTCAAGTAGTAAACATCAACTTATCATTCAAAAGCTGATTCATGCCTTGTGTGCACATGCCAAAACCATCTCAAACGGCCTTCCTTTTTTACCTTCCATTTCTTTTCTCCTTTTCTTTCCTGTTTAAACTATTGAAGCTACCATATGTTTGTCTTGTAAACTCATTTCTAATTCTAGCATTTCTTGCGGCCAGACACATCCATCTTAGAATGCCCATCTTGAAATAAAAAACTTTGGATGTGTTTGGAAGCCGGATAAATATTTGGTTGGATTGGATAGCTAATAAGATCCAAGCCCATCCAATGGTATTATTGCATGGGATGGGACTCCATTTCTCCCACAGATGAATCTAATCCGATGTATGGTTCGCGTCCAGATAAATGGAGTACAAGGGAAAAAACGACCTAAAAAATATATTCCCGGACGCACTCAAATCCAGCCCAAATTATCCCACCTCCTAGAAGCCGGAATACTACGTATTAAATCAGTGTACCTTCGGGACTTGGATAGTACAATACCGGGCACTAAAAATGTAAGCAAACAAAGGATAAGTGTGACCAAGATGCAAAAACTTCCTTATCCCCTCACTTATCCCCCCTTATCCGGCTTCCAAACACATCCTTTAGGTTCTTGTATCTTCCATGAGCATTAATGATGCAGCCCTGGACACATCAATTACGCTTCATACAACACTATTGGTCTAACTATCATCTTATAAAATGACCTTTTAATCTAAGTGGCACTCAATGATCGGAGAGTACTCCACTAGTTTGTCTCCACTTTGCTCAACCAACATTAATCCTATTCATTCACCCGGCTTAAGCCCTCTGTGTTTTGTCCTGTGGTACTACATTATCTTCTATTTTTACCAACTTAGCTTCTCTACTCTCAGATCCACTCCAATTTGACTTGAATGCCTTTCTCCCAAAGTTCTATCTTATGATTCACCCACTGCTTGATAAGCACCAAATCATCTGCGAACAAAATAAACCATGAAACTTCATATGGTGCATTAGTTGTTACGTTGTCCATAACAAAGGCTACTAAGTAGGGGCTCAAAATGTATCATTACTGCAATCCTACTCCAACTGTGAACTTAGATGTCATCCCACACTTTTTGTCACACTTGTTATTGGCCGTTCATACACGTCTTTTATAATTTTGGTACTTGTTCTAGATACCTTTTCTTCAGTCCATCAGACTAACCATCTCGACATTTGGTACCTATCATAAGCCTTTTCTAGTAAATACATATGCAAAAAAATTCTCGTCGCTCTAAACTTTTTCCTTTCTGAGTTATTACCGATATAAACATTTAATTTTATAAAAATTAATACAACATACTTAATGCACTATTTGAGATAGGTGATAAAGTAAGACAGACCCATTTGATATGGTTGGTCATGCCCAACACAGGCCAACAACGATGCTAGGGAGGAAAATTTTTTCTTTGTAGGTAGATGGCCCCTCAAGGGAAAGGGATAGGATGAAGAGGACATTGGTCAAAGTAGTATAGATCCAAAGAAATGCAACTCATCCGAGGATTTGGCCCTGGATAGAATGGCATGGTGAACATAATTCATGTAGCTAACCCTACATAGTTGAGACGAGGCTTTGAAGATGGTGGTGATGATTTAATATATTGTCTAAGCATATAAATACATTTATACAAACAAGTCAGTGTATTGGTTGTCTTCACCTTATCTGGAAGCACATATACACATACAAACTATAAAGTTCTTTGTTTTGATCAGTAATGAAATTATAATAAGATGGAGAATGACTAAACAATAAAGTTAAAAAGATATTCACAAGAGATTCAATCTTCAAAATTATAAAAAGAAAAGAAGGAGCATTTTCTCTATGGCCCCCGACATATCAGCCTTATTTAAGAAGGAACCACCTAGCATTGAAAATTCTATGCAACCCCCCTCCTTTTAGAAAACAATACTGGAAATGCCAGTCATGATATGCTGTTAGTTTAGAAGACAGGAACATCTATTGGCACTTATCTCCGCTGAAAAGCAGTGCAAAAAAAAGCTCTTCCCATGGTTTTACTCAACCGCTGACTATCTTGGTCATCAATTTTCTTTCCCTTCCATTTTTTATTCCTTAGCCTTACACCTTTGATGCAAGCCAGACCATAGGTCGGCCAACCCATTGGGCCTAGTCCATAAGCCCAATACGACATCCAATTATTTAGGAATATTATTTAGAAGTTTGCTTTTATTAGAATTAATATTATTGAGTTTCCTATTATATTTAGGATTATTCTAATATTAGGAGTTTACTTAATTTGGATCGTTTAGTATATTAGTTTCCTTTATTGTTTAGGAGAGTCTTAGTGTCTAAGTAATCTTATCCTATATAAGGATGATTGTGCTTCATTGTAAAGACAGACATTGAGTATCAATAATATTTGAGTTATGAGAGTTTTTTCTTGGTTATGGTGTTTTCTCCTCTTGTAAGGGTGCCCTAGGAGCAGAATCCATCTTGGATTCGATTAATCCTTCGGGAGATTGGTCTATTTATTGATCGTGGATTTATGGCTATGCCAACCTTGCACAATTTCAATCTATATTAGTTCTCTAACCTTTACACACTTGAACATAAGATCCAAACTAATCTTTTGCTTTTGGCTGACCAAAGTTTCTTCCTTGATCCTTCTTTTTCACTTGCTTTCTAACCTTTACTGTCCTTAGAACTAAGATTTTTCAAATTATTCCTTTGTCTTTGTTTTAACCTTTATTACACTTATATTTAAGCATATTCCTTAACTTCTATGTACCCATATATTCACCCCCCCCCCCCCCCCCCCCCCCCCCAACAACCCCACCAAAAAAAAAAAAAAAAAAACCCATTGGATGCAATGATAAATCACAAAAAACATGGTAGTTAGATGTTCCCTCAAACTAAAATGCATACTCCATGTCAATCAAAGTTATTCATATTTGGGCCTAATGGTGGACATTAACTATTCAAAATCCCCAAGATGAAGATGACAACATCTGAATACTCCACGTTGATCAAAATTATTCATATGTTGGGCCTAATGGTGGACAATAAATATTCAAAATTCCTAGGATGCAGATGACAACATCCAATCTAATCCAAAACATGTTGACCATTGGATATAGTTCGGATAATCTGATATGGGAGTTATTGATCACAGTCCATTACACAAGGTCACCCACAAGATCCAAGAATTACCTAGGGTCAATTTTATAATTGCCTAGTTAAAGAAAATAAACGGCTATATTGGGTTGGCTAAAAGAATTTTTTTTCTCCATTCCAATCTAACCCAAGCCAAATCCTTAGATAGGTTGTACTTCCAGTCTATCTTTAGCACCTCTATCCATGTCCTCTTTGAAAGAACCCTTTTCCTTGGTGCGCCATCCACTTGCAAGAACAAAAAAAAAAAAAAAAAACTTTTGCTCAATGGCGTCGCTGCTGGCCTACATTGCACATGTCTAAACCATCTAACAAGCTTCTCTTATTTTATCAGCCATTGATGCTATCCCTAAATACTCTCGAAAGTGCTCAGTTTTTATTCTATCTTTTCTAGTTTTACCAGCCATTCATCTCAACATTCTTATCCCTACTACACCTATGTTATGCATGTGTTACTTCTTAATTAGCCAACATTTTGCTCTATAGGTCATAGATGGTCTAACAGCTACCTTATAACATTTTTTCCTTCAATCATGTTAGTATTTTCAGATCACAAACACTACAGACCCAAGTATCCAGTTCAACTATCCTACACCCATCCTATGTTCGGCATCTTCTTTAATCTATCCATCTTTACTAATTATGGAGCCAAGGTATCATAATGAAACAATTTGTGGTACCTCTTGAGCTTCAATTCTCATAGGAATTCTAGCTCTTTGCACATCCCCCATTGAAGTTGAAATTCATATATTTTGTCTTTGTATAACTTACTTTAAAGCCCTTAGGTTCTAAAGCTTCCCACCATATCTCAAGTTTCACACTCACACTATATCTTAATTCATCCACCAATATTATATCAGGTGCAAACAATATATACTAAGCTACCTCTTTTCAAAATATGAGGAGTTGACTTGTCCATAATCGATATAAAGACATAAGGAATTAAAGTTGACCCCTAACACATACATATGGTCACTGTAAACTCACTTGTCTCTCCAAAAGCAGTCCTCACTCGTTACTGCAGCCTCATACGTGCCTTTAATGATGTCAATATAACCTCTTGGTGCACTCCTTTTCTCCAAAACCCACCAAATCAAATATCTAAGTACCTAGTTGTAGACTTTCTCTAAGATATGAAGACCATATACAATTTTTCCTCTTTTCCGGATATTTTTCTATTAATTGCCCAAGGGAGAGATTGATTCCATAGCTGACCTCCTTAGCATGAAACCGGATTGATTTTTAGATAATTTGCTCTCTAAAGTTAGAAACAAAAAACTACTGGACACCATAAAAATATTCAAACCTCAAAGCCCCCAGCATCCCTCCAGCCTAACACCATACCAAGCACTCTAAATAGTTGTTTGTGCTCAAGCTTTTCCAAGACCCCATAAACACCCATATAGTTCCCTCCATGTTGCATGCACTTGGGCTGCATTTTGCAGTTTACTAATGTTGAAAGATCCAGAGTTGAAGTGGAAGCGGGCAGGGGAGTAAAGAAGAGAAAGAAAAGGAATTGATTTGAAGTATAAGTTGAATTAGGATTTTGGTGATCTTTAGAATCTTTTGATATGGGATTTTTGGGGTTTAGTACTTTGGTCGGTTTGAATTAAGAGAGATTAGGACTTGTGCTATTGGTTCTGAAGCCAGCACTAATTGGTGATATGGATATTAAGGTTTTGGGAGATTTGGAAGTAGATGAAGTTTAATGGCTTTCAGCAAAGTGCATTTGTGAAAGGTACATAATCTAGTATGGATAGCGGTTTGACCAAGAACTTTGTAGTGATTGATGACAAAAGACATGCACTCGACTGGGCGGAGTACTGAATGTGAACATGATTGAATAGTATTTTGAGTATGGACCAATTTAGATGTGGCATTGAAGAAGATGAATATGCAGTTGAATAAGATAGCTGTGCTTTGTAGTTGTAGATGAGTGTTGAGATCATACAGGTGGGCAGTAGATCAGAAGAAGAGAAGGGGAAGAAAGTGTACTATAACTCAGATTTACACAAAAACAGGATTTGATATTAAAATGGAAAAAAAAAAGGTCAGTTAATTACAGTAGCTACAAATCAGGGGTAAGCTGACTTTTCACGAGTCCTTTCAGCTAAGGTTGTTGGTCTTATGAATTTCCATCTGCTTTCAATACAGATCATAATGCAGGAACCTATTAAGAAATAATTTCTGAAAAAGGAGTGTGCACAGGTTTTCAAATACGAGAGGGGGTTTTAGTAATTGAACAAAAAGGTAGGGCCTTTACAGAAAACACCCAATAAAAATGATGATACATTGACAAATAGCCTGTGGCACAGTTGAAAGTGCTTCCTGTTGCAACCTTGAGGTTGTGGGTTCAAGTCACATTATCCAAAGAAAACAATAATATAGCATATTCATGTTTTTGCTTGAGAAAAAGGATGAAAATAGTGGTAGCAGTTGGCATAGCGGCTGGCCGCTGAAACACTACATAGCGGGTAGCGGTGTAACTCAAATTAATTGTCAAGAAATCTGAAAAATTATAGAAAATTCAGAATATTGTAAAAAGCTAGAATGTGTTTTTTTCCCCCCCTCAAAAGTAACTAAGATAAGGGGGCATAGCAGTCCCCTTATTGTATTTTTTTTTTATTTCTTTTGGGTGTGTCTTAGAGCTTTAGATTGGAAAAAAAAGTGATGTTATATTGTTAGGGCCCCAACTTAAAGTAAAATTGTGGTAAAAGCGGAAGAAGAGAAGTAAAAAGAGAGAGACAGGACCCTTTGAAGTCATCAAAACCCAGCCGCTATGTAGCGGCTCTAACACTGAAACCATTGAGATCATATAATCTGGACCATTGGATTCTTTGGCAACAAATGTCATACAAATAAACCACCAACTGAATCTTGCAAAATGTACAACCCACCTAAACACAAACAGTTAGTAAAGACAAGTTGCTTGTTCATGTTTCTTTGCTCAACAACTCAATATAAACAGAAGACTAAGAAAACACTACTATGATAACTATCAATACAGACAACATGCATATATAAGACTCTGGTACAACAAATCTAATTAAATACATGGTCCATGACATTAACTGGCAAAGATAAATTCACATCCAGAAATAACTCTGATGAGGAGCAGAAATGCACAATATAACCAATAGAAGTATCAAGTTCGCATCCCTAGATGATAAAAGAAAAAGGAAATATACAACACTAAATACTTCATGCAGCATAAAGAATCAAATGCAAACATGCAAAGTCACCAAATAAGCAAATACCAGGGATGATGGAGATCTATTCCTATTGAAATAATTTTCTAGCATACTAGATGGGATAGGGCTCAGATAATGTTAATGAAAAATAGTATGTACATAGTTATGAGATTGAGAAACAAACTAGTTATGAGATTGAGAAACAAACCAGAACTATATAAGTAGAAAATGAAAGAGATAGCTTGTAAAATTTCTGTGTAGAAATTACTAGAAAGGAAAAATGTGAACAAAAGGAGAAATGGCATAAAAGCACAGGTATTGCCAAACGAAAATGAGTTGGCAACTGCCATCTGTGCAAACTGTCACCAACACAGTTTAGAAAAAACCAACTACACTGCAATCACTGCATTCAAGATAACACAGAGAAACTCAATACCAACAATCAGAAATTTAAAATCAAATATGAATATGATTAACCTCTTAAGCACGAAGGATTTCTACTTTTCAAAAAAACTTCAGGAATTCTATCTAACAAGATAGATGTGTCTGACGCAAAATAGGTATCAAATACTAGCTGCAACCTACCTGAATGGGTATCCATATCGGAATTGTTCTTACTCACGTCAGTGACATTGTATATTTGATCATTAGTTGCTCCCAACCCAACAATCTGATCATCAAATGGATCACAATCAGCAGACATGAGGTATCTAGCTGCCGCTTCTGTGGGCTGAATAACAGCAACACATGCAAAGCTCAAAATCCCGCATGTCACGCACGAGAACAGTCCTTGATCTAACAACCCATCAACTTGGGATGTACCTTCTTTCTCATTTTCCATGTTCTGAGAGTCTGAAGTGGAAGCATACAAAAAATCACTAGCATATTGGCCATATTTTACAGAGGGGATCCTCTTCCTTTGACACAAACCATTTAAATGCCTGAACCGCATATTCCTGTCTAGCACAGCATCTTCACAAAGTACACTTCCCGATGCTTCCAACGCTTCCTCAGGACTGCATAAACCAAGTGAAGGCCTTGGTTTTACCATTATTTGAGACCCAATTCGCGAGTTTGAGCATAAAGAAATGTCTAAAGAGTCACGGGGAAGAAGCACACAAGAAGACCCCTTTTCTAGAAGATTATGAAGCAGGTCATTATTTTCTGTTACATCCTTCACAAATAACTCTTTGACCATCATTTCACCTTCACCTCGCTTCTTATCCTTTAACCTAGAGCTCCGTGGCTCATTACTGATGCTCACCGATACCCTGTCAGAGAGAACCAACATCATGTTCAGATCAAGACAAAATACCAAAAAGAAACCTCACCACCGGTAACATCTAACTTAACTTTCAACTTCAGCCTCATATCATGTGAGCATGGCAAACAATGAAATATTTACAAAAAGCTTTAGGCTACAGTTGGATGCAAAATTGAATGAAAAGGAAATAAGTTGTCCAATATGTGTAAAAATAATACACCAAATACATTTCATAGCATGTCAGATATGCAGTTCAACTACATGTAAGACCAAAAGACCAAGCAACTTTCTTAGTCCGTTTGATAAGTGGAACTTCAGACTAGATTTCCACTGGGATCCATGATGCCCAGAAACACTATGTACAAGGTAGGGAGATGGATTTTACAAATAAAAAGAGAAGCATCAGATTCGATTCGAACAACACGTTGCCCATTTTGAAGTATCCGTGCATCTGCATCATAGCTTGAGATTTCTAAATGCTTGCCAGACCCTATCCTCTATGTTCCTCGGATTATAATGGCTAAACTGCATTACAATAATCCAAATTATGAAATTCCAAATGTTTTTTTGACGATTGGAACTTGAGGAACTCTGAACGTAGAATTTCAACAAGAGTTTGAGCTTGTTTGTATACTGCAAGAAACAAAAAGTAGGAACCTTTTCGACTTCTCATTTGGTGTAAGAGGGGAAAAAAACTTGCATCAGATGTAGTGCTTGCACATTTTTGCATTTGGTTGGATGAGGAATTTCTTAGAGAGGGAGTGGAACTGAAATTTTGCAGAGTACGGAAAAGCAGACCTGGCCAGTCCAAATTCTGCATGTCTCGGAACAAACGAAGCAAACCCTTTTAAGGGATTTGAAATTCTCCAGACAAGAATTCCTCAATTTCTAGCTATCAATTAGAACCTTTATAGTGTTCACAGAGAACTGGCTTTCAAACAACAAATTGTTACATTAAAGTCAGACTAGAAAGCAATGTCGTCCAACTAGCAATGAAGATTGCATGATTGAGCAAGCATTAACATTCACAGAGGCACATGATCAAGCCTATGAGGTCCTAGCCTATGTAAGGAGTATCATTGAATTAGGGAACCCAAAGAGTCCAAGAAGTGCTGAAATCAAAACATTCCAGGGGCTGTTTGAGTTAATGTAAAATACAAAGGGGTAATTTTGTAATTTCAAAATTCAATTAAAAAACACTCAGGAAACAGGGCAGTTCCTCACTGCTTTTAAGGGTTTTGATTAGCGGGCTCAAAGGGGCCCAAACCCACTTAGGTCCATGACTACTTATAGTGGGTACTGGGTAGGGGCCACCATCAGAATAGGTGGGCCATGTGGGCCCCATGAACAGAAGTGTCCAGAGGGCTCCGGATTTCATTACAGCATAGCAGTAGGAATTTATTTATTTATTTTGCCTTTTCACCTTCCAGTTGAGTCAAGCGAGTAGTATATTATTGGAAAAATAATGGTTGGCTGATGAGGATGGTGATTTGATTGCCTCAGAGAATTATGTTTACACCAGTCAAGTATGCCTTCCCACTCAAGCTTATTGGGTGGATTGTTCCCCACTATTCCTCATCTATTTTCACTCCACAAAGGAGGGCACCAAGTAGGGCAGTCACTACATATTGCTGGGCAGCAGCAATCCGACAGTTTGCACACAAAAAAAGACTCTCTCCAAGTTAAAACCCAAAATATGTATTGCCCAACTCTCTCTCTCTCTCTCTCTCTCTCTCTCTCTCTCTCTCTCTCTCCAAGTTAAAACCCAGAATATGCATTGCCCAACTCTCTCTCTCTCTCACATGAATCGCCCAATAAATAAGGCTTCAGCCATGAGCAGACTCGATTTTGTGTTTAAGCCCCAAACTCAAAAGGTACTGGAACTTCATCCTCTCAACCTTTAAATTCTGTCATGTTATTTCATTTACATCTGAAACCAGAGAAAGGGCCAACGAAGGCAATATATTACTGAAGTATTCATTACCCGACATGTTAAGGTTATGGGTTTGGCTGATGGTATCCAAAACTGTGTTTTATTAACATAATGAGAAACTCTAGTACTACAACCAGTTCAATTAATTTAATACAGAAGGGTGCCAAGCTTCCACACCCTCACATACAGACCTCCGCCTCAAAGTGAACCAATAATGCAATATTGGGAGGTGCCCCCACACAGAAATGAGAGCACAAGCCCGAGTTTAAGTACCAAAATAGGTTATCATAATCTGGTCATTTCAAATTCAATGAACCAGCTGTAGCAACTCAATTTCTTAGTGTATTACTGTATCCAAATGCAGCCTTTGTTTAATAATCCATTTATTTTATTTAATTACTTTTAAGTAGCTTAAGAATCCAATCAGATTGGGAAAACAGTGACTTTAAGTTCATTCAAAAAACATTATCAACAAATCAAATTGCAGAAATTGTGGAACATAAGAGGTTTCACACAAAAAGTTGCTACATGATAAAGGAAAAAAACTTGCAAATGAATCAAGTGTTACATGGCAAGAGAAATAAAACCTAAGCTTTGCTTTTAATGGTTTATAAACGTCCACTAAAACCATAAACGAAACTTTAAGGACCTGTCTGGATGAGGGAAAAATTATAAGAAATAATATATAAGATAAAATATAATCTTTCATTTTCTAAAGCGAAAAACCTTATATTTTTGGCAACTAAAAAAAAAAAAAGAAAAAGATTCTTTTATTTCAAAAAACTCAATATTTTTTCCTACAGCTCTCCTTTGTAGAAAACTTAATGCAATATAAAAATCTTTTAATGTGACTATACAAGAGAGTAACTGTTTGGACAATGACGACAATGGTGAGATAGTGGTGATGGTGACGATGATCTTGGTATGTGTTGATGACGGTGATGGTCATGACAATGATGATGGTCCTAAGTGGTCGCGATGGTGATGATGAGTAGTGGTGGGGGAGACAATGATATGTTGGTGTGTTGGGGGGGGGGGGGTGGTGTGGCCGGTTTACGAGGATGATAATAGGGTGGTGGTCATGATGATGATGAAGAAGATAGGATGGTATTTATGATGTTGACAATGATGATAGCAGTGAGTTGCGTCTTTGTGACTCAGACTAGCCAATAAAAAAAAAAGGAAAAAGAAAACATATGAGGGGTCTTTTTGTAATTAGTTTCTAATTATAAGAGAGGGTTTCGACTTTCAGCAACCCTCTCAAGACAGATATAACGAAAAAAGTGAGAGTGATAGGAGAGAGGGAGAAGAGAAAAGGAGAGGGGAGAGGGGGAATATTTCTATTGCTATTGCAGAGAATGGGTATGCAGTGCTCCTCCATCCAATCTCCAGCCTCCGCCCTCAATCGTTTTCTCCTCAATCGAAGACAACCATCATTGTGACTGCCTTTTGCGATGGTGCTATTGGTCTACGCTAAAGCCACTGCCACTTCTCTGGGCGGCTGCTGCTGCTGGTTCAAAGAGATGAGCTTTCTCAAATCTCAGGTATGAGGTATGCTGCTCTTCTTCTTTGTTCTTCTTTCTGTCTTTTTTTCCATGTTCTTTGCTGCACACCAGTTCGCTGGGGTATGCGACTAGGTCGGGTTCCCTTTTTCTTATTTTATATGTATTTTTAATTTTTTTTTCTAAACACTAGAAGGCAAAGAACCCAACTCAACCGAGTCCCATCCAACTCACCCCACTTGGCCCAAGCTGAGTTGGGTCCCAAGTCCGATCTTTTAAACCCTAGTGATGACAATGATAGTGATGGTGGTGATGATGATACGGTAGTAGTCATGATGACGACGACGATGATGACAATGATGGCGGGGTAGCGGTCATGAGGATGAAGATGGTGGTGTTGTAATTTTCTTTAATGGTTAAACAAGGTTGAAAGGTATACTTAAGTAGTGTAGGATTTGAAGGTGCAGATTTAACAGGAACACATGGGTAATTCATAAAATTATAGTTAGTCTTAGAGATGTTTTTGGGCTTGGTTTTGAGGGTTTTTGGTAGGTTTTCAGGACTGGCATGGATGGTTTTTTTATGGAAAGAAAATTGAAGATAGAAAACAACAAAAAAGCAAACCCACTCCACTGGTAGCTCAGTTGGTGAGACACCACCTTCCACAGAAACAACCAAGGACCAATCTTTGGCTGGAGTGACGATGGAGAGGAACTTGTGTGAGACTATGAGGGTGTATGTGGGTAGGTGCGCAAATATTTACCCAAAAAAAAAACCCAGATATCAAGCTGATAATTGTGATCCACAAGAAAATCTGAGAAAAGAAAGAAGAGGATTTTTGGATTGTTTGCTCTGGTACCAAGTTGAAACTAGTAATCCACAAGAAAATTTAAGTAGAAAACTTATAAGATTAAAGAAGCAAATTAGGGTTTTAGAAACGGAGAAAGAATTTGGAGATATCCATGAGGATTAGCAATCCAACCATAACATATGAACAGCCCAAACACTATTTATTTATTCAATATTTTCAGAAATTACAAAAAAACCTCCTAACAATGTTTTCTATAATATAAATTAGTCCATAATTACAAGAAACATAGAAAAAAGGTCCCCAAATGTTTCTCAACAGCCATCAGTACCATGTTTCAAAATGTTCTGTCTGATTAAACAATGAGAGAGAGAGAGAATGGAAATATAAATTTTAGAAGCGAAAAGTCGTTATAAGGGTTTGTTTGTGCCGCACAGTTTCAGCAGAAAACTGCAGGCGACAACGCGCCAGAAGCTCGCTGTGTTTGGGGCAGGGGTAGCGACGAAAGGGTGACGGATTCCTTCCCTTTTGGCTTGTTATTCTGCGCAACAATGGATCCAGACTTCCGACCTCCATAGGTAGGAAAGTATTTCCGCGGAAGAGGAAAACCGTGGCGTTATCCAAATGCACCATAAATGTTAGAAGAGAAAATAGTAGTCAGCTTAAAAAACTGCAAGCCTCAAGACTGTTGCACTCCAATAGCAAAAGCAAGATTTCCACAATATAAAGTAATGGCATCTGAAACCCTCCATTTCAACAGCCAACATGTAGCATCAGTGTATAGTTGCTACTTCTCATATATGAAGATCACAGAGGTAGGGACTTGAGGGACCCAAACGTTGAACATTTGTAACAATTTAAGTTCAAAGTGATTCGATTCAATTGTCAATATCACCCCATTCAGGTTGAAAATGTGCATGCCAATTCATGGGAAAGATGATGAAGGATTTGAGGGATGAAGTCATCACTCATTGCCACCAATGGTTCATATAGCTAATAGCCATCACACATGGGGGAACCATTCTCAATAAAACACATTATATAAGTAAAAAGTTAACAAGGGAATTCATCGAGGAAGAGATGATAAGACTATTTGGGACCCTGGATGGGATTTCCTCTCCTCTCCATCAGAAGATTGTGAAGGCTGTGAGTGTGAAGATACTTTATTTCTCAGGGTTCTCAACATACCATCCTACATGTTGTATCACTGCTTTAGATAGTTCATGTTTAGTCAAGCCCCATTGTAATTATGAAGATTAGCTCAGCACTAATAGTCTACATGAAACTTCATTATAAATAGAGTGGTTGGGAAGCATCAACCCAACAACCACTTTTCCTAGATCTCGTTTTCTCAAGTCTTTCGATTATTTAACGGTATCATTGCATCAGAGCCAAGGGTCATTGATCCTAATTCCTATCTAATCCAAGTGATCTTGGACTCTGTTTGAGTGGTGGGCCATTAGTTCTGAGTTTTTCTTTCTTTCCATTTTTTTTCCATCCTTTGACATACTTTCATCTATCATGGGGCCCACGAATCTGTTCCATTTGTCGTGGGACCCACTGACCATTGAAGCAAGATCAATAGCCCTTTTCTCTCCTCTTTATAAACATTAGGATCCCACAACCTCCACAGATTACATCTCAAACAAACAATGGTCTGCAAGTTGACAGTATACACTATCTGATCACTATTTTTCTGGTGGGACCCAATTCAGATCTGGATTTACACAAACATTTTTGCCAACTGGTCACCTATCTCAAAGGACTCTCTGGCTGAAATTTGATCACACTCCGACTCCATTTGAGGGTACTTCTGGCCATTTTTCAGTTTCAACAGTTTTAGGGCTTGTTTTCCTTCTCAGCCATTTGATTTCTTAGATTTTCATCGAACTTACAAATCTGGAAGAGACCTGTGCCACTCGTCAAAGAACATAACCTAGATGCTTGATCGATGAATTGAGTGCAATGGGAAAGATTTCTGCCCATTTGAACAAGAGCTGTTAACCATTGCAACCAAAATGCCTTGGTGTAGAGTTGCAGCAAACAATGTACTAAACCCCCCCTCTCTCCCCCTTTTCCCTAGGGGCAGGACACCGCCTAGACTCGAGGGGCAGGACACCGCCCAGACTCGAATCACGCGCTTGTCATAGAGTGGCATAGGGCCTTCTGCCCTGCACGCCTATGCTTGCAACAAAACACCAAGGATGCAACGGTGTAGATTCGAACCTGAGACCTATGATAGCTTTAATACCACACTAACCATTGCAACCAAAATGCCTAGCCGTTAGCATTAGAGTTGCGGCAAACAATATACTTAACACATTCTACTACACCTCTAGGTCATTAATGGTTTATTATAGTATTTCCTCTGCTATTCTGATATATTTGGTATTTTTGGGCAATCCTACATATTGCTCCTATTTACATAATTCCTCCATCTGTTGATTTGGACACATGGTTCCAATCAAGCCCCAAGTCATTCCTCTTCGGCTTGATGGGACAAACTATATTTATGGGGCCTATTTCATGACCAATCTCTTGGAAGGAAGAAAACTTTAGAAATTGTTTCCACTAAAATAGAAAAACCAATAGATCCCGCTATAAAAGAAGAACTAGCCGATATTGGCAAAATCAATTCCTGACTAGCCAAATCTATTTACCCACCATCGGCTCTCAACTTGCCAAGTATGACCATGCTAAGAACGCTTGGAATTATCTGGCTAGACTTTATGTTCAGACTAGCCCTGCCAAAAGATATCAATTGGAATGGGAGATTTGGAATGCTTATCAAGGCAATGATTCAATTCATGCCTTTAATGTTAAAATGACAACACGGTGGGATAAACTATCCTTTTTGGAACTTCAGTTCATATGTGTCATGGATTCTACCGATTTTGAAACATATCTTCAAGAAACACAACCTGTACAAATATTGATGATGTCCAAGTGCCAAGTACACCTTCTTCTCCTTCTCTCTCTTTGCTTTTCTTTCTTTTTTTTGTTTTTTTGTTTAGCTCTTCTTTGGATCCTCTCTATCTCTAGCTTTTTTTTTTTTTTTTGTTTCTTGCAATGGAAGAAGTTGGATTGGGTGAGGTTTATATTGGGAAAGCCAGGAAGGTTTTGGATGGGCTGTAGTTGGCTGCGAATGGATTTCGGTTGATTGAAGATGGGATCGGCAGTGGGATTTGGGGTCTGAGAGGATGCTTGGGTCATTGGGAAATGGTTTGGGAACAGTTTGGATTTGGGACTTCTCGGTGTGGGTG
Source organism: Sextonia rubra (assembly GCA_037013555.1). Classification (NCBI taxonomy): domain Eukaryota; kingdom Viridiplantae; phylum Streptophyta; class Magnoliopsida; order Laurales; family Lauraceae; genus Sextonia; species Sextonia rubra. The sequence goes on from JASUAD010000010.1 coordinate 9,383,126, forward strand.
TCTAGATTGGTTTTGATGGTGGTATTGATGCTCAGTTGGAGTTTTGAAAGGAGATTGGGGTTGAAAGTTGGATCTACGTTCGGGCAGGGTCGACGGTGATGGAGGGATGGGGTTCGAGGTTCTATGAGGGTGATGGGGTTGCAACGGGTTGATGTTAGGGTCAGAGATGGTGTGTCTTGCTAGCGCAAGGTAGATGCAGATTTGATGACGATGATGGCTCTGCAGCAATGATTGGATGTAGAAAATTGAATTCGGGATGAATCGCTCTTCAACTTTGATACCAAATAATGCAGAACGAATGGAGGCACGAGGCAGGCAAGGTGCAAGATGAAGATTAGGGGGGAAAATTAGGCTCTCACCAAACTCCGATCCAGAGGTGTTAAACAAATTGGGCTCTCTCCAAACTCCAATCCAAGACGCATTAGGGATTTCGAGGAGAACTAGAAGAAACTTGGGAAGATCCAAAAACTTTTCATTAATCATCAATAATTAACCATTAGCCAAAGAGGTTTTAGAATGCTTAAATAAATAAAAGACATAACCCTGGGACTAATCTAGACCATCTAAACACTTTGACGGTCAAGATTAAAATATCTTCTTAAAATAACTTAAAGCAAATAAAATTCTAAATAAACTAAGATATGTGGGCTGGGCCCAAAGGCTGGTCAATCCATGGGAACCATGGGTCTGTCCTACATCAATTCAACAATTATCAATCCTATCCTACCCTTTCACACCCACTACCCCAATGAATCAAAACTCACAACAATTAGATGCTAATGTTACCTATATTCACAATTGGGTTTTATACTATGATGCATAGATACTTCAAAATAGGCAACGTATCATGTCATATCATATCCAATACTTCACTTTTTATGATTAAAATCCATTTTCCTTTCATATCCATGACATATCCCTATCGAATCGAAGCCATATCCAGGCATCATAGGTTGTATACACATAGGCATAAAACATAACAAAGACCAACCTTGGGAGAAATTGATGAAAAATCACTCAAGTCATTAATCCATTATTCCACATCATTTGTTGTCTTGACAACTACAGGGATCCATTATTCCATATCCATCTCTGGTGTATATCCCCTTGCTAGTATTCCAATCTTATCACATATTTGGATAGATTATATTCTCCCAAATTTTTGAAATCGATACCTGATTACATCTCCCGATTTTTTTGAAATTGATACCTGATTACATGAAGACTCATTCTATCTCTAGTACCACTAGATTTTCTGAATAAGAGAGACTCCAGATCCAATGAAATAATGACAATAAATCAGAATAAAATCCACCATCATTTGTTCACCTCAGACATGTAGGTGGTCCCAGGCAACATGTCTTTTTTTCCTTCTCTTTTCTTTAGCACAGGAGTTGGAAGGATCCCACATACTAAAGCGACATATTTGTGCTGAAGTGCACACTAATGTGAAGCGGACTCGTATGAAAATTTGAAATGTAGAGGGACAGGGGCCTCCTCTCATACATGAGTGGGGGTTTTGGCCCATGTGCGGGGCCTTAGTCCTTGGGCTGGATCTAGCCCATTATGTGGCAGCCTCTCTTGGGCTGCATCAGCTATTAGTGGCATGAAGAATTTGAAGATATTGAATGATGCAGTGAACTACAAAAAGATGAGTTATAAGTCGATCTGAAAGAAGCTAACAAGCAGCATTAACTGCATGTGCTATATTAGGTTGTGTAATAGACTAATAGTAATATAGGACATGCTTCTAACCAACAGGTGAAAAAAGGTAGTATCTGAATAGGACAACCAACATATTTTTGGAACTTAATATTCAATTCTAACAGTGTATTGGCAGTTTGATGATTAGAGATATGCAAGAGAGATTTAACTCTTTCGCATACTTCTGTTAGCATGCCAAAATGCCCTTCATAAGATATTTACTTCCAATTCCAGAAAATAATTAAGACCCAGATCTTTCATTTTGTAAGATTGAATGAGAAGTACTCAAATCTTGTACCAAAGAGTCATCACTAACAGTAATATAGGACAAGCTTCTAACCAACAGTTGATAAAAGGTAGTATCTGAATAGGACTACCAACATATTTTTGGAACTTAATATTCAATTCTAACAGTGTATTGGCAGTTTGATGATTAGAGATATGCAAGAGAGATTTAACTCTTTTGCATACTTCTGTTAGCATGCCAAAATGCCCTTCACAAGATATTTACTTCCAATTCCAGAAAATAATTAAGACCCAGATCTTTCATTTTGTAAGATTGAACGAGATGTTTTCAAATCTTGTACCAAAGAGTCATCACTAAAAAGGATGATGTGCTGTTGATGGGCCTTGCCTTTACCAGGCCCATTTGGACCTAGCAAGGATGCCTGAGCAAAGCTAAAGCACACAAATAGAATCATGCACAAATCCATCCCAGTGGAAAGAGGGCAAACCTTGAACTTAATGTTGCAGCAAGTGAATAGAGCAGTTGAAAATGAGAAACCATGGGTGGATAGTTAATTGAAGCCCTACGAATTGCAGCTTCCTTCGCTACCCTCAGCCATTCAGGAGTTGCAATATTTGCAGCCTCTCCACAGTTAAAGCCTATCATGCAAAATTGGAAAAAAGAAAAAAATAATAAGTATGGAGACTTCTAGGCAATGAATTTGTCCCTAACTAAAAAAGCAAGTTCTTCATATATATCAAAGGACAGGCCATTGTACACCAAAAATAATCAGAAAAGCAGGTCAATCATTTTGCTTATTCAGAGAACAGAAAGTAGCAGATATCATGAATGATAAAATACAGCATACACTAGCTAAAGTTCAACTTTGCCAAGTGCCCTAATGTTGTCGTGTGCAATACCAAAAACTACCCCTAGATAGAGGTTGATTAGCATCAACTAGGCAGTCAGCTGTATAAACCACCCACACTTAAATCTGAGATCTTTCACAACAGGGATGAGTGGAAAAGTATAAATCACAAAGCCAAACCTAGGTAATGCTTCAATTATGATTACACCAAACAAAGCCAAAGAGATTTTTGTAGTTGCAACTACAAACAAAATCATCAAGACCACTGATAAATTTTCATGAACTAGACTCTAAAGTGAATCTTTCACAAAGTTAAAATTGTGGACTCACACATTATATGTGAGGCCCCGAACCGGAAGCCACCCCACAAGTTTGGTTTCAAGGGGGCATAGAGTGTCAGCCACAGGGTCCACTTGGCAGACTATGGTCTCAAGGTCCCACACCGGCAAGGGAGCGTCCGGATCTCTGAGCTTATCTGTCAAACCCCATATTAACTTAACATGACGCATTTTAAAGCCATATAGCCCCAAATTCCATAAGAACTCCTAAGTTAAGCGTGTTCAGGCGGGAGCCATATTAGGATGGGTAACTAACGGGGAAGTCCCCGCACACGCATGTGGGCCAAAGATGATAACATCATACTAAGTTGGGCAAGGCTGTGATGGTATCAGAGCCAAGGACAACTCCGTCTCCTGGTAGAGGATGATGTAAGGCCCCGGACCAAAAGCCACCCCATAAGACTTCGGTCTCAAGGGTGTGTAGCGTGTCAACCACTTGGTCCACCTGGAGGACTATGGTATCAAGGTCCCACACCGGCAAAGGAGCATCCAGATCTTTGGACTTATAAGTCAAACCCCATCTTAACTCAACATGGCGCGTCTTAAAGCTGTGCGGCCCCAGATACCATAAGAAGTACGAAATTAAGTGTGCTCGGGCAGGAGCAACACTAGGATGGATGATCACCTAGGAAGTCTCCGCGCACGTGCACGTGGGCCGAAGCGGATAATATCATGTTAAGTTGGGTGGGGCTGTGACATTATATGTATGGCTTACATGCCCGCCTATCCAGGCAGTTGGAAAATTTGTAGATAAAGTATATCCCTAGAATCTTGATGATCACATATAGCAGACTGTTTTGAACCATCCATTGGCACCCCATCAATGGGGATAATAACAAAACAGTCTGCAATTGTACTTTAATGGGTGAAATAATATTGTTAGCATCCAATTCTAGTCTATATCCACAATTCTACACAATCTTGACCGAACGAATTTGTGTGCATTTTCCATGAGTACAGTGAATAATGGATAACCTGCAACGAGCATATACCTTTTAAAGACAAGAATGATCACTCTTTTCCTATCAATGAGTCCCACTCATTTATTAACCACCATATATGGAAATTACCATTGTCACATGATAAGTAATTGCATGCCATGCAGAAAAAATACAAATAAAAAGAACAAGAAAAGCTACATCAAATATAAAAACTCATTTATAAAGCATGAGACAGTTCTGTCCAAGATTACCCACCAAAAAGATTAAACATACTTGATTCCACTAATATCAGTACAACACTAAAATCGTTTCAAAGTTTATGGAGAAACTTGGTGGTGATAAAAATGTATAAGCATTTTTACATTTTGCAAGTTAAGATTATGTTGTTCATTTAGATGTTTATGGATAACCTTTTGTATGTATGTGAGCGCGTCACAAGAACAAGAATGCTGCAGTTGAATATTTCTTTTAAGTGCCAATCATGCAAGAAGTACAATGGAAAGGCACCTCTCCTTCATAGATAAAACATGGATTTCAGCTATTATTAAAAATGATAATAATGGAAAATAAGTAAATAAATTCACTAGAATCACTTTTAAACTTTGAGCTATCCACTTTAAAATGGCTTCTCAAATATTTTCAATCCATTAATTCCAATGCCTCTGGAAATTTTTCATATTAGACAATTACAATTTGGAACATATGGATGGGATATTCAAAAGGTTCACAGTGATGTTTGAGCATGCCATGTAAAAGTAGAATGTATTTTAATGGTAAATGTAAATCAGTGGTGGAGATTGTCAGATCTATTGTTTGGACCGTTTCAGAATGCGCAACCGCTGCGCCTTAGTTTCTAGGGGTTCCTTTAGAGGATCTTCAACAATCATGGGCAGTAGTTTTGAAGGGGGAAGGTTTCATAAAATGGTGAATAAAATCAGCTGGTTTCCTCCGCTAGAAGGTATCTTAATGCCCAATTTTGATGGTAGTTATGTTAATCAGATTGGCATTGAAGGAATTAGAAGTGTTATTGGAGATTGGAAGGCAAGGTTGAGAAGAATTTTTGACGCCCTGTTAATTCTTTAGATGCTAATGGCGCGGAGGTTTATGTTTTATTAGTGGGTTGACGAGAACTACGGAAGATGGGTGGTTGCAATACTATCATTGAAGGTGATTCCTCTCCTGCTTTCCAATGGGGTTCAAGAAATTCTTCGTTTCCTTGGAGGTTGATGGATTGGGTGGAGGAAGTGCTTCATCTGTCTTCTCAATTGAATCTTACTTTTACTCATGTGTTGCGACTTGCGAGAGGCAAATGCTATGGCAGATGGTCTTGCTACCGAAGGTGTTTTTCGGTTACACATTTCTTTCGATGTCTAATTTTGTTTCCTAATTTTTTGTTGTTTTTTCGTTGGAATTATCCTTGCTTCCTTTCCTTTTCTTTTTTCAAAAAAATTAATTGTTATAAAAAAAAAAAAAGAAGTAGAATGTAGGTACCCAGACATTTCAGTTAAAAACTTGGAATTCAAGGACACTTCAGAAGAAAAGAAAATACAAAAGAATTTAGGGAGAGAAGAGGAAGCAACACTAGAAATAAGAGAAGAAAGAGATTTCTAGAGAAAAGATTAGGGCTCGTTTTCCAGATATGAATAACTCAAAAGTTTATTATTTACAAAACAGTCCCTGTAGTTCTCTCAAATAAAAAAATCCTGCAAAATTACATATCAGTCCCTGATTAGTAAAAATAAATTATTAAATAATTCCCTACAAGAGCTTCAACAATTTCAAGGTATTTCATGTTAGTGACCAACTCATGGTTTTTACCCTCACCACAACTTGAAACTGAAAAGACCACACTGTTTGAAGTCCTAAGCTGATGCCCAGATATAGCTGGGATATGGCACAGACATCTCATACATAAACTTGAACTAAGGGATATGAAACAACCAAGAATCAAAATAGCAGTTGTGGCAGGTGTAGTGGCTAGTGGCCAAAATGCTTTATAATGGTTGTAGCGATACGTAACCGGTAATGATGTAAATTTTTTAAGCGGTTACAAGAATTAAAGTAATGTAGCAGTCGATTTTATGTTTTTTAAGTGATTTGGAACCATATAATGGTAGAGACAACTTGAGGAAAGGCTATTGAGGAGAAGAGATAGGAAAAATAATATTTTAAATTAAAACTGATATCAATTGAATTTCTCAGTGAAGAATCCATGTTTCAAGTACAAAAAGGATTAAATCCTAACATCTTATATTTATCCAATGGGGCGGTTGCTCCCTTTGGACTCAGGTCCACATTCAAAACTTGTATGAAAGCTTGGGGTCCATCTCCAAAACTCACACGATTATTTCAGGTACACGTCCAAAACTCACATTAAGAACCTGTGCTTTCCGAAAAAGACTTGCTCCTCTCAAACAAAATCACCAGGTCCGCCACTGCCCAAAAGTCCTAACCCATAACTTAACCATTAGAAATATATGGGGCGTGTGTTTGAATCTAAAAAAAAATCACCTCACAGTGTAAGCATTTGATATGCATATCCTCCACTTTATAAATTTCACATCTCTTAAATTGAAACTTTTGCTACATCCAAATTTATAATGAAATCCTAATTCAGCCCTAAAAAATATTTTAAAGAAATTAAAAAAAAAACTTAGCAAGTACACAGCATCTAAAATAGAGTAACTATGTAAAGTACATCCAATTATAATCAGAAAAAAGAATACCCACAAAAATCAGAGTGCAAAGACAAACATCTAGCAATGCAGCATACAACCCTCTTATCATGCATCCAATTCTCACACCTGAAACCGCCCAGCCCACATGATCCATTGAACAGCTGGACCCATTTACGTTTTACTTTTCATCCATGCTTAGTCATTATCATTCCATTCTTTACTACAATTGGTGATACTCTAATCGTAGACCCCACAAAAGAGAGCCACACTATAATCGGTAATATATTTCACAAAGAACTGAACCCATTTACGTACTAGCCATTGGATTCCAAGGAAGTACGAATTCATAGGAAAGGTCAAAGGAGGAATAAAGAGGTCTAATTTGCCGATTTAGGTCAGACCATCACTTTCTCAGGGTTTAGATTTAGATGGTAGGAAATCATTTCATATCAAATGCAGCACTATTTGAAGGACCCTAGTGGATATTCATCTTTTCTTATAGAAGATCGTTAGAAATCAATGGAATTTAATACGTTAAACAAATAGGACCCTAGAATAAACTATAAAATAAGAAGGAAAAAAAATCATTGCTTTATCAGCAGTAGCAGCCACTGTGGCCAACCATATTAACCAATACTAGGGATAGGAACCAACACCAAGTCCACATCAAATATTGTGGGGATTCTTTGACGGATCATATTGTATCTTCACCATTAGTCCTTCACACCCCTCTGATAGAAGGTTGTTGTTTAACAATCATAGGAATTTAATACCCATTAAAAAGAGGGCCCTAGAATAAAATATAAAAATAAGAAAAATAAAAAATAAAAATAAATTTCATGGATGTAGCAATTATCAGCAGTAGCAGCATTGTGGCCAACAAAATTGGCCAATACTAGGGATACAGACTGACACTCAGTCCGCATCAAATATTGTAGAGGGCAAGGCCAATAAGAGTTCTTTGTCGGCCCATGTATGAAACGAGACAGATAAATAGTGGGGTAACTCCAACATCTAGATCAATTCTCATTTCCACCTCCACTGCTGCCCCCCACCCTCTCCAAAAAAAAAAGAAAAAAGAAAAAAAGAAAACCACCTCTTGGAGGGATACAAAATGAAAAAGGAACAAAAAAAAAAAAAAAGAAAAGGAAAACCTTAAAAGGCTGTTAGGGCCCGTTTGTTAATTTCACCTCATTGTAAAGTTAAAGCCATCTTTCATTTCAAGACACATTAACCTAAAAGAGTCCAATCAAAATACCACATTTCAAAAAAATTCTTCTACCTTTTTACTGAAAAAAGTCAAAAAGTTACTTTTCCATCCCACTAGCGGACAAAAAATATCTACTTTTAACATAAAAAGTCAAAAAGTTACATTCTCTTTTCACTAAAAAACAAAATTTAATCATTGGATTGATTTAACCCCTTTCATTTTTTAATCTTTTAAAATGACCATTCACCTCATTTCACCCTACCAATTAAATTAACAAATGGGCTCTTAGGGATTTACTTATAATTAATTTGTAAATAGCTTTTAGTCTTCTCTAGTATACTTTGAAAGAACTGTTGCCCCTTGAGTAATCTTCGTAAGTCGTCCATTGATGGAACTTTCCTCCAAGTCTTAAAACCTTTCGTCATGTTAACCCTCTTTCTATGTGAACTAAATTGTCCTCCTCCCTAAATTTTTACATTAGATCAATATGGAAGTCCTACAAAAGAATAAATATAATATTTAGACTTCACAATACGAACCATCAGAAAGAGTAAAGGACAGGAGGAGCCAGAGTCTATCATTCCTTGATTGGTAGTAGTGATCATGGGCCAGGCTTAGGCATATAATCTGAGCTTGACATGGCCGGGCTCTGATTAAGTGATAGAAAGCCCAAAGCCCAGACCGGCCAGGCCTGACTAATAAGCGCTTGTAATTTAGTGTATATTATCAAACAATTGGTAGAAAGCCCAGTTCAACCCAATCCATACAGGCCCAGTTCACTAAATGGACAGGCTTGGGCCTGACTTTTACAGCCCATGTTGGGCCTGATCCAGGCCCGGGCCTATGTTTCTAAAGTTAGCCGGGCTTGGATATGCCTCAGCATGTCCCATGAACACCCCTATTGATAGGGCATAGCCAGGTCATCCCTATAAATTCCTTTCATCAGAAAATGGTTTCTTGTAGAGTAACTATCTAGTTTGTAAAACAATCTAAAGAAACAAATGAGAATTTTACACAAATTCACATAATGTATGAAGCCTAGATACTCCAGTTCATTTTTGTTTGTCCAATATGAAAGGGAAAATATCTCTTAAGTAAAGGAGGTCTCACCATGGCTAAACCCTGAATGATATGCCCTTGGGAATGTCACTACAAACTCTCCAGCATTCTGCACCAATCTGATTTGAGGATAAACAAAAGGCACAATAATGTGATCATCAACACTAAGTTTATGTTCAAACAACATAATCAATAAAAAGAAACCAGAAAGCCAAGGTTGTCAACAAGCCAAGCTAGGTTGAAAGCCAACTTGGCTTTGCTTGAGAGGGAACAGTTCAAGCTCAGCTCATCTAACACCATAAGCTTGAGCAAGGTCTTCTCGACTTGGCCCAATTGGGCTCAGGCTCTCATCTGAAACTTGGCTTGTAAAGAAGCTCAACTCGGTGTGCACGCGCACATGCTCAAACTTGCATATAATACAAAATAAATGTATTCTGAACATTGTAAACTATGATGCCCAAATATGGCATAGATACGGTAAGGACACACCATAGACATGATAGGAACACAAATTCTACATGTAAAAAGTGAAGCATCGGATATGATACATTGCTCATGTTGAAGTATCCGTGCATCATAGATTGTAAAGATTAGTCCAATAGGGTATAGTAGACCTGAAGAAGTGCAACGTACCCAAGGATTTGGTCCAGGATAGAATGGAATGGCAAGACAGGACCCCAACATAGTTGGGACAAGGCTTTAATGATGATGAGGAGGAGAAGGAGGAGGAATTCAAAAGGGTATATTGTCCTAAATAAATTTTGTATATAATAAAGTTTATTGACACTTTCTAAAATACAACAAAATAGCCAATGGGTTATTGTAACGTGAAAAGTTATCACGCACTGACGACAGAACAATACAGACCTTTCTAAAGACCCCCATTAACCTGTGGGGCCCACCCATTTGAAACCCAAACTGTTACATATTCCTTGTACACCAAATATTTATTTTTTTAGATATTATAAGTACATGCCATAAAATATGGGAGTTTGAGTAGGTCTTGACTAAAGCCCAATCTCGACATGCATTGTCAATTTGTAATGCCAAGTTCAACCGGGCTTCCCTTGGCTTCATTTCTTATCAAACCTAAGCTAAAACTCAGCTGGAGCTCAGCTGAGTCCTCTCTAGCTGAATTCAATCTGGCTTGTATAATGGTCAAGCCAACCTCAAACTGGGTTACTGTAAGTGTGGCAACAGCTCAAGGTGGATGTTCAGAATTCAAGCCAGCTTCAAGCTGAGTCAGCTAGGCTCAATTATACCATCACTGGAAAGTGTGAATTAAATTGTACCTGCAGCAAGGAATTCCTGCACCAATAAGCACTTCCGGAGACATGACCGTGGTTTTCTCACCAAGTATAGCAAAAGTAACTGCAACAATCAAAAAAGGATCATAACCTATTTTGATTAACTTGAACAGTAACACAGCAAATTATTCACAAGATATCTACTTACAAAATTAGTTATTGTTATCCGTCTTCTACAAATTAAGTTCATATCAAACTCCATTTAATAACACTATAAAAAGCTTAGTCATTAAAAAATTAAAATAAAAGATAAAACCTCAAAAGAAAAAGGGAAAATGAAAGAATCGGTAGAAAAATGGAAAGCTAACTGCACAGAATAACCACCACTAAAAGACAAGAGAAGGAAATGCTAAAAACAGAATGTCGCAGGACTAACAGAATGGGTTATTTTCCTAGCACCAAAACAACCAGCAGCAAATGAATAAATACCAAACAGGGAAAATGTAATATATGCTTGACTTAATTGAGAAAAATCACCTATCACATTAACTGCAAGTACATTAAAAACAGGTTACTAACTAAAGATAACAAAAGAAATGCAGAAAGTACCACTAAAATTAACCTCCGGACCATAGCCACAAGACACTATCTTGAGAATTTAATGCAGTTTTACAAAATAAAAATTCATGGGGATAAAAAAGAAAATTGAGTAGAAAGGAATAAATTAGAAAAAATGTATGGTAGCTTAAAATACCCATCAAAATCTTTCCTCTATCTTAAAACAAGAAAACTAGCAACGGACAAATGTGCTACACCACTATAAATAAATAAATAATGTAGAGACTAGAGACTAGAGCGGACTGCCCAGCTGCAAGCACTACTGACGACCATGAGAATAAAGCTAAACATGGGAGAGAGAAAGAGAGAGAGAGAAGAAAAGGAAAGAAAAATCCATTAACACCAGAAAGAATCAAAAGGAGAAGAGGTTACCCTACTAAACCAATAAAGTCAAATGCAGGAACTAAATTAGAGGGGTTACTTCCATTGCAAACAGAACAAAGAACCATGAGACAAAAAAATATATATATACACATGAAAGACAGATTTAAAGGTCAGGAAAAAAAATTCATTACCGTCAGAAATAAATAGATAAATAAAAAAATAAAATAAAACCTAATGAAATTCTAGAAAACAAGAGGACATAGACCCCATTCAGTGAGGGTGAAAGGTGCTGCTTCACACATGGCATGAGGTATTCCAGCTTACTGGATCTTGCATTGGGTTGTAGGTGGAGATGGAACCTAAAATGGCCAACTTAGACTCATTATCCCAAATAGAGCAACATTCCTGACCCAGTTTGATTTGTAAGTGGAAGATCTAGCCTTCTCCATCTCGTCCAAGAAGGTTCAAATTACCGAAGGATCAAGGAAACGAAGGCCGGAGAATGCTGTAGGGTGGAAACTCCCTTTCACTCAGGCAATAAGGGACATAGGTGCATTGATCACAAGAAAATGGAATCTCTACGTTTGACCTTCAAATTTCAAACAAGTGGCATCCCTTTTGGGCCATGTCCATTGGGCAGGTCTTCTCCTTACCATGGGCCATGAAAAAGGAAATGTCACCAGCAACCAGGCCAAGGAGTTTCACGTCTTAATGAGAGCCAAGAGGTGGCTAACTCAAACGTAGGTGAGGTGGGGCAAACCCCTCTCCATGTCTTCTCTCCAAATCAAGGACCACATACAAGTGTCTTTCGAAGAACTCTCACTCGAGAAAAGGGTAAATTTAGGAAAGAGAAAGCAGAGTCGTCTCTGAAACACAAACAGAGACTAGGCATTTGCATGGTTTCTTAAGTTCCAATGGTCTACACAAATGGGGTCCAAGAGTCAGAGGGACTGCCAGTGACACCTCCATGGCAGCAGTCACTCCTATCATTCAGAGAGGCCAGCAAAGCAGCAGTATATTTGTGAAGAGACCAGAAAATCAAGAGTTTGTATGCAAGGAAGATACTTCAACACAAGTTTCAGTCAGCTTTATAATGACAATGACAGGGCACATGCCAAACTGGATGATTTCAAATTTCATGCTGAAGAAGAGCAAGAGACAGATTGGCTAGAAAGGAGGTTTGAGGAAGGAAAGAAGAAGAAAGCAATGAAAGACCTGTGTGGAGACCAAGCTCCAGGTTCGAATGGGTTCCCCACTGCTTTCTTCTAGAGATTTTAGGACATGCACTAGCCAAGAGTCATGGGTTTCTTTAACAAGCTCCACAAATGGAACAATCCATCAAGAAACTTACCATGTTGTTCATCGCTCTTAAAGAAGCGGAGGGAGGAGCAACCCAAAGACTTTCATCCAATTAGTCTTATTGGGAGCATGAACAAGATCCTATCCAAAACATTGGCATCTCGTTTGAAAGAAGTTCTGTTGTTCATAGTATCTCTATCTCTAGCCCAAGGGGTCTGTGTGAAGGCATACAAATTAATGGTGTAATGGATTAGAGGCAAATGTGTATAAATTCAAGACGCAAAGCAAGAAGGCCAAGGATCACTTTCAAACTAGATTTGGAAAAGATCAATTGCATACTCAATTAGGATTTCTCACTAATATCTGATGTGTTGGATGGGCTTTGGAGTCAAGCTGAGAGGACGAATAAAGGAATTTATCGCAACAGAGTCCTCAGCGTTTGTGAATGGATCCCCAAAGGGCTTCTTGTCGGCCTTGAGGGGCCTCAAATAAAGGGATCCATTATCCCCTTCCCTATTTGTTATCATTGTTTAAGCTTTGAATAGGATGCTGGAGAATGCCAAGCTAGCAGATCTCTTTAGGGCTTCTTTGTTTGCATGTGTGGAATAAAGATGAGGTGGTTGTCACATCATGAAAAAAACAAAGGTATGGTATCATAAGGTAAAAGTAGAGGTGGTAAATCATAGCTTGGATAGTATGACGTAAAGTATACATGAAAGGAGTGTAGATCAAAAGGAACTTTTTCACATGAAGTCTACCGCGCTACACTTTGTCACACTTTCTTGTGGAAAAAAAAAAAAAGAAAGAGAGGCTTGTGGATGAGTAAAGGTAAACGGTGTCACATGATAAGTTCACTCTCCACTCTACTTGTTTTTCACCAAACATGGTGAAGTAAAAAAATATCACGAGGCTTGTGGATGAGTAAAGGTATAAGATGTGTCACATTATAAGCTTACTCTCCACTCCACTTTTTTTTTTTACCCAAACATGGTGAAGTAAAAAACATCACATCATGTGCATACCTTAACCCCACCTATACTACTCCTCGTGCTAAACAAAGAAACAAACAACCCCCTTAGGGGTTTTTGTTGTGGGAGAAACAATGTTGTGGTCACTCACCTACAATTCACAGATGACACTCTCATTTTCGTGGTGGTTTGGAGGAGCATTGAAAATTTTTCACAAGGTTTTGAGATGCTTTAAAAGGCTATTGCTACTTTCTAGGTCCAATATCAGCTTTTCCAAAACTGAGATAACAAGCATCAGAAAGTGTCTAAGACTAACAGAGCTAGCACCAATTATGGAGTGCAAATGCAAACCCTCCATGATGAGTTCAGTATGGGTGCAGCTCCAATGCACAATGCATAATAGGATCATTTGGTTGAGAAGATCAAACACTGACTATCAGTGTGGAGAGCCAAGTACCTGTCTTTTGGAGGTTGAATTAACTTCGGTTAAAGCAGCAATGTCTAGTCACTGTGGGTTACCCCATGTCACTTCCTAGGTGCCCAGTAATGGTGGTTGAAAAGAAAGAACAGCTCTAAAGAGACTTCCCCTAGCAAGGGATAAAGAAAAAAAAATAAAGCAGCACCATCTAGTCCAAAGGAAGATGTTTTGTAAAACCTTCAAGTAGGGTGGCTTGGGCATTATGTATGAAGCTTTGTTAGGCAAGTGGATGTGGTGTCTAGGCAAAGATTTAGACAATCTAATGAAGAGGACAACCTTCTCTAGATATAAAGAATGACGGGTGGGCGACACAAAAATCCTCTGGGTCAAACTCCAGAATTTCTTGAGTTATAAGATAGAGAAGCTAACCTCCAGAAAATCAAGTTAAGAAAGGGAAAAGGGACAGAATTATGATTTGGAAAGACTCATGGTTGTGGGATGAGCTGAGGGTGATCTGCTTCGCAACTCTGTTTCAGGTGGTTAAAGCCTCAAAAGCTTGACTGATAGATGTCGAGGAGAGGTAAGAGTTGAAAGTGACACGAAGCTTTTGTTTAGGCAGATTCAACAAATGAGAAGAAAAATCAGCATATTCGTACCAAGTTTTGGAATGTATTCATGGGCCATTGATGCAGCATGGACCAAGACCAGGTCAAAGTCAACTGGGCCAACCATTGACCATTGGTGAACCAGGTCCATTGTGTTCATTCCACAGGCCCAATTTGACTGAGAGCTGCTGTGGAGTTCTACTTTTTCACTACTTCTATTTTTTGTTATTAATTAGGATTAATATTAGTCAATTGCCTGTTTCAATTGGATCCCTTCAATATTAAAAAGTCATGTTTGCTAAGGGATTGATCCTAATCTTCTACATATGGATTGCCAAGCTTCATTGTAATCCATGCTTATTTTCAATTAATCAAAGATTTCTCTAAGTTTTTCTTCAATTATGGTTTTTCTGTGATGGTCATTAGTGTGCCTAGTGTTTGAATTGATCTTTGGATTCAATAAATCCCTTGGGAGATTGATCTATTCTCTAACAGAGGACCCAAGGCCGTGCCCTCCTAGATCCTCAAAAGATGGCAGTCTAGCTTGCATCAATTTCGAGCTCACGAGGAAAAATATTTCTTGTATGGGAGTGCCATGTTGCCCAATTTGAAATGCAGATGCTCCTCCAAAGACAATGGCCTTTAAATGGTTAGGCTGAACAGATGACTTTGTTTTACTTGCATAGTAGGGGCAGACTGATTGTAAATGGCGGCTTAAAAGGAAAGTTAGTCACCTTCATCTAACCTGTGGTACGGCTAGAGAGGTGTGGTACGCAATTCTTCATCGGTTTAAAATCTTCTGGCTGAAAGGCCAAAGGTAAGAATAATGTATGGATGATGACTTTTATGGTGATCGTTTCGTCGATACAGAAAGAAGAACCGATCAGTGCATCAACAACAATTACAAGTCGAGAAGAGAGTTGATCACAACCATCAGATGAAGAGAGTTATCTCATGGGCTATACTTCAAGGGAGACTCTCGCCTAGCATGCATATCTAAAACTAGAGGGTCATAGAAGACGAACCTCTGCTAGGTCTGTTATTTCAGTTGGCCCCATTAAGAAGGTTGGTTAGTGTAGAACTGTGATGCTAGAACAGGAAGTAGTACAGGCTCTGTAGGTATAGATGGCCTAATCATGTCCTCTCAAGGGAAGGTGTTGCATTTTCCCAAGGTTCGATGTGCTTCAAAAGCATCAATGTAGTGGAATTTATTGCCCTGTTAGCAGGAATGAAGGAGGCAAACAGTCTCGACTTTTCCCCTAGTAGTTGAGAGGGGCTCTATCTGTGCATTGTGGTGGGTGGAGGGGGGCAATCCGATGACACAAACAATGGCACAAATCTTTTTTAGAGCTTAAGGACTTGATTGAAGGTAGACATGCGTCATTTTTTCATGGATCAGTTAGAGAAAGAAAGGAGTTCCCAGCCAAATCATTTTCAAAGCATCATGAGCCTATGTAGGGTTTGTAGCATGTTGGGTGTTATAAGGGTAGGTTTTTTTTTTTTTTTTTCTGAGAATGATGGGTGTTATAAGAGTAGTTGCCCTCTTAGAGTTGTTGTTGAGAGCCCATCTCAGGATACTCCCCTTTTCCTTGTTCCTGTCTTTTCTTTTAAGAAAATCTATTATCGTTAGAAAATGAAGTGCGCTATGCACTAGTGAAAGCAGGAAAGATGATTCACTAATTTAACAAAGTAGGTGGTTTACCAAAAAATTTAAATTTAACAAAGAAGGCAAGCAGGCAATAAATGCAATGTTTACAGAGTATACAAACACTGAAATAATAAGGGCCCATCCACTTAGAAAAGCACCAGAAAGATAAGAACAAAATTCTTAAACAGCATGTTTGGTAACAAGTGAGGAAACCGTAGATCTAAGAATTCCTCACTGCCCTGGAACATGGATTCCTCATTGAGGATTTTACAACAATATTCGTACATATTGATGCACATAGCTGAGAAAATTGGTTTAAGTGCGCAAATCCACGAAAGTGAGGATTTCCAAATCCTAAGGGGGGAGTTTCAGACGTGAAAATCATAGGTCCAAACTCTCGAGGAGTTACAATTGCCAAACGTAGTTTTTACATTAGGATTTGGATGCCAAAAGTGATGTCTAGGAGTAAAATACAAAACCCAAAAGAAAATGCAAACTAATGTAAAACCATGCTTCCAACACAAAATTGCAAGAAAAAACAGCAACATTTCTCCATTTTTTGGGAAATAACACAGTACCTAGTTAGATAATCAGCAACAACATTCAGTGGCTAGAGACAACAATAGAATAACAACACAGAAATGAGGTAGCAATACAAACAATCAGCAAGAAAATGCAATACAATACAAACAATCAGCAAGAAAATGCAATACCTCCGTTAAGAAAACTCAAGATAATCCACGAAAATAATGGGTAAAACAGAAAAAAATTGCAATGCAATCTATTTTCAAAACAGGGGAACTTAATTCAATATCCACCAAAAGAACTACAGGAAGATATAACCGCAACGATACAAGAAACATCAACAACAGAAGAACCAAAACTTGAAAAAAAGCAAAAAACGAACCCCATCACAGAAACAGGGGAACAAATACAATAACAATCTGAAAGTAGAAACGCCAAAACACCATCCATTCAACAAGAACCAATAAAAATGAAATTCCGATATGCATTTCCGCAGCATTGAAAACTCACCCACAGGATTAACCTCCCCACCATAACCATGCACCCTCACCACCTCCTCGAACGCAAAGGCGGCGTCTCTGGGCACACCATACCATGTCTTCCCCGCACCGAAATGCAGATAATTCAAGCTGTGAAGATCATGATCCTCAACATGCCACGCAAACCAGCTAAACATCATAGCCACATACACCATTGGCGAAGTAACCCCAGCAATCTCCTCCTTCATAAACCTCAGCAACGAGCCCTTCGCCCGCGACGCCCGCCTCATATTCCATGCCGTCTCTGCCACCGTCGCTGCGGCCTCAGCGCCCTTGATGCCCACTGCCCCAAAAGCCGACCCGGGCATGTCATTCGCATACTCAACGGAAAAGGGTTTATCCGCAATGGCCTTCCAGAACGAGCTCTCAACTTCCAGAGCAGAGAGGCCCCTTTTCGAGCTCCTCCTCAAATGGGTCTTCTCGAAATGCTTCGCTTTCGCCTCGAATTGCTGCAGAGTGTAGGATTCGCCGCTCTGCCACACGGGTTTCTGCACGGGTCGCGATTTCCGGGGGCAGAACCCGATCTGCTGCTGGCGGGTGGTGAATGCGGGCTGCTTGTGCGGGTTTCGCGCGGCGAGGGAGCGGTTGAGATTGGAGATTGCGGCCTTCTTAGGCGGCGCCGGGAGGGGCGGCACGATCTTGCAGATTCCGAATTGCGACGCCTCCTTCTCGATTTTGAGGATATAGGAAATTGGGTCTTGGAATTCCGCCAGTGTTGGGTGGTATTCCGGGGCCAGAGGGAGAGATTTGAGCCATGGGAGGATCTCTGGAGATGGGTCTGCTGTGGAAGGGGATGCCATTGCAGTAGCAGAACAGAGTAGGAAGATGCTGAACTTTCATTTGCTGTGAATCATGATATGATAGTGAGAGAAAGAAAGAGAGAGAGAGAAATAAGTAGGAAGGAGAGGAAAAGAGAATGAAGAGAATCTCAAATTTTTATTTTTCCTTCTTCTTCCTTTCCTTTGCTTTTCTCTGCCTGCTCCCTTATCTTCTTCTAATCTCCTCTCCTCTCCTGTTTTTGGGTTTAGGTTCTCTCTGTTCTCTTTGGGCAGAAAACAGAGGAAAATGATAATAGTGGGGAGAAGGGAAGAGGCAAGTGGGTTTTGTAAAGAGTGAAGATTTTATGCTGGTTTTGTGGATTGTAAATGGCATGGGTGTTTCGTACAATTGCATTCATGCCATTTCTTTTGGGATAAATTGGACAGCATAAAGGGTTTTTTTCTTTTTTTTTCTGTTTTCCAAATTCACCCCACTTTCCTTTTTTTTTTTTTTGCCTTTTATTTTGATATAAAAATATTCACCTTCATTGACTAGTGTTGACATCTAAATATCATATACATGTTCAATGATCAATTTTGGAGTTTTCATATTGAACCTAATGTGACTAGAAACCAACATTGCATAAGAAAAAAGATTCACCTTTATCATAAGGATTGCTTGTCAAGATACACTAGTAATTGATCCTGTGCAACCCGACTACCATGAGCAAGTTTGACAGGATGTTGGTGGGTTTCAAGAGAAGTACAGGTTTTTATGTGTCACTTTCATGCTTTGACTGCATCCAGCACGCATTGGATACTAATTTATATATTACATGCTCAAGTTTGGCAAAACAAGCTTTTTTTAGCACAAATGATGGACATTTATAGAATGTCAAATTTGTGGGTTGCAAGTTTTAAGTCCTCATTTGCGGAAAATTAAAATATTTATAAATTATTCATATATTTTAAAATAAAATTAAAAATAACTAATATCAAAGTTAACCCCTCCTATTTCCTTTTTGCATCACAAAACATAAACCTCAGAGGAAACTGTATTGGGCATGCAGTGGGCATCTCGATTGGTAGATTGTTTCTCAATCAAAATGTTGGACTGTTTCTCAATCAAGATGTTGACTCGATTTAAATTCATTCAAAGAATAAAGGATCAAAGTAGACAATATTGGACCATTTCTTCATTAACACAAATCATCATCATCATTATCATCATCAAAGCCTTATTCCAACCATGTTGGGGTCAGCTACATAAATTATGTTTCTCCATTCTATTCTATTTTGAGTCATTCTTCAATACTACAAATATATTTTAAAATCTAAATTGCAATGACTTTTATAATGATAAGCTTTTTGTTTATAGTGAGATGAGATGTTAGAGTTTTTAGAAGTGGTTTTTTTTTTCAATTATCATTATCAGTTGTTAGAGAATTTTGTATTGTTCAATATCAATTTTCAAATATATCATTATAAATAAAATGCTTGATTGTGGCGGGTTCTCTTTTTTTTTTTATGCACTTTTAAATTTTACAAATTAGATTAAATGGGCTATTAAAATGGTTTTTTTTCCCTATTGGTATTTTCAAGAAGTCAACTTTACATCTTGAGCAAATCCTTTGCAAATCTTTGGAATATTTGTCTTCAAATGTGTGATTGTAGATAAAGCGATTGATTGCTGTAGATCTTATCACGCTTTGTTATCTTTTTTATTTTATTTAAGAAGTATATATAAATTAGAAGATTTTAATAATTTGTTATATGCATTTCCTTTTCTCTCTTTTCAGTTGTTCAAGAATTTTGTTTTACAGCTTTTCGGATGCTTTAAAACATTATTTTGTGCATGGATCATCTCACTCTAGATGCTTTAGTGAGTGGGAGAATTTTGGCCTACATGCATAGTTTATGTCCATCGCTTTTAGTTTATCTTCATGGTGCTCATTTCTTGTTAGCACTGCTCCTTTCACTCTCTCATCCTCTGTGATCAAGCACCATTTTATCTCTTTTTTTTATTTTTTATTTTTTATTTTTTACCAATAGTCAACTATAAGAGGGTCGGCGAGTTGCTCGTCATCAAAAATAAATAAATAAATAAATAATAAAAATGCATCCAAATGGTCCCCATGACTTTGAATACTTAAGTATAGAATCTTGTCCTTTCATGTGTCAAATTCTCCCTGTGATTGATGGAGGGCCTTCTCATGCTTTGTTGTTTTGCCAGTGCATTATCCTCCAATTGCAAGAGTGGTATAAATGAATATTTTTTATGCAAAAGGAGTAAAACATAGAGAATTGAGAAAGTGCATAATGGAAATTGACTATCTAGTATCAGGATTTTTCAATTATTTTCACAAAATACCTTAGGTAGAAATTATATAGTTAATATCTATTGGTAAGTTTAATAATATTGTCATTAGTTAAATACTAGAAATTGTTTTTTTATCGATAACAATTCTAGCTGATTCTTTTGGATTGTTATTAATTTGTTTATAGAGAATTTCATCAGTCATTAACACCTTATATTCATCATCTGTCTTTAAGTGACTCGAAGGATGTTTCTATAAACACATGTAATATACTTCTCAAAATGATTAGTTTCTTTTATGCTTCACCATTCTTCTCTTCCTTGTTATATTTGTACAAAAACTATAAATAAATTCAAGAGACTAGATCTAGAAATAACTAAATTAAAGTTTTTTAGTATATTTTTATTCAATGTTTTCTACGCTTTTCTTAAAAAACAAAAAACATTGAGCTTTGAAACCATAAAAAAAAGGCAGTTTCTTTTTTGTTCTAGTAAATACTTTTTTTTTAAAGCGGGTTCTAGTAAATACAATTTTTTCAAGGTAAGTACTCACACACCTGCCCACATTTACTCACCCAAATTCCCTCACCATCAAGAAAGGATGTGCTCACCAGCCACCTACAGATAAATGATTTAGTAATATGTAATCTATCTTATTGTCTGTTTTTGGGCCATTATTGTTCTATTTTGAGTTGCCTATGAGTTCAGAGATTTTTACAGAATCTCCATATCCAAGTCATGAACGGTTTTTTTTTTTTTTTGGGTAAAGATCCAAGTCTTGACTTATCATATTTAAGGACAACTTACCCCTATATAAGCAAATATTTTGGAAAGTAATCCCTTGTTGTGGTTCTAGAAGAAGAGTCTTTATTTTTGTTTGTAATTTTAAATCATTTTTTACTGATAAATTAATTTTAACAATCCAAGAGGAATTTACTTTAAGAAAGTCAGATATTTATTAAATTATAATTTGAATTTATTTTATAACTAGATTTACATTTACCAAGAAAAACTTCTTTTAACAAAAATGAATAGTTTTCATGAAAGTTCCATTATCTTCCACAGAACTACCACTTCATTTGAGCATAGCAAATTGGAAAGTATTTCTTTTCTCTTTTTTTAATTAAAAGAAAATCTCCATTTATTCTAGCCAGCGGTCATTGAGGAACCATCATCACTCAAGTTATTATTTCATCCAGAGTTGTTCACAAACAGGAAAAACATAGTAGATGTTAGCCCACTTGTGCAAAACTACATTGATGCTTTTTTCCCATCTCAGCTATGGTAGGGCTTCCAACAAAAAAAATTTGTATGGTGAAACGAGATTTATCAGTAATCAGAAGTTATCTGGGTTTTTTTCCTTTTCTTTTGTTATTATCCCCTTATAATCACTTGTTCAAAAATTCAGCTTCAAATCAGGTGCAAATGCTTCACATATTTTTTATGTATATATCTTAAAATATGTCATTGTAGATAAATTGCTTGACATTGGTAGGTTATCTTATGGATAAAATGCTTGACATTGGTAGGTTTTCTCATGCAGTGTGGTCCTTAATCATCAACAATTGAATAGAAGTACATTCCTATGGGGTTGTTCATCATTCTCAAACCATACACAATTACATAGGAAAGGCATGTTTGTTTCATGTGATTTGACTTTAAGGACTTGTGAGACTTTACATTTTTGTGAGAGTTAAAATGAAGAATCAATGGTGAATATTAAAAAAAGCAACCATTAAATAATCCCACCATTATTGAAATTAAATTAATGAGGAATCTATCCAAGACTCTAAGGAATTGTTTGTGCAGCCCCTTTTCCAGCGGAAAACCTCCCCCAACAAATCTAGCGCCTTGTGGGGATGTTTGGTGTAGCCCCCATTTTCATGAGAAAATCACCCTTTTTTACTTGATATCTTCGTTAGAAAGGAAGGGTAACTTCGGTGGGGGATGGTAAGAAAACATATTCGTGGCGGAGGAAATGTTTTCACAGACGGCACCAAATAACCCTAATAATTCAAATCCTAGGAAAAATATGTCTTACTTATATTGCTACTTTATTTCCTTCCCCACCTCCTAACATTTTTCTCTCACCTTTTTTTAATTTTATAGAAAAAACCTTCCATTAAAAAAATGGATTACATCATTGAGTCAACAATTACATTTTTTCTAATAAGATCTTGAATAGAGTGCCACCAAATCATCACATCTTTTATAAATTTGACATATCTAGCTAATTTATGAGCCACTTTATTGCTCTCTCTATGTACATGGATTACCTCATAACTGTTGAAAGACTTCAGCGATATTTGAATCTCATCCACCACATTACCTGATCTAGATATGTTTGAGGAAGATGAATTTAGCAACTCAGCCATCATCAATGAGTCATTTTCAAGAATAACATCACGAACTCCTAATTGAATAATCCTTTGTAAGCCTCTCATCATTACAAGCGCTTAACTATCTTCTATCCCTTCCAGCTCATGTTCAAGTTTGCTTAAAACCATAATCACCCTTTCCTCGTCATCCCGTTAAATAGTTCCCACTCTAGACTTTTAAATATTTGAAAATGTTAAGGGGAGTAGCATTCACACCATGTATAGAAATCCGTAACATTTCAAAATCCTATAAGGAGCTTTCCTTATGTATTTTCTAGTTGCAAATAAAAGGGACTCATAATCCTAAGGATGAATCCGTGATCCAAATCGGCCTATTTGTTCATATGGAATTGAAATATAAAGAAAGAAACTAATTCAGATGGACCTATTTATTTGCATGGAATTGAATATATATATATATATATAAAGAGGAGTCTTCATGTGCATATGTCCCTCCCCATTTTGATGAGAGACACTTCCTTTTTTGGACCTTTCAAGCCTAAAAAGGTGTGGAGTTTTGTCCTCTTACATATTAATACTTTCTAAAAAAGGAGTATCCCTTACTAAAATGGTAAGGGACATATGTACATGAATATTCTCCATATATAAATATGTATTAAAAACTTTATATTTATTTGATATAATTATAAAGACTAAATTCATATTTTTGTGTGCACACATGTGTCATATACACGTACATGATAACAAAGTGCATACTTACACGTGTATTTATATGATATTTATTATAAGAAAATTTTCTCATATGCATGCCATCTGGACCATCCCCAAAGGTGGAGCCCCTCCTAACTTCGCTGAGTCCTATTGTGACAATGATACCGATATAAATGGATTGCAGAGCATAAGAGAAAATCAACCATAGATTATATTTGTTAGTAGACAAATGGTCAGCTCGGCCGGGCAACATCTTGCCCTACAGTAGTTTGCATGGTGACAAGCTTTTTAAAATTGAGCCCCACCGTATTCTCAAGGTAAGGCCAGGAAAAAGAAGCTCTCAATTTTATGAGCTTTGGTGGGCTTTTCAGAAAGCTCTCAGTTTTGTGAATACTTTTCATACTAAGCATTCTACAGTTAATATTCATAATTTCATCATTAACAGATTAAATCAGGGTCTTCATTTAAGACTAGTGACCGAATTGAACCATGTGCACTACCAACTCGTGATGTGTAGGCAACGGTTGGTCTTTTCTTTCAGTTATAGGTTACAATTTGGTACTTCTAGACCATGTCTTATTCATCGTGGGTTCTATCTTTAAATAACTTCTATTAAACAATATTCTTAGTGCAATATGAAAGTCCTTTTTCATAATTTTAGCGAAAAAATGAAAAGAGGCATTTAGATGTTGTGAAGACCCTACAAGATAAAAGGGTTTCCACTGATAAATCCAGCTTTGACATTTTTAACATGGAATCGAAAAGCAAAGATGAAGAACTCTCATGCTTCAAACATTTATTTTCTAAAAAAAAACTTTGGGAAATTATTGGTTGGTTTACGAAAAAAAACAATAGTAGTTACCAATTTGCAATTTGCGTTGTCAAAAAATGAAATCCAAAGAAGCTTTGCGTGAGAATAAATTGCCTTTTTTTCATTTTGTAAGCTTCCCTAGTCATTTCATTCATGTGGAAAGAGAGGTGCCTCAATTTCGAGCCAAGGAAGAGGCTATATACGTAATCATAGAGAATAAATTATGTTGAAGTAATTAAATAAGATTTGGAGGTTTTTTTATCCGATGAGTGGGTATCAAAGAAATCTTAAAAAAGCCGTTATAGTTTTTTAAAACTTTGAGGCCGTTTAGGATTTTAGATACAGAGATGGTCCTATTTTTGCACTCCGTCCCTAGCCCAAGCCTTTTCATCTCTCTGAATGAACGCAACTTTGTAGGCCCCACATCCTAGAACACTAGACCACCCATTGCTTAATAGAAGCCTTGGTCACTATGCAGAATTATCAACAGTGACCACACCCACTAGTTCTTAATTAATGGTCCAACATGTGGGACCTTCCTCATTAGTTATGGATTAAAACCTCCTTTCAAGAGCAATTTGGGTGGGATATCTTTGCATTTGTATCAGCACATTGGCAAAGCGAATACAATTTATTAAATTATGAGCTAGCAAATGCTAAGCATGTGTGTATGAAGGAGAGAGAGGGAGAGGAAAACCTAATCACAGCATGAGGCTATTAATAGATACATAGTTTTATATTTACTCTTTAATTATACTATGTGTAGTCTAGTATAAAGATAATCTGGCATTAGATTCCATTTCACAGCCTTCAATCATTGTATGCATGTCTACACAGGTCTTCATCCATTGGCCAGTCCATAAAGAGGCCACAACCAATCAAAAATTTTACCTAATTCAAGTCCTACAGGCTACAAAGCACAATGGTTTAGATATTCACATGCAATCCAAATCCCATCGTCTGCTTCCAGGCGTTTGTTCCTCTGGTTCTGCGTCAGACATCTCTAACAGGGGAAGCTTTGGAGTTAGGAGCCTTCGTATAATACCCAGGTGGGCCCCACAAGACGGTTGGGACGTTCTAGAAAAGGGAAGCTCAAATGGTTTCATATGTTGTGAGGTTAATGATATTCAAGTAGATGAGGGCAGATATTTTGGTTGATGGGTGGGTCCACAAGGGTACATAAATTTTGGTGACTTTAGTACCTGTTAAAGGAAAATGATCCTTTTGCTTAATGATTGGGAGTCTATCCTTGTCTGTCAATTTCACACTAGTTTGTGGCTGAAGTTTCACTTGGAATTTTAAGGTGTGAGACACAAGGCAATAGTCAACCAAAATGTTTGGAGAGCATACAGTTCTAAGCCCATACAAATTTTTTTTTTCACTTTGTTAGTTATTGATATTTAAATGGGTAATTTTCCCTTGTGATTTAGTTAAGATTGTAAACAGTCAAAACTCAAATGATTGTTAGCCATTTATAATTAAAGGACAAATTTCCTTTTGGGATCTAATTAAGAAGGTAAATAGTCAAAACTCAAATGGTTGCCC
Source organism: Sextonia rubra (assembly GCA_037013555.1). Lineage (NCBI taxonomy): Eukaryota > Viridiplantae > Streptophyta > Magnoliopsida > Laurales > Lauraceae > Sextonia > Sextonia rubra. The sequence goes on from JASUAD010000010.1 coordinate 9,408,822, forward strand.
TTTCATTTCTACATTTTTATATCTTAGCCCTGATCTCCCCATTGCATGGAGAGGGTGTTGACTTCATGAATGAGGCTCACCTTTCAACATTCAAACTCCTTACAAACACTAACCCCCTGTTTTCTGCTTCAATTTTAAGTTTTTAATTCATCACATTCGTGCATCCCATCAGAGTATAAACACATAGTATTACACATGAATACTCCAATTGGTTTCCTTAAAAAACAGGAGAATAGTGAGTGATGCTAATCACGTGCAGGTCTTTGTGACTTGTGAGCAATGCAACAGTGGACTTAACCTGATTTTAATGAAATTGCCACAGGGTAATGTAAAGGAGTGGAGTTCGCAAGTGATTTGAATTTTGGAAAGGTGAGATCCACGGATGGATTAAGACGGGATGGTAAGGCCTGTCCACGCATGGAACGAAGCTGAACAGTAGACTAGGGGCCCATGTTAAAGTCCATAGGGGCTGCCTTGTGCTTAGAGGCACTTCCCAATCAGATAATCACAAACTTTGATTTAGGGGCCTCAAGGTTTTAATGATCTCTTAACTTACATTTTTCATGAGATTTGATCTAACAACATAATTTAGATTGAGAACAGCTCCTTACCCTAGTGATAAGGAGTTCTTGTTCTCATTGGGAAGACAGGGGCTTAAACCTTACATTGCCCCTCTCTTGCATATGTAAGTTTTATTTACTTCAAATGTGTAAATTGTGTTTTATTCCCTCATATATGCGGGTCCCAATTACCCCGCATGTGTGAGTTTTGTATTGTCCTCTCACATGAGTGAATCCCCATTACCTTATATGTATGAGTTATGTATTGTTTTCTCACATGTACAGGTCTCCATTAACCCTCATGTGTGAGTTGTATGTATCCTCACATGTGTAAGTCTCAATTACCTCGTATGTATGAGTTGAGTGAGTTTTGAGTTGTGCATTGTATTCAGATTTCAGCCCTCAACTGGTTACCAAAAAAACATAATTTAGATTAGTGTCAAATGAGGTTGAGTGACAATTATTATTATTATTATTATTGGTTTAGGGTTGTGTGGTTGGGTTGGGGAGGGGGGGGGGGGGGGGGGGGGGGGGGTGTTGACCATGATGGAGTTGAATTTATCATGGGGTGTCACATGCAGTATTAGAAGGGTGACCTTTCATAGACTCTATAAGAGGTACCTCTTACTAGAACATTATCTGAATCTATATGTATGTTATGTTGAATTTCATATGTATAGTTTATATATTTAAGGATTTTTTTTCTTATGCTTGACTATTTGATCAAATTGATATTTTTAAGGACCTAGGATCAACCCCATAGAAGGGTGACCTTTCACAGACTCTATGAGAGGTACCTAGTATTAGAACATTATCTGAATCCATATGTATGTTATGTTGAATTTCATACGTATAGTTTATATATTTAAGGATTTTTTTTCTTATGCTTGACTATTTGATCAGATTGATATTTTTAAGGACCTAGGATCAACCCCTATGCATGTATGTGAAACTAAGTTGCACACACCACTCAATCATGAATGTACTGGCAAGGATTAAGTTTTGATCATTCTAGCCAAGAATCTGGTTTTACCATCATTGTATTACCTATAATTTAGTATAACCATTCCACATGTCAAATATATATAGAAGTCGGTGAGGAACCTTCAAATAGGTCATGTATGGTAGTCAATCTTTAGGTTTTCCTCACCGGTATACCATGGTCATAGAAAACCACATTTGGCAATATAAATCCTCAAGAATTTGGACATTAGAAACCTACTAATTGGAGGTTTTCAAGACCAATACCCCCATCAACCCATCCCAAACAGATCCACATAAACCAAAGGATTTGTACACTTATTCACAATTAAGACATGAAAATGATGTGTAAATAAAGCCATTTTTACACCTCATTTATGAGCACAATCAAGTGTGTGTATACAAATGTTGTACGCCTAACACCTACATATATAAATGGGTGCAAACAAACAAAACAAACAATTCCCTACAATGTTATAAAGTAAAACTTTTGTGCTAATGCAATCTCAACTGCTAAAAATTTACCTTTACTACACTTGGTTAGTCAAACCAAGCGAGAAAATAGAGTTTCGGATATTAAAAAAGATTACTTTTATTTTATTGGGTTTCAAAAAACTTATTTCATAAAAGAGAAGTAAAGTACTTACTTTACCACATGTTGACCTCTCATCTCACGTTACCTCTCACTCACTTTACCTTACTTTATCTCGTAAAAATAAATGCGTCCTAATTTTGTTGGACGGTATACTTCACTTTGACCTAACCATTATCTTTCTGGACGCTTTGAAATTTAATTTACTTTACCCGTAAATAAAACAAACAGACTACTTAAGTCAACTCATGTAAGAACATGTGTGCCCTAATTCATTCACATGACTGGGGATACTACGTTTTGGATTTTCTATTTTAAGAAAGCATGGATTCTAAGATAGTTAGTGCCCAGTTGAAGAAAAAAAAATTGTAATGAGACTAAAATACTTTACAAATAATTACTCTTGGAACTTACAAATATGCCTGAATTAGAAAACCTCAAGGCGTAACACAATCCACTAGCTTATAACCCTCTTTAGCTGTGTCTTGAATGATTAGAAATACGTGTTTTACAAATATTCTATTCGGTAATTAGATGAACAAACTGTTTGAAATAAATGTTTTAAGTTTCCAGCAGTTCATGACTTTTCACAAATATGTCGAGATTCATGATGAACTAAGGTATGAAATTTGATCTTTTAACCATTTTCGGTATTCAAAAGAGTAGAAGGTTTGAATTTTGATTTGGGACCCCACTTAAGTCTAGAAATGTAGATCTAAGGTTCTTCCTTTTTCACAAATATCTCAACATTTGTGATAGATAAATGGCTCAAATTTGACCATTGGCCGTGTTTAAGCTTCTGTAGACTGCCAATGGTTTGGATCATGATTTAGTAGCCCACAATTTAAGAAAAAAGGAAAAAAGAAAATAATAGCCTGGGGATGTGTCATGTGAAAGAGACTATTTACCCTATGAATATCAGCGAATATCTACCCATTCAAACATTTGTGACTGTTTCAAATTTGACAGTTTTTTAAGTTGTCCAAAATAGAGGTATTACCTTTTATGAGTTCTAAAACAGAGATGGAAAGATGGTTACCTATGATCTAAATATGTTTTCAACCAGTTTTAAGTGAAATAGAGACAGAAAGCATAGATGCCAAAGGCCACCTATTTGGTGGCAAAATACCTTAAAACCAATTGAAATAGATATTAATGTTAAAGTAACCAAACAATGTAAAGATACGAAAAATTCTATTTATATTTGTTTCAAGTTAAATAGAGCCTAGAAATACACTTGCTAAATAAAACTTTTACAAAATAGAAGCTAGCATCCTTGATATTAAAGACGAGGTGCTTTGAAGAAAATCTGGTCCTCATCTTGAAAATTCAACTTACTTAAATCTAAGAATCTATACGGCCTAACCTCTCTCTTGTTTTGTTTTCCATGCTTAAAATGTAGAGTGATAATTGTAATAGCAATATCATATAAAAACTACCAGGGAGCTGCACTTTATTAATTTGCACTATAGGTGCAATGTTGTCTCTCAAATGCCCCAAAATGTGCTATAAACCATTTTTTTCCCTATACTGTTTCTAACTTTATTTTTCTTGCAACAAACAGTAAAATATATATATAGGACAATATTCATATGTCTATTTGAGAAAGTACTCTCTTTGTCTATCTGAATTCCTATCCCATCATCATCAAAATCTTTGTTCCATTCAAATGGAGCCTGCAGTGTTAGTTGTATTAGAAATTGTGTGGCCCACTTGCCACAAGCTTTGAATTAAGGAATTGGCCAAGGTTGATCTCCCCATTAAGTCTTAATCTAAGATTCTATTGAAAGGAGATGAGAACTAGAGGATAGTTTCTAATATTTGAGTTTCCAAGATCTGCCTCACACCAAAACGCACAGCAATATTGGAATATATCAGTATTTAAACCATCTGAGACTAGCAAGTTTTTTTTTCCTACAATATCTTGTCACTTCTCAGATTGTTACTTATCTCCCCACTGTCCTAGTTTTTGAATTAAAGATCACTGTTTTGTTACCCTTAACTTGAGATGAAATAATTAATATAACTAGTTAATTTAAAAATGAGAGCCCCTTCAGGTGGTTTGGGAAAGACGCAAAATTGTTTAAAATCAATTACAACTTTGATTTTCATTTTTTAAAGATTTTTTTGAAATCATAAAAATTATTAAGTGGGTTCATCGCATCTTTATATATATATGTTTTATAGGTTTTCTATTATTCTAATTTGTAGGATTTCATACTTGTCAAAATTGGAAGGTTGGAGTCCAAATTGAATTGGAAAACTCCGGAAATAATATTTAATACAGATATAGGGTCAGAGGCGAGTCAAATTTGAAAGGTTGTGGTTAAAATTAAATTAACAGGCTTCCAGAATTTTCTGCAATAATTCATTTAGGGCATGTTTGGCAAAGGGAAAGAGTGAAGTAGAGTAAAATTAAAATTTAAAAATTTAAAAATTTTTCTTTTTTTAAAAAAAATCTAATTATCCTTAATTTTTTCAAAAAAAGTAAAAAAGTCATCACTAAACTATAAAAAAATCTCTATTTTTTATACAAAATATTAAAAAAATTCTATATCAAACAATTAAAACTAAAAAATATCATAACCCAATTATATAGTATTATTTTTTTATTTTAAATTTACTCTACCTTGCTTTACCGTGCTCTTCTCCTTAATAGGTCTTTAGAGTTTGGTGAGAATAGAATTGACTTGAAAGTTTTCTGTTATAATATAATACTAAATTGATGTTGAGCTCGGATGAGAGTCAAAATCAAAAGGCAGGTAGCAATCAAAATTGCATTGAACAAATTATTATTTTATTTATCCATTCAAATGTAGGGTGGCACGTGAGCCTAGCCCTAGGCCTAGTGTTAGCCCAGCCATTTTCAGTCCAAGCGTGGTTTCAGCTGTGCTTACATCCTTTGGACTGCTGGACAGTGAAAAGGATATGTACAGTGTTATGATGTTGATATCCGCCTTGAGTGTCCATGGGAAATTTTCGCCTACTAATGTGTCGGTGAGCGCTTTTAATTCAAAAAAATTTAAAGTTATTAATGATATCTCACTTATTTAACAATTTGAATCAATTCAGAGGGGGTCTTAATCTATTCATGGGACCCCCTCATTTGACAGTTTTGATCATGCGAAAAATCCCTTGGGAGGAATATTCCACGTTTGCCCATACGGTAAAATCTGAAACATGGGAGAAATATACTCATAACCGCAGTTTTCAGACTTCACTTACCCAGGGTAATCAAATTTGAGCAATTCGAGAAAAGTTTATCTGAGCTGTTGATAGACTGGGTCAATTCAGTCAAACAGCTGAGTTTTGAACTGTGTTTATGAGTCATAACCCTCCATGGGTGGCCCGAGAACTGAAGAAGGTTAAGAATATAAAATGAACAGCAACAACCAAAAAAAAAAAAAAGAGTGTGTACGTTCATAAGTGGGAAATGGCATCATTAGAATGCAGAAAAAGAAAGAACATCTGTTGCAGTATAATATGTTAGCTGAGAGCCTGAGACCAAAGCAGAGCTGGCCAGGATGACAGTCCCATGACAGCATTTATTTCCTACCATTCGTACTCATGCAATCCAGGATGGTGACTCAGTAAAGGCGCTGTCTGGACATTTTGGCAGATGCTACCCTCCCACCCCTTGTCACAATATCGTTTTAAAAAATTACCATTACTAGAAAATGGGAGGATATTTAAACCTTGTTAAAAATAAATTAATCTTGAAATATTAGTAGAAATACAAAACAAAAATAGTTCTTTCTTAACCCATTGTTGTTGAATATGAAATCTTGTTGGTAAGCATGGTTATAATTTTTTTTTCTCTATTTTTTCTCATTTTATTGTGACTTTCCCATAGGATTTTGAAAACATTGCAGGAAAATGCCAATATATTATTCCAGACAGTTTTTGCAGCGATCCCTTCAACTTCATCCAAAATTGGGAGACGTGTTCCACCACAATGGGCTGGATTTGGGCTGTAGTTTTCAACCCATGATCAAAGTTCAAGATTAGTTTCTAATTTAGTAGCTGAATGATCTTGCCCTAGTGCTACCACGCCTGTGCATGACCAAAGCATAGTTCATAAAAACTCACATTGAAACGTCACTGAGCTAAGCCCGGGTGGAGAAAAAGGTCTTAACATTGCAATCTTGAGTCTGTGGGTTTCAACATCCAAATCATGTTACCAATCAAAAGAGAAAAAAATTAGGCAAGTCAGACTAAGTACTCAGTGACGTATATGCTAAAGGCTCTACTTCATGTCTGTTCTGTCTTTAACATTTTGAGGCTGGGGTTGAAATTCAATGCCACAAACTGCTGTCTTTGAATTCCACCAATCATAAATCAAATGCTCAAGCAATCTTGCAAGTGCAGTCCTCATGGTTGGTTTAGGGGACTCTCACTTTCCCCATGGTTGGCCGACAATCATTGATGTATCCTTCATGGATGATTGTCCATGATGGTCATATGGGTGACATAGCTCATGGGATCACTTACCATAATTGGGCTCTCACAATCTGGAAGATCTTTGTGAATATGCACCCAGAGTGGGATCCATCAGATAAACAGTTTGGATTCAAACCAAAAGAACACTATTATAGGAATGGGGGCATTGGGAAATATGGCATGCATCCAGAGGCCTCATAGTTCCACTCTGAAAAATAATCTAACAAGACAAAAACATTAAAGCTAAAAAGGAAGATTAGCAGATAAAAAGCCTTGCAAATATTTTAAGAATTCCTCATTAACACTTGATGTCCCCTAAATGAGGTGCTTCTTAAACAAAACCCAATGAAGCAAGTCCAATAGAAATGTTAGGATGCGTTAAATTCTGGTGTCTCTGGCAGAAGCTCAAGAGAAAGAGGGCAATGGTCACTGCCACAGAATCCTGCAGACAGTTTTTGTGCGAAAGTAAGATGAAGAACCACAGGAAGAAAAGGGAAATCAAATGAGAGGTGACATCTGTCTTTAAAACTCATATGAGCTTCTTTAACAAAAATAAATAAATAAATAAATAAATAAATTGTGAGCTTCCACTGTTGCCCTTGCTTGCACATTTGGCTGCACAGATACAAACTCTTCAATGGATGGCTTAGAGCTCGATGAGAACACAATAAAATACCTCATATGCCTTCTTTATCAGCGTATTATTTTATAGTAAGTGTGTGCCAGGTGTGCTAGAGGCCTGTGTCCTGCCGTGTCCAAATTTGAAAAATAATAATAATAAATATCACGCGTTTCTGGGTGTGTCGGACACGTGTCCGGCCGTGTTTGAGCTGTGTCCGTGTCTGACATGGACATAGGGACCTTAGGCGCATGTCTATGCTTCCTAGCCTCTATAGGTTGTGCTTGTAATTCCTATGGAAAACCCCACTACCACTAATGCAGAATATCAGAGAAAAATGCCATAGGTCTTTTTTGTGTACAATTAAATGTCTCTGCAATCCTACAAATTATGATCCCCTTCATCAATTTACAAACTTCATATGGATGGTTGAAAAAAGAAATGGAAATGTCCATGTTCAAGCCAGGAACACCAGGAATGTCCCACAGTGACAGAGCTTCCTCTTTAGATTAGATGCAACAGGAAAGAACACATTGTGTACCTTCTAACTCAATGCCTTGCCCATGCATTTTACATGAGGCAATTCGATCCTTCAGTTTCTCTGACACTATGAAGTAGTCTATTCTCATTCGCTTGCCTCGGTACCTGCATATGAACTGATCACTTTGAGTGTCTTTACTGACCATCAACATACAGTATGTTATACAATCCCTTGCAGATGATTTTGAGGAAAAAAGAAAAGGATTAACGACTAGGGGGCGATAGTAGGTTTAAAAAAGATGAAAAGGGACGATCTAGTCGTAAGATTTTCAAGTTGCTCACAGATAGGAAGAGCTGCAACTGGCTAATCAATCATTTGATAACAACAGACAAGGTTTCAGAAAATAATCAGCATGTTCCATAACTTCAAACTAAATCAACAATCTGTTTGGAAGAAACTCAAAGGTTCTCAAATAAAGTATGGTGGTAAGAACAGAATCTTCAGCTGAAACCCAGATAAATAGATAGGCACATTTCTTCTTTTTCCCCCTCTTGCTACATGGTGGATACGAACTCACTCTTGCCTACTAAGGGGGGTGTTTGGTGTTTCCAACCAGTTGAGCTACAGCCAGGGCTAACACATTTCATGTTTTACTTAGAAAATTAAAAAGAAAAAAAATTATATAAAGGTGGCGGCACTGTAAATAATTGTGTGGGTGAGAAACTCTGCAATGTGGCCCACTTAATACTTTTTAAAGGGAGGTCTCACATTGTCTTGGGTTGAAGATCACCTAATTCGACAGTGAGGTGGTCTTCAGGCTAGCTAAGATTAATAGTCCGTTTTCTTTGCATGGTCCACCTCAAGGACAGGTGAGTTCCACAGTGCGGACTTCTCTCACCTGTATCATGCCCTATAGCACTCAAATCCATATATAATTATTTCTAACTTAGAAATGCTTTTATCAGACATGATTTTCAAATATAATTATATCCATAAAGACATAAAATGGAATCTATCTTCATACTTCCCAACAGGATTTCCGGACCATGAGAAGCCACATTCCATGTCTTGTTCTTTATGTAGGAATCTGTATGCATCTATTAGCTTTCCCCTGAAAGAAAGTTCAAATCCTTCAAGCAATTAGCAAAATGATTTCCCTGTAGAAGCAAAATCTCCAAACTGAACCAAGGAGAAGATCAGTAATTGGAAATTATTATTTTGAATTTTTTATTGCAATTTATATCCAAAAGCCATGACAATTAATTTGAGAAGACTGAAAACTTGAAATGTTATTTTCCTTCATGGTTTAGAAGCAGTATTAGCCTAGCAGATAGCAGCAGCAGCAGTGACACTTATGCCACGTAACATCATCATCATCAATCATCATCACTCAACAAAATAATATGGAGTCAGCTAAAAGAGTTCTGCCATGGAATCCTTCATATTAATAAAAAACCTATCACAAATTAAAAGACAAAAAAAAAAAGAAAAAAAGAAACTGCAAACAAGAACTCTCAGTTACAAGCTTTTGCACAACTTATTGCGTGAATGTGGAAGAATAATCTCTCTCTCTCTCTCTCTCTCTCTCTCTCCCTGAAGAACATGTTTGTTTTGAAATTACTTAAGTAATGGGTATAGTTTCAGAAGATTACAAGAGGCAAGACAGAGCAACTGGTATGTTGAACAAAACTATCCAGAAGATGAGCAGAACAAAACAAAACAAGTGGGTTATCGTCGTACGTTGGTCAGTATGGGATCATCCTCAACCACTGGAGGGCTTGAAGTCTGCTGAGCATGCTGGAAGTACTGTTGAGAGAAACCACGGATATGTAGGGTAAGGAGTCTCTGAAGATAGTCAAGGTGGGTGGGTGGAGTTTTGCTAGCGCATTTGCCATTTGGTTAGCATTGTGGTTGCATAATTGGGCCTACTGTGGGTTAACGACTTGGATCTTTTCTTGCTGCTTCTTTAGGCTTTAATAATAAACTGTGGACCCTTTGGCATCAGCACCTGGGTCATTTTAATAATGTCCGTTTAATTTCTTTGTTTAACCTTTGATGTCTAGCTCTTCATTTACAAATAATAAAATTATGCTTTCTCCTTTTATGCACTATAAAAGCACTTCTTACGGCTTAAATCAAAGTCATGTTTTAGGTTTCCTTCTTCACAATTCATGGGGCACTAGATCTTTTGACAAGATCCACAAGGATTTTTGAGGGATTATTCCTACTTCAAGTAGGCTGCGCTATAGATACCATGTTAATTTTTTTTATATTTATAACAGTAAATTTTATTGAAGAGAGAGAACCAAACAAACAAGAATACAAACTAACAAAAAGAAGATAGGATCATTCTTGAAGACAATTTGAAGTGACCTTGGACACATGCTTCAACATTTCCTACAAGCCCTAACTTTAGGGCCTGCATCAATTAGTATCAGAGTAAAACGATCCCTTGATCATCGATGTGGTTCCACTATCCATCCATTGTCATCGTCAGCCAACCCAAACGTCCAACAAACCCCCAGCCGAACCATATTACCTTCCTAGATGCCTCATAACCACACCCGAGACCTTCCCTCCACCCTAAACCCAACGAAACAATAGCCACCAGAAAACCCTACCCAAACTTGAAACCATCCATCTCCTTAGCCAAGACTCCCACCTGAACACTCTTCTCTTTCCAAAACCCTAAACTGGAACCCAATCCCCTCTGAAACCATCCTAGATCATCCCAGCCCTCCTTAGAACCCGAAAAAAAAAAAAAAAAAAATCCAAAACCTTCCATTCCCCGAAACCCCAACCCTTCTTCCCCCTTTTTGTTTTGGTCTTCCTGTGCTAACTCCACACCTCCCCAATCTCATCTGCACAAAACCCGGACCACTCTCCAAAAAAAAAAACCCCAATCTCCCATCGAAATCATCCTAGCATCACTACTTAGCCCCATCGTGTCCCTTTTGCCATACCCAAAGCCTCATCTCCAATGAACCTCCTTCCACCTCTTAGATTTCCAAGCCTAGCCTTTGCCAAAACCGAAAACCCATTCGAAAAAAAAAGAAAAAGAACAAAAAAGAGAGAGTGTAGAGAAGAAAAAGAGCGACAGAGAAGGGAGAGAAAGGAGAAGCTGTGAGGCTTCGGACTAGAAGCCACCCCACAAGACTTCAGTCTCAAGGGGGCGTAGTGTGTCAACTATGGGGTCCACTTAGCAAACTATGGTCTCAAAGTCCCACACTAGCAAGGGTGTGTCCAGATCTTTGCGCTTACAAGTCAAATCCCGTGTTAAGTTAAGATGACGTGTTTTAAAGTTGTGCGGCCAAGATCCCATAAGAACTGCAGAGTAAAGCATGCTCAGGCAAAAGCAGTACTAGGATGGGTGGCCGCCTGGGAAGTCTCTGTATGCGCACATGGGCCAAAGCGGACAATATCATACTATATTTGGTGGGACTGTAATAGGAGCATACCTGTTGCCAGCGCCATCACTAGAATCTCGCCATCGCCTTTTTCCTTTCATCTTCAACGAGAAGCAACGTAACTCACACCCGTTTCCCTTTTTCTTTTTACGGGAATAACACATGTGATCTGCTTCATGTGTTAGGCCAATTAGAACCCAATCAAGTTTGAGGCAGGCCAAATTCAGATCTGGTGAAGGAGCCCGGCTATCTGAAACACTGATTTACGTCTGTCAATAGTGGTCTAAGATATATTTGATCAAATCGAAGGCAAGAATTTATTTTTGCAATATCTAGCTCATACGAAATCATATTTTAGATCCGCCTTCACCAGTGTATTTGTGGAGTACAAATCAACATCACCTTAGTCAAATTTTTAAATTTGCATTAAGAAAACATGGTTCAAAAAAAGAAGGCAGAGGTGGGATCTTCTACTCTGTCCATCTAGGAATTGGCCGACAATGTTGCAAAATTATCACAAAATTTTGTTAAATTATCAGCAATAATTGGTCCACTCCAAGAACTCAATTAAGGATAGATACTATACTCGCACATTTGGAAAATAATCAATGTGCATATAATCACAATCGCGATGATGGAGAAAATATTCGGAATCAACGAGATCCACCACTCAATAATGTTGATTGAAATTTAGGAATTAAACTCGTGATTTTCAAATATGATGGCAAATTAAAGTCCGTTAAATTTATGGATTGGTTAGTATGAGTGGATTGGCAAATTATTGCCCGCTAAATTTATGGATTGGTTAGTATGTGTGGATTGGCAAATTGAAGCCCGCAAATTGAAGCTCACTAACTTTAAGGATTGGCAAATTGAAGCCCGCAAATTGAAGCTCACTAACTTTAAGGATTGGCAAATTATTGCCCACAAACCAATGGTTGAGCGCTATAAAGTCACATTGGTTAACACCCGATTTCATAATTAAGCTGCAATATGGTGGGCTGAATTGTAAAGAAAAAAGAGGAATAAAAAAATAAACCCTGTTGAGACATGGATTTGGATAAAAAAATATCTTGAAGCAAAAATTCATCCCCATAAGTTATTCAAGAGATCTGCATTAAAGTTTTTAAAACTTGAAACAAGGATCCAAGACGGTTGTTGAATTCTCTGAAGAATTCATGACATTGCAACCTTGTTGTGGTTTAAATGAATATGATGATGTGTTGGTTGATAGATATTTTAATGGGGGCATTCCATAATTTTGATAATGTAGATGAAATTAATTAACATGCCATCAAAGTCGAGGGAATTGCAAAGTACCAGGCCCAAAAATTTAGTGCATCTAAATGGCTCTGCAAAAGAATTCATCATTGCAAGACCCCAAACCAAGTGGTTCTTTGGAAAAGATTTTTGCCAAAACTGAAGGTCATAATAGGATGCCTGCTTTCATTGTAAACAACCAGGGCATCGCGCAATGGAATGTCCAAAATTCATAGACCTCATTGAGAGTGATAGTGATGTGAAAAATAACCCAGAAGGTGATGTGCAAGGTACTCCAAATGATCCTAAGGGTAATGAAAGTGAGGAAGTGGAGGAAGTAAGCCCCCAGGTGTGTCTTGAGTCTCTCATAGTCATAAAAAAAAGCTCCACCAACTGTTAAGAAGAAATGGTTGCAGAAAAATATTTACCATTCCACCGGTACAATACACGGGCTAAACTACACAGTTATCGTTGATGGCAGAAGTTGTGAAAACATCATCTCTCAAGCTCTTGTTGATCGCCTCAAGTTGAAGATTTACAAGCACAATCACCCCTATTTTGTCAAATGGTTGATGATAGGTGAAGAAGCAGACGTACGACATACATAGAAAGTTACTTTTGTCATTAGTGAGAATTGCAAAGATACAATTAGGTGTGACGTGCTACCTATGGATAGTGGCAATATCTTATTGGGTCACCCATGGATGTATGACAAGAGTGGCACTTATGATATACGCGACAACATATACACATCCATGCACGATGGAAAGCAAATTATACTCCATCCGAAACCAAAACTGTCGAAGGATAATTCAAGGGCAACAACAACTAAGTGCTTCATGTACATTTTGTCCCCGGAAAAGACTTGAGTTTGAGGACGAACTTTTCTTACAACTTGGGGGGAATGATGCAGAACGGGCCCACAAGCGGTCCACATTCAAAATAGCTTAGGGATATTTTTATTTTTAGCAAATTTTTAATTGAATTGTAATTTAGGATAGTTTTTATTTTTGTTCTAGGTTTTCTTAGGCCCTAAGTTTGCTTTCCTTATTTATATGGCATTGTAGTAGGTTATTTTTCAAACTTGGTTATTGAATAGAATTGTGGGTTTTATCCTCAGAGAAATGCATCCCCATGTGAAGTCTTCTTGAAGACAATTTGAAGTGTCCTCAAAAACGTGCTTTGGCACTTATCGCAAGCCCTAACCCTAGGGCCAGCATCAACAAGCTTTTTTGCCAATTCCCATTTAATGGACTATATTACCTGCCTGAGAAGCAGCAATTTCATCATTTTAAACATCCTTGAGGACCACAAAGTACCTATCCTCCATTTCATATTGGGTGATGTCAAACTTCATGCAATCTACAACTACTTTCACTTTTAACATTCGTTTTGACAGAACGGGAACTGAGACATACAGAATCTTCATAGTTAGATCAAATATGATAGGCTTAGAGTTTAAAGAGAAACATGCTAAGTAGTTGTCCAATATGAGTACTTTTTCCCACTTGTTCATCCTAAGGGTTCTAGTGGGGATTGACGGATGGGTGTCAGTATTATTGGGTTTCCTAGTGAATAATGTGGTCAACTCTGTTTTGAGTCTTCCTTTTGAACCTAGTTATAGGGAGGTGTCTCGCTTTCTCTGGGAGTTTCCCGTCTGTTGTTCTTAATACAATGCGCTATCATCTTTGTTTAAAAAAAAAGATGAGTCAAAAGCTTTCACTACCATAACACATGGGATGGATGATGGTTTTCAGTCTCAGCAGTGAGAGCTGCTGGGAATACCTAAGATGCTACTCCAAGCATTACTTTCCACTTTAGAATATAACACCTTGTTGCAACCCCAATGAGTATCTAAATGAAGCGATCCATATTCCATAGCCCACATTCATTTTAGTTGTGCTTCTGTCAGGCATGATGTTGCCTACAGATTCATAACTACAGCCTCTAGTGCAGCTCAGATTGCTAATGTAATAAATCTTCTTCATTTTTCACAACAATGCTAAGTCAGATGTCAGTCACAGTACTTTTGCCCAGGCCTCAAGCCCAGTCCTAGATCACAAACTCAGGTCTTAGCTGAACAAACAGCTTTTTTTTTTTTCCTCTCTTAAGTTGTTTTTAATCGTGTTTCCTTCTACTCCAAATGTCTCAAAAAGGAACAACTAATCTTTTACCTTTAATTTTTCCCCTTTCTTTTCAATAAAACATTGCTATCAATCAAACGGGGAAGAACAAGCCATTCCCATACTAATCCTCCTTGAGACTTATATTTGAAACTAACTGCCAAGGAATACCCAAATGGCCTGATCCATCTTAACATTCTCAGCCATAACATGACAAGACATCTCGATATCAACTTCAAGTTTTACTTAATTTTGGAAGGAAAAAAAAAAAGAGTTCTTAATAGAATCTGCAGAAAGAAGCAGCCATCACTGCAAGGAGATATATATCTATATATACATATATGTATAGATAGCTAGGAATGTTACTATGCATCCTTCCCTCACCATAGGGTGAGGGATGCTTACATGGCACTCCTTATTTGTACTTGAGCATTCCACTTTTTTATAAGCTTTTTATCTTTTGCACAAGTATATTTTCAATCGGACAAATGTCCCTCGCCATGGGGTGAGGGAAGGATGCATACAAGCATTTCCCATATATATGTTTTTTTTTTTGAAGGGTATAAATTAATTTTCTTGGAAGAAACAATTATGATTAAGATTTTTAACAGGCTCACTCAGTTAATATAGTACTGAAACGCTGCCTCTCAGCCAAGGTAAATCCAGGCTGTCCACGATCCTGCATCACGAACAAATTAAGGCTTTATAAGTCAACTCCATTTTACATTATCTTGTTAATGAGATACATAAAACATCATTACTAAGGCAGTAGGGTCAACACAAAGATTCATACTTGAGAGAAAAGTACTAAATAGAAAAATAAGAGTGCCACTAGTGTTCTTAACCAAAAGATGGCTTCAAAGAGCATATAGGGATGTCCCTATGGATAGGAGTCCTGCTCTCACCGTAGCAACTACGGACCGATCCCTGGGCAGGCAGGTTTAGGTAAGTCCCCTTGGCACTAGGCCAAACCGTCACACACACACAAACAAAAAAAAAAGAGCTTCAGCACTTCCTCTGATCTATCTATTGTAGAGATAGAAAGTCTAAAGGTGGAGAATTGCCAGAAAAGGAAAGAAGAACGATCAGTGTTGTAGAGATGTTAAATACTGACTAAACAAACAGAGGTGGTGAGAAAATTTTCCGAAAAAAAAAAAGAAAAAGAAAAGAAAAAGAAAAGAAAAAGGTGAGAAAATTAAGGCATGAAAGTTAGATGATCATAGCTCCCAATAAATATATATCTACAGGTCCACATGGATTTGCAAAAATAAAAGGTAATGCAGATCAGCAACCTGCTTCACCTTTCCATCTTCCCCTCGAGTTCCCTTTTCATGGAGTTTTTTCTATCGCAAAAACCCAAATGGTGCTGAGAATTTGGTACCTAGCCAGACACAATGGGGTGTCTTTCTACCATGTTATGCACAACACAAACTCTGGCTGATATGTTAGCAAAAGAGGGAGTTCTACGTCAGACTTTGATCATTTACCATGATATAGAGCTTCCACAGTGACCATTGGTGCTTTCTGGTTTTGTCAGGTATCTTGTATCTTTGGCTGTGATTTTATACAGTACACCTCCCCTTTACTGTGTTTGCTTTTATTTAATAGAAGTTATCAGTAAAAAAAAAACGCAATGTGGATGTTAGTATTTAAAGCTTAATTTATCGGATTTCAAATACCAATGCATTAAACATGTACTTAGTTAACAAAAATCAGATGTGCATTGTGCTAAAAATAAAAAATAAAACAAAAATGATTTACAATCTGATAGATAGGAGGCCTATGAGAAGCCTTGTTACCATGAACAGCAATGGGAACATATATTGAATGGCCCTTACACTCTTTAAGGCATTAGGCACAGGTATGGGACCCATTTATAAGTGCCAAGTAAAAGAGGCAGACATAGGCATGGCACCCATTTATACTTGTCAAGTAAAAAAGGCAGAACATCAAAGGTTCAAAAGAACAAATTTAACCCTACACCAAAGGTTTTTCTCGAAGCAAATATTTGACTGGCATAGATGAAAACACTGGGCAAAGGCACTGGAAATGCAAACAATGTTAATGTCAGTGAACAGAGCAACAGGCAATAAAAGAAAAGCAACATGTAAAAAAATAGCAAGTGAAAACAAAAATGGTCAAAATTCACAAAAATAGAAAATTTGCCACCAACAAAACTCTGTGGAAGCTAAACATGATCAATGTTTCCTTTCAGCACTAGAGATTCCAAAGGAGATCCAAAGTGAAAAAGGCGGTCACACAAATGTTGTCAAGGTCTTGAGAACAAAAGAAATACCACTTGAATGCATTTTATGATGCAAGGAAAATCTGGATACCTATAGTTTTGGGCAGGTATTTTTCAGTACAACATTAACTTGCATGGCTCTAGTACAACATTAACCTCTAAGGTAGGTGACAGAATGATAAAGTATATGTCATTGCTTCACTTGGGAATCCTTAAGCCCTGATTCAAATATGATGCAAGTAAATACGTATTCATAAGAGAAATCAGAAATATACCATTCGTCCATTTCTCTACACTACAGAGAATATGAAATACTACGAATCTTATTGGTGTAGCAATGAAGAATATGAAATACTACGAATCTTATTGGTGTAGCAATGAATGAATTACAGTGATGCGATTTAGAAAAAGTGCAATATGAAATACAATTACCTCTTTATTGGGAGGAATGTAACCATTGAGTTTTGCATTCCTGAAAAAATCTGGATGGCTCACATCAATTTCTTGATGGCTGAAAAGAAACAAATATACACAAAATATGAGAACTACATGGCAAGATTGTCCTCATATTCCATATACTAAAACTGTAGTCCAAGTAAGAAAACATAATTCGTAGTAGAAAATAACTAAGGTAACATTTGATTTGCTGGAATGTAGGTTGGAATGGAATGGTCATTCCATTGGAGTGACCATTCCCATGTTTGGTTTGTGAAAAGTGGCGAAATGATTATTACTTTAAGAATCACCATTCCTTTATACAGGGGAATCACCATTCCATTGGGGGAGGGGGAATGGTCATTCCATTCCTATATAATTTTTCCTTGAGTCCAAAACGCCCCTATAAACATCAAACAAAACCCTTTTGCCCGATCATAACACCCAGCCTCCTTCCTCCTTCGTCTTTGGCCTCTCTCTCCTTCTCTGATTCATCGCGGACCATACTCTGTCGACCATATAGTAGGTATGATCTCTTCCTTTCTCAATCTCTCTCGTTCTTCTCTCTGTCTCCCTTCGTCACTGCTATAGACACGCACACACATACCCAAATTTCTCACGAACCCTAGCTTTTGGGGATATTTTTTTTTTTGGCTTATCACTAATCCTCCATCTCCAGTGTCCCTTGCGTCGCCTGCGACACCCCCTTCTCTCTGTTGGTTGGTTGGAACACACCGCAAAGGGAGAGGGCTGTGACAGAGAGAGAGGGAGAGTTGGGCGAGAGAGGGAGAGAGGGCTGGGAACAGAGAGAGAGGGAGAGGGGCTGGGCGAGAGAGGAAGAGAGGGCTAGAAACAGAGAGAGAGGGAGAGGGGTTAGGCGACTGAAGCAGTATAAAGAAGAAGAATAGCCAACGGGCTAATGTCCAAGACAAAAAGCTTAAGAATAGAATGTCAAGGTGCCTCACCAAAGACAAACAATAACTCTATCAATTGAAGACTGAACTCAAATTCTTATTCAATATCAATGTCTGTATCCCATGAAGGGATTTCATCTGTATTTATAACTAAGATACTTTCTAACTAACGAAACAACTAATTTAAATTAAATAAGAAGTCCTAAACCAAACATAATTGGACTTTCTAAATATTAAAGAATCCTAGATAATTAAGAAAGCAGCTAACGCAACTACTAATAGGGTCTACTCTACTCTACTGGGCCTTATTGATCTTAGGCTTGCGGGTATAGACTTTCAGACGGGGCCTATTAATATGGCCTGCATCAGCTCTCCACGGCTTGGAAAAACTCGACTTGAGCGAGTTGTTAGCTTGGTATTACTCATATAAATCTAGATTGAGCTGTTGAAAATCAGTAGCTGTAATCCATGTAGCTTCGGAGAATGGTTTTCCTTTTCACTTGACAAGGAACTTGTGAAATCTGCCATTCTTGGTTGAAATGAGCTAATCATCAAAAGCATCGTCGATTTCATCCAGAGGAAATTGATGGAGAGGGATGCGAAGAGCTTGTTCCTCAAAGGATTCATCATTGTGATGCCCGTGATAAAATGCCAAATCTTCAACATTAAAGGTGGAACTCATATCCATGTCTGAAGGAAGGTCGAGAACATACGTATTGGAGCTGATTTTCTTTAGAATTTTGAATAACCTGTACTTTGTGGATGTAGCTTCTCATATTTACCTGCAGGAAACCGTTTAGGCTTCAAACGAACCATCACCAAATCGTCTTTGGCAAACTCAACATGGCATCTATACGAAACCGCATGCCTCTTATATGCTTCATTACTTGTAGCAATTTACCGGCGAACTTCATCAGGAACATCCTTTATATATTGTGCAAACGGTTCAGCTTCCTGATTGGGCCTAGGGTCAACTGGTAACAGGCTTAAGGCAGGAGGAAGACGTGGCTTGACACTAATGACAACTTCAAATGGAGATCTTCCTATCGTTCTGTTGACGGAATTATTGTAAGCAAACTCCGCCATGGGTAAAAGAAAATCCTATGAAGCAACATGGTCTCCGATAAGACATCGAAGAAGGTTTCCCAAACTACGATTGACGGCCTCTATCTGGCCATCAGTTTGCGGATGATATGCACTTGAGTATTCAAGTTTTGTGCGCATCATGTGCCATAAAGTCTTCCAGAAGAAACTCATGAACTTTGTATCTCTGTCAAACACTATTGTCTTGGGAAGGCCATACAGATGAACAACCACTTTAAAGAAAAGAGTAGCAGTCTTCGCATCTGCTGTGTGAAAACAATGGAAAAAATGTGCCATTTTTTAGAAACGATCCATAACAACAAATACAGAATTTACCTTTCTCGTTGTTTTGGGTAAGCCCAAGACAAAATCCATGCTCAAGTCTTACCTAGGCGCATGTGGAATAGGGAAAGGCTGAAACAAACCTGTATTCTTCTTTTGACCTTTTGCAAGTTGGCATACTCTGCATAATTGAAAAATTCGGGCAACATCTGTTTTTAAGGGTGCCGAAATGGAATGGTCTTCCACAATAGCCAATGTTCTATCATGCCCAAAATGTCCACTACATCTGCTACCATGTAATTCACATATCACAAACTCATGGATAGATGTAACTGGTAGACATAACTGATTTTCACGAAAGAGATAACCATCATGAATAGAAAACTTTGGATGTTCAGAAAACGCACCATTTAGAAAAGCTGTATAAATTCGACCAAAGTCATGATCAACTGCGTATTCTCTGCATATTTCTTCAAAACCAGTGACATTGACGGAAATTGTCATAAGTATGTGAGTGCGACAACTCAAAATATCGGCGACTTTATTTTCCGTGCCAGATTTATGATGCAGAATAAAAGTGAACTCCTGTAAGTATGCACTCCATTTAACACGATTGACGCTCATCTTCTTTTGAGAATTTAGCTGTTGCAAGGCTTTATGGTCAGTGTATAAGACAAATGCTTTCCCGATAAGATAATGATGCTAATAACGAAGAGCTGGAACCACTGCCTAACATTCCATATCATAAACTGGTACTTCTTATGGGAGTCATTTAACTTCTTACTGACGTAAGCAACTGGATGACCGTCTTGACTCAAGACATCGTCAATACCGACGTGGGAAGCATCACAACTAATTTTGAAGACCTTTTCAAAGTCTGGAAGTTTTAAAACCGGTGCCTCGGTCATTTTCTATTTAATTTGTTCAAATGCTTGAAAGGCGGCATTTGTCCAAGTAAACTCTCCCTTTTTCATGCAATCAATTACAGAGGTCATGATGGTAATGAAATGACGAATGAACCTCCTATAAAAGGTAGCCAATCCATGAAAGCTGTGTACCTCATGTTTAGAAGTGGGAATGGGCCCATTAATGATTGCTTTGATTTTATCTAAATCAGCTTCAACTCATCGGCCGAAACAACAAAGCCCAAAAATATAATTTTGGAACTAAAAAATGTACATTTCTTTAAATTAATGTTAAACTTTTGTTTACGAAGTGCTCGCATGACATACCTCAGATGGTCAAGATGAGCTTCTTTTGATTTGCTAAAGATCAAGATGTCATCAAAATAAACCACAACAAATTTGCAAAGAAAAGGCCGTAGAAGCTGAATCACTACTCTTATAAAAGTGTTGGGAGCATTAGATAAACCGAACGGCATGACCAACTATTCGTATAATCCATATTTGGTCTTGAATGCCGTCTTCCATTCATCTCTAGGCCAAATATGGAGTTGATGATATCCTCTCCTGAGATCAATCTTGGAGAAGACAGATGATCCGGACATCATATCAAGCATATCGTCCGCTTGGGAAATCGAAAACCGATATTTGGTGGTGACCTTGTTAATGGCTTGGCTATCGACGCACATTTGTCAAGAATCATCTTTCTTTGGTGTCAAGAGGGCTGGAACTGCGCAAGGACTCATGCTTTCTCCGATATAAACCTTTTGGATTAAGTCTTCAACCTGTCTTCGCAATTCTGCATGCCCAGTGGGGCTCATGCGATAAGTAGGTAAAGTAGGAAGGGTAGACCCGGGGACTAAATCAATTGCATGCTGTATGTCCTGCATAGGAGGTAGTTCATTAGGAAGTTCTGCTGGAATCGAGTCTTGAAAATCATTGAGCAATGACTTCTAGTGGTGTAGAAACCTATTGTTTATCTTTTGCCTCTTTGACTTCTTTTGGAACAAGAAATGCATGTTGAATCTTTAAGTTTGACTTTGACGAAAGCAACACGTTGTGCATCATCCATATGATACCAAGAGAAATAATCTTCAAGAGAATTGAGCCAGTTAATAGAAGCCTTTGGATTAAGACGACCGGAGAAATCGACAATATCAATTTTGACTCGCTTTATGATATCATCAAGCTTGGGTGCAATAGGTGTGTCTACAGGATCTTTCTCAGTAAAAAAACGCTGAATAAAATCATCGATAGATTCTTGAGGGCCTGTCTCCACTTGTCGGGCGGGATTTTGTTGGTTTCCAACGCTGGACAATGCTTATGCAGCAATAAGCCTTTGTGAACTCCGGGACATGATTTCCAATGCATGTACTCTTTCAGATAGCTCTATTATCATAGCATTGCGTTGGTGATCAGAGAATTTGCCCCAATATGATTGACCGCTTTCTGTAGACATTGTTTGCAAAGGGAAAGTGATATAGGAATTCCCTTTTTTTTTCCTGCTTGTGGACTAGACTGGGTCAGGTCAGGACCAATCAGGTCTAACTCAAGTTAACGGTTTTAGTCCCATTGTCGGATTAAAAAGGTCGTGTAGGGGGTGTACCTCCTCTCTTGCTACAGGAATGAAACGAAAGAAAAGAGAAAAAAGGACTGTGGGCTTATCTGTTCGACGAAAGGGGTGGAGTGGAGAGGGCTTGCTGCTGATGTTGCTGTAGAAGCGAATGAGGGGGCCTTGCTGATAGTGACAAGCCGCGGGCAACTAACGTGCGACGAGGAGCTGCATTGCTGCTACAATCCCTTGGTGCCAGGAAGGCTTCTCTTTCCCTGCTCCTATTCATGTCTCTTCTTCTGTTGCTCCTTTTTCTCATCTTTTTTGTTTTTGTTTTTCCTTCTGGGGTGGGTTCTGGTGAGGTTGGGTGAAGGGAGACATGGGGGTTTCAGTTGTTGGGATTAACGTGCGACGAAGGGGTCTGGGATGGGGGTGAGGGGGAGGGTGGGTTCTAGATCTGTGGAATGGAAGGGATAGGATCGTTGGGTTTCGAAAGAGGATTTTGAGAGAGGGGGGGGGGGGTGTTTGTTGGTTGTATTTGTCTGATGAGTTGGGGTTTCGGTGGAGAGGTTGGGTCGATGTTGTTCGTTAGTGAGGGTTTGGAGAGGTGCAAGGTCGGATGGAGGAAATAGGGCTTGGCAGAGGGGTTTGATGGTTGACTAGAGTGGTTTGGATTAGGTTTTCTGTGGGGAGGGGTTTGGGATGGCAACAAAGGGTTGGTTTGGGGTTTCAGATTTTGAGATTTTGGAAGGGTTCGATTGCTGTATTGGGGTCTAGTGGTTGCGGGGGGTATGCAGCAGTGATGGAATTGATGAGGGTGATGATGGATGGATGAAAGATGATGAATATACGGAGATAGGATACTTAGGTTACCTCAGATTGGCAATCGAAGATGGGATCTTCGCTCTGATACCAATTGAAGCAGCGTAGGGAAAAAGAATACGCAACGTGCTAATCTCCAAGCCAAAAGGCTTAAGGATATAATGTTTAGGCGTCTCACCAAAGACAAACAATAACTCTGTCAATTGAGAACTGAACTCAAATTCTTATTCAATATTAATGTCTGTATCCCATAAATGGATTATATCTCTATTTATAATTAAGATACTTCCTAACTAACGAAACAACTAATTCAAATCAAATAAGAAGTCTTAAACCAAACATAATTGGACTTTCTAAATATTAATGAATCCTAGATAATGAAGAAAGCAACTAAAGCAACTACTAATAGGATCTATTTTACTGGGCCTTATTGGTCTTAGGCCTGCGGGTATAGACTTTCAGACGGGGCCCATTAGTATGGCCTGCATCAGTGAGAGAGGGAGAGGGTTGGGACAGAGAGAGAGGGAGAGAGGGTTGGGAATAGAGAAAGATGGAGAGGGAGCTGGGCGAGAGAGGGAAAGAGTGCTGGGAATAGAGAGAGGGAGGGAGGGGGGGCTGGGTGAGAAAGGGAGAGAGGGCTAGGACAGAGAGAAGGACAGGGGGCTGGGCGAGAGAGGGAGAGGGCTGGGACAGAGAGGGAGAGGGGGCTGGGACAGAGAGAGAGGGAGAGGGCTGGGACAGAGAAAAGGGGATAGAAGGTTGAGAACAGAGAAAGAGGGAGAGGGAACGGGCAAGAAAGGGAGAGAGGGCTAGGACAAAGAGAGAGGGAGAGGGGGCTAGGCGAGAGAGGGAGAGGGGGTTGGGCGAGAGAAGAAGAGAGTGTTGAGAACAAAGAGAGGGAGAGGTGGCTGGGCGAAAAAAGAAGAGAGTGCTAAGAACAGAGAGAGGGAGAGGGGGCTGGGCGAGAGAGGGAGAGGGCTAGGACACAAAGAGGAAGAGAGGGCTGAGAATAGAGAGGGAGAGGGGGCTAAGTGAGAAAGGGAGAGAGTGCTGAGAACAGAGAAAGAGGGAGAGGGGGCTGGGTGAGAAAGGGAGAGAGGGTTGGTTCTACAGAAGGATTTGGTTAGGGTTGGGGGTTGGGAACAGAGATAATGCCGTAGTTGTCCTTTAGTTGGATTTGCAAATGCTCAAGAACATTTGATCATTTTTTAAGTTTAAATTTGAGAATTTTTTCATCATCACCATCAAACCAACATGTGTTTAAATTATTTTTACCATCTTAAATTGATGTATTTTTCGTTTATTTCAGCTATGGCACGTCTTAGTTTAGCCAAAAGAAAATTGAAAGTAAAGAAATTGGCAATGGTTATGCAGTGGTGGTTGGACATTCTACATCTACTGGGGCTATTTATACAATTATTATATAAATTGTTTAAAAATAGGATGAAATGGAAAAACAGAATTCATGTAGCCGACCCCAACATGGTAGGGATAAGGCTTTGATGATGATGTTCAAAAAACAATGCATGCATGGGTTAGATCTAGGTACCAATTAGATTACTATGGTAATAGAGAAATAACTGAAAATTGGGTGTATAAGAGTGATCACACATGTTTGAACAATTTTAAAATGACTAGGCGACCATTTGTGAAGTTATGTCACTTGCTTAATACAATTGGGAAGCTGGAACCAACCAGATACATGTTGGTTGATGAGCAGGTTGCAATTTCCTTGCATATCCTTGCTCATCATGTCAAAAATAGGATAATTCAGAGTGAGTTTAATCGTTCAGCGGAATCAATCAGTAGGCACTTCAAAATGTTTTTGGTTGCAACCATTAGGCTACAAGAAGAGTTATATAATAAACCTAAGCCAATACCAGAAAACTCGGTAGATGAAAAATGGAAGTGGTTTAAGGTAAATGATTCATATTTTTATATAATTGTGCCTGTGTAATTTATCATCTATGTGTAAGTATATTTTGATGCATTGTAATGTCTTGTAGGGATGTTTAGGAGCTTTAGATGGGACACACATACCGGTTCATGTGCCGGCTATTGACAAACTTAGGTATCGAACTAGAAAAAATCACATTGCAACCAATGTCCTTGCAGTGTGTACCCCAGATCTACAATTTACTTATGTATTGTCCGGATGGGAGGGGTTAACCGCTTATGATCGAGTGTTATGGGATGCAATTACTAGAAGACATAGTCTAGTTGTTCCACGTGGTAAGATACAATACTATTACAAAATAAATAATCATCTTATTTTTTGGAAAAATTATAGACCACTAGCATAATAAAAATGTTCAATTTGTTCAAGGTACCTACTATTTGGTTGATGCTAGGTATACAAATGGTGAAGGATTTCTTGTACCATATAGAGGTCAACGTTATCATCTGAATGAGTGGAACAATAGACGTCAACCTATGAACATGGAGGAATTTTTAACATGAAGCATTCAATTATTAGAAATGTAATAGAAAGAGCCTTTAGTATATTGAAAAAACGATGGGCGATTCTTAGGAGTCCTGCTTTTATCCCATCAACATTCAAGTTACTTGTGGACCCGTATGAAGATATAGAACTAGACGAGGAGGACGACGAAGGAGACACAAATCTAATTGCCACGGTTGAGATTTCAGTTGAATGGACTTCATTTAGACAACAAATGGCTGTTTCTATATTTAATGTGTGGAAATGAAGTACTTGAATTTGCTTGCATTTTAATGACAATGTTTGTAATGGTTGTTTCTTCTATTTGCTTGTATTGAAGTGACTATTTGTAATGCTTAATTTAAATTGCTACATCATGTTATTTGTATACATTATATTAATTCAGCCATTTTACTACATTATGTTGTTGGTTCATGGCTAATTAAGTATAATACTATTGGTGATCTGGTTGTGGTTGTTCCAATATCAATAGGCAAGGACATGAATGAAGACATGGACATGAATGAGAAGGGGCCAGGGAAGAACAAAATAAAATAGACCAATGCTGAGGATAAGGAGTTGGTTTATGCTTTGTTTGACATGGTAAATGTCGAGAATCATAAGGCTGACAATGGGTTCAAGCCAGGTTTTCTTGGAGTGATTGAAGCAATGTTGAAGCAAAAGTTACCTAGAAGTGGAATTAAAGCTAAGCCACACATTGATTCTAGAATCAAGATAATGAAAAAGGACTTTCGTGTTGTATATGATATGCTTAATGGAGTGAATTGCAGTGGCTTTGGATGGGATCCACAAAAAAATATGATGGCTGCCGAATATGAGGTTTGGAACGGTTATGTGAAGGTATTATTATTTTAAAATCAGCTCATAATGGTTATTCATATTTTTTCAATATTTGGTGTAGACACAATGAATAAATTTGATAAATTAGCTTAAGTTAGATTAAGTAAGAATTATTTGATGTATTCTTGTCTGTCGTTTGAATATTATGCTCTATTTGTCTTATTTATATGTTTGTTATAGACCCAAAAGAGTGTAGGTCAGTGGAGGAGTAAAAGTTTTCCACATTATGAACTGCTTTGCACAAGATCGTGCCACAAGAAAAGGAGTTGCTAGTACTGAAGATGTCTTGGATGAGCTGGCTAGGAATGAGGAAAATGAAGAAACACAAAATTTGGGTATGAATATTGAGAAAATGGAGCAAGTAATTTCCACTGCTTCCACCAATAATGAAGGAACCGGTCAGAAAGGAAAGAAGAGAAAGAGCATCAATAATATGGATGGATTTTGAGAAGTAGCCATGATCACCGGCAACAAGATTAATGAAGCTACTGAGAAGTTTAGTCGAGCTATTGGTGTTGATTTGGATATAGCAATGACGAGGGATAAAATCAATGAAAAACTTCTCAAGCATCCAAATCTATCAAGGGATAAAATCAATGAAGAACTTCTCAAGCATCCAAATCTATCAAGGGCGGAACGCCATTAGAGCCTTGATTGCTATAGGTCGTGATCATGAGATGACTGCAGTTTTTTTAACTTCGGAAAATGATGAGAAATTGTTATCTTAGAATTCATATTTGGGTTGTGACAAAGTTTTATGTTGGGTGTCAACCTACCTAACGCAACCCTCCTCCTTTACCCGGGTTTGGAACCGGCAGCAAAAACTGGCGGAGTTTTTATAGCGGAAATGAGAATGCTTAGGTAGATGTGTGGTAAAACTAGGAAAGATAAAATTAAAAATGAGCGCTTTCGAGAGCATTTAGGGGTTACACCAATAGGGGATAAGATTAGAGAAACCCGTTTAAGATGGTTTGGGCATGTTGAGCGTAAGCCGATAATGGCACCAGTAAGAAAAAATTTAGCTATACAGGTGGATGTTCCATCAAGAGGTAGGGGTAGGCCGAAGAAAACATTGATGGAAGTCATTGATTCAAATTTGAAGAAGTTTAACTTATCGAAGGATTTAGCTCAAAATAAAATGGAATGGAGAAACAGAATTTATGTAGCCGACCCCAACATGGTTGGGATAAAGCTTTGATGATGATGATGATGACGATGATGAAAATGATGAGAAAGAAGACTTTGTGAAGGCTTAACTAAGTGGAGGTCTGTGATGTACCTAGGTGCATTGATACATTATCCATATTTCCTATTTGCTACTCTTATCAGTTATCACAAGCACTATGGATGTTATTTTTAAAATGTTGGATGAATGTTAACTTAATGACTTTGTTTAATTAATTTATGTAATGTTTAAGTTTAGTAACGTGTTATTTAACTATTTTGATCATGTTTATTGCTATTGTAAGTGATGTTTTAGGTGTGTTATTTTTTGATTGTTTTAGTGATAATCTATCAAAATAGGTAAACAATTATGTTTTGGGTAGCCTAAAATAGTAAAATTTTGGCAAAAAAAAAAAAAACCCTTGTGTTTTGGTCAGTTTTATGTAAATTTTATTCCATTCCTGGCATTATTTTAGCATACCAAATATAGGAACTGGAATGAGAATCCTATCACTGGATTGATTCCTCTATCGAACCAAACGTTGGAATGGGAATTACTATTCTTGCCTCATTCCATTTCAAACTCATTCCAGTCTCCATTCCGTTCCTACCAAAAATCACTCCAGCAAACTAAACGCTACCTAAAGATTATGGTAAAGTATTACCATCACTATCATTCTCATGATGAACTCATAACTTTTAAATTCGTTATTGCGCAGAAGTTTTTGTCATAACTGCTTAATAGAAATGTTCTGATGCCATCTAATTTAATCTTAATAAAGCTAAAGCAACAATGTGACATGAACAGACATGAAAGACTTGAAGTAATATATCTGGACTTATTTTACCTTCAACATGTGAAACCTTATTCATTGAACCAGTAATAAATTTTTAGTCTATGATTTTGAAAGCAAGAAGAGATCTGGAAGGTATGTACTGTGGCAATTACAAAGTTGGGATGGAATATTGTTATTGTTGATATACTTCAACCAAGATGCAACCAGCAGAAGGCATCCAAGAAGCAAGAATACAGAAGTAGTCCCATGAAGACTTTGAGAAGTGACTCCTAAAACAATCAGATGCCTCTTGGCATCCCTTAATACATGGGAGGAAGTAACACTGGTAACACAGAGAACACATTAGGTAATGAATTTCCTTAAAGACAAAAGTAATCTCAAAGGCCCACCACTACTGAAATTCTTCAATTCTCCATTTTCTTTATCAATTTCTTCCTAACAAGTGTCTTCTGTTCAATTGCTTTAGGAATTGTGTCTTGGCATTGTAAACAAGGTTCAGAAAAATGGGCCTATTGACCAGAAAACTGACACCAGATTAGAACTGGATTCACTGAGCTTATAGGCTTGATTAATACAAGATACAAAGGAGAGACACCATCTACAAGAAAAGCAGTAGCATGCCTCTAAGCCAAATTCTATCAGTTAAGTAATAGCATGCCACTAATTGCAATATCAAACTAGCTTCATACAATCTTCTATAACTTTCTGACAAACTCATCCATCGAGAGTCCAACAACTTCCCTCTAATGATGCCCCTGTGCCAACCAAAGTGAGCATTACAGTTTCAATTATTCTTTTGCATGAGATCTTGAAATAATCAAATAATTGATCAATTCTCTACTTCTAAATTGCTCAAAAGTGTTAGAAATTGGAATAAAATTTTCATCTTGTGCATGAACTTTATGTCCAGAAGTGAAGAGATGCTCAATCACTATTACTACATTGCATGGGAAACTTTAGTCAGACTTCTGAAGTTTCTTTAAGTTGCATGGGTCATACAAATCCCCTAAGCAAAGTTATTGGATAATGGTTGACAAGTGATGCGGGGAAGTTACATTTTGAAGGGAGAGGTTTATGTAAAGCATGTTTCTTTTTTCAACAAATTCCACTCCTATTAATATACACATCTTTCAAGTTCTCATGAACTCCTCAGAAATGGGTATTTCATATTCATAGGGGTTTCTTCTACACACCATATTACTCACTATTATGCAACCAAGGAAATCACAACCTTACTCTGCACCGGCTCTTTTTTTTTTTTTTTTTTTTTTGAAGCAAGAATATAATCCTCCAGGAGCTAACAAACTATCACGTACTAAACATTTTGTTCCATAATCTAATGATGTTTTGACATCAACATAAATCTAATAGCTGGCTCAATATGCATTCATGAATATCCTTCCAAATCTAGGATCCCACAACAATGAGAACTGGTCAACCACTCCACATTCCATCACTGCTCTGAGCACTCAACATAGGATAGCGCCCCTGGCCTCTCATTAGGAATGAGAATGACAATCAAGTCTCCTCTAATGTATTATTTTACTAAGATTGACTCAAAATTTAAATCAGATTATAATATAAACACTATTATATAAAACATCGTTATATGATGATTTACTGTGTGTATATATTTACATGGGTACACAGGTGTTTGGGTGTGGAGATGACTGGACCCACTCCCAAACCCAATTATCAGTAGGAAGGCACAAGCTGGACTTTTTTGGTTGGAATCCTTTTGAGTAAATTGTGAAACCAGATGTCCTTTGACATCCTAAGCCTTAGGTGAGGATCTCTCAGAGTTGCACACCAGAGGTAGAGACAGGAATCATACCACACCTACAGAGGGGAGAAAACCCACGCAAATTACATAAAATATACATCTCCTAAATTCTATGCATACATTTTGCAGTTTTCAAAAGTCAATAGGATTAAATCCTATGACAAGTAAATTTTGGCAACTCCAAAACTCCCTTCCCAATAGAATTTACTAGAGAACTGGTTGACTTAGCCATAAAGAAATAACATGAAAAGGACTGCTTCTTTTTTTTTTTCTTTTTTCTTTTTTCTTTTTTGAGAATGACTGCTTCGTAATAAAATGCTAAATGACAATTAAATTTTTACAAAGACTAAAACCAACTAGGACCATTTGATACTGAATGAATCACCTAATATGACTTCAATTCCTACTTTAATGTGAATACACAACAATGTAAGAAAACTGATTTAGCATAAGAACATATCTCTTCATGCGAAAAATGTGAGGTCCACCTGAATTCTTCAAGCACTCAATAGCATCAAATAATGAAGGTAGCCACAGAATTGAGAAATCATTTCCATAAAAATAATGTAAAGAGTTTTGGGTAAAATAGAAATAAATAAACTTGAAAACCCACTTACCCAATGTAAAGGACATAGCCAGCAAGAATATTATATTTAGAAAAAGAAGTAATGACTAACTTGTGAAGGAGAGATCATTCAAACCATGACTCCATGATCATGATAAATTTCTCAGTAACATTCAGCATTTCTGAAACTTTTTCCAAGGTTCTTTAATTCATAAACATGTGACGATAAATTAATACAAAGAAGACTGTGACGTAATGTAGAAGTTGCCAAACAGAGACACAATATACTTATTACCAAAGTTTAAATATATATGTAGAAAAGGAATTATTCATGACAGAGTTGCTAGCAGCATTTACCTAACATTCAGGTCCCCACACCAAATCAAAGGCTTATCTGAAGACTGCAGAACAAACTCCAGCATCCGTTTATCCCATTTTCTTCTTCTTTTGAACGACGTTTCATCATCTTTCCAACCATTGTTTGGTACATAAGTATTTAGCAAACGTACTGTGTTGAATTCAGCCAATATTACCCGGCCATCTGGTTCATGCTTTGAAGCTGTGTACAGCAAGTGAAATACAATAAGTCATGAAATGAATGGCATTCAGATTCCACCCACTAAAACACACACAAGCCAAAATAAACCATCTGGTCTCTTAGGCCATTGTCAGAAGCAACAGGGTTTGTCTAAAGCAGATAAAATAAAGTCCTAAAAGGGATGCACAAAGTCAAAAAGTATTTCTAACTAATGATATCGAGCAAAGGCCAAAGATACTTCCAAAATTAGAGTGGATGCAATAAAAGCATACTTCAGACAATTCACACTGCCTGTTTCCATTATGGAAATGCTAGATTAAGGAAAATAGAAGGTATTCACCATTGTTGAGATCCAGATGGAATGAGTGATGAAGCTAACATAACCAACATTTTTTTAACTTGTTAATGATGGAAGCATAAGCAACATTGTATGGATGGTTTTAAAAGCACGAGGTACCTGAGTGTTACTTACAGGCTCTTCTCAATAATAGAGAAAGTGTTGCAATTAACCGAATTGGGACAATGTATGCTTCATTGGAATTTCGCAACTATATTTCACTTACAGGCTACAGCCCATAACAACCAGACTATCACACAGTAAATCATTTTGAACATAGTGAATTACCTGTTTGATCAAGCGAGAAGGAGACTTTTGGTTGGAGATGTTTCTTTACAAATAATGCAGTTCCCCCATATTTAGTATCAGCAAGAGACCACCACACATGGTAATTCCTGAATGGAGGACTAGAAATGGCTCGCATCAATGTCTGCACACATCCAACAACAGGCAATACACTCAATAATTATATTGCAAATCAGAACATATACATGAAATTCATAATTGATATCACAATGACCCACTAAGCAAACAAAAGTAGAATCACTAGTTAGAAGAGCCAGAGCAGAATGACATACAAATGTTAGTTACTAAAAAGAAGTAAATTTTAGCATGATTTTTGGCATAATATTTACTGATGTTGCAGCCTTCTATACCACTTTTTTTTTTCTTTTCTTTTCTTTTCTTTTTTATTTGAGGTGGGTACAAAATAATTATATAAAGAAACGTAAACAGCTTTTTTATAATTGCAAAGCACCATCAGTAATTACTGACAAAAAACCTCCACAAAAAGCAAAATATCAAATAACTCCTTCACCACCATCCCACTAAACACATGCACATCAGTTTCCACTCCACCCTTCAGGCTGGAATGCTGAAGCATCTATGCCTAGATGCCCAGCTTAAATAAACTTGTAGCCAACTGATTTCTTGACGATGCTTTTTATGACCACAGTAGACAGATGATTTTCTGACTTTACAAATGTAGTACTTGGTGCTTGTTAATCCTAGAGTCACCTTTTCCGAGCACACTCAATATGGTATTTTCTCTCATGAAAGTTGAAAACACCGCAGCTGTTTTCACATCAAAACCTAATTCATCTATGGAACTTTTCAATCATACTAGTTCACATGTTGTCTACTTCATTATTGCACTTACAACCACAACTGGTTTTTTGGTTTTCCAAGTAATTAAGTCCACTCCAACAGAATGCAATATCGTGACATGGAATGCCTATAATCTGGTGGTCTAGCCCAATCAACATGTGAGTGGCCAATTACATTTTAGCGACCATTAGACACATAGAAATCCCTTTCCCTACAGCACCTTTCAAGTAGTCAATACATGCTGAGTTGCCGTTATACGTAAAGTTTGGGCAGCATGCATATATTGACTAACCACATGATGTGTGTAGATCAGATTCCTCTAATACCAAGCTGATGTAGATCCAATATACTAATGGTCAGGATCTAGGTCTAAAAGGGGGTTGTTTTTACCACAGTGATCATAAAGCAAGAACCCACAACAAATAAAAGGTAAATTCCACTTAAATCATCAAATCCACAAAATAAAAACAATCAACCATGCGCCTATTAATTCTATATGGGATATCATTATTGTCTTTCTTAGACAATTATAAAATGCAGATGGGTTTAATTGATGAAATCAAATAAAAAACATGCTTTGTCTTTTAGTTGTTTCATAAAATGTCAAAACCAAATTTGCCACTAAAGTGCAAGTATTATGCTCTGAAAATGGAGGGTAATATCTATATCTAAAACGCAGACTTATCAGTAGAAGAGGTCATTGAGTCACAACCCTCATGTTCATAAATCATAAACTCCCAAAACAAGGTGCAAGAAGCCAAGAACATACTCCTATTTGAGGTCACTCAAATACTTTTTGCAAAATG
Source organism: Sextonia rubra (assembly GCA_037013555.1). NCBI lineage: Eukaryota > Viridiplantae > Streptophyta > Magnoliopsida > Laurales > Lauraceae > Sextonia > Sextonia rubra. The sequence goes on from JASUAD010000010.1 coordinate 9,441,918, forward strand.
AAAGCTCAAAGTCAAATACTTTTTGCAAAATGAAAGCTCAAAGTGTTATTACTCTGATGCAGTGTTATCAACATCTTTTTCTCCATCAATATTATGTCATGTTGCGAGTTAGGGGGGTAAAAGTCCTATCTAATTAATTTATCATGATGCTCCAATGTTTCCCATTCACACAAGTGTTTGGGTGTACTTGTTTTGTTCATATTTCCATGCAACAAAGAGACAATTTGTCGATATGGATGTAACATTCTTGAAAAATGTTCCTTTCTGTCTCTCTAAAAGTACTTAAAATACTAAATCAGTTCAATGGGGGCAGTGTCTATTTCAGTTTGTTCCACCACTAACTTATTTGTCATTGCCATAGTTGTTGATATACCAAATCATTACACTCCCAAAATTTGCAAGAAACAGAATATTCAAATGCTTCTTCTCCGGATAACTCATCCAACACTAGCTCTGGTTAATCTGATCTTGATATCCCCATTGCCCAATGCAAAGGTACCCACCGTGTGTGACTGGGCACCCTATTCAGGATTTGTTTCATACCCTTCAACATCTTCCGCATATTGTGCTTTTTGGTGTCTCAAATATAGTTAGAAATATATCATCATTGTGTCTAAGGCCTAGTAACTTCCAATGTAGAATTCAACTATTATGATGAGATGGAAGCACTTGGAGAGAATGAAGCATAGGAGTTGACAGATCTTCCAGAAGGGAAGAGTATTGTTGATAGTAAGTTTGTGTCTAAGGCCCTGTAACTTCCAATGTAGAATTCAACTATCATTAAAGAAGGATGGACACAGACACGGATATGGACACAGATACTACACGACACAGACATGCCGACACGGCATTTCTAAAAAAAGTATGACATGAACACATCGGGGATACGTTAATAATATATATTAATTTATATATAATCATATACTAAAAAATAATATCATTTTAACTTTTTAATCAATTTAGCAATCAAAAAATAAAAATTCAAGCACTAACTAACAAACATATCAAATTATCAAATATCAATACAACACTAAAACGTAATTCATAATTATTAAACATGAAATATCCATAGTTCTATAAAATCCATACAAAGAAAAGGGAGAATCATCTCTTTCCCCTCCCTCTAATAAAAACAAAAGGCAAAAAAAAAGCCAATCTTGAGGCCTATTCTTTAGTGAAAGATTTATTTGTCTTTTGCTTGTGATATGATTAATATTAACAATCATACATTTTTACCTGATATAAAATTATCATATATTAAGTTTACAAGTTTTAGTAACCACATGTTAACAGAGTGTCAAAGAAATATCAGCCACATATTTATTTTTTAGTCATAGACACGGGCTAGGAATTGTAGGACATGTCACAAAAAGAGTGTCGGACAAATGTCCGAAATTAAGATTTTTAGTTATTAATTATGGACACATCTAAAATAGTATCAGACACATGTCCGAGAGTGTTCGTGGAGTGTCAGTGTCCGACACAGATACATCTCTTTTTTAGAACTGTCCGTGCTTCTTAGACTATTATGATGAGAAATAAGCACTTGGAGAGAATGAAGCATAGGAGTTGACAGCTCTTCCACTAGGGAAGAGTATTGTTGGCAGTAAGTGGGTATATTCCTTGAAGTACTAACCATATAGATCAATCCAGAGTTACAAATCCTGACTGAAGGAAAAGGGTTTTATTCAATCCTTTGAAACTGATTATCTTGGCACATTTTCCAGTTACAAAATTCAGTTTTGTCCAGGTAACACTTTCAACTGCTGCAAACTTTTCTTAGCCTTTGAATAAGTTCCATGTAAAGAATGATTACCTTCATGGTGACTTGTAACAAGTAATTTATATAATTCCTCATCCAGAATCTATTCCAAAAGGCCAAAAGAGAAGGGTGTTTCATTTAAAGAAGGTATTATATGGGTTAAAATAGTCATACCAGGCCGGGATTGAAATGTTTAATTCATCAATGCTAAAGTATAGGCACAAAAGGTGTCATACAAATCACACTACATTTCTCACAAATAGTAGCGATGAAGTGACTATCCTTATAGTCTGTCTTGATGATACCGTTGTGATCCGTAATAATGAGAAGGAGATTATGTGTTTGAAAAAAAAATGGGAAATGAATTTAAAACTAAGGATTTAGAGGCTTTGAAGTATGTTAGGCATTAAAGTTTCCAGGTCAAAAGGGGGACTGCAATTTCACAGTTAAGTATACAATAGACCTATTAATAGAAACCAAAAAGCTAGGTATGAAACCTGTGGAGATGCAAAAGAGTACAATCATAAGCTTGACTGCAGAAGTGGTGATTTATTGAACGATTCAAAGGCATATCAAATGTTGCTTGCAAATTCATTTATATATCACACAGCCAAATATTCTATACGCAATCAATGTTGTTAATTAGTTTATGCAATTCCGAGAATTAGACATCAAGAGCAGTTCGTTATATTTTAGGATCTTAAGGGGTCTTCTTGGCAAGGTATACTCTATACATGCAATATCATTTAAATCTAGAAGCTCACACTGATGCAGCCTAGTCAGGTTCCAAATCAGACAGAAGTCCAGAGGCTCAAATTGGTCATTGGCAACACTGCATCATGAAAAAAGTAATAGAACAACCTGTTTTTGCTCAGTCAAGTTCAGAAACAAAGAATCATGCTACGACTGATGGGCCACGTGAGCTCTTATGGTTGAAAATCATACTTATGAGTATGGTTTTTCAGAAAATAGTCCTATGATGTTTCATTGCAACAAGAAAATTCTATTCATATTGCTTCAAATCCAATGTATTATGAGAAAGTGGCAAAGAAGGAAATAGGGTTAGAATATGCTTGGACAACAAGTCGAGTGGAGGATTTTATTACAAAAGTGGTTACATAAAAGCAGTTATCAGATGTTCCATCCAAGCTAGGAATAATATATATTTATGCACTAGCTTTGATGGGAGTGCTGGAATTATACACAAGAACTGTTTTGTAATCATGGGAAAGTGCAGCTACTATTTTGTAAATTTAAGAAGCAATAAGGTTTTTTTTTTCCTGAAAATGTAAAGAAATAAAAATGTAAATTGCAATCGATCATCCAGCCCCTGTTGGACAATCATAATCTTTTTCTCTTTCTTCTTCTTTCTTTCTTCCCCTTAATGTTATCTTTTTTCCCCTTCAGTTTCTAATTAAATTCAGTTAACTAGAAGCTATAGCTAGGGTTAGAGAGAGTATGGAAGTAACAGGGGTTGACCTAATTAGCTAATCCTCTTAAAAGAACTTTGCTAAAAACGTGGCAGAGTGTTATTTACAGTTAAAATACCTAAATCCCTACCAAATGCGGCAGGTATAGGTCTTAACAACAAAATTGCAAAGGACTAGCAAACAAGTATGTTACTATGTGACTAAAAAACCAAAAGTGAAAGGGGAAAATATTGGGAAGAAATAAAAAATTAAAAAAAATGCTGTCGGTTCACATGTTATAAACACAATAAACCCAAACTTTAAATTAGATCGATCACTCACTAAGCTATATTTTACCTGCTTTTCATCACGGGACAAACTTGTGTCATCTTTCAGCTCTCCTGGATTTTTAGGTGCGCCCTTGGACCCAGCAGCAGGCATGCGTACTTCCTGCCATCATGCATCTTGTCCCATTAGAATTCTCACGAAACAAATGAAACTAGCTTCTAGTTAGTTTGGAGACAATGAGAAGCAAACAACTCTAGTTTCAAAGTTGATGATTTTCAAATTAGAGAGACCAAAACAACATGATTTTTTGAAGGAACCAAAAAAACAAATCCCAATCCCAAAGTAATTATTTTATTTCGTTGTAAATAGACACTGACCAGAGTATAAATAGAAGTTAATCAAAACTATCAACAGAACGATATCCATGCATAGTAAAATGCAATGTTTTAAAGAACAAAGTCCAAAACTGATTAAGCCTCCAAGAAGAGCTCCCCAGATTCACCTTAAACATGACTAACATACCAAGTACAGCAAAAATCTTACGAACCCAACAAAAGTATGAGCAGCACCCAGTTAAAGAAAAACCAAATCTACCAACGAATACATCAATGCAGACACACATTCTTAAAGGGGATATTACAAAACTCATTAGAATCTCAGTAATCCACACAGCCAAACCCAAATATGTGGAACAAAATCAGTTAATGAGCCTAGATTAAACTATTTATTTTCTTAGAAAACAATAACCTAATGGACATTGATATACATAGAAAAATGCAGAGAAGCGATCAAAGCCACCAAAACACAACAATGCAGACAAACATCCATCAAGCAAGCCTTGACACACAAAGCCAATCAAGCATTCAGTAACAAAAAACACAAAAAATTTTGAAAAAACAACAACATTTATTTATTTCTTCTTCCTTTTTTAATAGTAGCCCAGCAATATTCCAGCACCTAAAAGCATGAACAGACAAAACCCACCAAAATTCCAGCATCCAGAAGCAAAAACATACGAACCCAACAAAAGTTCAGCCACAAAAAGGGTCAAAACGCAACAAAATGCAGCAAAACTCAACGAACCCATGAAAATTTCAGCACCCAAAAGAAGAAAGGGACAAAACCCACAAAAAATCTCAGCACCCAACATCGAAGATTCAGAGACCTGAATGGCAATGACATCAGGATCAAGCTTTTCGACAAGCCTGGAGAGGTCGGGCCAGTTGTTCTTCGCGCGAAGCAGGAAGCTGTTGGCATTCCACGTCAAGAACTTCAACGGCTCTTTGGAGCTCCCTTCTGCTGCTGCTTCTTCTTCTTCTTCTTTCCTCTCATCATTTGCTTTTGCTTCTTTCGCTTCTTGGGAGCATTCAGAAGCAGAGAGAGATGGCTTCTTCAAGGAGCCTTCCTTCTCGATCGGTTGGAAGAAACGCTTCATTCTCTACAGCTCTACAAGGCCCAGAAAAACCATAAAGATCTCAACTTTCAGACGGACCTCAACTTACACTGGGCAAGGATTCCGTACGAGGTGTGATCACTTTGTCCGTAAGGTGTGGCCTACTGATCACTATGTCAGTGAGATGGGGCCCACTGATTCCGATCTGATGCTATTCTCAAATCTAATACTCACCCATGCTCCTAATAATCTAATTTACATTTCAGGCAAGTGAAAGTATCATCCACATCATTATCTTATATGTTGCAACCCCCACTTCTCTAATTACCCTTTGATGGAAATCATTTGATTATGAATACTTATGTGTTCAATTATTCTATGTTTTATGCAAACAAATGAGTTTTCTTTGTATTTGAATGCATAGTGCGATTAAAAATGAATATCAAATGTTAATTTTAAAATCTTTTTTTAATTATTTTACTACGGTAAACGAAATTATTATTTGATGTTTACTTTTTGAAATTCATCTTTAATTATATTTTTAACCACCATACATACTCAATTCCTATGTCCAAACCACTTAATGAATCGATTGTCCATGCCTCACCAATATATGTCAAACTAAGCATAAGGGAAAGCCCGGTTAAATGCTGATGAAATACAAAATAGTGGACGCCAAACTTGTTAGGTTATGTTTTGTATTAACAATCGAATTTATCGACGAGTTCAAGATGTACTTTTTAAGTTCAAGGGTAATTTGTTTTGAGTGGTGATATTTGAACACAAATTTTATCTCTCTCTACACATGAGAAAAAAAATTAAAGTTCCCAAAATACTCTTCTCTCCCCCACACCCCTCTTTCCATTCTTTCTCCTCCCCCTTCCCCTCCAACCGGCGACAAGCTCTAATCAGCGGGAGGGGGGCTTTCCTCCCTCCCTTTCTCTCCCTCTTCCTCTTCCTCCTCCTCCTCCTCACCGGGTCCTTCCTTCTTCCTCTTCCCCTCCCTCTCCCCCTGCCTTTTCCTATTTCACTTCCTCCTCCTCTCCTCTCCTTCCTTCTTCCTCTCCTTTTCCTTCATCTTCATCTCCCTTTTCCTCTCCTCCCCGCCCCGTTCGACCTTATGATATTCGGTCTTGTAGGGCCAAACAAGGTGGAGAGGATAAGAGAGGATGAGAAAAAAAGTGTGAGGAAGAAGGAAGAAGGAAGAGAGAAAGAAGGAGAGGGAGGGGAAGAGGAAGAGGAGGAGGAGGAAGAGGAATAGGAAAAAGGAGAGGAAGGGAAGGGGAGAGAGAGGGAAAGAGAGAGCGAATAGGGGGAAGGAGAGGAAGATGGAGAGGGAGAGGGGAGTCCCTGTCCGTCGCCGGAGCTCATTGCCAGTCGGAGGGGAAGGTAGGGAAGGGGAGTAGAGAGGAGGGAGAGAGAGATAAGTTGTGTAGAGAAAGAAGGGGGTGGGGTTATTTTGGAAATTTTTATTTTTTTATTTTTAATTGTGTGTGCTATTAGATATTTCTTTTGTGTTTTTCCAGCATTTCCCATTTTTTTTATACCAAAAAAAATATATATATATATTGATATATTGTAATTCTAACTATATGAGTAGGCGTGTAATGGTTTGGTTAACCGTGGGTTTTGAAAAAACCGTTAACTAGACTGAACTGTTGGTTTTCAGTTTTTAAAAACTATAACCGTAACTGTATCCTAAAAAACCATTAAAAGACTAAAGCACGGTCTGCCGTATTAGACAATTCGGTTACGGTAAATCAGACTAAGAAAGGGTTTGAATATTGGACGATTGTGGAATTTTTCTGTGATAAGAGATTAACGGTTAAAATTGATCTAAAAATATGACTTGGGGTGTAACGATTTGATTAACTGCACAAGATTAACCAAACTATATGTTATAATTCGGTTAATAACCATGAGTTGTGATTGATAACTAAAACCGAACCTTGAAGCACGGTGTTTTTGATTTTAATAACTGTAACTATAATTGAACTATGAAATACGGTTATTAACAATCGGTTTGGTTCGGTATGGTCCGTTAAACAGTTTCTCAGTTTTTTTTTTTTTTTTTTTTACACTCCTAAATGTGAGTGTGAGAGAAAAGGGGGGGAGGGGCGCGTAAAGTCACTTTTGGGTTCATGTAAAATTGCATAATGTGTGAGTTGATCACACATTTATTTCATTGTGCCATAACATACCCAACGAATGGTGAATCCAAACCATATGGTCATATCTTGGATGGGCCATTGACGAAGCACTGTCATGTGAATCTCGTGTCCTCCCAACCATCAATTGAAGATAACAGCGTTTGACTGCTAAACTGAAACAGATGAAATCTAAGTTGATAGTTCATTTGTTTCTATACTAACAAATCAAACTGTTTGCTATAAAAAAGAAACAAACATATGAAATCCAATAGGAACATGGAACAGCTTTCATTTGTTTCAAACTCATGAATCAATCTATTATTTTTATAAATAACAAAATAGATGAAATCCAAAGTGGTTGTAGCAAATGAAATCTGTTTTCATTTGTTCCTTTAGATAACACAAATACTTGCCTACAAGACAAGAATTAATCTATTGAAAATATACGGTATTTGACAAGCAAACTAAAATAGATGAAATCCAAATTAATGGTTTATTTGTTTCCATACTAATAAACCAAACTATTTGCTATACAAAAACAAACAGATGAAATTCAATAGGAACGTGGAATGGTTTTCATTTGTTTCCAACTCACGAATCAATCTGTTTTCTATAAATAACAAAATAGATAAAATCCAAAGTGGTTAGTGAAATCTATTTTCATTTGTTCCCTTAGATAACACATAAATATTTGCCTACAAGACAAGAAGTAATGTTTGAAAAACTAGCTCCATTTCACTCCTTTTCAATAGCAATGTCTTCTCCATAAACACACCTACCCTTTAAGAGGGCGTGCTTGAAAGCCCAAATTGTGAATCTAATTGTCCTTGGTCTACTGGGCTTTTTGTAAGAAGCGTGAGGTTCACAGTTCATAGACCATCCAAACACAAAAGAGATCCCAGTAATTGTCAGTAATATGAGGCAAAAAAAAAAAAAAAAAAAAAGAAAAAAACCCATAGCACCAGAGAACATGAAAGCCTCATAACCAAACGTACCCACTAGTTTCCATTGCCAAATAGAACTTACGTGCCCACTTTGAGTTGACATGTTTTCCAAAATTATTGATCTTTCCATTATACACAATTAATTTTAATAAAATGTTTCATTGTAACTTCAAAGAGATTAAACTGATGAGAGTACTGCGATGCTCACTTCAATTTGACTAGCAAACTGACAAAAACAAAGAAAAGAAAAAAAAATCAAAAATAAAAAATCCTTTCTAATGAAACAGGTAAAATGAACTATTTCCTAAGCAATCGCAATAACTTAGACCTGTGGGATGCTGAACTTATGAAACTAGATGTAATTGTCATTTAAAAAAAACAAATTGAAATATTAAGGAACATAATCGAATTAATACTAGAAACAGGTAAGATCTCTAAGACTATTAGATCCATGATAAAAAAACAAATCTGCAACAACAGCCACTATAAACAAAAAATGAATCTGTGGTATGTTGCACTCATGAAACTAGATCTAATTCTTATCTTATAAAAAAAAACTAACATTAAGGAAAATCAATCTACTACTATAAACAGATGAGATCTCTAAAAACAGATATTATGTAAGTGATCAAATCCATGATCAAATTAGATTTGCAACATCAGCCACGAGCAACAAAAAACAAAGAATGAAGACATGTAAAAAAAATCTCCATCATTCACGATCAAAGTAATAAAATACAAAACGATAATAGATTATAAACTACGAAACAATATAAAAAGAAGAAAATAAAAGAATAAAAAAAAGAAAACAGAGAAAAGAATTTAATTTGAAGCTTAAAAAATGTGACTCTAGCCCCTAAATCGTGGGAATAATGCAACAACCCCATTCAAGGGTATTGTTGGTATGATATATTCTTAATGGAAAGATAAAGGACCTCCGCTTGAAGTAAAAATCAAAATGAAAGACCTAACGCTTTAAACCAAATTAAGCTGAATTTAACGTACTAACAATATAAAAATAGGGACCGACCTCTAAATATCCCATACTATTTAAATACTCCCCATTGGGTTGAGACCATTCCTCAATAATTCCTGCCCTTCATACTAACTCTAATAGGCCTTTTTCGGCACTGTCTGAATATGCTTCTGCCGAGACTGGCTGTAGTGCTTCTTTTTGGTGCTGCTTTTATATCCTTTGTCTGTGCTCTTTTTTTTTTTTTTGTTGAAATTAAACTCTCCTTCTTGCAAACATGAAAAAAAAAAGGCCCTCAATCAGACCTAATGTCACTATAAAAACAGTGTTAGCTTCAGAAGTTCCACAGAACAGAATCCCTGAATAATTTTGGTTTATAGTTTAGGAAACCCCAATCATTCTGTCGATGAGTTTGTTTCAGGTACATTAATCAATTTTAAAGAGGCCTCTATGCTGAATACATGAAGAGCGGGATCGACGTGCACTGTCAGGTACCACTACTTCCTATAATCCAATGTCTTTGGCTTGTTTACATTAGGGCTCATGTGGGCCCACCTTTCAACATATAATGGTTGGATATCAAATAATGGATCCCACTGTAGCTGGAACATTAGTTCACATCAAAAGAAGGGGCTATATATATATGTTTGGTTGAGCCAAAGCATGCTGAAGCTGTGTCTTTTTAGTTAGCAGGTAAACATTCAACCTACATCCAGCCCTTAGGCATCTAAGTTACAGTAACGCTTGGCCCGATTACAAACTGTTTATCATCATCGAATTTTTTCTACATTAATTATATTTCTCTGCAGCTTTACTCAACTATTGCTTACCCCCACTAAAAGAAACTGCTGACTTCGTCACTGTTTGGGGTTGAAGGGAAATGGGGTTTCGACTTTTGGGGGTTTGAAGGGGGAGGGGTGGGGTGGTGGTGTGGTGTAGCCCGTTAAAACTTTGAGGGTCTTGTGGATCCTAACGGGTCAATTGCCGTTGATGGACCTAATGTGGGTCCACCACTCTCACTGCCCTAGAACATGCATTTTAAATGAGAATCTGTACGCTTGACGATTTCACATCAATATGGGTGCGAATCAATGTGTATGATCAAGAAAACTTGCATATGCATGTAAACCCGTAAAAATGGGGCTATCCATATGCTATGAGGGAGGTCGGATATAAAGATTCTTAAAATGATAATTTCCACTAGATTAAGGCCCTGTTTGGTTGGGCTTGGTAAGAGCCCTTTTTAAGCTTTTGATTTTTCAAAGCCCAAAAGTATTACAAAGTTTGGTTTGAAGACTTTTGAAAGGGCTTTTAAAAAGCAAATGTTCAAATATTCCTTTAGAATGAAGCCAAGAATGGGCCACTTCACATTACAAGAGTGCTTCTTTCTCTTTAGCGGGAAGCTGAATGGGGTTTGACGGTAATATGGCGGGAACCGATCATCTCTCCCGCAAAAAAAATTTTTTTATTCCAATTTTTCTTATTTTCCCCATCCTTTCCTCTCACTTCCCGCCACAAATCTTTCTCTCTTCTCCGTTATAAATCCAACCAATGCCGATTTCTTTTTGTCTTCATTTGATTGTGTGGGCTCTCCAAAAGTTTCCATCTAGAAGGTATGTTCTCTTGATTTTTTAATTTTTTAATTTTTGTTATCTCATAATGTTTCCTCTTAGTTATCCAGTACATATAATTTTTTTTTATTATCAAACTACAAGGTTGTTGTGGAGAACAGTGTGCAAACATTACGGTGTTTTTTCTTTTAGAATGGAGTTGTTTGTGTTGAATAATAACGTCATTTTGATTGTGTTATTTTTAGTTTACTTTTCTCCATATTCAATTTCAATATTCTGTATCGTTTCAAAGCATAGACACATTTTCCATATATTAGTATAGAGTTGCACAGTGTGTGTTCAAACAAAGAACTGAAAGAATAATTTGTTTTAAACTTCATATATTGTTTCTCTATTTGTTGGGTGCTCATATTTGCATGTCTTTTTATATAGGGAGTATCTTTGCTCATTTTTTTTTTATTTTTAATGGTGTTTTATTGATACATGATAGTAAATCTGTATTCACATATAATGATTGCACTTGCCATCAATGTGTTTGGTATCTCTGGTATCACAAAACTGATAGACAATGCAAACAACCAATGATGTCTCCTAACTCCCAGGAGTTGCTTACATATATTAGTTTGAAATTTCATGATTAAAGTTTTTGATCATGCATTTGTTATACATAGTAAGGTCACCCAAGAAGTATGTTCTTAGTTAGTAAATTCTGTGTGATCCTGTTTAAAGGAGTTGTAACTTTCAAAACTCACTAGTGGTTAGTGCCTTGTTGGTTATGCTTTACAATAAGTTTACAGTAAAGAAAACAAAAACAAAACAAAAAAAACATGGACAGAGACATATTACATGTCTCCCATATTACAGCCAGCAAAGAAATAAATAAATAAAAACATTGGAACAAGATAAGATGCTAAGGGCATAGTGGCGTAGAAGACCTGTTAAAGATGGAAGAAGAAAATTCCATCTTTGATGCAGAGTCCAGCCAAGTGCCCATTACATTGAAACTCTTCTTGGAATCGCCACCACATTCAGCATATTTGGATATGAGCCACCAATGGCACTCAAGGCTATAGAACATGCATTTATTGATCAGACACATTTTAGCTCTACTATGGAGAGCTTTAACCAGTTGCCCATATATTTTTAATGAAAAAAAAAACAGAAAACTATAAGAATAAATCCTGATGCTACTATGGGCAAGCATGTGAACTAATTTTTATGGGCATTGCCACCAATCCAAATTAATCCACTGGATGTAGCAAACCACTAAAATACCCCTTCCTTGAGTTTGCCAGGTCAGTAACACAAATGTACCACTAGTCATTTAGACTTCTTTCAAGCATTTGGAAGGTAAACCAATGTATATTAGAAAAAAGGACAAAGAATCAACTAGATGTAATGTGGGGAAAGGACTCCCATACTAAACTAACCTCTCAAGAGCTCCTAACCTGGAGTTTCTCTGTAACATCCACAAATGCAAGTTTTGTTTTTTCTTTTGATTTTTTTTTTTTTGGCAGTTTTGAGATTGTTTCTAACAGCTCTAAATTTGCCCAGTTTTGAATGACCTAACATGAGATTTAGAAGTCGATATAAATTGCATTATAGACTGTATGTCCCATGCATTGATTCAATTCTATAGATGGCCAAATTGTATGCTCTTTGATTTGGAAGCAGTCCCATCTATCTCCTACATTCTCTTCTCATATGGGCATTCGTCAAATATGACACTCATGCAACTATTATTTTTGTTGTTGTTAAATTATGGGTTAATATAACTTGGATAACTACTTTTTTTTGTTCATCACCATCTAGAATAAGACTGTTCTAAAATCTTTCTGCTTTCTAAAATCATTGTCGGCTATCATTAGTGGATGATCTGGTTAGAGATCTGGAATGTGGGAGCTTAGGAGGATTCTGACATGGGCTTTAAACTACTTTAGCTGATGTAATCAAACTTGAGCTATTCTGATGTATATGTTATGTTCTACATTTATAGATTGAAGAGTAACATAATTGGCAGTACATACAAATATTACTGATTAGGACTTGGACCATAGTTTAACTTTAATTAGTTTCTCAATTCTGTCAACAATTTGTAGAAAGAAAGAATAATGATGAGTTTAAAGCATCACAATTAAAGAGGTAAATTTAATCTGAATTTTTTTAGTAGGGTATGGTTGTGTGTTGTGTTCTGTTTAATTTGAACTATTAAGGTAGAGGGCACCTAGCATTTCCTGATTTTCTTCCACTTTGCTACAACAGTTCACCTTTCTTTTAATTTCATAGAGATAATGCATTTTTTTAAGATTATTCTTGGTTAAGCCACTAACATTCAAAGCAATCAACAGCTCTTAGTAAGACTTTTTCTTCCACCAATTCATTTGCTTTGTTTCTGCTATCTATTCCAAGTACCTTTTGGTTTCCTGTTCAATTGCTCCTTAGTCCTACTTTACTGCAAATTGACTACTCTCTCTTTATATGTGATGTACATCAACATATCATGTCATGTTTCGATATATTGATTGAGTTGCAGGTTGTTCATTGAAGGTTGTTGCAATTGCCAAATGTGGATCTAATTTGTTTTTAGAATCAAAGAGGTAGCTCTCTTTATAAAATTTAGATAAACAATTAAAACTGGGGGTCGTATTTCTAGTTTGGGCTTCCTCGAGGAGGGCTTAGCCTGAATTATGAAAACTACATGAAATTGTAGTTGTTTTAAGGTAGGATTAAAAGCAACCTAACCCAACATAAGCCAAACTTAACCCACATAAAATTGATACCCCTATTCAAAACTTAGGTCTAGCATAGAAAATAAATGCTTATATTAAGAATAATGGAATAAAATTTTTAGCTTCATATTCCTTCATTTATAATTACATCTAGGCATATGGCAACGAGCATAATTATGCATAATTATATACGTAATAATCAAATGATTTTCTTAACATCTAGATATTAAATGCTTTTTTAAGTTTGATAGATATGCATTGTTGTTATCTTAGGTTTTGATTTCAGTACCTAACTATGTTGGTCAAAGGCCAAAGGTCTATTGGAGTCTACAACATCATCAACTATTTGTGGAATTATGTGTGGAGTAAGTCAAGAAGGGAAATCGGCCTACTCATTGCTTTAATTGAGCTGGGTGGGATGCAATAATTAAGGGATTTACAGAGAAAATTAGATTGTATTATGATAAGAAACAAATGAAAAATCATTATGATTCTACTAAAGAGTCATGGAAGGCGTGAAAAGCCCTCATAGGGAAGAGCGGAATGGGGTTTGATCCCATTCATCGTACAATTAGTGCACCAGATGAAGCTTGGACATCATATATTCAAGTTCATTTATTCTATTATATATATAAATTATTAGTTTTTTTATTTATTTTATAAATATAACTTTTCTAATAAGCAGTAAATTCTTCTTAAACACGGATAAATTCTAAAGCTGCACAATTCCGCACTCGTCCTCTAGAATTTGAGGAAGAGTTAGATATCATATTTGGAGGGACTACTGCAACTGGGGACTATGCATGGACACCATCTCCTAGTGTCCTTCATAATAATGTTGTAAACATTACTAAGGATTCTCAGGACCCAAATTTCACTCAAATACGAACTTCAAACTCATGTCCTCATAGTCCTGAAGAAATATTACTAACTCCAAATATGGTCAACCATGAAGTTAGTGAGGGTGATGATGATAATGGAAGATCAAGACTTAAAAAGAAATGATCAATGGATTCTACACCATCATCCTCTCATAAGAGTAAAAGGGAAGCTAAAGGAGTCGGAGCGAAGATGGCTAACCAAGTTGATTGATTGGTTGAAGTTGTTGCCATTAGATAATTACGTGATGAAGAGGGTACTAGAACCCCAACTATCATGGATTGCATACAACGTCTAGATGCTATGGATCAAGTGGTTTTTGGAAGTAAGCTATATTTTTATGCAGTCAATTTATTTTACAAGAGGAACTACAGGATGATATTCATGGAATTTGAAAAGCTTGATGTTCGCCTTAAGTGGTTCAGCAGATGTACGCAAAAAGAGATTCTTCAAAGTGTTGATAGCTAGTGAAGTCTTTTACGCATTTTTATTTGATGCTTTTATGTGCATATTTAATATGATAGTATGATTGATGTTAGAAAATGACTATTGAGATCTTTATTTTTTTTATTATATTGCATGATAGATAAATTGATTATGACTATCTATATGTGTGTCAGACATTTATTTATTTTTCCATAAGTTCATGCCTGATGGGTCATATGGTTGAGAATTTTCCTATTTGATTATTTTGCATCATTATAATATAAGAGTTTCTTTAAAACTCACATTTGATGGTTATAGTGTTGATATTGTTTATTTATTTATATATATTTATATACGCACACACACATGTATAGACATATAATAGAGCATTGCCTGATTTTTTTTATTTACAGAACAAATGGATCCAGACAATTTAGATATTATCATCCTTATAATAGCAAATATTTTAGATGAATATCGGAATTTGTATCTAGTCGAAGAACCATGTAGGAATTTATGGTATACAGGACAATCTTTTGGCTTGGGAATTTTTAGTGGGAATCTTACTCGATGCTATGAATTATTTTGTATGAAAAAATATATTTTCATTAGGTTATGTGCAGCTATTAAGGAGAGAAATTTATTGAAGGATACACGTAATATGAGCGTTAAAAAGCAACTTGCCATATTCCCGATAACCATTGGTCACAATGAAAGAAATAGAATGATTCAAGAGCGGTTTCAACACACAAGGAAGATGATAAGTCGACATTTCAATAAGGTGTTAACAGCAATGGCTACATTATCTATGGAGCTAATAAAGCTGCCGCCACTTGATGAAATACTTAATTTTATTCCCAAAAATTATAAATATTGGCCATGGTTTAAGGTAATGAGCAAGTTTTTTTTTGTTGTCAGTTGCTTTAAAATTTTCTTTTATAGATCTCTATTGATTTTTTATGTTTTAATATTTGAAGGATTGTGTAGGTGTAATTGATGGCACACATATTAGTGCTATAATTCCTCAAGATAACCAAATTCCATATCGATCTGATAGAAAGGGAGAATGCACTCAAAATGTTATGCCTGCATGTGACTTTGACATGCAATTTACATTTGTATATGCTGGTTGGGAAAGCACGGTTAATGACTCGCGGATTATGGCAGATGCTGTGTATAATGCAAAGTGGAACTTTCCTCATGCTCCATTAGGTGAATGTCATATTAAAACTCATCTATTTTCTTCTTTTATGACACAGCTATTTTTTTTTTAAATTTTTAAACATTTAAATATTCCTTTTTATATAACAGGTAAATACTATGTAGTTGACGCGGGATACCCTAATACTTGGGGTTTCCTTAAGCCTTGCATCAATTGGTGTTATCATTTTCAAGACTTTCGTCGAGGTATTGGACCTAGAGATAAAAAAGGGTTATTTAATTTCTATCATTCCTTGCTTAGGAGTGTAATAGAGCGTTGTTTCTGAGTGTTGAAGGCACGATTCCCAATCGTAAAGGAAATGGCTCCCTACCCATTTTCAACGTAGATGTATATAGTTTTCACAACAATGGCAGTACATAACTTCATTCGTCAAGAAGCTACAATGGACACATTATTTAATCAATATAATAATGAGGGTGCCATCGGAGATGATGAGAATGATTATGAAGAGCCTCGTTCTATGTCATTTAATGATGGGGCCAATGACGAGGACATGTTGCATAGTGATCAAGGCCAATATATGTGGGAAGTAAGGGATGCCATTGTTGATGCAATATTTATTGCACATTCTTAAGATAATAAAGTTGACTATTTACAATTTAATAAATATATTTGTTTGTTAGAGTTGTTGCCTTTGACCACCATGTGTATTCAATTTCTCTTTTTTAGCATTCATAGTTATAGATTTTTTGGAAAATATGTAGATCTTTTTTTTTTCAATAAATTCAAAGTAATATGTAGTTATAGTTCTATGTGGGATCGTTTAATTTACATCTATAGTTTTGCATATTGAGTAATTATTTTATAGAAATGTGTATAATCTTTAATAGTCATTATATGCTAAAGTTGGTTTTTATATGTCTAACCAAATAAATCTACATGCTTTTGATGTTAAAAAGCAAGCGTAGAAGTTGGGCTAGCCAAGCACTATGTTGTTAAAAAGCAAGTGTAAAAGTTGCTATTAAGAAGTAACTTTCTAACAGTAATTTCGTAAAAGCACTTATACATTTTTGACAAGTTGAACCAAACGGGGCCTAAATCCTTCAGGGACTAACAATTTCCAAATGTTGGTTTTTCAGTACTTTTTAGAAAATCGTTTGCAATCTCTGTGAATTCAATTAACAAATGTGACCTAATAAATGTATCCTAGAAATGGCTCAAAATCGACAAGACAAATGCAAAGATCCATAAATAATAGATTTGCCAGTTCGGCCCCCTGACGAGACGCCTAGGCTACTCTTAAAAAGTATTACAAATAAGAGACTTAATTTTTCTTAAAAAAGCCTGAGGGCAGGGCTTAAACCAATTTTTTTAAGGCAAGGCTCGAACACTAAGGCTGGGCTTGAACATTACCAAGACTGGCCCTACCCGGTCCTCTTTCTTATTTTTACATATTTATTATATATATATATATATAAGTATAGAATTGATTATTAAAAGGAAAATACTACTATGCATCTATCCCCTTCACTATGGTGAATGATACTTTCATATTTGGACATGCTAACGTCCAAAAAGACAAAAAACCTATGTGCAAAAGTGGAATGATTTTTGACTTTTGTACATTTATATATTAAAAAATGAAAGTGTCCCTCAACACAGTATGATCAGGGCTTGATGCGTACTAGCACTTCCCTTCTTAAAATATCCCTTTTTCCCATATATTCTTTGCCTATATATATATTTTCTTTCATTGTGCTATTTCTTAATTGGAGGTTAGTAGAGTGTTGGGTCCAATGTTTTACTTTTATAATTGAGATATAAGTCTTATATTGAAATGTTGCATGTTTTATTAAAAGAAATTGCATCTAGAGGCTGTTTTAGTGTCTGCTATTTTAGTGTCTTTCTTCTCTGTGTTACTTTTTAAGCTATTTGTGTTTTTGGTACCCCAGCTGCTAAGGGCTAGGGATCCATCAAATCCAAGCCAATGGGAGAGTCCTTCGGTACGAGAAGGGGCATGCCTCGGATTCAAATCTTGAGCAGCCAAGTGAAAATTATCGCGCCTTACCACTGTGTAGTAGTTTTTAGTTATTTATTGTAGATATTAATTTTTTCACTTCTTGTTAAGTTGTGCTTTGTATGACTCATAATCGACTACATCAAAAAGTTCTTTCTCACACATCTACCATGATTAGGAAGACAACGTAAATCTAATGGTTATCTATTATTGGACTAAGTCTCAATAATAATAATCAAATGAAACTCAGTTTCAAAACAATTAGATTTGAGCACTAGAACCGTAATTTGCAAACCTCAAATTCGAACTATATGTGCCCCCTCTCATTCCACTAATGAAAATTTCAAATATCCAAGTCGGCATCATAAAAATAAGGATGCACTCCAAATAATGTCTTCCTTTTAGTTTTAATTTTTAAGTCATTATGGGGTAAATAGGATTTTTTAACTTCACCATATTGCTTAATAGAAGGTGGTGGTTAGTGTTTGGTAGAATGGCTAGTGTAGTGTATAAATATATATATATATATATATATATGTTTCATAACGTCTAGAGTTAGACTCCTGCCCCTTATCTTATCCGGGTAATTAATATAAGTGTGGCCATGTATGTATTCCTAATGATTAGTCCTTACTTGTTAGAATCGAATAACCTCTGGGTCAGAGGCCAAGGTCTGAAAGTTGGGTCAGCAAGGGATACCTTAGATCATAATAAATATATATATATATATGAGGTATGAGGAATGTTAGTATGCATCATTCCCTCACCATAGGGTAGGGGATGCTTACATACCACTCCTTATTTGTACTTGGGCATTTCTTTTGCACATTAATACATAAAAATATGAAAGTATCCCTTACCCCATGGTGAGGGATAAATGCACACACACACATACACACATACACACACATATATGTATATATATATAATCATATGTTTACAAGCCTCAAGAAAGTAAAAGGGTAGGGGTAGGCCTTTGAGGGCTTTGGGTTGACCTGTGTCGTACCGGCTCATATCACGGATAGGGTAATGACAAACGATAATCCCATGCCCCTTAGACAGCCTAATAAAAAGTCTGCAAATAAAAGGAATTGCCTTGCTGATTTGGGATGCAGATACCCTTTTATACAACGAAAATGGCAGGCTTCAAGACAGTGTCTTCCTGTATACCATCCCCAGATACCTATGCTCAAGCAGCTGCTGTACGCTGGATAGGGTACGATCCCATTTGCATTCGTTACTGGACGCATCACATTCAGTGTTATTTGGCCTGTCTATTACCAGATACTCCCAGTTTTGCGTGGTGTCTGCATGCTAGTTTTGGCCGTAGGCGAGGGCAGCTCAAAGGTTCAGATAAGAAAGAATGACTTGCTGGCAAGAGCCATCTTCATTGTCACTGTCATGAGTCTGGGGGTTCAAGTCATGCTATCAATAAAAACAGTGATGAAGAAAGGAAAGCAAAGACTTTACTCAAGCAGGTTAGAATGGTTGTTCTAAGGACATTTCTATAGCTTACATTTTTGTTATTTCTATAAAATTAATTTTAAAAACTAACAATGCGGATGGTGTTACTTACAGTTGGTCCTTTCTCAATGGCCTCATGTGGCTGCCTTAACGATGGTCCCTTTTTTGAATGTCCAGGTCTGCCTATTATATTGGTCTTATTTCATTAAGTTGTATGGATAATCCTTACTCTGTTGTTCAACATGTGTTATTCTCAATTCTACGTGAAGAGGGGCACCTTAGACAGTAAGTTGGGTATAAAAAGTTTTCCAAACCACTTTCGTGTTCTACTGTGAAACTACCGATTAGGGCATGCTTGTTTGAAGAGAATATATATGGATTGAATACATAGTAACCCATAGCATAGGTAATTCAACTAAAGATCATCAAGATGAATCTACAAAATAAGCATAAAATTACCTCTTCTTTTACTGGAAATTGAAACAAGAGAAGATGGAAAATAAATACATAACCATCACACTACTAGTTCGACATCTAGTACGGTCAATTTTCATCTACATCTCCATCATATATCTTTCCACCTCATCTCTTTAATGATCATTTGTTTAATTCAGATGACTATGAATTCTCATGTAATCTGATGCAATCAAACAGCCCTTTGGTGAACCCACTTAAACGAAAATGTTGATGATAAAAAGAAGATGAAGAAGAACCATGCTACAAAAATAGATAGTTTTGTGTGGAAGTGGCACAAGTTGCATTCAATTCTAAGATTCCATGAAAAATAATTGTAAAATGGTCACATTTACACTAATACTTTTATTTTCTTCTAATATTGTCAAATTTGGAAAAAAAAAACTTCTACACAACTATATACCGAATGCTTAATTAAGTACGGTATTTATACAACATTTGCAAGTAAATTCATATCCCAAAGTATGAGGATCTAATCCCATATTCTGTTAGCTAAGCTAACTTCTTGGGATTAGTTTACAACAGTAATATTGGACATAGTCAAGAAACTTCCAAACTGATATTTAGGGGATATTAAGGGGTTTTCTTTTACCAAAAGATATTAAGGGTTTTTAAAGCATGACTAAAACCCAGTTTTACTGGGGTATTTCCAAACTAACAGAGGTTTTTTTTTACAATTCTCCTTACTAAAGTTTATCTTTCTCTTGGATGATGCACAGATGGTCCCCTAGTCATGCCATTTGTACGCTCCATGTTTACCTCGCTCATGCCATTTGTACGCTCCATGTTTACCTTGCTCATGCCATTTGCACCCTCCATATTAACCGATTCTCAAATCATGCTTATCATAGTCAGATAATTCCCCAATGCATCCTCTCTATGTTAATCCCATCTAAAATTCTCCGAGGCAATCCTCAACCAGCTTACCTGAATCCTCTATATTTCCATCAAATTCACCAATGGAGACGACTCTTCTTGAGCTTCTAGCAAAAACCATCGGATTCATCACCATCTTCAGGACCCTCATATCAACCATCAGATGGGTCTGGGTCAATTTCCTCAGACCCCCCAAAAACCTCAAAGAATATGGTTCTTGGGCTCTAGTCACAGGTGCCACTGATGGGATTGGCAAGGCCCTTGCATTTGAGCTTGCTTCAAAGGGTCTACACCTGATTCTGGTGGGTAGGAACCCCACCAAACTAAGTGTCACTACCAGGGAATTGCACCAAAGAAATCGTGGAAGTGGACTGCAGGTGAGGAGTGTTGTCATTGACTTCTCAACTGATCCATTAGAGGTGATTGGTAGTAGAATACAGGAAGAAATAGATGGATTGGACGTTGGTATCTTGATCAATAATGCGGGCATGACTAACACATGGCCCAGATTCTTTCATGAGGCTGATTCAATTATGGATGATATTATGAGGGTGAATTTGGAGGGCTTGTGTAGGGTCACTAGGGTTGTGCTACCTGTGATGCTTAAGAAGAAGAGAGGGGCCATCATTAATATTGGCTCGGGGTCGGCTGATACTCTCCCATCATTTCCTTTATATTCAGTTTATTCTGCCTCAAAAGCGTAAGTTCTTCGTTGATCGTCACTCTTAATTTTTTGTTTACAGTGTCAACATTGGCCATTGTTGTTGATCATCACTCTTAATTTATTAGAGAAGCATTAGAAATAATCTTGCACAAAAAAAATGGTTGGGCTCCAAGTAACCATACACCCATGGTGAAGGGAAAGCTGGAGAAAGAAAATAATGGAAAAAGAGGCCATAACAAAATATAGAGACATAACCAGGAAATTATAAGTAAAGGAATGGTAAACTTTTTCTAAGTGGAGAGGAACTAATGGAAAGGGGAAAATAACAAAAAAAGACTAATTTCTCCGAAAAAGATATCAAGCTTAATAGTAATGTATATTTAATTTTACTTTTGGGTAGTTATTTAAAAATCAATTTATTTTCTTTAACATTTTCAAGATAGTAGTACTCGAGGAAAAGCCCTAAAAATTGAATGTTCAAACATTTTTCTGGGAGCTCTATTTGTGACAGTCCACATGGAATGAGAAAAATAATGAAGGTGGGTCCACACAGAGCAATGGTCATCTAATTAGAAAAGTAGGGGATGAAAGAGAGCGTGACTATTAATCCACAAGGACATCAAGCAGGCATTACAAATTCCTATCCACATATTATGCTATCATCAAAGAGTCCTGGCATTCTAGAATCATTTTGAATGCAAAAAACGCTCCTATTTTTAATCTTTTAATTTGTGTATCCATACTATTATTTGAGATCCATGTTTCAGCTTTCTTTCTTGTTTTTTTGGAAAAAAAAGTAATGGTTGGCATAATGAAATTTATCTTTTGACTTATATTTTTGTTAACATTGGCGTAGGTACATTCATCAATTTTCAAGAAACCTTCATGTTGAGTACAGGCAACATGGTATCGACGTTCAATGTCAGGTGCATCTCTCTCTCTCTCTCTCTCTCTCTCTCTCTCTCTCTCTCTCTCTCTCTCAATTTGGAAACAAGAAAAAAAAAAGAAAAAGAAAAAGAGAGATTATTTTTAGCCAATAATGAATATTATATGTATGATTGATATTCCGCTCAAAATGCACAAAGGGAGCTTTGATCAATCAGTCACCAATATTATATTTGATGGGATAATGAATTAAACAAATAGCATTTACGAGGGGGTGGAACCAATATTATATTTGATGGGATAATGAATTAAACAAATAGCATTTACGAGGGGGTGGAACCAGGGGGGGGGGGGGGGGGGGTTGCGAGCACTATAGAAATAAACATTCTTGGAGATAAGAAAAGAATTAAAAATCTCCATAATATTATGGTGTCTTTTATAAATCTCTAGGAGGCCAGTATTAAAGAATTTAAATTTTGGGGGGGGGGGGGGGGTGGTGTGCACTATAGAAATAAACATTCTTAGAGATAAGAAAACAATTAAAAATCTCCATAATATTATGGTGTCTTCTATAAATCTCTAGGAGGCCAGTATTAAAGAATTTAAATTTTACATAATAGTAGGGGGATTTTCAAAATTTCGCGGAGAAGGGGGGGGGGGCGCTTTTGTTGTTCCACCCATCACCCCTTATTTAATCTTGTGCCAAATTCATTCCTATTCCATGCATTTCATAATACATTATTGGGTTAAAATCTCATACTAGAATTTTTATTTTTGAGTTATCAGATTCCTTCGTTTGTGAACACCAAGATGCTACCAACACGACTTTCATCCTTCTTCATACCTACACCAGAAGTGTACAGTAGAGCATGCTTAAGGTGGATTGGTTATGAGCAAGTTTGCTATCCTTACTGGAGGCATTCCCTACAAAGAACTCTCGTACAAGCAATACCCAAAGAATTCTTAGATTGGGCAGCCCTTCAACTTGTCCTTCACCTGCGTAGGATAGAGAATTCCAAATCACAGAAGAAGCTAGCCAGAAGATCTCTGATATGCCAATTGAGCTACCCTTTCATGGGTTTAAAGTAGGGGTGCTTGGACCAGGTCTAGACTATATTCTGCTGGATTTTAAGTACTTTAAAAGACTCATGCAATAAAAAAAATTTCCCATTTGAAGTTGGATATGTTATATGATAAGTTCAGCTCAAATTAGAACTATTATTATTATTATTTTAGATTAATTATGTAGGTTTTTTTTAATTACTGATGTGGTTAGGATTATATTAGGTCAAGGTAATAATGTATCAAGGCTTCTAGTTTGTGATAATTATCTTTATTTTATTCAGTAAATAGCCATTGGGTATTATAAGTTAATGCATATTAGCATAAATACTTTGCAATAATTTTAATTGGATGAAGCCCACTACTCAACACTCTCCTTGGGTGGAGTCCACATCTCAACAATGCCCTACAGCAGATTTAGTAACATGTAGTACCCTAATTTGAACACATATTTTGTAACTTGTTTTCACTCGCATGAATATATGTGAGTCAACTCAATTTGATCAGTGAGTTGTGGGATCCATATGGAGGAGTCTCTTTGGGCAGTTTGTGTAATTTACTTGTATGGTATATGAAGTGAAAGGTCAAATCAAAGGAGAAGAAAAGAAGAGGGAGTCAAATACAAAAGTGCTAAATGCCCAAAAATACATCTTCCCAAAGTTATAACATTTTGACATTTAATGACATGAGAGAGTAGTTTCTTAACTTCTTGGTAAAAAAAGAAAAAAAAAGGCCTTTTGTCATTTAAAGCTATGAGAGAGCAGATTTTTTATTTTATTTTTTGGGAAAAAGTTGATGTGCTTTTTGTTATTTATGGCTTTTTTTATTTGTAACCCCTCTTATTTTATTATCTCTTGATTTGACTTTTTTCTTCACTTCACTAGATACCTAAATTACTAAACAATTTGAAGAGATATTTGGAAAAACCTTAAAGGCTTGAACCTTGATGAGTCCTTTCACAAGTCAAATTCGACTTGAGTCCTTTTATTACAATTAAGTACTCTTTCAACTCACCAAAGTTTCTCAACCTTATTCACTTTTTAAAAAATTTTTAATCGAGTTGCATTTTTAAACTTTAAAAATCGATCAATTAATAGGAGGTTCAGATTTAAAGAAGTGATGACAACACATGCATCAAACTAGAATTTTGAACTAATTAGATTAGTTGTATTCACAACTTAGGAGTTTCCTTATTTGGTTTAGCCGCTTGGCTTCTCCAAAGGGATGCAGTGGTTCTATAACAAAATTTTCCGAACTATTGATATGATTGATATATGACACGCGAAAATGTCCATTTCATATTTTACATGGACTACTTTTTTTTTAACCTAGTTGAGAAGCTAGGACCCAAGTGAGATCCGAATATAGAAACAACTCAACTTACACATATGAGGTAATTGAGATTTACACATGTGAGGACACAAACACAATTCACTCGTGAGTAGTGGGAACCCGCATATGTGAGGGGAAAAGACAAAACTTACATATGCGAGGTAATGGGGACCTACGCATGTGAGGAGACAAAATAAAACTCGCACATGTGATGTTTGAACTTAATACCTCCCAATAAGAAAATGCACTCCTTACCACTAAGGTAAGGAGACGTTCTCTCAAATGGACTACTTTGTGTCACTCCACACACTATGACATGCAGCTCATTTCCATCCTACAATTGTAGCTCCTTTGAGGGCACACATGGATCCTCCTAAGGCTTAGATGTTAGAAAAATCCTCAATTGAAAAAGCAGAACTCCACAGTAGGGCCTATCTATTGAAAATCCAAACTACTTAGCAAATAAAAGCCCGCCTAATGAATAGGATTTCCGAAAACTTACTCCAATAGGAGTCATTCTCATTATAAGATTGATCATTTGATTAGAAAAATATGATTTACATAATCTTTTGCATATTCATTAATCAAGAAATATTCTCTTATAGGCAACATTTTGTGCAATCTAGCTCCGTGGGGCCCACTTAAGTCACATTTGATGAATGTACGTACTTCCACACTCTCATGCCCCCATGATCTAGCATCAAGCCATCACCCTCATCAAAGCTTCATCCACCTTTGCATTGAATGTCAAAGAAATATATAGTTAAAAGACCACTTAAATTTATGCTTATTAAATCAATGATTAAGATGGTTTGACATTGCCAAAATTTTCATACTTATCCATAAAAGCATGCCTTGCCATTACCCTACCCCTCACAGATAAACATATAAATGGCCCCTGCAAGTTGGACTACTATGAGAAGTATGCAATATGCTCGTAGGGAAACGTTCCCTTCATTATTTAAGAATTATATATACTGCATTTTTTCCTTAATTATATTTTATAGAAATTCATAAATTTTAATATACTCCCCTTTTTAGGCTCAAGCTTAAGACGGCCTATTGTTGCTAGTAATTATTGCGTTGCATATAATAAAGCAATTAGCACAATAACCAGTGTTGAGCACAGGTAGGTACAAACATAGAAACTAAATTACTTATAGAGTATTTTGCATATACCCCACTAAGGTTTATGAAATTTGTAAATAGACTACCATGGTTTCAATATATAACCCTTGCCTTTTCAATTCAATACCTTCTATATCTCCAATATCAGTAGTCCTAAGGAGAATGAACAACGACCAAGAGAATTGTATTGAAATTTTATAAAAATGACTGCTTTGCCCTTACATCCATTAGAAAGACGAGAATGTTATTATTTACAAAAAAATATTGTTATTTTATCCAAGATCCAATGGTTTCTTTCTAAATAATTCTCTAGTGTACATGAAATCTAATTATGTATTTTGAAACATATATCAATCCAATAGTGGGTCATATATAGATTGGGTTAATTATAACCAATTATATGTATTGGTTATGATCAATTTCAATTTAAGAAAATGGGTCCTATATTAATAAAGATAAATTTATGTAGGGTAAATAAATTTATGTATGGTTACTCTCTCCTACTAAAGCGCTATACTAATTGTTAATATTACAAGCTTTAGAGAAAAATTGAACCTAAACTTTTGAAATTATGTTTAGAGGGATAAGGAGATGGGCAAAAGTGTCATTTTACTGTAAAAACTTATGGTGGTTGTTAGGTTATTGATTTTGGGACATGAAAGGTATTAGAATGAAAAGACAGGGGGCCATATGCAAATACTTAAATTGACTTATTTGCAAATTTTATACACGCTAAGGGGAAATATACAAAATACTCATAGTTATATATAAAAGAGTAAATAATTGTAAAGAAAATCAAATTAACATAAAAAGGGGTATAAAAATAAAAGAAATTTAACTTATAGATTCATTACCTTCTAATGAAAACCTCCAAAAGAAAGAGAGATTTTGAAAAAAGAAGTTGAACCTTGAAAAGTGGAGAATGGACATGAGTGGTTTCATGAAATAAATAATACGTATTTGCATAAGATTTGCATAAGATAAGAAGTGAGAAGAGAGTGTGAAAAGATTACTTTTGGACAAAATTGCAATTGACATTCAAAATCTAAGCCACAACCCTATCATCTAATATAGTATTGTAGTTGGATGCTCTTGACGTGCCCTATGAAATTGTAAAAGGCGAGCCAGTTGAAATCCCATGGCCCTCCCTCTCTCACTTAATTCTCTTTCCCATCTCCTAATTTATCTCACTTCTTCAAATTTAATTTCCTCCTTTCTCCATTATCTACTTGACTTCCTATTTTATCTCCCAATTTAATTCAACTTACCTTTAAATTTTAAGTCTAGGCATTCCCTTATTCAGTTATTTGAGGATTTGAATCTTAAAATTGTAAGATCATTTTTTTTATGGTAAAAGAAAATTGTAAGATCAATATAAATAATCCCAAAGAAAGTTCACGACGCTATCTAATGCACTTCCTATTACATAGGGATTTGGATACCTACTCAATTAAAAATGCCATATCATGCGAGCCCCAACTACATGGAAGAGAGCCGTCCACTCTAAATATAGGATTGTAGGTGATGACCAGTGAGTTTCATACTTAACGCTCCTTCACAAAGGAACTCATGCATAAGAGCTTTTTGGAATAGATGATTTGGCACAAGAGCCTTCAAATAGATTATTTGGTTCAAGATTTATGAAGGGGTTAGTGTCATCCTTGCCGTTTTTTGCCATACCACAAAACTTTATTAGACTATTGAAAACAGACATTGAAATTGAAAGAAAATGGTGCTCATGGATTTTTTTTTTCGACATAAGTTTATGCGACATTGCATTCAATAAAGTTCTATCTGATATCCCACTAAAATTTTGTGATATTGCAAAATTGAGCAGGATGGAGGACTTTTAAGGAAATATCTACTTTGGTCATTAGGCATGGAAATGGTCGGCTAATGGCGATCATAAAGGAATCACACCAGATGCTATGCCCCGGTTAATTGGCTCAGGTGCACCTGCACTCATTTCCGCGGAACAGGTAGAATGGAAAGTGTTCCTTAATTCTTTCATCACCTAATAGCTCGCCCTACATGAATCAATGCACCTCAAGGGGGCTCTCACTAGTCTTATTAGATAGGATTAAACAAATAGGCTTTCTAAGTCTCTATGAATATACGGATAAGATCTTATGTCAAAGAGAATAACGAGGATGGTCATTGAAAATCCTATTAAATTAAACCAAAAATAATATTTTAAAAAAATCCATATATATATTAATATATATGCTAATTTCAATTAGCCTCCATCTTGAAATTGTCTCTCAATTCTGCCTCGATTTGAGTAAAAATAACTTTAATTCTGTGATTAATTTGACAGTAGGGGTGCTCCTGCTCTAGTGGTTGCTCATGTGGCCTAGTTTGGATCATAGGTTCAGAACTCAGGTTGGCCCTGGGTCTGAAATTCTGGGCTGTTTAATACTCGCGTAGGCTTCGCTTAATTGATCCAAACCAAAGTTCTACCACCCTAGCCGAATTCAAGCAGGGCTTTAGTTTACTAACATGTTACATTAAGTTCAGAGGTGATAGACAGCCCAACCCGGGCTGCACGATTATTAATGTTTGAGGACGGTTTTCAGTGTGAATCGATGGGCCAGGTCGCAGGATCTATTTAATGTCTGTGTCAGATGATCCAGACTCTTGCCCCTCGCCAACAAAAAGCTGGTCGTTGTTGGGACAGGTCAGTTAATAAGGCCTGCATTATTGGCAAGTGGCTGTCAGCAATTCAATTTGGTGGAATTTAATCCGTGACAGTAGATGGTGGTTGAAAAACGGTGCCACTGGGCAATTTTCAACAAAGGCCATTAAATATGAACAAGCAACATGCCTCCCTGTTAGCATGGGCAATAAAAGTTACACAAAAAATACCACTTAATTTTATATATGATATAAATAAAAAATTCGATTTTTAACTTTATATATTTATATTATATAAAATCTAAAATAGAAATATTTCTCAAAAAAAAGAAAGATTATAGGCTTGAAATTATAATCACAAATAGGAAGGATGCCATGTCTAGTGTCGCGATCATAGAATACAAAATAATGGGTTTTCTTAAAATTCATACATTGAGGATTTAAATAACTAATAAAAAGTAAAAAAATTTAAAGAATTCGTTGAAACATGAAATATGAAATTTTTTTTATAAATAATATTAAGATGAAAAAGAGATAAGAAATTAAAAATATTATACTTTTCCAATTATAGGCAAGTTTGGTAGTTAGTTAGTTGGTTTTGTATAGGTTTTTGAGCTTTCACCCTAGTCAAGTTTAGGACGGGCTTAGGTTTTAGCTTGCTCGACTAGCTTTCTCATTGATAAAATTATCGCCACATACCTTTCTTCCTGACAAACTCTTTTTATTGAAAGAAAATATAGGGGAAGTCTAGATGAAATAACTATAAACCGAATTTATTATAAAAAAATCATGTAAAATGCAGCTTAAGTAAAAGTAAAAGATCATCAAAATAGATGGAAATTGAGTGCAACACTAAATGAGCATGTTGTGTTTTTTGTTGTCGTCTCTTCAAAAGGTATTAGATAGAAAAAATGTGTTTTATGGGGTGTTGGTTTCCAGTAATTCTACAAGTAAAAAATAATTATAATGTTAATTTGCAATAATCCAATGATAATCTGCTATGGAGTAAGACACATATAGGCATCGCATGGATCATCAATGTACATTTCTTGTAACAAAAAAAAAGTATAGGGCAATGACCATAAACTCTACGTCCATCTCGTCTTTAAATAATTGAAAATATAAAAAGGAAAAACCAATAAAAGCAATGGGTTTTTCTTAAGAAAAAATATAAACTAAAAGGATATGAACTAATTATATATATTTCTCAGAACAAAGAGTGTAGTGGAATCTCAACATTAAATCCTCAAAATGTTAAAATAAGATGCAAAAAATACTTAGAGTTTGTAAAATAAAGATATAAGCCAAAAGGATAGGAACCCAAACATGCCGTTCCTCCAAATCAAATGTCCAAGGAAGAAAGAAAATCACAAAAATATTCATATAACCCCTACAATCTTTTTTATTTTTTATTTTGAACTGCGATCTTGCTTTCAATAATCCCCCTTTGCATTATCTTCACTCTGAAATATTTTCTTACAAAAAGAAAAAAAAAGAAAAAGAAAAACAGCATCAACAACATCTTAGATGCCCTTTTTGAATTTGCCTCTGTTTCCGATCATCCTAATCATTTGCATCATCTTCACAGTCAAATTAGTTGAAATCCAAATTATACAATAATTAATGAAATAAAATAAAAAAGCAATGAGAGAGAACTTGCTTAGATAAGTCTTGAGGCAAAGAGAGATATTAGACACCTTCTTTATAATTGTTATTCAATTGGGGAGGCAACTAATGTAGATAATGCATCCTCGGTCTCTAATCATCCTCCTTTGCATCACCTTCACACTTAAGTTATCTTATACTCAGACCATGACAAAAATGAAAAAGAAAACACTGATGAGGGAGACCTAGCTTGGATGGGGACTAAGACAAAGAGAGATAGAGAGATGCTGTTAGGTGAGGGCAAAGGAGTGGAAGAGAGAGATTTGAGTGTTATAAATAAGGAAAGAAGAGTCTTCCAATTAGAAAAGAGCCATTTGGGAAGGGGGAGAGGTGGGGAGTGAGTAATAAATGTCATTTTATTGAAATGAATTAGATCAAATAAGATTAAAAGAGCATTGAGTATTAGAATTGATGATGGTCATTATATCAAAATGGTAAGGGATGCTCAAAATCAATTGTGGCTGATTTCAATTTGAAATCAGTCCCTTTCATATAGAATAATTGAGATTATATGAGTGTTTTCTCCATGGAGCAGCGCCCGCACCCCCCTTCCCAACAGCTGCCCGTGGGAAACTACTTAGAGGATCCGAACTCATCAAATATAGTAGTAAAACATTATGCAATATACGGTCATCATAGGAATATCTTAGTGGCTAAGGTTCTCACTCCCATATCAGCCACCAGTGGATGGATCCTTGGTGGGCCTTTGCCTTTCCGCCACTTGGTCATTGAGCCAAGCAAGCCAAAAAAAAAATGCTAGCAAAACATCATGTGATATAAATTTATATTATGAGAAAATTTATTAACTTTTAAAATTTTATAATAATTAAAAATGTAGCATGTTTTGTATGGAGACTTTATTCTAATATCCTCTCTTTAATTCATAGTAATTATGAGCCTTGACTTATTTGATCTATAGACACTCAATGATTCTGAACATTCTCTTTAAGCATTGGAACTCTAGTCACTTCAAGAGAAGCGAGCAATTGAGATATTATCACAATAAATTCTCAGCAGCTCTAATAATAGAAACTATGATCTGAAGCCCTAATGAGATTTCATGAGATTTTATAGCTATATAGCTTGCGTAGTGACCTCAAAGCATGCCACAAATTCAGCTTAAAATGTGGAAGAAGTAGTTGCTATTTGTTTAATTATTTTTCACGAATCACCTCACCAATAATGTGCAAAATATATCTTGAAGAAGATCTCCTCGTGTCGAGGCATCCAACAAAATTTGAATCTAAATATTCAATCAGTTTCAAGTGCTTAAATATTCTATAAGTGAGAATGTGTTCTTGAACCCCTTATAAATATTTCATTACTTTCTTTGCTACCTTTTAATGTGTTATATCGGGGTTAGACTGATACCTTCATTACATGCTTACTGCAAAGCAAATGTCTAGACGCATGTAAGTTTGAGTATATCGGAGACTTCCAACTGGGGAAGTGTTTGGACATTGAACTTTAGAGAATTGATCACTTCAAAATATGGATGCTCTTCCTCTAGAATAGTTCTTGCATATTGAATCTTATTTTATCTCAAACAAGATGAGATTTATCAACACCATAGGGCAATATATCTACCTAGCCTTAGTTTTCTACGACCAACTCCAAGCTTATGCTTTGTGCAAGGGGTAGTAGATCTCTCCCATAGTAGATTTCTACGACCAGCTCCAATCTTATGCTTCGTGCAAGGGGTAGTAGATCTCTCCCATAGTAGATCTCTCCCTCCTTTCTACCAAGGTCACAAAGACAATGATTGATAAAAAAACACGAAAAGTGACTTGAGACCTATTTTGTGGAATAAGAACTACAATGTGTAATAATATATTTTGTGGTAAAACAAATTCTAACAAAATCTCCATCTATTATATATGAAAGACCTCACCATCCCTAAAGTTGTGTGGGGAAAAAATTTACTCAGGAGGAACGACACTAGCTTCGCTACCACTTTTTTTTTTTTTACACCAGAATGGACGAAGAAGACCAATTTGGTGTGGTCAAAACTAAAGGATTCTTTTCAGTGTAGGTATCACATAAGGGGATTTTTTATGTTAAATCCTTTAATTCCAATTACATCATTATGAGTAGCATTCTCATTTAATGGTGCATATGATGTTGTAGGTTGCATTTTCATAGTATTGTTTTCAAAGAAGTCATTTGGAATAACAACTATAATTATTCAATGATATTTAAATAGGTATTCGATGTTCTTCAAATATTGTCTACATTTGCAAATGCCTTGTTCCTTCACCAAAATTCCTAAAATATTTCGGCCACGTAAAACGTTTCAAATGGCCTTTAGAATTCATGAAATTCAATTCCAACACCTCTACTTTGGGGTGGAATTTATAGATGCTTAAGTATAAAGGAACATTCAGAACTTTTATTATGTCCTCCATAAAAGATTTCTCCTAATTCCCGGAAAAAACAGCTGTTACAAAAATCCACAAAAACTCTGGTAAAAGAACACGCAATATGGTATCCACGTCAAATGACAGGTAAAATCAATTTGTGTCTCTTTCTTACTGCAAAAGAAAAGAAAATTACATTGAAACAGTAATGAATTACATATATACGATTGTTATTCCACTCGAAACACACAAAGGGAGGTATGATCAATAAGTCACTAACATTAAATTTGATGGGATCGAAATAAACTTAAAGCATGCTCCTCTTATTTGCTCTTTTGCCAAAGACATTCCTATATCATGCATTCCACAATACATTATTGGGGAAAATCTCATATAAGAATTTTCAATTTTGAATTTATTGGATTCCTTCATTTGTGAAGACCAATATGCTACCAATGCGATTTTCATCTTTCTTCATGGCGGACCCAAAATTTTTGTTTCGGTGGTGCGGAGAATGGCAAGTTAAAGAAGTCAAATACTAAAATCAAATCAAAATTAAATTTTGTAAGTTTTAATTTAAAGAAAATTTAAAATCAAGCAAGTGCAGTGGCACCCATGTAATAACACCTAGGTCTGCCAATCATAGCTAGTACCTACCCTACCTACACCAGAATTTACAGTAGAGGATGCTTAAGGTGGAATGGTTATGAGACTATTTGCCCTCCTTACTGGAGGCATTCTTAAAAAGGACTCTCATATATACAATGCGAAGGAATTCTTAGATTGGGCAGCTCTTCAGCATGTCCTTCTCCTGCGTGAGATAGAGAACTTTATGTCACTGAAGAAGCCATCCAGAAGAACTCCCATTTGCCAAATAAGCTACTTTTGAATGGGTTTGGATTAGGGATGTTTGGACCCGGCCAGACTATATTCAGTTGGAATTTAGGTGAGTTTCCAGACTCAGACGTGAAGTTGGATATGTTATATGATGAGTTCACGTAGGACTGAAATTATTTTAGATTTATAATGTAGTAGCTTTTGTATTCCTGGTGTGGTTAGGATTGTACAAGGTTATGGTTAGCACATGATTATGGCTTCTAGTTTGGGTTAATAATTTTTAGAGTTTTTTTTTTTTAGTAAATACCGCCTAAGGTTTATAGAATTTATAAATAGATTATTGTAGTTTTAGCATTTGTAAATAGGTCTCTACTTTTTCATTCTAATACCTGTCAGGTCTCCATTCTAACAAAAATGGGCAACCATCATGAGGTTGGAGTTTTATAAAATGATAGGTTTACCCTTGCAACCGTTATACAACAATTACGTATATTATTATGTGCAAAAATGTTATTATTTTATCCCAGGTCCTAATGCCCTCTTTATCAACAGCTCTCTCATGCATTTAAGTTTAATAATGTCTTTTGAAACTTTTATCAATCAAATGGTGGCCTATGTATTAATAGGATCAATTAGAACTAATTATAATTACATGTGTTGATGGATTCAGAATTAATAAAATGAGTCTTAGATTGAGAGAATTAGATTTATGTAAGGTATGCTCTTTCACTAAATGTATTTCTTAATTTTACAAGAATTAAAAAAAAAGATATTACTTATAAAATTATGCATATAAGGATAAAAGAGATAGGCAAAAGTATCATTTTACTCAAAAAAATTATGGTAGTTGAAAGTTTACAGATTTTAGGGACACAAAAAAAATTAAAATAAAGAAAATAGGAGCCTATTTACAAATATTAAAATCACAGGGGCTTATTTATAAAATCAAGAAACCTTAGGAGGTATTTACAAAAAAAAAAAAATCTAATCTTTATTTCTTTCAATAAATAGTCATCAACCATTGTCAATAAAAAAAAATCACAGCGAATTTGGCAAGATGTAATCCCCAATACTCTTCATATAACGTATCCAAACTTTACACAAAACATTCTCTATCATCATGGACTGCGATCAGCCTAACTTGTCTTGAAATGTCTAACAAGCTGGGCCTAGCCCTATCTATGTTAAATAAACGCTATTTTAGGACTATCCTGGGCCAAGTTTTGTGTATGTAAGGGGACTTTTTGCATATGGGAACGGTCGGGCCTGAATTTGCATATCGGCATGATAAATATCAAAATAGGATCGGCTCTAATGGGACTACGTTAGATCCTAGTTGGAGGAGGCGTGGTTCCTGTCTCCTTTTAAATTTGGGTTGTACTGATGTCTAGCATTTATTATACAAAACTACCTCTATATCAGAAAGATAACTGCTGATGGACTTCGAATTTGGAGAAATAATCTGGGTTGATATGTCGGTCATTGGACTCCAACGTGAATTCCCCTTGTTAGTTACTTTTATCTGGACGGATTCAAAGATTGGCTTATCTAATAATAAATCTAGACATTTCATTTGGTAGATGGCTGTCCATTTAATTGGCAATCATAGAGATACGAATGACATTACACTTGGCTCTTAAACTGCCAACAACCTTGAAAACGGAGGCAATAAATGCCCCCAAGCGTTTGTTGGGGTGTACTGGACATTGCCTCTCTCAAGGGCCCATCCACCTTTCCTGTCACCATAAAAAAGAGTCCCGACCTTTTGGGGATATTTCCAGCGTTAGTGGGCCTACAGCTGCCTCAAGGTGAGTACCGAGTGGAGGGGCAGATTAGGTTGGTGGGGTTTTTTAAAAGGAGCAATATACACCTCTAGAAACCGAGACAGACAACCCTCCACCATATTATTTCTGCCATCTCTTCTAAGCGCGCACTGAAGATGCAAGCTCTAGAGCTTTTGACAAAAACTATTGGATTCATCACCATCTTCAAGATCCTCTTATCATTCATCAGATGGGTTTGGATTGCATTCCTTAGACCCCCAAAGAATCTCAAAGAATATGGCTCTTGGGCTCTAGTCACAGGCTCCACTGATGGGATTGGCAAGGCCCTTGCATTTGAACTGGCTTCAAAGGGTCTCCACCTGATCTTGGTGGGAAGGAACCCCACCAAACTTAAAGTCACTACCAAGGAATTGCATCAACGATTTCATGACAGTGGATTGCAAGTGAGGAGTGTTGTCGTTGACTTCTCAACTGATCCTTTAGAGGTGATTGGTAATAGAATACAAGAAGGGATAGATGGATTGGACGTTGGCATCTTAATCAATAACGCGGGCATGGCTAACACATGGCCCAGATTCTTTCATGAGGCTGAATCAGTTATGGATGATATTGTGAGGGTGAATTTGGAGGGTCTGTGTAGGGTCACTAGGGTTGTCCTACCTGTGATGCTTAAGAAGAAGAGAGGGGCCATCGTTAATATTGGCTCGGGGTCGGCTGATACCCTCCCATCATTTCCTTTATTCTCAGTTTATTCTGCCACAAAAGCGTAAGTTCTTCGCTGATCATCACTCTTAATTTTTTGTTAAAAATGTCAACATTGGTCATTATTGTTGATCGTCACTCTTAATTTATTAGAGAAGCATTAGAAATAATCTTGCTCATAAAAAATGGCTGGGCTCCAAGTAAACAAACACCCATGGTGAAGGGAAAGCTGGAGAAAGAAAATAATGGAAAAAGAAGTCCATAACAAAATTTGGAGGGTATGTGTAGGGTTACTAGGGTTGTGTTACCAGCGATGCTTAAGAAGAAGAGAGGGGCCATCATTAATATCGGCTTGGGGACGGCTGATATGCTCCCATCATGTCCTTTATACTCGGTTTATTCTGCGACAAAAGCGTAAGTTTAATCATCACTCTTATTTCATATGAGACCTTTTTTTGGGAGAAAGAATGGCCGAACTGCTGTGGGCAGATATTTTGGGCTGCGCTTGAATGATTAATTAAACTAGGTTGCAACAAAAAGCACCTTTTAGTGTGCCGAGGGCCTCTCTCAATATTTCAATGAATTCAACCCTTCCATTGAAAGAACATCATTTTTCACATTATTTTTGAGATGTAATATCATAATACTTTTTTATTCAGTAAATCAAGCTATCATATACTTAAGTTTTAGGTATTATCATATATGTATCTATTTTCTAGGGCGGCTCAATCTAGAAAAAATAAGATGTACGCAGCCTTACTTTCATTTTGAAGAGGCTGTTTTCGTGACTCGAACTCGTCTCTCTCCCACGCGCGCACACACAAAAAACACACCCTTTAATTTGTCCTCTTTTCTTTTCTTTTTCTTTTTCTCTGTTTTTTTAGTAAAAGGACCATAGAACTAATAGAAAACCAACAGTGAACCTATATCATAGAAGCCAGATCAAGTAATCCGGAAAATCATCCACGCACACGGGAGTTCCCAACCTTAGCTGTAAACGGAGCAGCCCATTAATTAAAAGTCCTAAGGCTACAACTAGCTTCAAAAAATTTTTCAAAAATACTAGAAGATTTTAGGGGGCTTTAGGTTCAAGTCCATTTTTTTATACTCATATAGCATTTAGTCTAATTCTAGAGTTTCTAGAGCTTTAAGTCCACAATGATATTTTTGCCCTTGAAACACTAAATTATTACCATTTTGTCCCTCTTAAAAAAAACAAATTTCATTATGCCAACACTTTTTGAGCCCGGCTAGCGGCTAATGACTTTTTTGGTCGACTTTAAATGATTTTTCCACACGGCTTCTGGCGACTTTTTAAGTTGACTTCCGGTGACTTTTTCGGCAGCCTTCTGGTTACTTTTCCAACCGACTTCAAGCAAATTTTCTAGCAGGTGGCCCCCCCCCCCCCCCCTTTTTTTTTTCTTGTTTTACACAACACGATCACATGTTTCTGTTTTTAATGTCATAATTTGTTTCATTAATTTCAAACATGTTCATGTTTATGCTATATTAGATTGATGTTCCTGTTTCGCACTAACATGTGGTCTTGTTTTTATATTCTTGTTTATATATTCATATTTCACATTAACACATGGTCTTGTTTTCGTGCATTTTTTTGTTTCACAATGATATATGGTTCTGTTTTCTTATTCCTATTCCAGTTTAACACATGAACATGTTTTCCTACATGTTCTTGTTTTACATTAATTAATGGCGGACTTAGGATTTTAGTTTAAGTAGTGTGGTCAATTGTGTGTGTTTTTGTGGGGGGGGGGGGGGGGGGGGTGTTGTAAAGAAGTTAAATGCTAAAATAAAAAATTTTAATGTTTAATTTTTAAAATTTCTCAAATCACGCGGGTGCAGTCACACCAGCATGGGGATACTTGGGTCCGCCCCTGACATTAACATCTAGAACATGTCTTTGTTTGTCATATATATTAACACATGGAATATGTCTCTGTTTCTTATGTTTTTATTTCTTATGTTCATATTTGAATATGTTCCTGTTTCTTGAACATATTCCTGTTTTTAACACATATATTTGTTTCTATCACTACTAACAATGGAATATATTCCTATTTCTCACATATAC
This sequence comes from Sextonia rubra, assembly GCA_037013555.1. Taxonomy (NCBI): domain Eukaryota; kingdom Viridiplantae; phylum Streptophyta; class Magnoliopsida; order Laurales; family Lauraceae; genus Sextonia; species Sextonia rubra. Next base: position 9,479,577 of record JASUAD010000010.1, read on the forward strand.
TAACACATAGAATCTGTCCCTGTTTCTCACATACACTAACACATGAAATATGTCTCTGTTTCTTATATTCTTGTTTCTTATGTTCTTGTTTCTCATGTGCATGTTTGAACTTGTTCCTTTTTCTCACACTTGTGTTCAGCACTAGTGGCCCAGATCAAAGGATGATCTGATCTTTTGCAACTCTCAAAATCAATGCTACTCTCTCCGATGTCATCTTCTGTGGACCGTGAGAAGAACAAAAAACACAACTTCTCTATGACTATGAGTTGTTCAATATTATAGGGATAGAATCATCATTTTCGCAAAAATATATAAAATAAAATGGACTTGAAGCATTAAATATCATAGCAGTAGTGGACTCTTACAATTAAGAACTGAAGAGCTCGACTTCTTCTTAATTTAGTTTGAAGAATTAGACTTCCAACTAAATTATCCAAATTTAAAATATAAAAAATAATAGGAGTGATAAGCCATTCTTCCTTCCATGGCATTGACCACAGACAATGTAGATTTTGAAATAACCTTTGTTGCAAGCTTTCTTCAAGAGCGATCATTTTCCATTCAATTTCGTTGGGATACAATAACCAAATACACTTGAGCTATAATTATCTTGAGATTACTTACGGCATGTGCCAAATACTTTCTACATAAAACGAAAAGGCATACAAGGAAATTGATTTTTCATTATCCTGTAAAACATTTTCTACGTTCGTCGTCCTTCTTTTTGGATTCAAGCGAAAAGCACTAGAAAACTACTTCTTACAACGGCTAATATTTTACCAACTACTGCTAGTTTTGCAGCCAACATACTTAAATCAGATCTTCTCAACATTAGGACAGCTTTGTACAATACTCCTCCACTATGGCTTAGTAGGTGATCTTGATGATCTTGATGGGGCAATCGTTGCATTGGTGTAGAAAAAAGCTGTAACCATTAGCTTTGATCCTATGAGAATTGTTCTCACGCATATACCATGAGAGCTTTTTATAGGACTCACTTGTGGGAGATGGGACCAAGGGGATGGAAATATCTATTTGGGACCACCCCAAATATCAAGTCTGGCCCCAATCATATATCCCTAATCCCTTCATTCGTGGCTCACAAATTCAATCTATTCGGATTGGCACACAGTTAATCCAACGGTCTAGTAAATTGAGATTTGACCGAAAATTGAGACGTATGACTATTAAGGGGGTTTCTGTATATTGCAGGTTTTGATTAGGTGATAGATGGGCCTCCCCTACAATTCTAAAAAAAATGGTGAAAACTAGTTCTCATAGAATTAGTTTTAACATATATATGAGGAATATTAGTATGCATTCTTCCCTCATCAAAGGGAGATGGACACTTACATTGCCTTTCCTATTTGTAGTTAAGCATTTCTTTATTTTCATACAGCTTTTTATATTTATATATCCAAATATGGAAGTGTCCCTCACCCTATGGTGAGGGATAGATGCATACTAATATTCTCATATATATATTATATATATGAGCTTTAATTATATAAGAATTGTTCTCACACACCTATAGTGAGAACTTTTTATGGGGCCCATTGGAGATGAGACCAGGGGGAATGAAAAGATGTATACGGGACTACTCTAAATATCAAGTTTGACCTCAATCATATATCTCTAACCCTTTCATCCGTAGCCCACAAATCAAGTTCATTCGGAATGGTGTACATTCAATCAACAGTCTAGTAAATTCGGATTGGATTGAAACTAGGGACATGTAATTATTAGAGGTGTCCTGTGTATTGCATATTTGGATTGAGTGATAGATAGGTCCCACCTACAGTTCTAAAAAAAATGGTGAAAACTAGTTCTCATAAAATTATTTCCTGATATATAAAGAGGTTTTACTTAAATAACTACCTTTCAATCATTGAGTCCTAATTTAACAACTTTTTCTAGACATCAAAAGATAATCTCAATAAGAAGACTTACCAATAGAGTCCTAGTGCAGAATGATTATCTAAAGTTGGAGACCCACATTGGTGTGTCGTCGTTGAGCCATGCTTAAGCCCAATAATTCTTACCCAACTATTAAGAACATACACTCACAAAAATAATTGAGTGGCCAATTTATTGAATTTGATGGGACGTCAGCAAAATAAATTTGAACCATACACCCCTTATTTAGTTTTTGTGATAAGTAGTTAAAATAATAATATTCAAATGAAAATAGTTTTCACATAGTTTTTCATGAGAACTCTAGTTGGCTCACATCTATCACCAATCCAAACCTTGCAATACATAGAGGACCCCCTATTAGTCACACACTCAAAGTTTTGGTTAGATCCAAATTTGTTAGACTATTTGATTGACTGGATACCAATCTGAATGGACTGGATTTATGGGCTATGGATGAAAGGGATAGAGACTTGTGTTTGGAGCCAAACTTGATATTTGGGGTGGTCCTGTATGGATCTTTTCATCCCCCTTGTCCCATCCCCAAATGAAACCCACTTGTAGGTCCCATTAAAAGTTCTCAACCCATAATTAAATACTATCATATATCATGCATACATCATACCTTTTTTGGGGGAAAATTATGTCTGATTCTTACTTCCATGTTTTACTTTTACTGAGTCTTCAGATTCCTTTGCTTGTAACAACCAAGATTCTACCAGTGCCATTATCATCTTTCTTCATACCAACAGCAGAAGTGTACAGTAAATCTTGCTTGAGATGGATTGGATATGAGCCTCTTTGCATCCCTTACTGGAGGCATTCTTTACAAGGGACTCTCATGAAAGCACTGCCTGAGGCCTTCATGGATTGGATAGTTCTTCAATATGTCCTTCACCTGCGTAGGATGGAGAAATTCAGAGGGGATTCCCAAATGCTAAATGAGCCACCATCCAATGGGTTAGAGTTAAAGCAGGAAATGGGTATGGCCAGGACCGCATTCGCACTGGTAGCGAGAATGTTTCTGGGCCCCTCATGGTATAGATTTGGTCCATTTGCGCAAGAACCAGTGGCTAAGCAAGCTGGGGCCTAAATTTGCAAATGGAACAAGCTGGGGTGTAAATTACGAGGGCCATGGGTTGACGTTGAATTTTAGGCCACGTAGATAGATGGGATGGATTTTCACAATCTTGGGCCTGATTTAAGCTTAGGGAGAGGAAGTCTCCTTTCAATCTAGTTAGTTATGATAGCATGTACTCTTGAAAACTCGAGTAAAGTGAATGGAACTTGCTGCAACAATATGGTGAGATGTGTCCGTCATAAGACTTCACATTGAATTCCCCTTGATTGGTGATTTGGTTCTAAACTGTCCCTTTTACTGCCATTCATCAAATGGTTAGTTCATTCATGGAGGAGTAGACTTTTGGGAAAGAAAGCTAAAGTTAATAAAAGGGGTTTTGACATATTTGTCCACTATAAATTTTGTATTGCCAATTTCACAACTTTAAATTATGTCACCAAAGTTGTTTAACTTTGGTTAATATTTTTTAAAAACTTTTTTGCACTATATTCCATGATTTTATAGCATGAACATGAAAAATTGACATCTTGCGACAAGTAAATACATATTTGACCACCAGTTTTCATGTTCTATCATTTGGAAAAGAAAAAATCCACACAAAAGCCATGACATCATGGTACTGTCCAGGATATTAAGGGATTTTTCAGTTTCTGTGATATATATTGTTTCCATGATATCATGGGATTTTGGGGAAAAAAGTTAACAAAAATTTTGTTGAGTAGAATTAAGTGACTCTAGTGTGACATTTTCTAAATTTCGGTTATGAAATTGAAAAAATTTAATTTAAAAAGGACTAGTTTGATACAGGTTGATGTGAGGATGACAAGACTCCACCTCAAATACTTCTTCGTTGGTAATTTGGTTCTGAACTGTCCTTTTATTGACCATTCATCAAATGGTTAGTTCATTCAATGGAAGAGTAGACTAGACATGATTGATGCAGATGAATGGTGATGATTCAAACAACTCCAAGTAGAAGGGTCCAGCTAATATACTTTTGCTTGTGGTGTGGGCTTCGCTTGTGCTTTTTCTTGGACATAGTATATAATGGCCCCACCCCTTATCTTATTCGGGTACCATACGTAAAGCATCTATGTACCCTGAGGGAATAGTCCTTGCTCATTAAAATTTGATAAGGCCGGAGGTCAAAGGTTTGAAAGCTAGGTTGGCTAGGAATGCCTTGGTCATAAAAAAAATAGCATATATCAGCCCAAAGCCATTATTTCATTTGGGTTGCACTTGCACATAGGCTGTCTACAAAGAGCAGAAGCAAATAGACGCCTAAGCCAGTTACTGAACGGGTCTAATATTCAGTCATGGATCCAACCCATTGGTCTTAGAGTGAGTCATGAGCCTAGCCCATCAGTGAATTATATGGCCCATTTTGTATTGAAGTTGTCAGCCTGACCCTCTTGTACGACAAATACTGAGGCCCTGATCATTTTTATTCATAGGGCCAAAATGTGAAGCTTTGGTCCAAGCTGTTACGAGTAGTTGTTTATACATTTGGGTCTTGGGTGACGTCCTCGAAGAGGGTTTTCCTTGATTTCGACAAAAACCCTCATTTGGGCAATGAGAGGAAAAGTGAGAAAAGATTTTCCAAATCTTTCCTACCCATAAAAAATATTCTCTTTCACTGATTTTTCAATCTCCATGACCCCCTTCCCCCTCCCAATTGAATTTTACAAATCCACACAGGCACTCACATGTTTAAAAAAGAATGGAGATGTGGATTTTAGTAAAAGTTTTGGTTTTGTAAACCTTTCCTAATTGCAGTATCTATACGAGAATTAATAACCGATCTATATCTTCGTAGAAATGATGGAGAGGGAAAGTGCCAGGATGTTGTGGGATGAGTTGTGAAATGGAGAGTGTGACACTCATCTATATCAACCACCCCATTCTCAAATTTGTGGAGATCCTCAACCAACTCATTTAAGATCCTTAGTCAACTCATTCCCACAAGATCAGCACATCAAGAGATAAAATCTATTGAGGCTCATCTATCAAAATCTTTATTTATTTCTCTGTATGTTTTCATTCCTTAAAAAGGGAAATCTTGTATTCTATCACTCTAGTCCATTCTCAGATTTGTTGAGATCCTCAACCAACTCATTTAAGATCCTTAAGGAACTCATTCCCACAAGATCAGCACATCAAGAGATAAAATCTATTGAAACTCATCTGTCAAAATCTTGATTTACTTTTCTGTATATTTTCATTCCTGTATTCTATCACAAATAATGTTCTAAAATAATCCATCATGGGACTAGCTTTCCGGTGAATATCAGTTACGTTTGAGTAATGTAGAATGATGAATTTGGTCTAATCTATCTAAGCGCCTGTTTCCCGATGATCTCCCAAATACATTTCGAGCATGGTTCTGGATCCCCCGAGTGTCTCGCTAAGGTTTCCTTGAGAGAAGGGAGTGGAGTTCCATGGATGGTATACCTATTTATAGTACGAAGAAAATGATTATGGAAGCATGTATTTTATTTGCGTTTGCCGCTATAAACGTAATTAGGATTATGTCGGTTTGAGTCCAGCATTCAATGGCTATATCTATGATTAACTATGAGAGCTCAAACATGTGTGATTCACTCTTCACAATCGAGGGCAATGAAAGCTTATTGGGTGATAAGCTCTCAATTTAAATTTAAATGGAGAGATGATAAAGATAGAGAGTTCAATCAAATTCAAACAAATTTTTGGTAAGAATATGGAATTGGACTAAATTCAAATGAATTTTTATCGCTGTCAACACATAAGGATTAATACATCCTTTCAAATTCAAATGAATTCTTATCCCTGGCACTACTCAAAGGTTTTACACATCCTTCTTTCAACCATGAGAAACCCTTATGAGGGCTGTCTTTTTGTGAGTGCAGTCCACTAACATATAAACATAAGTGGGCCCAATCACAAATGCCAACATTATTACTCTAATAGACATTGGTCTCACTATAAGATTGAACATATAATTAAATTACAAATGTAATTAATGTAATCTTATTAATCGTATGCTTATTAATTAATGGCCACAAAAATAGCCTGTCCACATCAGCTAAAGCAACAAATAATCTATTCCCACCCTGATATCTCAGTATCCATATTGGTTACAAGCATACACAAACCATTTGTATGGGTGATGACAGGCATTGGCATATCAGCCCCAGAAGCATGTTTTCTGAAACGAAAAATGTTAGAAAGAAAATGTCTGAAAAATGAAGAAGGGTAACTTGGTTTAAGATTTTCCTTTTTTAAAGAAAAGAAAAAAGCTGCTCTCGCTCCTGTGCATGTCTCGCATAGCGGCACCATGCGAGATGGCTGGTGGGGCCCACTTGGGCCTCCACAAATGATGTACATGTGGGGATCGGAAGACCCAGGTGGGACCACTTCAGATATGAATTTTAAGTCAATCCAATTGAGAATGTCAAGTCGCTTTCTCTCTATGTGTTAACGTTTTTTCGTGTGTACAGGCCTCTTTCTCATACTGGGTTAATTTTCTGTTCGTGCAAGGTCTCTCATCGGTTGGACACCAAAAAATTAAAAGTCAATCCAATTATCTTGAACCTAGACCAGTGGCTCATGATTTTAGCAGTTTTAAATTTAAAAAAAGAAGAAGAAAATTCGATCCAATGGTCTATAGTCTAGTTATATCAGTATAAACTCCATGGGAATATGGGATCCATGACATATGAGGAGGGAAGGGGTGTGGTCCATTCAGATTGCTCATACGGTGGGCCTCATTAGTTGCCGTGAGGGTATTTTCATGCAATTTGATTGTTTACTCATTACTATTTTTTTTTTCTCATTACTGTTTAGACATACTGATTTGATCATGTTTTTGAATATTTCCAGCAACAACAGTCAATATTTCTGCTGATGCAGTGAAACTTGGATGTCTTCTAAATCATGGATGGTAGGGTTCTTTTTTTCCTTTTGGGTAGAATAACAACATGGATGTATAAGGGCCCCATTGCAGAAGAAAATTGAATTTAATGTAAAATCACTTTTTTGCTATCTTTAACCAATCTGATATTGGTGATGATGAATATGGAATGATGTATACCAACTCATCTTTTTCATACTCTTAAATCCACTAAACTTTACACTTATTATGACTTTGATATGCTATTTCCCATGTCACTTAAATGCCTTTCACCAAAGTTCTAGATTATCCTCTACCATTTTTTTGTCTGCCTTATAAGTGCCGCTGCATTTGCAAACAACATAAACCAAAAAACATCAACTTAGACATACACCCCCTAAGTTCTCCATGACCCGGTGTACTCAAAGTGGCTCTTGAGACAAACTGTGAACTCTGTCGTTCATCTATACTGCCCAAAGCTCACACCATTACTTCTCCGTTATACATGCATTGTGTGATTTGATATAACCATTTATCGTATCATTTTTCTTCAATGTTTGGCAAATGGATTGCCTCAACACCTTATCTTAAATATTGAGGAGTGGGCTCCACCTGATGGAAAATATTGAAAAGTATTTTCGCTGGCTCTATTAATACCTTGAGGTTTTAGTTTGAATGGTTAGTTGCGAAAAATTAATAATAAACCTTATGTAAACTAATAAAGCAAATCATTTGTAACTTCCGTCCTCTCCAAACTTTTTCGTGGACTTGCCTTAATAGAAAAATGACTTTTGTAGTAAATCCACCAGGCATAAACCTAAATTGGTTCTCTAAAAGTACTTGATACTAGTCCTAGCCATTGTTGCTTTCTCCCAAAAAAGGAAAAAAAAGCAAAAACAAAAACAAAAGGTTTTAATCCGTTTCATTGGATTTCACACCCAAAATTCCAACCACCTTGCCTTAGTACTGTCTTCAAATGCTATTAGTTTCTTTCTTTTTAATTGCAACCACTTCATTCTCTGTTCTGATCTTCTAGATAATCTTTAACTTCAACCATATTTTCGAGAATTTAGCTGGCTATTTTTTTTTGAAATATCCCAATATTATCTCCTTCTAGCATCATAATCACAAATACAATTGTCATAATAAAGTATCTTAACATCAACTTAATCAAACATTCTAACGGTCGAACCATCCAATTCACCACCACCACCATTATCTTCATAGCATTATTATATAATTTAAACTTTGTCCAGCAAATGCAATTTAGCTCAACCAGTGTTTAGCCCACTCAATTTAACTGATCAGCATCATGCCCATCATTAAGTCAAATACAGTCAGTGGAACATGTTGTCCATTAGTCAGAATGCACCCAAATATCACTCGTTTTAGAATGATATTTACTTACGGACGGGACACACAAGAAACATGCCACAAATTACCCAAATCATAAGGGACGAAGAAATGTGAAGGGGTTAGTAAGGGAGAATGATCATGATCACGTCATGGCCTCATATGGACTTTGTGGACTTTGAACCTACCAAGAGAAGGTCCATTGTCCAGCGGGACACTACTATAAGGATTTTAGTATGTTTGCTAAATTCATGGATGAAATAAAATTTTAATACTAGTCAAAGTTGTAATTCTATTTATTTTAGACTATGAGTTTGAAGATTTTAAAGAGTTCCAGAAGAGCTTGAATGGATGTATTTGAATTACAAAGGTCATAATTCACAAAGAGAGCGACGGATATGGATAAGCGGCCTACAGTTGGAAAGCTCGTTTCGAACAAATATGCATAGGTTCTAAGATAATGTCAATTAAAGTTAGAATGACAAAGTTATGGCCTTAGATAGTTTGCAGAAATTGTGTTGTTTGAGATTATAAAATTGCTATTGTGTGAATTTTTATTTCTATTTTAAGTGGGACTTTCTTGTTTTATGTCAATTCCTATTTTGGTTGGATTGCTATTATAAGGCACGAAATTGGTTTTATAAGAAGGGGTTCTCTCTTAACCCTGAGACAAAGATCTCCACCACAAGAATTTACATTTTTAGCTATAAAAAATTTCGTCGCCAAAATATAAAAAAACGTCGGTATATACTTTTACCGACGAAAATAATTTCGTCGCAAAAAAAAAGGTCAGCCAAATATTTTACTTACGCAATAAACTTTCGTCCGCAAAAACAATATTTACTGACGATAAATTGGACATTTACTGACGCCAAAAAACGTCGCTACAAATCATTTTATAATTTTAATTTTACTTTTACCGACAATTTCTTAACGTTGGTAAATATTTTCTTGGACTTTTTAAAATTTAAAATCTCATTTTGCCAACGTTTTAAGAAAAACATTGGCAAAAATAATTTTATTTAATTATAATCTTAATTTTACTTTTACTGAAAATTTAAAAAGCTTTGGTAAATAATTTTTTGAATTTTTTAAAATATAAAATCGCATTTTGCAGACGTTCTAGGAAAAATGTTGGTAAAAATCATTTTATTTAATTATAATTTAAAGTTTACTTTTACCGACTCTTTCTTAACGTCGGCAAAGAATTTTTGGATTTTTTAAAATTTAAAATGGCATTTTGCCAACGTTTTATAAAAAGACATTGGTAAAAATCATGTTATTTAAAAAATCATTTTATAATTTTAATTTTACTTTTACCGACAATTGTTTAACGTCGGTAAAGAATTTTTTGATTTTTTATAGTTTAAAATCTCATTAAAAATTTGTTTTAGTTTTGCCTACGTTTTTATCATTTTCGTCGGCAATGGTTGAATTTTTTTAAAATTATAATATTTGTTATTTTATTATAATCTTCCAATAAACCTGTTTATACCTATATTAAATATAAACCTATTCATATACCTGTATTTAACATAAGAAATCCATCCATACAAAAATTGCTAAATAAATAAACAACCATCACCATTTTCATTAAATCATTTATCTTATTTAACAAATATTACGATGATACAGTTCCATACAAATATCCAATATACAAGTACAAATAGAGTAAAATGAAAATAAAACACCCTTTCAAGTCTGCAATCGAACCCAAATCGTCCATCAATCTGTAATGACAAAAATAACATTAGAACTTTTTCAATGAATTAAATTACAAATGTAAGATCATAAACATGCATATTTATAATATTTTCCTAAGTTTTTCGGCAACTTGTTTTCCAGTCTAAGTATTGAAAATTAAGCAGTTATTGCGTCTAATTCATTACCCGAGAGTCCGATTTATGAGCCGTCAATTCATACAAGTTACTTTTACTTCGAGCGAGGTACTTATGCCAGTTTCTAGGCCGCCCAATGGCCGTTTTCCGTTCTAGACCTTCGATGGCCTATATTTGAGCTTAAGTGTTCAGAATCCAACATTTTTAAGTCTAATTCCCTAACCAAAGATAGTGTCCTAGGCATGCTTCTGCTGCCAAATTAAATCACGTTCAATCTTTCCTTTTCTGATTTAATTTTAGATTTATTTATTCTGCTGATTTACATTACTAGCAATTCATCAGAAACTAACACTGTCATGAGAGAGGATCTATTTTCCTGTAATTCCCTATCCTTATTTTTAAATACCCAACTCCTTAGGTCCATTCATAAAACAACCAATGAAATTATTCTCTTTCCCTAGATGGTCTTTAGAAGCTGGTGATCGAAAGCCTTATAAATTTAAATATCATGCACAGATGCACTGCTGTGACAAGTGATATTCTTGAAACTTGATTCATGGCACTGCTGTGTATATCAGTTTGACATGGAAAGAAAAGTTTTAACATATAGGGTGCCTAAGAAACTGATAATGTCCACAAGTTATATGCTTCAGTGCATGTAGACTGTTCTCAATTTTCAGCATATGTAGTTATGAATCTGTTGAAGTTTTCAGTAGATTGCAAAGGTTCCCTGTGTCTTGTATTCTTGTTGGCAAAAGTCCCACATTCACTGAGGCAATTCATTAGCGATTAAACTGGCTACAAATTATAGAAATTGCAAATTTATGGCCATATAGTTTCAAAGGCTTTATTCAATGCTTCGCTTTGTTTTGAAGTGTTCTAATTCTTTTCCACATTCACATGATGAAGGAGAAAAAAATAAATACATTTTCAAAAATAAAAAATAAAACCAACTTGGCAAACAGGAACTCATACCAACTGAATGTGTCCATATCTCAATTCACATTGTTCCACCCAACAAGATGGAGGTCAAGATGATGACCTGCAACGTAAACAACATGATTGTAAGTATCTGTATATACTTAAGTTAAAAACACACATGCACAGAAGTGCGCTTAAAAAAAACGAGATTGAAAAAGGAAAACCCACTAATTGCAAGACTTCTACTGATCAACAGGCTAAAAATAAATAAAGAAAAGAAGCAACATAAAAAGAAAGTACATAAATATAGGCTTGATGAGATCATAAATTAGGGAATATGCGTCTGACTGAAACTACAAATACCGTTACAATCGAAAGTACAAGTGTCTACTTACATCAATGCAACCAATGAGCCCAGACCCATATGGATTTATCGGAACAGATCCACAGGCCCCATAGGTCTTCCAGTGTAAATTAATGTAAAGAGAAGAGAGAAGAAAGTAATAAAGTGGAGATTTTTCAGTAGAAATTATCTTCCCTTGAAAATAATTTATAATTCCAATGATTGACCCACCAGACATAATTTCTTTCCCACAAACTACTTTACTATTCAGGATTCCTGTAAAGTGTAGTATTTGATAATCAATGTGAAAACAAACAGCACCAACCAATCATTGAACCAAAAATCAAGGCAAAAGTCAAACCTCAGATTGAGTTCTTCAGGGTATCATAGTGGTATGATCTCCTAACATATGATTGATAAAGCAGTAGTATTGTCCATCAAACTGATGCCAATTACTAGTTCCAAGTTCCCGCACAAACCATTCACCATTTTCACCTTAATAGCAAAGGGGAACGTCTAAACAAACTTTTAACATGACATCCTTCATTGAATTTAGATAGTTGTAGGCCTAAATAGTAGAAATACCCCTCTAGAGAAACAAACAAATAGAAGGGCAAGTATTAAGATATTTAATGAAAAAAGAAAGGTAAATGTTCAATGAAAACAGATGATAAATCTAAAACTTCGAATGAACATGGATAATATCACATATTTAGAGCTTTCAACCTAAAGAAAAGATAAGCTTGTAAAAAGATTTGTTAATCAAATAATAGTTCGATAAAAGACTACATTTACATATATATGAGTATGCATAAAGCATACAACATGCCCATTTGAATGATAATTAGAAAAAAAATTCTTCTTTAAAAAAGAAAACAAAAGAGAAACCCATCAAAGTACCAACTGCACAATTCTCATTGATACAACTAGTGACAAAATATTCAAAATGTAAAAAGATGAGAGAGTGAAATTTTTGCTAAAAACACACAAGCCTGAAAAAATTGTAGAGACAGCGGATTACAGTGGCATTGGCAGCGGATTACAGCGGCATCGGCAGCAGATTGCAGAGACAGTGGCAGCGGCAGTGGGTTGCAGATCGGAGAGAGTGAGAGAGAGAGAGAGAGAGCAAAGAGAGAGCGAGAGTAAGCAAAGAGAGAGCGAGAGCGAGAGGAAACAGAGAGAGAGCAGAGAGAAAGCCAGAGAAAGCAGAGACAGAGAACGAGAGAGAAAGAGAGAGAGAGCGACAAAAAGGAGAGACAGAGAGCGAAAGAGAGCGAGAGATAGCAGAGACAGAGAGCGAGAGAGAGAAAGCAGAGACAGAGAGCGAGAGAGAGAGAGAATAACGAGATCGGAGAGAGCAAGAGACACAGAGAGAGAGATCGAAGAGAGAGAAAGCAGAGAGAGAGCGAGAGAAAGCAGAGACAGAGAGCGAGAGAGAGAGAACATCGAGATCGGAGAGAGCTAGAAAGAGAGAAAGAGAACAGTGAGATCGGAGAGAGCGAGAGAGAGAGAGATCAGAGAGATCAGAGAAACCGAGAGATCAGAGAGAGCGCAGAGAGAGAGAGAGCGAGAGTAAGCAGAGAGAGTAGAGAGAAAGCAGAGACAGAGAGCGAGAGAGAAAGAGAGAGAGCATCAGAAAGCAGCGAGAGAGAGCGAGAGAGAGAGAAAATAGAGACAGAGAGCGAGAGAGAGAGAATAGCAAGATCGGAGAGAGCGAGAGACACAGAGAGAGATCGGGGAGAGAGAGCAGAGACAGAGCGAGACAGAGCGAGAGAGAGAACAACGAGATCAGAGAGAGCGAGAGAGAGAGAGAACATCGAGATCAGAGAGAGCGAGAGAGAGAGATCTGAGAGATCGCGATCGGAGAAACCGAGAGATCAGAGAAAGTAAGAAAAAGAGAGCACAGAGAGAGGAATTTGGGGGTGAGAGAGAGCGAGAGGTCAGAGAGTGCGAGAGCGAAATTGATTTGGGGCTGGGGGAATGAAAAAGGTGGCAGTTTTTACCGACAATTAATTTTCATCGCCAAATCTACAATTTCGTCGGCAAATGTTAATCATAAAAATTTTCAAAACTTTTACCGATGTAAACCATTTTCGTGGTTAAAATTTAATTTTTACCAACAACTACAAAAAGCATCAGTAAAATTCAACTTTTACCGACTTAAAAATTTGTCGGCCAAAAAATTTTCTATGTTGTTGAGTAAAAAATTCTGTATCTTTACCAACGTCCACAATTTTACATCGGTAAAAGTGCGATACTATTAACGACGAAAATTAAAAGCGTCGGTAAAAGTTAATTTTTACCGATGCTTTACAAAAAGCGTCTGTAAAAGTTAACTTTTACTGACGTTTTATTTGAAATGTCGGTAAATGTCTTATTTTTACCGACAAAACTTATATGCGTCGGTAAATAATAATCTTTAGCGATAAAATTATAAAAATGTCGGTAAATAACGTCGCCAAAAGTGCATGTTGTTGTGAGATCTTATTGTTTTAAGTGGAGAATATATTTTGGAGATCATCTCCTTTAGAGCTTTCATTAGAGAGTTGAAGGCCTGAAGTTTTGCTCTAGAGATCATTGTCGTCTGCATCTCTTTGTGGAAAATTATTTTTTAAGCGTATAAGGTTTGAGGAGTTAAGCTAACAATTAGAATGTGTTTAGTTGATTGGATTTGTAACAGACAACGACAAGAGGTTGTTGTAAAGTGATTTTTCACAAGAGGTTGACGCTACAGAATCATGTACATGCCTATAAGTGACTTGTAACTGTGTGAGAATTCATAGTGCTTGATTATTGGTCCAATACAAACTTGTGGTTTTTTTCGAGGTTGGGTTTCCATGTAAAAAATCATGTCTTCTTGTGGTACATGCTTTCGTGTCGATTTGCTTATTTAATTTCTGCTATGTTTGCACATATATTATTAAAGTTGATTCCGTTATCCATTCTAAAAGCTCTCCTAAAACTTTCAACTACAGAATCATGAATCATGAATTAACAATAATGATCTCTATGGTGGTCAAAAGAAGAAACAACACAACATTGGATAACTATTATAACCCGGCCGATAATCCATAGATTAGGGTAATTCTCAAGGCGCGGCATGCGTATTCTCATGAAATTCCCACCTTTACCTAAGTATAGACGGAATTCGACAAGGGATATTTACATTCAAACACTCGTGAGGTACTTTAACAGACATATGTCTGAGTAGTCAACATGCGAAGCCTGTCAATATCACCTGTAAATTTCAACATTTTATAACATTTCAATCGTATCAATTCACACATGAAATAGTCCACGCTTAGATATTCAAATATACAAAAGAGATATATATATATATATATTTCATTATATGGCCTGTATATCCTATCTATGAGATATCTACATGTATGCATTTATACCAAAGGATAAGCATCTATAACCAGGGGTGGTGCTACATTGTGTTCATTGGTGTCAATTGAAATCACTGAAATTAAAATTTTTTCCTATGTATAATTTTATTAATTTTGGGGGATATTCTGAAATTGAATCCAATGAAGAATTTGAAAAATACTAAAGACAAGGGTCTTTTTGAAAATGTTTTTACATGTCATTTGACAATATTATTGAATGATCCCACTAACCTAAATTCGTGGCTATGCCACAGTCTATAAACATGTTTATGCTAAAAGGTATAAATACTATAGACAAATCGTCTATACAAATAAAAACCAAAAGGAATCATAGCTATTCATTTAATTTCCCAAATGAAAGTGACATGCAAAATCCTATCAAACCAAAATCCCCTAAATACCCAATGTACAACTCCCTAAGATATGTCCGTGTCACTTTCCGGTCTATGGATCAGTTAGAGGACTTCTGCTATCTACTCGTCAAGACCTGAAGGAACTTCCGAGGTCTCCTCCTCTGTCTCTTCGGTCTCGGTGAGAGCAGTATCGGGATCTGAGCCTATAACACTAATGGAATAGCTGTGAATAACACTATTCAGTAAAGCATAAGCATGATTAAAGTAATGCAAGTTATATCTAACAGAATTAATTGATAGTTTATTAAAAGAGATCAATGAAGTATTCTACGCATCTTGAGCATTAAATAAGATTATGCTATGGAAATCAATTAAAAGAAATACACAATCAAGTGGTTGCTATGTTTGTTAAATCCTCTTGGCAAGGATCTTGTCATTGGGTACAGCAGTGCCCATGTCAGGTTACATCTAGGTCCCTAGTTTCTCGAGTCTAGAGTTTCAGATACCTACTACAATGATAACAATCAGTCTACATCAAATTTGACTCTGTTGAGTCTTATAAAGCCGAAGTTAAAAAGTACCTGACTAATTAGAATCAATCAATATCATTGAGTAAGAATTCAGTCTATATTAGTCATTATCAATTTCAGTCTGGTTCAGTCACTCTTACTCAATTAAATTCGGATTTAATAACAATAGGCAGTACAGAATATTCAATAAAATACGACATCATTTATAAACAGTGATTCAGTTACAATAAAATCTACAATGCAATTTGATTTAAAGGATTAAGGTAGTTCACTAGTCAATCATAAACTAATCACCTGTAATCTCTAATCGTCCATTTCGATATAGTTTTAGGTTATCTAATAAATTACTATCTTTTGCTTGGTGTTACATTGTGTATACATGTCTATCAAAGTTTCCTAAACCAACACTCATGGTTAAGTGCTCGACATACGAATGACATCAGGTGAATGAATCCTATCCAAGATTCTTCAAGTATGATTTAATTACAGTTGGTCCCATTTCTATAGTTATAATTCCAAAACTAAGGATATATGAGGTCTTTTAGTGTATTAGAGTCCTATAGTTTCATTTTTATATCAAAATTAACCTTAGGGTTAATTATGAAGTGTTTGGAATCAATTGGGGTGAGTATAAAACACCCTTAGGATAATTAGAAGTAGTCTACAATTGACCCTTCAAAACTGGTAGGGTCTGCTCGAGCGTGGCCCAGGGGGCGCTACAAATCCTGGAAGAGAAGATCACTGGGTATTGGATGGGGTTGAGTTGAGAAACAAAGAAAAAGAGATGGAGAGGACAAACCATGAAGGTTGATTGAGTTAAGAGAGAAAAAGAAAAGAGATATGAATATCTATAGGTTGAGTGAAGATTGAGGGAGGGATGAAGAAGAGATATAGGAAGGACATTGGCCACATAGAGAGTGTTGGGGGAGAAGGAAGAGAAAAATTGAGAACACAACTAGAAACTCACTTTATTGCAGTCCGAATAAAACCATTACATCGACTAATATAAATAGGAAAAATCCCAATCTAACTTTCTAAGCATGAAACCTAACCAAATTAGAAAATACATCGTAAAGGAAAACCCTAAACCGAACCAAATGGAGAAAGCTATCATAATATATATATTTATAAAGTTAACCTAGATAGCACCACTGGCGCAACCCCTCCAGTACATGTGCTGAGTCAGCAATGACTTTAACACTCTCCTTCAGTGTCGACTCCCAGTATCATTACGCCAATTTTCCATTCAAATTTGTGAAAAAGTTTCCATATTCGTGGTGCTAGCTTTTGTTGGTCTTCAAAACCATGAGATTCCTTTAAGTAGATCCCCATGCCAACTACTTCATGCTAAAAAACATCATTAACTTTTATGAACTTGAATTTTCACCCTTTGCTAGTGACAAATCCAATCTACACTTGTACGATAGTGATCTTCTTAATCGGATCAAATGTCTCATCAAGATTGAACTTGTACTACTGGTTGAATTCATTTCCTTTCAACCATGTTGTGTAATGATCCGCAGTCCCTCTAGACTGACTTTTGTAGTTGTCGACCCACATGCATCTAGTTTTCTTCACACCATTTAGACATAGAACCATCTCTCTCATCCCCAATCAAGGCTGCAATTTGATCGCTCATTATGTCTTGCCACTCTTTGACCTCATGTGATCAGTTCAGCATCTGTGTGAGTTTTTGAAACGTTACATGGAATGACTTGCAAGATTATTTCATCAACCATCTCTTGTGGATCTGATCCATTCTTAATTTTCTTGAACACAACATTGTGCTTCATCTTCAAGCTCTTTGTAGCCAGCATGTCCCAACCGTGCATGCCAAAGATTTGGAGTCTCACTTTTTCTGGTGTTCTCCACATATGCCTCCTCAACTGGCGTTACATACATAGACTGCACCTTATTACCTGTCATCACAATGGGCTCTTCTACCTTGCTTTTATCAAAATCATCACATTATTGGGCCCAAAATGAAACATAGCGATTTGACCCAGTTATCTGAAACACAGACATTAAATTCTTCGTCATGCCAAGAACATGATGCACCCATGCAACACGTGATCATCACCAAATTTTGCTGCAATTTCGTCATCACCAAGATGTTTAATCGGATGTTTCGAATTGTCAGCTGTCATAACCACCTGATTTCCATCATATGGTCTCCTACTCTAAAAGTTACTCACATCACTTGTTATGTGATTTGGACAACCAGAATCCATTATCCAATTGTTTGAATAATCAATCGAAGTACTAGTGCTAACTATGGCTATATCATCATCATATGGTTCAAAAGTTAATGTAAAATCACAAGAATCAGTAGTGGATAAGAAATTTACCTACGGGTCCCAAACTTCCTCGTAACTGACGCCCCCTCGCTTGCTTGCTTCTGCACGCCGTAAGTCCTTTGTGGCGGAATTTAATTCAACAATTGCTATCTTCACCTTGCATTTATGTGTGATGTGCTCTTGTTTACCACACTGCTAACATTCGATTTTCATGTTCTTCGACTTTTCACCAAAAAAATGCCTGCCACTAAAGAACTATATATTTTTTTACTATTTTGTAGGAGATGTTGATTAATGAGTTGACGAGAGAAATACAAGAGCATGACGAAAGGCCAAAGGATTTAAAAACCCTATCCCTTTTGAATTGAGAAACAATGGATTTGGAAACAGACTCATACAACATTCGAGCATATTTTAGGAGAAAATGTCCCTCCTAGTTAAGGCTCACAAGGATGCATGATGATCATAAAAGTCCATTAGATTGGAAGATTCATATGAAGCATACCTATATGCAAAATTTTAAGTTAATAAGATCATCCTAATCTTTTGATCGATGGACTTAAAGTTTAACATTTTAAAGGCATCATTTTATTTCGATTTTAATCTAATGTTGAGGAAAAATTAGATGAATATCAAATTTGGACTTTTACCTATTGGTGGGGGGTGGGGGGGGGGGGGGGGGGGGGGGTGTTGTGTTGCTTGTCAAAAGAGGAGAAGAAGAATGGATGTTTTTAAAGTGGGACATTTTGTGAATTTCTTGATATATATATATAATCAACTCTCCAAGAAGTAGCCGGATAGACTTTATGAGCTGTTTGGACGGCAAAAATCCCAAAGAGTATCACCTGCTGCCCGTGTCCTGTTCTTATAAGCTACTGCCACTAGTACCTGAAAACCCTAATTCATTCTTAAACTCTCTCCATGGAGAACCCTAATCCTTGTTTAACTGACTCTCTCCTTATTCCCCTCCGGCTTGGCACTCCGGTTTGCCTCTTTTCATTTCTTTCCCTTTCTCTTGATATCTTCTCTCTTTTGTCTTCTCTCTCTTAGGGTCTATTTGGATAAGCAAAAAATAAAGTAGAGTGAAGTTAAATCGGCCTAACAGCTTAAATTTTCAACTTTATCCTGTTCGGATAAGTCTGGCCCACCAGATGAAGTATTGGTTTTAGCCCATATATACTTCATTTAACGTCAACCCTAAATATTTCAATTCCCTCTCACAAAAGTTAATTCTCTCACAAAATATTTTTAAAATTCACTTCACATTAGGCATTCAAACAAATTGAAGTGAATTAATCTACCTTTAACTTCATCCCACTTCTCCTCTACTTCACTTTTCATAAAAAATCTACTTCATTCTAGTCGACTCTTCATTTATCCAGATAGGCCCTTAGAAAATAAATAAGATAAAAGTGAAGTGAAATGGGCCTTAACGGGCCAATATTCCAACTCTACCCTGTTGGGGTCACTGTGCCCGACAAATGAAGTGAAGTTGTCGGCCCACGTGTAATCCATTCTACTTCAACCCTACATGCCGCAATCTCTTCGAATAAATGCCCGATTCTACTCCTTGGTTTCCTCTCTTCTCTGCAACTGCTTAGCAATGGCGTCTCTCATGCGTTTCCTCTCCTCTCTTCTTCTTCCGTTTCCTCTTCTCTTTGGTATGCGATTCTCCTCTTCTCATTCCTCTTCCTTTATTATCCAGTGCCTCATTCTCACCGTCTTCTCTTGGAATTGGTCTTCCTCTGCACAGGGCTTTTTGTGTGCTGAGCTTGAGCATCACCAATCGCAAACCTGCGCGTTTTCCTTTCTTTCTTTAGGTATTATCACTATGACTCCCTGTGTGTTGTTTCTTTAGTATTTGCAACTGGGTTTCTCTGTTGAATGTGGATTCTAAAGGCGTTTGGATGTAAACCCAAATCCCAGTTTGTGGTAATGCACAATCAGTTGCAAAGAAATGAATTCCAAGTGTGTTTGGATGAGAATCTATCCTAGTTGGTTGGAAATTTTTAATCAATTGTGAAATTGGGTTTGGATGTAAACCCAGATCCCAATTGGTGGGCAATGCATTGTCAATTGGAAAATCATAAATCTGTAGTGAGTTTGAGTGAAAACCCAAATCTGATTTAGTGGGTAATGTGTTGGTTGGACTCAGATTTGAGTGAAAACCCAGATTTGAGTAAAAACCCAAATCTGTTGCGAAGATGTAAAGCTGGTGTGGGTTGGACTTGCATTGTTTTAATAAAGTTGGGGAAAATAAAGGGATGTCATTTGTATTTATTTGTCTGACATTGGTATAAATGATGTGTTTAATGATGGAGAATTGTGTTTGTGATTGGAATTTATGTGTTAAAAATTAGATCTTGGCGTGTGATTTTTGGTGGGGTTATTCATTGGGAATTGTCTACGTGTGTGTTTTTACCCATTTTTACTTCACTTATAAGTAGCCAAACAAATGCAAAGTATTTTAGATTTCACTTCACACCAAGCATCCAAACATAGTGAAGTGAAGTGCTCTAGCTTAACTTCAACTCACTTCTACTCCACTTCACTCCTAATGAGAAATCTACTTCACTTCACTCTTTTCCTCATTTATCCAAACGTGCCCTTAGTGCATCTAGAAACATGTTTCAGAAAACCCATTGTCTAAGTGGTGAACTCGGAAGGACTTTTCAGTCCTTTATTTAATAGATTGTGCTCTTTCATTAGAAGAAATGAGGTGACATTTTTGGTGAATTGGATACTTATAGCTAATGAATCTTTTTGGTAGGAAAGAGCTACTGTAGCTAGTGAAGTGGTGAATTGGTGAAATTGATTCAACTTATACCTACTGAATTGTTTGGTAGGAAAGGGGCTACTTTCTGATTTTTAAATGTTGTTGTAGGAATTTGGTATTGTTTGATTTTGATTTTTTTTTTTAAACTTATGGGCTTTGTTTGAATGTCTCTTTTTTTTTTTTTTGTTTTTTTGTTTTTTTGTTTTTTTGTTTTTTTGTTTTTTTTGGTTTCTATAGGCCTTTGATTGCTTGGTAAGAGTGGAAGCCCCCTTATATTAAGAATTGAAATTTCAACCTTTTCTGTGGGTCTTGGAATAATTTGAGAGATGGGTATTTTATGCTACTTGGAGGAATTCCATTAATTTGTTTGATTTTGATTCTTGAGCTGTTGGTATTGGTTTCTCTTTGAAATTGTTAAATTTGATTTCCATAGTTGGACTCAGTTTAATAGAGAGGACTATGTAAATCCCTTTAGCTATCTTCTGCTTCTTTTATCTATCAAGGTCTCTCTATAAAATTGCCTATTTCTTACTAAAATGCTCTACATAAATTTATTTCTATTGGAACAACTTGTTGGGTATTGAATTCTCCTTTTGTTTTTGAGGATTTTATGGGAAAAATTACCTTAAACAACCACTTTACCAAAAAGAAGATATTAAATGTATGTAAACCCAAAGTGGTATGTTTTTTATGTAATTGAAACGAGGGTCGAATTCGAGGCTTATTTTTACAGGTTTGGTCGAATTCGACCCTGCTCTATTTCTATACAACCTGATGAAATCCTTTTTTCTTTACCTTTTTCTTTTGCTCAAGCTTCAAAATTGTGTCTTCTTCTTCCCCAAGCAGACGCTCTTCCTCCATTTGTGTTTCCTTGGTCCCTACAAGCGTCCTTAACTTGTTTAATTTGTTCACCTGTGAAGATAAATGGTTTTTTTTTCCTTTTTTTCAAGTTTTTCTTTGTGATTTTTATGTTGTTTTTTGTGTGTTTTTCTTCTTCCTTGAATTAGAATGGTTTTGCTGATATGGACTTATGGGTTGAATAGGATTAGTGTGTTGGGTTCAATATCAGTTTTTCTCTTAAAAATTGCTAGAGGAATCTTCATGTTTAATATGTTCTGACATGCTGAGGGCTATGGAAATTCAACTTTGTTTCAATGAGATGAAATTCCAGTCATCCTTGATTTAGGTAGGCTTTAGGTGGACACATGACTAAGCAAGGGGTAGGAAAGGGACATTGCTCTTTGTTCTTCTATTTTCTAGTTTTGTTTGAGTATTGGTATAATGTGCTCCTAATAAAAATTTGTCTTTGACTGGATAAAGATGAAGATGAAGAAGAAACAAGTGAAACCCCTAAAGAAGTGAAATGAATGCACCTAGGATCTTCCTACAACAACATTGAAGACTTTGTTTTCAACGTTGACTGGGGAAAGATGAAGATGAAGAAGGAAAAAGTGGTTTGTCCGGATATATAGAAATAGATCAGGGTTGAATTCGAGGTAGACCTGTACAAATAAGCCTTAAAGTCGAGGTCGACCAGTACAAATAAGCTTTAAATTCGACCCTCGTTTCAAATACTTAAAAAAAATACTACCACTTTGGTATGCGTACATTTAAAATCTTCTTTTTCGTAAAGTGGTCAATTAAGGTAAATTTTCCTGTAAAGTCCTCTTTATTTTTTTTATAACAGTAAATTTTATTAAAGAAAGAAAAGAAACAAGGAATTCGCCTTCTTTTATATCCTTTAATTGGTTTCACATATTGTCTTTTAACTTTCTGAGTTGGTCCAACTTGGCTGAGTCTCGAGTCCACTAGACCCTGTGAATGTTTGTTTAACAAGTGGAGTAGTATATGCATGTTTGTTGAACAAGTGGAGGAGTAAAGGTGAAATTAAAGTTGGTTGAGATGTAATGTTTTTTTACATTTACCATGTTTGGGTGAGAAAAGTAGTGTGGGGAAGTAAACTTATGATGATAAAGAGTGGTGAGGTTTAGAAAAAAGTGCTTTTTAATCACACTCTCTCTCAACTCTTACCATGATGTGACATTTCTTACTTTACCTTTTATTGTACAAATAAACATTTTATTGCAGCTCTACTTTTATTTCAACGGACATTAACTTTACTTTTTCCTTGATGTAATGTCCACCTTAGCTTTACTCCTTCACACATGTAAACAAGCATGGCTAAGATTTCAAGCTTCGCCTGAGTTTTGAATCTTTAAACAATAAACACTGCAAATA
This sequence comes from Sextonia rubra, assembly GCA_037013555.1. Classification (NCBI taxonomy): domain Eukaryota; kingdom Viridiplantae; phylum Streptophyta; class Magnoliopsida; order Laurales; family Lauraceae; genus Sextonia; species Sextonia rubra. The sequence goes on from JASUAD010000010.1 coordinate 9,502,484, forward strand.
AGGACTTGCATCTTTGGTTGTATTTTCTTATCTTTATTTGTCTTTCTCGTTTTCTATTATCACACATCCACCAGGGTTGAAAACAGATCCCCAAGCATCCAAATACCCAGAATCTAATTGAAATATCGAGTTTGGTTCCATGATTTGGAAACGTCATTAGTTTGGGTCTGAGTTCATGTATATTACATGGATCCAAGTAGAATTTGAGACCAGGGTTGGGTCCATGAATTTGTTATACCCAAGGACCCAAATACCTGATGCGAAGACTGTATATTATATACGTTTATATGTATTTTAAGTATGTTATTTCATTTATAAGTATATGATATTAGTGTATAGGTATTTGGGCCTCAATTCAGGTCTGGGTTCAAACCCTTTATGTGGTTCCAGGTGGTCTGCTTTGGAGCCTTTAATTTATGTTTGGTATGTATATGGCTCCTGTAATCTGATCCTGGATTGAGTATGAGTTTCTGATGGGGTTCCCCATTAACAATTTGGATTTGGATTTGGGTATTCAATGGAACCAACCAAAATCTGGCATGTTTCTATCCTAGAAGCACACCTTTTCTGCCTCGCTTCACCTTTTCTCTGGTTTGTTAATCACCAACATACATACCCATATGCAAGTTTCTTAGCATTTTAAGCACAAACTTGAAGCTTTAGTAATCAGTTCTTTTGTATAATTTCTTCTTATTTGTTATACATATATATATATTTATTGTGTGTGTGTTTCTGTAGGTACCCCTTTGTAAAGCCTGAATCCAGGTTTGCAAGATGGATATCATTTCTCAGTTACAAGAGCAGGTAAATAAAATTGCTTCCATTGCATTCAATACCTTTGGAACGTTGCAAAGAGATGCTCCACCTGTCCGACTTTCTACAAGCTATCCTGAGCCAGCAAATAATCCCTCTGAGGAAACAATCAATATTGCAGAGCAACCTAAGGTCATGAGTGCTGCTTTAGTGCATGCTGCAAAACAGGTGTGTATGTTTTCACTTGAAGTGGGTGAAACAATGACCAGCATTATCATGGACTTGAACTTGTTCTCTTTTTATTCTATTTTATTAATTTTTTTTGAAATTTAACAACTCATGCGTCCACACAAACACCACCCCAGTCCCTTACCATCAGCGGCAGAGCCAGGGCTATATCCTAAACTTGAACTTGTTCTCTGATTACTAGAAGGTTGTTTTGCATGCCTAAGTTAGGAACATGCAACATATCAAATGATTAGTTCATGATTGCCTATTTCATCCTGAGTCGTTGGTCTCCCAGATCAAGCGTGAGCTGATGCAAGATTGACAGGATGGATTTCAAAAGTTGAGTTATGAAGATTGGAAATCCAGTTGGGGATGATTGTTATGAATACATAGGCTGAATGGCTGATCACCTGGCAAAATGATGATCAGCCTAATCTTCTCGATACAACACTCCCCCTCTTTCCTCTTCCTCTCTCCTTTCTCCTTATTTTTCTTTCCTCTTTCTTATTTTCCATTTTTTAGTTTTTATTCTAAATGACTGCCTCACATGGAGATCCACGTCTAAGCTATTCGATGGCTTGTTTTGGGTGAATTTCACCCAGTCGTTCAATGCCTGAACCTGAGCCCTATCTAAATTCATATTAGGTTTACGATTTTAAGTCCAAGCCCAACATGATCCTGAAAAGAACTGCTCAATCCAAGTTGCAACCCCTAATAAATTCTGCCAAATCTTTAGTGATTTTGGTGCACTTGAAAGTACCTATGAATTTCTGACATATTATTTGGTAAATGCTAATTTAGTTATCAAATTTTACAGCTTCAAGTTAATTGCCCTTTGTCTGAACAGTTTTATGCCCATTTGACAGAAAATATTGCTATATCCAATACTTCAGTAATAAAGGACGGGTAAACTTATATATCTGACTATTTAACATTCCCATTTGTTTATTTCTTTTCAGTTTGATGCCCTTGTTGCGGCTCTTCCTTTGTCAGAGGGAGGTGAAGAAGCACAGCTGAAACGAATTGCGGAACTACAGGTATGGCTCTTGACATTTGTCCTTATTCTTACAAGATCCATTAGAATATCAAGTGGTTATTTCCTTTAGTCGAACTAAATGTAACATGGTGCATTTCCCCGCTACCACTTTACTTGTAAATAATCCTCTTTGACTGTTTCTTTTACTCTCCAAACCATCCAGGCTGAAAATGAAGCTGTGAGACAAGAGCTGCAGAAACAACTGGATGCTGCAGGTCATTTTCTACCTTCCTCTGAGGATCCTATAATTGTTGAGAAATTATGGGTTTTGACTCTGAACAAGTGTGTATCTCTTTGTCAAGATGTTAATCCCATAATTTCATGGCCATGGTTAGTGATCCTTTTTGTTGTTATGGTGTTCTCCAACCTGAGAGGAGGATGAACTAAAACTATCTTTGAGTGGAAGATCATTATATGATATCTACTCTCTCGTCTTTTTTTGGGTACTCTTTTATGATGCAACAATGCCTTGAAGAGTTTAGACTCATTGGACCATGAGCCCGTGGGAGAGTGGAATGTTTTCACTATTGCAACCTATGATTCACGAATACTTTAAATTGGGTAACGTATCGTGTTATATTGTATACTTCACTTTTTTTGTGTAAAACTGCGTCTTTGTCATGTCTTCAGCTTGTCCTTGTTGTATGCATGCCAAATCTGGGCATATAGATTGCAACCTTGAGATTATGGGTTCAAGTCACATCACGTATAAAAGAAAAAAGAGTTTAGATTCATTTAAACATATATGGAAAGTAGCATCTTGTCAAACCATGCACTTACAGAGAGCAAGGACCATAGAAGTAAAATCTATTGGTCGTCCGTGCCTCTATCCACTTACCAAGGCAAACAAAACCAATAATTGAAAATGAATAAGAAAAAGAAAAAAACGAGGTATCTTTCTCTCCATCATGCTGATGACAAACAGAAAGGATCTTCCTCTATTCTCTTCCACTCACCTCTTTCTCACTCTCACTGCTCTCTTGTGATCCCCCAACTGTTACTTGTATGAAAGAGATGGAATACCTTCAATAGGTACGTCGACGTTGTCATCAAAGGAAATCCGTTTTTTGTTCTTAAACCATAAAAACACTCACTCTCCCACAAAACGCATGAGCAGATGCAGGTGGGCACGTGCGCACACAAGCACAAAAGGAAAGATATAAAAAATAAAAAATTGAACATAAAAAACTAGGGCTGTTTGTGAAGCTAGACCAAAATGCCATTTTGATGCAGTCAAGTATATTTGAATTTCCTTAATGTTATCATATGAAAAAGCTCCTTGGGGGCCTTAATATGCTTTTATTCCTTTAATTCACTGCATGACTAATCTCGCATGGCATTGATGTTACCAGAACAAGAATTGAAGCAGGTTCAGGAGCTGTTTAACCAAGCGGCAGATAATTGTTTGAACTTGAAGAAGCCTGACTGATGTGTAAATCACCCGACTGGTCATATGCGTTTGTTAAGTTGACTACCAGTGTAGACTAATGAAGTCATGCAACGTGGAATTTGGATTCTCTTAACATAATGTCCATTTCTTATTCATTTGTTATCAACGTTCTTTCTAGGGAAGGTTGCGGGAAGTATCCAATGTAGATCAGAGCCATTATATCTGTACATGAGGCTGAAAAAAAACAAAATCTCAGGCCAGTTAGGATAAACCAAGCCATGAAGTCAATAATTTTATTACCGGCAGATGGATGTCTCAGAAAGTGCAACAAACATGTGATGTTCTAAAGGCAGGACCGACTTTTCTCTGGTAAGGAATTGGGGAGTTGAAGACAGGTCTGGATGGTGCTGCAGCGGCAGTTTATTCTCTATTTGATTTCTTCTTTTACCTTTCCCTCAAAGATATCTTCTACTACAGTTTTTTCATATTTCGTCTAGCATCTGCATTTTAAAATATGTGGGTTTCTTGCTCTGGGTTATATGAAAATCTTACTGTCTTCATTGTTGTATCTCATGTTTTTAATCATGTCAGCTCATGGAGTGGGTGATTTGTTGTGTAGCTAACAATGTGGCTGTGATGATCCCTAATATTAATTTATAATTTTAAAAATTATTTAATGTACCTAAACAATAAATATGCTCAAAGTTTAGATTTTCAATAGATGGCATTTAGAAGTAAACAAATCCAATATAAAGGTGGGGGATAACTTATTGAGAGGTAGAGATGAGGAAGAGAAATAGTTACTGCTCTCTAGTTTTGTTTTCGGACCTTCGGCCTATGCCCAAGGGTTACTTGATTTTGACGAGCAATGACTATTGCATGTGGGTACATACATGACCGCATACATAATATCCTATTAAGCAGGAGGCGGGAGTCATGCAAACATAAATATTGCTTACATACTTACTAGTAAAAACATCTTTTTCTGTGAGCGTGCCTGAGCGGCGAAGTCAGTTATAATTTTATTAGAAGACCTCTACTGAATTTATTTTATCGTGCTTGCCATTCACCTTGAAAAGATATTCCAATAATCTTTAGTATAAAATTCAAACTATAAGAATATTAAAGAAATTAATAATAAGAAATATGAATAATATAGATAGATGATGTTTAATCATGAAACCCACTTCAAGAGATGCACTAACATTTTGGTGTTGAACTAATTTTACAGTGAACTAACATTTTGGTGTTGAACTAATTTTACAGTGAATCTCCCTCAATTTGACGACGTAATAGACAATGCATGTAATGAAGAAATAGGCTATACATGATCAATATTTCTCTATTTTAAAAAAAAAGAAAGAAAGAAAAACCGAGGTCCCAACCCCAATCCAAGGGGAAAATAACTAAAAAACAAAAAGAAAGACATCATTTAGATAAACGATTTTTAATAGTGAAACCAACTCCAAAGGATGAACAACATATAGGTACTTAACCAGATTTGTAGTGAAAATCTCCAGTTAATCTAAGAAATTCAAAAGACTAACAATCATCAGGATATTCATAATTTTATTTCCAAAAAAATTAATTTGCAGCAAGTTTTGAACCCCAATCCAAGGTGTAAAATACATATTAAAATAAATGAATTTTAATAATGAAATCTATCTAAAATATATTACGACATTTGAGTACTTAACCAATTTCATACTAACAATCTCTCTTGAATAAAAAAAATCAATAAGAAATACATTCAATAAAAAAGGCTATACTCATCATCAAAGTTTCTTTATTTTTTTAAAGAGAATACTTTGTCTCTCATCTCTCTTTTTTTCAATCCTTGAACCTCTTATTCCCCCCACACCCCCCCCCTCTCTCACTCTCTCTCTCTCTCTCTCTCTCTCTCTCTCTTTAAAAGAATGCCAGCCAAGAGAGATTTTGAATTTGAAAAGCTTTCCTTTGTTTCTGTGTCTGATGAGGCTAGCAAATATTTATAGACAATTGTATAGATACAAGACGTCAATGATGATTACTGAAATCAAGCAATGATTGTGTCTATGTTAATGATATGTTTCCTGAACTAGCTGATTTAATCAATTACAACATGATTTAAGGGATGTGATTGAATGGATATGATTTAATAAAATGGATGCTGGTCAACCTTTCTTAACATGCCCCCTCAAACTCAACGGCAAAGAAGTGATGTTGAGTTTGTTCCATAGAATATTGAATCTGGCCATTGAAAGTCCCTTTATTAAGACGTCTACAAGCTGATCTTTGGTGGAGATGAATCGAACTTGAAGATCCCGCTTTGCCACTTTATCACGGACAAAGTGAAAATCGATTTCAATGTGTTTTGTCCAGGCATAAACAATGGGATTTGCCGATAAATATGTTGTGCCAATATTATCACACCATAATGTAGGTGGATGTGAGAGGAAAATGCCGAGTTCATAAAGAAGGGACTGAAGCCATGTTAAGTTTGGCAGCGACACAAGCAAGAGCTCGATATTCACTTTCCGTACTGGATCTAGCAACAGTTTGTTGCTTTCATGATGGCCAGGAAATGAGATTAGAACCCAAAGAAATTAAGTATCCCCCTTGAGATTTGCAATCATCATCCGATCCAATCAGCATCAGAGAATGCCGCTAGATGAAGAGTGGAAGAGCAAGAAATGTAGAGCCCATGAGTGACAGTTTGTTTGAGATACCAAAGAATTCTCTTGACGAGTGCCCAATGTTCATCGGTAGGCTTTTGCATAAATTGACAAGCCTTGTTTACTGCCAAAGAAATGTCGGGCCGAGTAAGCGTGACATATTGAAGTGCACCCACAGTGCTTCTATATGAAGTGGGATCTGATATGTCAACACGAGATATGCAACATAGCTTATCGTTGAAAGCAATTGGAGTGGCAATGGATTTTGCCCCTACCATTTTGGTGCGATCCAAGAGCTTTAAAATGTATTTTTGTTGAGAGAAATGAAGGCCAGTATTGGTAGGAATACCCTCAATTCCCAGGAAGAAATGGAGTGACCCCAAGTCTTTTATGGAGAACTCACGACCAAAAGGCATGAAATGAGATGAGATACTGCTTTTGTGTGGTTCCCTGTGATGGCAATATCATCTACATAAATAAGAAGATAGATTGTGATCACAATTTTTCTGAAAATAAATAATGAAGTGTCAGTTTAGACCCAACAAAGCCATTCACAAGAAGGAAGGAACTGGGCCAATAAAACCAAGCCCGTGGTACTTGTTTGAGGCCATATAAAGATTTTCTTAGGCGGCACACATGAGGATATCGTTCATCAATAAACCCTAGCAGTTGAGCTATATATACTTCTTCAATAAGGTGGCCATGGAGAAAGGCATTATGAACATCTAATTGTCGAATGGGCCATCCTTTGTAGACCGCACAAGAAATAACAGTCCTGATGGTAGTAGGTTTAACAATTGGACTAAAATTTTCCATGTAGTCCACACCTTCTTCTTGGTTGTATGGTTGTACCCCTTTGTCACTAGATGAGCTTTGTATCAATCAATGGAGCAATCTGCATGCCGCTTGATTTGGAAGATCCATTTATACCTGATTACTATCCGAGATTCATGTGCCATTTTGAATGAGTCCATTGAATTCTAAAGTCATAGCTTTTCGCCACTGAGACATTTTGTTAGCTTGAGAAAAGGATATTAGGAAGGCAATGAGAAAGGGAGGTTTGGTAGCCAGATAAAATTTTCTTTCGCGGGTGCCATCTTGAGGTCGATATCATGTGGTGGGCTTTGGTGGCTTGGGTTGGTTTGGGATCATTTTGATGGGAAGGGTTTAATGTTGTAGGATTATGAAGAGATGGGCTATCATGGATGCCATGTGGGCTACAAGATGTAGTACTTATATTGGTGAATGATGATCTTGTAATGATGGGTCGGTTGAGTTTAATTGTGCTGACTGAGAATTATGGTTGTTGGGAATGGGGGACAAAAATGATGGAATAATGGGTGGGGTGGATGGTGGGCCATGGGATAGTTGGATTTGATGATGGCCAACTTGAGATGGTTTATTGTGACAAGGAAAACGTGTCTCATCAAAGATAACATGACGATCTATAATGACTTTGTTTGTGGTGGGATTAAAGCACTTGTATGCTTTGTGCATTGGGCTATACCCAATGAATATACATCGTACAGAACGGTATTGCAGCTTGCTAGAATTGTATGGCCGTAAGAGCGGATAGCATGCACATCCAGGCACACATCCAGGTGCACCTCCAAATAGTTTCTCCAAGGGAGATTTATTTTCCAGAGTAGGTGTTGGGAGGCGATTAATTAAGTAAACAGTGACTTCAATGCATGACTCTAGAAGGTTATGGGAACTGCGCTATGTGCCATTAGGGATAATCCAGTTTCAACAATATGCCGATGTTTTCTTTCGTCTGCACCATTTTGCTCATGGGTGTAAAGGCATGACACTCGATGAGCAATTTCGCAAGTTTGCAAATAAGTGGATAAAGATTGAAATTCTCCTCCCCAGTCGGATTGAAATTTTTTTCATTTTTTGATCAAATAAATTTTCTACTAAAGTTCTGAACTTATTGAATATCAATAACACATCTGATTTATTAAATAATAGAAAAACCCAAGTAAACTTCGTAAAATCATCAAGAAAATGTACATAGTAGCGATGTCCATCAACTGATGGTACCGAGGCCGGTCCCCAAACATCAGAATACAAAAGATCCAATGGGCCCGTGCTAGATTATGTAGATCGCAAGAAGTGCAGTTTGTGAGATTTCCCTAAGTGGCAGGCGACACATACCCCGTGAGTTTTATTGGACAGAACTGGAAGAGCAAATCTTGAAAGCACTTCATTAACTGTTCGAAATGTAGGATGTTTGAGTCTATTGTACCACTGAATAATAGGTACTCTTTATCCGGTTAGTGCCTCTTTATTAGCTGATACATGTGGAAGTGCTAGTTGATAATGTCCATCTTTACTCGTTCCTTGGAGGAGGATCTTCCCCAAATGTCAGTCCTTAATATGAAAATAATGGGGATGAAATTCAAAAAAGACATTGTTATCATTAGTAAATCGATGAATAGATAATAATTTTTTTGTAATTGAAGGCACATGCAAAGTGTCTATAAGATGAAATTTTAGAGCCCATATGTAAAGAAGAATGACCAATATCATGAATAGGCAAACCTGCCCCATTGCCGACTTTCAGAGTCCTTTCCATTGTAATCAAAGTTAGAAGATAGATTGGCAAGGTCCGATGTGATGTGATTTGTGGGGCCGGAGTCCGGGTACCAAATATCATTGGAATAAGGTTGTGCGGCATAAGATGGTGATGCATACAAAGCATTTGGAGGTGGTCCTTGTTCTGGCATGCAAGCCTGATTGAAGCGGTGATGGCATTGGAGAGCCGTAGGACTTACTCGATTCTAGACCTGGCATGAAGGTTTGCTGGTTGTTTGATTGAAGGGTGCAGGAGTGCCACGACCACGTGCACTATTGTGTTGACCCCTTCCTCGAGGGTCTTGTTTGCCACGCACCCATATTTTGAGATGATTTGGTGGCAACATTCACAGCAATATTTTGTTGGTCAGGTGAAATGTGAATCTAATTTCCTCACTTAAGAGAAGGTCATGAAGATCTAACAATCGAATTTGCGCATCACGTGTAGTGATGGATGTAAGAAATGGTCCATATTCAGGACCCAGCCCTCCAAGCATATAAAGGACTGGATCATCATCATCAATTGGTTTTGCCGCCATTGATAGTTGGTCAACTATTGTCTTTGCTTTGAGAAGGTATTCAGAAATTTTATCTGCTCCCTTTTTCATTTGATGAAGTTGGAGTTGGAGTTGCATTACCTGTGCTTTGGACTAACATGCACAAGTGGAAATTAGTTTTTCGTAGACGTAGGTGTCTTTACCGAATCACGTAAATTTCTTGTCTTCTTGTGTGGTTGATTGTTGATCTTTGTTACTTACACACATACGTGCACAATTGTGGTGTTATATCCACGACAAGTGGTATTAGAGCCTGGCTAAGGTCTCCTAGGGCTTGGAGGTTGTGCGCACGAAAATTGATAGATCACATCTTCTCACAAAATTTGGTTCTTTGCAATCCTCTTTGCAGAGAAATTAGAGATCACAGAGTGATCTCTGGTTGGGCCACAATCATTGAAGAAGAAGGGAAAAGGATTTTGTGTTTGGTTGGTGCTGCCAAACTCGTTGACTAGAGAGAACTTTGGGTTCTCTGCGTTGGCGTTGCACAGATCGGAAGAAGAGGAAGAAAGCCACTTGCAGCACCATTGCTGCCCCTCACCGGCCACTGCTGCTCCTCGCCAGAGTCGCCAATGCATTTGCCGCCGGCTACCACTTGCTACCTTCTCCGGAAGAGTGGCAGGGAGCTCCGACTCCTTGTCACTGTTACCGGGTTTCGGCCCCTGTTGACGGAAGAGGAAGAAGACGTTGGGATTTTCATCCCAGGTCAGTTTCAGTTCGGGTTTAGGTCAGGTCTACCTAACCCGTTTGCAGTAGCCATACCAGAGCAGACCAACAGGTTGGGTTGGTTCTAGAGCATGTCAGCCTGACCAGTGTGCAAGCCTAGCCACCAGTAGCAGTGCTGACATCAGCCGACGTTAGCAGATCATACGGTCAAAGGCATATTTGATCAGGATCGATGACAGAATTTTATTTCTGCGATATCTTGATCATTCGACGTTTGATAAAAGATTTGTTTGCGCCTATGGACTAGTTTTAAGCATATCTACGCAGTTGTGGAAGAAGATTGGCTATTTGATGGTCAATGAGAGAGTTTGACTAGATCGAATCGTAGAAAACTATTTTTTGCGATATCGAAGCCATTTGGAGTCGGATTTCAGATCCGTTTTTTTCCAGTGTGCTCATGGTAACGAGATCTATAACTTGGTGCATGAGTTAATGTCAGTATTAGTTGTATCTTTTTTTTTTCTTGTTGCTTAATTTAATTAAGGTGGAGAATAACACTGTGAACACTACCCTATTTAAGCTGAACCATTCTAATTGGTTGATCTGGAAACTGAAGATGGAGGACATCCTCTACTGCAAAGACCTTTATGATCCTATTGAGGGTGATAGTTCCCCATCAAAAGATATGAAAGATGCAGAATGGAACAAAATGCATCAAAAAGGCGATTGGTCACATTAGACAGTGGGTTGATAACAGCATATTTCAATACGTGTCTAATGAAACCAATGCCTATACCCTTTGGAAAAAGTGATAAGTAAGGTATGATAAAAAAGACTACTAGTAAATAAAACTTTTTTTTATCAGAAAGATTGTAAACATGAAATTCAATGACGGTGGTCAGATTGAAGATCATATCAATGAGTTTCAAAGTGTGGTCAATCAGTTAGCTACAATGAAGATGGTCTTTGATAATGAGATGCAAGCTTTGTTGCTTTTGAGTTTTTTGCTAGATACATGGGAAACAATGGTTGTTTCCGTGGGCAACTCTACTCCAGATGGCGTATTGTCCATGAGTCAGGTTACCAACAGTTTACAGAATGAAGAAATTAGAAGGAAAACCGCAGGGACAGATAATACACAGGCCTTTGTTACTGAAAACAAGGAGAGGAGTAAGAGTAGAAGACCAAAGGAGGGTTGTGGCAAGTATAGAGGTGGATCACAGACTGTAAAAAAGTCTGTGAAATGCTTTTTTGGTGGCAAGACAAGCCACATTAGGAAAATTATTTTGCCTTGAAGGAACAGAAAGGATTCAACAATGAAAAGAAAAACGACAGTGATAACACTACAACTACTTTGGGGCATGAACTAGTGGTGCTCGCAGGCGATGATGACGAGTGTTTACATGTTACAGATAATCAGGTTGAGTGGGTTGTTCACGACATACAAAGCAGGTGACTTTGGTACTGTGAAAATGGGCAACACGAGTTATTCAGAGATTATTGGTATCGATGATGTTTGCATTAAAACCGATATTGGTTGCACAATGACGCTGAAAGATGTGCAACATATTTTTTATTTGCAGTTGAATCTAATTTCCGGAATTGCATTAGATCATGTAGGTTATGAGAATTACTTCAGAAATGGCAGATGGAAGCTTACTAGAGGGTCTCTTGTTATTACAAGAGGGAAAGTGGGTAATACGTTTTACAAAACACATGTAAAATTGTATAAATATGTGTTAAATGCTGTTCAACATATTTCCTCTCTGAATTTGTGGCATAAGAAACTTGGTCATTTGAGTAAGAAAAGACTACAAATATTGGCAAAAAAGTATTTAATTCCTTGCTCCAAAGATACATCACTTGACCCTTGTGATTATTACTTATTTGGTAAATAGCATAGGAAGCTCACTAGAGGGTCTTTTGTTATTACGAAAGAAAAAGCGGATAACACGCTTAACAAAATACATGTAAAATTGTGCAAAGGTGCGCTAAATGCTGTTCAACACAGTTTCTCTCTGAATTTGTCGCATAAGAGACTTGGTCATATGAGTGAGAAAAGACTGAAAATGTTGGCAAAGAATGATTTAATTCCTTCCTCCAAAGGTACATCTCTTTACCTTTGTGATTATTGCTTATTTGGTAAACAACATAGGGTTATTTTCTCTTCGACATCAAAATTGAAATCTAATGTGTTGGATTTGGTATATTCTGATGTTTGTGATCCCGTTGAGGTAAACTCATTGAGTGATAATAAGTTCTTTGTCACGTTTATCAATAATGCATCCAGGAAGTTCGGGGTTTATGCATTGAAATCAAAGGATCAAGTGTTTCAAATTTTTCAACAGTTTCATGTCATGGTTGAAAGAGAAACAGGTAAACTCTTGATGTGTCTCCACATAGATAATGGTGGAGAGTACACGTCCAACCAGTTCATAAGCTACTGCTTGAAGCATGGTATTCGACATGAAAAGACAGTTCCTGGTACTCCACAGCATAATGGTGTGGCAAAGAGAATGCATCGCACTAAGCTTAAAAAGATGAGATGCATGATGAGATTAGCATAGTTGTCTAAGTTATTTTGGAGTGAAGCCGTTCTGACTACCGGTTATCTAATTAATAGATCTCTTTCAGTTCCTTTGAGTTTTGATCTTCCAAAGAGAAAATGGATAGGTAAAAATGCTTCCTATTCACACTTGAAGGTGTTTGGGTGTAAGGCATTTGTACACGTACCAAAAGAGTAGCGTTCAATGTTGGGCGATAAGGCAGTGAGTTGCATCTTTTTTGGCTATGGTGGAGATGAGTTTGGCTACAAGTTATTGGATTCAGAGAAGAGAAAAATTATCAGAAGTAGGAATGTGGTTTTCCATGAAGACCAATTCTTTGGAGATGTTGAGAAGACTGATAAGTTTTCTAAAACAATTGATGGAGTAGTTGATCTCACACAAAATCCTTCTCCAGTGCAGACTATGGGCTAATAAGGTGGACAAAAACGATCCGGATCGTGATGAGGCACATGGATTGTCAGATGATGAGGATCTTAAGCAGGGGGAGCTGCAGTTTCCTAGGTTAGAAACCACGGAACATCAAGCTTGGAAGTTTACACCAGAGCGTCAATCATTAAATAAGTATCCTGCATCCGAATTTATTTTGCTTACTGATGAATGGGAGCTAGGAAGCTTCCGAAAGTAATGACTCATGATGATAAAGATGAGTGGATGAAGGCTATACAAGATGAGATGAGTTCTTTGAAAAAGAACATGACTTATAAGCTGGTGCAACTTTCTAATGATAGGAATGTTCTGAAAAATAGATGGGTGTTCAAGTTGAAAAAGATGAGAATGGAAAACTTGTGAAGCACAAAGCAGGGCTATTTGTAAAAGGCTTCTTGCAAATGAAGGGTATCGACTTCAGTGATGTTTTCTCTCCTGTTGTGAAGATGACTTCTGTCAGAGTCGTCTTGGGTCTAGCCGTCGGCATGGACCTTGAGCTTGAACAAATGGACGAAAAGATTGCATTTCTTTATAGTGACTTAAAAGTAGAGATCTACATGACTCAACTAAAGGGATTTGAGGTACAAAGAAAAGAAGAGATAGTTTGTAAGTTGAAGAAGAGTCTCTATGGGCTGAAGCAAGCACGAAGACAATCATACAAGAAGTTCGATTCATTTATGTGGAGTCATGGGTACTGGAGTACAACTGCATATCACTGTGTTTATATTCGTCAATTTATCAATATAGGTTCATCATCCTTCTTTTGTATATAGATAATATACTGATAGTTGAACAAGATAGTAAGTTGATTGGTAAGTTAAAAAAAAAGATGTCAAAGTCATTTGACATGAAAGACTTAGGTCCTGCACGTATGATATTGGGCATGTAAATAAGTCGTTACAAGAATTCCAAGTAGTTGTGGTTGTCACTGAAGAAATATGTTGAACAAATACTTGAGCGGTTCAATATGAAGAATGCTAAGCTAGTTAGCATGCCTCTAACCAGTCACTTCAAACTTAGCAAGCGCTTGTGTTCTATTACAACTGAAGAAAATGAGCGAACGACATTTGTTCCTTACTCCTCTACTGTGGGGAGTCTTATATATGCTATGGTTTGCACACGGTCAGACATTGCTCATGCTGTGAGTTTAGTCAGTAGATTTCTATTTAACCTTGAAAAGGAGAATTGGGAAGCAGTGAAGTGGTTCTTCAGGTATTTGAGAGGTACTTCCAAGTTGTGTTTATGTTTCGAAGGCTCAAAACCAGTGGTGGAAGGTTATATTGATCCTTATTTTGCAGGCGATTTAGATCATCAGTTGTCGACTTCTGGATATTTGTTTACTTTTATAGGGGGAGCTATCTCCTGCAATTGAAATTGCAAAAGTGTACATCATAGTCCATTACTGAAGCGGAATATATAATTACTAATAAAGTAGGGTGAGAGATGCTTTGGTGGAAGAAATTCTTTCAAGAACTAGGTTTGAAGCAAGAAAAATATGTAGTTTAGTGTGATAGTTAGAGTGCTATGGGTTTTAGTGAGAATGCTACATATCATGATCGCATGAAGCACGTTGATGTCAAGTACCATTGGATTCGTAAGGTCATTGAGAAAAATTTCTTCTGAACTCCCAGTGAGGGGTTCAGAGCATCTTCCCCATGGTCTGGAAAGGGAGATTGTTGGCCAAGTGAGTTCAAACCAAAGTGGTTCCTAGTTTCTCTTGTTATATTAGGAATTTTATGTTTGTTAAACCGTATCTTAATAGAATTAGAACTTTCTTTTATCTAAAAATAGAGTTATTTGGGCTAAGAAAGTGATAATTATATATATTGATGTAATCTGTAACTCTAAACATATACTAATATTTCAAGGTTGTGGATTCACATATTGAAAGAGGATCTAGTGAAAATTAGTTTTTCGTAAACGTAAGTATCTTTGCCGAATCACGTAAATTTTTTGTCTTTTTATGTGATTGATTATTTCTCTCGACTGCTTACATACACGCGCACAAAGATGGTGACATATCCACAACAAGCCCAATGATTTGTGCATGTACATCTTCGGTAAGGATGAGATGATCCAACTGAGAAGAAGGTGGTCTTGGCGATACCATGCGACATGTTGGATTGAGTTCTGCATCTCCTGCATCCTTTGGCTACAACTACTGTGGTGGACATGAGCATGTCCAATCCACGTATCCCATCAGGTCATACCCATTTAGGATGGGTAGAAATTGAGAGCGCCAAACCAAATAATTGGTTGGTGAGAGTTTGATTGGAAGGTAGTGGTGAATGTTGGGAGAGAGAATACAGGCTCAAGTGGATTGAGACAAGGTTGACGAGGAAGCCATGAAAGTTGTCTTTGGCTGAGCGTGGTGCTCGTGTCCGATGAGGCTGGCAAATATTTATAGACAATTGTATAGATACAAGACATCAATGATGATTGCTGAAATCAAGCAATGATTGTGTCTGGTAATGATATGTTTCCTAAACTGGCTGATTGAATCAATTACAAAATGATTCAAGGGATGTGATTGAATGGATATGATTTAATAAAATGGATGCTGGTCAACCTCTCTCTCTCTCTCTGTGTTTGTGTGACATCATAGAGTGCAACAGTAGCTGAGATGGAGTAGCAACCATCTGTTACTTAATCTCTGTGACATCATAAGAACTGCTTTGTATGTTCCATTCTTACTTAAATACGATCCGTTAAATGAGAAATAAATAAATAAGGATTCTGGCCCCAGATTTGTCCGCACCCACAATTTAATAATATCAGTTATATCTCTGTGAAATTACAAACAATGCCCTTGCGCATTTTTTCTTATAACCTAAGATATTTTCTGCCCAACTTAGCCTAAGAGCTTTTAGCCCGAGTCCGAGACACCTTCAATTCTGTAAAGCTAAGAACTAATTCCTAGAGACATATACAAAACCTCTTATCCACGTGTACTGGATAAAATTATAGGAGGCGGCTAAGGAAAATAAGTATAAACATGACCTCTCCAAAGCTACGTCGAAATTAGAAGGCATGGAAACATTTATTAGTAATAACGATCATTGCTCACCTTTTTGTAACAAATCATCTTCAAAGTTAGGAACTATTCATGAAAAAAAAGGGTACAACAATAGGATGATTGCATTCATTTTCATGCCATGGGTTACCCGTATACCTAACTAAATCGTCCTATTCAAAAACCGAGTCCATGTATCCAATTGCTTAAAGTTTACTAGGTATATATCACCGACAAATGCTATTGATGCAGACACATATCGGTGGTATAGCCATATGTCACAATATGTCAAATTTTTTCCCTCTCTCCATCTATTTTCCAATGGGTGAGTCAGAGACCACCTATCTGCCTAGGAAATCGATCCTGCAGATGAGACACCTTTGCTACTTAAGTATATCTCTGTGTTCAACATGAGGTCCCATACGAATACTTGAATTCGCGTTTAACACGAGGTCCCATACCAATACTTGAATTCAGAGGAAATTTCTTCTGCGACTGTTTCCTTGTGCAAATGTTCTCGTCACCACCAAGAGGGTGCCATGAGATTAGGAGCATCTCAGGTTTTGACAAGGGCCTCACCTCTTCAACATCCGGATGGATTGGTGTGTTCTAACCTACAATTTAGTGCCGCTTGAAGAGGAGGAACATTTTTTGACTTTCTACCAATATACATTTCTATGACATTTCATTACAGCCTCATTAAGTCTCACATTCAACAAGCCATACATTAATTACTTGAGATTTTACAGCATCAGATGGTGAATGAAACCATGTTTATTGTTCCCTTTATACTTCCATTTGCGCTTCAGATTTCCTCTTTACAAAACGACCCTGCAGAGTAGAAATAAAAGAGAAATATTAGAAGCTTAAAGACTGCAATTGGCCTCATTATAACTGCATTTTGAAGAATTACGGTAAAATGGGGTGACCCTGATGGATTTTTTGTAGCCATCCGGACGATTTCCATCATACAAGGGAGGGGTCAATGGGATGTGGAGGGCTAAACTTACAGAGAGTTTTGAATGGAGAAATATTCCTTTGACTATGTTAAAAATAATATTCCAGATACATAAGAATATAGCTAATATACAAAATAATTACTAGGCACCTGTAACTAACCACATTCAAGCATACAACTACCTCCTTTAAGTACGAATAAATGACTTCCCACTCTACACTTAAGGACTCGTTTGGTGCAAGCCACAGAAGAGGAAACCCAGTTATCCTCTTTCGTGGCTTGCGTTTCGGACCACCCTTGGTTGGAAACAACTTTCTCTCCTATGTGTAGAAAATAGGCAAGAGGAAGAGGATTTCCTCCCTCTTTTACCGCTGCACCAAGCTGCAAGAGTAGGGATCCGGATTTTCTGATACCCTGCTCCCCCTCTTTTCCGTTGAAAGCAGGGCTGCACAAACAGCCCGTAAAAGTTAAAATAAATGACTTCCCACTCGATATAAGAATGATAAGAATATCCAAAAATAATCATCATCCTTTAATGAAAATTAAATCAAGAGAAAAGGTAAAATGCGAATACCAAGTCATCAAATTGGTGGTTCAAAACCTATGGAAGCCAAGGAATCTTTACATCTCCACCTTAGATTTTTAATCCTTGCCCTTACTTCCTTCGCCCCTAGTCTCTTGAATAATCTTTTAGTAAAGCCCATTTCACCATAAATTTTTATAGATTCAATTTGAATGTTTTTAGTGCAAACAAACAGACACAATAAGCTAAAATTAGTAGTAATAATTAAAAGTTTACTCTAATGTCAATGGAGTCGGTCAAGTTTCACCTCCCCCTGTTCATTCAAGGGTTGGGAAATTTTGACGACATAAGCCACAACTGTAGAATGATCAGACGGGGTTGAAATTTCAAAATACTGCTGCTCTCTACTCATATGACCATCCATATAAAGAAAGTCCCATGATTTGATCCAACCAATGCTATGTTTGCACAACTATCAAGATGGCCCACCAGATATATTTTATGCCTGCCAACCGCTCAAATATGGGCTTATGTAGGTTTCAATCAAGGGTCTAACCTTCAATATTATGAACTTCAGGTTTGTTTCTTTAATTTAATCACTTTCAGAAATACACACCTAAGAACTCAGTTCCATGCTAAAAACACAAAAGCCCCATGAGGGCATCAGAATGTGGCTGAGTAAATCACCTTCATGCGTGGGCGTTTCTCCGCATTGATCTTTCGGACCTCGTATCGGATCCTCTTGGAGAAGAGCCTGCTCTGCCTTTTCTCCTTGTATCTCAACACCCTTGCTTCTCTGTGACCCATCTTCCCTTCTCCACCATCTTCAATCACACTACTTCCATCATCAGGCACACTCCATAGCTGCTTTGCATTCCCTCTCATACATCCCACATCCATATACAACTGCATGTGACAAAGAAGACCACTATGTTCTCTTAGTACAGAGAAGTGATCATGTAATATAATGTTTTCCGTTTGATTTGAGGTTGAACAATAGATCAAAGTGGGGCCAAGAAAAGCGAAGTACAATTCAATTCCCTCCAAATTCTAAATGACCATTGTGATTGAGTGAAAATCTAAGGTGATCAGCATAATTTGCACTAGTCTTGATTGAAGAACGGCCATTCTCCACGAGTCAACTGGTTAGGTGGCAATTCCATTGTTTGGAACCCATCTACCAACCAAATCCAAACTTGATTAGGTAATTCAGGGTCAGGGTTAACCCATTTTATATATCTGGGTTGAGCTTGAATTGCCATTTCCAATGTACCAAATAAACGGGTTGGATTAAAAAAAAAAAAACGAAAAACAAGAGGGTTGGGTTTGAGTTATGTCCATCAAACCGATGTCCTAGGCAGCTACCCAATTGGATCTAAATTACACCCATGTTAATAAATTAGTTTGATTTTAATTGTTTTGATCATGCAAAGGTGGGCTGCGCCCATGGCCAAACAGAGGTTAAATCACTTCCAGCCATGGTTAACACCATTTCTCCATTAAGGTGTGATCATTTCTCCTCCTCTAGATCATCTTGGCCATGAATTCTATGGAGATTCTAGATGCACTAATCATGTATAAAAAATGAAAAAAAAAGCATAAAAAATGAAAAAAGATCTCAATGCTCTGCAGCAACATTATAACCCTCTGGTTAAATAGACTAATTGCTTTTAATCAACTAATCCTAATAACATAAGAAAAATCTCAGACCTAGAGTTAAATATTAAAAAAAAAACAGATCAAGCCCATTGAATGTTGAAGTGGAGGTCAACGGGTTTTTTTTTTTTTTTTTTTTTTTTTTTTTTGTTTTTTGAGTCTCTACTTTGTCAACTTAGATAGATCAGATGATAAGAAAGATTGAGATGCCTGGTAGATCTCAGATCCTCATGCCACGTGTCTAAAAGTAGCAATAATAGAAAGGGGATGATGTAAGGTCATGGCTTACGTTAGCGCTATCTTGTGCTAGATCGGGAACTGTCTGAGGGGGCCACTCCCCTTCAATGTAGAGTGGGGCCTTATCCGACCAAGCATTCAAAATCTCGTCGTAATCAAGCTTAAGCAGCAGCCCCTGCGCACGATAGCACACGCCACCCATCTCCTCCCTGCTCCGCTTCCTCTCCACCACGTCCGAGTACACCACCCACTTCTCCTCGCTCACGTCCCTCTCCCTCTGCCGCAGCGCCGCCTGCTCCAGCCACCCCGACCCCTCGCTATCCTGCGCCCCGTAGGCGCTCGTTAGAGAGGTCGAGATGGACCCCTCCTCCTCCTCCTCCTTCGCCGCCGCCGACGCCGCCACCGCTTCTCCTCCGTCACCCAGGATCCCAGTCAAGTCGGTGGCTCCGCTGGCCTCCTCCTGGTCGAAGAAGTAGTCGACGGGGTCGTGCGCCTCCTTCTCCTCAAAGAGGTTCTCTGGGTGCAGTGGGAAGAGGGTGAGCTGTGGGTGGTGGGTGCTCATCTGGCCGGATTCAGAGGATTCCGGAGACAGCTCGTGGCGGAGGCTGAGGTACTTGGGCTTCCGTGTCTTCGTCCTGGTTTTCCGAGCTGGTTTTGAAGATGTGGGTGGTTTCATTGAGCGGTTTTGCTGGTTCGCACAAGAGTCGTAACACATGATCTATACCAAACAAGAGAGAGAGAGAGAGAGTTGAAAGATGAATAAGCTGAAGAAGAAGAAGAAGAGTAGGAGAGGTGAAAGATGAATAAGCTGAAGAAGAAGAAGAAGAGTAGGAGAGAGAGAGAGAGAGAGAGAGAGACAGAGAGAGAGAAAAGTGTAGAAAAGTTAGAAAGGGCAGAACGCTTTTGGAGGGGCCGAGTGACACGTACGATGGGATTGGACGGGCACTTTATTATCTGAGATATGGACACGTGGAGGACGGGGATTGGTTGGAGGAAGAGGGATTGGGGGCTTATCCAGATTTCGTCATGGCAGGATTGGGTAGGGGAGTGGTGAGTGTTTTCTAGGCTTGTTTTGGGTGTTTGGGATGGAGGAATTCACGAGAGGAAAGGTCAACGGGCGCTAGCTTTAGCTGAGTTGGCATGGCCCACCTGTTGTGTGATCTATTACTTGTGGAAAATATATGTTAGGTACAATACAAATCGGGAGCACGGAGATTGAGCATCCCTCCTTAAGGGATATATAGGGTACAATACAAATCATCCTTCTTCCAAGTAAGATAGCTCGAGAGGACAACTTGGGTGGGGCTAAAACCAAATTTGAATGAGTTGGGCGTTGTTGGCTCCAAGTCCTCCATGCGCCCCACTGACCGTACTTTCTACTATGGAGTGAAAGTTATTTTCATTTTCTACCGTTGTTCCTTGTTAGTACGTTGTCTCCAGGACTTCCATCCCATGCAATCACCACTTATGTAACTCCTATCTATCCGACTTCTAACAAACATAAAACCTCCTCAGGGTGGGATGTCCTCTCTTATCATTAATTGAATGCATAACTTGCTCCCTTTCCTCAAGTTTACTAAGTTACACAAATGAGGGGATTAAGCCTTGAGGAAAAGGTGAAAGCATGCAAGGGGTGCATCATTTACCTTTTGTGCTCTATAGTATATACATTTGATTTTCATCTTCCACAAGATGATATATATGTTTTTTTGCTTCTTAAATTGTTCAAATATGGATAGTGATGGATGATTTTAAATTAATGAAGGTATAATTTACAAATAGATAGTTTAATTTTTTTTTAATATATAATTATTTAAATTTAGTTTTTTAATATCTGATTATTTAATTTGAATTTTATGTGTATAGCTATGCTTAGCATTGGCTTTTGTGCTAGTCTTTTATTCAAGATAATTCTACCCAACCTAATTTGGTACTTAATTAGATTGCATCCACTGCTGAAGTAAATAAATAAGATGTGCAATATTCGAACGTGGTTAGCTAGATCAATCAGATTGTGTAATTTGTAATCCAGTTCATGATGAGAGCTTTCTTTCCCCCACTCCACTAATTGATATGCATTGTGACTGAGCACCATTAAGATCCTACTCCTCCAATGCTAAGATTGAAAATTTTGAACCTTCCATGTAGATGACTATCTTCCTTGGGACCCATTCAAGAGGCTAGGAATGAATATGGGCCAGAACCATCATAGATTCAAACCTAGATCCACCTTTTATCATCTAGATTTGGCATCGTAGGAAATTCGTGGCAAACCACACCCACCCCACTCCTTCCATGGCTTTTTTTTATTGGCTAACGAGAGTATACATATAATTTTTGTCCCGACATGACTTATCTCCCGTGACTCGACAATAAATATGAACCAAGCAAATTTGAAGTACCTACACACGACCTCCAAGCCGACACCTGGGCATAATAGTCATTAAAGACATTTTTTTTAATGAAAGAAAAGTATTTATTCCTTCAAATATTATAGTAAAGAAATAGCTCTATCCCAAGCCAAGGATAAACAACCAGCAGGGCACAACCTACCAAATTGCATGAAAACAAATTGCCTAAAGCTCGAGTACCAAGCAAATTATAATGGTCTAAATAGAAGCTCCACTTCTAAGGCAATGAGACGACCACGATCAATTCTTCCACGGAAAATCTTCTGGTTGAACTGAATAGAAGCATTTTGTATATCTAGAAATTGAATATGACTTAATCTTTAAAGTATATTTTCTAGACTTCTAACTTTAAATCTTTCCCTCTAAAAAGATAACTGTGGTTGCTTTAATACTTTACAAAAAGATTTCTTAGCTTCAATACAAATACTTGTGCCTTGATCCGGAATGAGTTTGAAAAATTGAGAACACCGAAGTAGTAATCAAAGATTGATACAATTGTAGCTCCACTTGGATGATCAACATCAATCCATAAAATACCAACAAGTACTTGCCTCACAATATAGATAGACAGACATAAATCATTTGGAGTATAGGGAGCCAAATGATGCTGCACATTTGGAAAATAGTGGGGTTAAATTCTAATGAGCTAAAATACTGTCAAGTAAGCTCGTATTTAAGTAAAGAATTCTCATCTGAATAGTCTTCACAATTGCAACAACTATTACGGAAACTGGCTTTTACTGGTTTTTGAAAATTCTCCTATTTCTCTCCTATTAAATATACCAGATGAAAGCACAAAATATCAACTTTCCCAATGTTTGAACCCGAACATGTTGCTGATCAGTACGCATGGTAATGGTCTCAATCAAAGTTTGCAAGGATTCACAATGAATGAATGTCAAATTTAGCTTAGTCAAGAACTTATTCCGAACATCTTGACTATAGTTTCAAAAACACATTTAGTGTATTGACATCTCCTAAGAGCAATAACAAAAAATATAGAAAGAGTCACATAAGACACTTTTTTGAATTAAGAAATCTCTTGTCTTGAGTTTTTCTCTAAAGAACATCCAGGCACATAGAGAATGCTTTTTAATGCATCCTTTGAACCATATTAAAGAGGGCCATTACTCCTGTTGGTTTTAAATACCTCTCACCAAAGAATATGTAGATTTCAAAATAAACCTACCATGGTCCTCCAAAGTCCACACTATTTCATCTTCAAAGTTTTGATGAAGATTGACTTCTAATGGGATATCACGAAAAATATCCATAAGATCATTTGATGTTGGATTGGGAAATTTCCAATTCTCAATATTTATAATTGACTTGCCCTTACATCATTTCTCATGCCCAAGTGAAAAATTGCCCTTTCCCCATACACATCTTTAAGGCGCCCTTGTCTAACGAAGAATCTCTCCAAAATTTTATAGAGTATCCCTTCCCAATGAGATACTTGATATAAGGCAAAGCAGTTGGGCGCTTGCGAAGGATATTCACCCATCCTGGAGACCCATTTCTTGTCTTTGGCATGTCCCAAAAGGACTGATGTTTCTAATATTTTGCCCTTACTCATATGTTCCAACAAGTGTTTGATAGCAACATTCCATACCTGTCTTAGTAAAACAGCTTTTGAAGTAGCAAAGATGAATCTAATTTCAAGTTCTCCATAACTAATGGGTTTGCATATGAAATCCCAAGCAATTAGATGAATATAATTAGAATTTCAACAACTGTAAAAGAAGTATCGTAACTTTCTATCTATTGCATGAAGAAATGCTTAAGGTAACATAGCAAACTGTAGCCCAATAGATATGAAGAAAAGAAAATATAGAATTAATAAGTTTAACTCTACCAGCATAAGAGAACACTTTGAACTTCTAAGTTAGTTTTTGATGACTTTTTGCAAGAATAGGTTGGCAATTATTGAAGTTTAGCTGCTTTGAAGATAACGGAAAACCTAGACAATTAATTGGAAGAATGGCCTTTGGAATATTCATAATCTCCAAAATAGCTAGCTGATCATCATTGCTATAGTTTGAAAAAAAAATAACACTTTTTGACCAGTTTACCCTAATCCTTTAAAAATCTTGAAATGCTCCAAGAAATTGTTAAGATTTGTTGCATCATAAGTAGTAGCATTGCTAAAAACAAATAAGTCATTGGCAACCATCAAGTGAGAAATAGTCACATTTTCTTTATAAGGAGTTGGAATTAACTGAGATGAAGCATATTTTGACATCATGGTGAGAAGAATTTCATGAAAATGCCAAAGAGGAAAGGGGATAGGGGGCATCCTTGCCTTAAACCTCTTGTAACCTGACGTATCTGCCATTCACTAAGATCGAGAATGAATCAGTAACACATGCCATTATCAATTTGATAAATTGATGAGGGAATCTCATACATTGAAGAGCTGCTTCGAGAGAGTCCCACGTTATGCAGTCATAAGCATTTATAAGATCAATCTTGATACTCATTTTAGGCACACCTTGATTCAAATGAAACTTATGTATTAAATATTGAGTAAGGGGGATATTTTCAGAAATATTCCTTCTTGGAATGAAGGCTGATTGAATAGGACCAACAAGCTTTAATATAATTGGCTTTAATTTGTTGACCAAAATCCTATTGATAAATTTATACAACTCATTGGTTAAGGATATTGGTCTAAACTTATCTAGGGAGGAAAAATTATCAATTTTAGGTACTAGCACGTTGAAGGTAGCTTTCTTTTGTGATAAGCACATAACCCTTATGAAAGAAATCCATGATCCCAACACAAACATCTTTTCCAATAATAGCCCAAAACTTTAAAGATCAGACTCCCGGGCTTTGTTTGGGCTTGCATGTTTTATAACTTCTTTAATTTTAGAGATAGTTACTGGCATGGATAGATTAACAGTATCTTCCTCAGTAACAAACCCATGAGTAGCAACATGAGTCAAGTCAAGTCTCTGCATGGTAATATGATGGCCAAAAATATTCTTGAAATAGGAGAAAAATATCTAAAATGGCTTTTAGCTTAGTGAAATTGTTACCTTCCATGTCTTCAATTTGTGAGATATAAGAGTAATTCTGCCTTTACTGCATCAACTGGTAAAAATAGTTTGTACTTACATCACCAGGGTCTACTGCCACGTCTCTTGAGTTTTGCTTGTACATATTCTCCTCCGCCATTGATAGGTTGTGATATTGCTTTCTGGCTACCTTTTCCACTTGCTGAAGTAACACATTATCAGGGTCCACTGACATATTATGCTGGATCTCATCAAGATAAACTCTGGCATCAGCTAACTTTGTAGGCAAAGGGTGCTGATCTTTCCTCCATTCAATTATATTTTTCTTCACATTTCTCAGCTTCATCACCACTCTATAAAGAAGAGTTCCCTTGCCTCCTTCACAATATCTGTAAATCCCGGAGTATTGACCCAATAATTGGAATATCTGAAGGGAGCTTTAATATGTTCATTTTCAATAAAAGACAACAAGATGGGTGAGTGATCAGAAAGATTTGGATGTCGAATTTCTCCTTTAAAAGGGTTAGAGTTCATAAAGAAGGAATTTGTCAAAACTCTATCCAACTTACACTCTATTCTTTTATCTCCATGACTTGAATTAGACCAAGTAAAGGGGTTACCAATAGATTCATATCAATAAGTCCAGCCTCTTGAATACAATCATTAAATGCTATCATCACAATTGCTCGTGGATTTGAACCTCCTTTTTTTCCTAGGTCCATATTAATGTATTAAAGTCGCCCGCCAACAACCATGGCCTATTTATCATCCTGGAATTATGAACAATCTCCCTCCATATGTCCCTGCGTTGAATTTAACTATTGAAGCCATAACATGCCGTGAAGAGAAACTAAACATTCATGTATTTAACTTCACAATGAAGCGCATGAGCCGTCAAATTTTGCTTTTGAATGCGAACCAGACTAAAATTCCATAAAGTACAAATTCTTATAGTATTACAACTATCCATATTTGAAGTTTCATCCTAACTATTTTGTAAAATAGAGTTTTTAACATGGTACAAAGAAGAATGAGTAATATTTGTTTCAATCAACACAACCATAGCCAGCTTCATGCTTCTGATTTTATTCCGAATTTCCAAGTGCATGGAGGGGTCGGTTAGACCCCTCACATTCCAAAATAAGACTGGCATTTAGAACGGTTGGATTTACTGGTTTTTAACCTGATGGATATACCAATTGAACCATGTTAATGCTTCATACTCCAGCTTGGCGTTCTAGAAGTGAAATTTTTGTTTGGCTAATGGGTAGATGAAATAGGTTCAGTTACGAGATGCATACATGAAGGTAAAAAT
This sequence comes from Sextonia rubra, assembly GCA_037013555.1. Taxonomy (NCBI): domain Eukaryota; kingdom Viridiplantae; phylum Streptophyta; class Magnoliopsida; order Laurales; family Lauraceae; genus Sextonia; species Sextonia rubra. The sequence continues at coordinate 9,528,468 of JASUAD010000010.1, forward strand.
GGCCTAGGCTGCAAACCTGGTACTAATTTTCCTTCAATCCTATTGGTCTCTTTTTCAATCTGTTTTGATGAAGTATTTTTCCCTGTACCAATATAACTCTAAAGGATCATAGTTGTAGTAGATGCTAGCTCCTCTACATTAGCTTCCGAGTTTCATTTCAGGTCAGACAAACTAGAGAATCTATTTCCATTATTTCCAGCCTCCTTTGTTAGTCATGGTTCTAGGACTCAACTGAATAGGTATTGGTGCGTTTGAAGCATATCTTGGTTTTCATCTTGAGAATTCTTCCTCTTCTCAGCCCAGATTTGCAGGTTTTACCTGATACAGGTTTCAGTGGACAAGATTTTTCTCTATGGTTGAAAGTGCAACAGGTCTTACTTCGGTTGGGCTTCCATGCATATACAATTTTCTGAATTATAGTTTTATTCTAAACTTCATTCTGATCTCAGTCGGGTATTCTGCATCAAAACCAACCTCCACACAAACTTAAGCAAATGAAAACCAAGTGCAAGTTGCAATAGCATGATCCATACTATAGGTTTGCGAATAACACTACCTATTTTGCTAAGAGCAGAATTTGTTCTAAGGGCTTGTTTGGATAAATGAGGAGTAGACTAGAGTGAATTAAATTTTATATGAGGAGTATAGTGGAGGAAAAGTGGGTTGAAATTAAGGGAAATTAGTTTACATCACTCTGGTTGGATTCTTAATGTGAAGTAAAATTTAAAAATATTATGGAATAGAATTGACTTTTACTCAAGAAAATTGAAATATTTAAGGTTGAACTGAAATGAAATATACATTAGCCGACAACAATACTTTATCTTTAGCAAGACTCATCCAAACATGGTTGAGTTGAAATTTTAAGTTGTTAAGGCCCATTTGACTTCATTTCAATCTATTTTTTTGTTTATCCAAATAGGCCATAAAGCAGAAGTTCAAGTTTGGAAGACAAACCATATCAGAATAGTTTGCAAGTTTTCTCTATTCATATTAATGTCAACTGCCCATCTTCTCCATTTGAGAGGAAGCCCATAGATGAACCAGGGCCCTTATTCTAATATGCGCTAACCTTCGTCAAAACAACTAAGTTTGAAGAGGAAGAACCATCTGCAATGGCTATTTTTATCAAGATCTTTAACTCTCCATCCTTTTCTTAAACAAGATCTGATATCAGTAATAGAGGGGTTGGGGTTGGACCAATAAAGTAACTAACAGTGGCATTACCCCAGTTTTTTACCACTGCAAATGAATCCTCATCTCCAAACTCAACATGATGACTTGGGTCATCTGATGGCTTCTCATAATGTGCCAGATTTCTATTACTGTTTAGCTGAGGTTGAAAGAATGATGACCAAGTTGTAGGTTGCTCGAGGGTCTTGTGATGGGTCCGGTGAAGCCTGATCTAGGGTAACTGTGTAATAAGTCGGTCTAATCTGGACCCTTTGTTATGAGGGCAGATCCGACGGTTGTTATTGCTTAGGGTTACTATTTATTAGGGTTTTTGTTATTCTGAGGGTGTGGTGAAAAGAGAGAGTTGGTTTTCTGTAGAGAAGAACCAAAGGAGAGTTGTGTGCTCTTGTAATCACGAGGAGAGGGTTGTTCTTCTCGTGGGTGATCTCTAACAATAGTGAAACAGGTTTGAATCTCCGTGGACGTAGCCCACATCGGGTGAACCACGTAAATCTGTGTCTTTTGTGTGGAGTGTTTGTTCTTCTGGTTTCTTTCTCTTTTTCCCAACATCTTGTTGGTTTCTTTCTGGACATCATGTGAAAGGCTGTTATCTCCTTTAGGTATCGTCGGTTGCTCAGTAAATCTCTACATATTCAGATCAGGGTTGCCCACCCCCATAATCTCGTCGTATAATAGCATAAGTGTCAAGTCCTGAATTTTTATATTGGGCCATACCGGTTTGTCGGGTTTGAGTTGGGTTAAGAGGGTCAAATAGATCGGTTTAACACATTTGGGCCTGAGTTAATGGATCCTTTTTGGGCTAGAAGACTCTTTTTGAAATTTCTTAAAACCCACTAGAAAGCAGGGGGCCCTTCCTTGTAATTTAGAAAAACCCCCTCTCTTATATAAACTCTATTCTTAGGGTTTCTCCCCCTTTCTCTAACCCTCTTCTTTTCTTCTTCAACTAAAACCCTAGAGGCTCTCCAAGGGGGAAACCAAGGTGGACTCTTTCAAACTTTGATCTTCAGATTTACTTTGGCTTCAAGATCCAGGCAAGTGGATAGCTAAAACAATGATTTTTGGTTCTTGCAATATGTTTTAGTTGCTCGTTGATTTACACACCTTTTGGCATGACTTCTTTTTGTTTGGATTAATGGCTTTTGGGGGTAATAGTTGTGGGTTGATTTTCTTCAGACTTATAAAGATGAGTTAGGTCTGTGTTTTGTTTTTTTTTTAAAATATATATATATATGGAGCAGCCGCTGCCCAGGCAGCAGCTGCTGCTGGGCAGCAGGCCAGGTGGGTTGGGCAAACCTGGCTGGTCTGGGCCCGGCCTAGCAGATCTGGGCCCGGGTGCAGGTCTGGGCCCGTCAGCCTATTTTCTTTTCAAAAAAAAAATATATTATTAAATATGTATATTTATACACAATATTACTAAATAAATAATTAGGTTAGGATATTCTTATAAAGAATTAAAAGGTTAAGTTTTGATTAATGGTTTAGTATTTTAATGGAGATTAGGTTTTATTAAATTAATTTTAATTTGATGTATTTGAGATGTATCTTGGATTATTTATAAATTTAATTGAGAATTATGAAATTTTGATTAATGTTCATTTAGGTTGATTGAAATAAACTAAAAAGGTATTTGGTAGCAATTAAATCGTAAATAGAATGTATTTATAATTTTAAATTGGATTCTTAATTGAGTTAGATTTCAAATTGGGATCCGAAATTTGTACCTTCTGTTTTGTATAAAATGATAATGTGTATTTGTACACAACAATGATATTAAGGAATTAATTATTTTCTTTCCCCTTTTTTATCATGACTTGATTTAACTTTAGATTCAGAAATTGAACATCTTTTACCTAATTTGTAAAACACACTAATTATATATAATTGGATTAGATAAATTATGTCTTTTAGGAATGTTAGTTGAATGTTCACATGAGAATTAGACTAAATACAGAATGGGAATGTGAGGTTCGGAATGCACCACATGATAGGCACCAAAAGTAGTATATCGGCATCGTGGACTCATATTTCCATTGTGATAGAGAGTTAGTTTTCATGTGCATATTTGTTTAACTTGACCGTTGGTAGATTAGTGCTTACCCTCAAGAATCTGAATTGACACACGTTCATAATACACTTTCAAATTTAAGTACTCTAGATACTCAAAATGGTATTGGATTGAATGTTGGGATTGAGGGTTTCATATTATGGTTCATTCTGCATCGATATACGTATGTATTTGTAAATAAATATATTTGTATATATGTATCTAATCGACTGCAGTTCAGAGGTGGACGTACGCCATCGGGTCAGCGTATACTGTGGATAATAGTATACAGCTGTGCTTTCTGTTATTATCTGTGAGATTACCCGTTTCTGTTATTATCTGCGGGATTACCAGTTTCTGTTATCTGTATGCGGGATTACCCGTTTCTGCATATTTATTTGCAGGGATACCCGTTTCTGCGCATTCATGCCATTGGGGTTTGCATCTGATTTATTTTGGTTCATAATGAATATATCATTTAATTCAGTTGATTAATCCATTGTTGCAGCTTACCCTCTTGCCAGATTATGTCAATCTGACCCACTACTTTTGGGTGTCTAGGTTCCGTTGCCGGTACCGAACCGGAGGGTCAGGCGACGCAGGAAATTCCGCCAAATGGCGGAATTGTTGAGTGGAGCACCGACGACATCATCTGAGGTGTCCTAGTGCGGTGCTGAGTTCGAGAACTTAGGATTATGTAATGAGGCCTTGTCTGGGCCATTAGTTATTAATTTAAGTTTGGCTGTTTTGAAATTTTAACTCTAATTGTGATGCTTCGAAGCACTTGACTCTAGTTTTATTATTAATGAGATTGATTATCTTATTGTGATGTAATATCCGTTTGCGATGAGCATGGATTTTAGTTCCGCGTGTGATTATGGTTGCTTGATCACCAAGCATAGCCTCACGAAGGACTTCAATCCACCTGGAATTGGGGCCCGTGCTGTTTATGTTTAAAAAATTTTTAATTGGCCCCAATTTTCTCACCCCTGAAACCGGGTTTGGATCCGGCCCAGTTTCTGGGGCATGATAATAAGTCCCAAGTCCTTTCCCAAATTGAGAATCTGCTCTGTAAGGGAAGCTTTTGACGAAGAAGAACTTTCTTTCACCTTCTTATGTTCCAATCCCTTCCCCATCCTAACCTTTTCTTCAAGTATAAGGTTGCGAGGAATATCATTAGGAATCACATATAACTGGTTTTTTTTTCACAATAGTTTTTAGGATAGATGTCTTTGTAGATCTATATTCAGCATGCTCCAAAAGCATACGAGTTCTTTCTTAAAGAGAGTTTCAGATCAACCGCTTGGAGGAGGAGGGGAGGAGCCTTCCTCCATGGTACAAATCAGAAAGCGAAATGCAAACTGAAACCCTAACTCGAGGAAGAAGATGAAGGAAAATCACCAGAGGAGGAGGGGATAAAAATATAAAGGCCAAACCAAAAAAATAAATATTCAACAAAAAAAATAAAGACTTAAAAAAATAAAGACTAGAAAACAAAGATAGAAAAAAAAAATAAAGACTTCAAAGACTAAAAAATATAGACTTGAAAAAAATAATAAAGACTCGGAAAAAAATTAAAGACTTCAAAAAATAAATAAAGACTCGAAAAAAAAATTAAGAATTGAAAAAAATTAAGAATGGAAAAAAATAAAGACTAGAAAATAATAAAGACTCAAAAAAATAAAACCATTTTGCATAGCTAAAGGTGGTTTACACCATTTTGACATTGCAAGTGTTCAAGGGCAAAACTACGTATTAGCATGCGTGTGCGGCCCCACCACAGGATTCGAGAAATTTTAAATTTTATATATTAATCATTCTATTTTATAAGTTGATTTTTTCACTCCCACCATACCACTCAAATAAAAATTGTAAGTCTAACATTGTTAGTGGTGGTAGCTCTTTTGATAGACACTACAAGACACTTTAATGAGACCCAATATTGAGTATCCATAATTAACTACTCCGGATGTTTTGTTGGTTTTGTTCTTTGCTTTTCTCCATCAAATTTCCGGCGAGAAAACAGTGTTCTTGAAAGTCCGATTTTCGGTCACATTTACATGGGACGAGTTCATGGCAACCCAGTTATTAGGACCCAAACGAGTTCGGGGCAACTCAGCTACGGGGTAATAAGACAATACAGTAGGAATCATCCAGCTAGGGACAGTAGGTGGCCCCAGGTCCGTGACACTTTGGGCACAGTTTTTTCCTAACATTTATGGCACTGGGCACTGACGCTGTACCAGTGATTGCCTTTTTCCCATCGCATTTCAATCGACCTTTCTCGTTTGCTCTTTCTCATTTTTCTGTTTTCGATTCCTAGCAGTAGAATAACCTAAATGGTTTGTATTGTAGTCTACGGGTCTATTCAAAATTGAGCATCCTCCCAAATATCTTTCTCCAGAAGAGATTGGGATACATTTTAAAAACTGGGTTCCTAGAGATATTGTTGGAAAAATGTGGTAGGAGTTAAATTGTTTCTACTCAAAAATATAAGATAAATTGTCTTTTATCATGAAAATGGCTTCAGTTCGGTTTATTTAGTCTATCTATAGCTCTAGTATTTGCTACCACAAGTAAAATGATTTCAAAAAAGGAAAATCCTCAGGCGAGCACCAGGTCCTTAAATAACTTTTTTTTTCTTTTTTTTTTTTTTGATAAAAAAACATGCTTAGATACGTAGTGGGGCCACATAGTGATCAATCCATGTGGACCATGAAACTTGGACCTCCCTTGATAGTCAAGGATAAGGATGCTTAAGGATCAAGGTGGCCCAAGTCCGACTCGGGCCCAACCCCTTTAAGATGGGCCTGTAGTTTTGGTTCTAAAAGATGGACTGACCTTGGATTTTTTATTTGGGTCTCTTAAAAGATGGGCTGGGCTTGGACTTGTCGTAGAGAGCCCAAACACTGGTCTGATTATAAAAAAAAATTATATGGTAGAGGTAAAAGTAAGATTCGAATTCATGACCTTTTACACAAGATGATAACACTAGACAAGTTAAGCTACAAAATAATAATAATAAAGACACACTAAGGATTAGGAAACTTTTCTTATTATATATAATATAACTCAGCCTTTGGCTTCATCATTTCTAGCTGGGCTGGGCTCGGGCCAGCCAATCCTAGCCTGACTCAAGCTTGGGCCGGGGTCAGACTTATCATTTAGAAACCAGGCCGGGCCTAGATATTCCTCAGCCTGGCCCATGATGCCCCTAGTAACCAATCTGCATGCATCCAAAATGACTGGACCATGAGGCCAACCTTGTACTCATTTTGCTCGATGAAATCTTCCCACTAATGATCAAGTGGTTGAAATGTTGATTTGAGTCGCTGTCACCATGCATTGTTGGAGAGCTCCAGTTCCAGACCTGTGTGCATCCCACAAGAAATGTGGATCCGCTTACCTTGAGCAAGGGTGTTTCGGTGAGGTGAGAGCTTCCCTTCAAGAGTTAGCTGTCGTGCTGCACTGCAAGATATCATGTAAAAGTTGCAAACTTTGAGAATCATAAGGTCTTTCCAGCAGTGCTACTGTTGAGCTGAGGGGAATATTTGTTAAAAGCTATTTTTCTTATTATCTTGTCAAAAGCTATTGTTAAATATTGTTTCTGATTTCCCCCATTTTTGCGTCATAATCATCATTGCTATGTTTCAATTTTAGTATTAAAAGAGGAAAATATTGTGGCAAGTAAATATTTTCAAAATATTGTCACAGTTGATTAGGGGAAGCATAATTGGATCCAGGGTTATTAATGAATCTGGGTCTGACCCAGAGCACACTGAGTACAAACCAGGAGAAACTTGGAAGCTAATTTCAAGCCTTAAAAGAATTACGCCTTTTCAGCACTTGAAGGCTTCATTGGGTCAAGCCTTTATTATGCCAACTTTGAGCCTTTTGGGTCCTATGAGACTCAGACTTACGTTTTAGCTCTAAAAATCTTGGTCAGGTCTTCACCCCGTCCCATGTGAGTCTGCATGTGAGTCTGGCCTAAAATTTTCCCCCTCACGGTCTTATATTTAAGGTTTTCAATGGGCCTGAAATGTGCAAAAACTACAATCTTCAGCCCATGAGCCCTTACGAGGCGTGTTTGTTACGTACGCCACAAAAGTGCGAGTGTGCGACCGCCTATCCAAAGTAGCTACTTGACAGTAGTACCATTGGTCAAAATTGCCCTACCATGCAATGCCATATATAACAAGAGGGTTACAACCCCTCCCAACAAAATATAATAAGGGCTTGTTTGGCAAGTTTTACTGGTTTGACATAGATATAAATGAAACAGATCTGTTTAAAATGGCCCTTGTTCGAAATAGAGCATTTGGTAACACGACACAACTTGATTGAAATAGATTTCTTAATCCAGTGGTAAATGATTTTTTATAAATTACTCCATATCTAAAAGGAATGAAAGTCTGATCTTTTGCCCTATGGCTGTTTTAAGTATTCTAAACAAGATCAATGGTTCAAATCTTGAAATAGGGACCCACAAATTTTAAAAAATTACATCAAATAATTTACATTTTTTTTTTTTGTAATTTTTTTTGAGATCCCTGATAAACCAACAACTCAAATTTGACGCTATGATAGTGTTTGCATTGTTACAGCTATCCAACGGTTTGGATGATAGTTTATTGGCCCAAGGTTGAAGAAAAAACAAAAAAAAAGGGACTGTCCTTTCAACTATTGTGGCCAGAACATAACTATTGGCCCAAAGCGCAAGAAAAAACAAAAAAAAGGGGACTGTCCTTCCAACTATTGTTGCCAGAACATGTGTTATCTAATGGTTCTTGAATTTTCATCATTTTTTCAAAATCTGAACCAAGCCAAGCGCTAAAATTTTTAGTCATAGCCGTTTTTAGTCTTCCAAGGAATATTAACTATTGAGATTATGATTATGGAGCCCACAGAAGGCCAAGAAAATTAATCTATTACTACATAGTTGTTCACAAATATCTCGAAATCCACGATAGATTTATGATTGAAATTTGGTCCACTAGCAGTTTTCGGCATCCTGAATGCTTCCAGCGGTTTAGATCATAGTTTAATCTCTCAGAGTTGAAAAATAAAAAATTAGAAAAAAAAGACGAGAGAAAATATACTGTCCATGTTACTGTACTGGACACGTCTGCGCACTTTAGATGCGTAGATCTGTTTCAATTCCTGCAGGTGTCCTTCCCATTTCAAACAGAGGCATTTTCTCTTAAAGTGGATTGAAATAGCGGTAACCAAAATATTTCCAAATGCTCTAAATGCATTTTAAACCAGTTTTAAGATAATAGGAGGCAAAAATACGACTTGCCAAACACTACCTAAGTAAATAAATAAGTCCAATCCCCTCTCACCCACCCCTTGTGAAGTGAAAATCACTCTATTTTTAAATTAATCTACATTATAATTACTATTTGATTGAATTTCATAATAGAAAATTAACTTAAGAAACTGTTGGACTTTGATACCACTAAATCAATGATTTGATTGAGATGCTTTTTGTCCAAAATTATATTCACAATAACACCTTTCCAACATACTCCCGTGATTGCCATGCATATGAACAGATTTTCTCTTTATGATTTTATTAAAACTTTCTTTTCTTAAATTCATAATTAGTGCCTAAAACTCAAATCCGGTCCAAATGGAGAATTCCCTAATGATATAAAATAAGGGTTTGTTTCTTTGCTAGAATTCTCAGTAATAATTTGTCATATTAGAATTTGTTAATATAATATGACAGTTTGTCCTATAGCATTTATAAATGTGGTTGCTCTTCACAAGAATTTCAAAACTTTAACCACCAAAAGGTCTTAAATGCATTGACAGAATTTTAAAATTTCACCTTGCTTGCTTTTTGGTAAAACTCCTAAAAATTTAAATTCAAAAGAGGATTTAAGAATTTCACCGTATTAGGGTATTCACAAATTCTTGAACACAAATTCTAAATTCCGGTAATGAAACAAGCCCTAAAACAAGCGGCCTCGTCTTTGCCCCCTTGCAGATTGGGTGGACTCAATATTCACGCTTTTGGGTACACAGACACCAGACTTGGTTGAAAGTTGCAACCAATGTCAAACCTTAACGATGGTGAATCCAGCTCAGATATTTGAAAAGCAGTAATATCTAGATCTGACTCAGGGATGTCAACAAGCCAAGCTAGCTTACTAGTAGTTACAAGTAAGCTCAGCTCAGCTTGGTTGGGCTTGAACTCAACCTTCGCTTGCTTTCGCTGCACCAAGCACAAACTAGCTAGGGTGCGCACACCTTGGCATGGCTCTAAAGAGGCATGAGGAATCTTCACTTGTCAATGGGCTGTACTTTAGCTTGATGTGTGTGCATGTTTTAAATTTATATTTAATGTAGAATTAGAATTTTTTTAATGAATGTAATATAATCATTATTATTTTTTAGACAATCTTTATAAAGCGGGGTATATTAATAAACATATTTAAAAGTAAGACAATACATTTAACTTTATTTATAGCTATATAGAATATCCTGGGTCAGCCAGTTGAGGCCAAATGGTTAATTACAGCAATGGTGGGCCACACTCATCAAAAAAAAAAAAAAACACACTATGATGGGAGTTTGGAAGAAATCCAACCTTTCATAAAGGCTGAATTAAATGGCAGACCAAGTAATCTTGAGTAGGCCACTATATAAAAGGAAAATTTTTTACTGGCCATGTGCCAAAAAAAAAAAAAATCAGGTTTTCAAAAATATCTTTGGGGTTCACGGCAACCCCTGTGACCACCCTGGTTCCCCACTGTTTGGTTGGGCAGAAACCTTAAAATGGAGCACTATTCGAAGTCCATCACAGATACAAATGAAATATCCATATATAACGGTTTGAGATTCTTTAGGCTATCATACACATATACTAAAAGGACAAGAAGCCATGGAAACTATCTATTGACAATTCATGTTCAAACACAAAAACAGCACTAGAGTTGGCAGCACAACATTTTTTTTTTAATCACGGCTCATTAAGCCACTTCACTCTGATCTCATCCTGTTGATCTGATTCAAAGCCGGTTGGAGAATGTTGTAGAGGACCCAAGCGATAGCCGGTGCAATCACAAAAAGCAGTAGCGATCCTCGGTTGTCGCTCAATGAGGCATCGGCGATCGCAGCAACTTCACTGGCAGATGCACTGGGCGTGGCCATGAAGCTTGATGCTGCCAATCCTCCAAGACCAATCCCTACAATGACACCTTTCTCGATTCTCATTCGGTCAAGTTGGTTAAGTGCTGGTTGGAGGATGTTGTAGAGGACCCAGAGTATGGCTGGAATTATGGGTAAAAGAAGTGCAAGACCACGGTTATCGCCTTCGGCTATCTCTGCAATCTGCTGCACAGCAAAGGCTGAATCACAGCTGCTTAGGGAGGTAAAGATGGCACCAGCAATGGCCGGTGCGAAAAGGGATGATGGGTTTGAGTTATCAGTGGGTTTGGAGGGGGTGAGGCCTCCGGGGAGGTTTTGGAATGAAAGGAGAGAGATGGGTTTAATGGTTGGCCTGGAAGGGTTGACATGGTTGGGTGAGTTAATGCTCAAGCACTTAGCATTGAGCATGGCCATCGTAGCTATGGTTGCCATGAATGCTGTTGGGGGTGTGAGGACTTTGGCCTAGGAGCTTTGGGTTATCCTTCAAGGAGGTTTTGAAGCTAAAGGGAGAATTCCAGGAGATTGGTATGGTCTTTTGAGACAAGGTAGGAAATGGTGTCCAATAGGATCATGCCTTCTAGATTCTCCTCTTATCCAGAGAGTGTGGTTAGGAGTGAAACAGGCCTCACATTGCTCTAACCACTTCCCCTATCGACAACACAAGTATCTCTGCCCTATCCATTTAAAACCCATTGATGATGCACATCATTGACCAGTAATCTCATGGATTGGGGATTTTTGGTTTTTAGAAGTGGATTTTCAGTGACCCAAATCATTGTGATAGTGCTCCCACGGGAGGTGGTTAAATATATATATATGAAAATATTTATGTACATTTATCCCTCACCATTTTTTTCATGAGAACTCAAAGTGAGACTCAGTATATGGTCCATCCAAATAGACCATACACACGACCCCCTTGAATTGAACCCGTTTACCAATTTTTTATTAAATCCAAATTTATTGAATTATTGGATCGACTATGAACCCATTGGAATGGAATGAATTTGTGGGTCATTAATGAAAGGTTAGGGATATGTGATTGGAGCCAAACTTGGTATTTAGGGTGGTCCCGTATGGATCTTTCCATCCACCCCCCTGATCTCATCCCTTAATGGGTTCCACCATGGGCCCCACAGAGGAGTATGCACAGTCGCTTGGTGAGGCGCATATGCATATATATAAATATATAAGGAGAATATTCATGTGCATATGTCCCTCACCATTTTGGTGAGTGACGCTCCTTTTTTGGAAAGTAATAATATGTAAGAGGACAAAACTTCACACCTTTTTAAACTTGAAAGATCTAAAAAGGAAGTGTCCTTCACCAAAATGGTGAGGGAGATATGCACATGAAGACTCCTCAATATATAAATATATATATATAATAGTAACTTTTTTTTGCAAGAGAAAAGGATATAAAGAGTGAACAAATAGAAAAAAGATTAAAAGAACATAAAGGTACAAGAGTATTATACCCTCCTCACAAAACAACTACAAGATCAAACCCTCCAAAGGCAAACCCTCTCAACACCCTATTTAACTAAAGCATCCACCATCACATTTGCTGACCTACTATGGTGTCAATAGCAAACATAAGTAATGCTTAATGGATTTCATTAAAGAAGAATTGAAACTTCCATAAATAAGCTTTTCACTTCAAAACCCAAGCGATCACGTTAAAAGAATCGCTCTCCAGAATAAGAACACCATGAAAATACCTTGAAAAACATCTAAGTGATTCCAAAATAACTCTAACCTCTACTTCATTAGAGTTACAAACCCCCATAAATTTGGAGAACATAACTAAGATATCCCCATTACAATTCGGAAGTACCCCTCTAATACCAACTGGCCCCCGCTTCCCTCTTGCGGTCCCATTAACAATAAACTTAAAACCAACCAATAAGAAAAGGAGACCAAAGAATTGATTTTCTCACTTTAATTGGGCCATACCCCATACATGATTTCCAATTAATAAGGAAACCGTCAAGACAGAAATTAGAAAAATCCTTTCTAACCAAAGCCCAAGTTGTGATCCTTAAACTGAACTTCAAAATCAAATTCATAGAAGATGAAAAGTACCCCCTAAAGATTCTGTCATTCCTTTCTTTTCAAATGGAATATAAATTGGCAAACGGAATCATCTTATAAAGAATACGACCACATCCCACAAAAAAACCTCCCAACCAAGACTCTACTGCATCAACAATCTTCTGTAGACAACACCAATCAATGCCACATCTACCAATAAAATGCCCCTAAACACCAATTGCAATCTCACAATGAATAAAAAGGTGGTTCACCGGCTCCAACTCCTTATGACACATCACACAAGTGTTTGCAATAATAGACGTTGTCAAACATCTTCTTCTCAAGTTATCTGCTGTTGAAACTTTAGCTGTAACTGCTAGCCAACAAAAAACCTTTACTCGGGGAGGAACCAAACTCAGCCAAACCAAGGAAGAAGAAGCTTTAGAGATAGTTCCCCTTCAAAGTCAAATAAAAAGAATTCACTAAGAATTCTCCAAATATAAATGGCTTCCAAATTCTAGAATCCTCAGAATAGCGGTGAAAAAAGACGTCAGAAAAAAGATTCAACAACTCCTCATACTGGGCTTTCTCTAACAGTCGAAGGTTCCTTCTAAAGGTCACACCTCACAAAGTATAACGATCACTCACCTCGTAATAATTCCAGATAGTAGAGTCCTTGTTGGACATTAATTGAAATACCCTAGGAAGTAACTCACACAAGTAACCCACCCCAACCCAATCATCCAACTAAAACCTAACATCCCTCACATCTCCCACCACAAAGCCCACCCCTTTGGACAACAATTGCCCACTCATATAAGACACATCTCCAACCGAAGCAATTGCACCCCACAAACACAATCTACAGGACCTATGATCAGGATTAGGTCACCACCCCTACCTGTCCATACCATATTTATTGGCAATGACCTTCCTTCACAAAGCCTCCCTCTCCTCACCAAACCTCCACCACTACTTTACCAAAAGAGCCGCATTTTTGTTTTCCAAATTACCAATGCCTAAGCCCCCATAAGACTTTGGTTTAATCACCTTACTTTACTTCATTAAATGCATTTTCTTCTAATTTCCCTTACCCTCCCAAAGAAAATCCCTACGAATATGATCCAGCCTCTTTACCACAGCTTTCAGCATCTTAAAGAGTGACATAGTATACCGAGATATTTGACAACCATGCTTTTATCAAATCGATCCTTCCACACAAAGATAAATAATGTCTATTCCAAGAAGACAACTTTTTTCTCAAATTTGTGAATAATCGAATCCCACAAAGACTTAGATCATGGCTTCACCCCTATTGGAAGGCCAAGATACAAGATGGGGAGTCTCCCTCATTTGCAATGTAGCATGGTTCCCAAAGACCGAATAGTCTATTCATAATACCCAACTCCTACTAATTAACTTTTGGAAATGTTAACCTTTAGACCAAAAATCAATTGAAAACATCGTAAAATTCTTTGAAGAGCCATAATCTCCTCCTTATTAGTTGAACTGAAAAGAATCATATCATCTACAAATTGTAATTAAGAGATAACTTCCCCATTTCTACTCACTCCAAGCCCATTTATCACTTCCAGCTGTCTAGCTTTTAACAAAAGCGAACTTAGAGCCTTCACCATAATCGTAAATAGAAAAGGGGATAGGGGATCCCTTTTTTAGACACCTCTAGAAGCTTTAAACAGCTTCGAAGGAGAACCATTGACTAAAACAGAGAAAGATGAAGTCAAAATGCACTCAGGCATCCACTATCGCCAAGTTTCCCCAAATCCAAATCTAAGAAGCATGTAATCAACAAAATTCTAGTCAACATGATCATAAGCTTTCTCCAAATCAATCTTTAAAGGGACCTCATTAACTTTAGACCTTTTTCTAGAATCAACTAGTTCATTGGCAATTCACACTTCATTAAAAATTTGTCTTTTCGCCACAAATGCCCTTTGGAAAGGACTGATAATAAAAAGCATAACATTCTTCAAACGACTTGCCAAGATATTAGTTAACAATTTATAACAACACCCCACAAGGCTAATAGGTCTATAATCACATAAATCCATAGAATTAGGCACTTTAGGAATAAGGTTAAGAAAGTTGCTTTCATCTCTATATTAATTCTTCTCCTATTGTGAAACTCAGAAAGCATATCACTGAAATTTCTTTAAGGAACACTCATCCTGCTTTAATGAAAGAAAAATTGAAACTGTCTAAACCTTGGGCTTTATCCCAATCACATTCCTCCAAGGCTCTAATCACTTTCTCCTCCTGAAACCTCCTTTCCAACCATCTTTGAATATCCAGCAAAATTGTGGGAAAGTAAACTTTGTCGAGGGCAAACTTTGTCAAGCTTCACCCTCATGACATTCTTACTCCTGTAAAGATCTTCAAAAAAGCGAGCAACCTTTACCTTGATTTAAGTAGGACTTTCCAAAACTCTACCACCTTGTCTTATCCGCCCTAAGAAATTTACGGTACTCCCTAAAGCAGCTATTCAATGGAAAAAAGTAGTACTTTTATCAACCTCCTTAAGCCAATACGCTCTATATTTTTGCCTCCAAGAAATTTCCTACAACAATTTAAATTCCAAATCCTTTTGATAGCAATACCCTTAGCATCAAGATCATCTGGACTCAAATCCTAGGTTTCCCCCTTTTTTTTTTATCAATATCATCTACCACTCTGGAACAAGCTTCTCTTGATTCATTAATTTGGCCAAAGACATATCTATTCCACTTTTTGATGAAATCTTCAAGAACATGAAGCTTTCTACATGTCTTATAGCCAAAAAAACCTATAACTTCCACTTGACTCCACCAGGAGCAAGCCAAACCCAAGAAATCTTTGTTCTCTAGCCAATAATTTTCAAAACAGAAAGGTTTTGGCCCTCAATCAAATGAATTAGAATATAAATAGGACACTGATCTGAAATTTGTCTTGGAAGGGCAACCTGAATGGTACCAGAGAAATGATCATCCCACAAGATGTCACATGAACCCCCAAAAGAACTCTTAGAAGAGGTACTCCCAAGTTCCAGCCCTGATTATGAACCCAAACCTTGCCTACCCCCTCCCCAATGTCTTATATATTTATATTATACTGGTAACAATGCTATGTTCAGTCGGTCTAGCTTACCTGAGTCACACCCCTACATTGGTAATGCTATGACTACGCTAAAGCAACCTATTGATATAAATTGTTATGTCATCCACTAAAAGCTTGACTTATTGCTATTACTGGTTATCAAAATGGTGTTAAAACTAAAGTCGGGCTTTTGAAATTCTTGTAAAACATGTTACCTCCTTACATTACCTCCTTATGGACCTAATCAATTCTCGCTACATCACTAGTAGACGGCCTACCATGTACACAAATTTTCTCATATAATCCCGATTCCTGAAACATAGATACCACCTCCCATTCCCTAGTCAGCTGGCATATGCATGGAGTCCAGCAAATTATTTCCTTTCTTAGCACATCTGTTTTGAGTTTTCATACATGGGGCTTGTCACAACTCGAGGCCAGATATTGGGGGTTAGTTTAAAACCTAACTAGTAGCACACGTACTCCCGTGCATGCATACCTAGATATAGTCCAAATGTACACGCACAAGGGATCATTCACATATGTAAACAAAGTTCACGCAGAAGCTGTACATATCATCACATAACACAAGGACATACAAAATGCACAATGCCTGTAAAAGATTAAACAGATTTATAGAGATGTACATCAAAATAGGGGATAACAGTCATAAGGTCAAAATACATGGATGACCCAAAACCCTGAATACCATGTCAATACAAGTCCCCACATACTCAAAAGACTAAAGTGATGCAAACCGCTCTCGGAAGAATGGATCAAGTCCACTCATCTAGCTCGGATGGGGCCTCGCGTGCCTTTCCTGAACTCTGGTTGACCGACGAAGGGTCGGGAGAGGGATTTGAGCCTGCAACACCAAGAACAACTAATAAATACAACGACTTAGCAAAGTATAAGCAATAATAAATTAACACACTTTGTGTCTATCAATTATCAGACTAATTAACATGTAAAGATCCACAACGGTCATGTTAGTATACTAGGCAAGTCATACATATGAATGAGCATGCGATCAGAATCATCAATAAATGTACTGTCAAGGTGGCTACTACATTTGTCATATTCTCCCTTTCGAGAGTAATCGGTACGAGAACATCATCGACCGGGCCAGGGTACGCATGAGTCTCTAGTTCTCGGGGTCTGGAGTCCCAGAACAGTAGCACTCTGCAGAAGCGGTAACAATCTACACCAAAAGTCAACCCTGGCGGGTATCCTGAGGCTGAGGCTAAGTAGCGTCAAATATACAACAACAATCAAGTCATGTGATGCACGTCAATCAGTGTCTGTGTCAATCGGTCAAACAATATCATATCATATCACGAAAAGCAATATAGTAGTCCGTGCATCACACTAAGATCAAGCGTGAACTCAAGGCTTGCAATAACTTTACAATAGTTCCCAACAGTGCAAGGATAAGAACATGGAGTCAGCAGTTCCTGCCCGGGATGTACCATGGACAGATCCCTCAAGGTTTAACCAATCATTGCCCCAGTGCAAAATGCTTACCATGTGATGAAGAGGGCAAAACCGAAATCAATATGCAATGCAAATCAAATTACCATTAAGGAATCAAGGTTGTTAACAAGCCGACCCTAACCTAGTTGTCCAGTGTTTCTAACTGTGCATACTGATGTAGTTTTAAGTTACTCGATACATAGTAGTCTACATAAGGTGTGTTGCACTGTATCGAGAAGATGTATTGAAGTCCCTTAAACCAACACCCATGGGAAGGTGCTTAACAGCTGGACAACACACATGAATGAATCACAGCCCTAACGATCATTCATGCAATATTTACATTCCATTGGGCGAGTTGGGTTACCTACATTCTAACTCAAAGACCCTACGAGTCTCGATATTAAACCTACCATTCATGTCATTTCGCAGTGGGCATACGGCGTAGCCTTGTTCTGTTTTGTGGCTAAGCCACGGCGAGGGTACGGCTTAGCTATAGAACACTTCACGGCTTAGCCATAGTTAAACCGTAGAAGAGCAGCAAAAGTACCAACTGTTAGTTATTTCAGAATGTCACTCTGTATTGATCTACAGCTTACGTCACGGCTGGGCTTACGGCTTAGCCGTAGTACAGTTTACGGCTCAATCGTAGTACAATTTACAGCTTAGCCGTGACTGCACTGGGTCGATTTCATAAACTTGTTACACAATGACTGAAACCGCAATTCTGAGACTCAGGAGAACAAATCATAACATCTATGGTATAATATCAACATTTTATGCAAGAAGAACAAGACTATACACAATCAAAGCAATACCAACAAGTGTTTAATCAACTTGTGCTTATACTTGCCTCAAATGGAATTCACACACACGTCGCTATCCTTAAGCTCATTCCGCTGTCCAAACACAATTCTACTTGTCAAGCACGCAAGAAACAAAAGGAACGTTGAGTACATGTACAGTGAATAACGTGAGAAGAAGAGGAAACGGGAGAAACACAGTGAAGACACAAGACATACCTTAAGATACACAAGAAAGCAACAAGTGCACAACTCCCTTCCTTGGCTTGATCAAGAAGGAAATGGAAAAAGAAGAAAGAAGAAGAAGAAGAAGAAGAACAAGAGAAAGAAGAGAGCAAGAGACGTTCAAGAGAAACGAAGAAGAAGGCGGTGGTTGGGTTTTATAAGATAAAGATGAATGAAATTTGCAAGAAAGTCCATGCGTTCAAGGTAATTTCAGTTCGAGTTAATTAACGAGCCAACGGAAGCAAACGAAATCGTTTGCATACAAGTCAGTTACGAAAATTGACAAGCTCAACGAAATACACATGTTGACATCAAGATAATGCAAAATGGACAACATCCGACCAAAATCAAAAATTGTGAAAAAGGGCTCAATCTACCTAACCAGAGTCAAACTCAGTCCAACTACCTATCCATGATCCAAAAAAGAATAAAAACCAAATCAAAACACAGTTAACAACTAATTGGTGGTTAAGTAGTCACTAATCCGGATTAAATTGAGTCGAAGTGTTACAAGGCTCCTTGTAATCAACCCAATTCTTTCACCCACACCCCAATCACATGTATTGGGAATCCTAACATTTGCAAAGCTTGAATTTAATAATGTGAAACTCTCTACCTGTGTCTCATGTAAAGTAGATAGAAGGAATGACGGTGCTTTAAGGATTTAAAGACCTGTGTACATTGCAGAGTATTTTTTTGGCACTCAGCTAGTGGGGGAGCCCTCGGGTGCAGAAAGGTAGCATGCTACACATCCGAACCCCTTTATACATGGTCAATCTGTACCCAACTGCGACTAAAGAAAATTTCAAGGTTGGCACATTACAAAAGACCATTTATTTAAAACTGTGCTCGTATTCAAAAGCGCCGGTGTGAGTAGAGCGATAGCTACAATGGTTGGTTACTAGCCATTACATCAGTCATCCTTACTACGGCATACCTACCGGAAGTTGGTTAGAAGTGAATCCGGCCCATTAGAATCGACCACTCTTTTGTCAGCTCTATGTAATGGATCTCTCCTATAAACCTTTCCGTTAATAACGAGGGAATAAAGATTGCACATGCCAACCTAAAAAATTCATAACTTTTGTCTATAAAACTTGGATAAAATTGATTAAAACACTACGCCCTGTTTGTTTGCTTGCATTAGAATACCTTGGTTGGTAAAAATTGAAAATCAAAGGTTCCAAAAATGAGCAGCAAATAGCATATTGTTTTATTTCTATTTGCTTAAAAGAAAATTCTAATTGATGTTAATTTTTGGCAATTCACACCTAATCTTCATTTCAACCATCCTATCTATTCAGTTCTAATGTATTCTAATGCAAACAAAAAAGCCCTAAGCAAAACATACAAAAGCCTAATTTATAGAAAAAAGAATATATTTGAAGGCTAGAATTTGAAAATCAATGACAACTTTGAAATCGGATGATAATCCAAGAATGTTTAATCTAATTAGTTTGTATTCCAGAAACTTCATGATTTTTTTTTGGGTACCCAACAAGGGGGCTGGACCCATTAGAGGCGCACACTCCCCCCCCCCCCCCCCCCCCCCCCAACAACCACGACAACCACGATGAGTGAACACGAGCACGCACTAGGGAGGGAACACCAGCACATGAGAGACCACAAGGATCAACCCAGGTACCTGGGAGAGAAGTGGGAAACCAGAAAAAAAAAAAAAAAAAAAACAGCTAGGCAACACTTAGTTCTTCATAAACTTCATTGGTTAAAGTGGAGATAATCTAAACATGCCATAAATAGTACAAAAAGTTCAAAATAAAAAAAAATAAAAAAATAAAAAATATATAAAGAGAGAGAGAGAGAGAGAGAGTATTGATACATTGCCATCAGCAATGATGTAAAAGAGGAAACCATAGGAATTCGGAAAACTGATGCATTGTATTTCAGAATCTAGTTGAGATTTAGAGATAGGGAATTCAAAATCTAACAGATTTTAACATGGGTATTGAGGATATAATATCAAAAGCACCAAACCCTATTTGGATAAGCAAAAAATAGAGTAGAATGAAGTTAAATTACCCTAATAGCTTAAAATTTCAACTCTACCCTATTTGAATGAGTTTTAGCTAAACAGATGAAGTATTATTATCAGCTCATGCATATCCCATTTAACTTCAACCTTAAATACTTCAATTTTCTCAAGTAAAAGTCGATTCTACTCCAAAATATTTTTAGAATTCACTTCATATCAATCATCCAGAATGAAGTGAAGTAATCTATCTTAACTTTGACCCACTTCTCCTCCACTGCACTTTCCATGTAACATCTACTTCACTGTACTCCTCATTTATCCAAATTGGAGCATCAACCAGAACATTATCTACTACAAGCATGTGAAGAAACCCATTTTAACCATGTTCCCCACAACAAGCCTCTTGAGATAAACATATACAGCGTCAAAAACCAATATTCAAATTCCTATAGTCGGCCATCTAAAATTTTTTGAGATGCATCTCTTTAGAACAAAGTCCTAATAACGAAACAAAGTTCTGATAGAAGAGGTGGAAAACCAAAAGCAAAATAAATAAAAATTAAATGAGACCGACCAAGCAGTCAGAAATTGCCATGTAGGCATGATTTTGCTATAGGCCCGTCCTATCTGGTTTGCCGCAGGCCCCTCTTATATGTTCCCTTCCATACAAGGACGGTTTACCTGCCTGATACGCAAGAGACAAGCAGCAGCTTCAGATGGAGCCTCTTCGATGCAGCACTGAAAGTCAAATATGATTCATACCAAAAGCAAAGAAGCAGATTGAAACAAGTGCATCCCAACATTAAGTGCTATGCTATTAAGATCCCCGTAACATCATTGTTTGGTCGGGGTCAATGAAACTGTATTAGCCGAACATGAAGTAACACACTAAAAAATACTAGTCAACAACGACAGTCATATAGTTGTCGAGAAAAAAAGGGTGAAGTAACATCATAAAGAATATGTACATGGCAAGATACATAAAAAAAAATTCCAACTATCCTGCAAGTACATGTAACATGGTGGTGTGGTACTGCCCACATTTATATCTCCTGAATAACCACAGCCACCTAAAAGAGAATCCAAGCAATGCTTAAAAGAAAGAGAGCCGAAAAAAGAGAGTACCTACCTAAAAACCTGTATAAAACAAAACTTGAAAACAGGACACCATCTTGCATATATCCTCGTTCTCCTCCTCTAGTGAATTTGGTGCAAAGCAACCAAATTTAGATGCTGAAAGCCAGAGCTAAAATAACCAAATGACCAACTCTTTTCACATGAGCAGGCACAGAAGATACTCCTGGGAAGCACTAAGTCAACCATATCAGATGAAATCCAAACAGCATCCTCCTCTCAAGTGTACAAACAGAAATTACAGTACAGAGGCAAGGGAAAAACACACTCCTTCAAGACAGAGCCGCCAGTCTTTTAAGCGGTAGCAGCCAAGGGCAGAGGCAATGGGCTTATACCGGAGGCAAATGTTGGAAGCAACCACCCATTCTTCCTAGCATGTTCTACATAGAACATGAATTTCTCCCCCGCATTGGGAATATCAAGAGCTAAATCATCGAGACTCTCCCTAATCCTTGCAAACCCCTTTGTCATTTGGTTGGTGGTGATCAGTCCTTCTCCAAAGCACTCTTGAAGCAGATCCAACATAACATCATTCTTCTTTTCCATTGCCATAACCAGTGCTTTCTTCACCACTTCATGATTGAAGAATGGCATCCCGAGATCTCGAATGCATTGACATGCTTCACCAACTACACCCCCACTTTCATACTCTTCTAGAAGCTTTGTTACCTTGTCTTTGGCATCCTCCACTGCCCAACCTGTGCCACCACCCCAACATCTAAGAATTCTCTCGCCAGCATGACGAGCAGCCAGAAGTGAGCGAGCCATGTGCACTGTCTCGCTCCCGCTACAATTTGGTGGAAGCTTACTGCTTATCTCCTCCAAATTTAAGGGAACCAGAATGTCATCAATCACTGCCCTGGCTAGAAAGAGAGCTAGCTCATTAGAAGCATCCAAAATATCAAGTGCAGTATCCTCCGCAAATTCCAGAAGCATGACAAATCCATTAACAATATCATCTGTAGAGAATATCTCTATATGGAGTGCAGAAAGCAGAACAGATGCCATCTCCTTCTCTCGGTTCTTCCTGTCCATAGCAAGTGTGATCAACTTCTTTAGAAAGACTGGGTTGAATTCTGGAGCGGCAAGCTCTTCAAGGCTTCGGATAAGTTCAGGTATATCATCTGAAAGAAAGTACTCGTGAATGATAGTTACAGCCTCTTCCTTGAATCGCCTCATTTTTACATCATCATCCCCGAGCTCCCCATCTGTACCCGAGGATTTGAGAAATGAAGCATCCAGCCAGCCTTCATGGATTGCCTTTGGCACCAGAGGCTGGAATGTAGCCTTTGCAGTGGGGATATCAAGCAAAAGGTCATCAAGGCTCTCTTCAAGCCGACCAAATCCTTTAGCCATCTGACTAGAACTGATCAGGCCTTCCTCTGCTGCCTCTTTCAATAATTTCAATATTAGTGGCTCTGCTGATCGAATCTCCATAGCAAGAATCAAAGCCCTTTTTACAACTTCATGATGGAAGAAAGTCACACCCAGCTCCCTGATACATCTGCAGGCCTCCATCGTATCTCCACTCTCGACATATTCTCTTAACAGATCCGTAATCTTTTTCTTCACCTCTTCAACGGTAACATGGATGGTGCCTCCCCATCGTCGTTCAACAAGCTCTGCATGGTGGGGAGCTGATAGATAGCTCTTTTCAGCAGTCAGTATAACCTCAAGTCCCTTGGAAGAGTCTGGGAGGTTCTTCTTTGCTTTGGTGATAAAAGCAGGAGGAAGGATGTCGTCGACCACAGCACGAGCAATGAACAAGGCCAGGACATCAACTGCATCAACTATGTCAAGAGCCAGGTCATCAGCAGACTCAAGAAGCAAGATAAACCCTTGACTTATATGGTCTGAGCTGATCACATCAGCATAAAGGGCAGAGAGAAGAACTGATGCCATTTCCTTCTCTTTATCATGCTTGTCCATTGCCATTGAGACAAGTCTTTTAACAAAGTAGTGATGGAACTCAAAAGAACCAAGGTCTCTTAGATCTGAGGCTGCCATTTCAACATCACCCGTGGTAAAGTATTCCTCTATGATGGCAACCACAGCCTTCTTGAAATCATCAAAGGGAGTAGTACCGGCGGTGCCTACAAGCTCATAGGGTTCCTGAATGATAGAGACATATAAGAAAATTACAAAATATTCATACAATTAAAATAGAGAAGCTGCCGGCAGATACACGGCAGCATGGGTGCAAGGGAAATGTATCCTAAAAGCCAGTCTTGGGTCCAGACCTATCTACGGACGAATCATTAAGAGTCTTCAGAACCAAACCTTCCAAACTGGTTCAAAACAACATATGCATAAGCAGTCAGCAGCTAGAAAAAGGGAATAAAAACTACCTCTCCACTGTCATAGTTTGGATCATTTCGGTCAAGCCGTGAGTCCCCATCGGTGTCTAGTAATTTGCCCCATGTGCCTTTGCCACCAGCACCATCTGAAGACCATACGGTTGAAAACAGGAAAGTTATCAGTACAGACAACAGAAAAATGCTGAAGTCCCGTAGAAGCCTCAAAAACTTAAGATTATCTGATAAGTAGGCCCCACAAAAAGAAATGGTTAGAAGCAGTCAACACCAATTATCAAAATGACAAAATAGGATGTTGGCCAGAGTGCTTAGGAGAGAAGCACTTTTTTTTATTGTTTTATTTTTCTCTTGTAAATAATTAGAAGGGCGGCTTGGCCCAATGGTAAAGGCTTACCAGTAGTGCCCTGGAGGACGCAAGTTCAAGTTACGGAAGCAACATTTTCAAAATGAAAGTAAGGCTGCGTACATCTTACCTTCTCTAAACCCCGCTATGCAAGAGCCTCATGCACTAGGCCACCCTTTTTTTATTTTTCTCTTGTAAAAACTTACACACCTACACCAAACCCAAATCCCTAACCATAAGAGCTATAACTAGGGATTGATCCCTAGTTGTTTTTGTGGAGAGGGGGATGCCTTACCACTAAATACTAGTAGATTGCTTGGGGGAGACTGATCTTTCCGTCCAAGTTCTCTAGTAACGTAGAATCAAATGCATAAACAAAGGCAATAGTACTCACCAAAAGGAAAATAGACACTATATATAAATATGTATATAGGGAAAACCTTCGTTGAGCACTGGTGCTCACCTTATGCCAAAACACCTAGTGGGGCCAACTGATAATCCATCCAAGCGGACAATAAAACAAGGACCAACCCCCCCACCCCCCCCACCCCCCCCCCAACACCAACCCCCGCGCGCGCGCGCGATAGTCACCGATCTCAAGTTCGGCATCCATCCAAATGGATTGGACCATTGGATCGGCATGCACTCATTTGGGATGGTGAAAACCTGTTGACCATTGATCAAGTGATTAGGACGTTGATTTGAGCTTCCACCACCATAGACGGGTAGGTGGGGGAAAGATCTTTTGATCCCCCTTGGTCCCATCCCCAAATGGGGATCCCTGTGGGCCTCATAAGAAAGTGGTGCTCACCTTATGCTCAGCTAAGGAGATTTCATAACTCTCTCTCTATATATATATGGAAAATATTAGTATGCATCCATCCCTCATCATAGGATGAGGGACACTTCCATTTTTCGATATATTAATGTGCAAAAGATAAAAAGCTATATGAAAAAGAAAAATGCTCAAGTACAAATAGGGAAAGCCTTGTAAGCATCCCTCACCCTATGGTGAGGGAGGGATGCATACTAATAGTACTATATATATATATGAGGAATATTCATGCATCCATCTCTAATCATAGGGTGAGGGCCACTTGCATGGACTGTTCATGTGTAAAGAGAAAAAGCCATGTAAGTGCCCGATGGTAAGGGATGGATACACATAAACATTTCATTATATACATATATATAGGGAAATCTTCATATGTATACATCCCTCATGAAGGGACCGTGCATACTCCTCCATGGGGCCCACTGTAGAACCCACCAAAGGATAAAACCAGGGGGGTAATGGAAAGATCCATGTAGGACCATCCTAGATATCAAGTTTGACCCCAATCACATGTCTCTAACCCCTTCATCCATGGCCTACAAATCCATTTCATTCCAATTGGTGCACAGTCAATCCAGTAAAGTCGAATCTAACCGAAACTTAGGGCATCTGACTATCAAGGGGTCTCATGTGTATTGAAGGGTTTGGATTGGGTGATAAATACCTCCACCTAAAGTTCTCACAAAAATACAGTAAGGGATATATGCACATGAATATTGTCCATATATATTTATACATCGATCGCATAGTGGGGCCCAAATTGAGAGCCATCCAAATTGGTGGACGTGTGCAATCCAGGGAGGTTGTGCGAGTGATCCATTTAGATGGATCGCAACGTGGACCCCATTATCCAAAATGGTCCAAAATGGTCAGTGAGGACAATCTTTCTCTCAAAGGTCCTATAAGGACCATCCACACGGACCATTTCTTATAGTGTAGCCCACTGTGTGGTCCATCCAAATGGACCACCCCCCTCTCACCCGGAGCGAATTACCCCCATCACCCAATTTTAGGTCCCATCGAAATAGACTGGACCGTTGGATCGACTGCAAATCCATCCAAATGGACTTCATATAAATATATGTGCATGCGTGTGCGTGCGCGCAATTGATTTAATGGTCCAATCTATTCAGACGAGATCCAAAATTGGGTGACAGGGGCAATTCAGGGCGCTCCTGTGTGTGGTCCATTTGGATGGACCACACCGTGAGCCCCACTATGAGAAATAGTTAGTGCAAACGATCCTTACGGGACCATTTTTCATATGTATTACAAGCTTTGGATTGGGTGATCGATGGGCGCCACCTAGAGTTCACACGAAAAAAATAAATAAATAAATAAATAAAGTGAGGGACATATGCACATGAATATTGCTCTAATCCTGTGAAAACTACTCTCACACACTTACCATGAGAACTTTTTATGGGCCCCACTTGTTAGTCCCATTTGGAGATGAGATTAGAAGGGATGGAAAGATCTATATGGGACCACCTCAAATATCAAGTTAGGCCCCAATCACATATCCCTAATTCTTTCATTTGTGGATTGGTGCACAGTCGATCCAACGGTCCAATAAATTTAAATTTGACAGAAACTTGAGGCGTTTGACTATTAAGGGATTCCAATGTATTGCAAAGTTTGGATAAGATGATAGATGGGCCCCACCAAAATTCTCATAGAAAATGGTGATAACTAGTTCTCATTGGATTATCCACACCCCCACAACCCCAACACACACAAAACAAAAAAAGAAAAAAAACCACCCCCCCACACACACACATATATGTAAATGATTTTTTATGGTACATACCACCCAGTGGATCCCCCTTATGATCTTATGATCATCTCTGAATTGACCATACACACATAACCCCTCGATAGTCACCATCTCATTGATCTCATGGGTTTGCACCAATTCGAATGGACTAGACCGTTGAATCGAAGGTTTTTATCGTTGTTGTTGTCGTTGTTGTTGTTATTAAACTAGTGTGTCACAGATGAAGTGGTTAAAGCCATCAAAATGACTTCAAAATTTAATATCTCGGTTAGTCTCACTTAGATCTTTCGATCCCCCCCACTCACATGATCCGTGGGGTCCTAGGTGGGCCCCATTAGCCAGTATGTAATATAAGGATATCCAAAGGTAGGGCTCATATATATATATATAAGAAATTCCCAAAAACTCCCCATTTAAAAAAGAGAGTTTTCGCCCCTCCTTATTTGTCCAATGAGATCATGACACCTCACATATATGCCAACTCTTATTACGGGAGAAAAATTAAGATCTATAAATGATTTGACTTCCTAAATAATAGCATAAGAGGAATGCATTAGCTATTAAGAAAATAGATGTTTTTCATAAGCAAACACACGGGACATTTTCTAGCATACCTCATTTATATATAAATAAATATATATGGGAAATCTTCATGCACAGAGGGACCATGCATACTCATCTGTGGGGCCCATTGTGGACCCCACAGAGGGGGATGGAAAGATATATGCGGGACCACCCTAGATATCAAGTTTGGCCCCAATCACATATCTCTAACCCCTTCATCCTTAGCCCCTAAATCCATTTCATTCAGATCGGTGCACAGTCGATCCAACAGTTCAATAAATTCAGATCTGACTAAAACTTGTGGCATGTGACTATCAGGGGGTCATCTGTGTATCGCAATGTTTGGATTGCGTGATAGATGGGCCCCACCTAGAGTTCTCACAAAAAAACGGTGAGGGACAAATGCACATTAATAGGACAAATATTGTCCTATATATAGAAGCATTCTTAGCAGAAAAAAAACCCCTTTGTAGTTTATGAATGAGAATACTCTAGTTGGCTAACAAGTTCTTCAGCACTAAATTTTAGGAAGGAAAGTCAAATAATTTAAGTGCTTAATTTCTCTTTGAAAAAGCAATCATTCACGTTATTGTTTCCCCATTTTTTTCTCTTTCTTTTAAAAGATATCAACCATGTTTTGACTACACAAACAGAAGACCCTAGAGCTTTATAGTAGAACTCCAAACTAAATGGAACAATTCTCAACATCCAAAAATATTTAAACCACAAAGTGTCCAGCATTTGAAAATGTAGGCCCCACAAAATTACAGCTTACAAATAGAGACAGGCAATTCCCAACATGAAAAACAAATGAAGAAGCTAACAAATTTGTTCCAGAAAAGCATTATTGCAAAAACTCTTTCAAGTATTATTGCAAAGTAATTTCCTTATCTAGGGCACACATGCGGTTGTCAGCCAACTAGAAGCTCGAAAACCAGCACAGCGGTACTCATAAGTGATGGTACAGTCAACTAGAAATTATTATCTATGAACATGTCAGGAAAAAAAATAAGAGGCACAAAAAAAAGAAAACAGCACTTCCAATTTTCAAATACAGCATAGTATAAAATGAAAAATAAGGTATGAAAATAGTTATCAAAGAACCTATGTATTGTCCTGGCCAACTAGGATATGAGGTACCATTTGTTTATTAGAGTAGGAGAACTGTTCGAGAGACACTGGATAAGAATTAGGAAATGAGATAAGTTAGGGAATTTCATTTTAGTTTCCAAAGAATCTATCCAACTCAGCACGCCTATAAACTTTTCCTTTCCAACATAATATGGGAAAATTTTTTCCTAAGCACGTGTCAGGAGTGTGCATCCAGACCGTCCCCAAAGGCAAGAACAACCCCCAAATGCCACAGTATGGGTATTTCACCGGGTTCCACCATGAGGACGGAACCAATCCCAATGGACTGCATAGCACATAACACGAGAAAATCGTCCATGTAATATGAAACTATGAACATAGTAACTAAATATTGCCTCAAAAAATATTGTGCCTTGCACAAAGATGACGCGCTTTCCCTTTTAAATGAGCTTGGTTGAGTTTGCATCCTACCAATTTGTATTAGAGCCACCCTCCCTAGGGAAGAAAAAGAAGCACTCATAAAATCTAGATCCAAGGGAGAGATGCAAGGAAAACTGGTAAGACCCCTGCTAGTACACAATTCAAGTGAGCGTATGTGTAGAGAGAGAGGGACAGAGAAATTTGAGGTGGCCAACACTCGAGTTCTGGAAATTTGATTATTTGATCCATTGTTCTGGAAGTTGAAATTGTATAGCAAACCATTTAAGGGTATGAATCAAATTGTATTGTGAATCGCATCAAGTAGGATTTTCTATTTTTTTTTATAAAAAAATAATAATAATTTTTAAAAAGTAGTTATTCGCAATCCATCATTGCAGCATAATTACAGTGGCAATAACACTAGGATAAAATCATATTAAGAAAACTATGATATATATATTGATCTATGATAAATAATATGTCCAAATGATTAAATATGTTTACGGTATCAACATTAATAGGAAAAGTGAACAACTTGCATTTTCTATTGTTCGCTTTGAATCAACAAATAAAAATAAAACCCCAATAGTCAATTTTACAGGTTTCGGTTGTCTCCTGAAGTTACTTAAGAAAGAAAAATGAAAAAAAGATTAACAAATTTAATGAAGGATAAAATACCCATGTGTACGATCGAACACTCTAGTCACATGCTTATCCAATCCTATCCAAGAGGTTTCTTTAATCAATATACAACATTTTAAAAGTAAAAAATGATAATAATAATAATAAAGAAAGTAAATTAATATTAACCTCTCAACTATAGTTATTCCCACTAAGGCGAAAAAGCTTGAATCATAAAAACAAGTATGTAATTCTAAGGTTCACTTGTAAATGGGATTCATTATGGAGATACGAGTCTTTTTCCTTTGGATATGATACTAATAGTAGGATCTGGGATAAGAATTGTAGGATTCTGACAACATGGATTCAACCTGCTTCTCCAAAGAAGCATTATAATGTATACCAAAACTAGAAAGATGAACGTTATCTCAAAAAGGTTTGTTATAAAGAATCACTGAGGAATGATATAAATCATTGCAGTAGGGAAGTTGCACCATGGAGTAGGAAAAGATGGTTGAAACTGATAGGACAGAATGTCAATAATGCACAGATATGATGGATATGCATAAAAAAAAACTCGAAGAATCTTGGGATTTGATACGCACTAGGCTTAATCAGATACAACAAGAACTAGAATGCCTCACCTTGTGGCTTCCTCTCACAAAAATTAGAGAAAACTCATCAATGAGAGAATGTAGTGTCGTCAATCCAACCAGATACAGTGACGGAATGATTCAACCACATTTTACAGATTGATTTTTTGTGCTTTAATGGGCATGATCTGCTGGAGTTCATTTACAAATTTTAACAATTTTTTTTTACTACCATTGAACTATCTGAGAATGAGAAGGCTCTCCTTGCCTCATCCACATGGGTGGTTTTGCTTCAAAATATTTTCAGGGATGTGGTCGTGTCAAACATGGTTTAAAATCACAGTTGTGGTCAATATCACAGTCAATCCTGAAAAACGATATGATGTGATGTCCCATTGTAGTTTGCGTGAACTATTTTCCAGCCCCCAAAAAATATGAAGAAATATCCAAAAAAATTCAGAATATTTTAAATTTCTAAAAAAAACAATGTTATTTTTTTTTTCATTAGTACAATACAAACCAAAATATCAGTCCATTAAATTATGAAATCCAGCATTGTTGTTTAAGCTTCAAGTATAAAATATGCCAAGTGCACGGTATTTAGGCCCATCCTTCTAATATATAAATTCATCAATATAGCCTATATCTAAAATCCAAACCACTAAGAAAACTAGCCCTTGTATTAGCTTTGTAAAATCGCACTTCAATCAGAGTTAGACCCATCATCAAACTGACCATGCCACATTATTAGAATCATTAGCCTATCAGATAAAACCACAGGACTGCAGATCTACCCATCTATAGGAAATCAGATTCATCATTAATGGGCTGTTAGAGGAGTAAAACTTATACTCCAATATAAATTAAAGAAAAAAGGTTCTGGATATTCCAAGGACTTCAAACTATAGGAAGATTAACCACTATAAACCACTTGGTTTTTCCTTAGTATTTCCTTTTGAGTGGTTACAGGTTACAATTAAATATCATTATACTCTGGGAGCTATTCATAAGTCCTGACACTCTAAGAATGTCAGGGCTCATAAATGAGGGAGGGCCATTTAGTTAGAATGGCATAGATTATAATATGTGGGCCCCACGGTGAATGGCTTAGATTATAATATGTGGGGCCACAGTGGAGCCCGAGAATTTCCAATAAGTCCACGTATCATGCGAGACATTGCTCTCTCTCTCTCTCTCTCTCTCTCTCTCTCTCTCTCTCACAATTCCCCTTATATACATGTAATCTGAGAAGATCAATATATCAGCAATATTTACATGTTATGATACCAAGGCCACCTCACAGTAAATTATCATCGTGATATTGGCCAATATAGGTATGTGTCAGCCAATATTTTAAAAAATGGTGCCAACCACAATCTCACGTGGAAGAAGACAATGGAGACAGTGTTGTTCCTCTTCAGACCAACTGACTAAAAAATTATAGATGAGATGTTGGCCAAGTTGTAGCAAGGAACTAGAACCATGCGAAGTTACCAAGATCAATTCGAGAATATAACCAAGTAGAAGATTCGCTCAGCTGGGCTTCAATCAACATATTTATCAAAGAGTTGCTAAATGATATCAGGCAAGAGGTGTTGATGATTCAACCTTCCTCATTAAAGGAGCCCATGGGACTAGCCCAACGGCAAAAAGTAAAACTCAACCCGCAGTGAAGGTGAAATCAGCCACCATTTGTTGCAGATTTTATTTATCTTTGTTCTCATCTTTGTAAGTGCAGTTCTCTTTCCCTTTTTATTTTTTTGCAGGACGAGTTCCTATGTGGGTTTTACAAAGCAAGGGGAGTATGAGGTACACTTCCTTTTTTAAAATTAACAAGGTCAAAAGGGTGTCATTAGGTGTGATGTTTTGTCCTTTTGCACATTAATACTTTCCCAAAAAGGAGTGTCCCTCACCAAACTGGTGAAGGATAGATGCACTTGAATGTTTCCTATTGGAGACCTCCATGCCAATTATATCTGTTCTTAATTAATGTTATTTAAATTTTTATGTTCTTCTTATTCAAATTGCCATTATAAACAGTTATTCTTTGTGTTCTCTAATGCCCCTGTGACAATAGCATCACACAAGAGACTTATAGGGGGGAGATGAATCATAACAATACTCAAAGACAACAAGATCAACAAATGAAGTGAAACACAACTAAAATGGGTAAGTAAAACAAAAATAAGATCTCACCCTTCTTCACGCGAATAAACTTCCCAGAATGCGACCGCCTGACATGCCTCACGGCAAACCCAACAGTGGGAGCCTTCCCACCGGTGGCCACTCTTATGCTGTGCTCCGAAGGAACAGATGGCGGCGGCGGTGGCGGCGACTTTGGCGACGATGATTTCGGAGATGGTGGTCTCGGCGACGGCGATTTGGGAGATGATCTTGGGGAGGAAGAGAAAATCTCCGCATTCAGAGACGCGATCTTCAAGGCCTCCCTCTGCTCCCCAGTCAGAAACCCTTCATTTGATGCCATCTGCAATCAACAACGACAGCAGAGGCACACGAATCAACAAGAACACTGATTCTACCCACGAAAGGAGAGAGCCCTGGAGCGAGTCGAATGGGGAATTGTTATGCAGTCCAAAGCTGAAGAAGATGGCAGATGGAGAGAACTGAATCGGCCATTGAAGCTGCAGAGATTGTCGTAGGCTTGGGGTGGGTTTGGATCCTGATGCGAGATGGAGAAAGGAGCACAAAGCAGCGCTCCGATCTCCGAATCAAAGCAGAAGAAGAGCTCTTGAGAAATTAATGGAAGACGAAGATTCAGAAACCCTAGATTTCTGGTGCGAAGATGAGGTCGCGCTTGCTCTCGTTTTTTCTACGCGGCAATGGAGAGAGAGAGAGAGAGAGAGAGAGACAGAGAGCGGTTTGGCGAAAAGACGGATGGCTTGGAGGGTATTCCGTGCACGGTCAGCATATATATGGGGGAGTTTTTTGAGTATATCTCTCTTCGTGCCTCTCATAGTGTGGGGTCTTTTTCAGAAGAGGGGTCCATTCAGCACCACTATTCCAAAGGGAAGATTTTGAGGGAAAATTTTTCATATAAAGTCTTAAGCTTTTTGCCTTATTTAAATGAAGAACATTCATCTATTTAAAGTTAATTTTTAATAATTTTTCTTTAATTATTTTTAAATACCTAAATTACCTTTCATTGAAATAAAATTCTTCTGCAATTCCTTTATATTTTCATCATTTTTTTTTTGTTGCCATCATCACATTGATCAAAGACAATCAACACCTCCATGGTGATCAGTTGCATGAAGTTGTTATAAGAATCATGTCATGGCTTTTGATGAAAGGCAATTTACGTATTTTAAAAAATTTGAGAAAGAATGTCCTCAGAAAATACTTTAAAATTGGTTAGATATTCTTAATTGAAAATTTATTGAAAAACTTAGTGACTAATTTAAAAAAATTTGAAACGCATATCCTCTTTTGAAATAAGGTAAAAGCTTAATGCCTTATTTGAAAATCTTCCTATCTCAAAAGAGGTGTCTATTGAAAATTATTCTGAACTTAAAAATAAAAATAATTTGTTTTGATTGCCAAGAAGTAGATAAGCCAGTTTGGGACATGGGTGTGAGTGAGAGGATATGTGTTCAAGTCAGTGGTTAGGGTTGTCGAAAGGCAAAGCTGAAGTAAGCCTTTATCCTACCCTTGCATGTGTGCGCCGGGCCTAAGCGAGCAAAAACCATCGACCGTCACAACGGGCCTATAATTTTTAATCCCTTGCCCTACCCTCAAGGCCAGGGCCAAAAAAAAGAAAAAAAAATTCTTTAAAGAAAATAAAATTTCCTATGCCACCGCCGACTTCCAACCAAATACTTACCTTTTCTCCTTCATCTTAGCTGAAGACCAGCAATGTAATGCAAAAGGCAATGTGGCAGAGTTAAAGACCTTTTTCATTGGAACGCGGTGGTGGGATAAAATATTTTTTATAGTGTTAAACATAAAGCATATGAAAATAATTCTATAAATGATAATATATATATATAATAACAATAATTCTTTATGCAATTTTTTAATCTACCTTTAAATATTTAATAGATCATCTAATACTTTATTATCATTTTGTTGTTGCGAATATATTCAATTTTGTGTACAAATTAAAGCTTTTACAGTTTCAAATTTTAAACAACCCCTTACTATTCAAATACTCGGCTTATTGTACTAAATGTTGATTCAAAAGCAACATTCAAAAGCAACCGCAGAAATTGAAATTGCTAAAGTGTTCATAAACCAATCTTTAAATGACAAAATATTTTGCTAAATTAACTTCCACCAATCCAATAATTGGATGATTGTTGTGACTTGTGAGATTGAGAGCGGGAGCAACAAGAAGAAGGAAACAGGGAGAGAGTGCTATGAC
This sequence comes from Sextonia rubra, assembly GCA_037013555.1. Taxonomy (NCBI): domain Eukaryota; kingdom Viridiplantae; phylum Streptophyta; class Magnoliopsida; order Laurales; family Lauraceae; genus Sextonia; species Sextonia rubra. The sequence continues at coordinate 9,562,557 of JASUAD010000010.1, forward strand.
CATTGACTTAAGAGAGCAAGATCAAAAGCAACTTTAAGATATATATATATCGATAGAGAGAGAGAGAGAGAGAGAGAGAGAGAGAGAGATTCAAAATGAGAAAAAGATGAGACTTGTTCTTTGAATGTGAGCTTTGAAAATCAATGATGAAGAAATAGTAATTGATATATATTTTAGGATTTTCATGATTTAAAGACCAAATTACCCCTCAAAATAACCGTTGCACTATAGCCTATGGGGTGTAATTATGACTTTTTGATAACAAGTCTAAAATGCTCTTTAAATTTGACTGTTGTAAAAAATGTGATTTTTGTTTGGATATTATAACAAGTTGTGATTGTTGTAAATATAGAAAAGGAAAGGCTTGGGTGAGTATTAGAAAACTTTTAAGAGGGCCAAATTGCTTAATATTTTATAAATGTAGAATATATTATGTATGGGAAATAATTTTATGAGAACTAGTTATCACCACTTTTTGTGAAAAGTCTAGGTGGGGTCCATCTTTTATCTAATCCAAGTCTTGTAATATACAAGGACCTCCCCCGATAGTCACACGCCCCAAGTTTTGGTCAAATTTAAAATTTCTAGACCGTTGGATCGATTGTATACCAATTTAAATAGATTGGATTTGTAGGCCATGGATAAAAGTGTTATGGATATGTGATTGGGGCCAAACTTGATATTTGGAGCTCATAAAAAGTTTTCAAGGTAGGTATGTGAGAACACTTTTTATAAGATTAAAACCCATTATATATTTTATATTAAAATGTAAATGGGCCGGCCCCCTTGGGCCGGATTAGTTAAGCCCTAGTTCGGCCTTCAAAATTGTGAGCTTTGCAATAGAAGGCCTTACCCTACCCTTTGGCTTCAGAACCAAAAAGAAACCCTCACTTCGAGAGCTTTTGCGGGTCAAGTCGAGCCTGGCCCACTCATAAAACGGCTAAATTGATAGCCCTAGGCATAATAAAAGGAAATTGAGTTGTTTTGAGAATGTTCTATTATAAGTATCAATCACAATGAATCCATTTGTCCTTGTTTCATTAAAATTATTTCCAATTAGCAAGAAAAGTAGAGTAATGTTTGGTAACATTTTTGAATTTGAAGCAAAATATGCAAATGTATTTAAAAAAAATGAAAATTATAAATCATTAAAAATATTTTTATATCCAATTTATATTTAATTTTAAATGTTAAAATTAACTATCAAAATGCCCCTTGCATACAAATCCATTTCTCTTGAGCCTATTTGGATAAGCAAAAAATAGAGTGGAGTGAAGTTAAATGGGTTATAACTGCTTAAAATTTCAACTCTACCTTGTTCGGATGAGTTTTGTCCAAAGATAAAATATTGTTTTCTGTCCATGTATACTTCTGATTGCACTTGAAAGTGATGTGAAATGCAGTAGAATCAAATCCAAGATTCACACATTCAAGCGCAAAAAAGAATGAAAAAATAATTACTATTCATTATTAATTTCCCTTTAATTTACATGGGTTCAATGCTCTAACCTTAGGGATGCAGGTTGTTTATAAGTTTTAGAAAATTACAATGCCTCCCTCTACTCTCAGATATGATGCAAACAAGGAAAACCAAAGAAACTACTTGAAAAAGATGAAAAAAATGCAATATATATATATCGAAGACAAAGGGTTATTGACCGTGGCCCACGGTCACTGTTGTCCTTGTTTCATCTCAGTTTGCTTCTATACTACCTTCAGAGTGCTGGAATTCATATTTTCTGACTTTGGGAGTGTTAAATGATCGCCAAGAGCACTTAATTCGATCGTAAAATTGTCCACGACCTTTGGCAATCATCACTTTTTGTTACAGATCGCTTTTGTGCAAATATAGAAAGGGTGCTTTGTACTAGCAAACTGAAGCTAAACTTGTGTCATTCTGTTTCTATAATTTTCAAGAAACAGAATGAAGCCTACAGAGGCTTATTCACAACCTTAAAGATGGCCTAGAGTCCCTTTAAGTGAGAGAACCAAAGGAACATAGTTTCATCCATTGGTTTGCTTGATAGCATTGGCATTCATCTTCTCTAAGTGACAGGCATATATCTTCTCCTCCTCTGAACTACTTCTCACTTAAAGTTACTCAGAATGAGAAGAAGAGTGGACTTGTATGCTTGTGGTGCCTTAGATACTTGAAGATCTGTTCTTGAAACTTAGTTAGAACTTCTTAAATCTTCCAAATCTTGCTTGAAGTTTTGGTTAGAATTCTTCAAACCCTTTCTCAAGTGCTAAAACTTGCCTTTTATAAATTTCAGAGGCATTTGAGGAAGATATGAGAAGTTGTAGTTTGAAATAAAGTGGAGAAAACCACTAAAAACTACTTGGAACCACTTCACAGGTGTTCGTGATCGTGTCCGCGGTCATGGACAAGCCCTATTTTAGGGTTTTGCATATGCCACATATTTTCATCAGTTTGGGACCCAAATGATGTCCGATCTTCATGAAACTTAGAAGGATTCTTTCTAACACCATTATGAGTATGTCATAAAAATTTTGGTTTGTGTTGACCTTTTGAAGTTGGTCAACCCTCTCTTTGACTTTTCATGAAAATGACCCTTGTATCAGCTGTTTAAGGCCCAAATGACATCGAATTGACTTGAAACCTGGAGGGATTGATGTCAGGAGCATCTTGAAGTGTCCATCCAAATTTCATATGGCTTGGATTTGTGGACATAGGATCTTGACCAGTGACCCACTTGTTGCATGTTTTAAGTCAATGTCTTTTTACATTGCAAGCATTTAGCTTGTTTTTTACCCAAATGATGTCTAATTAATTTGAAACTTTGAGGAGTTAACTTTGAACACATTTTAAGTCTTGTATCCAAATTTTATCAACTTTGGCCACCAGAAGTAGGATTTTGGTCAGTGACCCCATGGCTTAGGGGTCATGTCACGCCCCGATCTCGGGAATCGAGGATTTGAGTGGGCCCCCAAGGCGTGGATACGTAATTCCATAGTAATCCGTGCCCTGAAGAATTGTGCACGAATTCCTACAAGGGAGATTCCACAGGAACATATGAGGAATGCCAACACACGTAGGAATCTAACTCATTATAACGAACTCCTGTGAAATACTCTGTAATGATCAAAAGCAAAACAAGAGAAGCACCTCCTCAGATGTTCATAGATAGATATGTATATATCAGTAGTTAAGTCTTTAATTACATTCCTACAATCCAACTACTACTTAGCGAAGTTAGGTACAAAATGTCCAAATTGCACGTTCCCAAGGGTAGACCGAAGTTTCAACTGTAACACCTCCAAAACCGGCGCGCTCCGTAGGATGACTAATAGAAAACATCGTCATCCTTCCATTCATCTATACCCTGAGGTACTGTTGGGGTATCCTCCGAGGGCGCATCAGCAATCGGGTTGGAATTGGGTTCCGTACCTGCAATACCAAGGGTAACACTGTTAACACGATGGTTAAGCAAGTACAGAGGCATATGAAACTAACATAATGTATCAAATGAACTTGTCAATATACACTGATAGGAGACCAATAATGGTCTACTAGGCATATGGTGCATGAGTAACAATGAGTGAGAAATTAAAATCAAGATGTAGTATACACTAATTGGCATCCACGAGGCTCTATTCTCCCAAAAGGGAAGCATACATACATATGGGCCGCTAGGAGATTAAGCTAACTTCCCGAGGAGTGCCGACAACTCCTCCGTAAACTACTGCAGTAGTGACTTAATAATACCCCAAAAAGCACAAGCTAAGTGGTGCTGACTTAGATTCACCTCTCTCATACTTCCAATCATACTTGCCATAACATACACAGGGAATATCAATCTGGAAATATAATCAATCATGAATATCTACGAACAATTAAATGAAGCATATTTATATGAGCTACGAAGGCTCGAACCTCGGCTATACCTCCTTTTGGATAGCAAGTAAGCACTCAGTAGAAGCTCTGGCTTGTCAAACACGCACTCATTAGAAGCTCAGGTTTGAATTGCCTCAAGGTTGACTAGAGAGAGTGAATGCATGACAAATCATGTTGAGGGCAAGGTATTTAACAATATGAATGCATTTGGATTGAATAAGTATCCAAGAAATTACTATTCACCTTATATTAGGTAACCCATGATCCCCAAGGTCATTCAACACGATGTACTCATAAAACGTCCAATGTTATTGTGTTACCACATCTTGGTATTACCTTGTGTATATAAGGACACCCTTTTTTATGCCAACATCCATGACTTGACATTGGGAGATCATCCAGGAATTTCTCATTCTCTTTAACATGTACTTACCATTGGCCAGTGTGGTGATAGGAAAGGTGCCAATACTAAGGCCCTCCAAGTCAGTAAGAGTCTCTAATATTCTAGATTTCACTAGGTTCTTACGGCTTAGCCGTATATAATGTTATGGCTTAGCCGAGTGATTCAGGTTTCCTCCAATAGTTCAGGTGCATTTACGGCTTAACTGTGCTAAGCCTACGGCTAAGTTACGGTTGGGTTACGGTTGAGCCGTAAGGCATTACACGGTGTAGCCGTGTGCAAGCCGTAAAAGAAAACAAGTTTTTCAAGCTCTCGGGAAAATTTGCCGTAAGAAGGCTTATGGCTTGGGCATGGGCTGGGTACGACTTAGCCGTAGTTCATTTAATGGTGCAGCCGTAGGTACGTCATAGTACAAAACCAATTTTGTTGCTCTCGAGACTTTGAACCATAAACATTTACGGCTTAGCCGTGGCTTCGCCGTACGCTTCAGAAAACCTGAAGTCAGTTCTGTAGCTCAGTTTCAATATGAAACCAGTACAGAACCGGAATTGTTGGGGGGGGGGGTTTCTATGGCTTAATCACAGTGTACTTGAGGGTGTTCAATACCCACACACCCTCTTATTCCATGTTTACATCCTAACTCAATCCGTGCCATATTTGTAAACAGTTAAACAGTGAAAACAGCAAAGATTGGAGAATTTGAAGAACACACCCAAGAATCAATAACTTAACCACGCATGCAGCACATATGAACTCTAATATTTGCCTCTTAACAGTGTTTGTCCTCTCTAAGTCCTGCTTGTTGTGTGGTTAAGGGAAACCTCTAAATGAAAGTGGGTTCTCTACAAGTAGAACATACAATTGATGAATGAGATTTAGATTTGCATGCATGTCATGTAATTGAATTCTTATGGCTTTAATAAACCCAAAATGAATGAAATGGAGGTAAGTCTTCACCTTATGCATTTGATTGCTTGGAGGGGAGAATGCTCAAGGAGAGAATGCACAGAAAAGGAGAAAAGGAAGAAGAAGAAAAGTTCCCACCACCACATGCAAGACTTCTCAAGTCTAGTAACTCCCTAATCTGGAAGTGAAGATGAAGATTGAGGAGGAGAGAACCACTCCAGCAGCTAACGTAAGGAGGAAAGAAGAGAAAGAAAGAAGGGATGTTGAGTTATCTTTTAACTTCAGGTCTTCCTGCATTTCACATGCAAGTCCAAGCTTTTTCATGAAATTACAGTTTAGGCCACAGGGACCTCAATTGGCTCAAGTCGAGTTCGAATCAAATCAAGCCCAACACGAAAGATGATCTACACGAAAAATTACACAAGGGGCGGTGGATGTGGTGTCCATAAGATACAAGAACAATTTACAAAAAGGTCCTCAACTACTGAGGTAAATTCAACTCCGCTCAACTACATGTCCAAGACCCAAACCCAATCGTTTTAAAACTAGATTAACCTTAACAAGGTTTAATTAACATAAAACATGACCAATTAACGTGGATTAAGATTAGTGGGATTCGGAACCTTACAGGTCATTAACTCCTAAGTTGACACATAACTAAAGTAGGGCAAGATGAAATCCCCTTGGCTTGAAAATCTGCAGAATGATTTTTGAACTTGACTTGAGTTTTATATTCAAATTTCATCAACTTTAGTCACCTAGAAATAGGACTTTGGTTAGTGACCCCATGGATTGGGGGTCATTGACTCCTAAGCTGACACGTTTGTTGACTTTAGTTCAGATGAGATCCACTTGTCCTAGGATTTTGCATAGTCGTTCCTAAATATAATTTGAGTTTTCTCCAGGAGTTATAGTTAATTTTGACATGTAGAAGTGTCGGTTACCACAGTGACCCTAAAGAGCTGGCAGATAGTCACTGAAACTTAAGTTTGAGCTGAAATGAAGTCAAAATGCTTTGAAAATTTGAAACATCATTCCTGAGTGTGTTTTGAAGTTACCCTGTGATTTTCAGCCGCTTAGGTAACCCAAAAGTTTGAGTGTGTTCGATAACCTTTAGGCTTTAAGCTATTGAATCTTGAATTTGATATTTGGTGAGTTAAGTGACCAAGTGAAGTAAACTACTTCTGAAATTTAAATTGCTGCACTTTGAGCTCATCTGAAGTCTTCTGAATGAGTTGCATCAGTTCTGAACATTTGAATGCAGTACATAACCTGACATTCCATAACCCTAGAGTTTATATATCCTTGGCTTGGAATTTGTTTGTAATATCTTCACTGCAACATTTGTAATTTTTTATGGGCTAACAACTTCATTTACTTCAACCATAAATACTTCAATTTACTCAAGTAAAAGTCAATTTTACTCTATAATACTTTTAAATTTCACTTTATATCAAGCTTTCAAATAGAATGAAGTAAACTAATCTACCTTAACTTCAACTCACTTCTCCTCCACCTCACTTCTCATGTAAAATTTACTTCACTCTAATCTATCCCTCATTTATCCAAATAAGCTAGAGAGAATCTAGCTAAATTTAAGTAATTGGTTTTCCATCTATTTAGTTTCTTGTGAATGCTATATCAGATCTCTTCCGAAATTACTGCATTGCGGTTCCCATTTCATAGATCCAGTCAACCCCAAAAGATAGAAAACCATCCTTTTCACAACATTAGAACCTTCTATGACCTTCAACAATGTTATAAAAGCCATCTTCTAGTCAAACACATGCCAATCAATTTGGTCAGCGAGATCTCCAAATTATGTTTTTAACAATTCCACTTATTCCTTTTCAACAACATTCACCCCATCTTCAAAATAACATGTCCTAGGACTTGAGAGAGAGAGAGAGAGAGAGAGAGAGAGAGAGAGAGAGAGAGAGAGAGAGAGAGAGAGAGCACCCCCTCTTCAAAATAACATTGCCTAGTACCTAAGAGAGAGAGAGAGAGAGATGATCAGAAAGTTGCAAAGCGGTAAAGATATCATTAGTAGTAGAATTTTTTTGTTTTTTGATTCTTTTAGTGGCAGAGTTGGAGAGAGACAAGGAATGGTTGGGTGGGGAGACAAATTTTTTTTCTAAGAAATGTGTAATTTGAACATAGAAGATAAGCATATAGCATACATTAGAATATACAATGAAAGTTTTATAGAGTCCCGAATTTCTAAATTACAAGTCAAACAATCAAATAATATGCAGCATAATAAATAAAGTAAACTTGCAAATAAAAAGCAATCAACTACACAAGAAGAAGACTTGTAGATTGTTATGTAGAAACCCCTATGGAAAAAAACCACGAGCCACACAGACTAAAAATTAAGTACTAATTTCGAGCATTTACAAGATATATTTACAACATTACACAGTCAGTCCATAGTCCCTGACCATAGGATGTAGTTCTTCTTGTAAAAATCCATGACAGAACTCAACTCTGCTTGAATTGCTCTACATGCTTGATCCACAACACCTTGTCTTCACAAAATGAACAATCTCCTACTAGGAAGTAGAAGCAGTAAAACTTTAGAACTAGAAGCATTTAACAAACTCTTCAATGAAAGCTCTAAAGAAGAAAGGTGATCTTCAAAGACCATTCTCAACTTAGAATATGAGATATACTTAGAATATGAGATATATTTTAGGGTTGAGAGAAAATTCCTTTTATAACCCACAATTTGTGCTCTATGGTTAGAGTCCAAGTATGAGTAAAACAAGTAATTCTGGCACAAATAGAAAAGGTTTTCGTGGAAGTTGGTGGGTTTTTGCAGAGCACCCGATTGATCGGTCAAAGGTCATATCGATCGGATTAAGGTACTGTCTCCTCGCCCGATTGATGCCTAATCGATCAGATAAAATTTAGCACAAATTTAAGCAAAATTTTAAAGGCTATAACTTGTCATTTTAGCGCCAATTGGTGCAATTTTGAGCTCTACATATATCTACTCAAAATGAGCTTTTTAACTGTAAATAGCTTGCCCATGACCAATGCTCAATTTGTAAGATATGATCTTTTCAATCCATGTTATTGTTAGAAAAATACTTCAATTTGTTGCTCTTTATTCAAGGCATCCGACGATCATACTATAGTCCATACTAAAAGATATATAAAATACAACACCAATGGACTCATATTTTATCCAACCCATGAATTAGCCAATACAAAAATCCTTACGTTCAACAAATGATAACGTATAAGGACCGATATTACTGCAAAAGTAGCACTACTATTATTTACATTGCAGTGCAAAACATGACTCTCATAGCTGTTCGATGAAGTTGAAGATCCTATAGATGGAGTGTCCCCTGATGATGTGGCAAAATGAGTTTGAGGCTCTCTTTCTCTAATCAAAGCATTCCTCTCCTGAACTAGACATGCTGAATATGAATTGGCTGTGAATCTCTAAATAATATTAGCTTGATTGGTGCTTTTAAGTTTTTCCAATTGGTCCGCTGTATAATTACAATCTCGCCTGCAGAAGGAGGCTTGCCAAGTAAAGTTGTCATAGAGAATATTGAGCGTTTGTTTCTAATTGCAGAGAATGGAGGATAGTAAAGGAATCCCCTTTAATAATTTTGTTCTTCAAATTTAGTATCTGGAAAAGGAGAAGTCCTTGATAGAGGGCCAAGAGTACAGCTTCTAAGGGCGAAGATACAAGATGATGTGGAGAATGCAAGTAGTAATTCTGCCTCCAATTCCAGCTATCTGGTCACCTCCAATATATGATTCATCAAAATTCAGTTCGATAAACTGGTTGTGTGGTGGAGTTATTTGTAATATGGTGTGCTCAGCAGTTTGAGGCCTGAAATAAATTGCCACTGGCAGATGAGCCCGTGGGCCTGGGCTCCCATGGCTTTAGGTTGTAATGGGGACAATTTTCTACTTCACTGTGAGTCAATCCCACATCAGATCATCAAACACATGGACTTCTTTAGAATTTTATTTATGTGTTCCTGTCAATTGAACTTCGACAGTTATCTTCAGGCATGTGACACCATTTACCTTCGAAGAAGAGACTAAACACTCTGAATACAACCCAAAAGACCAAGTTAACTTTTAGGTGCTCAGTGGAGCCTAGCCACAACACACACACACACACTTCCCACTGACGTGGGATTTGTTTTGTTCTTTGCAAACCTAGAGAAGAAAGCCCATGCTACCTTGCTCAAGGTCTATCCACTTCCTCGCGACAGCGCTCTACCACCACAGCTTTGCTTCCCTCTGCCTAGTGTGCAGTCCCAGCCCTGTATCTGGGATTGTAAAAAAGAAAAAAAAAAAAGAAAGTGGTGCGCGCAGCCCGGCACCCTACGTCCATTTGACTTCATTAGAGAGCAAAAAATGTGTCTATGATGAGAATAGGTTGTGCTTAATGTTTCTGTTTTGGGAACGAGCTGTGCTGAAATACAGGAGAGTAAGAAAAGGAAGAGCTGGAGAGGCCAAGGCAGGACGAAATTGAAGAGGGAGGGCATCTCTCTATCCAGGTGCATTTCTCTTGCAAGTCAGGTGAGTGGGCTACTTCCTCTCTGTTTTCTCTTTCTAGCTTATGTTGACAAAAACCATAGCCTTCGATGGAGCCCTTAGCCGAATCCCTCTCCATTGATAGTCCATTTAAGGCCATTTGATTCTGTAAAAATTTCCCATTGTTCTTATTGAAATGAGAAACTAATCATTTCTGTTAGGTTGTTTTGTTTCATGTCCCCTATCCTATCTCTCTGTAACCACTTTTAACCACTATCATTTTTTTTTCTCAATCTAATCTCATGAGACCCAATAAACCATTAAGTTCTCGAGATTGGAATTCTGATTGCTGCAACACTTAATTATGGTAGAGTAGAGATGAAGCAGTTGAGTTTTTTCAGACCACAAGTTGGGTATGAATAAATGTAATAAGAAGAAAGGGATTATATTTTTGTTGGCCAAATAAGATAAACCCCTTCATGATTTTGTCCAGATAGATGACTCATTTGGTACATTGCAGCGTTTCTCTTGTCGAAGGACATTGTGAGAAGGCACTATGCGGTGAGAGACCCTCATGCTTGGGAATGCGAGTTTTGCTTCTCTGTCTGCCGGTCATTGAAACGCTGGTGTTCATATTAAGCTGTTATACAACTTTTCTTACAACTCATAAAGGGGATCCCAGATAGATCGGATGTGTTAGATCGGGATTAGGCCCAAACAATCACATGCACCACACGAGGAAGAAGAAGACAAGCATGCAATCTATGATACACAGATTTACATGGTTTGGCAAGATTGCCCACTTCCATAGGCTATGACGATTTTACTATGAAGAATTAGGACATCTCGTTACAAGGATTTCAAATCTCTAACACTTAGGCTACCCTCCCCGTCCCCCTCCCCAAAGGCCTCAATCTTTCTTACAGCCCCCTTCATAAGTTGTCTCTGCGTTCCCTTTTGTTCTCTTGCTTGATTGCTAATGAAGAATAACCCTAGGGAGCTTTTAAATAAACAACAAAAATTTCTCAATTGATACACCATTAAAAAAAAAAAATTAAAGATTCCTTAAATTACCCCACCCCCTTTTCTCCCCACACACCTTCCCTCTTCTCTCTCCTCCCCTTCCCCACCTCCCCCTCCCCCCCTCCGGTAGGTGACAAGCTCCGGCGGTGGCAGCGGAGGGAGGCTCTCCCTCTCCCTCCGGCCGATGACAAGCTCCGGCGGTGGCGGTGGAGGGGGGCTCTCCCTCTCCCTCCGGCCGATGACAAGCTCCGGCGGTGGCGATGGAGGGGGGCTCTCCCTCTCCCTCCGGCCAAAGGATGAGGTGGGGAAGGGGAGAAGAGAGGAAGGAAGCTGTGTGGGGAGAGAAGGGCGTGGGGGTATTTTGAAGAATCTTTAATTTTTTTTAAAAATGGTGTGTCAACTGAGAAATTTTTGTTGTTTATTTAGAAGCTCCCATAACCCTAAGAGAGAATTTATAAGACTAGCCCTCACAAAGTGGGCCTCATAAAAACCACTCATATGAGGCCCAATAAGGACCTTTTGAGCCAAAACCCAAGAGCATGAAGCAACATGACAATAATGAATAATCTATAGTGAACTGGTCCACATGGAGAATGGCAAGGATTGCATTTTAAGTGGTTTTAGAACTTGATTTGGTGGTTCCGTACTTAAGAACTAGCATTTTACTATCATACTGAGCCCTCCTGGAAGCTATTATGAATTGGTGTGGAATTGTTATAGCATTTCAGCAACAGACAATTAACTCCTTCCATATCTCTTCCTCAGTTCTACTCTGTAATAGTGTGATGTAGGTTGTAGGCTTGTAGTTGTTTCCAATCCACTTGCGACAAGCTTGTCATAGATTGTTTCTGCTACCATTAATTAGTAAGTATGGCAGACCTTTGGATGAGTTGGTCTAAGTCCCTGATGAAAACCCAAATGAGTCATGACTTTATCGATCAGATATTCTAATCATATGAGGTTTTCCGCTTAAAGAGAGAGAAGATAATTTTTGTGGAATGGAAAAGAAGTCAGGATGGAGAAAGATCAAGATTATGTTGTCAAGTACTTTGTGGAGAAATATTTTGGTCAAGTCCCAATGTGTTGTTACTCTTTCAGAATATGTATGTTGCCTCCCTCTTGTAATATTTCTCAGCTAATATGTTGAAACTATGCTTCCAAAATAAAGGTAAGTGGTTGGCTTACAGTCGGTTTTCCAAGTTTGAGCTTTCCTAATATCTCACATTTGCAATGGCCATCTTCAATGCACACATGCAAGCCCCCACCCACCATGCAACTACTGCCTACAGCACATGTGCTCGAGAAAGAGAAACAAAAAAAAAAAAAAAATGATAGGCACCAATTGTACAAATCCAAGTAAAATGTATTCCACCACACTTTTCAACACCAGAAGTCTATATTCATCTAAAGTACTCTAGTATAAGTTTATATTCATCTCAAGTACTCTAGTATTTATATTACCTACAATGTATTTCAAATGGAACATCCCTTTCAAGTTCAACTTCAAGCTTTGTTGTAATTAGGATCAGTAAGTTGGGTCTGCCACTAGCAGGCACCTTAGATCGTTCTGTTCCTCATCATTCACTTGGGAGAATGATTACCCATCATCTCCTTGCTTATTAGTTCCAACTTAGAAGTCTTCCATCGCAAAACTAACCAAAAGAAATCAATTGTTAGAGTTAAAAAGAAGCCCCTATATCAGATATCCATCAAACGAAAGTGTTCTACAACCCTGGGTTTGTCATTGACCAAGAATTACGCTGATAGAAATTGAAGAGTCGGCATCTATTACATTTATATTCAGCAGAGATGTTTGTTATTGGGGAATTTCTACAGCATCAAATGGCCTTAAATGGACCGTCAATGGAGAGAGATTAGGGCTTGGGTTCCATCAAAGGTTATAGTTTTCGCCAACATTAGCTAGAGAGAAGAGAGACGGAGCAACCCACTTGCCTAACCGCATGTTAAGATTACAGGGGAGGAGGAAGAAACTGAGAGAGAGAGCCTAACCGGGAGGAGAGAGAGAGAGAGAGAGAGAGAGGTGTCCTCCCTCTTTGATTTCTTCTTTACCTTCCCTCTCTTCTTACCTCTTCCGGTTACTAGGTTTGCTAGGCTTTCCATTTGTTATATACGTGCATCATTCTCTTCAAGGGACACAACATCTCTCCCCGTTATCCACATCTTTAAGAAGTTTGATAGGATGGATGATGCCATTATAAAGAACAAATTTGATGCAGGGATCCTATACTAGAGACCTTTGAGAGGGAAAGTCTTTGTTTTGAAGTAAACTATATAGCAGTAGATCAAACAGCGAAATTGGATGAAATTCGGCTTATGACTATTGTGAATCTCCAATCCATGAAGAAATAGGGACTTCAAAAATACACCACACAGTATGTTGGATAAACTTCCAGATAAGTCCAGAGGAAGGCATGTTTTTTTCTTCTTTTAATGGTAACAGATACTTGAGGAAGGAACATTAACCTGTTTCCATGAAACTTATTCAGGTATAGTTGACAAATTTGCAGCATGAGTGTTCTCTAAATTAGTCTTGGCCGAAGTTGTGGAAGCAAAAGGGTTAGGTGGCATCGTCAAAGTTTCTGTATTTCCTTCCAACATTTGAACCACTGTCTGTATAAGAGGGCGATCTGCTGGGTACCATTGTATGCACCAGAGTGCCACAATTGTTAGTTTCTTAGCTATCTTGTTATCTTCATTTGAAGCAAAACTCAGCCCCATGTCCTCCCCTTGGCGCAAACGCTTATAAATCCATTCTGGGAAATTTACTTGGCTTGTGTTTTCTGCTGTAGTGTCAATGTTTTTCCTTCCTCCAACCATTTCAAGTAACAACATCCCAAAACTATAAACATCTGACTTAGAAGAGACATTTCCAAAGTTTCTCGAATATACTTCAGGTGCAATGTAGCCCATGGTCCCTCTGGTACCGATCATAGACACTACACTTTTTCCCTTTGAGCACAACTTTGCCAACCCAAAATCAGATATCTTGGGATTGAAGTTCTGATCCAGTAAAATATTATTAGGCTTGATATCAAAATGAAGAATACGCTGGTCACATCCTTGATGAAGATATTCAATTCCTCGAGCGACACCAATGGCAATACCTTGAAGTCTCTCCCAGCCAAGAAAGTGGTTGTTGGTATTTTTGGGAAAAATAAATTTCTCCAATGATTCATTTGGCATGAATTCATAGATAAGCGCTCGCTTCAACCTGTCAGTGCAAAAGCCCAAAAGGCGGACCACATTGACATGATGAATTCTACCAATGGTACCTACTTCATTGATGAATTCCTCACCATCACCACCAAAAGATTTGAGAATCTTTACAGCAACAATAGTTCCATTTGGAAGCTTGCCTTTGAACACACTACCATAACCGCCTTGGCCGACTTTTTCTTTAAACTGATCAGTAATCTTTTTCAAATCCGCATAAGTGTATCTTGTTGGCTTCAGGGATTTGTAACCTTCTAGAAAATTTTCAACCTCGATCTCATTTTCTAAATCCAATTTTCTATTTAATTTCCAAGAACGGAAAACCTTAATGCCAGTCACAAGAGTTACCAAGAGAAGAAATATTCCTACGCTGGCACCTGCACATAAGCAAACTATAAACCACAATCTATCAAAACTATTCATAAAGTCAATAGTCAGAGAATGAGTAGTAGTTCTCTACCTATAATTGCATACTTTTTCTTTAAACCTGCAAAATCAATGAAGGGAAATTAGTAAAAGTGTGCATATGATATTCTCCCCCAAATAGAAATTCTCTTAAAAATTCTTCAGCAGATTAATTCTTTGAAGCACGTTTGTCTACATCTTCGGAAAACCAGTTTTGAGACTTCTTCCTATTTCACAGAATATAAAAAAAATATTTTCCTATCCCCCCATGGCAAAAACTTTTCCATTGAATAGTAGAAAACTTAGCTCATATTTATGATTTTTCCTTGTGAAAAAACAGTTGCACCAATCCTTACTTTCCCACATAAAATTGGCCGCACCAACCTACCCTATTATATAATAGTAGGTAAGGCAGACTTGGCATGATGTCCAATTGGTCAAACTCAATAGAATGGATGGACAATCTCAAAGACTTTTTAGATCATTGAATCATTCTTATTGAGAAATGATCCATTATATATAGATGCACAATGTATGTCGATGGACAATCTCAAAGACTTTATATCATTGAATCACTCTTACTGAGAATGATTCATTATATATAGATGCACAATGTATCTCCTTTTAGTGACAAATAGCCCACATTGATCGAATACTTTTCCAATGTGCACCCATGGATTATTTTTAACTTCCTCATTTGTAAGTTGGGGACCCTAGAAGGACAATTGGATCCATGGTGACTGCAAATATACTAGTGAAAATTTGAAAAAAAGGGCCCATGAAGTTTTTTTCAACCTTTTGGTAAAAGCCCACACACAACTCACAAATAACCGCGCGGCACGCTAAGAATCCCTTGAGAAGGTCACAAATAACCGCGACTGCTTCTAGAATCGAAAAAGAAAAGAGGAAAAAAAGAAAGAAAAAAGGAAGAGGGTAAGAAAAAAGAGCGAAAGAGAAGAGGGGAAGGAGAAAAAGAGGAAGAGGAGAAGGGGAGGCAGTGGAAGAAGGCGGAGGTGCAATAGCAGCAGCAGCGGTGCTGACATCCATAGTCACAGACCCAGAGTTTTCATTTTGAGAGGTGCATACCCAAATGGAAAGTTGTATTTTGGGAATAAATAGAAAATTTTCAGAGGTTTGGGAGTGGGTGTAAAATTTTTATATACATTTTTGAAGAAAAATTAAATTTTTTACTAAAATTTTAGAAGCAGACTGAGGTTCAATGACCCACGCAAATGTATGTAGGTCCGCCCCTGAGCGGCAGAAGCTTTACCACTCAAGGTACCCCTCTGTATCTCTGCAACCACATCATCCTCCTTTACTACTCTCTATTTCTTCTTCCTCTTTTTGTTTTTTTTTTTGTTGGGTTGGGGTGGGGGGGGGGGGGGGGGGGGGGGGGTGGGGGCCAAGGTATAACACTGAAAATATGATGTCCATGACCACGATATGGGCCGATATGTGACCCACCGACTATTCGTTAAGCTATTCTTTTATTTAAGAGTTCAGTTCATCCATTAACTTTGGATAAATCTTGCCAACCAATACAAAAGTAATTAGTAACTTATTCACTCATGCTAAGCAAGGGCATGAGCCACGCGGTAAGGGTCCTTGGGCCATTTAACTACTTTTCATATTTATTTTGACAAATATTTATACATAAGTATTATGAGGTGTAGTGACTAGATTGGTTATTTTTAAAATAAGAAGTCATGAGATCAATTTTCATAACATATATAAGGTATTAGGTTTTTTTTTTTTTTTTGACTACGGTGACACAATAGAGAATCTCAAAATTGAAAGTAATTTGGAAAAAATTGAGTTCAAAACCTCTGACTTTAATATATTATAATAGATCCAACTTAAGTCAAATCCATACCTGATCATCACCCTAATCCCATTATTAATTGGGACCGAGAAAGGCTGTGGACCCAATCTTTTAGGGCGCTTTTTTTTTTTCCAGTTTCACGCAGGGAAAAAAAAAGAGAATTGAGAATATTTTTTTACGTGATAGAGTAAAATTTATACTTGGTGCGGCTACTTTACCTTGAAAAAAAGCCCAAATCTAAGCTAAATTTTTTGCAATTCTACTGAAATGTTTTCCCTATGGGGTCGTATTTTTTTTCCCTTTTAATGGACAAGGAAAAAGACTGTGAAACTGGTTTTCCACATACTTAACAAAAAAGTGGCCTTTGATAGGGCTCTTTGGACCCTGCTAATGAGTGTCTAATGACAACCCTTCTACAATGGCACTTAATTTCAGCGGTGTTGTGTTTCTTTGTTTCAACTAAAGTTGAGGTTTCCTCATGGTAACTGTTTGGCGCTTAAGGGATACACGGTACTAATGGGTGGTGTTGGGTTTTACCAATGATGAACCGAAAGGGGTCACAGGTAGTTTTATTTGGGCAGCTGCAGAGCATCCCTTTTGATGAAGTGGTTACGTTTTAATTCCAATTTTTTTACTAGAAAATAAAAGAAAAGGGCTAAAAAAATAAAGAAAAAGGAAATGTAAAGAAGGATACCATTATCATGGAGAGGTGGGTGAAAACAGTAGATATCACTGCTGCTTTCGTTCTTGAAACCACACTCCATTCCCCTCCATCTGCACTCCTTGCAACTGGGCACATCCCACCTCAGACTCATAAGACCCACATAATCATATAAACGACGATAGACGAAAAAACGATACACGGGTGGTGGCATTAAAACGGTCTTTATTGGCTGGCAAGACACTGGCATCGAACCCACGAGAGCATCAGCATCTAAAGCAAAAACGTCCTGCTCCACGTCGCTCAGGAAGGAGAAGGCATAAACACGAGTAACACTGAAACTCACATTCTTAGAACAACTGATGAATGTGTGATCAGAGCGACGATCGAACTGGAAAGGAGAAACAGAGAGGTTGGGGTTGTTGAAAAAGGCGAGCCAGATGGAATCATCCTTGGGTTTTGAAATCATCTCTATAGTCTGTTCCGTATAATCTATATCGTACACAACAAGATCTTGATTCATAGATGGAATGCGAAACAAGGTGTACTTGTCCTGGCAAGAGATATCAAACCCCGGATATCCGCAATGTGGAGGGTGCCTCTCATTTATTCTGAAGGGGAATTGGATGACAGGGCCGCCATTCGGGCATTGAAGAGGTTTGCAGGAATCGCCATCACTGAAACCAGCCCCAGCAGACGAGAGGAGAAGCAGAGAGAGCAAGTGAAAGATGTGGAAGCTGCCCATTTCTTCTCTTCGTGCGTTCGATTGGTTTGCCAGTTACCACTCCGGACAGAGAGAGATTGCTGGGCCTTGTTATGTTTTTCCTGCTGCAATGGGAAGAGAGAAATTTAAAGGCTACTCGCAACTCACAAAGCTTACATAACAGTAACATCTTAACAAGAAAAAACAATAACATCTTTCTTATTCGTTTACGCGTGGGTGGCTTGGCTATCGTTGTTTCCTGGAAATGAAGCTACAATTGCCGTGCATGTCTGGGCGTTTCATTTCTTGCCAACCCATCATATTCATTTGACTATGGCTTGGACTTTTCAGGTGAAGGTACGAATCATTATTTCCTTGAACCCAATTGGAATAGGTGAAGGAATCACTGGTACGGTAGGCGGACCGATCAAAGTCTTCGACATTACAGCGACCACCCCCTTATCTTGATGGGGCAGCAGCCTTGTGTGGATAATAGGCTGCGTATGACGACGTGATAGATTTTGATAGGGCTACTCACTATGCAGCATAGACATAGTAGGGTTTTCCCTTGCAAGACCTGGACTCTTTCAATTGCCGTGTACTTCTCTACTTTTAAGATAGAGGATATTAAAAAAAAAATCATATAAGTGGATTCCCAAACCACAAACCTTATTCAAGGTGTGAATGCTTTTTGGATAATTTTTTTGCACCTTATGGACAAAAAAAACCAGTGGCGGGTTCACTGTAGGTCTTCAATTCAAATGCCAGCCCATGAACCAGAAGGTCTCATTCTCTTTTCTTTTCTTTTTGCTTTAATGTGCGTTTTGTGACAAATTCATTATAGTAAGCACATGATTTTGTGGTATTGGGTTATGGGTTTTGATTTGTATTGTTTTGATGTTTGGGATTTGGATGGAATTTTATGGGGTTTGGGCTTTTCGTGGTATGGTTACATTTGAATGTGTAGTGGTTGATGCTAACTTAATTAATTGGAGTGAAGAAGCAGTTTACTGTAAATAGTACATACAAGGATAAAAGCTAGTTGAGGAGAGATTTTTTGAATTCTTGGCCATAGATGTGTGAGAGAGATGCCATTGGAGGTGTATGAGTAGACCTCGTTGAATTCACCGCTGATGCTCCCTTGTTTCCTTGCAAAAAAAAAAAAAAAAAAGCCACTGGAAGTAGGGATAAATCTTCCCTTTCTCTCCAATTTTGCACTGGCGATTACAGCGGAGAGGGGTGCACACAAAAGGCAGGCGACCAATGGCGGTGATGGTTTGATGGTGAGGGGCAGTGTGGATGTTCACACATTTTTGCACTCACCTGATGCTCTTCTTTTTTGTTCAAAAAGCAAAAGCCAACAAGCCCTTTTTTTTTTTTTTTTTAATTTTTGTACTGTACGTGTCAACAAAAGAAGAGAAATTATCCACAAAAGAAACAAAGGCAAACTTGTTTTGTCTTATTCCCCTCTTTCTTCCAAGATCATGACTGCCTCCTTATCCAAAGGATGGATTATTTTCTTGTCCACTGCTCCACTATGGACTTTTTCTTCTCCGCCATCCGCGTTCTTCGAGGACGAAAAGCATGAATGGCAAATATGCCCTTTTTGATCTAGAAGCTCATCTAAGTTGTGGGTTGAAAAAGGAGAAAATAAAGAAAACCTAGTTTCTTAGCGTTATAAAAAAAAAACTGGAGAGAGGCAAATTCACCATTAGAGTAAAAAACTGCAATGAATTCACTATTCCCCAATTAGGTGCAAAAAATTACCACATAACTACTCTAGGCACCCACAACTTGGGTGAGGTTTCCAATTTAGGAACCCTTTATATGATTTTTTTGGTAAAATCCTCTTTAAAATATCAAAGGAATCCATGAACAAACAAATACAAACATCAATGAAATGACCCTAGTAATAAAATTTATTATATTATTTAAGATTATAAAAAGGAGGCCCATGCCCCGCTCAGGCCCAAAAAAAAGAAAGGGCTTCTTTATAAATCTAAATTTTTATCTAAAATAATAGTAAATATAATATCAAATCAATAAAATAATAAAAAAATATAATTTATCTCTAAATTTACATTAAAACTCTTAATTTTATTATCAAAAATATTATTTTTAAATTTATTTCCTATATTCACACTAAATACACGGTTCCAATCACAAGTTTGATTCATTCTTCAACTTTGAAATAAAATGGTAGTCCACAAAAAATGGATTATTAAAAAAATGTAAAGTTTTCATAATTATCTATTATTTCTTTAATCCACATATAGACAATGATTATATTATTTAATCTATAATAACTACATTATTTAATAGATCCTTCCAGCACCCGCAATCCCTTAGAGAGAGAGACCCAGCAGAGCTGGCGGTGGCGGAGGTCACATCCAGAGTGTTTAGACTGGTGATGGGGCACTGGAGACGATTCGTGTTTGGCGGTGAGGTTGGTTGGTCGGTCATGACCTTGGACTGGTGTTGAACGAGTAAGTCGGTTGATGTGTGAGAGGTACAAACCTCACTACCAACAGAATGTGTACGATGCTAGTATGATGCGCTGTCTCTCAAACGTGAGAAGAGAATTAGGATATTCATTTAGTTTTATAGATGGGTTGTGTTACAACTCATACACTATCTTACACTTGTAATATACACAATTATTTTTTTGGGTTGAATTTGATTGAGCCATTCATGGGAATGAGATGAGATTTGACAGAGCCATCCATGTGTGCATAAGCTGTGCATTCCATAGTTGTGGTTTTGACCAAATTATTCTTAGATTGAAGGGTTTGGATTTCCATGATGAGAGATTCGACCAAATCTAGATGAGGTTGGCTAATACTCCCCCTCAAGCTTCTTGGCATTTCTTTGACGTGAAGCTTGGACTTGAGAATCTAGTGGGCGTGTTCAATCAAGTTAATGAATTTTTCACTAGTTACAATCCTGTATACACTAAAATCTTTATTAACAAAAGGCATAAAATACATAAAAAACTGAATTTTAGAACAATCAGAGAAAAATCAATCATTCTCAAATTTGGATATCTTTTTTTTAAAGATAATGTGAACTATATGGAACGGAATGCAGAAATAAAATTTATATAGCCGACCGCAACATGGCTAGAATAAGGATTTGATGGTGATAATATGAACTATATATTAGATTGCTCTCAAAGATCAAATAGAACTATGAGATGTGTTTAATTTGGTCCACTACATGCTCAAAATGAGAAAACAAACATGTGAATTTTGTACCTAGTTTTCAATTGTTCTTTTATTACATAACAATCAATCTTCATGCTATGGAGATATTTGATCCAACTTCTTGTGAAACTGATCCCAATTGGTGTGTTGTTGATGATTCTGCAAGTTCAATGTTAAAAGAATGATCTTGATCAAGTAGATGTGAAAACGATAATAATTGCTTGGCTGGCAAATGTAGATCTTCAATACTTCCCTCTAGCATATCTATGACTCTGCTCATGGAAGGACGCTCTGAAGGCTTCATTTGTATGCACCATAATGCAACTATCATCAACTTCTTTGCCACTTCTTTATCGTTACCAACAATGTCCTCCAATATGAAGTCCTCTCCATTACTAAGTTGATCATAAACCCAAAATGGAAAAGAAAGTTGACTCGAGTGCTCTGCAAATGCATCAATGTTTTTCTTTCTTCCTGTCATTTCCAACAAAAGCATCCCAAAACTATAAACGTCCGACTTGTGTGAAACACCTCCAAATGCTTTATAAAGTAGTTCTGGTGCGATATATCCTATAGTTCCCCTTGCAGCTGTGATTGATACTATACTCTGTTCTGCTGGATAAAACTTTGCCAATCCAAAGTCAGAAACTTTTGGGATGAAATTCTCATCAAGGAGAATGTTGTGAGGCTTGATATCAAAATGTAGAATCCGTATATCACAACCACGATGAAGATATTCAATTCCACGAGCTATTCCCAATGCGATATGGTACATCTTATTCCAACACAGAGAACTGTTCTTTCCTTGGTTGAAAATATATTTCTCAAGAGACCCATTAGCCATGAACTCATAGATGAGTGCCCTTTTTGAACCCTCTGAGCAAAAACCAATCAGCCGTACCACATTGACATGGTGTGTCCTTCCTATTGTGGCAACTTCATTGATGAAGTCTTGTCCATTACCCTTCGATTTCTTCAATGTCTTTATTGCGATGAGACGACCGGAGGAGAGCTTTCCTTTAAAAACTGAGCCATAGCCTCCTTGGCCTAACTCTTCTTTGAAATTTTTGGTCATCTTCTTTATATCAGAATAAGTGTACCTCATTGGCATCTGAAATCTGTAATTACTTAAGAACTCTTCAATTGTATTATCCATCCATATATGCCTTCTCTGAAATTTATACACCAAAAATATAAAAAGGCACAATATCCCAATTGCCGTTCTCCCAAGTAAGTATACCTCTTCACAAGGACAAACACATGCACAATTTGTGTTAGATTTGCTGACATGATTCTGATACTTATTAGTGTAGAAAGAAACATGCGCATCTTAAGTATGAATAACATTATCACGATGGAAAATCAAATTACATAAGATAATCTTACCAATGTAGCCCGAATAGAAAGATGGAACAATTATTGCTGTAAATCACGAAAGAAATCAAAGTCAAAGAATGCAATGCGTATACGGAAAGGAAAAAAGAACAGAAAGTGTCAAATATTTTTTAAAAATATTCACATATAATTTCTTGTGGTTTCTGTTAAAAAATATATCAAGGAACACTGTATCCCATCAATTTCTATTCCATGTACTTCAAATATATGCACATCGTGTATCATATTTTAAAAAATATGGTTCTTAAATGGAGTAAAATGAACATCCTTCTTTTATATATATTGATGAAGCATGATTATTAAAACAGTAGAAATAGGTGCACTCACCTAAATCCTTCTTATAGAAAATGTAGAAGACGATCACTGCAAAGAATTTCAGAGGAAAATAACAAAGCAAGATTAATGGTTGGAAGTATAGATAAAGAGAAGTTAATAACTGAAAAAAGCATTGCCAGAAATGTTTCTTAAAGGTTTTACCTTCGAGAAAGGTTGTTAGGTACAGAAAGAAACCTGTATGATACATAAGTGAAATTGTTAGCATACAATCTTGCTTGTATGACCATGTGTCAGTGAAAATCTATTTCAAGAATCGTCATGACTGGGATCATATTGCTATCTGAGTCTTCAGAGCTTGATTCATATTTTCCTTTCGGAGCCAGAGTGATTTGATCCTAGATCCTTTTCAGAACCGGATATAGCCCCAGTTGGATGCATTCATCACATCTTTGGCTGTCGGGTAGGGGCTTGGGGCAGTCATGAGTAGGTGGGTGAATATTTATCAGAGAGAAAAAAAAAAAACAAGGAAAAACTAAAGGCCAACTTTTATTGAATTTTGAGTTATAGACCATTCAAGTCATATGATTTATGGGAGTAGCATTTGATTAAAGGATCTAGATCTCAGTAAGGATTTAAGAATGAAAGCTCTTCTGTACTAAAAATAAGGACACACGGCGAGTTTGTTGGCAAATGTTTAATCTAAGATGTGTACAGTCGGCTAGTCATAGAAAGGGCAAACAATTTTGTTTCCACTGTCCATTTCCTAAGCTTAGTTTGGACAGTCATGAACCACCTCATTGGACCCAAGCCCTCTGGAGAAGGATAATTTTAAAAAGACTCTTGAAAATGTCCACAATGCAGTTATAAACGATTTAGTTTAAATTCAATAAATTGAAGGTAAGCCATAAGCCATTCAGAAGCACCAATAAACCAACAATGAACTTACAGCGGAATGATTGGAAAATTTTATCGCAAGAAGACGTGCACCTCGTCCTACTGAAGATGTCGATCGCATCACACAACCCCGTGTTCCAGCAATCCGGGTTTCCGCCAGTATAGCATGTGTCAGTGTACCAATTGATATAAAAGCCCCTCACCAGGATATCATGGATTACAGAGCAATTATTAAGTTCTCCAACTGCTTCTAATATTATAGGGAGATTCATCACTACCCTGCAGGAGGTGTGGAGTTGGGAAACAGAGATGGAACTGCCCATCATGGCATAGACATTTGCATGAGGACTCGGAGAGCTGAGGTTGCATGGTGCAGTTGCTACATATGATGGATGGTTCACCGGTTGGGAACAATTCAGAAGCATAAGATCAGGACTTGGTTGATCAAGGCCTAAATAGGAGTAACTGAGACTTCGTCGAACAAGGCCTAAATAGGAGTAACTGAGGACATCAGACAAGGATTTGTAGAGGGGGAGGGAAGAGGTTGCAAGTCCAGGATCGATCACCCGTATCTGCTTCCTCTCGTAGGAGATTTCTTCAGCGTAGTACTGCCTGGGAGGTAGATTGAAAATAGGTTGGGTGTTGTTGTTTTCACAAGTCAATTCGAAAGGAGGCTCTGATCTGCCACAGCCTTGAGGGTCTTGTTTTAGGCGGAAAGGATAGGTGATGTTGAGAAGAGGTCCACAAGAAGAGTAGCACTTGTCTCTTCCTGGTTTCCTCAAGGCGTGGGAATTTAAGAAAAACAATGATAAGAAGAAGAAGAAGAGGAAAGGGCAAAAGCCCGAGATGATGGAGGGTCTCCCAAAGGAAAATGGCTTTCTCATCCCCATGCATAAAACTCACAAGGCTATCCCAAATGGCTTCCTCACTTGAAGAGCATCTTAAAGGAGGAATAGGGAGCATGCATTTTCGCACTGTTGTGTTGACTAATGTGCTCCGGTGCCCTTATATTCTGTATTATTATTGGTAAACTTCCGGTGACTTGTTTGCTTGCTTCTCTCTAGCTTCATAGCAGAAAAATCAGAGTTGAAAAGCTCAAATTGATGGTTAAAATTAGAACATCTCCTTTGCCAATTGCCCATAATATCTGACCTCTAATACTAAACAATTCACTCGATTTGACTTTAATCAATAATCCATCCTTCATCTTGTGTTAGTAACAAGAAAGAACAAAGTGGTGAAGGTGGTAGAGCGCAGAAGAGCGTATGGAAAAAGTAGCATCCCACTTCTACACGGCACTGATGAGAGTGACTACAGTAATTTCCTGGAAACGAGTCTAAAAGTTAGGAGACGAAAAGAAAAGAAAAGTCTAACTTTATTATAGTTTTGGTTATTTCATCTAATAATGGTATAATTATATTTTATATCTTAATTGTCCTCTGTAAATAGTTATTGGTGTTCCGAATAGAAATCAGTGTTATAGGTCAAGATATAAGGTTGAGTTTTTTTTTCCTCTTTTTTTTTTAAAGATTTATTAGTAAAATTACTTTAGGCGGGCATTAAACAAAAAATGCCCCTTAATTTTATAAACACAGGAGTGGTCCGAGGTGACCACTTTGGCCCTAAAATAGGAGAGGGTTAAATTCTACCCGCCCAAAATAATTAAACCCTCCCTGTTTATCTTAAAACTCAAAAACCTTATCTTCTCCTTCAGTCTTTCATCTCTAAATAATGATTTCCACCTTCAAATGCTCGTCTGAAATGGAGGAGCCGCTAGCCTTGATCCAAGAAGCATGTTCCTTCCAAAGACGACCCTCCACCCGGACGTCGAGCTAAGCAGTATATCCGTTCCAAAGGCGCCGTCCTAACGGACATCAAACAGAGCAGCATCTCTGTTCCAAAGACAACCATCCACTGAGACATCAATCCAGACAGCATCTCCATTCTAAAGAAGAAAATGCATTGGGAGTTGGGACATCAAGCCCAACAGCATTTCCATACCCAAGACAACCATCCCCTCATATGTCAATCCCAGCAACACTTTCATCCCTACAATGACCACCCACTCATCAAGCATCAACACGAAAAGCATCTCCATTCTCAAGACGACAATGCACTTAGACGTCAAGCCAGAAAGTATCCTAATTCTAAAGACGACGATGCAATCAGACGTGAAGCCAGACAGCATCTGAATTCTAAAGACAACAGTATACTAAGACATGAAGCCCAGCAGCATCTCTGTCCCAAAGACGACCGTCCACTCATCAGACATGAAACCGAGCAGCATCTCTACTCCAAAGATTTTTAAAACCCAAAACTCTTATATTTTCCCTCTTTCTTCCATCTCTAAATCATAATTTTCACCTTCAAGTGCGCGATAATCATTTTTAGATGGAAGAATGAAAAAGAAGATAGGATTTTTGGGTTTCAAAAACAACCAATTCGACCCTTCTCTATATTAATGATTATTGAATTCCACCTCTCCTATTTTAAGGAGGGTCGAATTTAACACTTGTGTTTATTTAGTTAATTTTTTTAAGTGGTCACCTGGGACTACCATTAGATTTTTATAATTGGCTAGTTTATGGGATGGATAAAACTTGGAATCCATTAAGTTGCAATTTGATATTTATTTTAAAATAAACTGTAGTAAGTATTGCGAGAAGAGTGAAAGTAAAGATAGTGAAGAAATTGAAGAAAACTCGAGCTTTAGGACCTTATCCTACCCTCGAGCTTTAGGAAAAAAAAAAGAAGCCCTCTCTTTGAGGGTTTTTGCAGGTTGAGCAAGGCTGGGGCCCCTCATAAAAGGGCCAATTTGATAGTCCTAGGTAGAGAAAGGAAAATTGAGTTGTTTTGAATTGTTCTATTATGAGAATCAATTGCAATGGATCTATTTGTCCATGTTTTGTTAAAATTATTTCCAATTAGCAGAAAAAGTAGAGTAATGTTTGGTAACATTTTTTAATTTGAAGCAAAATATGCATATGTATTCAAAAAATGAAAATATAAATCATTAAAAATATTTTTATATCCAATTTATTTTTAATTTTAAAATTTAAATTAATTATCATGAAGTTGAATTTGTTCAATGCATTTAGCAGAATGCCCCTTGCATAGAGATCCGTTTCTCTTAGAGAGAATCTACCTAAATTCAAGTAATTAGTTTTCGGTTTCTTTAGTTCTTGTGAATGCCATATTAGATCTCTTCCCGAAAATTATTTCACTACGGGTCCCATTTCACACTTCTAGTCAACCCCAAAAGATAGAATACCATCCTTTTCACAACATTAGACCCTTCTATGACCTTCAACAGTACTAGAAAAGCCATCTTCTTGTCCAAACATGCTAACCAATTTGGTCAGCAAGATCTCCAAATTATGTTTTTAACAATTTCACTTGTTCCTCTTCAACAACATTCACCCCATCTTCAAAATAACATTCCTTAGGACTTGATTGATTATTGGGTAGGAGAGAGAGTGTATGACATCTTAGAGTTCTACATCGACTATAAAATAGGAAAGTGACTTGGTTTATCTGTAGAGCTTGCATTCTTATCTTGTATGAGGCCTTTTGGTGGGTTGATGTCCACCAGAAGCAAAACTATGAAGTTTATGGACTAAAGTAGACAATATCATGCATGTGTGTGGGGTCAAGCATTACAAATGGTATAAAAGCTGATTCTCAACTAGTTCATGTGTGGATCCTTGTTGTGGATTGGTGCAAGTGCAGGGGCCAAGAGTATGTGCATCCCAAATGAGGGTAGATTGTGACGTCCTGGAGTCTCACATCTAACATAAAGAGGAAAGTGACTGGAGTTATTTGTAGAGCTTACTGTTGTGAATATGACACTATCGTTATGCACGTATGTACGTAAACAATCAAGATCAACAATCAACTACACAAGAAGATAAGAGATTTACGTGGTTCGGCAAAGATGCCTATGCCCATGGAAAACCAATTTTCACTAGATTCTCTTTCAATTTGTGATCCACACCTTTAGAATCTTAGTATATATTTAGGATTGCAGATTACATCATATATATAATCATCATTTCCTTAACTCCCAAGAACTTTATTCTTAGATAAAGGAAAGTCCTAATCCTATTTGGAGATTATTGTTTAACAAACAATAAATTCCTAATATAGTTAGGGAAAATAACCAAGACATCGAACCCTATTGGTCTGGATTCACTTGGACAACAATCTCCCCCTCTGGACCATGGAAGAAGACGCCCTAAACCCCTCACTAGGAGTTTAGCCCTGCCAACTCTGAACATAACTCCATCTTTCCCTTGGACACAACCTTTGTCATCATGTCCAAGGGATTCTTGTCAATGTGAATATTTTCCAGTATTATGAAGTTCATCTCGATCACCTTGTGAATCCAATGGTACTTAACATCAATGTGCTTCATGCAACTATGATATGTAGCATTCTTACTGAAATTCATGGTACTTTGACTATCACAGTAAACTATATACCCTTTTTGCTTCAAACCTAGTCCTTGAAGGAATCTCTTCAACGAAAGTATCTCTTTCCCTGCTTCAATTTTATGTATTTTATTTCAGTTGTAGACTGTGCTGTACATTTCTGCAACTTCATTTGTCAGAAAATAACTTTCCCTATAAAAGTAAACAAATAACCAAAAGTCAACAACTGACAATCAAGATCGCCTGCAAATTCAGTATCAGTAAAACCTTCCACCACTAGTTTTGAGCCTCCGAAACTTAAGTACAACTTGGAAGTACCTCTCAAATACCTGAAGATCCACTTTACTATTTCCAAATGCTCTTTTCAAGGTTTAGAAATAAATCTACTCGCTAAACCTACAGCATGAGCAATATCTAGCCATGTGCAAACAATGGCATATATAAGACTCCCCAAAGCAGAGGAGTAAGGAACATGTCACGACCCGAGCCCAGAAATCGGGGGTTAGCGAAAAGCTAAACCTGTGACACACGTACTCCCGTGCACGTGCATCCAAACCCAGTCCAAATGCACACACACAAGGGATCTAACACGTGCGAACAAAGCGTACGCGGAAGCTATATATATATCATAGCAAGCAACAAAGGAAAAAAAAATAGCGGAAGCTGTAACACTCCGACCCGAGTTGACCCAGATTAGTGGGTAATTGCGTGTGTTATTATCGCTAAGAGTGTTTAGATTTTGTTTTCCTTTGGTTTTGACTCGTAGAGAGATCGTTGGGTTGAGTTTGACTTGGTCTAGTTAGTTTGAGCCCTTTTTCGTAATTTTGGCTTTTGATTGACCTTGTCAGTTTTGCGTCATTTTTACGTCAGCGCGTGTCTTTCGTCGAGCTTGTCGATTTTCGTAACTGTCTTGGATCCGAATGAGTTCGTTTGCTTTCGTTGGACCGTCATTTGACTTAAACTGATATTTGTATAAGCTATTTGGCCTTAAATGTAATTTGGACTCAAATTAAGTATAAATATCCCACCAACTCTCCCATTTCTCTCGATCGTCTCTCAGCTCACTCTCTCTCACGCTCCAGTTCGTCTCTCTCTCGTCAGCTCTCTTTCTCTCCTTCTCCATTTCTGTTTCTCTGCTTGAGGGAGGAAGAAAGGAGCTCGTTAGTGTGTGTGATTCCGGTGGACTGAGCCAATCAGCGTGTGGATTTCGTCCGTGAGGCAAGTATAAGCCCAAGATGTGTGAACACCGATTGATAGTGATTTGATTGTTGTGTTTTATGCTTCATTGTATTTCTCAGTGTTAGACAGCCTATTTCAGCTCATTTTGCTGTTTTGTGTCTGTTTCCAGCTGTTTTGTGCACTTTCTGTATGACTGTAACAAGTTCAGGGCAAATGAGTCCGTGCACTCACGGCTACGCCGTGAAATGTGCTACGGCTAAGCCGTAAAATGGCTTACGGCTAAGCCGAGACCCAGCCGTAACCCAAACCGTAGAACAGTACAGACTGTTAGCTGAAAATAACTGGATGTTGGCAATTTGCCATTCTTCTACGGCCCAGCCTGATCTAAGCCGTACATTGTCTTACGGCTAAGCCGTGGGCTAGGATACGGCGGAGCCGTAGAGCAAAATACGGTTAAGCCGTAAATCCGAAAGGATATTTGGGGAACCTCAGCTCAGCCGCAGTGCATATTACGGCTAAGCCGTAAGATGCCACGGCTAAGCCGTAAGGTTACCTACGGCTGCACCGTGAGACCCTGAGAATTGAATGAAAAGGGACTAGGTTTAAGTAAAAGACCGTATATGACTTTCATGTTAGAATGTAGCTAACCTGGACATGCCCAATGGAATGTTTGAATGACATGAATGATCTCAAGGGCTGTGAATCATTCATGCTTGTTATCCAGTTGTTTAGCACCTCCCCATGGGTGTTGGTTTAAGGGACTTCGGTGCACACTCCAGACACTGCAACACTAGACAATGGTGCATCGAGCAACTTAAAACTACATCAACATGCACGGTTAGAAGCACTGGATAATTAGTGTAGGATTGGCTTGTAAGTGACCTTGATTCGTATAAGCATTCTGATTTGTACAGCATATTGATTTCGGTTATGCCCTCTTATGTGTTCTGCGCTGGACCTCTCGATTCTGTGGGAAATGCAGCAACCCCAGAGCGAAGCTCGGGCGGAACCATTCTATTCTTGTGTATTGTGTTTACCGTTGCTCCACTGGAGTATCAGCATCAGTTTAATTGCATTCAGTATCAGTTATCCGTATGATTTGCTTTCAGTATCTGTATTGCATTTCGTATCAGTATCAGTATCCGTATCAGTATCCGTATTATGCATTCAGTATTTGCATTCAGTATCAGTTTATGTGATGCACTTCCTATTGTTCGTTCAGTATGATAAGTGATAAGTGATAAGTGATAAGTGATAAGTGATCGAGGTGCATCATCCGCTTGATTGTGATTGGTATTGGCACTACTGAGCCTCAGCCTTAGGATACCCGACGGGGTTAACTTTGGTTTAGTTATGTGTTTGCCTCTGCAGAGTGTTTCCGTCCTGGGACTCCGGACCCCGGGAACTAGAGACCCATGCGTGCCCTGGCCCGGTCGCTGGTGTTCTCATTCCGTCCGCTCTCGTAAGGGAGAAAATGGCCAATGTAGTAGCCACTTTGACCGTTATCTGTTTGTGATTCCGACAGCATGCTTATTCATTGCACAAATTGTTTAGTATACGAACATGCTTTCTATGGATATTGCATTATGATTATTGTTCAGTATTATTCAGTATTAGACACGATTCGTGTTATCTTCTTGTTGGCTTATACTTTGCTAAGTCGTTGTACTTATTCGTTGTCTTTGTGTGTTGCAGGCTCAGATCCCTCTTCCGATCCTGCGTCGGTCGACCCGACTGCAGGAGAGGCTCGCGAGGCCCCCTCCGGCCTAGAGGAGTGGACTTGATCCATCCTCCAGAGTACGGTTTGCATCATTGTGGTTTTCCCCATTCTTTATGTTGGAGTCTATTGAGGGGATTTTTCTGTAATGCTCTATGGGCTTCGAGTGATATCTGTATATTGTATTGTGATTTTTGGGAGCCCTCTTCCGTAACATACGTTCCTGTATTTTGTTATTGTTATCAGTTCATGATCGTTTGTAATCTCCTATGTTTTTCGTATGTTGTGGTATGCCTTGATACGTACAGCTTCCGCGTACAATTATTTGCACGTGTGATTGATCCCTTGTGTGTGTATGCCTGGATAGGGTCTAGGTGTGCATGCACGGGAGTACGTGTGTCATTGGTTAGAGTTCCTCTGACCCCCGTTCCCTGGGCTCGGGTTGTGACAGAAGCCAAAACAAATGCGGAACGGAAAAGACAAAGATAAATACAATACCGGAAAACCAAATACAAGTCTGAGTACACGACAAAGTAAAGATGTACAAATATACAGAGTACAAAGTCCAAAGTGCTAAAGTGCCAAAATACAAAATCTCAAAAACCAAAACTCAAAACAGAAGGCCACTGATATGCATGCACGCACTCGGCAGAGGTGATCAGGCCCACTCTGCCAAACCGGAGGGTGCCTCTACACTCGGCCCTGCAGCCTCCTCGACCGCCGAGGAGCTAGGCAAGGGATCTGTGCCTGCAACACCACAGACAACACAAATGAATACAACGATCCAGCAATTACAAGTAACAGGGATGAAACACTCATAGTATCAAACAGAATAAGGACAGAATAATAATTTCAGAGTTTCATCTTAGTATGCTAAGCAAATCGTGCATAGAAGTAAAACATGATATTTGGATCAAAGCATAGAAAAACTGAACGAAGTGGCTACTACGTTAACCATATTCTCTCCAATAGAGAGCAAAGCAAAGCAGAGCAGATGAGAACACCACTGACCGGGCCAAGGGTACAAGTGGGTCTCGGTTTCCTGGGTTCCGGGGTCCCAAGACAAAGCGACACTGCAGTTACAGAGATACAGAGATCTAAGCCAAAGGTAACCCCGTCGGGCATCCTAGGGCTGAGGCTGAGTAGAGCCAGACTAATACCAATCAAATCAAATCCATAGAAAGGGAGATTATTCGCTTTGGACTCACCGATGACAAAGACCGGATCTTATCCTCGCGTATTAACCTCTGGGCAGAGCCATCAGGGAATACCCAAAATATACAAAGCCAGAAATATACAAAGCATAACCAAAATACAGATCAGAACATAGATTAAGTCAAAGCACAGCATAGATCAAAGCTTAGTGCAGAACGAAGAATAAAACAGATATACAGAACGAAAGCAAAATGACTGCGGAATGCATATACATAGATTGGCAGAACAGAGGGCAAAACTATAAACAATATGCAATGCATCTCAGATTAATACGGAGTCAAGGTTCATTACAAGCCAATACTAATCTAGTTGTTCACTGTCACTAACCTTGCATGTTGATGTAGTTTTAAGTTATTCGATGCACCGTTGCCATCCTAATGTTGCAATGTAATCCTTATGTGCATCAAAGTCCCTTTAACCAACACCCATGGGGAGGTGCTTAATAGAGAATCAACGTTCACATGAATGAGTCACAGCCTAACAGACTATTCATGCGATCCAAAGAATCCATTGGGCCGGTTTACAGGGGTGGTTAACCTGTATTTGAGCCCTACAAGTCTCACCATTATCCTAAGTTATATTTCAGAAATTGCCAGGCCTAACGGTTTAGCCATGAGGGACCTATGGTTAAGCCGAAGACATCTTGCGCGCTCGTCGTAATATGCACTACGGCTTCACCTTGGTTCCATTCAAAATACAGCTAAATTGGTCATCTTCCACCTCTGATCCGATATCTTTTTCGGCTGAGCTACAGTCAGTATACGGCTTAGCCGTAGACCAATCACGGCTTGGCCGTAGCATTTCACGGCTTAGCCGTAGCCACACCGTAGGAGTACTGTATTGGAAAAGTTTCGACTGATCAGAGATTTAATTCACGGCTGGGTTAAGGTTGGGTCACGGCTAGCTTACGGCTCAGCCGTAGGACAATGTACGGCTTAGCCGTATCCTAGCCGTAGAACAAAAGTGAAATTTCAAGTCTCTGGAATGTGAGCCGTAGAAACTTACGGCTTAGCCGTACAATACAGAACACGAATTCGGGCTGAGTACAGCAACTGAAATTCGGTACAGAAGCTTAACAAAACAAGCTACAGAGGTTCCAAATTCACAAAAATTGGCTGTAAAACATTCTATACAAAGAATAAGAAGGAATCAAAGCCATCAAACAAAACACCCATATGTGTTATCAAATCCTGTACTTATACTTGCCTCAAACTCTGAAAATCCACTGAATCAAGCTCCAAATTAACTAAAATCAAGACAAATCAAAGAAATAAACCATGCATGAGATGTAGACACAGCATAGAGAAAGAGAGGTGCAATTGGAGATGAAGAAGAAAGAAATTTGGAGAGAGCCCACTTACCCAAAGCAAGGACAGAGAATAAGCACAGAGAGGAGAGAACTCAAATCGATGGAAACCCAATCCTCAAGAAGAGAGGTGAGGAAGAGAAGAGAAGAGAGAAACAATGTGGAGCTTCTCTGGAGTTGTTGCATGCAAGCATCGAAGGAAATGAACAAGAAGAAGACACCTGGGTCCTGACTCATATATATAGGTTTTGAAGTTTAAGTCAAAGTCCGAAGAGTTTCACCTATTTACAGTTCAAGTCACACGGGGGTCCAACTTCTCCAATTGACTCCGAATGGATCTGACACAGTTACGAAATATAACGAGCTCAACAAAATACACGTGCTGACACCAAGATGATGCAAAGATGATGCAAGCAAAGCAAAAGCAAAATTACGAAAAAGGGCTTAGAACTACCTATCTCAGGTCAAAGGTTACTCAACTACCTATCCAAGGCCCAAAACCAAGTCCGAAAGAATAAAACAACAGAAACACACCCTAATGAGCCACTAATCCGGCTCAAAAGGGATCGGAGTGTTACATCCTCCCCCACTAGGAAATCATTCCGTCCTCGGAATGACTACCTACCTGCGCAAAGAGCTGTGGGTACTGGCGCGCTAGCTGCTCCTCTAGCTCCCATGTAGCCTCATCTGGACCATGATGTTCCCACAACACTTTAACCCATCTGATGGTCCTGGTAAGGAGAATCTGCTCTCGTGTCCCAACGATGCGAAGCGGACGCTCAACGTAAGTTGCATTAGGTTGAATCTGGATGTCATCGTAGCGAATCACATGGCTCGGATCTGGGACATACTTACGGAGCATCGACACATGGAATACATCGTGAACACCGGAGAACTCGACTGGAAGCGTCAACCGATAGGCTAAATCTCCAACTCGGCTCTTGACTTCGAACGGTCCTACATATCTCGGAGCTAACTTGCCCTTCTGACCAAACCTCACCGTGCCCTTCATCGGAGAAACTTTAAGAAACACCCAATCTCCGACTTGGAATGCCAAAGGTCTCCTCCGAGTATCCGCATAGCTCTTCTGCCTGGATCGAGCAATCTTCAGATTCTCTATCACTTTCTGCACTTTTTCTGTCGTCTCAGCAATGATTGTCGGACCATGGAAACTTCTTGTTCCTACCTCCTCCCAGCACACTGGTGTCCTGCACTTGCGTCCGTAGAGCGCCTCATAAGGTGCCATACCAATGCTCTCATGGAAGCTGTTGTTGTAGGCAAACTCACACAATGCCAGATGCGTATCCCATTCCTTTTCAAAGTTCAGCACACTAGCTCTGAGCATATCCTCCAACGTCTGAATGGTACGCTCCGACTGTCCGTCAGTCTGAGGGTGGTATGCCGTACTAAAACTCAGCTTCGTGCCCATAGCTTCCTGAAATGCTCTCCAAAATGAAGACACAAAACGACTGTCGCGATCAGACACAATCGATACTGGAGTGCCATGCAATCTGACTATCTCATCAACAAACTTCCTGGCCATCTCTGTGAATGTCATCCCTTTTCTTGAACGGAAGGAAATGCGCTGACTTGGTCAATCTGTCCACTATTACCCAGATAGCATTGTTCTTTCTGCTGGTCGGCGGAAAACCGGAGACAAAATCCATGGTAATGTGCTCCCATTTCCACTGCGGAGTGTGTAATGGATGCAATGATCCTGGAGGTTGCTGATGATCGGCTTTCACCCTCTGACAGGTCAAACATCGAGCTACGAACCCTGCGATCTCCCGCTTCATATTATTCCACAAAAATCTAGCTTTCAAGTTCCGGTACATCTTCGTACTCCCTGGGTGCATCGCATATCGGGCATCGTGCGCATCTGTCATCAACTTATCTTTCAGCTCATCCACAGCGGGAACACACAATCTATTCCTGAAGTACAAAACTCTATTTACCAGGCTGAAATCAGGTCGATCTGTAATCCGATCTCTGAATTTCACCAGAAGGGGGTCTTCGAACTGGCGATCCTTGATCTGCTGGATCACCTCAGGCTGAAACACGACGGTAGTAGCTAATGTCACCAATCCACCTACCATCCGAACCTCTACAGGCTGGTCATGCACAAGCATATAGAATCCCGCCAACACGTGAAGATTGTCTGTCCTCCTGCTGAGTGCATCTGCAACTACATTCCCTTTGCCTGGGTGGTACTTGATCGGAAAGTCGTAGTCCTTGATGAACTCCAACCACCTTCGCTGCCTCATATTCAAGTCATGCTGATCAAACAGGTACTGTAGACTGTGATGATCGGAATGGACCTCGAACTTCACACCGTACAGGTAATGTCGCCACAACTTCAGTGCAAATACAATGGCTGCTAGCTCCAAGTCATGTGTGGCATAGTTCTTCTCATGCTCTTTCAGCTGTCTGGATCCATAGGCAATCACTTTCTGATTCTGCATCAGTACACAGCCTAGTCCAACTCGAGAAGCATTGGAATAAATCACGAATCCCTCACTACCATCCGGGAGAGTCAACACTGGCGCCGTAGTGAGCTTTTTTTTCAACATCTGAAAACTATGCTCACACTTCTCCGTCCACTCATATGGAACCTTCTTTCGAGTCAACTGAGTCAGCGGGGCTGAGATCTTCGAGAAGTCCTGCACAAACTTGGGTTAATATCCCGCCAAACCCAGAAAACTCCGAATCTCTGTCACTGATCTAGGACGGGGCCAATGGACTACTGCCTCAATCTTAGCCGGATCCACCATCAATCCCTCTCTAGAAATCTTATGACCCAGGAATGCAACTTGCTCTAACCAGAAATCACACTTGGATAACTTTGCATACAGCTTGTGATCTCTAAGCAGCTGCAATGCTTTCCTCAGATGGTCGGTATGTCCCTCAGCAGTCTTCGAATAGACCAATATGTCATCTATGAAAACCACAACAAACTGGTCCAAAAAGGAAGTAAACACCCTATTCATCAATGCCATAAAAGCTGTGGGTGCGTTCGTCAAACCAAATGGCATGACAAGGAACTCGTAGTGTCCATACCGAGTCCTGAAAGCTGTCTTAGGAACATCCTCATCCTTCACTCGGAGCTGGTGATATCCTCACCTCAAGTCAATCTTCGAGAAGTAAGCTGCACCCTGAAGCTGATCGAACAACTCATCGATCCTAGGCAATGGATATTTGTTCTTGATAATCACGTTGTTCAACTGCCTGTAGTCAATGCACATCCGGAAACTGCCATCCTTCTTCTTAACAAACAATACAGGAGTTCCCCAAGGTGAAACACTTGGGCGTATGAATCCTTTATCCAACAGATCCTGCAACTGTTTCTTCAATTCCAACAACTCTGCAGGTGCCATACGATATGGAGCTCTACTGATGGGTGCTGTACCTGGTATCACGTCAATCGAGAACTCTACCTCTCGAACTGGAGGCAACTCTGGCACATCCTCTGGAAAAACATCCGGAAACTCGCTGACTACTGGGATCTCACTGAGCTGTCGCTGATCTTTCTTTTCTGAAATGAATGCAATAAATCCCTCACATCCCCTACGAAGCATCCTATCTGCCTTGCAAGCAGAGATCACACGCCTTGGGCACTTCGTCTGGCTACCCTCAAATCGAAAACCGCTGCCCAGATCAAAATAGATAGCTTTGCTGTAGCAATTGATACACGCATGATATCTCGCAAGCCAGTCCATACCAAGAATCACATCAAAATCCAGTGTCGTGAGCAACACGAGGTCTACCGGGAGCTGATGACCAGCTATCCGCACATCACACTGAGGGTAGAAGACACTGCACTCCACCCGTTTACCAACCGGAGTGGATACTAGCAACAAATATGGAAGTGGTGTGGGTCGCTGTCGAAGCTGCACAGCAAAATGGAGTGCTACGTACGAACGCGTAGACCCGGAGTCAAATAAGGCTAAAGCTTCAGCATCAGAAATTAAAATTTTACCTTCCACGACCGTGGCTTCCTCCGTGCCCTCATGCGTAGCAGCATAGGCTCGAGCTGTCTGGCGGTTCTGCTTCTGGGCTGGGCGAGCTGGCTGGGATTTGCCCTGCGCTGTAGAACCTGCAGATCTCGTCTGTGGAGAGGACTGAAACTTCGGGCATTGAGCCCGCTTGTGATCCGTGGAGCCACAACCAAAACAAGCCCCACTCTTCCTCCAGCATCGGTCGGTGGGGTGATCCTTCCCACAGTGACCACAACTCACCTGAGTACTGCTCGAACTACCCTGCTTGCCCTTGAACTTCTTCTGGAACTGACTTCTGCCACTGGAACCTGCTGCCCTCTTAGCCTCTGTTCGCTCCTCCTCCAATATGCCCCCTGCATCATAGGCCCTGTCAATAGCGTCATCCAATGTAGTCGGCCACATACAAGCAACCACGTGGCGTTTATGCCTCGGGTTCAGGCCGTTGACGAAGCGAGTCACCTTCTTATGCTCAGTGTTCACCATGTCCTCTGCAAAATGGGACAGCTCTGTAAACTTGTGTACATAATCTGCAACTGACATCTGTCTCTGCTGAAGGTTGAAGAATTCCACTTCCTTGGCTCGCTGAATATGGAGAGGCATGAACTTCCGACGGAATTGCTGCTTGAAGGTCTCCCAAACTGTAGCACTGGGCATAGTCTGGAATGAGCTCTTAACACTCCTCCACCATGTCTTGGCTACACTCCGAAGCATAGAAGCTGTGAGAACTACCTTCTGTTTGTTGCTGCACACAATCGTATCAAATAGCTCTTCAGTCTGCTCCAACCATTGCTCAGCCTGTAATGCATCCTCTATCCCATGGAACTCAGTCACCCCTCGCTTACGGAACTTGTCAAAAAGAGCATTTGGATCTGATTCCTTGGGCTCGAAAATCACTTGCTGGTCTATACGAGGTGATGCTGCTGCGGCAGCCTGACTCTGCCTATCTACCATGGATGCCATCTGTGCCTGTAATGACTGCATAGACTGCATCATCATCATCATGCGCTCCTCACTACTGATATGTGGGGGTACCGATCCACTATCACCGTTATGGCCCTGTTGATTCTCATCCCGAGATCCTGATCCTGATGCCATCCTACAAAAGGAAAAGAAACACAGTACACAAGTATAAAATGCCCTGAGTTAGTCAAATCCGAAAGTCAACATATTAGTTGATAGCGTTATCTCACCACGAACTTAGATGTCTACATGCCTATATCTAGCATGCTTTGATACCATACAATACGTATGTCACGACCTGAGCCCAGAAATCGAGGGTTAGCGAAAAGCTAAACCTGTGACACACGTACTCCCGTGCACGTGCATCCAAACTCAGTCCAGATGCACACACACAAGGGATCTAACACGTGCGAACAAAGCGTACGCGGAAGCTATATATATATCATAGCAAGCAACAAAGGAAAAAAAAATAGCGGAAGCCAAAACAAATGCGGAACGGAAAAGACAAAGATAAATACAATACTGGAAAACCAAATACAAGTCTGAGTACACGACAAAATAAAGATGTACAAATATACAGAGTACAAAGTCCAAAGTGCTAAAGTGCCAAAATACAAAATCTCAAAAACCAAAACTCAAAACAGAAGGCCACTGATATGCATGCACGCACTCGGCAGAGGTGATCAGGCCCACTCTGCCAAACCGGAGGGTGCCTCTACACTCGGCCCTGCAGCCTCCTCGACCGCCGGGGAGCTAGGCAAGGGATCTGTGCCTGCAACACCACAGACAACACAAATGAATACAACGATCCAGCAATTACAAGTAACAGGGATGAAACACTCATAGTATCAAACAGAATAAGGACAGAATAATAACTTCAGAGTTTCATCTTAGTGTGCTAAGCAAATCGTGCATAGAAGTAAAACATGATATTTGGATCAAAGCATAGAAAAATTGAACGAAGTGGCTACTACGTTAACCATATTCTCTCCAATAGAGAGCAAAGCAAAACAGAGCAGATGAGAACACCACTGACCGGGCCAAGGGTACAAGTGGGTCTCGGTTTCCTGGGTTCCGGGGTCCCAAGACAAAGCGACACTGCAGTTACAGAGATACAGAGATCTAAGCCAAAGGTAACCCCGTCGGGCATCCTAGGGCTGAGGCTGAGTAGAGCCAGACTAATACCAATCAAATCAAATCCATAGAAAGGGAGATTATTCGCTTTGGACTCACCGATGACAAAGACCGGATCTTATCCTCGCGTATTAACCTCTGGGCAGAGCCATCAGGGAATACCCAAAATATACAAAGCCAGAAATATACAAAGCATAGCCAAAATACAGATCAGAACATAGATTAAGTCAAAGCACAGCATAGATCAAAGCTTAGTGCAGAACGAAGAATAAAACAGATATACAGAACGAAAGCAAAATGACTGCGGAATGCATATACATAGATTGGCAGAACAGAGGGCAAAACTATAAACAATATGCAATGCATCTCAGATTAATACGGAGTCAAGGTTCATTACAAGCCAATACTAATCTAGTTGTTCACTGTCACTAACCTTGCATGTTGATGTAGTTTTAAGTTATTCGATGCACCGTTGCCATCCTAATGTTGCAATGTAATCCTTATGTGCATCAAAGTCCCTTAAACCAACACCCATGGGGAGGTGCTTAACAGAGAATCAACGTTCACATGAATGAGTCACAGCCTAACAGACTATTCATGCGATCCAAAGAATCCATTGGGCCGGTTTACAGGGGTGGCTAACCTGTATTTGAGCCCTACAAGTCTCACCATTATCCTAAGTTATATTTCAGAAATTGCCAGGCCTAACGGTTTAGCCATGAGGGACCTATGGTTAAGCCGAAGACATCTTGCGCGCTCGTCGTAATATGCACTACGGCTTCACCTTGGTTCCATTCAAAATACAGCTAAACTGGTCATCTTCCACCTCTGATCCGATATCTTTTTCGGCTGAGCTACAGTCAGTATACGGCTTAGCCGTAGACCAATCCACGGCTTGGCCGTAGCATTTCACGGCTTAGCCGTAGCCACACCGTAGGAGTACTGTATTGGAAAAGTTTCGACTGATCAGAGATTTAATTCACGGCTGGGTTAAGGTTGGGTCACGGCTAGCTTACGGCTCAGCCGTAGGACAATGTACGGCTTAGCCGTATCCTAGCCGTAGAACAAAAGTGAAATTTCAAGTCTCTGGAATGTGAGCCGTAGAAACTTACAGCTTAGCCGTACAATACAGAACACGAATTCGGGCTGAGTACAGCAACTGAAATTCGGTACAGAAGCTTAACAAAACAAGCTACAGAGGTTCCAAATTCACAAAAATTGGCTGTAAAACATTCTATACAAAGAATAAGAAGGAATCAAAGCCATCAAACAAAACACCCATATGTGTTATCAAATCCTGTACTTATACTTGCCTCAAACTCTGAAAATCCACTGAATCAAGCTCCAAATTAACTAAAATCAAGACAAATCAAAGAAATAAACCATGCATGAGATGTAGACACAGCATAGAGAAAGAGAGGTGCAATTGGAGATGAAGAAGAAAGAAATTTGGAGAGAGCCCACTTACCCAAAGCAAGGACAGAGAATAAGCACAGAGAGGAGAGAACTCAAATCGATGGAAACCCAATCCTCAAGAAGAGAGGTGAGGAAGAGAAGAGAAGAGAGAAACAATGTGGAGCTTCTCTGGAGTTGTTGCATGCAAGCATCGAAGGAAATGAACAAGAAGAAGACACCTGGGTCCTGACTCATATATATAGGTTTTGAAGTTTAAGTCAAAGTCCGAAGAGTTTCACCTATTTACAGTTCAAGTCACACGGGGGTCCAACTTCTCCAATTGACTCCGAATGGATCTGACACAGTTACGAAATATAACGAGCTCAACAAAATACACGTGCTGACACCAAGATGATGCAAAGATGATGCAAGCAAAGCAAAAGCAAAATTACGAAAAAGGGCTTAGAACTACCTATCTCAGGTCAAAGGTTACTCAACTACCTATCCAAGGCCCAAAACCAAGTCCGAAAGAATAAAACAACAGAAACACACCCTAATGAGCCACTAATCCGGCTCAAAAGGGATCGGAGTGTTACATCCTCCCCCACTAGGAAATCATTCCGTCCTCGGAATGACTACCTACCTGCGCAAAGAGCTGTGGGTACTGGCGCGCTAGCTGCTCCTCTAGCTCCCATGTAGCCTCATCTGGACCATGATGTTCCCACAACACTTTAACCCATCTGATGGTCCTGGTAAGGAGAATCTGCTCTCGTGTCCCAACGATGCGAAGCGGACGCTCAACGTAAGTTGCATTAGGTTGAATCTGGATGTCATCGTAGCGAATCACATGGCTCGGATCTGGGACATACTTACGGAGCATCGACACATGGAATACATCGTGAACACCGGAGAACTCGACTGGAAGCGTCAACCGATAGGCTAAATCTCCAACTCGGCTCTTGACTTCGAACGGTCCTACATATCTCGGAGCTAACTTGCCCTTCTGACCAAACCTCACCGTGCCCTTCATCGGAGAAACTTTAAGAAACACCCAATCTCCGACTTGGAATGCCAAAGGTCTCCTCCGAGTATCCGCATAGCTCTTCTGCCTGGATCGAGCAATCTTCAGATTCTCTATCACTTTCTGCACTTTTTCTGTCGTCTCAGCAATGATTGTCGGACCATGGAAACTTCTTGTTCCTACCTCCTCCCAGCACACTGGTGTCCTGCACTTGCGTCCGTAGAGCGCCTCATAAGGTGCCATACCAATGCTCTCATGGAAGCTGTTGTTGTAGGCAAACTCACACAATGCCAGATGCGTATCCCATTCCTTTTCAAAGTTCAGCACACTAGCTCTGAGCATATCCTCCAACGTCTGAATGGTACGCTCCGACTGTCCGTCAGTCTGAGGGTGGTATGCCGTACTAAAACTCAGCTTCGTGCCCATAGCTTCCTGAAATGCTCTCCAAAATGAAGACACAAAACGACTGTCGCGATCAGACACAATCGATACTGGAGTGCCATGCAATCTGACTATCTCATCAACAAACTTCCTGGCCATCTCTGTGAATGTCATCCCTTTTCTTGAACGGAAGGAAATGCGCTGACTTGGTCAATCTGTCCACTATTACCCAGATAGCATTGTTCTTTCTGCTGGTCGGCGGAAAACCGGAGACAAAATCCATGGTAATGTGCTCCCATTTCCACTGCGGAGTGTGTAATGGATGCAATGATCCTGGAGGTTGCTGATGATCGGCTTTCACCCTCTGACAGGTCAAACATCGAGCTACGAACCCTGCGATCTCCCGCTTCATATTATTCCACCAAAATCTAGCTTTCAAGTTCCGGTACATCTTCGTACTCCCTGGGTGCATCGCATATCGGGCATCGTGCGCATCTGTCATCAACTTATCTTTCAGCTCATCCACAGCGGGAACACACAATCTATTCCTGAAGTACAAAACTCTATTTACCAGGCTGAAATCAGGTCGATCTGTAATCCGATCTCTGAATTTCACCAGAAGGGGGTCTTCGAACTGGCGATCCTTGATCTGCTGGATCACCTCAGGCTGAAACACGACGGTAGTAGCTAATGTCACCAATCCACCTACCATCCGAACCTCTACAGGCTGGTCATGCACAAGCATATAGAATCCCGCCAACACGTGAAGATTGTCTGTCCTCCTGCTGAGTGCATCTGCAACTACATTCCCTTTGCCTGGGTGGTACTTGATCGGAAAGTCGTAGTCCTTGATGAACTCCAACCACCTTCGCTGCCTCATATTCAAGTCATGCTGATCAAACAGGTACTGTAGACTGTGATGATCGGAATGGACCTCGAACTTCACACCGTACAGGTAATGTCGCCACAACTTCAGTGCAAATACAATGGCTGCTAGCTCCAAGTCATGTGTGGCATAGTTCTTCTCATGCTCTTTCAGCTGTCTGGATCCATAGGCAATCACTTTCTGATTCTGCATCAGTACACAGCCTAGTCCAACTCGAGAAGCATTGGAATAAATCACGAATCCCTCACTACCATCCGGGAGAGTCAACACTGGCGCCGTAGTGAGCTTTTTTTTCAACATCTGAAAACTATGCTCACACTTCTCCGTCCACTCATATGGAACCTTCTTTCGAGTCAACTGAGTCAGCGGGGCTGAGATCTTCGAGAAGTCCTGCACAAACTTGGGTTAATATCCCGCCAAACCCAGAAAACTCCGAATCTCTGTCACTGATCTAGGACGGGGCCAATGGACTACTGCCTCAATCTTAGCCGGATCCACCATCAATCCCTCTCTAGAAATCTTATGACCCAGGAATGCAACTTGCTCTAACCAGAAATCACACTTGGATAACTTTGCATACAGCTTGTGATCTCTAAGCAGCTGCAATGCTTTCCTCAGATGGTCGGTATGTCCCTCAGCAGTCTTCGAATAGACCAATATGTCATCTATGAAAACCACAACAAACTGGTCCAAAAAGGAAGTAAACACCCTATTCATCAATGCCATAAAAGCTGTGGGTGCGTTCGTCAAACCAAATGGCATGACAAGGAACTCGTAGTGTCCATACCGAGTCCTGAAAGCTGTCTTAGGAACATCCTCATCCTTCACTCGGAGCTGGTGATATCCTCACCTCAAGTCAATCTTCGAGAAGTAAGCTGCACCCTGAAGCTGATCGAACAACTCATCGATCCTAGGCAATGGATATTTGTTCTTGATAATCACGTTGTTCAACTGCCTGTAGTCAATGCACATCCGGAAACTGCCATCCTTCTTCTTAACAAACAATACAGGAGTTCCCCAAGGTGAAACACTTGGGCGTATGAATCCTTTATCCAACAGATCCTGCAACTGTTTCTTCAATTCCAACAACTCTGCAGGTGCCATACGATATGGAGCTCTACTGATGGGTGCTGTACCTGGTATCACGTCAATCGAGAACTCTACCTCTCGAACTGGAGGCAACTCTGGCACATCCTCTGGAAAAACATCCGGAAACTCGCTGACTACTGGGATCTCACTGAGCTGTCGCTGATCTTTCTTTTCTGAAATGAATGCAATAAATCCCTCACATCCCCTACGAAGCATCCTATCTGCCTTGCAAGCAGAGATCACACGCCTTGGGCACTTCGTCTGGCTACCCTCAAATCGAAAACCGCTGCCCAGATCAAAATAGATAGCTTTGCTGTAGCAATTGATACACGCATGATATCTCGCAAGCCAGTCCATACCAAGAATCACATCAAAATCCAGTGTCGTGAGCAACACGAGGTCTACCGGGAGCTGATGACCAGCTATCCGCACATCACACTGAGGGTAGAAGACACTGCACTCCACCCGTTTACCAACCGGAGTGGATACTAGCAACAAATATGGAAGTGGTGTGGGTCGCTGTCGAAGCTGCACAGCAAAATGGAGTGCTACGTACGAACGCGTAGACCCGGAGTCAAATAAGGCTAAAGCTTCAGCATCAGAAATTAAAATTTTACCTTCCACGACCGTGGCTTCCTCCGTGCCCTCATGCGTAGCAGCATAGGCTCGAGCTGTCTGGCGGTTCTGCTTCTGGGCTGGGCGAGCTGGCTGGGATTTGCCCTGCGCTGTAGAACCTGCAGATCTCGTCTGTGGAGAGGACTGAAACTTCGGGCATTGAGCCCGCTTGTGATCCGTGGAGCCACAACCAAAACAAGCCCCACTCTTCCTCCAGCATCGGTCGGTGGGGTGATCCTTCCCACAGTGACCACAACTCACCTGAGTACTGCTCGAACTACCCTGCTTGCCCTTGAACTTCTTCTGGAACTGACTTCTGCCACTGGA
The DNA here is from genome assembly GCA_037013555.1 of Sextonia rubra. Taxonomy (NCBI): domain Eukaryota; kingdom Viridiplantae; phylum Streptophyta; class Magnoliopsida; order Laurales; family Lauraceae; genus Sextonia; species Sextonia rubra. The sequence continues at coordinate 9,607,494 of JASUAD010000010.1, forward strand.
ACCTGCTGCCCTCTTAGCCTCTGTTCGCTCCTCCTCCAATATGCCCCCTGCATCATAGGCCCTGTCAATAGCGTCATCCAATGTAGTCGGCCACATACAAGCAACCACGTGGCGTTTATGCCTCGGGTTCAGGCCGTTGACGAAGCGAGTCACCTTCTTATGCTCAGTGTTCACCATGTCCTCTGCAAAATGGGACAGCTCTGTAAACTTGTGTACATAATCTGCAACTGACATCTGTCTCTGCTGAAGGTTGAAGAATTCCACTTCCTTGGCTCGCTGAATATGGAGAGGCATGAACTTCCGACGGAATTGCTGCTTGAAGGTCTCCCAAACTGTAGCACTGGGCATAGTCTGGAATGAGCTCTTAACACTCCTCCACCATGTCTTGGCTACACTCCGAAGCATAGAAGCTGTGAGAACTACCTTCTGTTTGTTGCTGCACACAATCGTATCAAATAGCTCTTCAGTCTGCTCCAACCATTGCTCAGCCTGTAATGCATCCTCTATCCCATGGAACTCAGTCACCCCTCGCTTACGGAACTTGTCAAAAAGAGCATTTGGATCTGATTCCTTGGGCTCGAAAATCACTTGCTGGTCTATACGAGGTGATGCTGCTGCGGCAGCCTGACTCTGCCTATCTACCATGGATGCCATCTGTGCCTGTAATGACTGCATAGACTGCATCATCATCATCATGCGCTCCTCACTACTGATATGTGGGGGTACCGATCCACTATCACCGTTATGGCCCTGTTGATTCTCATCCCGAGATCCTGATCCTGATGCCATCCTACAAAAGGAAAAGAAACACAGTACACAAGTATAAAATGCCCTGAGTTAGTCAAATCCCAAAGTCAACATATTAGTTGATAGCGTTATCTCACCACGAACTTAGATGTCTACATGCCTATATCTAGCATGCTTTGATACCATACAATACGTATGTCACGACCTGAGCCCAGAAATCGGGGGTTAGCGAAAAGCTAAACCTGTGACACACGTACTCCCGTGCACGTGCATCCAAACTCAGTCCAGATGCACACACACAAGGGATCTAACACGTGCGAACAAAGCGTACGCGGAAGCTATATATATATCATAGCAAGCAACAAAGGAAAAAAAAATAGCGGAAGCCAAAACAAATGCGGAACGGAAAAGACAAAGATAAATACAATACTGGAAAACCAAATACAAGTCTGAGTACACGACAAAATAAAGATGTACAAATATACAGAGTACAAAGTCCAAAGTGCTAAAGTGCCAAAATACAAAATCTCAAAAACCAAAACTCAAAACAGAAGGCCACTGATATGCATGCACGCACTCGGCAGAGGTGATCAGGCCCACTCTGCCAAACCGGAGGGTGCCTCTACACTCGGCCCTGCAGCCTCCTCGACCGCCGGGGAGCTAGGCAAGGGATCTGTGCCTGCAACACCACAGACAACACAAATGAATACAACGATCCAGCAATTACAAGTAACAGGGATGAAACACTCATAGTATCAAACAGAATAAGGACAGAATAATAACTTCAGAGTTTCATCTTAGTGTGCTAAGCAAATCGTGCATAGAAGTAAAACATGATATTTGGATCAAAGCATAGAAAAATTGAACGAAGTGGCTACTACGTTAACCATATTCTCTCCAATAGAGAGCAAAGCAAAACAGAGCAGATGAGAACACCACTGACCGGGCCAAGGGTACAAGTGGGTCTCGGTTTCCTGGGTTCCGGGGTCCCAAGACAAAGCGACACTGCAGTTACAGAGATACAGAGATCTAAGCCAAAGGTAACCCCGTCGGGCATCCTAGGGCTGAGGCTGAGTAGAGCCAGACTAATACCAATCAAATCAAATCCATAGAAAGGGAGATTATTCGCTTTGGACTCACCGATGACAAAGACCGGATCTTATCCTCGCGTATTAACCTCTGGGCAGAGCCATCAGGGAATACCCAAAATATACAAAGCCAGAAATATACAAAGCATAGCCAAAATACAGATCAGAACATAGATTAAGTCAAAGCACAGCATAGATCAAAGCTTAGTGCAGAACGAAGAATAAAACAGATATACAGAACGAAAGCAAAATGACTGCGGAATGCATATACATAGATTGGCAGAACAGAGGGCAAAACTATAAACAATATGCAATGCATCTCAGATTAATACGGAGTCAAGGTTCATTACAAGCCAATACTAATCTAGTTGTTCACTGTCACTAACCTTGCATGTTGATGTAGTTTTAAGTTATTCGATGCACCGTTGCCATCCTAATGTTGCAATGTAATCCTTATGTGCATCAAAGTCCCTTAAACCAACACCCATGGGGAGGTGCTTAACAGAGAATCAACGTTCACATGAATGAGTCACAGCCTAACAGACTATTCATGCGATCCAAAGAATCCATTGGGCCGGTTTACAGGGGTGGCTAACCTGTATTTGAGCCCTACAAGTCTCACCATTATCCTAAGTTATATTTCAGAAATTGCCAGGCCTAACGGTTTAGCCATGAGGGACCTATGGTTAAGCCGAAGACATCTTGCGCGCTCGTCGTAATATGCACTACGGCTTCACCTTGGTTCCATTCAAAATACAGCTAAACTGGTCATCTTCCACCTCTGATCCGATATCTTTTTCGGCTGAGCTACAGTCAGTATACGGCTTAGCCGTAGACCAATCCACGGCTTGGCCGTAGCATTTCACGGCTTAGCCGTAGCCACACCGTAGGAGTACTGTATTGGAAAAGTTTCGACTGATCAGAGATTTAATTCACGGCTGGGTTAAGGTTGGGTCACGGCTAGCTTACGGCTCAGCCGTAGGACAATGTACGGCTTAGCCGTATCCTAGCCGTAGAACAAAAGTGAAATTTCAAGTCTCTGGAATGTGAGCCGTAGAAACTTACAGCTTAGCCGTACAATACAGAACACGAATTCGGGCTGAGTACAGCAACTGAAATTCGGTACAGAAGCTTAACAAAACAAGCTACAGAGGTTCCAAATTCACAAAAATTGGCTGTAAAACATTCTATACAAAGAATAAGAAGGAATCAAAGCCATCAAACAAAACACCCATATGTGTTATCAAATCCTGTACTTATACTTGCCTCAAACTCTGAAAATCCACTGAATCAAGCTCCAAATTAACTAAAATCAAGACAAATCAAAGAAATAAACCATGCATGAGATGTAGACACAGCATAGAGAAAGAGAGGTGCAATTGGAGATGAAGAAGAAAGAAATTTGGAGAGAGCCCACTTACCCAAAGCAAGGACAGAGAATAAGCACAGAGAGGAGAGAACTCAAATCGATGGAAACCCAATCCTCAAGAAGAGAGGTGAGGAAGAGAAGAGAAGAGAGAAACAATGTGGAGCTTCTCTGGAGTTGTTGCATGCAAGCATCGAAGGAAATGAACAAGAAGAAGACACCTGGGTCCTGACTCATATATATAGGTTTTGAAGTTTAAGTCAAAGTCCGAAGAGTTTCACCTATTTACAGTTCAAGTCACACGGGGGTCCAACTTCTCCAATTGACTCCGAATGGATCTGACACAGTTACGAAATATAACGAGCTCAACAAAATACACGTGCTGACACCAAGATGATGCAAAGATGATGCAAGCAAAGCAAAAGCAAAATTACGAAAAAGGGCTTAGAACTACCTATCTCAGGTCAAAGGTTACTCAACTACCTATCCAAGGCCCAAAACCAAGTCCGAAAGAATAAAACAACAGAAACACACCCTAATGAGCCACTAATCCGGCTCAAAAGGGATCGGAGTGTTACATCCTCCCCCACTAGGAAATCATTCCGTCCTCGGAATGACTACCTACCTGCGCAAAGAGCTGTGGGTACTGGCGCGCTAGCTGCTCCTCTAGCTCCCATGTAGCCTCATCTGGACCATGATGTTCCCACAACACTTTAACCCATCTGATGGTCCTGGTAAGGAGAATCTGCTCTCGTGTCCCAACGATGCGAAGCGGACGCTCAACGTAAGTTGCATTAGGTTGAATCTGGATGTCATCGTAGCGAATCACATGGCTCGGATCTGGGACATACTTACGGAGCATCGACACATGGAATACATCGTGAACACCGGAGAACTCGACTGGAAGCGTCAACCGATAGGCTAAATCTCCAACTCGGCTCTTGACTTCGAACGGTCCTACATATCTCGGAGCTAACTTGCCCTTCTGACCAAACCTCACCGTGCCCTTCATCGGAGAAACTTTAAGAAACACCCAATCTCCGACTTGGAATGCCAAAGGTCTCCTCCGAGTATCCGCATAGCTCTTCTGCCTGGATCGAGCAATCTTCAGATTCTCTATCACTTTCTGCACTTTTTCTGTCGTCTCAGCAATGATTGTCGGACCATGGAAACTTCTTGTTCCTACCTCCTCCCAGCACACTGGTGTCCTGCACTTGCGTCCGTAGAGCGCCTCATAAGGTGCCATACCAATGCTCTCATGGAAGCTGTTGTTGTAGGCAAACTCACACAATGCCAGATGCGTATCCCATTCCTTTTCAAAGTTCAGCACACTAGCTCTGAGCATATCCTCCAACGTCTGAATGGTACGCTCCGACTGTCCGTCAGTCTGAGGGTGGTATGCCGTACTAAAACTCAGCTTCGTGCCCATAGCTTCCTGAAATGCTCTCCAAAATGAAGACACAAAACGACTGTCGCGATCAGACACAATCGATACTGGAGTGCCATGCAATCTGACTATCTCATCAACAAACTTCCTGGCCATCTCTGTGAATGTCATCCCTTTTCTTGAACGGAAGGAAATGCGCTGACTTGGTCAATCTGTCCACTATTACCCAGATAGCATTGTTCTTTCTGCTGGTCGGCGGAAAACCGGAGACAAAATCCATGGTAATGTGCTCCCATTTCCACTGCGGAGTGTGTAATGGATGCAATGATCCTGGAGGTTGCTGATGATCGGCTTTCACCCTCTGACAGGTCAAACATCGAGCTACGAACCCTGCGATCTCCCGCTTCATATTATTCCACCAAAATCTAGCTTTCAAGTTCCGGTACATCTTCGTACTCCCTGGGTGCATCGCATATCGGGCATCGTGCGCATCTGTCATCAACTTATCTTTCAGCTCATCCACAGCGGGAACACACAATCTATTCCTGAAGTACAAAACTCTATTTACCAGGCTGAAATCAGGTCGATCTGTAATCCGATCTCTGAATTTCACCAGAAGGGGGTCTTCGAACTGGCGATCCTTGATCTGCTGGATCACCTCAGGCTGAAACACGACGGTAGTAGCTAATGTCACCAATCCACCTACCATCCGAACCTCTACAGGCTGGTCATGCACAAGCATATAGAATCCCGCCAACACGTGAAGATTGTCTGTCCTCCTGCTGAGTGCATCTGCAACTACATTCCCTTTGCCTGGGTGGTACTTGATCGGAAAGTCGTAGTCCTTGATGAACTCCAACCACCTTCGCTGCCTCATATTCAAGTCATGCTGATCAAACAGGTACTGTAGACTGTGATGATCGGAATGGACCTCGAACTTCACACCGTACAGGTAATGTCGCCACAACTTCAGTGCAAATACAATGGCTGCTAGCTCCAAGTCATGTGTGGCATAGTTCTTCTCATGCTCTTTCAGCTGTCTGGATCCATAGGCAATCACTTTCTGATTCTGCATCAGTACACAGCCTAGTCCAACTCGAGAAGCATTGGAATAAATCACGAATCCCTCACTACCATCCGGGAGAGTCAACACTGGCGCCGTAGTGAGCTTTTTTTTCAACATCTGAAAACTATGCTCACACTTCTCCGTCCACTCATATGGAACCTTCTTTCGAGTCAACTGAGTCAGCGGGGCTGAGATCTTCGAGAAGTCCTGCACAAACTTGGGTTAATATCCCGCCAAACCCAGAAAACTCCGAATCTCTGTCACTGATCTAGGACGGGGCCAATGGACTACTGCCTCAATCTTAGCCGGATCCACCATCAATCCCTCTCTAGAAATCTTATGACCCAGGAATGCAACTTGCTCTAACCAGAAATCACACTTGGATAACTTTGCATACAGCTTGTGATCTCTAAGCAGCTGCAATGCTTTCCTCAGATGGTCGGTATGTCCCTCAGCAGTCTTCGAATAGACCAATATGTCATCTATGAAAACCACAACAAACTGGTCCAAAAAGGAAGTAAACACCCTATTCATCAATGCCATAAAAGCTGTGGGTGCGTTCGTCAAACCAAATGGCATGACAAGGAACTCGTAGTGTCCATACCGAGTCCTGAAAGCTGTCTTAGGAACATCCTCATCCTTCACTCGGAGCTGGTGATATCCTCACCTCAAGTCAATCTTCGAGAAGTAAGCTGCACCCTGAAGCTGATCGAACAACTCATCGATCCTAGGCAATGGATATTTGTTCTTGATAATCACGTTGTTCAACTGCCTGTAGTCAATGCACATCCGGAAACTGCCATCCTTCTTCTTAACAAACAATACAGGAGTTCCCCAAGGTGAAACACTTGGGCGTATGAATCCTTTATCCAACAGATCCTGCAACTGTTTCTTCAATTCCAACAACTCTGCAGGTGCCATACGATATGGAGCTCTACTGATGGGTGCTGTACCTGGTATCACGTCAATCGAGAACTCTACCTCTCGAACTGGAGGCAACTCTGGCACATCCTCTGGAAAAACATCCGGAAACTCGCTGACTACTGGGATCTCACTGAGCTGTCGCTGATCTTTCTTTTCTGAAATGAATGCAATAAATCCCTCACATCCCCTACGAAGCATCCTATCTGCCTTGCAAGCAGAGATCACACGCCTTGGGCACTTCGTCTGGCTACCCTCAAATCGAAAACCGCTGCCCAGATCAAAATAGATAGCTTTGCTGTAGCAATTGATACACGCATGATATCTCGCAAGCCAGTCCATACCAAGAATCACATCAAAATCCAGTGTCGTGAGCAACACGAGGTCTACCGGGAGCTGATGACCAGCTATCCGCACATCACACTGAGGGTAGAAGACACTGCACTCCACCCGTTTACCAACCGGAGTGGATACTAGCAACAAATATGGAAGTGGTGTGGGTCGCTGTCGAAGCTGCACAGCAAAATGGAGTGCTACGTACGAACGCGTAGACCCGGAGTCAAATAAGGCTAAAGCTTCAGCATCAGAAATTAAAATTTTACCTTCCACGACCGTGGCTTCCTCCGTGCCCTCATGCGTAGCAGCATAGGCTCGAGCTGTCTGGCGGTTCTGCTTCTGGGCTGGGCGAGCTGGCTGGGATTTGCCCTGCGCTGTAGAACCTGCAGATCTCGTCTGTGGAGAGGACTGAAACTTCGGGCATTGAGCCCGCTTGTGATCCGTGGAGCCACAACCAAAACAAGCCCCACTCTTCCTCCAGCATCGGTCGGTGGGGTGATCCTTCCCACAGTGACCACAACTCACCTGAGTACTGCTCGAACTACCCTGCTTGCCCTTGAACTTCTTCTGGAACTGACTTCTGCCACTGGAACCTGCTGCCCTCTTAGCCTCTGTTCGCTCCTCCTCCAATATGCCCCCTGCATCATAGGCCCTGTCAATAGCGTCATCCAATGTAGTCGGCCACATACAAGCAACCACGTGGCGTTTATGCCTCGGGTTCAGGCCGTTGACGAAGCGAGTCACCTTCTTATGCTCAGTGTTCACCATGTCCTCTGCAAAATGGGACAGCTCTGTAAACTTGTGTACATAATCTGCAACTGACATCTGTCTCTGCTGAAGGTTGAAGAATTCCACTTCCTTGGCTCGCTGAATATGGAGAGGCATGAACTTCCGACGGAATTGCTGCTTGAAGGTCTCCCAAACTGTAGCACTGGGCATAGTCTGGAATGAGCTCTTAACACTCCTCCACCATGTCTTGGCTACACTCCGAAGCATAGAAGCTGTGAGAACTACCTTCTGTTTGTTGCTGCACACAATCGTATCAAATAGCTCTTCAGTCTGCTCCAACCATTGCTCAGCCTGTAATGCATCCTCTATCCCATGGAACTCAGTCACCCCTCGCTTACGGAACTTGTCAAAAAGAGCATTTGGATCTGATTCCTTGGGCTCGAAAATCACTTGCTGGTCTATACGAGGTGATGCTGCTGCGGCAGCCTGACTCTGCCTATCTACCATGGATGCCATCTGTGCCTGTAATGACTGCATAGACTGCATCATCATCATCATGCGCTCCTCACTACTGATATGTGGGGGTACCGATCCACTATCACCGTTATGGCCCTGTTGATTCTCATCCCGAGATCCTGATCCTGATGCCATCCTACAAAAGGAAAAGAAACACAGTACACAAGTATAAAATGCCCTGAGTTAGTCAAATCCCAAAGTCAACATATTAGTTGATAGCGTTATCTCACCACGAACTTAGATGTCTACATGCCTATATCTAGCATGCTTTGATACCATACAATACGTATGTCACGACCTGAGCCCAGAAATCGGGGGTTAGCGAAAAGCTAAACCTGTGACACACGTACTCCCGTGCACGTGCATCCAAACTCAGTCCAGATGCACACACACAAGGGATCTAACACGTGCGAACAAAGCGTACGCGGAAGCTATATATATATCATAGCAAGCAACAAAGGAAAAAAAAATAGCGGAAGCCAAAACAAATGCGGAACGGAAAAGACAAAGATAAATACAATACTGGAAAACCAAATACAAGTCTGAGTACACGACAAAATAAAGATGTACAAATATACAGAGTACAAAGTCCAAAGTGCTAAAGTGCCAAAATACAAAATCTCAAAAACCAAAACTCAAAACAGAAGGCCACTGATATGCATGCACGCACTCGGCAGAGGTGATCAGGCCCACTCTGCCAAACCGGAGGGTGCCTCTACACTCGGCCCTGCAGCCTCCTCGACCGCCGGGGAGCTAGGCAAGGGATCTGTGCCTGCAACACCACAGACAACACAAATGAATACAACGATCCAGCAATTACAAGTAACAGGGATGAAACACTCATAGTATCAAACAGAATAAGGACAGAATAATAACTTCAGAGTTTCATCTTAGTGTGCTAAGCAAATCGTGCATAGAAGTAAAACATGATATTTGGATCAAAGCATAGAAAAATTGAACGAAGTGGCTACTACGTTAACCATATTCTCTCCAATAGAGAGCAAAGCAAAACAGAGCAGATGAGAACACCACTGACCGGGCCAAGGGTACAAGTGGGTCTCGGTTTCCTGGGTTCCGGGGTCCCAAGACAAAGCGACACTGCAGTTACAGAGATACAGAGATCTAAGCCAAAGGTAACCCCGTCGGGCATCCTAGGGCTGAGGCTGAGTAGAGCCAGACTAATACCAATCAAATCAAATCCATAGAAAGGGAGATTATTCGCTTTGGACTCACCGATGACAAAGACCGGATCTTATCCTCGCGTATTAACCTCTGGGCAGAGCCATCAGGGAATACCCAAAATATACAAAGCCAGAAATATACAAAGCATAGCCAAAATACAGATCAGAACATAGATTAAGTCAAAGCACAGCATAGATCAAAGCTTAGTGCAGAACGAAGAATAAAACAGATATACAGAACGAAAGCAAAATGACTGCGGAATGCATATACATAGATTGGCAGAACAGAGGGCAAAACTATAAACAATATGCAATGCATCTCAGATTAATACGGAGTCAAGGTTCATTACAAGCCAATACTAATCTAGTTGTTCACTGTCACTAACCTTGCATGTTGATGTAGTTTTAAGTTATTCGATGCACCGTTGCCATCCTAATGTTGCAATGTAATCCTTATGTGCATCAAAGTCCCTTAAACCAACACCCATGGGGAGGTGCTTAACAGAGAATCAACGTTCACATGAATGAGTCACAGCCTAACAGACTATTCATGCGATCCAAAGAATCCATTGGGCCGGTTTACAGGGGTGGCTAACCTGTATTTGAGCCCTACAAGTCTCACCATTATCCTAAGTTATATTTCAGAAATTGCCAGGCCTAACGGTTTAGCCATGAGGGACCTATGGTTAAGCCGAAGACATCTTGCGCGCTCGTCGTAATATGCACTACGGCTTCACCTTGGTTCCATTCAAAATACAGCTAAACTGGTCATCTTCCACCTCTGATCCGATATCTTTTTCGGCTGAGCTACAGTCAGTATACGGCTTAGCCGTAGACCAATCCACGGCTTGGCCGTAGCATTTCACGGCTTAGCCGTAGCCACACCGTAGGAGTACTGTATTGGAAAAGTTTCGACTGATCAGAGATTTAATTCACGGCTGGGTTAAGGTTGGGTCACGGCTAGCTTACGGCTCAGCCGTAGGACAATGTACGGCTTAGCCGTATCCTAGCCGTAGAACAAAAGTGAAATTTCAAGTCTCTGGAATGTGAGCCGTAGAAACTTACGGCTTAGCCGTACAATACAGAACACGAATTCGGGCTGAGTACAGCAACTGAAATTCGGTACAGAAGCTTAACAAAACAAGCTACAGAGGTTCCAAATTCACAAAAATTGGCTGTAAAACATTCTATACAAAGAATAAGAAGGAATCAAAGCCATCAAACAAAACACCCATATGTGTTATCAAATCCTGTACTTATACTTGCCTCAAACTCTGAAAATCCACTGAATCAAGCTCCAAATTAACTAAAATCAAGACAAATCAAAGAAATAAACCATGCATGAGATGTAGACACAGCATAGAGAAAGAGAGGTGCAATTGGAGATGAAGAAGAAAGAAATTTGGAGAGAGCCCACTTACCCAAAGCAAGGACAGAGAATAAGCACAGAGAGGAGAGAACTCAAATCGATGGAAACCCAATCCTCAAGAAGAGAGGTGAGGAAGAGAAGAGAAGAGAGAAACAATGTGGAGCTTCTCTGGAGTTGTTGCATGCAAGCATCGAAGGAAATGAACAAGAAGAAGACACCTGGGTCCTGACTCATATATATAGGTTTTGAAGTTTAAGTCAAAGTCCGAAGAGTTTCACCTATTTACAGTTCAAGTCACACGGGGGTCCAACTTCTCCAATTGACTCCGAATGGATCTGACACAGTTACGAAATATAACGAGCTCAACAAAATACACGTGCTGACACCAAGATGATGCAAAGATGATGCAAGCAAAGCAAAAGCAAAATTACGAAAAAGGGCTTAGAACTACCTATCTCAGGTCAAAGGTTACTCAACTACCTATCCAAGGCCCAAAACCAAGTCCGAAAGAATAAAACAACAGAAACACACCCTAATGAGCCACTAATCCGGCTCAAAAGGGATCGGAGTGTTACATCCTCCCCCACTAGGAAATCATTCCGTCCTCGGAATGACTACCTACCTGCGCAAAGAGCTGTGGGTACTGGCGCGCTAGCTGCTCCTCTAGCTCCCATGTAGCCTCATCTGGACCATGATGTTCCCACAACACTTTAACCCATCTGATGGTCCTGGTAAGGAGAATCTGCTCTCGTGTCCCAACGATGCGAAGCGGACGCTCAACGTAAGTTGCATTAGGTTGAATCTGGATGTCATCGTAGCGAATCACATGGCTCGGATCTGGGACATACTTACGGAGCATCGACACATGGAATACATCGTGAACACCGGAGAACTCGACTGGAAGCGTCAACCGATAGGCTAAATCTCCAACTCGGCTCTTGACTTCGAACGGTCCTACATATCTCGGAGCTAACTTGCCCTTCTGACCAAACCTCACCGTGCCCTTCATCGGAGAAACTTTAAGAAACACCCAATCTCCGACTTGGAATGCCAAAGGTCTCCTCCGAGTATCCGCATAGCTCTTCTGCCTGGATCGAGCAATCTTCAGATTCTCTATCACTTTCTGCACTTTTTCTGTCGTCTCAGCAATGATTGTCGGACCATGGAAACTTCTTGTTCCTACCTCCTCCCAGCACACTGGTGTCCTGCACTTGCGTCCGTAGAGCGCCTCATAAGGTGCCATACCAATGCTCTCATAGAAGCTGTTGTTGTAGGCAAACTCACACAATGCCAGATGCGTATCCCATTTCTTTTCAAAGTTCAGCACACTAGCTCTGAGCATATCCTCCAACGTCTGAATGGTACGCTCCGACTGTCCGTCAGTCTGAGGGTGGTATGCCGTACTAAAACTCAGCTTCGTGCCCATAGCTTCCTGAAATGCTCTCCAAAATGAAGACACAAAACGACTGTCGCGATCAGACACAATCGATACTGGAGTGCCATGCAATCTGACTATCTCATCAACAAACTTCCTGGCCATCTCTGTGAATGTCATCCCTTTTCTTGAACGGAAGGAAATGCGCTGACTTGGTCAATCTGTCCACTATTACCCAGATAGCATTGTTCTTTCTGCTGGTCGGCGGAAAACCGGAGACAAAATCCATGGTAATGTGCTCCCATTTCCACTGCGGAGTGTGTAATGGATGCAATGATCCTGGAGGTTGCTGATGATCGGCTTTCACCCTCTGACAGGTCAAACATCGAGCTACGAACCCTACGATCTCCCGCTTCATATTATTCCACCAAAATCTAGCTTTCAAGTTCCGGTACATCTTCGTACTCCCTGGGTGCATCGCATATCGGGCATCGTGCGCATCTGTCATCAACTTATCTTTCAGCTCATCCACAGCGGGAACACACAATCTATTCCTGAAGTACAAAACTCTATTTACCAGGCTGAAATCAGGTCGATCTGTAATCCGATCTCTGAATTTCACCAGAAGGGGGTCTTCGAACTGGCGATCCTTGATCTGCTGGATCACCTCAGGCTGAAACACGACGGTAGTAGCTAATGTCACCAATCCACCTACCATCCGAACCTCTACAGGCTGGTCATGCACAAGCATATAGAATCCCGCCAACACGTGAAGATTGTCTGTCCTCCTGCTGAGTGCATCTGCAACTACATTCCCTTTGCCTGGGTGGTACTTGATCGGAAAGTCGTAGTCCTTGATGAACTCCAACCACCTTCGCTGCCTCATATTCAAGTCATGCTGATCAAACAGGTACTGTAGACTGTGATGATCGGAATGGACCTCGAACTTCACACCGTACAGGTAATGTCGCCACAACTTCAGTGCAAATACAATGGCTGCTAGCTCCAAGTCATGTGTGGCATAGTTCTTCTCATGCTCTTTCAGCTGTCTGGATCCATAGGCAATCACTTTCTGATTCTGCATCAGTACACAGCCTAGTCCAACTCGAGAAGCATTGGAATAAATCACGAATCCCTCATTACCATCCGGGAGAGTCAACACTGGCGCCGTAGTGAGCTTTTTTTTCAACATCTGAAAACTATGCTCACACTTCTCCGTCCACTCATATGGAACCTTCTTTCGAGTCAACTGAGTCAGCGGGGCTGAGATCTTCGAGAAGTCCTGCACAAACTTGGGTTAATATCCCGCCAAACCCAGAAAACTCCGAATCTCTGTCACTGATCTAGGACGGGGCCAATGGACTACTGCCTCAATCTTAGCCGGATCCACCATCAATCCCTCTCTAGAAATCTTATGACCCAGGAATGCGACTTGCTCTAACCAGAAATCACACTTGGATAACTTTGCATACAGCTTGTGATCTCTAAGCAGCTGCAATGCTTTCCTCAGATGGTCGGTATGTCCCTCAGCAGTCTTCGAATAGACCAATATGTCATCTATGAAAACCACAACAAACTGGTCCAAAAAGGAAGTAAACACCCTATTCATCAATGCCATAAAAGCTGCGGGTGCGTTCGTCAAACCAAATGGCATGACAAGGAACTCGTAGTGTCCATACCGAGTCCTGAAAGCTGTCTTAGGAACATCCTCATCCTTCACTCGGAGCTGGTGATATCCTCACCTCAAGTCAATCTTCGAGAAGTAAGCTGCACCCTGAAGCTGATCGAACAACTCATCGATCCTAGGCAATGGATATTTGTTCTTGATAATCACTTTGTTCAACTGCCTGTAGTCAATGCACATCCGGAAACTGCCATCCTTCTTCTTAACAAACAATACAGGAGTTCCCCAAGGTGAAACACTTGGGCGTATGAATCCTTTATCCAACAGATCCTGCAACTGTTTCTTCAATTCCAACAACTCTGCAGGTGCCATACGATATGGAGCTCTACTGATGGGTGCTGTACCTGGTATCACGTCAATCGAGAACTCTACCTCTCGAACTGGAGGCAACTCTGGCACATCCTCTGGAAAAACATCCGGAAACTCGCTGACTACTGGGATCTCACTGAGCTGTCGCTGATCTTTCTTTTCTGAAATGAATGCAATAAATCCCTCACATCCCCTACGAAGCATCCTATCTGCCTTGCAAGCAGAGATCACACGCCTTGGGCACTTCGTCTGGCTACCCTCAAATCGAAAACCGCTGCCCAGATCAAAATAGATAGCTTTGCTGTAGCAATTGATACACGCATGATATCTCGCAAGCCAGTCCATACCAAGAATCACATCAAAATCCAGTGTCGTGAGCAACACGAGGTCTACCGGGAGCTGATGACCAGCTATCCGCACATCACACTGAGGGTAGAAGACACTGCACTCCACCCGTTTACCAACCGGAGTGGATACTAGCAACAAATATGGAAGTGGTGTGGGTCGCTGTCGAAGCTGCACAGCAAAATGGAGTGCTACGTACGAACGCGTAGACCCGGAGTCAAATAAGGCTAAAGCTTCAGCATCAGAAATTAAAATTTTACCTTCCACGACCGTGGCTTCCTCCGTGGCCTCATGCGTAGCAGCATAGGCTCGAGCTGTCTGGCGGTTCTGCTTCTGGGCTGGGCGAGCTGGCTGGGATTTGCCCTGCGCTGTAGAACCTGCAGATCTCGTCTGTGGAGAGGACTGAAACTTCGGGCATTGAGCCCGCTTGTGATCCGTGGAGCCACAACCAAAACAAACCCCACTCTTCCTCCAGCATCGGTCGGTGGGGTGATCCTTCCCACAGTGACCACAACTCACCTGAGTACTGCTCGAACTACCCTGCTTGCCCTTGAACTTCTTCTGGAACTGACTTCTGCCACTGGAACCTGCTGCCCTCTTAGCCTCTGTTCGCTCCTCCTCCAATATGCCCCCTGCATCATAGGCCCTGTCAATAGCGTCATCCAATGTAGTCGGCCACATACAAGCAACCACGTGGCGTTTATGCCTCGGGTTCAGGCCGTTGACGAAGCGAGTCACCTTCTTATGCTCAGTGTTCACCATGTCCTCTGCAAAATGGGACAGCTCTGTAAACTTGTGTACATAATCTGCAACTGACATCTGTCTCTACTGAAGGTTGAAGAATTCCACTTCCTTGGCTCGCTGAATATGGAGAGGCATGAACTTCCGACGGAATTGCTGCTTGAAGGTCTCCCAAACTGTAGCACTGGGCATAGTCTGGAATGAGCTCTTAACACTCCTCCACCATGTCTTGGCTACACTCCGAAGCATAGAAGCTGTGAGAACTACCTTCTGTTTGTTGCTGCACACAATCGTATCAAATAGCTCTTCAGTCTGCTCCAACCATTGCTCAGCCTGTAATGCATCCTCTATCCCATGGAACTCAGTCACCCCTCGCTTACGGAACTTGTCAAAAAGAGCATTTGGATCTGATTCCTTGGGCTCGAAAATCACTTGCTGGTCTATACGAGGTGATGCTGCTGCGGCAGCCTGACTCTGCCTATCTACCATGGATGCCATCTGTGCCTGTAATGACTGCATAGACTGCATCATCATCATCATGCGCTCCTCACTACTGATATGTGGGGGTACCGATCCACTATCACCGTTATGGCCCTGTTGATTCTCATCCCGAGATCCTGATCCTGATGCCATCCTACAAAAGGAAAAGAAACACAGTACACAAGTATAAAATGCCCTGAGTTAGTCAAATCCCAAAGTCAACATATTAGTTGATAGCGTTATCTCACCACGAACTTAGATGTCTACATGCCTATATCTAGCATGCTTTGATACCATACAATACGTATGTCACGACCTGAGCCCAGAAATCGGGGGTTAGCGAAAAGCTAAACCTGTGACACACGTACTCCCGTGCACGTGCATCCAAACTCAGTCCAGATGCACACACACAAGGGATCTAACACGTGCGAACAAAGCGTACGCGGAAGCTATATATATATCATAGCAAGCAACAAAGGAAAAAAAAATAGCGGAAGCCAAAACAAATGCGGAACGGAAAAGACAAAGATAAATACAATACTGGAAAACCAAATACAAGTCTGAGTACACGACAAAATAAAGATGTACAAATATACAGAGTACAAAGTCCAAAGTGCTAAAGTGCCAAAATACAAAATCTCAAAAACCAAAACTCAAAACAGAAGGCCACTGATATGCATGCACGCACTCGGCAGAGGTGATCAGGCCCACTCTGCCAAACCGGAGGGTGCCTCTACACTCGGCCCTGCAGCCTCCTCGACCGCCGGGGAGCTAGGCAAGGGATCTGTGCCTGCAACACCACAGACAACACAAATGAATACAACGATCCAGCAATTACAAGTAACAGGGATGAAACACTCATAGTATCAAACAGAATAAGGACAGAATAATAACTTCAGAGTTTCATCTTAGTGTGCTAAGCAAATCGTGCATAGAAGTAAAACATGATATTTGGATCAAAGCATAGAAAAATTGAACGAAGTGGCTACTACGTTAACCATATTCTCTCCAATAGAGAGCAAAGCAAAACAGAGCAGATGAGAACACCACTGACCGGGCCAAGGGTACAAGTGGGTCTCGGTTTCCTGGGTTCCGGGGTCCCAAGACAAAGCGACACTGCAGTTACAGAGATACAGAGATCTAAGCCAAAGGTAACCCCGTCGGGCATCCTAGGGCTGAGGCTGAGTAGAGCCAGACTAATACCAATCAAATCAAATCCATAGAAAGGGAGATTATTCGCTTTGGACTCACCGATGACAAAGACCGGATCTTATCCTCGCGTATTAACCTCTGGGCAGAGCCATCAGGGAATACCCAAAATATACAAAGCCAGAAATATACAAAGCATAGCCAAAATACAGATCAGAACATAGATTAAGTCAAAGCACAGCATAGATCAAAGCTTAGTGCAGAACGAAGAATAAAACAGATATACAGAACGAAAGCAAAATGACTGCGGAATGCATATACATAGATTGGCAGAACAGAGGGCAAAACTATAAACAATATGCAATGCATCTCAGATTAATACGGAGTCAAGGTTCATTACAAGCCAATACTAATCTAGTTGTTCACTGTCACTAACCTTGCATGTTGATGTAGTTTTAAGTTATTCGATGCACCGTTGCCATCCTAATGTTGCAATGTAATCCTTATGTGCATCAAAGTCCCTTAAACCAACACCCATGGGGAGGTGCTTAACAGAGAATCAACGTTCACATGAATGAGTCACAGCCTAACAGACTATTCATGCGATCCAAAGAATCCATTGGGCCGGTTTACAGGGGTGGCTAACCTGTATTTGAGCCCTACAAGTCTCACCATTATCCTAAGTTATATTTCAGAAATTGCCAGGCCTAACGGTTTAGCCATGAGGGACCTATGGTTAAGCCGAAGACATCTTGCGCGCTCGTCGTAATATGCACTACGGCTTCACCTTGGTTCCATTCAAAATACAGCTAAACTGGTCATCTTCCACCTCTGATCCGATATCTTTTTCGGCTGAGCTACAGTCAGTATACGGCTTAGCCGTAGACCAATCCACGGCTTGGCCGTAGCATTTCACGGCTTAGCCGTAGCCACACCGTAGGAGTACTGTATTGGAAAAGTTTCGACTGATCAGAGATTTAATTCACGGCTGGGTTAAGGTTGGGTCACGGCTAGCTTACGGCTCAGCCGTAGGACAATGTACGGCTTAGCCGTATCCTAGCCGTAGAACAAAAGTGAAATTTCAAGTCTCTGGAATGTGAGCCGTAGAAACTTACGGCTTAGCCGTACAATACAGAACACGAATTCGGGCTGAGTACAGCAACTGAAATTCGGTACAGAAGCTTAACAAAACAAGCTACAGAGGTTCCAAATTCACAAAAATTGGCTGTAAAACATTCTATACAAAGAATAAGAAGGAATCAAAGCCATCAAACAAAACACCCATATGTGTTATCAAATCCTGTACTTATACTT
Organism: Sextonia rubra; assembly: GCA_037013555.1. Classification (NCBI taxonomy): domain Eukaryota; kingdom Viridiplantae; phylum Streptophyta; class Magnoliopsida; order Laurales; family Lauraceae; genus Sextonia; species Sextonia rubra. Next base: position 9,625,597 of record JASUAD010000010.1, read on the forward strand.
GCCTCAAACTCTGAAAATCCACTGAATCAAGCTCCAAATTAACTAAAATCAAGACAAATCAAAGAAATAAACCATGCATGAGATGTAGACACAGCATAGAGAAAGAGAGGTGCAATTGGAGATGAAGAAGAAAGAAATTTGGAGAGAGCCCACTTACCCAAAGCAAGGACAGAGAATAAGCACAGAGAGGAGAGAACTCAAATCGATGGAAACCCAATCCTCAAGAAGAGAGGTGAGGAAGAGAAGAGAAGAGAGAAACAATGTGGAGCTTCTCTGGAGTTGTTGCATCCAAGCATCGAAGGAAATGAACAAGAAGAAGACACCTGGGTCCTGACTCATATATATAGGTTTTGAAGTTTAAGTCAAAGTCCGAAGAGTTTCACCTATTTACAGTTCAAGTCACACGGGGGTCCAACTTCTCCAATTGACTCCGAATGGATCTGACACAGTTACGAAATATAACGAGCTCAACAAAATACACGTGCTGACACCAAGATGATGCAAAGATGATGCAAGCAAAGCAAAAGCAAAATTACGAAAAAGGGCTTAGAACTACCTATCTCAGGTCAAAGGTTACTCAACTACCTATCCAAGGCCCAAAACCAAGTCCGAAAGAATAAAACAACAGAAACACACCCTAATGAGCCACTAATCCGGCTCAAAGGGGATCGGAGTGTTACAGAACATACGCCATCCGTTCCTTTTTTTTATTTATAGTAGGAAACAAGCGCTTGCTTAGCTTGAAGTGATTAGCTAGAGGCATGCTAATATGCTAACTGGCTTCGCATTCGTCATGTTGAACCGCTTAAGCACTCATTCAACATATTTCTTCTGTGACAACCATAGCTTCTTGGAACTCCTGTCACGATGCATTTGCATGCCAAATATCGTATGTACCGGACCCAAGTTTTTCATATCAAACGACTTTGACATATCCTCTTTTAACTTGCCAATCAATTTGCTATCCTCTCCAACTATTAGCATATCATCTACATATAAAAGGAGGATAACGAACTTGCCATCGATAAATCGACGAATATAAATACAATGATCTGCAGCTGTCCTCCAGTATCCATGACTCAACATGAATGAATCAAACTTCTTGCACCATTGTCTCGGTGCTTGCTTCAACCTGTAGAGACTCTTCTTCAACTTGCAAACCATCTATTCTTTTCCTTATACCTAAACCTCTCTGTTTGATTCCTGTAGATTTCTTCTTTCAAGTCACTGTAAAGAAATGCAGTCTTTACGTCCATCTATTCAAGCTCAAGGTCAATGCTGGTGGCTAGACCCAAAACGACTTTGATAGAAGCCATCTTCACAATAAGAGAAAAAACATCACCGAAGTCGAAACTAAAAAATATTACTGAAGTCGATACCTTTTGTCTGCGCAAAGCCTTTTTACCACTAACCGTGCTTTGTATTTCATCAGTTTTCCATTTTCATCCTTTTTTAGTTTGAACACCCATTTGTTTTTTAGGACATTCCTATAGTTTGAAAGTTGTACCAGCTCATAAGTCTTGTTCATCCTACAAAAACTTATCTCATCCTGCATAGCCTTCATCCACTTATCTTTATAATTATGAGTCATTGCTTCTCGGAAGCTCCCTGGCTCCCCCTCATCAGTAAGCAAAGCATATTCAGATGCAGGATACTTAGTTGATGGTTGACGCTCTCAAGTAGACCTACTAACTTGAGGTTCCATGTTTTCTAACCGAAGATACTACAGCCCCCCCTGCTTAACACCCTCATCATTTGGCAACCCTTGTGTCTTATCACGATTTGGATCGTTTTGTCTACCTTCTTCACCTATAGTCTGCATTGGAGAAGGAGCTGGTGTAAGATCAACCACTCCATCAACTGTTTTAGAAGATTTATCAGTCTTCTTAACATCTCCTAAAAACTGATCTTCATAGAAAACCATATTCCTACTTCTAATAATTTTTCTCTTCTCTGGATTTCATAATCTATAGCCAAACTCATCTCCACCATAGCCAAGAAAGATACAACTCATTGCCTTATTGTCTAACTTTGAATGCTGCTCCTTTAGTAAATGTACAAAAGCCTTGCACCCAAACACCTTCAAGTGTGAATAGGAAGCATTTTTACTTGTCCATCTTCTCTCTGGAAGATTAAAATTCAGAGGAACTAAAAGAGATCTGTTAATCTGATAATCGGCAGTCAGAACGGCTTCACTCCAGAATGACTTAAGCAGCTGTTGCATCTCATCTTCTCAACAATAGTGCTGTTCATTCTTTATACCACACCATTATACTGTCGAGTATCAAGAACTGTTTTTTAATATCGAATACCATACTTCAAGCAATAGCTTCTGAATTGGTTGAAGGTGTATTCACCACCATTATTTGTATGAAGACACTTCAAGGGCTAACTTATTTCTCTTTCAATCATGACATGTACCTGTTGAAAAATCTGAAACACTTGATCCTTTGATTTCAACCCATAAACCTAGATTTTCTTGTATGTGTTATTAATAAACGTGATAAGGAACTTATTGTCACCCAATGATTCTACCTCTATGGGACGACAAACATCAAAATATACCAAATCCAACACATTTGATTTCAATTTTGATGTCGAAGAGAAGACAACTCTATGTTGTTTGCCAAACAAACAATAATCGCAATAATCAAGGGATGTACCTTTGGACAAGGGAATTAAATCCTTTTTTGTCATCATCTGCAGTCCTTTCTGACTCATATGACGAAGTCTTTTATATTTTAGATTTAGAGAGGAGCTGTCTTGAACAATATTCAACACACCTTTGCAAAGGTTCACATATGTTTTGTAAAGCGTATTACCCGCTTTCCCTCTCATAACAATAAAAGACCCTTTACTGAGCTTCCATCTGCCATTTTCGAAGTAAATTTCATAACATGCACGATCTAATGCAGTCCCAAAAATTAGATTCAACCGCAGATTAGGAACATGTCATACATCTTTTAGCGGCATTATGCAACAAACATCAATTTAAATATAGACATCACTGATACCAACAATCTTTGAATGACTCGTGTTGCCCATCTTCACCGTATCAAAGTCACTTGCTTTGTACGTTGTGAACATCTCCTTGGAAAGGAGTAGCATGGTAGGATGCTGTTGTGTCAACAATCCACTCAACTTGATCATTTACAACACTCAAACACTCGTCATCATCGGCAATGAACACCATTACTTCTTAACCCAAAGTAGCTATAGCGTTTTCATTGTCATTATTCTGCTTATTGTTGGCTTCTTTTTGCTCCTCAAATGCAAAACATTCTTTTCTGATATGGCCTATCTTGTCACAGAAAAAAATTTCATAGACTTTTTTCTGGTCTGTGATTTAGCTCTAAACTCGCCATAACCCTTCTTTGGTCCCCTACTCTTACTCTTCCCTCCGTTCTCAGTAACAAAGGCTTGTGTATTATCCGTCCCTGTAGTTTTCTTTCTAGGTTCTTTATTCTGTAAATCACTGGTAACCTGACTCATGGACAACACACCATCTGGAGTAAAGTTGCTTACGGAAACAATCAATGTTTCCTATATATCTGGTAAAGAACTCAAAAGTAACAAAGCTTGCATCTTATCACCAAAGACTATCTTCGTTATGGCTAACTGATTTACCACACTTTGAATATCATTGATGTGATCTTCGATTTGACCACCGTCCTTAAATTTCATATTTATAAGCTTTCTGATAAAAAATATTTTGTTTACTGTGGCCTTTTTATCATACCTTGGTTTTAACTTTTTCCAAAAGGTATTTGCATCGATTTCATTAGACACATGATTTCATTAGACACTTCCTTAGCCCCCAAGAGCTTTATTCTTAGATAAAGGAAAGTCCTAATTTTATTTGGAAACTATTGTTTAACAAACAAAAAATTCCTAACATAATTAGGGAAACTATTCAAGATATTGAACCATATTGGTCTGAACTGACATGGCCAACACTTGCATCCTTACCTTGTATGAGGCATTTTTGTGGAAAAACCGTGAGGCTCATGGGCTAAAGTGGATAATATCATGATGCGTGTGGGGTGGGGCATTAGAGAAAGAGAGAGAGTGGTTTCTAGAGGGAGAGAGATGATGGGAAAGTTGCCAAGGATAAAGAGATCGTTAGTAGTAGAACTTTTTTGTTTTTTGAAATTTTTTAGTGGCAGAGTTGGAGAGAGAAAAGGAATGTTTGGGTGGGGAGACAAAATTTATTTTTAAAGAAATGTGTAATTTTAACACAGATGATAAGCATGCTGCATACATCAGAATATACGACAAAAGATAACCTCCAAGGACCTATCTTACAGCAAAAGTAGAACTACTATTATTTACATTGCAGTGCAAAACATCGACTCTCATAGCTGTTTGAAGAAGTTGAAGATCCTATGGCTATAGCGTCCCCTGATGATGTGGCAAAATGCGTTTGAGGCTCTCTTTCTCTAATCAGAGCATTCCTCTCCTGAAGTAGACATGCTGAATATGAATAGGCTGTGAGTCTCTAAATAATATTAGCTTGAATGGCGCTTTAAGTTTTGCCAACTGGTCTGCTGTGTAATTATAGTCTCACCTACAGAAGGAGACTTGACCATTAAAGTTGTCACAGAGAACATTGAGTGTTTGTTTCGAATTGCAGAGAATGGAACCCCTTTGGGACTTGAGGGAGGGCCTGGTGGTACGCATTCTATTTCATATAGCACCCACCAGAAATTGATCCTTGGTGGGTGCTTTACTTCTCCTCTCAGCTGGCCAGTTAGCTAGCCAAGCAAAAAAAGAAAAAAGGAAACCCCTTTAATAATTATCTTCTTCAAATTTAGTATCTGGCAGAGGAGAAGTCCTTGGTAGAGGGCCAAGAGTTCAGCTTCTAAGGGCGAAGATACACAAGATGATGTGGAGAATGCAAGTAGTAATTCTGCATTATGGTCAACGATGATCCCTCCAATTCCTGCTATCCGGTCACCTCCAATATTTGATTCATCAAAATTCAGTTTGATATACTGGTTGGGGGCTGGAGTTTTTTGTAATATGGTGTGTTCAGCAGTTTGAGGTCTGAAATATATTGCCACTGGCAGATGAGCCGGCGGGCCTGGGTTCCAATGGCTTTAGGTTGTAATGGAGACAATTTTTCACTTCACTGTGAGCCAATCCCACATTCAGATCATCAAACACATGGACTTCTTTAGAACTTTATTTATGTGTTCCCGTCAATTGAAATTCGACATTTTTCTTCAGGCATGCGACACCATCTACCTTTGACTCCTCCACAAGCTTCTTTCGTTTTACCAAAATGATTGTGATAAAATGTGGTATAGTAAGCTTTATGACAAAAACTCTTGTAATTTATAGTACTCACTGTCTTTCACCAATATTATCTAATATTATTTATAGTAAAATTAAACCACACCTCTACTTTTGATTTTACCATACCTTACTTTTGTCTTTTTTATAATTTGACAGCCACCACACATTTACCCCACACATGTATACAAATAGAGAGTCTTAACGTTGAGAAAAATAAGGACATCACTTACTCCATGCGATATTGCACCTATATTTGTGAAGAGCCATTTATTAGATAGGCCATAGTAATAGAAACTGTTGAGTGAATATATTATTGAGGAGTGGATTTTATCCGATGAGAAATATTGAAAAGTATTTCTGTTATTTCCACCAACACTTTACAGTTTTAATAGCAATGGTTAGTTGAAAAAATTTAATATGATATTAGAGCCAACCGTCATGAGTTCTAAGAGGAATAATTTGGTATTAAAAAATTGTATGTCACTAAAAGTACACTGATCGGGTTCAACTTGAGGAGAATATTGAAGAGATGGCTCTACTAGATGCAAAATGTTAAAAGCATTTATGCTGCATCTATCAATACCTTAAATTTTTTTATAGCAATGCTTAGTCGAAGAAATGCAATATATACGAGTGATTCAACCGTCAAACCTGGAGAACGCTCTACCACCTTCATCCCGCAATACTCTTTTGAAGCTATTTGGTGCGGGTAGTCTTTACCTGCTTGAGCAGAGTTCAACCAGGCAGACACCTTTTTTCTCATGAAAGAGTCGAGAGAACCCGTTATCATTTGGCACGAGGTCTGTCCGCCTCCTAGCCTGAGGGCACCACCACCTCAGGTTTGCCACCCTCTACTTCCTGTGCGGTGCCAGCCCTGTATCTGGGATGAAAAATAACACAAACAAAAAAATTGTGGTGCCCGCGCCCATTTGACTTCATTGGAGAGCAAAAGATGTGTCTATGATGAGAATTGGTTGTGCTTAATGTTTTTGTTTTGGGAACGAGCTGTGCTGAAATACAGGAGAGTAAGAAAAGGAAGAGCTGGAGAGGCCAAGGCAGGACGAAATTGAAGAGGGAGGGCATCTCTCTCTCCAGGTACATTTCTCTTGCAAGTCAGGTGAGTGGGCTACTTCCTCTCTGTTTTCTCTTTCTAGCTTATGTTGACAAAAACCATAGCCTTCGATGGAGCCCTTAGCCGAATCCCTCTCCATTGATAGTCCATTTAAGGCCATTTGATTCTGTGAAAATTTCCCATTGTTCTTATTGACAATGAGAAACTAATAATTTCTGTTAGGTTGTTTTGTTTCATGTCCTCTATCATATCTCTCTGTAACCACTTTTAACCACTATCATTTTTTTTTCCTCAATCTAATCTCATGAGACCCAAGAAACCATTAAGTTCTCGAGATTGGAATTTCTGATTGCTGCAACACTTAATTATGGTAGAGTAGAGATGAAGCAGTTGAGTTTTTTCCGACCACAAGTTGGGTATGAATAAATGTAATAAGAAGAAAGGGATATATTTTTGTTGGCCAAATAAGATGAACCCCTTCATGATTTTGTCCAGATGGATGACTCATTTGGTACATTGCAGCATTTCTCTTGCCAAAGGACATTGTGAGAAGGCATTATGCAGTGAGAGACCCTCATGTTTGGGAATGCAAGCTTTGCTTCTCTGTTTGCTGGTCATTGAAACACTGGTGTTCATATTAAGCTGTTATACAACTTTTCTTACAACTCATAAAGGGGATCCCAGATAGATTGGATGTGTTAGATCAGGATTAGGCCCAAACAATCACATGCACCACACGATGAAGAAGAAGACAAGCATACCACATGATGAAGAAGAAGACAAGCATGCAATCTATGATACATAGATTTACATCGTTCGGAAACATTGCCTACGTCTATGGGCTATGATGATTTTACTATGAAGAATTAGGGCTTCTCGTTGCAAGGATTCCAAATCCTCTAACACTTAGCCTACTCTCTCTCTCTCCAAAGGTCTCAATCTCTCTCATATCCCCCCTTATGAGTCGTCTCTGTGTTCCCTTTTGTTTCTTGCTTGATTGCTAACGAAGATAACCTTGGGGAGCTTCTAAATAAACAAAAATAAAAAATAAAAAATGAAAAAAAATCTCAATTGATACATCATTTAAAAAAAATAAAAAAATTAAAGATTTCTCAAAATATCTCCACCCCCTTCTCTCCCCACACACCTTCCCTCCTATCTCCTCCCCTTCCCCACCTCCCCCTCCAATTAGCGACAAGCTCCGGCTGTGGAGGCAGACTCTCCCTCTCCCTCCCCTTCCTCTTCCTCCCTCTATTCTCAATTGATACATCATTTAAAAAAATTAAAAAAATTAAAGATTCCTCAAAATACCTCCACCTCCTTCTCTCCCCACACACCTTCCCTCCTATCTCCTCCCCTTCCCCACCTCCCCCTCCAACTAGCGACAAGTTCCGGCTGTAGAGGGAGACTCTCCCTCTCCCTCCCCTTCCTCTTCCTCCCTCTATTCTCAATTGATACATCATTTAAAAAAATTAAAAAAATTAAAGATTCCTCACTATGAAGCACGGAGACGGACACGGGACACGGATACGATACGACACGAACACGGCGATACGGCAAATCCTAAAAAAATAGGATACGGACACGGTTAGGACACACCAAATAATAAATATATATATTTTTTTATATAATCATAAAATTAAAGAATAGTTATATTTTTAGCCAAATTAAAATGCATAATGTCACAATTAATAAGGAAACAACATAACTAACACTAGAAAAATCAAAAATAAAATCCATAATGCATAATATAATGTAATAGTAGGCCATAGGCCCTTAGTACATCAATCATCACCAACATTACATGTCACAATCACATCATAATCAAAATAACAAAAAAACGTCCCTCCACCCACTCCATAAAAGACAAAAACAATAATAATCCTCGCTTCATTCATGATTCATCATTGGAGACATCTTCAATGGCATCATCATCCCCACCAACACTCCCATCATCAGTAAATAGCACAGCCTCTAATTCCGGCTCATCAAGTGAGAGATTTGCAACCTCAAGTACTCCAACGTCCTCTAGGGATTCAAATGCATCTCCTGCAATATCCCACATCTTAGTTTGTCCTTGTATGTACTGTGGGGTTCTCCTTGATAGAAGACGAAGATTACTATGAATGAATACCAAATCTTCAGCACGGTTTGGTAATATTTTGTTCCTTTTCAGCGAGTGAATAAAGGAGTAAGTACTCCAATTCCTCTCAGAACAAGATGAGGAAGAAGGTTGCATAAGCAGCTTCAAAGCTAAGGTCTGAAGCAAGGGAGAAAATGCACCATAAATAACCCACCAACTTTTTGGATCCATGGTTGATCTATCATGAATAGAATCAACCTCTGAAAATCCTCCGGAATTAGTTGAGAAAGCTGCATACTCCAATTAAACTTTTTGTCTCTCTTCTGGATAAACATAATATCTTTTCAAGCACTTTGTTCTTTCTCTTGAAACCTCCAAATCTTTATGTGGAGGAACTCGATTTGGATCCTCATGAAGCCATGCATCGCTATAGTACCTTAAATACAAGAATGAAAATTATATGATTAGTTTATATTTTTTTAATTAATAGTTTTTCTAAAAAAAAATATGCTAAAGCTTAGAGGTCACCTTGGGTTTAATGAATGTGCTAAGCAATGAAGCGGAGTGTTGTTCTTATTCCAACGATCAACTAGAATCTGATGCACCACATCATAGAAGGTTGATGTCTCATCTAGCCGCTTCCCTTCATGCCTATATATTGCCAACTTCACTTTCTCTATCATTGTATCCTACATATCATAAACTAAGTGAAGACAAAGCTTATCTGTATCACAAGCCCGAAGCATGTCATAAATAGGCAAGGTAAAAGCAAGAATGTAATTAATCTTATCCCACCAAATGTCATCTAACACATTTTCCTTCACAAACTTGGCTTTTTCAACGTCATCATCCCTATAAGTAGACCAGTTGTTACAAATTACCATAGCTTGAAGACCACCCTTTATCAATTTGAATCTTTTTAGCAACAAAATCATCGAAGCAAAGCGTGTCTCCGCAACTGAAAGCAATTTCAAACTAACAAAGTCATTGAACATAGACAATCTCATTGAATGATTCATGAAAAAATGCTTTATCACCATGACGTCCCCAACAACATCGGTAATCCAACTGCACTCTGCATAAGTTATTTCATTTGCTTCCACATTTTTTGCTACACAAATGTTTTTTAGGGCAAGATTCAATGTGTGTACTACACATGGTGTCCAAAAAATATGAGAAAATATCCCTTCAATAAGTTGCCCCACTCCTTGGCAGTTTTTGGCATTATCCGTAATCACTTGAACAACATTTTGGGGCCCAACTTGAAAGATGACTTCCTTCATCAAGTTAGCAATGAAAAATTTATCCTTGACTTCACCTGAACAATCAACTGCTTTTAAAAACATAGGCCCCCCTTCTGCCACTGCCATAAAATTAATTAATGGCCTTCTTTGTGAATCACTCCAACCATCACTAACAATGCTAACCCCCTTTTCCTTCCATGTGCCTCTAATTGGTTGCAATAATCTGTCAATGTTTGCTCTTTCTCTTTTAAGTAAAGTGGTTATCAACAAATTATAACCAGGAGGCAAATAACCCGAAATCTGATTATTGGCAGCAAAGTTATAGGAACTAACATAATAAGGGTTCCTAGCCAAGTGAAAGGGCAAGCCCGCAGAATAAAATATTCTAGCTATTTCAGAATGTAATTGGTCCCGTGCCCCAATGTTAAATGCCTTCTCAATGGCATTTCCACTTCCACTTCCACTTCCACTACCACTCCTCAACCGCTTGTTTGATTCAAAGAGGGTCAGCCATTGACTAGCAATCATGCCACCCAAAGATGCTCTAGGAGGGGGCAAAGGAACTTTTTTTGGTGTAAGGCTTTGCAATCTAGCTTCAGCTTCCTCCACAGCTTTTTGCATTTGAGCCATATCTTTAGGAGTGACTTTAGAACATATTTGAATCCCTTGACCACTAGTTTTTAGCAAATGTGCATTTACCCTAGTATATGAGCCCTTAAAAGCTTTGTGGCAAAATTTACATTGGAAATGAAAATTCCCTCCTCCCCCTCCAATTTTCTCCAACTTCGTTATATAGTTCCAGAGGGGCTTATTTTCATCTTGTTCTGAGCCCTCTGCCGGTACAGGACTGCTAGCTCCCGTAGAAGAGAATGACATATTCTCAAATCAATTTCCTATCACATTGAAAAATAAACTATCACATTGAAAAACAAACTAGGAAAAAAACGCAGCACAGCAGTCTCATTTATAAAAAAACAACAGCGGCACAACAGTCCCATTTAAAAAAACAACAACAGCACAGCAGTCCCATAACAGCAGCAACACAGCAGTCCAATTTAAAAAATAAACAGCAACAGAACAACAGTCCCATAACAGCAGCAGCAATTCAAAAAAAAAAAAAAAAAAGAAAGAAAGAAAACAGCAACAGTAGCAGCATAACAGCAACAGCAAAGTCCCGTGGGAAAAATAGCACAGCAGTCCCATTTAAAAAAAAAAAAAAGAAAAATAGCAACAGTACAGCAGTCCCATAACAGCAGCAGTAATTCGAAAAAAAAAAAAAAGAAAGAAAACAGCAACAGTAGCAGCATAACAGTAGCAGCAAAGTCCCGTGGGAAAAACAGCACAGCAGTCCCATTAAAAAAAAAAACAGCAACATCACAGTAGTCCCGTAACAGCAGCTGATCGCGCTTAAAAATGTAGGCGTGGAAATGAATTACGGAATCAAGGTCCGACATTCACGCACTTTAAGCGTTAAGAAGAATGGGAAAATAATTACAGTTCATCATTAATTTCCCTTTTGTTTACATGGGTTCAAGTGCCCTGACCGCGGGGATGCAGATTGTTTACATACATTTTGAAAGTTTACAACCCCTCCCTCAAGTCTCAGATGTGATCTCAATTTGGAAAATACAAGAAAATGTACATAAGGTGGAAGAAAATGTGGAAAAAAGGGAAAAAATGGGGGGTGACCGTGACCCGCGGTCACTGCCCCATTCCAGTGACCGTGACTCACCCGCGGTCACTGGGGCCTTCCAGTGACCGTGACTCACCCGCGGTCACTGGAACCTGCCAGTGACCGGGGGTCACGGTCACTGCCAGACAATGGCCTTGTGTTTCCGTTTTTTGTGCTGTTCGCGCTGGTTCTTTCTTGGAACTTCTTTCAAGTGTTGGAACTCCATTCTCATGACTTTGGAGCGGTGGACGACCATCAAGAAGATCAAATTTTATCATGGAATCAATTGAAACCGCTGTGACTCATCATTCGTGCTTACGGACTGCATTTTTGTTTCAAGTCCGAAATGGGCAAATTTGAAGCCGGAGTTGTGTCATTTGAACCTATCATTTTCAAGGAACAAAATGAGGCCTAGAGAGGCTTCTTTCACAACTCTTGTAATGGCTAAGAAGCCCTACGAATGAGAGAAACAGAGGTGACAATGTCATCCTCTCAAAAATTGGCGTCGTACGAACATGGTATGGACTTTGGCCATTTCCCTTCCTTCTCTCCTTCTGAATTTTCTTGCTCACCTTTAAAACTAAGAAAAGAAGGTGGGAATGGTCGTGGAAGTGCTGCTGGAGCTTGCTTCTTGTTGCCTTAGGTGGTGACTTTCTTCAATTTCTTCACTTTTCTTCCTTATGTGTGGGTGTCTTTTTGTTTCTTCCAAATTCTCCTTTTTATAGACTCCCCAATCAGTTTTGTGCAGTTTTGGGGAGTTAATAGCAGTTGTGGGGAGTTGGATTTCGAAGAGGAGTGGAGGGAAACCACCCAAAATCGTGGGAAACCTCTTTTGGAGGTCCGTGACCGCAGACTGGGCCACGGACGAGGCCCAATTTCAGGTTTTTCGCGTATGTGGACCATTTTCATCTGTTTTGGGCTCAAACGAAGTCTGATTGCCACCAAACTTGGAGGGATGCTTCTTAACAATATTTTCTACATGTCATAAAAATTTCAGCCCATTTTGACTTCAGGAAGTTGGTCAACTTTTTCATTAATTGGGCCCCGGTCACGGACAAGGCCCACTTTTGGAACATTGCATATGCGGTCTATTTTCCATTGTTTGATGCCCGAATGATGTCCAATCGTCACGAAACTTGGAGAGATGTTGCTTGAGACCATCTTAAGTGTTTAATAAAAGTTTCAGCTCTGTTTGACCACCTGAACATTGCCAACTTCTTTTGTTTGTGGGCCCCGGTCACTCCCAAGGCCCATTCTTGGAATTTTGCATATGTGGCTTGTTTCCGCCTGTTCGGGGCCCAAACGGTGTCCAATCGCCACGAAACTTGGAGGGATGCTTCTTGACACTATTTTGAGTGTGTCACAGAAGTTTCAGTTCTGTTTGACCACCTGAACATGGTCAACTCCTTTTGTTTGTGGGTCCCGGTCACTCCCAAGGCCCATTCTTGGAATTTTGCATATGTGGCTTGTTTCCGCCTGTTCGGGGCCCAAACGGTGTCCAATCGCCACGAAACTTGGAGGGATGCTTCTTGACACTATTTTGAGTGTGTCACAGAAGTTTCAGTTCTGTTTGACCACCTGAACATGGTCAACTCCTTTTGTTTGTGGGTCCCGGTCACTCCCAAGGCCCATTCTTGGAATTTTGCATATGTGGCTTGTTTCCGCCTGTTCGGGGCCCAAACGGTGTCCAATCGCCACGAAACTTGGAGGGATGCTTCTTGACGCTATTTTGAGTGTGTTACAGAAGTTTCAGCTCTGTTTGACCACCTGAACATGGTCAACTCCTTTTGTTCGTGGGCTCCGGTCACTTCCAAGGCCCATTCTTGGAATTTTGCATATGTGGCTTGTTTCCGCCTGTTTGGGGCCCAAACGGTGTTCAATCGCCACGAAACTTGGAGGGATACTTCTTGACACTATTTCGAGTGTGTCACAGAAGTTTCATCTCTGTTTGACCACCTGAACATGGTCAACTCCTTTTGTTTGTGGGCCCCGGTCACTCCCAAGGCCCATTCTTGGAATTTTGCATATGTGGCTTGTTTCCGCCTGTTCGGGGCCCAAACGGTGTCCAATCGCCACGAAACTTGGAGGGATACTTCTTGACACTATTTTGAGTGTGTCACAGAAGTTTCAGCTCTGTTTGACCACCTGAACATGGTCAACTCCTTTTGTTTGTGGGCCCCCGGTCACTCCCAAGGCCCATTCTTGGAATTTTGCATATGTGGCTTGTTTCCTCCTGTTCGGGGCCCAAACGGTGTCCAATCGCCACGAAACTTGGAGGGATACTTCTTGACACTATTTTGAGTGTGTCACAGAAGTTTCAGCTCTATTTGACCACCTGAACATGGTCAACTCCTTTTGTTTGTGGGCCCCCGGTCACTCCCAAGGCCCATTCTTGGAGTTTTGCATATGTAGCTTGTTTCCGCCTGTTCGGGGCCCAAACGGTGTCCAATCGCCATGAAACTTGGAGGGGTACTTCTTGACACTATTTTGAGTGTGTCACAGAAGTTTCAGCTCTGTTTGACCACCTGAACATGGTCAACTCCTTTTGTTTGTGGGCCCCCGGTCACTCCCAAGGCCCATTCTTGGAATTTTGCATATGTGGCTTGTTTCCGCTTGTTCGGGGCCCAAACGGTGTCCAATCGCCACGAAACTTGGAGAGATGCTTCTTGACACTATTTTGAGTGTGTCACAGAAGTTTCAGCTTTGTTTGACCATCTAAACTTGGTCAACTCTCCAGTTGACTTTTTATGACAGTGGGCCCTTGTTTCAGCTGTTTGAAGCCCAAATGACGCCGGTTTGATTTGAAACTTGGAGGGACTGACGTCAAGAACATCTTGGAGTATTCATCCGAATTTCATACAGTTTAGATTTGAGGAAGTAGGATTTCGAACAGTAACCTATTCATTGCATGCGTTAGGTCACTATTCACTCCACATTGAGACAGTTAGCCTGTTTTCTATCCGAACAACCTCCCATTGGCTTGAAACTTTGGGAAAATAACTTGGGGCATTCTTTGAGCATTTGTTCCAAATTTTATCTGCTTTGGCCTTCTGGAAGTAAGATCTTAGCCGATGACCCCCAAGTTCGGGATTACTGTCCTCTAAGCTGACGTGTAATGAAATTTAGGCCAAACAGAGTCTTTTCATCTTGAAAATTTGCAAAGTATCTTCTGAGCATGGCTGAAGCTTCGCGTCTAAATTTCATTAATTTTGGACATCGGGAAGCAGGACTTTGGTCAGTGACCCCCTGGCTTGGGGGGAACTGACCTCAGGCTGACATGCTTGTGGCTTTTGAGTTCGATGATGTCTGTTCAACCCGAAATTTGAACTTCCTCTGAGAGTTCCAGCTATCTTGATCTTCATGGAATGCCGGTTCTCACAGTGATTCCCCAGGATCTGCAAATAACCTCTGTAGCCTAAATTAAGCTGAGATGAGGTGTCTTCGCTGCAGTATTTGCAATTTTTATAGGTCAACAGCAGCAGCAATTCGAAAAAAAAAAAGAGAAAGAAAACGGCACCAGTAGCAGCACAACAACAGCAGCAAAGCTGTCGCATGGGAAAAAAAAATAGTAGCAAATCTGTCCCATGGAAAAAAAAATAGCAGCACTGAAAGAAAAAAAATAAAGAAAGAAAACAACAACAGCACAGGCATCCCATGGAAAAACAAAAAAAAACGAAAGAAACAGCAGTATATACATAAAAAAAAAAACAGCAGTAGTATTGAAGAAAAACAGCAGCAGTACTTCAAAAAAAAATTAGATCAGAAAATAGCAGTTCAAAAAAAATAATAGATCAGAAAATAGCAGTACCTCAAGCAGTTTGAAAACAGGAAAAAAGAAAACAAATGGAAGAAAACAGTAAAAAAGAAAATAGCAGTTCGTAAAAAAAAAAAAGAAGAAAGAAAGTAGCAGCAACACAACAGTTCTTCAAAAAACAAAAAGAAAGAAAGCAGCAGCAGCATAGCAGCACAACATAGCACAGCAACAGTGGAGGGAAAAAAAAAAAAGATAGCAGCAACCGAAAATAAAAAAAAAAACAATACCTGTTCTTTCTCCTCCTCCTTCTTGTTCTTCTTCCACGCGCAGACACCGATCTTCCTCACGCTTCTTCCACGCTCAGATCTTCATCAAGCTTCGATCTTCCATGCGTCTTCCTCAAGTTCAAATCTTCCACGCGCAGGCGTACGCACGCTGTCTTCTTCTTCTTCTTCTTCTTTGTTTCACTGTTGGCAGCGATTCCACGCGCAGGCGTCTTCCTCCTCTTTTTCTCCGTCTCCAGCGCTTCCCCCTTTCGTTTCCCCCTTTCGATTTGATTTTAGAAATGAAGAGTGACAGCAGCGATTAGGGTTATAAGTTATCAAAAATTACATTTACCTCCTTCCACGTTTTTTCTTTTCTAATTTTAACCCAACTTAAGCATATTTTAATTACATTTTAGGCCCGCCGTGTCCATGCCGTGTCCCGCCGTGTTCCTCCCGTGTCCCAGCCGTGTCCGAAATTTAAAAAATTAAAAAAAAAACCAGGACACGTTTTGGGCGTGTCGGACACGTGTCCCGGCGTGTCAGCCGTGTCCGTGTCCGACACGTGTCCGACACTGATACGGGGGCCATTTTGGAGTGTCCGTGCTTCATAGATTCCTCAAAATACCTCCACCCCCTTCTCTCCCCACACACCTTCCCTCCTATCTCCTCCCCTTCCCCACCTCCCCCTCCAACCAGCGACAAGCTCCGGCTGCGGAGGGGGACTCTCCCTCTCCCTCCCCTTCCTCTTCCTCCCTCTATTCTCATTTTCTTTCCCTCTCCCTCCCTCTCTCCTCCCTCCCCTTTCTCCCCCTCCCTGCAGGTGCCGCTGTAAAAATTTACCATTGTTCTTATTGAAATCTAATCATTTCTGTTAGATAATATTATTCTTTTGTTTCATGTCTCCAGTACAATCTCTATGTAACCACTTTTAACCACTATCTTTTTTTCCTCAATCGAATCTCATGAGATACTTTCTGCCTCTTCTTGTTCTGGACAGGGGAGGAACCAGAAACCATGCGTTGGGGGGCCACTGTGAATAATAAAAATCTTGGAGGGCCAAATGCAACCTTTGATGAAATTTGTATAAATATGTGTGGGTCCTGTTCTACGTCTGGATTAATGGTCTCAACGTTAGTTGAATAGGTTCTCAAGAAACCATTAAGTTCTTGAGACTGAAATTTCTGACTGATGCGATACTTATTTGTGGCAGAGTAGAGATGAAGCAGTTGAGTTTTTTGTGACCAAAAGTTGGATATGAATAAATGTCATGAAGAAGAAAGGGGCATATTTTTGTTGGCCAAATAAGAAGAACCCCACCATGATTTTGTCCATATAGAGGACTCATTTGGCACATTGCAGGGTTTCTCTTGTCAAAGGACATTGTGAGAAGGCACTATGCAGAGTGAGACCCTCATGTTTGGGACTCTGAGTTTTGCTTCTCTTTCTGCTGGTCATTGAAACACCAGTGTTCATATTAAGCAATTATACAACTTTTGTTAGAACTCATAAAGGGGATCCCAAATAGATTGGAAGAAGCAACATGACAATGATGAATAATCTATAGTGAACTGGTCCACATGGAGAATGGAAAGGATTGCATTTTTAGTGGTTTTATAACTTGATTTGGTGGTCCTGTACATAAAAATTAGCATCCGCTATGGAGACTGTTATGAATTGGTGTCAAATTGTTATAGCATTTCAGCAAAAAGACAACGTAACTCCTTCCAAATCTCTTCCTCAGTTAACTCTGTAATAGTGTGATATTGGTTGTAGTTGTTTCCAAACCACTAACGACGGGCTTATCGTAGATTGTTTCTGCTACCATTAATTAGTAGGTATGGCAAACCTTTGGATGAGTTGGTCTAAGTTCCTGATGAGAAAACAAATGAGTCATGACTTTATCAATCAGACATTCTAATCATACGAGGTTTTGCATAAGGCTTTGGTTTAAAAAAAAGAAGGAAATTTTTGTGAAATGGAAAAGAAGTCAGGATCGAGAAAGATCAAGATTATGTGGAGGAATATTTTGGTTAAGTCCCAATGTGTTGTTACTCTTTCAGCATTTTTATGTTGCCTTCCTTTTGTAATACTTCTCAGCTATTATAATGAAACTATATTCCAAAATAAAGCTAATTGCTTTGCTTACAGTCAGTTTTCCAAGTTTGAGCTTTCCTAATATCTCACATTTGCAATGGCCACCTTCAATGCACAAGCGAGCCCGCACAAACCGTGCAACTACTGCCTACAGCACCTGTGCTTGAGAACGAGAGACAACAAAAATGATAGGCACCAATTGTACAAATGAAAATTAAATCTATTCCAACACACTTTTCAACACCAGAAGTTTATATTCATCTCAAGTGCTCTAGGGTTTATATTCATCTCAAGTAGACTCTAGTGTTTTACATACAATGTATTTCAAATGGAAGATCCATTTCAAGTTCATCTTTAAGCTTTGTTGCAATTAGGGCCAGTAAGTTGGGTCTGCCATGAGCGCCTACCTTTAGATCTTTCTGTTCCTCATCATACAATGACCCACCTTCTCCTTGCTTATCAGCTTCAACTTAGAAGGCTCCCACTGCCAAAATAAATCAATTTGTTAGATTTAACAAGAAGCCCCTATATCAGGTATCCATCAAATGAAAGTGTTCTACAACCTTTGGTTTGTCCTCGACCAAGAATTAGGCAGATGGAAATTTGAAGAGTTGGCATCCATCACATTTATCTTCAGCAGAGATGTTTGTTATTGGGGAATTTCTACAGCATCAAATGGCCTTAAGTGGACTGTCAATGGAGAGAGATTCGGGCTTGAGCTCCATCAAAGGGTATGGTTTTCGCCAACATTAGCTAGAGAGAAGAGAGAGAGAGTGAGCAACCCACTTGCCTAACTGCCTGTTAAGATCGCAGGGGAGGAGGAAGAAACTGAGAGTGAATGAGATATATATATATATATATATAATAAACCGAGAAAGAGATATGCCCTCCCTCTTTGATTTCTTCTTTACTCTTCCTTTCTTCCTCTCTTCTTCCTCTTCCTGTTGCTAGGTTTGCTTGGTTTTCCATTTGTTAGGTACGTGCATCACTCTTTTAAGGGACACACATCTATCATTCTTGTCGACTTCTTTAAGAAGTTTGATAGGATGGATGATGCCATTATAAAGAACAAATTTGACGCAGGGATCCTACACTAGAGACCTTTGAGAGGGAGATATTTTGTTTTGAAGTAACCTATGCAGTAGTAATCCAACAACGAAATTGGATGAAATTCAGCCTATGACTATAGTGAATCTCCAATGGATGAAGAAATAGGAACTTCAAAATTAGTATGTAAGATAAACTTCTAGATAAGTCCTGAGGAAGGTTTTTTTTTTAACAGTAACAGAAACTTGAGAAAGGAACGCTAACCTGTTTCCATGAAACTTATTCGGATATAGTTGACAAATTTGCAGCATGAGTGTTCTCTGAATTAGTTTTGACCGAAGTTGTGGAAGCAAAAGGGTTAGGTGGCATTGCCAATGTTTCCATATTTCCTTCCAACATTTGCATTACTGTCTTCATAGAAGGGCGATCCATTGAGTACCACTGAATGCACCAGAGTGCCACGATTGTTAGTTTCTTGGCTATCTTATTATCTTCATTGGATGCAAAAGTCAGGCCCATGTCTTCCCCATGGCACAAACGCATATAAATCCATTCTGGGAAATATACTTGACTTTTGTTTTCCACCGTAATGTTAATGTTTTTCCTTCCTCCAACCATTTCAAGCAGCAACATCCCAAAACTATAAACATCTGACTTATAAGAGACATTTCCGAAGTTTCTGGAATATACTTCAGGTGCAATGTAGCCCATGGTCCCTCTCGCAATACTCATAGATACCACACTTTTTCCCTTTGAGCATAGCTTTGCCAACCCAAAATCAGAAATCTTGGGATTGAAGTTCTGATCCAGTAAAATATTATTTGGCTTGATATCAAAATGAAGGATACGCTGGTCACATCCCTGGTGGAGATATTCCATTCCTCTAGCAACACCAATGGCAATACCTTGAAGTTTCTCCCAGCTGAGAAAATGCTTGTGGGTGTTTTTGGAAAAAATTAATTTCTCCAGTGATTCATTTGGCATGAATTCAAAGATTAGTGCTCGCTTCAATCTGTCGGTGCAAAAGCCCAAAAGGCGAACCACATTGACATGGTGAATTCTGCCAATGGTACCCACTTCATTGATAAACTCTTCACCGTCAACACCAAAAGTTTTGAGAATCTTTATAGCAACTATAGTTCCGTTTGGAAGCTTACCTTTGAACACACTGCCATAACTACCCTCACCTATCTTTTCTTTAAACTGATCTGTCATCTTCTTCAAATCGGCATAAGAGTACCTTGTGGGCTTGAGGGATTTGTAGCCTTCTAGAAATTTTTCAACCTGGATTTCATTTTCTAGATCCAGTTTTCTATTTAATTTCCAGGAATAGCAAATCTTCATGCCACTCACAGTGGTTATAAAGAGAAGAAAGGATCCTATGGTAGCACCTGCACATAAACACACTAAAGATCAGAAACTTCCTGGGAAAATTATTCAAAAAGTCATTAGTCAGGGGATGAGTAATGCTTTACCTATGATTTTGTACTTCTTTAAACCTGTGGACACAATAAAAGTAAATTAGTAAATCTGGATATATGATCTTCTTTTACTAATAAAAGGGTTCATTTGGCTTTTTTTATGCATCCATATGAAAATGCGATTTAAATATGGAAGTTTTACATATGCCTGTTGCTCTATATTAGTTTTTAAACAGTTGAATGCGATAAAGGACCACCAGACTTTTTATGAAGAAATTTGGTCTTGAACACAGTGAATGGTTCAGATCATGAGTTGGGCACCCAGCCGCCCACGTGAGCATAGAAAATTAGAAAGTGGGATTAGTTACTTTATCTGTTTTGGTTCTGTTTATCTATTTATTTAGTTTTTGCAGTCTTCTCAAAATCCATGAGGATTGATATAGTGTAACGCCCCCAAATCCGGACTATCCGAATAAGGCGAAAATTCGAACTTGGGGAGCGATACAAACAGGATCTTTAATATGTAGTGAGGATCAATTTAAAACTTTTCTATACATTCAATCTTTATAAAAGGATAAGTAAAACATTTGCACAACTGCAAAAGCAATTGATTATTTATGACCCTTATAGTAAATGGTATCTGTCACATTGGTCAAATCAACAAGTACTGGAAGTATAAGTCTTATCTACGAAATTCAAGTAATCCCAAAATTACTACAATTTATTATAAACTTCTCAAAACTGCTCGTCTAATAAAACTAGAAGAAAACCATCCAGATAAACAACCTCTCAGTTAATGACGATGATCTCCGAGTGCTTGACTAAATTTCTTCACTAACTGCTGTCCAAGTAAATTGATCTAGTCGAGGTACCTCAAGGGCCTTCTCCGACGCCTCTCCCTCCGAAGTAAAGGTAGCGGGCTCACAGTCTACACACCCAAAGCAAATATGGTCAAGTCACGTAGGACTTGGCAAACGCGGCATGTAAATAACATCATATATATTTCAAGATAGAATAAAGGAAACGATATAATTAATGAAGTCAATGTTAACAATATCAAAGGCAATAATATCATGAATTGATAAATAAGAATCAACCAAATTAAGTAACATCTATATCATCCATCACCTAAACAAGAGGCACATCCAAACGTCTATTGCATGGTATGATAAACCAGCTTTATCCATCCCGTAGGACTTTTAGAAAAGAGTTCCGAATCCTCAGTATAGGTTTGATACCGTAGTATCCACTGGACCGCGCATCCAGCTATATAAAAACAATCCCGTCGGATCTCAGCCAACCATGGGGCCTATAAAATATGCTTTTACCAAGGGTTGGCCTACCCAAGGCTAAGCTATCAACTGAATGAATATAAGTGCCAATAGAACTGGATCAATAAGGGTAGGTCTATGTCTGGCTGGGCTCCTTGCGTGAGCAAGATCATCCCTGTATAAGATCTCATCTGTAATAATTATAGTATTTACTTATGCCTTCATATCTCCATCCATGTTATAATTTCTCATGTATACACAGCTATTGAATAGCTGTCCCAGCCATAGACATTACTTTCATTTCCATTTCATATTTCCGGGTCATCTCTAAGTATACCCTAGGTCAAATTACCATTTATGCATTTAAATAATTGAAAGGAAAAACAATAATATCTTATAAACATCTATGAAAGGAAGGCAAGAATACAATAGCAATGTAAGATCGATACCATTTTATCCATCAATAGAATGAATAATAAAGGTAGCCAAACCTAGGTTAAGTTGTACATTTCGAGTTATAGAGGACTTGAGTTATCATATGATGGACATTCCAAACCTGTAGGGGTTGTACGCGTTGGGTGTTATAATAGTTGGGCCCCATCCAGATCCAAACATCCATCTATTGGTATGCATCTCATTCTCTATACTTTACTATGCTACAACAAGTGGATAAAGGCAAAGCTCACACCCTGAATCCACATGGGCATGTTTTACGGTCTATTGTCGGGGTTAGATATAATTCAAATGGTGTCCAAGGTCTGGGTTTAGAATATCCATTTTATTCCTAATTACTAAGTTTTATTGCAAAGTACGCTTAGCAGCGATCTGGAAATTCTTCTCCGAATGGAGAATTATATTCTCATTCTTTTACCAACTTGCACGCAAGTATCTAAGCATGATCAGTCATGCCTTCACTTCCGGTGGGTCCCCCATCAATCGTACCCATTTATTTCTAGTTTAACACAATCATCATTATTCACCCTCCATTCCATTCATCATAAACAATTTATCAATATGGACACTGGTATGCAGTTGCTCATCATTAATACATTTAGGGCCATTAAAAGGGGTTTCCACTTATACATCTAAGTATGACATGAGCTTAGTTAGAGATGGGTTTCTTTCTAAACAATTCATCAATATGTAGAGCACAATCAAGGTAATTACATATATGAAGTTATAAACATGCTACTTGCCTTTGACGAAAAAAAAAATGAAAAGCCCACCAATAATCCAATCAAGCTCCAAATCGCATAAATCTAAACCCAATCAAATCCAACCTACAATGTAGTGAAGAAAACTACTGAACATGTTAAATCTATATTAAATCACAACTATAATGGCCTAGCTAATGAGGGAGGAAAACCTTACCCAAGGCTTGTTTGGTTTGGGGGAAAACTTTAGAGAATGGGTTCCTTGATAAGATGGAGGCTTGAGGGGGAAGATGGCAGTAGAAGAAAAACCTCCGGCGACGGTCTTCCGCACGGATTCTGGCGACAGCAACAGGGAGGAGGAAAAAAAATGGGAAAAAGGGAAAATAGAAAAATAAAGAGAAATGAAGAGGAAAAAGGAAGGATGACAGTGTGGTGGCCGATTTCGTGAGAGGAGACAGAGATCGAGAGTAGAGAGGAAAGGAAAAAGAAAATGGCGAAGTGGGTCGTCGCTGGATGGAGTTAAGGGAGGAGGAAGAGAAAAGAAAAGGAAAGGAAATAAAGAGAGAGAGGAGATCCCGCCTGTGACTGAGAAATGGGAGAGAAACTCACGCTGGAGAGAGAGAGACGCGTGAGAGAGTATCGCTGGGAGAGAGAGAAATTACCGCCTGGAGAGAAACGATCGCTGGGAGGGAGAAGTTACCGCCTGGGGAGAGAAAAATTAGCAGAGACGAGCGCTGGGAGAGAGACGAGCGCTGGGAAATAAGGGGAAATGGATTTTGAGTTATTTACCATTTTGCCATTGATTCAATAGTTGGGCTAAAAACTGTTTTGGCCATAACTTGTGAACCAAAGGTCGGATTGAGTCACCGTAAGCACCATCGTTCATGAAATAAAATAAGCTTCCCAATGAGTATACTTTTGGCATGGTTTCGACGAAGAAAAATTTTGGCCTATTTAAGTGGGTCTTTTAAGTATTTTAAGTGGGTTGGGTTTGGAATGATCAAAATAGTCCCAAGAACCTCTAATCCTCTAATCCAAATCTAAACACCACAAAAATAATAATAATAATAATATATATAAAATAAATGAGCGGGGCCTCACATATAGCCTTGCATTACACAAGCACGATCTTTCCTATGTGGGGGTCATACGTTAGTAGGAGAGCTATGTTAGAGTTACCAACAAGGTCTGTGCAGTTGTTTTGCTTGAATTATGGGGAAAGTAGTGAGTCATGAGGAGTAAGTAGTGGCCGAAGTTGTGGTACATATATATTAGAGGTGGAGGTATAAGTTATAGAGGGTCAAATTATAATAGAAATACATGTATCTTGTATTTAAAGATGATATAAATTAATGAAAAAGATATCCTATCTTCTAGCGACTTTTTGTTTAGTTATTGGAAGGTTAAGGGGTTCCCCTCGAAGTGAACCTACACCTTTTTGTTTACTCAGAAAGTAGGGTGAAAGAAAAAGCGTGCACATAACATTTGGTATTAGAGTCAGGCATGTTAGAATTACGACTTGAGCGAATAGCAATGGAGATAAGGTCTTTGGCTGTAAGCCAAGAACGGAGATATACTTAAATAAATGTAGGAGATGTTCGCTACAATGAACAACAAGTTCGATAGCTTGTTGGTGAGCAAAACTTTAGAAAATGGAGAAAATCTCTTTCAACCAATATCAAAATGGTTGAGGACGAAGCAATAACTATCTCGGGGAAAGATATTCTAGTACGTATCAACCCAAGCTTGTTAAACTTGATTTTCTTAGTTTCAATGGAAGGGAAGATCCAACCATCTAAATTTGCTGCGTGGAGCAGTTTTTTGACTTCCACCAATCCCTAGAGGGGGAGTGTGTTCATTCCGCTTCCTTTCATTTGAAGGGTGATGCCCAATTGTGGTATCAAATCCCAAAAGAGGAGGGATAACCTGTCACTTGGGATGTGTTCAAAGAAGGACTTCATGTTTAGACCCACTAGTTATGATGAATTCTTTGGAGACCTACCAAACTCAGGCAAATTGGCACCGTTTAAGAATATCGAAGTCAAATCAAGAAAATACTCAGTCATGTAGGGAAGATGCCACAAGCACAACTGGTGGGCTGCTTCGTCAATGAGCTCAAAGAAAGCATTAGAGCAGACACACAGGCTTTGCGCCCCACTACACTTTCAGTTGCAGTTGGACTCACTCGCTTGTATGGGGCCAAAATTTTGTCTCAATGTTGGCCTCCACCACCCGCAGCAACTCACACCCCATGGCCACCCAACACCAAACCCGACCCTCTCTAGTTTTCCAGCTATAAAGAATATTTCGCTGACTAAGCTACAAGAAAGGAGAAATAAGTGGCTTTGCTTCAACTGTGATGAAAAGCTTGCGCCTGGCCATTTTTGTAGAGATCAATGTAGGCCTACATTATGTGGAGTAGGATTTCTCACAAAAGGGACTATTCTTTTATTGTCACTAATGATTTCAAGGCTCCCTAGTGTTATCTATATAGTAGAGATAGAAAAAAAAAAACAAAGAATAACTGTCACACCCATGGCCACCCAGTTGAAGGGCGTTGGATCGCCGAGAGTGTTTAGAAAACTCTTAAAAGACTAGATTTGCAGTGGTACTTAAGTCTCACATCGGAAACATCCAAATCCTAACCCTTGACCTGACCTGACCTTAACCCCACACAACAGGTTGTGCCCGAAAACTTGTCTTGATGTGATCTTGTTTGCTAACATCTAAATCATTGATAAAACAGCCTCCCTCTGTAGTGAACGATCCTGTCAAATTTCACTCAAAATGACATTGCTAACTTTTAATACGCTCAAATAAAGTATCATAAAATTCAAAATTTCATATAAATACATTGGGCCTAGATCACATTCAGGTAATGTTTTCCGAAAGAATAGGGCATTTTTTTGTAAGGTTTACATTCTTTTTCATGGGGCCTACTCAAGAGATAAACCATAGATGATCCTCTTTGTTGTAAGTGAGCCGCACACTCCCTACTCCTTTGTCTCAGCCAAAACTGTTGAGATGTGAGATACAAGGAAGCAAAACATTTTGCTTATAAAATGTTTATTCCTTTTATAGTTTTAGGGGGAAGCGAAAGACAATAATGCATTTATTATTATTTTGTATCTTAAATTCTTTGTTTCTTCTTTGTAAATTGCAGAAATAGGCATAAAATATGCCCTTATCAATTCTTCTTTGCTTCTTTAAAATCAAAGGAAAGAATAGGTTGGGGTTTGGGCTCCCCTTGGCTTTGCCCTTGAATGTTACACATGGCATATATATGGGAAAATACTGGATAAACAATAAATTGGTTTCTTTTCACATAGATTCTCTCTATACACAAGTCTAATTTAAAATTTTTTTTTTGTATTTCTTAATACACCCAATGTCCTTAAACTACTCATTCCCTTCTTCTCTCTCTACACCCATTCTCGCCTTTTTCCTTACACTCAACTCTGTCCTCTGCCCTACACCCACAGGTTAGCATCAAACATTGTTCAAGAGGATTCCTATTGTTCATATTGATTTTTCTCTAATTATTTTTGCCATTTTTTTTCAATCTTTTTTTTCTTGTTTGCAGAATCATGTGGTGTTCAGCCTTGAGGACTGAGGAGGCAGAACACTAAATGATTATGCAAAATAAAAAAAAGTTGATAAAAAAAAACAAAATAAAAAATACAGAGTGTTCATCTCCTTCTCCATTGCACTATTTGATTAGAAAGCACTTGAAAATAAGTTCTTTGAGAATAAAGAGAGAGAGACTTGAGAAGAAAAGATGCCAAAGAAGAATAGAAGAAGATGAGTGTAAGGAACGAGATTAGTTGCACAATGCCAAGGAAGGAAAGAAGAAGAGATGAGTGAAGAGATGGAGGAAGAAGAGATGATTGAGTTGAGTGAAGAATGTAGGAAGATGAGTGAGTAATGGAGGAAGAAGAGTTGAGTGAAGAAGGAAGGAGGATGAGTTGTGTGTGAAGAGGAAGAAATCATTGCATTTTAGAGGGAAAAGGGCATTTTGGTCATTAGATATTAGGGGTAATATTGAATTTAAAATTTTCATTAAAATGCTATGTTAAGAGGAATGTTTTTTGTGTTCAAGTAGCATCACAATATATATATATATATATATCTGTAAATGGCTGTGAAAGGCAATTAATTATTTATCTAAAATTAGTAGAAAAAAATCAAAGACTTGACAAGATATGATTTCTAGGTCACCAAGCTCAATGGGATAGATGGGCAATCTCGAAGATCCTTTATATCTAAATGTGCATTGTAATCAAACCAATGCCGTCAAGGCGGTGGCTCAGTTGGTTTGATCCTTGGGTTTGCTCTCCAAGTCTCAAGTTCGACTCTCGCTCCTTGCGTTATCCGGGTATTATATGTGCGGCCATGTATGTAACCCCCAGAGAATAATTCTTCCTCGTCAAAATCGGGTAACCTTCGAGCTGGAGGCCAAAAGTTTGAAGGCTGAGTTGGCGAGAGATACCTTAGGTCATAAAAAAAAAAAATCAAACCAACATGATAGATCATCAAATTAATATGTATTGGGCGAGGGCAATTGGATTTGGAAATAAAGGTTTAATTTGACGCAATTCAGTTGCAATTTCAATTTCGATTTTGACTTTTCATACACGAGCTACTCTCTATCTATCGTCTCAAGGACACCGGTTCTCTAGGAAAGTAAAGTTTGCTAATTGCAACAAAAGAAACTCTTTTACCATTAATCTCTTGAAGGAGCACATCAAATAAATTTAGAAGGATAAAAGTCAGTCTTTTAAGTCTCCTAGGACTCCCTCTCTTCTCATCCTTTCATAGCAAATGTGATCCATTTCCCATGAATTATTTTAACCAAACCATCTATAAATCATGGGCCCTAAAGGTAAAATTAAATCTATGCAAGCAAAAATATTCAAAATTCTTTCATATTCTATAAATTAATATATAATAGAAAGTTGAACTCCTACGAGAGTACTAACACATGGGTTTTAAACTTTTCATTATAAAACTGCACTAGTAAGAGACAGAGAGATGCAGAGAAAAATGTATCTTAAGCACTCGTACCAAGTCATTAATCCTGATATTCGACTGGTTAGTTCTGATATCATATTAAATTTTCTTAGCTAATCATTCCTATCAAAATTTCAATGTATCAACAGAGACAACATAAATACCTTTTTTAGACTCCCTACTCTAGTGGATCTCACTTGTCAACAACACATACATGGTTTAGTAGGGTTGACACCTTAGTACTAATTTTCAAATCCAAACACATGTTTAGGGATCGATCCTTGGAAAAGGCACTCAAATTGTAGTAACACTCTTGGACTAGTAAAAAAAATAAATAAATAAAAATAAAGCAAGGGTTTTACAAAGGGAAGCCTCAAATGTCTTACACCTTCGAAAGCATGCTCAAATACAAGCATTGCCTAAAAGCATCTTATACCGTAGACTTCATTTTTTAGAACAAATTGTCATTCATTTTATCTCTTGTATTGAGACTTGAATGCATTCAGGCATTAAAGTATTTCACGACTCGTTGTTTTTGTTTCAACTCTCAAACTCGCTAGTTTATTTTGCACATCATGGGTAGTTAATGTTTATTTTAAATTCATATTCTAAAGCAAGAAATGTGGTGTAAAACATCCCTAACTTTATAGCTAATTCTCTATAGACTAATAAAAGTAAGGCTACAAATAGGACACGGGAGGGAGCACAATTTTTTTATATTTTTTTCTATAAAAATGAAATGGTTGATTTTTTTGAGCAAAATCTCCATAGGTTGTATTAAAATAAGGATTGCTATGAATACATTCACTATTGAACAAACTCACAATGGAATGGTTCAAGTCATATATTCACAAAAATCGTTGCTTCTACTTCAAAATTGTTGGAATCTTATCCGGAAAAGCTTTAATTGTTGAACTTGCGAGTCTCTTTTCGAAAGTGCGAGTTGATTCTTGACACCGGAACTTAATTATGTTAATGTTCAATTCATTCTCAAAAGTGAGTTAAGTAGGGGAGAGCATTCTAGACTTAGGAGTAAAATCTCTACAAATCGTACCAAACTACTGTCAGAATGAGTACACTAACAATTCAACAAATTAACGGTGGAATTACTCAACCGTGACTTCATAGATTCATGAGCTTGACATTATAGTCATGTCCCTTAGATAGTTTCAGGTAAAGCCATGTTGGATTCTTATAGGTTTTTGCTAATTTTCTACTAAATGTAGTAAGAGTATATTCAGAATGTGGCCATTATTGGAGTTTATAGAAAATATAAATAAATCCAATATGATAGAAAATCATAAGCATGGAGGATGTAGCTAAATAAAATTAAATAGAAGTAGAAAATTTGAGCTTGCGAGTAAAGTTGGGCACATATATGGATATTAAATCCTGAGTTTGCGAGTGTTATGTCTTAAATTCATGAGTCATGTTTCAAGCTCGAGAGTGTCATGTCACGAACTCGTGAGAGATAAAGTAAATGACAATTTAATCTAGGAAAAAAATGAGTCTATGACATAATATACTTTTGAGCGTTATATGTATTTAAAGATACATTTAGAGGTATAGAGATATTCGAGACTTTTTATCATAAAAACCCCTAAAAAAATCCATTCTTTCTACCGCTTGGAGTTTTACATCTTTCTACTTTCATGATAGAAAGCTCATTGGTTGAGTTGCTGCGTCGCACTGGGCAGAGAGCCTTTACCCTTTTGTATTATTCCAATGATCGGAGGTGAAAAGAGTGGGGCACGGGGTGATCATAAAAACACCAGCAACTCTATTTTCGGTGGTCCTGTTGGTCCTTCATCATCCAGCTAGACTAAAATCCAGACCCGGTACTGACTTGCCCCTGATGAATCCTCCGATTTATTAATGGGACTAAACATGGTCTGCAAACATCTTTGGAGCTGTGTTCTTCCCATAACAGGCAATCGCATTGTTAGTCATCTATCATACTAGTTAACTTAATTTAAGCCGTTGGTTTTACTGGCTTATTATTGGGCACATATCTATTCCATTGATGAATAATTGATAAGAGAGTGAAAAAAAAAGGGTAGGAGGAGCTAAATTAAAACAGAGAATACCTTTATCTTGGGGAGGTGTGTCGATACAGATGATCTCATCACTGCTTTCATGGTTGAAACCACATTCAAACCCCCCAGATCTGTACTCCTTGCATCTGGGCTCGTCCCACCTCATGCGAATAATATTCTCAAAATAAGAAGTATGTCCATCATTTGCGACAAATCCATCAATCCGTGGCATTGCAACAGTCATTGTTGGCTGGCAAGATACCGGCATTTCAGACACAGGAAGACTAGCAGGTACAGTGAAAACGTCGTGCTCCGAGTCGCTCAGGCAGAACGTGGGCTCATAGCTTCCGAAACCGACACTTGTGAAATCGACTTTCTCAGAACAATTTATGAATGTGGTGGATTCATAGGAACTCTCCAACAGTACAAAAGGAAAAACAGAAAGGTTGTGGGGAAAGAGACTCCAGAGACTCCAGATGCAATCCTTGGGGTTGAGACTGGGAATGGTCATCGTTATCATCTGTTCTGTGTAGTTGATGTCCTCCACAGCAAGATCTTGATTAATGGATGGGATGTGAATGAAGGTGGTTTTGTCATGGCAAGAGATTACATCGAAGCCCGGATATCCGCAATGTGGAGGTTGGCCGTCTTCTTTTATTCTGAAGGGAAATTGGATGACGGGGCCAGCTTTGGTGCACTGATGCCGTTTGCAGGAATCGCCATGACAGTATCCAACCACAAGAGAAGATAGCAGGAGCAGAGAGAACAGGTAATAGTCGTGGAAGCTGCCCATTTCTCTCCTCTTTGTGGAATTGATTGGGGGAGACACAGCGTGGGTGAGAGCTATTCCCTTGTTATACTATGCCTTATGGTTCACTTTGGCCATTTCTAGAAAACGAGGTTGTGTTCCTGGTTGGATCTAGTTGATACTTTTAACATTGGTACCAACTGATTGATGATTCTAGAGTGCTAACACCACTCACTTGTAAGTCATACGTTGGATCTAAACTTTAGAGCCTATTTTTCATTTGCTGTGCGCAAATTTTAAGTTTCCTAGCTTAGTAGAATTTTTAAATGCTCCTTTGTGCTTAAATATTTTGAAATTACATGGTCTGAAATTTTAAAATTATACAAGGGTATTTGAGACATTTTAATTAGGAGGCAGAGATTGTAAAGCTCTTGTGAAGAAATTAATCACATCACATGATGTGATGATGGCTTGTACAGGCATTTGTAAATATTATGTTTTTTCATTAGAATTCTAAAATTCTAGTCATCTAAAAGGTTTCGGATGACCTTAAAGTTTTTGAAATTCCTAACCTTTGTATTTTGACAAAACTCTTGAATGCTCAAAACAAAAAAAGATTAAAAAATTCTACTATGTAGGAGAAGTAAAAAAATTCTCCATAAAAGATAAAGAAACAAGCCCAGAGTAAATTGGACGAGTGTATTTTACCTGTTGGAATCGGGAGCTAAAATCTCCAAGTCACACTATACTTCACATGGCACAAGGAACATCTTTTTTGCCCATTGGGTGCAATGGGTGTTAGTTGGCTTATTTATGCTAGTCTCAGGTACGGTTTCTAATCTCAAATACAGAGTCACGCCGGATTTGCTCCTAATGACTTTATTGCGATGATTATAGTCATTGTGAATTTAATTGTGAATGCTCGATCTTTTCAATGATGGAGTATAAAGGTTCGACTCCCTTTTAAGTATAAGTACAGTCACACTTGCCTCAACACCAAATCTATAATTAAAGGGAGACTCTTCACCACAACCAAAAATTGCAATGCCCAACTGCTAATGGAAAACTCCCCCATCCAAACTCTCCTAACATCATGAATTAAGATGTAAACGAATGAGATTAATTCCGTGTTATTTGTCAACTGTTTTATCTAACATCGGCCCAAGGGCAAGTGGGCTGCACAAATTCTTACACTTAACTGAAAGGGTGGCCTTGTTTTTTTTTTCCCCGAAAACTAATGCGCCTTTTGGAAAGTCTGGTTTAAGTAGTGCCTTCTATTTCAAACGTTAAAAAATTAGTATATATAACTTTTATGATGCACCCACACTCAAATTGTTTGATCGGTTAGGAAGTCCAACAATGAGCTCGAGGTTCCTGCTTCAAAAATGTTTGGAGTCTTACGGGATATACAGTACTAGCGGTTGGTGTTGTGTATTTGGAGTTTTACTTATGATCAACGGTAAAGGGTCAGCCGGTTACTTGTCATAAAAAAAAGAAAAAAAAGAATTTGATGATGTGACAAATTTTCTATACTACTCCACTTTATGATAAATTTTTGTACATAATAACTCCTTAATTTGAGGGGTCTGCATTCTCGAAGTTAATCAAATATACCAAACAATCCATTTGTAAAAGGTTCTAATAAAAAAAGCTCTATTTCAAAAAGAGGCAATTTAATCAACTCTCTTTCAAGCACTTACCAAACCAAAAAAGAAAAAAAATATCTTGCTTTGATTTTTGGTTTTTCAAATTTCAAAAGAACCCTTACAAAAGAATAAGAAGTTCCAATTACATGACCCCATATGTAAAATTTGCCTTATCATTCCGACATCGTATCTTGGATTGTTGTCTATTTGTATGATAGAAAAACTAACTTAATTTACGGTGGAAAAGAAGTGCAAAAGCATTGAGAATTGCATATCATGTATTCCGCATAATGTTCTAGAGCGATCTACATTATTGGCGACACTGTTTGTTTTAGGTGGTCTAATATTCCCATTACTCATAAATCTTTTTACACCATTCCTTAGAAAAGAATGTCTGTACGCCCAAGAACCAAAACCCATACACATGAAAAAAAAAGCTTACACATGAAACTAAAAAAGCTTACACACATGAAAAAAATGTACATACATATGGGAGATATGGCATACTCAAGATTCAAACCCCCCAAGAGTTGCAGCCCACAGAAAAGGATCCGTTCTCCATCACATGTTTACACGATGGTTTCCTGGTAAGAAAAGGAAATAGAATTTTCTTAAATTGAAAAAAAAAACGTCAATCACTTGATTCAAGATAAGATTTCCCTAGTTGCTTAGAACGTTCTTCGTGACGGTCTTCACATGACACTAATGACACTGACTATTGGTATTCCGTAGAAATGATGTCCAAATCTTTTGTGAGCTAGTTTCAAATTTATGAAGAATCTTTGACTGAACAACAAGAAGAGTCGATCAATTGACCCAGGTTAAAGATTTTGGTAGTAGATTACATCTTCCTAGTGAGGGGTCTTCTCACAACACCTGTGGTACTGACTACCGTTGTTTCCCGGAAACAATGCTCAGT
This sequence comes from Sextonia rubra, assembly GCA_037013555.1. NCBI lineage: Eukaryota > Viridiplantae > Streptophyta > Magnoliopsida > Laurales > Lauraceae > Sextonia > Sextonia rubra. Next base: position 9,658,332 of record JASUAD010000010.1, read on the forward strand.
TGCCGTCCATTTATGCGTGTTGAATTCCCTGACATAACGACAATAACCCTAAATTGATTGTAGTCTCATTTGGCTTTGGTCCTTTTTTTTTTTTTTTTTTTGACTACTTGGCAGAAAATCCTTTTTTCCAACGTTAAAATCCTACAATATCAAGGGGTTTTTTATTTTTTTATTTTTAGAATTCATAAATTAAAAAGCCTTATAGTTCCTGCTGACTATTACCAAATGTCGATTTTTCTTTTCAAAAAAATCATTATATAGTAAAAGATAAACTCAAATCTTCCTTCTTGTTTTCATTTACTGTATTTTTGAAAAATTGATCAATCTTTTGGTATTGTGAGTCACATCATGGGTTTCGGGCAAAATCATGTTTTTTTTTCTTACAAATATGACTTTGCTGTTATTTTGAGGTCTTTTGTTATTATCTCTTGCAATCCACATTTAAGGGTGATTAAATCGTAAAAGCCCCTTTCAAAATTTCGAGTATTTTTTGACTAAAGAAAAAGAAGCACCAACCGAGCGATCATATGAGACTTTTCCATGGTGGCTTAGAAATTATTGGTCAGGGGTCCTTATATGACAACTGATGCGTGATGACACTAAATATTGTTATTTCCCAGAAGTTATGCCCTATCTGCTATGAATTTATGACATTAAATGTTGTGTGTCGTGTCTTCAATTCAATGACATAAGAAAAAGAGTCCTCTGGTACTGTAGCCAACGCGCGTTTCTTTAGTGCTTGGACTGTCCAAGTGAACTTGTAAACAAGAGGAATTCAAACCTCTCAAAATAAAAGCCCTTTTTTTTTAATAGTAAGGCACAAGTTTTACTATAAAATGACTTGATCCCATTGTAAGATTCAACCTATATAAAAAAATATAAGAAATATCTATATAAAAATGTAATTAAAATATAAGAAATTCATGTATATCATAAGTAATCATTATATTCTCAATCTTCAGTGGACCATACACTATAAGAGAGAAGGACATTTATCTTTACTGGTTCAATAAGGTAGCCCAATTTTGGAGTCTAACGTCCCTCATTTTCTAAAATTGTGAGTGATCAGACTAATTCAATAGGGAAAGCGACTTTCTTCCTCACTTCCATGAACAAATCTTGGATGTATGTAGCTTTTTTGATTGCCAGAAGTGAAAATTTTCTGCACGCCAAAAGTAAAAAGTTGTGACAAATACAAATTTGAAGTTCAAATTTTGGGTCTAATATTTGTGCCCATTTTATTTTGGGTCATGTGATGTAAAGAAGAAATAGGGTTGGATCTAAGTGAATATTAGACTTGAGTATGAGACTCATTTGGAGTCAACTCTTGTTATAGACCCAAATCACTAAAAAGTGAAAAGAAAGGATGTTGTTTTACTGGCAATGATTGCAAAAATAGTCAAAAAATAAAAAAAAATTAAAGGACTCAAATTTAGAAAATTTGATATGAGATTTCTTAAACCGCACGAACTAAATTGCATCAAAACGTAAGAGAAAAGCTCAATTATTTTTGGTAGGAAACTTCTTTATTCTTTTATTTTCCTTTTTTAATTTAATTTGAAGTACTTTTTGATTCTCTATTTAAAAAATTGAATCTCACACGTATTTCATATTTTTAATAGGTGGAGCCACCAATTTCACATTCAAATATCCCTTTTAAGAAAAACACTTATCGGACCAGACTCTTTAAGGTTGATCTCTTTTGTCTTTAGTTTCTTAATATTAACTTCAAAGTGAATTTTTCCTTTTGAAAACTATGGACCTCGCAAGCTTTACAGATGTCCCCTAGGTGGGGTCACTAGTTTTCCTTCTTCTTTACATGAGAGAAAATTTCATTAGGGAGGGAGCAATCGATCAAGAGAGATGTTAAATATAGAGGGTTTTACAAAAAAAAAATATATAATAATAATCCTTAAAATTGGATATGCCGGCTGTAGGCCCAAGCTCTAAGTATTAACAGTGGAGAACCTCTTGCCAATTTATTTAAATTTTTTAGACTTTTTTTTTGCCCTAATCGTTGATATCAACGAATACTGTAGTTAATGAATGTCGATTCTTTTTCTACTTTTTTCCTTTTATTCTTATTCTCCATAATCTATTCTTTGATTCGGTTTATCATTATTATTTTCTTCAAGAAAGAATTGATTTAGTTTATTTATTTATTTATTTTATTGTATTTAGAGAGTAGGAGCATGAAACCATTATTAAGCTCCCAATCCAACAGTATCCCCACCACCCACCAACTCCAAAATCTGATGAGTGATGAAGAAAACTTCTACCCCATCTCCAAATCCTCCAAGAACCCCAAAATTCCACTTCAACCCGAACTCCATCTTCAACTCTAACTTCATCTTCATTCAAACCTTCTCTTCCTCTCCATCTACTTCACCTTGGCCTCCTCATCTTCTCCCTCAACCCCCACAACTTCTTCGGCTCCCTCTTTATGCCTTTGACTTATCCACTGATTTTTTGTATTAAAGATGATGATGATGATGATGATAATGATAAACTGAATCGAAGAAGGGATATGTAGGATAAAAAGAACAAGAATAAAATCTTTGAGAAAATCTTGGAGAAATCAAGTTAAAATTTAAATCACTAAAGTAAAAATCAAATACATATAATTCTACTTTAGAAGTAAAAATTAATTTTTATGTAGTTTGTACCGAAATGTTTCTTAAATTTTCAAGAAATAAAGTACTACAATAACTTTAAATGAATAGGAAAACGTGTGACATGCTTTATGATGACTTATGAAATGTAAAATAAAGATCAATAAGTCAACCATTACTGCACTGTCCTTAATAACCAAATTCAATCAATTTAGTTAAAAGTCATGGAATTAGAGAAGTTGAACTTTCTGTAAAGCCGCCAGGTTTGGTCTAGTCCTCTCAGTTATTTAGAAAGATAAAAATGTTAGGAATGCTTATATCTATCATAATAAGAGCTACTAGAAAGCCAAGCAAAGCCAACTGCAAGTTATACCATCGCAGTCATCAAAGAGGAGGCTGCCATAAGGCCCATAACTGTATCTCTAGTTGTTAGTAATGTTGTTGGTGGTGTTGTTTTTTTTTTTTTTTTTTTTGTTAAATCTACTTATCAGTAATGTTGGGTTCTCTAGCTTAGGATGGCTGATTATCTAGTTATCGGTAATATTGGCAGTGGTTTTCTGTTTCTGCCTGGCGTATAAGCTTCCTCCTTTTTGAGTTCCAGTTTTCTGGTGCTATGGGCGTATCGATCGGTTGTGCTCATAATAACATTGCTCAAAAAACAGGGCATTTCCAGTGCTGTAATTTTGATACATTGTTTATAATATACCAATACTTATCTTGAAAAAAAAGAAGAAAAATAGGATTCAGAAAAAAAGAAAAAAGCAAACCCTTCTGCAAGGCCCGCTATGGGATGTACGGCCTGCATGAATGGTCCAGCAACAGATTGGTGAAATTGATTCCCCTATTTTTCGCATGCCTAATATAAAATAAAGGGAAGAATCGATCTTGATAGTGAGACATCGAAATAGGAGTTAATAGCACCTGTCACTTTGCCAATTAGCAGTTTCTGGTATAGATTAACAATATATATATATATATATATATAAAAGCACTTTCTTCTCATGGTCCTTTATTTTCCTTTTTTCTCGTTAGTGGTAAACCATTCATACATTATATTATCATAATAAAATTTTTCTAATTTATTTCTTTGGTTTTAACAATAATCTTGGCAACTTCATTTATGAAATCTTGGCCGTTCCCCTTCGACTTCTTCAATATCTTTATTGCGACAAGACGACCGGTGGAGAGTTTTCCTTTAAAGACAGAGCCAAAGCCTCCTTGGCCTAGTTCTTCTTTGAAATTTTTTGTCATCTTCTTAATATTTGAATAAGAGTACCTTCTTGGCATCTAGAACCTATAACTACTTAAAAACTCTTCAACTGTTGTATCCATCCATATATACCTCCTTCGAAATTTATACACCAAAAATACTAGAAGGTACAATACCCCAATTGCTGTTCTCCCAAGTAAGTACAATTCTACACAAGGGTGAACACATGTGCAAATTGTATTAGATTTGCTAAAATGATTATGATTCTCGTTTATGCACCTAGAAAATGAAACATGCACATGGCACATATGAATAGCAGAATTACAATGACAAATCAAATTATATAAGATAATCTTACCAATGATTCCCATAGTGTACAACGAACCAGTATTTTCTGTAAGTCACCAAAGAAAGCAAAATCAAGATGGTAAGTGTATAATAGATAGGTAAGAAAAAAAAGGAAAATGCGCAGTACTAGTGTGAATTATCCATATATCATTTATTTGTAGTTTATATGACAAAAATATAAAAGAGGGACGTATCGTATCAATTTTGTAATTTTCTTCACCTAAGCAAATACCTAAAACACAAGCACATTATTCTTCAGGTTTGCTAAAATATGGTTCTTAAATGGAGTAAGAAGTTTGTTTAAATTTTTATAGATACTGATAAAGTATGTTCACTGAAGTTAATAGAATCAAATGCACTTACCCAAGTCCAAGTCCTTACAGAAAATGTAGAAGACAATTACTGGCATGGAGAAAAGAAAATCAAAATCAAAGATTGAAAAGTATGTTAACCAAAACGGCCCATTTCGGATCAAGTTAACGGATTGGATTCACCATACAACGGCAGGATTAAAATCGAAACAGAACTGCAAACATACCTGACTCCATTGAAACGTTAATCGGAGAAACTGGAAGAAACACAAACGAATGACTCTCTTGCTCTTCTCTTTATGCAGGCTCGTGGATGGGAATGCCAAGCTTGTTGTAATCCAAGACAAGAGAGTCCCAGGGCTTTTATAGCCTTCCTCCCCATCACAGAAGACTTAACTTGAACGTTTCATGGACTGTAATGGCAGAAAACGGAAATGGATTGAATATTGGTACTGAATGGCCTTAAGGGAGATGACCGTTTCAGAACCATTATGAAAATGGGTGGTGGTCATGTGGACCACCACCTCCAGTCACTAACAATCTCCCACTTGGTCCATATGACCACCATACAGCTGCTTAGTTTATATATATAGATATATATATATCAAAAATACTTTATTTTGCAAACGAATTTTGAAAACGACTCTAACTGATGCGCATCATTTAGAAAAACACCGATCATCCATGAAAACTGTAATGCTAAGGTCTTTCATCTGTGATTAAGTTAGTTTACTCATGTGAATTGTGGCAGTTACACATCTTTACGATATATTTCCTTCCACAATCACAACACCAGTATCCTTTCCTAATCAAGAACTTAACTTTAATATGACTACTTTAATGGGAACTATAAAGTCATAACACTTTTATATTCTTACTGTGTTTCATAATAATCACATGTGCCATAAGAACAAAGTAAGATTTGCGAAATCATTTCTTTAATTGATCATTGAATAGTGTCATACATCATTGATTCCTTCAAGGCATATCTTTCAATCCCATACTCAATACATGGTCTTTAAAATCATTTGGCGCCAATGCCTTTGTTAATGGATCGGCAACCATGAGCTTCGATGGAGCTCCAACAATTGACACTAAACGATCTCGCACTTTTTCCTTCAAAACAAGGTACTTTACTTCCAGAAATTTTGATTTATTGGAACACTTGTCATTCTGCGCAAAAAGTCGAGCAGCATTGTTATCGCAGTAAATCTTTAGCGGTTCAGAAACACTGCCCATAATTGTAAGGCCCTTGATATAGTTACGCATCCATAATGCGTAACCCGTGGCTTCAAAGCACGCCACATACTCTGCATCAAATGTGGATGGAGTGACTAGCGTTTGCTTTGCACTCCTCCACGAGACTGCCCCGCCAGCCAACAGAAAGATGTAACCAGATGTTGACCTTCTAGTATCGAGACAACCCGCAAAGTCAGAATCTGAATATCCAATGACCTCCAGCGTATTGGATCTCTGATATGTGAGCATGTATCTTCTAGTGCCGTTGAGATAACGCATCACTTTCTTGACAGCTACCCAGTGAGTTATGCCTGGATTACTTTGATATCGACTTAACATCCCAACTGCAAAACTAATATCTGGCCTCGTGCATGTCTGCAGGTACATTAGACTTCCTACTGCTGCCGCATAAGGGTATTTATTCATTTCTAACTTTTCTATGTCAGTCATGGGGCATTGATCTTTACTAAACCTATCTCCCTTAGACATAGGGGCATTTTGTGATTTACTCCTTTCCATTCGGAAACGTTTGAGAATACTTTGCACATAGGCTTCTTGACACAACCCGAGTAATCCTCGAGATCGATCTCTGAATATCTCGATTCCTATTACAAAAGTTGCTTCACCCATATCTTTCATGTCAAAATTATTCTCAAGGTATACCTTAGTTTCTCGGATCATACTAAGGTCATTGCTGGCTAGTAAAATGTCATCTACATATAGGATTAAAATGATAAACTTGCTCCCACTGATCTTAAGGTAAATACAATGGTCAACTGGATTTTCGGTAAAACCAAAAGATGTAATAATATGATTAAACTTTAAGTACCATTGTCTGGAAGCTTGTTTCAGCCCATATATCGACTTCTTTAACTTACAGACCAGCCTTTGATTATTACCTTGTTGAACAAACCCTTCAGGTTGTTCCATGTACACTTCTTCATCAAGATTCCCATTCAAAAACGCTGTTTTAACATCCATCTGATATAACTCTAAGTCATAATGAGCTACTAGAGCCATTACAATTCTGAATGAGTCTTTCTTAGATACCGGAGAGTAGGTTTCGTGAAAATCGAGACCTTCTCTCTGAGTGAATCCCTTAGCCACTAGTCGGGCTTTAAATCGTTCAACTTTACCTTTAGAGTCCCTTTTGGTCTTAAAGACCCATTTACAACCGACGGTCTTGGACCCTTCGGGTAGTTCAACGAGATCCCAAACGTCATTTACAGCCATGGATTCTAATTCTTCTTTCATAGCATCTAACCATTTATCAGAATTGTCATTGTGTACAGCTTCATTAAAAGTTTTTGGATCTTCTTTAATTCCAATATCCGATTCTTCTAGATACACAACATAATCATCCGAAACAGCAGGCCTTCTCATACGAGTCGACCTTCTCAATACTTCCGGATTTTCTTCAGGAATGTTTGGTTGTATTGGAGGAGTTGGTTGTGTATCTTGAGGAATTGGATCAACAGATCGTTCTGGGAATGCCCCTATATCGAGTGGAATCATTAATCCATCTTGAGTAGAGGATTGAGGCCCATCTCTAATCTCCTTATATATAATGTTTCTAGCCTCGCTACTCCCACTGTTGTCATGATTCTCCAAAAACTTAGCATTATGGGACTCAACTATTCTTAGTGAATGATTAGGACAGTAAAATCGATACCCTTTAGACCTCTCTGGATAACCAATAAAAAATCCGCTCACAGTTCTAGGGTCTAACTTCTTTTCTTGTGGATTATACACTCGCACTTCAGATGGACATCCCCAAACTCTGAAATGGTTTAAGCTGGGTTTCCTTCCAGTCCACAACTCGAAAGGAGTTTTGGGAACTGCTTTACTAGGAACCCTATTTAAAATATACATGGCCATCTTCAGTGCTTCACCCCACATAGACTCGGGTAACGAAGTATTACTAACCATACTCCTAACCATATCTAACAGAGTTCTATTCCTTCTTTCAGCAATTCCATTCTGCTGAGGAGTTCCAGGCATTGTGTATTGGGCAACAATACCTTCGGATTCTAGGAATCTTGCAAACGGACCTGGGTTACGGCCCGCTTCAGTGTACCTACCATAGTATTCACCACCACGATCCGATCTCACAATTTTGATCTTCCTATTTAATTGCTTTTCTACTTCTGCCTTGAATATTTTGAACATAGTCAAAGCATCAGATTTTTCTTTAATAAGATAGACAAAACCAAAACGTGAGTAATCATCTATAAATGTGATGAAATATTGTTCTTCTGTAAAACAAGGTATATCTATCTTTCCACAAACATCCGTATGGATTAACTGCAGAAGTTCAGAACTTCGTGTGGCAGTTTTCTTGACTGTTTGTGTCTGTTTTCCTTTAATACAGTCAACACAGACACCGAAACTAGTGAAATCAAGGGTTGGTAATAACCCATCCTTCACTAATCTCAACATCCTCTCTTTCGAGATGTGTCCTAACCGTTTATGCCACAACATGGAGGAGTTCTCTTTTATCAGTCCTCTTTTCATGCCAACATTCATTCCACAAGAAATATGGTGTGTAGTTAGTGATTGTGTATATAAAATATCTAGCTGTAACTTATATAAACCATCACACAATAAACCACAACCAATCATTATATTATCGAAAAATAGTTTAAAAGATCCGCTATCAAAATTAAAAACATATCCTTTCACATCCAATTGAGAAATGGAAACCAAATTTCGGGAAATCTCCGGAACATAGAAGGTGTTCGGCAGATCTAAAGCGAATCTGGTATTTAGCACCAGCCTATATGTGCTTACTGCCTTGACTCTTGACTCCTTCCGGTTCCCCATAACGATGGTTCGTTCCCCATCACTTGGCCTCCGGGTTGAAAGGAATCCCTGCATACAACCAGAAATGTGAACGGTTGCACCAGAGTCTACCCACCATGTATTAGATGGGACATTAATAATATTGGTTTCACATACAAGAGATAAATTTCTTTGCTTACCTCTTTTTTCAAACCAATTTTTCCTTTTGAGACAGTCCTTCTTGAAATGTCCTTTCTTGCCACAAAAATGACATTTTTTGGACCCTTTCTTCCCTTTTCTCTTCATCGGTTTCTGCCCTTTCGGATCTATCTTGGGTGTGTTGGCATTGATCTTGAGGTTTCTAAGACCTTTCCTGCCCTTAACTTGGGAGACTAAGTTTACTTGAAATTGCCCCTCAGCCTTAAGCCTCCTCTCTTCTTGATCACATCTTGCGATCAGCTCAGTTATGGTCCACCGACTAGAGCTCTGATTGTAGGTTACCTTAAACGGGCCAAATGCAGGGGGAAGGGAGTCCAAAATAAATTGGATCAAGTATCCGTCTGAGATACTCATGTCTATATCCTTCAACTTGGATGCAAGGTTAGACATGAGTAGGATATGTTCCCTAACTCCCTTCGTCCCATCGTATTGCATGTTTGTTAATTTGTTCATTAATGTGGCACCTAATGCCTTGTCAGTCACTTCAAATTGTGACTTGATCTGTTCTAAGAGTTCCTTGGCATGTTTCTTTGGATCAAGTGATCCCCTAATACTCTTAGAAACTGAAGTCATTATGATCTTTTGGCATTTCTTGTCACATTTGTGCCACTGTTCATGTTTCGCCTTTTCAGGCGCAGAACTCTGTTCGGTGAGGGCAGGAGGCATGGGCTCATCTAAGGCCATTTCTAAGTCGAGAAAGGTTATGGTCAATGCTAACATGTCTAACCATTCGGGGTAGTTGGATCCATCTAATAAGGGAATTGTCCCTAAGCACGAGGGAAGAGTCAATGATCTGGAGGAAGAAGCTGTAAAAGAAGATATAAACTATTATTTTTCACAATTCTATAATGCTTTGAATTCACAGCGAAACTTACAGCAAAATAATCATTTTACATTATTACAAATAACCTTTGGGTCAAATGCAACATGTTAATTTAATTATTCTCAATTATTTGATAAAAACACAATTTATCAAGTGAATAAGTGAGATCCCACCTTTGGGCATAGATCAACACGAATTCACAAAACATCTTTTAATGTGTTTTATCCAATATTCAAATAATCGAAAGATAAACTCCTTTGGGTCGATTATCTATCCTTTAAGTGAAATTGTAATTTAAGTGTCATATGTGGTATCTCTTATTCAATATGTAAAATATGAGTTTCATCGTAACTGGGCCACTTTGGTGACTACCTAGTTAACTCATAATTCCAAATTGAAACCTATGACACTAATTTATTCATCAAACAATCATGCATGTAACAAATCATAACTCAAACAACATTAATCATGTAAACAATAAGTGGAAAACATGAATTTAAATGAGTTAAACATGCATAAAACCTTATGATATGATCATTGAACCATTGGATCGGGAATTAAATTCACTAATATGGTAGATCTCATCATAAAGAACACAACAAAAGAAACGGATCGAAAATCCGATCTCATATGTGTCCGCAATGATCAAAATAAGGTTTTGATCGTCCAATTTTCTTTGATCTGGCCTTGATCTGATCATAATTAAATGATCCAGTCCCATCAGAATAATTACTGCATTTAAATATGTCAAATGGACGGTTCTGATCGGAACGGATCAATTTTATATGACCTAATTATTTAAAACATACAATTATCAAAAATATTAATAATACTTTATTCAAACAGGCCAGGCCAGTGGGTCGGGTCAGACCCAGGTCATAAAATAACCTGTTCAGTCCAATCGGGCTTGACAGGTTGGGCCGGGTCGGGTCAGGTCGGGTCGGACCTGACCTGTCATTTATATTTTCTGTTATGTTGGGCTGGGTCAGGTCAATCGACCCGGGTCGGACTGAAACCCGAAACCGGGGCCCAGTCTATTTTAATCCCAGTTGAACCGGGTCAGTTGGGTCGGGCCTGACCTGTACGCCGGGTCGGATCCAGATCTACAGTCCGGGTCAGGAACAACAGGTCGGGTCAGTTCAGCGGGTTGACCCATCTAAAAAACCCAGACCCATCTTTTCATGGGTTACCATCCAGGTCATCGGCCTGACCCGCAAGCGACCCTGCTGACCCGAAATTCGACCCGAACTGTTCATCGTCTCCTTCACAGAGACGGTGAACAGCCGGGTTCCCCAGTCACGCCGGCAGGGGCAGCGGACGGCGGCTGGGGTCCCTCCCGAGGCCGGCGACGGCAGCGGCAGTGGCTGCCGGTCCTTTCCCGTCGCCGGCCGGCTGCGAAATTTTTTTTTTTGTTTGGCAGCGCTGCGCAGGTGCAGCGCTGTGCTTGCGCCGCGCGCAGCCTGCGCAGCGCCCGCGCAGTGGCTGCGCGCCCCTGCGCAGCGTCAGGGTCGTCGCCTCAGGCGACGGCCCAAGCCCCCAGCATCCGTTTTTTTTTTTTTTTTTTTTCTCTCTGTTCTCTGTTCTGAAAACCGAAAAACAGAGTTTTCGGTTTTCTGCAATTCCAACCCGTCCAACACAAAAACCATTGGCTCTGATACCACTTGTTAACCAAAACGGCCCATTTCGGATCAAGTTAACGGATTGGATTCACCATACAACGGCAGGATTAAAATCGAAACAGAACTGCAAACATACCTGACTCCATTGAAACGTTAATCGGAGAAACTGGAAGAAACACAAACGAATGACTCTCTTGCTCTTCTCTTTATGCAGGCTCGTGGATGGGAATGCCAAGCTTGTTGTAATCCAAGACAAGAGAGTCCAAGGGCTTTTATAGCCTTCCTCCCCATCACAGAAGACTTAACTTGAACGTTTCATGGACTGTAATGGCAGAAAACGGAAATGGATTGAATATTGGTACTGAATGGCCTTAAGGGAGATGACCGTTTCAGAACCATTATGAAAATGGGTGGTGGTCATGTGGACCACCACCTCCAGTCACTAACAAAGTATAGATAACGATAAATAAATTACTGAACTACTTTGTAAGAAATGGCTTCTTAAAGGTTTTACCTTCAAGGTACAACCCTTGGATCTTAAAGAAACCTGTGTGACACAGAAGAAGTGCTGTTACCATACAATCATGCCAGTAAAATGAACTTTCAAATCCAATCCATATGCCTTAATGACTATGGATTATGACCATGTAGCAGAAAATACCTGTTTCAATAGTCTATACAACAGGGATCATAATCCTATTTGAGAGTCTAATCTCTACAGAGCTTGGTTCCAATATCTCTGTTAGAGCCTCAGTTGTAAGCGGAATGATCTATTTTGAGGCCAATTGATCTCAGATCAGATCCCTGTATATCTGGTTCTAATTATATGAAAAACAGATTCAAAACCATATACGCCGTGATTTCGCTCAGAATTCAGATTCATTTACATCCCTACATGTTTTTCAACTTTAATTGGAAGAAGACAATTCAATTCATTTGTTTCGTGTGCCGTGGCACTTGATTAAAGGATCTGCACTCCAATTAGCTTTTGCAATAGAAAAAAAAAAAAAAAAAAAGACAACCTCTTGCTGCTTTTGAAATCATTATAAGTGCAAGGTTTGCAATTCTATGAAATGGATGGAGAAGTGATAAAATGGGTGAACTTTTCAATTTAGCTGTCCATTTGGTGAGCTTAGATTCGACGTATATCAACCTCAGAGCAGAGTTTTCCTCAAGGGTTAATTCAGAAAGACTCTTGACTGTCCATTTAGAGATGTGGCACGAAGTAGTAGAGGGTCTACTTTGGATTGGCTTGGATCCTATTTATTTGCACTAAAATACATTATACATACATGGTAAAGGAAGATCAAATTTTTGATGTTCAAATTTGAAAATTCACCTTTAATCTTCACATTAAGCCACCCTATGTATTCTAATGCAATGGGCCATTCATCAACCACCAAGAAACCAAGGATGGACTTACAAGGGAAGGATTGGAACAATGTTTTGCAAGAAGACCTTCTCCTTCTCCGGCGGAAGATTTCATTTGCTTCAGCAAAGCTCGTTTCCAAACAACGCACTTTTGGGTACATGGAATTGACAGCCGGGGGCCACTTGGTCCAGGAGATCCGAAAGCCCCCCATCAACACATCGAGAATCCCAGAGCAACTAGTACGATTTTGAATCGCATCTGATATGGGAAGACTCATCACAACGATGCAGGAGGTGTGGAGTTGTGAAACAGAGACGGAGTCATTCATGAGGGCATAGATGTGTGCCTGACCCGAGCCCAGGTTTAGGTTGCATGATGCAGTTGCTACATACCATGAATGGTTCACCGGTTGGGAACAATTCACGAACACAAGTTTCTGGAAGTCTGCCCCTATCGAGTAGTTATAATTGCCGAGGGGAGGAGCAGTGCTGTAGAAGGGAAGGGAAGGGAATATCTTACAAGTCCAGGATCGACGACGAGCATCCAGTTCCCCTCGTAGGAGATGTTCTCAACCAAGTATTCCCTGGAAGGTAGATGAAAAATGGGTTGGGTTTTGTTTTCACATGTGAGTTCAAATGGAGGTTCTGGACTGCCACAGCCTTGAGGGTCTTGTTTTAGGCGGAAGGGATAGGTGATGTTGAGAAGAGGTCCACAAGAAGAGTAGCAATTGTGTTTTCTTTGTTCCCTCAAGGCGTGGGATTTCAAGAAAAATGATGACGAGAAGGAGAGAAAGAGGAGGAGATGCCAAAAGCCCCAGGCCATAGAGGGTCTCTGAAATGGGAATGGTTTCCTCATGTCATGTGCACTAAACTCACGAGGTTAGCAATCCCAAATCGCTTGCTCATCAAAAGACCCTTGGCGCTCTCCTACTTTGAACATCTCCCATTTAGTACTCGCTCTTTGCCATTGCACTTCTTGCCAGACTCTGATGAAGTTTGACATGCATGCCAATTTTTAGATTGCTTTTTGAGGAAAGGAAATAACCATGTAGTTGCTATAATCGTCTGTGTGAGGACTGTTGCATGGTCAAGCCGCTTGACTTGCCTGATGTCTTTTTTATTCCCCCGTCTCTTTTACATGGGTGGAGTAATGGTAAATTTTCCTAATAAACAACAGGTAAGGCCCTAGTCTAGGACTGTGGAGTTGCAAGTGGGTTTTGTGCTTGGGTTGTCTGTCGTTAGAGCCGCATGTTGCCACTTGTTGTGTTTGCCGTTGTCGAAAACGGAAGAGATAGAAAAAGAGAAAGAAAAAAGAATTAAAAAAAGGAAAAAGCGTCTGCACCTCCCAGCGTTATAAAAAAATAACAATAATTTTTGCACGAAATTAGGCTTTGAGACCAATTTTTGCACAAAATTAATTTGAAATCAATCTCGTTTAGTGATCAACTAAAAAGTTTTTTTCCATAAAATATTGAAAAAATAAAAAATAAAAACAAAACAAAATGGTTCATTGAAAGTGATTTTTGGTTTCTACATTGGGACCTTGTTCTTGGGACACATTTGTAGACCTTTGCGGGAAACTAGTTTTGTGGACTTCTCCACTTTTGTGGAAACAAACTTTTAGCTCTTCGGACAAAAATTTGCTGGCGACGAAATGAAATCATTCCCAATTTTTCATACCTGGAAACTCTCTCTCAGATTCAACCTTCTTCCCTGTAGCACCTCCACTCCCTCTCGCTCAAATCAGTTGTCTTCGTCTTCTTACGAATCCTAGGTATGCCCTCTGCTTCTTCCTTCTTCTTACAAAAAAGAGACGATGGCTGCAAGACCTTCCAATGTTGCAATCAGCCATTGATTTGTAACAATGGCCCACCCCTTTTCTTTGCAGAGACCTCAAGCCATAACCCGATCACGTAAACCGAAACCAATCTCTCTACTCAGATCTGGACTTATCAAAAAAATAGATGCATCTATGCTGGCCCACCTCAAGATGGCAGCAGCGTCACCAGATCTTCCTTATTGTGTGTCCGAATCTTTGTGTTTTTCTGATCATGTAAACTGAAGAAGATCTCGGTCTCTGCTTATATCTGGACTCATCAAAAAGCAAATGCACCTATGGACTACCTCGAGATGGCAGTGGCCTCACCAGATCTCATCATTTGTCCGGATAGTAAGGAGGAGAGGTTTGAGATGTGGTAGATAAGGACCCATTCAAGTGCTGACGGTTCCGGGCTGTCACTTGCAGAAATGAAGTGAATCTCTCCGTGTCACTTGGATGTAGCCGTAAGGGAGTTTTTGTGGTGGTGGTCAGGGATCTGATGTTGGGTATGGTGGAGCTAGTGGCAATTTGAGGAAATATGTTGTGCTTGGTTGCAGGTTGGTGGATAAGTGGGTGATCGTTTTGGTTAGGCCCTGACATGGGGAATTGTGAGGTGGAGATGGTGGAGTGGATATATGGGTTGGTCTCAGGTTGTGTTTGGGAGTTGTTAGGGCATAATAGGCAGGATGGGATTTGGATTAGATTTATGAACGGGTGCTGTGGAGGGTATTCCAAGAGGTTGGCTGTGGGGAATGAGAAATGGTCATGTCACATGGGAACCAGTAAGACCCGTGGGATGGAAGTTCGAAATATTCTTGACCTCTATAAAATAGAACTAGTTGGTGCCGGACAGCACTTTCTAGAAAGAGTGCAAAACGAAGTTCTTATGAATATGAACAATAAGACAACCATCATACCAAAGATCTATAATTGGATCTATGGTAACAATATAGGTAAAATATTGTCGACGGAAAAATGTTGGTACTCATTCATTACTACGTAATCACATAGAGCATATTTCCAAGGATAAGAAAAATATTGATCAATTAATTGCCCTAGGAAATACCTTTGTAGACAATACAAATTGGATTATAAAAGGAATCTACTAGATAGGCCAAGATATCCATAAATTATCTCCAGACATAGAGAAGTTGTCGGAGGCAAATTCATGAGATTGACATACAGATCCCTGAAAACTTTGCTGAAGGAATATAAGCAGAATATGCCCTACTAAAGAAACTTTAGAACAAATAGAGCTTTAAAGTATGAATAAACCTTTAACTCAAGATCTTCATCAAAATACTGTGGCAAAAGTAAAAGTCACAGGAGCAACTACTTCATCTTTTAAGCACCTCCACTTCTTCCCATTTGTTCTTTTGCATCTTCTAGGCTCTGGGTCAGGTTTCCTACCACAACCCATCTGGAAATAGTCCCATCCAACTGAAGAAAAGCAGGGGGGGTGGGATTTGGCTTTGGGGAGATGAACTTGGACTAAGGGAAGGTTGGTGGTAGAATCTTCTGCTACATGGATAAAATCATAAAAGCTAAGGGGTGGGTTCTGAGTCCATTAGATTAAGTTACTTTGGCTTTGAGGAACCCTCCCACCAACTCAGTTAGTAAAATTCACTTGAAAGCTAGAAGATCATAAAGTTAATAAAATTCACCTGAAAGTTAGAAGATCATAAAAACTAGAACATGGCCAATGTACCTGTTCTGAAAGTAGTACGCTAATGGAAATTCACCTGAAAGCGAACAAGAGAAGTTGAAAAAGGAACTCCTTTTGGAAGACTAACAACATTCTTCCACAACTATAAATATCTAAAATATCCAATAACAAAAAAGAAAGTCACCACAGCTTATTATTTTTGCCTGATTTAGTTGCTGGAAATACATAAATTCAGATCTCAAAATTCATACTACAGCAATCCAAATCTGAAGATTCTACAATCAATTTAAGAATTCAGCACATAATTTCAACAGATTCAGCATAGTTTTTGTTTAAAAGTATCCGATTTGAAACCCAGGAAAATCTTACTTTTATGACTTGAAATTTGGAAAAATAAAACTTTGACATGTTATTTTAAACCCCAAAATGTCAAGCCAAAAGGAATTGGGAAACTTGGGTTTTCAGGGGTGTGAAAGTGGCCCCGTAGTTAATTTCTATGCAGAAATCTGAATAGAATTTCCAATACCTCATGTGTAGGCCTGCATAACTTTTTAGTTTTAAGTCCCTTTTCACTTTCGTCTTTTTTTTGTTTGGTTCATGTAGCATTTTTAGTTTTAATCCCAGCCATAAAAAGCAGCTTTAGGATGGATTAGATTAGGCGCATACAGCATCAACTATAGAAAAATTACATGATGTAAATGAATATGTGGTTTTGAGTTTCTACATGCAAAATGATTGATGGTTCAAGAAAACTTGTTTAATGATAAGGAATTTGATTGTTGTAAATGAGTATGTGGTTTTGACTCGTTTCACATTTCATTGAAGCAAATTTAGATCCAAAAATTACGAACACATTTCACTGCAAAAAGTTTGGGTTGAACTTGAGCCTCAACCCATTTGAAAATTAACTTTGGGTTGAGTTCTAACCCATTTTAGAGAAACCAGTGTTGGATTTTAACATCATTTCATGTCTCTCTCTTTAGACAAAGTTTTGACCCATTTTATAGGCACATTTTGGGCAGGATTTTCAACCCATATGCAATTCATTTTGTGTTGTTTGTTTAGATAGATTAAGACATGTTTTTATTTTTTATTTTTTAAGTTTACAGAGAGAAAGTTTGGGTTGAACTTGAGCCTCAACCCATTTGGAAAAAAAGTCTAGGTTGAGTTCTAGTCCAATTTAAATTCTGTTTTGGGCTGGTGAGCCAAATGGGCATGGTTGGACTCAAAACTATTCAGTCCCAAAATTTCACGCGTGCGTTGGATTGAATCACAAATTTGATCCAAAGATGGACTATGAGATGATCATGTGAGTTTTAGATGAATTCAGTAAATCCAATTCAATTGTAAGTAGTATTTCTAACAGCAAGGTATATGGGCATATTTACAATCAAAGGGGCTATAGTTTCATTTTCATGTCTTTTGGTTATTGAAATCCACTTGTTTCGGTGAAACACAGATTTTGTATGCCTTTTGATTTAGCTTAGATAGGCCCTTGTGCATGTGTATGGCAAAAGGCTCAGGTTTGAAATTTGTTCCTGCATCCAACTAATAGGCCTAAATATGTGCTACTGAAATCTACCCAATGCAAGCCTGAATAGAGTTTGTGTGGTCGATCAGCATCTCAATTGATTATAGAAAATAATGATCAACTTAAACCACGGATTATTGAATTGGGTTGAGATTGATTGCCTAAGGAAATTGGTGGCAGTCGTACACTAACAAGTGTGCACCTGTTGCTGCAAACTTTGTCGAATTGGATTAGAGGGGTTTTGGTTCCCTGCAGTAATAGATGATAACAAGTTATGGATGATAATCAGTTCGATTAGAGGGGTTTCAAGGTTTGCACTTTAGGATACTCATGTTTTTATCTTACTCTGGATGCCCAGATCATAAACTTGAATGTTTTCTAAGGTTTCATGTTTTGTAGAAGTTGTATTTATTTGTTGGAACTTGTTTCGTGATTACCACTTATTTCAGTGATGCTTCCTCATGATTTTTTCCTTTATTTCTTTCTTTTTATTTTTATAAATGTGACTTGCAATTCATTTTTTTTTGATGTTTTTTTAGATGGTCAGGTGATATTATGCATTACTATGGTGCTTGAAGGGCTAGAATAGGTATGTTTTTTGGCATGATTAGTGAAAGGTCAGATGATCAGTGAAAGGTGAGAGAGAGAGAGAGAGAGAGAGAGAGAGAGAGAGAGAGAGAGAGAGAGAGTACCAATGTCTCCATTTTATATATATATATATTTTCATATTTTTAGATGGATCAATCTCCTAGTAAAGAAATCACACCATTTTCTTGCATCATGCAAATTATTCACAAAAGATGGTTGGTTGGTTGGTTGCTCTTGATCAGTACGGCACCACTTGCTAGTCCTATATGAAAATTGAAATGGTCTCATTTTCTTTTGTGCTGCGGATGATTATCCTTGGAGGATCCCATTTGTAGCCATTGCTTAGGCTCTAAATATTGGTTGTTTTTAATTCTTTTAGATATCTTATTTTGTAGATGTGGACCCATTATTACTATCCGAAGCCATTAAACATCAGAAGCCCAACGTAGATGAGCGTTCATACAAATCATATATTAGGGAGATTACCCTTTGATGAGAGAGCTTTTTTTTTTTTTGTCTCATTTACTTTGCTTTTGATTCCCGTGTTTAATTCCTTATATATATATATTTTTTTTTGTGCCACAGATTGAGACTGGAGATCAATGTAACAGAGTCCAATTGCTTGAAGATTTTTTTGTTTGTTATAAGTATATTGTACTTACACTATTTTGGATTCTACATTTTTACTTGAATTAGTAATGACAACGTGGCTAAACTTGTGGGTTGGATTTAATAGTTATCTATTTTCTAATATGTTGAATGAGCAGGTTTTGTATATTTTATTCTAGTTAAATGAGAAGATTTTATTGTACATTTTATTTTAGTTGAATAAATAGGTTTTATTGTACATTTTTATATTAGTTGAATGCGTAGGTTTTGCTGTACATTTTATTTTAGTTAAATGGGCATATTTTATTGTACATTTTATTTTAGTTGAATGGGTAGGTTTTATTGTGCATTTTATTTTCGTTGAATGGGCAAGTTTTATTATATTTAAAGTAAAGGACGTCTTTGAGGTGGCAAGTAGTGATTTATAAAATGAATCTATTATTTTTAATGAAAAATTTTATTTGTCACCTACTTTAGCCAAATAAATAAATAATAATATTTTTTTTCTGCAACTTCTATTTGTCGCCCAACAAGAATAAATATAAATTTGTATATTATCCCCGACAAATATAATTTGTCGCCTAAGAGAATTGGTGGCAAGGTTAAATATTGGCCAATGAATTAAGTTGGTTGTCTAATGTCTATAAACTATGCGCAACGAAATTGACTCGTCAGCTATTATGACTTATGACGATCCATACACTATTTCACGACAATATAGTTTTGTTGGTAAAAGATATAATTCAGCAACGACTCTATTTTGTCGTGAAGTTCCTTTTCACAATTTTTTCATCCATTCTTTTGTGACGATTAGAGCTATTTTGCAACAAAAAATGTCCTTTTTACTGATGATCTTACTTGTCTCAATTTAATATCTTTTTGCAACAATAATGGGATGTCGCAGAAAATTTACATTTTGCGATGATTTGTTTTGACCGTCGGCAAATATATTCACTAGTGGCAAATAGGCAACATAATGGCGATGAAATGTTTTTCGTTGCAGAATATATATAGCAACGATTTTGTAATTTTTCACGACAAATTGTTGCGTCGCAAAAAATGATTTTTGTTGTAGTGTGGGCTTGTTGGGGATTTTTAACATGTTTTTAGCTTTTGTCTTCTAAGCATTTCAAATGCTCAATTTGATAGAAGAATTTAGAATTCTAGCCCACATCAAAATCCACTTTTAGCATTAGGAATTCCTAGAATTTCAGCATATTAAATGCTACAGAGGAGTTGAGCATTTGAAATTCTACTTTGAAGGCAACATTTGGAATTCTCATAATTCTACTAGACAAGAATTGTGAGAATTCTTATAACCAAATAGGCCTTAAAGTTCTATTCGAATTTCTAATGAGAATTTACCATGTTGGATTTTTTTTACATGATATGACATATTGTCCCATCAAATTGAAAATGCCATGCTTCTTCACAAGAATCTCAAATTACAGCCACCTAAAAATGCTTGAAATGATTTTTGCAATTTCAAGAATTATAGTTCTTTATCTTTTTGGTGAAATTTCTAGAAGCATTTAGAAATTTCACTATATATGAGAATTTCAAAGCTCTCCAAGCAAGAATTCATACTATTGTGTGATTTTTCTTTGTTTGTATTGAAGAGTTTACTAGTGTCTTGGGTACCATATCTTGGAGTAAAGTAAGCTAAAGTAATCAACAATTTTTATTTTTCTTTTCCTTTTGAGACTGAAATATCTTGCATAGGGCTAAAGTATGTAATATGCTTTAGATCACACAAAGAAACTAGTTGAAATTCATCTATTAATTTTTGCAAATACAACTGGTAAAGGAACCAAGACTTCGTAAAGGCGAACTTCCAAAGAGGAAGGGGCCCTAACTCATTCCATAAAACTTACTCAGATATAGTTGACAAATTTGCAATGTGAGTTTTCTGAGGATTTGGCTTTGTGGAAGATGTGGAAGCAAAAGGGTTCGGTGGCACCGTCAAAGTTTCCATATTTCCTTCCAACATTTGCATCACTGTATTCATACAAGGACGATCTGTTGGGTACCATTGGATGCACCAAAGCGCCACAATTGTTAGTTTCCTTGCTATCTTAGAATCTTCATTTGTAGCAAAAGTCATGCCCATGTCTTCCCCTAGGCATAAACGTTGATATATCCATTCTGGGAAATAGACTTGGCTAGCTTTTTCCACTCGAACGTCAATATTTTTCCTTCCTCCAACCATTTCAAGCAGCAACATCCCAAAGCTGTAAACATCCGATTTATAGGAAACATTTCCAAAGTTTCTTGAACATACTTCAGGTGCAATGTAGCCCATAGTCCCTCTAGCAGCAACCATAGACACTGCACTTTTCCCCTTTGAGCACAATTTTGCCAATCCAAAATCAGATATCTTGGGATTGAGGTTTTGGTCTAGTAAAATATTATGAGGCTTGATATCAAAATGAAGGATACGTTGGTCGCATCCCTGGTGAAGATAGTCTATTCCTCTAGCGATACCAATAGCAATATCTTGAAGTTTCTCCCAACCGAGAAAGTGGTTATTAGTACTTTTGGAGAAAATGAATTTCTCTAGTGATTCATTTGGCATGAACTCATAGATGAGTGCTCGCTTCAATCTATCGGCGCAAAAGCCCAAAAGGCGAACCACATTGACATGGTGAATTCTGCCAATGGTACCCACTTCATTGATGAACTCCTCACCATCACCACCAAAAGTTTTGAGAATCTTTACAGCAACAATAGTTCCACTTGGAAGTTTCCCTTTGAACACGCTGCCATAGCCACCTTGGCCTATTTTTTCTTTAAATTGATCAGTCATCTTTTTCAAATCGGCATAAGAGTATCTTGTAGGCTTGAGGGATTTGTAGCCTTCAAGGAATTTTTCAATCTTTATTTCATTTTCCAAATCCAATTTTCTATTTAATTTCCAAGAATAGCAAACCTTGACGCCAGCAGCAATGGTTATTAAGAGAAGAAAGGATCCTATACTAGCACCTGCATATAAACCAAACTAAAACTAAGAAACTTCCTATCAAAACTGTTTGAAAAGTCAAATAGATAAAAGGATGAGTAGTGCTCCACCTATAATTTCATACTTCTTTAAACCTGCACAGATAATGGAAGGAAATCAGTAGAACAGCACTTCTGATCTTCCCTAACAAATGAAACTCAAGAATTCCTAATTCTTTGTCGTTTGGGATGATGTCCAATTGATCAAACTCAAAGAATCATTGGATGATCTCAAAGACGTTAGATCAATGGATCATATTTATTGAGAAATGATCCATTATATCTGGACGAAGGTGTATATCCTTTGAAAGATAATACGGCTCACATTTCATTGGGGCAATTCAGTGGATCTCAAATTACCAACGTCATAGATCATGGACTAGAACAATCAATCTAATCTTAGTGCTAACTATTAACTTGAATCATTTCCATAATGGAAGTGACTCATGTTTCTTGGCATGGTTCAACAAAATGGATATAATTTCTCTTCAATAGAGCCCCTGACAAAATGGATTCATTGTCCACAATGCCCAATCTGACTTGACACTTAATTGCTGATCCATTGTCACGCCTCCTTGAGTACATACAGAGATTATCTGTAGAGACTAGAGACCCAACTGGACTCTAATCCAGACCTGATTATTGTTTGGTTCCGCTATGCTATGTATTTTAATAATCAGGCCAACGAATGGGTCTCTTCGTGTGACGGGTAAAAGGGATCCACTGTAATCCTTAGCAATCATGTTAGTTAATTTCATTTAAGCCCTTGGATTCAATTCATTGGTTTGTTTGGGTCCCGTCAATATGAATCCCATTGATGAAGTGGTTGAAATTATTAACAGGTCAGGAAAAGAAAGGGAGAAAAACGGAAAGGGAACCTGGAGAAAGGAAAATATAAAAAAAGACCTTTATCATGATGGTCGAAACAGATGATGTCACTGCTACTCTGGTTCTTGTAACCACACTTCCCTCCCTTCAATTCGCACTCCTTGCATTGGGGCACGTCCCACTTCAGATTAATACCATAAACATATTCGCCACTGTCAACGTAAACGTATGATAGTGGCATCGAAAGGGTCTTCAATGGCTCGCAAGATACCTGCATCGCGTCCACAGTACTCGTAGTAGGGAGAAGTAAAACGTCGTGTTCCAAGTCACCCAGACAGGTGATGAGATAGCCGCTGCTTAATTCACTAGAATCTTGAGTCTTGGAACAACTGATGAATGTGAAGTTGTCATAACTATCTAACATCACAAAAGGAGAAGTAGAGAAATTGAGGCCCTTGTAAAGGAGACGCCAGATACAATCCTTTGAGTTTGGGTCGGCAATTACCGTCATTTCTTCTTTCCCGTAATCGATGTCTGCCACCACAACATTTGTATTCACGGATGGCATGTGAATTACGGTGTTGCTGTCTTCGCAGGAGATATCGAAGCCCGGATATCCGCAAAATGGAGGCTGGCGCCCTTTTATTCTGAAGGGGAATCGAATGACAGGGCCATCTTTCCTGCACTTGAGAGATTTGCAGGAATCACTACCACAGAAACCAATCTCGGAAGTAGAGAGGAGGAGGAGCAGAGAAAGGAAGTGATAGATGTGAAAACTGCCCATTTTTTTTCTTCTCTCTGGTTCTGATTAGTTTCCGACTCTGGACTGGGACGCAGTGGAAGGCACTGTACATTTACAAATATATAATAAATACATTCTCCCAATTCCACTGGACTCTTGGGCAAGTAATTTACAAGCAAGTCGCAATTGACTGATTGACTCACCAAGCTTTCTTAACATTTCACTTACCCATTTAAAAAAGTGGCGTAGACCTTTCTTTATAGCTAGGAGACCGTCGCTATTTCTTGGAATTGGCTACAAATGAAGTCCAACTGCTCCGCGTTTCTCCGCCTCAGCTTTCTTATCTATTTCTCTGCCGTTGCTCTCTCTCTCTCTCTCTCTCTCTCTCTC
This sequence comes from Sextonia rubra, assembly GCA_037013555.1. Classification (NCBI taxonomy): domain Eukaryota; kingdom Viridiplantae; phylum Streptophyta; class Magnoliopsida; order Laurales; family Lauraceae; genus Sextonia; species Sextonia rubra. The sequence continues at coordinate 9,682,035 of JASUAD010000010.1, forward strand.
TCTCTCTCTCCCTCTTCTCCAAAACGTGGACTACTTTTCATACTACGGTTATTTCCTGGAAATATATTCCCCATTGATGGCATGCGTGAATGCATTTAATACGAGTGTATTTTTTTTATATTTACCAAGTGGATATCAAGTTGTCTGATTGGAATATTAACCAAACTTATCTTTAATACTTCTACTTCACAAGACCTAATGTTGTCTTATTTTTTATACATGGCCACAGTAGAGCTTGATGCCATTGACCAAGAGAAATAAATAGAAATCATTTTAGAAGAATTGAATCACAAAATAATAGAACATAACTCACTTACACAAGAACTATATTATACCATATTCTTAGAAAGAAGAGCTGGGCTAAAAGAATGCCTCCTTCCATTTTTTTCTTGTATCCAAGTCACTTTGGTACCAGCTACCACTCTCTGGATGACGTAAAAATTAACATTACCACATATATATGTAAGAACAAAACTAAACCTCATATCATGCAAAAAGGGGAAAAAAATAAATAAATCAGCATATAAAAAAATTTTTAAAGGAAAAATAAGAAAGATTGGTGATTTAACAAAGCAATACCTGATCCTGTCGCCAAGGTGGTCGTCGAACTCTACGTCGTTTACTCGGATTAGGGGTTTTTGGCGGAACTGATTGCCGGATCTGAAGAAAATTGGTGACTCTGCGGCGGATCTGAAGAAGAAGATCCGAAGAAGAAGATCCAGCTGTCGCCAAGGCGGTCGTCGAAATCTGCCGTGTTGACTCGGATTAGGGGTTTTTAGCGGAACCGACCGCCGAATCTAAAAAAAGACCGGTGACTCTGAGGGAGATCTGAAGAAGAAAATCCAGCTGTTGCCAAAGCAGTTGTCACATAATTAGGTTTTAGATAATTGAATAGGATCCACAGATATACCTAATATAATGACTGTTTTTAAGATCCCCTTAGATCTACATCCTCGTATACAATGAAAGTTGTAACCTTGACTTTGATTAGAAAATAAACTATATATATTAGAAAATTTTATGTTTGCGGTCGTGGTAAAAAGATAAGCATATTGAAGACTAACTATAACGTGAAAATGTGAACCCAGATGTCATATTGGATACAGATAAACTGCACATAGTAATTAAGTGTAGAAAACCTATCTATCCAAAATAACACGTGTAGTAAAGCTGAAGGCAATTAATTACAAATAGGACCGATTAGGCTCCATTTGGCCGCCTAATAGAGAGAGGAAAACTTTTATTTCTAGAAAATTTTCTTCAGCTACATAGGCATAATCTGCATGGTTCAATGAAGTAATGCCAATGACACAGTTATTTCACTGTCCCATGAAAAGAGAGGAAATGGAGGAAAGATGTAAAATTAGAAGTCAGAAGATGAGATCTATTACTTGGAAGGTAAGTTTAAAATTAGAGAGATTTAGGGGAGCAAATCTGGTGAGATTATTGTTATTATTATCCTGTTGGGAGTAAAAGAGGGAAAAATGATAGAGACCGTTATACGATGAGAAACTAAAATTTTAAAATTCGAATGTCTGGGCAATGAGAGAGATCTTAGGGAGGGGATTGTGTTGAGATTATTTATCTTATGGAAAGATTTCAAGGAAGATAAGAATATAATGAGAAACGTGTGATAATCTTGAATTCAAAATAGAAAAACAAAGGGTGCATTTGGCATTCTGTCAATTTATGACCCATGTAATTAATTTGAAAGGAGAGAGATTTTAGGGGGCTGATATGTACGATCAAGAGAATTTAGGATGGCCTGCCAAAGTGTCAATTTTTTAAAAACTGATGTGGTGCTCTAGAAAAAAAGAAAAATAGGAGGTGCTGATGTGGCACCCTCCAAAGGCATCGGTTATTATAGCTTTAATATATATAATTCGCTTAGAACATTTTCTTCCAAAATATCACTATATTTCATGAAATCACCAATTGTATCAATATTTCAAGAAAATCACAAAATATTGAAATAATATAGCAATGTTGCAATTTTTTTAATAAAACGGTTTTTGACAGTTACTTATATTATTTCTTGAAAATTAATTTATATGTTGTAGAGCCCTTGGTTCTCCAGGACCCTCTTTATCAAGTGGCAATATTTGATCATTAATTTGGTTCATTTAGTGCGGTAGTCATGGATCTTCGGTTGGTTACTTGGTTTATTTGTAGGAGCTAAAGTAGAGATATACAGATGATAAGTTTGAATCTAATAAAAGTTCAAGGGTACAGATTTGGAAGAGCTAATGGAGAGAGTCTGCCACAAAGATAAAGATTTAAGTTGGCTTGATATAGAAACAGTAAATCCTTTTATGGAGTATTGTTTTGATTGGTCGGTCGATTACATTAGTTCTCAAATCTTTAATCCTTCACCAGAACCATTTAATGATGATTAATGATTACCATGGGCCATGGGAGTGTGATGATTGATCCACTGGGCATCTGAAGTATAGACTAAGATTTGGGAATTTGATCAAAAGAACATGAGCACTATCCTATGGCACAAGAGATCTATGATATGGAAGTGATAATATATATGATCCAACTATTACTTATAGGAAACCAATCTATGATAGTGATATAATTTGCCCAGCTGAAAACGGGAAAAAATATAACCCACATTAGTACATGAAATGGGTTGAAAATGGTTCCAATCTTAGAAAGATTGGCCCTTAGAAGAACTAATGTTTGTCGTCTGAATTTATTTCAGAAAATTAATTAACAGGCCCGTTTCATAAAATCAGCCCATGCACGAACCATAGAATGAACAATCTTAGAAAATGCAGCCATTTTAAGAAATGAATCCAATTCAAACTCGTTTCATTCAGGGAAATATGGGTTATAAATAGGATTAAACAATCCTTAAAATAAATTCAAGGGCTACGAAAATGTAAGGCCAACTGCCAACATAATATTAGGGCCCGAACATATATTAAAAATTAAAATAAAAAGAAATTTTTTGAATTAAATTACAACATAAGTCTGTGCTTTCTTTCCATCTACCAAATAAAATGGCTTAGCATCAAATGCTCCCAAATAATAGAGTATGGAATTTATAGCTTCAACATGGAGGTTTTCAGAGGCTAAGTAGGGATGTAAATAGATAGTTGATTCTCTAATTATTTAGAGGATCCAACCCAGAAAAATCAGATGTTAAGTCTATTTTGCGTTTCGATTCATAAATAGGTTTCGGTCTAGAACCTACTTTAGATTTCAGTTGATAAACATCTGACATATGTGTTAAAATCAACTTTGGTTGGTCATTTTTATTTAGCAAACCATTTTTTTGGTGACATTTGTTTCATTTAAGCGCCAAGTCGTTGCTCTTATGATTTAAACTCACAACCGATTATCTTTGATACGATACTAAATTTCCTTTACTAAGCATTACTACCAAAACCTTGAGGTGTTACCAGAGGCAATCGAAATACTTTTCAATACTCTCATCGGGTGGACCCCACTCCTCAATAATTTTGTATTTAATATTGGAGGTAATAGACTTTTTTTTTTTGGGGGGTAATAATTGAAGGCAATAGAGTTGAGGCACTTATAAGCTGAAGAATATCCCCAGTTTAAGACAACATAAGGAAGTAGACGAAACCGATTTTGGATATGGAACTCAATCCACTAGTTGGAACTAGACCCGAGTCCTCTCATTAGAATCGGGCCTGGAGCCAACAAAATAAAAGCCAATTTGGAAACCGAATCCTTCATTTAGAAATGTTTTCGGTTCCAGTCATGGGTCCAATATCATTTTATACATTCAAAACATTCATGAAAACAGGATTTTGAAATTATTTAGATGCTCCAAATAATGAAAATTTTTATATTGTGGTATTGATTAGTAAACACCATGAACCTAGTCAATAAAGCAACTATCGTCTGACTGGCAGCCAATGATCCGGTCTCTTGGAGAAGGAATTATGCTCTTGTAATTTCCATGGTGGCCCTAGTTTCAAAATGGTTTTGATCATCTGAATATGTATATGAATCGTTACTCCTTTGTCTTTGCCAACCAACAGCACTAAGTTTTAAGATATTTCAACCTACTATTTCTAAATGGCTTTGATCATCCAAATATATATTTGCATCCTTACTCCTTTGTGTTTGCTAACCAATAGCATTGTGTTCTGATATATTTCAGCCTACTAGAAATAGTTTTTAGATACTTCTGTGTGAGATATGATTTCACCCAGAGAGTCTACATACACTGGGGGCCTTTTTCTTTTTACAAGAAGTCCAAGAATTTATATCTGGTGGAATTTTAAAATCTCTAAAAGCTATCCCCTGAGGTGGAATATTTCCAAATCCCTCCTCTTGATTGTGTATTTGAAATTTCAACAAAATGCATAAAGAATGGAATTCCAAAAATTCTAAAAGGTCATTTGAGACCTTTTAGGTGGCTGAAAATTGAAATTATAGTGAAAGAAACTTCGCATTTCAAATTTCAAGGGATAAGATGTCACATCATGTCTAAAAAACCTCAATATACCAAATTCCTTTCAAAAATTATAATAAAGAAACAGGCCCAAAGAGTTGGGATATGTTTGGACTAATAAAATTCTTGGAAAGCAAAATTTGGCTATTCTTATCATGGAAAATTTGCTCATTTCTAGTAACAATTAGTAGCAATTAAGATCCGCAACAATTAGATCTTCTTGAATCTTTAGATCTTCCTGAATCTCTAGTTGCTCAAAGAGAAAAGATGGTAGAGGCTAATCTCAGAAGTAAAATTGTGGGCTAGTCATAGAGGACTAAATTTGCTTCTGCACATTGTAATAAGCATCAATAGTTTAGTTGATTAAAGTAGTCTACAGGTAGTACATGCTCTCATTAATTATATCATAATGGATGTATGCAATGGATAGTGGGTTTTGTTTTTTTTAATTAAGCTAATGATCTTGGTACTACCTTTCTTAACAAAAGGCATAAAACACATTGAATTGAGATTTTAGAACATGAGGGAGAAACCAATCATTCACAAATTTAAAATAAGGTTTTCTAAAATGATATAAAATGATGAAATATATCTTGCATTGCTTTCTACTAGATTTGTTTTATTGATCCACAAGTGTAAAAAGAAAACTAATATTCTAGTTCTCAATAGTTCTTTTTATTGCATAAAAGTCAATCTTCAAGTACCTCTAAGACAACTGATTCAAGAAACTTTAGTGAGATTGATCCCCAATTGGAAAGGTGTTCACAATTCCCCTACTCCATGTTTATTAGGAGACGGATTGCCATTAGGTGTATGTTGAGATGAAAATAATGGCCTAGCTGGCATATTTAAATCTTCAACACTCGCCTCCAACATCTCTATGACTTTGCTCATGGAAGGACGCTTTGTAGGATTCATTTGTATGCACCATAGTGCGACTATTATCATCTTCTTTGCTATTTCTTTATCATTATCATCAATATCCGCCATTACCGGTTCCTCTCCCTTGTGAAGTTGATCATAAACCCATAATGGAAAGTAAATTTGACTTGAGTGCTCTGCAAATGCATCAATGTTCTTCCTTCTTCCTACCATTTCCAACAATAGCATCCCAAAACTATAAATGTCAGACTTCTGCGAAACACCTCCAATGTTTTATTAAGTAGTTCTGGTGCAATATATCCTATAGTTCCCCTTGTAGCTGTGACTGACACTATACTCTGTTCTGTTGGATAAAACTTTGCCAATCCGAAATCAGAAACTTTTGGAATGAAACTCTCATCGAGGAGAATGTTGTGAGGCTTGATATCAAAATATAGGATTCGTATATCACAACCTTGATGGAGATATTCAATCCCACGAGCAATTCCTAATGTGATTTGGTACATCTTATTCTAGCACAAATAATTTCTTTTGTGTTGCATGAAAACATATTTTTCTAAAGACCCATTAGCCATGAACTCATAGATAAGTGCCCTTTTTTATCCCTCTGAGCAAAAGCCAATCAGCTGCACCACATTGACATGATGTATGCTGCCAATTGTGGCGACTTCATTGATGAATTCTTGTCCATTACCCTTTGAATTTTTCAACATCTTTATCGCAACAGGACTGCCTATTGAGAGCTTTCCTTTAAAAACTTTGCCGTATCCTCCTTGTCCTAGTTCTTCTTTGAAGTTTTTTGTCATCTTCTTAATATTTGAATAAGTGTATCTTGTAGGTGTTTGAAATCTATAACTGCTTAAGAACTCTTCAACCGTTGTATCCATCCATATATGCCTCCTTCGGAATTTATACACCAAAAATACCAAAAAACACAATATCCCAATTGTTGTTCTTGCAAGAAGAAAGTATAAATCTACATAATGCCAATAAAATGCATAACTTGAATTAGATTTGAATGATAGTAATTCATATTTATTTAGTGAAGTAACATGAGTGTCTTGCATATGAACAGCCGTGTCATCAAAACCTCACCAAAGAGAAAGATTGGCTACATACTGCAACAAATCACTAAAGAAAATAAAATGAAAGTTGATGCATAGATGTAAATTAAGGAAAGTGAAAACAAAAAAGACCTGTTAACTATTTGCGTAAAATTCCATATATCATTTAATTATAGTTTGTATGCCAAAAAAGTATATATAAGGACTGATTCTCATCACCTTTTGTTTTCCAAAGCAAATGACAACTTCAAAGACATCCACATCTTTCATTAGATTTTTCAAAAATATGGCTTCTACTAGAAAATAACTGGGCAAATTCTTCATGAAATGGCACCCCTTTAAGTGGAACCCGGCATGATGCATGAATGGAATGGATGAATATAAGGGGAATGTAAGATATCAGCCTGATAAGATAATCTTAACCCTTTCATGAATTACTAGTGCGTGTGAAAGGATTGTATTGACTGAATGTGGGCCTGAAGCCAGCCCTCAAAATAAGAGTGGAAAATTTAAATGGGGCATTATGCAGGATTGAAGACACATATAAAACCTTGTTACGGAAAAATGTACAAGGCAACTACCATCAACATTTCTTTTTTGAAAAATAGAAACAAAATCAGAGATTGAGAAGCAGATAACGAGAAGTCAATTGATGAAATAAATTGTAGTGGGTTGTAAAAGGGTACTTTACCTAATATCATGGAGGAACGTAGAATCTCAAAGATATCTGCATGACACAAAAGGACCATTGTCACCATACGATTTTGATTGTCTGATTAACTAACAAATGATAATCATTGTGTTTCTAATCCAAGGATGAATTAACAACACCTCTACATGGGGCGGGTGCACTTACTAATATTAAAATGTTGAATTCATTAGATTCATGTTAATAGCATTTCGCAAGAAATTCTCCTTCCGATTGATGCTTAAGTTAGCCATCTAGGCTTGAGGTGTCACGACCCAAGTAGCCCCCTGGCCCAATAACTTCGTAAGCCTTTCACATGGCTTAAGCCCAAATTACTAATCGTAACTTACATAGTTCATTATATATGAGATTTATATTTTATTCATAAATGATACGGGATGGGGTGTTACATGAGGGCAAGTTGATCTTTTGACCATGTTCTAAATATTGTTGTATGTTGAGATCCTAGCCTTAATTACAAATAAACACAAAAGAGAAATGAATTGACATAAGCTGTCTTTCTGGACGCAGTGGTTTTGCTGAACCACACGCGTCATTGTTTCTTCTGCTTTGTAATTGTTTGCCTTTGATTGTGTATAATTTTGTATTATGCATTTGTTGATCACAGGTCATCGTTTCAATTCTTCTGTGCCACCCAACACCAAGTCGGCCTTTGTGGATGGTGAGAATTTAATATCCCACACCCTTATTGGTGTGGACTCCTGTAAAAGAAAATTCTGCTGCATTTAATCAAGGAATTCCTTGCGCAGTAGCTCTTTGCTGCTTTTAAAACAAGACAAGTGCCCTATGGCTGACTGGAAATCGTAGCTGTCTAATCTTATTTACCATCATAAAATAGATGGTGAACGGATCCAAGAGAAATTCGGTTTCCCCTTTTTATTTTGGTTGTCCATTTGACCGGCTGAACCTAGATAGTTATTATCTTTCATTGGACGTTTTTGATGATGACTAAATTAGAAATACTCTTGCATCTATTGGGCGAGGAGTTCCCAAAAACCCTGCTACGTGCAATGCTGGAGAATTGGCACTAATTTGTATCGGGTTTCTTAGATCAGATGATTTGAATCAAGGTGGGCCAATTAATCTAAAACCAAGAGACTAACAATGAACTTGGCGGAACGAAAAGTCACTTGCCAACCCCATCCAATTTTGATATAATCATCAAGAACTAAGGGAGCAACGTACGATGAACTTACTGAACTTAAAAGACCCAGAGTACCACTGGAGATAAAAGCCCCTCATCAGCACTTGGCGGATTTCAGAGCAACTAGTAAAATTCCCAATTTCATCTGGTATTATAGGGAGCTTCATCACAACCCTGCAGTTGATGTGCAGTTGGGAAACAGAGAAGGAATTGCCAATGAAAGCATAAACATGTGAGTGAGGAGTAGGAGAGCTAAGGTTGCATGGTGCAGTCGCTACATACAATGAGGCATTCACCAGTTGAGCGCAATTCACAACCACAACGCTACCACTTTGGTCCCACAGTCGCAAGGTTGGAAAGTAGTAAAGGAGGAAGGGCGACGAGGTGTTGTTGAGTGGGGGCGGAGAGGTGTTGTAGAGTGGGAGCGAAGAGGATGCGAGACCAGGATCGAGCACTCGTATTCTCTGCGTCTTGTAGGAGATTTCCTGAACGTAGTATCGCCTGAAAGGTAGATGAAGAACAGGTTCGGTGTTGTTGTTTTCACATGTCAATTCGAACTCAGGTACTAAGCTGCCACAGCCTAGAGGGTATTGTTTTAGGCGGAAAGGATAGGTGATGTTGAGAACCGGTCCACACGAGGAAGAAGAGCAACCTTCCTCGAGGCTTGGGAATTTGAGAAAGATAACGAGAAAAAGAAGAAGGGGAGGAGAGGATAAAAGCCCCAGCTGATGATGGAGGTTCTCCCTAATGGCAATGGTTTCCCCATGTGCGCAAAACTCACGAGTCTGTCCCAGATTTCTTTCTCATGTGTGGCCTCTTCAACGATGCCCCCGTGTCACTACTCTTTGTACCTGATCTATTGCTCTAAAGTAATGTATTAAGGCTCGTTTGTTAATTTAACTACTAGAGTGAAGTGAGATAAATGATAATTTTAAAAGATAAAAAAATAAGAGGAATTAAATCAACCGAATGATTAGATTTTATTTTTTTAGTAAAAAGAGAATGTAACTTTTTGACTTTTTGTGTTAAAAGTAAATATTTTTTTATAAGTTAGTGGGATGAAAAGGTAATTTTTTGACTTTTTTTATGTAAAAAAGTAAAAAATTTTTTTTAAAATGTGATATTTTAATTTAATTTTTTTAAATTATTATTTAATAAAATGAAAGATGACTTTAACTTTACAATAAAAAAAAATTAACAAACCGGCCCTCAAAGTTATACCAGGACAATTATTGTTGCAGATGAGGTTTTGAACTGCCGGCAAATTCATGGATGGAAAATTAAATGGAGAAGGGACTGTTCACTACTTAGATGTGAGATTCACCCGGCGTTCGACAGATTCATACAACCCTCCGCAGACTTTATAGTACCTTTCTCTTTAAGTTTATTATTAATTTGACCATAGTGCTCCTTCTTCCTCGAAAATAGTAATGTAGTTGTTAACAATGAAAATAACCATAATTGACACCTTTGGCTTTAGGAGGATTTGGTAATTCAAGTAAGTCAAGCCATCCACGGTGTCAAATATGCAAAAAGTGGGTTTCATATGAGATTGCATTTAACTTCCATTGCTAAACTGGCATCTACGTGGTTCTCACAGGCAAACTCCATTTAAGCTGCATGTAATCTCTCTCTTTGCCTGAAATTACTCCAAATATAAGATGACTGAATTTTACTTCAGGAGAGTCTTGTACAAAAATGATGGAGGTTTCAATTCTCGCCAGCCACAAAAGTAAAGACCACACTGGTCATATCAAAAGGTGTCCATTGAAGATTCTAATATAAAAAGGCCATGTAAATCTGTGGTAGAATAAAATTTGCTAAAACGAGAGCCACGGCATCTTGAAATTGGGGCCCATTCAATTAGGTGGAAGGGGACATTTTTATGATCTCTCAAGTATGAAATCATTAAAAAAAATCAAGAAATTTGCAATAATATTTTCTTAAAATAGTGATATCATAAAAAAATGTTAAAAATTAAAAATTTAGGGGTTCAATTTTGGGGGGACAATGTTAGAAAGGTTAAAGAAATAATTTTAAAAATTTTAAATTCAATATGAAAAAAATTTACCAAAGTTTAAGTGTCTTGATGATATCTAGACAGTCTATATGATTTAGTCAATTTGACAATTCAACTGCATCGTTTATATAATACACCTCAACATTAGACATTCTAGGCCAAGAGAGGGATGACCCGATTGGGTTTGTATCTTATTTCTCACCCAACGACCAAAGTATTGAATCGCTGGTTTTTTGTCTTTATAAATAAGCAAGTTTCTTTCTCCATGAGGGCGGGCATAATGACCTACAGTAGCATGGATATGTGTGTGCGCTTTTTTTTTTAGGTGGGGCATGGATATGTGTGTGTGTCTATGTGCTTTTTTTTTTTTAGGCAGGGGGGGGGGGGGGGGGTGTGGAATTAGTCAGAGGTCTCCTATAACACAAATCATAAGCGAAGTCCTAGACATTATCTCTAAGGCCATAGTCCCTGCTACCTAGACTTATTGTAGGCAGAGATCCTTAATTGGCTATCTCATTTTTTTTTCCATGACTGATTTGCTCTTTAGCAACTTTCAAAACTTTGAGATTCTATAACTTTTGTTCATGATATTAGTATTTTTTTTAAATGGTATATTTGGAACCTGCTCATCAAGATCCTTCAAACAACACCCATGTTGCATATGAAATTCTAAAAAAACAATTATCAAAATTAATCTGAATTTTACCTCAAAGCAAAACTAAACAGTTTTTAGCAAAAAGTGCAAAATAGGTAGACTATTCTAGTAATCTTGTTTTTCAATCAAATTTGGAAATTTTAATGTTTAGTATGTAGTCTTTCATCTTCCAGAATTTCAAGTCAAAAAAATTTCGGGAAGTCGGTGAACCAGAGGCTCAAATATGGGCCTTCAGTCAAACTGTGTGCATAAATTCTGCACAGAAAATCATATAAATGAACTTAAAACTCGGATAAACTTAGTTCAAAATCAAATAAATTCTGATAAAACTCAAATAAATTTAGTTTAAACTCAAATAAATTATGATCACACTCAGAGAAACTCATACAGAGAAGGCGATTTAAACTTCTTAAGCATTTAAATTTGAAAAAAGGACCTTTGTCTCTATGACAAAAGATCATGGATCTCTCATCATAAAGTAAAATATTGATGGACCTGTCGGTGAATGAGCACCCCCCCCCCCCCCGGCCCCGTCTTCTTTTTTTTTTTTTTGCAAAGTTGGACTAATGGTCAATAGTGATACTTTCAACTAAAGAACCTATCTAGATATCAATCCCTGCACTTGTTTGGTACTTTATTTGTACAGTTAAGCAAAGAGAACAGTTTTTAAAGAGACAATAAAAATAGATGGTAAAATAAAAATTATTATAATCATAAAAAGTACATCTTTTTTATATACTAAATAACAAAAGGCTATATATATGAGCTCTGATATTCTAAAAATTGTTCTTATGTACCTACAATGAGAACTTTTTATGAGGGCCCACTTATGGGTCCCATTTAGAGATGGGATCAAGGGGATGGAAAGATCTATGTGAGACCACGCTAAATATCAAGTTTAGCCCTAATTACATTCCCTAACCTCTTCATCCATAGCCCACAATTCCAATCCATTTAGATTAGCACTACAACAAATTACATTTTTGCTGATGACTTTTCCCAACACAAACTCACAAGCATTAGGAAAACCTTGTATTTCCCAACACATGTAAGTTTTTGTTAGCAAAAGACCCGCTTTTCCCGACGCATGTGAGTTTGTGTTAGCAAAAGGCCCACTTTTCCCAACACAAGCTTACATGCGTTGGTAAAACCCCTACTTTTGTCGAGGAAACAATTTTTGCGTCAGGATGTATCTTGTAGTTAGGAGAAGGTATAATACTCCCGACACACAAAACCATACGTCGGGGGAAGAATACGTTCTCCCGATGAAAAAAGCCTTGCATCGGGAGAAGCATACCTTCTACTGGCGCATAACTATCTGTGTCGCTATTTAGCTTCTCCGACGTAGAGTGTTTGTCGAGAAAAATAAATTTATAAACTGAAAATTACTTGAACCTTTCCTGACGCGTGTCATGGTTTTGGTTTGGATTGGGCCTGGGTTGTGGCTGATCCTCTTGACCCATTTACACAAAAGTTATCCAATGAATATGGTTTTGGCCCAAATGATGTCCAAACCTCATGAAATTTGGAGGGATGGACTATTACATCATTTTAGACATAAAATAAAAATTTCATCAGGTTTTGCTTCGAAAAGTGGGTCACACATCTGTTGACTTTTACTCAAAGTGGGCTCATACTTTAATTTTTTGGGGCCTAAATGATCTTAGATAGCCATGAAATTTTGGGGGTTTGATGAAGAACCCATTTTGGGGTTTCCATCTAATTTTCAAGTGATTTGGCCTTAGAGAGGTTAGACTTTGATTCAATGCCCCTATGACCTAATGGGTATGTTGACTTTGGGTCAACAATGTCCAATTGACCTGAAATTTTGCAAAACTACTCTAGAGCATGACTAAGGCCTTCCATAGAAATTTCAGCCAATTTAGTCTTCAGGAGGTGGAGTTTCATACGGTGTCTCTGAAACTCTAGAATGGAGCTCTTCAAATTTGAACTTTCATCCAATGGTGTTTGAAAATTTCGAAATTTTGATGGAATGACCCAGAATATAGTTTAAGACTTCCTTACAAATTCCAGCTGATTTCATTGTCGGGAAATATGAGTTGCCAGAGCCGAGGTCAGACTTTGATTTAGTACTCCTATGGCCCAGTGGGTATGTTGACTTTAGGTCAACAACATCCAACCGACCAAAAATTTTGCAAAACTACTTTAGAGCATGACTGAGGCCTTCCATAGACATTTCAGCCAATTTGGGCTTGAGGAGGTGGAGTTTCACATAGTGTCCCTGAAACTCTAAAATGGAGCTCCTTGAATTTGAACATGCATCCAATGGTATTTGAAAATTTAAAAATTTTGAAGAAATGACCAAGAGCATATTTTAAGCATTCCTTGCGAAGTTCAACTAATTTCACCATTAGGAAGTCACTACAAGAATACACATTTTTAGCTACGAAAAATTTTGTCGCCAAAAGATAAAAAAACGTCAGTATACACTTTTACTAACAAAAATATTTTCATTACCCGAATGTCGCCCAAAAAAGGTTAGCGAAATATTTTACCAATGCAATAAAATTTCGTTGGTGAAAACAATATTTACTGACAATAAATTGGGCATTTACCGACTTTAAAAAATGTCGGTAAAAATCATTTTATTTAATTATAATTTTAATTCGACTTTTACCGACAACTTTTTAACATCGGTAAATAATCTTTTGGATTTTTAAAATTTAAAATCACATTTTACCAATGTTTTAATAAAAACATCGGTAAAAATCATTTTATTTAATTATAATTATAATTTTACTTTTACCCATGATTTTTTTAACGTCGGTAAATAATTTTTTGTATTTTTAAAAAATTAAAATCTCATTTTACCTACGTTATAATAAAAACGTCGGTAAAAACCATTTTATTTAATTATAATTTTTATTCCACTTTTACCGACAATTTGTTAACGTCGATAAAGAATTTTTTAGATTTTTTGAAATTTAAAATCTCATTAAAAATTTGATTTACTTTTGCCGATGTTTTATCATTTTCGTCGGCAATGGTTTAATTTTTTTAAATATAATATTTGTTTTTTCATTAAATCTTCCAATAAACCTATTTACACCTGTATCAAATATAAACCTATTTATATACCTGTATTTAACATAAGGAATCCATCCATACAAGAATTGCTAAATAAACAAACAACCATCACCATTTTTTATCAAGTCATTCATTTCATTTAACAAATATTACAATGATGCCACTACAAAAAAAAAAAAACATATAGTGGCAGATTTTTTCTGCTGCTAAAAGATAAAAACTGCCGTTAAAACCTTATTGCAGCAAACAAATGTCTGCCGCTATTTGTGTCACTGAAACCCCCTGTCAGTAGTGCTCTCTACCTTTTTGCAACGGAAAAGTGTATACTGCATTAAACAAGCAATAGCGACGGTTAAAAAACTGCTGTTATTAATATATAAAATGTGCTACTAAAAAAAATATATTTTTAAATGGATAGTGCTTTTTAAGCATTTTTAGCAACAGTTTTTTTTTGCCACTAAAATGGTTTTAATAAAAAAAATTGCCCCTGAAAATGGAAAAGAAGATTTTGAATTTTTTTTATAACAAGGATTTCTACATGCAATTAAATTTCATGATTTAGGTTAGTTGCATGTGTAAAGAAGACAACAAACATTTGAAAGGATATGATAATAGTCTCTCAACAAAATGAATAGACTGATCTTTACTCTTTTTTTTAATAGTGTTTTGAGTATTAGTTCTCCACTCACTACAAAAAATGTATTTTCCTACAATCAAACATGTTGCTGCTAACTACTTTTCACTTCAAGCCAAAACTAGCCTCTCATTCTAATTCACACTACAGCTTTCAAGCTCAAAAAAGAAGAAACAATGACTTTGAAATCATTCAAAAACTTTCATTCTTTAGCAACTTTGGGTGTAATCGAATCATAGTCTCAACAAATTCTACTCCATTGTATATTTGGCAGAAAAGAAATAACGGCAATGATATGTGTCAGACAAAGGATGCTCAGCTGGAAGTTCATATACAATTTGATTCAAGACCTGCAGATAGCCATAGTGGAGAAGAAAACAGATTAAGAATAAACATTATTCTAAAAAGAAAGTAAAATGCAATCAAGCTTCAAATTATGCTACATGGTCAGCCACAAATCATATCTATAGATTCAAATGATATGTGATGTGGTTTAAGCAGTATAACAAAGCCAACTCCATGTGACCTTAGTTCCTGAAAACCATTAATTTGTTGGAGGAATAATGAATATTGCACTTCTATTAGAATAAAGGAATTCCTTTTCTACTCAAAATCATGTTCCCAAGCATCCACTGTCTTCAATTTGAAAGAGACATAAATATTTCAATCAATGTTGGTGCCCTCCTTGTTGGTTTTGTGTTGGTATGGTTACAAGTGCACAAGGGCTATGGATGGGGATTTGATGTCCCAGCAGTGACAATGACAATTGCAGTAGTAAGCTTCTTCTCCGATACACGATTGTACTGGCACCAAAAGCTTGGAGGGAGCCCCTTAACACGGATTGTTAGGGCATAATGACAAAAGAATTTTATCAGCACAAATGCACCCTTAATCTCATAAACTGGATGAATCAATCTGTAATGACAAAATCAGAAATCATAATCAAATTTGCTAATATGCAGGCTCCACTATGTAATTAAGGAATAATGAAAGTTACAAAACTTAATCATAACATAGAAAGTCTGCTTATATTTGTGTAACAAAATTGTACGAATTCTGTCTTTCATGGTGGTACAGGCTGCATCAGAGGAGTCATCAAGGCGGGGGGGGGGGGGGGCGGTGGGGTGCGCATATATATTTTACTGCCACATGATCTGATGAAAATGAAAAGAAAGAAAAAGGCAAAAACAGAGTAATCGTGGATGAATATTTTCTCAAGGTCAAAAGACAAGAGAGGAGAGAAACCTACTCTTTTAATTTTCACCATTGTTACTGTCCTATGATTATTTAATCTTGTACTGTGCGGACACATGAGAATGTGTGCAGATAGCAGGAAGTGATTGTTGGAAATTTTTATTGGATTAGGGAATGGTTTGTGTGTCCTTCAGCTCTGGAAAATATGAATCTTGTACCTATGGAGTTCTTCTGATGGGACACACTGTAGATGAGAGATGTCCTAGAAACCCTATGGATTGGAAGACCCTAACCCTTCAATTGGTGATCAGAAATAAACAGTTTTGGAAGCTGACAGTCTAGAAGAAAGTACAAAGAACAACGGTAGTTAGATCTTTTATTCTGGGAGGTTTTCTGTTGGCTCGCCCATGTGAGACAGCCAGATCAACGGTCCAGATCCTTGGGCCAGACGGGCGAGTTTCTGCTGTGGGTGGACCATGCTAGATAGATTGATATGCTATAATGATACATGGAGATGTTCTTTAATCTGCGGATATACTGTCATGAATCAGCAGTCTGCTCAATTATAATTATCCAAAATGGCATTGGTACATTTAAGGAAAAGAAAAATAATGGAATTTTTATTAGAAAACACCATGAAAAGCAGATCACTAGAGATGTTTGAGATTCAATGGCTTGGTTTGCCAAAGCAGAGCTCCAAGATACAGAGAGAAATTCTTGGCCATTGATTCTGCATCAACACTATCTTAATTAAAAATTTCACTCCTTATGGTTGTCGTCGTCGTCGTCGTTGTCATCATCAATATCTATCCTGCTTATCGGGGTCAGGTTTGCAAGTTCTACTCTTGTATGTCACCATTTATCCTGAGGGTTCCAGTCATTTAAGTTGAATCAGAATCACCTTCACAGTTCTTTCAATCCTTGAAAGAAAATGAGGCTGAGGATTTTTATACGTCCTTTGATCTCACACAACATTTTTTGCTAGTTTTATTTCTGCTTTTTGTTTAATGTGGGGCAACCCAACATAGTTGGTATAAGGATTTGATGATGATGCTGTCAATATAGAGCTTACGAGCTCTACTTGAGTTGCTTCAAGTTCCTTTAACAAGTTGGCCAAAAATGAAGGTCCTGGCTGGTACCTTGAAAGCAGAGTGAAGACATTGTTTTTCATGCACGAGGTGAAACCCATTGTCATTTTCATTGTCATCATCTGCACAACCAACACTACTCAGAAAAGCCATGGCACTCCCAATGATCACAGCAGCATCCTTTTACTATTAAAATACAAATATTCTTCATCTTTTACAATTCATACAAATACAAATATTCAGTGTTTCACCTATATGCTCTGTCGATGCAATGAACTAAAAAAAAAAATTAAAAATAAAAAAGCGTTGGAACTGGGTTCGGAACTAGATCCTAGATCTTCTTGCGGATCCAGAACAATGTGGCAGGTTCCAAGCCAGAATTAGATCCAGAACCCAATCCACACTTTAAATAATAGTACTTTCAAATATTATTATTTAGATAAAGATATCACTTAAAATCCATTACTCTTTATCAGCACCAGTATTTGTTCATGTACCTGCTGGTGGAGCTGCTTCTTGTTCTCTTGTGGAATGCAATATGATTGTCCCAGAAAGAACAGTAGCTAACCCACACAGCCCTGAAGCAATACTACTCAAGCTTTGGCCAGACCAATCCTGTAGCCATGAAGTACATGTATTAGAAAGACATCAGATGCAAGGTCATTAATTGCTGTCAAGTGATGAAAGGCACAATACATATTCATATGAAGCTTCCTGTTCATATAAAGCAAAAAGAATATTTACCTAAAAAATTATAGCACTTGCCACTATCGTTAGTATAGTAAATATAACATAGTAGATTGGAGACACAATTGCTATGTTAAAGGTATCCAATGCCTGCAAATTGAATTTGATCTAAAGTAAAATAGAAGAAAATCCACAAAGCTCTAAAGCATGTACAAAACAATAAGCAGCATCTCTGAGAATGTAATTGTTATAAGAACCCTTGAAAGTCATAATAGATATAATTCCAGCTTCTAAGATCGCATAAGATAGTCTTTAGTTCTCTTACTCCCCTTAGTTACGATTGCTGATGGAAGAATGAAGCTCTAAGGTAATAGACCAATCTAATAAAAAATAAAAACATTTTGATTTCTTATAGAACATCAATCATAAAATAAGATCAGTATGCTTTCAACAAAATAAATAGCACATAACTGACCTTGTTGAGGTAGTTCAACTGGGTGATGACACGGACAACTGCAGCTGTAACAAATATCCATGTCTAAGGATAAGGTACCTAACTTATTCCCTCTATAGTTAACTTTATGGCAATTCCAATGGCTTTTATGCTAACAACCTGCAGGCAACAAGATAAAATATTGTAGAACCTGGAGTACTACACAACTAAACAATACAAGTTTTTCTAAAACCCAAAAGAATAACATCACTATTAATTAAGAAAAACAAACGGTACCGCCAGTGAGCCCATTAAAGAACAGATACCCAAATACACCAATATGTCTCTTTGGCCATGATGAGGCTCAAAGTGCAGAATCAAAGCTAATACGACTGATATGATAGCCGCTGCATAAAACAGAAATGCTGTGGACAAACATAGCATCAAAAATGAAAAACTATAACCCCTCAATTACGAAAGATTCACTGCCATCATGCATGATAAAATGTAAAAGAACTAATTTCTTCACCAGAAAACGCATGATAAAATGTGACAGGACATTTAAACATATAATTATACTCAAATATACTCAATGCACCAAGGGGAGTTACCAGAACAGCAGGAGCAAAGACATACGCCACAAAGTGATTCTCATATTAATATGGAGTCGTTGTTCAATCTTTAGATGGTTAGTTGTCCTCTACTGATCATTCAAAAAAAAAAAAAAAAAAAAAAAAAGCTATCCTCTACTGTAATGAATATCTCATCTGCAAGTCACCATATTATGCCTCCTAGATTTTGAATGATAGGCATCTTTGCATGAGAACATGTGGTTTTTGTTAATGCATCATCATCATAGCCGTATCTAATCAATCTAGGATCGGTATGCAGTATATGGTTATGTACAAATAGACACAAGTTAAGTCTATCACATGGAGTCAACACTAGAAAAGGTCCATCAAAAGATCTTGTGTTCTCACATCAAACTTGGCGAGCATGTTCCTCTACTCATTAGACTCCCTGAGAGGCCAGAGCACAGGCAATGGAAGAAACATTGTGATAGATAATATAAAATTGAAATAAAGTTTATGTCAACAAACAATAGAGATAGTTCGTCTCAGCCAGTAGCAAAGTGCTAACAATGAATCCTCAAGCATAGAACTTAGGTCTCATTTGTTACATGAATTCCCACATCAAATAACAAGAAAAAATGTCTACAGGTGCATGGGAGAATGATAGCTAAAGTGCAGTGTAACACTCCGACCCGAGTTGATCCGGATTAGTGGGTAATTGGGTGCAATTTTGTCGTTAAGTGTGCTTTGGCTTTTGTTTTTCTTTGGTTTGAGCCTTAGAGAGAGCGTTTGGGTTGAGTTGACTTGGTTCAGGTAGTTCGAGCCCTTTTTCGTAATTTTGGCTTTTGATTGACTTTGTCAGTTTTGCGTCATTATGACGTTATCGCGTGTATTTCGTTGAGCTTGTCGATTTTCGTAACTGTCTTGGATCCGAATGATTTCGTTTGCTCTCGTTGGAACGTCAGTTGACTCAAACTGACAATTGTGTTCGCTGTTTGGACTTATGTGTAATTTGGACTCATTTTAAGTTATAAATATCCCACCTACCCTCTTTCTTTCTCTCGATCGTTCTCTGTCTCTCTCAGTCGTCTCTCTCTCGTTCAGCTCTTCTCTCTCACTCCTTTTCCTTCCTGTTTGTTGCACGTGAGGGAGAGAGGAGCCAAGTTGTGTGTGTTTTCCAGCTGATTGAGCCAAGCAACGACGTGATTTCGTCTGTGAGGCAAGTATAAGCCCAAGTAGTATGAACACCGATTGGTATTGTTTTGATTTTTTGTTTCATACTCTTTATTGTATGTATCAGTGTTGAACAGCCCCATTGAGTCTGTTTCGCTGTTATTTTTCTGTTTTTCAGTCGATTTGTTCGTTTTCTGTATGACTGTAACGGTTGCAGGAAAAATGACTCCGTGCACTCACGGCTACACCGTAAAATGTGCTACGGCTAAGCCGTGAAATGGCTTACGGTTAAGCCGAGACCCAGCCGTAACCCTAACCGTAGAACAGTACAGACTGACATCTGAAAATAACTGAGAGTTGGCAAAACGCGATTATTCTACGGCCCAGCCTGATCTAAGCCGTATATTGTCTTACGGCTAAGCCGTGGACCAGGATACGGCTGAGCCGTAGAGTAAAATACGGTTGAGCCGTAAATACGATGGACATTTTGGGGAGCCTCGGCTCAGCCGCAGTGCATATTACGGCTAAGCCGTAAGATGCCTCGGCTAAGCCGTAAGGTTACCTACGGCTACACCGTGTGAACCTGGAAAAAAGAATAAAAAGGACTAGGCTTAAGCAGGAGACCGTATATGACTTTCACGTTAGAATGTAGCTAACCTGAACATGCCCAATGGAATGTCTGAATGACATGAATGATCTCGAGGGCTGTGAATCATTCATGCTCATTATCCAGTTGTTTAGCACCTCCCCATGGGTGTTGGTTTAAGGGACTTCGGTGCACACTCCAGACACTGCAACACTAGACAATGGTGCATCGGACAACTTAAAACTACATCAACATGCACGGTTAGAAACACTGGATAATTAGGTTAGGATTGGCTTGTAATTGACATTGATTCGTAAAAGTATTCTGATTTGTACAGCATATTGATTTCGGTTATGCCCTCTTATGTGTTCTGCGCTGGACCTCTCGATTCTGTGGGAAATGCAGCAACCCCAGAGCGAAGCCCGGGCGGGACCATTCTATTATTGTGTATTGTGTTTCACGGTTGCTCCACTGGAGTACTTGAGTTCCGAGTCAGTGATTGTTATTGATACTCATTGTCAGTGCTTCTTTTATTTGTTTATGTGCATTCAGTATCCGTATCAGTATCAGTATCTGTGATGCACTTCCTATTGTTCGTTTAATGTGATATGTGAGATCTGTAAGTGATATGATTGATTGATTGATTGAGGTGCATCATCTGATTTGATTGTGATTGTTATATGCCACTACTGAACCTCAGCCTTAGGATACCCGACGATGTTAATTTTGGTTTAGTTTATGTGTTTGCCTCTGCAGAGTGTTCTGTCCTGGGACTCCGGACCCCGGGAACTAGAGACCCATGCGTACCCTGGCCCGGTCGCTGGTGTTCTCATTCCGACTGCTCTCGAAAGGGAGAAAATGGCCAATGTAGTAGCCACTTTGACTGTTATCTGTTTATGATTCTGATAGCATGCTTATTCATTGCATAATTACTTAGTATACGAACATGTTTTCTATAGATCTTGCATTATGACTATTGCTCATTCTAGATACAATTCGTGTTATCGTCTTGTGGCTTATATTTTGCTAAGTCGTTGTACTTATGAGTTGTCCTTGTGTGTTGCAGGCTCAGATCCCTCCCCGATCCTGCGTCGGTCGACCCGACTCCAGGAGAGGCTCGCGAGGCCCCCTCCAGCCTAGAGGAGTGGACTTGATCCATCCTCCAGAGTACGGTTTGCATCATTTTGTTTTCCCCATTCATTGAGTCTGAGTCTATTGAGGGGATTTTTCTGTAATTGTATAGTGGGCTTGATGATATCTGTATTTTGGTTTTTGATTGTTGTAAGCCCGCTCTATTATCATACGTTCTTATAATTATTCTTGTCATCAGTCTAATGCCTTTGGAATCTCTTATGTTATTTTGGTATGTTGTGGTATGCCTTGATACGTACAGCTTCCGCGTACAGTTGTTTGCACGTGTGAATGATCCCTTGTGTGTGTATACTTAGACGGGGTCTAAGTGTACGTGCACGGGAGTACGTGTGTCATTGGTTAGACTTTCTCTGACCCCCGGTCCCTGGGCTCAGGTTGTGACATGCAGTATGGAGTGAACCTTCAAATTATCATGACAAACTTACTAAACAGAATGTATAGTGTATCCCCAGAAAGATAACTGGTCTTAATTAGCAAATGGTGTGTTATTGTTCAAGTTGAACGGCAAATTGTGCAACCTTCTGCTTGCATTGGTTGGCAAATGTTGTGACTTCTTCACTCTGGAAAAGATCGGCAGCCCTTTCAAAGAAATTTATAGACTACTCAAAGTTCTGTTCTGCCTCATACAATTCACCAATTTCCTACATATGAAGATGTCGGGCCACACATCAGCACACTTATTACATTTGTGAGCTCCATCTTAGGTAAAAATTACTTATATGCATTTATGGATTTTACAGAATAAAGAAAGGAAATCAATGCATCAAGCCAACCCATAAGTTATGAGGATGGCTCTTTAAGAACAAGCTAAAGATGATATACATACACACAAAAATATTCAAGACCAACCACACATAAGAACCATGAGGTCTAGCTTATTTTTGGGGCCACCTAGCCCAACTATAATCAACTTACCCCCTCACATACACACTACCCACATGAATTGCCGTAAGCCTAAATCCAAATGTTATTCACCATTTAGATTGAAATCCAAAACAAAATGCCTTTTAAAACAATTAAACTTGAAGATCAGGGGGTTAAGCTTGTTGTGCGCGTGTGTGCGTAAGCAATCAAGATCAACAATCAAGTGCACAAGAAGACAAGTGATTTACATGGTTCGGCAAAGATGCCTACGTCAACGGGAAACCAATTCCCACTAGGTTTTCCTCCAATCTGTGAAACCACAGCTTTGGAATCTCAGCCTCTCTTAGTCTCTTTCCAGGGTTACAGATTACATCATATATATAATCATCACTTCCTTATCTTCAAAGAACTCTATCTTAGAAAAAAGGAAAGTCCTAACATATTAGAAAGCTACTGTTTAATCAAATAAAAAATTCCTAATATAATTAGGGAAACCACCCCAGATACTGAACTCACTTGGTCTGGACCCATTTAGTCAACAATCTCCCCCTCCAGACCATGGGGAAGACGCTTTGAACCCTTTACTGGGAGTTTAGCCCTGCCAACTCTGAACACAGCTCCAGTTTTCCCTTAGACACAACCTTTGTTATCATGTCTGAGGGATTCTTGTCCGAGTGAATCTTTTCCAGCTTCATGAAGTTCTTCTCGATCACCTCACGAATCCAATGGTACTTGATATCAACGTGCTTCATATGACCATGATATATAGCATTCTCACTGAAATCCATAGCACTTCGACTATCATAGTAAACTACATATTCTTTTTGCTCAAACCTATTTCTTGAAGGAATCTCTTCAGCCAAAGCATCTCTCTCCCTGCTTCATTAGCAGCTATGTATTCCGCTTCAGTTGTAGATCGTACTGTACACTTCTACAACTTTGATTGCCAGGAGATAGCTCCCCCTACGAAAGTAAACAAATAACCAGAAGTCGACAACTGACGATTAAGATCGCCTGCAAAATCAGCATCAGTATAACTTTCAACCACTGGTTTTGAGCCTTCGAAACACAAGCACACTTTGGAAGTACCTCTCAAATATCTAAACATCCACTTCACTGCTTCCCAATGCTCTTTTCTAGGGTTAGAGAGAAATTTACTCACTAAACTCACAGCATGAGCAATGTCTGGCCGTGTATAAACCATGGCATACATGAGACTCCCCACAGCAGAGGAGTAAGGAACACATGCCATCTGTTCCTTTTCATCATCTGTAGTAGGACACAAGCGCTTGCTTAGTTTGAAATGACTGGCTAGAGGCATGCTAACTGTCTTAGCATTCTTTATGTTGAACCGCTCGAGTACTCGTTCAACATATTTCTCCTGTGACAAACACAGCTGCTTGGAACTCCTATGACGACGTATTTGCATGCCCAATATCGTTCGTGCGTGACCCAAGTCTTTCAAGTTAAATGACTTTGACATCTCCTCTTTTAACTTGCCAATCAACTTACTATCCTGTCCAATTATTAGCATATCATCTACATATAAAAGAAGGATGATGAACCTGCCATTGATAAATCGACGAATATAGACACAATGATCTGCAGTTGTCCTCCGGTACCTATGACTCAACATGAATGAATCAAACTTCTTGTACTACTGTCTCGGTGCTTGTTTCAGCCCGTAGAGACTCTTCTTCAACTTGCAAACCATCTGTTCTTTTCCTTCTACTCAAACCCCTCTGGCTGAGTCATGTAGATCTCTTCTTTCAAGTCACTGAGAAGAAACGCGGTCTTCACGTTCATCTGTTCAAGCTCAAGGTCCATGCTGGTGGCTAGACCCAAGACGACTCTGACAGAAGTCATTTTCACAACAGAAGAGAAAACATCACTGAAGTCGATACCCTTCTTCTATGCGAAGCCTTTTACCACTAACTGTGCTTTGTGCTTCACCAGTTTTCCATTCTCATCCTTTTTCAATTTGAACATCCATTTGTTTTTTAGAACATTCCTATCTTTAGGAAGTTGCATCAGCTCATATATCTTGTTCTTCTTTAAAGAACTCATGTCATCCTACATAGCCTTCATCCACTCATCTTTATCAGCATGAGTCATTGCTTCTCGGAAGCTCTCTGGCTCCCCCTCATCAGTAAGCAAAACATATTCGGATGCAGGATACTTAGTTGATGGTTGATGCTCTCGTGTAGACTTCCTAACTTAAGGTTCCGTGGTTTCCAACTGAGGAGACTGCAGCTCCCCCTCTCAACACCCTCATCATCTGGCAACCTCTGTGCCTCATCACGATCCGGATCATTTTGTCCACCTTCTCCACCTGTAGTCTGCACCGGAGAAGGAGTCGTGTGAGATCAACCACTCCTTCAACTATCTCAGAAAACTTATCAATCTTCTCAACATCTCCAAAGAAATGGTCTTCATGGAAAACTACATCTCTACTTCTGATAATTTTCCTCTTTTTTGAATCCCATAACCTGTAGCCAAACTCATCTCCACCATAGCCAAGAAAGATGCAACTCACTGTCTTATCGTCCAACTTGGAATGCTGCTTCTTTGGTACATGTACAAACGCCTTACACCCAAACACCTTCAAGTGTGAATAGGAAACATTTTTACCTGTACATCTTCTCTCGAGAAGATCAAAATTCAACGGAACTGAGAAGGATCTATTAATCAGATAAACGTCAGTCAGAATGGCTTCACCCTAGAATGACTTAGGCAACCGTGCTAATCTTATCATGCATCTCATTTTCTTAAGAATAGTGCGGTTCATTCTGTCTGCCACACCATTGTGTTGTGGAGTACCAGGAACTGTCTTTTTATGTCGAATGCCATGCTTCAAGCTATAACTTCTGAACTTGTTGGATGTGTACTCACCCCCATTATCTATGCGGAGACACTTTAAGAGTTTATTTGTTTCTCTTTCAACCTTGACATGAAACTGTTGAAAATTTGGAACACTTGATCCTTTGATTTCAACGGATAAACCCAGACTTTCTTGGATACATTATCGATGAACGTGATAAAGAACTTATTGCCACCCAATAATTCTACCTCCATAGGACCATAAACAACAGAATATACCAAATCCAACACATTTGATTTCAATTTTGATGTCAAAGAGAAAACAACCCTATGCTATTTGCCATACAAACAATAATCGCAAGGGTCAAGGGATATACTTTTGAAGCAAGGAATTAGATCCTTCTATGCCAACATTTGTAGGCCTTTCTCACTCATATGACCAAGCCTCTCATGCTACAGATACAGAGAGGAACTTTTTTGAACTGCATTTAACACAACTTTGCATCGCTTTACTTGTGTTTTATAAAGAGTATTACCTGCTTTTCCTCTCGCAATATCCAGAGACCCTTTAAGAACATGTCATACATCTTTCAGCGTTATTGTGCAACTAATATTGGTTTTAATGCAGACATTACCAATACCAATAATCTCTAAATGACTCGTGTTGTCCATTTTCACAGTACCAAAGTCACCTGCTTTGTACATCGTGAACATCTCCCTGCAAAGAGTAGTATGGTAAGATGTTGCTGTGTCAACAACCCACTCAACCTGATCATCTGCAACACTCAAACACTTATCATCATCGCCGGCGAGCACCACTACTTCCTGTTCCAAAGTAGCTATAGTGTTATCACTGTCATTCTTCTTCTCATTGTTGGATCCTTTCTGTTCTTTCATGTCAAAGCAATTTTTCTTAATGTGGCCCATTTTTCCATAGAAAAAGCATTTTATAGACTTTTTCTTGCTCTGTGATTCACTGCTAAACTTGGCCTGTGATTCACCTTTAGACTTGCCACGACCCCCCTTTGGTCCTCTACTCTTACTCCTCCTCTTGTTCTCAGTGACAAAGGCCGGTGCATTATCTGTCCCTGCAGATTTCCTTCTAGTTTATTCATTTTGTAGACTACTGGTAACCTGACTTATAGACAACACACCATCTGAAATAGAGTTGCTAAAGAAAACAACTAATGTCTTCCATGTATCCGGCAAAGAACTCAGAAGCAACAAAGCTTGCATCTCATCATCAAGGACCATCTTCATTGTAGCTAACTGATTTACCACACTTTGAAACTCATTAATATGATTTTCGATCTGACTACCAGCATTGAATTTCATGTTCACAAGCTTTCTGATCAAAAAAGTTTTGTTCACTGTGGTCCTTTTATCATACATTGCTTCTAACTTTTTCCAAAGAGTATTCGCATTGGTTTCATTAGACACGTGGTGAAATATACTATTATTAACCCACTATCTGATGTGACTAATCGATTTTCTATGCAACTTGTTCCATTCAACATCTTGCATATCTCCTGGTCGGGCACTATCCCCCTCAACGGGATCATGAAGGTCTTTACAATAAAGAATATCCTCCATCTTTAATTTTGAGATCAACCAATTGGAATGGTTAAGCTTAACCATGGTAGTATTGATTGTTCTCCATCTTAATTAAATTAAGCAATAGGAAAAAACAAACAACTAACATTGACCTCAACTCCTGCACCAAGATGTAGATCTCGTTAACACAAGCACGCTGGAAGAAACGGATCTAAAATCTGACTCCAGATGGCTACGATATCCCAAAAATGGTTTTCTACGCCTTCGATTTGGTCAAACTCCTTGTTTGCTGTCAAACAACAAATCATCTTCCATAATCACATAAATCTGCTTGAAACGAGTCCGTAGGCGCAAACGGATCTCCGATCGGATGTCGGATGATCAAGATATCGCAGAAACAAACTTCTGCCGTCAATTTGGTCAACTCTGGCCTTTGACCGTGTATCCGATGACGTAGGCTGACGTGAGCCTGATGACGTCACTCTGCTGACATCGGCAGTGACGGACGGGCTGGACTGACTGCAACGGGTTCAGGTCAACCCGACCCTAACTGGACTGCTTAACTGGGTTAGGCTTGCACAACGGGTTAGGTCTGACCCAACCCAAAACCCGAAACCCAAACCTGCACTACTTTGCTGGGCTTATTCTCCATGGGTCAAGTCAAACTGACCTAACCCGAACCCAGAACCTAGGAGATCGTCTTCAACAACCGCCTCTGTTCTACAACTCAATTGCAAACGGAAGTAGCAGGCGGCCTGCTTCTTCTCCGGCGGACTGGTCATGTGACAGCGGAGCTGGACTGGCGACGACAGCAGCAACAGCGGCAAAGGCGGCAGTGACACGCAGACCGGCGACGATTGGTGAGGGTTCCTTTTCTTTTTTTTCTTCTTCGCAGACAATTACTTCTTCGGTCTTCTTCCTCAGAACCGATAGCCCTTATTTCTTCTCCGACGACGATATGTAGCCAACCAAGAACCCCAACTGTCTTTCTTCTTCCAGTTCTACAAAACCAATTTCTCTGTTACTGTAATAGAGAAAACGAGTTTCTCCTGTGGCCCAGCAGAGATCAACGTTGATCTCTCTTCTTCCCGTTGATCTTCCACGCACAACTTCCTCGCTCTAATACCACTTGTTGTGCACGTGTGTGCGTAAGCAACCAAGATCAACAATCAACCACACAAGAAGACAAACGATTTATATGGTTCGGCAAAGATGCCTATATCCACGGGAAACCAATTTCCACTAGGTTCTCCTCCAATCTATGAAACCACAGCCTTGGAATCTCAGCCTCTCTCAACCTCTTTCCAGGGTTATAGATTACATCATATATATAATCATCACTTCTTTATCCTCCAAGAACTCTATCTTAGAAAAAAGGAAAGTCCTAACCTATTAGAAAACTGTTTAATCAAATAGGAAATTTCTAGTATAATTAGGGAAACCACCCCAGATACTAAACCCACTTGGTCTGGACCCACTTGGCTAACAAAGCTAATATGATGGGGTTGATATTGTGCACGCCCTAGGTCTCATTGAGAATAGACATAAACAATGATTGGCATGGCCACAGGTGAGCACCATGGGGCAAACTGCACTGTACTTATGGATGCTCTATGTGGAGAGAGCTACACAAGTCGCACACCTGATCACACATCATGTTGGCTCATCAACATGAACATAGTTCACAGAGGGAGTATGGTTAGAAATTCCATAAGGTGATATAGGCTGACCAAACTTGGTCCCCATTAGATCATCCTACTTGATTTATTGACTTCAAAGTTTCCAGAGTTGTGACTTTTTTGTCTTTTCTCTTTCTTTATTTTTTTATTTTTGATTTGTAAAATGCGTTTTTCTCTTTTGAAATAAAATTTACTATTATAAAAAAATAAAAAAAATAAAAGATTTGTAAAATGACTCAAACTTGCAAGTTCTTGGTTACACCAACAAAAACCTCCGTAGCAGTAGGGGATGAGTTCCAATCAACTTCCTGCAAGAAGGGGTTTTTTTTTTTTTTTGAGAGAGAGAGAGAGAGATGTTGAACGGAGGAGAGGCATGGGGTGGCCAAGGTAGAAGAGGGAAAGATACGGGGGAAACTTGGGCCTCCACCATGCTCCAGACTGGAGGTGTCATTGATGTCAAGGAGAACTTGAAGAAAACTTGGGAGAGATCCCAAAAGCACTCATTTTCATTAATTATCCCCCATTATTGATTACCCAAAGAAGCTTTACATCATTATATAGGAAAAGAAATAAACCTACGACTAATTTGGATTTTAGGCCATCCAAAGTCCAAACACATTGATAGCCAAGATTAAAACATCCTACTAAAACAACTTAAAAATTAATTAAAAGCTCTAAATAATATAAAAATAACATAAAATGAATGGGTTGCCCAAATTCTAGATCGGGATAGATGGGCTCGTTGGCTGGTCAACCCATGGGGACCATGGGCTTGACTTGCATGAGAGAGAGAGAGAGAGAGAGAGAGAGAGAGAGAGGCGGTCTATTTGTTTTACAATCAGCCCAAATTTCAAGTTTTAACTGGTTCACACTCGACCTCAAATACACTTATCCTTGGAGGAATGTAGATGTTATTGGAGAACTGCAAGATCTTACTAGAAGGTTTTTAGTTTCATTCCAAAATTTTAGTGTGGACTCCAGAGACAAAATGGAAAGGCTGAGTTGATGGAAAAGTTAGGAGTGGAGGATCACAATTCAGCACTGTTTGGTTCTATGAAATCTTTGATGCTTTGAGATGAACTTGAGGTCCTTTTATGTTTGATGCACATCATTGTGTAAATCTGACTCCTTCCATCCTTGAATGTTTTAACACTTTAATACAATTACCATCATAAAGGAAAAAGACGCTTGGCAAACCCTAAAGTACCCAACCAAGCCTGTCTACACTCTTGGTATGCTATTTTCAATGGTGATGAAAAACACAAGCAAACATTTCAAAAAGTATGCATTAAATAGGTAAGGTAGAATTGAATGGAAACAATATAAATGCAGCAGACTCTCAAGTGAAACACAAAAGGATTGTAAGGAAAAGGAACCAACTACAATCAAACTCCAGTTAAGTAATAATTTCTGATTTAATATTTTAGATCAATATCAAAACTCAATAATGTCCCTAAAACAACAACAATAATAATAATAATAATACTAATAATAATAACAACAACAACAACAACAACAACAAAAAATCAGAAAATGAAGTTACCTTGCAGTATCTTGCAGCCATGTTTAGCCTCCCAATCTCCAAGAAGATATTCACAGCCTGGTTACTGCATGCTATGGCTTCTACAGAATAAATTCAGAAAACTAATATCATTAGCAGGCAATTCAAATTGTAACAGCCAAAAAAGGAGATAGACAGTAAACGCAGAGCAAATGCTGGCTACAGGGCTAACCAATACGTCTAACAGATTTCAGAGATCAATAACCAAAACTTCCAGAACCCCAAATTAAACACAAAAAGGCCTCAATCCCTACTTCAAATCAACACCTAGAATTTGAAAAAAAAAAGCAAGAGATTAGAGATGTCGACAAATGAATAAAAGAAACCCAAATTACAAAATATTCAGAATGCACCCAAATTACATATGGAAAGCTTCAACATTCAGTTAAATTATACTACTGCCCAAAAATAGAACAAAAACCCACTTCAAATCCAATTACCATAAAGAACCCAAAACAAAACCGAATCAAAATCAAAATTAGGACACATTGATTCCAATGATTCAAAGTTTAAACACAACCATTCAAAACCCACCAAAAAGACATACTCTATTCAAAAGCTAGACAGTGACCCAAACAGAAAGAGAACCAACTAAAAATGTAAAAAAGATAGTTACCCTGTTCAGAGGGAGAGCATGGAGAAAGCAAGAGCAAAGAGATTGGAGAGAGTGAGAGAGAGAGACCAAAGAGACCAAGAGATTGGAGAGAGTAAGAAAGAGAGAGAGCAGAGAGAGACCGAGAGAGGGAGAGATCAAACAGGGTGAGATCGACTGAGAAAAAGAGAGCAAAGAGAGCAGAGAGCAGAGAGCGACAGAGAGAGATTAGAGAGAGAGTGACTGAGAGATCAGAGAGAGTGAGAGAGAGAGAGAGAGCAGAAAGTAGAGACCAACAGAGAGAGAGCAGAGAGCAGAGAGCGATAGAGAGAGCAGAGAGAGCGACCGAGAGAAACCAGAGAGATTGGAGATAATGAGCGAGAGAGAGAGAGAGCAAGCCAGAGAGAGAGAGCCCAGAGATCGGAGAGAGCGAGTGAGACACAGAGAGCCTAGAGATCAGAGAGGGCGAGCGAGATTGAGAGACTGAGAGAAAGAAAAGAAATGAGGGTGGGGGACTGAAAAAGGGGAAAGAGGGAGGCGCGAAATTTTGTAAAATTTTTACCGAAGATAAGTTTTCGTTGCTAAAAGATGGATTTCGTCAGCAAATATAATAATTTTGGCTTAATAAAATTAACCTTTAATGACATTTTATAATTTCTACAAACGAATTTATATGTGGGAAAATTTTTTTTCTTTTTTCTAAAAATAAGTAAAAAAATATGTAAATTTATTTTAATCTTTAAATTTTACGTTGGTAACAATGATTCATGTTTCTTACCAACGTTATATTTTCGTCAGTAAATATTAATAACGGCGAAAATTAAAAATGTCGGAAAAAGTCAGATTTATTGACGCTTATTTTCGCTGCTAAAACAAAACAATTCATCAAAAATAATTTAATTTAATTTTATTATTTTCTAAAAAAGAAGATAATTCACTATCGACCTTTGTCGACGAACTCTTAAATAACATCGGTACCTGGGTGCCTTCTTCAAATAGAGACAAAACCTCTTTATGAGATTTCAAATAGAGGTGGGAAAAACATTTACCAAACAGTCTAAATGAGTTTTGAAACAATTTTAAGAGATTAAGAGGCAAAAATTAGATTGGCCAAACACCACCTTATATTTTTTAAAACAGATTTTCCATCATTCCATATACTATGGAATATAAGGTTATTGTGTGGCCGGTGAAATTAGCATGTTGGATTATTCTATATTATCAAGGGCTATCCGATTATTCCATGAGCTAGTAGTATATAGAGCCCCGCTGCGTTGTGCGCTGTTTAGGACATCCCATCTGTCTTTTATCATATATTTAAAAGTTATTTTTTTCTTAAAAATTCCTAATGATCATATATATAGGATAAGAATTGGCTATCTTTTATTAAAAATTGATACAACAACATGCACTTTTGGCACCGTTTTTTACTACACTTTTATAATTTTATCGCTAAAGACTATTATTTACCGACGCATATAACTCTCGTTGTAGAAAATTAGACATTTACCAACGTTTTGAATAAATGTCGGTAAAAGTCAAGTCTAACATTTGCCGACATTTAAAATAAACATCGGTAAATGTCACTGTTACCGACGTTTTAAAAAAAATCGATAAATATCAAACTTTTACCGACGTTTTCTTTAAAACGTCGGCAAATGTCTAATTTTCACTGAAGTTTTCTAGAAAATGTCAGTAAATGTCTAATTTTCACGGACGAAAATTATATGCGTCAGTAAATAATAGTCTTTAGCGACGAAATTATAAAAGCTTCAGTAAAAAATGTCGCCAAAAGTGCATGTTGTTGTAGTGAGTGTGAGTTGACTGAGCCTGAGGTGCCCTCCATAATTCTAAGGCTTATTTGCCCTTTTACTTTAGACCGAGCTTGGAATGTTTTACTGTAAACACTTGTGACATTTGTAACACTCCGACCCGATTTGATCCGGATTAGTGAGTAATTGCGTGCAATTTTGTCGTTAAGTGTGTTTTGATTTTTGCTTTTCTTTGGTTTTGAGTCATGGAGAGATCGTTTGGGTTGAGTTGACCTGGTTTAGGTAGTTCGAGCCCTTTTTTGTAATTTTGACTTGTGATTGACGTTGTTAGTTTTGTGTCATTCGGACGTCATCGCGTGTATTTTGTTGAGCTTGTCGATCTTCGTAACTGTCTTGGATCCGAATGATTTCGTTTGCTCCCGTTGGATCGTCAGTTGACTCAAACTGACAATTGTGTAAGCTGTTTGGACTTGTTTGTAATTTGGATTCCTTTTACCTTATAAAGATCCTACCTACCCCCTCTCTCTCTCGTTCTCTCTCAGTTGTCTCTCTCTCGTTCAGCTCTCTTTCTCTCTTTCCTTCTTAGTTTCTGTTTCGTGAGGGAGGAAGAAAGGAGTCAGATTTGTGTGTGTTTCCAGTGGACTGAGCCAAAGCAACGACCGTAGGGTGTGTGATTTCCGTTTGTGAGGCAAGTATATAAGCACAAGTAGCATGAACACTGATTGGTAGTGTTTTGATTGTTTGTATCTTACTCTTTGTTGTATGCATCAGTGTCAGACAGCCCTATTGAGTCAGTTTTTCTATTATCTTCCTATTTTCAGTGGAAAAGTTCGCTTTCTGTATGTTCTGTAACTGTTCCAGAAAATGACCCAGTGCACTCACGGCTAAATTGTGAAATGTACTACGGCTGAGCCGTGAAATTGCTTACGGCTAAGCCGAGACCCAGCCGTAACGCTAACCGTAGAACAATACAGGGTGACAATTGAAATAACTGAGAGTTGGCAAATTGCTACTCTTCTACGGCCTAGCCTGATCTAAGCCGTACAGTGTACTACGGCTAAGCCGTGGACCAGGATACGGCTGCGCCGTAGAGTAAATTACGGTTGAGCCGTAAATGCGGATGAACAGTTTGGGGAACCTCGGCTCTGCCGCAGTGCAGATTACGGCTAAGCCGTAAGATGCATACGGCTAAGCCGTGAGATCACCTACGGCTACACCGTGTGATCCTGAGAAAGGAATAAAAAGACTAGGCTTAAGAAAGAGACCGTATAGGACTTTCATGTAGAATGTAACTAACCTGAACATGCCCAATGGAATGTCTGAATAACATGAATGATCTCGAGGGCTGTGAATCATTCATGCCCATTATCCAGTTGTTTAGCACCTCCCCATGGGTGTTGGTTTAAGGGACTTCGGTGCACATTCCAGATACTCTGCAACACTAGACAATGGTGCATCGGATAACTTAAAACTACATCAACATGCACGGTTAGAAACACTGGATAAATAGGTTCGGATTGGTTTGTGATTGACCTTGATTCGTCAAAGTACTCTGATTTGTATAGCATATTGACTTCGGTTATGCCATCTTATGTGTTCTGTGCTGGACCTCTCGATTCTGTGGGAATTGCAGCAACCCTAGAGCGAAGCCCGGGCGGGACCATTCTATTACTGTATTTTTATCGTTGCTCCGGTGGAGTACTTGAGTCAGTAATTATTTGTTACTAGTACTTAATTGTCAGTGCTTCTTTTATTGCATTCAGTATCAGTATCAGTATCAGTATATGTGATGCACTTCCTATTGTTCGTTTATTGTGATATGTGAGATCTGTATGTGATATGATATGATTGATTGAGGTGCATCATCCGATTTGATTGTGATTGGTATATGGCACTACTGAGCCTCAGCCTTAGGATGCCCGACGGGGTTGACTTTGGTTTAGTTTATGTGTTTGCCTCTGCAGAGTGATCTGTCCTGGGACTCCGGACCCCGGGAACTAGAGACCCATGCGTACCCTGGCCCGGTCGCTGGTGTTCTCATTTCGACTGCTCTCGAAAGGGAGAATATGGCCAATGTAGTAGCCACTTTGCCTGTTATCTGTTTATGTTTCTGACAGCATGCTTATTCATTTACACAATTGCTTAGTATACGAACATACTTACTATGGATCTTGCATTGTGACTTTTGCTCATTAATAGACACAATTCGTGTTATCTTCTTGTGGCTTATATTTTGCTAAGTCGTTGTACTTATGAGTTGTTATTGGTGTTGCAGGCTCAGATCCTTCTCCCGATCCTGCGTCGGTTGACTCGACTCCAGGAGAGGCTCGCAAGCCCCCTCCGGCCTAGAGGAGTGGACTTGATCCATCCTCCAAAGTACGGTTTGCATCATTTTGTTTCCCCATTCATTTGAGTCTGGGTCTATTTGGGGGATTTTTCTGTAACTTGTACCGTGGGCTTGATTGATATCTGTATTTTGATTTTTGTAAGCCCTCTTTATTGTCATACCTTCTTGTAATTGTTCTTGTCATCAGTCTAATGTTTTTGTAATCCATTATGTCTTTTGGTATGTTGTGGTATGCCTTGATACGTACAGCTTCCACGTACATTTGTTTGCACGTGTGAATGATCCCTTGTGTGTGTATGCTTGGACGGGGTCTAGGTGTACATGCACGGGAGTACGTGTGTCATTGGTTAGACTTTCTCTGACCCCCGGTCCCTGGGCTCGGGTTGTGACAACATTTGTGATTTTTTTTATTTTTTATGAGTCAACAAGGATCAGTTGGAAAATTGATTGGTGTAAATCATGTGTTGTTTACTCATGATTTCCCTTTTTTTAAAGGTCTTTAAACAAATAAAATTTAAATAGCTTATGCCCCTCTTGATTAATCTAGTAGCAAAATTAAATAAATCCCATATAATCTTAATAAGGAAGTAGATCAAATTGGTGGAATACTCCACCCGTAATATATATCTAGGTTTATAATCCTTCCACACTGCACATGATATATATAGCCTTTCACAGCATCTTCACCCATAGAATTTTTTATCACGATAGCATCTTCTCCTAAACTCTTCCGCCCCATCGTCCCACATCTCTCCGATTTCAAGTTCTGGTATGTGCCCCCTATGTTTCTCTTCTTTTCTCTCGCATTTATATTGATTTATATTCATGATGATAATGCTATATTGTGATCTATTCTTCCTGGCCTTGTCGTTGTTTTTTTGTTTTATTTTTATGTATAAATCATTGGATGATTGGGACTTTGGAGACTGATGCAAAACAAGAGAGAAAAAGTGGATTCAATGTTTAAATGTTAACTGCCATGTGCACATAGTTTTTGTTAGTTTTGTTTACAGAAGGAGAAAAAAAAATCGTCTGGGTTCTTAAACGACTTCTGTTTATAGAAGGAATGCCGAGAATGATTTATGTGTCTAGGTCAATCAAAGGTTCGACTTGCTTCTCCCCCACCTTTTTTTGCGTTCTGGGGCCTGTAATAGTTTGAATGCTTTTTTTTCCACCTCCAAAGGATGGAGGGGGTATGCAACGTAAGAAGCATCGAAGGGCATTCCTCCTTATCTTATCTAGCAAATCACGTCCATCGAAAATAAAATAATGCTCGGCAAAGACAACAGAAACTAGGGATAGTTTCTTTTCATCCATGCTTGAAGCATGCTTTTATAGTACGTGCTTCCCTCTCCCTTACTCTGCTTTAGGATATATGTAACACTTTGACCCAACTTAATCCGGTTTAGCGCATAATTAATGTGTCTTTGGTAAATTTTTAGCACATTAGTTTATGTTTGTTGTTGTGTCCTTTTGAGTTTCGCTTCGGGTCATGGATAGGTAGTTGGGTTAAGTTTAACCTAGATTAGGTAGACATGAGTCCTTTTTCATAATTTTTGTTTTTTTACGATTTCATCTTTCATTCATCATCTTAATGTCATTACGTGTACTTCGTCAAGGTCGTTGACTTCCGTAATTGACTCATATGTAAACGACTTCATTTGCTTCTGTTGGACCGTTATTTGACTTAAATTGTAATTTCCTTAAATGGTTGCACCTTTTTTTAAACCTATATATATAAGCTCACCTACCCCCTTCATCCTTATCTCTTGTATCATTGACGTGCGTTTTCCTTCACGTTGTCATCAGCATCGTCTTTTTCTTTTACGTCGCTTCTTCTTCCACTTTTTCTTCCTTTTCACGATCAGAGAAAAGGGGAAAACAAATTGTGGGTCTACTGTGAGCTTTTGAGTAATGTTATCCTATATGCGTCTAGAAGGTTTCAAGCATTGCATGCACTCAACGTCTCTCTTTTCTTACATGCATGATTGTTAGAACCGCGCATAGTCATCGAATTTGGGCCAGAGGACAACTAATTGACGTGAAAAAGTTCATTTGAGGCAAGTATAAGTACAATAGGGATGAACACTTGTTGATAATGTGTTGATTGTTTTTATTCTCATCACTCTTGCAGGGTTTGTGATTTACAACCCTTGTGTATCAGATTTCACATAGTTGTTATCTTTGGTTTCAATTGTGTCCAAATCCAATTTCATCTGTAACAGGTTCAGAATGTACATTTCTGAAACTTACGGCTAAGCCATAGAGTTTCACGGCTCAATGTCCATAGAGCAACAAAACCGGAGTTTACTCTACGGTAAGGCTACTGTTAAGCCGTAGGATACACTACGGCTAAGCTGTAGGCTAACCGTGACCCAACCGTAGGTCAAGCTACGGCTTGATATCCAGAGAGCAGTAAATTGAGGAAAACTTCTACAGCCCAGCCACGGCTAAGCCGTATGGTGTGCTACGACTAAGCCGTACTCAACTGTGGCTGAGCTGTAGAGCAATCACGGTCCAGCCGTAAGAGAATGCACGGTTCAACCGTGGCTCGCCGTAAATACGGATGAACAGTTTGGGGGGGTCACGGCTGAGTCGTAGTACATAATATGGCTAAGCGGTAAAACCACTAAGAAAATGGAGAAAAGGGACAGGTTTAATAATGAGACCTTATAGGGCCTTTATATGGACTCTCAACCTCCCTTAACTTGCCCAATGGACCCCCTTACTAGCATGAATGGTCTTGAGGGCTATGACTCATCCATGCGTGTTGTCCAATTGTTAAGCACCTCCCTATGGGTGTTGGTTTAAGGAACTTCGATACACGTTTCTCGATACATTGCAACACCCACAAGACGAACAACTGTGTATCGAACAAATTAAAACTACATCATCATGCACTGTTAGAAACACTGGACAACTAGGTTAGGGTTGGTTAGTAAATGATCATGATTCCCTGGAATAACTTGACTTACATTGCATATTGTTTTCTATTACTGCCCTCCATTCTTTTATGACTTGTATTTGTCTTGAAAGAGTTGATACTATTATTTGACTGATGCATGTGTACTGTATAATTTGTATATGACTGCTTGCATGTGATTTGAATTGACGTGCATTACCTAACAAGATTGACACGGTCTAGCTCTACTAAGCCTCAACCTCAGCCTCAGCCTCAGGAAATCAGACGGGGTTAACTTTGGCGTAGCCTGCTTGTTACCACTGCAGTGTGCTCCTGTCCTGGGACTTCTGGACCCTGAGAACCAGAGACCCATTCGTACCTTAGCTCGGTCGATGGTGTTCTCAACTCCTGCTCTTGATAGGGAGAATATGGCAAATGTAGTAGCCACCTAGCAAGTACCTCTGCTGCATGATTCTAATAGCATGCTTTATTCCTATGCACGACTTGCCTAGTAGACGAAAGTGAAACTCCTTGCACTATTACCTGTTTGCTTAGTCTTGTAAATACAACGCGTGTTACCTTACTGTTTGCTTATGCTTTGTTGAATCGTTGTATTCACTCGTTGTCCTTGGTATTATAGGCTCAGATTCCCTTATCGATCCCTCGTCGATCGGCCAGGCTGCAGAGGAGAATGTAGAAGCTCCGTCAGGGCTTCAGGAGTGGATGTAATCCCTCCCTCGGAGTGGACTTGGCATATGCATCAGTCTCCTCTTATTGTGTTGTTTTGGTATAACGATTCATATCTTGTATTTTGTCTCATAACCACTCTTTCTCACTTTTGTTGTACAGCATGTAATTAATGTCATCTTTTGTTACTCTTGGTTATGTTAGTGTTTCCTTTCTTTTTGCTATGATACTTATAGCTTTCGCGTATATCAAGTTGCACGTGTGAATTTTTCTTGTGCGTGTACATTTAGATGAGGTCTAAATGTGTAAGCACGGGAGTACGTGTGTCACTGGTTAGGTTTTTATTGACCCCTAATTTTTGGGCTCGGGTCGTGACATACGTATTGTATGGTATCAGTTGTACAGCATGTAATTAATGTCATGTTTTGTTACTCTTGGTTATATTAGTTTTCCTTTTCTTTTTGCTATGATTCTTACAGCTTCCATGTACACCAAGTTGCATGTGTGAATTTCCCTTGTGCATGTACATTTAGATGAGGTCTAAGTGTGTAGCCATGGGAGTACGTGTGTCACTGGTTAGGTTTTTACTAACCCCCGATTTCTGAGCTCGGGTCGTGATAATATAATAGAGAGTTAGCTATTGTCCACCGTCGTTGGAGCAACCGCAAAGGTCGCCAGAGGACTGACATCATTGTCGCACAATCTCAAGCCACCGTTCTATCCCTGCATATCGCCACAGAAAAACCCAGCCTACAGCAGTGGTTTTGTTTACAAAACCAGACCAGACATTGGGAAGAAGATGACCCACTGTCGGGTCGATTCCAATTCGATTTCAGGTTAGGCCCACTTGACCCATTCTATGAAGAAGCCCAGTCCACACCATCACTAGTAACTCCAAGTGAATCAATGCTTGAAATTTGTGATAATAGATGTTTAGGACTTATAATTATGATTAATGATAAAACTTCAAAAAATATCATCAAAGTCACTTGACTTTAGGCTTTTTTTTTATGGTCTTGCCATAAACCCATGATGTCATGGGTTTTACTTCAAAACAATGAGAAAAATATTCTTTTCCTATATCATGATTAGATTTTGGAAAACAAATTTTACTATTAATGACTACTCATTGAGATCTAAAAACCCTTTTTTTTCATAATTTTAGTAGAATGTACACTTATGATATCGTGGGTTTTTAAAGTAACATAGAAATAAAGTCACAGTGAAAAAAAAAACTTTTTACTCTTGTAAGACTTTTTAAAACTTCCAGTCCATTGACTTCTTTAAATGGGCCATCACATTCTAATACACATACCAAGGTTTATTCCATGCTTTCTTGATCTAGGCAAATCAATTTACTAAAGTGGAGATTTTGGCTATATGATCTTTTAGCTATGGTGAGGACCACCATATATAGGAACCTGAAGAGGTGTTACACATTAAGAAAGTAACGAATAGCATTACATTAAAACAAAAAAAAAAAAAAAGAGAAACACAAACAATGTTGCCAAATATTCACCTAATACCCAATGTTGGTCCCACTTGTTAGATAGCTAAGGCTACTAAATTAAGGTTGAGATATTAGTCTTTTGAGTGGGCACATGCTCATGAAAGCAATTTGGAC
The DNA here is from genome assembly GCA_037013555.1 of Sextonia rubra. Classification (NCBI taxonomy): domain Eukaryota; kingdom Viridiplantae; phylum Streptophyta; class Magnoliopsida; order Laurales; family Lauraceae; genus Sextonia; species Sextonia rubra. Next base: position 9,721,916 of record JASUAD010000010.1, read on the forward strand.
ATAGCCTTGTAGGCCATTTGCACCCATATAAATTTATGGAAATGTAGAGAAAAAAAGATCTAGATGCAACCAAAATGTTAATATTGCTTCTTTTGATTGTATTATTGAGGCTATATTTTTTGGCCTTCTTCGTTTTCTTCTTCTTCTTCTTCTTCTTCCCCCTTGATGTAAATTGGAAATATACCTTAATTATTGAGGTCTATTAGCATGACTGAGGCCTTCTTCTTACATGCACTACCCAGATGCCTTGCGACTCACTTGCGAGTCCCATAAGCCATCCACTTGCTTTTAAAAATATGGCTCTAGTTTTATAATTCCTAAATGTGGCAACAAGTAATGCACTATCATTAAAGTTCTAAATATTTTTCAAATATTTCCCTTAAAATCGCTCTCACTCAATTTTAAACTTTACTTTAACCAATCAATCTTTTATCGCTTATCTCTAAAATCTTTCAATTTTATAAGATTTTTTATGTTATAATTTCTATAATGGTAGTATTCATTTATATTTTATTAAAATATTTATAAATTTTAACAAAATTGTGTTTTTTAATAAAAAAATTTCCATGGCTCACGTTGGGTGCTGGCCTTGCAACGCTACTAGCAAAATTAAATGAATCCCATCTAATCTTAATAAGAAAGCATATCAAATCAGTGGCATTCTCCACCCTTAAATCTAGCTTTATAATCCACGCCTCTCAGGACATCTTCACCCACAACCTTTTTTATCACGACTGCTTCTCCTCAACTCTAATGCCCCTTTGTCTGACACGTCTCTAGTTCTAGTATGTGACCTTTTATATTTTCTTTTATTTATATTCATGATGATAAAGTTTTATTGTGTTCTATTCTTCCCAGACTTGTCCTTGTTGTTTTGTTTTTTATGAATAAATCATTGGATGATTGGCACTTTGGAGAGTGATGCAAAACAAAAAAGGTTGCCGGTCGTGCTTTTTTGGTTGTTGGCCTTTGTTGCTTGGTTTTGTTTATCTTTTGTTTTTGCTTATGTACTACTTAATTGAAGCAAGAAAAAAATAATCTAGTAATTAAGATTTCTTAGGGAGTTTGCTCTATTCCAACCATAAGTAGTGTATTATTTTTGGATTTCCAATATGCCTTCAGCGTGCACTACATGAGTTCAGAAATTCTACAACAAATGCCTCTACAAATAACGTCACCTATTGTAGTACTGCACTCTCCATTTTTTTTTTGCATTTGTTATATTCAATTTGAATTGCCCCTATGAATAACGCATCCTAATGAGATACTACATGAATCATACAATGAGTATATGCTATGCATATGTTATGAATTTCTACTATGAATAATGCATGACTTTTTTTTAATGAAAGATGTCCTAATGTGAATACTATGTGAATTTTTGGTTTGAATACTATGAGTTGTGTTTGAGTTCTGATGTGATACAATGTTTGGGTACTGCCTCTTTATTCTTGAAGACCTCATGGTTTGGGCATACTCAAGTTGTTGGACAAATGTTCCAATGTTACCAACTAAAATCATAGTATATATTACAATTAAGTTGAGCTATTGTTAATGTGAAAATAAAAAAAGCCTAGCAAAGTCTAGCAAATGTTTAGCCCCACCCAAATTAAAATACTGGGTCCGCCACTGTTAGGTATAGAGAGGCCACCTGACCAAACCTAAGTGGTCAACCCACTAGCATATCACCTTGAGTACTCAAGCCATATGAATCCATTTTGAGGCAGCCAGAGCACACTTGATCATATATATTCCAGTCCATTGACTTCTTTTAATGAGCCATCACATGCTACTACAAGTACCAAGGTTTATTCCATTATTTATTGATCTAGGCAAATTAATTTACTAAAGTGGAGATTTATGGCTATATGATCTTTTAGTTATGGTAAGGCCCACCATAGTTATAGAACTCGAAGAGGTGTTGCACATTAAGAAAGTAACGAATAGCATTAGATTAAAAAAAAAAGAGAGAAACACAAACAATGTTTCCAAATATTCACCTAATACCCCATGTTGGCCCCACTTGGTAGACAGCTAACGCTACTAAGTTAAGGTTAAGATATAAGTTTTTTGGATTTGGCGCATGCTCATGAAAGCAATTTGGACATAGCCTTGTGGGCTATTTACAGCCATATCAATTTATGGAAATGTAGAGAAAAAAGGATCTAGATGCAACCAAAATGTTAATATTGGTTCTTCTTTTGATTTTATTATTGAGGCTATATTTTTTGGCCTTACTTCTTCTTTTTCTTCTTCTTCCCCCTTGATGTAATTGGAAATATACCTTACGTTATTGAGGTCTATTAGCAATCCCTTCAATTTGCATTCTTCAACTGCTTGATTATATAGTCTTCCATGTGATTAGATATGGACAAGAGTTGGATGACGTTGGTTAATCAGAGATTAGGTCAACGATATCAAGATGGGGTGTACTCATTTATTGAATTTGCAAGGGCGAATATAGATGGGGGTATTATGACTCGGTGTCCATGTAATGATGCTTAAACGTTGATTGGCATGAATTTGAAACTGTGAGAGTTCATTTGGTCCGATGGGGGATTATGTTATCCTACACAACATGGCTACACCACGGAGAAAATGCAGTGAACCCACCCGATGAATCATATGTGAATGATGATGAGAGCGACAATGAGGATTGGGACCAATATCCTGAAATGCTTGACGACCATTATAGGGGCACCTACATGGAGGGTGATAGTATCCAGAGGGACACTACAACAATATGCACTTTTGGCGATGCTATTTACTGACGTTTTTAAAATTTCATCGCTAAAGGCTCCTTTTCACCGACGCATATAATTTTTGTTGCTGAAAATTGGACTTTTTCCGACATTTTTTTAAAACGTCGGTAAAAATTACTTTTATTGACGAAAATTATATCCGTTGGTAAATATATAATTTTCACTGACAAAAATAATATGCGTCGATAAATACTAGTCATAATTTTACTGATATTTTGTATAAAATGTCGCTAAATTTCACTTTTACTGACGTTTATTCGGAACATCGGTAAATGTTTAATTTTCACCGATGAAAATAGGATTTGTTGGTAAATATTGTCATAGTTTTGCTGACGTTTTATATAAAACGTAAGTAAAGGTTTAATTTTCACTGATGAAAATATATGCATCAGTAAATTACATATTTTTATGTAATTTCTTTAAAAAATTTTTACCGACGTGTAATTTCGTTGGTAAAAAAATAGTAAAACGTTGGTAAAAAGGTAATACTTTGTAAAGTTCTAAATATTTTCAAATAATATTTGATGACGAATTGAGTTTTGGCGACAAAAACGTATCGTCGGTAAAAAATGTAAAAAGCTTCGCACCAACCCCTTTCCCCTTTTCCTTTCGCCCGCCCCCTTTTCGTTTCTCTCTCACTCCTAATCTCTCTGTCGCCCGCCCCCTTGTCGTTTCTCTCTCTCACTCATGATCTCTCGGTTCTCTCTCTCTCTCTCACTCTCAATCTGCTCTGGGCTCTGATCTCGGTCGCTGGGTTTTGATATTGGTCTCTGGGCTCTGATCTCGGTCTTTGTCTTGCCTGCTCGCTCTCTCCAACCTTGGCTTTCTCTTAGTCGCTCTCTCTCTGCTCTCTCTCTCTCTCTCAGTTTATCTCACCCTCTCTCGTTCGCTTGAGGCCAATCTCTTCCTCTCTCAGTCGATCTCACCCTCTTTCAGTCTCTCTCTCTCTCAGTCACTCTCTCTGCTCTCTGCTCTCTCTCTCTCAGTCATCTCACCCTCTCTCAGTTTCTCTCTCAGTCACTCTTCCTCTCTGCTCTCTGCTTTCTGTTTGCTCGGTCTCTCTCGCTCACTCTCTCTGCTCTCTGCTCTCTCGGCCTCTCTCGCTCTCTCTGCTTTCTGCTCTCTCGGTCTTTTTCTCTCTGCTTTCTACCGTCTCTCTGTCTCTCTCGCTCGATCTCTCTAATCTTTCCCTCTCTCAGTCGATCTCACCCTCTTTGCCCTCTCTCGGTCTCTCTTGCTCGCTCTCTCCGATCTCTCCCTCTCTCAGTCGATCTCACCCTCTCTTGGTCTCTTTCGCTCGCTCGAGGCCGACCTCTCCCTCTCTCAGTCAATCTCACCCTCTCTCGGTCTCTCTCTCATTCGCACTCTCTCTGCTCTCTGCTCTCTCTCTCTCACTTGATCTAACTCTCTCTCGGTCTCTCTCTCAGTCACTCTTTCTCTTTGCTCTATCTCTCTCTCAATCGATCTCTCCCTCTCTCGGTCTCTCCCTGCTCTCTCTCTGTCGCTCTTTGCTCTCTGCTCTCTCTCCTTCAATCGATCTCACCGATCTGATCTCTCCCTCTCTTGGTCTCTCTCCGCTGTCTCTCTGTGCTGCTCTCTGCTCTCTCTCTCTCTCTCTCAGTCGATCTCTCTCTCTTTTGATTCACTTGTTGCTTGAAGAAGCTCTGTCAAGAAACCGTGCTCTCGCTTTCTCCATGCTCTCCCTCTACCGATGAAGAGGAAACATTAATCTGGTGTTCCCTCTGATTAAAGAGGAAGGATTATTCCGGTGTCCCCTATGATCCAAGCATTTGTGTTGAAATCCAAGGATTAATTTGGTCTCCCTCTCCCCTCCCTACTCGGACCCCTCTCTGCTGTTGCTGCCAAGGTAAGGCTTTTTTGGTTATTTTTTTTTCTTAAACCCTTACAATTATTGGAGTGTAAATTTGGCATCATCATTTGTGTAAATTTTTTTTCTAATGCCTGCAAAGACATCATCAGTTGTGTAAATTTGGCAATATAAATGTTCATATGTCATGATTTAATTATTGATCTATTTTGAGTTTCTCATATGCATCACTTAATTATGGGGACAGCCATTCGAGAGCATTCAAAAAACAGAACATGCCACTCATAAGCCCTCGGGAATTCCTACCTAGGTTCCTATGTAACTGGAAAAGGATGCATGTCATGATGGTGGACAAAAATTGGATATCAATCATATGGACCCTACAATTAAAGTATCATGAGAACTTTACAAGAATATATCAAATTACACACATTTGTTTGAAAGAAATACAGCTACTAATAGCTTCAAGATAACAATGGGTTAAAGGTCTTTTACCTCATATGTCAAGGTACCACCAGAAGAACCAGGTTGGCGCAAAGTAACATTAGAAATAGCTCCATTGGCAGAGAGGATGCAAATGGAATGAGGACCCTTTTGGGAGAATGATAGTATCCTTGTTGCAACATCCCACAAGCATGAAAGAAAATGAACACACATGACATTGCATATGAAAGCTACATTTAGATATACCTAGTGATAAAGTTGAGGATGTCATAGGATGCACTCCACATTGCAGTTGTTTAAACGTTTTGGCTGAACAGACTGTAAGATATTAGTGTGGGCAGAATAATAAAAAAACCAGTGCCTCGCTAAATTTGGTTTCATTTCCCAACTTTCACAAATGCAACACAATAATGTAACCAAAGAAACAGTAAATAACAATAAACACGAAAACACAAAACTAACAAAGTACAAGTTTTCATGTCATTCTTAAATTATAGTACCTCCCCAACAGCTATAGTTAGAACATGTGGTGTGAAATTCCCACCTGGTGAACTAGTAACCCACTCCCCTTCACATATCAAAAAATATCCAGGTAGTGAGATTTAGATAACAGAATGAAGATATTGATAATTAACAAGAGACCTGCACCCAATGAATAAAAAAAAACCTTCGCCTTAAGATGAAGTGGCATTACATAGATTACAAGGAAAGATAATCAAGGTCAAACAAACCTTTTAGAATATAATCAGAATTTAGCAGATCTTATCTAGATACCCACCCCCCTACAGTTTTTCAAAGCTAATATACCGCATAGGCACAAGAATTGTTATCATCATCACGTGAAAAGTAGAAAAGAAAATTCCAAATGCCCAATTCATCATGCCAATCAATTGTCAACATATGCTCTACTTTCTAAAACTAAAGCTTAACCAATCACTCTTATAACTATGTTCTCCATCAGAAAACAAATCAGAATCCTAAATGCATCCCAACCAAAGATCCCCTGTGTGTTTTTCATCCATCAAATAGCCATCATCTGAATTTGTGGTGCCTTTTCCAGGGAGCGCTTAGTAAGATCATTTTCTAACTTTCTTGGAATAGGTTAGTTTGCATTTTTAGAATTACTAGGCGTATGCATTAATGGATTACCAACCAAATTGAAATTAGGATTTTGCATGGAATGCTAGAAGCTTACGTGTTTTTTTAATTAACTCTGAAAAGGTATTAGTTTTCCAAAATTTTCTTTTCCTTTTTCTTCAAAAATTAGTTTAGGTAAACTCTTTAAGAAAACGGTACAGCCGAGGCTAAAAACTATGTTCTTGGTTAAGCTCAATGTCTGAAGATAATCCTTTGTCAATGATGCTAAACATTATCATACCATGGTTATTAGTACCTATTGAGAGTTTTGTTCTAAATATTTCTAATTACTTGTGATTAGGTCAGATATGGACAAGAGTTGGATATCACACTGTTAGAATCGATTTAGTGTGGAGTACATTGCCAGGGTAAACTCATTTATTGATTTTACAAAGGCGAATTCGAACGGGTTAGCGGTCATTTGGTGCCTATGTAATGATTGCTATAACCATCAGAGGCATGACTCTGTAATTGTGAGAAGTCATTTGCACATTCATGGAATGATGGTCTCATACCAACAGTGGATAGCTCACGGGGAATCTATAGTTCAACCCGATGATTTGGATGAGAGCGAGGATGAATCGGAAGAGAATCAGGATGAATACGATGAGTTGATAGAGGACCATCGTTGGGAAACTTACTTGGAGGAAGATACTCAAGAGAGGGATGATGTGCAGGATTTTGAAAGATTGTTGCAGGCTTCCCAGCGGCGCCTGTGCCCAGGATGCAAGAGCTCAGATTCTCTGTTAGCGTTTGTTATTAAGATATTGCATGTGAAGGTCGAAAGTGGGTGTAGCAATAAGTCGTTCGACATGGTACTGCAGATTTTTAAGGACTTTTTACCCGAAGGTCATGTGGTGCCAGCCTCAATTTACGAGGCGAAGAAATTATTACATGACTTGGGCATGGGGTACAAGAACATAGATGCCTACAAACACAATTGTGTGTTGTATTGGAAGGAAAATACTCAATTGGATAAATGTCCAGAATGTCAAGAGCCTAGGCACAAGTTCAATGATGGCAAGAGAAAGAAGATGCCTCATAAGGTGCTCCGTTACTTCCCATTGACACCGACGTTGTGCAGATTGTATATATCAAGGAAGATAGCCACAGATATGAGATGGTACAGTGAGAAGCGCGTTGATGATGGGATAGCGAGGCATCCGGCTGAATCCGTGGAATAGAAAGAATTTGATAAGAACAGGGTTTGCTCGAGAGACACGTAATGTGTAGCTGGGGTTAGCCATCGATGGATTCAACCCTTTTGGTAACTTAAGCACCTCCTATAGCATGTGGCCTGCCATACTTATGCCTTATAATTTGCCACCATGGATGTGCATGAAGGAGCCATTTTTTATGATGTCATTACTTATTCCCGAACCAAGCTTATCGGGAAATGAGGTCGATGTATATCTGAGGCCTTTGGTTGATGAGTTAAAGGACTTGTGGGATAATGGTGTATCCACTTTTGATGCCTCCACTAAACAAACCTTTTAGATGCATGCGGCTCTAATGTAGACTATAAATAACTTTCCTGCGTATGGCAACTTGTCTGGGTGGAGCACAAAAGGTTATACTCTTGCCCCTCATGTAACGATAGCTCGTTAGGAGTGAAGTTGAAAGATAAGATTGGGTGTATTGGCCATCGAAAATACTTGGAACTGAACCACCAATGGCATAAAAGCAAGGCCTTCAACGGTCAACCTGAGCATGAAAAGAATTATTTGGATTTACCGGTGCAAAAGGTATTAGACCAATTAAAAGAACTAGCGCCATCAAGTTTGGCAAGAATAAGAAAAGACCGCATGACTCTGGAGAACTGAATTGGACAAAGAAAAGCATCCTATTTAAATGGTCCTACTGGAAGTGCAAAAAACATCGACACAACCTTGATCCTATGCACATTGAAAAAAACATTTGTGTAACTTTGGTTGGAACAATTTTGGGCAAAAAGAGCAAAAATAAGGACACGGAGAAAGCACGTAAGGATTTAAAAAATATGGGCATCAGGCCAGAGTTGCATCTAGTGGAGAGAGGCGATGGATCCAGCTTGAAGCCGCATGCCTCTTACACTTTGGAATCAAAACAGAGAGATGAATTTTATGATTTTCTAAAGTCGATCAAATATCTAGACGGCTATGCGGCGAACCTCTCGAGTTGTGTAATCTCGTAAAATGGTAAATTATCTGGTTTAAAGAGTCATGATTGCCATATCCTTATCCAACGCATAGTTCCTATTTGTATGCGCGGCTTTCTGAATAAGGATATTTGTACAACATTGTTTGAGTTAGGCTTTTTTCTCCAAGACCTCTGCTCGAAAACACAGAGACACGATGATTTGAAAAAATTGGAGGTGCAGATAGTTTTAATACTGTGCAAGCTGAAGAGTGGAAAGGATTTTTCCTCCTGCTTTCTTTGATGTAATGGTTCATCTATTGGTTCACTTATCGCGCGAGGCCATGCTTGGTGGATCAGTGCAATATCGGCGGATGTACCAAATAGAAAGGCAATAGTTAATGACCATTGATTAATTATTTATTTATTATTGCAATTGCCTTGCAAAGAAAATCATAATTGTTATCATTGGTTGTTTAAAGGTTTCTGAAGACCCTAAAAGGATACGTTTGCAACCGAGCTCGGCCAGAAGGTTCGATTGCCGAGGCTTACATTATCAAAGAGTGTCTTACTTTTTGTTCAATGTATTTAAGGCAGACTAATCGAGTTGAACGTTATGATGATGGTGGCGAACGTGGCCCGGGGATGTCAGTATTCACTCAAACTGTCCGTCCAATCGGACTGATAGCAAGGGCACATGATCCTTCGCAGGCAGAGCGTGACATGGCTTATTGGTTTGTCCTGAATAATACCCCTAAGGAGGAGCCATATCTACAATATGTGCTTCAATCTAACCATAATTATGCATTGTTTGTTAACTCTTTGATTTATTCTCTACTTTTACTTATTCACTAAAAGCTGCATTGAGTAGGGTACCCAAGAATTTAGTACAAATTCAAAGAGGAGGAGAAATCAACCCGCAGGTATAGCGAAAAGAATTTGCCAAATGGTTCAAACAACATGTAAGACATATAAAACATTATCATTTTAATTGCTATACATTATTGGAATACACTTCAAATGACATTAGCGTAATACATTTGTCTTAATCTGCTTATGTAGATGAATCAATTGCAAACGGAGGGAAAAAATGGGTTAAACCAGGAGAGATGCCCCGTCACGTGCAAGCATTCAACTATTTATTAAAGAGAAAAAAGACAATTAAGCAGAATATAGATAAACTTATATCTCTAGGGCTCTCATCGACCGCACATGCTATATTTAGTTCGCTAAAGGGACAAATGAGAACAGGAAGAAAAAGGCTAATGGGAATGATAACGATGAGAACTACAGGCCCTCACAAGATGATGATGTAAATGACAAGACATCTTCGTCAGAATCAGATGAGGTAATAATCTTTTTGTGAGTGTCTATGACACGTAAGTTAAAATCTTAGTTTTTTATAGTGACACTCATGCTAAAATGATTTTCATTTCCATTGAATGTAGATTGTTGACATTCACTTTACTAATATTATTGATTTTTGCTAATAATTATTTATTTTCCTCATTAATTTGCTCTAAGCTAGATTGCATATATGCCTCGGGAGAAGAGAGTTAGGCGTGCTCGGAGTATCGCAGCTGCACTTGGGTTAGCTCGTGCAAAAAGCACACCCGAGGCTGCGACACAGCATTTACTGATATAGCCTCTGACCACACAACCCTCACCGACCCAGCCTCCTACCACACAGCCATCGCCGAGGGTACCTCCGCCGTCCCTACCTCCACCGAGTCCTCATACAGTTGGTAGCAATGTTGGTGAGAAAATTATGATCTTTTAAAATTCTAAATTCACCTCAATTTAATGATTTGTGTTTACTAACTCATTTAGCACTGTCATCTTAACAACATCAGCCCCAGTCTCGGAGGTTCGGAGCTGTGTAAGGGGCATTACACAAAGGAAGAAGGCAGCAAATCTGAGAAGAGAGTTGGGTCATAACATCCCAGTTCCGATCCCCAGCTTGACCCATAGGCCAGAGGGGGAACATGCACCATCACTGGTTAACCATCTTGGGTTAGCCATTAGAGAGATGGCCCCAGTCTGATCCCATGACTGGAAGAAGCTTGATAGTGGGATCAAACTTGCCACCATTGGTTTAGATCAGGTAAACTATAATAATAATTATCAACCAAACTGATCATAGTTGTACTCGTCATTACAAGACATGGAGTATATTTTATTATTACTAATCATTATATGGCTCTCTCTTAATTACAGCAAATATTTAAATCGGGTACTACGAGGGCGATATGCAGCTCAGGGCGGACATTGACCACCAGTGCGGGATTTTGTATAGGAGTTGGAAGTACGAGCCGCATAGCCACTATCTGGAGTTGTTGGAGCAGGGAGTTCCTCGACCCCAGGGCCACTAGGCAGATGGCTGTGATCCAGCTGATTGGCAGTTGATGATCTCGTAGTGTTCAGAATCACCACAGTAGAGGGTAACATTTAGATGTTATCTACAACAATTAATTATATTCCAATGTAATTTTATTATTTATAAAATGTTGAAAAAAGCTAATGTATTATTGTTCTTCTATGTAGGCAAAGTCGAAGAAGGTTCAAGAGAGTCGAGCCAAGCTGCCATACAATCATACAAGTGGCTCCAGGTCATTTGCATTGAAGATGTCTCTGATGGTACTAATTATATTCATATGAAGAAATTTGATTAAGTTTATTAATTTATCAATATGTAAGTTCATATCTAATACAAGTTAATTTCAAATGATAGATGGCACAGAATGTCGGTCAGGCGTTGCCTATTACTCAGTTTTTCCACGACACCCACTATAGACAAAAGAGTAATTCGTGGGTAAATGACATGGCTCAGTAGAGACATGTATGTTTGCTATTCAATTCAATTTTGATCAATAATGCCACAAAAGCATTCTAAATTGCCGTATTGATTTACACCACAGGAGGCCTTGGTGCAGTGGACTGAGGAGCAGTCGCAGCCCTCTGTCAGAGCTCCGATGACTGAGGAACAAATTGCTGCTGATGTGCTTGGGAAGAGTTCGGGTTACTTGAATGGGTATGGTATATACATGAGGACCTCTTCATCTTCTACACAGTCTTAGGTGCCGCATCTTGAGGTGATCGCCCTGTGCGAGAAGCTAGCTGAGCAGGCTAGGAGGTAGGCTGAGCAGGGTAGGAGGACATCCGCACTGAGGCCTTCGTTCAAAAGCTCACAGCTGCGGCAGGGATAGATCTGACGATCTGCCTCAACATTTCTAGAGGGACCAGTTCTGCTGGTGATGGCACAGCTACTGGAGAACATGATGCGACCCCTTGGTTAGTATGTTATTCTCTTGAAATTTTAACATAATAACTCGTTGAAATTTATAAACACTGAAAATGTAGGATTTTCAACACCTACGAGTAGATGAGTACTTCTCATGAAGAGATTCCAATTCCTTTAGAAGTTTTTTCAACTTATGGCCATCCGACTTGGGAAACACTACATCTCCAACTGGAACAATTGCCACTCTTTTCATCCAAATTGGGTGTATCCTGGTTCATTGTCTTGTGATCTGGATGAACAGCCGCCGTAGAGTGCCGTGTAGGCAGTCGCATTGCCCATTAAACAACAGAGATCTTCTTGACCGTGGATGTTCCTGATGATTGCCTTTCAGGTAAGATTGTCCGATGAAGAAGAGGCCAACCAGGTCTTAGTTCAGGCAGTTCCCTAATCAATAGGGAAATGGAACTGGACGCATCCTCTAGAGTCTGTACAGGAACCATTGCCAATGAGTCATCACTCATTGATGTAGCAAACAAACTTATAACAGAAACAGTATGGAAAGAAGAGGAAAAACAAAAAGAACCATTTGTAAAATCTAAATTACTCATGCCACCAGATGTTGGCCAAATCAATCATACCATAGCCATCAGTAAAATTCAGTATGAGAATTGTCGAAATTCGGCAATAGCCAACATACAGACATGAAATGCCAACCAATGGACCTTTTTTTTGGTTGCCAATTGAAAATGAATTTTACTCTTGAGATTGGACCCACATGAAGGGCCACAATTCAAACACTGACACCATTTTCTAGTGTGGGACATTCTTACCCATACTATTGTTGTTTTTGGTAATAAACTTATATGCAATTTGAGGACTCTATAAGATTGCATGTGTAAACCTTTCTCCTTGGTATGAGTGATTCATTGTTGAATCATGTGACCTTAGACAAAGACTAGCCTAGATTCGAAATCTAGACCTACACTGGCTATTCTTCCTCTAATGTTGTGCATGATTTGGTGATTTGTGTTCCACTTGCAAGTGACTCATGAATGTGATTTTCAGAAAATTTCTTGAGTTACCATTATTTTTGCAAGTAACCAGAAGTTTCAAAAGCGACATGAATATCTATCCCCATCAAGCATGCATAATTTCCAGCCAATTGCACCTAAGGTTTTTTTTTTTGTTTTGTTTTTGTGAATAATTTCCAGACAATTGCAGATAACTTTCTTTCTCACAATTTTCTCTATTGGTGCAAGTGGCTGTCCCAACATGTAGTTAAAGCAAATTGGATATGTGAAGGGTTGTTTTCTTGATGTGCAATCCTGCTTTTGACAGTCTTGCATCATGGGCTCACATATAAAAAAACTACTCAACTCTCTCACTGCTTTGACAGTTTTCTTGATTTTCAATATAACTACTAATTCTACCAAGAGTTCCTACAAATGATGAAAGCATTTTCTTGGGTGCAAAATGTCATAGAGACAAACACAACCTCGATAATTATCCAAACTCACAAGCTACTTCATTTATCTGTTGATTCCCCACCATTTCACTTAATGATGAAGGCACAATCCTGTTTTAGTTGTAGCATCTGAAACTAGATTACTCATTGATAAGATTCTATATATATATATATATACATGGTTATCTTAGATTTGTCATTTAATTTATTGACAAGATTCTAATGTTGTTCTTGTCATTGCAGATTCATGGACGCTTAAGGGTTGATTGCAGACTTGATGGGATGTTTTGTTATCTTCTTTGTTTATTTGTAATTATATATCGGACATTTGTATGGGACTGTATTATTGATATATTGTAATATTGTTATATGAGATGGATGATTTGATGAAAAATAGTGATTGCAGCTAGTTTATTTAGCAATTTTTGTATGTATGCATTTGTTATGTTGGAGATAGGTACGTGAACAGTTTTATATTTGATACAGATGTATGAACAAGTATATAGGAAAAATATATAGGAGAAATAAATATTGTACGTTTAATAGAGGAAGACTTTTGCCGACGAAAAAGAGAAATTACAGACGTTTTAAAACTTCGATAAAAATTTAATGTAATTTTATAAAATTTATAATATTTACCGGGGTTTTGTAACGTCGGTAAAAACTATTTAAAGGTTTTTTAAAAAATAATTATTTTGCCAACGTTTTTTTTCGTCGATAAAGTGAAAATAAAATGAATTTAATGACTTTATAAAAACTGATATTTTACCGACAGTTTTTTTCGTCGGTGAAGGTTTATTTTAAAAATTAATTAGACTTTGTCGACGTTTTATAGCGTCGGAAAAAATGAAACAAAAAATTATTAAAAATAAAATCAACTTGCCGATGTATTTTTTGCCGTCGGTAAAACTGAAGATTTAGCGACGCAAAATTAAACATCAATAAAAATTAATTAAAAATATTTAGTAAATTTGTTGAATTATTTAACGACGTTAATAGCATCGGTAATGTTTTTTTGCCATCGGTAAAAGTAAGATTTAGTAACTTACATTAAACGCCGTAAAATTAATTAAAAATATTTATTAAATTTTTTGAATTATTTAGCGACGTTGATCTCGTCGGTAATGTTAATTTTTTGCCGTCGGTAAAATGATTTACCAACGTAAATTAAACATCAATAAAGATTAATTAAAAATATTTATTAAATTTGTTGAATTCTTTAGCGACGTTGTTATCATCGGTAATGTTAATTTTTTGCTGTCGGTAAAAGTAGGGATTTACCGACGTAAATTAAACGTTGGTAAAGATTAATTAAAAATATTTATTTAATTTGTTGAATTCTTTAGCGATGTTATTATCGTTGGTAATGTTCATTTTTTTTCGTCGGTGAAGATCATTTTTACTGACGGATTTATTTTTCATCAGTAAAGGTTTTCGCTGACGAAGTGCTACCGGCGATCGGACGACGAAATTATTTTCATCGGTAAAGAGTTTTACAGACGTTTAATCGTGATTTAGCGATGAAAATTTTCGTTGCTAAATATGCAAAATGTTGAAGTGGGAGGACGCACATAACTTTGATAAAATGTTGGAAGCTTCCCAACGTGAGTTGTACACAGGCTGTAAGAACTTCACTTTGCTGGCATTCGTCATTAAGATGCTATAAGTGAAGGTAGATTAAAGGTGGAGCAATAAGTCGTTCAACAGGGTTTTAGAGACTTGTAAGGACGTCGTACCAGAAGGTAGTTTAGTTCCAGGTTAATTGATGAGACCAAGAAGTTATTGCGTGATTTGGGCTTGGGATACGAGCTCATCAATGCATGTCAGTATGATTGTGCACTTTTTTGGAAGGTGACTGGACACTTGGAGAAACGTCCTATATGTGGAAAGGATAGGTACAAGATCAAAGATAGGTCCATAAAATTCGAATTGACCGAAACTTGGGGTGTGTGCCTATCAGTGGAGTCCCTATGTATTACAAGGTTTGGATTGGGTGATAGATGGGCCCCACCTAAAAAGTGAAAATTTTCTTCACCCCAAAAATAAAAAATTGTGACAAGTACAAATTTGAAATTCAAATTTTGGGTCTAATATTTGTGCCCATTTTATTTTGGGTCATGTGATGTAAAGAAGAAATAGGCTTGGATCTAAGTGAATATTAGACTTGAGTATGAGACTCATTTGGAGTCAACTCTAGTCATAAACCCAAATCACTAAAAAGTGAAAAGAAAGGATGTTGTTTTATTGGCAATGATTGTTAAAATTGTCAAAAAATTAAAAAAACTGAAGGACCAAAATTTAGAAAATTAGCTATGAGATTTCTTAAACCCCATGTGCTAAATTGCATGATCAAAAAATAAGAGAAAAGCTCAATTATTTTTGGTAGGAAACTTCTTTATTCTTTTATTTTCTTCTTTTTACTTTAAGTTTAAGTATTTTTTGATTCTCTATTTAAAAAATTGAATCTTACAAGCATTTCATACTTTCAATAGGTGGGGCCACCAATTTCACATTTAAATATCCCTTTAAGAAAAACACCCATTAGACCATACTCTGTTAAGGTCGATCTCTTTTATCTTTATCCTTTTAATAGTAACTTCAGAGTGAATTTTTCCTTTTGAAAACTATGGACCTCGCAAGCTTTACATATGTCACCTAGGTGGGGTTACTAGTTTTCCTTCTTCTTTACATGAGAGAAAATTTCATTAGAGAGATAGCAATCAATCAAGAGAAAGGTTAAATATAGAGGGTTTTACAAAAAAAATAATCCTTAAAATTGGATATGCCGGATGTAGACCCAAACTCCAAGTATTGACCATGGAGGACCTCTTGCCAATTTATTTAAATATTTTAGACTTTTTTTGCCCTTATTTGTTGATATCAATGAATACTGTAGTTAATGAATGTCAATTTGTTTTTCTACTTTTTTCCTTTTATTCTCCATCTCCATAATCTATTCTTTGATTTGGTTTATCATTATTATTTTCTTCAAGAAAGAATCAATTTAGTTTATTTATTTGTTTTTATTGTGTTTAGATTAGTAGGGGCATGCAATCATTATTAAGCTCCCAATCCAACGGCATCCCCGCCACCCACCAACTCCAAAATCTGATGGGTGATGAAGAAAACTTCTACCCCATCTCCAATCCCTCCAAGAACCCCAAAACTCCACTTCAACACAAACTCCATCTTCAACTCTTAACTTCATCTTCATTCTAACCTTCTCTTCCTCTCCATCTACTTCTCCCTTGGCCTCTTCATCTTCTCCCTCAACCCCCACAACTTCTTCGGCTCCCTCTTTATGCCTTCAACTTATCCAGTGATTTTTTTATTAAAGATGATGATGATGATGATAATGATAAACTGAATCGAAGAAGAGATATGTAGGATAAAAAGAAAAAGAATAAAATCTTTGAGAAAATCTTGGAGAAATCAATTTAAAATTTAAATCATTAAAGTTAAAACCAAATACAAATAATTCTACTTTAGAAGTAATAATTAATTTTTATGCAATTTGTACCAAAATGTTTCTTAAATTTTCAAGAAAAAAAGTACTACAATAGCTTTAAATGAATAGGAAAACTTGTGACATGCTTTATGATGACTTATGAAATGGAAATTAAAGATCAATAAGTCAACCGTTACTGCACTGTTCTTAATAACCAAATTCAATCAATTTAGTGGAAAGTTATCGAGTCAGAGAACTTGAACTTTCTGTAAAGCGCCAGGTTTGGTCTTGTCCTCTCAGCTATTTAGAAAGACAGAAATGCTAGAAATGCTCATATCTATCATAATAAGAGCTATTAAAAAGCAAAGCCAACTGCAAGTTATACCATCGCAGTCATCAAAGAGGAGGCTGCCATAAGGCCCATAACTGTATCTCTAGTTGTTAGTATTGTTTTTGGTGGTGGTGTGGTTGTTGCTGTTGGCGTTGTATTTTTTTTTTTCATTTTTGGTTAAATGTAGTTATCAATAATGTTGGGTTCCTTGGCCAAGTTCTTCCTTGAAATTTTTTGTCATCTTCTTAATATTTGAATAAGAATACCTTCTTGGCATTTGGAACCTATAACTACTTAAAAACTCTTCAACTGTTGTATCCATCCATATATACCTCCTTTGAAATTTATACACCAAAAATACTAGAAGGCACAATACCCCAATTGCTGTTCTCCCAAATAAGTACAATTCTACACAAGGGTGAACACATGCGCAAATTGTATTAGATTTGCTAAAATGATTATGATTCTCGTTTATGTACGTAGAAAATGAAACATGCACATGGCACATATGAATAACAGAATTACAATGACAAATCAAATTATATAAGATAATCTCACCAATGATTCCCATAGTGTTACAATGAACCAATATTTTCTGCAAGTCACGAAAGAAAGCAAAATCAAGATGGTAATATATAATAGATAGGTAAGAAAAAAAAAAGCAAAATGCGAAGTACTAGTATGAATTATCGATATATCATTTATTTGTAGTTTATATGCCAAAAATATAAAAGAGGGACGTATCTCATCAATTTTGTAATTTTCTTCACCTAAGCAAATACCTTAAACACAAGCACATTATTCTTCAGGTTTGCTAAAATATGGTTCTTGAATGGAGTAAGAAGGTTGTTTACCTTTTTTTATATACTGATAAAGTATGTTCACTGAGATTAATAGAATCATATGCACTTACGCAAGTCCAAGTCCTTACAGAAAATGTAGAAGACAATTACTGGCATGGAGAAAGGAAAATCAAAATCAAAGAATGAAAAGTATAGATAGGGATAAATAAATTACTGAACTACTTTGTAAGAAATGGCTTCTTAAAGGTTTTACCTTCAAGGTACAACCCTTGGATCTTAAAGAAACCTGTGTGACACAGAAGAAGTGGTGTTACCATACAATCATGCCAGTAATATTAACTTTCAAATGCAAATCCATATGCCTTAATGACTACGGATTATGACCATTAGCAGAAAAGACCTGTTTCAAGAGTATATACAGCTGGGATCATAATCCTATTTGAGAGTCTAATCTCTGCAGAGCTTGATTCCAATATCTCTGTTAGCTTGAAGCGGAACGATCGATTTTGAAGAAGATCAAAATTTTGATGTTCAATTTTGAAAATTCACGTTTAATCTGTTGGGTTTTGTCTTGTATTCCGGTTTAGCCGGATCGGTCGTCTGGTTTAGCCAGAACCGAGGCTCAGGGTTAGGGGTATTTTAGTCATTGTGTATGGGTTTTCTTGGTGGCCAAGAAAGCGGGAACTATATATATTGATGTATTGTAACCCTAGATCCTGAGGGGGATTGAGATGGGATCATAGTAGATGAGTTCTCTCCTCCCGTGGACGTAGGCAAGATTGCCGAACTACGTAAAACTACTGTGTCATGTGTGTGATTGCTTGATGGTGTGATTGCTTGTGTAGATCGTGGTAGATCCGTTGATCGCGGGTTGTTTCGTTGCGCCGCTTTTCCCAACAAGTGGTATCAGAGCCAGGTGGAGATCGCTCGGGTTTTGCGATTAACGGATCTAGGATTTGCGTGGGAGAAGAGGATGTGTCCGGATCCATCAGTTTGAAGTGGAAATCGGTTCTGTGGTTTGCAGAGAAGAAGACCGGATTTTCTTGGAGAAGAAACCAAGATGCTGAGAAAGTCTGCTGCCGCTGCAATCTCCTGAGTTTCCGCCAGTCGCCGGAAGCCGATCGTCGTCGTCGCCGTCTCGGCCACCACTGTCGCCGGTTCCCTGTGCAGTCCACTGGAGCCGCAGCAGAGGGCGTTCTGCAAGTACCGTCTTCAACTCTGTCCGGTTGCAGAGGACAGACACAGAGGTTGAAGACACCCAGGTTCCGGGTCAGCCGGGTTCGTCGTGGCTGAACAGAGGAAGTGGAGAAAAGGGGCCCTGGGATCTTCCAGTTGAAAAGAAACAGCGAGAAAGAGGAAGAAGATTGAAAAAAAAAAAAAAAAAGTCACTAACCTGTCGTCGCCGGCCGCCGGTCCTCGCTGCCCGCCGTCGCAGTCGACGCCGTCGCCGTCAGCAGCCGGTCCCGCGCCGCTGGTCGCCGGACCAGCCGCTGCGCCGGAGCCTGCGTTGGATTCGCCGCGTCTGCAACTGGGTTGCAGACGCAGCGCCCAGCGATAGGTTGAAGACGACCCAGATTCGGGTTTCTGGGTCTGGGTTTGGGTCGGGTCCGCTTGACCTGACCCGCTGTGCAGAAAGCCCAAGCAGCAACAGGTCGGGTTTGGGTTCCGGGTTTTGAGTTTCGGGTCGGGTCAGTTTCGACCTAACCCGCGGTGACGGCCCAGTCAAGCAGAGACTGCAAGTCGGGTCGGGTCGGATCGGGTAAGACCTGACCCATGTGCGCAAAGAGTCCAGCAGCAGGAGTGCAGGCCAGGTCGGGTCGGGTCGACCTGGTCCGTGTACTAGAAGCCCAGCAGTTCAGAGACGGTTCGGTTCCGGGTCAGGTCAGGTCGGACCCGAACCCGGTACGGCAGACAAGCCCAGCAGGGCAGTTCCTGGTTCCGGGTCAGGTCGGACCCGAACCCGGTTTGCCAGACAAGCCCAGCAGAGAAAGCAGTTCAGTTCCGTTTCGGGTCAGGTGAACCTGACCCGGATCCGTTTCAGAAGCCCAGTTTGCCAGCAAGCCGTGACGTCAGCAGTGACGTCAGCTCGGTCAACAGGCAGGTTTGACCAGATTCAACGGCTGAAATTGTTTCTGCGATATCTTGATCGTCCGATGTCCAATCGGAGATCCGTTTGAGCCTACGGACTCGTTTTGAGCAGATCTATGCATATATGGAAGAAGATGGGCTGGTCAATGGTCAGCATGGATGTTTGACCAATTGGAGTGTAGAGAATTAATTCTGCGATATCGAAGCCATCCGGAGTCGGATTTCAGATCCGTTTCTTCCAGCGTGCTCACGGTGACGAGATCTACGAGGTTGATAAAAGATATTGGCAGTTTGATGGGCAGAAAATTGGGGACTGAAGAAACTGACAGATTCACGATGATAGCAATGGATTCAAGCATCACGGGCCAGATTGAAGTGTTTGATGGAGAAACGACTTCAGAGATTGGCAAGATAGAGTGTTAGACTCCGTGATACAGCAATGATTGAAAAGTGTTACTTGATGTCGTCAATGGTAGATTGCTCCAAGTACTTTGATGGAAAGCTCAGATCCGCGTCGAAGGGATCAGGAAGGAGCGACATGCCAAAGTGGAAGAAAAAGCAAAAGGAATCAGAATCAGAAGGAGGTAGTGTGCAACAAAGCTCGGATTCGGTTGACAGGGAATCAGTTTTGGTCGCTACAGGTATGGATCCGGTTGTTGATTCATGGTATTGGGATTCAGATTCTTTCTATTATATGTTCGCGTAGAGATTCGTTTGATGCAAATAACTATCATGGTTGATGGATTTGTTTTTATGGGGGGATAATGCCAGTGATGAGCATTTGAGATAAGAACGGTAGAAATCCAGATGTATAATGATGTTATTCAAACCCTAACGGTTGTGATATATGTTCCGGGATTACGAAGAATTGGATTTCTTTGTGTGCCTTATACTTCAAAGGCTGCAAGTGCACTGTAGCGGGTGGAGTTACGAAGGTGGAAAAGGGAACATTGGTCATCATGGAGGGTGAGATGGTCAGAAATCTCTACAGGTTGATAGGGTATGCTTTTTCAGGTGGAGCAGTAAAGGAGACATCAAATAACAGGGGAGGAAATCTGTGGTTCAGGTGGAGTTAGATGCGACGGATCATTGGAAGATGGATTGATGGATCTTCAATGATATCATCTAGTGGAAATCCAGGAAGCCCTAAACGGAGATGATTTTCTCGGAGAAGAAAATGTAGTTTTGTTCAAGTCGGAGTAAGCCGGTTTAAGCATCGGGTCATTCTTAACCCGCATGTAATGTGCCCAACCCACCAGAACAGACTAGAACAGGACAGTTGCAGGTTTGACGGAAAGAACACCGGAATGGAGATAGAAGGAAGGATTCACAAGGTACATGTGAGATTCGGATTCGAGGAGGTCTTCAGTTTTGTCTTGACGGACGGAAGTTAAAGTTCATTGTGTTGCAAGGATGCATGCATGTGGCAACAAATGGAAAACACTTCAGAGGTTCAAGACGGTGGTGTTGAGGTCAAAGGAGGCAACTGTTGCCATGCTAGGTCGTAGCGTGTGAGGAGACGTACCCTTCAGCGAGGTGCGTGAAGACATTACCGGGTATCTCAAGGTGGCTCTGAGGATTTGCGGAATCCAAGCCAAGGTGGAGATTGTTGGGTTTTGTCTTGTATTCCGGTTTAGCCGAATCGGTCGTCTGGTTTAGCCAGAACCGAGGCTCAGGGTTAAGGGTATTTTAGTCATTGTGTATGGGTTTTCTTGGTGGCCAAGAAAGCGGGAACTATATATATTGATGTATTGTAACCCTAGATCCTGAGGGGGATTGAGATGGGATCATAGTAGATGAGTTCTCTCCTCCCGTGGACGTAGGCAAGATTGCCGAACCACGTAAAACTACTGTGTCATGTGTGTGATTGCTTGATGGTGTGATTGCTTGTGTAGATCGTGGTAGATCCGTTGATCACGGGTTGTTTCGTTGCGCCACTTTTCCCAACATAATCTTCACTTTAAGCCACCCTATGTATTCTAATGCAATGGGATATCCATAAACCACCAAGAAACCAAGGATGGACTTACAGGGGAATGATTAGAACAATGTTTTGCAAGAAGACCCGCTCCTTCTCATGCGAAAGATTTCGTTTGCTTCACCAAAACTCGTTTCCAAACAACGCACTTTTGGGTACGTGGAAATGGCAGCCGGGTACTTGGCCCAGGAGATCCGAAAGTGTGAGGCCCCGCTTAGTTATTATATATATTATTATTATTATTATTATTTTTGTGGTGTTTAGACTTGGATTAGAGGATTAGAGGTTCTTGGGACTATTTTGATCATTCCAAACCCAACCCACTTAAAATACTTAAAAGACCCACTTAAATAGGCCAAAATTTTTCTTCGTCGAAACTATGCCAAAAGTATACTCATTGGGAAGCTTATTTTATTTCATGAACGATGGTGCTTACGGTGACTTAATCCGACCTTTGGTTCACAAGTTATGGCCAAAACAATTTTTAGCCCAACTATTAAATCAATGGCAATTTTGTAAATAACCCAAAATCTCTTTCCCTCAATTCCCTCTCTCCCAGCGCTCGTCTCTCTCTCTCCCAGCACCGCTTCTCTCTCCCAGGCGAAGATCAAAATTTCTCTCCCAGCGCTCGTCTCTCTCCCAGGCGATAATTTCTCTCCCAGCATTCGTCTCTCTCCCAGGCGATAATTTCTCTCTCTCCAGCGTGAGTTTCCCTCTCAATTCTCTGTCACAGGCGGGATCTCCTCTTCCTTTATTTCCTTTCCTTTTCTCTTCTCTTCCTCCTCCCTTAACTCCATCCAGCGACGACCCACTTCGCCATTTTCTTTTTCCTTTCCTCTCTACTCTCGATCTCTGTCTCCTCTCACGAAATCGGCAGCCACCATCAACGATCCGGACTCCTCTTCTTCCGACGACCACGGCCATCACACTGTCATCCTTCCTTTTCCTCTTCATTTCTCTTTATTTTTCTATTTTCCCCTTTTCCCCATTTTTTCCTCCTCCCTGTTGCTGTCGCCGGAATCCGTGCGGAAGACCGTCGCCGGAGGTTTTTTTTCTACCGCCATCTTCCCCCTCAAGCCTCCATCTTATCAAGGAACCCATTCTCTAAAGTTTTCCCCCAAACCAAACAAGCCTTGGGTAAGGTTTTCCTCCCTCATTAGCTAGGCCATTATAGTTGTGTTTTAATATAGATTTAACATGTTCATTAGTTTTCTTCACTACACTGTAGGTTGGATTTGATTGGGTTTAGATTTATGCGATTTGGAGCTTGATTGGATTATTGGTGGGCTTTTCATTTTTTTTCTCATCAAAGGCAAGTAGCATGTCTATAACTTCATATATGTAATTACCTTGATTGTGCTCTACATATTGATGGATTATTTAGAAAGAACCCATCTCTAACTAAGCTCACGTCATACTTAGATGTGTAGGTGGAAACCCCTTTTAATTGCCTAAATGTATTAATGATAAGCAACTGCATACCAGTGTCTATATTGATAAATGGTTTATGATGAATGGAATGGAGAGTGGATGATGATGATTGTGTCATATTAGAAATGAATGGGTACGATTGATGGGGGGACCCACAGGAAGTGAAGGTACGATTGATCATGCTTAGATACTTGCATGCAAGTTGGTAAAAGAATGAGAATATAATTCTCCGTTCGAAGAAGAATTTCCAGATCGCTGCTAAGTGCACTTTGCAATAAAACTTAGTAATTCGGAATAAAATAGATATTCTAAACCCAGATCTTGGACACCACTTGAATTATATCTAACCCCGACAATAGACCGTAAAACATGCCCATGTGGATTCAGGGTGTGAGCTTTGCCTTTATCCACTTGTTGTAGCATAGTAAAGTATAGAGAATGAGATGCATACCAATAGATGGATGTTTGGATCTGGATGGGGCCCAACTATTATAACACCTAACGCGTACAACCCCTACAGGTTTGGAATGTCCATCATATGGTAACTCAAGTCCTCTATAACTCGAAATGTACAACTTAACCTAGGTTTGGCTACCTTTATTATACGTTCTATTGATGGATAAAATCATATCGATCTTACGTTGCTATTGTATTCTTGCCTTCCTTTTCATAGATGTTTATAAGATATTATTGCTCTTCCTTTCAATTATTTAAATGCATAAATGGTAAATTGACCTAGGGTATACTTAGAGATGAGCCAGGAATATGAAATGGAAATGAAAGCAATGTCTATGGCTGGGATAGTTATTCAATAGCTGTGTATACATGAGAAATTATAACATGGATGGAGATATGAAGGCATAAGTAAATACTATAATTATTACAGATGAGATCTTATACAGGGATGATCTTGCTCACGCAAGGAGCCCAGCCAGACATAGACCTACCCTTATTGATCCAGTTCTATTGGCACTTAGATCCATTCCGTTGATAGCTTAGCCTTGGGTAGGCCAACCCTTGGTAAAAGCATATTTTATAGGCCCCATGGTTGGCTGAGATCCGACGGGATTGTTTTTATATAGCTGGATGCGCGGTTCAGTGGATACTACGGTATCAAACATATACCGAGGATTCGGAACTCTTTTCTAAAAGTCCTACGGGATGGATAATGCTGGTTTATCATACCATGTAATAGACGTTGGATGTGCCTCTTGTTTAGGTGTTGGATGATATAGATGTTACTTAACTCACTTGATTCTTATTTATCAATTCATGATCTTGTTGCCTTTGATATTGTTAACATTGACTTCATTAATTATTTCGTTTCCTTTATTCTATCTTGAAATATATATGATGTTATTTACATGCCGCGTTTGCCAAGTCCTACGTGACTTGACCATATTTGCTTTGGGTGTGTAGACTGTGAGCCCGCTACCTTTACTTCGGAGGGAGAGGCGTCGGAGAAGGCCCTTGAGGTACCTCGACTAGACCAATTTACTTGGACAGCAGTTAGTGAAGAAATTTAGTCAAGCACTCGGAGATCATCGTCATTAACTGAGAGGTTGTTTATCTGGATGGTTTTCTTCTAGTTTTATTAGATGAGCAGTTTTGAGAAGTTTATAATAAATTGTAGTAATTTTGGGATTACTTGAATTTCGTAGATAAGACTTATACTTCCAGTACTTGTTGATTTGACCAATGTGACAGATACCATTTACTATAAGGGTCATAAATAATCAATTGCTTTTGCAGTTGTGCAAATGTTTCACTTATCCTTTTATAAAGATTGAATGTATGGAAAAGTTTTAAATTGATCCTCACTACATATTAAAGATCCTGTTTGTATCGCTCCCCAAGTTCGAATTTTCGCCTTATTCAGATAGCCCGGATTTGGGGGCGTTATAGAAAGCCCCCCATCAACACATCGAGAATCCCAGAGCAACTAGTACGATTTTGAGTCGCATCTGATATGGGAAGACTCATCACAACCATGCAGGAGGTGTGGAGTTGTGAAACAGAGACGGAGTCATTCATGAGGGCATAGATGTGTTCCTGACCTGAGCCCAGTTTCAGGTTGCATGATGCAGTTGCTAGATACCATGAATGGTTCACCGGTTGGGAACAATTCACGAAGACAAGTTTTTGGAACTCTGCCCATATCGAGTAGTTATAATTGCCGAGGGGAGGAGCAGTGTTGTAGAAGGGAAGGGAAGATCTTACGAGTCCAGGATCGACGACGAGCATCCAGTTCTCCTCGTAGGAGATGTTCTCAACCAAGTATTCCCTGGGAGGTAGATGAAAAATGGGTTGGGTTTTGTTTTCACATGTGAGTTCAAATGGAGGTTCTGAACTGCCATAGTCTTGAGGGTCTTGTTTTAGGCGGAAGGGATAGGTGATGTTGAGAAGAGGTCCACAAGAAGAGTAGTAATTGTGTTTTCTTTGTTCCCTCAAGGCGTGGGATTTTAAGAAAAATGATGATGAGAAGAAGGAGAGAAAGAGGAGGAGATGCCAAAAGCCCCAGGCCATAGAGGGTCTCTGAAATGGGAATGGTTTCCTCACGTCATGTGTGCAAAACTCACGAAGCTAGCTATCCCAAATCGTGCTCATCAAACGACCCTTGGCGCTCTCCTACTTTGAACATCTCCCATTTAGTACTTGCTCTTTGCCATTGCACTTCTTGCCGGACTCTGATGAAGTTTGAAATGCACGGCAATTTTTAGATTGCTTTTTAAGGAAAGGAAATAACCATGTAGTTGCTATCATTGTCTGTGTGAGGACTGTTGCAGAGTCAAGCCACTCGCCTGATGTCTTTTTTCTCCCCTCGTCTGTTTTAAATGGGTGGAGTAATGGTAAATTATCCTAATAAACAACATGCAAGGGCCCTAGTCAAGTAATGTGGAGTTGCATGTGATATTCTGGAGTCCCACATCGACTATAGAGTGGAAAGTGAATGGGTTTATATAGAGAGCTTGCACCCTTACCTTGAATGAGGCCTTTTGGTGGGTTGAGGCCCATTAGAAACAAAACCGTGAGGCCCATGGGCCAAAGCGGACAATATCATGCATGTGTGAAGGGTGGGGCGTGACAAATGGTATCAGAGCCGACTCTCGACTAGTTCAAGTGTGGGTCTCTGCCGTGGCCTGGTGCAAGTGGGCGGGTTCATATGTGGGCGGGCCAAGAGGGCTGGCAGGCTACAAGAACTGGCAGGCTACTGCACAGGGACGTGCAGCCCTAAGGGGGGTGGATTGTGATATCCTGGAGTCCCACATCGACTATAGAGAGGAAAGTGAAGGGTTTATATAGAGAGCTTGTACCCTTACCTTGAATGAGGCCTTTTGGTGGGTTGAGGCCCATTAGAAACAAAACCGTGAGGCCCATGAGCCAAAGCGGACAATATCATGCATGTGTGAAGGGTGGGGCGTGACATGCAAGTGGGTTTTGTGCTTGGGTTGTCTGTCGTTAGAGCCGCATGTCCCGCTCGCTGCGTTAGTGGTTGTCGAAAACGGTGGAGATAGGAAAAGAGAATGAAAAAAGAAAAAAAAATAAGAAAAAAACATCTGCTCCCCCCCACATTACAAAAAATAATAATAATAATAACTTTTTTGAAATAATCAAGCTTTGGAGACCAATCTTTGCACAAAATTAATTTGGAATTAATCGCATTTAGCGAATAACTAACTAGTCTTTTTCATAAAATCTTGAAAAAAAAAAACAAAAGCATAACAAAACGGTTCATTGAAAGTGATTTTTGGTTTCTACATTAGGACCTTGTTCTTGGGACACATTTGTAGACGTTTGCGGAAAACTAGTTTTGTGGAGTTTTCCTCTTTTGTGGAAACAAATTTTAAGCTCTTTGTACAAAAATTTTTCTAGGAATCACATAAATTTTAGGCTTATTTTATACTCTTTCTCATGTAAAAGGGGTTGCATCAAAAGTAGATTTTAATGTAGTGCGAAAAGGCATTACCACAATCCGTACTTTTTCTGTGGAAAACATATGCCTGTGTCAATGGATACAACTTCCGACTCTTCTTGCGGAATTGTTGCGTGGAGAATACATAGATTCTTGGTTGACTTGCTTCTAGGACTCAAGTAGTGGAGCACCAGATGAGGTAGCCTCCATCGATCGTCTATTTTGATGATAATTTTCAATCATGTCTATTGTAATTATAGACAAGTTTTTGGTTAACATGGCAAATTTTGATGATTCAGACTACAAGTGGCGGAACCTTGAAAACATTTTGTTTTATTAGTATTCCAGGATGACTAAGAAGAGTTTTTAGATGAACTTCTATTATAAAGTTTGAAATTTTGGCAATTTTCTTGCATATTTTACTTTCTAGAATAAGGTTAAAGGTTTCGCTTTATTTGAATTTTTAATAAGGTACAATTCTCTTTGGGTTGGACACAAGATTACAATTCTGGATTAACAATTGCTTAGTTGTTCATTAGCAAATGTCTTCACTTACTTGGTTGGCCTTTTTAGTTAGAAGCGTTTTTTTATAAGAATTGGTATTACAGCAAAAATCATTTTTCGTGATAAAAATTAGGCGACGTTTTGAAATTTTGTCAATAAATGCTGTTTTTTTGAGACGAAATATTCATATTATCGCCTTAAAAAAACCATGAATTATTTAGCGACGATACTTTTCAATGTCGCTAAATATTGTCATGAAAAGGTTCGCGCCAAAAATTGAAGTTGGCGCCAACAAGAGGAAAAGTTCTCCTTACGAAAATTGGTATTGGGTGACGTTTTATCTTATTGGTAAATCAGTGGCACCACATATTATTAAAAATATTTAGCGACAAAAAATATATGGTCGCAGAAGTTTGGGAAATAATTTGCGCGAAACGATTTCGTTGCGGAATCCACAAAAGTTTGGAAATGGCACG
The DNA here is from genome assembly GCA_037013555.1 of Sextonia rubra. NCBI lineage: Eukaryota > Viridiplantae > Streptophyta > Magnoliopsida > Laurales > Lauraceae > Sextonia > Sextonia rubra. The sequence continues at coordinate 9,749,880 of JASUAD010000010.1, forward strand.
ATTTGCTTGGCCGTTGACTTTGCTGGCGACGAAATGAAATCGTCCCCAATTTTTCTTGCGTTCATTTTTCAAAAGTTTGTTTTGATGAGACCCGAAAACTCTCTCTCAGATTCAACCTTCTTCCCTGAAGCACCTCCACCCCGTCTCGCTCAAATCAGTTGTCTTCGTCTTCTTCCCAATCCTAGGTATGCCCTCTGCTTCTTCCTTCTTCCTTCTTCTTACAAAAAAGAGACGATGGCTGCAAGACCTTCCAATGTTGCAATCAGCCATTGATTTGTAACAATAGCCCACCCCTTTTCTTTGCAGAGTCCTCAAGCCATAACCCCTTTTTCCGATCACGTAAACCGAAACCAATCTCTCTACTCAGATCTGGACTTATCAAAAAACAGATGCACCTATGGCCCACCTCGAGATGGCAGCGGCCTCACCAGGTCTCATCATCTGTCCGGATAGTAAGGAAGGAGAGGTTTGAGATGTGGGGTGATACGGACCCATTCAAGTGCTGACGGTTCAGGGCTGTCACTTGTAGAAATAAACTGAATCTCTCCCTGTCACTTGGATGTAGCCGTGAGGGAGTGTTTGTGGTGGTGGGCAGGGATCTGATGTTGGGTAATGGTGGAGCTAGTGGCAATTTGAGAACAGATGTTGTGCTTGGCTGCGGGTTGGTGGATAAGTGGGCGATCGTTTTGGTTAGGCCCTGACAAGGGGAATTATCAAATGTTGTGCTTGGTTGCATCCTTATAATTTATCAACTGTTTCTCTTGTTTCCGCCTTTACAAATGAGTAATCTGTGAGCCTCTCTTTCGAGTTTGATCAATGGTATCAACAAGAAGCAAATTGACTCAACGTGATGTCCTGATATTTAAGGATGATGTAGCAGTTGGTGAAAAAGTAGTGGGTCAGTGGTCACTGAGCATGTCTCTGTTTTTTGGTGTTCAAAATTTGTGGACATTTTATTTCGGTGGTGTGGCAATATTTTTTGCTTATTACTAGGTGCTGTTGATCAAAGCTTGGACCCTTATTTCTCAATTACTTAAATTTGATTTTGTGTTTTTTAATATTTTGTAATATGAAAATTCAATGAGAATTCCTGTAAGTTATCAAACTGAGAATTTCTGTAATTCAAGGTGTACTAAAATCTCAGGCATGAAATTCTTGGATGAATCAAATAGAGAGTTAGAATTCAAGAAGAATTTAGCAGCATTTTGAATTCCAGCATTCCTGATTCTCCAAATTCTACATTACCCTTTTGCAATCACATCTCAAAAAAAAAAAAAAAAAAAAAAAATTGCCCTTGTTGTTGATCACAAATCATGGCATTTTGTGTTTTTTTACTGGCTTATCACTAGAAAATGAAAGGATTATGTGCTTCCCTGTTGTGTGTTCCATCTATTATTATTGTTCGATGTGTAAATCACAAATCAAAGCAATAATCCGTGTCATGGTTTGTTTAATTTTGTCCTTCTTATACATTGCCACATTTCTAAGTTGAGGATAGTCACTAAAGGTTATAAGTAGCTGAAGTTTTTAATCAGCCATATTAAAATATGGCTCCAGCTTTAAGAAATGATCTATTATTCTGGCTCAAACCCAATGTATATACCTGTGAAATCTTCTTCTTCTTCTTCTTCTTCTTAAAGTATCTGTGAAATCTGATGTAGAATTATATGCATTTGGCAAACACTTTTCCCTGGTTTATGGCTGTCTGAGAGTACTCCGTTTCTTACAAAGTTGCCAAGCTTCCTCAACTTAGAAAGATAGTTTCTTTACTTTTAATTTTTTCCTTATATAATTTTTTGACATGGTAAAGTAAGACAGTGTCTTAAAGCCTAACCCTAAACCCTAAACCAGTAAGTTCGGAAGCAAAATGAACAAGAGAGTTAGCTTGGAACAAGCTTACAAAACAGGATAGAGCCACAAGCATAAGTTATGTGACTGCATGGGTACATAACCTACTTGCTAAACTACACACCTCTAATATAAGGAGATTCAGAGAAACGTATGCAAGCTTACACCCACCAAGCCAATCTACCATTATTTGTGAACTTTTGAATTATACAGAAGAAATACTTAGTCATGTTAGAATAATAGAGGATGTTATTTGGTATATAAGACAAGATTTATATGATAACCTTGTGTATCGAAGAGAGTTTTGTAGTAATGTCATAAATAGACTAGATGATATATACAATTTCGAAAGTTAAATTTTAATCCAAGGCTATAAAAATCAGCATGGAAATACTCCTGCCTAGTAATTTGCAGCAAAATTTCAACTACTTCAAAAATAATACAGAGTTATATCAGACAACATGGAATGAAGCCATGATTGCCTTAGCTCAGAGAAAAAGAACCATATTCAATAATGAATAATGAGGTTTTTATTGATGGATATATTTCTGATCCAGAACCTAGAGATGCAGAATGCCCAAATATGAATACCCAAACCTTAAGAAATAGATGTTTTGGTATTAAAAATGATACATTCTTATGAATGTATTATAGAGATGCCTAGAGAAATCTAGTGTCTTTTTAGAAAAAGAGGAAACCCTCTTTCTAATGAAAGTTTTATGGATGCTGCAATGGAAGTCCGAAATATTCATGACCTCTATGAAATAGAACTAGTTGGTGCCAGACAGCACTTTCTAAAAAGAGTGCAAAACGAAGTTCTTAATGAATATGAACAATAAGACATCCATCATACCAAAGATATATAATTGGATCTATGGTAACAATACGGGTAAAATATTGTCGACGGAAAGATGTGTTGGTACTCATACGTTATTAAGTAATCACATGGAGCATATTTCCAAGGATAAGGAAAATATTAATCAATTAATTGCCCTAGGAAATACCCTAGTAGACAATACAAATTGGATCTTAGAAGGAATCTACCAAATAGGCCAAGGTATCCAAAAACCATCCCTAGACATAGAGAAATTGTAGGAGGCAAATTCATGAGATTAACATGTAGATCTCTGAAAACTTTGCTGAAGGAATAGAAGCAGAGTATGCTCTATTAAAAGAAACTTCAGAACAAATAGAGCTTCAAAGTATGAATAAACATTTAATTCAAGATCTTTAACAAAAGATTGTGGCAGAAGAAAATGTCACAGGAGCAACTACTTCATCTTTTAAGCACCTCCACTTCTTCCCATATGTTCTTTTGCATCTTCCAGGCTCTGGGTCAGGGTTCCTACCACAATCCATCTGGAAATAGTCCCATCCAACTAAAGAAAAGGAAAAAGGAAGGGGGGGGGGTGTATCTGCCTTTACGGTGATAGACTTGGACTAAGGGAAGCTTGGTGGTAGAATCTTCTGCTGCATGGATAAAATCATAAAAGCTAATGGGCGGGTTCTGAGTCCATTAGATTAAGTTCCTTTGGCTTTGAGTAACCCTCCCACCAACTCAGTTAGTAAAATTCACCTGAAAGCGAGAAGATCATAAAGTTAGTAAAATTCACCTGAAAGCTAGAAAATCATAAAAACCAAGACATGGCCAATGTACTTGTTCTGAAAGTAGTAAGCTAATGGAAATTCACCTGAAAGCGAACAAGAGAAGTTAAAAAAGGAACTCCTTTTGGAAGACTAACAACATTCTTCCACAACTATAAATATCTAAAATATCCAATAACAAAAAAGAAAGTCACCACAGCTTTTTATTTTTGCATGATTTAGTTGCTGGAAATACATAAATTTAGATCTCAAAATTCATACTATAGCAACCTAAATCTGAAGATTCTACAATCAATTTAAGAATTAAGTACATAGTTTCAACAGATTCAGCATATTTTTTGTTCAAAAGTATCCGATTTAAAACCCAAGCAAATATTACTTTTTTGACTTGAAATTTGGAGAAATAAAACTTTGACATGTTATTTTAAACCCCAAAATTTCAAGCCAAAAGGAATTGGGAAACTTGGGTTTTTAGGGGCATGAAAGTGGCCCCATAGTCAATCTTTGTGCAGAAATCTGAATAGAATTTCCAATATCTCATGTTTAGGCCTGCATAACTTTTTTTGTTTTAAATCTCTTTTTACTTTCGTCTTTTTTTTTTTTTTTTGGTTCATGCAGCATTTTAGTTTCAATCCCAACTATAGAAAGCAGCTTTAGGATGGATTAGATTAGGCGCATATAGCATCAACTGTAGAACAATTACATAATGTAAATGAATATGTGGTTTTGGGTTTCTACGTGCAAACTGATTGATGGTTCGAGAAAACTTATTTAATGATAAGGAATTTGACTGTTGTAAATGAATATGTGGTTTTGACTGGTTTCACATTTCATTGAAGCAAATTTAGATCCAAAAATTACGAACACATTTCACTGCAGAAAGTTTGGGTTGAACTTGAGTCTCAACCCATTTGAAAATTAAGTCTGGGTTGAGTTCTAACCCATTTTAGAGAAACTAGTGTTGGATTTTAACCTCATTTCATGTCTGTCTCTTTAGACAAAGTTCTGACCCATTTTATAGGCACATTTTGGGCCCGATTTTCAACCCATATGCAATTCATTTTGTGCTGTTTGTTTAGATAGATTAAGACTGTTAGAATAGGGAGGGAGAGAGAGAGCTCTTATTCATTAGATCTGTGTGTACATAATGGGGGGAGGAGGATCTTATTTATAGAATAAGATTGCTTCCTCCTCAAGCAACCCAATAGGGAAAAACCCTAACCCTTAGGAATCCCTTTATCTCATGTGGGTCCCAATGTGGGCATCCACATATGATAATAACATCTTATAACACTCCCCCTTGGATGACCACCATTCAATGACAGTTGCCTCATTAAAACCTTGCAAAGGAAAAACCCAGTGGGATAAAAACCAAAGCGAAGGAAAAAGAGTACAACATTCTACATGATCATTGACTTGGTGTTGGACGTTCATAATGCTGCCTCGTTAAAACCTTAACTAGGAAAACCCAGTGGGACAAAACCTAGAGAAGGAAAAAGAGTACAGCGCACATATGTCCTGGGTAGCATACTTCAGGATGCCTCCCCCTGATTGACTACTCCCCCTGATGATAACATCTTTGTACATAATTCAGCATGTCAATCTCGTATACAATTTCTAAAATACTGAGTTTTGATAAAACTTCGTAAACTGATCAGCCAGGTTGTTGCTTGAACGAACTTGCTTGACTTCAATCTTGTTATTCTTTTGAAGCTCATGAGTGAAGAAGAACTTTGGCATAATGTGTTTCGTCTTGTCATCTTTAATGTGTCATTCTTTAATCTGTTGAATACATGCCCCATTGTCTTTGCAAATAATGCTCGGAGTACCTGTACTAAGAGGTAATTGACAAGAACTACATATATGCTAAGTTAAAGATTTTTGCCATATACATTCCCCACTGGCTTAAAAATCTCAGCATGGTTAGAATAAGTAGCTACCAAAGTCAATTTAGTAGAATACCAAAAACAATGATGGCAACCATTAAGAAACATACAACATGTCATAACATTTGTATAATACCAATCCAAAGCTTTGGTGCAAAACTATATATGGGAAGCATATTTATAAAGAGTGAAAATCTCATTAGAACTTCTCTCGATCTGCGGGTCGAGATAAAATAGTCAATAGTTTTCTCGAGCTCTTCTGGAGTCTCGATTAGATATATGTTATTTATATAAACTTCTACTATTATAAATCCATTTAAGGATTGTATAAACAGGAACAGGCAAATGGGATTGTTTTCATACTCTTCCTTAGATAAATATCCACTAAGACGATTGTACCATATTCTTCTGGAATGCTTCAGGCTGTACAATGAACGTCTTACTTATATTGAGTACGTACTCTCTTACTTTGCTTCAGGCAAAACAAATCCTTCTGGGATTTTCATATATATATATATATCTGTGTATGTTTTCAATCCCAGGTTTCTACAGGAAACCTTGTATCACAAGTTTGCCTTTCGTTCATTTTCCTTACAAACACCCATTTGTAACCTGCAGGGTTAACACCGTTTGGGGTTTGTACTATAGGTTCATATATACCACTTCTATTGAGAGACTGCAATTCCTCAATGGCATCTCTCTATTTTGGCCAATATATTCTTTGTCGACATTCATTTATAGAACGTGGTTTTATATCCCAAACAACATTCTCAATTAGTTGTGTAGCTACCGCATATACAAATGCGTCATCGATGATAATTTCATTTCTATCCCATCTCTCTCTTGAATAATTATAAAGTATAGAGATCTCTTTATTTATTTGGTACCCATTGCCTCTTCAGGGGCTTCCAGAGTCTCTTCTGGGACTCATGTCTCTTCCGGGACATTAATTTCTTCAGGAAATTTGGGGAGAGTGGATTTTATCATAAACTCTTCAGGAGTATACCTCTTCTGGAGTATGATTGGGATATGATTGCTCATTTCTCTTCTTCTGGAGAGTTGAGTCCTTGAAACCTATAGTTCTACCATGCTTCTGGCATGTGTAGATTCATTTGTTGCCATATTTGGACTTTGTTCTTCAGGAACATTAATTCGTACTTGTCCTACAGGGACATTAATTCGTGCTTGTGTGTTCATAGCCGATACATGTGACCTAGTCACTTTTGCTGCATCATTAAAAGCATCAGGGAATTCATTTGTAATTAAGTGCACAATTCTCCGTACTTCATTCTCACATTGTGAAGGACATAAATCTAGATGAGATTGAGTGGAAGTATTCCATATTAATTCTCGCCGTTCTTCAGGAACGGATTGTTCTTCAGGAACAAGGTGTTCTTCAGGAACTCTCTTATCTCCCCCTAACGGCGAGAAGACTGTCTCATCAAGATGACAATCAGCAAAAACGAGCAATAAATATATCTCCCGTCATTGGGTCTAGATATCCATTAATTAGGGTGAAATATAACCAACATAGAGTCTACGTTGTAGGCTCATGCAAGTCACAAACCTACGATATCAAGCCTTATAAATTTAATAACATGCTTAAGGATGTGTATCCTAGGTTTAATAATATGTGCTAATGGGCAGGATTAGATAGGTTCACAAATGTCACACAATATCCTTTGCGAAAAGGATGGTCAATAGATGGTACTCTAAGGAGTCCGTAACAGAAGTATCAATAATTTACCAGAGCATAAGACCCCTAGAATAACAAGCTGCTGGCTTAACTTTGTCGTTTTGCTCATAATCGAATATGATTCGATTTGTAAAGATTGTCTTGTAATATAGCCTTGAAATATAATGAGAATGCACTTAGCTTTTCTAGTATCAGCTTCTGGCTGTCAATACTAGTAATGATGTACAAATACCATTATGTAGACTCTTCCGGAGCATTCAAGTATTTGTACGGATACAGCTATGATCGATGCCGTGCACGAATGAAACACTAATTCAGAGAAAAACTTCTGGTTTTTTCAATGTAGTGTGTTTTGTTGCACTGTCTACCGGACAGATATTATCCTCAGTGTCATGCATTCCATGAGCCATAGAGCAAGTAATAATAAACTCACATAACTAGGTAATCGCATTGCAAAAATAAAAGTAAGAACAACTAAACAATTCAGCATTCAAAGCAAATATAACATAATATACGGGGGATTAAAAATAAGTCCTAGCATTCAACAAAATATCTAAGAACTGAACTCAATGTTCAAACTCATAAAAGTAGTTGTAGGTCTTCCAGACCATGCTTGGTGGTTCGCCCAATTTCCAAACGAAATGCCTTCTCAATCACCTCTCCTGGGGTGGATGTTTGCATCTCTACTGGAGAACATATTATATCTACCTCTTCTGGAGGGATTTTAATTAACTAATCTGGCATTTATTTCAAGCATTGGGTGTATGACCATCTGCTGGTGATCATCCCTGTCTAATGGGGATATAATGGCGCGGAAAATAAGAGCGTATGCCATATCCTTCAGGGATATATTATTTCCGACTTTGATAGTATCACCAAGCCTTTTAGAGTGTGTAAAGATTGATTTACCAATAACAATCAAACAAAAATAGAACTTCGGGTTCTCAATATCGAATGACAAAATATAATGAAGAATTGGCCAATCAGAAAGTTAGAACTTCGGGTTCTTAACTGATGAATCAGAACTTCTAGTTCTGTCAATACTTCAGGTTAGTGATAGAACTTCAGGTTCTTAGAACTACTGGTTCTATCAAAACTTCAGGTTTGAATCACAACTTCTGATTCTATCAAAACTTCAGGTTTGATTTCATGGCCGTTGTATCGATTTACACTACTTTGAATCTTTAGAAATCAAAGCTCCAAGTTTGATTATGAATATGAAACTTCGGGTTCATATTCCAAATCTTAGAACTTCTGGTTCCAGATAATGTATGGATCTTCGGGTCCAGGTTATTCATTGGATATAGAACTTCAGGTTCTATTATTTGTAACTACTGCTTCTGGCAATAATAAATTCATCAAAACTAAAGTTTCAGATAATCAGTAGTGATAATTATACCGAAGGAATTATATCAAGCATGCAGTATAATGTTATAGAATATAAAAATAAATGTATGTGAGAAACAGAAATAAAATGTAGAACTTCAGGTTCTTAACATCCAATCAAAGATAATAATAAAAATGTGATGAAGAATTTAGAAATTGAAGTTTAGAACATCGGGTTTTCAACTTAAGAATCAGAACTTCTGGTTCTAAAATAGTTCATGGATCTTTCATGGTTAGAACTTCAGGTTCTAGGTTAGGATAATTCATGGATCTTCAGGTCCGAGTTAGAACTTCTGGTTCTAGATTAGGATAATTCATGGATCTTCAGGTCCAAGTTAGAACTTCTGGTTCTAAAATAGTTCATGGATCTTTCATGGTTTAGAACTTCAGGTTCTAGGTTAGGATAATTCATGGATCTTCAGGTCCGAGTTAGAACTTCTGGTTCTAAATTAAAATAACATACAGAACTGCATGTTCAGATTATTTATTCGATATAGAACTTCTAGTTCTAAGTATCATATGAAATTTTGAATACGTATTGTAGATCTGAAAACTTCTGGTTTCAGAGTAAAATAAACAACGGATCTTCTGGTCCGAATTTGAAAGAACTTCTGGTTCATAGATTAAAATAATTTACGGAACTTCGAGTCCGAATTATTGATTCCATATAGAACTTCTGGTTCTAAATATCGTATGGAACTTCGGGTTCCAATTTCTTACATAGAACTTCTGGTTCTATTTATGATCCATGATTTTCAATTTTTATCATGATCTCCTTTTGATAAGAAATTACAATTCATCACTCGAATTAAACTTATAAATACTTTCAGATCGAAAAAGGAATAATAACAAATGCAAGTGCATGATTATCAAACTAATAAAATATCATAAAATAAAGAGAAATTACTTAACCTTTGAATAGCCTCCTTTTGGTGCTAATGTGTAGATCTGCTCGCGAGCTTTCCGTAGGCGCAAACGGATCCCAAATCGGACTCCGGATGATCAAGATATCGCAGAAATAAGTTTTAAGCGTCGATTTTGCCATTTCTGTTTGACCGTACGATTGCAGACGTAATACTAACATCAGCAGGCTGACATTAGTATTATGTCAGCCTGCTTACATCAGCCTGCTGACGTCAGCTAGTTTGCTTATTGAAAGCAGGGCTAGCAGACGGGTTGCAGGTTGGATCAGGTCCGGTCAACCTGACCCGTCTATTTGCTGGGCTCCATGTAGCAGGTCAGGTCAGCCCGACCTGACCTGGACTAGAACCGTAGTCCTGTCTCCTCCTTTGTTAGAAGACTGGGTTCTGTTGCAGAACCCAGCGTCCACCATTGGCGGAGATGGAGATCGAGCCAGGGGAGGAGATCCACTTGGCGGCGCTGCCGTCACCGTCTCCGCCTCCGGCGCCGCTGCTGGTGCAGACGAAGCCCGATGCTTCTGGATCACTTTCCGGCAGAGTCTCGCCGGCAGCCGGACGACGGCGAGGACGTGTTACAAATCTTTTCAGGAGGACTCCTCAGCCTGATACGTTTCTCATAATTGAAGAAAAACCCTTCTCCTAAACTCATCTGGAAAAAGATACTTTGGTCCCCTCCGCGGCGCAGGAGGCGACATCAAGCGAGGAAAGGGAGGATTTTCTCGCAGATCGTCTTTGGCAATGGCTGCGGGTCTCCAATCGGAGAAGGAAAAGGAAGAATCCGGAGACGGAGAGAAGAGCCAAAGCCCGAGGCTCGATCCGACCAAAATTCCAGAAAGGGATTTCAGCAAAACCGAGTCGGCGTTCTTCTTGCGCTTCCACGTGTTGAAATCGTGGCTATGCTCTCCATCTAGGTTCGACGATAGAATCAGAAGAAAGGAAGAGGGCAGAGAGCCTCGTGCTGATAACGTGTTAGAATAGGGAGGGAGAGAGAGAGCTCTTATTCATTAGATCTGTGTGTACATAATGGGGAGAGGAGGATCTTATTTATAGAATAAGATTGCTTCCTCCTCAAGCAACCCAATAGGGAAAAACCCTAACCCTTAGGAATCCCTTTATCTCATGTGGGTCCCAATGTGGGCATCCACATATGATAATAACATCTTATAACAAAGACAGGTTTTTATCTTTTATTTTTCTTTTAAGTTTACGGAGAGAAAGTTTGGGTTGAACTTGAGCCTCAACCCATTCGGAAAATAAGTCTGGGTTGAGTTCTAGTCCAATTTAAATTCTGTTTGGACAGGAGATGGGAAAGTCAGTACTTCTACTTGATTCACTTGAATCTCGAGTCTTGGGACAACTGGCGAAGGTGAAGTTTTTGTAACCATCTAACGCATAGAGATTGAGGCCCTTGTAAAGGATACGCCAGATACAATCCTTTTGAGTTTGGGTCGGCAATTACCGTCATTTCTTCTTCCCAGTAATCGATGTGTGCCACCACAAGATTTGTATTCACGGATGGCATGTGAATTAAGGTGTTGCTGTCTTGGCAGGACATATCGAAGCCCGGATATCCGCAATATGGAGGCTGGCGCTCTTTTATTCTGAAGGGGAATCGAATGACAGAGCCATCTTTCCTGCAGTTGAGAGGTTTGCAGGAATCACTGCTGCAGAAACCAATCTCAGAAGTAGAGAGGAGGAGGAGCAGAGATAGGAAGTGACAGATGTGAAAAACTGCCCATTTTTTTAATCTCTCTGCGGTTCTGATTAGTTTCCGACTCTGGACAGGGCAGAAGTAGATACAAATATATAATAAATACATTCTCCCAATTCCACTGGACTCATTGTGTCAGTGATTTACAAGTCAAGTCACCAAGCTTTATTAACATTTTCTTTACCCATTAAAAAAACGCGGCGAAGACCTTTTTTTTAGCGAGGACACCATCGCTATTTCTTGGAATTGGCTGGAAATGAAGTCCAACTGCTGCTCCCCGTTTCTCCGCCTCGGCTTTCTTATCCATTTTTCTGCGGTTGCTTTCGCATCTCTCTCTCTCTTACTTCCCCAAAGCTTTCGCTACTTTTCATACTAAGGTTATTTCCTGGAAATGCAGTCCCATTGATGGGCATGTCTCCTTCCAGCCGTTGTATATTTCTTCGCATCTCAGAATGTAGATAAGTGGATGACTAAAAAGAAAAAAAGTTCCATCAGATGACTGAATATGTTGACTGGTCCTAATGGGGAAGGAACCATGGTGGCTCCCGACCTGATCCCATTTTTGTAATGTGGATCCTGTTCGGAGTAGGGAGCATATTATTATTATTATTATTATTATTAGTATTATTATGTTAGCCATGCTCTTATCCGACAATCATCATATGTAAATGTTTTTCTCTTCCTCATCTCTAATATTAAAAATAAAATAAATGAGTTAGACTTACCATATAAAATGGCTGTAAAATGAGTTGTAAAATGGGAAATGTGGCCAGCATTATAAATTTATTTTTGAAATTCTAGCTTCAACTTGTAAAGGGGATTTGGTTCGCATCCGAAATTAAATGAATTACTGAATTTGTAAAATACTATAATTGAATATAAGAGCTTAAAAAATAATTTTTTAAAATGTAAAAGTGATGGTAATAAATGGTATATAATTAAAGTTAAATAGACTCTAAAATATGCATATAACTCAAGCCATATGATTACCCTAAAAAAAAAATTTTTTCAAGCCATGTTGTCCCTTAAACCCTACATAAATTTGCATACGTGAATGGAATAAGAACTTCAAGTCAAAACATGTTCGAAACTGGTTCCAAAGCCAAATGTTTCAAATGCTATATGCTTGGATCCTTATCTAGTTAGAACTAAAAATAGGTGCCCTCAAATTTAATAGTTTGAGAAGACATAATCTTTCTTAAAATTTCAGTTAGGCAATACAATAACACTTAGGCGTGTGTCAAAATTGAATTTGTATCAATCATGATGTGTAGTGAAGAGTGACTGTAAGGGAGTTGAATTGATCATGGATGCTCACATCTGCTAAAATAAAATGGGTATTCATGAACACATTTAATAGGAGTGTATGTAGGAGGGTATTTCTAGTTATAAAATTTCCCACAAACTACGGGAGATTAATAAAAAAAGGCCCTCAATATTCTGATTTGTTTCAAAGAGTATTTCTATCAATTGATAATTTCAAAAAAATTATTTTGCAAAACTCATTTCAATTGGACTCTCGACGTAAATTAAAGGCAACATCGTTAAATTTCTCTTCCAAGGCTTCAAAATGACGAAAATAACCTTTGAACCCCTTTTTTATATCTTTGTATAATATTTGTTTAGAACATTTTGTTCCAAAATATCATTATATTTCAGGAAATCACCAACAGTGTGAATATTTCAAGAAAATCACAAAATGTTGAAATAATATAGCAATATTGGAATTTTTTTTATTAAAAGGTTTTTGACACTTACTTATATTATTTCTTGAAAATTAATTTATATGTTGTAGAGTCCTTGGTTCTCCAAGACCCACTTTATCAAGTGGCAATCTTTGATCATTAATTTGGTTCATTTAGTTCGGTAGTCATGGATCTTCAGTTGGTTACTTAGTTCATTTGTAGGAGCTGAAGTAGAGATATACAGATGACTAGGGTACAGATTTGGTGGAGCTAATGGGGAGAGCCGCTGCCACAAAGATAAAGATTTGTGTTGGCTTAATATAGAAACGATAAATCCTTTTATAGAGTATTGTTTTGATTTGCCGGTCGATTAAATTAGTTCTCAAATCTTTAATCCTTTATCAAAACCATATAATGATGATTAGTGATTACCATGGGCCATTGGAGTGTGATGATTGATCCACTGGGCATCTGAAGCATAGATTAAGATTTGAGAATTTGATCAAAAGAACATGAGCACTATCCTATGGCACAAGAGATCTATGATATGTAAGTGATAATATATACGGTCCAACCATTGCTTAGTGGAAACAAATCTATGATGGAGCTATAATTTGCCCAGCTGAGAGCGGGTAAAAATATAACTCACATTCGTACATGAAATGGGTTGAAAATGGTTCCAATCTCAGAAAGATAGGCCCTTAGAAGAACTAATGTTTGTCGTCTGAACCCATTTCAGAAAATTAATTAACATGCCCATTTCATAAAATCAGCCCATGCATGAACCATTGCATGATCTAATCTTAGAAAATGTAGCCATTTTAAAAATGAATCCAATTCAAACTCATTTCATTCAGGGAAATATGGGTTATAAATAGGATTAAACAATCCTTAAAATAAATTCAAGGGCTATGAAAATGTAAGGCCAACTGCTAACATAATATTAGGGCCCGAACATGTATTAAAAATTAAAATAAAAAGAATTTTTCTAAATTAAATTACAACATAAGTCTGTGCTTTCTTTCCATCTACAAAATAAAATAGCTTAGTTTCAAATGCTCCCAAATAATAGACAGTACGGAATTTATAGCATTAGCATGGAGGTTTTAACTAGATAAGTAGGGATGTAAATAGGTATTCGATTCTCTAAGTATTTAGAGGATCTAACCCATAAAAACTCAGATTTTAAGTCTGTTTTGGGTTTCGATTCATAAATAGGTTTTGGTCCAGAACCTACTTTATATTTCAATTGATAAACATTTGACATATGTGTTAAAATCAACTTTGGTTGGTCATTTCAATTAAATTTCTTTAGTAAACAATTTCTTAGGCGACATTTGTTTTGTTTAAGTGCTAAGTCATTGCTCATGTGATTTGAACTTGTAACCGGTTATCTTTAATACCATACTAAATTTTCTTTACTAACCATTACTACCAAAACTTCGAGGAGTTACCAGAGGCAATGGAAATACTTTTCAATACTCTCATTGGGTGGACCCCGCTCCTCAATAATCTTGTGTTTAATATTGGAGGTAATAGACTTTTTTTTTTTTTTTTTTTTGTCATAGTTGGAGGTAATAGAGTTGAGGCACATATAAGCTAAAGAGTATCCTTAGTTTAAGAAAAAAATAAGAAAGTAGACAAATCCGATTTTGTAAATGGATCTCAATCCTCTAGTTGGAACCAGACCCGAGTCCTCTTATTAGAATTGGATTTAGAGCCAACAAAACAGGAGCCAATTTGGGAACTAAATCCTTCATTTAGAAATGATTCCGATTCCAGTTATGGGTCCAATATCATTTCTACATTCAAAACATTCATGAAAACAAGAGTTTGAAATTATACATATACTCCAGATAATAAAAATTTTTATATTGTGGTATGATTAGTAAAAACCTTGAACCTAGTCAATAAAGCAACTATCGTCCGACTGGTAGCCGATGATCCACTCTCTTGGAGAAGGAATTATGCTCTTGTAATTTCCATGGTGGCCTTAGTTTTTGAATGGTTTTGATCATCTAAATATGTATATGAATCATTACTCCTTTGTGTTTGCCAACCAACAGCGCTGAGTTTTAAGATATTTCAACCTACTATTTTTAAATAGTTTTGGCCATCTAAATATGTATTTGCATCCTTACTCCTTTGTGTTTGCCAACCAATAGCATTGTGTTTTTATATATTTCAACCTACTAGAAAACAGTTTTTAGATATTTTTGTGTGAGATATGATATCACCCAGATAGTCTACATACAGCAGGGCCCTTTTCTTTACGAGAAGTCCAAGAATTCATGTCTAGTGGAATTTTAAAATCTCAAAAAGCTATCCCTTGAGGTGGAATACTTCCAAATTCCTCCTCTTGATTGTGTATTTGAAATTCCAACTAAATGTATAAAGAATGGAATTCCAAGAATTCCAAAAGGTCATTTGAGACCTTTTAAGTGGCTGAAATTTAAAATTATTGTGAAAGAAACATTGCATTTCAAATATCAGAAGACAAGGTATCACATCATATCCAAGAAACTGTAACATACCAAATTCCTTTCAAAAATTCTGATAAAGACAGGCCCAAGGAGTTGGGAAATGTTCAGACTAATAAGATTCTTAGGAAACAAATTTGGCTACCTTTATTATGAAAAATTTGCTCATTTTTGGTAACATTTAGCAGCAATTAGGATCCACAACAATTAGATCTTCCTAAATCTCTAGTGGTTCAAATAGGCTAATCTCAGAAGTAAAATTGAGAGTTAGTCACAGAGGATTATAATAGCTTCTGCACACTGTAACAAGCACCAATAACTTAGTTGATTAAAGTAATCTACTGGGAGTACATGCTCTCATTAATTATATCGTAATGGATGTATGCAATGGATAGTGGGTTTTTTAAAATTAAGTTAATGATCTCGTTTCTATCTTTCTTAACAAAAGGCATAAACACCGTGAATTGATATTTTAGAACACGAGAGCAACCAATCATTCACAGATTTAAAATAAGGTTTTCTAAAATGATATAAACTATTGAACATATATCTTACATTGCTTTCTACTAGATATGTTTTACTGATCCACAAGTGCAAAATGAAAAAAAATTAATATTCTAGTTCTCAATTGTTCTTTTATTGCATAAAAGTCAATTATCAGGTACCTCTAAGACAACTGATTCAATAAACTTTAGTGAGATTGATCCCCAATTGGAGGGGTATTCACAGTTCCCCTACTCCATGTTTATTAGGAGAATGATTGCCATCAAGTGTACGTGGAGTTGAAAGTAGTGGCTTAGCTGGCAAATTTAAGCCTTCAACACTCGCCTCCAACATCTCTATGACTTTGCTCATGGAAGGACGCTCTGTGGGATTCATTTGTATGCACCATAGTGCGACTATGATCATCTTCTTTGCTATTTCTTTATTATTATCATCAATATCCGCCACTACCAATTCCTCTCCCTTGTGAAGTTGATCATAAACCCATAACGGAAAGTAAATTTGACTTGAGTGCTCTACAAATGCATCAATGTTCTTCCTTCTTCCTACCATTTCCAACAATAGCATCCCAAAACTATAAACGTCAGACTTCTGCGAAACAGCTCCAAATGTTTTATTAAGTAGTTCTGGTGCAATATATCCAATAGTTCCCCTTGCAGCTGTGACTGACACTATACTCTGTTCTGTTGGGTAAAACTTTGCCAATCCGAAGTCAGAAACTTTTGGAATGAAATTCTCATCGAGGAGAATGTTGTGAGGCTTGATATCAAAATGTAGAATCCGTATATCACAACCTTGATGGAGATATTCAATCCCACGAGCAATTCCTAATGCGATTTGGTACATCTTATTCCAGCACAAATAGTTTCTTTTGTCTTGCATGAAAACATACTTTTCTAAAGACCCATTACCCATGAACTCATAGATAAGTGCCCTTTTTGATCCCTCTGAGCAAAAGCCAATCAGCCGCACCACATTGACATGATGTATCCTGCCAATTGTGGCAACTTCATTGATGAATTCTTGTCCATTACCCTTTGAATTCTTTAGCATCTTTATCGCAATAGGACTGCCTGTTGAGAGCTTTCCCTTAAAAACTTTGCCATATCCTCCTTGTCCTAGTTCTTCTTTGAAATTTTTTGTCATCTTCTTAATGTTTGAATAAGAGTATCTTGTAGGGGTTTGAAATCTATAACTGCTTAAGAACTCTTCAACCATTGTATCCATCCATATATGCCTCCTTTGGAATTTATACACCAAAAATACCAAAAAACACAATATCCCAATTGCTGTTCTCGGAAGTAAGTATAATACTACAAAATGCCAATAACATGTATAACTTGAATTAGATATGAAAAAATGATAGTAATTCATATTTATGCAGTGAAGTAACATGAGCGTCTTGCATATGAATTGTTGTGTCGTCAAAACCACCCTAAAGAGAAAGATTGACTATAAAATGGTGTAAATCACTAAAGAAAGTAAAATGAAAGTTGATGCATATATGTAAATTAAGGAAAGTGAGAAAAAGACATGTTAACTATTTGCGTGAAATATTCATGTATCATTTAATTGTAGTTTGTATGCCAAAAAAGTAAATAGAAGCACTGATTCTCATCGACTTTTGTTTTCCAAAGCAAGTGACAACTTCAAAGACCTCCACATCTTTCATTAGATTTTTCAAAAATATGGTTTTTATTAGAAAACACATGGGCAAATTCTTCATGAAATGACAGCCCTTTTGGTGGAGCCCACCATATGCATGAATGGGGTGGATGAATATAAGTGGAACGCAAGATATCAACTTGATGGGATAATCTAAACCATTTTATGAATTATTAGTGTGTGTATGCAAGGAATGGATTGACTGAATGTAGGCCTGAAGCCAGCCCTCAAAATAAGAGTGGAAAATTTAAATAAGGCATTATGCAGGATTGGAGACACATATAAAACCGTCTTATAGAAAACTGTACATGGCAACTACCATCAACGTTTCTTTTTTGAATTAAAAAAAAGGCAAAATCAAAGATTGAGAAGCAGATAGCAAGAAGTCAAATTGATGCAGTAAATTGAAGTAGGTTGTAAAAGGGTTTACCTCCTATCTTGGCGCATAGGATCCTAAAGTAATCTGCATGACACAAAAGGACCATTGTCATCATACAATTTTGATTGTCTGATTAACTAACTAAACATACTCGTTGTCTTTCTAATCCAAGGATGAATTAACAACACTTCTACACGGGGCAGGTACACTTACTGTTATCAAAATATTGAATTCAATAGATTCATGCTAATAGCATTTCGCAAGAAATTCTCCCAGGGGGATCCTACACAGAAGCCGTGTCCACCTAGCTTCTAAGTGATGGATTTGTCTTATATTCTGGGGGTTAATCCGATTGATGCTTAGGTTAGCCATCTAGGCCTGAGGGCAAGTTGGTCTTTTAACCATTTTATAGATATTGTTGTATGTTGAGATTGTAGCCCTAACTACAAACAAACACAAAAGGAGAGATTATAGCCCTAACTACAAATAAACACAAAAGAGAGAAATGAATTGGCATGAGCTTTCTTTTTAGACGTAGCCGTTTTGCTGAACCACATACACCATTGTTTCTTCCTCTTTGTAATTGTTTGCCTTTCTTTGATTGTGTAGAACTTCGTATTTATGCATTTGTTGATCATACGTCATCGTTCAATTCTTCTGTGCCACCCAACACCAAGTCCGCCTTTTGTGGATGGTGAGAATTTAATATCCCACAACCTCATTGCTGTGGACTCCGGTGAAAGAAAATTATGTTGCATTTAATCAAGGATTTTCCTGTGCAGCAGCTCTTTCCTGGTTTTAAAACAGGACAAGTGCTCCGTGGTTGACTGGAAATCCTAGCTGTCTAATCTTATGTACCAACATAAAATAGATGGTGAACAGATACAAGAGAAATTTGGTTTCCCCTTTTTATTTTGGTTGTCCATTTGACCAGCTGAACCTAGATAGTTATTGTCTTTCATTGGACGTTTTTGATGATGACTAAATTAGAAATACTCTTGCATCTATTGGGCGAGGAGTTCCCAAAAACCCTGCTACGTGCAATGCTGGAGAATTGGCACTATTTTGTATCGGGTTTCTTAGATCAGATGATTTGAATCAAGGTGGGCCAATTCATCTAGAACCAAGAGACTAACAATGAACTTGGCGGAACGAAAAGTCACTTGCCAACCCCATCCAATTTTGATATAATCATCAAGAACTAAGGGAGCAACGTACGATGAACTTACTGAACTTATAAGACCCAGAGTACCACTGGAGATAAAAGCCCCTCATCAGCACTTGGCGGATTTCAGAGCAACTAGTAAAATTCCCAATTTCATCTGGTATCATAGGGAGCTTCATCACAACCCTGCAGTTGATGTGCAGTTGGGAAACAGAGAAGGAATTGCCAATGAAAGCATAAACATGTGAGTGAGGAGTAGGAGAGCTGAGGTTGCATGGTGCAGTCGCTACGTACAGTGAGTTGTTCATTGGTTGGGAACAATTCACAAAGACGAGGCTGCCACCACCTTCACCCTGCAGTTCATGAAGCCATAAATCGCTGTCAATGGCACGGGGAGGAGGGGTGTTGTACAAAGGAAGGGAAGAGGTTCCAAGTCTCGGATCGATGATACGAATCTTCCGTTGCTTGTAGGAGATTTCTTGAACGTGGTATCGCCTGGGAGGTAGATGAATAACAGGTTGGATGTTGTTTTCACATGTCAATTCGAACACAGGTCCTGACCTGCCACAGCCTCGAGGGTATTGTTTTAGGCGGAAAGGATAGGTGATGTTTAGAAGTAGTCCACATGAGGAAGAAGGGCAATCTTGCTGATTTTTCCACAGGGCTTGGAAATTTGAGAAAGAAACAAAGAAAAAGAAGAGGAGCATGAGAGATAATGAGAAAAAGAAGAAGAGGAGAGGATAAAAGCGCCTACTGATGATGGTGGTTCTCCCTAATGGAAATGGGTTCCTCATGTGTGCAAAACTCACAAGTCTATCCCAGATTTCTTTCTCGTGTGTGGCCTTTCAAACATCTCCCCTTTATCACTCTTTATACCTGATCTATGTGAAATTTTCAGAATTCTAGGCACCTATTACAGCCACAACGAATGGCTCTCGCTCTAGAGCAATGTATTAAAGTGCCGGGAAATGCATGGATGGAAAATTGGAAATGGAGAAGTGACACTTGACTATTGGATGTGACATTCACCCGACCTTTGGCAAATTCGTTTCTCTCCGTTAGTGCCCTTTTATTCTAGCACCTTTCTCTTTAATTTTATTTTTAATTTGACCTTAGTGCTCCTTCTTCCTCTAATATAGGATTGTAATTATTAAAACAGAAAATAACCATAATTGCCACCATTGGCTTTAGGAGGATTTGGCCACTTAAATAAGTCAAGCCATCCACGACGTCTAATATTCAAGACAAGTGGGTTGCACATGAGATTGCATATTGCTTATATTGCTAAACTTGCATTTAAGTGGTTTTCATGAGCTAAACTCCATTTAAGCTATATGCAATCTCTCTTTGGCAGACATTACTCCACATATAAGAAAACTAAATTTTACATAGGAGAGTCTGGTCAAAAACGATGGACGTTTTAATTCCCACCATCCACAAAAGTGAAGACCACAAAAATTCTTCGTGACGGTCTTCACATGACACTTAGAAATGATGTCCAAATCGTTTGTGAGCTAGTTTCAGATTTATGAAGAATCTTTGACTAAAGAATAAACAGCTTCAATCAATTGACCCGAGTTAAAGATTTTGGCAGTGGATTACATCTTCCTGGTGAGGGGTCTTTTCACAACACCTGTAGTACTGACTACCTTTGTTTCGAGGAAACAATGCTTAGTTGTCATCCATTTATGTGTGTTGAATTCCATGACACAACGACAATAAGGGATTGTTTGGTAGGACTAGTTTTATTTTTATAGATCATTTAAAATAGAATTATTAAAAAAAGAGCTATAAAAAAAAGAGGATAAAGTTAAAATATGTATTTGGCAATGGAAGCATTTATTTTAAATAGACCATTCTAAATTAATAGTTGAAAATTTTTCACAAATATATTGAGATCTTCTAGGTATCAAGCCTTGAAATTTTATTCCATAGCCATGTTTGGCTTTCCAAAGAAATCTAATGGTTTGGATCTTGTATTTGGGGCCCCTAACTTTTAAAAAAATATATTTAATAATTCACGTTATAACAAAAATATTTCAAGTTTGGTGATGATCCAACGGCAGAAATTTGGTCTCACAGTGGTCATTGACCTTCTACACATTTTTAATGGTTTAGATTGTTATTTATTATCCCAGAAATAATAATAAAAAAAATAAAAAAGAGACTGTCTATGCACTAGTTTAAAATTGAGCATATTAAATCAATAGTTGAAAGTTTTTCACAAATTTCTCGAGATCCACAGGGAATCCATTCTTGAAAATTGACCCCATAGCTATTTTTAGTCTTCCCAACATTTCCAATGGTTTGGATCTTGTGTTTGGGCCCCACAGAATTCAAAAACTAATATCCAATAGCTCACGCTTTATTGCACATATCTCGAGCTTCATGATGATCCAACGGCTGAAATTTGGAGGGATGGCCGTGTTTGATCATGTGAACATTTTCAACGGTTTAGATCTGGATTTATCCTCTTGTATTTTGAGAAAAATTGAAAAAACCAAACTGGGCGTGATCTTCCTAAAACACTGTAGCGGCGCCCTTTTTTTTTTTCCTCTAATTTGGAAATGCATTATGAGGAGGGCTGTGGGAAATAAAGGTAAAGCCTCTATATATTTAAATTGGATGGAGCACAAAAGTACATGCCAAACGCTCTTATTTTTACAAATTCTATTAGATTTAGATATTTAGACAAATAGAGTCTAAAAATTAGTGATGCCAAACATGCACTAACTCTAAATTGATTAGAGTCATTTGACTTTGGTCAATTTTTTTACTACTTGGCAGAAAATCCTTTTTACCAACCTTAAAATCCTACGATATATGGGTTTTTTTTATGTTTCTATTTTTAGAATTCATAAAATAAAAAGGCTTATAGTTCCAGCTAACTATTATCAAATGCCGATTTTTTTTTTCAAAAAAATTATTATATAGTAAAAGAAAAACTCAAATCTTCCTGCTTGTTTTCATTTACTGTATTTTTGAAAACTTGATCAATCTCTTGGTATTGTGAGTCACATCATGGGTTTTGGCCAAAACCATGATTTTTTTTTACGAAGTTGACTTTGCTGTTATTTTGAGGTCTTTTGTTATTATCTCTTGCAATCCACATTTAAGGGGAATTTAATCGTAAAAACCCCTTTCAAAATTTCGAGTATTATTTGACTAAAGAAAAAGAAGCACCAACCGAGCGATCACATGAAACTTTTCCACGGTGGCTTAGAAATTATTGGTCAGGGGTCCTTATATGACAATTGATGCGTGATGACACTAAATATTGTTATTTCCCAGAAGTTATGCCCTATCTGCGATGAATTTTTGACATTAAATGTTGTGAGTCTTGCCTTTAATTCGATGACATTGGAAACAGAGTCCTCCGCTACTGTAGCCAACGCGCTTTTCTTAAGTGCTTGGGCTGTCCAAGTTGACATGTAAACGGGAGGAATTCAAACCTCTCAAAATAAAAGCCCTTTTTTTTTTAAGTGATAGGGGCAAGCTTAACTATAAAATGACTTGATCCCATTGTAAGATTCAACCTATATAAAAAAATATAAGAAAAATCTATATAGAAATGTAATTGAAATATAAAAAATTCATGTATATCATAAGTAATCATTATATTCTCAATCTTAAGATGGGCCACACCCTATAAGGGAGGAGGACGTTTATTTTTAATGGTTCAATAGGCTAGCCCAACTTTGGAGTCTAATATCTCTTATTTCCTAAAATTGTGAGTGATCAGACTAAATCAATATAGAAGGTGACTTTCTTCCTCACTTCTATGATCAAATCTTGGCTGTATGCAGTTTTTTTTTTTATTGCTAGAAGTGAGAATTTTTTGCACCCCAAAAATAAAAAATTGTGACAAGTGCAAAATTGAAATTCAAATTTTGGGTCTAATATTTGTGCCCATTTTTTTTGGGTCATGTGATGTAAAGAAGAAATAGGCTTGGATCTAAGTGAATATTTGACTAGAGTATGAGCCTCATTTCGAATCAACTCTACTGTTTAGACCCATATCACTAGAAAGTGAAAAGAAAGGATGTTGTTTTATTGGCAATGATTGTGAAAATTGTCAAAAAATTTAAAAAAAATTGAAGAACTCAAATTTAGAAAATTAGATATGAGATTTCTTAAACCCCACATGCTAAATTGCATCAAAACATAAGAGAAAAGCTCAATTATTTTTGGTAGGAAACTTCTTTCTTCTTTTATTTTTCTTTTTTACTTCAATTTGAACTACTTTTTGATTCTCTATTTAAAAAATTGAATCTCACAAGCATTTCATATTTTCAATAGGTAGGGCCACCAATTTCACATTTAAATATCCCTTTTAAGGAAAACACCCATCAGACCAGACTCTATAAGGTCAATCTCTTTTATTTTTATTTTCTTAATATTAACTTCAAAGTGAATTTTAGCTTTTGAAAACTATGGACCTCATAAGCTTTACATACGTCCCCTAGGTGGGGTCACTAGTTTTCCTTCTTTTTTGCATGAGAGAAAATTTTATTGAGAGGAAGCAATCAATCAAGAAAGAGGTTAAATATAAAGGGTTTTACAAAAAAATAATCCTCAAAATTGGATACACCCGCTGTAGACCCAAATTCCAAGTATTGACGGTGAAGGACCTCACCAATTTATTTAAAATTTGTAGACCTTTTTTTTGCCCCTATTTGTTGATATCAATGAGTATTGTAGTTAATGAATGTCGATTTTTTTTCTACTTTGTTCATTTTATTCTCCTTCTCCATAATCTATTCTTTGATTCGGTTTATCATTATTATTTTCTTCAAGAAAGAATCGATTTAGTGTACTTATTTATTTATTTATTTATTTTTATTGTGTTTAGATAGTAAGGGAATGCATCATTATTAAGCTCCCAATCCAACAGTATCCCCACCACCCGCCAACTCCATAATCTGACGGGTGATGAAGAAAACTTCTACCCCATCTCCAAATCCTCCAAGAACCCTAAAACTCCACTTCAACCCGAACTCCATCTTCAACTCTAACTTCATCTTCATTCAAGCCTTCTCTTCCTCTCCATCTACTTCTCCCTTGGCCTCCTCAACTTCTCCCTCAACCCCCACAACTTCTTCGGCTCCCTCTTTATGCCTTCAACTTATCCACTGATTTTTTTTTATTAAAGATGATGATGATGATGATAATGATAATTGAATTGAAGAAGGGATATGTAGGATAAAAAGAACAAGAATAGAATCTTTGAGAAAATCTTGGAGAAATCAAGTTAAAATTTAAATCACAAAAGTTAAAATCAAATACAAATAATTCCACTTTAGAAGTAATAATTAATTTTTATGCTGTTTGTACCGAAATGTTTCTTAAATTTTCAAGAAATAAAGTACTACAATAACTTTAAATGAATAGGAAAACTCGTGACATGCTTTTATGATGACTTATGAAATGGAAAATAAAGATCAATAAGTCAACCATTACTGCATTGTCCTTAATAACCAAATTCAATCAATTTAGTTGAAAGTTATCGAATTAGAGAAGTTGAACTTTCTGTGAAGCCGCCAGGTTTGGTCTAGTCCTCTCAGCTATTTAGAAAGATAGAAATGCTAGGAATGCTTATATCTATCATAATAAGAGCTATTAAAAAGCAAAGCGAAGCCAACTGCAAGTTATACCATCGCAGTCATCAAAGAGGAGGCTGCCATAAGACCCATAACTGTATCTCTAGTTGTTAGTAATATTGTTGGTGGTGTTTGTTTTTTGTTAAATCTGGTTATCAGTAATGTTGGGTTCTCCAGCTAAGGATTGATGATTATCTAGTTATCGGTAATATTGGCAATTGTTTTCTGTTTCTGCCTGGCTTGTAAGCTTCCTCCTTTTGAGTAGCTGTTTTCTGGTGCTGTGGGCGTATCTCTCTGTTGTGCTCATAATAACATTGTTCAAAAACAGGGCGTTCCCAGTGCTGTAATTTTGATACATTGTTCATAATATACCAATACTTACCTTGAAAGAAAAAAGGAAAAATAGGATTCAGAAAAAAAAAAAAAGCAAACCCTTTTGTAAGGCCCGTTATGGTATGTGTACGGCCTGAATGAATGGTCCAGCAACAGATTGGTGAAATTGAATCCCCTATTTTTGGCATGCCTAACATGAGTTTTCAAAGCTATCAATAGAAAGAAGTGGGTGATCGGAATGGTTATTTTAGATACTTTTGAACCTATTTTTTAAAACTCTGACCCCCTGCAATCTATAATAGCGCTGCTCATGAGTAAGTTAAATTGGGTTTCTATAATGACATTGATTTTGATCTGTCAGCGGACTATTTAAATTAATTACAATGTTGGTTATTCCTGTGTAGTCATCTTAGGCTTTTGTCAGTAAAGTTTTTAGTTTACCAAAACAAAATGTTTATATATCGCTCAAACCTTATTGTTAAAACCTTATTCACCAAAACCTTCTTGTTAAAGCAAATACTATCCAGCTACTATTATTGTTGTACTTAAGTTTGAAATATTTTACAATTAGAGCTAAGGGCGCTTGTTGATGGAGAAATAGAGTTGCCTAGTTGGTTTGGAATCCCATTTAACCTAGTTTGATTTTTTGCAAAAGACAAAAATATAAAGCACAACATAGAGCAAAAATTCTTTCATCTTCCATCTGTCCAGGGCTGTCTGCCCTGTCTACAACTACTTTTGATATTTTTCTAGTGAGTTATTGTATAAAAGTTTAAGCTTGTGCAATGTGCAGAATATCTTTTCATGCACTTCAAGAAAGTGAGAGGTTGTGAGCTCTTCATCTCTCATGCGTCCAAGGCTGGTTCTAATTATATGGAAAACAGATTCAAAACCAAATACGCCGTGATTTCACTCAGAATTCAGATTCATTTACATCCCTACATGTTTTTCTACTTTAATTGGAAGAAGACAATTCAGTTCATTTGTTTCGTGTGCCGTGGCACTTGATTAAAGGATCTGCAATTCAATTAGCTTTTGCAATAAAAAAAAAAAACAACCCCTTGCTGCTTTTGAAATCATGATAAGTGCAAGGTTTGCAATTTAATGCTATGAAATGGATGGAGAAATGATAAAATGGGTGAACTTTTCAATTTAGCTGTCCATTTGGTGAGCTTAGATTCGACGTATATCAACCTCAGAGCAGAGTTTTCCTCATGGGTTAATTTAGAAAGACTCTTGACTGTCCATTTGGAGATGTGACACAAAGTAGTAGAGGGTCTAACTTGGATTGGCTTGGATCCTGTTTATTTGCACTAAAATACATTATACATACATGGTAAAGGAAGATCAAATTTTTGACGTTCAATTTTGAAAATTCACCTTTAATCTTCACTTTAAGCCACCCTATGTATTCTAATGCAATGGGCCATTCATCGACCACCAAGATACCAAGGATGGACTTACAGGGGAAGGATTGGAACAATGTTTTACAAGAAGACCTGCTCCTTCTCTGGCGAAAGATTTCGCTTGCTTTAGCAAAGCTCGTTTCCAAACAACGCACTTTTGGGTACATGGAATTGACAAGCGGGGGGGTACTCGGTCCAAAAGATCCGAAAGCCCCCTTTCAACACATTGAGAATCCTAGAGCAACTAGTACGATTTTGAATCGCATCTGATATGGGAAGACTCATTACAACCATGTAGGAGGTGTGGAGTTGTGAAACAGAGACGGAGTCATTGATGAGGGCATAGATGTGTGCCTGACCCAAGCCTAGGTTCAGGTTGCATGATGCAGTTGTTATTTGCCAAAATGGCCCATTCTGGAAACTTTGAACGGATTGGATTCGCACACCAATGGTATGATTAAATGTAAATGGATCTCCAAAATTTTAGGGCATACCTGAATCCATTGCTAAAGGAGATGAAATAGCTGCCAAACTGGGACTTACAACTCCCTCAGTCTTCTAGTGATGCTAGCAGCTCGATGGTGATGCTCAGCCTTTGATTTTAAGTCAATGAATGTGAAGAAGAGGGAGTTTCCCTGGACTTTTATAGCCGTCCGACCATCACAGATGACTGCAACGTTCCTCTTCATTATGGAACGTTGTCAATGAGGCATTCATGGATATTCAACGCAAGAAAACTGAAAATGAGATTGAATGGAAGTTAATGGCATTAAGGGAGGATGGAGACAATCGTTACAGAAAGTGGGCGGTGGTCATTTGGACCACCACCCTCGGTTACCAACAATCTCCCACTTGGTCCATATGACCATCATACATCCGCTTAGTATATATATATATTAAAGAAAATACTTTATTTGACAAACGAATTTTGAAAAAACGACTTAACTGATGCGCATCATTTGAAAAGACCGATCATCTATGAAAAACTGTAACACTAAGGTCTTTAATCTGTGATTAGGTTAGTTTACTAATGCGAACTGTGGCGGTTACACATCTTGACGATATATTTTCTTTCACAATCACAACACAAGTATCCTTTCCTAATCAAGAACTTAAGTAGAATCTTTTATATGACTTCTTTAATGGGAACTATAATGCATAACACTTTTATATTCTCACTTCATTGCACAATTATCACATGTGAATATAAAACAAAGTATGAATTGCAAAATTGTTTCTTTAATTGATCAATGAATAGTGTCATATATCATTGATTCCTACAAGGCATATCATTCAAGCCCATACTCATTACATGGTCTTTAAAATCATTTGGCGCCAATGCCTTTGTCAACGGATCAGCAACCATGAGCTTCGACGGAGCTCCAACAATTGACACTAAACAATCTCGAACTTTTTCTTTCAAAACAAGGTACTTTACTTCCAGAAACTTTGATTTACTGGAACACTTGTCATTCTGCGCAAAAAGTCGAGCAGCATTGTTATCGCAGTAAAGTTTTAGCGGTTCAGAAACACTGCCCATAATTGTAAGTCTTTTGATGAAGTTATGCATCCATAATGCGTGACCCATGGCTTCAAAGCACTCCACATACTCTGCATCAAATGTGGATGAAGTGACTATCGATTGCTTTGCACTCCTCCACGACACTGCCCCGCCAGCCAACAGAAAGATGTAACCTGATGTTGACCTTCTAGTATCGAGACAACTCGCAAAGTCAGAATCTGAATATCCAATGACCTCCAGTGAATTGGATCTCCGATATGTGAGCATATATTTTCTAGTGCCGTTGAGATAACGCATCACTTTCTTGACAACTACCCAATGAGGCATGCCTGGATTACTTTGATATCTGCTTAACATCCCAACTGTAAAACTAATATCTGGGCTCGTGCATGTTTGTATGTACATTAGACTTCCTACCGCTGCCGCATAAGGATATTTATTCATTTCCAACTTTTATATGTCAGTTATGGGACATTGATCTTTACTAAACCTATCTCCCTTAGACATTGGGGCATTTTGTGGTTTACTCCTATCCATTCGGAAACGTTTGAGAATACTTTGAACATAGGCTTCTTGACACAACCCGAGTAATCCTTGAGATCGATCTCTGAATATCTCGATTCCTATTACAAAAGTTGCTTCTCCCATATTTTTCATGTCAAAATTATTTTTAAGATATATCTTAGTTTCTCGAACATACTAAGGTCATTACTGGCTAGTAAAATTTCATCTACATACAGGACTAAAATGATGAACTTGCTCCCATTGATCTTAAGGTAAATACAATGGTCAACTGGATTTTCGGTAAAACCAAAAGATATAATAATATGATTGAACTTTAAGTACTACTGTCTGTATAACACTCCGACCCAGCTTGACCTCGTTTAGCGGCTAATTAATCTTGTTTTCGTTGCTAATCGTGTTTTGTTTGTGTTTTTATTTTCGTTGCGGGTCATGGATAGGTAGTTGGGTTGAGTTTGACCTGGATTAAGTAGACCAAGCCCTTTTTCGTAATTTTAGCTTTTCTAAGACATGGTCATTTTTGCATCATCTTGATGTCAACACGTGTCTTTCGTTGAGCTCGTCAACTTTCGTAACTACGTCGTTTGCAACCGATGTCGTGTGCTTCCAGTGGACCCGGATTTGACTCAAACTGAAAATAGCATTCTAACTTGGCCTTCCTTGTAATTTGGACTTAACCATTAGCTTATATAACTTCATCCATCGACAAAAACGCACATTCTCTCTCTCATTTTCATTCTTCCTCACTGTGCACGTGGAGTTTCTCTCCCTCTCTTGAATTCCCACCTCCATCGATCAAGCTCAATTGAGGAATTGAGGAAGTTGGGTTCTTTGCATGTGAGGTGAGTTGGAAATCCTTCCATCTCTCTCATCTTCTTTCTCTATTTCTTCTCCTTCTTGTTTCCCTATTGCATGGTGTGTCTGTGCTTTGAAATTTCTTCCATTTCTCATGCATGCATGTTGTTTTAATTGGTGTTAGGTTGTGTTTGGACCCAAGGACATCAGTTGTGCAATTGAATTCAAATTGAGGCAAGTATAACCATAACTTGTAAGAAACCATGTTGGTATGCATTTGATTTTGGTTAGTTCACATGAGTTTGTATGGAAAAATTTGTGTCCAGGCCATTTGGTTAGTATTCTATCTCTTTCCATTGGAAAATTGCAATTCTGATGAGTTCTCAGACTTTCTGTATGTGCTTCAGCATTTTGACTTCGTGCAGGTACGGCTAAGCCGTATGTCACTTACGGCTTAAAGTCCAGAGAGGGTAAAAATCCAGTTTTCCTCTACGGCTAGGGCACGGCTAAGCCGTGTATTGCCCTACGGCTAAGCCGAAGCTCAGCCGTGGCCCAGCCGTAGGTCAATACAGGGTGCATTTTCGGGATTAACTGAGAGCAACCAAATTGACGGACCTTCTACGGCCTAGCCACGGCTAAGCCATAGAACACACACGGTTAAGCCGTAGCACACACACGGCTGAGCCGTATCCACACTAGACTAATGAAAAACAATGATAGGTGTAAGGGAAAGACCGATATGGCTTTCATAATAGAATGTAGAGCACCTAGACCTTCCCAACGGAATGTGATACAACGCGTGAATGATCTCGAGGGCTGCGAATCATTCAT
Source organism: Sextonia rubra (assembly GCA_037013555.1). Taxonomy (NCBI): domain Eukaryota; kingdom Viridiplantae; phylum Streptophyta; class Magnoliopsida; order Laurales; family Lauraceae; genus Sextonia; species Sextonia rubra. The sequence goes on from JASUAD010000010.1 coordinate 9,779,819, forward strand.
GTTCGTTATCCGGATGTTAAGCACCTCCCCATGGGTGTTGGTTTAAGGGACTTCGTGCACTGCTCGATTCAATGCAACACTAGACAACGGTGCATCGAATAACTTAAAACTACATCATCATACACGGTTAGAAACACCGGATAATTAGATTAGAATTGGTTTGTAAATAAAGATGATCCGATTTCGCATGATTTGTTGCATAACATATTGCATTCGATCATTGATCTCAACTCTCTGATATGATTGTCACGACCCGAGCCCAGAATTCGGGGGTTAGCGAAAAGCTAAACCGGTGACACACGTACTCCCGTGCACGTGCACCCAAACCCAGTCCAGATGCACGCACACAAGGGATCTAACACGTGCGAAACAGACGAACGCGGAAGCTGTAGATATCATAGCAAGCAACAAAGAAAATAGCGGAAGCCAAAGCAGAAACAAATACGGAAGCGACAAAGACAAATACACTGATATAAACCAAATACACACCAAAACCATATACACAAAATATACAGAATACAAGTCCAAAGTCCAAAGTCCAAATACAAATCCCCTGAAACCAAAACTCAAAATCCCAAAACGAAAAGCCACTGGAAGCATGCATGAACGCACTCGGCAGAGATGAGAGACATCTGGAGCTGAGTTGTTTATATATGTTTTGGAAGTTTAAGTCAAAGTCCAAAGAGTCTGGGTTATTTACAAATCAAGTCACATGAAGGTCCATCTTCCCCAATTGACTCCAAACGGATCTGACACAGTTACGGAAATTGTCGAGCTCAATGAAATACACGTGCTGACACCAAGATGATGCAAAGATGATATGAGCAAAACAAAAGCAAAATTACGAAAAAGGGCTTAGAACTAACTATCTCAGGTCAAAGGTCACTCAACTACCTATCCCAGGCCCAAAACCAAGTCCGAAAGAAATAAAACAAAACAAAACACACTAATGAGCCACTAATCCGGCTCAAAGGGGATCGGAGTGTTACATCCTCCCCCACTAGGAATCATTCCGTCCTCGGAATGACTACCTACCTGCGCAAAGAGATGTGGGTACTGGCGCGCTAGCTGCTCCTCTAGCTCCCAAGTAGCCTCATCTGGACCGTGATGCTCCCACAACACTTTAACCCATCTGATAGTCCTGGTACGGAGAATCTGCTCTCGTGTCCCAACGATGCGAAGCGGACGCTCAACGTAAGTTGCATTAGGCTGAATCTGAATATCATCATAGCGAATCACATGGCTCGGATCTGGCACATACTTACGGAGCATCGACACATGGAACACATCGTGAACACCGGAGAACTCAACTGGAAGTGTCAACCGATAAGCTAAATCTCCAACTCGGCTCTTGACTTCAAACGGTCCTACATATCTCGGAGCTAACTTGCCCTTCTGACCAAATCGAACTGTGCCCTTCATAGGAGAAACTTTAAGAAATACCCAATCTCCGACTTGGAATGCCAAAGGTCTCCTCCGAGTATCCGCATAGCTCTTCTGTCTGGATCGTGAAATCTTCAGATTCTCTATCACCTTCTGTACTTTCTCTGTCGTCTCAGCAATGATCGTCGGACCATGGAAACTTCTTGTTCCAACTTCCTCCCAGCACACTGGAGTCCTGCACTTACGTCCGTAAAGTGCCTCATATGGTGCCATACCAATGCTCTCATGGAAGCTGTTGTTGTAGGCAAACTCACACAATGCCAGATGTGTATCCCATTCCTTCTCAAAGTTCAGCACACTAGCTCTGAGCATATCCTCCAATGTCTGAATGGTACGCTCCGACTGTCCATCGGTCTAGGGGTGGTATGCCGTACTAAAACTCAACTTCGTGCCCATAGCTTCCTGAAATGCTCTCCAAAATGAAGACACAAAACGACTGTCTCGATCAGACACAATAGATACTGGGGTACCATGCAATCTGACTATCTCGTCAACAAACTTCCTGGCCATCTCCGTGAATGTCATCCCTTTCTTGAACGGAAGGAAATGCGCTGACTTGGTCAATCTGTCCACTATGACCCAGATCGCATTGTTCTTTCTACTGGTCGGCGGAAAACCGGAGACGAAATCCATCGTAATGTGCTCCCACTTCCACTGCGGAGTGTGCAATGGATGCAATGATCCTGGAGGTCGCTGATGGTCCGCTTTCACCCTCTGACAGGTCAAACATCGAGCTATGAACCCTGCGATCTCCCGCTTCATATTGTTCCACCAGAATCTATCTTTCAAATTCCTGTACATCTTCGTACTACCGGGGTGCATCGCATATCGGGCATCGTGCGCATCTGTCATCAACTTATCTTTCAGCTCATCCACAGCGGGAACACACAATCTATTCCTGAAGTACAAAACTCCATCTACCAAGCTGAAATCAGGTCGATCTGAAATCTGATCCCTGAACTTCACCAGGAGGGGGTCCTCAAACTGGCGATCCTTGATCTGCTGAATCACCTCAGGCTGAAACACGACGGTAGTAGCTAGTGTCATCAAGTCACCTACCATCTGAACCTCAACAGGCTGATCATGCACAAGCATATAGAATCCTGCCAACACCTGAAGACTGTCTGTCCTCCTGCTAAGTGCATCTGCAACTACATTACCTTTGCCTGGGTGGTACTTGATCGGAAAGTCGTAGTCTTTGATAAACTCCAACCACCTTCGTTGCCTCATATTCAAGTCATGCTGATCAAATAGGTACTGCAGACTGTGATGATCGGAATGGACCTCGAACTTCACACCGTACAAGTAGTGCCGCCACAACTTCAACGCAAATACAATGGCTGCTAGCTCCAAGTCATGTGTGGCATAGTTCTTCTCATGTTCTTTCAGCTGTCTGGATCCATAGGCAATCACCTTCTGATTCTGCATCAGTACACAGCTTAGTCCAACTCTAGAGGCATCTGAGTAAATCATGAATCCCTCACTACCATCCGGGAGAGTCAACACTGGCGCCGTAGTGAGCTTTTCTTTCAACATCTGGAAACTACGCTCACATTTCTCTGTCCACTCATACGGGACCGTCTTCCGAGTCAACTGAGTCAGCGGTGCTGAAATCTTCGAAAAATCCTGCACAAACCTGCGGTAATATCCCGCCAATCCCAGAAAACTCCGAATCTCTGTCACTGATCTAGGACGGGGCCAATGGACTACTGCTTCAATCTTCGCCGGATCCACCATCAATCCTTCTCGAGAAATCTTATGACCCAAAAATGTAACTTGCTCTAACCAGAAATCACACTTAGACAGCTTTGCATACAACTTGTGATCTCTAAGCAGCTGCAATGCCTTCCTCAGATGGTCTGTATGTTCCTCAGCAGTCTTCGAATAGACCAAGATGTCATCTATGAAAACCACAACGAACTGGTCCAAGAAGGAAGTAAACACCCTATTCATCAATGCCATGAAAGCTGCGGGTGCATTCGTCAAACCAAATGGCATGACAAGGAACTCGTAGTGTCCATACCGAGTCCTGAAAGCTGTCTTCGGAACATCCTCATCCTTCACCCTGAGCTGGTGATATCCTGACCTCAAGTCAATCTTAGAGAAGTAAGCTGCACCCTGAAGTTGATCGAACAACTCATCAATCCTAGGCAATGGATATTTGTTCTTGATGGTCACTTTGTTCAATTGCCTGTAGTCAATGCACATCCGGAAACTGCCATCCTTCTTCTTGACGAACAAAACAGGAGCTCCCCAAGGTGAAACACTTGGGCGTATGAACCCTTTATCCAACAGATCCTGCAACTGTTTCTTCAATTCCAACAACTCTGCAGGTGCCATACGATATGGAGCTCTACTGATGGGTGCTGTACCTGGCATCAAATCAATCGCAAACTCTATCTCTCTAGCTGGTGGTAACCCTGGCACATCCTCCGGAAAGACATCCGGGAACTCGCTGACTACTGGGATCTCACTGAGCTGTCGCTGATCTTTCTTCTCTGAAATGAATGCAAGAAATCCCTCACATCCCCTACGAAGCATCCTATCTGCCTTACAAGCAGATATCACACGCCTTGGGCACTTCGTCTGGCTACCCTCAAATCGAAAACCGCTGCCCAAATCGAAGTAGATAGCTTTGCTGTAGCAATTGATACACGCATGATATCTCGCAAGCCAGTCCATACCAAGAATCACATCAAAATCCAGTGTCGTGAGCAACACGAGGTCTACCGGGAGCTGATGACCAGCTATCCGCACAGCGCACTGAGGGTAGAAGACACTGCACTCCACCCGTTTACCAACCGGAGTGGACACTAGTAGCAAGTAGGGAAGTGGTGTAGGTCGCTGTCGAAGCTGCACAGTAAAATGGGGTGCTACGTACGAACGCGTAGACCCGGAGTCAAATAAAGCTAAAGCTTCTGCATCAGAAATTAAAATTTTACCTTCCACGACTGTGGCCTCCTCCGCGCCCTCATGCGTAGCAGCATAGGCTCGGGCTGTCTGGCGGTTCGGCTTCTGAGCCGGGCGAGCTGGCTGAGATCTGCCCTGCGCTGTAGGTCCTGCCTGTCTCGTCTGTGGAGAGGACTGAAACTTCGGGCATTGGGCCCGCCTGTGATCCGTAGAGCCACACCCGAAACAAGCCCCACTCTTCCTCCAACATCTGTCTGTGGGGTGATCCTTCCCACAGTGACCGCAAATCACCTGAGCACTGCTCGAACTGCCCTGCTTACCCTTGAACTTCTTCTGGAACTGACTTCTGCCACTGAAACCTGCTGCCCTCTTAGCCTCTGTTCGCTCCTCCTCAAAGATGGCCTCTGCATCATAAGCCCTATCAATAGCGTCATCCAAGGTAGCCGGCCACATACAAGCAACCACGTGGCGTTTATGTCTCGGATTCAGGCCGTTGACGAAGTGAGTCACTTTCTTATGCTCTGTGTTCACCATGTCCTCTGCGAAATGAGACAACTCTGTAAACCTGTGTACATAATCTGCAACTGACATCTGTCTCTGCTGGAGGTTGAAGAATTCCACTTCCTTAGCTCGCTGAATATGGAGAGGCATGAACTTCCGACGGAATTGCTGCTTGAAGGTCTCCCAAACTGTGGCACTGGGCATAGTCTGGAATGAGTTCTTGACACTCCTCCACCATGTCTTGGCTACATTCCGAAGCATAGAAGCTGTGAGAACTACCTTCTGCTTGTTACTGCACACAATCGTATCAAATAGCTCTTCAGTCTGCTCCAACCATTGCTCAGCCTGTAATGGACAATCACCTGCTGCTCCAATAGCCCCTCGCTTACGGAACTTGTCGAAAAGAGCATTAGGATCTGATTCCTTAGGCTGGACAATCACCTGCTGATCTATACGAGGTGATGCAACTGCGGCAGCCTGACTCTGCCTATCTACCATGGATGCCATCTGTGCCTGTAATGACTGCATAGACTGCATCATCATCATCATCCGCTCCTCACTACTGATGTGTGGGGGTACTGATCCACTATCACCATTGTGGCCCTGTTGATTCTCATCTCGAGATCCTGATCCCGATGCCATCCTGCAAAAGGAAAAGAAACACAACACACAAATATAAAAGGCCCTGAGTTAGTCAAATCCCAAATTGTAACACTCCGACCCGAGTTGATCCGGTTTAGTGTGTAATTTCGTGTGTTTTTATCGCTAAGAGTGTTTTGATTTGGTTTTCCTTTGGTTTTGACTCGTAGAGAGATCGTTGAGTTGAGTTTGACTTGGTCTAAGTAGATCGAGCCCTTTTTCGTAATTTTCGCTTTTGATTGACCTTGTCAGTTTTGCGTCATTTTGACGTCAGCGCGTGTATTTCGTTGAGCTTGTCGTTTTTCATAATTGTCTTGGATCCGAATGAGTTCGTTTGCTCTCGTTGGACTGTCATTTGACTCAAACTGATATTTGCATAAGCTATTTGGCCTTAAATGTAATTTCGACTCAAATTAAGTATAAATATCTCACCAACCCACCCATTCCTCTCGATCGTTTCTCAGCTCTTGCTCTCTCACTCTCAGCTCGTTTCTCTTTTCTCTCTGTTCAGCTCTCTTTTTCTCTCCTCTCCTTCTCTGTTGCTCGTGGCTTAAGGGAGGAAGAAAGGAGCTCTTTTTCGTGTGTGATTCCGGTGGACTGAGCCAATTAGCGTGTGGATTTCGTCCGTGAGGCAAGTATAAGCCCAAGATGTGTGAACACCGATTGATAGTGCTTTGATTGTTGTGTTATTATGCTTCATTGTGTTTCTCAGTGTTAGACAGCCCCATTGAGTGTGTTTTGCTGTTATATTGCTGATTTCAGTCGTTTCATTCAGTTTCTGTATGACTGTAACAAGTTCAGGGAAAATGAGTCCGTGCACTCACGGCTAAGCCGTGAAATGTGCTACGGCTAAGCCGTAAAATGGCTTACGGCTAAGCCGAGACCCAACCGTAAACCAAACCGTAGAACAGTACAGACTGTTAGCTGAAAATAACTGGATGTTGGCAATTTGACATTCTTCTACGGCCCAGCCTGATCTACGCCGTACATTGGCTTACGGCCAAGCCGTGGACCAGGATACGGCTGAGCCGTAGAGCAAAATACGGTTAAGCCGTAAATCCGAAGGGATATTTGGGGAACCTCAGCTCAGCCGCAGTGCATATTACGGCTAAGCCGTAAGATGCCACGGCTAAGCCGTAAGGTTACCTACGGCTGCACCGTGAGACCCTGAGAATTGAATGAAAAGGGACTAGGTTTAAGTAACAGACCGTACATGACTTTCATGTTAGAATGTAGCTAACCTGGACATGCCCAATGGAATGTTTGAATGACATGAATGATCTCAAGGGCTGTGAATCATTCATGCTTGTATCCAGCTGTTTAGCACCTCCCCATGGGTGTTGGTTTAAGGGACTTCGGTGCACACTCCTGACACTGCAACACTAGACAATAGTGCATCGGATAACTTAAAACTACATCAACATGCACGGTTAGAGACGCTGGATAATTAGTGTAGGATTGGCTTGTAATGGATCCTTGATTCGTATAAGTACTGGATTGGTTTGAGTTGTACAGCATATTGATTTCGGTTTATGCCCTCTTATGTGTTCTACGCTGGACCTCTCGATTCTGTGGGAAATGCAGCAACCCCAGAGCGAAGCCCGGGTGGAACCATTCTATTATTGTGTATTGTGTTATACCGTTGCTCCATTGGAGAACTTGCATCAGTTATGAGTCAGTGATTGTGATTGATACTCATTGTCAGCACTTCCTGTAATTGCTTATGTACATTCAGTATATGCGATGCACTTCCTATTGTTTGTTCAGCATGATATGTGAGGTCTGTAAGTGATAAGTGATATGATATGATTGATTGATTGAGGTGCATCAGCCGATTGATTGTGATTGGTCTTGGCACTACTGAGCCTCAGCCTTAGGATACCCGACGGGGTTAACTTTGGTTTAGTTTAAGTGTTTGCCTCTGCAGAGTGTGATTGTCCTGGGACTCCGGACCCCGGGAACTAGAGACCCATGCGTGCCCTGGCCCGGTCGCTGGTGTTCTCATCCTGATTGCTCTCGTAAGGGAGAAAATGGCCAATGTAGTAGCCACTTGATTGTTACCTGTTCATGATTCTGATAGCATGCTTATTCATTGCATAATTGTTTAGTATACAGACAAAATTTCTATGGATATTGCATTATGACTATTGTTCGGTATTCTTCAGTTTTAGACACAATTCGTGTTATCTTCTTGTTGGCTTATACTTTGCTAAGTCGTCGTACTTATGTGTTTGTCTTGTGTGTTGCAGGCTCAGATCCCTCTTCCGATCCTGCGTCGGTCGACCCGACTGCAGGAGAGGCTCGCGAGGCCCCCTCCGGCCTAGAGGAGTGGACTTGATCCATCCTCCAGAGTACGGTTTGCATCATTTTGGTTTTCCCCATTCCTTGTGTTGGAGTCTATTGAGGGGATTTTTCTGTAATTGTAAAGTGGGCATTGAGTGATACCTGTATTTTGATTCTGGGATTGTTGTAAGCCCGCTCTATTGTCATACGTTCATGTATTTGGTCTTATCATCAGTGTATATTGTTTTGTAATCTCCTATGTCTTTTGGTATATTTGTGGTATGCCTTGATACGTACAGCTTCCGCGTTCAGTCCTTTGCACGTGTGATTGATCCCTTGTGTGTGTATACTCGGACGGGGTCCAGGTGTGCACGCACGGGAGTACGTGTGTCATTGGTTAGACTTTCTCTGACCCCCGGTCCCTGGGCTCGGGTTGTGACATACGTATTGTATGGTATCAAAGCATTGTCTCTCAGAGCTTTGTCTCTCAGGGCATTGTCTCTATCTTAGTGTGTAAGCATGTAGGCATATAGGACGTGGTGAGATTTCGTAGTCCAGTTTTGGACTGTTGTGTTTGGTCCCCTTGTCTTGTGAGTCTGTGTGCGTTCCCTAGTGTGTTAGCAGATTGACTTTTGTGTTTTGCAGGTTATGGCATCGGGATCTGGAACACACAACAACAATGATCAGGGAGATAACGAGAGTGGGTCAGCCGCTCCACAGCCACTTGTGAATTTTGACGAGCGCTTCTTGACTATGCTACAGGCGATCCATTCTTTGCAAGCGCAGGTTGTTTCGATCGTAGACCGACAGAGCCAAACGCCAGTTCGGCCTGCAGAGCAGCCAGTGGTCTTTCCGCCTAGAGAGAGCGATCCGAATGCGTTATACGACAAATTCAGGAAACGTGGAGCCACAGAGTTCTATGGTAATGAAGATGCGTTGAAGGCTGATCAGTGGCTAGAGCATACTGGAGATCTCTTCTCTACCATCGTCTGTGACGACCGGCAGAAGGTTATGCTTACGGCCTCGATGTTTCGAGAGATGGCTAAGACGTGGTGGAAGAGTGTTAGTGCAGCCTATCTGACCTTGCCCAGTGAAACAGTGTGGGAGACGTTCCAGAAACAGTTCAGAAGGAAGTTCATTCCTGCTCATGTTCGGCGTGTGAAGGAGGTTGAGTTTCTGGCCTTACAGCAGCAGCAGCTGACCGTTGCAGAGTACATTCACCGCTTTACCCAGTTGTCCCATTTTGCTGAGGACATGATCAATACCGAGGAGAAGAAGGTGAATCGTTTTATTTCTGGTCTGCATCCTAGATATGCGAATTTTGTGACTGCCTTTCAGAGACCAGCTACTTTCGATGATGCGGTCGACAGAGCACACGCTGCGGAAGCCAACCACCTAGCAGAGAGAGCCATGGATTTTAAGAGGAGTGCACCAGTGAGTTCCAGGGGACAGAGTCAGAAGAAATGGAAAGGGAAGCAAGGCACTTCGAGTTTCTCCGGGAGCAGATGCGAGTTTTGTGGATTTGGACATCCGACGGAGAAGTGTTGGAAGAAGTCCGGAGCTTGTTTGAGTTGCGGATCGATGGAGCATAAGATAGCTCAGTGCCCGAAGACCAGGACTTTCCAGTCGTCCAGATCTATGGGGTCATCCAAGTCTCTCAGTTCAGCAGCTTCGAACAGCCCCCATCCGTCTCGCCAGAGTCAGAAGCCCCAGCGTCAGACTGCTCGTGTGTATGCAGCCTCTCATGATCATGCAGAAGATGCGAAAGTGGTAGAAGGTAAAGTTCTCATTGCCCGAGCTGAAGCACATACACTTTTTGATTCGGGATCTACGCGTTCGTATGTTGCCCCTCGTTTTGCGGAACAGTTACCGCAACCCCCTCGACCGCTACCCTATTTGCTAGTGGTGTCCACTCCTGTGGGCAAGAGAGTGGAGTGTAGTGTATACTACCCTCAGTGCGACGTGGTGATTGAGGGTCGCCAGCTGCCAGTTGATTTGATTTTGTTGTCCATGTTGGATTTCGATGTGATCCTTGGAATGGACTGGCTAGCGCGGTATCGTGCCTGTGTTAACTGTTACAACAGGTCGATTTACTTCGATTTTGAGAAGGGGTTTCGTTTCGAGGGCAATCAGGAGAGATGCCCGAGGCGTGTCATCTCCGCATGCAAGGCGGATCGTTTGATACGCAGAGGTGGTGCAGGATTTCTTGCTTTTGTCTCGGAGAAGAAGGAGGTGAAGCAGTTGAGCGATATTTCGGTAGTACGTGAGTTCCCGGATGTATTTCCGGAGGAAGTACCCGAGTTACCCCCTGTCCGAGATGTAGAGTTTGCGATCGACCTAGTGCCCGGTACAGCACCCATTAGTTTAGCTCCTTATCGTATGGCCCCTGCTGAGTTACTCGAATTGAAGACGCAATTACAAGATCTTTTGGAGAAGGGTTTCGTACGGCCGAGTGTGTCACCGTGGGGAGCTCCAGTGCTGTTTGTGAAGAAGAAGGACGGTACCTTACGGATGTGTATAGATTACCGGCGGTTGAACAAAGTCACGATCAAGAACAAATATCCATTTCCGCGTATTGATGAGTTGTTTGATCAACTTCAAGGTGCTGCTTATTTTTCCAAGATTGATCTACGATCGGGGTATCATCAACTCCGGGTGAAGGAAGACGATATTGCCAAGACTGCTTTCAGGACACGGTATGGACATTATGAGTTTCTCGTGATGCCATTTGGATTAACCAATGCACCTGCTGCCTTTATGGCTTTGATGAACAAGATCTTCGCTCCTTTTCTGGATCGATTTGTAGTGGTCTTTATTGATGATATTCTGGTGTATTCGAAGACCCCAGAGGAGCATGAGGAACATCTACGTCGAGCCTTGCAGCTGTTGAGAGAGCATCGATTATACGCCAAATTGTCGAAGTGTGATTTTTGGCTCGAGCAGGTAGCTTTTCTTGGTCACACCATTTCACGAGATGGGTTGGCAGTGGATCAGATGAAAGTTGAGGCAGTGATGAATTGGCCCAGCCCAAAAACTGTGACGGAGATACGGAGTTTTCTTGGATTAGCTGGATATTATCGTCGCTTTATTCAAGATTTTGCCAAGATTTCAGCCCCGTTGACCCGATTGACCAGGAAGAATATCCCTTTTCTGTGGACGGACGAATGTGAGCACCATTTCCGGATGTTGAAGGAGAAGCTTACTTCGGCTCCAGTTCTGACGTTACCGGATGGGCATGAAGGATTCATGATCTACTCTGATGCTTCTCGAGTCGGTTTGGGATGTGTTTTGATGCAACATGGCAAAGTGATTGCCTATGGCTCGAGACAACTTCGGGAGCACGAGAAGAACTATGCTACGCATGATTTAGAGTTGGCAGCCATCGTTTTTGCGTTGAAGATGTGGAGACACTATTTGTATGGCGTGACATTTGAAGTGCATTCAGATCATCATAGTCTACAGTATCTCTTCACGCAGTCTGAGTTGAATATGCGACAGCGAAGGTGGCTTGAGTTGATCAAGGATTTTGATTTCCCCATCAAGTATCATCCAGGGAAAGGCAATGTTGTTGCAGATGCCTTGAGTAGGAAGTCGGAGATTCTTCAGGCTTTGGACAGCCTTTATTTTGTGAGGCACGCACAGCCAGTGGAACTGCAATCGGTGGAGAACCGTTTGACACTTGCCAGTACAGTGAGCTTTCAGCCTGACATCATTCAGCGCATTAAGGACCAGCAGTTTGAAGATGCGATGTTGAAGCGAATCCGAGATAGCATTGCAGATCGACCAGACTTTCGTTTGGAAGGTGATGTTTTGTATTTCAGGAGCAGATTATGTGTGCCAGCAGTAGATGCTTTGAAAGAGAGTTTGATGACAGAAGCACACCATGCACGTTATTCTATGCATCCTGGAAGTACGAAGATGTACCGAACTCTCAAGGACAGATTCTGGTGGAATAACATGAAGAGAGAAATTGCTGGGTTGTTGCCAGATGTTTGACATGCCAAAAGGTGAAAGCTGACCATCAGAGACCTCCAGGTTCCTTACATCCATTGCACATTCCCCAGTGGAAATGGGAGCACATTTCGATGGACTTTGTTTCGGGTTTACCCCTGACGAGCAAGAAGAACAGTGCCATTTGGGTGATCGTGGACAGACTGACGAAGACAGCCCATTTTCTTCCATTCAAGAAAGGCATGACATTTTCCGAGATGGCGAAGAAGTTCGTTGATGAGATCGTGAGACTACATGGTACGCCTGTATCGATTGTGTCAGATCGAGATAGCCGCTTTGTTTCTTCATTTTGGAGAGCATTTCAGGAAGCCATGGGAACGAAGTTGAGCTTCAGTACGGCGTATCACCCGCAGACTGATGGACAGTCAGAACGAACTATTCAGACGCTCGAGGACATGTTACGGGCCAGTGTGCTGAATTTCGAGAGAGAATGGGATTTGCATCTCTCGTTGTGCGAGTTTGCGTATAACAATAGTTTCCACGAGAGTATTGGAATGGCACCCTATGAAGCTCTGTATGGACGGAAATGTAGAAGTCCTGTTTGCTGGGAAGAAGTTGGAACAAGGAGTTTCCACGGACCGACAATCATTGCTGAGACTACAGAGAAAGTTCAGAAAGTTATTGATAATTTGAAGATTGCCCGATCGAGACAGAAGAGCTATGCAGATACGCGAAGAAGGACATTAACATTTCACGTTGGAGATTGGGTATTCTTGAAGGTCTCACCGATGAAAGGTACAGTACGATTCGGTCAAAAAGGCAAGTTAGCGCCAAGATATGTGGGTCCATTTGAGATCAAGAGCCGGATTGGTGATCTAGCGTACAGATTGATTCTACCCGTGGAGTTTTCTGGAGTACACGATGTTTTTCATGTGTCTATGCTTCGCAAGTATGTTCGAGACCCGACGCACGTGATTCGTTACGATGATATTCAGATGCAACCTAATGCGTCATACGTTGAGCGTCCGCTCCGTATTGTTGGAACTAGAGAACAGCTCTTGCGTACGAGGACTATTCGATGGGTTAAGGTACTTTGGGAACATCATGGACCTGATGAAGCCACGTGGGAATTAGAAGATCAGATGGCGCGTCAGTATCCTTATCTGTTTGCTCAGGTACGCGTTCATTCCGAGGACGGAATGATGTCCAAGTGGGGGAGGATGTAACACTCCGACCCGAGTTGATCCGGTTTAGTGTGTAATTTCGTGTGTTTTTATCGCTAAGAGTGTTTTGATTTGGTTTTCCTTTGGTTTTGACTCGTAGAGAGATCGTTGAGTTGAGTTTGACTTGGTCTAAGTAGATCGAGCCCTTTTTCGTAATTTTCGCTTTTGATTGACCTTGTCAGTTTTGCGTCATTTTGACGTCAGCGCGTGTATTTCGTTGAGCTTGTCGTTTTTCATAATTGTCTTGGATCCGAATGAGTTCGTTTGCTCTCGTTGGACTGTCATTTGACTCAAACTGATATTTGCATAAGCTATTTGGCCTTAAATGTAATTTCGACTCAAATTAAGTATAAATATCTCACCAACCCACCCATTCCTCTCGATCGTTTCTCAGCTCTTGCTCTCTCACTCTCAGCTCGTTTCTCTTTTCTCTCTGTTCAGCTCTCTCTTTCTCTCCTCTCCTTCTCTGTTGCTCGTGGCTTAAGGGAGGAAGAAAGGAGCTCTTTTTCGTGTGTGATTCCGGTGGACTGAGCCAATTAGCGTGTGGATTTCGTCCGTGAGGCAAGTATAAGCCCAAGATGTGTGAACACCGATTGATAGTGCTTTGATTGTTGTGTTATTATGCTTCATTGTGTTTCTCAGTGTTAGACAGCCCCATTGAGTGTGTTTTGCTGTTATATTGCTGATTTCAGTCGTTTCATTCAGTTTCTGTATGACTGTAACAAGTTCAGGGAAAATGAGTCCGTGCACTCACGGCTAAGCCGTGAAATGTGCTACGGCTAAGCCGTAAAATGGCTTACGGCTAAGCCGAGACCCAACCGTAAACCAAACCGTAGAACAGTACAGACTGTTAGCTGAAAATAACTGGATGTTGGCAATTTGACATTCTTCTACGGCCCAGCCTGATCTACGCCGTACATTGGCTTACGGCCAAGCCGTGGACCAGGATACGGCTGAGCCGTAGAGCAAAATACGGTTAAGCCGTAAATCCGAAGGGATATTTGGGGAACCTCAGCTCAGCCGCAGTGCATATTACGGCTAAGCCGTAAGATGCCACGGCTAAGCCGTAAGGTTACCTACGGCTGCACCGTGAGACCCTGAGAATTGAATGAAAAGGGACTAGGTTTAAGTAACAGACCGTACATGACTTTCATGTTAGAATGTAGCTAACCTGGACATGCCCAATGGAATGTTTGAATGACATGAATGATCTCAAGGGCTGTGAATCATTCATGCTTGTATCCAGCTGTTTAGCACCTCCCCATGGGTGTTGGTTTAAGGGACTTCGGTGCACACTCCTGACACTGCAACACTAGACAATAGTGCATCGGATAACTTAAAACTACATCAACATGCACGGTTAGAGACGCTGGATAATTAGTGTAGGATTGGCTTGTAATGGATCCTTGATTCGTATAAGTACTGGATTGGTTTGAGTTGTACAGCATATTGATTTCGGTTTATGCCCTCTTATGTGTTCTACGCTGGACCTCTCGATTCTGTGGGAAATGCAGCAACCCCAGAGCGAAGCCCGGGTGGAACCATTCTATTATTGTGTATTGTGTTATACCGTTGCTCCATTGGAGAACTTGCATCAGTTATGAGTCAGTGATTGTGATTGATACTCATTGTCAGCACTTCCTGTAATTGCTTATGTACATTCAGTATATGCGATGCACTTCCTATTGTTTGTTCAGCATGATATGTGAGGTCTGTAAGTGATAAGTGATATGATATGATTGATTGATTGAGGTGCATCAGCCGATTGATTGTGATTGGTCTTGGCACTACTGAGCCTCAGCCTTAGGATACCCGACGGGGTTAACTTTGGTTTAGTTTAAGTGTTTGCCTCTGCAGAGTGTGATTGTCCTGGGACTCCGGACCCCGGGAACTAGAGACCCATGCGTGCCCTGGCCCGGTCGCTGGTGTTCTCATCCTGATTGCTCTCGTAAGGGAGAAAATGGCCAATGTAGTAGCCACTTGATTGTTACCTGTTCATGATTCTGATAGCATGCTTATTCATTGCATAATTGTTTAGTATACAGACAAAATTTCTATGGATATTGCATTATGACTATTGTTCGGTATTCTTCAGTTTTAGACACAATTCGTGTTATCTTCTTGTTGGCTTATACTTTGCTAAGTCGTCGTACTTATGTGTTTGTCTTGTGTGTTGCAGGCTCAGATCCCTCTTCCGATCCTGCGTCGGTCGACCCGACTGCAGGAGAGGCTCGCGAGGCCCCCTCCGGCCTAGAGGAGTGGACTTGATCCATCCTCCAGAGTACGGTTTGCATCATTTTGGTTTTCCCCATTCCTTGTGTTGGAGTCTATTGAGGGGATTTTTCTGTAATTGTAAAGTGGGCATTGAGTGATACCTGTATTTTGATTCTGGGATTGTTGTAAGCCCGCTCTATTGTCATACGTTCATGTATTTGGTCTTATCATCAGTGTATATTGTTTTGTAATCTCCTATGTCTTTTGGTATATTTGTGGTATGCCTTGATACGTACAGCTTCCGCGTTCAGTCCTTTGCACGTGTGATTGATCCCTTGTGTGTGTATACTCGGACGGGGTCCAGGTGTGCACGCACGGGAGTACGTGTGTCATTGGTTAGACTTTCTCTGACCCCCGGTCCCTGGGCTCGGGTTGTGACACAAATCAACATATGAGACTCCGTGTCAGATAGTTGATAGCGTTACCTCACCACGATCTTAGATGCCTACATGCTTATACTAGCATGCTTTGATACCATACAATACGTATGTCACGACCCGAGCCCAGAATTCGGGGGTTAGCGAAAAGCTAAACCGGTGACACACGTACTCCCGTGCACGTGCACCCAAACCCAGTCCAGATGCACGCACACAAGGGATCTAACACGTGCGAAACAGACGAACGCGGAAGCTGTAGATATCATAGCAAGCAACAAAGAAAATAGCGGAAGCCAAAGCAGAAACAAATACGGAAGCGACAAAGACAAATACACTGATATAAACCAAATACACACCAAAACCATATACACAAAATATACAGAATACAAGTCCAAAGTCCAAAGTCCAAATACAAATCCCCTGAAACCAAAACTCAAAATCCCAAAACGAAAAGCCACTGGAAGCATGCATGAACGCACTCGGCAGAGATGAGAGACATCTGGAGCTGAGTTGTTTATATATGTTTTGGAAGTTTAAGTCAAAGTCCAAAGAGTCTGGGTTATTTACAAATCAAGTCACATGAAGGTCCATCTTCCCCAATTGACTCCAAACGGATCTGACACAGTTACGGAAATTGTCGAGCTCAATGAAATACACGTGCTGACACCAAGATGATGCAAAGATGATATGAGCAAAACAAAAGCAAAATTACGAAAAAGGGCTTAGAACTAACTATCTCAGGTCAAAGGTCACTCAACTACCTATCCCAGGCCCAAAACCAAGTCCGAAAGAAATAAAACAAAACAAAACACACTAATGAGCCACTAATCCGGCTCAAAGGGGATCGGAGTGTTACAATGATTACTTGTGTTCTGTTACTTTCACATTGTGGTTCTTTACCTTGAGTATGCATGATATGTTCACTCACAGATATGCACGTATGATATGTTGTCACGATCTACTCAGGGTTTTCATGATTGAGTCTGTATGGTCAGGCACTACTTAGCCTCAGCCTTAGGATCCCGACGGGGTGAATTTGGTATAGTTTATATGGCCTTGCTGCAGTAATGAAACGTCTTGGGGAACCGGACCCCAGGAAACCGAGACCCATTGTACCCTGGCCCGGACAATGGTGTTCTTTGCACGATATAAGATCCCTCTTTTGGGAGCATATGGCAATGTAGTAGCCACTAGTTCTGTACACTGCATGTATCCATTGATTCGCTTAGCATATTTCTTTCTTGCATGACAGCCTAGTATACGAAAATGCCTTATTTAAATTACATGATGTTCTTTATTCTATTAGACACAGCATGCGTTAACTTGCTATGGGTTATACTTTGCTGAATCGTCATATTCACAGTTGTTTTTGGTTTTGCAGGCCCAAATACCCCTGCCGAACCCTCGCCGATCGGCCAGACTCCAGATGAGACCCCCGAGGCCCCATCAGGCCTAGAGGAGTGGATGTGATCACTCCACGGGAGAGCGTTCTTGGCATGCATGGCATTGGAGTCTTGTTTTTGAGGATTTTTCACACTTGTGTACATGTCATGATTGTATATATTATTTTGTTCTTTGTGTAAGACCTTCATATGTAAATCATGTCAGTTCTTTCTTGGTCTTCTCTTCTTGCACTATTAGTTTGATGTTTCTGATATTTACAGCTTCCGCGTACATGTTTGGCATGTGTGAATGTTCCCTTGTGCGTGTGCATTTAGACTCGGTCTACGTGTACATGCACGGGAGTACGTGTGTCATTAGGTTTGGCTTTTGCTAACTCCCGAACCCTAGGCTCGGGTTGTGACATACGTATTGTATGGTATTAGAGCATTCCTTGCTCTAGATGATAAGCATGTAGGCATGTAGGATCGTGGTGAGAATACGATTATTTCTTGTGATCTTTCTAGATTTTGGGGCTTGTTGGGCGCAATTGTTTTGTGTTTGTGTCTAACTCTTTTCATCTTACAGGATGGCGTCAGGTTCGGGTTCTCAGCAGAACGCCGAAAATGCCAAAAATAATGAAAGCGGATCCGCACCGTCACCGCAGACACAGAACACAGATGAACGCATCCTCATGTTATTTCAGTCTCTACAAGCACAATCGCAAGCAATGCAAAACTTACAAGCACAAGTGACAACCATGTTAGACCGACAAAGCCAAGCCCCAGCTCAGTCACATATAGACCAGCAGGTGGTCTTACAGCCTCGAGAGAATGACTCGAATGCCCTCTACAGTAAATTTCGCAAGCGAGGAGCCATTGAGTTCTATGGGACAGAAGAGCCATTGAAGGCAGAACAGTGGTTGGAGAAAACGGAGGATGTCTTTGAGACCGTCGTGTGCACGAACCGGCAGAAAGTTGGGTTAGCAGCTTCCATGTTTAGAGATGTCGCAAAAACTTGGTGGAAAAGCGTGAAAGACTCATACAGAGACATTTCTAGTGCGACGGTTTGGGAGATGTTCAAGCAGCAGTTCAGGAGGAAGTTCATCCCGGCTCATGTGTTCCGAGCCAAGGAGGTTGAGTTTTTAGCTCTCCGCCAGCAGCAGATGACCGTGGCAGAATATGTGAACAAGTTTACTCAGTTGTCGCACTTTGCTCCGGACATGATCAGTACCGAAGAGAGGAAGGTGAACCGGTTTGTTGAAGGTCTGCATCCCCGGTACATGCACCACGTGACTACGTTCCAGCGTCCGACTACGTTTGATGATGCAGTGGACAGGGCCTATTCTGCTGAGGCCATCCACCAAGCTGCGAGAGCCGTTGAGCCCAAGCGACAGCAACCCTTCAGTGCACGAGGACAAGTACAGAAGAAGACAAAAGGCCAGCAGAGTACTTCCAGTTCTGCCGGAGTGACTGTGGGTATTGTGGCAAGGGCCACGCGACTGACGCGTGTTGGAGGAAGGCAGGTGCTTGTTTTATCTGTGGTTCGAGGGAGTATATGATAGCCAATTGTCCTCGATATAGAGCCTCCCAGCCCCCACCCTCTGGTCCTACCTCCGGTGCAGTTCCTGGCAGACCCAGTGCACCTACAGCTCCAAGCAAGTCACAGTCAGGTCGTCCAGGCTCGAGACAACCTCGTCAGACAGCCCGTGCTTACGCTGCTACCCATGAGAGTGCTGAGAATCCACAGGTGGTTGAAGGTACTGTTTTGATTTCGCATGTCGAGGCACTAGCATTGTTCGATTCGGGGTCTACACGGTCTTACGTAGCACCTCATTTTGCCGAGCGGTTACATCAGCCGTCTAAGCCGTTGCCATATGTGCTGGTTGTATCCACCCCAGTTGGCAAGCGAGTGGAGTGTAGTGTATACTACCCCCATTGCGACGTGCAGATTGCAGGTCATCAGTTACCTGTTGATTTGATCCTGTTGTCGATGCTGGACTTCGACGTGATCCTTGGTATGGATTGGCTCGCTCGATATCGTGCCTGTGTTAACTGTTACAACAGGACGATCTTCTTTGATTTAGGCAAGGGCTTCCGTTTCTAGGGCAGTCAGCAGAGATGCCCCAGACGTGTGATCTCGGCGTGTAAGGCAGATCGCTTGATCCGCCGAGGGTGTGAAGGCTTCATTGCCTTTATCTCAGCGAAGAAAGAGACGAAGCAACTAGGTAAGATCCAGGTGGTCTGTGACTTTCCCGATATCTTTCCAGACGATGTGCCAGACTTACCCCCGGTTCGAGATGTGGAGTTCGCCATTGATTTAACTTGCTATGGGTTATACTTTGCTGAATCGTCGTATTCACAGTTGTTTTTGGTGTTGCAGGCCCAGATACCCCTGCCGAACCCTCGCCGGTCGGCCAGACTCCAGATGAGACCCCCGAGGCCCCATCAGGCCTAGAGGAGTGGATGTGATCACTCCACGAGAGAGCGTTCTTGGCATGCATGGCATTGGAGTCTTATTTTTGAGGATTTTTCACACTTATGTACATGTCATGATTGTATATATTATTTTGTTCTTTTTGTAAGACCTTCATATGTAAATTATGTCAGTTCTTTCTTGGTCTTCTCTTCTTGCACTATTAGTTTGATGTTTCTGATATTTACAGCTTCCGCGTACATGTTTGGCACGTGTAAATGTTCTCATGTGCGTGTGCATTTAGACTCGGTCTACGTGTACATGCACGGGAGTACGTGTGTCATTAGGTTTGGCTTTTGCTAACCCCCGAACCCTGGGCTCGGGTTGTGACAGTCTGGAAGCTTATTTCAGTCCGTATATCGACTTCATTAACTTACAGACCAGTCTTTGATCATTACCTTGTTGAACAAACCCTTCAGGTTGTTCCATATACACTTCTTCATCAAGATTTCCATTCAAGAAAGCTGTTTTAACATCCATTTGATGTAGCTCTAAGTCATAATGAGCTACTAGGGCCATTACAATTCTGAATGAGTCCTTCTTAGATACCGGAGAGTAGGTTTCGTGATAATCGAGACCTTCTCGCTGATTGAATCCTTTAGCCACTAGTCGGGCTTTAAATCGTTCAACTTTACCTTTAGAGTCTTTTTTAGTCTTAAAGACCCATTTACAACCGACGGTCTTGGACCCTTTAGATAATTTAACGGGATTCCAAACGTCATTTATAACTATGAATTCTAATTCTTCTTTCATAACATCTAATCATTTATCAGAATTTTCACTATTTACAGCTTCATTAAAAGTTTTTGGAGCTTCTTTAATTCCAATATCCGATTCTTCTAGATACACAACATAATCATCTGAAACAGCAGGCCTTCTCATACGAGTCGACCTTCTCAATACTTCCGGATTTTCTTCAGGAATGTTTGGTTGTATTGGAGGAGTTAGTTGTGTATCTTGAGGAAGTGGATCAATAGATCGTTCTGGGAATGCCCCTATATCAAGTGGAATCATTAATTCATCTTGAGTAGATGATTGAGGCTTATCTCTAATCTCCTTATATATAATGTTTCTAGCCTCGCTACTCCCACTGTTGTCATGATTCTCCAAAAACTTAGCATTATGGGACTCGATTATTCTTGGTGAATGATTAGGACAGTAAAATCGATACCCTTTAGACCTCTCTGGATATCCAATAAAATATTCGCTCACGGTTCTAGGGTCTAACTTCTTTTCTTGTGGATTATACACTCGCACTTCAGATGGACATCCCCAAACTCTGAAATGGTTTAAGCTGGGTTTCCTTCCAGTCCATAACTCGAAAGGAGTTTTGGGAACTGCTTTACTAGGAACCCTATTTAAAATATACATGGCCATCTTCAGTGCTTCACCCCACATAGACTCGGGTAACGAAGTATTACTAACCATACTCCTAACCATATTTAAAAGAGTCCTATTCTTTCTTTCAGCAACTCCATTCTGCTGAGGAGTTCCAGGCATTGTGTAACGGGCAACAATCCCTTCGGATTCTAGAAATCTTGCAAATGGACCAAGGTTACGGCCTGCTTCAGTGTACCTACCATAGTATTCACTACCACGATCCGATCTCACAATTTTTATCTTCCTATCTAATTGCTTTTCTACTTCTACCTTGAATATTTTAAACATAGTCAAAGCATCAGACTTTTCTTTAATGAGATAGACAAAACCAAAACGTGAGTAATCATCTATAAATGTGATGAAATATTGTTCTCCTGTAAGACAAGGTATATCTATTTTTCCACAAACATCCGCATGGATTAACTGCAGGAGTTCAGAACTTCGTGTGACAGTTTTCTTGACTGTTTGAGTCTGCTTTCCTTTAATACAGTCAACACAGGCATCAAAATTAGTGAAATCAAGGGTTGATAATAACCCATCCTTCACTAATCTCAACATTCTCTCTTTCGAAATGTGTCCTAGCCATTTATGCCACAATATAGAGGAGTTCTCTTTCACTAGTCCTCTTTTCATGCCAACATTCATCCCACAAGAAATATGGTGTGTAGTCAGTGATTGTGCATATAAAATATCTAACTGTAACTTATATAAACCATCACACAATAAACCACTACCAATCATTAGATTATTGAAAAACAATTCCAAAGATCCTTTATCAAAGTTAAAGACATATCCTTTCACATCCAATTTGGAAATAGAAACCAAATTTCAGGAAATATCCGGAACATAGAAGGTATTCGGCAGATCTAGAACAAAGCCGGTATCTAGCACCAGCTTATATGTGCCTACTGCCTCGACTCTTGACTCATTCCGGTTCCCCATAACGATAGTTCGTTCCCCATCACTTGGACTCCGGGTTGAAAGAAATCCCTGCATACAACCAGAAATGTGAACGGTTGCACCAGAGTCTACCCACCATGTATTAGATGGGACATTAATAACATTGGTTTCACATACAAGAGATAAATTTCTTTGCTTACCTCTTTTCTCAAACCAATTTTTCCTTTTGAGGCAGTCCTTCTTGAAATGTCCTTTATTGCCATAAAAGTGACATTTTTTGGACCCTTTCTTCCTTTTTCTCTTTATCGGTTTCTGACCTTTTGGATCTACCGTGGGCATGTTGACAGTATTCTTGAGATTTCTAAGACCTTTTCTGCCCTTAGCATGGGAGACTAAGTTTACCTGAAGTTGCCTCTCAGCCTTAAGCCTCCTCTCTTCTTGATCACATCTCGCGATCAACTCAATGATGGTCTACTGACTAGAGCTCTGATTGTATGTTACTTTAAATGGGCCAAATGCAGGGGGAAGGGAATCCAGAATGAATTGGATCAAATATCCATCTGAGATACTCATGTCAATGTCCTTCAACTTGGATGTTAAGTTGGATATGAGTAGGATATGTTTCCTAACTCCCTTCGTCCTATCGTACTGCATGTTAGTTAATTTGTTCATTAATGTGGCACCTAATGCCTTGTCAGTCACCTCAAATTGTGACTTAATCTGTTCTAAGAGTTTCCTGGCATGTTTTCTTGGATCAAGTGATCCCTTAATACTCTTAAAAACTGAAGTCATTATAATCTTTTGGCATTTTTTGTCACATTTGTGCCACTGTTCATGTTTGGCCTTTTCAGGTGCAGAACTCTGTTCGGTGAGGGCAGGAGGCATGGGCTTATCGAAGGCCATTTCTAAGTCAAGAAAAGTTATGGTCAATGCTAATATGTCTAACCATTCAGGATAATTCGATCCATCTAACGACGGAATAGTTCCTAAGCACGAGGGAAGAGTCAATGATCTGGAGGAAGATGCTGTAAAAGGGAAGAAGATATAAACTATTACTCTCACAATTCTATAATTCTTCGAATTCAAAAGGAATCTTACAACAGAAATAATAATTTTACATCATTACAAATAACCTTTGGGTCAACTGCAACATGTTAATTTTATTATTCTCGTTTATTTGATAAAACCATAATTTATTAAGGGGTCGTTTGTTTGTGACTATTTACATATGTAAATGAATCACGTCGGTAACGATTACGCATAAATCATGTTTGTTTGGTGTGAATCCAATGCACATGTGTAAAACTCATGTGTAAATGATGTGAAAAACAACTCACAAAAAGGCTCTTCATTTTCCCATCTCATCAGATGGTCAATCGTTACACACTGCACTGTAGCCGCGCGCTGCTACAATACCGCGGACGTCCAAACAGGGGTTACCGGGTTTTTGATTTTTTTCACTATTACGGGACCCAAAACAATAATCTGAACCGTTAATAATGTTCATAAGGCTAAAAACGGCTGCCATACCAAATTTGAACCGTTGGATCGTCCTAGATTGTGAGATATTTGGCAAAAAATACAGACCATTAGATCTATAATTTGGATTTCTGTGGGCCCCCTTTGCAAGATCCGAACCGTTTATTAGCTCTAAAATGGCGAGAACGGCTATGAAGTCAAATTTCAGATCACAAATCCTCATGATCTGTGAGAAAATAGTGATAAACATTTATGACCGTTGATATCCCTCTTTTAGCCTGACATGATTTATGTGTACACTGCCCAGTCCCCTCTTTTTGTTTTTTTAATTTATATGGCCTTTTATTTCAAGATCTGAACCTTTTATCTTTTTTAAAATATCCAAAATGGCTCTTAAATCAAATTTCAGCCGTTGGATCGTCCTACATTGTGAGATATTTGGCAATCAATTCAAACCATAGATCTAAAATATGGGTTTCTGTGGGGCTGCTTTTCAGGATCTGAACCGTTCATCATCCTTGAAATACCGAGAACAGCTAGGTAGTGAAATTTCAGATCATAATTCTTCAAAACCTTGGAGGAAATTGTGAAAACCTTTATAACCGTTGATATACTTTAAATTCACATGTGTAAACTGGTGAAATTGACAAACAATGAAATTTGAATCACATGTGAATCTTTTGCATGTGCAATTAATTCACATGTGATTCATTTACTCATGTGAATCATTTTCACACAAAACAAACGACCCCTAAGTGAATAAGTGAGATCCCACCTTTGGGCATAAATCAACACGAATTCACAAAACATCTTTAATGTGCTTTATCCCAATCTTCAAATAATATAAAGATAAACTCCTTTGGGCCGATTATCTATCCTTTAAGTGAAATTGCAATTTTGAGTGTCATTTATGGTATCTTTAATTCAATATTTGAAATATGAGTATCATCATAACTGGGCCACTTTGGTGACAACCTAGTTAACTCATAATTTTCAAATTGAAGCCTATGACACTAAGTTAATCATCAAACATTCATGCATGTAACAAATTATAACTCAAATAACATTAATCATGTAAACAATAAGCGAAAAACATGAATTTAAATGAGTTAGACATGCATAAAACCTTATGATATCAACATTGAACCATTGGATCAGGAATTAAATTCACTAATATGGTAAATCTCATCATGAGGAACACAACAAAAGAAACGGATCGAAAATCCGATATCATATGTGTCCGTAATGATCAAAATAAGGTTTTGATCGTCTATTTTTCCTTGATCTCGCCTTGATCTGATCACATTTAAATGATCCAGTCCTATCAGAATGATTATAGCATTTAAATACATCAATTGGACGGTTCTGATCGAAACAGATCAATTTCATAATGACCCAATTATTCAAAACATATAATTATCAAAATTAATAATATTTTATTCAAATCAGGCTAGGCCAGTGGGTCGGGTCAGACCTAGGTCATAAATTGACCTGTTCAGTCCAGTCGGGCTTGACAGGTTGGGCTGGGTCTGGACAGACCTATTAGATAACTGGAAGCCTAACTTTGCTGGGTTCAGTTCAGGTCGGGTCATGTCGGGTCGGACCTAACTTTGAATTAAATATTCAGTTATGTTGGGCTGGGCCAGGTCAGTTCACCCGGGTCATTCTGAAACCTGAATCCGAGGCCCAAACTTCTTTAATTCCAGTTGAGCTAGGTCAGTTGGGTCGGATCTGACCTGCAAGCCGAAACTGCAAGCCTGACCTGCAAGTTGGGTCGGATCCAAATCGGGTTTTCAATATCTGGCCCACATAAAGTCCGGGTCGTTAACAGTGGGTCGGGTCAGGTTAGCGGGTCGGGCTGCACTAAGTTGACCCATCTAAAAACCCAGACCCATATTTAATTCGGGTTAGCTTCCAGGTCATCGGCCTGACCCAAAACCGACCCGGGACTATTCATCGTCTCCTTCACAGAGCCGATGACACCCGGTGTCGCCCGTCACGCGGCAGCGGCACGGATGGTGGAGGCAGACCGGCTCGAGGCCGGCGACGGCAACGGCACGAACTGCAGGTCCATTCCCGTCGCCGGCCGGCGATGCAAAAATTTTTTTTTTTTTTGGTTCTGCTCTGCGCAGGTGCAGCGCCTGCGTAGCAGTTGGGTGCCGCTGCTGCCAGACATGGCCGTCGCCCCAGGCGACGGTCAACCCATCCTTTTTTTTTTGTTATCTGTTCTGAAACGTAAAGAACAGAGGTTCCGTTTTTCTGCAATTCTAATCCATTCAACGCATTAACCGTAGGCTTTGATACCAATTGTTAGCCAACATGGCCCATTCTGGGAACTTTGAACGGATTGGATTCGCACACCAATGGTGTGATTAAACGTAAATGGATCTCCAAAATTTTAGGGCATACCTAAATCCATCGCTAAAGGAGATGAAATGGCTGCCAAACTGGGATTTACAACTCCCTCAGTCTTCTAGTGATGCCAGCAGCTCGATGGTGATGCTGCCTTTGATTTTGAGTCAGTGAATGTGAAGAAGAGGGAGTTTCCTTGGACTTTTATGGCCGTCCGACCATCACAGACGACTGCAACGTTCCTCTTCATTATGGAACGTTGTCAATGAGGCATTCATGGATATTCAACGCAAGAAAACTGAAAATGAGATTGAATGGAAGTTAATGGCATTGAGGGAGGAGGGAGACAATCGTTACAGGAAGTGGGCGGTGGTCATTTGGACCACACCCTCTGTTACCAACAGTTGCCACATACTATGAATGGGTCACCGGTTGGGAACAATTCACGAAGACAAGTTTCTGGAAGTCTGCCCTCATCAAGTAGTTATAATTGCCGAGGGGAGGAGCAGTGTTGTAGAGGGGAAGGGAAGATCTTACAAGTCCAGGATCGACGACGAGCATCCAGTTCTCCTCGTAGGAGATGTTCTCAACCAAATATTCCCCGGGAGGTAGATGAAAAATGTGTTGGGTTTTGTTTTCACATGTGAGTTCAAATGGAGGCTCTGAGCTGCCACAGCCTTGAGGGTCTTGTTGTAGGCGGAAGGGATAGGTGATGTTGAGAAGAGGTCCACAAGAAGAGTAGCAATTGTGTTTTCTTTGTTCCCTTAAGGCGTGGGATTTTAAGAAAAATGATGACGAGAATGAGAGAGAGGAGGAGATGCCAAAAGCCCAGGCCATAGAGGGTCTCTGAAATGGGAATGGTTTCCTCATGTCATGTGTGCAAAACTCACGAGGCTAGCTATCCCAAATCGCTTGTTCAGCAAACGACCCTTGGCGCTCTCCTACTATGAACGTCTCCCATTTAGTACTCGCTCTTTGCCATTGCACTTCTTGCCGGACTCTAATGAAGTTTGAAATGCACGGCAATTTTTATATTGCTTCTTGAGGAAAGGAAATAACCATTAGTTGCTATCATTGTCTGTGTGAGGACTGTTGCATAGTCAAGCCACTCGCCTAATGTCTTTTTTCTCCCCCCGTCTGTTTTACATGGGTGGAGTAATGGTAAATTATCCTAATAAACAACAGGCAAGGGCCCTAGTCAAGTAATGTGGAGTTACAAGTGGGTTTTGCACTTGGGTTGTCTGTCGTTAGAGCTGCATGTCCAACTCACTGTGTTCGCGGTTGTGGAAAACGGAGGAGATATAAAAAGAGAGAGAAAAAAGAAAAAAAAGAGAAAACAGCGTCTGCTCCTCCCCACGTTACAAAAAATATAATAATTTTTGCACAAAATAAGGCTTCGGAGACCAATCTTTGCACAAAATTAATTTGGAATTAATCACATTTAGCGATCAACTAAGTAGTTTTTTTCCTTAAAATCTTGAAAAAAAAAAACAAAAACATAGCAAAATGGTTCATTGAAAGTGATTTTTGGTTTCTACATTAGGACCTTGTTCTTGGAACACGTTTGTAGACGTTTGTGGAAAACTGGTTTTGTGGACTTTTCATCTTTTGAGAAAACAAATTTTGAGCTCTTTGGACAAAAATTTTTGTAACTTTGGACAAAAATTTTTCTCAGAATTACAAAAATTTTTACTCTTTCTCGTGTAAAAGAGTTTGCATCAAAAGTAGATTTTAATGTAGTGCAAAAAGGCATTGCCACAATCGTCACTTTTTCTGTGAAAAACCTATGCCTCTATCAATGGATACAACTTTTGACTCTTCTTGCGGAATTGTTGCCTGGAGAATACATAGATTCTTGGTTGACCTACTTCTAGGACTCAAGTAGTGGAGCACCAAATGAGATAGCCTCCATCCATCTATTTTGATTATAATTTTCGATCATGTCTATTGTAATTATAAACAAATTTTCGATTAACATGGCAAATTTTGATGAGTCAGACTGCAAGTGGTGGAACCTTGAAAACATTTTGTTTCATTAGTATTCCAAGATGGCTAAGAAGAGTTTCTAGATGAACTTCTGTTATAAAGTTGAAATTTTGGCAATTTTCTTGCATATTTTACTTTCTAGAATAAGGGTCAAGGTAACGTTCTGTTTGAATTTTCAATACGGTACAATTCTCTTGGGTTGGACACAAGATTACAATTCTGGATTAAGAATTGCATAGTTGTTCATTAGCAAATGCCTTCACTTACTTGCTTGGCCTTTTTGGTTAGAGGTGTTTTCTACAATAATTAGGTTTGTTGGGAATTTTTAACATGTGTTTAGCTCTTGTCTTCTAAGCATTTCAAATGCCCTATTTGATAGAAGAATTCAGAAATCTAGCCCACATCAAAATCCACATTTAGCCTTATGCATTTCCAGAATTTCAGCATATTAAATGCTAGAGTGTAATTAAGCAATCGAAATTCTACTTTGAAGGCAGCATTTGGAATTCTCATAATTCTACCAGACAAGAATTGTGAGAATTCTTGTAACCAAATAAGCCTTAAAACTCTATCCAAATTTCTAATGAGAATTTATCATGTTAGATTTTTTTGTACATGATGTGACATATTGACCCATCAAATTGAAAATGCCATGCTTCTTCAGAAGAGTCTCAAAATTACGTCCACCTAAAAATGTTTGAAATGATTGTTGAAATTTCAAGAATTGTAGTTCTTTATCTTTTTGGTGAAATTTCTGGAAGCATTCTAAAATTTCACTATATACGAGAGTTTCAAAGCTCTTCAAAGAGGAATTCATATTACCTTGTGATTTCTCTTTGTTTGCATTAAGAGTTTACAGGTGTCTTTGGTACCATGTCTTTGCATAAAGTAAGCTAAAGTAATCAACAAATTTTTTTTAGAGACTGGAATATCTTGTATAGGACTAAAGTACATAATATGCTTTAGATCACACAAAGGAACTAGCTGAAATTCATCTATTAATTTTTGTAAATACAACTGGTAAGGGAACCAAGACATCGTAAAGGCGAACTTCCAAAGAGGAAGGGGCCATAACTAGTTCCATAAAACTTACTCAGATATAGTTGACAAATTCGCAATGTGAGTTTTCTATGGATTTGGCTTTGTGGAAGATGTGGAAGCAAAAGGGTTTGGTGGCATTGTCAAGGTTTCCATATTTCCTTCCAACATTTGCATCACTGTATTCATACAAGGACGATTTGTTGGGTACCATTGTATGCACCAAAGTGCCACAATTGTTAGCTTCCTTGCTGTCTTAGAGTCTTCATTTGTAGTAAAAGTCAAGCCCATGTCTTCCCCTAGGCATAAACGTTGATAAATCCATTCTGGGAAATAGACTTGGCTAGTTTTTTCCACTCTAATGTCAATATTTTTCCTTCCTCCAACCATTTCGAGCAGCAACATCCCAAAGCTGTAAACATCTAATTTATATGAAACATTTCCAAAGTTTCTTGAATATACTTCAGGTGCAATGTAGCCCATGGTCCCTCTAGCAGCAACCATAGACACTGCAGTTTTCCCCTTCGAACACAATTTCGCCAATCCAAAATCAGATATCTTGGGATTGAGGTTTTGGTCTAGTAAAATATTATGAGGCTTGATATCAAAATGAAGGACACGTTGGTCGCATCCTTGAGGAAGATAGTCTATTCCTCTAGCGATACCAATAGCAATATCTTGAAGTTTCTCCCAACCGAGAAAGTGGTTATTAGTACTTTCGGAGAAAATGAATTTCTCTAGTGATTCATTTGGCATGAACTCTTAGATGAGTGCTCGCCTCAATCTATCGGCGCAAAAGCCCAAAAGGCGAACCACATTGACATGGTGAATTCTGCCAATGGTACCCACTTCATTGATGAACTCCTCACCATCACCACCAAAAGTTTTGAGAATCTTTACAGCGACAACAGTTCCACTTGGAAGTTTCCCTTTGAACACACTGCCATAGCCACCCTGGCCTATTTTTTCTTTAAATTGATCAGTCATCTTTTTCAAATCGGCATAAGAGTATCTTGTAGGCTTGAGGGATTTGTAGCCTTTTAGGAATTTTTCAACCTTTATTTCGTTTTCCAAATCCAATTTTCTATTCAATTTCCAAGAATAACAAACCTTGACGCCAGCAGCAATGGTTATCAAGAGAAGAAAGGATCCTATACTACCACCTGCATATAAAACAAACTAAAACTAAGAAACTTCCTATCAAAACTGTTTGTAAAGTCAAATAGCTAAAAGGATGAATAGTGCTCCACCTATAATTTCATACTTCTTTAAACCTGCACAGATAATGGAAGGAAATCAGTAGAACAGCAGTTCTGATCTTCTCTAACTAATGAAACTCAAGAATTCCTAATTCTTTGTCATATTGGGATGATGTCCAATTGATCAAACTCAAAGAATCATTGGATAATCTCAAAGACGTTAGATCAATGGATCATATTTATTGAGAAATGATCCATTATATCTGGATGAAGGTGTATATCCTTTGAAAGATAATACGGCTCACATTTCATTGGGGCAATTCAATGGATCTCAAATTACCAACGTCATAGATCAATCAGTCTAATCTTAGTGCTAACTATTAACTTGAATCATTTCCATAATGGAAGTGACTCATGTTTCTTGGCATGGTTCAACAAAATAGATATAATTTCTCTTCAATAGAGCCCCTGACTCTCAAAATGGATTCATTGTCCACAATGCCCAATCTGACTTGACACTTGATTACTGATCCATTGTCACTCCTCCTTGAGTACATACAGAGATTATCTGTAGGGACTAGAGACCCAACTGGACTCTAATCGAGACCTGATTATTGTTTGGTTCCACTATGTATTTTAATAATT
The DNA here is from genome assembly GCA_037013555.1 of Sextonia rubra. NCBI lineage: Eukaryota > Viridiplantae > Streptophyta > Magnoliopsida > Laurales > Lauraceae > Sextonia > Sextonia rubra. Next base: position 9,810,254 of record JASUAD010000010.1, read on the forward strand.
AGGCCAAAGAATGGGTCTCTTCGTGTGATGGATAAAACTAAAGGGGATCCGCATCCTTGGCAATCATGGAAAAGAAAGGGAAAAAAAAAGGAAAGGGAACCTGAAGAAAAGGGGAAAAAAAAGACCTTGATCATGATGGTCGGAACAGATGATGTCACTGCTACTTTGGTTCTTGTAACCACACTTCCCTCCCTTCAATTCGCACTCCTTGCATTGGGGCACTCCCACCATTCGCCATGGCCACCGTAAACGTGTGACAGTGGCATTGCAATGGTCTTCATTGGCTCGCAAGATACCTGCATCGTGTCCAGAGTACTCGTAGCATCAAAAACAAAAACGTCTTGCTCCAAGTCGCCCAGGCAGGAGATGGGAAATTCAGTACTTCTACTTGATTCACTTGAATCTCAACTCTTGGGACAACTGACGAATGTGAAGTTTTTGTAACCATCTAACGCGAAAGAATAAGCAGAGAGATTGAGGCCCTTGTAAAGGAGACGCCAGATACAATCCTTTGAGTTCGGGTCGGCAATTACCGTCATTTCTTCATTCGAGTAATCGATGTCTGCCACCACAACATCTGTATCCGCGGATGGCATGTGAATTAAGGTGTTGCTGTCTTGGCAGGAGATATCGAAGCCCGGATATCCGCAATATGGAGGCTGGCGCTCTTTTATTCTGAAGGGGAATCGAATGTCAGGGCCATCTTTCCTGCACTTGAGAGGTTTGCAGGAATCACTAACGCAGAAACCAATCTCAGAAGTAGAGAGGAGAAGGAGCAGAGAAAGGAAGTGAAAGGTGTGAAAATTGCCCATTTTTTTCTTCTCTCTGGGGTTCTGATCAGTTTTCGATTCTGGACTGGGAAGAAGTAGACGGCATTGTACCTTTACAAATAAGTTTTCATGTGCATGTGTCGACGAGGGAGACTTTTTTTTTTTTTTTTGGATCTATAAAGTTTAAAATGATTTGAAATTTTATTCTCTTACATATTAATACTTTTTTAAAAAAAATATCTCTCATAAAAATAGTGAGAAATATATGCACATAAATATTCTTCTATAATAAATACATTTTATCAAATCTATAAAAAATATGCATTGGGTGGGTAATTTACAAGTCGAGTCACAATTGAGTGATTGACTCACCAAGCTTTATTGACAGTTCAACCCATTGAAAAAAGTAGGTTGGACCTTTCCTTATAGTGAGGTGACCATCGTTATTTCTTGGAATTGGCTGGAAATGAAGTCTAGGTCGAACTGCTCCTCGTTTATCCGCCTCAGCTTTCTTATCTATTTCTCTGCCGTTGCTTTCGCGTCTCTTTTTCTCTGTTTTTCCCAAAACATGGACTACTTTTCATACTATGGTTATTTCCTGGAAATGCAGTCCCCATTCGTAGCATGTCTCCTGCTAGGACAGTCTACTGAGAGTGACTACTGAGGGTATTCGTGAATGCATTTAATACGAATGTATGGAGGAGGTTATTTCTAGTTATAAAATTTCCCATAAACTAGGGGAGATTAATAAAAATGGCCCTCAATTTTTGATTTGTTTCAAAGAGTATTTCCATAAATTGATCATTTCAAAAAAATTATTTTGCAAAACTCATTTCAATTGGACTCCCGATGTAAAATTAGAGGCAACACCATTAAATTTCTCTTCCAAGTTTTCAAAATGACCAAAATATCCTTTGAATCCCTTTTTTATATCTTTGTATAATATTTGCTTAGAACATTTTGTTCCAAAATATCATTATATTTCAGGAAATCACCAACGGTATGAATATTTCAAGAAAATCAGAAAATATTGAAATAATATAGCAATATAGGAATTTTTTTATTACAACGGTTTTTGACAGTTACTTATATTATTTCTTGAAAATTAATTTATCTGTTGCAGAGTCCTTGGTTCTCCTGTACCCTCTTTATTAAGTGGCAACTCTTTATCAAGTGGCAATCTTTGATCATTAATTTGGTTCATTTAGTTTGGTAGTCATGGATCTTCAGTTGGTTACTTGGTCCATTTCTAAGAGCTAAAGTAGAGATATACAGATGATAAGTTTGTATCTAATAAAAGTTCAAGGGTACAGATTTGGAGGAGCTAATGGGAAAAGCCGCTGCCACAAAGACAAAGATTTGAGTTGGCTTAATATAGAAACGGTAAATCCTTTTATGGAGTATTGTTTTGATTGGCCGGTCGATTAAATTAGTTCTCAAATATTTAATCCTTTACCAAAACCATTTAATGATGATTGATGATTACCATGGGCCATTAGAGTGTGATGATTGAACCACTGGGCATATGAAGTATAGATTACGAGTGGAGAATTCGATCAAAAGAACATGAGCACTATCCTATGGCACAAGAGATCTATGATATGTAAGTGATAATATATACGGTCCAACCATTGCTTAGTGGAAACCAATCTATGATGGAGCTATAATTTGCCCAGTTGAAAACGGGTTAAAATATAACCCACATTTGCACATGAAATGGGTTGAAAATGGTTCCAATCTCAGAAAGATTGGCCCTTAGAAGAACTAATGTTTTCATCTAAACCCATTTCAGAAAATTAATTAACATGCCCATGTCATAAAATTAGCCCATGCACGAGCCATTGCATGAACCAATCTTAGAAAATGCAGCCATTTTAAGAAATGAATCCAATTCAAACTCATTTCATTTAGGGAAATATGGGTTATAAATAGGATTAAACAATCCTTAAAATAAATTCAAGGGCTACGAAAATGTAAGGCCAACTGCCAACATAATATTAGGGCCCGAACATATATTAAAAGTTAAATAAAAAGAAATTTTCTGAATTAAATTACAACATAAGTTTGTGCTTTCTTTCCATCTACAAAATAAAATGGCCTAGTTTCAAATGCTCTCAAATAATAGAGAGTATGGAATTTATAGCATTAGCATGGAGGTTTTAACTGGATAAGTAGGGATGTAAATAAGTATTTGATTCTCAAAGTATTTAGAGGATCTAACCCATAAAAACTCAAGTTTTAAGTCTGTTTTGGGTTTCGATTCATAAATAGGTTTTGGTCCATAACCTATTTTAGATTTCAATTGATTAACATCTGACATGTGTGTTGAAATCTACTTTGGTTGGTCATTTTTATTAAATTTCTTTAGCAAACCATTTCTTTGACGACATTTGTTTTGTTTAAGTGCCAAGTCATTGCTCTTGTGATTTGAATTCGCAATCGGTTATCTTTGATACCATACTAAGTTTCCTTTGCTAACCATTGCTGCCAAAACCTCGAGGTGTTACCAGAGGCAACGGAAATACTTTTCAATACTCTCATCAGGTAGACCTCACTTTTCAATAATTTTTTGTTTAATATTGGAGGTAACAAACATTTTATTTATTTTTTGCAATAGTGGAAGGTAATAAAGTTGAAGCACTTATAAGCTGAAGAAATCCTTAGTTGAAGAAAAAATAAAAAGTAGTCAAAACCAATTTTGGAAATGGATCTCAATCTTCTAGTCAAAACCAGACTTGAGTCCTCTTATTAGAATCGAGTCTGCAACCAACATAACAAGAACCAATTTGGGAACCGAAACCTTCATTTAGAAATGATTGCGGTTCCAATTATGGGTCCAATTTCATATTCTACATTCAAAACAGTAATGAAACCAAGAGTTTGACATTATTCAGATACTCCAAATAATGAAAATTTTTATATTGTGGTATTAATTGATAAACACCTTGAACCTAATCAATAAAGCAACTATCATCCGATTGGCAGTTGATGATCCGGTCTCTTAGAGGAGGAATTATGCTCTTTTAATTTCCATGGTGGCCTTAGTTTCTAAATGGTTTTGATCATCAGAATATGTATTTGAATCATTACTCCTTTGTGTTTGCCAACGAACAGCGCTGAGTTTTTAGATATTTCAACCTACTATCTCTAACTGGTTTTGATCATCTAAATATGTATTTGCACCCTTACTCCTTTGCGTTTGCCAACCAATAGCGATGTGTTTTTATATATTTCAACCTACTAGAAACAGGTCTTAGATATTTCTGTGTGAGACATGATTTCACCCAGATAGTCTCCATACACTAGGGCCTTTTTTCTTGACTAAAAGTCCAAGAATTCATATCTGGTGGAATTTTAAAATCTTTAAATGCCATCCCTTAAGGTGGAATATTTCCAAATTCCTCCTCTTGATTTTGCATTTGAAATTCCAACTAAATGAATAAAGTATGGAATTCCAAAAATTCCAAAAGGTCATTTGAGACCTTTTAGGTGGCTGAAATTTAAAATTATGGTGAAAGAAACATTGCATTTTAAATGTTAGGAGACTATATCTCGCATCATGTCCAAGAAATCTCAACATATTAAATTCTTTTCAAAAATTCTTGTAAAGAAACAGGCCCTAGGAGTTGGGATATGTTTGGACTAATAAAATTCTTGGAAAACAAACTTTGGCTACCCTTATCATGGAAAATTTGCTCCTTTCTAGTAACAATTAGCAGCAATTAGGATCCGCAACAATTAGATCTTTCTGAATCTCTAGTAGCTCAAAGAGAAATGCTGGTAGAGGCTAATCTCAGAAGTAAAATCGCTGGCTAGTCACAAAGGACTATAATAGCCTCTACACACTGTAACAAGTACCAATAATTTAGTTGATTAAAGTAATCTACAGGTAGTACATGCTCTCATTAATTATATCATAATGGATGTATGCAATGGATAGTGGGTTTTTTTTAATTAAGCTAATGATCTCGTTGCTATCTTTCTTAACAAAAGGCATAAACACATTGAATTGGTATTTTAGAACATGAGAGAAACCAATCATTCACAGATTTAAAATAAGGTTTTTTAAAATGATATGAACTATCGAAATATATATTACATTGCTTTCAACTAGATATGTTTTATTGATCCACAAGTGCAAAATGAAAAAAAATTAATATTCCAGTCCTCAATAGTTCTTTTATTGCATCAAAGTCAATCATCAGGTACTTCTGAGACAACTGATTCAAGAAACTTTAGTGAGATTGATCCCCAATTGGAGGTGGTTCACAATTCCCCTACTCCATGTTTATTAGGAGAATGATCGCCATCAAGTGTACGTGGAGTTGAAAGTAATGGCTTAGCTGGCAAATTTAAGTCTTCAACACTCGCCTCCAACATCTCTATGACTTTGCTCATGGAAGGACGCTCTGTGGGATTCATTTGTATGCACCATAGTGCGACTATTGTCATCTTCTTTGCTGTTTCTTTATCATTATCATCAGTATCCTCCATTACGAATTCCTCTCCCTTGTAAAGTTGATCATAAACCCATAATGGAAAGTAAATTTGACTTGAGTGCTCTGCAAATGCATCAATGTTCTTCCTTCTTCCAGCCATTTCCAACAATAGCATCCCAAAACTATAAACGTCAGACTTGTGTGAAACAACTCCAAATGTTTTATTTAATAGTTCTGGTGCAATGTATCCTATAATTCCCCTTGCAGCTGTAACTGACACTATACTTTGTTCTGTTGGATAAAACTTTGCCAATCCAAAGTCAGAAACTTTTGGAATGAAATTCTCATCGAGGAGAATGTTGTGAGGCTTGATATCAAAATGTAGAATCTATATATCACAACCTTGATGGAGATATTCAATCCCACGAGCAATTCCTAATGCAATTTGATACATCTTATTCCAGCACAAATAGTTTCTTTTGTCTTGCATGAAAACATATTTTTCTAAGGACCCATTAGCCATGAACTCATAGGCAAGTGCCCTTTTTGATCTCTCTGAACAAAAGCCAATCAGCCGCACCACGTTGACATGATGTATCCTGCCAATTGTGGCAACTTCATTAATGAATTCTTGTCCATTACCCTTTGAATTTCTTAACATCTTTATTGCAACTGGACTTCCTGTTGAGAGCTTTCCTTTAAAAACTGTGCCATATCCTCCTTGTCCTAGTTCTTCTTTGAAATTTTTTGTCATCTTCTTAATATTTGAATAAGAGTATCTGCTAGGTGTTTGAAATCTATAGCTGCTTAAGAACTCTTCAACTGTTGTATCCATCCATATATGCCTCCTTTGGAATTTATACACCAGAAATGCCAAAAAACATACTATCCCAATTGTTGTTCTCGGAAGTAAGTAGTATGATAAATAGATTTCTACATAATTCAAATAACATGCAAAACTTGAATTAGATTTGAGAAAATGATAGTAATTCATATTTATTCAGTGAAGTAATATAAGCATCTTGCATATGAACAGTTGTGCCATCAAAGCCCCTCTAGAGAGAAAGACCAACTACATACTAGTGTAAATCAATAAAGAAAGTAAAATGAAAGTTGATGCACAGATGTAAATTAAGGAAAGTGAAAAAAAGACATGTTAACTAATTGTGTGAAATATCCATATATCATTTAATTGTAGTTTATATGCCAAGAAAAGTAAACAGAAGCACCGATTCTCATCATCTTTTGTTTTCCAAAGCAGACGACAACTTCAAAGACATCCACATCTTTCATTAGATTTTTCAAAAATATGGCTTTTACTAGAAAATACCCGCGCAAATTCTTCATGACATAACACACCTTGTAGCGGAGCCCACCATGATGCACGAATGGGATGGATGAATGTAAGGGTAATTCAAGATATCTGCCTAATGAGATAATCTTAACTCTTTCATCGGCTATTAGTGCGTGTAAAAGGATTGGATTGACTGAATATGGGCCTAAAGCCAGCCCTCAAAATTAGAGTAAAAATTTTATATGGGGCATTATGCAGGATTGGAGACACATATAAAACCTTCTTTCAAAAGAATATATGAGGCAGCAGCCATCAATATTTCCTTTTCAAAAAAAAAAAAAAAAAAAACAAAATCAAAGATTGAGAAGCAGATAACAAAAAGTCAATTGATGAAATAAATTGCATTGGGTTGTAAAAGGGTCCTTTACCTCCCATGGCAGTACATAGTCCCTCGAAGATACCTGCATGACACAAAGGACCATTGTCATTATACGATTTTGATTATAATCATTGTGTTTCTAATCTATGGATGAATTATAAATACCTCTACAAGGGGCAGTACACTTATTGATATCAAAATATTAAATTCATTAGATTCATACTAATAGCATTTCACAAGAAATTCTTCTACTGGTCCTACACATAAGCCGTGTGCACCTAGGTTCCAAGTATTGGATTTGTCTTATAGTCTGGGGAATCAGATTGATGCTTAGGTTAGCCATCTAAGCTTGAGGGAAATTTGGTCGTTTGTCCATATTAAATTAAATTATATATATATATATAGATAATATTCATGTTCATATGTTTCTCGCCTTTTCTTTTCTGTAAAATTATATATATCCCACACCTTGTATTAGTGTGTACTCAGGTGAGAGAAACTTCTCTTGCATTTAATCAAGGATTTCCCTGTGCAGCAGCTCTTTGCTGCTTTTAAAACAGGAGATGTGCTCTGTTTTTAACTGGATATTCTCATAAGATAGACGGCGAACAGAAACAAGAGAAATTTGGTTTCCCCTTTTTATTTTGGTTGTCCATTTGATCAGCTGAACCTAGATAGTTATTATCTTTCATTGGACGTGTTGATGATGACTAAATTAGGAATACTCTTGCATCTATTGGGCAGGGAGTTCCCAAAAACCGAGCTACGTGCACTGCTGGAGAATTGGCACTATTTTGTATCGGGTTTCTTAGATCAGAATCATCAGATGATTTAAATCAAGGTGGGCCATTCATCAAGAACCAAGAGACTAGCAATGAACTTGGCGGAGCGAAAAGTCACTTGCCAACCCCATCCAATTTTGATAAAATCATCAAGAACTAAGCAATCAACGTACAATGGGCTTACCGATTGCTGTCATGTAATAACCCCAGGAGTACCAGTGGAGATAAAAGCCCCTCATCAGCACATGGTGGATTTCAGAGCAACTAGTAAGATTCCCAATTTCATCGGGTATTATAGGGAGATTCATCACAACCCTGCAGTTGATGTGTAGTTGGGAAACAGAATTGGAATTGCCAATCAAAGCATAAACATGTGAGTGAGGAGTAGGAGAGCTGAGGTTGCATGGTGCAGTCGCTACGTACAGTGAGTTGTTCACTGGTTGGGAACAATTCACAAAGACGAGGCTGCCACCACCTTCGCCCTGCAGTTGAAGCCATAAATCGCTGTCAATGCCACGGAGAGGAGGGGTGTCGTACAGAGGAAGGGAGGCGGTTCCAAGTCCCGGATCGATGATACGAATCTTCCGTTGCTTGCAGGAGATTTCCTGAACGTAGTATCGCCTGCGACGTACATGAATAACAGGTTGGGTGTTGTTGTTTTCACATGTCAATTCAAACTCAGGTCCAGACCTGCCACAGCCTCGAGGGTATTGTTTTAGGCAGAAAGGATAGGTGATGTTTAGAAGTAGTCCACATGAGGAAGAAGGGCAATGTTTCTGATTTTTCCTCGAGGCTTGGGAATTTGAGAAAGATAATGAGAAAAAGAAGAAGAGGAGGAGAGGATAAAAGCCCCAGCTGATGATGGAGGTTCTCCCTAATTGAAATGGCTTCCTCATGTGCGCAAAACTCACAAGTCTATTCCAGATTTCTTTCTTATGCGTGGCCTCTCAAACATGTCCCCTTTGGCACTCTTCGTACCTGATCTATGTGGAATTTTCAAAATGCTAGTCACTTATCACGGCGAGTGGCTGTGGCTCTCGCTCTAGCGTAATGTACTAAAGTCATGGCATGACAATTATTGCTACGACTCTGATAGGGTTTTGACGTGCGGGCAAATGCATGGATGGAAAATTGAAACTGGATGAGGGACACTTGACTACTGGATGTGACATTCCCCCGACCTTCGGCAAATCCGTTTTACTTAACTCTCCGTTAGTGTGTTTTTATTCTACCACCTTTCCGTTTAATAATATTTTTAATTTGACCTTAGTGCTCCTTCTTCCTCTAATATAGTAATGTAATTATTAAAACAGATAATAACCATAATTGCCATTGAAGATTCTAATAGAAAACAGCCATGTACGGCTGTTGTAGACTAAAATTTGCTAAAACGAGAGCCTCTGCATCAAGAAATTGGGGCCCATTCAATCACGCGAAAGGGGACATTTTTTACGATTTCTCAAGTATGTAATCATTAAAAGCAATAATATTTTCTTAAAATAGTGATATCATAAAAAATTGTTAAAAATAAAAAATTTAGGGGTTCAATTTTGGGGGGAAATGTTAGAAAGGTACAGATTTAAGTTCTTAAAGTGAAAGAAACAATTTCAAAAATTTTAAATTCAATATGAAAAAAATTTACCAAATTTTAAGTGTCTTGATGACATCTAGCCAGTCTATACGATTCAGTCAATTTGACAATTCAACTGCATGGTTTATATAATACACCTCAACATTAGACATTCTAGGAAAAGATAAGGATGACCCGATTGGCTTTGTATCTTATTTCTCACCGAACTACCAAAGCATTGAATCGTTGGTTTTCTGTCTTTATAAATAAGCAAGTTTCTCTCCCCATGAGGGCGGGCATAGTGACCTGCAGTAGCATGGATGTGTGTGTGTGTGTGTGTGTGTGTGTGTGTGTGTGTGTGCGTTTTTTTTTTTTTTTTTTTTTTTTTTGGGGGCAGTGGTGGGGGGTGTGCATTCGGCAACAGGTCCCTCAATATTTTACTTTATGACGAGAGGTCCATGATCTTTTGTCATAGAAGCAGAGGTCCTATTTTCAAATTTAAGTGCTTAAGAAGTTCAAAATATCCTCCCTGTATGAATTTATCTAAGTGTGGTCAGAATTTATTTGAGTTTTATTATAATTTATCTAATTTTGAACTAAATTAATCCAAGTTTTAAGTTAATTTATCTGAATTTCTGTGTAGAATTTTTGCGCAAAGTTTGACTGGAGGCCCATATTTAAGCCTTTGGCTCACCCACTTCCCGAATTTTTTTTTTACTTGAAATTCTGGAATATGAAAGATTACATGCTAAACATTAATTTCTCCAAATTTCATTGAAGAATAAGATGACTAAAATGGTCTGCCTATTTTGCACTTGTTGCCAAAAACTATTTAGCTTTGCTTTGAGGTAAAATTCATATTAATTTTGAGAATTGTTTTTTTAGAATTTCATATGCAACATGGGTGTTGTTTGAAAGGCCTCGATGAGTACGTTCCAAATATACCCTTTTTTAAAAAAAATGATATCATGCAAAAAAGTTATAGAATCTCAAAGTTTTGAAATTCAAAATACAAAAGTAGTAGCTGAAGGGCAACTCAGTCACAGAAAAAAAATGAGATGGCCAATCAAGGACCTCCTCCTGCAATAAATCTAGGCTACAGGGACTACAACCTTAGAGGTAATGTTTGTGGACTACGCCTTTGATTTGTGTCATGGGAGGGCCTCTGACTTATCCCCCCACGGTTATAGTGGTACTTTCAACTAAAGAACCTATCTAGATATCAATCCTTGCACTTGTTTGGTAATTTATTAGTACAATTAAGCAAATAGAGCAGTTTTTAAAGAGACAATAAAAGCAGATGGCACAATAAAAATTATTATAAATCATAAAAAGTGCCTCTTTTTATACACTAAATAACAAAAGATTATATATATAGGCTCTGATCTTCTAAAAACTATTCTAACGCACCTACCATGAGAACTTTTATGAGGGCCCACTTATAGGCTCCATTTAGAGATGAGACTAAGGGGATGGAAAGATTTATATTGGATCACCCCAAATATTAAGTTTGGCCCTACTTACATGTCCCTAATCCCTTCATCCATGGCCCATAAGTCCAATCCATTTAGATTGATGCACAATCGATCTAACGGTACATAAAATTCGAATCTAACCAAAACTTGGGGCATGTGACTATCAGTGGAGTTCTTATGTATTACAAGGTTTGGACTGGGTGATAGATGGGCCCCACATAAAAAGTGAAGTTTTTCTACACCCCAAAAATAAAAAATTGTGACAAGTACAAATTTGAAACTCAAATTTTGGGTCTAATATTTGTCTCCATTTTATTTTGGGTCATGTGATGTAAAGAAGAAATAGGCTTGGATTTAAGTGAATATTAGACTTGAGTATGAGAACCATTTGGAGTCAACTCCAGTTATAAACCCAAATCACTAAAAAGTGAAAAGAAAGGATGTTGTTTTATGGGCAATGATTGTTGAAGATTGTCAAAAAAATTTTAAAAAAAAAATGAAGGACTCAAATTTAAAGTATTAGATATGAGATTTCTTAAACCCCATGTGCTGAATTGCATCAAAATGTAAGAGAAAAAGCTCAATTATTTTTGGTAGGAAACTTCTTTATTTTTTTATTTTCTTTTTTTACTTTAATTTGAAGTACTTTTTTATTCTCTATTTAAAAAATTAAACCTCACAAGCATTTCATATTTTCAATAGGTGGGGCCACCAACTTCACATTTAAATATCCCTTTAAAGAAAAACACCCATCAAACCAAACTCTTTAAGGTCAATCTCTTTTATCTTTATTTTCTTAATATTAACTTCAGAGTGAAATTTTCCTTTGGAAAACTATGGACCTGGCAAGCTTTACATATGTCCCCAGGTGGGGTCACTAGTTTTCCTTCTTCTTTACATGAGAGAAAATTTCATTAGAGAGTGAGCAATCAATCAATCAAGAGGTTAAATATAGAGGTTTTACAAAAAAAAATAATCCTTAAAATTGGATACGCCAATTGTAAACCCAAACTCCAAGTATTGACAGTGGAGGACCTCTTGCCAATTTATTTAAATTTTTTAGACTTTTTTTGCCCCTATTCATTGATATCAATGAATACTGTAGTTAATGAATGTCGATTTTTTTTCTATTTCTTCCCTTTTATTCTCCTTCTCCATAATCTATTCTTTGATTCGGTTTATCATTATTATTTTCTTCAAGAAGGAATTGATTTATAATTAATTAATTAATTATTTTTATTGTGTTTAGATAGTAGGAGCATGCAATCATTATTAAGCTCCCAATCCAACAGTATCCCCACAACCCACCAACTCCAAAATCTGATGGGTGATAAAGAAAACTTCTACCCCATCTCCAAATCCTCCAAGAACCCCCAAGACTCCAGTTCAACCCGAACTCTATCTTCAACTCTAACTTCATCTTCATTCAAGCCTTCTCTTCCTTTCCATCTACTTTGTGTGTGCTTGGCCTAGATCTAAATCTAACAATTAGTATCAGAGCGTTTGTTGAGATTGTGGGATCGTGGAGATTTGACGGATCAAATCTTGAGAGATCATTGCAAGAGGCAGAAATTAACGATCGTGTTGATTTTGGGTGTTGATCTCGGTGAAGGAAGATGCAGCAGTATAGACCTACTCCTTGTCGAGGTCAGTTTACACCGTCACTGGAGAAGAGGGAGGAGGTGTATTGCCACTCGCTGCTGCCATTGGTGAGATCACCGAGCCACGGTGTCACACGCAGCACGTTCACTGCTACGTACATCGCCAACCAAAACTGGCTCCCGTGCACAGCCGTCGCCGGAGCTGTCACAACCCGAGCCCAAGAAATCGGGGATTAGAGTCTACCTAATCAGTGACACACGTATTCCAGTGCACATCACCTGCACCCAAGCCAGATGCACGTACACAAGGGAAGCATTCACACGTATAAACAGAAAGCGGGGAAGCTGCATGTATCAAGCATGGGCAATGAACAAGAGAATACAACAAAACACTGCATTACTGGTAATTATACACGGTTATGTTAGATACAAAAGAGATTTATACAGTTAATATACAATGTCATGCAACAAATTGTCATCAGGTTAATGCCAGGACGCACTCCGAAGTGGCTCCATCATGTCCGCTCATCCAGTCCAGATGGGGCCTCTATAACCTCCTCTGAAGTCTGGTCGAACTTCGAGGAGTCGGGGGCGGGATCTGACCTGAAACACCAAGAAACAACATGTGAATATGACGATTCAACAAGCATAAGCAACATAAAGGTAATATGCGTTGTTTTGAGAAGAATTCATAACAAGTAGATTAAATATAAGTACAAGATCGCATACTAGACAAGTCGTGCATTGAATAATGAATGCATTAGCTTCAAGGTAGAAAAACACTGTACTAGGTGGCTACTACATATGCTATATTCTCCTAAGTTGAGAGCGTGTGACGTGAGAGAACACCATCGACCGGGCCAGGGTACGAATGGGTCTTGGTTTCCTGAGGTCCGGAATCCCCAAGACGTGAGCTCACTGCAACGGCAATAACATGCTAGGCCAAATTCAACCCCGTCAGGTATCCCAAGGCCGAGGCGTAGTAGAGCCGGACACAACCATTAAAGTGTAATCAAGACATTGCATAATGTAACCAAAGCATATAACGTATAATAACGATATCCACTAAATTCGTACATGGAAGTCAATGTCCGTAACCGAGAGAATATAACACAAAACAAACCATTGTTTATCCTTTACTCAATCAAGCTTTGAGGGCAAAGATAATGCTGCGAGATGTTATGCAATTCAAGTGAAGAGAGAAGCAAGGTTAGTTACTAGCCAACCTTAGTTTAGTTATCCACCGTTACTAATTATGTATGATGATGTAGTTTTAAAGTATCCCATACTAGGTTATTCTTCTTGTGGTGTCTTGTCTCAAGAGAAAGAGTCTGGAAGTTTCTTAAACCAACACCCATAGGAGGTGCTTAACCAATGGATAACACTCATGAATACATCTCAGCCCCCAAGACTATTCATGATATATCCAAGATTTACCCTCAGGGTGGTCTATTCTAAGTTTCAAAGTAGCCTATGATGAGTTAAAGAGCCATTTATAGGACATTCCATGACCCTGTAATAATGCCCAGCCGACCGATCACCCAAGTATCCGACCGATCGGGCACGTCCCAGAACCAAAATTTGACCGGTCAGGGCTTCAGGACCAACTGGTCGGACCTGAAGCAGGAAAACACAAACAGAGACAATTCCAAACTGTTTTTGTTTGTACCAAATGTAACACTCCGACCCGAGTTGATCCGGATTAGTAGGTAATTGCCTACGATTTTATCGTTAAGTGTGTTTTGATTTTTGCTTTTCTTTGGTTTGAGTCTTGGAGAGATCGTTTGGGTTGAGTTGACTTGGGTTAGGTAGTTCGAGCCCTTTTTCGTAATTTTGGCTTTTGATTGACTTTGTCAGTTTTGCGTCATTCTGACGTCATCCCATGTCTTTCGTTGAGCTTGTCGATCTTCGTAACTGTCTTGGATCCGAATGATTTCGTTTGCTCTCGTTGGATCGTCAGTTGACTCAAACTGACAATTGTGTTAGCTGTTTGGACTTGTTTGTAATTTGGACTCATTTTAACTTATAAATATCTTACCTACTCTCTCTTTCTCTCTCGATCGTTCTCTGTCTTTCTCAGTCGTCTCTCTTTCGTTCAGCTCTTCTCTCTCACTCCTTTTCCTTCCTGTTTGTTGCACGTGAGGGAGAGAGGAGCCAAGTTGTGTGTGTTTTCCACCAGACTGAGCCAAGCAACGACCGTGTGTGCGTGATTTTCGTCTGTGAGGCAAGTATAAGCACAAGTAGTATGAACACCGATTGGTATTGCTTTGATTGGTTGTGTTTCTACTCTTTATTGTATGCATCAGTGTTAAACAGCCCCATTGAATCTGTTTCGCTGTTATTTTTCTGTTTTTCAGTCGATTTGTTCGCTTTCTGTATGACTGTAACTGTTGCAGGAAAAATGACTCCGTGCACTCACGGCTACACCGTGAAATGGCTTACGGCTAAGCCGAGACCCAGCCGTAACCCTGACCGTCGAACAGTACGGACTGACATCTGAAAATAACTGAGAGTTGGCAAAATGCTACTCTTCTATGGCCCAGCCTGATCTAAGCCGTACATTGTACTACGGCTAAGCCGTGAACTAGGATACGGCTGCGCCGTAGAGTAAAATACGGGTGAACCGTAAATACGGATGGACATTTGGGGGAACCTCGGCTCCGCCGCGGTGCAGATTCCGGCTAAGCCGTAAGATGCCTACGGCTTAACCTACGGCTACACCGTATCAGCCTGAGGACTGAATGAAAAGAACTAGGTTTAAGAAAGAGACCGATATGACTTTCATGTTAGAATGTAGCTAACCTGAACATGCCCAATGGAATGTTTGAATGACATGAATGATCTCAAGGGCTGTGAATCATTCATGCCCATTATCCAGTTGTTTAGCACCTCCCCATGGGTGTTGGTTTATGGGACTTCGGTGCATATTCCAGACACTGCAACACTAGACAATGGTGCATCGAATAACTTAAAACTACATCAACATGCACGGTTAGAAACACTGGATAATTAGGTTAGGATTGGCTTCTAATTGACCTTGATTCGTATAAGTACTCTGATTTGTACAGCATATTGACTTCGGTTATGCCCTCTTATGTGTTCTGCGCTGGACCTCTCGATTCTGTGGGAAATGCAGCAACCCCAGAGCGAAGCCCGGGCGGGACCATTCTATTATTGTGTTTGTATCGTTGCTCCGGTGGAGTACTTGAGTTCTGAGTCAGTGATTGTTATCGATACTCATTGTCAGTGCTTCTTTTATTGCATACGTGCATTCCGTATCAGTATCAGTATCAGTATATGTGATGCACTTCCTCTTGTTTGTTTAGTATGGTATGTGAGATATGTATGTGATATGATTGATTGATTGAGGTGCATCATCCGATTTGATTGTGATTGGTATATGGCACTACTGAGCCTCAGCCTTAGGATACCCGACGGGGTTAACTTTGGTTTAGTTTATGTGTTTGCCTCTGCAGAGTGTTCTGTCCTGGGACTCCGGACCCCGGGAACTAGAGACCCATGCGTACCCTGGCCCGGTCACTGGTGTTCTCATTCCGACTGCTCTCGAAAGGGAGAACATGGCCAATGTAGAGCCACTTTGACTGTTATCTGTTTATGATTCTGATAGCTTGCTCATTCATTTGCACAAGTTACTTAGTATACGAACATGATTTCTATGGATCTTGCATTGTGACTATTACTCATGATTAGACACAATTCGTGTTATCTTCTTGTGGCTTATATTTTGCTAAGTCGTTGTACGTATGAGTTGTCTTTGTGTGTTGCAGGCTCAGATCCCTCTCCCGATCCTGCGTCGGTCGACCCGACTCCAGGAGAGGCGCGCGAGGCCCCCTCCGGCCTAGAGGAGTGGACTTGATCCATCCTCCAGAGTACGGTTTGCATCATTTTGTTCTCCCCATTCATTTGAGTCTGAGTCTATTGAGGGGATTTTTCTGTACTTGCACCGTGGGCCTTGAGTGATATCTGTATTTTGATTTTTGATTGTTGTAAGCCCGCTATATTGTCATACGTTCTTGTAATTGTTCTTGTCATCAGTTTAATGTTTTTTTTTGTGAGTCCTTTATGTCCTTTGGTACGTTGTGGTATGCCTTGATACGTACAGCTTCCGCATACTGTTGTTTGCACGTGTGAATGATCCCTTGTGTGTGTATGCTTGGACGGGGTTCAGGTGTGCATGCACGGGAGTACGTGTGTCATTGGTTAGACTTTCTCTAACCCCCGGTCCCTGGGCTCGGGTTGTGACATACGTATTATATGGTATCAGAGCATTGTCTCTATCTTAGTATGTAAGCATGTAGGCATATAGGACATGGTGAGATTCTGTAGTCCAGTCTTGGACTGTTGTGCTCGGTCCCCTTGTCTTGTGAGTCTGTGTGAGTTGCCTAGTGTGATAGCAGATTGACTTTTGTGTTTTGCAGGCTATGGCATCAGGATCTGGAACACACGATAACAACAATCAGGGAGATAATGAGAGTGGATCAGCCGCTCCACAGCAACTTGTGAATTTTGATGAGCGTTTCTTGACCATGCTGCAGGCGATCAATTCCTTGCAAGCACAGGTCGTTTCTCTGGTAGATCGACAGAGTCAAGGGCTAGTTCAGCGGCCTATAGAGCAGCAAGTGGTTTTCCAGCCTAAAGAGAGCGATCCAAATGCGTTGTACGATAAATTCAGGAAACGTGGAGCCACAGAATTCTACGGCAATGAAGATGCGCTGAAGGCTGATCAGTGGCTAGAGCATACCGGGGATCTCTTCTCTACCATTGTCTGTGATGACCGGCAGAAGGTTATGCTTACGGCATCGATGTTTCGAGAGGTGGCGAAGACTTGGTGGAAGAGTATTAGTGCGGCCTATCTGACCATGCCTAGTGAAACGGTGTGGGAGACGTTCCAGAAACAGTTCAGGAGAAAGTTCATCCCTGCTCATGTCCGACGTGTGAAGGAGGTTGAGTTTCTGGCCTTACAGCAGCAGCAGCTGACCGTTTCAGAGTATATTCATCGATTTATCCAGTTGTCCCATTTTGCTGAGGACATGATCAATACTGAGGAGAAGAAGGTGAATCGTTTCATTACCAGTCTGCATCCTCGATATGTGAATTATGTGACTGCCTTCCAGAGACCCGCTACTTTTGATGATGCAGTCGACAGAGCACATGCTGCGGAAGCCAACCACCTAGCAGAGAGAGCTATGGACTTCAAAAGGAGTGCACCAGTGGGGTCCAAGGGACAGATTCAGAAGAAATGGAAAGGGAAGCAAGGCACTTCGAATTTCTCTGGGAGTAGATGCGAGTTTTGTGGATTGGGACATCCGACGGAGAGGTGTTGGAAGAAGTCTGGAGCTTGTTTGAGTTGTGGATCCATGGAGCATAAGATAGCTCAGTGCCCGAAAGCCAGGACCTTCCAGTCCTCTAGATCTATGGGGTCATCCAAGTCTCTGAGTTCTGCAGCTTCGAATAGCCCCCAACCGTCTCGCCAGAACCAGAAGCCGCAGTGTCAGACTGCTCGCGTGTATGTAGCCTCCCATGATCATGCAGAAAATGCGAATGTGGTGGAAGGTAAAGTTCTTATTGCCCGAGCTGAAGCACATGCACTATTTGATTCGGGGTCTACGCGTTCGTATGTTGCACCTCGTTTTGCGGAACAGTTACCGCAACCCCCTCAGTCGCTACCTTACTTGTTGGTGGTGTCCACTCCTGTGGGCAAGAGAGTGGAGTGTAGTGTATACTACCCTTAGTGCGACGTGGTGATTGAAGGTCGCCAGCTGCCAGTTGATTTGATCTTGTTATCCATGTTAGATTTCGATGTGATCCTTGGAATGGATTGGCTAGCGCGGTATCGTGCCTATGTTAACTGTTACAACAGGAAGATTTATTTCGATTTTGAGAAGGGGTTTCGTTTCGAGGGCAATCAGGAGAGATGCCCGAGGCGTGTCATCTCCGCATGCAAGGCGGATCGTTTGATACGTAAAGGTTGTGCAGGTTTTCTTGCTTTCGTCTCGGAGAAGAAGGAGGTGAAGCAATTGGGTGAGATTCCGGTCGTACGTGAGTTCCCGGATGTATTCCCGGAGGAAGTACCCGAGTTACCCCCTGTCCGAGATGTAGAGTTCGCAATCGATCTAGTGCCCGGTACAGCACCCATTAGTTTAGCTCCTTATCGTATGGCCCCTGCTGAGTTACTCGGATTGAAGACGCAGTTGCAAGATCTTTTGGAGAAGGGTTTCATACGGCCGAGTGTGTCACCGTGGGGAGCTCCAGTGCTGTTTGTGCAGAAGAAAGACGGTACCTTACGGATGTGCATAGATTACCGGCGATTGAATAAAGTCACTATAAAAAATAAATACCCATTGCCGCGTATTAACGAGTTGTTTGACCAACTTCAAGGTGCCGCTTACTTTTCCAAGATTGATTTACGATCGGGGTATCATCAACTCCGGGTGAAGGAAGAAGACATCGCGAAGACTGCTTTCAGGACACGGTATGGACATTTTGAGTTCCTCGTGATGCCATTTGGATTAACCAATGCACCTGCTGCCTTTATGGCCTTGATGAACAGGATCTTTGCTCCTTTCCTGGATCGATTCGTGGTGGTCTTTATTGATGACATTCTGGTGTATTCGAAGACCCCAGAGGAGCATGTGGAACAGCTACGTCGAGCCTTGCAGTTGTTGAAAGAGCATCGCTTATATGCCAAATTGTCGAAGTGTGATTTTTGGCTCGAGCAGGTAGCTTTTCTTGGTCATACCATTTCACGAGATGGGTTGGCAGTGGATCAGACGAAGGTTGAGGCAGTGATGAATTGGCCCAGCCCGAAGACTGTGACGGAGATACGGAGTTTTCTTGGATTGGCTGGCTATTATCGTCTATTTATTCAAGACTTTGCCAAGATTTCTGCACAGTTGACTCGCTTGACCAGGAAGAATGTTCCTTTTCTTTGGACGGGCGAATGTGAGCACCATTTCCAGATGTTGAAGGAGAAGCTTACTTCGGCTCCAATCTTGACGTTACCGGACGGGAATGAAGGATTTATGATCTACTCTGATGCTTCTCGAGTCGGTTTGGGATGTGTTTTGATGCAACATGGCAAAGTGATTGCCTATGGCTCGAGGCAACTCCGGGAGCACGAGAAGAACTATGCCACACATGATTTAGAGTTGGCAGCCATCGTTTTTGCGTTGAAGATGTGGAGGCATTATTTGTATGGCGTGACATTTGAAGTGCATTCAGATCATCATAGTCTACAGTACCTCTTCACGCAGTCTGAGTTGAATATGAGGCAACGAAGGTGGCTTGAGTTGATCAAGGATTTTGACTTCCCCATCAAATATAATCCAGGGAAAGGCAACGTTGTTGCAGATGCCTTGAGTAGGAAGTCGGAGATTCTTCAGGCTTTAGATAGCCTTTATTTTGTGAGGCATGCTCAGCCAGTGGAAGTGAGATTGGTGGAGAACTGTTTGACACTTGCCAGTACAGTGAGCTTTCAGCCTGACATCATTCAACGTATTAAAGACCAGCAGTTTGAAGATGCGATGTTGAAGCGCATTCGGGATAACATTGCAGATCGACCAGATTTTCGCTTGGAGGGTGATGTCTTGTATTTCAGAAGCAGGTTATGTGTGCCAGCAGTAGATGCTTTGAAGGAGAGTTTGATGACCGAAGCAAACCATGCTCGTTATTCTATGCACCCTGGAAGTACAAAGATGTACCGAGCTCTCAAGGACAGATTTTGGTGGAATAATATGAAGAGAGAAATTGCTGGGTATGTTGCCAGATGTTTGACTTGCCAAAAGGTGAAAGCTGACCATCAGAGACCTCCAGGTTCCTTACATCCATTGCATATTCCCCAGTGGAAATGGGAGCACATTATGATGGACTTTGTTTCAGGTCTACCCCTGACAAGTAAGAAGAATAGTGCCATTTGGGTGATTGTGGACAGATTGACGAAGACAGCCCATTTTCTTCCATTCAAGAAAGGCATGACATTCTCCGAGATGGCGAAGAAGTTCGTTGATGAGGTCGTGAGACTACATGGTACGCCTGTATCGATTGTGTCTGATCGAGATAGCCGCTTTGTTTCTTCATTTTGGAGAGCATTTCAGGAAGCCATGGGAACGAAGTTGAGCTTTAGTACGGCGTATCACCCGCAGACTGATGGACAGTCAGAACGAACGATTCAGACGCTCGAAGACATGTTACGGGCCAGTGTACTGAATTTTGAGAAAGAATGGGATCTGCATCTCTCGTTGTGCGAGTTTGCGTATAATAATAGCTTCCACGAGAGTATTGGTATGGCACCCTATGAAGCTTTGTATGGGCGGAAATGTAGAAGTCCTGTTTGCTGGGAAGAAGTTGGAACAA
This sequence comes from Sextonia rubra, assembly GCA_037013555.1. NCBI lineage: Eukaryota > Viridiplantae > Streptophyta > Magnoliopsida > Laurales > Lauraceae > Sextonia > Sextonia rubra. The sequence continues at coordinate 9,830,937 of JASUAD010000010.1, forward strand.
GGAGTTTCCACGGACCGACAATCATTGCTGAGATTACAGAGAAAGTTCAGAAGGTCATTGATAATTTGAGGATTGCCCGATCGAGACAGAAGAGCTATGCAGATACACGAAGAAGAACATTAGCATTTTCAGTTGGTGATTGGGTATTCTTGAAGGTCTCACCGATGAAAGGTACGATACGGTTCGGTCAAAAAGGAAAGTTAGCGCCAAGATACGTGGGTCCATTTGAGATTAAGAGCCGGATTGGCGATCTAGCGTATAGACTGATTCTTCCAGTGGAGTTTTCTGGAGTACATGACGTCTTCCATGTGTCAATGCTTCACAAGTATGTTCGAGACCCGACGCATGTGATTCGCTACGACGATATTCAGATGCAACCGAATGCGTCATACGTTGAGCGTCCGCTCCGTATTGTTGGGACCAGAGAACAGCTCTTGCGTACGAGGACTATTCGATGGGTCAAGGTACTCTGGGAACATCATGGACCTGATGAAGCCACGTGGGAATTAGAAAATCAGATGGCACGTCCGTATCCTTACCTTTTTGCTCAGGTACGCGTTCATTCCGAGGATGGAATGATGTCTAAGTGGGGGAGGATGTAACACTCCGACCCGAGTTGATCCGGATTAGTGGGTAATTGCGTACGATTTTATCGTTAAGTGTGTTTTGATTTTTGCTTTTCTTTGGTTTGAGTCTTGGAGAGATCGTTTGGGTTGAGTTGACTTGGGTTAGGTAGTTCGAGCCCTTTTTCGTAATTTTGGCTTTTGATTGACTTTGTCAGTTTTGCGTCATTCTGACGTCATCGCGTGTCTTTCGTTGAGCTTGTCGATCTTCGTAACTGTCTTGGATCCGAATGATTTCGTTTGCTCTCGTTGGATCGTTAGTTGACTCAAACTGACAATTGTGTTAGCTGTTTGGACTTGTTTGTAATTTGGACTCATTTTAAGTAATAAATATCTTACCTACTCTCTCTTTCTCTCTCGATCGTTCTCTGTCTTTCTCAGTCGTCTCTCTCTCGCTCAGCTCTTCTCTCTCACTCCCTTTCCTTCCTGTTTGTTGCACGTGAGGGAGAGAGGAGCCAAGTTGTGTGTGTTTTCCAGCGGACTGAGCCAAGCAACGACCGTGTGTGCATGATTTTCGTCTGTGAGGCAAGTATAAGCACAAGTAGTTTGAACACCGATTGGTATTGCTTTGATTGGTTGTGTTTCTACTCTTTATTGTATGCATCAGTGTTAAACAGCCCCATTGAATCTGTTTCGCTGTTATTTTTCTGTTTTTCAGTCGATTTGTTCGCTTTCTGTATAACTGTAACTGTTGTAGGAAAAATGACTCCGTGCACTCACGGCTACACCGTGAAATGGCTTACGGCTAAGCCGAGACCCAGCCGTAACCCTGACCGTAGAACAGTAAAGACTGACATCTGAAAATAACTGAGAGTTGGCAAAATGCTACTCTTCTACGGCCCAGCCTGATCTAAGCCGTACATTGTACTACGGCTAAGCCGTGAACCAGGATACGGCTGCGCCGTAGAGTAAAATACGGGTGAACCGTAAATACGGATGGACATTTGGGGGAACCTCGGCTCCGCCGCAGTGCAGATTCCGGCTAAGCCGTAAGATGCCTACGGCTAAGCCGTAAGGTCACCTACGGCTACACCGTATCAGCCTGAGAACTGAATGAAAAGAACTAGGTTTAAGAAAGAGTCCGATATGACTTTTACGTTAGAATGTAGCTAACCTGAACATGCCCAATGGAATGTTTGAATGACATGAATAATCTCAAGGGCTGTGAATCATTCATGCCCATTATCCAGTTGTTTAGCACCTCCCCATGGGTGTTGGTTTATGGGACTTCGGTGCATATTCCAGATACTGCAACACTAGACAATGGTGCATCGAATAACTTAAAACTACATCAACATGCACGGTTAGAAACACTGGATAATTAGGTTAGGATTGGCTTCTAATTGACCTTGATTCGTATAAGTACTCTGATTTGTACAGCATATTGACTTCGGTTATGCCCTCTTATGTGTTCTGCGCTGGACCTCTCGATTCTGTGGGAAATGCAGCAACCCCAGAGCGAAGCCCGGGCGGGACCATTCTATTATTGTGTTTGTATCGTTGCTCCGGTGGAGTACTTGAATTCTGAGTCAGTGATTGTTATCGATACTCATTGTCAGTGCTTCTTTTATTGCATACGTGCATTCCGTATCAGTATCAGTATCAGTATATGTGATGCACTTCCTCTTGTTTGTTTAGTATGGTATGTGAGATATGCATGTGATATGATTGATTGATTGAGGTGCATCATCCGATTTGATTGTGATTGGTATATGGCATTACTGAGCCTCAGCCTTAGGATACCCGACGGGGTTAACTTTGGTTTAGTTTATGTGTTTGCCTCTGCAGAGTGTTCTGTCCTGGGACTCCGGACCCCGGGAACTAGAGACCCATGCGTACCCTAGCCCGGTCGCTGGTGTTCTCATTCCGACTGCTCTCGAAAGGGAGAATATGGCCAATGTAGAGCCACTTTGATTGTTATCTGTTTATGATTCTGATAGCATGCTCATTCATTTGCACAAGTTACTTAGTATACGAACATGATTTCTATGGATCTTGCATTGTGACTATTACTCATGATTAGACACAATTCGTGTTATCTTCTTGTGGCTTATATTTTGCTAAGTCGTTGTACTTATGAGTTGTCTTTGTGTGTTGCAGGCTCAGATCCCTCTCCCGATCCTGCGTCGGTCGACCCGACTCCAGGAGAGGCGCGCGAGGCCCCCTCCGGCCTAGAGGAGTGGACTTGATCCATCCTCCAGAGTACGGTTTGCATCATTTTGTTCTCCCCATTCATTTGAGTCTGAGTCTATTGAGGGGATTTTTCTGTACTTGCACCGTGGGCCTTGAGTGATATCTGTATTTTGATTTTTGATTGTTGTAAGCCCGCTATATTGTCATACGTTCTTGTAATTGTTCTTGTCATCAGTTTAATGTTTTTTTTGCGAGTCCTTTATGTCCTTTGGTACGTTGTGGTATGCCTTGATACGTACAGCTTCCGCGTACAGTTGTTTGCACGTGTGAATGATCCCTTGTGTGTGTATGCTTGGACGGGGTTCAGGTGTGCATGCACGGGAGTACGTGTGTCATTGGTTAGACTTTCTCTGACCCCCGGTCCCTGGGCTCGGGTTGTGACACCAAATAAAGGAAGAAACCAAAAAGAAGCAAGAGGAATCGAGAGAGGGCCGTTATACCATGCATATACTCAACATAAGAAAAGGAAAAACACAACCATCACGAGATACCAACATTTACTTAAGCCAATAGTTGCTTATACTTGCCTTAACAAGGAGTTACCAAACGTTTACACTCTCTAGACTTGAATTGCCGAAGACACTCGCACTGAAAAGTGAGGATTGACACCGACGACGAGGAGAAACAAAGAAGGAAGAAGAAGAACGAAAGAAAAATGAAAGAAAACGGAAGATAAGGATGGTAGGTGAGGCAACGATATATATATATATTTTTAACCATTTGCAACTAGGTTCAAAAGTTATACAATTTACAATTTGAGTCAAATGAACACTAACAATCTCAATTGGTTCTCAAACACTTTTGAGTCAGTTATGAAAATGAACGAGTACGACAAAAGACATGTCACAACCGGCGCCCACGCGATGTTGTCAAGAGGACGCCCAAATGACAAACACAAACAAAATAAAAAATTATGAAAAAGGGCTCAAAGTTACCTAATCCCGCTAAACTCCACCCAACTACCAATCCAAGACTCCCAACATAACCCAAGAAGGACAAAACACAATAACCAACTAAAACCCTCGAATAATAAGCTAAACACACAATTAAACAACATCTAAATCTGCTACTTTAGGGTTGGGGTGTTACAGGAGCACCACAGCCGTTGCCGATCCACGGACGCTGTTCGTCACCGTCCTCAAAGCCTGCCACTGCTGAGGAAGAGAAGGCACGAAGCCTTCGTGCATTGCAAAACAAAGGTTTTGTTGCAGAACAGTGAGGAGGAAGAAGGAACCCAGTTGCATCAATTCAAGGTTTGGTCCAGGTCGAGTTGACCCCACCCGTTCAGAAATCCAGCCCAATTTGTGACCAGTTGCAGGTCAGGTTCGGGTTAGGTGGACCTAACCTGATTCTGCAACCTAGCCCAGCCAATAGAACAGTATAGTTTTGGTTCTGGTCAATCTGAACTGAACCCGTCTACAGAAGCCCAGTCCAGCAGTAGTGCTGATGTCATCCAACGTCAGCAGGTTGACTAAGTTTGACCAGATCAATGGTCAAAATTCAAACTCAATTGTCGGAGTAATCTGGACTAGGAATTGAGCTCCGTTTTTTCTAGTGGACTCCTGGTGACGAGATCTACAACGTGCACAGCGTAGATTAGCAGTTTGACAAGTAAATATTTGGGTGAGTTTTGTTATGATCATCTTCAAATTTATCATGGCCACAACGGAAACTTCTACTGCAGAAGGTATCAAATTTGAAATTGAAATTTTTGATGGAAGAATAAACTCTGGTTTATAGCAGCGGAAGATGAAAAATATCTTGATTCAATAAGGTATTAAGGCGGCATTGTTAGGTAAAGAAAAGAAACTTGAAAAGATAAAAGATGAAATTGGGCAGACAGAGATGAAAAGGTAGTCAGATCTATTCAATTATACCTCTCTGACAAAGTCATGTACAACATTATGGAAGAAGAGACTACAAAGGGTCTATGGGAGAAGTTGGAGAGTCTTTACATGAAAAAGAATCTCACAAACAAGCTGCATCTCAAGAAACAGTTGTATGGGTTGAAGATGGAGGGGGGTTGTGATGTGCCAGAGCACATGAATATTTTTAATAGAATGATTAATGACTTGTTGAGGCTTGATGTGAAATTCAATGATGAAGACAAGTCTTTGCTATTGTTGAACTCTCTTTCTGACTCATGATCATTTCGTGACTACCCTGCTGTGTGCAAAAGACACGCTCAATTATAGGGAAATGATGGGGGCAAATCAAAGAGAAACAACTCCAGATCAAAATCACGAAGCAAGAAAAATTCAGTGTTTCTTTTGCAAAAAGAATGGACACTGAAGGAAAGATTGCTGGGAATATAAGGCGTCTAAAGATGGGAATAACAAAGCTGGGAATAAAGCTGCTAATAGTGACTCCGCCAGCGTTGCTTCAGAAACTGAAGTAGAACTCCTATCTGTCTCGCAAGGTAACCATTTATCTGATGCTTGGATTTTAGATTCCGGTTGCTCTTATCATATGTGTCTTAATGAGCAATGTAATGGGAGTAGTGTTCTAATGGGTAATGATGCACCTTGTAAGACCATTGGAATTGGCACCATTAAAATTAAAATGGCATATGGAGTTGTGAGAACCCTATGTGATGTGAGACATGTGCCAACACTCAAGAAAAACCTAATCTCTTTAGGTTTACTTGAATATAAAGGGTGCATTTATAACAAAGGATGGTGTGCTTAAAGTGTCTAAAGGTGTTCTGCTATTAATGAAAGGTACCAGAGTGGAAAACAACCTGTATAAGCTTATGAGAAACACACTTTGTTGGTGGAGTGACAGTTTTCATAGATGACAAAACCAGTGATGATGAGTCTTAGTTGTGGCATATGCGTTTAGGCATATGAGTGAGAGAGGCATGTTAGAACTACACAAAAGACAGTTGTTAAAAGGTGTGAAAACATGCAAACTGGATTTTTGTAAATACTGTGTTTTTGATAAGCAGAAAAATGTGTCATTCAAAACTGTAGGTAATAGTTGAAGAAGCAGTGGTATTCTAGATTACATTCACTCTGATGTATGGAGGCCAACCCCGGTTATGTCAAAAGGTGAAGTATACTACTTTATAACATTCATTGATGATTTTTCAAGAAAGGTTTGGGTCTACTTTATGAAAGAGAAATTTGAAATTTTCACTAAGTTCAAAGAGTGGAAGGCTGAAGTAGAAAATCAAACAGGTAGAAAAGTCAACTATCTGAGATCAGATAATGGGAGTGAATACAGAAATAGCAGGTTTTTTACAGTTTTGCAAGGATGAAGGCATCACAAGGCACTTCACTATTTCAAAGAATCCTCAGCAAAACGGAGTTATAGAAAGAATAAACAGGACACTTTTAGAAAGAACAAGGAGTATGAGACTTCATGCAGGGTTGTCCAAAAGGTTTTGGGCAGAAGCTGTTAATCATGCATGTTATCTGGTTAATCGGTCACCATTAAGACCCCTTAATTGTAAAGTTGCAGAAGAAATGTGGACAGGTAAGGAGGTGGACTATTCTTCATTAAAGGAATTCGGTTGTCCAACTTACGTACGCGTTCATAGTGATGAAAGGTCCAAGTTAGACTCCAAGTCACTCAAATGCATATTCTTCGGCTTTGAGAAAGATGTAAAGGGGTATAAACTATGGGATCCAGAAAACAGCAAAAAGTCCCGCAACAAAGATGTTGTGTTTGATGAAGTTTCTATGCTGAATAGGAAACATGCTAGTGAAGTCAAAGGGCACAGTATTAAAAAAGTGGTTACTGAAGTTATTCCTCTTACAGATAATACAACCAAGGAACAAGCTCAAAGTTCATTAAAGGTTGGTACATCTGGAGGTGAGGGATAACTTTAGGTTTAGCAGGAACCTTCAAGTTTAGCACAAGGACGGGCAAAGAGAACTATCAAGCAACTTCAAAGGTTTGGATGGGATAAGGATGAAGTACACTTTGCTCTTACCACCAGCAATGGTGATCCAACCTCATTTCAAGAAGCTATGGAAAGCAGTGAAAGACAAGGTTGGATAGGTGCTATGATGGATGAGATGGAATCTCTCCAAAAGAACGTAGTGTGAAAGTTAGTTCCTAAACCAAAAGACAGAACAACAGTTGGCTACAAATGGGCGTTAAGGAGAAATAAAGTTTTTCAAGAAAATGCAGAACCAAGGTTCAAGGCACGTCTAATAGCAAAGGGGTACTCACAAAAGGAAGGGGTTGATTATGATGAGATATTTTCCCCAATTGTGAAATACACTTCTATCAGGGTGTTATTAGCATTAGTAGTACAGTTCGACATTGAGCTCGAACAACTAGATGTAAAGACAGCTTTCCTTCATGGTGACTTAGAGGAAACAATTTACATGGAGCAACTTGAAGGATTCAAAAAAGTCGGAAGAGAACACCATGTGTGTAAATTGAAGTGATCATTGTACGGGCTGAAACAATCTCCAAGACAATAATACAAGCATTTCGACTTCTACATGTTGCAGATCGGATACTATTGATGTGACTATGATTGTTGTGTTTATTACAGAATTCTAGATGATAATTCTGTTATTATTTTACTATTTTATATGGATGATATGCTCATTGTATGTAATGACATGTCAAAAGTTGATGAACTCAAATCAAAATTGAGAAAAGAGTTTGACATGAAAGACCTAGGACAGCCATAAAAATGTGGGGCATGGGAATTGAGAGAGACAGGAAGGTTGGAAAGCTGTGGTTATCACAAAAAGTACATCTTAAAAGTACTTGAAAAACTCAACATGTTAAATGCTAAGCTTGTGTCTACTCCACTTGCAAGTCACTTTAGTTTAAGTGCTAGACAATGTCCAAGTGATGATGAGAAAATTGAAGAAATGTCCAGAATACCATATGTAATTGCGATGGGATGTTTGATGTATACCATGGTTTGCTCAAGACCAGATATAGTTCAAGCAGTGGGTGTGGTGAATAAGTACATGGCGAATCCAGAAAAAATGCATTGGAATGCTGTAAAGTAGATTCTAAGGTACTTGAAGGGCATTAGAGACTTGAGAATTCTGTTTGAAAGAAAACAGGGATCAGAGTTTGTAGTTGGATATGTAGATTCTGATTTTGCAGGAGATTTAAACAAGAGAAGATCCACTACAGGATATATTTCCACGCTTGCTAGCGGACCGATAAGTTGGAGATCGGTGCTTCAATCTACAACTGCATTATCCACTACAAAGGTAAAACACATGGCAACTTCAGAGGTTTCTAAGGAAGCTATCTAGCTGAGAGGTTCGGTAAATGACATGGATATCAAGCAGAAATCTATCTTGCTATACTGTGACAGTCAGAGTGCAATTTGCCTACCAAAGAATCAGGTATATCATGCAATGACAAAACACATAGCTGTTTTATATTACAGAATTCGAGATTGGGTTGCTACAGGTGAGATCTCCATTTAAAAGATTTACACAGATGATAATCCAGCAGACATGCTTACCAATCCAGTTACTACAAAGAAGTTCAAGCATTGCTTGGACTTACTCAATCTCTCCTCTTGTTAAAGAGTGAAGGTGCACCTCATCTCCATTAGGGTGCAGTCATGGTGTGATGGGATTCCCACAAGGTATGTGTTCTAAACACATTTCAACAATTTTTCAAAGGGTCAGATATTTTTTGCCAAGGTAGAGATTGTTGGGTTTGGCTCCAAAGGTCCTTCTTGGGCCTGAGTGGAGAGCTCAGTTAATTAGGGCTAATCTCTTACATATTCTCTTCGGTGTTTTGTTCTTTTGCAACTAAGAAAGAAAGCAACAGGGCGAAGGAAACACAAAGAGAATATTGTAAGGGGGTTGAGAGAGATTTCTTCATAGTAAAATCTTCGTGACCATGGACGTAGGCAATCTGGCCGAACCACGTAAATCCTTATGTCTCCTGTGTGTGATTGCTTATTCTTTGGTGTGCAATTGTGTGTGCTTGGCCTAGATCCAGATCTATCATACTTCTCCCTAGGCCTCCTCATCTTCTCCCTCAACCCCCACAACTTCTTTGGCTCCCTCTTTATGCCTTCGACTTATCCATTGATTTTTTTTTATTAAAGATGATGATGATGATGATAATGATAAACTGAATCGAAGAAGGGATATGTAGGATAAAAAGAACAAGAATAAAATCTTGGAGAAATCAAGTTAAAACTTAAATCACTACAGTTAAAATCAAATACAAATAATTCTACTTTAGAAGTAATAATTAATATTTATGCAGTTTGTACCGAAATGTTTCTTAAATTTTCAAGAAATAAAGTACTACAATAACTTTAAATGAATAGGAAAACTTGTGACATGCTTTATGATGACTTATGAAATAGAAAATAAAGATCAATAAGTCAACCGTTACTGCACTGTCCTTAATAACCAAATTCTATCAATTTAGTTGAAAGTTATGGAATTAGAGAAGTTGAACTTTCTGTAAAGCCGACAGGTTTGGTCTAGTCCTCTCAGCTATTTTGAAAGATAGAAATGCAAGGAGTGCTCATACCTATCATAATAACAGCAATTAAAAAGCAAAGCCAACTGCAAGTCATACCATCGCAGTCATCAAAGAGGAGGCTGCCATAAGGCCCATAACAGTTGTTAGTAATGTTGTTGGTGGTGGTGTTGTTTTTTTTTTTTTTTTATGTTAAATCTAGTTATCAGTAATGTTGGGTTCTCCAGCTTAGGATTGCTTATTATCTAGTTATCGGTAATATTTGCAGTTGTTTTCTGTTTCTGCCTGGCTTGTAAGCTTCCTCCTTTTGAGTTCCTATTTTCTGGTGCTGTGGGCGTGTCTATCTATTGTGCTCATAATAACATTGCTCAAAAACAGGGCGTTCCCTGTGCTGTAATTTTGATACATTGTTTATAATATACCAATGCTTACAGTTAAAAAAAAAGAAAAATAGGATTCCAAAAAAAAAAAAAAAAGCAAACCCGTCTGCAAGGCCCGTTATAGGATGTGTACGGCCTGAATGAATGGTCCAGCAACAGATTGGTGAAATTGATTTCCCTACTTTTTGCATGCCTAATATAATATAACGGGAAGAATCGGTCTTGATAGTGAGGCATCAAAATAGGAGTTAACGGCACTCGTCACTTTGCGAATTAGCAATTTCTGGTATGGATTAACAATATATATATATATATAATCTATTCATTCCAATTTCTCTAAAGCACTTTCTTCTCATGGTCCTTTATTTTCCTTTTTTCGCGTTAGTGGTTAAACCATTCATACATTATATTATCATAATATAATTTTTCTAATTTATTTCTTCGGTTTTAACAATAATCTTTTGCTAATATCCTAATGAAAATACAAAATTTAAAATTATCCCAATCTCCTTCCATAATATGCCATTAAAAATATCTTTAACATTTTCCATGTCCTATCAAAAGCCCGTGAGGTTTTCAAAGCTATCAATAGAAAGAAGTGGGTGATCGGAATGGTTCTTTTAGATATTTTTGAACCTTTTTTGAAAAACTCTGACACACTGCAATCTTTAATAGCGTTGCTCATGAGTTAGTTAAATTGGGTTTCTATAATGACATTGATTTTGAACTGTCAGTGGACTATCTGAATTAATTACTTGTGTTGATTATTCCTGTGTAGTCTTCTTAGGCTTTTCTCAGTAAAATTGTTTAGTTTACCAAAACAAAATGTTTATATATCCCTCAAACCTTATTGCTAAAACCTTATTCACCAAAACCTTCTTGTTAAAGCAAATACTATCCAGCTACTATTATTGTTGTACTTAAGTTTGAAATATTTTTCAATTAGAGCTGAGGGCACTTGTTGATGGGAGAAATAGAGTTGCCTAGTTGGTTTGGAATCCCATTAAACCTAGTGTGATTTTTTGTAAAAGACACAAATATAAAGCACAACATAGAGCAAAAAATTCTTTCATCTTCCATCTGTCTATGGCTGTCTGCCCTGTCTATAGCTACTTTTGATATTTTTCTAGTGAGTTATTGTATAAAAGTTTTAAGCTTGTGCAATGTGCAGCATATCTTTTCATGCCCTTCAAGAAAGTGAGAGGCTGTGAGCTCTTCATCTCTCATGCGTCCAGGGCCGGCTGCCCCATCACTAATGCTCTTGAGAATCTTTTAGCAAGTCTTAATATGAAAAATCTTATTTGGTCTAATGGACTAGAGTAGAACTTAAAGTAATTAAAGAAATGTTGGTTTGAATCCTAATACAGACATTGTAAATATATAATATAATCTTTAGCATTATAATATTTTAAAACAAATGTGGGCTCCATGGGCTTCATTAAAGTCAAAGTCAAGAAAATGATCAGAATTAAAATTAAATTAGTCAAATCAAAATTGAGGCGGTCAAAACCATTGGGTCATATATAATAATAGTCACGGATGCATGCCATCGATCGTAGGTATCTTCATTTAAGTTGTCAGTCTCATCACTAGTTATAATCCACTACCTGGGTCTTAATTTATTTAAGGCATAAAATGGATGTAAGTTGAAATTCTAAAACAGTAAGAAAGTAATCAATCATTAACAGATTTAAAATATGACTCTGCGGATACGATGAACTTGAAAGAGAGATATCAGACCATTTTCAAAGATCAAATACAAACATGAAATGTAGTTTTGTCCACTACAAGCCTGAAAAGGGAAAACTAACATTTTCATTTAATATCTAATAATTTCAATTGTTCTTTTATTGCATAAGAGTCAATCTTCAGGCACCTCTAAGATATCAGATTCAAGTTATTTTTCGGAGATTAGTCCCAATTGGTGGGTTGTTGATGATTCTGCAAGTTCCATGTTAGGAGCATGATCTTGATCAAGCAATTGTGGGGAAGATAATAGTGGCTTGGGTGGCATATGTAAATCTTTGATACTCCCCTCCAGCATCTCTACAACTTTGCTCGTGGAAGGACGATTTGTGGGCTGCATTTGTATGCACCACAATGCGACTATCATCATCTTCTTTGCAATTTCTTTATCATTATCTGCAATGTCTGCTATTACAAAGTGTGCTCCGTTGCTGAGTTGATCATAAACCCACGATGGAAAATAAATTTGACTTGAATGCTCTGCAAATGCATCAATGTTCTTCCTTCTTCCGGTCATTTCCAACAATAGCATCCCAAAACTATAAACATCGGACTTGTGTGAAACACCTCCAAATGTTTTATCAAGTAGTTCCGGTGTCATATATCTTATAGTTCCCCTCAGAGCTGTGACTGACACTATACTATCTTCTGTTGGGTAAAACTTTGCCAATCCAAAATCAGGAACTTTTGGGGTGAACCTCTCATCAAGAAGAATATTGTGAGGCTTGATATCAAAATGTAGAATCCGCATATCATAATCTCGATGAAGATATTTAATTTCACGGGCTATTCCCAATGTGATATGATACATTTTATTCCAACACAAAGAGTTGCTTTTGTCATGGGTGAAAATATATTTTTCTAAAGGGTCAAGGTATTGCTTGAAATTTTAGCAATTTTCTCACATATTTTACTTTATACAATAAGGGTCAAGGTATTGTTCTGTTTGAATTTTCAATAAGGTACAATTCTCTTTGGGTTGGACACCAAATTACAATTCTGAATTAAAAATCGCTTAGTTGTTCATTAGCAAATGTCTTCACTTGCTTGGCCTTTTTTGCTAGAAGCGTTTTCGACAAGAATTGGCACTACAACAAAAAATCATTTTTCTCGACAAAAATTCGGCGACATTTTGAAATTTTATCACTAAGTGTTGTTTTTTGCAATGAAATATTCATGTTGGTGCCTAGAATAAAACCATGAATTATTTAGCGATGATACTTTTTAATATCGCTAAATATTGTCACGAAAAGTTTGGCACCAAAAAATGGGCTGGCGCAAGCAAGAGAAAAATTTTTCCCTACAAAAGTTGTTATTGGGTGAAATTTTATTTTTGTCCATAAATCATTGGCACCACATATTATTAAAAATATTTAGCGACAAAAAATATATAGTCGCACAATTTTGGGAAATAATTTGCGATGAAACGAGTTCGTTGCGGAATCCACACACGTTTGGAAAGTGCACGATTTGCTTGGCCGTTGATTTTGATGAGACCCGAAAACTCTCTCTCAGATCCAACCTTCTTCTCTGTAGCACCTCCACTCCCTCTCGCTCAAATCAGTTGTCTTCGTCTTCTCACCAATCCTAGGTGAAAACGCAGAGTCCTCAAGCCAGAACCTCTTTTTCTGATCATGTAAACCGAAACCAATCTCTCTGCTCAGATCTGGACTTATCAAAAATCAGATGCACCTATGGCCCACTCGGGATGGCAGCGGCCTCCCCAGATCTCATCATCTGTCCGGATAGTAAGGAAGGAGAGGTTTGAGATGTGGGGAGAAAAGGACCCATTCAAGTGCTGACGGTTCCGGGCTGTCACTTGCAGAAATGAAGTGAATCTCTCCATGTCACTTGGATGTAGCCGTGAGGGAGTTTTTGTGGTGGTGGGCAGGGATCTGATGTTGGGTAACGGTGGAGCTAGTGGCAATTTGAGGAAAGATGTTGTGCTTGGTTGCAGGTTAGTGGATGAGTGGGTGATCGTTTTGGTTAGGCCCTGACATGGGGAACTGTAAGGTGGAGACGGTGGAGTGGATAAATGGGCTGGTCTCAGGTTGTGTTTGGGAGTTAAGGCATAAGCAAGATGGGATTTGGATTAGATTTATGAACGGGTGCTGTGGAGGGTATTCCAAGACGTTGGGTGTGGGGAATGAGAAATGGTGATGTTACATGGGAACCCTGTATGACTTGTGGGATGGAATGAGAAAAAACAAAACTCTTTGATTGAATAGCAAACATCCTTTTAATTTATCAACTGTTTCTCTTGTTTCCGCCTGTGAGCCTCTCTTTTGAGTTTGATCAATGGTATCGGCAAGAAGCAAATTGACTCAACGTGATGTCCTCATATTTAGGGGTCGTTTGTTAATTTCACATGTCATGTGAAAATGCTTTACATAGGTAAATGACTCACATGTGAGTCATTTGCATATGCAATTGACTCACATGTGAAATGAATTCAATCGTTTGTCATTTTCACACGTCTTCATATGTAAATCACTGTTTATCATAATATTTTTATCACTTTTCATGATTTATCACAAATATCTTAAAATATATATAGAAAAGGACTACATCTCTAAGCCAAAAAATGCATTCTAGAGAGTTTGGACGGTTCAGATCATTAAGATGGGGTCCATAAAATTAAGAATTTTAGATTTTTATTGTTAGATCTTTTTATAAATATCTAAAACTATATTACGATCCAACGGTTGAAAATTGGTCTCCAAGCCGTTTTTAGTCTTCACAAGAGTTTCAACGGTTTTGATTTATATTAGGGGGCCCATAGGAGTCAAAAAAATCAAAAAAGGCAGACTAGGTTCAATCACGGGTTCAATCACGTCCAATGGTCTCCACTATTTAGATCATATCTCCAGTTGTATGATGATCCAACGGTTGAAAATTGGTCTCCAAGCCGTTTTTAGTCTTCACAAGAGTTTCAATGGTTTTGATTTATATTAGGGGGCCCACAGGAGTCAAAAAATCAAAAAAGGCGGACTGGGTTCAATCACCGGTTCAACACATCCAACGGTCTCAACTCTTTTGATCATATCTCAAGTTATATGATGATCCAACGGCTGAAAATTGGTCTCTGAGCCGTTTTTGACCTTTAGAAGAGTTTGGACGGTTCAGATTGCTATTTTGGGGCCCAAAAAATAAAAAAAAATGCAAAAGGCGGACTGCCAGTGGTAGTCACTGTTCACCCGCCTCTCAACAGTGCCATGTGAATCCTTTTCACACCTGTTGAGGTGTGAAAAATTGCAACTCATTTTGCATATGATTTACACACCAAAATCATATGGGATTTACACACCACATGTGTAAAATGTAAAAACAAACGTAAATGTGTAAAATCGTTTCACATGAGTAATGGTTACATATGTAAATGGCAAAAAACAAGGATGAAGTAGCAGTTGGTAAAAAAGTAGTGGGTCAGTGGTCACCGAGCATGTCTCTGTTTTTTGGTATTCAAAATTTGTGGACATTTTATTTCGATGGTGTGGCAATATTTCTTGCTTATTACTAGGTGCTCTTGATCAAAGCTTGGACCCTTATTTCTCAATTACTTAAATTTGATTTTGTGTTTTTTAATATTTTGTAATATGAAAATTCAATGAGAATTCTTGTAAGTTATCAAACTGAGAATTTTTGTAATTCAAGGTGCACTAAGTTCTCAGGCATGAAATTCTTGGATGAATCAAATAGAGAGTTAGAATTCAAAAAGAATTTAGCAACATTCTGAATTCCAGTATTCCTGATTCTCTAAATTCTACATTACATTTTTTTTATGCCCTTGTTGATGATCACAAATCATGGCATTTTGCGTGTTTTTATTGGCTTATCACTAGAAAACGAAAGGATTGCGTGCTTCCCTGTTATGTGTTCCATCTATTATTATTGTTCAATTTGTAAATCACAAACCAAAGCAATAATCTATGTCATGGTTTGTTTAGTTTTGTCCTTCTTATACATTGCAACATTTCTGAGTTGAGGATAGCCACTAAAGGTTATAAGTAGCTAAAGTTTTTTAATCAGCCATATCAAAATATGGCTCCAGCTTTAAGAAATAGTCTATTATTCTAGCTCAAATCCAATGTATATATCTGTAAATTATTATTATTATTCTTCTTCTTCTTCTTAAAGTATATGTGAAATCTAATGTAGAATTATGTGCTTTTGGCAGACACTTTTCCCCGATTTATGGCTGTCTGAGAGTATTTTGGTTTCTTACAAAGTTGCCAAGGTTCCTGAGCTTAGAAAGGTAGTTTCTTTACTTCTAATTTTTTTCCTTATATAATTTTTTGACATGATAAAGTACGATAGTGTCTTGAAGCCTAACCCTAAACCATAAACCAGAAAGTTTGGAAGCAAAATGAACAAGAGAGTTAGCTTGGAACAAGCTTACAAAACAAGTTAGAGCCACAAGCATAAGTTATGTGACTACGTGGGTACATAACCTACTTGTTAAATTGCACATCTCTAATATAAAGAGATTCAGGGAAAAGCACACAGGCTTACACGCACTAAGCCAATCTAGCATTATTTGTGAACTTCTGAATTATACAGAAGAAGTACTTAGTCATGTTAGACTAATAGAGGATGTTATTTGGTAAATAAGACAAGATTTATATGATAACCTTGTGTATCGAAGAGAGTTTTGTAGTAATGTCATAAATAGACTAGATGACATACGCAATTTCAAAAGTTGAATTTTAATCCAAGGCTATAAAAATCAGCATGGAAATACTCCTGCCAAGTAATTTGTAGCAGAATTTCAATTGCTTCAAAACAATACAAAGTTATATAAGACAACATGGAATGAAGCCATGATTGCCTTAGCTCAAAGACAAAGAACCATATTCAATAATGAATAATGAGGTTTTTAGTGACAGATATATTTCTGATCCAGAACCTAGAGATGCAGAATGCTCAAATATGAATATCCAAACCTTAAGAAATAGATGTTTTGGTATTAAGAATATACGTTCTTATGAATGTATTGTAGAGATGCCTAGAGAAATCTGGTGCCTTTTTAGAAAAAGAGGAAACCCTCTTCCTAATGAAAGTTTTATGAATGCTTCAATGGAAGTCCAAAATATTCTTGACCTCTATGAAATAGAACTAGTTGGTGCCAAGCAGCACTTTCTAGAAAGAGTGCAAAACGAAGTTCTTATGAATATGAACAATAAGACAACCATCATACCAAAGATCTATAATTGGATCTATGGTAACAATATAGGTAAAATATTGTCGATGGAAAAATGTTGGTACTCATACTTTACTAAGTAATCACACAGAGCATATTTCCAAGGATAAGGAAAATATTGATCAATTAATTGCCCTAGGAAATACCCTAGTAGACAATTCAAATTGGATCATAAAAGGAATCTACCAGATGGGCCGAGATATCCATAAACTACCTCCAGACATAGAGAAATTGTCGGAGGCAAATTCATGAGATTGACATACAGATCCCTGAAAACTTTGCTGAAGGAATATAAGCAGAATATGCCCCACTAAAAGAAACTTCAGAACAAATAGAGCTTCAAAGTATGAATAAACCTTTAATTCAAGATCTTTATCAAAAGACTGTAGCAAAAGAAAAAGTCATAGGAGCAACTACTTCATCTTTTAAGCACCTCCACTTCTTCCCATCTGTTCTTTTGCATCTTCTAGGCTCTGGGTCAGGTTTCCTACCACAACCCATTTGGAAATAGTCTCATCCAACTGAAGAAAAGGTGGGGGGTGTGGGGTGGGGAGGGGAAGAGAGAGAGAGAGTACCTGGCTTTGGGGAGATGAACTTGGGCTAAGGGAAGGTTGGTGGTAGAATCTTCTGCTGCATGGATAAAATCATAAAAGCTAAGGGGCAGGTTCTGAGTCCATTAGATTAAGTTCCTTTGGCTTTGAGGAACCCTCCCACCAAGTCAATTAGTAAAATTCACTTGAAAGTTAGAAGATCATAAAGTTAATAAAATTCACCTGAAAGTTAGAAGATCATAAAAACCAGAACATGGCAATGTACCTGTTCTCAAAGTAGTACGCTAATGGAAATTCACCTGAAAGCGAACAAGAGAAGTTAAAAAGAGAACTCCTTTTGGAAGACTAACAACATTCTTCCACAACTATAAATATCTAAAATATCCAATAACAAAAAAGAAAGTCACTACAGCTTATTATTTTTATATGATTTAGTTGCTGGAAATACATAAATTCAGATCTCAAAATTCATATTACAGCAATCCAAATCTGAAGATTCTACAATCAATTTAAGAATTCAGCACATAATTTCAACAATTCAGCATAGTTTTTGTTCAAAAGTATTCGATTTGAAACCTAGGCAAATCTTACTTTTCTGACTTGAAATTTGGGAAAATAAAACTTTGAAATGTTATTTTAAACCCCAAAATTTCAAGCCAAAAGGAATTGGAAAACTTGGGTTTTTAGGGGCGTGAAAGTGGCCCCGTAGTCAATCTCTATGCAGAAACCTAAATAGAATTTCCAATACCTCATGTGTAGGCCTGCATAACTTTTTCATTTTAAATCCCTTTTCACTTTCGTCTTTTTTTTGTTTGGTTCATGCAGCATTTTTATCTTCAATCCCAGCCATAAAAAGCAGCTTTAGGATGGATTAGATTAGGCGCATACAGCATCAACTGTAAAAAATTACATGATGTAAATGAATATGTGGTTTTGAGTTTCTACATGCAAACTAATTGATGGTTCAAGAAAACTTGTTTAATGATAAGGAATTTGACTGTTGTAAATGAATATGTGGTTTTGACTCGCTTCACATTTCATTGAAGCAAATTTAAATCCAAAAATTACGAACACATTTCACTGCAGAAAGTTTGGGTTGAACTTGAGCCTCAACCCATTTGAAAATTAAGTCTGGGTTGAGTTCTAACCCATTTTAGAGAAACCAGTGTTGGATGTTAACATCATTTCATGTCTCTCTCTTTAGACAAAGTTCTGACCCATTTTATAGGCACATTTTGGGCAGGATTTTCAACCCATATGCAATTCATTTTGTGCTGTTTGTTTAGATAGATTAAGACATGTTTTTATTTTTTATTTTTTTTTAAGTTTACCGAGAGAGTTTGGGTTGAACTTGAGCCTCAACCCATTTGGAAAATAAGTTTGGGTTGAGTTCTAGTCCAATTTAAAGTTTCTTTTGGGCTGGTGAGCCAAATGGGCATGGTTGGACTCAAAACTATTCAGTCCCAAAATTTCACGCGTGCATTGGATTGAATCACAAATTTGATCCAAAGATGGACTATGAGATGATCATGTGAGTTTTAGATGAATTCAGTAAATCCAATTCAATGATAAGTAGTATTTCTAACAGCAAGGTATATGGGCATATTTATAATCAAAGGGGCTATTGTTTCATTTTCATGTATTTTGGTTATTGAAATCCACTTGTTAGGGTGAAATTCGCTTCACAGATTTTGTATGCCTTTTGATTTAGCTTAGATAGGCCCTTGTGCATGTGTATGGCAAAAGGCCCAGGTTTGAAAATTGTTCCTGCATCCAACTAATAGGCCTAAATATGTGCTACTGAAATCTACCCAATGCAAGCCTGAATAGAGTTTGTGTGGTCGATCAGCATCTCAATTGATCATAGAAAATAATGATCAACTTAAACCACGGATTATTGAATTGGGTTGAGATTGATTGCCTAAGGAAATTGGTGGCAGTTATGCACTAACAAGTGTACACCTGTTGCTGCAAACTTTGTCGAATTGGATTAGAGGGGTTTTGGTTCCCTGCAGTAATAGATGATAACAAGTTATGGATGATAATCAGTTCGATTATAGGGGTTTCAAGGTTTGCACTTTGGGATACTCATGTTTTTATCTTACTCTGGATGCCCAGATCATAAACTTGAACGTTTTCTAAGGTTTCATGTTTTGTAGAAGTTGTATTTATTTGTTGTAACTTGTTTCGTGATTACCACTTATTCCAGTGATACTACCTAATGATTTTTTCCTTTGTTTCTTTCTTTTTATTTTTATAAATGTGACTTGCAATTAGTTTTTGCTGATGTTTTTTTAGATGGTCAGTTGATATTATGCATTCCTATGGTGCTTGAAGGGCTAAAATAGGTAAGGTTCTTCACATGATTAGTGAAAGGAGAGAGAGAGAGAGAGAGAGAGAGAGAGAGAGAGAGAGAGAGAGAGAGAGAGAGAGAGAGAGAGAGAGAGAGTTCAAGAAAGTGCCAATGTCTCCATTCTATATATGTTTTTTTCATATTTTTAGATGGATCAATCTCCTAGTAAAGAAATCACACCATTTTCTTGCATCATGCAAATCATTCACAAAAGATGGTTGGTTGGTTGATTGCTCTTAATCAGCACAGCACCACTTGCTAGTCCTATATGAAAATTGAAATGTTCTCATTTTCTTTTGTGCTGTGGATGATTATCCTTGAAGGATCCCATTTGTGGCCACTGCTTAGACTCTAAATATTAGTTGTTTTTAATTCTTTTAGATATCTTATTTTGTAGATGTGGACCCATTATTACTATCCCAAGCCATTAAACATCAGAAGCCCAATGTAGATGGGAGTTTCTAAAAATCATATATTAGGGAGATTACCCTTTGATGAGAGATTTTTTTTTTCTTTGTCTCACTTACTTTGCTTTTGATTCTTGTGTTGAATTCCTTATATACATATATATATATATATATATATTTTGTGCCATAGATTGAAACTAGAGATCAATGTAACAGAGTCCAATTGCTTGAAGATCTTTTTGTTTGTCATAGGTATATTATACTTACACTCTTTTGGATGCTACATTTTTACTTGAATTAGTAATGACAACGTGGCTAAACTTGTGGGTTGGATTTAATAGTTATCTATTTTCTAATATGTTGAATGAGCAGGTTTTGTATATTTTATTTCAGTTAAATGAGAAGATTTTATTGTAAATTTATTTTAATTGAATGAATATGTTTTATTGTACATTTTATTTTAGTTGAATGGACATGTTTTATTGTACATTTTATTTTAGTTGAATGGGCAAGTTTTATTGTATATTTTATTTTAGTTGAATGGGAAAGTTTTATTATATTCAAGAGTAAAGGACGTCTTTGAGGTGGCAAGTAGTGATTTATAAAATAAATCTATTATTTTTAGTGACGAACTTTATTTGTCACCTACTTTAGCAAAATAAATAATAATAATATTTTTTCCGCAACAACCTCTATTTGTCGCCCAATAAAAATAAATATATATTTGTATATTATCCCCGATAAATATAATTTGTTACCTAAGAGAATTTTTGGTAAGGTTAAATATTGGCCAATGAATTAAGTTGGTCACCCGATGCTTATAAACTATGCACGATGAAATTGACTCGTCGCCTGTTATGACTTATGGCAATCCATACACTATTTCACGACAATATAATTTTGTTGGTAAAAGATATAATTTAGTACGACTCTATTTTGTCGCGAAGTTCCTTTTCACCATTTTTTTCATCCATTTTTTCGTGACTATTAGAACTATTTCGCAACAAAAAATGCCCTTTTTACTGATGATCTTACTTGTTGCAATTTAATATCATTTTGCAACGATAATGGGATGTTGCAGAAAATTGACATTTTGCGATGATTTGTTTTGACCATTGGCAAATATATTCATTGGCGGCAAATAGCCGACATAATGGCGATGAAATGTTTTTCGCCACAAAATATATATAGCAACGATTTTGTAATTTTTTTGCAACAAATTGTTGCGTCACAAAAAATGATTTTTGTTGTGATCGCGCTTAAAAATGTATGCGTGGAAATGAATTACGGAATCAAGGTCCGACATTCACGCACTTTAAGCGTTAAGAAGAATGGGAAATAATTACAGTTCATCATTAATTTCCCTTTTGTTTACATGGGTTCAAGTGCCCTGACCGCGGGGATGCAGGTTGTTTACATAAATTTTGAAAGTTTACAACCCCTCCCTCAAGTCTCAGATGTGATCTCAATTTGGAAAATATAAGAAAATGTACATAAGGTGGAAGAAAATGTGAAAAAGGAGAAAAAATGGGGGTTGACCGTGACCCGCGGTCACTACCCCATTCCAGTGACTGTGACTCATCCGCGGTCACTAGGGCCTTCCAGTGACCGGGACTCACCCGCGGTCACTAGGGCCTTCCAGTGACCGTGACTCACCCGCGGTCACTGGGGCCTTCCAGTGACCGTGACTCACCCGCGGTCACTGGAACCTGCCAGTGACCGGGGATCACGGTCACTGACAGACAATGGCCCTGTGCCTCCGTTTTTTTGTGCTGTTCGTGCTGGTTCTTTCTTGGAACTTCTTTCAAGTGTTGGAACTCCATTCTCATGACTTTGGAGCGGTGGACAACCATCAAGAAGATCACATTTTATCATGGAATCAATTGAAACCGCTGTAACTCATCATTCGTGCTTACGGACTGCATTTTTGTTTCAAGTCCGAAATGGGCAAATTCGAAGCCGGAGTTGTGTCATTTGAACCTATCATTTTCAAGGAACAAAATGAGGCCTAGAGAGGCTTCTTTCACAACTCTTGTAATGGCTAAGAAGCCCTACAAATGAGAGAAACAGAGGTGACAATGTCATCCTCTCAAAAATTGGCGTCGTACGAACATGGTATGGACTTTGGCCATTTCCCTTCCTTCTCTCCTTCTGAATTTTCTTGCTCACCTTTAGAACTAAGAAAAGAAGGTGGGAATGGTCGTGGAAGTGCTGCTGGAGTTTGCTTCTTGTTGCCTTAGATGGTGCCTTTCTTCAATTTCTTCACTTTTCTTCCTTATGTGTGTGTGTCTTTGTTTCTTCCAAATTCCCCCTTTTTATAGACTCCCAATCAGTTTTGTGCAGTTTTGGGGAGTTAATAGCAGTTGTGGGGAGTTGGATTTCGAAGAGGAGTGGAGGGAAACCACCCAAAATCGTGGGAAACCTCCCTTGAAGGTCCGTGACCGCAGACTGGGCCACGAACGAGGCCCAATTTCAGGTTTTTCGCGTATGTGGCCTATTTTCATTTGTTTTGGGCTCAAACGAAGTCCGATTGCCACCAAACTTGGAGGGATGATTCTTAACACTATTTTCTACATGTCATAAAAATTTCAGCCCGTTTTGACTTCAGGAAGTTGGTCAACTTTTTCATTAATTGGGCCCCGGTCACGGACAAGGCCCACTTTTGGACATTGCATATGCGATCTATTTTCCACTGTTTGAGGCCCGAATGATGTCCAATCATCACGAAACTTGGAGAGATGTTGCTTGACACCATCTTAAGTGTTTCATAGAAATTTCAGCTCTGTTTGACCACCTGAACATGGTCAACTCCTTTTGTTTGTGGGCCCCGGTCACTCCCAAGGCCCATTTTTGGAATTTTGCATATGTGGCTTGTTTCCGCCTGTTCGGGGCCCAAACGGTGTCCAACCGCCACGAAACTTGGAGGGATGCTTCTTGACACTATTTTGAGTGTGTCACAGAAGTTTCAGCTCTGTTTGACCACCTGAACATGGTAAACTCCTTTTGCTTGTGGGCCCCCGGTCACTCCCAAGGCCCATTCTTGGAATTTTGCATATGTGGCTTGTTTCCGCCTGTTCGGGGCCCAAACGGTGTCCAATCGCCACGAAACTTGGAGGGATGCTTCTTGACACTATTTTGAGTGTGTCACAGAAGTTTCAGCTCTGTTTGACCACCTGAACATGGTCAACTCCTTTTGCTTGTGGGCCTCCGGTCACTCCCAAGGCCCATTCTTGGAATTTTGCATATGTGGCTTGTTTCCGCCTGTTTGGGGCCCAAACGGTGTCCAATCACCACGAAACTTGAAGGGATGCTTCTTGACACTATTTTGAGTGTGTCACAGAAGTTTCAGCTCTGTTTGACCACCTGAACATGGTCAACTCCTTTTGCTTGTGGGCCCCCTTTCACTCCCAAGGCCCATTCTTGGAATTTTGCATATGTGGCTTGTTTTCACCTGTTCGGGGCCCAAACGGTGTCCAACCGCCACGAAACTTGGAGGGATGCTTCTTGACACTATTTTGAGTGTGTCACAGAAGTTTCAGCTCTGTTTGACCACCTGAACATGGTCAACTCCTTTTGCTTGTGGGCCCCCGGTCACTCCCAAGGCCCATTCTTGGAATTTTGCATATGTGGCTTGTTTCCGCCTGTTCGGGGCCCAAACGGTGTCCAATCGCCACGAAACTTGGAGGGATGCTTCTTGACACTATTTTGAGTGTGTCACAGAAGTTTCAGCTCTGTTTGACCACCTGAACATGGTCAACTCCTTTTGCTTGTGGGCCCGCGGTCACTCCCAAGGCCCATTCTTGGAATTTTGCATATGTGGCTTGTTTTCACCTGTTCGGGGCCCAAACGGTGTCCAACCGCCACGAAACTTGGAGGGATGCTTCTTGACACTATTTTGAGTGTGTCACAGAAGTTTCAGCTCTGTTTGACCACCTGAACATGGTCAACTCCTTTTGCTTGTGGGCCCCCGGTCACTCCCAAGGCCCATTCTTGGAATTTTGCATATGTGGCTTGTTTTCTCCTGTTCGGGGCCCAAACGGTGTCCAACCGCCACGAAACTTGGAGGGATGCTTCTTGACACTATTTTGAGTGTGTCACAGAAGTTTCAGCTCTGTTTGACCACCTGAACATGGTCAACTCCTTTTGCTTGTGGGCCCCCGGTCACTCCCAAGGCCCATTCTTGGAATTTTGCATATGTGGCTTGTTTCCACCTGTTCGGGGCCCAAACGGTGTCCAATCGCCACGAAACTTGGAGGGATGCTTCTTGACACTATTTTGAGTGTGTCACAGAAGTTTCAGCTCTGTTTGACCACCTGAACATGGTAAACTCCTTTTGCTTGTGGGCCCCCGGTCACTCCCAAGGCCCATTCTTGGAATTTTGCATATGTGGCTTGTTTCCGCCTGTTCGGGGCCCAAACGGTGTCCAATCGCCACGAAACTTGGAGGGATGCTTCTTGACACTATTTTGAGTGTGTCACAGAAGTTTCACCTCTGTTTGACCACCTGCACATGGTCAACCTCCCAGTTGACTTTTTATGACAGTGGGCCCTTGTTTCAGCTGTTTGAAGCCCAAATGACCCCGGTTTGATTTGAAACTCGGAGGGACTGACGTCAAGAACATCTTGGAGTATTCATCCAAATTTCATACAGTTTGGATTTGAGGAAGTAGGATTTCGAACAGTAACCTATTCATTGCATGCGTTAAGTCACTATTCTCTCCACATTGAGATAGTTAGCCTGTTTTCTATCCGAACAGCCTCCCCTTGACTTGAAACTTTGGGAGAATAACTTGGGGCATTCTTTGAGCATTTGTTCCAAATTTTATCTGCTTTGGCCTTCTGGAAGTAAGATCTTAGCCGATGATCCCCAAATTCAGGATTACTGTCCTCTAAGCTGACATGTAATGAAATTTAGGCCAAACAGAGTCTTTTCATCTTGAAAAGTTGCAAAGTATCTTCTGAGTATGACTGAAGCTTCGCATCTAAATTTCATTAATTTTGGACATCGGGAAGCAGGACTTTGGTCAGTGACCCCCTGGCTTGGGGGGAACTGACTTCAGGCTGACATGCTTGTGGCTTTTGAGTTTGATGATGTCGGTTCAACCCGAAATTTGAACTTCCTCTGAGTGTTCCAGCTACCTTGATCTTCATGGAATGCCGGTTCTCACCGTAATTCCCCAGGATCTGCAAATAACCTCTGTAGCCTAAATTAAGCTGAGATGAGGTGTCTTCACTGCAGTATTTGCAATTTTTTTATAGGTCAACAAGTGTAGTGTGGGCTTGTTGGGGATTTTTAACATGTTTTTAGCGTTGTCTTCTAAGCATTTCAAATGCTCAATTTGATAGAAGAATTTAGAATTCTAGCCCATACCAAAATCCACTTTTAGCCTTATGAATTCCTAGAATTTCAGCATATTAAATGCAAAAGAGGAGTTGACCATTCGAAATTTTACTTTGAAGGTAGCATTTGGAATTATCAGAATTCTACGAGACAAAAATTATGAGAATTCTTGTAACTAAATAGCCCCTAAAGTTCTATTTGAATTTTGTAACACTCCGACCCGAGTTGATCCGGATTAGTGGGTAATTACGTGTGCTTTTATCGTTAAGAGTGTTTTGGTTTTTGTTTTATTTCGTTTTGAGTTTTAGAGAGATTGTTTGGGTTGAGTTGACTTGGTCTAGTTAGTTCGAGCCCTTTTTCGTAATTTTGGCTTTTGATTGACCTTGTCAGTTTTGCGTCATCCTGACATCAGCGCGTGTATTTCGTTGAGCTTGTCGATTTTCGTAACTGTCTTGGATCCGAATGAGTCCGTCTGCTCTCGTTGGACCGTCATTTGACTCAAACTGATAATAGTATAACTGTTTGGACCTATATGTAATTTGGACTCATTTTAAGTATAAATATCCCACCTACCCTCTTGTTTCTCTCGATCGTTCTCTCTCACTCTCAGCTCGTCTCTCTCTCTCTCTCGTCAGCTCTCTTTCTCTCCTTCTCCTTTTCTGTTTCGGTTGCTTGCTTAAGGGAGGAAAAAAGGAGCCAATTCGCATGTGTTTTCCAGTGGACTGAGCCAAGCAACGGTCGTGTGCGTGTGGATTTCGTCCGTGAGGCAAGTATAAGCTCAAGTTGTATGAACACCGATTGATATGAATTTGATTGTTGTGTTTTGATTCTTCACTGTGTTTCTCAGTATTAGACAGCCCTATTAAGCTCCTTTTGCTGTTCTGTTTCTGTTTCCAGCCGTTTTGCACACTTTCTGTATGACTGTGACAGTTCCAGAAAAATGACTCCGTGCACTCACGGCTAAGCCGTGAAATGTGCTACGGCTAAGCCGTAAAATGGCTTACGGCTAAGCCGAGACCCAACCGTAAACCAAATCGTAGAACAATACAGACTGTTATCTGAAAATAACTGAGAGTTGGCAAATTGCCATTCTTCTACGGCCCAGCCTGATCCAAGCCGTACATTGTCTTACGGCTAAGCCGTGGACCAGGATACGGCTGAGCCGTAGGGTAAAATACGGTTGAGCCGTAAATCCGGATGGATATTTGGGGAGCTTCAGCTCAGCTGCAGTGTATATTACGGCTAAGCCGTAAGATGCTTCGGCTAAGCCGAAAGGTCACCTACGGCTACACCGTGAGACCCTGAGAATTGAATGAAAACAGGACTAGGATTAAGAAAGAGACTGTTATGACTTCCATGTTAGAATGTAGCGAACCTGAACATGCCCACTGGAATGTTTGAATGACATGAATGATCTCGAGGGCTGTGAATCATTCATGCTTGTTATCCAGTCGTTTAGCACCCCCCCATGGGTGTTGGTTTAAGGGACTTCGGTGCACACTCCAGACACTGCAACACTAGACAATGGTGCATCGATAACTTAAAACTACGTCAACATGCACGGTTAGAAACACTGGATAATTAGTGTAGGATTGGCTTGTAATTGATCCTTGATTCGTATAAGTACTTGATTTGTTTGATTTGTACAGCATATTGATTACGGTTATGCCCTCTTATGTGTTCTGCGCTGGACCTCTCGATTCTGTGGGAAATGCAGCAACCCCAGAGCGAAGCCCGGGCGGGACCATTCTATTATGTGTATTGTGTTTTTCCGTTTTACCATTGCTCCATTGGAGTATTTGCATCAGTGCTTAGTGTTATTGGTACTTGAGTTTATCAGTGCCTCTTTTCCGGCTTATTTGCATTCAGTATCAGTATCAGCTTATTGTTATTCAGTATCAGTATGTGTGATGCACTTCCTATTGTTTGTTCAGCATGATATGTGAGATCTGTATGTGGTATGTGATATGACATGATTGATTGATTAAGGTGCATCATCCGATTTGATTGTGATTGGTATTGGCACTACTGAGCCTCGGCCTTAGGATACCCGACGGGGTTAACTTTGGTTTAGTTTATGTGTTTGCCTCTGCAGAGTGTTCTGTTCTGGGACTCCGGACCCCGGGAACTAGAGACCCATGCGTACCCTGGCCCGGTCGCTGGTGTTCTCATTCTGTCCGCTCTCGTAAGGGAGAAAATGGCCAATGTAGTAGCCACTTTGAATGTTAGCTGTTTATGATTCTTACAGCATGCTTATTCATTTGCATCATGCTTTCCGTAGATCTTGCATCATAACTATTGCTCACTTTAGATGCAATTCGTGTTATCGTCTTGTTGCTTATACTTTGCTAAGTCGTTGTACTTATTAGTTGTCTTTGTGTGTTGCAGGCTCAGATCCCTCTTCCGATCCTGCGTCGGTCGACCCGACTTCAGGAGAGGCTCGCGAGGCCCCCTCCGGCCTAGAGGAGTGGACTTGATCCACCATCCTCCAGAGTACGGTTTGCATCATTTTGTTCTCCCCATTCATTGAATTGGAGTCTATTGAGGGGATTTTTGCTGTGACTTGTAGTATTGTGGGCTTGATAATTGTATTCGATAGTTGTAAGCCCCATTTTGTATCATACGTTCTAGAAATTGTACTTGTTATTAGTTCATGATCTTTTGTAATCTCCTACGTCATTTTGGTATATTGTGGTATGCCTTGATACGTACAGCTTCCGCGTACAGTTGTTTGCACGTGTGATTGATCCCTTGTGTGTGTATGCTTGGACGGGGTCTAGGTGTGCATGCACGGGAGTACGTGTGTCATTGGTTAGACTTCTTCTGACCCCCGGTCCCTGGGCTCGGGTTGTGACAAATTTCTAACGAGAATTTACCATGTTGGATTTTTTTGTATTTGATGTGACATATTGACCTATCAAATTGAAAATGGCATGCTTCTTCACAAGAATCTCAAAATTACAGCCACCTAAAAATGCTTGAAATGATTTTTGAAATTTCAAGAATTGAAGTTCTTTATCTTTTTGGTGAAATTTCTAGAAGCATCTAGAAATTTCACTATATATGAGAATTTCAAAGCTCTCCAGATAGGAATTCATACTATTGTGTGATTTCTCTTTGTTTGCATTGAAGAGTTTACTAGTGTCTTCGGTACCATATCTTAGTGTAAAGTAAGCTAAAGTAATCAACAATTTTTTTTTCTCTTTTGAGACTGGAATATCTTGTATAGGACTAAAGTACGTAATATGCTGTTGATCACACAAAGAAACTAGCTGAAATTCATCTATTAATTTTTGTAAATACAATTGGTAAAGGAACCAAGACTTCATAAAGGCAAACTTCCAAAGAGGCAGGGGCCCTAACTCGTTCCATGGAACTTATTAAGATATAGTTGACAAATTTGCAATGTGAATTTTTTGAGGATTTGGCTTTGTAGAAGATGTGGAAGCAAAAGGGTTTGGTGGCACTGTCAAGATTTCCATATTTCCTTCCAACATCTGCATCATTGTATTCATACAAGGACGATCTGTTGGGTACCATTGTATGCACCAGAGTGCCACAATTGTAAGTTTCCTTGCTATCTTAGAATCTTCATTTGTAGCAAAAGTCAGGCCCATGTCTTCCCCTAGGCATAAACGTTGATATATCCATTCTGGGAAATAGACTTGGCTAGTTTTTTCCACTCTAACATCAATATTTTTCCTTCCTCCAACCATTTCAAGCAGCAACATCCCAAAGCTATAAACATCTGATTTATAAGAAACATTTCCAAAGTTTCTGGAATATACTTCAGGTGCAATGTAACCCATGGTCCCTCTAGCAGCAACCATAGACAATGCACTTTTTCCCTTCCAACACAATTTCGCTAATCCAAAATCAGATGTCTTGGGATTGAGGTTTTGGTCCAGTAAAATATTATGAGGCTTGATATCAAAATGAAGGATACGTTGGTCACATCCCTGGTGAAGATAGTCTATTCCTCTAGCGATACCAATAGCAATATCTTGAAGTTTCTCCCAACCAAGAAAGTGGTTATTAGTACTTTTGGAGAAAATGAATTTCTCTAGTGAATCATTTGCCATGAACTCATAGATGAGTGCTCGCTTCAATCTATCGGCGCAAAAGCCCAAAAGGCGAACCACATTGATATGGTGGATTCTGCCAATGGTACCTACTTCATTGATGAACTCTTCACCATCACCACCAAAAGTTATGAGAATCTTTACAGCGACAACAGTTCCACTTGGAAGTTTCCCTTTGAACACACTGCCATAGCCACCTTGGCCTATTTTTTATTTAAATTGATCAGTCATCTTTTTCAAATCGGCATAATAGTATCTTGTAGGCTTGTTTGTAGCCTTCTAGGAATTTTTCAACCTTTATTTCGCTTTCCAAATCCAATTTTCTATTCAATTTCCAAGAATAGCAAACCTTGACGCCAGCAACAATGGTTATCAAGAGAAGAAAGGATCCTATACTAGCACCTGCATATAAAACAAACTAAAACTAAGAAACTTCCTATCAAAACTGTTTGTAAAGTCAAATAGCTGAAAGGATGAGTAGTGCTCCACCTGCACAGATAATGGAAGGAAATCAGTAGAACAGCAGTTATGAACGTCTCTAACTAATGAAACTCAAGAATTCCTAATTTTTTGTCATATTGGGATGATGTCCAATTGATCATACTCCAATTGATCAAACTCAAAGAATCATTGGAAAATCTCAAAGACTTTAGATCAATGGACCATATTGATTGAGAAATGATCCATTATATCCGAATGAAAGTGTATATCCTTTGAGTGATAATACGGCTCATATTTCAGTGGGGCAATTCAATGGATCTCAAAATACCAACGTCATAGATCATGGACTATATCAATCAGTCTAATCTTAGTGCTTACTATTAACTTGAATCATTTCCATAATGGAAGTGACTCATGTTTCTTGGCATGGTTCAACAACATGGACATAATTTCTCTTCAATAGAGCCCCTGACTCACAAAATGGATTCATTCCCTGTCAATAAGAATCCCATTGATGAAGTGGTTGAAATTATACACAGGTTACGAAAAGAAAGTGAGAAAAAGAAAAAAGAACTTGAAGAAAGGAAGAAAATAAAAAAGAAAAAAAGACCTTTATCATGATGGTCCAAACAGATGATGTCACTGCTACTTTGGTTCCTGTAACGACACTCCCGTCCCTTCAATTTGCACTCCGCGCACTGGGGCACGTCCCACCTCAGATTAATATGAAAAATATATTCGCCATAGCCACCGTCAAAGTGTGGCAGTGGCATTGCAATGGTCTTCATTGTCTCGCAAGATACCTGCATCGTGTCCACAATACTCGTAGCAGGGAGAAGGAAAACGTCGTGTTCCAGGTCGCCCAAACAGGAGATCAGATAGAGGCTGCTTAAGTCACTAGAATCTCGAGTCTTGGAACAATTGACGAATGTGAAGTTGTCGTAACTATCTAACATCACAAAAGGAGAAGCAGAGAGATTGTGGCCCTCGTAAAGGGGACGCCAGATACAATCCTTTGAGTTTGGGTCGGCAATTACCGTCATTTCTTCTTTCCCGTAATCGATGTCTGCCACCACAACATCTGTATTCACGGATGGCATGTGAATTACGGTGTTGCTGTCTTGGCAGGAGATATCGAAGCCCGGATATCCGCAATATGGAGGCTGTCGCCCTTTTATTCTGAAGGGGAATCGAATGGCAGGGCCATCTTTCCTGCAGTTGAGACGTTTGCAGGAATCACTTCCACAGAAACCAATCTCAGAAGTAGAGAGGAGAAGGAGCAGAGAAAGGAAGTGAAAGATTTGAAAAACTGCCCATTTTTTTAATCTCTCTGCGGTTCTGATTAGTTTCCGACTCTGGACTGGGAAGAAGTAGATGGCATTGTACCTTTACAAAAATATAATAAATACATTCTCCCAAATCCCACTTGACGAATTGGGTAGGTAATTTACAAGTCAACTTAACATTTCAACCCATTGAAAAAAGTAGCTTAGACCTTTCCTTATAGTACGGTGACCGTCGCTATTTCTTGGAATTGGCTGGAAATGAAGTCCAGGTCGAACTGCTCCTCGTTTCTCCGCCTCAGTTTTTTTATCTATTTCGCTGCCGCTGCTTTCGCGTCTCTCTCTCGCTTCCCCAAAATGTGGACTACTTTTCATACTATGGTTATTTCCTGGAAATACAGTCCCATTGATGGGCATGTCTCCGTCCAGGATAGTCTAGTGAGACTGACTACCACTACCACATCGTGATGAAGTCCAACCGTCATATATTTCTACGCATCTCAGATTGTAGATGAGTGGATGACCAAAATAAAAAATGTTCCATCAGATGACGGAAGATGTTGACTGGTCCAATTGGGAAGGAACCATGGTGGCTTTGGACCTGATCCCATTTTTATAATGTGGATTCCGCACGGAACATATTATTATTTTTTTTATGAGGTTCCTGCTTCTACTTGAAAAGGGTATATGATCCGTATCCGAAATTGAATGAATTACTGTATTTGTACAATACTATAATTGATATAAGAGCTTAAGAATATTTTTTAAAATGTAGTCCCTTAAAACCAACATAAATTTGCATATGTTAATGTATGCGGCTCTATTATAAGTTGCATCCCCTCCATATTGTTACCTCTTTCATACCCACTAGTTGGCCCGCTCGAGGCCAAGTCAATTATTAGGAAGGTGAAAAATTTTTTTTAAAAGACCTCATTCAATTTTGCATGTGTTCAAAATATCATCTCTTTCTATCATCTTAATCCCTTAAAACATTGACCTCAAATTCAATTGTTTGAGAAGCATAATCGTTGTTAGAATCTCAGTTAGGCAATACAATAACAGTTAGGCAAGTGTCATGTTTGAATTTGTATCAATCATGATGTGTAGTGACGAGTGAATGTAAGGGGGTTGAATTGATGATGGATCTCACATCTTCTAAAATAAAATGGGTATTCATGAAGGCATTTAATACGAGTGTATGTAGGAGGTTATTTCTAGTTACAAAATTCCCCACACCTAGGGGAGATTAATAAAAATGGCCCTCAATATTCTGATTTGTTTTCAAAGAGTATTTCTATCAATTGATGATTTCAAAAAAGTTATTTTCCAAAACTCATTTCAATTGGGCTCTTTACGTAAATTAAAGGCAACACCGTTAAATTTTCTTCCAAGTTTTCAAAATGACCAAAATAACCTTTGAATTCCTTTTTTTATATCTTTGTATAATATTTGCTTCGAACATTTTGTTCCAAAATATCACTATATTTCAGGAAATCACCAACGGTATGAATATTTCAAGAAAATCACAAAATATTGAAATAATATAGTAATATTGGAATTATTTTTATTAAAACAGTTTTTGACAGTTACTTATATTACTTCTTGAAAACTAATTTATATGTTGTAGAGCCCTTGGTTCTCCAGGACCCTCTTTATCAAGTGGCAATATTCGATCATTAATTTGGTTCATTTAGATCGGTAGTCATGGATCTTCGGTGGGTTACTTGGTTCATTTGTAGGAGACAAAGTAGAGATATAAAAATGATAAGTTTGTATCTACTAAAAGTTCGAGGGTACAGATTTGGAGGAGCTAATGGGGAGAGTTGCTGCCACAAAGATAAAGACTAGAGTTGGCTTAATATAGAAACAGTAAATCCTTTTATGGAGTATTGTTTTGATTGGTCAGTCGACTAAATTAGTTCTCAAATCTTTAATCCTTTACCAGAACCATTTAATGATTATTAATGATTACCATGGGCCATGGGAGTGCGATGATTGATCCACTGGGCATCTGAAGTATAGATTAAGATTTGAGAATTTCATCAAATGAATATGAGCACTGTCCTATGGCACAAGAGATCTATGATATGTAAGTGATAATATGTACAGTCCAACCATACCTTAGTGGAAACCAATCTATGATGGAGCTATAATTTGCCTAGCTAAAAACGGGTTAAAATAAAACTCACATTCGTACATGAAATGGGTTGAAAATGGCTCCAATCTCAAAAAGATTGGCCCTTAGAAGAACTAATGTTTGTCGTTTGATCCCATTTCAGAAAATTAATTAACATGCTCATTTCAAAAAATCAGCCCATGCACGAACTATAACATGAATCAACCCGTCGCTATTTCTTGGAATTGGCTGGAAATGAAGTCCAGGTCGAACTGCTCCTCGTTTCTCCGCCTTAGCTTTCTTATCTATTTCTCTGCCATTGCTTTCGCCTCTCTCTCTCTCTCTCTCTCTCTCTCTCTCTCTCTCTTCCCCAAAACATGGACTACTTTTCATACTAAGGGCTTGTTTGGTAGGTCTAATCTTATTTTTATAGACAATTCAAAATAGAGCCATTAAAAAAAGAGCTATAAAAAAAAGAGGCTAGAATTAAAATATGTGTTTGGCAATGGAAGCATCTATTTTAAATAAACCATTTTAAATAAATAGTTAAAAGCTTTTCACAAATATATTAAGATCTACTTGGTATCAAGCCTTGAAATTTTACTTCATAATCATGTTTGGCCTCCCAAAGAGATCTAACGGTTTGGATTTTGTGTTTGAGGTCCCTAATTTTTTTAAAAAATATTTAATAATTCACGTTTTTACATAAATATCTCAAGTTTGGTTATGATCCAACGGCTGAAATTTGGTCTCACAACGATCATTGACCTTCTACACATTTTCAATGGTTTGGATTGTTATTTATTGTCCCAGAAATAATAATAAAAAATAAAAAAGGGGGCTGCCTGTGGACTAGTTACAAATTCAACATATTAATTCAATGGTTGAAAGTTTTTTACAAATATCTTGAGATCCACAAGGAATCAATCCTTAAAAATTGACCCCATAGCCGTTTTTAGTCTTCCCAACATTTTCAATAGTTTGATCTTGTGTTTGGGCCCCACAGAATTCAAAAACTGATATCCAATGGCTCACACTTTCTTGCACATATCTCGAGATTTAGGATGATTTAACAGCTGAAATCTTGTTGGATGGCCGTAATTGATCATGTGAATATTTTCAACGGTTTGGATCTAGATTTAGGGGCTCGGATTTCGAAAAAAATTGAAAAAACGAACTGGGCGTGATCCTTGAAAGTACTGTAGCTGGGCGCTTCTTATTTTCTCCCTCTTATTTGGAAGTGCATCATGAGGAGGGCTGTGGGAAATAGAGCTTTTACCTCTATATATCTAAATTAAATAGAGCTAAAAACACATGCCAAACGCTCTTATTTTTCTAACTCTATTAGATTTAAACATTTAGACAATAAGAGATTAAAATTTGGTGATGCCAAACATGCACAAGGTTATTTCCTGGAAATGCAGTCCCATTGATGGGCATGTCTCCTTCCAGGACAGTCTAGTGAGAGTGACTACCACTGCCACGTCGTGATGAAGTCCAGCCGTCGTATATTTCTTCGCATCCCAGATTGTAGATAGGTGGATGACCAAAAATAAAAAATTTCCCATCAGATGACTGAAGTTGTTGACTGGTCCAATTGGGGAAGGAACCATGGTGGCTCTCGACGGGATCCCATTTTTATAATGTGGATCCTGTTTGGAGCGTGGAAACTATTATTATTATTATTATTATTATTATTATTATGCAAGTCATGCTCTGACAATCATCATATGTGAACGTTTTTCTTTCTCTCATCTATGCAATATTAAAAATAAAATAAATGAGTTAGACTTACCACATAAAATGATTATAACATGAGTTATAAAATGGGGAGTGTGGCAAGTATTATAATTTTTTTTATGAGGTTCTAGCTTCTTCTTGTAAAGGGAATCTGATTCATATCCGAAATTAAATGAAGTACGGAATTTGTATACTACTATAATTGAATATAAGAGCTTAAAAATTAATTTTTAAAATGTAAAAATCAGAGTAATAAATGGTATATAATTAAAGTTAAAAAGACTCTAAAATATGCATATAACTCAAGCCATATGATTACTCAAAAAAAAAAAAAAAAACTCAAGCCATGTAGTCCCTTAAACCCTACATAAATTCGTATACGTGAATGGAATAAGAACTTCAAGTCAAAACATGTTCGGAAACCGATTCCAAAGACAAATGTTTCAGATGCTATATGCTTAGATTCGGATCGGCTAGTGGAACTAAAAATAGGTGAACCTTCCCTAGTTAGAACTAGAGCGTTTAAATACTTGGATACCCATTTGCTAACCCGTGCGAATCAATTATAAGGTGGGTCCCTTCCACTTCGTTGCATCTTTCATACCCACTAATTTGCACGCTTGAGGCCAAGTCAATTCTCAGGAAGGTGAATAATTTTTTTAAAAGAACTTATTCAATCCGACATGTGTTCAAAATATCATCTCTGTTTATCATCCTAATCCTTTGAAACATTGCCCTCAAATTTAATAGTTTGAGAAGACCTAATCTTTCTTAGAATTTCAGTTAGGCAATACTATAACACTTAGGTGCGTGTCAAAATTGAATTTGTATTAATCATGATGTGTGGTGAAAAGTGAATGTAAGGCATAGGTGGCTCAACCATTAGGCAAGAAAAGCACTTGCTTTAGGTCCCTTAGAAAATAAGGCCCCAAAAAAGCAATTCTTATTTTTTTTTCAATCTCAAAAAATAAGGTCTCATAAAAGTCATTGAATCAATTTAAGTCTTTTCAAATTTCATAAAAAGCAATTGTCATCATTTTGTTTCTCTTAAAAAATAAGGCCTCATAAAAGTAATTAAAATAACTACCATCTTTTTTAATTCCAAAAAAAAAATTGCTATCTTTTCATATTTCAGAAAAACCACTATAGCCCCACAATTGGGAAAATTTTGCTAGTAAAAGAA
This sequence comes from Sextonia rubra, assembly GCA_037013555.1. NCBI lineage: Eukaryota > Viridiplantae > Streptophyta > Magnoliopsida > Laurales > Lauraceae > Sextonia > Sextonia rubra. The sequence goes on from JASUAD010000010.1 coordinate 9,867,010, forward strand.
AATCTAAAGTCACAAGCAAAACATCTTTTTCTATTCTAAAAAATCCTCTAGTTTGCACATTTTCCCCTTACACTTGTGTTACTTGAAATTTATAGAAGACAACTTTAAATATAATCATTTTTTAATATTGAAGAAGCTGTATCAAATTCAAAAGTAATCCACATCTATAATTTTTGTGGCGAATATTGATAAATCACTAAATTAGGTTATATAGTTCTATGCTTTTAAAAAAATTTAACCCCAAGCTCATATTATATGTTTATTATAGTTAGTGTTTGTTTCATTTGTAAATATTATTAGTTATAATTTATAAATATTAAATATGTCTACTAAAAGAATATTGGCAATACCTGTAATTGTTATTTCTTCATAAAAAAGTTTTTCAAAATTAAAACTGATAAAATCCTAATGCAGATCAACAATGTCACAAGAAAGATTAAGTAGATTAGTCATATCATTTGAAAAAGATATGTATAAAACCATAATTAGTAATATTGTATCATAAAAATGAAAAAAATAAAATAAAATATTTAAAATAATATTAAAAAATAAAAATGCCTAATTTAAGATTATGGCTTTAGGCCTCAAATTGTCTCAAGTTGGCCTTGATGTAAGGGAGTTGAATTGATCATGGATGCTCACATCTGCTAAAATAAAATGGGTATTCATGGACGCATTTAATACGAGTGTATGTAGGAGGGTATTTTTAGTTATAAAATTCCCCACAAACTAGGGGAGATTAATAAAAATGGCCCTCAATATTTTGATTTGTTTCAAATAGTATTTCCATAAATTGATCATTTCAAAAAAATTATTTTGCAAAATTCATTTCAATTGGACTCTTGACGTAAATTAGAGGCAACACTGTTAAATTTCTCTTCCAAGTTTTCAAAATGACCAAAATAACCTTTGAATCCCTTTTTTATATCTTTGTATAATATTTGCTTAGAACATTTCGTTCCAAAATATCACTATATTTCAGGAAATCAACAACGGTATGAATATTTCAAGAAAATCACAAAATATTGAAATAATATAGCAATATTGGAATTTTTTTATTACAACGGTTTTTGACAGTTACTTATATTATTTCTTGAAAATTAATTTATATGTTGCAGAGTCCTTGGTTCTCCAGGACCCTCTTTATCAAGTGGCAATCTTTGATCATTAATTTGGTTCATTTAGCTCGGTAGTCATGGATCTTCAGTGGGTTACTTGGTTCATTTGTAGGAGCTAAAGTAGAGATATACAAATGATAAGTTTGTATCTAATAAAAGTTCGAGGGTATAGATTTGGAGGAGCTAATGGGGAGAGTCGCTGCCACAAAAACAAAGATTTGAGTTGGCTTAATATAGAAACGGTAAATCCTTTTATGGAGTATTGTTTTGATTGGCCGGTCGATTAAATTAGTTCTCAAATCTTTAATCCTTTACCAAAACCATTTAATGATGATTAATGATTACCATGGGCCATTGGACTGTGATGATTGAACCACTGGGCATCTGAAGTATAGATTAAGATTTGAGAATTTGATCAAAAGAACATAAGCACTATTCTATGGCACAAGAGATCTATGATATGTAAGTGATAATATATACGGTCCAACCATTGCTTAGTGGAAACCAATCTATGATGCAGCTATAATTTGCCCAGCTGAAAACGGGTTAAAATATGACTCACATTCGTACATGAAATGGGTTGAAAATGGTTCCAATCTCATAAAGATTGGCCCTTAGAAGATCTAATGTTTGTTGTCTGAACCCATTTTAGAAAATTAATTAACGTGGCCATTTCGTAAAATCAGCCCATGCACGAACCATTGCACAAACCAATCTTAGAAAATGCAGCCATTTTAAGAAACGAATCCAATTCAAACTCATTTCATTCAGCGAAATATGGGTTATAAATAGGATTAAACAATCCTTAAAATAAATTCAAGGGCAGCGGAAATGTAAGGCCAACTGCTAACATAATATTAGGGCCTGAACATATATTAAAAATTAAAATAAAAAGAATTTTTCTGAATTAAATTACAACATAAGTCTGTGCTTTCTTTCCATCTACAAAATAAAATAGCTTAGTTTCAAATGCTCCCAAATAATAGAGAGTGCAGAATTTATAGCATCAACATGGAGGTTTTAAGAGGATAAGTAGAGACATAAATAGATATTTGATTCTCTAATTATTTAGAGGATCGAACCCATAAAAAATCAGATTTTAAGTCTATTTTGGGTTTCGATTCATAAATAGGTTTTGTTCCAGAACCTACTTTAGATTTCAATTGATAAACATATGACAAATGTGTTAAAATCAACTTTGGTTTGTCATTTTTATTAAATTTCTTTAGTAAACCATTTCTTTGGCGACATTTGTTTTGTTTAAGTGCCAAGTCATTGCTCGTGTGATTTGAACTTGCAACCGGTTATCTTTGATACCATACTAAATTTCCTTTGCTAACTATTGCTACCAAAACTTCGAGGTATTACTAGAGGCAACAAAAATACTTTTTAATACTCTCATGGGTGGACTCCACTCCTCAATAATTTTGTGTTTAATATTGGAGGTAATAGACTTTTTTTTTATCATAGTTGGAGGTAATAGAGTTGAGGCACTTATAAGCTAAAGAGTATCCCCAGTTTAAGAAAAAATAAGAAAGTAGACAAATCCGATTTTGGAAATGGATCTCAATCCTCTAGTTGAAACCAGACCCGAGTCCTCTTATTAGAATTGGGTTTAGAGCCAACAAAACAGAAGCCAATTTGGGAACCAAATCCTTCATTTAGAAATGATTCCAGTTCCAGTTATGGGTCCAATATCATTTTCTACATTCAAAACATTCATGAAAACAAGAGTTTGAAATTATTCATATACTCCAAATAATGAAAATTTTTATATTGTGGTATTGATTAGTAAAAACCTTGAACCTAGTCAATAAAGCAACTATCGTCCGATTGGTAGCCGATGATCCGGTCTCTCGGAGAAGGAATTACGCTCTTGTAATTTCCATGGTGGCCTTAGTTTCTGAATGGTTTGATCATCTGAATATGCATATGAATCATTACTCCTTTGTGTTTGCCAACCAACAGCGCTGAGTTTTAAGATATTTCAACCTACTATTTTTAAATAGTTTTGATCATCTAAATATGTATTTGCATCCTTACTCTTTTGTGTTTGCCAACCAATAGCGTTGTGTTTTTATATATTTCAACCTACTAGAATATAGTTTTTAGATATCTTTGTGTGAGATATGATATCACCCATATAGTCTACATACAGCGGGGCCTTTTTCTTTACGAGAAGTCCAAGAATTCATGTTTGGTGGAATTTTAAAATCTCTAAAAGCTATCCCTTGAGGTGGAATACTTCCAAATCCCTCCTCTTGATTGTGTATTTGAAATTCTAACTAAATGCATAAAGAATGGTATTCCAAGAATTTCAAAAGGTCATTTGAGACCTTTTATGTGGTTGAAATTTAAAATTATAGTAAAAAAAACATTGTATTTCAAATATCAGAAGACAAGATATCACATCATGTCCAAGAAACCTCAACATACCAAATTCCTTTAAAAAATTCTGATAAAGAAATAGGCCCAAGGAGTTGGGATATGTTCGGACTAATAAAATTCTTCGGAAACAAAATTTGGCTACCCTTATCATGGAAAATTTGCTCATTTTTAGTAACAATTAGTAGCAATTAGGATTTGCAACAATTAGACCTTCCTTAATCTCTAGTGGCTCTAGAGAAAAGCTGGTAGAGGCTAATCTCAAAAGTAAAATTGCGGGCTAGTCACAGAGGACTATAATAGCTTCTGCACACTGTAACAAGCACCAATAATTTAGTTGATTAAAGTAATCTACAGGTGGTATATGCTCTCATTAATTATATCGTAATGGACGTAAGCAATGGATAGTAATTAAGCTAATGATCTCATTACTATCTTTCTTAACAAAAGGCATAAACACATTAAATTGATATTTTAGAACATGAGAGAAACTAATCATTCACAGATTTAAAATAAGGTTTTCTAAAATGATATAAACTGATGAAATATATCTTGCATTGCTTTCTACTAGATATGTTTTATTGATCCACAAGTGCAAAATGAAAAAAATTAATATTCTAGTTCTCAATAGTTCTTTTATTGCATAAAACTCAATCTTCAGGTACCTCTAAGACAACTGATTCAAGAAACTTTAGTGAGATTGATCCCCAATTAGAGGGGTGTTCACAATTCCCCTACTCCATGTTTATTACGAAAATGATCGCCATCAAGTGTCTATGGAGTTCAACGTAATGGCTTAGCTGGCAAATTTAAGTCTTCAACACTCGCCTCCAACATCTCTATGACTTTGCTCATGGAAGGACGCTCTGTAGGATTCATTTGTATGCACCATAGTGCGACTATTATCATCTTCTTTGCTATTTCTTTATCATTATCATCAATATCTGCCATTTCCAATTCCTCTCCCCTGTGAAGTTGATCATAAACTCATAATGGAAAGTAAATTTGACTTGAGTGCTCTGCAAATGCATCAATGTTCTTCCTTCTTCCTGCCATTTCCAACAATAGCATCCCAAAACTATAAACGTCAGACTTGTGCGAAACACCTCCAAATGTTTTATTAAGTAGTTCTGGTGCAATATATCCCATAGTTCCCCTTGCAGCTGTGACTGACACTATATTCTGTTCTGTTGGATAGAACTTTGCCAATCCGAAGTCAGAAACTTTTGGAATGAAATTCTCATCCAGGAGAATGTTGTGAGGCTTGATGTCAAAATGTAGAATCTGTATATCACAACCTTGATGGAGATATTCAATCCCACAAGCAATTCCTAATGCGATTTGGTATATCTTATTCCAGCACAAATAGTTTCTTTTGTCTTGCATGAAAACATATTTTTCTAAAGACCCATTAGCCATGAACTCATAGATGAGTGCCCTTTTTGATCCCTCTGAGCAAAAGCCAATCAGCCGCACCACATTGACATGATGTATCCTACCAATTGTAGCGACTTCATTGATGAATTCTTGTCCATTACCCTTTGAATTCTTTAACATCTTTATCGCAACAGGGCTGCCTGTTGAGTGCTTTCCTTTAAAAACCGTGCCATATCCTCCTTGTCCTAGTTCTTCTTTGAAATTTTTTGACATCTTCTTAATATCTGAATAAGAGTATCTTCTAGGTGTTTGAAATCTATAGCTACTTAAGAACTCTTCAACCTTTGTATCCATCCATATATGCCTCCTTCGGAATTTACACACCAAAAATACCAAAAAACACAATATCCCAATTGTTGTTCTCGGAAGTAAGTAGAATACTACATAATGCCAGTAACACACATAACTTGAATTAGATTTGAGAAAATGATAGTAACTCATATTTATTCAGTAAAGTAACATGAGCGTTTTGCATATGAACAGTTGTGTCATTAGAACCACCCTAGAGAGAAAGATTGACTACATACTGGTGTAAATCACTATAGAAAGTAAAATAAAAGTTGATGCATAGATGTAAATTAAGGAAAGTGAAAAAAAGACATGTTAACTATTTGCGTGAAATATCTATATATCATTTAATTATTCTTCGTATGCCAAAAAAGTAAATAGAAGCACCCATTCTCACAACTTTTGTTTTCCAAAGCAAACGACAACTTCAAAGACATCCACATCTTTCATTAGATATTTCAAAAATATGGTTTTTATTAGAAAATACATGGGCAAATTCTTCATGAAATGACAGCCCTTTTGGCGGAGCCCACCATGATGCATGAATGGGGTGGATGAATATAAGTGGAACGCAAGATATCAACTTGATGGGATAATCTAAACCATTTCATGAATTATTAGTGTGTGTGAAAGGAATGGATTGACTGAATGTGAGCCTGAAGCCAGCCCTCAAAATAAGAGTGGAAATTTTAAATAGGGCATTATGCAGGATTGGAGATGCATATAAAACCGTCTTATAGAAAACTGTACATGGCAACTGCCATCAACGTTTCTTTTTTGAATAAAAAAAAATGCAAAATCAAAGATTGAGAAGCAGATAGCGAGAAGTCAATTGATGCAGTAAATTGAAGTGGGTTGTAAAGGGGTTTACCTATTATCCAGTTACATAGAAGCTCAAAGAAACCTGCATGACACAAAAGGACCACTGTCATCAAACAATTTTGATTGTCTGATTAACTAACTGATTATAATCACTGTGTTTCTAATCCAAGGATAAATTAACAATACTGCTACACGGGGCGGGCACACTTACAGATATCAAAATGTTAAATTCATTAGATTCATGCTAATAGCATTTCGCAAGAAATTCTCCTTTAGGGATCGTACACGGAAGTCGTGTCCGCCTAGCTTCCAAGTGATGGATTTGTCCTATAATCTGGGGGTTAATCCAATTGATGCTTAAGTTAGCCATCTAGGCTAGAGGGCAAGTTGATCTTTTCACCATGTTATGCATATTGTTGTATGTTGAGATTCTAGCCCTAACTACAAATAAACACAAAAGAGAGAAATGAATTGGCATGAGCTTTCTTGCTAGACGTAGCGGTTTTGCTGAACCACATACTTCATTGTTTCTTCCTCTTTAAATTGTTTGCTTTTTATTGTGTAGAATTCTGTATTCATGCATCTGTTGATCACACGGCATCGTTCAATTCTTCTGTGCCACCCAACACCAAGTCCGCCTTTGTGGATGGTGAGAATTTAATATCCCACACCCTTATTGGTGTGGACTCCGGTGAGACAAAATTCTGTTGCATTGAATCAAGGATTTCACTGTGTAGCAGCAGCAGCTCTTTGCTGCTTTTAAAACAGGACTAGTGCTCTTTGGTTGACTAGAAATTCTAACTGTCTAATCTTATCTACGTTCATAAAATAGATGGTAAACAGATACAAGAGAAATTCGGTTTCCCCTTTTTATTTTGGTTGTCCATTTGATCAGCTGAACCTGGATTGTATCTTTCATTGGATGTCTTCTATGATGACTAAATTAGAAATACTCTTGCATCTATCGGGCGAGGAGTTCGCAAAAACCCAGCTACGTACACTGCTGAAGAATTGGCATTATTTTGTATCGGGTTTCTTAGATCAAAATCATCAGATGATTTGAATCAAAGTGGGCCATTCATCTAGAACCAAGAGACTAACAATGAACTTGGCGGAACGAAAAGTCACTTGCCAACCCCATCCAATTTTGATATAATCATCAAGAACTAAGGGAGCAATGTACGATGAACTTACCGATTGGTGTCATGAAATAAGACCAGTACCAGCGGAGATAAAAGCCCCGCATCAGCACGTGGTGGATTTCAGAGCAACTAGTAAGATTCCCAATTTCATCTGGTATTATAGGGAGATTCATCATAACACTGCAGTTGATGTGTAGTTGGGAAACAGAGATGGAATTGCCAATCAAAGCATAAACATGTGAGTGAGGAGTAGGAGAGCTGAGGTTGCATGGTGCAGTCGCTACGTACAGTGAGTTGTTCATTGGTTGGGAACAATTCACAAAGACGAGGCTGCCACCACCTTCACCCTGCAGTTCATGAAGCCATAAATCGCTGTCAATGGCACGGGGAGGAGGGGTGTTGTACAAAGGAAGGGAAGAGGTTCCGAGTCTCGGATCGATGATACGAATCTGCCGTTGCTTGTATGAGATTTCTTGAACGTAGTATCGCCTGGGAGGTAGATGAATAACAGGTTGGGTGTTGTTGTTTTCACATGTCAATTCGAACTCAGGTCCAGACTTGCCACAGCCTCGAGGGTATTGTTTTAGGCGGAAAGGATAGGTGATTTTTAGAAGTAGTCCACATGAGGAAGAAGGGCAATCTCTCTGATTTTTCCATGGGGCTTGGAAATTTGAGAAAGAACCAAGGAAAACGCAGAGGAGGATGAGAGATAATGAGAAAAAGAAGAAGAGGAGGAGAGGATAAAAGCCCCTGCTGATGATGGTGGTTCTCCCTAATGGAAATGGGTTCCTCATGTGCGCAAAACTCACAAGTCTATCCCAGATTTCTTTCTCGTGTGTGGCCTTTCGAACATCTCCCCTTTGTCACTCTTTATACCTGATCTATGTGAAAATTTCAGAATGCTAGGCACCTTATCACAGCCACTCGTTGTGGCTGTGGCTGTGGCTGTGCCCTCGCTCCAGAGTAATGTAATAAAGTCATGGCATGCCAATTATTGCTAGAGACTTTGATAAGGTTTTGGCGTGCTGGGAAATGAATGGATGGAAAATTGGAAATGGAGTAGGGACACTTGACATTCACCCGCCCTTCGGCAAATTCATTTTACTCTCCGTCAGTGCGTTTTTATTCTAGCCACCTTTCTCTTTAATTTTATTTTTAATTTGACCTTAGTGCTCCTTCTTCCTCTAATATAGTCATGTAACTATTAAAACAGAAAATAACCATAATTGCCACCATTGGCATTAGGAGGATTTGGTAACTCAAATAAGTCTAGCTATTCACGGCGTCTGATATTCAAGACAAGTGGGTTGCACATGAGATTGCATATCGCTTTTGTTGCTAAACTTGCACCTAAGTGGTTTTCACAAGCTAAACTCCATTTAAGATATATGCAATCTCTCTTTGGCAGACATTACTCCACATATAAGATGACTGAATTTTACTTATGAGACTCATGAACAAAAATGGTGGAGGTTTCAATTCCCACCATCCATAAAAGTGGAGACCACACTAGCAATATCAAAGGTGCCCATTGAAGATTCTAATAGAAAACAGCCATGCAAGGCTGTTGTAGAGTTAAATTCACTAAAACGAGAGCCAGTGCATCAAGACATTGGGGCCCATTTTAATCAGGTGGAAGGGGACATTTTTACGATTTCTCAAGTCTGGAATCATTAAAAAAAATAAAGGAATTTGCAATAATATTTTCTTAAAATAGTGATATCATAAAAAAATGTTAAAAATTAAAATTTTAGGGGTTCAATTTTTGGGAGAAATGTTAGAAAGGTACAGATTTAAGTTCTTAAAGTGAAAGAAACAATTTTAAAAATTCTAAATTCAATATGAAAAAGATTTACCACAATTTAAGTGTCTTATGATATCTAGCCAGTCTATGTGATTCAAGCAATATGATTATTCAACTGCATGGTTTCTATAATACACCTCAACATAAGACATTCTAGGAAATGATGAGGATGACCCCATTCGCTTTGTATCTTATTTCTCACCCAACTACAAAGCATTGAATCGCTGGTTTTCTGTCTTTATAAATAAGCAAGTTTTTCTCCCCACAAGAGTAGGCATAATGACCTACAGTAGAATGGATATGTGTGTGTATATGTTTTTTTTTTTGGGCATTTTGCGTCAAGTCCCTTAATATTTTACTTTATGATGAGAGGCCCATGATCGTTTGTCATAGAGGCAGAGGTCCTTCTTTCAAATTTGAGCACTTAGAAAGTTCAAAATGCCCTCCCTGTATGAATTTATTTGAGTTTGATCAGAATTTTTTTGAATTTAAACTAACTTTATTTGAGTTTGATCAGAATTTGTATGATTTTGAGCTGAATTTATCCAAGTTTGAACTTAATTTATCTGAATGTATGTGCAAAATTTCTGCACACAATTTGACTGATGGTCCATGTTTAAACCTTTGGTTCACCAACTTCCTGAAATCAATTTAACTTGAAATTCTGGAATATGAAAAACTACATGCTAAACATTAAATTCTCCAAATTTCATTGAAAAATAAGATGAATAAACTGGTCTACCCATCTCTCACCTTTTGTTAAAAACTGTTTAGTTTTGCTTTGAGATAAAATTTAGATTAATTTTGACAATTGCTTTTTTTTAGAATTTCATATGCAGAATGGGTATTGTTTGAAAGGTCTTGATGAGTAGGCTCCAAGTATACCATTTATTTAAAAAAAAACTAATATTATGAACAAAAGTTATAGAATTTCAAAATTTTGAAATTCAAAACACAAAAGTAGTTGCTGAAGGGTAAATTAGTCATAGAAAAAAAATGAGATGTACAATTAAGGACTTCTGCCTACAATAAGTCTAGGAGGCCGGGACTACAGCCTTAGAGGTAATGTCAGTGGGCTGCGCCTTTAATTTGTATCATGGAAGGGACCTCTAGCTAATTTTCCCCCTTCTTCTTTTTTTTTTTTTTTTTGGCAAAGTTGGACTAACAGTCAATAGTGATACTTTCAACTAAAGAACCTATCTAGAGATCAATCCTAGCACTTTTTTAGTAATTTATTTGTATAATTAAGCAAAGAGAACAGTTTTTTAGGAGACAATAAAAACAGATGGTAAAATAAAAATTATTATAAATCATAAAAATACCTCTTTTTGTATACACTAAATAATAAAAGGATATATATGGGCTCTAATCTTCTGAGAATTGTTCTTACACACCTACCATAAGAACTTTTTATGAGGCCCACTTATGGGTCTCATTTAGAGATAGGACCAGGGGATGAAAAGATCTATGTAGGATTACCCCAAATATCAAATTTGGCCCTAATCACATGTTCCTCACCTTTTCGTCCATGGCCCACAAATCCAATTCATTCATATTGGTGCCCCTCGAGAATCCCAGAGCAGCTAGTACGATTTTGAATCGCATCTGATATGGGAAGACTCATCAGAACCATGCAGGAGGTGTGGAGTTGTGAAACTAAGACGGAGTCATTCATGAGGGCATAGATGTGTGCCTGACTTGAGCCCAGGATCAGGTTGCATGATGCAATTGCTACATACCATGAATGGGTCACCGGTTGGGAACAATTCACGCAGGGCCGGCTTGAGACAATTTGAGGCCTAAAGCAAGAAACCAAAATGAGGCACTTTTATTTTTTAATATTATTTTAAATATTTTATTTAATTGTTTTCATTTTTATGATACAATATTACTAATTATGGTTTTATACATATCTTTTTCAATTGATATGGCTAATCCACTTAATTTTTCTTGTGACATTGTTGATTTACATTAGGATTTTATCAGTTTTAATTTTGAAAAACTTCTTTATGAAGAAATAACAATTACAGGTATTGCCAATATTTTTTTAGTAGATATATTTAACATTTATAAATTTTTACTAATAATATTTATAAATAAAATGAACACTAACTATAATAAACATAAAATATGAGCTTGGGAATTATTTTTTGTAAAAGCATAGAACTATGTAACCTAATTTAGTGATTTATCAATATTCGCCACAAAGATTATAAATGTGGATTACTTTTGAATTTAATGCAGCTTCTTCAATATGGAAAAAAAAAAGATTATATTTAAAGTTGTTTTCTATAGATTTCAAGCAACACAAATGTAAGGAGAAAATGTGCAAACTAGAGGATTTTTTAGAACAGAAAAAGATTTTTTGCTTGTGATTTTAGATTTTCTTTTACTAGCAAAATTTTCTCAATAGTGGGGCTATAATGGTTTTTTTTTTGAAATATGAAAAGATAGCATTTTTTTTGGAATTTAAAACGATGGTAGTTGCTTTAATTACTTTTATAAGGCCTTATTTTTTAAGAGAAACAAAATGATTACGATTGCTTTTTATGAAATTTAAAAAGATTTAAATTGATTCAATTACTTTTATGTGACCTTATTTTTTGGGATTGAAAAAAAATGAGAATTGCTTTTTTGGGGCCTTATTTTTTAGGGGCCTAAAGAAGGGCTTTTCTTGCCTAATAATCAAGCCACCCATGAATTCACGAACACAAGTTTCTGTTAAGTCTATCCTAATCTCAAATAGCTATAATTGCTGAGGGGAGGAGCAGCGTTGTAAAAGGAAAGGGAAGATCTTACAAGTCCAGGATCGACGACCAGCATCCAGTTCTCATCGTAGGAGATGTTCTCAACCAAGTATTCCCTGGAAGGTAGATGAAGAATGGGTTGGGTTTTGTTTTCACACATGAGTTCAAATGGAGGTTCTGAACTGCCACAGCCCTAAGGGTCTTGTTTTAGGCGGAAGGGATAGGTGATGTTGAGAAGAGGTCCACAAGAAGAGTAGTAATTGTGTTTTCTTTGTTCCCTCAAGGCATGGGATTTTAAGAAAAATGATGACGAGAAGGAGAGAGAGGAGGAGATGCCCAAGCCCCAGGCATAAAGGGTCTCTGAAATGGGAATGGTTTCCTCATGTCATGTGTGCAAAACTCACGAGGCTAGCTCTCCCAAATCGCTTGCTCATCAAACGACCCTTGGCGCTCTCCTACTTTGAACATCTCCCATTTAGTACTCGCTCTTTGCCATTGTAGTTCTTGCAAGACTCTGATGAAGTTTGACATGAACGGCAATTTTTAGATTGCTTTTTAAGGAAAGGAAATAACCATGTAGTTGCTATAATTGTGTGTGTGAGGACAGTTGCATGGTCAAGCCACTTGACTTGCCTGATGTCTTTTTTATTCCCCCGTCTCTTTTACATGGGTGGAGTAATGGTAAATTATCCTAATAAGGCAAGGCCCCTACTCTAGTTCTGTGAAGTTGCAAGTGGGTTTTGTGCTTGGGCTGTCTGTCGTTAGAGCTGCATGTCGACACTCGCTGCGTTTGCCGTCGTCGAAAACGGAGGAGATAGAAAAAGAGAAGGAAAAAAGAAAAAAAAAACAGAAAAAAGCGTCTACACCTCCCAGCATCATAAAATAATAATAATAATAATTTTTACACGAAATCAGGCTTTGGAGACCAATCTTTTCACAAAATCAATTTGAAATTAATCTCGTTTAGTGATCAATTAAGAGTTTTTTTCCATAAAATCTTGAAAAAATAAAAAATAAAAACAAAACAAAATGGTTCATTGAAAGTGTTAATTTTTTGGTTTCTACATTGGGACCTTGTTCTTGGGACACATTGTAACACTCCGACCCGAGTTGACCCGGATTAGCTAGTAATTGCGTGTGATTTGAGCGTTAAGAGTGTTTTGATTTTGTTTTTCTTTGGCTTCGAGCCTTAGAGAGATTGTTTGAGTTGAGTTTGACTTGGTCTAGGTAGTTCGAGCCCTTTTTCGTAAATTTGACTTTTGATTGACTTTGTCAGTTTTGCGTCATTCTGACGTCAGCGCGTGTATTTCGTTGAGCTTGTCGATTTTTGTAACTGTCTTGGATCCGAATGAGTTCGTTTGCTCTCATTGGACCGTCATTTGACTCAAACTGACAATTGTGTTAGCTGTTTGGACCTAGACGTAAATTTGACTCAAATTAAGTATAAATATCCCACCTACCCTCTTGTTTCTCTCGATCGTTCTCTCTCACTCTCAGCTCGTCTCTCTCTCTCTCTCTCGGTTCAGCTCTCTTTCTCTCCTTCTCCTTTTCTGTTTCGGTTGCTTGCTTAAGGGAGGAAGAAAGGAGCTCGAGTGTGTGTGTTTCCCGGTGGACTGAGCCAAAGCAACGACGTGATTCCATTTGTGAGGCAAGTATAAGCCCAAGTAGTATGAACACCGATTAATATGGCATTGATTGTTGTGTTTTTCTGCTTCATTGTGTTTCTCAGTGTTAAACAGCCCTATTGAACTCATGTTGCTGTTATTTTCGTGTTTCCAGTCGTTTTGTTCAGTTTCTGTATGACTGTATCTGTTACAGGAAAACTGAGTCCGTGCACTCACGGCTACGCCGTGAAATGTGCTACGGCTAAGCCGTAAAATGGCTTACGGCTAAGCCGAGACCCAGCCGTAACCCTAACCGTAGAATAATACAGACTGTTATCTGAAAATAACTGAGAGTTGGCAAATTGCCATTCTTCTACGGCCCAACCTGATCTAAGCCGTACATTGTCTTACGGCAAAGCCGTGGACCAGGATACGGCTGAGCCGTAGAGCAAAATACGGTTGAGCCGTAAATCCGGATGGACATTTTGGGAGCCTCGGCTCAGCCGCAGTGCATAGTACGGCTAAGCCGTAAGATGCCTCGGCTAAGCCGTAAGGTCACCTACGGCTACACCGTGAGACCCTGAAACTTGAATGAAAAGGACTAGGTTTAAGCAACAGACCGGATATGACTTTCATGATAGAATGTAGCTAACCTGAACATGCCCAATGGAATGTCTGCATGACATGAATGATCTCATGGGCTGTGAATCATTCATGCTTGATATCCAGTTGTTTAACACCTCCCCATGGGTGTTGGTTTAAGGGACTTCGGTGCACACTCCAGACACTGCAACGCTAGGCAATGGTGCATCGGACAACTTAAAACTACATCAACATGCACGGTTAGAAACACTGTATAATTAGTGTAGGATTGGCTTGTAATTGATCCTTGACTCGTATAAGTACTTGATTTGTTTGGTTTGTACAGCATATTGATTTCGGTTATGCCCTCTTATGTGTTCTGCGCTGGACCTCTCGATTCTGTGGGAAATGCAACAACCCCAGAGCGAAGCCCGGGCGGAACCATTCTTATTGTGTATTGTGTTTTACCGTTGCTCCACTGGAGTACTTGCATCAGTTCTGAGTCAGTGATTGTGATTGATACTCATTGTCAGCATTTCTTTATGTACATTCAGTATCAGTATCAGTATCAGTTTATGTACATTCAGTATCAGTATATGCGATGCACTTCCTATTGTTTGTTCAGCGTGATATGTGGGATCTGTATGTGGTATGTGATATGATATGATTGATTGAGGTGCATCATCTGATTTGATTGTGATTGGTCTTGGCACTACTGAGCCTCAGCCTCAGGATACCCGACGGGGTTAACTTTGGTTCAGTTTATGTGTTTGCCTCTGCAGAGTGATCCGTCCTGGGATTCTGGACCCCGGGAACTAGAGACCCATGCGTACCCTGGCCCGGTCGCTGGTGTTCTCATTCTGTCCGCTCTCGTAAGGGAGAAAATGGCCAATGTAGTAGCCACTTTGATTGTTATCTGTTTATGATTCTGATAGCATGCTTACTCATTTGCATAATTGTTTAGTATACGAACATAATTTCTATGAATATTGCATTATGACCATTGTTCAGTATTATTCAGTATTAGACACAATTCGTGTTATCTTCTTGTTGGCTTGTATTTTGCTAAGTTGTTGTACTTATGAGTTTGTCTTGTGTGTTGCAGGCTCAGATCCCTCTCTCGATCCTGCGTCGATCGACCCGACTCCAGGAGAGGCTCGCGAGGCCCCTTCCGGCCTAGAGGAGTGGACTTGATCCATCCTCCAGAGTACGGTCTGCATCATTTTGTTTCCCCATTCATTTGAGTCCGAGTCTGTTGAGGGGATTTTTGGCTGTAACTTGTATTGTGGGCTTGAAAAATTGTATTTGGTTAGTGTGAGCCCCTTTTTGTATCATACGTTTTTGTAATTGTTCTTGTTATCAGTTCATGATCTTTTGTACTCCTACAGTTGTTTGCACGTGTGAATGATCCCTTGTGTGTGTATACTTGGACGGGGTCTAGGTGTGCATGCACGGGAGTACGTGTGTCATTGGTTAGACTTTCTCTGACCCCCGGTCCCTGGGCTCGGGTTGTGACACACATTTGTAGACGTTTGCAGAAAACTAGTTTTGTGAACTTTTCCTCTTTTGTGGAAACGAACTCTGAGCTCTTTAGACAAAAATATTTTTTGGAATTACAAAATTTTTAGTTTATTTTAGACTCTTTCTCATAGAAAGAGGTTGCATCAAAAGTAAATTTTAATGCAGTGCAAAAAGGCATTGCCACAATCCTCACTTTTTATGTGGAAAACCTATGCTTGTGTCAATGGATACAACTTCTGACTCTTCTTGTGGAATTGTTGCGTGGAGAATACATAGTTTCTTGGTTGACCTGCTTCTAGGACTCAAGTAGTGAAGCACCAAATGAGGTAGCCTCCATTGGTCATCTATTTTTATGATAATTTTCGATCATGTCTATTGTAATTATAGACAAGTTTTCGGTTAGCATGGAAAATTTTGATGAGTCTGAGACTGCAAGTGGCAGAACCTTGAAAACGTTTTGTTTCAATAGAATTCCAAGATGACTAAAAAGAGTTTCTAGATGAACTTCTATTATAAAGTTTGAAATTTTGGCAATTTTCTTGCATATTTTACTTTCAAGAATAAGGTTCAAGATATCATTCTGTTTGAATTTTTAATAAGGTACAATTCTCTTTGGGTTGGACACAAGATTATAATTTTGGATTAAGAATTGCTTAGTTGTACATTAGCAAATGCCTTCACTTGCTTAGCCTTTTTTGTTAGAAGTGTTTTTGACAAGAATTGGCACTACAACAAAAATCATTTTTTACGACAAAAATTCAGCGATGTTTTGAAGTTTTGTCACTAAATGTTGTTTTTCGTGACGAAATATTCATGTTGTCATCTAAAAAAAAAGTATGGATTATTTAACGATGATACTTTTAAATATCGCTAAATATTGCCGCAAAAAGTTTGGCGCCAAAAAAGGGGTTGGCGCCATCAAGAAGAAAAGTTTTCCCTATGAAAATTGTTTTTGGGTGACGTTTAACTTTTGTCTGTAAATCATTGGCACCACATATTATTAAAAATATTCAGCGACAAAAAATATATAATCGCAGAATTTTGGGAAATAATTTGCGTCGAAACGATTTCGTTGCGGAATCCACAAAGTTCGGAAATGGCACGGTTTGCTTGGCCGTTGACTATGCTGGCGACGAAATGAAATCGTCCCCAGTTTTTCTTGCGTTCATTTTTCAAAAAGTTTGTTTTGATGAGACCCGAAAACTCTCTCTCAGATTCAACCTTCTTCCCTGTAGCACCTCCACCCCGTCTCGCTCAAATCAGTTGTCTTCGTCTTCTTCCCAATCCTAGGTATGCCCTCTGCTTATTCCTTCTTCCTTCTTCTTACAAAAAAGAGACGATGGCTGCAAGACCTTCCAATGTTGCAATCAGCGATTGATTTGTAGTAATAGCCCACCCCTTTTCTTTGCAGAGTCCTCAAGCCATAACCCCTTTTTCCGATCACGTAAACCGAAACCAATCTCTCTACTCGAGATGGCAGCAGCCTGACCAGATCTTCCATGTTGTGTGTCCGAATCTTTGTGTTGTTCTGATCATGTAAACTGAAGAAGATCTCGGCCTCTGCTTAGATCTGGACTCATCCAAAAACAAATGCACCTATGGCCTACTTCAAGATGGCAGTGGCCTCACCAGATCTCAGACGATAGCTGCAAGACCTTCCGATCTTGCGATCATACGTTGATTTTCAACAGTGGCCCACCCCTTTTATTCTCTGCAAAACGCAGAGTCCTCAAGCCAGAACCCCTTGTTCTGATCATGTAAACCGAAACCAATCTCTCTGCTCAGAACTGGGCTTATCAAAGAATAGATGCACCTATGGCCCACCTCGAGATGGCAGCGGCCTCACCAGGTCTCATCATCTGTCCGGATAGTAAGGAAGGAGAGGTTTGAGATGTGGGGTGATACGGACCCATTCAAGTGCTCACGGTTCAGGGCTGTCACTTGTAGAAATAAACTGAATCTCTCCCTGTCACTTGGATGTAGCCGTGAGGGAGTGTTTGTGGTGGTGGGCAGGGATCTGATGTTGGGTAATGGTGGAGCAAGTGGCAATTTGAGAAAAGATGTTGTGCTTGGCTGCGGGTTGGTGGATAAGTGGGCGATCGTTTTGGTTAGGCCCCGACAAGGGAATTATCAACTGTTGTGCTTGGTTGCATCCTTTTAATTAATCAACTGTTTCTCTTGTTTCCGCCTTTACAAATGAGTAATCTGTGAGCCTCTCTTTTGAGTTTGATCAATGGTATCAACAAGAAGCAAATTGACTCAACGTGATGTCCTGATATTTAAGGATGATGAAGCAGTTGGTAAAAAAGTAGTGGGTCAGTGGTCACTGACCATGTCTCTGTTTTTTGGTATTCAAAATTTGTGGACATTTTATTTCGGTGGTGTGGCAATATTTTTTGCTTTATTACTAGGTGCTCTTGATCAAAGCTTGGACCCTTATTTCTCAATTACTTAAATTTGATTTTGTGTTTTTTAATATTTTGTAATATGAAAATTCAATGAGAATTCTTGTAAGTAATCAAACTGAGAATTTCTGTCTCAGGCATGAAATTCTTGGATGAATCAAATAGAGAGTTAGAATTCAAGAAGAATTTAGGAGCATTCTGAATTTCAGCATTCCTGATTCTCCAAATTTTGCATTTCCTTTTTGCAATCACATCTCAAAGAAAAAAAGTTTTTTTTTTTTGCCCTTGTTGATGATCACAAATCATGGCATTTTGTGTTTTTTTTACTGGCTTATCACTAGAAAATGAAAGGATTACGTGCTTCCCTGTTGTGTGTTTCATCTATCATTATTGTTCAATGTGTAAATCACAAATCAAAGCAATAATCCGTGTCACGGTTTGTTTAGTTTTGTCCTTATACATCCTTCTTATACATTGCTACATTTTTGAGTTGAGGATAGTCACTAAAGGTTATAAGTAGCTGAAGTTTTTTACTCAGCCATATTAAAATATGGTTCCAACTTTAAGAAATGATCTATTGTTCTAGCTCAAATCCAATGCATATATTTGTAAAATCTTCTTCTTCTTCTTAAAGTATCTGTGAAATCTGATGTAGAATTATGTGCTTTTGGTAGACACTTTTCCTTGGTTTATGGCTGTTTGAGAGTACTTCGGTTTCTTACAAAGTTGCCAAGGTTCCTGAAATTAGAAAGGTAGTTTCTTTACTTTTAATTTTTTCCTTATATAATTTTTTGACATGGTAAAGTAAGACAGCGTCTTAAAGCCTAACCCTAAACCCTAAACCAGAAAGTTCGGAAGCAAAATGAACAAGAGAGTTAGCTTGGAACAAGCTTACAAAACAGGATAGAGCCACAAGCATAAGTTATGTGACTGCATGGGTACATAACCTACTTGCTAAACTACATACCTCTAATATAAAGAGATTCAGAGAAACGGATGCAAGCTTACACCCACCAAGCCAATCTACCATTATTTGTGAACTTTTGAATTATACAGAAGAAATACTTAGTCATGTTAGAATAATAGAGGATGTTATTTGGTATATAAGACAAGATTTATATGATAACCTTGTGTATGGAAGAGAGTTTTGTAGTAATGTCATAAATAGACTAGATGATATAAACAATTTCGAAAGTTAAATTTTAATCCAAGGCTATAAAAATCAGCATGGAAATACTCCTGCCTAGTAATTTGCAGCAGAATTTCAACTACTTCAAAATAATACAGAGTTATATTGGACAACATGGAATGAAGTCAGGATTGCCTTAGCTTAGAGAAAAAGAACCATATTCAATAATGAATAATGAGGTTTTTAATGATAGATATATTTCTGATCCAGAACCTAGAGATGCAGAATGCCCAAATATGAATACCCAAACCTTAAGAAATAGATGTTTTGGTATTAAAAATGATACATTCTTATGAATGTATTATAGAGATGCCTAGAGAAATCTAGTGTCTTTTTAGAAAAGAGGAAACCCTCTTTCTAATGAAAGTTTTATGGATGCTACAATGGAAGTCCGAAATATTCATGACCTCTATGAAATAGAACTAGTTGGTGCCAGGCAGCACTTTCTAAAAAGAGTGCAAAACGAAGTTCTTAATGAATATGAACAATAAGACATCCATCATACCAAAGATATATAATTGGATCTATGGTAACAATACAGGTAAAATATTGTCGACGGAAAGATGTTGGTACTCATACTTTACTAAGTAATCACATGGAGCATATTTCCAAGGATAAGGAAAATATTAATCAATTAATTGCCCTAGGAAATACCCTAGTAGACAATACCAATTGGATCTTGAAGGAATCTACCAGATAGGCCAAGATATCCAAAAACCATCTCTAGACATAGAGAAATTGTAGGAGGCAAATTCATGAGATTGACATATAGATCCCTGAAAATTTTGCTAAAGGAATAGAAGCAGAGTATGCTCTATTAAAAGAAACTTCAGAACAAATAGAACTTCAAAGTATGAATAAACATTTAATTCAAGATCTTTATCAAAAGATTGTGGCAAAAGAAAATGTCACAGGAGGAACTACTTCATCTTTTAAGCACCTCCACTTCTTCCCATATGTTCTTTTGCATCTTCCAGGCTCTGGGTCAGGTTTCCTACCACAATCCATCTGGAAATAGTCCCATCCAACTGAAGAAGGGGGGGGGGGGGGGGGGGGGGGGGGGGGGGGGGGGGGTATCTGCCTTTGCGGTGATGGACTTGGACTAAGGGAAGCTTGGTGGTAGAATCTTCTGCTACATGGATAAAATCATAAAAGCTAATGGGCAGGTTCTGAGTCCATTAGATTAAGTTCCTTTGGCTTTGAGTAACCCTCCCACCAACTCAGTTAGTAAAATTCACCTGAAAGCTAGAAGATCATAAAAACCAGGACATGGCCAATGTATCTGTTCTGAAAGTAGTAAGCTAACGGAAATTCACCTGAAAGCGAACAAGAGAAGTTAAAAAAGGAACTCCTTTTGGAAGACTAACAACATTCTTCCACAACTATAAATATCTAAAATATCCAATAACAAAAAAGAAAGTCACCACAACTTATTATTTTTGCATGATTTAGTTGTTGGAAATACATAAATTTAGATCTCAAAATTCATACTATAGCAACCTAAATCTGAAATTCTACAATCAATTTAAGAATTAAGCACATAGTTTCAACAGATTCAGCATACTTTTTGTTCAAAAGTATCCGATTTAAAACCCAAGCAAATATTACTTTTCTGACTTGAAATTTGGAGAAATAAAACTTTGACATGTTATTTTAAAAACCCAAAATTTCAAGCCAAAAGGAATTGGGAAACTTGGGTTTTTAGGGGCATGAAAGTGGCCCCATAGTCAATCTCTGTACAGAAATCTGAATAGAATTTCCAATACCTCATGTTTAGGCTTGCATAACTTTTTTTGTTTTAAATCTCTTTTTACTTTCGTCTTTTTTCTTTTTTTCTTTTTATCTTTTTTTTGGTTCATGCAGCATTTTAGTTTCAATCCCAGCTATAGAAAGCAGCTTTAGGATGGATTAGATTAGACGCATATAGCATCAACTGTAGAACAATTACATGATGTAAATGAATATGTGGTTTTGGGTTTCTACGTGCAAACTGATTGATGGTTCATGAAAACTTATTTAATGATAAGGAATTTGACTGTTGTAAATGAATATGTGGTTTTGACTCGTTTCACATTTCATTGAAGCAAATTTAGATCCAAAAATTACGAACACATTTCACTGTAGAAAGTTTGGGTTGAACTTGAGTCTCAACCCATTTGAAAATTAAGTCTGAGTTGAGTTCTAACCCATTTTAGAGAAACCAGTGTTGGATTTTAACCTCATTTCATGTCTCTCTCTTTAGACAAAGTTCTGACCCATTTTATAGGCACATTTTGGGCCGGATTTTCAACCCATATGCAATTCATTTTGTGCTGTTTGTTTAGATAGATTAAGACACGTTTTTATTTTTTATTTTTCTTTTAAGTTTACGGAGAGAAAGTTTGGGTTGAACTTGAGCCTCAGCCCATTTGGAAAATAAGTCTGGGTTGAGTTCTAGTCCAATTTAAATTCTGTTTGGACAGGAGATGGGAAAGTCAGTACTTCTACTTGATTCACTTGAATCTCGAGTCTTGGGACAACTGGCGAAGGTGAAGTTTTTGTAACCATCTAACGCATAGAGATTGAGGCCCTTGTAAAGGATACGCCAGATACAATCCTTTTGAGTTTGGGTCGGCAATTACCGTCATTTCTTCTTCCCAGTAATCGATGTGTGCCACCACAACATTTGTATTCACAGATGGCATGTGAATTAAGGTGTTGCTGTCTTGGCAGGAGATATCGAAGCCCGGATATCCGCAATATGGAGGCTGGCGCTCTTTTATTCTGAAGGGGAATCGAATGACAGAGCCGTCTTTCCTGCAGTTGAGAGGTTTGCAGGAATCACTGCCGCAGAAACCAATCTCAGAAGTAGAGAGGAGGAGGAGCAGAGATAGGAAGTGACAGATGTGAAAACTGCCCATTTTTTTAATCTTTCTGCGGTTCTGATTAGTTTTCGACGCTGGACAGGGAAGAAGTAGATACAAATATATAATAAATACATTCTCCCAATTCCACCGGACTCATTGTGTCAGTGATTTACAAGTCAAGTCACAAGTCAAGTCACCAAGCTTTATTAACATTTTCTTTACACATTTAAAAAACGCGGCGAAGACCTTTTTTTTAGCGAGGACACCGTCGCTATTTCTTGGAATTGGCTGGAAATGAAGTCCAACTGCTGCTCCCCGTTTCTCCGCCTCGGCTTTCATGGATAAAAGGATAAGAATCATGCGCCTTATCTTCCATGGAGCCCACTCTATTAACATCACATCAACAACAATGCCTTCTCAGTAACAAGTCCCAATTATCAATATGCTCAATTAGAATGTGGGACCAGCGCCTATTGAATATTGTGTTTGTGTCTGGTGAATGTCTTTGACTGCATAAGGTTTGAAGTTTGATTCCCTTAGAATCCTGCATAACTCTCGGACTTTAAAAATAAAAACACGGCACATAAAAGAAAGGCCTATCTCCTGCGGGCTCCACCTAGTCCACTTGGTGATAAGCAAGGGAAGTAGAAAGATGGATTGATTTGGACTTGAGTTGTAATAAATATAAGGGGTAAGAGAGAAATTTTAGGAAAATTAAATAGTAAAGAGAGAGATTTTAGGAGAGAAAAATGGGAGAGTCTTAGGACTTTAATAAGAGTGCGCCACGTGTCGCACTCCCGTAAAAAGAATACGCCACGTGTCGTCCTTTCGCGAAAGGGGGGATTGCTTTAATATATATAATAATTGTTTTGATTGGCCGGTCGATTAAATTAGTTCTCAAATCTTTAATCCTTTATCAAAACCATATAATGATGATTAGTGATTACCATGGGCCATTGGAGTGTGATGATTGATCCACTGGGCACCTGAAGCATAGATTAAGATTTGAGAATTTGATCAAAAGAACATGAGCACTATCCTATGGCACAAGAGATCTATGATATGTAAGTGATAATATATACGGTCCAACCATTGCTTAGTGGAAACCAATCTATGATGGAGCTATAATTTGCCCAGCTGAGAGCGGGTAAAAATATAACTCACATTCGTACATGAAATGGGATGAAAATGGTTCCAATCTCAGAAAGATAGGCTGTTAGAAGAACTAATGTTTGTCGTCTGAACCCATTTTAGAAAATTAATTAACATGCCCATTTCATAAAATCAGCCCATGCATGAACCATTGCATGAACTAATCTTAGAAAATGCAGCCATTTTAAAAATAAATCCAATTCAAACTCATTTCATTCAGGGAAATATGGGTTATAAATAGGATTAAACAATCCTTAAAATAAATTCAAGGGCTATGAAAATGTAAGGCCAATTGCTAACATAATATTAGGGCCCGAACATGTATTAAAAATTAAAATAAAAAGAATTTTTCTAAATTAAATTACAACATAAGTCTGTGCTTTCTTTCCATCTACGAAATAAAATAGCTTAGTTTCAAATGCTCCTAAATAATAGAGAGAATGGAATTTATAGCATCAGCATGGAGGTTTTAACTAGATAAGTAGGGATGTAAATAGGTATTCGATTCTCTAAGTATTTAGAGGATCTAACCCATAAAAACTCAGATTTTAAGTCTGTTTTGGGTTTCGATTCATAAATAGGTTTCGGTCCAGAACCTACTTTATATTTCAATTGATAAACATCTGACATATGTGTTAAAATCAACTTTGGTTGGTCATTTCAATTAAATTTTTTTAGTAAACAATTTCTTAGGCGACATTTGTTTTGTTTAAGCACTAAGTCATTGCTCATGTGATTTGAACTTGCAACCGGTTATCTTTAATACCATACTAAATTTTCTTTACTAACCATTACTACCAAAACTTCGAGGAGTTACCAGAGGCAATGGAAATACTTTTCAATACTCTCATTGGGTGGACCCCGCTCCTCAATAATCTTGTGTTTAATATTGGAGGTAATAGACTTTTTTTTTGTCATAGTTGGAGGTAATAGAGTTGAGGCACATATAAGCTAAAGAGTATCCCTAGTTTAAGAAAAAAATAAGAAAGTAGACAAATCCGATTTTGGAAATGGATCTCAATCCTCTAGTTGGAACCAGACCCGAGTCCTCTTATTAGAATTGGATTTAGAGCCAACAAAACAGGAGCCAATTTGGGAACCGAATCCTTCATTTAGAAATGATTCCGATTCCAGTTATGGGTCCAAAATCATTTCTACATTCAAAACATTCATGAAAACAAGAGTTTGAAATTATTCATATACTCCAGATAATAAAAATTTTTATATTGTGGTATGATTAGTAAAAACCTTGAACCTAGTCAATAAAGCAACTATCGTCCGACTGGTAGCCGATGATCCACTCTCTTGGAGAAGGAATTATGCTCTTGTAATTTCCATGGTGGCCTTAGTTTTTGAATGGTTTTGATCATCTAAATATGTATATGAATCGTTACTCCTTTGTGTTTGCCAACCAACAGCGCTGAGTTTTAAGATATTTCAACCTACTATTTTTAAATAGTTTTGGCCATCTAAATATGTATTTGCATCCTTACTCCTTTGTGTTTGCCAACCAATAGCATTGTGTTTTTATATATTTCAACCTACTAGAAAACAGTTTTTAGATATTATTGTGTGAGATATGATATCACCCAGATAGTCTACATACAGCGGGGCCCTTTTCTTTACGAGAAGTCCAAGAATTCATGTCTAGTGGAATTTTAAAATCTCGAAAAGCTATCCCTTGAGGTGGAATACTTCCAAATTCCTCCTCTTGATTGTGTATTTGAAATTCCAACTAAATATATAAAGAATGGAATTCCAAGAATTCCAAAAGGTCATTTGAGACCTTTTAAGTGGCTAAAATTTAAAATTATTGTGAAAGAAACATTGCATTTCAAATATCAGAAGACAATGTATCACATCATATCCAAGAAACTGTAACATACCAAATTCCTTTCAAAAATTCTAATAAAGACAGGCCCAAGGAGTTGGGAAATGTTCAGACTAATAAGATTCTTAGGAAACAAATTTGGCTACCTTTATTATGAAAAATTTGCTCATTTCTGGTAACATTTAGCAGCAATTAGGATCCACAACAATTAGATCTTCCTAAATCTCTAGTGGTTCAAATAGGCTAATCTCAGAAGTAAAATTGCGAGTTAGTCACAGAGGACTATAATAACTTCTACACACTGTAACAAGCACCAATAACTTAGTTGATTAAAGTAATCTACTGGGAGTACATGCTCTCATTAATTATATTGTAATGGATGTATGCAATGGATAGTGGGTTTTTTTTAATTAAGTTAATGATCTTGTTTCTATCTTTCTTAACAAAAGGCATAAACACCGTGAATGGATATTTTAGAACACGAGAGAAACCAATCATTCACAGATTTAAAATAAGGTTTTTTAAAATGATATAAACTATTGAACATATATCTTACATTGCTTTCTACTAGATATGTTTTATTGATCCACAAGTGCAAAATGAAAAAAAATTAATATTCTAGTTCTCAATTGTTCTTTTATTGCATAAAAGTCAATTATCAGGTACCTCTAAGACAACTGATTCAATAAACTTTAGTGAGATTGATCCCCAATTGGAGGGGTGTTCACAGTTCCCCTACTCCATGTTTATTAGGAGAATGATTGCCATCAACTGTACGTGGAGTTGAAAGTAGTGGCTTAGCTGGCAAATTTAAGCCTTCAACACTCGCCTCCAACATCTCTATGACTTTGCTCATGGAAGGACGCTCTGTGTGATTCATTTGTATGCACCATAGTGCGACTATGATCATCTTCTTTGCTATTTCTTTATTATTATCATCAATATCCGCCACTACCAATTCCTCTCCCTTGTGAAGTTGATCATAAACCCATAACGGAAAGTAAATTTGACTTGAGTGCTCTACAAATGCATCAATGTTCTTCCTTCTTCCTACCATTTCCAACAATAGCATCCCAAAACTATAAACGTCAGACTTGTGCGAAACAGCTCCAAATGTTTTATTAAGTAGTTCTGGTGCAATATATCCAATAGTTCCCCTTGCAGCTGTGACTGACACTATACTCTGTTCTGTTGGGTAAAACTTTGCCAATCCGAAGTCAGAAACTTTTGGAATGAAATTCTCATCGAGGAGAATATTGTGAGGCTTGATATCAAAATGTAGAATCCGTATATCACAACCTTGATGGAGATATTCAATCCCACGAGCAATTCCTAATGCGATTTGGTACATCTTATTCCAGCACAAATAGTTTCTTTTGTCTTGCATGAAAACATATTTTTCTAAAGACCCATTACCCATAAACTCATAGATAAGTGCCCTTTTTGATCCCTCTGAGCAAAAGCCAATCAGCCGCACCACATTGACATGATGTATCCTGCCAATTGTGGCAACTTCATTGATGAATTCTTGTCCATTACCCTTTGAATTCTTTAGCATCTTTATCGCAATAGGACTGCCTGTTGAGAGCTTTCCTTTAAAAACTTTGCCATATCCTCCTTGTCCTAGTTCTTCTTTGAAATTTTTTGTCATCTTCTTAATGTTTGAATAAGAGTATCTTGTAGGGGTTTGAAATCTATAACTGCTTAAGAACTCTTCAACCATTGTATCCATCCATATATGCCTCCTTTGGAATTTATACACCAAAAATACCAAAAAACACAATATCCCAATTGCTGTTCTCGGAAGTAAGTATAATACTACAAAATGCCAATAACATGTATAACTCGAATTAGATATGAAAAAATGATAGTAATTCATATTTATGCAGTGAAGTAACATGAGCGTCTTGCATATGAATTGTTGTGTCATCAAAACCACCCTAAAGAGAAAGATTGACTATAAAATGGTGTAAATCACTAAAGAAAGTAAAATGAAAGTTGATGCATATATGTAAATTAAGGAAAGTGAGAAAAAGACATGTTAACTATTTGCGTGAAATATCCATGTATCATTTAATTGTAGTCTGTATGCCAAAAAAGTAAATAGAAGCACTGATTCTCATCAACTTTTGTTTTCCAAAGCAAGTGACAACTTCAAAGACATCCACATCTTTCATTAGATTTTTCAAAAATATGGTTTTTATTAGAAAATACATGGGCAAGTTCTTCATGAAATGACGGCCCTTTTGGTGGAGCCCACCATATGCATGAATGGGGTGGATGAACATAAGTGGAACGCAAGATATCAACTTGATGGGATAATCTAAACCATTTTATGAATTATTAGTGTGTGTGCAAGGAATGGATTGACTGAATGTAGGCCTGAAGCCAGCCCTCAAAATAAGAGTGGAAATTTTAAATAGGGCTTTCTGCAGGATTGGAGACACATATAAAATCGTCTTATAGAAAACTGTACACGGCAACTACCACCAACGTTTCTTTTTTGAATTCAAAAAAAGGCAAAATCAAAGATTAAGAAGCAGATAGCAAGAAGTCAAATTGATGCAGTAAATTGAAGTAGGTTGTAAAAGGGTTTACCTCCTATCCCGGCGCATAGGTTCCTAAAGTTATCTGCATGACACAAAAGGACCATTGTCATCATACAATTTTGATTGTCTGATTAACTAACTAAACATACTCGTTGTCTTTCTAATCCAAGGATGAATTAACAACACTTCTACACGGGGCAGGTGCACTTACTGATATCAAAATATTGAATTCAATAGATTCATGCTAATAGCATTTCGCAAGAAATTCTCCTAGGGGGATCTTATACAGAAGCCGTGTCCACCTAGTTTCTAAGTGATGGATTTGTCTTATATTCTGGGGGTTAATCCGATTGATGCTTAGGTTAGCCATCTAGGCCTGAGGGCAAGTTGGTCTTTTAACCATGTTATATATATTGTTGTATGCTGAGATTGTAGCCCTAACTACAAACAAACACAAAAGGAGAGATTATAGCCCTAACTACAAATAAACACAAAAGAGAGAAATGAATTGGCATGAGCTTTCTTTTTAGACGTAGCGGTTTTGCTGAACCACATACATCATTGTTTCTTCCTCTTTGTAATTGTTTGCCTTTCTTTGATTGTGTAGAACTTCGTATTTATGCATTTGTTGATCATACGTCATCGTTCAATTCTTCCGTGCCACCCAACACCAAGTCCGCCTTTTGTGGATGGTGAGAATTTAATATCCCACAACCTTATTGCTCTTTCCTAGTTTTAAAACAGGAAGTGTTCCATGGTTGACTGGAAATCCTAGCTGTCTAATCTTATCTACCATCATAAAATAGATGGTGAACAGAGACAAGAGAAATTTGGTTTCCCCTTTTTATTTTGGTTATCCATTTGATCAGCTGAACCTGGATTGTTATTATCTTTCATTGGACGTTTTTGATGATGACTAAATTAGAAATACTCTTGCATCTATTGGGCGAGGAGTTCCCAAAAACCCTGCTACGTGCAATGCTGGAGAATTGGCACTATTTTGTATCGGGTTTCTTAGATCAGATGATTTGAATCAAGGTGGGCCAATTCATCTAGAACCAAGAGACTAAAAATGAACTTGGCGGAACGAAAAGTCACTTGCCAACCCCATCCAATTTTGATATAATCATCAAGAACTAAGGGAGCAACGTACGATGAACTTACTGAACTTATAAGACCCAGAGTACCACTGGAGATAAAAGCCCCTCATCAGCACTTGGCGGATTTCAGAGCAACTAGTAAAATTCCCAATTTCATCTGGTATCATAGGGAGCTTCATCACAACCCTGCAGTTGATGTGCAGTTGGGAAACAGAGAAGGAATTGCCAATGAAAGCATAAACATGTGAGTGAGGAGTAGTAACTTTCTCGTGTGTGGCCTTTCAAACATCTCCCCTTTATCACTCTTTATACCTGATCTATGTGAAATTTTCAGAATTCTAGGCACCTATTACAGCCACAACGAATGGCTCTCGCTCTAGACCAATGTATTAAAGTCATGGCATGCCAATTATTGCTAGAGACTTTGAAGTGCCGGGAAATGCATGGATGGAAAATTGGAAATGGAGAAGTGACACTTGACTATTGGATGTGACATTCACCCGACCTTTGGCAAATTCGTTTCTCTCCGTTAGTGCCCTTTTATTCTAGCACCTTTCTCTTTAATTTTATTTTTAATTTGACCTTAGTGCTCCTTCTTCCTCTAATATAGTATTGTAATTATTAAAACAGAAAATAACCATAATTGCCACCATTGGCTTTAGGAGGATTTGGCCACTTAAATAAGTCAAGCCATCCACGACGTCTAATATTCAAGACAAGTGGGTTGCACATGAGATTGCATATTGCTTATATTGCTAAACTTGCATTTAAGTGGTTTTCATGAGCTAAACTCCATTTAAGCTATATGCAATCTCTCTTTGGCAGACATTACTCCACATATAAGAAAACTAAATTTTACATAGGAGAGTCTGGTAAAAAACGATGGAGGTTTTAATTCCCACCATCCACAAAAGTGAAGACCACAAAAATTCTTCGTGACGGTCTTCACATGACACTTAGAAATGATGTCCAAATCGTTTGTGAGCTAGTTTCAAATTTATGAAGAATCTTTGACTAAAGAATAAACAGCTTCAATCAATTGACCAAAGTTAAAGATTTTGGCAGTGGATTTCATCTTCCTGGTGAGGGGTCTTTTCACAACACCTGTAGTACTGACTACCTTTGTTTCCAGGAAACAATGCTTAGTTGCCATTCATTTATGTGTGTTGAATTCCGTGACATAACGACAATAAGGGATTGTTTGGTAAGACTAGTTTTATTTTTATAGTCCATTCAAAATAAAATTATTAAAAAAAGAGCTATAAAAAAAAGAGGATAGAGTTAAGATATATGTTTGGCAATGGAAGCATCTATTTTAAATAGACCATTCTAAATTAATAGTTGAAATTTTTTTTACAAATATATTGAGATCTACTAGGTATCAAGCCTTGAAATTTTACTCCATAGCCATGTTTGGCTTTCCAAAGAGATCTAATGGTTTGGATCTTGTGTTTGGGGCCTCTAATTTTGAAAAAAATATATTTAATAATTCACGTTTTTACAAAAATATTTTAAGTTTGGTGATGATCCAACGGCAGAAATTTGGTCTCACAGTGGCCATTGACCTTCTACACATTTTTAATGGTTTAGATTGTTATTTATTATCCCAGAAATAATAATAAGAAAATAAAAAAGAGACTGACTATGCACTAGTTTAAAATTGAGCATATTAAATCAATAGTTGAAAGTTTTTCACAAATTTCTCGAGATCCACAAGGAATCCATTCTTGAAAATTGACCCCATAGCTATTTTTAGTCTTCCCAACATTTCCAATGGTTTGGATCTTGTGTTTGGGCCCCACAGAATTCAAAAACTAATATCCAATGGCTCACGCTTTATTGCACATATTTCGAGCTTCATGATGATCCAACGGCTGAAATTTGGAGGGATGGCCGTGTTTGATCATGTGAACATTTTCAACGGTTTAGATCTAGATTTATCCTCTCGGATTTTGAGAAAAATTGAAAAAATCAAACTGGGCTTGATCTTCCTAAAACACTGTAGCAGCGCCCTTTTTTTTTTCCTCAAATTTGGAAATGCATTATGAGGAGGGCTGTGGGAAATAGAGGTAAAGCCTCTATATATTTTAAATTGGATGTAGCACAAAAGTACATGCCAAACGCTCTTATTTTTACAAATTCTATTAGATTTAGACATTTAGACAAATAGAGCCTAAAATTAGTGATGCCAAACATGCGCTAACTCTAAATTGATTAGAGTCATTTGACTTTGGTCAATTTTTTTACTACTTGGCAGAAAATCCTTTTTACAAACCTTAAAATCCTACGATATATGGGTTTTTTTTATGTTTCTATTTTTAGAATTCATAAAATAAAAAGGCTTATAGTTCCGGCTGACTATTATCAAATGTCGATTTTTTTTTTCAAAAAAATTATTATATAGTAGAAGAAAAACTCAAATCTTCCTTCTTGTTTTCATTTACTGTATTTTTGAAAATTTGATCAATCTCTTGGTATTGTGAGTCACATCAGGGGTTTTGGCCAAAACCATGATTTTTTTTACGAAGTTGACTTTGCTGTTATTTTGAGGTCTTTTGTTATTATCTCTTGCAATCCACATTTAAGGGGAATTTAATCGTAAAAACCCCTTTCAAAATTTCGAGTATTATTTGACTAAAGAAAAAGAAGCACCAACCGAGCGATCACATGAAACTTTTCCACGGTGGCTTAGAAATTATTGGTCAGGGGTCCTTATATGACAATTGATGAGTGATGAGTGATGTCACTAAATATTGTTATTTCCCAGAAGTTATGCCCTATCTGCGATGAATTTTTGACATTAAATGTTGTGAGTCTTGCCTTTAATTCAATGACATTAGAAACAGAGTCCTCCGCTACTGCAGCCAACGCGCTTTTCTTAAGTGCTTGGGCTGTCCAAGTTGACATGTAAACGGGAGGAATTCAAACCTCTCAAAATAAAGGCCCTTTTTTTTTTTAAGTGATAGGGGCAAGCTTAACTATAAAATGACTTGATCCCATTGTAAGATTCAACCTATATAAAAAAATATAAGAAAAATCTATATAGAAATGTAATTGAAATATAAAAAATTCATGTATATCATAAGTAATCATTATATTCTCAATCTTAAGATGGGCCACACCCTATAAGGGAGGAGGACGTTTATTTTTAATGGTTCAATAGGCTAGCCCAACTTTGGAGTCTAACGTCTCTTATTTCCTAAAATTGTGAGTGATCAGACTAATTCAATATAGAAGGTGACTTTCTTCCTCACTTCTATGATCAAATCTTGGCTGTATGCAGTTTTTTTTTTTTTTATTGCTAGAAGTGAGAATTTTCTGCACCCCAAAAATAAAAAAATTGTGACAAGTGCAAATTGAAATTCAAATTTTGGGTCTAATATTTGTGCCCATTTTATTTTGGGTCATGTGATGTAAAGAAGAAATAGGCTTGGATCTAAGTGAATATTTGACTAGAGTATGGGCCTCATTTTGAATCAACTCTAGTTCTAGACCCATATCACTAGAAAGTGAAAAGAAAGGATATTTTTTTATTGGCAATGATTGTGAAAATTGCCAAAAAATTTAAAAAAAATTGAAGAACTCAAATTTAGAAAATTAGATATGAAATTTCTTAAACCCCACATGCTAAATTGCATCAAAATGTAAGAGAAAAGCTCAATTATTTTTGGTAGGAAACTTCTTTATTCTTTTATTTTCCTTTTTTACTTTAATTTGAACTACTTTTTGATTCTCTATTTAAAAAATTGAATCTCACAAGCATTTCATATTTTCAATAGGTAGGGCCACCAATTTCACATTTAAATATCCCTTTTAAGGAAAACACCCATCAGACCAGACTCTATAAGGTCAATCTCTTTTATCTTTATTTTCTTAATATTAACTTCAAAGTGAATTTTAGCTTTTGAAAACTATGGACCTCATAAGCTTTACATACGTCCCCTAGGTGGGGTCACTAGTTTTCCTTCTTTTTTGCATGAGAGAAAATTTTATTGAGAGGAAGCAATCAATCAAGAAAGAGGTTAAATATAAAGGGTTTTACAAAAAAATAATCCTCAAAATTGGATACACCCGCTGTAGACCCAAATTCCAAGTATTGACGGTGAAGGACCTCACCAATTTATTTAAAATTTGTAGACTTTTTTTTTGCCCCTATTTGTTGATATCAATGAGTATTGTAGTTAATGAATGTCGATTTTTTTTCTACTTTGTTCATTTTATTCTCCTTCTCCATAATCTATTCTTTGATTCGGTTTATCATTATTATTTTCTTCAAGAAAGAATCGATTTAGTGTACTTATTTATTTATTTATTTTTATTGTGTTTAGATAGTAAGGGAATGCATCATTATTAAGCTCCCAATCCAACAGTATCCCCACCACCCGCCAACTCCATAATCTGACGGGTGATGAAGAAAACTTCTACCCCATCTCCAAATCCTCCAAGAACCCTAAAACTCCACTTCAACCCGAACTCCATCTTCAACTCTAACTTCATCTTCATTCAAGCCTTCTCTTCCTCTCCATCAACTTCTCCCTTGGCCTCCTCAACTTCTCCCTCAACCCCCACAACTTATTCGGCTCCCTCTTTATGCCTTCAACTTATCCACTGATTTTTTTTTATTAAAGATGATGATGATGATGATGATGATAATGATAATTGAATCGAAGAAGGGATATGTAGGATAAAAAGAACAAGAATAGAATCTTTGAGAAAATCTTGGAGAAATCAAGTTAAAATTTAAATCACAAAAGTTAAAATCAAATACAAATAATTCCACCTTAGGCGTAATAATTAATTTTTATGCTGTTTGTACCGAAATGTTTCTTAAATTTTCAAGAAATAAAGTACTACAATAACTTTAAATGAATAGGAAAACTCGTGACATGCTTTTATGATGACTTATGAAATGGAAAATAAAGATCAATAAGTCAACCATTACTGCATTGTCCTTAATAACGAAATTCAATCAATTTAGTTGAAAGTTATCGAATTAGAGAAGTTGAACTTTCTGTGAAGCCGCCAGGTTTGGTCTAGTCCTCTCAGCTATTTAGAAAGATAGAAATGCTAGGAATGCTTATATCTATCATAATAAGAGCTATTAAAAAGCAAAGCAAAGCCAACTGCAAGTTATACCATCGCAGTCATCAAAGAGGAGGCTGCCATAAGACCCATAACTGTATCTCTAGTTGTTAGTAATATTGTTGGTGGTGTTTGTTTTCTGTTAAATCTGGTTATCAGTAATGTTGGGTTCTCCAGCTAAGGATTGATGATTATCTAGTTATCGGTAATATTCGCAATTGTTTTCTGTTTCTGCCTGGCTTGTAAGCTTCCTCCTTTTGAGTTGCTGTTTTCTGGTGCTGTGGGCGTATCTATCTGTCGTGCTCATAATAACATTGCTCAAAAACAGGGCGTTCCCTGTGCTGTAATTTTGATACATTGTTCATAATATACCAATACTTACCTTGAAAAAAAAAGGAAAAATAGGATTCAGAAAAAAAAAAAAGCAAACCCTTTTGTAAGGCCCGTTATGGTATGTGTACGGCCTGAATGAATGGTCTAGCAACAGATTGGTGAAATTGAATCCCCTATTTTTGGCATGCCTAACATGAGTTTTCAAAGCTATCAATAGAAAGAAGTGGGTGATCGGAATGGTTATTTTAGATACTTTTGAACCTATTTTTTAAAACTCTGACCCCCTGCAATCTATAATAGCGCTGCTCATGAGTAAGTTAAATTGGGTTTCTATAATGACATTGATTTTGATCTGTCAGCGGACTATTTGAATTAATTACAATGTTGGTTATTCCTGTGTAGTCTTCTTAGGCTTTTCTCAGTAAAGTTTTCTAGTTTACCAAAACAAAATGTTTATATATCCCTCAAACCTTCTTGTTAAAACCTTATTCACCAAAACCTTCTTGTTAAAGCAAATACTATCCAGCTACTATTATTGTTGTACTTAAGTTTGAAATATTTTACAATTAGAGCTAAGGGCGCTTGTTGATGGGAGAAATAGAGTTGCCTAGTTGGTTTGGAATCCCATTTAACCTAGTTTGATTTTTTGCAAAAGACAAAAATATAAAGCACAACATAGAGCAAAAATTCTTTCATCTTCCATCTGTCCATGGCTGTCTGCCCTGTCTACAACTACTTTTGATATTTTTCTAGTGAGTTATTGTATAAAAGTTTAAGCTTGTGCAATGCGCAGAATATCTTTTCATGCACTTCAAGAAAGTGAGAGGTTGTGAGCTCTTCATCTCTCATGCGTCCAAGGCTGGTTCTAATTATATGAAAAACAGATTCAAAACCAAATACGCCGTGATTTCACTCAGAATTCAGATTCATTTACATCCCCACATGTTTTTCTACTTTAATTGGAAGAAGACAATTCAGTTCATTTGTTTCGTGTGCCGTGGCACTTGATTAAAGGATCTGCATTTCAATTAGCTTTTGCAAAAAAAAAAAAAAAAACCAACCCCTTGCTGCTTTTGAAATCATGATAAGTGCAAGGTTTGCAATTTAATGCTATGAAATGGATGGAGAAATGATAAAATGGGTGAACTTTTCAATTTAGCTGTCCATTTGGTGAGCTTAGATTCGACGTATATCAACTCAGAGCAGAGTTTTCCTCAAGGGTTAATTTAGAAAGACTCTTGACTGTCCATTTGGAGATGTGACACAAAGTAGTAGAGGGTCTAACTTGGATTGGCTTGGATCCTGTTTATTTGCACTAAAATACATTATACATACATAGTAAAGGAAGATCAAATTTTTTATGTTCAATTTTGAAAATTCACCTTTAATATTCACTTTAAGCCACCCTATGTATTCTAATGCAATGGGCCATTCATCAACCACCAAGAAACCAAGGATGGACTTACAGGGGAAGGATTGGAACAATGTTTTGCAAGAAGACCTGCTCCTTCTCTTGCGAAAGATTTCGTTTGCTTCACCAAAGCTCGTTTCCAAACAACGCACTTTTGGGTACATGGAATTGACAGCCCGGGGTACTCGGTCCAAAAGATCCGAAAGCCCCCCTTCAACACATCGAGAATCCTAGAGCAACTAGTAGGATTTTGAATCGCATCTGATATGGGAAGACTCATCACAACCATGCAGGAGGTGTGGAGTTGTGAAACAGAGACGGAGTCATTCATGAGGGCATAGATGTGTGCCTGACCCGAGCCCAGGTTCAGGTTGCATGATGCAGTTGCTACATACCATGAATGGTTCACCGGTTGGGACCAATTCACGAAGACAAGTTTCTGGAAGTCTGCCCATATCGAGTGGTTATAATTGCCGAGGGAGGAGCAGTGTCATAGAAGAGAAGGGAAGATCTTACAAGTCCAGGATCGACGACGAGCATTCAGTTCTCCTCGTAGGAGATGTTCTCAACCTAGTACTCCCTAGGAGGTAGATGAAAAATGGGTTGGGTTTTGTTTTCACATGTGAGTTCAAATGGAGGTTCTGAACTGCCACAGCCTTGAGGGTCTTGTTGTAGGCGGAAGGGATAAGTGATGTTGAGAAGAGGTCCACAAGAAGAGTAGCAATTGTGTTTTCTTTGTTCCCTCAAGGCGTGGGATTTTAAGAAAAATGATGACGAGAAGAAGGAGAGAGAGGAGGAGATGCCAAAAGCCCCAGGCCATAGAGGGTCTCTGAAATGGGAATGGTTTCCTCATGTCATGTGTGCAAAACTCGCGAGGCTAGCTATCCCAAATCGCTTTTTCAGCAAACGACCCTAGGCGCTCTCCTACTATGAACGTCTCCCAATTAGTACTCGCTCTTTGCCATTGCACTTCTTGCCGGACTCTGATGAAGTTTGAAATGCACGGCAATTTTTATATTGCTTCTTGAGGAAAGAAAATAACCATGTAGTTGCTATCATTGTCTGTGTGAGGACTGTTGCATTGTCAAGCCACTCGCCTGGTGTCTTTTTTCTTCCCCCGTCTGTTTTACATGGGTGAAGTAATGGTAAATTATCCTAAAAAACAACAGGCAAGGGCCCTAGTCAAGTAATGTGGAGTTATAAGTGGGTTGCGCTTGGGTTGTCTGTCGTTAGAGCTGCATGTCTAGCTCGCTGTGTTCACGGTTGTCGAAAACGGAGGAGATATAGAAAGAGAGAGAAAAAAGAAAAAAAAGAGAAAAAAGCGTCTGCTCCTCCCCACGTTACAAAAAATATAATAACTTTTGCACAAAATAAGGCTTCGGAGACCAATCTTTGCACAAAATTAATTTAGATTTAATCACATTTAGCGATCAACTAAGTAGTTTTTTTCCTTAAAATCTTGAAAAAAAAAAAACAAAAACATAACAAAATGGTTTGTTGAAAGTGATTTTAGGTTTCTACATTAGGACCTTGTTCTTGGGACACATTTGTAGACGTTTGTGGAAAACTGGTTTTGTGGACTTTTCATCTTTTGCGGAAACAAATTTTGAGCTCTTTGGACAAAAATTTTTCTCAGAATTACAAATATTTTTACTCTTTCTCATGTAAAAGAGTTTGCATCAAAAGTAGATTTTAACGTAGTGCGAAAAGGCATTGCCACAATCATCACTTTTTCTATGAAAAACCTATGCCTCTATCAATGGATACAACTTTTGACTCTTCTTGCGGAATTGTTGCCTAGAGAATACATAGATTCTTGGTTGACCTACTTCTAGGACTCAAGTAGTGGAGCACCAAATGAGGTAGCCTCCATCCATCTATTTTGATTATAATTTGGATCATGTCTTTTGTAATTATAGACAAATTTTCGATTAACATGGCAAATTTTGATGAGTTAGACTGCAAGTGGTGGAACCTTGAAAACATTTTATTTCATTAGTATTCCAAGATGGCTAAGAAGAGTTTCTAGATGAACTTCTGTTATAAAGTTGAAATTTTGGCAATTTTCTTGCATATTTTGCTTTCTAGAATAAGGGTCAAGGTAACGTTCTGTTTGAATTTTCAATGTGGTACAATTCTCTTGGGTTGGACACAAGATTACAATTCTGGATTAAGAATTGCTTAGTTGTTCATTAGCAAATGCCTTCACTTACTTGCTTGGCCTTTTTGGTTAAAGGTGGTTTTTACAATAATTAGGTTTGCTAGGAATTTTTAATATGTTTTTAGCTCTTGTCTTCTAAGCATTTCAAATGCCCTATTTGATAGAAGAATTCAGAAATCTAGCCCACATCAAAATCCACATTTAGCCTTATGCATTTCCAGAATTTCAGCATATTAAATGCTAGAGTGTAATTGAGCAATCGAAATTCTACTTTGAAGGCAGCATTTGGAATTCTCATAATTCTACCAGACAAGAATTGTGAGAATTCTTGTAACCAAATAAGCCTTAAAGCTCTATCCAAATTTCTAATGAGAATTTATCATGTTAGATTTTTTTGTACATGATGTGACATATTGACCCATCAAATTGAAAATGCCATGCTTCTTCAGAAGAGTCTCAAAATTACATCCACCTAAAAATGTTTGAAATGATTGTTGGAATTTCAAGAATTGTAGTTCTTTATTTTTTTTGTGAAATTTCTGGAAGCATTCTAAAATTTCACTATATATGAGAATTTCAAAGCTCTCCAGAGAGGAATTCATATATTACCTTGTGATTTCTCTTTGTTTGCATTAAGAGTTTACGGGTGTCTTCGGTACCATGTCTTTGCATAAAGTAAGCTAAAGTAATCAACAATTTTTTTTAGAGACTGGAATATCTTGTATAGGACTAAAGTACATAATATGCTTTAGATCACACAAAAAAACTAGTTGAAACTCATCTATTAATTTTTGTAAATACAACTGGTAAAGGAACCAGGACTTCGTAAAGGCGAACTTCCAAAGAGGAAGGGGCCATAACTAGTTCCATAAAACTTACTCAGATATAGTTGACAAAATCGCAATGTGAGTTTTCTGAGGATTTGGCTTTGTGGAAGATGTGGAAGCAAAAGGGTTTGGTGGCATTGTCAAGGTTTCCATATTTCCTTCCAACATTTGCATCACTGTATTCATACAAGGACGACCTGTTGGGTACCATTGTATGCACCAAAGTGCCACAATTGTTAGCTTCCTTGCTGTCTTAGAGTCTTCATTTGTAGTAAAAGTCAGGCCCATGTCTTCCCCTAGGCATAAACGTTGATAAATCCATTCTGGGAAATAGACTTGGCTAGTTTTTTCCACTCTAACGTCAATATTTTTCCTTCCTCCAACCATTTCGAGCAGCAACATCCCAAAGCTATAAACATCTTATTTATATGAAACATTTCCAAAGTTTCTTGAATATACTTCAGGTGCAATGTAGCCCATGGTCCCTCTAGCAGCAACCATAGACACTGCAGTTTCCCCTTCGAACACAATTTCGCCAATCCAAAATCAGATATCTTGGGATTGAGGTTTTGGTCCAGTAAAATATTATGAGGCTTGATATCAAAATGAAGGATACGCTGGTCGCATCCTTGATGAAGATAGTCTATTCCTCTAGCGATACCAAGAGCAATATCTTGAAGTTTCTCCCAACCGAGAAAGTGGTTATTAGTACTTTCAGAGAAAATGAATTTCTCTAGTGATTCATTTGGCATGAACTCATAGATGAGTGCTCGCTTCAATCTATCGGCGCAAAAGCCCAAAAGGCGAACCACATTGACATGGTGAATTCTGCCAATGGTACCCACTTCATTGATGAACTCCTCACCATCACCACCAAAAGTTTTGAGAATCTTTACAGCGACAACAGTTCCACTTGGAAGTTTCCCTTTGAACACACTGCCATAGCCACCCTGGCCTATTTTTTCTTTAAATTGATCAGTCATCTTTTTCAAATCGGCATAAGAGTGTCTTGTAGGCTTGAGGGATTTGTAGCCTTCTAGGAATTTTTCAACCTTTATTTCGTTTTCCAAATCCAATTTTCTATTCAATTTCCAAGAATAGCAAACCTTGACGCCAGCAACAATGGTTATCAAGAGAAGAAAGGATCCTATACTAGCACCTGCATACAAAACAAACTAAAACTAAGAAACTTCCTATCAAAACTGTTTGTAAAGTCAAATAGCTGAAAGGATGAGTAGTGCTCCACCTATAATTTCATACTTCATCTTTAAACCTGCACAGATAATGGAAGGAAATCAGTAGAACAGCAGTTATGATCGTCTCTAACTAATGAAACTAAAGAATTCCTAATTCTTTGTCATATTGGGATGATGTCCAATTGATCAAACTCAAAGAATCATTGGATAATCTCAAAGACTTTAAGATCAATGGATCATATTGATTGAGAAATGATCCATTATATCCGGATGAAAGTGTATATCCTTTGAGTGATAATACGGCTCTTATTTCATTGGGCAATTCAATGGATCTCAAAATACCAACGTCATAGATCATGGACTATATCAATCAGTCTAATGTTAGTGCTAACTATTAACTTGAATCATTTCCATAATGGAAGTGACTCATGTTTCTTGGCATGGTTAAACAAAATGGATATAATTTCTCTTCAATAGAGCCCCTGACTCTCAAAATGGATTCATTGTCCACAATGCCCAATCTGACTTGACACTTAATTACTGATCCATTGTCACTCCTCCTTGAGTACATAACAGAGATTATCTATAGGGACTAGAGACCCAACTGGACTCTAATCCAGACCTGATTATTGTTTGGTTCCACTATGTATTTTAATAATTCGGCCAAAGAATGGGTCTCTTCATGAGACGGATAAAACTAAAAGGGATCCACTGGCATCCTTCGCAATCGTGGAAAAGAAAGGGAGAAAAAGGAAAGGGAACCTGAAGAAAGGGGGGGAAAAAAAAAACCCTTGATCATGATGGTCGGAACAGATGATGTCACTTCTACTTTGGTTCTTGTAACCACACTTTCCTCCCTTCAATTCGCACTCCTTGCATTGGGGCACGTCCCACTTCAGATTAATACCATATAATCCATATTCGCCACTGTTAACGTAAACGTATGACAGTGGCATTGAAAGGGTCTTCATTGGCTCGCAAGATACCTGCATCGTGTCCACATTACGCGTAGCACGGAGAAGTAAAATGTTGTGTTCCAAGTCGCCCAGACAGGAGATGAGATAGCCGCTGCTTAATTCACTAGAATCTTGAGTCTTGGAACAACTGATGAATGTGAAGTTGTCGTAACTATCTAACATCACAAAAGGAGAAGCAGAGAGATTGAGGCCCTTGTAAAGGAGACGCCAGATACAATCCTTTGAGTTCGGGTCGGCAATTACCGTCATTTCTTCTTTCCTGTAATCGACGTGTGCCACCACAACATCTGTATTCACGGATGGCATGTGAATTAAGGTGTTGCTGTCTTGGCAGGAGATATCGAAGCCCGGATATCCGCAATATCGAGGCTGGCGCCCTTTTATTCTAAAGGGGAATCGAATGATGGGCCCATCTTTCCTGCAGTTGAGAGGTTTGCAGGAATCACTACCACAGAAACCGATCTCAGAAGTAGAGAGGAGGAGCAGAGAAAGGAAGTAAAAGATGTGAAAACTGCCCATTTTTTTTCTTCTCTCTGTGGTTCTGATTAGTTTCCGACTCTGGACTGTGAAGAAGTAGAGGGCATTGTTGTACCATTACAAATATATAATAAATACATTCTCCCAATTCCACTGGACTCATTGGGTAAGTAATTTACAAGTCAAGTCACAATTGAGCGATTGACTCACCAAGCTTTAGCAACATTTTCCTTACCCATTAAAAAAAGTGGCTTAGACCTTTATTCTAGTGAGGTGACCGTCGGTATTTCTTGGAATTGGCTGGAAATGAAGTCCAGGTCCAGCCTTTCGTGTTTCTCAGCCTTAGCTTTCTTATCTATTTCTCTGCCTTTGCCTACTTTTTTCTCTCTCTCTCTCTCTCTCTCTCTCTCTCTCTTCCCCAAAATGTTGACTACTTTCTATACAACGGTTATTTCCTGGAAATGCAGTCCCCATTGATGGCATGTCTCCTGCCAGGACAGTTTACTGAGAGTGACTACTGAGGGTATTCCTGAACGCATTTAACACGAGTGTACGGAAGAAGATATTTCTAATTATAAAATTTCCCATAAATTAGGGGGATTAATAAAAATGGCCCTCAATATTCTGATTTGTTTTCAAAGAGTATTTCTATAAATTGATAATTTCAAAAAAGTTATTTTCCAAAACTCATTTCAATTGGACTCTCGACGTAAATTAGAGGCAACACCGTTAAATTTCTCTTACAAGTTTTCAAAATGACCAAAATAACCTTTGAATCCCTTTTTTATATCTTTAAATAATATTTGCTTAGAACATTTTGTTCCAAAATATCATTATATTTCCGGAAATCACCAATGGTATGAATATTTCAAGAAAATCACAAAATACTGAAATAATATAGCAATATTGGAATTTTTTATTAGAACGGTTTTTGACAGTTACTTATATTATTTCTTGAAAATTAATTTATATGTTGCAGAGTCCTTGGTTCTCCATGACCCTCTTTATCAAGTGGCAATATTTGCTCATTAATTTGGTTCATTTACTTCGAAAGTCATGGATCTTCAATTGGTTACTTGGTTCATTTGTGGGAGCTAAAGTAGAAATATAATGGGTACAGATTTAGAGGAGCTAATGGGGAGAGCCGCTGCCACAAAGATAAAGATTTGAGTTGGCTTAATATAGAAACGGTAAATCCTTTTATGGAGTATTGTTTTGATTGGTGGGTCGATTATATTAGTTCTCAAATCTTTAATCCTTCACTAGAACCATTTAATGATGATTAATGATTACCATGGGCCATGGGAGTGTGATGATTGATCCACTGGGCATCTGAAGTATAGATTAAGATTTGGGAATTTGATCAAAAGAACATGAGCACTATCCTATGGCACCAAAGATCTATGACATGGAAGTGATAATATATACGATCCAACCATTACTTATAGGAAACCAATCTATGATAGTGCTATAATTTGCCAAGCTGAAAAAGGGTAAAAATATAACCCACATTCGTACATGAAGTGGGTTGAAAATGGTTCCAATCTTAGAAAGATTGGCCCTTAGAAGAACTAATGTTTGTTGTCTGAACCTATTTCAGAAAATTAATTAACATGCCCATTTCTTAAATTCAGCCCATGCACGAACCATTGCATGAACCAATCTTAGAAAATGCAGCCATTTAAAGAAATGAATCCAACTCAAACTGATTTCATTCAGGGAAATATGGGTTATAAATAGGATTAAACAATCCTTAAAATAAATTCAAGGGCTATGAAAATGTAAGGCCAACTGCCAACATAATATTAGGGCCCAAACATTTATTAAAAATTAAAATAAAAAGAAATTTTCTGAATTAAATTACAACATAAGTCTGTACTTTCTTTCCATCTACAAAATAAAATAGCTTAGTTTCAAATGCTCCCAAATGATAGAGAGTACGGGATTTATAGCATCA
Organism: Sextonia rubra; assembly: GCA_037013555.1. Taxonomy (NCBI): domain Eukaryota; kingdom Viridiplantae; phylum Streptophyta; class Magnoliopsida; order Laurales; family Lauraceae; genus Sextonia; species Sextonia rubra. The sequence continues at coordinate 9,909,953 of JASUAD010000010.1, forward strand.
GCATGGAGGTTTTAAGAGGATAAGTAGGGATGTATATAGCTATTTGACTCTCTAATTATTCAGAGGATCGAACCCATAAAAAATCAGATTTTAAGTTTGCTTTGGGTTTCGATTCGTAAATAGGTTCTATTTTGGGTTTTGATTTATAAATAGGTTTCAATCTAGAACCTACTTTAGATTTCAATTGATAAACATCTGACATATATGTTAAAATCAACTTTGGTTGGTCATTTTTATTAAATTTCTTTAGTAAACCATTTCTTTGGCGACATTTGTTTTGTTTAAGCGCCAAGTCATTGCTCATGTGATTTGAACTTGTAACCGGTTATCTTTGATACCTTACTAAATTTCTTTTGCTAATCATTGCTACCAAAACTTCAAGGTGTTACTAGAGGCAACAGAAATACATTTTAATACTTTCCTTGGATGGACCCCACTCCTCAATAATTTTGTATTTAATATTGGAGGTAATAGACATTTTTTTTTGTCATAGTTGGAGGTAATAGAGTTGAGGCACTTATAAGCTAAAGAGAACCCCCACTTTAAGAAAGAAAATAAGAAAGTAGACAAATTTGATTTTGGAAATGGATCTCAATCCTCTAGTCGGAACCAGACCCGAGTCCTCTTATTAGAATTGGGTTTAGAGCCAACAAAATAGGAGCCAATTTGGGAACTAAATCCTTCATTTAGAAATGATTCCGGTACCAGTTATGGGTCCAATATCATTTTCTACATTCAAAACATTCATGAAAATAGGAGTTTGAAATTATTGATATACTCCAAATAATAAAAATTTTTATATTGTGGTATTGATTAGAAAAAACCTTGAACCTAGTCAATAAAGCAACTATCGTCCGACTGGTAGCCGATGATCCAGGCTCTTGGAGAAGGAATTATGCTCTTATAATTTCCATGATGGCCGTAGTTTCTGAATGGTTTTGATCATCTGAATATGTATATAAATCGTTACTCCTTTGTGTTTGCCAACCAACAACGTTGACTTTTAAAATATTTCAACCTTCTATTTTTAAATAGTTTTGGTCATCTAAATATGTGTTTGCATCCTTACTCCTTTGTGTTTGCCAACCAATAGTATTGTGTTTTTATATATTTCAACCTACTAGAAAACAGTTTTTAGATATTTTTGTATGAGATATGATATCACCCAGATAGTCTACATACAGTGGGGCCTTTTTGTTTATGAGAAGTCCAAGAATTCATATCTGGTGGAATTTTAAAATCTTTAAAAGCTATCCCTTGAGGTGGAATACTTTCAAATCCTCCTTTTGATTGTATATTTGAAATTCCAACTAAATACATAAAGAATAGAATTCCAAGAATTTCAAAAGGTCATTTGAGACCTTTTAGGTGGCTGAAATTTAAAATTATTGTGAAAGAAACATCACATATCAAATATCAGAAGACAAGATATCACATCATGTCCAAGAAACTGCAACACGCCAAATTCCTTTTAAAAATTTTGATAAGGAAACAGGCCCAAGGAGTTGGGATATGTTCGGACTAATAAAATTCTTAGGAAACAAATTTGGCTACCCTTATCATGGAAAATTTGCTCATTTTTAGTAACAATTAGTAGCAATTAGGATTTGCAACAATTAGACCTTCCTGAATCTCTAGTGGCTCAAAGAGAAAAGCTGGTAGAGGCTAATCTCAAAAGTAAAACTGCAGGCTAGTCACAGAGGACTATAATAGCTTCTGCAGACTGTAACAAGCGCCAATACTTTAGTTGATTAAAGTAATCTACAGGTGGTACATGCTCTCATTAATTATATCGTAACGGACGTAAGCAATGGATAGTAATTAAGCTAATGATCTCGTTACTATCTTTCTTAACAAAAGGCATAAACACATTAAATTGATATTTTAGAACATGAGAGAAACTAATCATTCACAGATTTAAAATAAGGTTTTCTAAAATGATATAAACTGATGAAATATATCTTGCATTGCTTTCTTCTAGATATGTTTTATTGATCCACAAGTGCAAAATGAAAAGAAAAATTAATATTCTAGTTCTCAATAGTTCTTTTATTGCATAAAACTCAATCTTCAGGTACCTCTAAGACAACTGATTCAAGAAACTTTAGTGAGATTGATCCCCAATTAGAGGGGTGTTCACAATTCACCTACTCCATGTTTATTACGAACATGATCCCCATCAAGTGTCTATGGAGTTGAAAGTAATGGCTTAGCTGGCAAATTTAAGTCTTCAACACTCGCCTCCAACATCTCTATGACTTTGCTCATGGAAGGACGCTCTGTAGGATTCATTTGTATGCACCATAGTGCGACTATTATCATCTTCTTTGCTATTTCTTTATCATTGTCATCAATATCTGCCATTTCCAATTCCTTTCCCCTGTGAAGTTGATCATAAATCCATAATGGAAAGTAAATTTGACTTGAGTGCTCTGCAAATGCATCAATGTTCTTCCTTCTTCCTGCCATTTCCAACAATAGCATCCCAAAACTATAAACGTCAGACTTGTGCGAAACAGCTCCAAATGTTTTATTTAGTAGTTCTGGTGCAATGTATCCTATAGTTCCCCTTGCAGCTGTGACTGACACTATACTCTGTTCTGTTGAATAAAACTTTGCCAATCCAAAGTCAGAAACTTTTGGAATGAAATTCTCATCGAGGAGAATGTTGTGAGGCTTGATATCAAAATGTAGAATCCGTATATCACAACCTTGATGGAGATATTCAATCCCACGGGCAATTCCTAATGCGATTTGGTACATCTTATTCCAGCACAAATTGTTTCTTTTGTCTTGCATGAAAACATATTTTTCTAAAGACCCATTAGCCATGAACTCATAGATAAGTGCCCTTTTTGATCCCTCTGAGCAAAAGCCAATCAGCCGCACCACATTGACATGATGTATCCTGCCAATTGTGGCAACTTCATTGATGAATTCTTGTCCATTACCCTTTGAATTCTTTAAAATCTTTATCGCAACAAGACTGCCTGTTGAGAGCTTTCCTTTAAAAACTCTGCCATATCCTCCTTGTCCCAGTTCTTCTTTGAAATTTTTTGTCATCTTCTTAATGTTTGAATAAGAGTACCTTGTAGGGGTTTGAAATCTATAGCTGCTTAAGAACTCTTCAACCGTTGTATCCATCCATATATGCCTCCTTCGGAATTTATACACCAAAAATACCAAAAAACACAATATCCCAGTTGCTGTTCTCGGAAATAAGTAGAATACTACATAATGCCAGTAACACACATAACTTGAATTAGATTTGAGAAAATGATAGTAACTCATATTTATTCAGTGAAGTAACATAACATTTTGCATATGAACAGTTGTGTCATCAAAACCCCCCTAGAGAGAAAGATTGACTACATAATGGTGTAAATCACTGAAGAAAGTAAAATAAAAGTTGATGCATAGATGTAAATTAATGAAAGTGAAAAAAAAGACATGTTAAGTATTTGTGTGAAATATCCATATATCATTTAATTATTGTTGGTATGCCAAAAATGTAAATAGAAGCACTGATTCTCATCAACTTTTGTTTTCCAAAGCAAGCGACAACTTGAAAGACATCCACATCTTTCATTAGATTTTTCAAAAACATGGTTTTTATTAGAAAATACATGGGCAAATTCTTCATGAAATGACAGCCCTTTTGGCAGAGCCCACCATGATGCATGAATGGGGTGGATGAATATAAGTGGAATGCAAGATATCAACTTGATGGGATAATCTAAACCATTTTATGAATTATTAGTGTGTGTGAAAGGAATGGATTGACTGAATGTGGGCCTGAAGCCAGCCTTCAAAATAAGAGTGGAAAATTTAAATAGGGCATTATGCAGGATTGGAGACACATATAAAACCGTCTTATAGAAAACTGTACATGGCAACTCCATCAACATTTCTTTTTTGAATTAAAAAAAAGGCAAAATCAAAGATTGAGAAGCAGATAGTGAAAAGTCAAATTGATGCAGTAAATTGAAGTGGGTTGTAAAAGGGTTTACCTACTATGTTGCCCAATACGATCCCAAAGAAATCTGGATGACACAAAAGGAACATTGTCATCATACAATTTTGATTGTCTGATTAACTAACTGATCATAATCATTGTGTTTCTAATCCAAGGATGAATTAACAACACTACTACACGGGGTGGATAGACTTATTGATATCAAAATATTGAATTCATTAGTTTCATGCTAATAGCATTTGGCAAGAAATTCTCCCAGAGGGATCCTACACAGAAGCCGTGTCCACCTTGCTTCTAAGTGATGGATTTGTCTTATATTCTAGGGGTTAATCCGATTGATGCTTAGGTTAGCCATCTAGGCATGAGGACAAGTTGGTCTTTTAACCATGTTATATATACTGTTGTATGTTGAAATTATAGCCCTAACTACAAACAAACACAAAAAGAGAGATTATAGCCCTAACTACAAATAAACACAAAAGAGATAAATGAATTGGCATGAACTTTCTTTCTGAACCACATACATCATTGTTTTTTCCTCTTTGTAATTGTTTGCCTTTGATTGTCTAGAACTTCGTATTTATGCAGTTGTTGATCACACATCATCGTTCAATTCTTCTGTGGCACCCAACACCAAGTCCGCTTTTGTGGATGGTGAGAATTTAATATCCCACAACCTTATTGGTGTGGACTCCGGTGAGAGAAAATTCTGTTGCATTTAATCAAGGATTTCCTTGTGCAGCAGCTCTTTCCTGGCTTTAAAACAGGACAAGTGCTCCGTGGTTGACTGGAAATCATAGCTTTCTAATCTTATCTACCATTATCAAATAGATGGTGAACAGAGACAAGAGAAATTTGGTTTCGCCTTTTTTTTTTGGTTGTCCATTTGATCAGCTGAACCTGGATTGTTATTTTCTTTCATTGGACGTTTTTGATGATGACTATATTAGAAATACTCTTGCATCTATTGGGCAGGGAGTTCCCAAAAACCCAGCTACGTGCACTGCTGGAGTATTGGCCCTATTTTGTATCGGGTTTCTTAGATCAGAATAATCAGATGATTTGAATCAAGGTGGGCCATTCATCAAGAACCAAGAGACTAGCAATGAACTTGGCGGAGCGAAAAGCCACTTGCCAACCCCATCCAATTTTGATAAAATCATCAAGAACTAAGCGATCAACGTACGATGAGCTTACCGATGTAAGAACCCCAAGAGTACCAGTACTGGAGATAAAAGCCCCTCATCAGCACATGGTGGATTTCAGAGCAACTAGTAAGATTCCCAATTTCATCTGGTATTATAGGGAGATTCATCATAACACTGCAGTTGATGTGTAGTTGGGAAACAGAGATGGAATTGCCAATCAAAGCATAAACATGTGAGTGAGGAGTAGGAGAGCTGAGGTTGCATGGTGCAGTCGCTACGTACAGTGAGTTGTTCATTGGTTGGGAACAATTCACAAAGACGAGGCTGCCACCACCTTCACCCTGCAGTTCATGAAGCCATAAATCGCTGTCAATGGCACGGGGAGGAGGGGTGTTGTACAAAGGAAGGGAAGAGGTTCCAAGTCCCGGATCGATGATACGAATCTTCTGTTGCTTGTAGGAGATTTCCCGAACGTAGTATCGCCTGGGAGGTAGATGAATAACAGGTTGGGTGTTGTTATTTTCACACGTCAATTCGAACTCAGGTCCAGACTTGCCACAGCGTCGAGGGTATTGTTTTAGGCGGAAAGGATAGGTGATTTTTAGAAGTAGTCCACATGAGGAAGAAGGGCAATCTCTCTGATTTTTCCATGGGGCTTGGAACCTTGGGAAAGAAACAACGAAAAAGAGAAAGGGGATGAGAAATAATGAGAAAAAGAAGAAGAGGAGGAGAAGATAAAAGCCCCCTCTGATGATGGTGGTTCTCCCTAATGGAAATGGGTTCCTCATGTGCGCAAAACTCACAAGTCTATCCCAGATTTCTTTCTCGTGTGTGGCCTCGCAAACATCTCCCCTTTGTCACTCTTTATACCTGATCTATGTGAAATTTTCAGATTGCTAGGCTCCTATTACAGCCACAACGAATGGCTCTCGCTCTAGAGCAATGTATTGGCATGCCAATTATTGCTAGAGACTTTGAAGTGCCGGGAAATGCATGGATGGAAAATTGGAAATGGAGAAGGGACACTAGACTACTGGATGTGACATTCACCCGACCTTCGGCAAATTTGTTTCTCTCCGTTAGTGCGTTTTTATTCTAGAACCTTTCTCTTTAATTTTATTTTTAATTTGACCTTAGTGCTCCTTCTTCCTCTAATATAGTATTGTAATTATTAAAACAGAAAATAACCATAATTGCTACCATTGGCTTTAGGAGGATTTGGTCACTCAAATAAGTCAAGCCATCCACGACGTCTAATATTCAAGACAAGTGGGTTGCACATGAGATTGCATATTGCTTATATTGCTAAATTTGCATTTAAGTGGTTTTCATGAGCTAAACTCCATTTAAGCTATATGCAATCTCTCTTTGGCAGACATTACTCCACATATAAGATAACTAAATTTTACATAGGAGAGTGGTAAAAAACGATGGAGGTTTTAATTCCCACCATCCACAAAAGTGGAGACCACAAAAATTCTTCGTGACGGTCCTCACATGACACTTAGAAATGATGTCCCAATCGTTTGTGAGCTAGTGTCAAATTTGTGAAGAATCTTTGACTAAAGAATAAACAGCGTCAATCAATTGACCCCAAGTTAAAGATTTTGGCAGTGGATTACATCTTCCTGGTGAGGGGTCTTTTCACAACACCTGTAGTGACTACCTTTGTTTCCAGGAAACAATGCTTAGTTGCCATCCATTTATGTGTGTTGAATTCGATGACATAACGACGATAAGGGCTTGTTTGGTAGGACTAGTTTTATTTTTATAGACAATTCAAAATAGAGCCATTAAAAAAAGAGCTATAAAAAAAGGCTAAAATTAAAATATGTGTTTGACAATGGAAGCATCTATTTTAAATAGACCATTCTAAATTAATAGTAGAAAGTTTTTCACAAATATATTGAGATCTACTAGGTATCAAGCCTTGAAATTCTACTTCATAACCATGTTTGGCTTCCCAAAGAGATCTAATGGTTTGGATCTTGTGTTTGGGGCCCCTAATTTTTTTTAAAAAATATTTAATAATTCATGTTTTTATAAAAATATCTCAAGTTTGGTGATGATCCAACGGCTGAAATTTGGTCTCACAGTGGTCATTGACCTTCTACACATTTTCAATGGTTTAGATTGTTATTTATTTTCCCAGAAATAATAATAAAAAATAAAAAAGAAACTGTCTACGCACTAGTTTAAAATTGAGCATATTAAATCAATAGTTGAAAGTTTTTCACAAATTTCTCGAGATCCACAAGGAATCCATTCTTGAAAATTGACCCCATAGCCATTTTTAGTCTTCCCAACATTTCCAATGGTTTGGATCTTGTGTTTGGGTCCCACAAAATTCAAAAACTAATATCCAATGGCTCGCGCTTTATTGCACATATCTCGAGATTCATGATGATCTAACTGCTGAAATTTGGAGAGATGGCCGTGTTTGATCATGTGAACATTTTCAATGGTTTGGATCTAGATTTATCCTCTCGGATTTTGAAAAAAATTGAAAAAACCAAACTGGGCGTGATCTTCCTAAAACACTTAGCAGTGCCCTTTTTTTTTTCCTCTAAAATGGAAATGCATCATGAGGAGGGCTGTGGGAAATAGAGATAAAGCCTCTATATATTTAAATTAAATAGAGCACAAAAGTACATGCCAAATGCTTTTATTTTTACAAACTCTATTACATTTAGACATTTAGACAAATAGAGCCTAAATTGATTAGAGTTATTTGACTTTGGTCAATTTTTTTACTACTTGGCAGAAAATCCTTTTTACCAACCTTAAAATCCTACGATATATGGGGTTTTTTTTTATGTTTCTATTTTTAGAATTCATAAAATAAAAAGGCTTATAGTTCCGGCTGACTATGATCAAATGTCGATTTTTCTTTTCAAAAAAATTATTATATAGTAAAAGATAAACTCAAATCTTCCTTCTTGTTTTCATTTACTGTATTTTTGAAAAATTGATCAATCTCTTGGTATTGTGAGTCACATCATGGGTTTTGGCCAAAACCATGAATTTTTTTTTTTACAAAGTTGACTTTGCTGTTATTTTGAGGTCTTTTGTTATTATCTCTTGCAATCCACATTTAAGGGGAATTTAATCGTAAAAACCCCTTTCAAAATTTCGAGTATTATTCGACTAAAGAAAAAGAAGCACCAACCGAGCGATCACATGAAACTTTTAGACGGTGGCTTAGAAATTATTGGTCAGGGGTCCTTATATGACAATTGATGAGTGATGAGTGATGTCACTAAATATTGTTATTTCCCAGAAGTTATGCCCTATCTGCGATGAATTTTTGACATTAAATGTTGTGAGTCTTGCCTTATATTCAATGAAGTCCTCCGCTACTGTAGCCAACGCGCTTTTCTTCAGTGCTTGAGCTGTCCAAGTTGACATGTAAACAGGAGGAATTCAAACCTCTCAAAATAAAAGCACTTTTTTCATAGTGATAAGGGCAAGCTTAACTATATAATGACTTGATCCCATTGTAAGATTCAACCTATATTAAAAAAATATATAAGAAAAATCTATATAGAAATGTAATTGAAATATAAAAAATTCATGTATATCATAAGTAATCATTATATTCTCAATCTTAAGATGGGCCACACCCTATAAGGGAGGAGGACGTTTATTTTTAATGGTTCAATAGGCTAGCCCAACTTTGGAGTCTAACGTCTCTTATTTCCTAAAATTGTGAGTGATCAGACTAATTCAATAAAGAAGGTGACTTTCTTCCTCACTTCATGATCAAATCTTGGCTGTTTGCAGTTTTTTTTTTTTATTGCCAGAAGTGAGAATTTTCTGCACCCCAAAAATAAAAAATTGTGACAAGTGCAAAATTGAAATTCAAATTTTGGGTCTAATATTTGTGCCCATTTTATTTTGGGTCCTGTGATGTAAAGAAGAAATAGGCTTGGATCTAAGTGAATATTAGACTAGAGTATGAGACTCATTTCGAATCAACTCTAGTTATAGACCCATATCACTAGAAAGTGAAAAGAAAGGATGTTGTTTTATTGGCAATGATTGTGAAAATTGTCAAAAAATTAAAAAAAATTGAAGGACTCAAATTTAGAAAATTAGATATGAGATTTCTTAAACCCCACATGCTGAATTGCATCAAAACGTAAGAGAAAAGCTCAATTATTTTTGGTAGGAAACTTCTTTATTCTTTTATTTTCCTTTTTTACTTTAATTTGAACTACTTTTTGATTCTCTATTTAAAAAATTGAATCTCACAAGCATTTCATATTTTCAATAGGTGGGGCCACCAATTTCACATTTAAATATCCCTTTTAAGGAAAACACCCATCAGACCAGACTCTATAAGGTCAATCTCTTTTATCTTTATTTTATTAATATTAACTTCAAAGTGAATTTTAGCTTTTGAAAACTATGGACCTCATAAGCTTTACATACGTCCCCTAGGTGGGGTCACTAGTTTTCCTTCTTTTTTGCATAAGAGAAAATTTTATTGAGAGGGAGCAATCAATCAAGAAAGAGGTTAAATATAGAGTTTACAAAAAAATAATCCTCAAAATTGGATACACCCGCTGTAGACCCAAACTCCAAGTATTGACGGTGAAGGACCTCTTGCCAATTTATTTAAAATTTGTAGACCTTTTTTTTGCCCCTATTTGTTGATATCAATGAATATTGTAGTTAATGAATGTCGATTTTTTTTCTACTTTGTTCATTTTATTCTCCTTCTCCATAATCTATTCTTTGATTCGGTTTATCATTATTATTTTCTTCAAGAAAGAATCGATTTAGTGTACTTATTTATTTATTTATTTATTTTGTGTTTAGATAGTAAGGGAATGCATCATTATTAAGCTCCCAATCCAACAGTATCCCCACCACCCGCCAACTCCATAATCTGACGGGTGATGAAGAAAACTTCTACCCCATCTCCAAATCCTCCAAGAACCCCAAAACTCCACTTCAACCCGAACTCCATCTTCAACTCTAACTTCATCTTCATTCAAGCCTTCTCTTCCTCTCCATCTACTTCTCCCTTGGCCTCCTCAACTTCTCCCTCAACCCCCACAACTTCTTCGGCTCCCTCTTTATGCCTTCAACTTATCCACTGATTTTTTTTTTTATTAAAGATGATGATGATGATGATAATAATAATAACTGAATCGAAGAAGGGATATGTAGGATAAAAAGAACAAGAATAGAATCTTTGAGAAAATCTTGGAGAAATCAAGTTAAAATTTAAATCACAAAAGTTAAAATAAAAAACAAATAATTCCACTTTAGAAGTAATAATTAATTTTTATGCAGTTTGTACCGAAATGTTTCTTAAATTTTCAAGAAATAAAGTACTACAATAACTTTAAATGAAAAGGAAAACTCGTGACATGCTTTTATGATGACTTATGAAATGGAAAATAAAGATCAATAAGTCAACCATTTACTGCACTGTCCTTAATAACCAAATTCAATCAATTTAGTTGAAAGTTACCGAATTAGAGAAGTTGAACTTTCTGTGAAGCCGCCAGGTTTGGTCTAGTCCTCTCAGCTATTTAGAAAGATAGAAATGCTAGGAATGCTTATATCTATCATAATAAGAGCTATTAAAAAGCAAAGCAAAGCCAACTGCAAGTTATACCATCGCAGTCATCAAAGAGGAGGCTGCCATAAGACCCATAACTGTATCTCTAGTTGTTAGTAATATTGTTGGTGGTGTTTGTTTTCTGTTAAATCTGGTTATCAGTAATGTTGGGTTCTCCAGCTAAGGATTGATGATTATCTAGTTATCGGTAATATTGGCAATTGTTTTCTGTTTCTGCCTGGCTTGTAAGCTTCCTCCTTTTGAGTAGTTGTTTTCTGGTGCTGTGGGCGTATCTATCTGTTGTGCTCATAATAACATTGCTCAAAAACAGGGCGTTCCCTGTGCTGTAATTTTGATACATTGTTCATAATATACCAATACTTACCTTGAAAAAAAAAGGAAAAATAGGATTCAGAAAAAAAAAAAAAAAGAAAGCAAACCCTTTTGTAAGGCCCGTTATGGTATGTGTACGGCCTGAATGAATGGTCCAGCAACAGATTGGTGAAATTGAATCCCCTATTTTTGGCATGCCTAACATGAGTTTTCAAAGCTATCAATAGAAAGAAATGGGTGATCGGAATGGTTATTTTAGATACTTTTGAACCTATTTTTTAAAACTCTGACCCCCTGCAATCTATAATAGCGCTGCTCATGAGTAAGTTAAATTGGGTTTCTATAATGACATTGATTTTGATCTGTCAGCGGACTATTTGAATTAATTACAATGTTGGTTATTCCTGTGTAGTCTTCTTAGGCTTTTCTCAGTAAAGTTTTTTAGTTTACCAAAACAAAATGTTTATATATCCCTCAAACCTTATTGTTAAAACCTTATTCACCAATACCTTCTTGTTAAAGCAAATACTATCCAGCTACTATTATTGTCGTACTTAAGTTTGAAATATTTTACAATTAGAGCTAAGGGCGCTTGTTGATGGGAGAAAAAGAGTTGCCTAGTTGGTTTGGAATCCCATTTAACCTAGTTTGATTTTTTGCAAAAGACAAAAATATAAAGCACAACATAGAGCAAAAATTCTTTCATCTTCCATCTGTCCATGGCTGTCTGCCCTGTCTACAACTACTTTTGATATTTTTCTAGTGAGTTATTGTATAAAAGTTTAAGCTTGTACAATGTGCAGAATATCTTTTCATGCACTTCAAGAAAGTGAGAGGTTGTGAGCTCTTCATCCCTCATGCGTCCAAGGCTGGTTCTAATTATATGAAAAACAGATTCAAAACCAAATACGCCGTGATTTCACTCAGAATTCAGATTCATTTACATCCCTACATGTTTTTCTACTTTAATTGGAAGAAGACAATTCAGTTCATTTGTTTTGTGTGCCGTGGCACTTGATTAAAGGATCTGCAATTCAATTAGCTTTTGCAATAAAAAAAAAAAAACCCCTTGCTGCTTTTGAAATCATGATAAGTGCAAGGTTTGCAATTTAATGCTATGAAATGGATGGAGAAATGATAAAATGGGTGAACTTTTCAATTTAGCTGTCCATTTGGTGAGCTTAGATTCGACGTATATCAACCTCAGAGCAGAGTTTTCCTCATGGGTTAATTTAGAAAGACTCCTGACTGTCCATTTGGAGATGTGACACAAAGTAGTAGAGGGTCTAACTTGGATTGGCTTGGATCCTGTTTATTTGCACTAAAATACATTATACATACATGGTAAAGGAAGATCAAATTTTTGATGTTCAATTTTGAAAATTCACCTTTAATCTTCACTTTAAGCCACCCTATGTATTCTAATGCAATGGGCCATTCATCAACCACCAAGAAACCAAGGATGGACTTACAGGGGAAGGATTGGAACAATGTTTTGCAAGAAGACCTGCTCCTTCTCTGGCGAAAGATTTCGCTTGCTTTAGCAAAGCTCGTTTCCAAACAATGCACTTTTGGGTACATGGAATTGACAGCCGGGGGGGTACTCGGTCCAAAAGATCCGAAAGCCCCCTTTCAACACATCGAGAATCCTAGAGCAACTAGTACGATTTTGAATCGCATCTGATATGGGAAGACTCATCACAACCATGCAGGAGGTGTGGAGTTGTGAAACAGAGACGGAGTCATTGATGAGGGCATAGATGTGTGCCTGACCCAAGCCTAGGTTCAGGTTGCATGATGCAGTTGCTGTTAGCCAAAATGGCCCATTCTGGAAACTTTGAACGGATTGGATTCGCACACCAATGGTATGATTAAATGTAATGGATCTCCAAAATTTTAGGGCATACCTGAATCCATTGCTAAAGGACATGAAATAGCTGCCAAACTGGGACTTACAACTCCCTCAATCTTCTAGTGATGCTAGCAGCTCGATGGTGATGCTCAGCCTTTGATTTTGAGTCAGTGAATGTGAAGAAGAGGGAGTTTCCCTGGACTTTTATAGCCGTCCGACCATCACAGATGACTGCAACGTTCCTCTTCATTATGGAACGTTGTAAATGAGGCATTCATGGATATTCAACGCAAGAAAACCGAAAATGAGATTGAATGGAAGTTAATGGCATTGAGGGAGGAGGGAGACAATCGTTACAGAAAGTGGGCGGTGGTCATTTGGACCACCACCCTCGGTTATCAACAATCTCCCACTTGGTCCATATGACCACCATACATCCGCTTAGTATATATATATTAAAGAAAATACTTTATTTGACAAACGAATTTTGAAAAAACGACTTAACCGATGTGCATCATTTGAAAACACCGATCATCTATGAAAAACTGTAACGCTAAGGTCTTTAATCTGTGATTAGGTTAGTTTACTAATGCGAACTATGGTGGTTACACATCTTGACGATATATTTTCTTTCACAATCACAATACAAGTATCCTTTCCTAATCAAGAACTTAGGTAGAATCTTTTATATGACTTCTTTAATGGGAACTATAATGCATAACACTTTTATATTCTCACTTCATTGCACAATTATCACATGTGAATATAAAACAAAGTATGAATTGCAAAATCGTTTCTTTAATTGATCAATGAATAGTGTCATATATCATTGATTCCTACAAGGCATATCATTCAAGCCCATACTCATTACATGGTCTTTAAAATCATTTGGCGCCAATGCCTTTGTCAACGGATCAGCAACCATGAGCTTCGACGGAGCTCCAACAATTGACACTAAACGATCTCGCACTTTTTCTTTCAAAACAAGGTACTTTACTTCCAGAAACTTTGATTTACTGGAACACTTGTCATTCTGTGCAAAAAGTCGAGCAGCATTGTTATCGCAGTAAAGTCTTAGCGGTTCAGAAACACTGCCCATAATTATAAGTCCTTTGATGAAGTTACGTATCCATAATGCGTGACCCATGGCTTCAAAGCACGCCACATACTCTGCATCAAATGTGGATGAAGTGACTATCGATTGCTTTGCACTCCTCCACGACACTGCCCCGCCAGCCAACAGAAAGATGTAACCTGATGTTGACCTTCTAGTATCGAGACAACCCGCAAAGTCAGAATCTGAATATCCAATGACCTCCAGTGAATTGGATCTCCGATATGTGAGCATATATTTTCTAGTGTCGTTGAGATAACGCATCACTTTCTTGACAACTACCTAATGAGGCATGCCTGGATTACTTTGATATCTGCTTAACATCCCAACTGCAAAACTAATATCTGGGCTCGTGTATGTTTGTATGTACATTAGACTTCCTACCGCTGCCGCATAAGGATATTTATTCATTTCCAACTTTTATATGTCAGTCATGGGACATTGATTTTTACTAAACCTATCTCCCTTAGACATTGGGGCATTTTGTGGTTTACTCCTATCCATTCAGAAACGTTTGAGAATACTTTGCACATAGGCTTCTTGACACAACCCGAGTAATCCTCGAGATCGATCTCTGAATATCTCGATTCCTATTACAAAAGTTGCTTCTCCCATATCTTTCATGTCAAAATTATTCTCAAGATATATCTTAGTTTCTCGAATCATACTAAGGTCATTACTGGCTAGTAAAATGTCATCTACATACAGGACTAAAATGATGAACTTACTCCCACTGATCTTAAGGTAAATACAATGGTCAACTGAATTTTCGGAAAAACTGAAAGATATAATAATATGATTGAACTTTAAGTACCACTGTCTGGAAGCTTGTTTCAGTCCGTATATCGACTTCTTTAACTTACAGACCAGTCTTTGATCATTACCTTGTTGAACAAACCCTTCAGGTTGTTCCATATGCACTTCTTCATCAAGATTTCCATTCAAGAAAGTTGTTTTAACATCCATTTGATATAGCTCTAAGTCATAATGAGCTACTAGGGCCATTACAATTTTGAATGAGTCCTTCTTAGATACCGGAGAGTAGGTTTCGTGATAATCGAAACCTTCTCGCTGAGTGAATCCTTTAGCCACTAGTCGGGCTTTAAATCGTTCAACTTTACCTTTAGAGTTCTTTTTAGTCTTAAAAACCCATTTACAACCGACGGTCTTGGACCCTTCAGATAGTTCAATGAGATTCCAAACGTCATTTATAACCATGGATTCTAATTCTTCTTTCATAACATCTAACCATTTATCAGAATTTTCACTATTTACAGCTTCATTAAAAGTTTTTGGATCTTTTTTAATTCCAATATCCGATTCTTCTAGATACACAACATAATCATCCGAAACAGCAAGCTTTCTCATACGAGTCGACCTTCTCAATACTTTCGGATTTTCTTCAGGAATGTTTGGTTGTATTGGAGGAGTTGGTTGTGTATCTTGAGGAAGTGGATCAATAGATCGTTCTGGGAATGCCCCTATATCAAGTGGAATCATTAATTCATCTTGAGTAGATGATTGAGGCTCATCTCTAATCTCCTTAGATATAATGTTTCTAGCCTCGCTACTCCCATTGTTGTCATGATTCTCCAAAAACTTAGCATTATGGGACTCGACTATTCTTGGTGAATGATTAGGACAGTAAAATCGATACCCTTTAGACCTCTCTGGATATCCAATAAAATATCCGCTCACGGTTCTAGGGTCTAACTTCTTTTCTTATGGATTATACACTCGCACTTCAGATGGACATCCCCAAACTCTGAAATGGTTTAAGCTGGGTTTCCTTCCAGTCCACAACTCGAAAGGAGTTTTGGGAACTGCTTTACTAGGAACCCTATTTAAAATATACAGGGCCATCTTCAGTGCTTCACCCCACATAGACTCGGGTAACGAAGTATTACTAACCATACTCCTAACCATATCTAAAAGAGTCCTATTCTTTCTTTCAGCAACTCCATTCTGCTGAGGAGTTCCAGGCATTATGTAATGGGCAACAATCCCTTCAGATTCTAGGAATCTTGCAAATGGACCAGGGTTACGGCCTACTTCAGTGTACCTACCATAGTATTCACTACCACGATCCGATCTCACAATTTTGATCTTCCTATCTAATTGCTTTTCTACTTCTACCTTGAATATTTTAAACATAGTCAAAGCATCAGACTTTTCTTTAATGAGATAGACAAAACTAAAACGTGAGTAATCATCTATAAATGTGATAAAATATTGTTCTCCTGTAAGACAAGGTATATCTATTTTTCCACAAACATCCGTATGGATTAACTGCAGGAGTTCAGAACTTCGTGTGGCAGTTTTCTCGACTGTTTAAGTCTGTTTTCCTTTAATACAGTCAACACAGGCATCAAAATTAGTGAAATCAAGGGTTGATAATAACCCATCCTTCACTAATCTCAACATTCTCTCTTTCGAGATGTGTCCTAGCCATTTATGCCACAACATAGAGGAGTTCTCTTTCACTAGTCCTCTTTTCATGCCAACATTCATCCCACAAGAAATATGGTGTGTAGTCAGTGATTGTGCATATAAAGTATCTAACTGTAACTTATATAAACCATCACACAATAAACCACTACTAATCATTAGATTATTGAAAAACAATTCCAAAGATCTCTTATCAAAGTTAAAGACATATCCTTTCACATCCAATTTGGAAATAGAAACCAAATTTCGGGAAATCTCCAGAACATAGAAGGTATTCGGCAGATCTAGAACAAAGCCGGTATCTAGCACCAGCATATATGTGCTTACTGCCTCGACTCTTGACTCCTTCCGGTTCCCCATAACGATGGTTCGTTCCCGATCACTTGGACTCCGGGTTGAAAGAAATCCCTGCATACAACCAGAAATGTGAACGGTTGCACCAGAGTCTACCCACCATGTATTAGATGGGACATTAATAACATTGGTTTCACATATAAGAGATAAATTTCTTTGCTTACCTCTTTTCTCAAACAAATTTTTCCTTTTGAGGCAGTCCTTCTTAAAATGTCTTGTATTGCTACAAAAGTGACATTTTTTGGACCCTTTCTTCCTTTTTCTCTTTATCAGTTTCTGACCTTTTGGATCTACCGTGGGCATGTTGACAGTATTCTTGAGGTTTCTAAGACCTTTTCTGCCCTTAGCATGGGAGACTAAGTTTACCTGAAGTTGCCCCTCAGCCTTAAGCCTCCTCTCTTCTTGATCACATCTCGCGATCAACTTAATTATGGTCCACCGACTACAGCTCTGATTGTATGTTACTCTAAACGGGCTAAATGCATGGGGAAGGGAATCCAGAATGAATTGGATCAAATATTCATCTGAGATACTCATGTCAATGTCTTTCAACTTGGATGTTAAGTTAGACATGAGTAGGATATGTTCCCTAACTTCCTTCGTCCTATCGTACTGCATGTTAGTTAATTTATTCATTAATGTGGCACCTAATGCCTTGTCAGTCACCTCAAATTGTGACTTAATCTGTTCTAAGAGTTTCCTAGCATGTTTTCTTGGATCAAGTGATCCCCTAATACTCTTAGAAACTGAAATCATTATAATCTTTTGGCATTTCTTGTCACATTTATGCCACTGTTCATGTTTGGCCTTTTCAGGTGCAGAACTCTGTTCGGTGAGGGCAGGAGGCATGGGCTTATCTACGGCCATTTCTAAGTTAAGAAAAGTTATGGTCAACGCTAACATGTCTAACCATTCAGGATAATTCGATCCATCTAACGATGGAATAGTTCCTAAGCACGAGGGAAGAGTCAATGATCTGGAGGAAGATGCTGTAAAAAGAAAGAAGATATAAACTATTACTCTCACAATTCTATAATGCTTTGGATTCAAAAGGAATCTTACAATAGAAATAATAATTTTACATCATTACAAATAACTTTTGGGTCAACTGCAACATGTTAATTTTATTATTCTCGTTTATTTGATAAAACCACAATTTATTAAGTGAATAAGTGAGATCCCACCTTTGGGCATAAATCAACACGAATTCACAAAACATCTTTATTGTGCTTTATCCCAATCTTCAAATAATATAAAGATAAACTCCTTTGGGCCGATTATCTATCCTTTAAGTGAAATTGCAATTTTGAGTGTCATTTATGGTATCTCTAATTCAATATTTGAGATATGAGTATCATCATAACTGGGCCACTTTGGTGACAACCTAGTTAACTCATAATTTTCAAATTGAAGCCTATGACACTAAGTTAATCATCAAACATTCATACATGTAACAAATTATAACTCAAACAACATTAATCATATAAACAATAAGCGAAAAACATGAATTTAAATGAGTTAGACATGCATAAAACCTTATGATATCAACATTGAACCATTGGATCAGGAATTAAATTCACTAATATGGTAGATCTCATCATAAGGAATACAACAAAAGAAACGGATCGAAAATCCGATATCATATGTGTCCGTAATGATCAAAATAAGGTTTTGATCGTCCATTTTTCCTTGATCTCGCCTTGATCTGATCACATTTAAATGATCCAGTCCTATCAGAATGATTATAGCATTTAAATACATCAATTGGACGGTTCTGATCGGAACGGATCAATTTCATAATGACCCAATTATTCAAAACATATAATTATCAAAATTAATAATATTTTATTCAAATCAGGCTAGGCCAGTGGGTCGGGTCAAACCCAGGTCATAAATTGACCTGTTCAGTCCAGTCGGGCTTGACAGGTTGGGCTGGGTCTGGACAGACCTATTAGATAACTGGAAGCCTAACTTTGCTGGGTTCAGTTCAGGTCGGGTCATGTCGGGTCGGACCTGACTTTGAATTAAATATTCAGTTATGTTGGGCTGGGCTAGGTCAATTCACCCGGGTCATTCTGAAACCTGAATCCGAGGCCCAAACTTCTTTAATTCCAGTTGAGCTAGGTCAGTTGGGTCGGCTCTGACCTGCAAGCCTGACCTGCAAGTTGGGTCGGATCCAAATTGGGTTTTCAATATCCGGCCCACATAAAGTCCGGGTCGTTAACAGCAGATCGGGTTAGGTCAGCGGGTCGGGCCTGCACTAAGTTGACCAATCTAAAAACCCAGACCCATATTTAATTCGGGTTAGCTTCCAGGTCATCGGCCTGACCCAAAACCGACCCAGGACTATTCATCGTCTCCTTCACAGAGCCGATGACACCCGGTGTCGCCCGTCACGCCGGCAGCGGCGCGGACGGCGGAGGCAGACCGGCGCGAGGTCGGCGACGGCAACGGCACGAACTACCGGTCCATTCCCGTCGCCGGCCAGCGATGCAAAACTTTTTTTTTTTTGTTCTACTCTGCGCAGGCGCAGCGCCTGCGTAGCAGCTGGGTGCCGCTGCTGCCAGACATGGCCGTCGCCCCAGGCGACGGTCAACCCATCCTTTTTTTTTTGTTATCTGTTCTGAAACGTAAAGAACAAAGGTTCCGTTTTTCTGCAATTCTAATCCATTCAACGCATTAACCATAGGCTCTGATACCAATTGTTAGCCAACATGGCCCATTCTAGGAACTTTGAACGGATTGGATTCGCACACCAATGGTATGATTAAACGTAAATGGATCTCCAAAATTTTAGGGCATACCTGAATCCATCGCTAAAGGAGATGAAATGGCTGCCAAACTGGGACTTACAACTCCTCAGTCTTCTAGTGATGCCAGCAGCTCGATGGTGATGCTCAGCCTTTGATTTTGAGTTAGTGAATGTGAAGAAGAGGGAGTTTCCCTGGACTTTTATGGCCATCCGACCATCACAGACGACTGCAATGTTCCTCTTCATTATGGAACGTTGTCAATGAGGCATTCATGGATATTCAACGCAAGAAAACCGAAAATGAGATTGAATGGAAGTTAATGGCATTGAGGGAGGAGGGAGAAAATCGTTACAGGAAGTGGGCGGTGGTCATTTGGACCACCACCCTCTGTTACCAACAGTTGCTACATACCATGAATGGGTCACCGGTTGGGAACAATTCACGAAGACAAGTTTCTGGAAGTCTGCCCTCATCAAGTAGTTATAATTGCCGAGGGGAGGAGCAGTGTTGTAGAGGGGAAGGGAAGATCTTACAAGTCCAGGATCGACGACGAGCATCCAGTTCTCCTCGTAGGAGATGTTCTCAACCAAATATTCCCTGGGAGGTAGATGAAAAATGTGTTGGGTTTTGTTTTCACATGTGAGTTCAAATGGAGGTTCTGAGCTGCCACAGCCTTGAGGGTCTTGTTGTAGGCGGAAGGGATAGGTGATGTTGAGAAGAGGTCCACAAGAAGAGTAGCAATTGTGTTTTCTTTGTTCCCTTAAGGCGTGGGATTTTAAGAAAAATGATGACGAGAATGAGAGAGAGGAGGAGATGCCAAAAGCCCAGGCCATAGAGGGTCTCTGAAATGGGAATGGTTTCCTCATGTCATGTGTGCAAAACTCACGAGGCTAGCTATCCCAAATCGCTTGTTCAGCAAATGACCCTTGGCGCTCTCCTACTATGAACGTCTCCCATTTAGTACTTGCTCTTTGCCATTGCACTTCTTGCCGGACTCTGATGAAGTTTGAAATGCACGGCAATTTTTATATTGCTTCTTGAGGAAAGGAAATAACCATGTAGTTGCTATCATTGTCTGTGTGAGGCCTGTTGCATAGTCAAGCCACTCGCCTGGTGTCTTTTTTCTCACCCCACCCACCCCCCCCCCCCCCCCCCCCCCCCCCCGTCTGTTTTACATGGGTGGAGTAATGGTAAATTATCCTAATAAACAACAGGCAAGGGCCCTAGTCAAGTAATGTGGAGTTACAAGTGAGTTTTGCACTTGGGTTGTCTGTCGTTGGAGCTGCATGTCCAACTCACTGTGTTCGCGGTTGTGGAAAACGGAGGAGATATAAAAAGAGAGAGAAAAAAAAAAGGAGAAAAAAGCGTCTGCTCCTCCCCACGTTACAAAAAATATAATAATTTTTGCACAAAATAAGGCTTCGGAGACCAATCTTTGCACAAAATTAATTTGGAATTAATCACATTTAGCGATCAACTAAGTAGTTTTTTTCCTTAAAATCTTGAGGAAAAAAAAACAAAAACATAACAAAATGGTTCATTGAAAGTGATTTTTGGTTTCTACATTAGGACCTTGTTCTTGGAACACATTTGTAGACGTTTGTGGAAAACTGGTTTTGTGGACTTTTCATCTTTTGAGGAAACAAATTTTGAGCTCTTTGGACAAAAATTTTTCTCAGAATTACAAAAATTTTTACTCTTTCTCGTGTAAAAGAGTTTGCATCAAAAGTAGATTTTAATGTAGTGCAAAAAGGCATTGCCACAATCGTCACTTTTTCTGTGAAAAACCTATGCCTCTATCAATGGATACAACTTTTGACTCTTCTTGCGGAATTGTTGCCTGGAGAATACATAGATTCTTGGTTGACCTACTTCTAGGACTCAAGTAGTGGAGCACCAAATGAGATAGCCTCCATCCATCTATTTTGATTATAATTTTCGATCATGTCTATTGTAATTATAGACAAATTTTCGATTAACATGGCAAATTTTGATGAGTCAGACTGCAAGTGGTGGAACCTTGAAAACATTTTGTTTCATTAGTATTCCAAGATGGCTAAGAAGAGTTTCTAGATGAACTTTTGTTATAAAGTTGAAATTTTGGCAATTTTCTTGCATATTTTACTTTCTAGAATAAGGGTCAAGGTAACGTTCTGTTTGAATTTTCAATATGGTACAATTCTCTTGGGTTGGACACAAGATTACAATTCTGGATTAAGAATTGCATAGTTGTTCATTAGCAAATGCCTTCACTTACTTGCTTGGCCTTTTTGGTTAGAGGTGTTTTCTACAATAATTAGGTTTGTTGGGAATTTTTAACATGTTTTTAGCTCTTGTCTTCTAAGCATTTCAAATGCCCTATTTGATAGAAGAAGTTAGAAATCTAGCCCACATCAAAATCCACATTTAGCCTTATGCATTTCCAGAATTTCAGCATATTAAATGCTAGAGTGTAATTAAGCAATCGAAATTCTACTTTGAAGGCAGCATTTGGATTTCTCATAATTCTACCAGACAAGAATTGTGAGAATTCTTGTAACCAAATAAGCCTTAAAGCTCTATCCAAATTTCTAATGAGAATTTATCATGTTAGATTTTTTTGTACATGATGTGACATATTGACCCATCAAATTGAAAATGCCATGCTTCTTCAGAAGAGTCTCAAAATTACGTCCACCTAAAAATGTTTGAAATGATTGTTGAAATTTCAAGAATTGTAGTTCTTTATCTTTTTGGTGAAATTTCTGGAAGCATTCTAAAATTTCACTACATATGAGAATTTCAAAGCTCTCCAGAGAGGAATTCATATTACCTTGTGATTTCTCTTTGTTTGCATTAAGAGTTTACAGGTGTCTTCGGTACCATGTCTTTGCATAAAGTAAGATAAAGTAATCAACAAATTTTTTTTAGAGACTGGAATATCTTGTATAGGTCTAAAGTACATAATATGCTTTAGATCACACAAAGGAACTAGCTGAAATTCATCTATTAATTTTTGTAAATACAACTGGTAAGGGAACCAAGACATCGTAAAGGCGAACTTCCAAAGAGGAAGGGGCCATAACTAGTTCCATAAAACTTACTCAGATATAGTTGACAAATTCGCAATGTGAGTTTTCTGAGGATTTGGCTTTGTGGAAGATGTGGAAGCAAAAGGGTTTGATGGCATTGTCAAGGTTTCCATATTTCCTTCCAACATTTGCATCACTATATTCATACAAGGACGATCTGTTGGGTACCATTGTATGCACCAAAGTGCCACAATTGTTAGCTTCCTTGCTGTCTTAGAGTCTTCATTTGTAGTAAAAGTCAAGCCCATGTCTTCCCCTAGGCATAAACGTTGATAAATCCATTCTGGGAAATAGACTTGGCTAGTTTTTTCCACTCTAACGTCAATATTTTTCCTTCCTCCAACCATTTCGAGCAGCAACATCCCAAAGCTGTAAACATCTAATTTATATGAAACATTTCCAAAGTTTCTTGAATATACTTCAGGTGCAATGTAGCCCATGGTCCCTCTAGCAGCAACCATAGACACTGCAGTTTTCCCCTTCGAACACAATTTCGCCAATCCAAAATCAGATATCTTGGGATTGAGGTTTTGGTCTAGTAAAATATTATGAGGCTTGATATCAAAATGAAGGATACGTTGGTCGCATCCTTGATGAAGATAGTCTATTCCTCTAGCGATACCAATAGCAATATCTTGAAGTTTCTCCCAACCAAGAAAGTGGTTATTAGTACTTTCGGAGAAAATGAATTTCTCTAGTGATTCATTTAGCATGAACTCATAGATGAGTGCTCACTCCAATCTATCGGCGCAAAAGCCCAAAAGGCGAACCACATTGACATGGTGAATTCTGCCAATGGTACCCACTTCATTGATGAACTCCTCACCATCACCACCAAAAGTTTTGAGAATCTTTACAGCGACAACAGTTCCACTTGGAAGTTTCCCTTTGAACACACTGCCATAGCCACCCTGGCCTATTTTTTCTTTAAATTGATCAGTCATCTTTTTCAAATCGGCATAAGAGTATCTTGTAGGCTTGAGGGATTTGTAGCCTTCTAGGAATTTTTCAACCTTTATTTCGTTTTCCAAATCCAATTTTCTATTCAATTTCCAAGAATAACAAACCTTGACGCCAGCAGCAATGGTTATCAAGAGAAGAAAGGATCCTATACTACCACCTGCATATAAAACAAACTAAAACTAAGAAACTTCCTCTCAAAACTGTTTGTAAAGTCAAATAGCTAAAAGGATGAATAGTGCTCCACCTATAATTTCATACTTCTTTAAACCTGCACAGATAATGGAAGGAAATCAGTAGAACAGCAGTTCTGATCTTCTCTAACTAATGAAACTCAAGAATTCCTAATTCTTTGTCATATTGGGATGATGTCCAATTGATCAAACTCAAAGAATCATTGGATAATCTCAAAGACGTTAGATCAATGGATCATATTTATTGAGAAATGATCCATTATATCTGGATGAAGGTGTATATCCTTTGAAAGATAATACGGCTCACATTTCATTGGGACAATTCAATGGATCTCAAATTACCAACGTCATAGATCAATCAGTCTAATCTTAGTGTTAACTATTAACTTGAATCATTTCCATAATGGAAGTGACTCATGTTTCTTGGCATGGTTCAACAAAATGGATATAATTTCTCTTCAATAGAGCCCCTGACTCTCAAAATGGATTCATTGTCCACAATGCCCAATCTGACTTGACACTTGATTACTGATCCATTGTCACTCCTCCTTGAGTACATACAGAGATTATCTGTAGGGACTAGAGACCCAACTGGACTCTAATCGAGACCTGATTATTGTTTGGCTCCATTATGTATTTTAATAATTAGGCCAAAGAATGGGTCTCTTCGTGTGACGGATAAAACTAAAGGGGATCCACTGGCATCCTTGGCAATCATGGAAAAGAAAGGGAGAAAAAGGAAAGGGAACCTGAAGACGGGGAAAAAAAAGACCTTGATCATGATGGTCGGAACAGATGATGTCACTGCTACTTTGGTTCTTGTAACCACACTTCCCTCCCTTCAATTCGAACTCCTTGCATTGGGGCACGTCCCACCTCAGATTAATAAGATAAATATATTCGCCATGGCCACCGTAAACGTGTGACAGTGGCATTGCAATGGTCTTCATTGGCTCGCAAGATACCTGCATCGTGTCCAGAGTACTCGTAGCGTCAAAAACAAAAACGTCCTGCTCCAAGTCGCCCAGGCAGGAGATGGGAAAGTCAGTACTTCTACTTGATTCACTTGAATCTCGAGTCTTGGGACAAACTGATGAATGTGAAGTTTTTGTAACCATCTAACGCGAAAGGATAAGCAGAGAGATTGAGGCCCTTGTAAAGGAGACGCCAGATACAATCCTTTCAGTTCGGGTCGGCAATTACCGTCATTTCTTCATTCCAGTAATCGATGTGTGCCACCGCAACATCTGTATTCACGGATGGCATGTGAATGAAGGTGTTGCTGTCTTGGCAGGAGATATCGAAGCCCAGATATCCGCAATATGGAGGCTGGCGCATTCTGAAGGGGAATCGAATGACAGGGCCATCTTTCCTGCACTTGAGAGGTTTGCAGGAATCACTACCGGAGAAACCAATCTCAGAAGTAGAGAGGAGAAGGAGCAGAGAAAGGAAGTGAAAGATGTGAAAACTGCCCATTTTTTTCTTCTCTCTGGGGTTCTGACCAGTTTTCGACTCTGGACTGGGAAGAAGTAGATGGCATTGTACAAGGAGTCTTCGTGTGCATGTGCAGTGAGGAAGACTTTCTTTTTGGGACTTATTAAGTTTAAAAAGATGTGAAGTTTTATTCTTTTGTATATTAATATTTTTTTTAAAATAATATCTCTCATAAAAATAATAAAAAATATATGCACATGAATATTTTTCTATAATAAATACATTCTCTCAAATCTATAATAAATACAAGCCAAGTCACAATTGAGTGATCGACTCACCCAGCTTTATTGACATTTCAACCCATTGAAAAAAGTAGCTTAGACCTTTCCTTATAGTGACGTGACCGTCGCTATTTCTTGGAATTGGCTGGAAATGAAGTCCAGGTCAAACTGCTCCTCGTTTCTCCGCCTCAGCTTTCTTTTCTATTTCTCTGCCGTTGCTTTCGCGTCTCTTTCTCTGTCTTCCCCAAAACATGGACTACTTTTCATACTATGGTTATATCCTGGAAATGCAGTCCCCATTGGTGGCATGTCTCCTGCCAGGACAGGCTATTGGGAGTGACTACTGAGGGTATTCGTGGACGCATTTAATACGAGTGTACGGAGGAAGTTATTTCTAGTTATAAAATTTCCCATAAACTGGGGGAGATTAATAAAAATGGCCCTCAATATTTTGTTTTGTTTCAAAGAGTATTTCTATAAATTGATCATTTCAAAAAAATTATTTTGCAAAACTCATTTCAATTGGACTCCCAACGTAAAATTAAATTTCTCTTCCAAGTTTTCAAAATGACCAAAATATCCTTTGAATCCCTTTTTTATATCTTTGTATAATATTTACTTAGAACATTTTGTTCCAAAATATCATTATATTTCAGGAAATCACCAACGGTACGAATATCTCAAGAAAATTACAAAATATTAAAATAATATAGCAATATAGGAATTTTTTTATTACAATGGTTTTTGACAGTTACTTATATTATTTCTTGAAAATTAATTTATATGTTGTAGAGTCCTTGGTTCTCCTGTACCCTCTTTATCAAGTGGCAATCTTTGATCATTAATTCGGTTCATTTAGTTTGGTAGTCATGGATCTTCAGTTGGTTACTTGGTCCATTTCTAAGAGCTAAAGTAGAGATATACAGATGATAAGTTTGTATCTAATAAAAGTTCAAGGGTACAGATTTGAAGTAGCTAATGGGGAAAGCCGCTACCACAAAGACAAAGATTTGAGTTGGCTTAATATAGAAACGGTAAATCCTTTTATGGAGTATTGTTTTGATTGGCCGGTCAATTAAATTAGTTCTCAAATATTTAATCCTTTACCAAAACCATTTAATGATGATTAATGATTACCATGGGCCATTAGAGTGTGATGATTGAACCACTGGGCATATGAAGTATAGATTAAGATTTGAGAATTCGATCAAGAGAACATGAGCACTATCCTATGGCACAAGAGATCTATGATATGTAAGTGATAATATATACGGTCCAACCATTGCTTAGTGGAAACCAATCTATGATGCAGCTATAATTTGCCCGGTTGAAAACGGGTTAAAATATAACCCACATTTGCACATGAAATGGGTTGAAAATGGTTCCAATCTCAGAAAGATTGGCCCTTAGAAGAACTAATGTTTTTCATCTAAACCCATTTCAGAAAATTAATTAACATGCCCATTTCATAAAATTAGCCCATGCACGAGCCATTGCATGAACCAATCTTAGAAAATGCAGCCATTTTAAGAAATGAATCCAATTCAAACTCATTTCATTTAGGGAAATATGGGTTATAAATAGGATTAAACAATCCTTAAAATAAATTCAAGGGCTACGAAAATGTAAGGCCAACTGCCAACATAATATTAGGGCCCGAACATATATTAAAAGTTAAATAAAAAGAAATTTTCTGAATTAAATTACAACATAAGTTTGTGCTTTCTTTCCATCTACAAAATAAAATGGCCTAGTTTCAAATGCTCTCAAATAATAGAGAGTATGGAATTTATAGCATCAGCATGGACGTTTTAATTGGATAGGTAGGGATGTAAATAGGTATTCGATTCTCTAAGTATTTAGAGGATCTAACCCATAAAAACTCAAATTTTAAGTCTGTTTTGGGTTTCGATTCATAAATAGGTTTTGGTCCATAACCTATTTTAGATTTCAATTGATTAACATCTGACATATGTGTTAAAATCTACTTTGGTTGGTCATTTTTATTAAATTTCTTTAGCAAACCATTTCTTTGACGACATTTGTTTTGTTTAAGTGCCGAGTCGTTGCTCTTGTGATTTGAATTCGCAACCGGTTATCTTTGATACCATACTAAGTTTTCTTTGCTAACCATTGCTACCAAAACCTCGAGGTGTTACCAGAGGCAACGGAAATACTTTTCAATACTCTCATTGGGTAGACCTCACTCCTTAATAATTTTTTGTTTAATATTGGAGGTAATAAAAATTTTTTATTTTTTGTAATAGTTGAAGGTAATAGAGTTGAAGTACTTATAAGCTGAAGAAAATCCTTAGTTTAAGAAAAAAATAAAAAGTAGTCAAAACCGATTTTGGAAATGGATCTCAATCCTCTAGTCGGAACCAGACTTGAGTCCTCTTATTAGAATCGAGTCTGCAGCCAACATAACAAGAACCAATTTGGGAACCGGAACCTTCATTTAGAAATGATTTCGGTTCCAGTTATGGGTCCAATATCATATTCTACATTCAAAACAGCAATGAAACCAAGAGTTTGAAATTATTCAGATACTCCAAATAATGAAACTTTTTATATTGTGGTATTGATTGATAAACACCTTGAACCTAGTCAATAAAGCAACTATCATCCGATTGGCAGTTGATGATCCGGTCTCTTAGAGGAGGAATTATGCTCTTTTAATTTCGATGGTGGCCCTAGTTTCTAAATGGTTTTGATCATCATAATATGTATTTGAATCATTACTCCTTTGTGTTTGCCAACCAACAGCACTGAGTTTTTAGATATTTCAACCTACTATCTCTAAAGGGTTTTGATCATCTGAATATGTATTTGCACCCTTACTCCTTTGCGTTTGCCAACCAATAGCGATGTGTTTTTATATATTTCAACCTACTAGAAACAGGTTTTAGATATTTCTATGTGAGACATGATTTCACCGAGATAGTCTCCATACACTAGGGGCCTTTTCTTTACTAAAAGTCCAAGAATTCATATATGGTGGAATTTTAAAATCTTTAAATGCTATCCCTTAAGGTGGAATATTTCCAAATCCCTCCTCTTGATTGTGCATTTGAAATTTCAACTAAATGAATAAAGTATGGAATTCCAAAAATTCCAAAAGGTCATTTGAGACCTTTTAGGTGGCTGAAATTTGAAATTATACTGAAAGAAACATTGCATTTTAAATGTTAGGAGACAATATCTCGCATCATGTCCAAGAAATCTCAACATATTAAATTCTTTTCAAAAATTCTTGTAAAGAAACAGGCCCAAGGAGTTGAGATATGTTTGGACTAATAAAATTCTTGGAAAACAAACTTTGGCTACCCTTATCATGGAAAATTTGCTCCTTTCTAGTAACAATTAGCAGCAATTAGGATCCGCAACAATTAGATATTTCTGAATCTCTAGTAGCTCAAAGAGAAATGCTGGCAGAGGCTAATCTCAGAAGTAAAATCACAGGCTAGTCACAGAGGACTAAAATAGCTTTTGCACACTGTAATAAGCACCACTAGTTTAGTTGATTAAAGTAGTTTACAGGTAGTACATGCTCCCATTAATTATATCGTAATGGACGTATGCAATGGATAGTGGGTTTTTTTTTTAATTAAGCTAATGATCTCGTTACTATCTTTCTTAACAAAAGGCATAAAACACATTGAATTGAGATTTTAGAACATGAGAGAAACCAATCATTCGCAGATTTAAAATAAGGTTTTCTAAAATGATATAACATGATGAAATATAACTTGCATTGCTTTCTACTAGATATGTTTTATTGATCCACAAGTGCAAAATGAAAAAATTAATATTCTAGTTCTCAATAGTTCTTTTATTGCATCAAAGTCAATCTTCAGGTACCTCTAAGACAACTGATTCAAGAAACTTTAGTGAGATTGATCCCCAATCGGAGGGGTGTTCACAATTCCCCTACTCCATGTTTATTAGGAGAATGATCGCCATCAAGTGTACGTGGAGATGAAAGTAATGGCTTAGCTGGCATATTTAAGTCTTCAACACTCGCCTCCAACATCTCTATGACTTTGCTCATGGAAGGACGCTCGGTGGGATTCATTTGTATACACCATAGTGCGACTATTATCATCTTCTTTACTATTTCTTTATCATTATCATCGATATCCACCATTACCAATTCCTCTCCCTTGTGAAGTTGATCATAAACCCATAATGGAAAGTAAATTTGACTTAAGTGCTCTACAAATGCATCAATGTTCTTCCTTTTTCCTACCATTTCCAACAATAGCATCCCAAAACTATAAACGTCAGACTTATGCGAAACACCTCCAAATGTTTTATTAAGTAGTTCTAGTGCAATATATCCTATAGTTCCCCTTGCAGCTGTGACTGACACTATACTTTGTTCTGTTGGATAAAACTTTGCCAATCCGAAGTCAGAAACTTTTGGAATGAAATTCTCATTGAGGAGAATGTTGTGAGGCTTGATGTCAAAATGTAGAATCCGTATATCACAACCTTGATGGAGATATTCAATCCCACGAGCAATTCCTAATGCAATTTGATACATCTTATTCCAGCACAAATAGTTTCTTTTGTCTTGCATGAAAACATATTTTTCTAAAGACCCATTAGCCATGAACTCATAGACAAGTGCCCTTTTTGATCCCTCTGAACAAAAGCCAATCAGCCGCACCACGTTGACATGATGTATTCTGCCAATTGTGGCAACTTCATTAATGAATTCTTGTCCATTACCCTTTGAATTTCATAACATCTTTATTGCAACTGGACTTCCTGTTGAGAGCTTTCCTTTAAAAACTGTGCCATATCCTCCTTGTCCTAGTTCTTATTTGAAATTTTTTGTCATCTTATTAATATTTGAATAAGAGTATCTGCTAGGTGTTTGAAATCTGTAGCTGCTTAAGAACTCTTCAACTGTTGTATCCATCCATATATGCCTCCTTTGGAATTTATGCACCAGAAATGCCAAAAAACATACTATCCCAATTGTTGTTCTCGGAAGTAAGTAGTATGATAAATAGATTTCTACATAATTCAAATAACATGCAAAACTTGAATTAGATTTGAGAAAATGATAGTAATTCATATTTATTCAGTGAAGTAACATAAGCATCTTGCATATGAACAGTTGTGCCATCAAAGCCCCTCTAGAGAGAAAGACTGACTACATACTAGTGTAAATCACTAAAGAAAGTAAAATGAAAGTTGATGCCCAGATGTAAATTAAGGAAAGTGAAAAAAAGACATGTTAACTAATTGTGTGAAATATCCATATATCATTTAATTGTAGTTTATATGCCAAGAAAAGTAAACAGAAGCACCGATTCTCATCAACTTTTGTTTTCCAAAGCAGACGACAACTTCAAAGACATCCACATCTTTCATTAGATTTTTCAAAAATATGCCTTTTACTAGAAAATACCCGTGCAAATTCTTCATGACATAACACACCTTGTAGCGGAGCCCACCATGATGCACGAATGGGATGGATGAATGTAAGGGGAATTCAAGATATCTGCCAGATGAGATAATTTTAACTCTTTCATCGGCTGTTAGTGCGTGTAAAAGGATTGGATTGACTGAATATGGGCCTGAAGCCAGCCCTCAAAATTAGAGTAAAAATTTTATATGGGGCATTATGTAGGATTGGAGACACATATAAAACCTTCTTTCAAAAGAATATACAAGGCAGCAGCCATCAACATTTCCTTTTCAAAAAAAATAAACAAAATCAAAGATTGAGAAGCAGATAACAAAAAGTCAATGGATGAAATAAATTGCATTGGGTTGTAAAAGGGTCCTTCACCTCCCATGGCAGTACATAGTCCCTCAAAGATACCTGCATGACACAAAGGACCATTGTCATTATACGATTTTGATTATAATCATTGTGTTTCTAATCTATGGATGAATTATAAATACCTCTACAAGGGGCAGTACACTTATTGATATCAAAATATTAAGTTCATTAGATTCATACTAATAGCATTTCACAAGATATTCTTCTACTGGTCCTACACATAAGCCGTGTGCACCTACGTTCCAAGTATTGGATTTGTCTTATAGTCTGGGGTAATCAGATTGATGCTTAGGTTAGCTATCTAAGCTTGAGGGAAATTTGGTCGTTTGTCCATATTAAATTATATTATATATATAGATAATATTCATGTCCATATGTTCCTCGTCTTTTTTTTTTCTGTAAAAATATATATATCCCACACCTTTTATTAGTGTGCACTCAGGTGAGAGAAACTTCTCTTGCATTTAATCAAGGATTTCCCTGTGCAGCAGCTCTTTGCTGCTTTTAAAACAGGACATGTGCTCTGTTTTTAACTGGATATTCTCATAAGATAGACGGCGAACAGAAACAAGAGAAATTTGGTTTCCCCTTTTTATTTTGGTTGTCCATTTGATCAGCTGAACCTAGATAGTTATTATCTTTCATTGGACGTGTTGATGATGACTAAATTAGAAATACTCTTGCATCTATTGGGCAGGGAGTTCCCAAAAACCCAGCTACGTGCACTGCTGGAGAATTGGCACTATTTTGTATCGGGTTTCTTAGATCAGAATCATCAGATGATTTAAATCAAGGTGGGCCATTCATCAAGAACCAAGAGACTAGCAATGAACTTGGCGGAGCGAAAAGTCACTTGCCAACCCCATCCAATTTTGATAAAATCATCAAGAACTAAGCGATCAACGTACGATGAGCTTACCGATTGCTGTCATGTAATAACCCCAAGAGTAACAGTGGAGATAAAAGCCCCTCATCAGCACATGGTGGATTTCAGAGCAACTAGTAAGATTCCCAATTTCATCTGGTATTATAGGGAGATTCATCACAACCCTGCAGTTGATGTGTAGTTGGGAAACAGAGTTGGAATTGCCAATCAAAGCATAAGCATGTGAGTGAGGAGTAGGAGAACTGAGGTTGCATGGTGCAGTCGCTACGTACAGTGAGTTGTTCATTGGTTGGGAACAATTCACAAAGACGAGGCTGCCACCACCTTCACCCTGCAGTTCATGAAGCCATAAATCGCTGTCACTGGCACGGAGAGGAGGGGTGTTGTACAGAGGAAGGGAGGAGGTTCCAAGTCCCGGATCGATGATACGAATCTTCCGTTGCTTGTAGGAGATTTCCTGAACGTAGTATCGCCTGCGACGTACATGAATAACAGGTTGGGTGTTCTTGTTTTCACATGTCAATTCGAACTCAGGTCCAGACCTGCCACAACCTCGAGGGTATTGTTTTAGGCGGAAAGGATAGGTGATGTTTAGCAGTCCACATGAGGAAGAAGGGCAATCTTTCTGATTTTCCTCGAGGCTTGGGAATTTGAGAAAGAGAATGAGAAAAAGAAGAGGAGGAGAGGATAAAAGCGCCAGCTGATGATGGAGGTTCTCCCCAATGGAAATGGCTTCCTCATGGGCGCAAAACTCACGAGTCTATCCTAGATTTCTTTCCCATCTGTGGCCTCTCCAACAACCCCCGTTTTGTACCTGATCGATTGCTCTCGAGTAGGACAATTATTGCTAGAGAAAAGGTTTTGAACAGCCGACAAATTCGGAGATGGAAAATTGGAAATGGAGAGGGGACTGTTAACTACTAGATGTGACATTTACCAGACCTTTGGCAAATTCCTAGTACCCTCCGCAGGCTTTCTAGCACCTTTCTCTTTAACTTTCTTCTTAATTTGACCTAAGTGCTCCTTCTTCCTCTAGTATAGTGATGTAATTGTTGACAATGAAAATAACCATAATTGCCACAATTGGCTTTAGGAGGATTTTGGTAATTCAAATAAGTCAAGCCATCCACGGTGTCTAATATGCAAGACAAGTGGGTTTCATATGAGATTGCATCTAGCTTCCATTGACAAACTGGCATCTACGTGGTTCTTACAAGCTAAACTCCATTAAAGCTACATGTAGTTTCTCTTTGCTTGAACTGACTCCAAATATAAGATGACTAAATTTTACTAAGGAGAGTCTTGTA
Organism: Sextonia rubra; assembly: GCA_037013555.1. NCBI lineage: Eukaryota > Viridiplantae > Streptophyta > Magnoliopsida > Laurales > Lauraceae > Sextonia > Sextonia rubra. The sequence goes on from JASUAD010000010.1 coordinate 9,943,439, forward strand.
CAAAAATGATGGAGGTTTCAATTCCCGCCATCCACAAAAGTGAAGGCCTCACTGGCTATATCAAAGGTGTCCATTGAAGATTCTAATATAAAAAAGCCATGTAAAGCTGTAGTAGAATAAAATTCGCGAAAACGAGAGCCACTCCAACATGAAATTGGGGCCCATTCAATCAGGTGGAAGGGGACACTTTTCTAATCTCTCAAGTATGTAACCATTAAAAAAAATCAAGGAATTTGCAATAATATTTTCTTAAAATAGTGATATCGTAAAAGATGTTAAAAATTAAAATTTTAGGGGTTCAATTTTGGTTGGGTGGGGGGAGGGGGGTGGGTTTGTGGGGAATGTTAGAAAGGTACAGATTTAAGTTCTTAAAGTGAAAGAAACAATTTTAAAAATTTTAAATTCAATATGAAAAAAAATTTACCAAATTTTAAGTGTCTTGATGACATCTAGCTAGTCTATACGATTCAGTCAATTTGACAATTCAACTGCATGGTTTATATAATACACCTCAACATTAGACATTCTAGGAAAAGATAAGGATGACCCGATTGGCTTTGTATCTTATTTCTCACCGAACTACTAAAGCATTAAATCGTTGGTTTTTTGTCTTTATAAATAAGCAAGTTTCTTCTCTTCCCATGAGGGTGGGCATAGTGACCTACAGTAGCATGGATGTGTGTGTGTGTGTGTGTGTGTTTTCTTTTTTTTTTTTTCTTTTTTTTTGGGTGGTGGAGAGGGGTGTGCATTCGGCAACAGGTCCCTTAATATTTTACTTTATGATGAGAGGTCCATGATCTTTTGTCATAGAGGCAGAGGTCCTTTTTTCGAATTTAAGTGCTTAAGAAGTTCAAAACATCCTCCTTGTATGAATTTATCTGAGTGTGATTAGAATTTATTTGAGTTTAAACTGAATTTATTTGAGTTTTATTAGAATTTATCTAATTTTGAACTAAATTAATCCAAGTTTTAAGTTAATTTATCTGAATTTCTGTGTAGAATTTTTGTGCACAGTTTGACTGGTGGCCCATATTTAAGCCTTTGGTTCCCCCACTTCCCAAACTTTTTTTTACTTGAAATTCTAGAATATGAAAGACTACATGCTAAATATTAAATTCCCCAAATTTCATTGAAGAATAAGATGACTAAAATGGTCTACCCATTTTGCACTTGTTGCCAAAAATTATTTAGTTTTGCTTTGAGGTAAAATTCAGATTAATTTTGAGAATTGTTTTTCTAGAATTTCATACGCAACATGGGTGTTGTTTGAAAGGCCTCGATGAGTAGGTTCCAAATATACCCTTTTTTTAAAAAAAAATGATACCATGAACAAAAGTTATAGAATCTAAAAGTTTTGAAATTCAAAATACAAAAGTAGTTGCTAAAGGGCAAATCAGTAACCAAAAAAAAATGAGATGGCCAATTAAGGACCTCCTCCTGCAATAAGTCTAGGCTACAGGGACTACAACCTTAGAGGTAATGTCTGTGGACTACGCCTTTGATTTGTGTCATGGAAGGGATCTCTGACTTATCCCCCCATGGTCAATAGTGATACTTTCAACTAAAGAACCTATCTAGATATCAATCCTAGCACTTGTTTGGTAATTTATCAGTACAGTTAAGGAAATAGAGCAGTTTTTAAAGAGACAATAAAAGCAGATGTCACAATAAAAATTATTATAAATCATAAAAAGTGCCTCTTTTTTATACACTAAATAACAAAAGGTTATATATATATATATATAGGCTTTGATCTTCTAAAAACTATTCTAATGCACCTACCGTGAGAACTTTTTATGAGGGCCCACTTATAAGCTCCATTTAGAGATGAGACTAAGGGAATGGAAAGATTTATATTGGATCACCCCAAATATTAAGTTTGGCTCTAATCACATATCCCTAATCCCTTCATCCATAGCCCACAAGTCCAATCCATTTAGATTGATGCACAGTCGATCTAACGGTCCATAAAATTAGAATCTAACCTAAACTTGGGGCATGTGACTATCAGTGGAGTTCTTATGTATTGCAAGGTTTGGACTAGGTGATAGATGGGCCCCACCTAAAAAGTGAAGTTTTTCTACACCCCAAAAATAAAAAATTGTGACAATACAAATTTGAAACTCAAATTTTGGGTCTAATATTTGTGCCCATTTTATTTTGGGTCATGTGATGTAAAGAAGAAATAGGCTTGGATTTAAGTGAATATTAGACTTGAGTATGAGACCCATTTGGAGTCAACTCTAGTTATAAACCCAAATCACTAAAAAGTGAAACAAAGGATGCTGTTTTATTGGCAATGACTGTTGAAGATTGTCAAAAAATTAAAAAAAAAATTGAAGGACTCAAATTTAGAATATCAGATATGAGATTTCTTAAACCCCATGTGTTGAATTGCATCAAAATGTAAGAGAAAAGCTCAATTATTTTTGGTAGGAAACTTCTTTATTTTTTTTATTTTTCTTTTTTACTTTAATTTGAAGTACTTTTTTATTCTCTATTTAAAAAATTGAATCTCACAAGCATTGTATATTTTCAATAGGTGGGGCCACCAACTTCACATTTAAATATCCCTTTAAAGAAAAACACCCATCAGACCAGACTCTTTAAGGTCAATCTCTTTTATCCTTATTTTCTTAATATTAACTTCAGAGTGAAATTTTCCTTATGAAAACTATGGACCGGGCAAGTGTCACGACCCGAGCCCAGGGACCGGGGGGTCAGAGAAAGTCTAACCAATGACACACGTACTCCCGTGCATGCACACCTAGACCCCGTCCAAGCATACACACACAAGGGATCATTCACACGTGCAAACAACTGTACGCGGAAGCTGTACGTATCAAGGCATACCACAATATACCAAAAAGACAATGGGAGATTACAATATAACATGAACTGGCAATAAGAACCAATACAAGAACGTATGACCAAATAATGGGCTTACAACGATCAAAAATCAATATACAGATATCACTCAAGCCCACATTACAATTACAGAAAAAGTCCCCTCAATAGACTCCAACACAAGGAATGGGGAAACCCAAAATGATGCAAACCGTACTCTGGAGGATGGATCAAGTCCACTCCTCTAGGCCGGAGGGGGCCTCGCAAGCCTCTCCTGGAGTCGGGTCGACCGACGCAGGATCGGGAGAGGGATCTGAGCCTGCAACACACAAGACAAACGCATAAGTACAACGACTTAGCAAAGTATAAGCCAACAAGAAGATAACACGAATTGTGTCGAATACTGAATAATACTGAACAATGATCATAATGCAATATCCGTAGAAATTGTAACTGTATACTAAACAATTATGCAAATGAATAAGCATGCTATCAGAATCATAAACAGGTAACAATCAAGTGGCTACTACATTGGCCATTTTCTCCCTTACGAGAGCAATCAGGATGAGAACACCAGCGACCGGGCCAGGGTACGCATGGGTCTCTAGTTCCCGGGGTCCGGAGTCCCAGGACAATTCACTCTGCAGAGGCAAACACTTAAACTAAACCAAAGTTAACCCCGTCGGGTATCCTAAGGCTGAGGCTCAGTAGTGCCAAGACCAATCACAATCAATCGGATGATGCACCTCAATCAATCAATCATATCATATCACTTATCACTTACAGATCTCACATATCATGCTGAACAAACAATAGGAAGTGCATCGCATACATAAACTGAATGTACATAAACTGATACGGATACGGAATGTACATAAGCAATTACAGGAAGTGCTGACAATGAGTATCAATCACAATCACTGACTCATAACTGATGCGAGTACTCCAATGGAGCAATGATAACACTGATACCAATATAACAATAGAATGGTTCCGCCCGGGCTTCGCTCTGGGGTTGCTGCATGCCCCACAGAATCGAGAGGTCCAGCGCAGAACACATAAGAGGGCATAACCGTAGTCAATATGCTGTACACATCAAGATACCTTTACGAATCAAGGTCAATTACAAGCCAATCCTATACTAATTATCCAGTGTTTCTAACCGTGCATGTTGATGTAGTTTTAAGTTGTTCGATGCACCATTGTCTAGTGTTGCAGTGTCAGGGGTGTGCACCGAAGTCCCTTAAACCAACACCCATGGGGAGGTGCTAAACAGCTGGATAACAAGCATGAATGATTCACAGCCCATGAGATCATTCATGTCATACAAACATTCCATTGGGCATGTCTAGGTTAGCTACATTCTAATATGAAAGTCATATACGGTCTTTTGCTTACACCTAGTCCCTTTTCATTCATTTCCCAAGGTCTCACGGTGTAGCCGTAGGTGACCTTACGGCTTAGCCGAGGCATCTTACGGCTTAGCCGTAATATGCACTGCGGCTGAGCTGAGGTTCCCCAAATATCCCTCCGGATTTACGGCTTAACCGTATTTTACTCTACGGCTCAGCCGTATCCTGGTCCACGGCTTAGCCGTAAGACAATGTACGGCTTATATCAGGCTGGGCCGTAGAAGAATGGCAATTTGCCAACTTCCAGTTATTTTCAGATAACAGTCTGTACTGTCCTACGGTTAGGGTTACGGCTGGGTCTCGGCTTAGCCGTAAGCCATTTTACGGCTTAGCCGTAGCACATTTCACGGCGTAGCCGTGAGTGCACGGACTCATTTTTTCTGGAATCATTACAGTCATACAGAAACTGAACAAAACGACTGAAAAATAGCGAATAACAGTGAAATGAACTCAATGGGGCTGTCCAATACTGAGAAACACAATGAAGCATAAAAACACAACAATCAAATCACTATCAATCGGTGTTCACACATCTTGGGCTTATACTTGCCTCACGGACGAAATCCACACGCTGATTGGCTCAGTCCACTGGAGACACACACACAACTAGCTCCTTTCTTCCTTCCTCAAGCAGTAGAAACAGAAATGGAGAAGGAGAGAAAGAGAGCTGACGAGAGAGAGACGAGCTGAGAGTGAGAGAACGAGAGCTGAGAGACGATCGGGAGAAAAAGGGAGTGGTTGGGATATTTATAACTTAATTTGAGCCAAATTTACAAACAAGTCCAATTAGTTAACACGATTATCAGTTTGAGTCAAATGACGGTCCAACGAGAGCAAACGAACTCATTCGGATCCAAGACAGTTACGAAAAACGACAAGCTCAACGAAATACACGCGATGACGTCAGAATGATGTAAAACTGACAAAGTCAATCAAAAGCCAAAATTACGAAAAAGGGCTCAAGCTCCTTAGACCAAATCAAACTCAACCCAAACGATCTCTCTACAACTCACCCAAACAAAAACAAAATCAAAACACTCTTAGCGATAAAAACACACGCAATTACCCACTAATCCGGGTCAACTCGGGTCGGAGTGTTACATCCTCCCCCACTTGGACATCATTCCGTCCTCGGAATGAACACGTACCTGAGCAAACAGATAAGGATACTGACGCGCCATCTGATCTTCTAATTCCCACGTGGCTTCATCAGGTCCATGATGTTCCCAAAGTACCTTGACCCATCGAATAGTCCTCGTACGCAAGAGCTGTTCTCTGGTCCCAACAATACGGAGCGGGCGCTCAACGTATGACGCATTAGGTTGCATCTGAATATCATCGTAGCGAATCACATGCGTCGGATCTCGAACATACTTGCGAAGCATTGACACATGAAAAACATCGTGTATTCCAGAGAACTCCACGGGTAGAACCAGTCTGTACGCTAGATCGCCAATCCGGCTCTTGATCTCAAATGGACCCACATACCTTGGCGCTAACTTGCCTTTTTGACCGAATCGTACCGTACCTTTCATCGGTGAGACCTTCAAGAATACCCAATCTCCAACCTGAAATGTCAAGGTTCTTTTTCGCGTATCTGCATAGCTCTTCTGTCTCGATCGGGCAATCTTCAAATTGTCAATGACCTTCTAAACTTTCTCTGTAGTCTCAGCAATGATCGTCGGTCCGTGGAAACTCCTTGTTCCAACTTCTTCCCAGCAAACAGGACTTCTACATTTCCGTCCATACAGAGCTTCATAGGGTGCCATTCCAATACTCTCGTGGAAACTATTGTTATACGCAAACTCACACAGCGAGAGATGCAAATCCCATTCTTTCTCGAAATTCAGCACACTGGCCCGTAACATGTCCTCGAGCGTCTGAATAGTTCGTTCGGACTGTCCATCAGTCTGCGGGTGATACGCCGTACTGAAGCTCAACTTCGTTCCCATGGCCTCCTGAAATGCTCTCCAAAACGAAGAAACAAAGCGGCTATCTCGATCTGACACAATCGACACGGGCGTACCATGTAGTCTCACTATCTCATCAACGAACTTCTTCGCCATCTCGGAAAATGTCATGCCTTTCTTGAATGGAAGAAAATGGGCTGTCTTCGTCAATCTGTCCACGATCACCCAAATGACACTGTTCTTCTTGCTCGTCAGGGGTAGACCCGAAACAAAGTCCATCGTAATGTGCTCCCATTTCCACTGGGGAATGTGCAATGGATGTAAGGAACCTGGAGGTCTCTGATGGTCAGCTTTCACCTTTTGGCAAGTCAAACATCTGGCAACAAACCCAGCAATTTCTCTCTTCATGTTGTTCCACCAGAATCTGTCCTTGAGAGCTCGGTACATCTTCGTACTTCCAGGGTGCATAGAGTAACGTGCATGGTGTGCTTCGGTCATCAAACTCTCCTTTAAAGCCTCTACTGCTGGCACACATAACCTACTCCTGAAATACAAGACATCACCCTCCAAACGAAAGTCTGGTCGATCTGCAATGCTATCCCGAATTCGCTTCAACATCGCATCTTCGAACTGCTGGTCTTTGATACGCTGAATGATGTCAGGCTGAAAACTCACTGTACTGGCAAGTGTCAAACTGTTCTCCACCAATTGCAGTTCCACTGGCTGTGCATGCCTCACAAAATAAAGGCTGTCCAAAGCCTGAAGAATCTCCGACTTCCTACTCAAGGCATCTGCAACAACATTGCCTTTCCCTGGATGATACTTGATGGGGAAATCAAAATCCTTGATCAACTCAAGCCACCTTCGTTGCCTCATATTCAACTCAGACTGCGTGAAGAGGTACTGTAGACTATGATGATCTGAATGCACTTCAAAGTTCACGCCATATAAATAGTGTCTCCACATCTTCAACGCAAAAACGATGGCTGCCAACTCTAAATCATGTGTAGCATAGTTCTTCTCGTGCTCTCGAAGTTGTCTCGAGCCATAGGCAATCACTTTGCCATGTTGCATCAAAACACATCCCAAACCGACTCGAGAAGCATCAGAGTAGATCATAAATCCTTCATGCCCATCTGGTAACGTCAAAACTGGAGCCGAAGTAAGCTTCTCCTTCAACATCCGGAAATGGCACTCGCATTCGTCCGTCCACAGAAAATGAACATTCTTCCTGGTCAATCGAGTCAACGGGGCTGAAATCTTGGCAAAATCTTGAATAAAGCGACGATAATATCCAGCTAATCCAAGAAAACTCCGTATCTCCATCACAGTCTTTGGGCTGGGCCAATTCATCACTGCTTCAACTTTCATCTGATCCACTGCCAACCCATCTCGTGAAATGGTATGACCAAGAAAAGCTACCTGTTCGAGCCAAAAATCACACTTTGACAATTTAGCATATAAACGATGCTCTTTCAACAACTGCAAGGCTCGACGTAGATGTTCCTCATGCTCCTCTGGGGTCTTCGAATACACCAAAATATCATCAACAAAGACCACCACGAATCGATCCAGAAAAGGAGCGAAGATCCTGTTCATCAAAGCCATAAAGGCAGCAGGCGCATTGGTTAATCCAAATGGCATCACGAGAAACTCAAAATGTCCATACCGTGTCCTGAAAGCAGTCTTCGCAATATCGTCTTCCTTCACCCGGAGTTGATGATACCCCGATCGTAGATCAATCTTGGAAAAATAGGAAGCACCTTGGAGTTGGTCAAACAACTCATCAATACGCGGCAATGGGTATTTGTTCTTGATCGTGACTTTGTTCAACCGCCGGTAATCGATACACATCCGTAAGGTACCGTCCTTCTTCTTCACAAACAGCACTGGCGCTCCCCACGGTGACACACTCGGCCGTACGAAACCCTTCTCCGAAAGATCTTGCAATTGCGTCTTCAATTCGAGCAACTCGGCAGGGGCCATACGATAAGGAGCTAAACTAATGGGTGCTGTACCGGGCACTAGATCAATCGCAAACTCTACATCTCGGACAGGGGGTAACTCGGGTACTTCCTCCGGAAATACATCCGGGAACTCACGTACTACCGAAATCTCGCCCAACTGCTTCACCTCCTTCTTCTCCGAGACAAAAGCAAGAAATCCTGCACAACCTCTGCGTATCAAACGATCCGCCTTGCATGCGGAGATGACACGCCTCGGGCATCTCTCCTGATTGCCCTCGAAACGAAACCCCTTCTCAAAATCGAAGTAAATCGTCCTGTTGTAACAGTTAACACAGGCACGATACCGCGCTAGCCAGTCCATTCCAAGGATCACATCGAAATCCAACATGGACAACAAGATCAAATCAACTGGCAACTGGCGACCTTCAATCACCACGTCGCACAGAGGGTAGTATACACTACACTCCACTCTCTTGCCCACAGGAGTGGACACTACTAACACATAGGGTAGCGGCTGAGGGGGTTGCGGTAACTGTTCCGCAAAACGAGGTGCAACATACGAACGCGTAGATCCCGAATCAAAAAGTGTATGTGCTTCAGCTCGGGCAATGAGAACTTTACCTTCTACCACTTTCGCATCTTCTGCATGATCATGGGAGGCTGCATACACGCGAGCAGTCTGACGCTGTGGCTTCTGGCTTTGGCGAGACGGATGGGGGCTGTTCGAAGCTGCTGAACTGAGAGACTTGGATGACCCCATAGATTTAGATGACTGGAAAGTCCGGGTCTTCGGGCACTGAGCTATCTTATGCTCCATAGATCCGCAACTCAAACAAGCTCCGGACTTCTTCCAACACTTCTCCGTCGGATGTCCAAATCCACAAAACTCGCATCTGTTCCCGGAGAAACTTGAAGTTCCTTGCTTCCCTTTCCATCTCTTCTGAATCTGTCCCTTGGAACTCACTGGTGCACTTCTCTTAAAGTCCATGGCTCTCTCTGCTAGGTGGTTGGCTTCCGCAGCGTGTGCTCTATCGACCGCATCGTCAAAAGTAGCTGGTCTCTGAAAAGCAGTCACAAAATTCGCATATCTCGGATGCAGACCAGTAATGAAACGATTCACCTTCTTCTCCTCGGTATTGATCATGTCCTCAGCAAAATGGGACAACTGGGTAAAGCGGTGAATGTACTCCGAGACGGTCAGCTGCTGCTGCTGTAAGGCCAGAAACTCAACCTCCTTCACACGCCGGACATGAGCAGGAATGAACTTCCTTCTGAACTGTTTCTGGAACGTCTCCCACACTGTTTCACTAGGCAAGGTCAGATAAGCTGCACTAACACTCTTCCACCAGGTCTTTGCCACCTCTCGGAACATCGATGCCGTAAGCATAACCTTCTGCCGGTCATCACAGACAATGGTCGAGAAGAGATCTCCAGTATGCTCTAGCCACTGATCAGCCTTCAACGCATCTTCATTACCATAGAATTCCGTGGCTCCACGTTTCCTGAACTTGTCATACAGCGCATTTGGATCGCTCTCTTTAGGCTGAAAAACCACTGGCTGCTCTCCAGGCCGCTGAACTGGCGCTTGGCTCTGTCGGTCTACGATCGAAACGACCTGCGCTTGCAAAGAATGGATCGCCTGTAGCATAGTCAAGAAGCGCTCGTCAAAATTCATGAGTGGCTGTGGAGCGGCTGACCCACTCTCGTTATCTCCCTGATCATTGTTGTTGTGTGTTCCAGATCCCGATGCCATAGCCTGCAAAACACAAAAGTCAATCTGCTATCACACTAGGTACTCACACAGACTCACAAGACAAGGAGACCACACACAACAGTCCAAAACTGGACTACGGAATCTCACCACGTCCTATATGCCTACATGCTTACACACTAAGATAGAGACAATGCCCTGAGAGACAAAGCTCTGAGAGACAATGCTCTGATACCATACAATACGTATGTCACGACCCGAGCCCAGGGACCGGGGGGTCAGAGAAAGTCTAACCAATGACACACGTACTCCCGTGCATGCACACCTAGACCCCGTCCAAGCATACACACACAAGGGATCATTCACACGTGCAAACAACTGTATGCGGAAGCTGTACGTATCAAGGCATACCACAATATACCAAAAAGACAATGGGAGATTACAATATAACATGAACTGGCAATAAGAACCAATACAAGAACGTATGACCAAATAATGGGCTTACAACGATCAAAAAACAATATACAGATATCACTCAAGCCCACATTACAATTACAGAAAAAGTCCCCTCAATAGACTCCAACACAAGGAATGGGGAAACCCAAAATGATGCAAACCGTACTCTGGAGGATGGATCAAGTCCACTCCTCTAGGCCGGAGGGGGCCTCGCAAGCCTCTCCTGGAGTCGGGTCGACCGACGCAGGATCGGGAGAGGGATCTGAGCCTGCAACACACAAGACAAACGCATAAGTACAACGACTTAGCAAAGTATAAGCCAACAAGAAGATAACACGAATTGTGTCGAATACTGAATAATACTGAACAATGATCATAATGCAATATCCGTAGAAATTGTAACTGTATACTAAACAATTATGCAAATGAATAAGCATGCTATCAGAATCATAAACAGGTAATAATCAAGTGGCTACTACATTGGCCATTTTCTCCCTTACGAGAGCAATCAGGATGAGAACACCAGCGACCGGGCCAGGGTACGCATGGGTCTCTAGTTCCCGGGGTCCGGAGTCCCAGGACAATTCACTCTGCAGAGGCAAACACTTAAACTAAACCAAAGTTAACCCCGTCGGGTATCCTAAGGCTGAGGCTCAGTAGTGCCAAGACCAATCACAATCAATCGGATGATGCACCTCAATCAATCAATCATATCATATCACTTATCACTTACAGATCTCACATATCATGCTGAACAAACAATAGGAAGTGCATCGCATACATAAACTGAATGTACATAAACTGATACGGATACGGAATGTACATAAGCAATTACAGGAAGTGCTGACAATGAGTATCAATCACAATCACTGACTCATAACTGATGCGAGTACTCCAATGGAGCAATGATAACACTGATACCAATATAACAATAGAATGGTTCCGCCCGGGCTTCGCTCTGGGGTTGCTGCATGCCCCACAGAATCGAGAGGTCCAGCGCAGAACACATAAGAGGGCATAACCGTAGTCAATATGCTGTACACATCAAGATACCTTTACGAATCAAGGTCAATTACAAGCCAATCCTATACTAATTATCCAGTGTTTCTAACCGTGCATGTTGATGTAGTTTTAAGTTGTTCGATGCACCATTGTCTAGTGTTGCAGTGTCAGGGGTGTGCACCGAAGTCCCTTAAACCAACACCCATGGGGAGGTGCTAAACAGCTGGATAACAAGCATGAATGATTCACAGCCCATGAGATCATTCATGTCATACAAACATTCCATTGGGCATGTCTAGGTTAGCTACATTCTAATATGAAAGTCATATACGGTCTTTTGCTTACACCTAGTCCCTTTTCATTCATTTCCCAAGGTCTCACGGTGTAGCCGTAGGTGACCTTACGGCTTAGCCGAGGCATCTTACGGCTTAGCCGTAATATGCACTGCGGCTGAGCTGAGGTTCCCCAAATATCCCTCCGGATTTACGGCTTAACCGTATTTTACTCTACGGCTCAGCCGTATCCTGGTCCACGGCTTAGCCGTAAGACAATGTACGGCTTATATCAGGCTGGGCCGTAGAAGAATGGCAATTTGCCAACTTCCAGTTATTTTCAGATAACAGTCTGTACTGTCCTACGGTTAGGGTTACGGCTGGGTCTCGGCTTAGCCGTAAGCCATTTTACGGCTTAGCCGTAGCACATTTCACGGCGTAGCCGTGAGTGCACGGACTCATTTTTTCTGGAATCATTACAGTCATACAGAAACTGAACAAAACGACTGAAAAACAGCGAATAACAGTGAAATGAACTCAATGGGGCTGTCCAATACTGAGAAACACAATGAAGCATAAAAACACAACAACCAAATCACTATCAATCGGTGTTCACACATCTTGGGCTTATACTTGCCTCACGGACGAAATCCACACGCTGATTGGCTCAGTCCACTGGAGACACACACACAACCAGCTCCTTTCTTCCTTCCTCAAGCAGTAGAAACAGAAATGGAGAAGGAGAGAAAGAGAGCTGACGAGAGAGAGACGAGCTGAGAGTGAGAGAACGAGAGCTGAGAGACGATCGGGAGAAAAAGGGAGTGGTTGGGATATTTATAACTTAATTTGAGCCAAATTTACAAACAAGTCCAATTAGTTAACACGATTATCAGTTTGAGTCAAATGACGGTCCAACGAGAGCAAACGAACTCATTCGGATCCAAGACAGTTACGAAAAACGACAAGCTCAACGAAATACACGCGATGACGTCAGAATGATGTAAAACTGACAAAGTCAATCAAAAGCCAAAATTACGAAAAAGGGCTCAAGCTCCTTAGACCAAGTCAAACTCAACCCAAACGATCTCTCTACAACTCACCCAAACAAAAACAAAATCAAAACACTCTTAGCGATAAAAACACACGCAATTACCCACTAATCCGGGTCAACTCGGGTCGGAGTGTTACATCCTCCCCCACTTGGACATCATTCCGTCCTCGGAATGAACACGTACCTGAGCAAACAGATAAGGATACTGACGCGCCATCTGATCTTCTAATTCCCACGTGGCTTCATCAGGTCCATGATGTTCCCAAAGTACCTTGACCCATCGAATAGTCCTCGTACGCAAGAGCTGTTCTCTGGTCCCAACAATACGGAGCGGGCGCTCAACGTATGACGCATTAGGTTGCATCTGAATATCATCGTAGCGAATCACATGCGTCGGATCTCGAACATACTTGCGAAGCATTGACACATGAAAAACATCGTGTATTCCAGAGAACTCCACGGGTAGAACCAGTCTGTACGCTAGATCGCCAATCCGGCTCTTGATCTCAAATGGACCCACATACCTTGGCGCTAACTTGCCTTTTTGACCGAATCGTACCGTACCTTTCATCGGTGAGACCTTCAAGAATACCCAATCTCCAACCTGAAATGTCAAGGTTCTTCTTCGCGTATCTGCATAGCTCTTCTGTCTCGATCGGGCAATCTTCAAATTGTCAATGACCTTCTGAACTTTCTCTGTAGTCTCAGCAATGATCGTCGGTCCGTGGAAACTCCTTGTTCCAACTTCTTCCCAGCAAACAGGACTTCTACATTTCCGTCCATACAGAGCTTCATAGGGTGCCATTCCAATACTCTCGTGGAAACTATTGTTATACGCAAACTCACACAACGAGAGATGCAAATCCCATTCTTTCTCGAAATTCAGCACACTGGCCCGTAACATGTCCTCGAGCGTCTGAATAGTTCGTTCGGACTGTCCATCAGTCTGCGGGTGATACGCCGTACTGAAGCTCAACTTCGTTCCCATGGCCTCCTGAAATGCTCTCCAAAACGAAGAAACAAAGCGGCTATCTCGATCTGACACAATCGACACGGGCGTACCATGTAGTCTCACTATCTCATCAACGAACTTCTTCGCCATCTCGGAAAATGTCATGCCTTTCTTGAATGGAAGAAAATGGGCTGTCTTCGTCAATCTGTCCACGATCACCCAAATGGCACTGTTCTTCTTGCTCGTCAGGGGTAGACCCGAAACAAAGTCCATCGTAATGTGCTCCCATTTCCACTGGGGAATGTGCAATGGATGTAAGGAACCTGGAGGTCTCTGATGGTCAGCTTTCACCTTTTGGCAAGTCAAACATCTGGCAACAAACCCAGCAATTTCTCTCTTCATGTTGTTCCACCAGAATCTGTCCTTGAGAGCTCGGTACATCTTCGTACTTCCAGGGTGCATAGAGTAACGTGCATGGTGTGCTTCGGTCATCAAACTTTCCTTTAAAGCCTCTACTGCTGGCACACATAACCTACTCCTGAAATACAAGACATCACCCTCCAAACGAAAGTCTGGTCGATCTGCAATGCTATCCCGAATTCGCTTCAACATCGCATCTTCGAACTGCTGGTCTTTGATACGCTGAATGATGTCAGGCTGAAAACTAACTGTACTGGCAAGTGTCAAACTGTTCTCCACCAATTGCAGTTCCACTGGCTGTGCATGCCTCACAAAATAAAGGCTGTCCAAAGCCTGAAGAATCTCCGACTTCCTACTCAAGGCATCTGCAACAACATTGCCTTTCCCTGGATGATACTTGATGGGGAAATCAAAATCCTTGATCAACTCAAGCCACCTTCGTTGCCTCATATTCAACTCAGACTGCGTGAAGAGGTACTGTAGACTATGATGATCTGAATGCACTTCAAAGTTCACGCCATACAAATAGTGTCTCCACATCTTCAACGCAAAAACGATGGCTGCCAACTCTAAATCATGTGTAGCATAGTTCTTCTCGTGCTCTCGAAGTTGTCTCGAGCCATAGGCAATCACTTTGCCATGTTGCATCAAAACACATCCCAAACCGACTCGAGAAGCATCAGAGTAGATCATAAATCCTTCATGCCCATCTGGTAACGTCAAAACTGGAGCCGAAGTAAGCTTCTCCTTCAACATCCGGAAATGGCACTCGCATTCGTCCGTCCACAGAAAAGGAACATTCTTCCTGGTCAATCGAGTCAACGGGGCTGAAATCTTGGCAAAATCTTGAATAAAGCGACGATAATATCCAGCTAATCCAAGAAAACTCCGTATCTCCGTCACAGTCTTTGGGCTGGGCCAATTCATCACTGCTTCAACTTTCATCTGATCCACTGCCAACCCATCTCGTGAAATGGTATGACCAAGAAAAGCTACCTGTTCGAGCTAAAAATCACACTTTGACAATTTAGCATATAAACGATGCTCTTTCAACAACTGCAAGGCTCGACGTAGATGTTCCTCATGCTCCTCTGGGGTCTTCGAATACACCAAAATATCATCAACAAAGACCACCACGAATCGATCCAGAAAAGGAGCGAAGATCCTGTTCATCAAAGCCATAAAGGCAGCAGGCGCATTGGTTAATCCAAATGGCATCACGAGAAACTCAAAATGTCCATACCGTGTCCTGAAAGCAGTCTTCGCAATATCGTCTTCCTTCACCCGGAGTTGATGATACCCCGATCGTAGATCAATCTTGGAAAAATAGGCAGCACCTTGGAGTTGGTCAAACAACTCATCAATACGCGGCAATGGGTATTTGTTCTTGATCGTGACTTTGTTCAACCGCCGGTAATCGATACACATCCGTAAGGTACCGTCCTTCTTCTTCACAAACAGCACTGGCGCTCCCCACGGTGACACACTCGGCCGTACGAAACCCTTCTCCGAAAGATCTTGCAATTGTGTCTTCAATTCGAGCAACTCGGCAGGGGCCATACGATAAGGAGCTAAACTAATGGGTGCTGTACCGGGCACTAGATCAATCGCAAACTCTACATCTCGGACAGGGGGTAACTCGGGTACTTCCTCCGGAAATACATCCGGGAACTCACGTACTACCGAAATCTCGCCCAACTGCTTCACCTCCTTCTTCTCCGAGACAAAAGCAAGAAATCCTGCACAACCTCTGCGTATCAAACGATCCGCCTTGCATGCGGAGATGACACGCCTCGGGCATCTCTCCTGATTGCCCTCGAAACGAAACCCCTTCTCAAAATCGAAGTAAATCGTCCTGTTGTAACAGTTAACACAGGCACGATACCGCGCTAGCCAGTCCATTCCAAGGATCACATCGAAATCCAACATGGACAACAAGATCAAATCAACTGGCAACTGGCGACCTTCAATCACCACGTCGCACAGAGGGTAGTATACACTACACTCCACTCTCTTGCCCACAGGAGTGGACACTACTAACACATAGGGTAGCGGCTGAGGGGGTTGCGGTAACTGTTCCGCAAAACGAGGTGCAACATACGAACGCGTAGATCCCGAATCAAAAAGTGTATGTGCTTCAGCTCGGGCAATGAGAACTTTACCTTCTACCACTTTCGCATCTTCTGCATGATCATGGGAGGCTGCATACACGCGAGCAGTCTGACGCTGTGGCTTCTGGCTCTGGCGAGACGGATGGGGGCTGTTCGAAGCTGCTGAACTGAGAGACTTGGATGACCCCATAGATTTAGATGACTGGAAAGTCCGGGTCTTCGGGCACTGAGCTATCTTATGCTCCATAGATCCGCAACTCAAACAAGCTCCGGACTTCTTCCAACACTTCTCCGTCGGATGTCCAAATCCACAAAACTCGCATCTGTTCCCGGAGAAACTTGAAGTTCCTTGCTTCCCTTTCCATCTCTTCTGAATCTGTCCCTTGGAACTCACTGGTGCACTTCTCTTAAAGTCCATGGCTCTCTCTGCTAGGTGGTTGGCTTCCGCAGCGTGTGCTCTATCGACCGCATCGTCAAAAGTAGCTGGTCTCTGAAAAGCAGTCACAAAATTCGCATATCTCGGATGCAGACCAGTAATGAAACGATTCACCTTCTTCTCCTCGGTATTGATCATGTCCTCAGCAAAATGGGACAACTGGGTAAAGCGGTGAATGTACTCCGAGACGGTCAGCTGCTGCTGCTGTAAGGCCAGAAACTCAACCTCCTTCACACGCCGGACATGAGCAGGAATGAACTTCCTTCTGAACTGTTTCTGGAACGTCTCCCACACTGTTTCACTAGGCAAGGTCAGATAAGCTGCACTAACACTCTTCCACCAGGTCTTTGCCACCTCTCGGAACATCGATGCCGTAAGCATAACCTTCTGCCGGTCATCACAGACAATGGTCGAGAAGAGATCTCCAGTATGCTCTAGCCACTGATCAGCCTTCAACGCATCTTCATTACCATAGAATTCCGTGGCTCCACGTTTCCTGAACTTGTCATACAGCGCATTTGGATCGCTCTCTTTAGGCTGAAAAACCACTGGCTGCTCTCCAGGCCGCTGAACTGGCGCTTGGCTCTGTCGGTCTACGATCGAAACGACCTGCGCTTGCAAAGAATGGATCGCCTGTAGCATAGTCAAGAAGCGCTCGTCAAAATTCACGAGTGGCTGTGGAGCGGCTGACCCACTCTCGTTATCTCCCTGATCATTGTTGTTGTGTGTTCCAGATCCCGATGCCATAGCCTGCAAAACACAAAAGTCAATCTGCTATCACACTAGGTACTCACACAGACTCACAAGACAAGGAGACCACACACAACAGTCCAAAACTGGACTACGGAATCTCACCACGTCCTATATGCCTACATGCTTACACACTAAGATAGAGACAATGCCCTGAGAGACAAAGCTCTGAGAGACAATGCTCTGATACCATACAATACGTATGTCACGACCCGAGCCCAGGGACCGGGGGGTCAGAGAAAGTCTAACCAATGACACACGTACTCCCGTGCATGCACACCTAGACCCCGTCCAAGCATACACACACAAGGGATCATTCACACGTGCAAACAACTGTACGCGGAAGCTGTACGTATCAAGGCATACCACAATATACCAAAAAGACAATGGGAGATTACAATATAACATGAACTGGCAATAAGAACCAATACAAGAACGTATGACCAAATAATGGGCTTACAACGATCAAAAAACAATATACAGATATCACTCAAGCCCACATTACAATTACAGAAAAAGTCCCCTCAATAGACTCCAACACAAGGAATGGGGAAACCCAAAATGATGCAAACCGTACTCTGGAGGATGGATCAAGTCTACTCCTCTAGGCCGGAGGGGGCCTCGCAAGCCTCTCCTGGAGTCGGGTCGACCGACGCAGGATCGGGAGAGGGATCTGAGCCTGCAACACACAAGACAAACACATAAGTACAACGACTTAGCAAAGTATAAGCCAACAAGAAGATAACACGAATTGTGTCGAATACTGAATAATACTGAACAATGATCATAATGCAATATCCGTAGAAATTGTAACTGTATACTAAACAATTATGCAAATGAATAAGCATGCTATCAGAATCATAAACAGGTAACAATCAAGTGGCTACTACATTGGCCATTTTCTCCCTTACGAGAGCAATCAGGATGAGAACACCAGCGACCGGGCCAGGGTACGCATGGGTCTCTAGTTCCCGGGGTCCGGAGTCCCAGGACAATTCACTCTGCAGAGGCAAACACTTAAACTAAACCAAAGTTAACCCCGTCGGGTATCCTAAGGCTGAGGCTCAGTAGTGCCAAGACCAATCACAATCAATCGGATGATGCACCTCAATCAATCAATCATATCATATCACTTATCACTTACAGATCTCACATATCATGCTGAACAAACAATAGGAAGTGCATCGCATACATAAACTGAATGTACATAAACTAATACGGATACGGAATGTACATAAGCAATTACAGGAAGTGCTGACAATGAGTATCAATCACAATCACTGACTCATAACTGATGCGAGTACTCCAATGGAGCAATGATAACACTGATACCAATATAACAATAGAATGGTTCCGCCCGGGCTTCGCTCTGGGGTTGCTGCATGCCCCACAGAATCGAGAGGTCCAGCGCAGAACACATAAGAGGGCATAACCGTAGTCAATATGCTGTACACATCAAGATACCTTTACGAATCAAGGTCAATTACAAGCCAATCCTATACTAATTATCCAGTGTTTCTAACCGTGCATGTTGATGTAGTTTTAATTTGTTCGATGCACCATTGTCTAGTGTTGCAGTGTCAGGGGTGTGCACCGAAGTCCCTTAAACCAACACCCATGGGGAGGTGCTAAACAGCTGGATAACAAGCATGAATGATTCACAGCCCATGAGATCATTCATGTCATACAAACATTCCATTGGGCATGTCTAGGTTAGCTACATTCTAATATGAAAGTCATATACGGTCTTTTGCTTACACCTAGTCCCTTTTCATTCATTTCCCAAGGTCTCACGGTGTAGCCGTAGGTGACCTTACGGCTTAGCCGAGGCATCTTACGGCTTAGCCGTAATATGCACTGCGGCTGAGCTGAGGTTCCCCAAATATCCCTCCGGATTTACGGCTTAACCGTATTTTACTCTACGGCTCAGCCGTATCCTGGTCCACGGCTTAGCCGTAAGACAATGTACGGCTTATATCAGGCTGGGCCGTAGAAGAATGGCAATTTGCCAACTTCCAGTTATTTTCAGATAACAGTCTGTACTGTCCTACGGTTAGGGTTACGGCTGGGTCTCGGCTTAGCCGTAAGCCATTTTACGGCTTAGCCGTAGCACATTTCACGGCGTAGCCGTGAGTGCACGGACTCATTTTTTCTGGAATCATTACAGTCATACAGAAACTGAACAAAACGACTGAAAAACAGCGAATAACAGTGAAATGAACTCAATGGGGCTGTCCAATACTGAGAAACACAATGAAGCATAAAAACACAACAACCAAATCACTATCAATCGGTGTTCACACATCTTGGGCTTATACTTGCCTCACGGACGAAATCCACACGCAGATTGGCTCAGTCCACTGGAGACACACACACAACCAGCTCCTTTCTTCCTTCCTCAAGCAGTAGAAACAGAAATGGAGAAGGAGAGAAAGAGAGCTGACGAGAGAGAGACGAGCTGAGAGTGAGAGAACGAGAGCTGAGAGACGATCGGGAGAAAAAGGGAGTGGTTGGGATATTTATAACTTAATTTGAGCCAAATTTACAAACAAGTCCAATTAGTTAACACGATTATCAGTTTGAGTCAAATGACGGTCCAACGAGAGCAAACGAACTCATTCGGATTCAAGACAGTTACGAAAAACGACAAGCTCAACGAAATACACGCGATGACGTCAGAATGATGTAAAACTGACAAAGTCAATCAAAAGCCAAAATTACGAAAAAGGGCTCAAGCTCCTTAGACCAAGTCAAACTCAACCCAAACGATCTCTCTACAACTCACCCAAACAAAAACAAAATCAAAACACTCTTAGCGATAAAAACACACGCAATTACCCACTAATCCGGGTCAACTCGGGTCGGAGTGTTACATCCTCCCCCACTTGGACATCATTCCGTCCTCGGAATGAACACGTACCTGAGCAAACAGATAAGGATACTGACGCGCCATCTGATCTTCTAATTCCCACGTGGCTTCATCAGGTCCATGATGTTCCCAAAGTACCTTGACCCATCGAATAGTCCTCGTACGCAAGAGCTGTTCTCTGGTCCCAACAATACTGTCACGACCCGAGCCCAGAATTCGGGGGTTAGCGAAAAGCTAAACCGGTGACACACGTACTCCCGTGCACGTGCACCCAAACCCAGTCCAGATGCACGCACACAAGGGATCTAACACGTGCGAACTAAGCGTACGCGGAAGCTGTACATATCATAGCAAGCAAGAAAGGAAAATAAAATAGCGGAAGCCAAAGCAAATACGAAACGGAAAAGACAAAGACAAGTACACTGAGATAAAACCGAATACACACCAAAATCAATATACACAAAATATACAGAATACAAGTCCAAAGTCTAAAGTCCAAATACAAGCTCTCAAAAACCAAAACGCAAAATAAAAGCCACTGGTATGCATGCACGCACTAGGCAGAAGTGATCAGGCCCACTCTGCCAGACCGGAGGGTGCCTCTACACTCGCCCCTGCAGCCTCCTCGACCGCCGGGGAGCTGGGCAAGGTATCTGTGCCTGCAACACCACAGACAATACAAATGAATACAACGATCCAGCAAATATAAGTAACAGGAAAGAAACACGCATAGTATCAAAGCGAATGAAATAGGGACAGAAGATTAAATACAGAGTCCATCTTAGTATGCTAAGCAAATCGTGCATAGGAGTAAAACATGATAATGGAATCAAAACATAGAATACTGAACTAGTTGGCTACTACGTTAACCATGTTCTCTCCAAAAGAGAGCAGAGCAGAGCAGAGCAGAGGAGAACACCGCTGTCCAGGCCAAAGGTACAACGGGTCTCGGTTCCTGGGTTCCGGGGTCCCAAGACAAAGCAACACTGCAGTTAAAACAGAGATACAGAGATCTACGCCAGAGGTAACCCCGTCGGGTATCCTAGGGCTGAGGCTGAGTAGAGCCAGACTAATACCAATCAAATCAAAGCTAAAGAAAGGAGATTATCCGCTTTGGACTCACCGATGACAAGGACCGGATCTTATCCTCACGTATTAACCTCTGGGCAGAGCCACCAGGGAATACCCAAAAATCAGAGATATACAAAGCCAGAGAATATACAAAGCATAGCATAGATCAAAACATAGTACAGAGCGAAGAATAATACAGATATACAGAACGAAAGCAAAATGACTGAGGAATGCATAACATAGATTAACAGAACAGAGGGCAAAACCATAAACAATATGCAATGCATCTCAGATTAATACGGAATCAAGGTTCATTACAAGCCAAGTCTAATCTAGTTGCATCACTGTCACTAACCGTGCATGTTGATGTAGTTTTAAGTTATTCGATGCACCGTTGCCATCCTAGTGTTGCAATATAATCCTCATGTGCACCGAAGTCCCTTAAACCAACACCCATGGGGAGGTGCTTAACAATGAGCAACACTCACATGAATAAGTCACAGCCTAACAGACTATTCATGCGCTCCTAAGAATCCATTTGGGCCGGTTTACGGGTATGGTTAACCTGTATTTGAGTCCTACAAGGTCACACCATTAGCCTAAGTTTAACTGATATTTTACAGGTCTTACGGTTTAGCCATGGGTGACCTACGGCTTAGCCGTGGCATCCTACGGCGTAGCCGCAATATGCACTACGGCTTAGCCGTGGTTCCCTTCAGAACACGGCTAAACTGTCAGCTTTTCCACCTCTGATCTGATACATCTCACGGCTGAGCTACAGTCAGTATACGGCTTAGCCGTAGACCAATCCACGGCTTGGCCGTAGCATTCCACGGCTTAGCCGTAGCCTCACCGTAGGAGTACTGATATCAGAAAAGTTTCGACTGATCAGAGATTTAATTCACGGCTGGGGTACGGTTGGGTCACGGCTAGCTTACGGCTCAGCCGTAGGACAAATTACGGCTTAGCCGTAGCCTAGCCGTAGAACAAACTCAGATTTTCGAGTCTCTGGAAAGCGAGCCGTAGAAATTTACGGCTTAGCCGTACAATACAGACGCGAATTCGGGAAGATTTCAGAAACGAAATTTTTGTACAGAAACTGAATAAAACAAGCTCAACTGATTCTCATATCTTAGAAAATGGCTGTAAAACATTTCTATACAGAGAATGAGAATGAATCCAAGCAATCAAACAACACCCATATGTGTTATCAAAACCTGTACTTATACTTGCCTCAAATCTGACAAATCCTCTGAAATCAAGCTCCAAATCCACTAAAATCAAGACAAATCAAAGCAAGAAACCATGCATGAGATGGAAACACAGAAATCAGAGAATGAGAGGTGAAATTGGGAGAAGAAACACAAAGGACCCACTTACCTCTAGCAATACACAAGGATGAGAGAATGGAGAAGAACCCAAATCAAACAAAGGATCCAATCCTCAATCGATCAAGAGAAGGAAAGAAGAGAGAGAGAGCGAACGTGGAGAGCTTCTCCTGGAGTTCCTCTCGCATGCAACGATCAAGCAAATGAGCAGGGAGTTGGACATCTGGAGCTAACTTATATTTATATATGTTTGGAAGTTAAGTCAAAGTCCGGAGAGTTAAGACTAATTACAGTTCAAGTCACACGAAGGTCCATCTTCCCCAATTGACTCCAAACGGATCCGACACAGTTACGGAAATTGTCGAGCTCAACGAAATACGCGTGCTGACACCAAGATGATGCAAAGATGATATGAGCAAAACAAAAGCAAAATTACGAAAAAGGGCTTAGAACTACCTATTCCAGGTCAAAGGTCACTCAACTACCTATCCAAGGCCCAAAACCAAGTCCAAAAGAATAAACAAAACAAAACACACACTAATGAGCCACTAATCCGGCTCAAAGGGGATCGGAGTGTTACATCCTCCCCCACTAGGAATCATTCCGTCCTCGGAATGACTACCTACCTGCGCAAAGAGATGTGGGTACTGGCGCGCTAGCTGCTCCTCTAGCTCCCATGTAGCCTCATCTGGACCATGATGTTCCCACAACACTTTAACCCATCTGATAGTCCTGGTACGGAGAATCTGCTCTCGTGTGCCAACGATGCGAAGCGGACGCTCAACGTAAGTTGCATTAGGCTGAATCTGAATATCATCGTAGCGAATCACATGGCTCGGATCTGGCACATACTTACGGAGCATCGACACATGGAAAACATCGTGAACACCGGAGAACTCAACTGGAAGTGTCAACCGATAGGCTAAATCTCCAACTCGGCTCTTGACTTCAAACGGTCCTACATATCTCGGGGCTAACTTGCCCTTCTGACCAAATCGAACTGTGCCCTTCATCGGAGAAATTTTAAGGAACACCCAATCTCCAACTTGGAATGCCAAAGGTCTCCTCCGAGTATCCGCATAGCTCTTCTGCCTGGACCGAGCAATCTTCAGATTCTCTATCACTTTCTGCACTTTCTCTGTCGTCTCAGCAATGATCGTCGGACCATGGAAACTCCTTGCTCCTACCTCTTCCCAGCACACCGGGGTCCTGCACTTGCGTCCGTATAGAGCCTCATAAGGTGCCATACCAATACTCTCATGGAAGTTGTTGTTGTAGGCAAACTCACACAATGCTAGATGCGTATCCCATTCCTTCTCAAAGTTCAGCACGCTAGCTCGGAGCATGTCCTCCAATGTCTGAATGGTACGCTCCGACTGTCCATCAGTCTGGGGGTGGTATGCCGTGCTAAAACTCAGCTTCGTGCCCATAGCTTCCTGAAATGCTCTCCAGAATGAAGATACAAAACGACTATCGCGATCTGACACAATCGATACTGGGGTGCCATGCAATCTGACTATCTCGTCAACAAACTTCCTGGCCATCTCCGTGAATGTCATTCCTTTCTTGAACGGAAGGAAATGTGCTGACTTAGTCAATCTGTCCACTATGACCCAGATCGCATTGTTCTTTCTACTGGTCGGCGGAAAACCGGAGACGAAATCCATCGTAATGTGCTCCCACTTCCACTGTGGAGTGTGCAATGGATGCAATGATCCTGGAGGTCGCTGATGGTCAGCTTTTACCCTCTGACAGGTCAAACATCGAGCTACGAACCCTGCGATCTCCCGCTTCATATTGTTCCACCAAAATCTATCTTTCAAGTTCCGGTACATCTTCGTACTCCCGGGATGCATCGCATATCGGGCATCGTGCGCATCTGTCATCAATTTCTCTTTCAACTCATCCACAGCGGGAACACACAATCTGTTCCTGAAGTACAAAACTCCATCCACCAAGCTGAAATCCGGTCGATCTGCAATCCGATCTCTGAACTTCACCAGGAGGGGGTCCTCAAACTGGCGATCCTTGATCTGCTGAATCACCTCAGGCTGAAACACGACGGTAGTAGATAATGTCACCAATCCACCTACCATCTGAACCTCAACAGGCTGATCATGCACAAGCATATAAAATCCTGCCAACACCTGAAGACTGTCTGTCCTCCTGCTGAGTGCATCTGCAACTACATTGCCCTTGCCTGGGTGGTACTTGATCGGAAAGTCGTAATCTTTGATGAACTCCAACCATCTTCGCTGCCTCATATTCAAGTCATGCTGATCAAATAAGTACTGCAGACTGTGATGATCGGAATGGACCTCGAACTTCACACCGTACAAGTAGTGTCGCCACAACTTCAATGCAAATACAATGGCTGCTAACTCCAAGTCATGTGTGGCATAGTTCTTCTCATGTTCTTTCAACTGTCTGGATCCATAGGCAATCACCTTCTGATTCTGCATCAGTACACAGCCTAGTCCGACTCTAGAGGCATCTGAGTAAATCATGAATCCCTCACTACCATCCGGGAGAGTCAACACTGGCGCCGTAGTGAGCTTTTCCTTCAGCAACTGAAAACTACGCTCACATTTCTCTGTCCACTCATACGGGACCTTCTTCCGAGTCAACTGAGTCAGCGGGGCTGAGATCTTCGAGAAATCCTGCACAAACCTGCGGTAATATCCCGCCAAGCCCAGAAAACTCCGAATCTCCGTCACTGATCTAGGACGGGGCCAATGGACTACTGCCTCAATCTTAGCTGGATCCACCATCAATCCATCTCTAGAAATCACATGTCCCAAAAATGCAACTTGCTCTAGCCAGAAATCACATTTAGCCAACTTTGCATACAACTTGTGATCTCGAAGCAGCTGCAATGCCTTCCTCAGATGGTCTGTATGTTCCTCAGCAGTCTTCGAATAGACCAATATGTCATCTATAAAAACCACAACGAACTGGTCCAAGAAGGAAGTAAACACCCTGTTCATCAACGCCATAAAAGCTGCGGGTGCGTTCGTCAAACCAAACGGCATGACAAGGAACTCGTAGTGTCCATACCGAGTCCTGAAAGCTGTCTTAGGAACATCCTCATCCTTCACCCTGAGCTGGTGATATCCTGACCTCAAGTCAATCTTAGAGAAGTAAGCTGCACCCTGAAGTTGATCGAACAACTCATCAATCCTAGGCAATGGGTATTTGTTCTTGATAGTCACTTTGTTCAACTGCCTGTAGTCAATGCACATCCGGAAACTGCCATCCTTCTTCTTGACAAACAATACAGGAGCTCCCCAAGGTGAAACACTTGGGCGTATGAACCCTTTATCCAACAGATCCTGCAACTGTTTCTTCAATTCCAACAATTCTGCAGGTGCCATACGATATGGAGCTCTACTGATAGGTGCTGTACCTGGCATCAAGTCAATAGCAAATTCTACTTCCCGAACCGGTGGCAACTCTGGCACATCCTCCGGAAAGACATCCGGAAACTCGCTGACCACTGGAATCTCACTGAGCTGTCGCCGATCTTTCTTTTCTGAAATGAATGCAAGAAATCCCTCACATCCCCTACGAAGCATCCTGTCTGCTTTACAAGCAGAGATCACACGTCTTGGGCACTTCATCTGGCTGCCCTCAAATCGGAATCCGCTGCCCAAATCAAAGTAGATAGCTTTGCTGTAGCAATTAATACACGCATGATATCTCGCAAGCCAGTCCATACCAAGGATCACATCAAAATCCAGTGTCGTGAGCAACACGAGGTCTACTGGGAGCTGATGACCAGCTATCCGCACATCACACTGAGGGTAGAAAACACTGCACTCCACCCGTTTACCAACCGGAGTGGATACTAACAACAAGTATGGGAGTGGTGTGGGTTGCTGTCGAAGCTGCACAGCAAAATGGGGTGCTACGTACGAACGCGTAGACCCGGAGTCAAATAAGGCTAAAGCTTCAGCATCAGAAATTAAAATTTTACCTTCCACTACCGTGGCCTCCTCCGCGCCCTCATGCGTAGCAGCATAGGCTCGGGCTGTCTGGCGGTTCGGCTTCTGAGCTGGGCGAGCTGGCTGAGATCTGCCCTGCGCTGTAGATCCTGCCTGTCTCGTCTGTGGAGAGGACTGAAACTTCGGGCATTGGGCCCGCCTGTGATCCGTAGAGCCACACCCGAAACAAGCCCCAATCTTCCTCCAACATCTGTCTGTGGGGTGATCCTTCCCACAGTGACCGCATACCAACGGAGTACTGCCCGAACTGCCCTGCTTACCCTTGAACCTTTTCTGAAACTGACTTCTGCCACTGGAACCTGCCGCCCTCTTAGCTTCTGTTCGCTCCTCCTCAAAGATGGCCTCTGCATCATAAGCCCTGTCAATAGCGTCGTCCAATGTAGCCGGCCACATACAAGCAACCACATGGCGTTTGTGTCTCGGATTCAGACCGTTGACGAAGCGAGTCACTTTCTTATGCTCTGTGTTCACCATATCCTCTGCGAAGTGGGACAACTCTGTAAACTTGTGTACATAATCTGCAACTGGCATCTGTCTCTGCTGAAGGTTGAAGAATTCCACTTCCTTGGCTCGCTGAATATGGAGAGGCATGAACTTACGACGGAATTGCTGCTTGAAGGTCTCCCAAACTGTGGCACTGGGCATAGTCTGAAATGAGGTCTTAACACTCCTCCACCATGTCTTAGCTACACTCCGAAGCATAGAGGCTGTGAGCACTACTTTCTGTTTGTTGCTGCACACAATCGTATCAAATAGCTCTTCAGTCTGCTCCAACCATTGCTCAGCCTGCAATGCATCCTCTATCCCATGGAACTCAGTCGCCCCTCGCTTACGGAACTTGTCGAAAAGAGCATTAGGGTCTGATTCCTTAGGCTGGAAAATCACCTGTTGATCTATACGAGGTGATGCTACTGCAGCAGCCTGACTCTGCCTATCTACCATGGATGCCATCTGCGCCTGTAATGACTGCATAGACTGCATCATCATCATCAAGCGCTCCTCACTGCTGATATGTGGGGGTACCGATCCACTATCACCGTTATGGCCCTGTTGATTCTCATCCCTAGATCCTGATCCTGATGCCATCCTGCAAAAGGAAAAGAAACACAACACACAAATATAAAATGCCCTGAGTTAGTCAAACCCCAAATCAACATATGAGACCTCGAGTCAAATAGTTGATATCGTTATCTCACCACGATCTTAGATGCCTACATGCTTATAACTAGCATGCTCTGATACCATACAATACGTATGTCACGACCCGAGCCCAGAATTCGGGGGTTAGCGAAAAGCTAAACCGGTGACACACGTACTCCCGTGCACGTGCACCCAAACCCAGTCCAGATGCACGCACACAAGGGATCTAACACGTGCGAACTAAGCGTACGCGGAAGCTGTACATATCATAGCAAGCAAGAAAGGAAAATAAAATAGCGGAAGCCAAAGCAAATACGAAACGGAAAAGACAAAGACAAGTACACTGAGATAAAACCGAATACACACCAAAATCAATATACACAAAATATACAGAATACAAGTCCAAAGTCTAAA
Source organism: Sextonia rubra (assembly GCA_037013555.1). Classification (NCBI taxonomy): domain Eukaryota; kingdom Viridiplantae; phylum Streptophyta; class Magnoliopsida; order Laurales; family Lauraceae; genus Sextonia; species Sextonia rubra. Next base: position 9,971,562 of record JASUAD010000010.1, read on the forward strand.
GTCCAAATACAAGCTCTCAAAAACCAAAACGCAAAATAAAAGCCACTGGTATGCATGCACGCACTAGGCAGAAGTGATCAGGCCCACTCTGCCAGACCGGAGGGTGCCTCTACACTCGCCCCTGCAGCCTCCTCGACCGCCGGGGAGCTGGGCAAGGTATCTGTGCCTGCAACACCACAGACAACACAAATGAATACAACGATCCAGCAAATATAAGTAACAGGAAAGAAACACGCATAGTATCAAAGCGAATGAAATAGGGACAGAAGATTAAATACAGAGTCCATCTTAGTATGCTAAGCAAATCGTGCATAGGAGTAAAACATGATAATGGAATCAAAACATAGAATACTGAACTAGTTGGCTACTACGTTAACCATGTTCTCTCCAAAAGAGAGCAGAGCAGAGCAGAGCAGAGGAGAACACCGCTGTCCAGGCCAAAGGTACAACGGGTCTCGGTTCCTGGGTTCCGGGGTCCCAAGACAAAGCAACACTGCAGTTAAAACAGAGATACAGAGATCTACGCCAGAGGTAACCCCGTCGGGTATCCTAGGGCTGAGGCTGAGTAGAGCCAGACTAATACCAATCAAATCAAAGCTAAAGAAAGGAGATTATCCGCTTTGGACTCACCGATGACAAGGACCGGATCTTATCCTCACGTATTAACCTCTGGGCAGAGCCACCAGGGAATACCCAAAAATCAGAGATATACAAAGCCAGAGAATATACAAAGCATAGCATAGATCAAAACATAGTACAGAGCGAAGAATAATACAGATATACAGAACGAAAGCAAAATGACTGAGGAATGCATAACATAGATTAACAGAACAGAGGGCAAAACCATAAACAATATGCAATGCATCTCAGATTAATACGGAATCAAGGTTCATTACAAGCCAAGTCTAATCTAGTTGCATCACTGTCACTAACCGTGCATGTTGATGTAGTTTTAAGTTATTCGATGCACCGTTGCCATCCTAGTGTTGCAATATAATCCTCATGTGCACCGAAGTCCCTTAAACCAACACCCATGGGGAGGTGCTTAACAATGAGCAACACTCACATGAATAAGTCACAGCCTAACAGACTATTCATGCGCTCCTAAGAATCCATTTGGGCCGGTTTACGGGTATGGTTAACCTGTATTTGAGTCCTACAAGGTCACACCATTAGCCTAAGTTTAACTGATATTTTACAGGTCTTACGGTTTAGCCATGGGTGACCTACGGCTTAGCCGTGGCATCCTACGGCGTAGCCGCAATATGCACTACGGCTTAGCCGTGGTTCCCTTCAGAACACGGCTAAACTGTCAGCTTTTCCACCTCTGATCTGATACATCTCACGGCTGAGCTACAGTCAGTATACGGCTTAGCCGTAGACCAATCCACGGCTTGGCCGTAGCATTCCACGGCTTAGCCGTAGCCTCACCGTAGGAGTACTGATATCAGAAAAGTTTCGACTGATCAGAGATTTAATTCACGGCTGGGGTACGGTTGGGTCACGGCTAGCTTACGGCTCAGCCGTAGGACAAATTACGGCTTAGCCGTAGCCTAGCCGTAGAACAAACTCAGATTTTCGAGTCTCTGGAAAGCGAGCCGTAGAAATTTACGGCTTAGCCGTACAATACAGACGCGAATTCGGGAAGATTTCAGAAACGAAATTTTTGTACAGAAACTGAATAAAACAAGCTCAACTGATTCTCATATCTTAGAAAATGGCTGTAAAACATTTCTATACAGAGAATGAGAATGAATCCAAGCAATCAAACAACACCCATATGTGTTATCAAAACCTGTACTTATACTTGCCTCAAATCTGACAAATCCTCTGAAATCAAGCTCCAAATCCACTAAAATCAAGACAAATCAAAGCAAGAAACCATGCATGAGATGGAAACACAGAAATCAGAGAATGAGAGGTGAAATTGGGAGAAGAAACACAAAGGACCCACTTACCTCAAGCAATACACAAGGATGAGAGAATGGAGAAGAACCCAAATCAAACAAAGGATCCAATCCTCAATCGATCAAGAGAAGGAAAGAAGAGAGAGAGAGCGAACGTGGAGAGCTTCTCCTGGAGTTCCTCTCGCATGCAACGATCAAGCAAATGAGCAGGGAGTTGGACATCTGGAGCTAACTTATATTTATATATGTTTGGAAGTTAAGTCAAAGTCCGGAGAGTTAAGACTAATTACAGTTCAAGTCACACGAAGGTCCATCTTCCCCAATTGACTCCAAACGGATCCGACACAGTTACGGAAATTGTCGAGCTCAACGAAATACGCGTGCTGACACCAAGATGATGCAAAGATGATATGAGCAAAACAAAAGCAAAATTACGAAAAAGGGCTTAGAACTACCTATTCCAGGTCAAAGGTCACTCAACTACCTATCCAAGGCCCAAAACCAAGTCCAAAAGAATAAACAAAACAAAACACACACTAATGAGCCACTAATCCGGCTCAAAGGGGATCGGAGTGTTACAAATACGGAGCGGGCGCTCAACGTATGACGCATTAGGTTGCATCTGAATATCATCGTAGCGAATCACATGCGTCGGATCTCGAACATACTTGCGAAGCATTGACACATGAAAAACATCGTGTATTCCAGAGAACTCCATGGGTAGAACCAGTCTGTACGCTAGATCGCCAATCCGGCTCTTGATCTCAAATGGACCCACATACCTTGGCGCTAACTTGCCTTTTTGACCGAATCGTACCGTACCTTTCATCGGTGAGACCTTCAAGAATACCCAATCTCCAACCTGAAATGTCAAGGTTATTCTTCGCGTATCTGCATAGCTCTTCTGTCTCGATCGGGCAATCTTCAAATTGTCAATGACCTTCTGAACTTTCTCTGTAGTCTCAGCAATGATCGTCGGTCCGTGGAAACTCCTTGTTCCAACTTCTTCCCAGCAAACAGGACTTCTACATTTCCGTCCATACAGAGCTTCATAGGGTGCCATTCCAATACTCTCGTGGAAACTATTGTTATACGCAAACTCACACAACGAGAGATGCAAATCCCATTCTTTCTCGAAATTCAGCACACTGGCCCGTAACATGTCCTCGAGCGTCTGAATAGTTCGTTCGGACTGTCCATCAGTCTGCGGGTGATACGCCGTACTGAAGCTCAACTTCGTTCCCATGGCCTCCTGAAATGCTCTCCAAAACGAAGAAACAAAGCGGCTATCTCGATCTGACACAATCGACACGGGCGTACCATGTAGTCTCACTATCTCATCAACGAACTTCTTCGCCATCTCGGAAAATGTCATGCCTTTCTTGAATGGAAGAAAATGGGCTGTCTTCGTCAATCTGTCCACGATCACCCAAATGGCACTGTTCTTCTTGCTCGTCAGGGGTAGACCCGAAACAAAGTCCATCGTAATGTGCTCCCATTTCCACTGGGGAATGTGCAATGGATGTAAGGAACCTGGAGGTCTCTGATGGTCAGCTTTCACCTTTTGGCAAGTCAAACATCTGGCAACAAACCCAGCAATTTCTCTCTTCATGTTGTTCCACCAGAATCTGTCCTTGAGAGCTCGGTACATCTTCGTACTTCCAGGGTGCATAGAGTAACGTGCATGGTGTGCTTCGGTCATCAAACTTTCCTTTAAAGCCTCTACTGCTGGCACACATAACCTACTCCTGAAATACAAGACATCACCCTCCAAACGAAAGTCTGGTCGATCTGCAATGCTATCCCGAATTCGCTTCAACATCGCATCTTCGAACTGCTGGTCTTTGATACGCTGAATGATGTCAGGCTGAAAACTAACTGTACTGGCAAGTGTCAAACTGTTCTCCACCAATTGCAGTTCCACTGGCTGTGCATGCCTCACAAAATAAAGGCTGTCCAAAGCCTGAAGAATCTCCGACTTCCTACTCAAGGCATCTGCAACAACATTGCCTTTCCCTGGATGATACTTGATGGGGAAATCAAAATCCTTGATCAACTCAAGCCACCTTCGTTGCCTCATATTCAACTCAGACTGCGTGAAGAGGTACTGTAGACTATGATGATCTGAATGCACTTCAAAGTTCACGCCATACAAATAGTGTCTCCACATCTTCAACGCAAAAACGATGGCTGCCAACTCTAAATCATGTGTAGCATAGTTCTTCTCGTGCTCTCGAAGTTGTCTCGAGCCATAGGCAATCACTTTGCCATGTTGCATCAAAACACATCCCAAACCGACTCGAGAAGCATCAGAGTAGATCATAAATCCTTCATGCCCATCTGGTAACGTCAAAACTGGAGCCGAAGTAAGCTTCTCCTTCAACATCCGGAAATGGCACTCGCATTCGTCCGTCCACAGAAAAGGAACATTCTTCCTGGTCAATCGAGTCAACGGGGCTGAAATCTTGGCAAAATCTTGAATAAAGCGACGATAATATCCAGCTAATCCAAGAAAACTCCGTATCTCCGTCACAGTCTTTGGGCTGGGCCAATTCATCACTGCTTTAACTTTCATCTGATCCACTGCCAACCCATCTCGTGAAATGGTATGACCAAGAAAAGCTACCTGTTCGAGCCAAAAATCACACTTTGACAATTTAGCATATAAACGATGCTCTTTCAACAACTGCAAGGCTCGACGTAGATGTTCCTCATGCTCCTCTGGGGTCTTCGAATACACCAAAATATCATCAACAAAGACCACCAAGAATCGATCCAGAAAAGGAGCGAAGATCCTGTTCATCAAAGCCATAAAGGCAGCAGGCGCATTGGTTAATCCAAATGGCATCACGAGAAACTCAAAATGTCCATACCGTGTCCTGAAAGCAGTCTTCGCAATATCGTCTTCCTTCACCCGGAGTTGATGATACCCCGATCGTAGATCAATCTTGGAAAAATAGGCAGCACCTTGGAGTTGGTCAAACAACTCATCAATACGCGGCAATGGGTATTTGTTCTTGATCGTGACTTTGTTCAACCGCCGGTAATCGATACACATCCGTAAGGTACCGTCCTTCTTCTTCACAAACAGCACTGGCGCTCCCCACGGTGACACACTCGGCCGTACGAAACCCTTCTCCGAAAGATCTTGCAATTGCGTCTTCAATTCGAGCAACTCGGCAGGGGCCATACGATAAGGAGCTAAACTAATGGGTGCTGTACCGGGCACTAGATCAATCGCAAACTCTACATCTCGGACAGGGGGTAACTCGGGTACTTCCTCCGGAAATACATCCGGGAACTCACATACTACCGAAATCTCGCCCAACTGCTTCACCTCCTTCTTCTCCGAGACAAAAGCAAGAAATCCTGCACAACCTCTGCGTATCAAACGATCCGCCTTGCATGCGGAGATGACACGCCTCGGGCATCTCTCCTGATTGCCCTCGAAACGAAACCCCTTCTCAAAATCGAAGTAAATCGTCCTGTTGTAACAGTTAACACAGGCACGATACCGCGCTAGCCAGTCCATTCCAAGGATCACATCGAAATCCAACATGGACAACAAGATCAAATCAACTGGCAACTGGCGACCTTCAATCACCACGTCGCACAGAGGGTAGTATACACTACACTCCACTCTCTTGCCCACAGGAGTGGACACTACTAACACATAGGGTAGCGGCTGAGGGGGTTGCGGTAACTGTTCCGCAAAACGAGGTGCAACATACGAACGCGTAGATCCCGAATCAAAAAGTGTATGTGCTTCAGCTCGGGCAATGAGAACTTTACCTTCTACCACTTTCGCATCTTCTGCATGATCATGGGAGGCTGCATACACGCGAGCAGTCTGACGCTGTGGCTTCTGGCTCTGGCGAGACGGATGGGGGCTGTTCGAAGCTGCTGAACTGAGAGACTTGGATGACCCCATAGATTTAGATGACTGGAAAGTCCGGGTCTTCGGGCACTGAGCTATCTTATGCTCCATAGATCCGCAACTCAAACAAGCTCCGGACTTCTTCCAACACTTCTCCGTCGGATGTCCAAATCCACAAAACTCGCATCTGTTCCTGGAGAAACTTGAAGTTCCTTGCTTCCCTTTCCATCTCTTCTGAATCTGTCCCTTGGAACTCACTGGTGCACTGCTCTTAAAGTCCATGGCTCTCTCTGCTAGGTGGTTGGCTTCCGCAGCGTGTGCTCTATCGACCGCATCGTCAAAAGTAGCTGGTCTCTAAAAAGCAGTCACAAAATTCGCATATCTCGGATGCAGACCAGTAATGAAACGATTCACCTTCTTCTCCTCGGTATTGATCATGTCCTCAGCAAAATGGGACAACTGGGTAAAGCGGTGAATGTACTCCGAGACGGTCAGCTGCTGCTGCTGTAAGGCCAGAAACTCAACCTCCTTCACACGCCGGACATGAGCAGGAATGAACTTCCTTCTGAACTGTTTCTGGAACGTCTCCCACACTGTTTCACTAGGCAAGGTCAGATAAGCTGCACTAACACTCTTCCACCAGGTCTTTGCCACCTCTCGGAACATCGATGCCGTAAGCATAACCTTCTGCCGGTCATCACAGACAATGGTCGAGAAGAGATCTCCAGTATGCTCTAGCCACTGATCAGCCTTCAACGCATCTTCATTACCATAGAATTCCGTGGCTCCACGTTTCCTGAACTTGTCATACAGCGCATTTGGATCGCTCTCTTTAGGCTGAAAAACCACTGGCTGCTCTCCAGGCCGCTGAACTGGCGCTTGGCTCTGTCGGTCTACGATCGAAACGACCTGCGCTTGCAAAGAATGGATCGCCTGTAGCATAGTCAAGAAGCGCTCGTCAAAATTCACGAGTGGCTGTGGAGCGGCTGACCCACTCTCGTTATCTCCCTGATCATTGTTGTTGTGTGTTCCAGATCCCAATGCCATAGCCTGCAAAACACAAAAGTCAATCTGCTATCACACTAGGTACTCACATAGACTCACAAGACAAGGAGACCACACACAACAGTCCAAAACTGGACTACGGAATCTCACCACGTCCTATATGCCTACATGCTTACACACTAAGATAGAGACAATGCCCTGAGAGACAAAGCTCTGAGAGACAATGCTCTGATACCATACAATACGTATGTCACGACCCGAGCCCAGGGACCGGGGGGTCAGAGAAAGTCTAACCAATGACACACGTACTCCCGTGCATGCACACCTAGACCCCGTCCAAGCATACACACACAAGGGATCATTCACACGTGCAAACAACTGTACGCGGAAGCTGTACGTATCAAGGCATACCACAATATACCAAAAAGACAATGGGAGATTACAATATAACATGAACTGGCAATAAGAACCAATACAAGAACGTATGACCAAATAATGGGCTTACAACGATCAAAAAACAATATACAGATATCACTCAAGCCCACATTACAATTACAGAAAAAGTCCCCTCAATAGACTCCAACACAAGGAATGGGGAAACCCAAAATGATGCAAACCGTACTCTGGAGGATGGATCAAGTCCACTCCTCTAGGCCGGAGGGGGCCTCGCAAGCCTCTCCTGGAGTCGGGTCGACCGACGCAGGATCGGGAGAGGGATCTGAGCCTGCAACACACAAGACAAACGCATAAGTACAACGACTTAGCAAAGTATAAGCCAACAAGAAGATAACACGAATTGTGTCGAATACTGAATAATACTGAACAATGATCATAATGCAATATCCGTAGAAATTGTAACTGTATACTAAACAATTATGCAAATGAATAAGCATGCTATCAGAATCATAAACAGGTAACAATCAAGTGGCTACTACATTGGCCATTTTCTCCCTTACGAGAGCAATCAGGATGAGAACACCAGCGACCGGGCCAGGGTACGCATGGGTCTCTAGTTCCCGGGGTCCGGAGTCCCAGGACAATTCACTCTGCAGAGGCAAACACTTAAACTAAACCAAAGTTAACCCCGTCGGGTATCCTAAGGCTGAAGCTCAGTAGTGCCAAGACCAATCACAATCAATCGGATGATGCACCTCAATCAATCAATCATATCATATCACTTATCACTTACAGATCTCACATATCATGCTGAACAAACAATAGGAAGTGCATCGCATACATAAACTGAATGTACATAAACTAATACGGATACGGAATGTACATAAGCAATTACAGGAAGTGCTGACAATGAGTATCAATCACAATCACTGACTCATAACTGATGCGAGTACTCCAATGGAGCAATGATAACACTGATACCAATATAACAATAGAATGGTTCCGCCCGGGCTTCGCTCTGGGGTTGCTGCATGCCCCACAGAATCGAGAGGTCCAGCGCAGAACACATAAGAGGGCATAACCGTAGTCAATATGCTGTACACATCAAGATACCTTTACGAATCAAGGTCAATTACAAGCCAATCCTATACTAATTATCCAGTGTTTCTAACCGTGCATGTTGATGTAGTTTTAAGTTGTTCGATGCACCATTGTCTAGTGTTGCAGTGTCAGGGGTGTGCACCGAAGTCCCTTAAACCAACACCCATGGGGAGGTGCTAAACAGCTGGATAACAAGCATGAATGATTCACAGCCCATGAGATCATTCATGTCATACAAACATTCCATTGGGCATGTCTAGGTTAGCTACATTCTAATATGAAAGTCATATACGGTCTTTTGCTTACACCTAGTCCCTTTTCATTCATTTCCCAAGGTCTCACGGTGTAGCCGTAGGTGACCTTACGGCTTAGCCGAGGCATCTTACGGCTTAGCCGTAATATGCACTGCGGCTGAGCTGAGGTTCCCCAAATATCCCTCCGGATTTACGGCTTAACCGTATTTTACTCTACGGCTCAGCCGTATCCTGGTCCACGGCTTAGCCGTAAGACAATGTACGGCTTATATCAGGCTGGGCCGTAGAAGAATGGCAATTTGCCAACTTCCAGTTATTTTCAGATAACAGTCTGTACTGTCCTACGGTTAGGGTTACGGCTGGGTCTCGGCTTAGCCGTAAGCCATTTTACGGCTTAGCCGTAGCACATTTCACGGCGTAGCCGTGAGTGCACGGACTCATTTTTTCTGGAATCATTACAGTCATACAGAAACTGAACAAAACGACTGAAAAACAGCGAATAACAGTGAAATGAACTCAATGGGGCTGTCCAATACTGAGAAACACAATGAAGCATAAAAACATAACAACCAAATCACTATCAATCGGTGTTCACACATCTTGGGCTTATACTTGCCTCACGGACGAAATCCACACGCTGATTGGCTCAGTCCACTGGAGACACACACACAACCAGCTCCTTTCTTCCTTCCTCAAGCAGTAGAAATAGAAATGGAGAAGGAGAGAAAGAGAGCTGACGAGAGAGAGACGAGCTGAGAGTGAGAGAACGAGAGCTGAGAGACGATCGGGAGAAAAAGGGAGTGGTTGGGATATTTATAACTTAATTTGAGCCAAATTTACAAACAAGTCCAATTAGTTAACACGATTATCAGTTTGAGTCAAATGACGGTCCAACGAGAGCAAACGAACTCATTCGGATCCAAGACAGTTACGAAAAACGACAAGCTCAACGAAATACACGCGATGACGTCAGAATGATGTAAAACTGACAAAGTCAATCAAAAGCCAAAATTACGAAAAAGGGCTCAAGCTCCTTAGACCAAGTCAAACTCAACCCAAACGATCTCTCTACAACTCACCCAAACAAAAACAAAATCAAAACACTCTTAGCGATAAAAACACACGCAATTACCCACTAATCCGGGTCAACTCGGGTCGGAGTGTTACATCCTCCCCCACTTGGACATCATTCCGTCCTCGGAATGAACACGTACCTGAGCAAACAGATAAGGATACTGACGCGCCATCTGATCTTCTAATTCCCACGTGGCTTCATCAGGTCCATGATGTTCCCAAAGTACCTTGACCCATCGAATAGTCCTCGTACGCAAGAGCTGTTCTCTGGTCCCAACAATACGGAGCGGGCGCTCAACGTATGACGCATTAGGTTGCATCTGAATATCATCGTAGCGAATCACATGCGTCGGATCTCGAACATACTTGCGAAGCATTGACACATGAAAAACATCGTGTATTCCAGAGAACTCCACGGGTAGAACCAGTCTGTACGCTAGATCGCCAATCCGGCTCTTGATCTCAAATGGACCCACATACCTTGGCGCTAACTTGCCTTTTTGACCGAATCGTACCGTACCTTTCATCGGTGAGACCTTCAAGAATACCCAATCTCCAACCTGAAATGTCAAGGTTCTTCTTCGCGTATCTGCATAGCTCTTCTGTCTCGATCGGGCAATCTTCAAATTGTCAATGACCTTCTGAACTTTCTCTGTAGTCTCAGCAATGATCGTCGGTCCGTGGAAACTCCTTGTTCCAACTTCTTCCCAGCAAACAGGACTTCTACATTTCCGTCCATACAGAGCTTCATAGGGTGCCATTCCAATACTCTCGTGGAAACTATTGTTATACGCAAACTCACACAACGAGAGATGCAAATCCCATTCTTTCTCGAAATTCAGCACACTGGCCCGTAACATGTCCTCGAGCGTCTGAATAGTTCGTTCGGACTGTCCATCAGTCTGCGGGTGATACGCCGTACTGAAGCTCAACTTCGTTCCCATGGCCTCCTGAAATGCTCTCCAAAACGAAGAAACAAAGCGGCTATCTCGATCTGACACAATCGACACGGGCGTACCATGTAGTCTCACTATCTCATCAACGAACTTCTTCGCCATCTCGGAAAATGTCATGCTTTTCTTGAATGGAAAAAAATGGGCTGTCTTCGTCAATCTGTCCACGATCACCCAAATGGCACTGTTCTTCTTGCTCGTCAGGGGTAGACCCGAAACAAAGTCCATCGTAATGTGCTCCCATTTCCACTGGGGAATGTGCAATGGATGTAAGGAACCTGGAGGTCTCTGATAGTCAGCTTTCACCTTTTGGCAAGTCAAACATCTGGCAACAAACCCAGCAATTTCTCTCTTCATGTTGTTCCACCAGAATCTGTCCTTGAGAGCTCGGTACATCTTCGTACTTCCAGGGTGCATAGAGTAACGTGCATGGTGTGCTTCGGTCATCAAACTTTCCTTTAAAGCCTCTACTGCTGGCACACATAACCTACTCCTGAAATACAAGACATCACCCTCCAAACGAAAGTCTGGTCGATCTGCAATGCTATCCCGAATTCGCTTCAACATCGCATCTTCGAACTGCTGGTCTTTGATACGCTGAATGATGTCAGGCTGAAAACTAACTGTACTGGCAAGTGTCAAACTGTTCTCCACCAATTGCAGTTCCACTGGCTGTGCATGCCTCACAAAATAAAGGCTGTCCAAAGCCTGAAGAATCTCCGACTTCCTACTCAAGGCATCTGCAACAACATTGCCTTTCCCTGGATGATACTTGATGGGGAAATCAAAATCCTTGATCAACTCAAGCCACCTTCGTTGCCTCATATTCAACTCAGACTGCGTGAAGAGGTACTGTAGACTATGATGATCTGAATGCACTTCAAAGTTCACGCCATACAAATAGTGTCTCCACATCTTCAACGCAAAAACGATGGCTGCCAACTCTAAATCATGTGTAGCATAGTTCTTCTCGTGCTCTCGAAGTTGTCTCGAGCCATAGGCAATCACTTTGCCATGTTGCATCAAAACACATCCCAAACCGACTCGAGAAGCATCAGAGTAGATCATAAATCCTTCATGCCCATCTGGTAACGTCAAAACTGGAGCCGAAGTAAGCTTCTCCTTCAACATCCGGAAATGGCACTCGCATTCGTCCGTCCACAGAAAAGGAACATTCTTCCTGGTCAATCGAGTCAACGGGGCTGAAATCTTGGCAAAATCTTGAATAAAGCGACGATAATATCCAGCTAATCCAAGAAAACTCCGTATCTCCGTCACAGTCTTTGGGCTGGGCCAATTCATCACTGCTTCAACTTTCATCTGATCCACTGCCAACCCATCTCGTGAAATGGTATGACCAAGAAAAGCTACCTGTTCGAGCCAAAAATCACACTTTGACAATTTAGCATATAAACGATGCTCTTTCAACAACTGCAAGGCTCGACGTAGATGTTCCTCATGCTCCTCTGGGGTCTTCGAATACACCAAAATATCATCAACAAAGACCACCACGAATCGATCCAGAAAAGGAGCGAAGATCCTGTTCATCAAAGCCATAAAGGCAGCAGGCGCATTGGTTAATCCAAATGGCATCACGAGAAACTCAAAATGTCCATACCGTGTCCTGAAAGCAGTCTTCGCAATATCGTCTTCCTTCACCCGGAGTTGATGATACCCCGATCGTAGATCAATCTTGGAAAAATAGGCAGCACCTTGGAGTTGGTCAAACAACTCATCAATACGCGGCAATGGGTATTTGTTCTTGATCGTGACTTTGTTCAACCGCCGGTAATCGATACACATCCGTAAGGTACCGTCCTTCTTCTTCACAAACAGCACTGGCGCTCCCCACGGTGACACACTCGGCCGTACGAAACCCTTCTCCGAAAGATCTTGCAATTGCGTCTTCAATTCGAGCAACTCGGCAGGGGCCATACGATAAGGAGCTAAACTAATGGGTGCTGTACCGGGCACTAGATCAATCGCAAACTCTACATCTCGGACAGGGGGTAACTCGGGTACTTCCTCCGGAAATACATCCGGGAACTCACGTACTACCGAAATCTCGCCCAACTGCTTCACCTCCTTCTTCTCCGAGACAAAAGCAAGAAATCCTGCACAACCTCTGCGTATCAAACGATCCGCCTTGCATGCGGAGATGACACGCCTCGGGCATCTCTCCTGATTGCCCTCGAAACGAAACCCCTTCTCAAAATCGAAGTAAATCGTCCTGTTGTAACAGTTAACACAGGCACGATACCGCGCTAGCCAGTCCATTCCAAGGATCACATCGAAATCCAACATGGACAACAAGATCAAATCAACTGGCAACTGGCGACCTTCAATCACCACGTCGCACAGAGGGTAGTATACACTACACTCCACTCTCTTGCCCACAGGAGTGGACACTACTAACACATAGGGTAGCGGCTGAGGGGGTTGCGGTAACTGTTCCGCAAAACGAGGTGCAACATACGAACGCGTAGATCCCGAATCAAAAAGTGTATGTGCTTCAGCTCGGGCAATGAGAACTTTACCTTCTACCACTTTCGCATCTTCTGCATGATCATGGGAGGCTGCATACACGCGAGCAGTCTGACGCTGTGGCTTCTGGCTCTGGCGAGACGGATGGGGGCTGTTCGAAGCTGCTGAACTGAGAGACTTGGATGACCCCATAGATTTAGATGACTGGAAAGTCCGGGTCTTCGGGCACTGAGCTATCTTATGCTCCATAGATCCGCAACTCAAACAAGCTCCGGACTTCTTCCAACACTTCTCCGTCGGATGTCCAAATCCACAAAACTCGCATCTGTTCCTGGAGAAACTTGAAGTTCCTTGCTTCCCTTTCCATCTCTTCTGAATCTGTCCCTTGGAACTCACTGGTGCACTGCTCTTAAAGTCCATGGCTCTCTCTGCTAGGTGGTTGGCTTCCGCAGCGTGTGCTCTATCGACCGCATCGTCAAAAGTAGCTGGTCTCTAAAAAGCAGTCACAAAATTCGCATATCTCGGATGCAGACCAGTAATGAAACGATTCACCTTCTTCTCCTCGGTATTGATCATGTCCTCAGCAAAATGGGACAACTGGGTAAAGCGGTGAATGTACTCCGAGACGGTCAGCTGCTGCTGCTGTAAGGCCAGAAACTCAACCTCCTTCACACGCCGGACATGAGCAGGAATGAACTTCCTTCTGAACTGTTTCTGGAACGTCTCCCACACTGTTTCACTAGGCAAGGTCAGATAAGCTGCACTAACACTCTTCCACCAGGTCTTTGCCACCTCTCGGAACATCGATGCCGTAAGCATAACCTTCTGCCGGTCATCACAGACAATGGTCGAGAAGAGATCTCCAGTATGCTCTAGCCACTGATCAGCCTTCAACGCATCTTCATTACCATAGAATTCCGTGGCTCCACGTTTCCTGAACTTGTCATACAGCGCATTTGGATCGCTCTCTTTAGGCTGAAAAACCACTGGCTGCTCTCCAGGCCGCTGAACTGGCGCTTGGCTCTGTCGGTCTACGATCGAAACGACCTGCGCTTGCAAAGAATGGATCGCCTGTAGCATAGTCAAGAAGCGCTCGTCAAAATTCACGAGTGGCTGTGGAGCGGCTGACCCACTCTCGTTATCTCCCTGATCATTGTTGTTGTGTGTTCCAGATCCCAATGCCATAGCCTGCAAAACACAAAAGTCAATCTGCTATCACACTAGGTACTCACACAGACTCACAAGACAAGGAGACCACACACAACAGTCCAAAACTGGACTACGGAATCTCACCACGTCCTATATGCCTACATGCTTACACACTAAGATAGAGACAATGCCCTGAGAGACAAAGCTCTGAGAGACAATGCTCTGATACCATACAATACGTATGTCACGACCCGAGCCCAGGGACCGGGGGGTCAGAGAAAGTCTAACCAATGACACACGTACTCCCGTGCATGCACACCTAGACCCCGTCCAAGCATACACACACAAGGGATCATTCACACGTGCAAACAACTGTACGCGGAAGCTGTACGTATCAAGGCATACCACAATATACCAAAAAGACAATGGGAGATTACAATATAACATGAACTGGCAATAAGAACCAATACAAGAACGTATGACCAAATAATGGGCTTACAACGATCAAAAAACAATATACAGATATCACTCAAGCCCACATTACAATTACAGAAAAAGTCCCCTCAATAGACTCCAACACAAGGAATGGGGAAACCCAAAATGATGCAAACCGTACTCTGGAGGATGGATCAAGTCCACTCCTCTAGGCCGGAGGGGGCCTCGCAAGCCTCTCCTGGAGTCGGGTCGACCGACGCAGGATCGGGAGAGGGATCTGAGCCTGCAACACACAAGACAAACGCATAAGTACAACGACTTAGCAAAGTATAAGCCAACAAGAAGATAACACGAATTGTGTCGAATACTGAATAATACTGAACAATGATCATAATGCAATATCCGTAGAAATTGTAACTGTATACTAAACAATTATGCAAATGAATAAGCATGCTATCAGAATCATAAACAGGTAACAATCAAGTGGCTACTACATTGGCCATTTTCTCCCTTACGAGAGCAATCAGGATGAGAACACCAGCGACCGGGCCAGGGTACGCATGGGTCTCTAGTTCCCGGGGTCCGGAGTCCCAGGACAATTCACTCTGCAGAGGCAAACACTTAAACTAAACCAAAGTTAACCCCGTCGGGTATCCTAAGGCTGAGGCTCAGTAGTGCCAAGACCAATCACAATCAATCGGATGATGCACCTCAATCAATCAATCATATCATATCACTTATCACTTACAGATCTCACATATCATGCTGAACAAACAATAGGAAGTGCATCGCATACATAAACTGAATGTACATAAACTGATACGGATACGGAATGTACATAAGCAATTACAGGAAGTGCTGACAATGAGTATCAATCACAATCACTGACTCATAACTGATGCGAGTACTCCAATGGAGCAATGATAACACTGATACCAATATAACAATAGAATGGTTCCGCCCGGGCTTCGCTCTGGGGTTGCTGCATGCCCCACAGAATCGAGAGGTCCAGCGCAGAACACATAAGAGGGCATAACCGTAGTCAATATGCTGTACACATCAAGATACCTTTACGAATCAAGGTCAATTACAAGCCAATCCTATACTAATTATCCAGTGTTTCTAACCGTGCATGTTGATGTAGTTTTAAGTTGTTCGATGCACCATTGTCTAGTGTTGCAGTGTCAGGGGTGTGCACCGAAGTCCCTTAAACCAACACCCATGGGGAGGTGCTAAACAGCTGGATAACAAGCATGAATGATTCACAGCCCATGAGATCATTCATGTCATACAAACATTCCATTGGGCATGTCTAGGTTAGCTACATTCTAATATGAAAGTCATATACGGTCTTTTGCTTACACCTAGTCCCTTTTCATTCATTTCCCAAGGTCTCACGGTGTAGCCGTAGGTGACCTTACGGCTTAGCCGAGGCATCTTACGGCTTAGCCGTAATATGCACTGCGGCTGAGCTGAGGTTCCCCAAATATCCCTCCGGATTTACGGCTTAACCGTATTTTACTCTACGGCTCAGCCGTATCCTGGTCCACGGCTTAGCCGTAAGACAATGTACGGCTTATATCAGGCTGGGCCGTAGAAGAATGGCAATTTGCCAACTTCCAGTTATTTTCAAATAACAGTCTGTACTGTCCTACGGTTAGGGTTACGGCTGGGTCTCGGCTTAGCCGTAAGCCATTTTACGGCTTAGCCGTAGCACATTTCACGGCGTAGCCGTGAGTGCACGGACTCATTTTTTCTGGAATCATTACAGTCATACAGAAACTGAACAAAACGATTGAAAAACAGCGAATAACAGTGAAATGAACTCAATGGGGCTGTCCAATACTGAGAAACACAATGAAGCATAAAAACACAACAATCAAATCACTATCAATCGGTGTTCACACATCTTGGGCTTATACTTGCCTCACGGACGAAATCCACACGCTGATTGGCTCAGTCCACTGGAGACACACACACAACCAGCTCCTTTCTTCCCTCCTCAAGCAGTAGAAACAGAAATGGAGAAGGAGAGAAAGAGAGCTGACGAGAGAGAGACGAGCTGAGAGTGAGAGAACGAGAGCTGAGAGACGATCGGGAGAAAAAGGGAGTGGTTGGGATATTTATAACTTAATTTGAGCCAAATTTACAAACAAGTCCAATTAGTTAACACGATTATCAGTTTGAGTCAAATGACGGTCCAACGAGAGCAAACGAACTCATTCGGATCCAAGACAGTTACGAAAAACGACAAGCTCAACGAAATACACGCGATGACGTCAGAATGATGTAAAACTGACAAAGTCAATCAAAAGCCAAAATTACGAAAAAGAGCTCAAGCTCCTTAGACCAAGTCAAACTCAACCCAAACGATCTCTCTACAACTCACCCAAACAAAAACAAAATCAAAACACTCTTAGCGATAAAAACACACGCAATTACCCACTAATCCGGGTCAACTCGGGTCGGAGTGTTACAGCAAGCTTTACATATGTCCCCAGGTGGGGTCACTAGTTTTCCTTCTTCTTTACATGAGAGAAAATTTCATTAAAGAGTGAGCAACCAATCAATCAAGAGGTTACATATAGAGGTTTTACAAAAAAATAATCCTTAAAATTGGATATGCCAGCTATAGACCCAAACTCCAAGTATTGACAGTGGAGGACCTCTTGCCAATTTATTTAAAATTTTTAGACTTTTTTTGCCTATTCATTGATATCAATGAATACTGTAGTTAATGAATGTCGCTTTTTTTTCTACTTTTTTCCTTTTATTCTCCTTCTCCATAATCAATTCTTTGATTCTGTTTATCATTATTATTTTCTTCAAGAAAGAATCGATTTATAATCAATTAATTAATTAATTTTATTGTGTTTAGATAGTAGGGGCATGCAATCATTATTAAGCTCCCAATCCAACAGTATCCCCACAACCCACCAACTCCAAAATCTGATGGCTGATGAAGAAAACTTCTACCCCATCTCCAAATCCTCCAAGAACCCCCAAGACTCCACTTCAACCTGAACTCTATCTTCAACTCTAACTTTATCTTCATTCAAGCCTTCTCTTCCTCTCCATCTACTTTGTGAGTGCTTGGCCTAGATCCAGATCTAACAATTAGTATCGAAGCGTTTGTTGGGATTGTGGGATCGTAGAGATTTGACGGATCAAATCTTGAGAGATCATTGCAAGAGGCAGAGATCAACGATAGTGTTGATTTCGGGTGTTGATCTCGGTGAAGGAAGACGCAGCAGCATAGACCTCCTCCTTGTCAAGGTTGGTTTACACCGGGAGAAAAGGGAGGAGGTGTATCGCCACTCGCTGCTGCCATCGGTGAGATCACCGGTCCATGGTGTCACACGCAGCACATTCGCCGCCGGAATCATTCACCGTCGGAATCGTTCGCCGCTGCATACATCACCAACCAAAACTGGTTCCCGTGCACAGCCGTCGCCGGAGCACCACAGTTGTTGCCAATCCATGGACGCTTGCTTGTCACCGTCCTCAGAGCCTGCCACTGTTAAGGAAGAGAAGGCACGAAGCCTTCATGCATTGCAGAACAAAGGTTCTGTTGCAGAACAATGAGGATGAAGAAGGAACCCAGTTGGGTTAATTCAAGGTTCGGTCCAGGTCGAGTTGACCCGGCCCGTTCAGAAAACCAACCCAATTTGAGACCAGTTGCAGGTCAGGTGGACCTGACCCGATTCTACAACCCAGCCCAGCCAACAGAATAGTACAGTTTTGGTTCGGGTCAGTCTGACCTGAACCCGTCTGCAGAAGCCCAGTCCAGCAGTAGTGCTGATGTCATCCAACGTCAGCAGGTTGACTAAGTTTGATCAAATCAACGGTCAAAATTCAAACTCAATTTTTAGAGTCATTTGGACTCGAAATTGAGCTCTGTTTTTTCTAGTGGACTCCTAGTGATGAGATCTACAATGTGCACAGCGTAGATTAACAGTTTGATAAGTAGATATTTGGGTGAGTTTTGTTATGATCATCTTCAGATTTATCATGGCCACAACGGGAACTTCTACTGCAGGAGGTATCAAATTTGAAATTGAGAAATTTGATGGAAGAATAAACTCTGGTTTATGGCAGCGGAAGATGAAAAATATCTTGATTCAATAAGGTATTAAGGCGTCATTGTTAGGTAAAGAAAAGAAGCTTGAAAAGATAAAAGATGAAAATTAGGTAGGCAGAGATGCAAAGGTAGTCATATCTATTCAATTCTACCTCTCTGACAAAGTCATGTACAACATTATGAAAGAAGAGACTGCAAAGAGTCTATGGGAGAAGCTGGAGAGTCTTTACATGAGAAAGAATCTCACAAACAAGCTGTATCTTAAGAAACGGTTGTATGGGTTAAAGATGGAGGAGGGTTGTGATTGGCCGGAGCACATGAATATTTTTAATAGAATGATTAATGACTTGTTGAGGCTTGATGTAAAATTCAATGATGAAAACAAGTCTTTGCTGTTGTTGAACTCCCTTTCTGACTCATGTGATCATTTCATGACTACCCTGCTGTATGCAAAGGACACACTCAATTATGAGGAAATGATAGGGGCAAATCAAAGAAAAACAACTCCAGATTAAAATCACGAAGCAAGAAAAATTCAAAGTGCTTCTTTTGCAAAAAGAAGGGACATTGGAGGAAAGATTACCGAAAATATAAGGCGTTTAAAGATGAGAATAACAAAGCTGGAAATAAAGTTGCCAATAGTGACTCCGCCAGCATTGCTTCAGAAACTGAAGTAGAACTCCTATCTATCTCGCAAGGTAACCATTTATCTGATGCTTATATTTTAGATTCCGGTTGCTCTTATCATATGTGCCCTAATCATGATTGGTTTGATACCTATGAGCAATGTAATGGCAGTAGCGTTCTAATGGGTAATGATGCACCTTGTAAGACCATTGTAATTGGCACCATTAAAATTAAAATGGCAGATGGAGTTGTGAGAATCCTGGGTGATGTGAGGCATGTGTCAATACTCAAGAAAAACCTAATCTCTTTAGGTTTACTTGAATCTAAAGGGTGCATTCATAACAAAGAATGGTATACTTAAAGTGTCTAATGGTGTTCTACTATTAATAAAAGGTACCATTTGGGAAACAACCTGTATAAACTTATGGGAAACACAGTTGTAGGTGGAGTGGCAGTTTTCATAGATGACAAAACCAGTGATGATGAGTCTCAGTTGTGGCACATGCGTCTAGAGCATATGAATGAGAGAGGCATGTCAGAACTACACAAAAGACAGTTGTTAAAAGGTGTGAAAACATGCAAGCTGGATTTTTGTAAATACTGTATTTTTGGCAAGCAGGAAAAGGTGTCATTCAAAACTGCAGGTAATAGTTGTAGAAGCAATGGTATTCTGGATTACATTCACTCTGATGTATGGGGGCCAACCCCGATTATGTCAAAAGGTGAAGTATACTACTTTGTAACATTCATTGATGATTTTTCAAGAAAGGTTTGGGTCTACCTTATGAAATAGAAATTTGAAGTTTTCATTAAGTTCAAAGAGTGGAAGGCTGAAGTAGAAAATCAAAGAGGTAGAAAAGTCAAGTATCTAAGATCAGATAATGGGGGTGAATACAGAAATGTGAGGTTTCTACAGTTTTGCAAGGAAGAAGGCATCACAAGGTACTTCACTGTTTCAAAGAATCCTCAGCAAAACGAAGTTCTAGAAAGAATAAATAGGACACTTTTAGAAAAAGCAAGGAGTATGAGACTTCATGCAGGGTTGTCTAAAAGGTTTTGGCCAGAAGCTGTTAATCATGCATCCTATGTAGTTAATTAGTCACCATTAAGACCCCTTAATTGTAAAGTTACAGAAGAAATGTGGACAGGTAAAGAGGTGGACTATTTTTCATTAAAGGTATTCGGTTGTCCAGCTTACGTACACATTTCTAGTTATGAGAGATCCAAGTTAGACTCCAAGTCACTTAAATGCATATTCCTTGGCTTTGAAAAAGATGTAAAGGGGTATAAACTATGGGATCCAGAAAACAGGAAAAACACCTGCAGTAGAGGTGTGTTTGATGAAGCTTCTATACTAAATAGGGAACATGACAGTGAAGTCAAAGGGCACAGTGTTGAAAAAGTAATTATTGAAGTTATTCCTCTTGCGAATAATACAACCAAGGAACAAGCTCAAAGTTCATTAAAGGTTGGTACACTTGGAAGTGAGGGATAACTTGAGGTTCAACAGGAACATTCAAGTTTAGCACAAGGAAGGGCAAAGAGAACTATCAAGCCACTTTAAAGGTTTGGATGGGATAAGGATGAAGTACACTTTGCTCTTATCACCAGCAGTGGTGATCCAACCTCATTTCAAGAAGCTATGGAAAGCAGTGAAAGACAAGATTGGATAGGTGCTATGATGGATGAGATGGAATCTCTCCAAAAGAACGTAGTGTGGGAGTTAGTTCATAAACCAAAAAACAGAACAACAGTTGGTTGCAAATGGGTGTTTAGGAGAAAGGAAGTTTTTAGAAAATGCAGAACCCAGGTTCAAGTCACGTCTAGTAACAAAGGGGTACTCACAAAAGGAAGGGATTGATTATGATGAGATATTTTCCCCAGTTGTGAAACCTACTTCTATCAGGGTGTTATTGGCATTGGTAGTACAGTTCAACATGAAGCTCGAGCAACTAGATGTAAAGACAGTTTTCCTTCACGGTGAATTAAAGGAAATAATTTACATGGAGCAACCTGAAGGATTCAAAAAAGTCGGAAGAAAACTCCATGTGTGTAAATTGAAGAGATCATTGTATGGGCTGAAACAATCTCCAAGACAATGATACAAGCGTTTTGACTCCTACATGTTGCAGATTGGATACTATCGATGTGAGTATGATTGTTGTGTTTATTACAGAATTCTAGATGATGATTTTGTTATTATTTTGCTGTTTTATATGGATAATATACTCATTGCATGTAATGACATGTCAAAAGTTGATGAACTCAAATCAAAATTGAGAAAAGAGTTTGACATGAAAGACCTTGGGCCAGCCACAAAAATGTTGGGCATGAAAATTGAGAGAGACAGAAAGGTTGGAAAGCTGTGGTTATCACAAAAAAAGCACATCTTAAAAGTACTTAAAAATTCAACATATTAAATGCTAAGCCTGTTTCTACTCCACTTACAAGTTACTTTACTTTAAGTGCCAGACAATGTCCAAGTGATAATGAGAAAATTGAAGAAATGTCTAGAATACCGTATGTAAATGCGATGGGATGTTTGATGTATACCATGGTTTGCACAAGACCAAATATAGTTTAAACAGTGGGTGTGGTGAGTAAGTACATGGCAAATCCTGAAAAAGAGCATTGAAATGCTGTAAAGTAGATTTTGAGGTACTTGAAGGGCATTAGAGACTTGAGAATTCTGTTTGAAAGAAAACAAGAATCAGAGCTTGTAGTTGGATATGTAGATTCTGATTTTGCAGGGGATCTAGATAATAGAAGATCCACTACAGGATATGTTTACACGCTTGCTAGCGGATTGATAAGTTGGAGATCGGTGCTTCAGTCTACAACTGCATTATCCACTATAGAGGTAGAACACATGGCAACTTTAGAAGTTTCTAAGGAAGTTATCTAGCCGAGAGATTTGGTAAATGACATAGGTATCAACTAGAAAGCTATCTTGCTATACTGTGACAATCAAAGTGCAATTTGCCTATCAAAGAATCAGGTATATCATGCAAGAAAAAAACACATAGCTATTATATATTACAGAATTCGAGATTGGGTTACTACATGTGAGATCTCCATTTAAAAGATTCACATAGATAATAATCCAGCTGACATGCTTACTAAACCAGTTACTACAAAGAAGTTCAAGCATTGCTTGGACTTACTCAATCTCTCCTCTTGTTAAAGAGTGAAGGTGCACCTCATCTCCATTGGGGTGCAGTCATGATGGGATGGGGTTCCCACAAGGTATGTGTTCTAAATACATTTCAATAATTTTTCAAAGGGTCAGACATTTTTTGCCAAGGTAGAGATTGTTGGGTTTGGCTCAAAAGGTCCTTATTGGGCCTAAGTGGAAAGATCAGTTAATTAGGGCTAATCTCTTACATATTCTCTTCGGTGTTTTGTTCTTTTGTAACTAAGAAAGAAAGTAACAGGGTGAAGGAAACATAGAGAGAATATTGTAAGGGGGTTGAGAGAGATTTCTTCATAGTAAAATCTTCTTGACCGTGGACGTAAGTAATCTGGCTGAACCACGTAAATCCTTGTATCTCATATGTGTGATTGCTTGTTCTTTGGTGTGCGATTGTGTGTGCTTAGCCTAGATCCAGATCTAACATACTTCTCCCTAGGCCTCCTCATATTCTCCCTCAACCTCCCTCTTTATGCCTTCGACTTATCTATTGATTTTTTTTACTAAAGATGATGATGATGATGATAATGATAAACTGAATTGAAGAAGGGATATGTAGGATAAAAAGAACAAGAAGAAAATCTTGGAGAAATCAAGTTAAAACTTAAATCACTACAGTTAAAATCAAATACAAATAATTCTACTTTAGAAGTAATAATTAATATTTATGCAGTTTGTACCGAAATGTTTCTTAAATTTTCAAGAAATAAAGTACTACAATAACTTTAAATGAATAGGACAACTTGTGACATGCTTTATGATGACTTATGAAATAGAAAATAAAGATCAATAAGTCAACCGTTACCGCACTGTCCTTAATAACCAAATTCTATCAATTTAGTTGAAAGTTATGGAATTAGAGAAGTTGAACTTTCTGTAAAGCCGCCAGATTTGGTCTAGTCCTCTCAGCTATTTTGAAAGATAGAAATGCAAGGAATGTTCATACCTATCATAATAAGAGCTATTAAAAAGCAAAGCCAACTGCAAGTCATACCATCGCAGTCATCAAAAAGGAGAATGCCATAAGGCCCATAACAGTTGTTAGTAATGTTGTTGGTGGTGTTGTTGGGAAAAGAGAGAGAAACAAGAAGAACAATCAATCCACACAAATAGACACAGATTTACGTGGTTCACCCGATGTGGGCTACGTCCACGGAGATTCAAACCTGTTTCACTATTGTTAGAGATCACCCATAAGAAGAACAATCCTCTTCTCGTGATTACAAGAGCACACAACTTTCCTAGGTTCTTCTATGCAGAAAACCAACTCTCTCTTTCTCACACACTCAGAATAACAGAAGCCCTAATTAATAATAACCCTGAGCCGTAACAACCGTCGGATCTGCCCTTACAACAAAGGGTCCAGATTAAACCGACATATTACATAATTACCCCAGATCAGGCTTCACTAACCCATCAATCTCCCACTTAAAGACTGATCACACTGAATGGCGGTAGCAACAACAGAACACAGGTTCAAATCTCATCACCTTGTCTTCAAACAAGAAGTCCAACTGAAGCTGAGCACAGCTTCAGTTTCTCGATGTTCACCACCTTTGTAAGCATGTCTGCTGGATTCTGACTTGTGGGAATCTTATCCAATTTCAACACCTTTTCTTCTAGAAGCCACCGAATGAAGTGATATCTTATCCGAATGTGTTTAGTTCTTGGATGAAAGGCCGAATTCTTCGCAAGATGAATGGCACTCTGACTATCACTGTACAGCTTGCTGTCCTTTTGCTTCTTACTCAACTCTTCCATTAGCTCCTGTAACCAAATCATTTCCTTGCTAGCTTCTGTAGCGGCAACATACTCTGCTTCTGTAGTAGAAAGTGCAACAACATCCTGTAATTGTGATTTCCAACTGATTGCTGCACTACCCAAGGTGAAGACATATCCAGTAGTACTTCTACTTCTATCAAGATCTCCTGCCAAGTCTGAATCAACATAACCCTCCAGTTTGAGTTTTGGTCCTCCAAAACACAATGCTGCATTAGTAGTTCCTCTCAGATATCTGAGAATCCACTTAACTGCTTCCCAATGTGTTTTTCCAGGGTTACCCATGAATCTGCTTACAACTCCCACTGCATGAGCAATATCAGGTCTTGTGCTAACCATAGCATACATCAAACTGCCAACAGCTGAAGCATATGGGATCTTTGACATGTCATCTCTCTCCTGTTCTGTCTTAGGAGACAACTCTTTTGAGAGTTTGAAATGGCTTGCAAGTGGAATGCTAACTGGCTTAGCACTTTGCATGTTGAATCTGTGTAGGACCTTTTCAACATATTCTGCCTGAGACAACTTCAGGGTATGATTTGTTCTGTCTCTAGTGATTCTCATGCCGAGAATTTGATTCGCAGCCCCCAAATCCTTCATTTCAAACTCTGTTGACAACTGTTTCTTCAGATTATATATTTCTTGCATGTTCGATCCTGCAACAAGCATGTCATCTACATACAAAAGGAGAATGATATAACAGTTATCGAAGTTTTTATAATAGCAACAATGGTCTGCATGACATCGTTTATAACTTGTG
This sequence comes from Sextonia rubra, assembly GCA_037013555.1. Lineage (NCBI taxonomy): Eukaryota > Viridiplantae > Streptophyta > Magnoliopsida > Laurales > Lauraceae > Sextonia > Sextonia rubra. Next base: position 9,996,634 of record JASUAD010000010.1, read on the forward strand.
TTGCACATAAACGTGTCAAATTTGATATACCATTGTCTTGGGGCCTGCTTCAAGCCATATAAACTCTTTTTGAGTTTACACACCATGTCCTCCTTTCCTGAGACAGCATATCCTTGTGGCTGATACATGTAGATATCCTCTTCCAAGTCACCATGGAGAAATGTAGTTTTAACATCTAATTGTTCAAGATGTAAATCTTCAACTGCCACAATGCTCAAAACACTTCTGATTGTATTTAACTTAACCACAGGAGAAAACAGTTCGGAATAATCAATACCTTTCTTCTGCTGGAAGCCCTTTGCAACTAATCTGGCCTTGTATCTCTTACTGCCATCATGTTCATCCTTCAACCTGTACACCCACTTGTTATGCAATGCTTTCTTTCCCTCAGGCAACTGAACTAAGTCCCATGTCTGATTTGACAATAATGATTGCATCTCATCTTCCATGGCTTGCTCCCACTTAGCCCGAGTATCAACCTGCATTGCCTCTTCATAACATTCTGGTTCACCACCATCAGTTAACAACAAGTAATACATTGAAGGTGAATAACGCTATGTAGGTTTAGGAATCCTAGATGACCTTCTTACTGGTGTATGTGCATGAGGATCCACCTGTGGGTTTACGTTTTCATGTGCTTCGGGTGCCTCATTTTCAGGAATGTCCTCTACATCTAGGTACTCTGTATTATCCTTTTGCACATTATCCTTATCCTTATGCAAGACTTTCTCATTGAATACAACATTTCTAATTCTGATGATCTTTCTATTTTCTTCATCCTAGAAGCGATAACCGAATTCATCAGAACCATATCCAATGAACGTGCATTTTCTGGATTTAGGATCTAACTTGTCCCGTTTCTCAGCATCAACATGAATATAAGAGATACAGCCAAATACTTTTAAGTGTGAAAGATTTACCTCTTTTCCACTCCAAGCTTCCTCTGGTAATCCACCATCCAAAGGTACTGAGGGCCCACGATTGATCAAGTATGCAGCAGTGCTCACTGCTTCTGCCCAAAACTGCTTTGGCAATCCAGCATGCAGCCTCATGCTTTTAGCACGCTCTACAATGGTCCTGTTCATACGCTCTGCCACACCATTTTGCTATGGTGTATTAGGAATGGTCTTTTCTCGCTTTATTCCATTTGTGGAGCAATACTCCTCAAACTCTTTGCTGCAGTACTCACCTCCATTATCAGACCTCAGGCATTTCAATTTCAGACCTGTTTCATTTTCAACCAAAGCTCTCCACTTCTTGAAAATACCAAATACATTAGACTTGTGTTTCATAGGATAAACCCATAATTTTCTAGTGGCATCATCAATGAATGTAACAAAGTAAGAAGATCCACCAAGAGAAGATACCTGTGTTGGTCCCCACACATCCGTGTGAACCAGCTCCAATCTTTCTGATTTTGGTTGCCTCCCTACTTTAGAGAAAGTGACTTTCTTCTGCTTTCCGAAAACACAGTCTTCACAGAACTCTAAGTCCAAAGACTTGAGATCTTGTAGCTTACCTTTCGAGTGAAGGATTTTCATCCCTTTCTCACTCATGTGTCCGAGTCTACAATGCCATGTATTTGTGTCTGTGCCTTTATCTGCAACTGCAATGGAATTAGTACTGCTATGAGACAAATAAAAAGTACCTTCTTTCTTACCACGAGCAACAACCATACTCCATTTTGTCACCTTCCATGAGTCACCTCCGAAAGTTGTGACATAACCAAAGCTTGCAAGCTAACCAACAGATATGAGGTTTCTTCTAAGGCTCGGTACATGCCTGACATCATTCAATTGCCATGTGCCTCCGTTTGGCAATTTGACCTGAACATCTCCTTTGCCAATTATATCACAAGGTTCATCATCACCGAGATAAACTTTTCCAAAGTCACCTTTCACATAATTTTGGAGATATTCTTTGTGTGCAATGGCATGAAAGGACGCACCAGAATCTATAACCAAAGATTCAGATTTATAATCAAAGGAAAGAATTAAAGCATCATGAACAGTATCACCTGCAACATTTGCGGAAGCATCACTATCATTGTCATTGTTACCATTCCTTTGCTTATTTTTCTTTGGGGCTCTGCAATCCTTTTTGTAATGTCCCTTTTTGTTACAATTCCAATATGTGATCTTACTTTTTGACGATCTTGACTTGCTTCTCGATTTAGATCTTCCACGACTCTGACCCCTTTCAGTTTGCCTTCCTTTGTTTTCCACATTCAATGCACTTCCTGATAATTCACCTGAGGGTTTCCTGCGAAGTTCTTCATCGATGATAGCACTCACAACATCATCAAATTTCAGTTTACTTGATCCCGAGGAATTACTTAGTGAAGTAACCATACCACTTCAACTGTCTGGTAAAGAAGATAACAATAACAATGCTCATATCTCATCATCAAAATGTACTTTTACCAATGACAATTAGCTCATGACTGTGTTGAACTCATTTACATGTTCAGTGACAATCCCACCTTCAGCCATCTTCATGTTAAACAATCTTTTCATCAAATGTACTTTATTTGAAGCAGATGGTTTTTCGTACATTCATGAAAGGGCAGCCATAACATCTTCAGTGGTTTGCTCTTTTGAAATATTGAATGCAACAGATTTACTTAAAGAGAGTCTGATCGTACCTAAAGCTTTTCTGTCAAGCACCTCCCACTCTGGATCGGACATATTTGCAGGCTTCTGGGCTTTTCCTCCAAGTGGCAAGTAGAAATTTTTCTGGTAAAGAAGATCCTCTATCTGCATCTTCCAATATGCGAAATTCTGGCCATTGAACTTCTCAATCGTTTGCTTTGTATCGTCCGTCATTGCTCCCACTCAAACCAAGCTCTATTTACTTGATAATTTTTCTGTTAGTCAAACAGTCAATCTGTTCCGTCTATCTCGTAGATCTCGTCGCAACGAGTACACAGAAAAAAACAGAGCTCAATTTGGAGTCCGGATGACCTCGAAACTTGCAAAACAATTCTGGCCGTCGAATCTGGTCAAACCTGGCCGTTGACCGGTGCTGACGTCACTGCTGATGTCGCTGCGCAATATGCTGGGCTTCTGGAGCGGACCCGGGTCGGGTTTATTGACCCGGAACTAAACTGCAATATGCGCTGGGCTGGACCGTCTGCAAACAGGTCGGGTTGAACCTGACCTGACCCGGCCTGAACCTGCTGGCTGGGCTAGACCTCTGATAACGGGTCGGGTCGGACCTGACTTGACCCGGAACCAAACCGGCTTTGAACTGCTGGGCCGGATGCAAATGGGTCGGGTCGAACCTGACCTGACCTGGAACTGCACTTCCTTTCCTGCCTGGGCTTGCGCTGCAACCGGGTCGGGTCGAACCTGATCTGACCCGGCCCGAATGCCCTTTTTCTTTTCCCTCTTTCCTCTGGTCACGGGTTCTGCAGCAGCGGCAGCGTCCGCGTGTCTTCGTCCTCGGCGACGGCAGCAGGGGTGGCAGCGGTGGACGGCACCCACTCCGGTGGCGTCGGCGACCGCGGGAGACGAACGCAGCGAGCGAAAGAGGAACGGCGCTCGGCTTGATATTCCGGACAGGGGCGCGCGGTAGAACGGCGGCAAAGAACGCCGATCGGCGACTGGAGGAGGCGGTGATGGCGGCGATTGCGTGCAGCAGCGATGCGTGTGGGCGGCGACGGCTGCGGCGTGCGTTGGCTCCGGCGATCCGGGCGAGGCAGCAGCGGTGACAGACGGCGTTCGCTGGTCTTCTTCTTCTCCGGTGCACAGGAACTGATTCCGGGAAGAGATTCCGCCGCCGGCCGTTCTCGTCTTCTCTGCCCTCCTCGAGATTTGATCCCACAAATCTCCACGATCTTGACAAACCTCGCGCTCTGATACCAGTTGTTGGGAAAAGAGAGAGAAACAAGAAGAACAATCAATCCACACAAATAGACACAGATTTACGTGGTTCACCCGATGTGAGCTACGTCCACGGAGATTCAAACCTGTTTCACTATTGTTAGAGATCACCCACAAGAAGAACAATCCTCTTCTCGTGATTACAAGAGCACACAACTCTCCTAGGTTCTTCTCTGCAGAAAACCAACTCTCTCTTTCTCACACACTCAGAATAACAGAAGCCCTAATTAATAATAACTCTGAGCCGTAACAACCGTCGGATCTGCCCTTACAACAAAGGGTCCAGATTAAACCGACATATTACATAATTACCCCAGATCAGGCTTCACTAACCCATCAGGTGTCGGTTTTTTTTTTTTTTTTTAATGTTAAATCTAGTTATCAGTAATGTTGGGTTCTCCAGCTTAGGATTGCTTATTATCTAGTTATCGGTAATATTTGCAGTTGTTTTCTGTTTCTGCTTGGCTTGTAAGCTTCCTCCTTTTGAGTTCCTATTTTCTGGTGCTGTGGGCGTATCTATCTGTTGTGCTCATAATAACATTGCTCAAAAATAGGGCGTTCCCTGTGCTGTAATTTTGATACATTGTTTATAATATACCAATGCTTACAGTTTAAAAAAAAAATAAAAATAGGATTCCAAAAAAAAAAAAAAGGCAAACCCGTCTGCAAGGCCCGTTATGGGATGTCTACGGCCTGAATGAATGGTCCAGCAACAGATTGGTGAAATCAATTTCCATATTTTTTGCATGCCTAATATAATATAAAGGGAAGAATCGGTCTTGATAGTGAGGCATCAAAATAGGAGTTAACGGCACTCGTCACTTTGCGAATTAGCAATTTCTGGTATGGATTAACAATATATATAGATATAATCTATTCATTCCAATTTCTCTAAAGCACTTTCTTCTCGTGGTCCTTTATTTTCCGTTTTTCGCGTTAGTGGTTAAACCATTCATACATTATATTATCATAATATAATTTTTCTAATTTATTTCTTCGGTTTTAACAATAATCTTTTGCTAATATCCTAATGAAAATACAAAATTAAAATTATCCCAATCTCCTTCCATAATATGCCATTAAAAATATCTTTAACATTTTCCATGTCCTATCAAAAGCCCGTGAGGTTTTCAAAGCTATCAATAGAAAGAAGTGGGTGATCGGAATGGTTCTTTTAGATATTTTTGAACCTTTTTTTTAAAACTCTGACACACTGCAATCTTTAATAGCGTTGCTCATGAGTTAGTTAAATTGGGTTTCTATAATGACATTGATTTTGAACTGTCAGTGGACTATTTGAATTAATTACTTGTGTTGATTATTCCTGTGTAGTCTTCTTAGGCTTTTCTCAGTAAAGTTTTTTAGTTTACCAAAACAAAATGTTTATATATCCCTCAAACCTTATTGCTAAAACCTTATTCACCAAAACCTTCTTGTTAAAGCAAATACTATCCAGCTACTATTATTGTTGTACTTAAGTTTGAAATATTTTTCAATTAGAGCTGAGGGCACTTGTTGATGGGAGAAATAGAGTTGCCTAGTTGGTTTAGAATCCCATTAAACCTAGTGTGATTTTTTGTAAAAGACACAAATATAAAGCACAACATAGAGCAAAAAATTCTTTCATCTTCCATCTGTCCATGGCTATCTGCCCTGTCTATAGCTACTTTTGATATTTTTCTAGTGAGTTATTGTATAAAAGTTTTAAGCTTGTGCAATGTGCAGCATATCTTTTCATGCCCTTCAAGAAAGTGAGAGGTTGTGAGCTCTTCATCTCTCATGCGTCCAGGGCCGGCTGCCCCATCACTAATGCTCTTGAGAATTTTTTAGCAAGTCTTAATATGAAAAATCTTATTTGGTCTACTGGACTAGAGTAGACCTTGAAGTAATTAAAGAAATGTTGGTTTGAATCCTAATACAGACATTGTAAATATATAATATAATCTTTAGCATTATAATATTTTAAAACAAATGTGGGCTCCATGGGTTCATTACAGTCAAAGTCAAGAAAATGATCAGAATTAAAATTAAATTAGTCAAATCAAAATTGAGGCGGTCAAAATCATTGGGTCATATATAATAATAGTCACGGATGCATGCCATCGATCGTAGGTATCTTCATTTAAGTTGTCGGTCTCATCACTAGTTATAATCCACAACCTGGGTCTTAATTTATTTAAGGCATAAAATGGATGTAAGTTGAAATTCTAAAACAGTAAGAAAGTAATCAATCATTAACAGATTTAAAATATGATTCTACGGATACTATGAACTTGAAAGAGAAATATCAGACCATTTTCAAAGATCAAATACAAACATGAAATGTAGTTTTGTCCACTACAAGCCTGAAACGGGAAAACTAACATTTTCATTTAATATCTAATTTCAATTGTTCTTTTATTGCATAAGAGTCAATCTTCAGGCACCTCTAAGATATTAGATTCAAGTGATTTTTCTGAGATTAGTCCCAATTGGTGGGTTGTTGATGATTCTGCAAGTTCCATGTTCGGAGCGTGATCTTGATCAAGCAATTGTGGAGAAGATCATAGTGGCTTGGGTGGCATATGCAAATCGTTGATACTCCCCTCCAGCATCTCTACAACTTTCCTTATGGAGGGACGGTCTGTAGGCTTCATTTGTATGCACCACAATGCGACTATCATCATCTTCTTTGCAATTTCTTTATCATTATCTGCAATGTCCATTGTTACAAAGTGTGCTCCATTGTTGAGTTGATCATAAACCCACGATGGAAAATAAATTTGACTTGAATGCTCTGCAAATTCATCAATGTTCTTCCTTTTTCCAATCATTTCCAACAGTAGCATCCCAAAACTATAAACATCGACTTGTGTGAAACACCTCCAAATGTTTTGTGAAGCAATTCTAGTGCCATATATCCTATAGTTCCCCTCAGAGCTGTGACTGACACTATACTATCTTTTGTTGGGCAAAACTTTGCCAATCCGAAATCAGCAACTTTTGGGGTGAACCTCTTATCAAGAAGAATATTGTAAGGCTTGATATCAAAATGTAAAATCCGCATGTCACAACCTCGATGAAGATATTCAATTCCACGGGCTATTCCCAATGCGATGTGATACATTTTATTACAACGCAAAGAGTTGCTTTTGTCATGGGTGAAAATATATTTTTCTAAAGACCCATTTAGACATGAACTCATAGATTAGTGCCCTTTTTTATCCTTCAGAGCAAAAGCCAAGTAGCCGCACCACATTGACATGGTGTTCCTTCCGATTGTGGCAATTTCATTTATGAAATATTGGCTGTTACCCTTCGACTTCTTCAATATCTTTATTACGACGAGATGACCGGTGGAGAGCTTTCCTTTAAAAACAGAGCCAAAGCCTCATTGGCCTAGTTCTTCTTTGAAATTTTTTATAATCTTCTTAATATTTGAATAAGAGTACCTTCTTGGAATTTAGAACCTATAACGACTTAAAAACTCTTCAACTGTTGTATCCATCTATATATACCTCCTTAAAAATTTATACACCAAAAATACTAGAAGGCACAATACCCCAATTGTTGTTCTCCCAAGTAAGTACAATTCTACATAAGGGTGAACACATGCGCAAATTGTGTTAGATTTGCTAAAATGATTATGATCCTCGCTTATGTACGTAGAAAATGAAACATGCACCTGGCACATATGCATAACAGAATTATAATGACAAATCAAATTATAAAAGATAATCTTACCAATGATTCCCATAGTGTACAATGAACCAATGTTTTCTACAAGTCACCAAAGAAAGCAAAATCAAGATGGTAATATTTAATAGATAGGTAAGAAAAAGAAAGGAAAATGCGAAGTACTAGTGTGACTTATCCACATATCATTTATTTGTAGTTTACATGCCAAAAATATAAAAGAGGGACGTATCTCATCAATTTTGTAATTTTCTTCACCTAAGCAAATGCCTTAAACACAAGCACATTATTCTTCACGTTTGCTAAAATATGGTTCTTGAATGGAGTAAGAAGGTTGTTTACTTTTTTTTATATACTGATAAAGTTTGTTCACTGAAATTAATAGCATCATATGCACTTACCCAAGTCCAAGTCCTTAAAGAAAATGTAGAAGACAATTACTGGCATGGAAAAAGGAAAATCAAAATCAAAGAATGAAAAGTATAGATTAAGGATAAATAAATTACTGAACTACTTTGTAAGAAATGGCTTCTTAAAGGTTTTACCTTCGAGGTACAACCCTTGGATCTTAAAGAAACCTGTGTGACACAGAAGAAGTGGTGTTACCATACAATCATGCCAGTAATATTAACTTTGAAATCCAAATCCATATGCCTTAATGACTATATGTTGTGCACGTGTGTGCAAAGGCAACCAAGATTAAACAATCACCACACAAGAAGACAAGAAGATTTACGTGGTTCGGCAAAGATGCCTACATCCACGGGAAACCAATTTCCACTAGGTTCTCCTCCAATCTGTGAAACCACAGCCTTGGAATCTCAGCCACTCTCAGCCTCTCTGACTGACTCTCCAGGGTTACAGATTACATCATATATATATAACCATTACATCCTTATCCCCCAGGAACTCTATCTCAAGAAAAAGGAAAGTCCTAACATATTAGAAAACTACTATTTGACAAAACAGAAAATTCCTAATATCATTAGGAAACCACCCCAAATATAGAACCCAATCATGGTCTGGACCCACATGGCCAACAATCTCCCCCTCCAGACCATAGGGAAGATGTCCTGAACCCCTTAATGGGAGTTCAGTCAGGCTAACTCTGAACACAGCTCCAGCTTTCCCTTAGACACAACCTTGGTCATCATGTTCGAGGGATTCTTGTCTAAATGAATCTTTTCCAGCTTCATGAAGTTCTTCTCGATCACCTCACGAATCCAATGGTACTTGATATCAACGTGCTTCATGCGACCATGATATGTAGCATTCTCACTGAAATCCATAGCACTCTGACTATCACAGTAAACTACATATTCTTCTTGCTTCAAATCTAGTTCTTGAAGGAATCTCTTCAACCAAAGCATCTCTCTCCCTGCTTCATTAGCAGCTATGTATTCCGCTTCAGTTGTAGACTGTGCTGTACACTTCTGTAACTTCGATTGCCAAGAGATAGCTCCCCCTACAAAAGTAAACAAATAACCAGAAGTCGACAACTGACGATCAAGATCGCCTACAAAATCAGCATCAGTATAACCTTCCATGACTGGTTTTGAGCCTCCGAAACATAAGCACACCTTGGAAGTACCTCTCAAATACCTAAAGATCCACTTCACTGCTTCCCAATGCTCTTTTCCAGGGTTTACGAGAAATCTACTCACTAAACTCACAGCATGAGCAATGTCTGGCCGTGTACAAACCATGGCATACATGAGACTCCCCACAGCAAAGGAGTAAGGAACACATGCCATCCGTTCCTTTTCATCATCTATAGTAGGACACAAGTGCTTGATTAGTTTGAAGTGACTGGCTAGAGGTATGCTAACTGGCTTAGCATTCTTCATGTTGAACCGTTCGAGAACTCGTTCAACATATTTCTCTTGTGACAACCACAGCTGCTTAGAACTCCTATCACGACGTATTTGCATGCCCAATATCGTTCGTGGGGGACCCAAGTCTTTCATGTCAAACGACTTTGACATCTCCTCTTTTAACTTGCCAATCAACTTGCTATCATGTCTAACTATCAGTATATCATCTACATATAAAAGAAGGATGATGAACCTGCCATCGATAAATCGACGTACATAGACACAATGATCTGCAGCTGTCCTCCGGTACCCACGACTCAACATGAACGAATCAAACTTCTTGTACCACTGTCTCGGTGCTTGCTTCAGCTCGTAGAGACTCTTCTTCAACTTGCAAACCATCTGTTCTTTTCCTTCTACCTCAAACCCCTCTGGCTGAGTCATGTAGATCTCTTCTTTCAAGTTACGTGAAGAAACGCAGTCTTCACGTCCATCTGTTCACAACAGGAGAGAAAACATCACTGAAGTCGATACCATTCGTCTGTGCGAAGCCTTTTACTACTAATCATGCTTTGTGCTTCACCAGTTTTCCATTCTCATCCTTTTTTAGCTTGAACACCCATTTGTTTTTCAGAACATTCCTTTCTTTAGGAAGTTGCACCAGCTCATAAGTCTTGTTCTTCTTCAAAGAACTCATCTCATCCTGCATAGCCTTCATCCACTCATCTTTATCAGCATGAGTCATTGCTTCTCAGAAGCTAGCTGGCTCTCCCTCATCAGTAAGCAACACATATTCGGATGCAGGATACCTAGTTGATGGTTGACGCTCTCGGGTAGACCTCCTAACTTGAGGTTACGTGGTTTCAATCCGAGGAGACTGCTGCTCCCCCTGCTCAACACCCTCATCATCTAGCAACCGCTGTGCCTCATCACGATCCGGATTGTTTTGTCCACCTTCTCCACCTGTAGTCTGCACCGGAGAAGGAGTCGGTGTGAGATAAACCACTCCATCAACTTTCTCAGAAGGCTTATCAATCTTCTCAACATCTCCAAAGAACTGATTTTCATGGAAAACCACATCCCTACTTCTGATAAGTTTCCTCTTCTCTGGATCCCATAATCTGTAGCCAAACTCATCTCCACCATAACTACGAAAGATGCAACTCACTGCCTTATCGTCCAACTTGGAACGCTGCTCCTTAGGTACATGTACAAACGCTTTACACCCAAACACCTTCAAATGTGAATAGGAAACATTTTTACCTGTCCATCTTCTCTTTGGAAGATCATAATTCAAAGGAACTGAAAATGATTTGTTAATCAAATAAACGGCAGTAAGAACGGCTTCACCCTAGAATGACTTAGGCAACTGTGCTAATCTTATCATGCATCTCATCTTCTCAAGAATAGTGCGATTCATTCTCTCTGCCACACCATTGTGCTGTGAGTACTAGGAACTGTCTTTTCATGTCGAATGCCATGCTTCAAGCAATAGCTTTTGAACTGGTTGGATGTGTACTCTCCTCCATTATCTGAACGGAGACACTTTAAGAGTTTACCTGTTTCTCTTTCAACCTGGACATGAAACTGTTGAAACATCTGGAATACTTGTTTCTTTGATTTCAACGGATAAACCCAGACTTTCCTGGATGCATCATCGATGAATGTGACAAAGAACTTATTGCCACCCAATGATTGTACCTCTATTGGACCACAAACATCAGAATATACTAAATCCAATACATGTGATTTCAATTTTGATGTCGAAGAGAAAGCAACCCTATGCTGTTTACCATATAAACAATAATCACAAGGGTCAAGGGATATACCTTTGGAGCAAGGAATTAAATCCTTCTTTGCCAACATCTGCAAGCCTTTCTCACTCATATGACCAAGCCTCTTATGCCACAGATTCAGAGAGGAATTGTCTTGAACTGCATTCAACGCATCTTTGCACAGCTTTACTTGTGTTTTATAAAGAGTATTACCTGTTGTTCCTCTCGCAATAACAAGAGACCCTTTAGTGAGCTTCCATCTGCCATTTCCGAAGTAATTCTCATAACCTGCACGGTCCAATGCAGTCCCGGAAATCAGATTCAACCGCAGATCAGGAACATGTCGCACATTTTTCAGTGTCATTGTGCAACCAATATCGGTTTTAATGCAGACATCACCGATACCAACAATCTCTGAATGACTCGTGTTGCCCATCTTCACAGTACCAAAGTCACCTGTTTTGCACGTCGTGAACATCTCCCTGCAGGGAGTAACATGGTAGGATGCTGCTGTGTCAACAACCCACTCAACCTGACCATCTGCAACACTTAAACACTTATCATCATCGTCGGCGAGCACCACTACTTTCTGTTCCAAAGTAGCTGTAGTGTTATCACTGTCATTCTTCTTCTTATTGTTGGATCCTTTCTGTTCCTTCATGGCAAAACAATTTTTCCTGATGTGGCCCATCTTGCCACAGAAAAAGCATTTTACAGACTTTTTCTTGCTCTGTGATTCACTGCTAGACTTGGCTTGTGATTCACCTCTAGATTTGCCACGACCTCCCTTTGGACCTCTACTCTTACTCCTCCCCCTGTTCTCAGTAACAAAGGCCTGTGCATTATCTGTCCCTGCAAATTTCCATCTAGTTTCTTCATTCTGTAGACTACTGGTAACCTGACTCATAGATAACACACCATCTGGAGTAGAATTGCTCAAGGAAACAACCAATGTCTCCCATGAATCTGGCAAAGAACTCAGAAGCAACAAAGCTTGCATCTCATCATCAAGGATCATCTTCATAGTGGCTAACTGATTTACCACACTTTGGAACTCATTGATGTGATCTTCGATCTACCACCATCCTTGAATTTCATGTTCACAAGCTTTCTGATCAAGAAGGTTTTGTTCACTGAGGTCTTTTTATCATACATTGCTTCTAGCTTTTTCCAAAGGGTATTCGCATTGGTTTCATTAGACACGCGGTGAAATATACTGTTATCAACCCACTGTCTGATGTGACCAATCGCTTTTCTATGCAATTTGTTCCATTCAGCATCTTGCATATTTTTCGGTCGGGCACGATCCCCCTCAACGGGATCATGGAAGTCTTTACAATAGAGAATATCCTCCATCTTCGGTTTCCAAATGAACCAATTGGAATAGTTGAGCTTAACCATGGTAGTGTTGATAGTATTGTTCTCCATCTTAATCAAATTAAGTAATAGGAAAAACAAATAATTAACACTGACCTCAACTCCTGCACCAAGCTGTAGATCTCGTCAACAAGAGCACGCTGGAAGAAACGAATCTGAAATCCGACTTCGGATGGCTCCGATATCGCAAAACCGGTTTTCTACGCGCCTAATTTAGTCAAACTCCTTGTTGACTGTCAAACAGCCAATCTTCTTCCACTAACACGTAGATCTGCTCGAAACGAGTCCGTAGGCGCAAACAGATCTCCGATCGGACGTCGGATGATCAAGATATCGCAGAAACAAATTTCTGCCGTTAATCTGGTCAACTCTGGCCGTTGACCGCGTGTCCGATGATGTGGGTTGTCGTCAGCCTAATGACGTCACTCTGCTGACATCGGCGGTGGCTGACGGGCTGGACCGTCTGATACCGGGTTCAGGTCGAGTCGAACCTGACCTGACCCGAACCGAACCGGCTCTGAACTGCTGGGCTTTGCTAGCGGGTCGGGTTGAACCTGACCTGACCCAGAACTGTACTTGCTTTGCTGCCTGGGCTTGAGCTGCAATCGGGTCGGGTCGAACCTGACCTGACCCGCCCCAAATCCCCTGTCTTCTTTCTCTTTCCGCGGTTTCTGGTTCTGCAACAGAGGACCCGTCCAGGCTCTTCGTCCTCGGCGACGGCAGCGATGGTTGCAGCGGTGGACGGTGCCCTCTCCGGCGACTCTGCACGGTGGCAGGGAACCTCGATCGGCGGCTAAAGGCGGCGGCGGCGGCGGCAACAGCAGTCGGTCTTCTTCTCTGGCACTGAAGAGGAGATCAGGCGGCACAGGGCTGTTCCCGATTTCTTCAACAGAAATCGATTATGGGTTGCACTGATCCTGTGTCAAGGGAACAAGGATCCAAACCCAAACTTCGATCTGTGTTTTTCCTCACAGATCCGATGACCCTTGTTCTTCTCCAACGAAAATCGTCCAGCAACCGAACCTATTCACTTCTTCTTCTTCCCGGTTTCTCTGTTGCAGCAAACAGAGATCCCCGTGTGGCCCAGCAAAGATCGACCAACGATCTCTTCTTCTAATGATCTTTCACGCACAACTTTCGCGCTCTGATACCACTTGTTGTGCACGTGTGTGCAAAGGCAACCAAAATCAAACAATCACCACACAAGAAGACAAGAAGATTTACGTGGTTCGGAAAGACGCCTACGTCCACGGGAAACCAATTTCCACTACGTTCTCCTCCAATCTGTGAAACTACAGCCTTGGAATCTCAGCCACTCTCAGCCTCTCTGACTGACTCTCCAGGGTTACAGATTACATCATATATATAACCATTACATCATTATCCCCCAAGAACTCTATCTCAAGAAAAAGGAAAGTCCTAACATATTAGAAAACTGCTATTTGACAAAACAGAAAATTCCTAATATCATTAGGAAACCACCCCAAATATAGAACCCAATCATGGTCTGGACCCACATGGCCAACACTATGGATTATGATCATGTAGCAAAAAAGACTTGTTTCAATAGTCTATACAACTGGGATCATAATCCTATTTGAGAGTCTAATCTCTACAGAGCTTGTCAGAGCCTCAGTCGTAAGTGGAATGATCTATTTTGAGGCCAATTGATCTCAAATCAGATCCCTGTATATCTGGTTCTAATTATATGGAAAACAGATTCAAAACCAAATACCCCGTGATTTCGCTCAGAATTCAGATTCATTCACATCCCTACATGTTTTTCTACTTTAATTGGAAGAAGACAATTCAGTTCATTTGTTTCATGTGCCGTGGCACTTGATTAAAGGATCTGGACTCCAATTATCTTTTGAAATTAAAAAAAAAAAACAACCTCTTGTTGCTTTTGAAATCATGATAAGTGCAAGGTTTGTAATCTAATGCTATGAAATGGATGGAGAAGAGATAAAATCCGAGAACTTTTCAATTTAGCTGTCCATTTGGTGAGCTTAGGTTCGATGTATATCAACCTTAGAGCAGAGTTTTCCTCAAGGGTTAATTTAGAAAGACTCTTGACTGTCCATTTGGAGATGTGGCACAAAGTAGTAGAGGGTCTAATTTGGATTGGCTTGGATCCTTTTTATTTGCACTAAAATACATTATACATACATGGTAAAGGAAGATCAAATTTTTGATGTTCAATTTTGAAAATTCACCTTTAACCTTCACTTTAAGCCACCCTATGTATTCTAATGCAATGGGCCATTCATCAACCACCAAGAAACCAAGGATGGAATTATAGGGGAAGGATTGGAACAATGTTTTACAAGAAGACCTGCTCCTTCTCTGGCGAAAGATTTCGTTTGCTTCAGCAAAGCTCGTTTCCAAACAACGCATTTTTAGGTACATGGAATTGACAGGGGGGGCGGGTACTCGGTCCAGGAGATCCGAAAGCCCCCCATCAACACATCGAGAATCCCAGAGCAACTAGTACGATTTTGAATCACATCTGATATGGGACACTCATCAAAACCATGCAGGAGGTGTGGAGTTGTGAAACAGAGACAGATTCATTCATGGGCATAGATGTGTGCCTGACCCGAGCCCAGGTTCAGATTGCATGATGCAGTTGCTACATACCATGAATGGGTCACCGGTTGGGAACAATTCACGAACACAAGTTTCTGGAAGCCTGCCCTTATCGAGTAGTTATAATTGCCGAGGGGAGGAGCAGTGTTGGAGAAGGGAAGGGAAGATCTTACAACTCCAGGATCGACAACGAGCATCCAGTTCTCCTCCTAGGAGATGTTCTCAACCAAGTATTCCCTGGGAGGTATATGAAGAATGGGTTGGGTTTTGTTTTCACAAGTGAGCTCAAATGGAGGTTCTGAGCTGCCACGGCCTTGAGGGTCTTGTTGTAGGTGGAAGGGATTGGTGATGTTGAGAAGAGGTCCACACGAAGAGTAGCAATTGTGTTTTCTTTTTTCCCTCAAGGCGTGGGATTTTAAGAAAAATGATGACCATAAGAAGGAGAGAAAGAGAAGGAGATGCCAAAAGCCCTATGCCACAGAGGGTCTCTGAAATGGGAATGGTTCCCTCATGTCATGTATGCAAAAGCCACGAGGCTAGCTATCCCAAATAGCTTGCTCATCAAACGACCCTTGGCGCTCTCCTACTTTGAACATCTCCCATTTAGTACTCGCTCTTTGCCATTGCAGTTCTTGCCAGACGCTGATGAAGTTTGACATACACGACAATTTTTAGATTGCCTTTTGAGGAGAGGAAATAACCATGTAGTTGCTATAATTGTCTGTGAGAGGACTGTTGCATAGTTAAGCCACTTGACTTACCCGATGTCTTTTTTATTTCCCCCGTCTCTTTTACATGGGTGGAGTAATGGTAAATTATCCTAATAAACAACAGGCAAGGCCCCTAGTCTAGTATTGTAGAGTTGCAAGTGGGTTTTGTGCTTGGGTTGTTTGCTGTTAGGGCCGCATGTCGCCACTCGCTGTGTTTGCCGTCTTCAAAAACGAAGGAGATAGAAAAAGAGAAAGAAAAAAGGAAAAAAAAGGAAAAAGCGTCTGCACCTCCCAGCATTATAAAAAAATAATAATTTTTGCACGAAATTAGGCTTTGGAGACCAATCTTTGCACAAAATTAATTTGAAATTAATCTCATTTAGTGATCAACTAAGAAGTTTTTTTCCATAAAATCTTGAAAAAATAAAATATAAAAAATAAAAAATAAAACAAAACAAAATGGTTCATTGAAAGTGATTTTTGGTTTCTACATTGGGACCTTGTTCTTGGGACACATTTGTAGATGTTTGTGGAAAACTAATTTTGTGGAAACAAACTTTGAGCTCTTTGGACAAAAATTTTTCTCGGAATCGCAAAGTTTTTAGCTTATTTTATACTCTTTCTTTTGTAAAAGAGGTTGCATCAAAAGTAGATTTTAATGTAGTGCAAAAAGGCATTGCCACAATCCTCACTTTTTATGTGGAAAACCTATGCTTGTGTCAATGGATACAACTTCTTGCTCTTCTTGCGGAATTGTTGCGTGGAGAATACATAGATTCTTGGTTGACCTGCTTCTAGGACTCAAGTAGTGAAGGACCAAATGAGGTAGCCTCCATTGATCGTCTATTTTTATGACAATTTTCGATCATGTCTATTGTAATTATAGACAAATTTTCGGTTAACATGGAAAATTTTGATGAGTCAGACTACGAGTGGCAGAACCTTGAAAACATTTTGTTTCATTAGAATTCCAAGATGACTAAGAAGAGTTTCTAGATGAACTTCTATTATAAAGTTTGAAATTTTGGCAATTTTCTTGCATATTTTACTTTCTAGAATAAGGTTCAAGATATCATTCTGTTTGAATTTTTAATAAGGTACAATTCTCTTTGGGTTGGACACAAGATTATAATTTTGGATTAAGAATTGCTTAGTTGTTCATTAGCAAATGTCTTCACTTGCTTAGTCTTTTTGGTTAGAAGTGTTTTTGACAAGAATTGGCACTACAACAAAAATCATTTTTTGCGACAAAAATTCAGCGATGTTTTGAAGTTTTGTCACTAAATGTTGTTTTTCGTGACGAAATATTCATGTTGTCATCTAAAAAAAAAGCGTGAATTATTTAACGATGATACTTTTAAATATCGCTAAATATTGCCACAAAAAGTTTGGCGCCAAAAAAGGGGTTGGCGCCATCAAGAAGAAAAGTTTTCCCTATGAAAATTGTTATTGGGTGACGACGTTTAACTTTTGTCTGTAAATCATTGGCACCACATATTATTAAAAAATTCAGCGACAAAAAATATATAATCGCAGAATTTTGGGAAATAATTTGCAACCAAACGATTTCGTTGCGGAATCCACAAAAGTTTGGAAATGGCATGACTTGCTTGGCGGTTGATTTTGCTGGCGACGAAATGAAATCGTCCCCAGTTTTTCTTACGTTTAGTTTTCAAAAGTTTATTTTGATGAGACCCGAAAACTCTCTCTCAGATTCAACCTTCTTCCCTGTCGCTGCAAGACCTTCCCATGTCGCAATCAGCCATTGATTTGTAACAATGGCCCACCCCTTTTCTTTGCAGAGTCCTCAAGCCATAACCCCTTTTTCCGATCACGTAAACCGAAACCAATCTCTCTACTCGAGATGGCAGCAGCCTGACCAGATCTTCCATGTTGTGTGTCCAAATCTTTGTGTTGTTCTGATCATGTAAACTGAAGAAGATCTCGGCCTCTGCTTAGATCTGGACTCATCCAAAAACAAATGCACCTATGGCCTACTTCGAGATGGCAGTGGCCTCACCAGATCTCAGACGATAGCTGCAAGACCTTCCGATCTTGCAATCATACGTTGATTTTCAACAGTGGCCCACCCCTTTTCTTCTCTGCAAAACGCAGAGTCCTCAAGCCAGAACCCCTTGTTCTGATCATGTAAACCGAAATCAATCTCTCTGCTCAGAACTGGGCTTATCAAAGAATAGATGCACCGATGGCCCACCTCGAGATGGCAGCGGCCTCACCAGGTCTCATCATCTGTCCGGATAGCAAGGAAGGAGAGGTTTGAGATGTGGGGTGATACGGAACCATTCAAGTGCTGACGGTTCAGGGCTGTCACTTGTAGAAATAAACTGAATCTCTCCCTGTCACTTGGATGTAGCCGTGAGGGAGTGTTTGTGGTGGTGGGCAGGGATCTGATGTTGGGTAATGGTGGAGCAAGTGGCAATTTGAGAAAAGATGTTGTGCTTGGCTGCGGGTTGGTGGATAAGTGGGCGATCGTTTTGGTTAGGCCCTGACAAGGGGAATTATCAACTGTTGTGCTTGGTTGCATCCTTTTAATTAATCAACTGTTTCTCTTGTTTCCGCCTTTACAAATGAGTAATCTGTGAGCCTTTCTTTTGAGTTTGATCAATGGTACCAACAAGAAGCAAATTGACTCAACGTGATGTCCTGATATTTAAGGATGATGTAGCAGTTGGTAAAAAAGTAGTGGGTCAGTGGTCACTGACCATGTCTCTGTTTTTTGGTATTCAAAAATTGTGGACATTTTATTTCGGTGGTGTGGCAATATTTTTTGCTTATTATTAGGTGCTCTTGATCAAAGCTTGGACCCTCATTTCTCAATTATTTAAATTTGATTTTGTGTTTTTTAATATTTTGTAATATGAAAATTCAATGAGAATTCTTATAAGTTATCAAACAGATAATTTCTATAATTCAGGGTGCACTAAATTCTCAGGTATGAAATTCCAAATGAATCAAACAGAGAGTTAGAATTCAAGAAGAATTTAGCAGCATTCTGTATTCCAGCATTCTGAATTCTCCAAATTCTGCAGTGCCTTTTTGCAATCACATCTCAAAACAAAAAAAAAAAAAAGATTTTTTTTTTGCCCTTGTTGATGATCACAAATCATGGCATTTTGTGTTTTGTAACTGGCTTATCACTAGAAAATGAAAGGATTACGTGCTTCCCTGTTGTGTGCTCCATCTATTATTATTGTTCAATGTGTAAATCATAGATCAAAGCAATAATCCGTGTCACGGTTTGTTTAGTTTTGTCCTTCTTATACATTGCCACATTTCTGAGTTGAGGATAGTCCCTAAAGGTTATAAGTAGCTGAAGTTTTTTAATCAGCCATATTAAAATATGACTCCAGTTTTAAGAAATGATCTATTGTTCTGGCTCAAATCCAATGTATATATCTGTGAAATCTGCTTCTTCTTCTTCTTCTTCTTAAAGTATCTGTGAAATCTGATGTAGAATTATGTGCTTTTGGCAGACACTTTTCCCTGGTTTATGGTTGTCTGAGATGAGAGTACTTCGGTTTCTTACAAAGTTGCCAAGGTTCTTGAACTTAGAAAGGTAGTTTTTTTACTTTTAATTTTTTCCTTATATAATTTTTTGACATGGTAAAGTAAGACAACGTCTTAAAGCCTAACACTAAACCCTAAACCCTAAACTAGAAAGTTTGGAAGCAAAATGAACATGAGAGTTAGCTTGGAATAAGCTTACAAAACAAGTTAGAGCCACAAGCATAAGTTATGTGACTACATGGGTACATAACCTACTTGCTAAACTACACACCTCTAATATAAAGAGATTCAGAGAAACATACGCAGGCTTACACCCACCAAGCCAATCTAGCGTTATTTGTGAACTTCTGAATTATACAGAAGAAATACTTAGTCATATTAGACTAATAGAGGATGTTATTTGGTATATAAGACAAGATTTATATGATAACCTTGTGCATCGAAGAGAGTTTTGTAGTAATGTCATAAATAGACTAGATGACATATACAATTTCGAAAGTTGAATTTTAATCCAAGGCTATAAAAATCAGCATGGAAATACTCCTGCCTAGTAATTTGCAGCAGAATTTCAACTTCTTCAAAATAATACAGAGTTATATCGGACAACATGGAATGAAGCCATGATTGCCTTAGCTCAGAGACAAAGAACCATATTCAATAATGAATAATGAGGTTTTTAATGACGGATCTATTTCTGATCCAGAACCTAGAGATGAAGAATGCCCAAATATGAATACCCAAATCTTAAGAAATAGATGTTTTGGTATTAAGAATGATACGTTCTTATGAATGTATTATAGAGATGCCTAGAGAAAATTGGTGCCTTTTATAAAAAGAGGAAACCCTCTTCCTAATGAAAGTTTTATGGATGCTTCAATGGAAGTCTGAAATATTCATGACCTCTATGAAATAGAACTAGCTGGTGCCAGGCAGCACTTTCTAGAAAGAGTGCAAAACGAAGTTCTTAATGAATATGAACAATAAGACAACCATCATACCAAAGATCTATAATTGGATCTAAGGTAACAACACAGGTAAAATATTGTCGATGGAAAAATGTTGGTACTCATACTTTGCTAAGTAATCACACAGAGCATATTTCCAAGGATAAGGAAAATATTGATCAATTAATTGCCCTAGGAAATACCTTAGTAGACAATACAAATTGGATCTTAGAAGGAATCTACCAGAGAGGCCAAGATATCCAAAAACTATCTCTAGATATAGAGAAATTGTAGGAGGCAAATTAATGAGATTGACATACAAATCCCTGAAAACTTTGCTGAAGGAATAGAAGCAAAATATGCCCTACTAAAAGAAACTTCAAAACAAATAGAGCTTCAAAGTATGAATAAACCTTTAATTCAAGATCTTCATCAAAAGATTGTGGCTTTTTCTTGTGGCAAAAGAAAAAGTCACGGGAGCAACTACTTCATCTTTTAAGCACCTCCACTTCTTCCCATCTGTTCTTCTACATCTTCCAGGCTCTGGGTCAGGTTTCCTACCACAACTCATCTAAAAACAGTTCCATCCAACTGAAGAAAAGGGGAGAGAGAGAGAGAGAGAGAGAGAGAGTATCTGGCTTAGGGGAGATGGACTTGGACTAAGGGAAGGTTTGGTGGTAGAATCTTTTGCTGCATGGATAAAATCATAAAAGCTAATGGGCAGGTTCTGAATCCATTAGATTAAGTTCCTTTGGCTTTGAGTAACCCTCCCACCAACTCAGTTAGTAAAATTCACCTGAAAGCTAGAAGCTCATAAAGTTAGTAAAATTCACCTAAAACCTAGAAGATCATAAAAACTAGGACATGGCCAATGTAACTGTTCTGAAAGTAGAAATCTAATGAAAATTCACCCGAAAGCGAACAAGAGAAGTTAAAAAAGGAACTCCTTTTGGAAGACTAACAACATTCTTTCAAAACTATAAATATCTAAAATATCCAATAACCAAAAAGAAAGTCACCACAGCTTATTATTTTTGCATGATTTAGTTGCTAGAAACACATAAATTCAGATCTCAAAATTCATACTACAGCAGCCCAAATCTGAAGATTCTACCATCAATTTAAGAATTCAGCATATAACTTCAACAGATTCAGTATAGTTTTTGTTCAAAAGTATCCGATTTGAAACCTAAGCAAATCTTACTTCTCTGACTTGAAATTTGGGGAAATAAAACTTTGACATGTCACTTTAAACCCCAAAATTTCAGGCCAAAAGGAATTGGGAAACTTGGGTTTTCAAGGGCGTGAAAGTGGCCCTGTAGTCAATCTCTGTGCAGAAATCTGAATAGAATTTCCAATACCTTATGTTTAGGCCTCCATAACTTTTTCGTTTTAAATCCCTTTTCACTTTGGTCCTTTTTTTTTTTGTTTGGTTCATGCAGCATTTTAGTTTCAATCCCAGCCATAAAAAGCGGCTTTAGGATGGATTAGATTAGGTGCATACAGCATCAACTGTAGAACAATTACATGATGTAAATAAATATGTGGTTTTGGGTTTTTACATGCAAACTGATTGATGGTTCAAGAAAACTTGTTTAATGATAAGGAATTTGACTGTTGTAAATGAATATGTGGTTTTGACTCGTTTCACATTTCATTGAAGCAAATTTAGATCCAAAAATTACGAACACATTACACTGCAGAAAGTTTGGGTTGAACTTGAGCCTCTACCCATTTGAAAATTAAGTCTGGGTTGAGTTCTAATCCATTTTAGAGAAACTAGTGTTGGATTTTAACATCATTTCATGTCTCTCTCTTTAGACAAAGTTCTGACCCATTTTATAGGCACATTTTGGGCAGGATTTTCAACCCATATGAGATTCATTTTGTGCTGTTTGTTTAGATAGATTAAGACATGTTTTTATTTTTTATTTTTTTTTTAAGTTTACAGAGAGAAAGTTTGGGTAGAACTTGAGCCTCAACCCATTTGGAAAATAAGTCTGGGTTGAGTTCTAGTCCAATTTAAATTCTGTTTTGGGCTGGTGAGCCAAATGGGCATGGTTGGACTCAAAACTATTTAGTCCCAATATTTCACGCGTGCGTTGGATTGAATCACAAATTTGATCCAAAGATGGACTATGAGATGATCATGTGAGTTTTACATGAATTCAGTAAATCCAATTCCATGAAATGTAGTATTTCTAACAGCAAGGTATATGGGCATATTTATAATCAAAGGGGCTATGGTTTCATTTTCATGTCTTTTGGTTATTGAAATCCACTTGTTTGGGTGAAATGCGCTTCACAGATTTTGTATGCCTTTTGATTTAACTTAGATAGGCCCTTGTGCATGTGTATGGCAAAATGCCCAGGTTTGAAAATTGTTCCTGCGTCCAACTAATAGGCCTAAATATGTGCTACTGAAACCTACCCAATGCAAGCTTGAATAGAGTTTGTGTGGTCAATCAGCATCTCAATTGATCATAGAAAATAATGATCAACTTAAACCACGGATTATTGAATTGGGTTGAGATTGATTGCCTAAGGAAATTGGTGGCAGTGGTACACAAACAAGTTTACACCTGTTGCTGCTAACTTTGTGGAGTTGAATTAGAGGGGTTTTGGTTCCCTGCAGTAATGGATGATAACAAGTTACGGATGAAAACCAGTTGGATTAGAGGGGTTTCAAGGTTTGGACTTTGGGATACTCATGTTTTTATTTTACTCTGGATGCCCAGATCATAAACTTGAATGTTTTCTAAGGTTTCATGTTTTGTAGATGTTGTATTTATTTGTTGTAACTTGTTTCGTGATTACCACTTATTTCAGTGATGCTACCTCATGATTTTTTCCTTTGTTTCTTTCTTTTTATTTTTATAAATGTGACTTGCTATTCGTTTTTGTTGATGTTTTTTCAGATGGTCAGCTGATATTATGCATTCCTATGGTGCTTGAAGGGCTAGAATAGGTATGTTTCTTCGCATGACTAGTGAAAGGTCAGAGAGAGAGAGAGAGAGAGAGTACCCATGTCTGCATTCTATATATATATATATATATATATTTTCAGATGGATCAATCTCCTAGTAAAGAAATCACACCATTTTCTTACATCATGCAAATTATTCACAAAAGATGGTTGGTTGGTTGGTTGCTCTTGATCAGCACGGCACCACTTGCTAGTCCTGTATGAAAATTGAAATGGTCTCATTTTCTTTTGTGCTGTGGATGATTATCCTTGAAGGATCCCATTTGTGGGCACTACTTAGGCTCTAAATATTGGTTGTTTTTAATTCTTTTAGATATCTTATTTTGTAGAAGTGTACCCGTTATTACTATCCCAAGCCATTAAACATCAGAGCCCAATGTAGATGGGAGTTCATAAAAATCATATATTAGGGAGATTACCCTTTGATGAGAGAGCTTTTTTTTTTCACTTACTTTCCTTTTGATTCCTGTGTTTAATTCCTTATATATATATATATATACTTTGTGCCATAGATTGAGACTGGAGATCAATGTAATAGAGTCCAATTGCTTGAAGATTTTTTTGTTTGTCATAAGTATATTGTACTTAACACTATTTTGGATGCTACATTTTTACTTGAATTAGCACAACACTAAAATCCGTAAAAAAACGACGGTTTGAGGCCGTCGTTTTTTTAAGAACACCGGTCGTAATTAATTTTACAGTCGTTTTTTCAGAAAACAACAGCCATAGGGCAGTCGTTTTTTCAGAAAATGACGGGCCTCATACGAATTTCCCGACGGCCTTAGGCTGTCATTTTTTGGAAAAATGATGCCCAAAAAAACGATTGCCCATGGCTGTCGTTTTTTTTTTTTTTTTAATTTGAGGTAGTGTAGTAATGACAACATGGCTAAACTTGTGGGTTAGATTTAATAGTTATCTATTTTCTAATATGTTGAATGAGCAGGTTTTGTATATTTTATTTTAGTTAAACGAGAAGATTTTATTATACATTTTATTTTAGTTGAATGAATATGTTTTATTGTACATTTTTATATTAGTTGAATGGGTAGGTTTTACTGTACATTTTATTTTAGTTGAATGGGCAGGTTTTACTCTACATTTTATTTTAGTTGAATGGGCATGTTTTATTGTACATTTTATTTTAGTTGAATGGGCAAATTTTATTATATTCAGAGTAAAGGACGTCTTTGAGGTGGCAAGTAGTGATTTATAAAATAAATCTATTATTTTTAGCAACAAATTTTATTTGTCACCTACTTTAGCCAAATAAATAATAATAATATTTTTTCCGCAACAACTTCTATTTGTCGCCCAATAAGAATAAATATATATCTGTATATTATCTCCAACAAATATAATTTGTCGCCTAAGAAAATTTGTGGCAAGGTTAAATGTTGGCCAATGAATTAAGTTGGTCATCTAATGTCTATAAACTATGCGTAACGAAATTGACTCGTCACCTATTATGACTTATGGCAATTGATACACTATTTCGCGACAATATAATTTTTCGATAAAAGATATAATTCAGCAACGACGCTATTTTGTCGCGAAGTTCCTTTTCACCATTTTTCATCCATTCTTTTGCGACGATTAGAGCTATTTCGCAACAAAAAATGCCCTTTTTACTGATGATCTTACTTGTCGCAATTTAATATCATTTTGCAACAATAATGGGATGTCACAGAAAATTGACATTTTGTGATGATTTGTTTTGACCGTCGGCAAATATATTCACTAGCGGCAAATAGCCGACATAATGGCGATGAAATGTTTTTCGTCATAGAATATATATAGCAATGATTTTTTAATTTTTCGCGACAAATTGTTGCGTCGCAAAAAATGATTTTTGTTGTAGTGTGGGCTTGTTGGGGATTCTTAACATGTTTTTAGCTTTCGTCTTCTAAGCAATTCAAATGCTCGATTTGATAGAAGAATTCAGAATTCTAGCCCACATCAAAATCCACTTTTAGCCTTATGAATTCCTAGAATTTCAGCATATTAAATGCTACAAAGGAGTTGAGCATTCGAAATTCTATTTTGAAGGTACCATTTGGAATTCTCAGAATTCTACCAGACAAGAATTGTGAGAATTCTTGTAACCAAATAGGCCTTAAAGTTCTATTCGAATTTCTAATGAGAATTTATCATGTTGTGATTTTTTTGTACATGATATGATATATTGTCCCATCAAATTGAAAATGCCATGCTTCTTCACAAGAATCTCAAAATTACAGCCACCTAAAAATGCTTGAAATGATTTTTGAAATTTCAAGAATTGTAGTTCTTTATCTTTTTGGTGAAATTTCTAGAAGCATTTAGAAATTTCACTATATATGAGAATTTCAAAGCTCTCCAGGCAAGAATTCATACTATTGTGTGGTTTCTTTTTGTTTGCATTGAAGAGTTTACTGATGTATTGGGTACCATATCTTGGCGTAAAGTAAGCTAAAGTAATCAACAATTTTTTTTCCCTTTTGAGACTGAAATATCTTGTATAGGACTAAAGTATGTAATATACTTTAGATCACACAAACAAACTAGTTGAAATTCATTTATTAATTTTTGTAAATACAACTAGTAAAGGAACCAAGACTTCGTAAAGGCGAACTTCCAAAGAGGAAGGGGCCCTAACTCGTTCCATAAAACTTACTCAGATATAGTTGACAAATTTGCAATGTGAGTTTTCTGAGGATTTGGCATTGTAGAAGATGTGGAAGCAAAAGGGTTCAGTGGCACTGTCAAGGTTTCCATATTTCCTTCTAACATTTGCATCACTGTATTCATACAAGGACGATCTGTTGGGTACCATTGTATGCACCAGAGTGCCACAATTGTTAGTTTCCTTGCTATCTTAGAATCTTCATTTGTAGCAAAAGCCAGGCCCATGTCTTCCCATAGGCATAAACGTTGATATATCCATTCCGGGAAATAGACTTGGCTAGTTTTTTCCACTCGAACATCAATACTTTTCCTTCCTCCAACCATTTCAAGCAGCAGCATCCCAAAGCTGTAAACATCTGATTTATAGGAAACATTTCCAAAGTTTCTGGAACATACTTCAGGTGCAATGTAGCCCATAGTCCCTCTAGCAGCAACCATAGACACTGCACTTTTCCCCTTTGAGCACAATTTCGCCAATCCAAAATCAGATATCTTGGGATTGAGGTTTTGGTCCAGTAAAATATTATGAGGCTTGATATCAAAATGAAGGATCCGTTGGTCACATCCCTGGTGAAGATAGTCTATTCCTCTAGCGATACCAATAGCAATATCTTGAAGTTTCTCCCAACCGAGAAAGTGGTTATTAGTACTTTTGGAGAAAATGAATTTATCTAGTGATTCATTTGGCATGAACTCATAGATGAGTGCTCGCTTCAATCTATCAGCGCAAAAGCCCAAAAGGCGAACCACATTGACATGGTGAATTCTGCCAATGGTACCCACTTCATTGATGAACTCCTCACCATCACCAGCAAAAGTTTTGAGAATCTTTACAGCGATAACAGTTCCACTTGGAAGTTTCCCTTTGAACACGCTGCCATAGCCACCTTGGCCTATTTTTTCTTTAAATTGATCAGTCATCTTTTTCAAATCAGCATAAGAGTATCTTGTAGGCTTGAGGGATTTGTAGCCTTCTAGAAATTTTTCAACCTTTATTTCATTTTCCAAATCCAATTTTCTATTTAATTTCCAAGAATAGCAAACCTTGACGCCAGCAGCAATGGTTATCAAGAGAAGAAAGGATCCTATACTAGCACCTGCATATAAAACAAACTAAAACTAAGAAACTTCCTATCAAAACTATTTGTAAAGTCAAATAGCTGAAATGATGAGTAGTGCTCCACCTATAATTTCATACTTTTTTAAACCTGCACAGATAATGGAAGGAAATCAGTAGAACAGCAGTTATGATCGTCTCTAACTAATGAAACTCAAGAATTCCTAATTCTTTGTCATATTGGGATGATGTCCAATTGATCAAACTCAAAGAATCATTGGAAAATTGTAACACTCCGATCCCCTTTGAGCCAGATTAGTGGCTCATTAGTGTGGTTTTCTGTGTTTTAATTCTTTCGGACTTGGTTTCGGGTCTTGGATAGGTAGTTGAGTAACCTTTGACCTGGGATAGGTAGTTCTAAGCCCTTTTTCGTAATTTTGCTTTTACTTTGAGTGCTTCATCTTTGCATCATCTTGGTGTCAGCATGTGTATTTTGTTGAGCTCGTTGTTTTCTGTAACTGCCTCAGACCCATTCGGAGTCAATTGGAGAAGTTGGACCCTCGTATAACTTAAACTGTAAATAGCTAAAACTCTTTGGCTGTTGATTTAAACTCCAAAACCTACAAATATGAGTCATCAGTCCAGATGTCTCATTCTTGCATGCAACGTCTCCACGTTTTCTTCTCTTCTCTTCATTCTCTTCTTCAGTCTTGTTGGTGTTGGGAATTACATCTCTTCCAATTGGGTTTTCTATCTCATCTCTGTCTTGTCTTTGCTTGAGGTAAGTGGGTTCTCTCCCTGTCTTCTTCTTCTTCTCCAATTGGATCTCCCATCTCTCTCTGCATGCTCATGGTTTGTGTTTGGATTTGTTTTGCTTGGGTTGTAGTTGGATTTGAGCTTGGCTTCAGTGATTGACAGAGCTTTGAGGCAAGTATAAGTACATGGATCGTATAACACATATGGGTTTTGTGTTTGACTGATTTGATCTTATCTATGACATCCTATACATGTCTGTTGTGTTTTACAGCCAAATTCTGTAATGTTGGAACCTCTGGAACTTGTTTTGTTCAGGTTCTGTATCAAATTTCAGTTTCTGTACTCAGCTCGAATTCGTGTTCTGTATTGTACGGCTAAGCCGTAACTTTATACGGCTCAGATTCCAGAGACTTGAATTTTCGTAATTTGTTCTACGGCTAGGCTACGGCTGAACCGTAAATTGTTCTACGGCTGAGCCGTAAGCTAGCCGTGACTCAGCCGTGAATTATCCCCCTGATCAGTCGAAACTTTCTGAATTCAGTACTCTTACGGTGAAGCTACGGCTAAGCCGTGGACTCCACCGTAGCTCAGTCGTGAAAGGTATCAGATCAGAGGTGGAAGATGACCAGTTTAGCTGTGTATTGAAGGGAACCACGGTTAAGCCGTAGTGCAAGTTACGGCTAGGCCGTAAGGTGTATACGGCTAAGCCGTAGGTCACCCATGGCTAAACCGTAAGACCTGGAAAATCTAAAATAAAACTTAGGATAATGGTGTGACCTTGTAGGGCTAAAATACAGGTTAACCACCCATGTAAACCGGCCCAATGGACTCTTTGGACCGCATGAATAGTCTGTTAGGCTGTGACTTATTCATGTGAGCGTTGATTTACTGTTAAGCACCTTCCCATGGGTGTTGGTTTAAGGGACTTCGGTGCACGTGATGAGTACTTTGCAACACTTCGATGGCAACGGTGCATCGAATAGCTTAAAACTACATCATCATGCACGGTTAGTGACAGTGAACAACTAGATTAGGGTTGGCTTGTAAGTAACCTTGATTCCGTATTAATCTGAGATGCATTGCATATTGTTTACAGTTTTGCCCTCTGTTCTGCTAATCTATGTTTATGCATTACGAGGTCATTTTGCTTTCGTCCTGTATATCTGTTTTATTTTTCGTTCCGCACTATGCTTTGATCTATGCTGTGCTTTGACTTAATCTATGCTATGATCTGTATTTCTGCTATGCTCTGTATATTTATGGCTTTGTATATCTCTGATTTATTGGGTATTCCCTAGTGGCTCTGCCTAGAGATTAATACGTGAGGATAAGATCTGGTCTTTGCCATCGGTGAGTCCAAAGCGGATAATCTCCCTTCTTTTGGGATTTGATTTGATTGGTATTAGTCTGGTTCTACTCAGCCTCAGCCCTAGGATGCCCGACGGGGTTACCTCTAGCTTAGATCTCTGTCTCTCTGTATCACTGCAGTGTCGCTTTGTCTTGGGACCCCGGAACCCAGGAAACCGAGACCCACTTGTACCCTTGGCCCGGTCAGTGGTGTTCTCATCTGCTCTGCTCTGCTCTCTATTGGAGAGAATGTGGTTAATGTAGTAGCCACTTAGTCAATATTTCTATGCTTTGATTCACTTATCATACTTTACTTCTATGCACGATTGCTTAGCATACTAATATGAAACTCTGTAATTAATATTCTGTCATTATTCCATTTGATACTATGAGTGTTTAATCCCTGTTACTTATATTTGCTGGATCGTTGTATTCACTGCGTTGTCTGTGGTGTTGCAGGCACAGATCCCTTGCCCGGCTCCCCGGCGGTCGAGGAGTCTGCAGGGCAGAGCGTAGAGGCACCTTCCGGGTTGGCAGAGTGGGCCTGATCACCTCTGCCGAGTGCGTACATGCATATCATCAGTGGCCTAGTTGTTTTGGTTTTGAGATTTTGTATTTTGCACTTCGGACTTTGTACTCTGTATATTTGTACATCTTGATTTTGTCGTGTACTCAGACTTGTATTTGATTTTCCAGTATTGTATTTAGCTTTATCTTTTTCCGTTCCACAATTTGTTTTGGCTTCCGCTATTTCCTTGTTGCTTGCTATGATATCTACAGCTTCCGCATTCGTTTGTTTCGCACGTGTTAGATCCCTTGTGTGTGTGCATCTGGACTGGGTTTGGATGCACGTGCACGGGAGTACGTGTGTCACAGGTTTGGCTTTTCACTAACCCCCGATTTCTGGGCTCGGGTTGTGACAAAAATCTCAAAGACTTTAGATCAATGGACCATATTGATTGAGAAATGATCCATTATATCCGGATGAAAGTGTATATCCTTTGAGTGATAATACGGCTCATATTTCAGTGGGGCAATTCAATGGATCTCAAAATACCAACGTCATAGATCATGGACTATATCAATCAGTCTAATCTTAGTGCTTACTATTAACTTGAATCATTTCCATAATGGAAGTGACTCATGTTTCTTGGCATTGTTCAACAACATGGACATAATTTCTCTTGAATAGAGCCCCTGACTCACAAAATGGATTCATTCCCTGTCAATATGAATCTCATTGATGAAGTGGTTGAAATTATTCACAGGTTACGAAAAGAAAGGGAGAAAAAGAAAAGGTAACTTGAAGAAAGGAAGAAAATAAAAAAGAAAAAAAGACCTTTATCATGATGGTCCAAACAGATGATGTCACTGCTACTTTGGTTCCTGTAACGACACTCCCGTCCCTTCAATTTGCACTCCGCGCACTGGGGCACGTCCCACCTCAGATTAATATGAAAAATATATTCGCCATAGCCACCGTCAAAGTGTGGCAGTGGCATTGCAATGGTCTTCATTGTCTCGCAAGATACCTGCATCGTGTCCACAGTACTCGTAGCAGGGAGAAGGAAAACGTCGTGTTCCAGGTCGCCCAAACAGGAGATGAGATAGAGGCTGCTTAAGTCACTAGAATCTCGAGTCTTGGAACAATTGACAAATGTGAAGTTGTCGTAACTATCTAACATCACAAAAGGAGAAGCAGAGAGATTGTGGCCCTCGTAAAGGGGACGCCAGATACAATCCTTTGAGTTTGGGTCGGCAATTACCGTCATTTCTTCTTTCCTGTAATCGATGTCTGCCACCACAACATCTGTATTCACGGATGGCATGTGAATTACGGTGTTGCTGTCTTGGCAGGAGATATCGAAGCCCAGATATCCGCAATATGGAGGCTGTCGCCCTTTTATTCTGAAGGGGAATCGAATGGCAGGGCCATCTTTCCTGCAGTTGAGACGTTTGCAGGAATCACTTCCACAGAAACCAATCTCAGAAGTAGAGAGGAGAAGGAGCAGAGAAAGGAAGTGAAAGATGTGAAAACTGCCCATTTTTTTTCTTCTCTCTGGGGTTCTGATTAGTTTTCGACTCTGGACTGGGAAGAAGTAGATGGCATTGTACCTTTACAAAAATATAATAAATACGTTCTCCCAAATCCCACTTGACGAATTGGGTAGGTAATTTACAAGTCAACTTAACATTTCAACCCATTGAAAAAAGTAGCTTAGACCTTTCCTTATAGTACGGTGACCGTCGCTATTTCTTGGAATTGGCTGGAAATGAAGTCCAGGTCGACCTGCTCCTCCTCGTTTCTCCGTCTCAGTTTTCTTATCTATTTCTCTGCCGTTGCTTTCGCGTCTCTCTCTCGCTTCCCCAAAATGTGGACTACTTTTCATACTATGGTTATTTCCTGGAAATGTAGTCCCATTGATGGGCTTGTCTCCTTCCAGGACAGTCTAGTGAGACTGACTACCACTACCACGTCGTGATGAAGTCCAGCCGTCATATATTTCTACGCATCTCAGACTGTAGATGAGTGGATGACCAAAATAAAAAATGTTCCATCAGATGACGGAAGATGTTGACTGGTCCAATTGGGAAGGAACCATGGTGGCTTTGGACCTGATCCCATTTTTATAATGTGGATTCCGCACGGAACCTATTATTATTTTTTTTATGAGGTTCCTGCTTCTACTTGAAAAGGGTATATGATCCGTATCCGAAATTGAATGAATTACTGTATTTGTACAATACTATAATTGATATAAGAAATTAAGAATATTTTTTAAAATGTAGTCCCT
This sequence comes from Sextonia rubra, assembly GCA_037013555.1. Lineage (NCBI taxonomy): Eukaryota > Viridiplantae > Streptophyta > Magnoliopsida > Laurales > Lauraceae > Sextonia > Sextonia rubra. The sequence continues at coordinate 10,028,538 of JASUAD010000010.1, forward strand.
TAAAACCAACATAAATTTGCATATGTTAATGTATGCGGCTCTATTATAAGTTGCATCCCCTCCATATTGTTACCTCTTTCATACCCACTAATTGGCCCGCTCGAGGCCAAGTCAATTATTAGGAAGGTGAAAATTTTTTTTTAAAAGACCTCATTCAATTTTGCATGTGTTCAAAATATCATCTCTTTCTATCATCTTAATCCCTTAAAACATTGACCTCAAATTCAATAGTTTGAGAAGGCATCATCGTTGTTAGAATCTCAGTTAGGCAATACAATAACAGTTAGGCGAGTGTCATATTTGAATTTGTATCAATCATGACGTGTAGTGACGAGTGAATGTAAGGGGGTTGAATTGATGATGGATGCTCACATCTTCTAAAATAAAATGGGTATTCATAAAGGCATTTAATACGAGTGTATGTAGGAGGTTATTTCTAGTTACAAAATTCCCCACACCTAGGGGAGTTAATAAAAATGGCCCTCAATATTCTGATTTGTTTTCAAAGAGTATTTCTATCAATTGATGATTTCAAAAAAGTTATTTTCCAAAACTCATTTCAATTGGGCTCTTTACGTAAATTAAAGGCAACACCGTTAAATTTTCTCTCAAGTTTTCAAAATGACCAAAATAACCTTTGAATTCCTTTTTTTATATCTTTGTATAATATTTGCTTCGAACATTTCGTTCCAAAATATCACTATATTTCAGGAAATCACCAATGGTATGAATATTTCAAGAAAATCACAAAATATTGAAATAATATAGTAATATTGGAATTATTTTTATTAAAACAGTTTTTGACAGTTACTTATATTACTTCTTGAAAACTGATTTATATGTTGTAGAGCCCTTGGTTCTCCAAGACCCTCTTTATCAAGTGGCAATATTCGATCATTAATTTGGTTCATTTAGATCGGTAGTCATGGATCTTCGGTGGGTTACTTGGTTCATTTGTAGGAGATAAAGTAGAGATATACAAATGATAAGTTTGTATCTAATAAAAGTTCGAGGGTACAGATTTGGAGGAGCTAATGGGGAGAGTCGCTGCCACAAAGATAAAGACTAGAGTTGGCTTAATATAGAAACAGTAAATCCTTTTATGGAGTATTGTTTTGATTGGTCAGTCGATTAAATTAGTTCTCAAATCTTTAATCCTTTACCAGAACCATTTAATGATGATTAATGATTACCATGGGCCATGGGAGTGCGATGATTGATCCACTGGGCATCTGAAGTATAGATTAAGATTTGAGAATTTCATCAAATGAATATGAGCACTGTCCTATGGCACAAGAGATCTATGATATGTAAGTGATAATATGTACAGTCCAACCATACCTTAGTGGAAACCAATCTATGATGGAGCTATAATTTACCTAGCTAAAAACGGGTTAAAATATAACTCACATTCGTACATGAAATGGGCTGAAAATGGCTCCAATCTCAAAAAATTGGCCCTTAGAAGAACTAATGTTTGTCGTTTGATCCCATTTCAGAAAATTAATTAACATGCTCATTTCAAAAAATCAGCCCATGCACGAACTATAACATGAATCAACCCGTCGCTATTTCTTGGAATTGGCTGGAAATGAAGTCCAGGTCGAACTGCTCCTCGTTTCTCCGCCTCAGCTTTCTTATCTATTTCTCTGCCGTTGCTTTCGCCTCTCTCTCTCTCTCTCTCTTTTCCCTAAAACGTGGACTACTTTTCATACTAAGGGCTTGTTTGGTAGGTCTAATTTTATTTTTATAGACAATTCAAAATAGAGCCATTAAAAAAAGAGCTATAAAAAAAGAGGCTAGAATTAAAATATGTGTTTGGCAATGGAAGCATCTATTTTAAATAGACCATTTTAAATAAATAGTTAAAAGCTTTTCATAAATATGTTAAGATCTACTAGGTATCGAGCCTTGAAATTTTACCTCATAACCATGTTTAGCCTCCCAAAGAGACCTAACGGTTTGGATCTTGTGTTTGAGGCCTCTAATTTTTTTTAAAAATATTTAATAATTCACGTTTTTACATAAATATCTCAAGTTTGGTGATGATCCAACGGCTGAAATTTGGTCTCACAATGGTCATTGACCTTCTACACATTTTTAATGGTTTGGATTGTTATTTATTGTTCCAGAAATAATAATAATAAATAAAAAAAGGGGCTGCCTGTGGACTAGTTACAAATTCAACATATTAATTCAATGGTTGAAAGTTTTTCACAAATATCTTGAGATCCACAAGGAATCAATCCTTGAAAATTGACCCCATAGCCGTTTTTAGTCTTCCCAACATTTCCAATGGTTTAGATCTTGTGTTTGGGCCCCACAGAATTCAAAAACTAATATCCAATGGCTCACGCTTTCTTGCACATATCTCTAGATTTAGGATGATTTAACGGCTGAAATCTGGATGGATGGCCGTAATTGATCATGTGAACATTTTCAACGGTTTAGATCTAGATTTAGGGCCTCGGATTTCGAGAAAAATTGAAAAAACGAACTGGGAGTGATCCTTGAAAGTACTATAGCTGGGCACCTCTTATTTTCTTCCTCTTATTTGGAAGTGCAGCATGAGGAGAGCTGTGGGAAATAGAGCTTTTACCTCTATATATCTAAATTAAATAGAGCTAAAAATACATACCAAACACTCTTATTTTTCCAACTCTATTAGATTTAAACATTTAGACAATAAGAGCCTAAAATTTGGTGATGCCAAACATGCACTAAGGTTATTTCCTGAAAATGCAGTCCCATTGATGGGCATGTCTCCTTCCAGGACAGTCTAGTGAGAGTGACTACCACTGCCACGTCCTGATGAAGTCCAGCCGTCGTATATTTCTTCGCATCTCAGATTGTAGATAAGTGGATGACCAAAAATAAAAAATTTCCCATCAGATGATTGAAGCTGTTGACTGGTCCAATTGGGGAAGGAACCATGGTGGCTCTCGACGGGATCCCATTTTTATAATGTGGATCCTGTTTGGAGCGTGGAAACTATTATTATTATTATTATTATTATGTGAGTGATGCTCTGACAATCATCATATGTGAACGTTTTTCTTTCTCTCATCTATGCAATATTAAAAATAAAATAAATGAGTTAGACTTACCACATAAAATGATTATAACATGAGTTATAAAATGGGGAGTGTGGCAAGTATTATAATTTTTTTTATGAGGTTCTAGCTTCTTCTTGTAAAGGGGATCTGATTCATATCCGAAATTAAATGAAGTACAGAATTTGTATACTACTATAATTGAATATAAGAGCTTAAAAATTATTTTTTAAAATGTAAAAGTTAGAGTAATAAATGGTATATAATTAAAGTTAAAAAGACTCTAAAATATGCATATAACTCAAGCCATATGATTACTCAAAAAAAAAAAAAAAAACTCAAGCCATGTAGTCCTTTAAACCCTACATAAATTTGTATACGTGAATGGAATAAGAACTTCAAGTCAAAACATGTTCGGAAACCGATTCCAAAGACAAATGTTTCAGATGCTATATGCTTAGATTCGGATCGGCTAGTGGAACTAAAAATAGGTGAACCTTCCCTAGTTAGAACTAGAGCGTTTAAATACTTGGATACCCATTTGCTAACCACTGCGAATCAATTATAAGGTGGGTCCCTTCCACTTCGTTGCATCTTTCATACCCACTGATTTGCACACTTGAGGCCAAGTCAATTCTCAGGAAGGTGAAGAATTTTTTTAAAAGAACTTATTCAATCCGACATGTGTTCAAAATATCCTCTTTGTTTATCATCCTAATCCTTTGAAACATTGCCCTCAAATTTAATAGTTTGAGAAGACATAATCTTTCTTAGAATTTCAGTTAGGCAATACTATGACACTTAGGTGCATGTCAAAATTGAATTTGTATCAATCATGATGTGTGGTGAAAAGTGAATGTAAGGCATAGGCGGCTCAACCATTAAGCAAAAAAAGCCCTTGCTTTAGGTCCCTTAGAAAATAAGGCCCCAAAAAAGCAATTCTTATTTTTTTCAATCTCAAAAAATAAGGTTTCATAAAAGTCATTGAATCAATTTAAATTTTTTCAAATTTCATAAAAAGCAATTGTCATCATTTTGTTTCTCTTAAAAAATAAGGCCTCATAAAAGTAATTAAAACAACTACCATCTTTTTTAATTCCAAAAAAAAAAATGCTATCTTTTCATATTTCAGAAAAACCACTATAGCCCCACCATTGAGAAAATTTTGCCAGTAAAAGAAAATCTAAAATCACAAGCAAAAAATATTTTTCTGTTCTAAAAAATCCTCTAGTTTGCACATTTTGCCCTTACACTTGTGTTGCTTGAAACCTATCGAAGACAACTTTAAATATAATCCTTTTTTTTAATATTGAAGAAGCTGCATCAAATTCAAAAGTAATCCACATCTATAATCTTTGTGGCGAATATTAATAAATCACTAAATTAGGTTATATAATTCTATGCTTTTAAAAAAAATTTAACCCCAAGCTCATATTATATGTTTATTATAGTTAGTGTTTGTTTCATTTGTAAATATTATTAGTTATAATTTATAAATATTAAATATGTCTACTAAAAAAATATTGGCAATACCTGTAATTGTTATTTCTTCTTAAAAAAGTTTTTCAAAATTAAAACTGATAAAATCCTAATGTAGATCAACAATGTCACAAGAAAGATTAAGTAGATTAACCATATCAATTGAAAAAGATATGTATAAAACCATAATTAGTAATATTGTATCATAAAAATGAAAAAAAATTAAATAAAATATTAAAAATAATATTAAAAAATAAAAATGCCTAATTTAGGATTGTGGCTTTATGCCTCATATTGTCTCAAGTTGGCCTTGATGTAAGAGAGTTGAATTGATCATGGATGCTCACATCTGCTAAAATAAAATGGGTATTCATGGACGCATTTAATACGAGTGTATGTAGGAGGGCATTTCTAGTTATAAAATTCCCCACAAACAAGGGGAGATTAATAAAAATGGCCCTCAATATTTTGATTTGTTTCAAAGAGTATTTCTATAAATTGATCATTTCAAAAAAATTATTTTGCAAAACTCATTTCAATTGGACTCTTGACGTAAATTAGAGGCAACAACGTTAAATTTCTCTTCCAAGTTTTCAAAATGACCAAAATAACCTTTGAATCCCCTTTTTATATCTTTGTATAATATTTGCTTAGAACATTTCGTTCCAAAATATCACTATATTTCAGGAAATCAACAACGGTATCAATATTTCAAGAAAATCACAAAATATTGAAATAATATAGCAATATTGGAATTTTTTTATTACAACGGTTTTTGACAGTTACTTATATTATTTCTTGAAAATTAATTTATATGTTGCAGAGTCCTTGGTTCTCCAGGACCCTCTTTATCAAGTGGCAATCTTTGATCATTAATTTGGTTCATTTAGATCGGTAGTCATGGATCTTCAGTGGGTTACTTGGTTCATTTGTAGGAGCTAAAGTAGAGATATACAGATGATAAGTTTGTATCTAATAAAAGTTCGAGGGTACAGATTTGGAGGAGCTAATGGGGAGAGTCGCTGCCACAAAAACAAAGATTTGAGTTGGCTTAATATAGAAATGGTAAATCCTTTTATGGAGTATTGTTTTGATTGGCCGGTCGATTAAATTAGTTCTCAAATCTTTAATCCTTTACCAAAACCATTTAATGATGATTAATGATTACCATGGGCCATTAGAGTGTGATGATTGAACCACTGGGCATCTGAAGTATAGATTAAGATTTGAGAATTTGATCAAAAGAACATGAGCACTATTCTATGGCACAAGAGATCTATGATATGTAAGTGATAATATATACGGTCCAACCATTGCTTAGTGGAAACCAATCTATGATGCAGCTATAATTTGCCCAGCTGAAAACGGGTTAAAATATGACTCACATTCGTACATGAAATGGGTTGAAAATGGTTCCAATCTCATAAAGATTGGCCCTTAGAAGATCTAATGTTTGTTGTCTGAACCCATTTTAGAAAATTAATTAACGTGGCCATTTCGTAAAATCAGCCCATGCACGAACCATTGCATGAACCAATCTTAGAAAATGCAGCCATTTTAAGAAACGAATCCAATTCAAACTCATTTCATTCAGGGAAATATGGGTTATAAATAGGATTAAACAATCCTTAAAATAAATTCAAGGGCAGCGGAAATGTAAGGCCAACTGCTAACATAATATTAGGGCCCGAACATATATTAAAAATTAAAATAAAAAGAAATTTTCTGAATTAAATTACAACGTAAGTCTGTGCTTTCTTTCCATCTACAAAATAAAATAGCTTAGTTTCAAATGCTCCCAAATAATAGAGAGTGCAGAATTTATAGCATCAACATGGAGGTTTTAAGAGGATAAGTAGAGACATAAATAGATATTTGATTCTCTAATTATTTAGAGGATCGAACCCATAAAAAATCAGATTTTAAGTCTATTTTGGGTTTCGATTCATAAATAGGTTTTTTTCCGGAACCTACTTTAGATTTCAATTGATAAACATATGACAAATGTGTTAAAATCAACTTTGGTTTGTCATTTTTATTAAATTTCTTTAGTAAACCATTTCTTTGGCGACATTTGTTTTGTTTAAGTGCCAAGTCATTGCTCGTGTGATTTGAACTTGCAACCGGTTATCTTTGATACCATACTAAATTTCCTTTGCTAACTATTGCTACCAAAACTTCGAGGTATTACTAGAGGCAACAAAAATACTTTTTAATACTCTCATGGGTGGACTCCACTCCTCAATAATTTTGTGTTTAATATTGGAGGTAATAGACTTTTTTTTTATCATAGTTGGAGGTAATAGAGTTGAGGCACTTATAAGCTAAAGAGTATCCCCAGTTTAAGAAAAATTAAGAAAGTAGACAAATCCGATTTTGGAAATGGATCTCAATCCTCTAGTTGAAACCAGACCCGAGTCCTCTTATTAGAATTGGGTTTAGAGCCAACAAAACAGAAGCCAATTTGGGAACCAAATCGAAATGATTCCAATTCCAGTTATGGGTCCAATATCATTTTCTACATTCAAAACATTCATGAAAACAGGAGTTTGAAATTATTCATATACTCCAAATAATGAAAATTTTTATATTGTGGTATTGATTAGTAAAAACCTTGAACCTAGTCAATAAAGCAACTATCGTCCGATTGGTAGCCGATGATCCGGTCTCTCGGAGAAGGAATTACGCTCTTGTAATTTCCATGGTGGCCTTAGTTTCTGAATGGTTTGATCATCTGAATATGCATATGAATCATTACTCCTTTGTGTTTGCCAACCAACAGCGCTGAGTTTTAAGATATTTCAACCTACTATTTTTAAATAGTTTTGGTCATCTAAATATGTATTTGCATCCTTACTCTTTTGTGTTTGCCAACCAATAGCATTGTGTTTTTATATATTTCAACCTACTAGAATATAGTTTTTAGATATCTTTGTGTGAGATATGATATCACCCATATAGTCTACATACAGCGGGGCCTTTTTCTTTACGAGAAGTCCAAGAATTCATGTTTGGTGGAATTTTAAAATCTCTAAAAGCTATCCCTTGAGGTGGAATACTTCCAAATCCCTCCTCTTGATTGTGTATTTGAAATTCCAACTAAATGCATAAAGAATGGTATTCCAAGAATTCCAAAAGGTCATTTGAGACCTTTTAGGTGGTTGAAATTTAAAATTATAGTAAAAAAAACATTGTATTTCAAATATCAGAAGACAAGATATCACATCATGTCCAAGAAACCTCAACATACCAAATTCCTTTAAAAAATTCTGATAAAGAAATAGGCCCAAGGAGTTGGGATATGTTCAGACTAATAAAATTCTTCGGAAACAAAATTTGGCTACCCTTATCATGGAAAATTTGCTCATTTTTAGTAACAATTAGTAGCAATTAGGATTTGCAACAATTAGACCTTCCTTAATCTCTAGTGGCTCAAAGAGAAAAGCTGGTAGAGGCTAATCTCAAAAGTAAAATTGCGGGCTAGTCACAGAGGACTATAATAGCTTCTGCACACTGTAACAAGCACCAATAATTTAGTTGATTAAAGTAATCTACAGGTGGTATATGCTCTCATTAATTATATCGTAATGGACGTAAGCAATGGATAGTAATTAAGCTAATGATCTCGTTACTATCTTTCTTAACAAAAGGCATAAACACATTAAATTGATATTTTAGAACATGAGAGAAACTAATCATTCACAGATTTAAAATAAGGTTTTCTAAAATGATATAAACTGATGAAATATATCTTGCATTGCTTTCTACTAGATATGTTTTATTGATCCACAAGTGCAAAATGAAAAAAATTAATATTCTAGTTCTCAATAGTTCTTTTATTGCATAAAACTCAATCTTCAGGTACTTCTAAGACAACTGATTTAAGAAACTTTAGTGAGATTGATCCCCAATTAGAGGGGTGTTCACAATTCCCCTACTTCATGTTTATTACGAAAATGATCGCCATCAAGTGTCTATGGAGTTCAAAGTAATGGCTTAGCTGGCAAATTTAAGTCTTCAACACTCGCCTCCAACATCTCTATGACTTTGCTCATGGAAGGACGCTCTGTAGGATTCATTTGTATGCACCATAGTGCGACTATTATCATCTTCTTTGCTATTTCTTTATCATTATCATCAATATCTGCCATTTCCAATTCCTCTCCCCTGTGAAGTTGATCATAAACCCATAATGGAAAGTAAATTTGACTTGAGTGCTCTGCAAATGCATCAATGTTCTTCCTTCTTCCTGCCATTTCCAACAATAGCATCCCAAAACTATAAACGTCAGACTTGTGCGAAACACCTCCAAATGTTTTATTAAGTAGTTCTGGTGCAATATATCCCATAGTTCCCCTTGCAGCTGTGACTGACACTATACTCTGTTCTGTTGGATAGAACTTTGCTAATCCGAAGTCAGAAACTTTTGGAATGAAATTCTCATCCAGGAGAATGTTATGAGGCTTGATGTCAAAATGTAGAATCTGTATATCACAACCTTGATGGAGATATTCAATCCCACGAGCAATTCCTAATGCGATTTGGTATATCTTATTCCAGCACAAATAGTTTCTTTTGTCTTGCATGAAAACATATTTTTCTAAAGACCCATTAGCCATGAACTCATAGATGAGTGCCCTTTTTGATCCCTCTGAGCAAAAGCCAATCAGCCGCACCACATTGACATGATGTATCCTGCCAATTGTAGCGACTTCATTGATGAATTCTTGTCCATTACCCTTTGAATTCTTTAACATCTTTATCGCAACAGGGCTGCCTGTTGAGTGCTTTCCTTTAAAAACCGTGCCATATCCTCCTTGTCCTAGTTCTTCTTTGAAATTTTTTGACATCTTCTTAATATCTGAATAAGAGTATCTTCTAGGTGTTTGAAATCTATAGCTACTTAAGAACTCTTCAACCTTTGTATCCATCCATATATGCCTCCTTCGGAATTTACACACCAAAAATACCAAAAAACACAATATTCCAATTGTTGTTCTCGGAAGTAAGTAGAATGCTACATAATGCCAGTAACACACATAACTTGAATTAGATTTGAGAAAATGATAGTAACTCATATTTATTCAGTGAAGTAACATAAGCATTTTGCATATGAACAGTTGTGTCATCAGAACCCCTCTAGAGAGAAAGATTGACTACATAATGGTGTAAATCACTAAATAAAGTAAAATAAAAGTTGATGCGTAGATGTAAATTAATGAAAGTGAAAAAAAAGACATGTTAAGTATTTGTGTGAAATATCCATATATCATTTAATTATTGTTGGTATGCCAAAAAAGTAAATAGAAGCACTGATTCTCATCAACTTTTGTTTTCCAAAGCAAGCAACAACTTGAAAGAGATCCACATCTTTCATTAGATTTTTCAAAAACATGGTTTTTATTAGAAAATACATGGGCAAATTCTTCATGAAATGACAACCCTTTTGGCAGAGCCCACCATGACGCATGAATGGGGTGGCTGAATATAAGTGGAACGCAAGATATCAACTTGATGGGATAATCTAAACCATTTCATGAATTATTAGTCTATATGAAAGAAATGGATTGACTGAATGTGGGCCTGAAGCCAGCCCTCAAAATAAGAGTGGGAAATTTAAATAGGGCATTATGCAGGATTGGAGACCTATATAAAACCGTCTTACAAAAAACAGTACATGGCAACTACCATCAACGTTTCTTTTTTGAATAGAAAAAAAAGCAAAATCAAAGATTGAGAAGCAGATAGCGAGAAGTCAAATTGATGTAGTAAATTGAAGTAGGTTGTAAAAGGGTTTACCTCCTATCAAGTTGCATAGGGATATAAAGTAATCTGCACGACACAAAAGGACCATTGTTATCATACAATTTTGATTGTCTGATTAACTAACTAATCATAATCGTTGTATTTCTAATCCAATGATGAATTAACAACACTTCTACACGGGGCAGGTACACTTACTGATATCAAAATATTGAATTCAATAGATTCATGCTAATAGCATTTGGCAAGAAATTCTCCTAGAGGGATCCTACACAGAAGCTGTGTCCACCTTGCTTGCTTCGAAGTGATGGATTTGTCTTATATTCTGGGGGTTAATCCGATTGATGCTTAGGTTAGCCATCTAGGCATGAGGACAAGTTGGTCTTTTAACCATGTTATATATACTGTTGTATGTTGAAATTATAGCCTTAACTACAAACAAACACAAAAAGAGAGATTATAGCCCTAACTACAAATAAACACAAAAGAGATAAATGAATTGGCATGAGCTTTCTTTCCAGACATAGCGGTTTTGCTGAACCACATACATCATTGTTTTTTCCTCTTTGTAATTGTTTGCCTTTGATTTTATAGAACTTCGTATTTATGCATTTGTTGATCACACATCATCGTTCAATTCTTCTGTGGCACCCAACACCAAGTCCGCTTTTGTGGATGGTGAGAATTTAATATCCCACAACCTTATTGGTGTGGACTCCCGTGAGAGAAAATTCTGTTGCATTTAATCAAGGATTTCCTTGTGCAGCAGCTCTTTCCTGGCTTTAAAACAGGACAAGTGCTCCGTGGTTGACTGGAAATCATAGCTTTCTAATCTTATCTACCATTATCAAATAGATGGTGAACAGAGACAAGAGAAATTTGGTTTCGCCTTTTTATTTTGGTTGCCCATTTGATCAGCTGAACCTGGATTGTTATTATCTTTCATTGGACGTTTTTGATGATGACTAAATTAGAAATACTCTTGCATCTATTGGGTGAGGAGTTTCCAGAAACCCAGCTACGTACACTGCCGGAGAATTGGCACTATTTTGACCGGGTTTCTTGGATCCGAATCATCAGATAATTTGAATCAAGGTGGGCCACTCATCTAGAACCAAGAGACTAACAATGAACTTGGCGGAGCGAAAAGTCACTTGCCAACCCCATCCAATTTTGATATAATCATCAAGAACTAAGCGATCAACGTTCGATGAACTTACCGATTGGTGTCCAGTAATAAGGCCCAGGGTACCAGTGGAGATAAAAGCCCCTCATCAGCACATGGTGGATTTCAGAGCAACTAGTAAGATTCCCAATTTCATCCGGTATTATAGGGAGATTCATCATAAGACTGCAGTTGATGTGTAGTTGGGAAACAGAGATGGAATTGCCAATCCAAGCATAAACATGTGAGTGAGGACTAGGTAAGCTGAGGTTGCATGGTGCTGTCGCTACATATAATGAGTCGTTCACCAGTTGGGAGCAATTCACAATCACAAGCCTCCCATTTAGGTCCCGCAGCCCACGCCAAAAACGGCGGTAAATGGCAAGGGGAGGAGGGGTGTTGTACAAAGGAAGGGAAGAGGTTCCAAGTCCCGGATCGATGATACGAATCTTCTGTTGCTCGTAGGAGATTTCCCGAACGTAGTATCGCCTGTGAGGTAGATGAATAACAGGTTGGGTGTTGTTATTTTCACATGTCAATTCGAACTCAGGTCCTGACCTGCCACAGCGTCGAGGGTACTGTTTTAGGCGGAAAGGATCGGTGATGTTGAGAACCGGTCCACATGAGGAAGAAGGGCAATGTTTCTGATTTTTCCTCGAGGCTTGGGAATTTGAGAAAGATAATGAGAAAAAGAAGAAGAGAAGGAGAGGATAAAAGCCCCAGCTGATGATGGAGGTTCTCCCCAATGGAAATGGCTTCCTCATGTGCGCAAAACTCACAAGTCTATTCCAGATTTCTTTCTTATGTGTGGCCTCTCAAACATCTCCCCTTTGCCACTCTTTGTACCTGATCTATTGCTCCAGAGTCATGTTACTAATGTATTAAAGTCATGTCAAGACAGTTATTGCTAGAGTTGAGGTTTTCATAGAGTCGTGGGGACATTTAGTGCTAGAGATAAGGTTTTGATAAAGTCATGTAAGGACAACTATTGCTGGAGTCAAGCCTTTGAAGTGCGGCCAAATGCCTTGTTGGAAAATTGGGGATGGAGAAGGGACTGCTGGACACTAGATGCGACATTCACCCGACCTTCGGCAAATTCGTACTACCCTCCGCAGGCTTTCTGGCACCTTTCTCTTTAAATTTATTCTAATCTGACCTTAGCGCTCTTTCTTCCTCTAATACAGAAATGTAATTGTTAACAATGAAAATAACCACAATTGCCACCATTGGCTTTAGGAGGATTTGGTAATTGGAATAAGTCAAGCCATCCGCGGTGTCTAATATGCAAGACAAGTGGGTTACATGTGAGATTGCATATAGCTACCATTGCTAAACTGGCATCTACGTGGTTCTTACAAGCTAAACTTCATTTAAGCTATATGCAATCTCTCTTTGCCTGAAATTACTTCAAATATAAGATGACTAAATTTTGTTTAGGAGAGTCTTGTACAAAAGTGATGGAGGTTTCAATTCCGGCCATCCATAAAAGTGGAGACCACACTAGCTCTATCAAGAGCATATTTGGATTGGGTTAAGTAAAGCGAAGTGAAGTAGAGCCTCAAATCAAGAGAGAATAAAATATGATGAGGTTATGATGATTTTTTTATTTTTTGTGACTTAAAAAGAAATTTTTTAAATTTTTGTATAAAAAGGAGATAATTTTTTGTCAGTTAGTGGTTACTTTTTTACCTTTAAAAAAAAAGGAAAAAAATTTTAAATTTGTACACTTTTAATGTGACCCGTGTATCAAATCATGTTTGTGAAATAGAGGCTCAACTTTGCTCCACCTCACTTCAACCCATCCAAACATGCCCCAAAGATGTCCATTGAAGATTCTAATATAAAAAAGCCATATAAGGCTGTAGTAGAATTAAATTCGCTAAAACGAGAGCCACAGCATCTTGAAACTGGGGCCCATTCAATCAGGTGGAAGGGGACATTTTTATGATCTCTCAAGTATGTAATCATTAAAAAATTTCAAGGAATTTGCAATAATATTTTCTTAAAATAGTGATATCAAAGAAAATGTTAAAAATTAAAATTTTAGGGGTTCAATTTTGGGGGGGGGGGGGGGGGGGGGGGGGGGAAATGTTAGCAAGGTACAAATTTAAGTTCTTAAAGTGAAAGAAACAATTTTAAAAATTTTAAATTCAATATGAAAACAATTTACCTACTTTTAAGTGTCCTGATGATATCTAGCTAGTCTATATGACTCAGTCAATTTGACAATTCATCGGCATGGTTTATACAATACATCTCAACATTAGATATTCTAGGAAATTAAAGATAAGGATGACCCGATTGGCTTTGTATCTTATTTCTCACCCAACTACTAAAGCATTGAATCGCTGGTTTTCTATTTTTATAAATAAGCAAGTTTCTCTCCCCATGAGGGCAGGCAAAATGAACTACAATATCATGGATATGTGTGTGTGTGTGTGTGTTTTTTTTTTTTTTTTTAGTAGTGGGGGTGCATTCAGCGATAGGTGCCTCAATATTTTACTTTATGACAAGAGGTCCTTGATCTTTTGTTATAGTGACAGAGGTCCTTTCTTCAAATTTTAGTGCTTAAGAAGTTCAAAAGGCCCTTCCTATATGAATTTATCTAGGTATGATCAGAATTTATTTAAGTTTAAACTAAATTTATTTGAGTTTTATTAGAATTTATTTGACTTTGAACTAGATTTATCCGATTTTTAAGTTAATTTATCCGAAATTTAGTGCAGAATTGCTGCACATAGTTTGACTGAAGGCCCATATTTAAGCCTCTGGTTCACCTACTTCTTGAAATTTTTTTGACTTGAAATTGTGGAATATGAAAGACTACATGCTAAACATTAAATTTCCCAAATTTCATTGAAAAATAAGATGACTAGAATAGTTTACCCATTTTGCACTTTTTGCCAAGAATTGTTTAGTTTTGCTTTGAAGTAAAATTCAGATTAATTTTAGCAATTGGTTTTTTAGAATTTCATAAGCAACGTGGATGTTATTTGAAAGGTCTCGATCAGTAGGCCCTAAACATGCCATTTAAAAAAAACTAATATTATAAACAAAAGTTATAGAATCTCAAAGTTTTGAAATTTAAAACGCAAAAGTTGTTACTGAAGGGCAAATTAGTCATGAAAAGAAATGAGATGGCCAATTAAAGACGTACGCCTGCAGTAAGTCTAGGCGGCAAGGATTACGACCTTAACAGGTAATGTCTATGGATTGCGTCTTTGATTTGTGTCATGGGAGGGACGTTTAGCTAATACAAAACCACCCCCCACCCCACTCTTTTTTTTTTTTTTTTTGCAAAGTTGGACTAACGGTCAATAGTGATACTTTCAACTAAAGAACCTATATAAATATCAATCCATGCACTTGTTTGGTAATTTATTTGTACAGTTAAGCAAAGAGAGTAGTTTTTAAATAGAAAATAAAAATAGATGGTAAAATAAAAATTATTATAAATCATAAAAAGTACCTCTTTCTTATACACTAAATAACAAAAGGCTTTATATATGGGCTCTGATCTTCTAAAAACTATTTTCACGCACCCAGTGTGAAAACTTTTTATGAGGGCCCACTTATGGGTCCCGTTTAGATGGGACCAAGAGGATGGAAAGATTTATTTGAAACCACTCTAAATATTAAGTTTGGCCCTAATCACATATCCATAACTCCTTCATCCGTGGCCCACAAGTCCAATCCATTTATATTGGTGCATAGTCGATCCAACAGTCCAAAAAATTTAAATTTGAATAAAACTTGAGGCGTTTGACTATCAATGGAGTCTTTGTATATTATAAGATTTAGACTGGGTAATGGACTGGCCCCACCCAAAGTTCTTAAAAAAATGGTGAGAACTAGTTCTCATAAGATTATTTCTATATATATTTATATTTATATATATAGAAAATGATCCTCTGAGGACTGTCCTCATGGTCCTCACTGAACTTTTTGACTATTTTTCATAGTAGGGCACACTGTGTGATTCATCCAAATAAACTACGCACGTAACCTCCCTAATCCCAGACGTCCACTAATTTTGGGTCCCATCCAATTTGAATGGACTATTAGATTGACTGCACATACACTCATATATATATGTATATATAAAGTCCATTCAGATGGATGTGTAGCGGATCCAACGGTCTAGTCAAATTGGATGGGGCCCAAATTAGTGGGGTGTGTAAGATTCAAGGGGTCGTGTATGTGGTCAATTTAGATGGATCACACAGTGGGCCCCACTATTTGAAATAGTAAAAAAAAGTTCAGTGAAGATCATTTCTTATATATATATATTTATTTATTTCACACTTTTTAGTTTGGCTCTATTATTATTATTTTTTAATTTGACATTTCACTTTACAACATTATATTACAACATTCTAAAAAGTAACTTATCCAAATAGCTACCAACATTGCTGGGCCATGAGTGTGTTGGAGCTGCAAAAGAAGGATTTTGGGCATGTTTGGCAAAGAAGTAGGGTAAAGTAAAGTAAAGTTAAATTTTGAAAATTAAAATTTCCCTCTTTGTTTTTAAATTCAAATTTCCCTCATCTTTTTTCAAAAAAATTCAAAAAGTCAGCACCAAATTAGAAAAAAATCTCTACATTTTATAAAAAAAGTCAAAAAAATTTTCATATCAAACAATTAAAGACCAAAAGTCATCATAATCCAATCATATATTATTCTTTTTTTATTTTGGATTTCCTCTATCTTACTTTAACCTGTCTCTCGTCAAAATATGACCTTTCTACCCATGTACACGGACCTTATTTCCGCTTTGCTCTTTGTGTATATGAAAAAAGATAAGCCATGTGGTCAAATGGGACAGCAACATCCAGAATCCCATTCAGAAAAGCTTTCAAAGCAAGTGGACTCCAAAGTCCAATGTTAGCTGCATGGAAGGTGCTGCGTGATTAAGTTGGTTAGACTTTCTGACTAAAGTGGGGCAGACGCGCTTTCACTTGATTAAGTGACTTAATTGGCTTAATCTGCCCTAAGATTTGGGAAACAAATATGATTACATTTTTTCTTAAAAGGTTTTTTTTAAAATAAAAATAGGGCCTTTCAGCTTGATGGCTGATGCTTTAGCAAGAAGGGGTTAAGAGGGATTTCCATTGGATGGGTGTATTATATATGTGATTTGGGTAAAATGCGTTGCAATGCTCTTGTATTTTTTTTTTCTTTTAATTGTTGCTCTTTGTAATTTGGTCTTCCTTTAATGAAAGTTTTTGTTACTGATAAAAAAAAAAAAAATCAATTCGATGCAGGTGATTTATGCTTTCTACATTGAGACTCTATTCTTAGGGCACGGTTGTGTAAGTCTGTGGAAGACTAGTTCTTTGGACTTTTCATCTTCTGCAGAAATCAATTTTGACCCTTAGAAAAGGTTTTTAACATAATCATAAAAAAATTAAGATATTAGGCAACATGTTATTAGGCAACATGTTCATTGTTCCCCATTTATAATTATTTGTTCCCCATTTATAATTATTTGCTGCAGAGTACATACCAACTATGCTAGAGAGAAACATTCAATTGACTCCCGTTTTCAACTTTTGTCATCTGTACCGGTCATCAGCTTTTATCATCTTTGAATTATCTATGAAGAAGTCCAACCTGATGGATACTTGGGCATTATAGACTCTGTGCTCTCTTCTACTATTAACAGAGCCACCGACTTCTATTTTTTACTTGTCTACACCCTTTCAAGAGAATTGAGATTATATGAGTGGATTCCCCACGGTGAGGTGATCATGGGGAGACCTATCATGTCCCCCCTCAAGGCCACAAGATAGTAAATATGAACCCCCCTTGTCCAAGTCACCACCCCAACTTGTATCCTTATATATAGCTATATATGTAGTTCCAAGTTAATATCCACATCCAAGGCGTATAGCAAGTATCTTCGGTGTAATATTCATTCCTCTAATTCATCCCTACAATTGACAACTGTCCTCTGGGGCGGTCCCTTAGATTTTTAATAGTGGGCCTGTAGAGTTCGACTTGTCTGGCTCACTGACTCGCACTTCTCGTGAATGGGAGACTTGGACCATACCATGATGGCCGGAAGTCTGATTGTGCAATATATTGAAATTTTTGTGTTGGAAATTACCGAGATGACTAGACCTAACATAACTACTGCAACTTTACATGTTGGGTCTTACTTGAAAAGAACTGGGCCTTGGTGTTTTAACTCAGTCCTACTTAGATAATGGGCCTTACAACTTAATGTGTGTGTGTGTGTGTGTGTGTGTGTGTGTGTGTGTGTGTGTGTGTGTGTGTGTGTGTGTGTATAGATACATCCACTAAATTTTGATATACAGAAGCCTTGAATTCTGACATAAACCAGCCGCAGTTAAGAATGGACTTTGCTCTACTTCAAGTGATGGGCCGACTCGGTGTTCAAAAAATATAGGCCTAGAAAAAAGCTCTACCCCAATGATGATCCAAAGGTTGGTCGAGCTTGAATGCGCTTGAAATATAGATGATGAACATACTTCAAATCCTGGGTTCGATTTCTCTTTTAGGTGAAATGAACAGGCCTGCTCTCTCTCTCTGTCCTTCTAACAGTCATGCTTGGTTTATGTAACGAAACTGCAGTAGAATTTCAATCTATCTCTAAAGGATTCCTATTGGTCCCAATCGGATTAGATTCAGCATACACATTGTGGTTACCTTTGCCCAATCGGATTAGATTCAGCCATGCACATTGTGGGTGTTACCTTTGATTTCATTCTTTGTTATGGATTTTAATGGGTCAATTTTGAATTAAAAACCATGAAATGCAGGCAGGTGTGGATGGCCTTTTAGATCCATATCCGAATACAACACCCAACGAGAAGCAGGGTCGACATAGGCCCCAGATGCGATCCGGATTTGTGGACACATGCAGAGGCGGAAAGAGGTATTCATTTTGACTTGCTCTGTTTCTTCCCTTTCTTTTTTCTATCACCTTCCTTTAAATGGAATTAGAATACTAAAAGTGTAAAATCTGACCGACTCACAACTTGTATGACCTCTATGGGTGGGACAGTTCTAGTATGACC
The DNA here is from genome assembly GCA_037013555.1 of Sextonia rubra. Taxonomy (NCBI): domain Eukaryota; kingdom Viridiplantae; phylum Streptophyta; class Magnoliopsida; order Laurales; family Lauraceae; genus Sextonia; species Sextonia rubra. Next base: position 10,047,041 of record JASUAD010000010.1, read on the forward strand.
TTCGTATGAAATGGGTTACATGGGTTGGGCCTCATCCTCGAGCGGGTGTCCACTTCTCACCTCATTCCTCTCTAAACTCACCAATTTCCAACCATGTCAGAACATGACCAACTTGCAAATCCAACATGAAACTGTAGGGGTGAAAACGAGCCGTGCCGCCCACGGGCCTGCTCTCTTTATTTAATTATTTTTTTAAAAATTATGTTGAAATAAGTTTAAAGGAATTTTTTTAGGATTTTCAATTTAAAATAAAATTAAAACTACTAAAATAAATGCACAAATATTCTTTGAAAAATTAACATGAATTAATTGTTATTGCTCCAAATAAGGTTTGGGCCTGCAGGATTTCTAGCGTTTATGAATGTGGCCAGTGCCACCTGTGAACTTCCAACTGAAAAGGTCTCTACAAAAAATGCATCATTCCATATCCTTTGTTTTCCGGTGTGATCAATAATCCAAACTATTTCGAAATATTGTAAACTTCGGGGAGCAATGTGTTCAAAAAGCCTTTCTTTTATTTTCTTTTTTCTTTTACTTTTTTTGAAAAAAATCCTAAAGATTTTAGAACAAGAGATAATTGAGTATTTGAGTTGTTAGTAAACTACGGATAGCGGGTCTCTTCAATTAAGCTAATTATCTTCTCACTAGTTATAATCCCCCCACCTACTTAATAACCAAAGGCAACAAATACACTGATATATAATTGAAATTTTAGAATCTTAAGAGGGAAATCAATCATTTACAAATTCAAAACATAGGTTTTTTTAAGATAATACAAAATGATGAAATATGTATTATATTGCGTTCAATGATCAAATACAACTATGAGATCTGGTTTTGTCAACTACATGCACAAAATTAGAAAACTAATATGGGCACGAACTACCTAGTTTTCAATTTTTTTTTCAAAGCATAATAGTCAATCTTCAGGCACCTCTAAGATTTCTGATTCAAGAAACTTTTGTGAGATTGATCCCACTTGGTGGGTTCTTGACGATTCCCCTGGTTCCATGTTAGGGGAATGATTGTTATCAACCATGTGCGAAGTTGATAACAATGGCTTAGCAGGCATATGTAAATCTTTGATACTCCCCTCTAGCATCTCTATGACATTGCTCTTGGAAGGTTGCTCTGTAGGTTTCATTTGTATGCACCATAAAGCCACTATTATCAACTTCTTTGCTATTTCTTTATCATTATCTGCAATATCTGCTAGTACCAAATCTTCCCTGTTGTTGAGTTGATCATATACCCATAATGGAAAATAAATTTCACTTGAGTGCTCTGCAATTGCATCAATGTTCTTCCTTCTTCCTGCCATTTCCAACAACATCATACCAAAACTATAAACGTCGGACTTGTGTGAAACACCTCCAAATGTTTTATTGAGTAGTTCCGGTGCGATATATCTAATAGTTCCCCTCGCAGCCATGATCGACACTAAACTCTCTTCTATTGGATAAAGCTTTGCCAATCCAAAGTCAGAAACTCTGGGGATGAAATTCTCATCAAGGAGAATGTTATGAGGCTTAATATCAAAATGCAGAATTTGCATATCACATCCTCGATGAAGATATTCAATTCCACGAGCTACTCCTAGGGTGATATGATACATCTTATTCCAGCATAAAGAATTATTTTTGTCTTTAGTGAAAATATATTTCTCTGCAGACCCATTAGCCATGAACTCATAAATGAGTGCCCTTTTTGATCCCTCTAAGCAATATCCAATCAGTCGCACAATATTAACATGGTGTATCCTTCCGATTGTGGCAACTTCATTGATGAAATCTTGGCCATTACCATTTGATTTCTTTAAAATCTTAATTGCAACGGGATGTTTGGTGGAGAGCTTTCCTTTGAAGACAAAGCCAAAGCCTCCTTGACCTAGTTCTTCTTTGAAATTTCTGGTCATCTTCTTGATATTTGAATAAGAGTACCTTCTGGGAATCTGATATCTGTAGTAACTTAAGTACTCCTCAACTGTTGTATCCATCCATATGTGCCTTCTTTGAAATTTATATGCCAAAAATATAAAGAGGCACAATATTCCAATGAATGTTCTCACAAGAAAATAGAATTCTGCACAATGGCAAACATATACAAAATTTGTTTTAGATTCTCTGAAATGATAATGATTCTTAATTTATGTAGAAAAAGGATATGAGTGCAATAATCTTACCGATGTCCCCTGTAGATAAATATATATGGGTTTTCCCTGCAAATCACAGAAGGCAAAATCAATTGCTGTATTTCTTTAAATGGAAATGAAAAAGAAATTAGAATATCAACTACTTATCTATTATTTCGACTGCAATTTACAACTTATGGAAACTCAGGAACAGTTCTGTTTTCACTGATTCCAGCCCTCTCAAGACACAGCAAGACGTTTTCTTAATGACTGACACCCTCTCACTCTTAGCTGGATGTTGAAGTAGATGTGTTAACACAGCAAGACGTGTTAGCTAAGCAAGGGGTTCATAAAGTACTAATTTCTTAGGTGGGTGTGGTGTAATTGAGGTTAGAGTCGGCAAATACCAAAGTAGCTTTCTAGTAATCCATTCCTAAAGTTTCCTTGGCCCAAGCAAGTAACGATGATTGTATAAATTACATTTGATGAGCACATGATCGTGATAAGTAACGATGATGGAATAGGGAGAGAGATTGTTCACTGTTCCCCCCACTTATATTATTTGCTACTGGGTAAATACTAACTACGCTAAAAAGAAACTTCTTCTAATTGACTTCCAATTCTCAAACTTGCAAAACATCTTTCTTGGTCTAACTATTGTTATTTTCTAGGAATAAAGGATTATCCTTATGAGTAAGGCACCCACTGCCATAACACCATCACCAAGGTTCGAATCCCGGCGGCACCCATTCCTTTTCACTCTTGGCCACTGGGCCAAATCACAAGAAAAAAAAAACCCCAATTGTTTCCTAGAAATGAAGTCCCAATATTGCCATACATTTAGGTCCTGTTTGTGTAAGCCCGGTTTCAGAGAAAACATCAGCCGACACGGTTTTAAAATTTAGTACTCCACTTGCATCCTTTTGGTGCAGCCACGAAGAATCGGAGATTCCAGCTCCATATTTGCATTTTTTGTATGTATTTTCCGTGGGTGAGAAAAACACAAAAAAATACATATATTGCCATCCATTTGACTGTTGTTAGATTCAGCAAACTCACATTTATACTAGTCATCAGCATTTATCATCTTTGAATTATCTACCAAGTAATCTAACCTGATGGCAACTTGGGCATCATAGGCTTACGCTCTCTTCTACCATTGACAGAGCCACTGACATCTTTTTTTTTTTTTTTTAACTTTTCTATAAAAGCAGTTTCCGTACAAGAAGATGGACGTATGATAGCTAAATCCAGACTCCCTTGTCCCAGTCACTATCCCTGGCCCAATTTGTATCCTTGTAGCCATGCAGTTCCAAAGAGGTGTAGCAAATATCTTCGGTGTATTGCACATTCCTCTAATTTTCATCCCTACAAATGACAAATGCCCTCTACAAGAGGGGAAGTAATTCCTCTAGAATTTTAAGAGTGGGCCTACATACTTCGTCTTGTCTCACTCACACATCTCATAAGGGAGAGATTGATCTGAAGCCTGATTGCGCAATATATTGAAATTTTAATGTGGTAGAAATTAACTATACCTAAAATAACTACGGCAACTTTACATGTTGGGTCTGACTTGAGAAGAACTGGTTCTTGATTTTTTTAGCTCAGTCCTGATATGTAATGGCCCTTCAAACTTAAAAGGAAAAAAAATAAATAAACAAATAAAACGGTTAAAGCTGGGAGTTCAGACAGATAAACTTCAAGGAAGCTAAAGAGAATCTCAAAGAGTAATTAAAGGTAGCTGATGAAGGAACTTACTGTTGTAACTGTTACGTTATGAGGGTCTTGTGATTGCTGGCCTGTATGCCACGGCTGCTTGTAACTAATTTCTGTTGTGCGTCTGTTTGAGTATGATGACTACAAATATTGTAAAGCTTTTGTAGGGATTTTTGTGTTGGCTAATTTATGGGTTGAAAAAAAAGCTTATATCCTTTAATGTTGTTTTTTATATATCTTTAAGTATGGACAATGGTTTGAATCGCCATATACACAAAAGTCAAAAAATTGAAGAAAAAATGACAAATTGAAGTAATTTTCTACGAACAACATGGTTTAAAAAGTTCATATCTCACAAACTAAGTGTTGGATGTGGGCAAACAACCTACTGTTGGAAAGCTCATTTCGAGTAGATATCGATAGAACCAAAGATTGCCTCGATTGGAGCTAAAACGAATAAGTTAGGTAGCATTTGGTTCGCTGTAATGAAGGCTGGAATGGAATGGCTATTCCATTGGAGTGACCATTCCCACGTTTGGTTCATGAAAAAGCAGCGGAATGACCATTACTTCAGGAATCACCATTCTTTTATACAAGGGAATCACCATTCCACCGAGGGGGCAGAGGAATGGCCATTCCATTCCTTTCCCAATTTTATTTTTGACGAAATTGCCCACCCTTACCCAAGACGCATAACAATCACTTGACGCAATTGGGAACCCATCTTCAAACCTTCTCTGCGCCTCTCCTCATCTCTGCGTCTCTCTCGTCTCTGCATCATCTCTCTCAAATCGATCGCCAAATCCGAGTAAGCTCCGTCAGCAAGTACTGATCACTCTCCTCTCTCTCTGTCGTTCTCTTCTCTTTCTCTCTTTTTCACTGCTACGGATGCAGGAATCTCAAATCCCTAAGACCCAAATCGTTCCTTTTCTTCCCCCTTCTGTTCTTCCACTGAAACCCTTTCAATCTCGTCTGCAACTGCTTTGAAGATCCAAAGAAGAAGAAGAAGAAGATGATCGTAAGAACATACGCTCGTCGAAATCGCTGCGTGAGTCGAAGCTTCTCAGATTCGAGCTTTATCGGCGGAGCTGAGGAATCCCTCTCTCAGGAAAGCCCGCAAGAGATCTATGGGCTCCTTTTCTCCTCCCAAGACTCCTCTCCCTGGTCCTTCGACTCCGATTTCGACGCCCCAGATTCGTTCCCTCTCCTCCCTCCTCTTCCTCCGCCCAATTCGTCCAAAGGGTGCCGCCCTAGGAAGTCCAAGAAGCCGCCCAAGCGACCCAGGAGGACCAGCTCCCTGCCGCCCGCCACGTCAATGCTGATGGAGGTGCAGAAGTTTGGGGACATGATGGAGCACGTGGACGAGGTGAATTTTGCACTGGATGGGCTGCGGCGCCGGCAGCCGGTGCGGATCCGGCGGGCGAGCCTGCTGTCGCTGCTGTTGGTTTGCGCCACCGCGCAGCAGAGGCGCCTCATTAGGGCTCAGGGTTTCTGGATGTTTCAAGCATTTGCACTGCTGTTTGTATTGATAGAACAGTTTCCTTGTCAGATATGGATGGTGAAAAAGAGAATTTGGGCCTGATTTAGTGAATCCAAAAACCTTACTTACCTGAGTAATATTATCACTGGGGTATTTTGGTTAGTTTAATATAAATTTCATTCCATTCCTAGTATCATTCCATCATACCAAACACATGAATCGGAATGAGAGTCCTATTACTGGAATGATTCCTCTGTCTAACCAAACACTGGAATGAGAATTACCATTCCTACCTCATTCCATTCCAGGCTCATTCCAGCCTCCATTCCATTCCTCTCAGCAATCATTCCAGCGAACCAAACGCTACCTTATAGCCTTCGGAGGTTTACAGAAAATATACTGAAATTTCACTCTGGCAGAGGCTTAATCCGACTAATCGGACCATTATTCCGACCGATCAAATAGCTGCAGAAAAGTTTGCCGACTTGTGATTTTTTCAGTCCGATTTGAAGAAGACCTTGCCTGTTTCATGCCAACTCCTTTCCTGATTGAAATATACTTATAAGGCACGAAATTAGAGTTATAAAAAGAGGTTCTTTCTCAACCCTAAGATAGAGATCTCATTGTTCTAATTGGGAAACATATTTTGGAGAACATCTCCTTTAGAGCTTTTTCATTGGAAAGTTATAAAGTTGAAGTTCTGCTTTAGAGATTCTTATCTTTTACATCTCTAGTAGAAGATTGTCTTCTAAGCGTAGAAGATCTGAGGAATCAAGCTTACAACTAGAAGGTGTCTAGTTGATTGGATTTGTAGCAAGCAATGACAGGCAGTCGTTTAGAGTGTTTCTTTACAAAAGGTTGACGTTACAGAGTCATGCGAATATCTGTAAGTAGTTTGTAACTGCATGATAATTCATAATGTTTGATTATTAGTCTAGGTTGGACTCGTGGTTTTTTTTCGATTTGGGTTTCCTTGTAAAAACTATGCCTTCTTATAGTGTGTGCTTGTCGTTTGACTTATTTTCGCTGCATAGTTGATTGTTTTCACACATAATATTGAGAGTGATTGCATTAATTCATTCTAGAGGGTCTCCCCCAAAATCCTTCAACTCTGTTGTAATCTAAGTCAAGTTATAGTGAAAGATCAACATTCATCTCTCTTTTTCTTTCTCTCTTTCCTTCTTTCTTCCTCCTCACATCTCTTCTTTCTTAATCTTCCTTTGCTCTTCCTTTCTATTCTTCATCTGCTTATATGCCAGTTATCACAGTCTTCCATTAGCATGCTTGTCATGCCTCAAACTCTAGAAGAATTAGGGAATTATAGTGGATCCCGAGGTGTGACACACGTAATCTATAGTAATCTATGCTATGTTGAGATATGTACAAACTACTACAAGGGAGATTCTACAGGTATGTGTAAGAAAAATTCATATACACGTATCAATCTCTTTGCACAATTAAGTGGAAACCTAGAGAATTCACCTGTAATTCATCATAGTCATTAATAAAATATTCATTCATTTGTTAATATAAACTAAAGTCACTAATTAAACTATCTACATACACATGAAACATAAGTTACTTCAAAATATCCATTATAACGAACGTCAAGTCCCTCGAACAATAACTTCAAAATAATATAATATAACCACAAGCCAAAGTATGGCCATGTTCTAAAACAAACGCCAAAACATAACCTCATGACGCTCTTCGAAGGATGATTAGTAGAAAATATCATCCTCATTTCACATATCTACACCTCGAGGTACGATTGGGTCTCCTTCCGAGGCGCATCGAATGCCGCACCAGCATTGGGTTCTATACCTGAAACACCAAGGGTAGCACTGTTAATACGACGGTTAAGCAATTATAAAGTACATATGACTATTATGATGTATCAATTGAATTAGAAAATATATTGATTTAAATGAAAGTAATAATCAAAAGCTAAGCAAGTTGTGCATGCGATTAAACATGAGTAATGAATCACCAATAGAAATACAATAACATACTAGTTGGCATCCACATTGCTATCTTCTCTCTAGAACGAGAGCATATCATATTGTGAGAAATCACTAGTGGTTGGGCCAAGACCATCTAGCAACCCTAAGAGTGCTGACGAACTTTTCATAAAACTGCTACAGTAGATAACATACATAATACCCACATTCGATCTCGTCGAACCTCCTATGAGTATAAGCTAACTAGTGCCGACTTAATGTATCAATACCGACCGAGATTTATAACTTTCATACTTATTCTACGTAGCGATCGACTTATTCTTATACAGAAACATATATCGGTCTTGAAATCGTATTCATTCATAAAAATCAGAATTAAACAAAGTAACTGTTATTCAAACAATGCATACTTAAATGAGCTATTGGAGCTCGAACCCTCTCAACCTTAATTACCCCTGTTTTGGCTCGCAGGCTCACGCTCAGTAGAAGCTCCGTCTTTAATCTTACCTCAAGGTTCACTGATAAGAATGGGTATATAATTAGATCATGTTAAGGGCAAGGTTTACTTAATCAATATGAATGCATTTGAATTGAGAAATTAACACAGATGTTTACTAGCCAACCTCATGTTAAGATAATCCGTGTTTCAAAAGTCATTCAATACGATGTATTCATAAAACATCCAGTGTCGATGTGTTACCAAAAATCTTGATGTTACATTGTGTAGGCAATGGATACCTCTTATTATGCTAACACCTATAATGTGATGTCGAAAAAATACCCAAAAATCAAGAGAGCATGAGTGACAGCTCTACACTCTTTCTACTCCGTATTTGATTACCATTAGGCTAATTTAGTGAGGCAAAGCAAGAATTTTAAAGCCCTTCATAATCTTTGGAAATCCCTAATTTTTCTAAGTTTACTAGGTTCTTACGGCATAGCTATAAATAAGCCATGGCTTAGCCATGTGCACAAGGTTTCTAACTAAATTCCTTCACAGTTATGGCTCACCATATATGGGCCTATGGCTTAGCCGTGGTTAACCTGCGACTGGGCCACGGCTTAGCCGTGGTGTTAGCCGTAAGCGTCAGAAATCTTGAAGCTGTGTTGGTATAGTGGTTCAGTTTTATACAGAACTTCTTCCATTTGATTCCACTATGGTTTTCTTTGTTCAAGACTATCATCATACATTTTCAAAACCCACATTTTATCATTATTTCATAAACATACTCATTTTCATTCAAACCATCACATACTCTTAATTAAGATGGGCAAAAGAGTTATAGATTGGCATTTAAAGAGAGTACTTCAAAAATTAACATAAATCAGACATGCATGTAATAATATACACTCTTATACTTGCCTCTAATTTTAGTGCTTGACCCCAATCAACTTCACCCTTGGTTTGATGATAGAGAAAGCCTCAATAGAAGATGATACTACTACATGCAAAGACATGCAATAAGTAAATTGGGTATGAGATGTATGTATGTTACTTATTTGAGTCTCCTTGACTCTGTTGAACCCTAAGAACTGAAATGAGAGTTATCTTTTACCTTTAAAAACTGTAGATCTTAAAGAAGAAGATGAATTTTTGAGTTCTAAAGAAAAAAGATGAACAAAGAAGCAATAGAGAAAAGATGGAAGCCTTGAGTCTCACATGCATAGCCCTAAAATCAATTTCCAACTATTGGTGAAGGTAAAGGTGTGAAGAAGAAGTGCTCCAGCAACAAAATGAAGGAGATGTAGAGAAAGAACGGTGGAGCTTGTTTTTAAATCCAGATTTTCTAAAATTTACAAGCCAGTTCACTGTTTTTTAGAAAATTAAAGTTTGAGTCAAATGGAACCTTAGCTAGGCCAAGATAGATCCAAATTAAGCTAAGCCAAGTATGAAAGATAATCCATAAGATGAAATACACATGATGCAACTAACATTATACCAAGATGATGCAAACCATGTAACTCTAAACTACAAGAAGGTCTTTGACTATCTAAGTAAGGTTTGAATCCGACCTAACTACCTATCCATGACCCGTCCCAAGGGGATTTAAGTTGAATTAGTCTAAATAAGCTTTAATTAAGCTAAAACAAGATTAATTATTATAAATCGAGATTAATTCGAGTTTGGACCTTACAATGCTCTACTAAAATCTAATATAATTAAGGAGTAATTATTTAGTACTCCGGGATTAACTATTCCTCCTTCTCCACCAATCACAATAGAGAAGAGGTTGGTAGGGTCCAACCTTGTGGGAGTTTGTAAGGATTTTTGTATCGGCTAATTCATGGGTTGGGCAAAACTTGGGTCCATATGGGTTGTGTTTTTATGTTTCTTATAATTTAAACTAAAGTCTGCGTCACCATAAAAATTGCAAAGAAGAAATTCGAAAAAACTGAATACAAGGTGCCCGATCGATCAAGCAAATATCCAATCGATCGGATTAGAGGTAAATGTAATACCCGATCGATCAAATGGCGTATATTAACCCACTTTACCATTTCAAAAATATTTCTTATTTGTGCCAGGTTTATTAAGTTGGATTCTACAAGGGCTATCCTTATGAGGCACGAATTGTGGGTTATAAATAGGGGTTCAAGCATAGATTTCATATTTTAAGTTGAGAATACTCTTTGGAAATCATTATTTTTTTCTAAAACTTTCATTGGAGAGTTTGCTAAAGGCTTCTAGTTTTAGAGTTTTACTGCTTCTACTTTCTTGTAAGAGATTGTTCATCTTCTGAAGACGAGGTGTTTTGGATTAAGTGCGAAAAGCAGGGCCAGTAGAGTAGAGTCATGTCATGGATTCTTGCAAGAAGAACTATATCTTGTGGTTGAGGGACTGATTGTATAAGATTGTGAATATACCTTGAAACTGCTCGAAAGTAGTGCTTGATTAGTCCATTGGGGCTTGTGGTTTTTTGCCATAGGAGCTTTCACGTAAAAATCTGCCTATCTTTTATTTGTGTGATTTATTGCTTTTTGCAAGCTTACTTTATTTTATTCGGCTACATATTGTTTGACTTGCAATCTAAAAATCCAAGATCCTAAAAAACTTTCAGAGTCCACTAACCTCATTCTCTATTACAATTGGTAAAGAAGAGGAAGAAGTAGGTACTCCCATAGTACTGAATAATTTTTCATAAATAAGCCTAAAATTCTAACATGAACCAGACGTTGGTAAGAATGGACTTTGCTCTACTGGAAATTGATGGCCTGGTTCTGTGTTAAACAAATTTGGGCTTAGAAACAACCTCTAGCCCAAATGATGAGACAGAGGTCAGTCAATATTGGATGCGCTTGAAATCCAAATGATGCAAAAGCTTGATATCCTGGTTTTGATTTCTCTTTCAGGTGAAATGGACTCTCTCTCTCTCTATCTCTCTCTCTCTCTCTCTCTCTCTGCTTCTAATAGTCACGATTAGTTTGGATTCTAATGGGTCGGATTCAGTACGCAGATCTAATTTTGAAGTACAATGTACTTGGACCAGAATCCAATTCTTAATTGACCTGAGACTTGAGACCAAACGTAAAACGTTAGACCCGGATCCAGATCTAATTGATGTGAGAACTAAAGTATGCTCCTTTACCCATTTTGAGAACTGATTAGATCCATTGTTCTTTTTCATACTTCATCAGTAGCATACAAATGGGATAGTACATAATCATTGACAAGGGTTCAATTTAAATGGGTCACACCACCAACCTACCCCTATTAGCGGGGTGTTTGGCAGTGGTTTTCACAGGCTTGGTGTGGTTACAGTTTTTTGGTTTTCAATACATCAAGCTTGGGGCTGCCCAACACCACTTTGTTTGATAATTTACACTTTGGTTAACAAAAGAGTTACTTTTAACAGTATCTCTTTCCAATCACTAGAAACATGGGATAATCTGTACCTGTGCCATCAAAGGGCAGTTTGACGTCATCACATATTCTAAGCCAATGCATCCATACATGTGACTGTGGGTCAAAGCGGGCATAAAAAAAAGGCCCATTGCCATATAGAAATCCGGACAGCCTAATGTGCTTTACTGGGCCTGATATCTGGGCAAGCTATTCTAAAGGTGGCCTCATCTCAAATTCTCAATGCAACAAACATCTGTAAGGCACGGCTTGAAACAACAATTTCTCTATGACGGACACGGCCTCATTTTGAATTGCTCTGCTTTTGGGCTTCTATTTGCTTGTCGTTACTGTCCTCCTTTAAATGGAATTCGAATGGGTCAATCATTAGTCAGCGGTTCTGTGGGCCAGTTCGGATTTGACCTCTGTAAGAAATGGGTTATATGTGTCGTGCCCGAGGTTAGCAAAATTCACAACTTAGACTCTACTAGTTCAATGCAAAAAAGGAAAAAGACTCGGATAGAGTCAAAACGGAGGCTTGGGAGAGTTATGATTTTTAAAAATAACTTTAAAAATATTAAAATAAAAAATAAAAAAAATTAAATTTATTGACATGCATCCATGACAATCAATGCAAAATAAAATTTTATACATGCTAACAAATTTACTATAATAAGTAAAACAAAAGAAAGGCATTATGCTATTGGAATGTTCTTATGTTCTTACAAGATAAAGCTTTAAAAAACATATTTGATATGTGCAAATAACTATTTCAAATTCTAGTTTCGCTAGAAGAAATCTCAAAATATAAACCAACTGGCATAAGAAACTAGGAAGAAAAATAAAAAATAAGAACTTATGCTTTTTGTAAGAAACAACTTGCTGGCACAATTATTCCATACTTTTATCTGAAAGGAAGTGATATGGAGCTCCGTAGCCGTGTGACTCTTGTTTGTTTGAAGATTTTGTTGTTGCTTTTGATGTATCATTTTTGTTGATGATGATGATGATGTTGTTGTTGTTAATAATAATTATAGTTGTTGTTGATGATGTTGTTGTTGTTATTATTATTTCGAAGAAAACACTAACTTTGAATATATTTTTATTTTTATTTTTGGCATGTTGCTAGTGGAGATGATAATTGAATAGCTTTGATGAGCTATCTTTTGGATACTAGTAAATGATGAAATTGTTGTGATGTGTTTTGTTCAATTCTTGACTGATAGTTGTTAAAGGGCAAATAAAGGGAAAAAAAATCCAAATTTGAGAAGGGGCAAAGTTGAGCAAAATCAATGTATACATCAAAACTTTATTATTATTTTTATTATTTTTTCCTCATGTATTAAAGGAATCTAAAAGTTGAGGAGTGGCAAATTGCCCTCCTCAAGCCAGCAGCTCCTCAACCCCATGTGGCTCCGCGGCTGGGTTTAACTTGCTCTTCGAGTATTTGGGTATTTGGTAATATGATCAAATAATTCAAGTCTTCTTTCTTTTTTCTTTTCATTGCATGTTTCTTTTTCTACTTGTTGCAATAATGAGCACCTTCAAACTATGACACAAGCTTTTGCCTTTTCTGTATATGATAATGACATTTGTATACTGAGAAATATATATAGGTATATTCTTTGGCTTATATGATGCATGGATACATCAAATTGATTTTTCGTTTGACTTCTATGATGCAAGGATATGGCAAAATGAGCAACGTATCATATCATATCATATTCAATACTATACTTTTTAAGTGTAAAATCTATATTCCTACCATGTCTATGGTGTGTGCATACATACTGTATCTGGTATTCTTTTAATGGTAAAATTATTATGCTTATGGTGTTTCTTGTCACTTCCAATAATGTGGTAGGTTTTTAGGCTTGTCCTAGGCTACATTTGGATGGAGCTAGTTGTAACACTCCGACCCAGCTTGACCCCGTTTAGCGGCTAGTAAATCTTGTTTAGGGTACATTTGAATGTTGTTTTTGCCATTTTAACTTATTTTGTTGACTTTTTCAGCATATTATCATATGCTTTAGTAGTTAGTACGGGCATCAAAGGAATACCCTGCACTGTCATGCTTTATTAGAACTCTCTCTATGTATAGATGTTGTCACAACCCGAGCCCAGCAGATCGGGGGTTAGTAAAAGCCTAACCAATGACATACGTACTCCCGTGCCTCTATACTTAGACCCAGTCTAAATGCACATGCACAAGAGAAGATTCACACGTGCCATACATATACGCGGAAGCTGTAGGTATCACAACATAACACAGGAAATATACAACAAGAACAAAATAATATATTAACAAGGATTACAGAAAGGTCGGAGTTATACAACATGAATCAAAATGACAAATATACAAATCATGAATGGATCCAACGTATCAAATCTCAAAATAAGGGGGGACCTATATGCAAATGTGTCCATGTCGCTCTCTGACGGAGTGACTACATCCACTCCTCTCTTCCAGATGGGACATCAGGGGTCTCCCTTGGAGTCTAGTTGACCGACGACGGGTCGGTCGAGGTATCTAAGTCTGCAACACCAAGGACAACTCATGAATACAACGATTCAGCAAAGTATAAGTAATAATAAGTTAACACATGTTGTATCTAATAAAATAAGTAACATAATATAGATCATAGCATGTCACGTTCGTATACTAAGCAGTTGTGCATTAAATAAAGCATGCTAGCAAAATCAAGGTATACGTGATGTGTACATAACTAGGTGGCTACTACATTGGCCATATGCTCTCAAAAAGAGATCTTATCCTTACTGAGAACACCATCGACCGAGCCAGGGTATGAATGGGTCTCGGGTTCCTGAGGTCCGGAAGCCCCAAGACATAAACTCACTGCAGAGAGGCCATATAAACTACACCAAAGTCACCCCATCAGGTATCCTAAGACTTAGGCTGAGTAGTGCCTGACCATATCAAGTCAATCACATACCAAACTTTGAGTAGATCATGCATATCGTATCAAACATAGATCATACGTGCATACAGTCCAAGCTTATATTGTTCGTGCATATAGTATCTCAAAGTCCGGGGACATGTCAAACAAATCAAACAAGTCGAAGTTTCAGGCGAAAACTAATCAATCATACATAAGAGTGGAGGTCAATGAGTGTCATGCAAGATGCCATGCAACTCAAGACTCAACCGAATCAAGATCATTTACTAGCCAACCCTAATATAATTATCCAGTGTTTCTGACCGTGCATGATGATGTAATTTTAAGTTATTCAATGCACCGTTGTCTAGTGTTGCATTGTATCATGAGTGTGCATCAAAGTCCCTTAAACCAACACCCATGGGGAGGTGCTAAACATCTGGATAACGAACATAAATGATTCGCAGCCCTCGAGATCATTCATGCAATTTTGTCATGTCCATTGGGCAAGTCAGGGTGCCTACATTCTAATTCAAAGGTCCTCACAGGTCTCGTTAATACCTAGCTTCATTAGTTTTTCAAAGGTTTTACAGCTCAACCATGGGCGACCTTACAGCTTAGCCGTAGGCACCTTACGGCTCAGCCGTAGGAGACTTCACGGCTTAGCTGTGGCTGAACCGTAGAAGAGCTGCAAAATGCAAACTCTCAGTTATTTCAAAATTACACCTTGTATTGATCTACGGCTGGGTCACGGCTGAGCTACAGCTTAACCGTAACCTAGGCGTAGAAGAAAATTGGGTTTTGGCCTCTGAGTCGTATGCAGTTTACGGCTTAGCCGTGACTGCACAGGGTCATTTTTCTGAACCTATTATAGAATCACTGGAAACGATAAAGGGATAGCAAAATCACATCAAATAGATAGAACTAAGCACAAAGTGGGCTGTAAACATACTTCTCATGCAAGATCACCAGAATCATTCAAAATCAAACATATACCAACATGGGTTCATGCAAATTATGCTTATACTTACCTCAAATGAGTTCAAATATGAGAATCGCTGTCCTTAGGCTCAAACCCAACGTCCAACTACTCTTCTAATCCCCCATGCATGCAGAGAAAGGAGGAAAGGAAAATACGTGAGTGCAAGTCCAACTAATGGAAATATGAGAGAAAGAAGAAGAAGAAAACCAAAACCTAAGGCATACCTTAAGCAAACCACACAAGCAAGAATTCAAAACTAAAAGTGCACAAGATCTTCCTTCCTAGTCTTGATCGTTGGAAGAGAAGAAACTGAAATGGAGGGCAAAAAGAGAGAGAGAGAGAGAGAGAGAGAGAGAGAGAGAGAAGAAGAAGAAGAAGAGAGGGAGGTCGGTGGAGGCTTTATAAAGGATAAGAATAAGTGAAATTTATAAATAAGGCCAAAGATCCCACTAATTTTCGGTTCAAGTCAACTATGGGCCCAACGGAAACAAACGACGTCTTTTGCAAACAACGTAGTTACGAAAATGAAAGAGCTCAATAAAATACACATTTTGACGCCAAGATAATACGTGAATGACGATATCTTAAAAAGTTTAAAATTACGAAAAAGGGCTTGGGCTACCTAAATCAGTTTACACTCGACCCAACTACCTATCCATGACCCGCAACAAAACAAAAACAAAGGCAAAACACAATTAACAACTAATTCGTCATTAATTAGTCACTAAACGGGATTAAGTCGGGTCAGAGTGTTACAGATGTCACTCTAGTCTTTTCTCTGTCACTTTCTCTTGCAGCCTCTAAATTATAATTCACACGTTCCACTGGTTTGATATGATCTTGCAATTGTTTTTTAAGAAATTTAGGCAACCATGCATTGTGACCTTTCATCAAACTGCTATGATTTGTTGAAATTGGATGAGTAACAGGCAATTGGTAATTCAATATTGTGTCATTGACTCACTAACCCTGTAGCCCCAGGAGACAGCAAGGCGACGAAGGTTCATGTTTGACTGAGCATCAAATTTCCTAGGCATATTAAGCCTGATATAATAACATCCAAGGAACAAGGTGCCTACGAAGAAGGTACACGATGCAGTATTGGGGAACCTGCATGTTCAAACAGTCGTTAGAGTCCCATGTCCAGGTTTCTGTGCATCTTCTTTTCTTCTCGTGCTAGGCTAGTCTCATATGAGCCCAAGAGTGTAGCTGATATGCTACAGCTGAAAGAGGCATATTGATATCTCTAGTCAATTTATGTTGTTTGTTTTTTCACTTACTCTCCTGAAGAAATGTCAATCTACGGCAGAAGGAATGACTAGAAAGTTTTTAGCAGGGGGTTTACTCTCTAATGAAGCCAGGCTATGGAGCATGCTTAGATGGTACTGTTCAATGGAAGTAGGCATGGGGGCTGTTAGTCTAATTCTAATTGAATTCATAGGAATTTATGGGAGATTCACTTTTCCATAGTAGAACTTGAAGGGATAAACGGTAAATAGCCACATATAATACAAGTTGAGTCACATAGACCATATTTTTATACTTGCCAAACAGCAGCTCGAGGCCCTTTAGCTCCATACTACTGGAACAATTCAAAAACTCGCAAACCATGACATCAGGTAAGAGATGGGGCTTTGGGAACTAATTCTTCAGTATTGATATAATCTCTACTGATTATTGAATAATTAGGGGAACACAATGGATAGTTTACATAAAATTATCGTACAACTTTGGCTCCATCTTAAGAATGATAATTCCATGGTGCTGATCATCAATCTTGCACTATGCACCACCATACTAATATTATCTATAGACCCTATTATCCATATTGATGCATAGAAGGATTTGAATTTGGATACCATAATTGTACTTGTTCTTTTCACTTTAAACTTGCAAGAGATTTTTAGTTGAGCCTCAGTGATAGGCATACCAGTACCATGCGCTACACACTCTGTACCAGTTTATGGTAGTGTGCCGTCTTGACCTGGCTACGTTGGTGCTGGCTCAGTTGAGTAGAGGCTTTTTTAGGATCACAGTCCCAAACTTGTGCTAAGATTGAACTGCACTGAGTTCACAGAGTAGACATGGGGCCAGATGAAATTTCAAATCATGGGCATAGTGAGCCACACTTCTAACCTCCACGGGTCGTGCTACGTGACTCATGTCATTTGTTTGTAACTATTTTTCAACCTATCTTACTATTCGACTAGTTAAAACTCCAGACAGTTAGGAAACTGAGAAAATCTCATAGCAGCCTTGAAATAAATTAGGATGGCACATTGTCATGATGTCAATAAATTAGGATCTCTTCGCTTTAGTTAATGATGTCAATAATCTGGTTTATATTTTTGACCTGTTCATCACAGTTTATGCTGTTGTTCGATCCTTAATTTTTATCATGGGGTGCAGCGTTGGAATTAGATTGAGGCACCGAAACGGCCAGCCGAATTGGCCATTTTGTTGCACGACGATGGCACGGCCCGGGCCTTCGTGCACCGAACCGCACGTAGAGACCAAGGCACGGGCGGCACAAGGTAGGAGGAGCTGCCAAACACATGACTTGCCACCTCCTGGATATAACCATCCGAGATTGAGGCACAGAAATGGCCGGGCCGAATCACCAATTTTCTAGCACGACGAACATTGCTGAGATGATTCGATCCTCAATTTTGATTGTGTGGAAAATTTGAAAAAATTTGTTATTTCCATTCTTCATTAATTATTTTATCTAATACTTCCTTCAAATTGTTATGTTCTTCAAAGTTTCAGTGCCCGAGAAAAATAATTTAGGGAAAATTTGACTGACCAGTCTTGTGACAGGTCGCTGGGATGTGATACCAAGCTTGTCCCATTTGATTGGATCAAGTTGAATTTAAAGTTTAAGTTTTTTCAAATATATAAAATAATTGAGCTTGTGTGGTGGAGATTGAATAAGTTATATTTCTTCGCGCATGCATTAAAGCCCAAAACCATTTGCACCACATCAAGTATACACGATCTATTGTCATCCCTACTAGCTAACTAAACTTTTATTATTATTATTATTATTATTATTATGGTTGAAAAGAAAAAAAATTTCACCACAGAAAGTGTCCAAGGTAATGTTAATTCATTCACATTTAAATAAGTTTACACATAAATAACTACATGTTAATGTTAATGTCGTGAATTCATTGAGCGTTTAACATTAGAGGAGTATTTGGTAATTTCCAATTGAGACCCGAATGCAGGAATTCAATCACTTCCGATGTACTTCAGTTTCTGGAAAGTTGTTGGTTGCCTCCTCGATAAAAGGAACAAAAAAAAACAAAAGCAGGTACACCAACACCATTTCATTTGTAATTAGTATGGATGAAAAATATAGTATCAGTTATTGTATTAGTTGGTCCCAAAAACTAATACGATATCGGTATCAGTCGTAGTTCATTGCCTATTGTGGTCTTCTCGGTGTGATTTTTTTTTTTTTTTTGCTTCAAAAGAATTTGAAAAAACATTCAAAAACTTCAAAATATTAAAAAAGCCTGGAAAATAATGTTTTTCTTTTTCATTAGTAATAAGTATAAATCAAATTATCGGCCCTCCTAAGTCATGACATCTTGCATCGCTGTCTTATCTGAAATTATAATTTTTATTTATAAGAATTATAATTATGACTTAAGAACTATCTATTAGTGTGAGATTTTAGAAAATACAATTTATTTGCAATTTATATATAGTGTTGGTAATTAGTCTCTTGTATAGTATATACCAAGATCCGCAACATAAGATCTATATATTCTACTACTAGATCTATCAAGTTTGATTTATTAAATCATGTATTTTTATACTAATAAAGTAAAAATAATAATTAGTACTCCTAACATTAAAAAAAATTTAAATCTCAACAAAAGTGAAAACTAGTTAAAACTTAAAAGTTAAAAGCCTTTATTTTTAAAATATCAAATAATAGATCCATATAAGAAAAAGAGTGAATGGAATTATCGCATTTATAGCTCATTTTTAGCTTTTACCAAACAAACATTTACAAAAAAAAAATACGAAGTAGAATATACCTACTTTTGTAAAGTTATTTTGGTGATTTCTTAAACCAAATCCACCAAAATAAAGATTTTTTTTATTTGCAAAGTGAAAGGAAGAGTTAGAGCATTTGGAGCATATTTGGGAAGTAGAAGATGAGTAAAAAGATGAGAAAGGGGAAAAAAACTAGTGTTACACTTTTTTTTTAATTTTATATATACTGTCGATATTTTGAAAATATCAGCCTATATATCATTTCAGCAAATATTTTGAAATAGCGGCCGAAATATCACGATATTTTTATGATATTTTGATAGTGTGATACCAAAAGTCATTTTTTGTTATTTTTCGGTATAGCATCGGCCGATATTTTGATCTATGGTTCTTAGAGCTTCTGTTGGCATAAGAAAACTTGCACACGACACGTAAACTTTTTTTTTTAGATACCTAAACGACCCCTCCCTTTCCTACTATCCCCTCCATTCTATTTCCTTCCCCATCATCCCCTCCACCCTCCTTCTCTGGCGCCAAATTGGTGGTGACAATGGTTCCACCTCCATCGCCTTCTCTCTCTCTCCCTTTCCCTCTCCCTCCTTTCCTCTCTCCCTCCCTCTCCCTCTCCTTCCTAGTTGAGGGGGATTGGGTGGCAAGGCACGAGAATTAGGCCGCCCGATCTGCCTGTTGTCAACTGAAAGGGAGAGGGAGGGAGGGAGGGAGAGGGAGGAGAGAGAGACAGAGGAGAGAAGATTAAGGGGAGGCAAGTGTAATGACCCAGTCCCAAAAAGTACATCTGAATGAAAGAATATAAGTAATAATCCGTCCTAAACTATCGAGGCGCTTTTTGGGGACAAAACCGTGAGGGCTTCCATAAAAAACTATAAAGTTAAGCGTGCTCGAGTCAGAGCAATTTCAGGATGGGTGACCTCCTGGGAAGTCCAAAGCGGATAATACCTCGATGGTGCGTAGCAGGTTGTTACAGCAAAAAGAGAGAGAGAAAGAAGGGGAAGGAGGTGGATGATGGGGAAGGGAAAGGAGAAGAGGGTGGAGGAGATGATGGGGTAGTTTAGGTATTAAAAAATATATGTGTGTAGTGAGCAATTTTTGTTGTGAGACAAGCGAAGCTCCCTTTATTCTCTTTCTATCTCACTCGGGGCAGGAGGAGAATGCCACGTATCTTAAGATTCTTCCATGACATCGAGCAAGATAATGTGAAATTACGAGAGTGGTCTGACAGGTAAGGTGCCATGCATTTTTTTTTTATTAATAATGAAAACATCAGGCTCATGTTAGCCTCACCATAATTACAATGTTGTTTCATGAACCCCTTATATCTTTAAAAAAATCCCATTAATATCCCTCCATATTTTACTCAATCCTATCTTAATCATCCATTGTGATTTCTAGCCCAGCCCAAAGGATCTACGGTGGGAGCCTCTATGTTACAGTTTCTTAGGATGGGTCCCATTCCCATCGCCCATGTTATACTTTCTTAAGGTCCCAATCCAAAGGGCATCTTGGTTTTAGGCTGGTTCCGGTTCATTTGGGCCCACTAGGGAAGTTGGAAATTATCACCTCCGTGGTTATGGTTGAAGAATGTTTTGCATTTGTTAGGTCCACCTTGTTTGGGCAGAATTTATTTATTCATTTATTAGTGGCTGTGATTTGGCCCGTGTTTAGAGAATTTCATGAGAGTATGATCAATGGAAGCTGTAAACAATAGCGTTGATAAAGTTATAGCTATAATAAACAAGACCATGCATTGAGGCATACGAACTGAAAATTATATATATAGGCAAGTTAAAAATAAGATATAAAGTATATTGATGGGTCTGGAAGAAGCAAGATTTCAGGTGGAGACTGATGAAATGTGTAGTCGTGATGATAATAATTATAAGAAACACATGCACATGCAGTAGATTAGTTGAGATATATATAGATTCAAAGCGCCAATTGTAATGGAAAGGGCCGGCGTATCAATGTCCGTGAGACAGACCGATGAGACAGGAAATAATAATAATAATAATAATAATAATAATAATAATAACATTAGATTTTGGTTATTAGTGAAGCAGTTAATACTACTTTGTATCCTACCCTCCACAGCTCCACTGTTATACGCCAGCAGGAATGTCCATACTGAGAGAGAGCGTTTAAAGGCTTGTTGCACTAATAAGATTTGAATTGAGATTATATGATGAGTAATTTTAGGATGACCGTGGTGGGACCTTATCAACGATCAACAGCTTGGGCAGGCTTAGCCTAGCTTGCACTCTCTGCTCACATGACAGCCTGTCTACTGATAATATAGCGGGGTCAATAATTACAGTAAAATTTTTAATCAAGAGGACTCTCATATTTTATTCTCTCTTGATTTGAAGCTTTACTTTGAATTCACTTTACAAGTGAATAGTCAAATTAGCATTTAAGGAGCATGAAACATCTACATCCAACTAAAGAAGTGAAAAGCTTGTTCTCTCCTATAGTACTGGCCAAGTTTCCTTTAAATAAGTAGGGCCACCTAAAATTGCTCATATGCAAACACTTGATCAACCTACCTCTACTATTAACTCCAATTGGATTAAGTAGATCTCTCTATTTGCTCTGCATGGGCAAATTTTGAGATTCTTTCCATTCGAATGTGAAGGAGAAGGTTTGGACTTGGCCAGAATATCTATATAATTTTTTCTTTGATACATACACACACTGCCCAAGTCCCCATTTAACCCAAGGGAAAGAGTCATTGCACTTCCTTGTGGGAGGATTCTGACATAATTTTATCAAATGATGCATATGTCTAAAATCAGAATGAATTTTGAGTCCCACTTATGCATAGTAGGCTCTTATCTTTTCTTATCAACATTGTTAGGATTATGAGTGTTGGCAAATTAATGGGTTGGACAAAACGTGGTGTCCAATTGAGTTTTAATATTTTATTTTTTAAATTGGACTGTTACATACTTCACCGGATCGCTTGAATAAAGGTGTTTGGAGAAATATGATCATATCTTTCAAACCGTATGCTAGATCTGGATAATTTATATACCATTGAAAAGCTTGTTATGAGTAAATATCTATAAGTTTCAAAACTGTATCAATCGGAACTAAAATAACAAAGTTATGGCTTACAGAAGTCTATACAGTTGCACTGCCTATAATTACGAAAATGTCATCTATTTGAATGAAGGCGGTGTTCAAATAAGGGAGGTTTGCGTTTGAACTTGAGGCGGTAATTTATGCGAAAACACATTTTTCGCTAGAATTGCCTATTATTTTCCTAGAGGGATTATAACCCGAAGGCACGAAATAGGGCATATCTATTGATCATTTTCTCTGCCCTAATTTGTCTTTTCTCCCATTTTAAGCCCAAAAAATCGCAAGAGAGATCTCTTCATCATCCCTAGAGCCTCCACCATTGAAGTGCTGATCCTCTAGAGATTCAATTTGCATCTCCACGTTTTCAGATTTGTCTTAAAATGGCTTCAAAGCAGTAGATGGTGATTCAAGCACCATTGAAAGTGAATCGTGAGTGGTTGGCAAGAAGATCTGTAATCCCTTATGTTAAGTTGCAACTGGAAACGGGTTGTAAGTGATTCTTATAATCTTTTGGTTGTAATACTTTTTTTTTTACCTAGATAGGGGTTTTTTCTTGAGATCGAGTTTTCCAAGTATATCCATGTGTTCTTGTCTATGTGTGAATGATGGATGTTGTTCATTGTTAATTATTTTTTCATTTGTGAATTGCATCTCAAAGATCTAATCTGGGACCTTAACCCATGCTAGGTTTAAAACCTAAAAACATAGTGGTAGGCATTTAGCTAAGGTTTTTTTTTTTAGAGATTCAATAGGAAGTTTAATTTAGAAAGTCAAATCAATATTTAAAAAATTCTAAAATATTACAAGTCTCTAAACCGCTCAAGATATTGCTCTACCAATATGTGAGGGATAATGGACCCTAGAACTACAAAAGCAGTTGCAAAGGATATATCAACCTCCCACCAAAACAAATATAGTGATTGCAGGCCATTACTCGGCCTGTCACAGAGTATGATCTACGTAATCAATTCTTGAATGGCCTTGGCCTAGAAAATGATCCGGTTGATACCTCTATTGTGAACCGTGAAAATCTATCACTTTTGAAGAACTTTTTGGGCTGCTTGTGAAATGATACAAATAGGATATCAGTTTGAATTAAAATTAAGGTTAACAAATATCTCAAAAAATATCCAGAGGAGGATTTAAAACAATATAAAAAGTTAGATTTTAATGTTTGTTTTTATTGCTAACTATGGTTTCGATTATTTGAGTGAAAATGCTTTTCCTCTTTCTTTTTTTTTTTTAATTTTCAAAACGTGATGGCAAACAATTATCTCACAGTCTTTTTTTTTTTATCCCCATAAAAGGACGTGAAAAACATAGGCTTTTAGCTTAATAAGAAGATAGGCTTTTAGCTTAATAAGAATTCAATAAGTACTAAAGCATATTAAATACCTATAATAAATTGATTGTTCTGTTTTTTCGGCTTGTAGAATCATACATGGGCAAGGGCGGACCTAAGTATTGCCACTTGGTTGTGGCCGCACCTATCAACGCACATTGCGCTTATAAAAATTCAATAAAAATTGTGTATCTTTCATCAAAATTCATAGAAAAATTCTTAGTTTGGCCTTCAATACTAAACTATCTATTAGGATATGCACCCCTCAAACAAAAATTCTGGGTCCACCATTGTACCAGAGTTTATCGACCGATACACTTCAATATATATATATATATATGTGTGTGAGTGTGAAAGCCAATAAATTGCAAAAAAGCAAACCGATATTGACTAAGTTGGCAGATATTTTGATCCACAACTAGTAAAAAGAAATGTTGGATCAATAAGGTTATAGAGGTGTGCCAAAGATATAACCTCCCCAACGGAGAAAACCACTCTTTACTTAATGGTTAGGAGTGCATGTTTTTATTAGGAGCTCCTGGGTTTAAACCTAGCCTCCTCTCTCTTTTATATATATGAGTTTTTATTAACTCAAATGTGCAGGTTGCATTTTGTCCCCTCATACATGCGGGTCCCCATTACCTCACATGTGTGAGTTGTGCCTTGTCCTTTCATATGTGCAAGTCTCAATTACATTACATGTGTGAGTTATATCTTATCTTCTCACATGTGTGGGTCTCCATTACCTCCTATATGTGAGTTGTGTCAATATCCTCACATGTGTGGGCCCTCATTACCTTACATATATAAGTTGTGTTTGTGTCCTCACATGTACGAGTCCACATTACCTCACATGTGTGAGTTGTGTCTATATCCTCACAATTGTAGGTCTCTATTACCTCACATGTATGAGTTGTGCTTGTCTCCTCACATATGCAAGTCCTCATAACCTTGTATGTGTGAATTGTGCCCACGTTTTTATACATGCAAGTCTCCAATACCTTGTATGTGTGAGTTGAATTGTGTTTATAATCGGATCCTAGCCTCTTAGCTGGGTCAAGGAAAAAAGGGCTAGGGTCGTAACCCCAAAGCTAGGTAAAATTAAAATAGTCATGTCCAAGTTGTGGACAGTTTTATCCTGTCAATAGTTATGCTTATGAACCGAAAGTCCATTAACAACAATGTTGAATTGCACAATTGAAATAAACAAAGATGTCTATAAATTCTCTCTCATGCATTCATTTATTTTATCTGTGTAGTCCAATACAAAGGCCTACATTTTAAATGTCATCTATTTTCCTATAATACAGTATTTTTCTATAATACAGTACACAATCAAAGAATATTATGTGATGCTACCGCAAAGAATACAGAATAGTTTCAACTGAAAATGAAATCACCCCAATTATGGCCAATACCTTCGCTAGTGTTGGCCGCCATATCCGCAATAAATGTGTCTTTTGTATACTTTAAAACCACATGAATCGTCTTCTACATTGACTTTCATTCGATTACTTGAAGTAAGAAAAACTGATTTCCATCATAATGTAAACACTAGAGAGAAATATCGGCGCATAGAGAGTGGACGCCAGACAAAAAAACAAATGGAGTGATGTTGTGATTATTGGAAACCTCTCACATGGCCTCAAATTATGAGTAGGACTAAATGCTCCTGGGCTTAATTTCTTTAGTCCTGGGCAAATGTTCTTCACCTTCCTTGATCAGCGGGAAGGATAAAAGAAAAACAGGGGGTTAGATTCCAAGGTTGGAAAAATGGGGCCCACTATTCATTGATCCAAACAGTAATTGCTAGCCGTTTTAAGTCCCCCATCATCCCGCAGTTAGGTGTGTTGCTGTATTTTCTTTGTCAAGCATCAAACTTTTGACCCCCAAGCCCCAAATCGCAGGTCTGACATTCACCCAATTTTCAAATTTAGCTGATGGACTACTTTCGGTGGGGCACATGTAAAGATTTTGCAGTAAGCTTAGGATAATGTCAAAAGCCTTTTTCGGTTTTTTTGGACTTTAATCGCTTGTTTATGGGAATCTAATCTCCATAAACGGTGAAGATTTTTTAGAGTTCTAATATGATGTAAATAATGGCTTGTAGAGATCAATATCCAAATTATTACATTTTCTTTAGCTCCGGTACGTTTTTGGATGGAAGGGCTTAAATAAATTCAGGCACTTTCATTATACACAGAGTAGGGGCCAACCATTGAAAATTCAAATAGTATACATGTCTTGGGACCTATTATATTGCCTGCCTATATTTTTTTTTCATATTATTAGGATGACCACCGCTAAGTTGACTAGATCTTGAACAAACGATCGACTTCCTTCACTTTTCTGTTTCATAATTGGTAACCATCATAAATAAAACCTAGAAATCAATCATAGGGTTGGCCACAATGAAATAGACTTATTCAAATAAAGTCAATAAATGAGTCTTAGCTACACGCATGATTGAGTAGACTCACACACATCCCCAGGGATAAATCCCTTAGAAATTCAAGTGGAAGTGTCACTTCTAAATCAATACCCCAACATAGGGCACACATGCACCCATAAAACAAAAAGTCTAAAGGGCTTTTTACACAGATTAGGCACACTGTATAATGAGGGTACTGCACCATTCTACAATGGCCCTTGAAAGCAATGCAAAATTTCTTCACCAGATTCCTGATTAGTACTATGAATTATTCGGAATGGGAGTCATTTAAGGGCAGCTTTGTGGGATAAGAAAATGGAGACAGCCAGTGGACCAATTGTGATGATCAAGGACTACAGTCAGATGGTCAAATGAGTCAGACCGAAGTCCCTCACCTATAAAACAGAGTAAAGTCCAGACTAAGTAGGTTATAAAGATCACATGGGTGGTTAAGCTTTTGTCAATTATAGTCTCAAACTAATTGACAAAGAAGCATCTAAATATAGCATAGGGGCACCTAATACAATTAGGAAAATCCGAAAGCATCGAAATATGAACACTAAAACAGTGAACAAAGCAGGAAAGCCGGGATTTCCAGTGAAATGATTTTTTTTATATATGGCCCTTATATTGTAATGCGTTTCATGCCCCACCTCATCTTTTTTAAGTGTCCAAGTTAACAATCGATATAAAATCTCAGGGATATGGGAATAGTCCATATCCGATGTCCCAATTTCTTATGGCCTTCATCTTGGGTGGATTCCACCTCAAGTGAAGGGTGTGGATCACTGAACTATATGCATTCCAAAGATTAAATCAGATGTTTAGACCATTGTCAAAAAAATTATTAGGAAACTCTTGTCTTCTGATAATGTGGTGATATTTCAAATTAGAGTTCTCATGCGATACTATAATAGAAAATGTTGTGAAAAATGAATTTTTTAAAACTAGGCAAATGTCAAATGATGTTGAAGATATTTCTATAACTTTACTTAATAAATTTAAAATAGTTACATATAAGATGAGGTTGAAAATATTATTATAATTTTTCATTTTTCTTATTTTTATTCTTATTTTCTTGTGATATCTTTGCATTTAATGATATTCTAAAAACACCATGATATTATGAAAAAAAATTACTTTAGATATTAATATGTAATATTCATGCACATTTATCCCATAGCATCTTATGGTGAGGAACAACATAGTAGGGACAACTTTATGATTTATTTGCACCATTTACATACATGGAACCCCATAAATTATAATGAGTTGAATGAATTTCACTGTTGAATCGAGGGTCAAGATTTTTCTTTAATATAAAGTTGTTAAATTTGTGATTCATGGATGAAGGAATTAGAGATTGTAATTGACCTCAAACTTGATAGATGGGCCATCCAAAATGTTTCATTTCATCCCTCCCAAATCTCATGATCAGGAGAGCTCTAGATGGACTTTATCAAGTTTGTCTCTCATCATTTAGTGAAAGGTGGATGCACATAAACGTTTCCATGTAATTTTTGTAAGTGAGGTAAGAGAATGGAACCCTGCCAGACTCACATATGCCAGTTGAGTTGCTGCTGTCAAAGTATTGACCAAAGAAGTTGCTACAGTGGGTTACATTTCCACTCATAGATTCCAAAGGCGGCATCAATTTTGGAGAGTCCTATTAATTTAGTGGGTTGGTGGGAGAGGGGCCTGTCCTGAGCCCTTCCATGGTCGGTCCAAATTGCCCAAAAGTCAGAATTGAGGAATCGAAGCCAGCCTTGCCAGGCATGATGCATTGATCGACGGCTATCTTTCAATGGAATTGGACCCACCTAAGTGGACCAAGTAGCAATGCTCACCTGAGTGAACGTGACCTTCCATCATCAGCTGAGGAAGAGATGACATCACGCCACGTCAACAGGAGACTGAGGAGGTGGGGCCGCTTCAGTCGTCGTTGGATGATCGCGGCGCTATTTACGGACCCAAAGTGGATTGGCGGTTTGGGGGGCGGTTATTAACTAACAGACAGGAGATTTTCAAAATTTTAGATATTTCTAGGGTTGTTTTTGAAAATGACATACATCACCATAAATAAAATTATTACAATTAGAAATTTAGACAGAAGATTTATATTTGTCCACCAGTGTTTTTGAAAAATACAAATAAATGATTGTGTTATTATTGATTTTTTATATTTTGCAAGGAAATTTTAAATTATCAAAATATTATTATTTTTTAACATTTTAAGGGATTCACCCACTATTATTTTGATATTTTCAAAATGTTCCAAAAACATTTGCAACAGTGTTTTTGACAAGTTGAGGACACGAAGATACATTTTTTGTTTGTCCAAGTCCGGGAATGGACCATCACATCCATATGTATATGTTTCTACTTACAATTAGCTTTTAAGACCATTTGTCTCGTTTTTTTAAAAATACAATTAGAACATAGTGTTTTTTTCTTTAAACACGGACGTGATGTCCCAAGCAATAAAAAATATATTTTCCACTTTTATTACAAGTTTGTTCAATATAACAAATTTTGCTCATATTATTTTTATTATATAACAGTAAGGGCATGTTTTTTTTTTGCATGAAGCTAGGGGTGGAACTAGGATTCTACAATGAGTGGGGTCAAATTAAAAGATTTTTCTTTTTCATGCAGTCATTATATTTTCAAATGTTCCTTGTAATTTTTAAAAATTAGAATCTCAATGTTGGAGAAGTTTGGCAAATCGGACGTTGGCAATGATATATCAATTTCCCATTTTTTGTCATTTTTTTAAAAATTTGAATCAATTGAAATTGTCTTTTTCATCTAAAAATTAAATTTTAATTATAAAATGCTCGTTTTAGCGACTATGATAAAATGAGTGATTCACAAATTACAATCTGGTAGTTTTTTTTTTTCTTACTATTTAATTTAGTCATCACACAAATTTTGAATATATTTTAGAAATCAAAACACATGATTTGGACAAAGAAAATATTTTCTCTTCACAATCACATACTCAATGCCAATGGCATTATCATAATAATGCATTTCCATTAAAATGGGCAAAGCATGTCAAGGATATTAAAATGCTAGAATCAGACTTAAATCAATATATTAACAATGAAAATGCTATCCACTTGCTTAGTGATGAGAAAAAATGGAATTAAGGAGAAGCTCTAACTCAAGATTAAACCCACGGTGCTCAAATAGAGAAAAAATCTGAAACCGAGCCAAACCCACCTACAAAATGGGTGAGAAGACTCTAAGGAACTTTACTAAACCATTATTAATCTAAAAACCCAAAAAACCTAACCATGAAGAAGCTGAAAGCTTACTTAAAGTTCAAGGAAAAGGAAGAAGTTTGAAAATTTGTGTCCACACGATAAGGGTGACGCGAAGAACAGCACCGTAATTGGTAGCTTTGGGGTTAGTTGGTCGTGAGGTGGAAGGAGAAGGAAGAAAAGGGAATGAGGAAATGAATGAAGAAAAATAAAGGAAGTGAGAAGGGATGATTGCCTAATTTTTTATATAATGTTTTTTTTTTTAAGTTGGGGTGTTCGGTGGGGGTGGGGGCAGTGGCCCCCTCTCGCCCCTGACTGGTTATACCCATGCTTGAAGCACATAAGAATAGAATATGTAGGATCAAATGGGCTCCATGCAAGAGTTATAAAAGAAGTGAGTGAGGTGAATCAAGACTTACCAAACAATACATTAAATAAATTTATCACTCTACTAGCAGTTGCCAAATTGATCATTTGTAAAATTGTCATTGCACTCCCTTGTGATTTGGCTCCATTTGTTTAGTGGGTTCTATTAACATGCCTCAAATACATATCGGTCTAAACAATCAAATGAAAATGAAAAACCGGATCCTATGTTGGGTCAACCAAAAATAGGCCATGCAAAATTATGGTGGGTGTTGGCCCAACAAGTAAAATAACAGGCTGTGGATAAGGCATCTTCCCAAAATCATCCCTTTAGTAATTTCATGTCAGTCAATTACAATTAAATTTAAGTCAATAGGTAATATTGCTTCGATTGAAAAGATCACATAGTTACAGAAATGACAATGCCGGCCAAAGTTTTTAATTGGTGGGGTTAATTAACCCCAACTTTATCCCACACGAACCCCTTTATCCTTAGTCATGACTCACGACCACAGAGAATCCGGTCTCACTGAGAATGAGAATCCCATAAGACCATAACGCCAGAAATTACGAAGCCAGGGTGGCCCACATGACAGTTTAATCACGCCCCTATTCCCGGCTCTGTCCCTTTATAGCCCCTTCTCTCCACTCCCAACTTCCTCACACTTCCTCTCTCTCTCTCTCTCTCTCTCTCTCTCTCTCTCTCTCTCTCTCTCTCAATAGTAGAGGAAGAAAATGGCAATTCCTTCACTCTCTGTCCTCTTCTTCCTCTTTGCTCTCATTGCTCCAAAACCAATTTCCTCTTCTCCCTCAAGAACATTACTTCAGGACCCTGATATTGTAGTACAAGATGTGGAGAGGTAACCAAAACATCCTTTTAGACTAAGAACTACTCTACAACCATATTTAAATATTTTGTCACCCCAAGGCTTATATGCTAGACAGTGTACCAAACTAATTTAGCAAAATTTTCATTTCAGGAGTATCAACACCTCTAGAAGGCAATTGGGGTACCTCTCGTGCGGAACTGGCAACCCCATCGACGACTGCTGGCGGTGTGACCCCAACTGGGACAAGAACCGCCAGAGGCTCGCCGACTGTGCAATTGGGTTTGGCAAGAATGCGATCGGAGGCAGGAACGGTAGGATTTACATCGTCACCGACAACACCGATGATGACCCGGTGGACCCCAAGCCCGGAACCCTACGACATGCGGTCGTCCAAGATGAACCGCTGTGGATCATCTTCGCCCGCGACATGGTCATCCAACTTAAGCAAGAGCTGGTCATGAACTCGTACAAGACAATCGACGGCCGGGGTGCGAGCGTCCACATTGCTAACGGGCCATGCATCACCATACACTATGTCACAAACATCATCATCCATGGAATCAACATACATGATTGCAAGCAAGCTGGGAATGCCAACATTAGGTCCTCCCCAAGGCATGTTGGGTGGTGGACTGTCTCAGATGGAGATGGTGTCTCAATTTTTGGTAGTAGCCATGTATGGGTGGACCATTGCTCTCTGTCCAATTGCCATGATGGCCTTATTGATGCTATCCATGGATCAACGGCCATTACTCTCTCTAACAATTACATGACCCACCATGACAAGGTGATGCTTTTAGGCCACAGGGATAGCTACATAGAAGATAAGAACATGCAAGTGACCATAGCTTTTAATCACTTTGGAGAAGGACTTGTACAAAGGATGCCTAGGTATGAACTTGGAACTAGCAAAGGCAAAACTGGGTTGTCTTCTTTTTCTTTCCTATTTCTCTACTTGCTTTGAATTGCATTTATATTTACCTTTCATTCTTTGTCACTAGATTAGATAGTGTGGTCTTTGATTCTATTGTTTTTTTTTTCCTTGTTCTTGAAATTGGCAGATGTAGACATGGATACTTCCATGTGGTGAACAATGACTACACCCATTGGGAAATGTACGCCATTGGTGGAAGTGCTGCCCCAACTATCAACAGTCAAGGGAATAGGTTTCTTGCTCCAAATATCGAATCCAACAAAGAGGTGTGCCCCTTATTGTTTGTTTTTTTTTTTTAAACCTAACTTAACATATAATAGGGATGTCCATGGACCCCAGATTACCCTCTTAACTTTAAAATCCGGGTATGGCCTGTATTTGAGGCCTATTTAGTGGCTGGCCCCAGTTCTAATTTAGGCTTGTTTGACAAGGCACCCATTACCAAATACCCACGTGTATGATATTATAAATATACTTCGTGATTACATAAGGTTGAATACATTATATGGTCAAGGCAAATAAAATATATACATGTCGGATTTACTTCCAAAGATTAGAGCTCTAAGTTGTTTCTGCACCCAATTCATCTTTAACTAGGTTGAACGCACGACCAAAGTATCAACTGAGAGATAATGATTTACGAATAAATTATTGTATTTGCACAGTGAAGCCTCTATTTTAGAGATTAGATGCACATTTCCTCTATTAAATTGGACAAACACAAATTAGCCACAATTTTACCCCAACTAAATTTAGTTATAGGATATATACCACATTTTTTGAAAATAAAAATGTATGAGGACATGGGCGGACCTAGGAACTGCCACATGGGTGTGGTCGCTCTCATTAATCCATGGTGCACCTCTAAAACCTATATGAAAATTGTGGATCCACTTCAAAAAATCCATTAGAAATCATACGTCCCTCTTCAAAATTCATATGAAAATCTTTGGTTTGCTCTTAAATGCAAACTACTTATTAGGAGCCACACCCTTTAAGTGAAAATCCTGGGTCTACTACTGCACGAGCACATGATAATTGTTGCACTGAATAAAGGGCCCACATAGATAATCAACAATTTAAACATCTTTGGAACGATCAAATCTTCACAAAATGAACTGCACGAGTACCAATCTGACTAAACCTTACTTGGAGACATAATGCAGTCAACCATACATAATCACTCTTCGTACAAAACACATCTCTAGCTAGCATAATGGACCTAGATCTGACCTTTCTAGGGTCACACCCAATAAATCAGTAGTGTTAATTTTCAGACACTTACGTACTGATGTGTAATTATCTTGTAATAATTTGATTGTGTGCATGTAAACAAGCAGGTTACTAAACGTGAGGAGACTCCTGAGAATGTATGGAGGAGCTGGAATTGGAGGTCTGAAGGAGATCTGATGTTGAATGGGGCATTCTTCACGCCCTCCGGTGCAGGAGCATCTGCGGTCTATGCAAGGGCATCTAGCCTATCGGCGAGGCCTTCTTCTCTAGTGGGATCCATGACAATTTCAGCAGGTGCACTCGCCTGCAAGAAAGGAAGGCAATGCTAACACCCCATCGACATCATGGATGATAGGGTTAAGTGTGATGATCGCCACTACAATAGCTAGGAATAAGAGCAGAGACAGAGGAAGGAGCAAAGGAGAGACCTTTTTGTAGTACTGGTATTGCTCTGTTTTTGGTTTGGCATGGTTCCAAGTTTCAACAATCCAACCACGGCCTGTTGTTCTTCTAAGAACCACAAGGATTTGGTTGGGAGTCTTGTTTGGTTAGAAGCAGCAAGTGCAAGCGCAAGTGTTAGAAGCCTCTTAATGTTTTGTACTGGACCGAAGATTGTACAACAAAATATATGATTTTGGTTTGGCAAAGTTCAGCTTGTCCAGGCAAAGGCTGGTGTTTAACATCTGCTCAAAAGACAACAGCCTTAATCTCACATAAGTTGTTTTCTAGAAATTTTGGAAACATTTCCTACAAGTCAGATGTTTATAGGTTTGAATGATCTTATTTAAAATGGATTGAATATATTATAGTCTAATTTATTTCCCATGGTCGATCGATAATGGTCTGCGTGATGGGGTTGAGATTGGCTTCAACTTTACAACAGATGAAGATGCAAAAATTGCAGAGAGGAGGTTGAAATTCTAGTCCCTTTAATCGAGTATAATGCACCAATCAACCAAGCAAACCATCTTGAAAGTTTCTCCAAACATCTTAAACTATGAATTATATCTATATTAAGTAGTCTTTAAGCTCTACCCAAGAATGGCCTCTTACCCCAATAGTAAGATATGTCCATACTTACCTGGCTGCCCAGGATTTGAAACTTGTAATCACCTTTTTCACTAGACAGCTAAATTCTCAATCCCTAAGCTAGCTATCAAAAGAAAAGTGAAAAAACAGTTTAGTCCTATCCAAGTTGTGTACTTTTTACTGCCGTCAATAATTGAGGTTATGAATTGAAACTCCATTAACAATAATGTTGAATAGCACAGTTGAAAATGGCAGTATATTTTCTCTCACTTATACATTTATTTTATCCTTGAATAGTCTAATACAAAGGCCTACAGTTTAAATTATATGTATTTTTATATAATACAAGAGACAATCAAAGAATGGCGGATCCAAGATTTTTATTTTCATGGTGTAGGCAATGATAAAGTGAAGCACTAAAACAATAAAATTGAATTTTTCTAGAGCTTATTCAAGAGATTTTTTGAACTCGCAGGTGCGGTTCCACCCTCATGATAGCACTTGGGTCCAAATTTTATCTGAAGTACTGAATATTGTCAACTGAAAATCACCCCAATTATGGCCAATACCTTTGCTAGCAGTAAATGTTTATTTTGGATACTTTAAAACCCCATGAATCATCTTCTACTTTTACTTTAATATGCTTAGTTGAAGTAGAAAAACTGATTTCCATCATAATGTAAATGCAAGAGAGAAAGATTGGTACATAGAGAGTGGACTCCAGACAAAAAAAAAAAAACAAATGGAGTGATGTTATGATTATTGGAAACCTCTCACATGACTTCAAATTATGAGTAGGAACTAAATGCTCCTGGGCAAATGACTCTATCAATTTCTTTAGTCCTGGGCAAGTGTTCTCCACCTTCCTTGATCAGCGGAAGGATAAAAGAAAAAAGGGGTTAGATTCCAATGTTGTAAAAGTGGGGTCCACTATTCATCATTGATCGAAACAGTTGGTAGCCGTTTTAGGTCCCCCCATCATCATCCTGCAGTTCGTTGTCTTGCTGCATTTGCTTTGTCAAGCATCTAGCTTTTGACCCACAAGCCCCAAATAGCAGGTCTGACGTTCACCCCATTATTCAAATATGGTTGATGGACTCCTTTCGGTGGGGCACATTCTGGGCTATACCAGAAGATGATGAAAACCCGAGCAAATAGTACAAGTTTTGCAGTAAGCTAAGCATAATGTCAAAAGCCATTTTTCTTTTTCTTTTTTTTTTTTTTGGACTCGGATCGCTTGTTTATTGGAATCTAATCTCCATAAACGGTGAGGATTTTTTAGAGAGTTCTAATATGATGTAAACACTGGCATGTAGAGATTAAATTCCAAATTATTACATTTTCTTTCGCTCCGGGTTTTGGCTGGAGGGGCAGAAGTAGAGTGCAGCACCATTTTACTCAGAGTGGGCCCAATTATTAAATATTCAAATAGTATAATGCCTTGAGGCCCATTGTACCGACTGTATATAAAATTTTTTTTTCTCATATTATTATGATGACCATCGTTAATTGACTACATCTGGAACAAATGCTCCACTTCCTTCACGTTTCCCTTCTTTCAGAATTGGTGTTCATCATAAAGAGAAAAACCCAGAGATCTATCTTACCACTGGCGGCTATGAAGTTGCCTCATGCAAATAAAGTTAATAACTGAGTTTTAGCCAACACAAATGGTTGACTTGTCAAGTAGAAGGATCAATACTAGATTAATAGCCCAACATAGCACACCAAACAATAAAAGAGTCTAAAGGGCTTCTTATACAGATTAGCCACTCTGTATAACGAGGGTGCTGCACCATACTGCAATGGCCCTTGAAAGCAATGCAAATTTTTTTCGACAGATTCCTGATTAGTGCTTTGAATTATTCCGAACTGGAGTCATTTAAGGACAGCTTTGTGGGACAAGAAATGGAGACAATCAGTGGGCCAATTGTGATGATCAAGGACTATAGTCAAAAGAACTACCATCTTACTCTAGTGGTAAGAGTTATGTATTATTACTGATCAGGAACTCTGGGTACGTCACACATTCCCGCATGTGCGAGCTTTTTTCCGACTTTTGTGAGCATTTTTTTTCACGTATGTAGGCTTTCTTTTTGTGCATACGGGCTCTCTATTTGAGTCCTAGCCACTTGGCTATGTTTAAAAAAATAGAAAGTGGAAAAAGAGACTTTATTCAAATGGTCAAATGAGTCTGACCGCGCACCTCATCTAAAACAGAGAAAAGAACAGACTAAGTAGGTTATAAATATCACACGAATGGTTAAGCTTTTGTCAATTATAGTCTCAACTAATTGACAAAGAAGCATCTAAATATGGCATAGGGGCATCTAATACAATTAGGAAAATCCGAAAGCATCGAAAAATAAACACCAACAGTGAGCAAAGCAGGGATGCTGGGGATGTCCAGTGAATTGATTTTGGGGATATTTAAGGGGTCAATCCTTGTAAACAATTTCATACTAGATTATGTCCAGTTACGTTTTTCTTAACCCACCAAGTCCAGTTAAAATGTTTTGGTATTGCATTAGGTCTTTTCATTAGTGATAATGATCAATATTGGACAAAAATACCCCTTTTCTGCTATAATTGTATTGACCTTCAAGAACACTGACATCACTTGTAATATTTTTTCCACAAAATTTATTCTTTTTAACTTTCACTATATTCATTTGTTTGCAATAAAATTTATATATTTGGAATCCTTTTTTAGAGATCTATAATACAAGATCCATGTTGGTCCTTTAATCTCAAAAAGAAAATATTTTATCTGTTTGGTAAATTTCTATTGAAAGCAATTGATCAAATATGTTGAACTTACTATTGTGAACTCTACAATTAAAATACTAATAGATTTTTATCTGTTGGGAATATAGAAAGATTGGGGACACTCAACAGATGAAATTATTTGTTAAATGTTAGTTATTTAATTCAAAAAAAGGATTTTATTTGTTTGGTATATTTCTATTGAAAGCAAGAGATAAAATCATTTAAATTCACCATTATAAACTCAACAAATAAAATAACAATAGATTTTTTATCTGTTTGATACAATTTTATCTATTGAAAATATAGAAAGATTGGGTAGACGCAACAGATAAAATCTATTTGGGTTTAGGGTTTTTGATGGTTTGGGTTATCGGGTTTTGGGAGGTGGTGGAGGAGGAGGAGAGTAGTTTTTGGTGACAAGGAGGAGGGAGAGAGAGATTCATATGAGGAATTGAGGGTTTGGGGGGGAGGGGGGAAATGAAGAGAATGGGTCATTTTTGTCAATGTACAATGATTTTTCTTTTCTTTTTTTAAGTCAGGGACCTAATGTAGCAAAAATCTAGTCCCTGGACTTATCCTAGAGTGTGAAAATATATAGGGACCTATGACTGAAGTCCCTTCGATTTTTTATATATGAGCCCCTATATCGTAATGGATTTCATGCCTGACTCATCTTTTTAAGTCTTCATGTTAACAATCGATATAAATCTCAGGAATAGTTCTTTTGGCCTTTCTCTAGCTTGGATTCCACCTCAAGCTTACGGTTCAGATCACTGAACTATATGCAATCCATAGATTATATTAGATGTTTAGATCATTATCAAGAATATTCTCAAGAAATTCTTGTCTTGTGATAATGTGTTCAAATTAGGGGTCTCATGAGATACCAAAAGAGAAAATGTTTGGAAAAATGAAATTTTAATTTTCAATTGAAAATAGGAAATGATGTTCAAAAATAAATATAAAATAGTTACAAATAAAATGAGGTTGGAGATATTTATATAAATTTTCATTTCTCGTTCTTATTCTTATTTTCTTGTGATATCTTCACCGGTAAATATCATGATATTATTAAATACAATTCAGATATTAATACATAATATTCATGTGCATCTATCCCTCAGCATATTATGGTGAAGGATAACATAGTGGGGCTAACTTAATGATCTATCCCAACTGTGCACACACATGAGACACCCTATATTACAGTGGATCCATTGAATCTTCACTAAATTGAAATGATTTGATTGTTGAATAAAGGGTCTAATTTTTTACTTTATTATAAATCATTAAATTTGTGGGCCATAGATGAAGGGGTTAGAGACTTAGAATTGACCTCAAACTTGATATATGGGCCGAGCCAAGATGTCTCTTTTCATTCCTCCCACATCCTAATGATCACTGTGGCTCTAGTGGGGCCCTATCAAGTTTGTCCCTCATTATATGGTAAGAAATGGATGCAGATGAACATCGCCTTGAAATTTTTATATCACAGGTAAGGGGGTGGACCCCACCAGACTCGCATAATGCAAGTTGAGTCGCTGATTTCCAAGTTCATAATCAAATTTATTATTTTTAGTTGTCTTTAAGATTCTTTCTTGAATTCTGAATAGAAAAAAAAATTAGGATATTGATGCATATTTTGCTTATTATGATCAACCATGCTACTTGATTGAGTTAATAAGCACGGGCCCTGGGCTGACTGTGGCATTGCACATTCCTATAAATGTAGTTTTTAAAAATGATAAAACCCTAAAATCAAATATTACATCTCAGCCCTTGATTTATACAAGGCCCACAAAGATGCTAAGTCTGAATGGGCCTATATGTCCCACCTAGGAGGACCTTCCCTAAGTGGATATATAGCAACTTCGTAGACTCTTTGCCTCTCTTAAACAGGTATGAGGAAATTTCTCAACATCAATTATTTAAAATTAGATAGAATCATATAAAATATAAAAGAGAAAAAGAGACGGTGGTGAAACACAGGGATTAGTGCCCATGTTTCAAGAAACACATTAAAAAAATACGCCAAAGGCAATATTGATCTACAATCAAGACACAGATCTTAATTAATATAACATAATCTTACACATGATATTCCAGGGAAATAAAATCAAACCAAATGAAGAAAAATAATGCTCGATTTTGATATAAACATATAAAGATACAAAATTAACTGTACAAAGAGAGATAAGAGAGCATGCCTTGATTGATGTGCATCCTATATTGGTTGATTTAATATTTTTTTTTGTTTATGTTTTCTTTGATATGCACAGAAATTGCTTTTATATTAGAATATATATTTTTTTCTTTCCTAGCCCGTGTTGGGCACAGGACTCCAATGCTATTTATAGATATTAGGAGTGTACAAAAAATCCATCGATTCGTAAAACTGATCCAATCCAATCTGATAGTTAACAGTTTGGTGGCAGACTAAAAAAATTCTAATCCATTAGTAGCGGTTTGGTAACGGATTTTACCCTTAATCCGCAGATTTAAACTTATTTAACCCTTTGAAAGAAAATATCAATATTTATATAAAAAAATTAAAAGGTAACATTTTAGCCATTCATCATCCAACTTTCAATCTCGGCCATTTGCTCATCATATAAAATAGTGAGGAAATAATTGGCACTACTGTTAACGGATTGAATGGTTTTAATCAAACGAAACCTTTATTCCATGGTTCGGTTTTTAATGGGCAATGAATTGGCTATAGATTACAAAACTGACAATCCTTATGTAATGAATTGGTGATGGATTAGGCTCAATTCAATCTAATCCGAACTATGTACACCCTACATATATATATATATAAAGAATTCCTCCCCCACTCCCCACTTAGAGAAACTGGGAGTGCAATATGTGGCATCATTAAAACTCCCAAAAAACCCGTCGCCGTACCTAATAAAGTGGTTTTAGGAGAAACAACCCCACTTCATGATAGAGCGTGAGAGTGAGACAAGTAGCATACTATCATTAAAGTCTTAAATATTTTACTTTTCCTAAAAGCAAATTAAGTTCTTACAAATCACATCCTAAAAACTATCATTTAATTTTAAACCTTTTTTTTATCTCTTATCTCTAACATCTTTCAATTTCATACAAAGTTTCACGTCTAGATTGTAGTCCATTTAAACCTTGAAGCCCATATAGTGGTGATATCCCAGTTGCATTTTCAATGTGGAAACTTATAAAAAAGTGTTACAGTTTCTTCATCTTTTCGTAGTTGGCCTAGTGGCTAAGGTGAGATAAGGACACTTGCCCTCGTAGGGTTCGAACTCTGGGAGGAGCTTTGGGAGTTAGGTGCCCTATCACAGAGACACCCTATAATTCCCAGCGAGTTTTACATTTGACGGGTCTGATGTTGTCTACAAACCTCTTGCTACACTAGTTACCCACATATATCTCCTTGGTAATAAAAAGAAATCAACTTAAGTCAATTGATAAGAATTTTCTTAGAGCAATCATAAGATAAAACTCTTAACATTTACCCATGAGCCCTTGACCGAGCCAAACTGAGCCTTGCCAGCGTTGGGTTGGATGTGTGCTGTGTTTAGGCTCATGGGCTGGAACTGGGTTTAATTCCTGGGCTTCAATTTAAACAAAAAAAATACAATCTTAAAGGCTTAATATGGCACAAAGCCTCATATAGCCAGGTTCTGGAAATTTGATAGGTCTGGGGTTCGCTTTAAAGCTCGTGAGTATGAATATTAGGACCCATAACTTCAGCTGACCCCAGCTATGAGTACTCCTATATCAAGTACGTGGCTGTAAGCCTGTGACTCAGTAGCTTTGGAAGGACACAAATTTTCCCAAAAAATGTTGTGGGAGAGAAATACTAAATTCTTTTTTTAATAGCCACTACAAGAAAATACATTATTCGTGACAAAATTTGGTGACAAATTAATATTTCAAAATTGTTTATTCAGAATTAGATATTTCATTGCCAAAGGCATACTTTCAGCGATGAATATCTTTTTCGTTGTTAATAATTAATGAATTTGTGACAAAACTCTTATTTCATCGTTAATTATGGAAAAATATATTACATTGGGGACAAAAAAAGATTTTTTCACCTAAAGTGTAAGATAAGCAACGCAAAATTTATTTTTGTTGCCAATAATGGACACTAAGCAATCAAATTTCTTTTAAAATTTGTGATGAAAACTTAAATTTCATCACCAAATTTCTTTTTTATGGTTTCTTTGCAAGTCATTTTCCCAACATTTTTTGCTAGAATAATGGCGCCTTTTTTGCTTATATTTTCAAATTTGGCAACGAAATTTAAGTTTTTGTCACCAATTGTATACCTTTGGCGACGAAAATTAAATTTCATCGCCAATTCTAAAAATACAAAAGAAAAAAGGCCCCTTTTTTTTGTTTGTATTTGAGAATTGACAATGAAAACTTAGTTTTCGTTCCAAAGGTATACTATTGGTGACAAAAACTTAAATTTCGTCCCAAAATCTAAAAATACAAAAAAAAAAAGCGCCATTATTCCGAAAAAAAATGCTGGTGAAATGATTGGTGACGAAATTGATTTCATCGAAAAAAAATATTATAGAAGGAAGCCTTGGGAGAGATGGGGGGGGTGGGGGAGGGGAGGAATAAAGGGGGGGTGGGGGAGGGGAGGGGAGGGGAGGAATAAAGAGGCGGAGGGAGGAAGAGAGAGAGGGAGATGGAAGGAAGGGGGAGGGAGAGAGGGAGGTAGGGAGGGGGAAGGGGAGAGAGAGGGGGGGGGAAGGGAAGGAGAGAAAGCTAGGGAGAGGGAAGGAGAGAGAATAAAGATGAGCAGGAGAGAGAGATAGGTAGGGAGAGGGTAGGAGATAGAGAGAGAATAGAGAGGGGGAGGGAGAGAGAGGGGGAGGGAGAGAACAGAGATGGGGAAGGAGAGAGGGGGAGGGAGGGAGAGGGAAAAAGAGAGAGAGAGGGACGGAGGTAGGGACAGTATAGAGAGGGGGAGGGAGGGAGAGGAAAGGAGAGAGAGAGGTAGGGAGAGGGATAGATAGAGAGAGAATAAGATGGGGAAGAAAAGAGGGGGAGGGAGAGAGAGAGAGATGGAGATGGAGGGAGAGGGGAGAGAGAACAAAGAGGGGGAGGAAGAGAGAGAAATAGAGGGGGAGAGAGGGGAGAGGAGGGGAGAGAGAACAAAAAGGAGGAGGGCGGAAGAGAGAGAGTGGCGTAAGAGGTGGGAGGGTAGCAAATTTAAAAATAATTTTTAAAAAAATTCCTTCAGCAAATGTATTTTCATCTATTTTAAAAATACTTATATAGAAATAATTTCGTCGCTAAAAGGTCATGAATACTTTGGCAACGAAGTAATTTTGTCAATAAAAGTATTTTTATCATTTTTAAAAATACTTTTAGAGGTGAAATAATTTTGTTGCCAAAAGGTTAAAGTTGTCACTAATTAGTTTTTTAATTATTTCTTTGAGTTTTTTATGACAAAATATAATATATAGGGAGAAGATTATGATATATTTGGCGATGAAAGAAGACATCACAGATTGTGACATTACAACAACGAAACCATATTTTGTCGCCAAATTTATTTAGCGACAAGACAACAGCGAAGAAACGAGTAATGAAAGAATTTTGTCACCATAAGTAATTTGCAATAAAAAATTTTTCAACGAGAATACATTTTGTCGCCAAATCCCAGAATTGTTGTAGTGAGCTAAGTTTGACCCACATCAAACTTATGGTTTTTAAAACTTTTTTTTTTGCCCAATGGTAGCAATAACCAAAGTAGAGAAAGTTCAGAAAGGTGGCTTAGCCAGCTTAATTAGGACTATAAGTTGTGGGTTAAAGCTGTGCTACCACACTAGAGCCATAGAGGATTTACCTAGCTCTCCTTGGGTCTGAAGGGATCATTCCGGCTCAAAGGGTGATACCCATTATTATAAATTAAAAAAAATAATTCCCACTCAATTTTAAACTTTACTTTAACCAATCAATCTTTATCCCTTATCCCTAAATTCTTTCAATTTTATACATAGTAAATCAATTTTATTGCTATTTTTTATTATTATTTAAATATTTCTTTTTAAAAATTAAATTCTATCTCTCCTATTCTTATCCTTTATCTTTTCTCTATTTCTAATATTGGGTTATCTTTACACAATGAAATACTTATAAATGCAACCAAAGAAGAATTTAAAGACTATGCAAATAAGATATTTCAAATGTATTCTCATTTATATAAAATAAGTACTTTATTTTAAATGTTATATTTTTAACTATCACGTGTGTCTGTGTTTTATTATGATATCATCAACACAAGTTCTAACATACCATTTATTTTTAGTAATTTTATTGAATATTGAATATTTAGTGTCAAATTATAAAGAAAATATCACAAATCAAGATGTTTGGCCAAGTGATTATAATGCAATAGCAAAGACAAATAGCTTTATTGAGACAAGTGCAAGAATAAAAACAAATGCAAGATGAGTTGAAATAAGTGGTGGTGCATGAAATGAAACAAAGTATAGAAACTAAATAATGGACTCTTTGCGATTTTAGGGTTGTCTTGG
Organism: Sextonia rubra; assembly: GCA_037013555.1. NCBI lineage: Eukaryota > Viridiplantae > Streptophyta > Magnoliopsida > Laurales > Lauraceae > Sextonia > Sextonia rubra. Next base: position 10,089,904 of record JASUAD010000010.1, read on the forward strand.
TGGTATAGGCACCCATTCCTCTAAGTGCCCACTAGGTATCGATAGCCGGTAGGCACCCCTTCCTTCATACGTACTAACCACTAAGCCAATGAAGCAATAATAATAATAATAATAATAATAATAATAATAATGGAGTCTTCCAAACATGAACCTTTTTTTATTAATTGACTATACATACCATAAATATTTCAAATTGACAATACTTTTATAAGTTTTCCTTCATTGTGTGTTATATTATTCATAAATAATCTTTAATTTTCCCGGTGTTCCATTATAACTTACTAGACAATTTGAAAGGGTCATTTTACTTATTTATACTTAAAACATTTGGTTTTAAAGATTCTATTTAAATTATTGTTGTATAATGAATTTTATGTTAAATTCATTTATATTTCTTTTAAATATTTGTACATTTATTTTTTAAAAATATAATTATTTCTTAAACAAGTGGAGCACTTTCAATAAATTCTTAAATCTTCTCCAAATCTCTTCCCTAAAATCACTCTTATCCAATTTTAAACTTTCCTTTAATCACCCTAAAAGTAATATTAATTAAATATTTGGAAAGTGGGCATTGATCATCATACCACATCCCAAGTATCATTCTCAACGTTGGGCCATTCATAAGAGATGTGGGTCCCAGCATAGGATGTTTTGCAGTCTAATAAAAATACTGACTACATAATTCTATCCTCATTCCTATTGAACCATAATGTGCTTTGCTCCCATTTAAAACAACCAAAGCTTCTTTCTATGAAATAGTCATATCGTCTACTTATCTATTTGATCATGCAAATTACTTTGGGGGGGATGATAAAAATAATTAAATTCTTAATAAAAATTTTAAATATTATCATATAATTCATAACACAAATACAATTAGAATTGAACTTCAAAAATTGAAGGTATAAATTAAAAAATAAGTAAAATGGCCCAATCAAATTGTTTAGCACGTGATATTAGAAGAATGACTCAATTACACAAAACAACATCCCAAAAATGAAAAAAAAAATGTTGATATAAAAGTGGCCCTCCTAGATTTTGAGGCTAGAAAAAAAAAAGTATACTTTCACAAAGAGGCTCAAAGATTGTTCGAACTTAGAATGAAAAACGAAAAAAGTTGGCTTTCACAGTGGACCCCATAGGTTGATGAAAACAACAAAGATGAAGCCGACTTCTACAACTTGGATCCGACCGGAGGGTCTTATATATACCTATCATAAAAATGGCCCCCCATTAATGGATGAACAAAAAGAAATGAAAGAATGACAACAAAAAACCTTGCAGGAGATCTATTATTGGATCTCACCTCTAAAACCCAAACTAATCAAATGCAATTAGATCAATGTGGTTGCCAATTTTCTTCATTTGTATTTAGTTATCCTTTTTTTGCTCATTTCTTCTTTCTTTTTTAAATGGGCAAGGAAGCTATGAGATTTCTAGAGATTTTAATACAAACATTAATCGTGACTATATGAGTTGAAACAACTATAAGTGTTAAAATAAGTGCAAGAACTGGCATAGAAATTTTCTTCTTAAAATATTTATTTTTATAAATTTAAATCTAACTATGTTTGTATTATGATTTATATAATAATATTTATTTATATTTTAATAAAATATTATTAATTTTTAACTAGATTTAATTTTTAATAAAAAAAAATTTTTTCCCATGGCCCGCATTGGACTTGGATCTGGAAGCACTAGTATTTCATAAAAACGACTGTTGATTGTAGATGGCTGAAGTTGCCAAAAAAAACATGGTTGATCCATTGATCCATAACATGAGCAATCCGCTGGAATCATAACCATGAACTTATATTTGAAATCCTTCTTTCTTTTAGATCATCTCCGTGTAATTATGTATTATGTGCACGTGCCTTGCAGGCGTAGGGCGGCTTGACTAGCGGTGGTTACAAGCGGTTGCATTTCTACTTACAGAGTCAAAAGAAGGCATCAATTTCGGATGGGAGGAAAAAAAAAAGGCTAGTAAAGTAAAGTATGAGTCACATTACTTTAATGGGTTGGGGGGAATGGGTCCCATACTGATCTCTTCCATGGTTGGTCCAAAATGTCCGAAAGTCATAATAGAGGAATCGAAGCCAGCCCTGCCGGGCATGATGGATTGATCGACGGCTATCTTTCAGTGGAATGGGACCCACCTAAGTGGACCAAGTAGCAATGCTCACCTAAGTGAACGTGCCCTTACATCAGCTGTGGAAGGGGTGACATCACGCCACGTCAGCAGGAGAGATGAGGAGGTGGGGCAGCTTCAGTCGTCGTTGGATGATCACGGCGCGGTTTACGGCTCCAAAGTGGATTGACGGTTTGGGGGGCGGTTATTAACTAACAAACACAGGAGATTTTCAAAATTTTAAATTTTTCTAGGGTTGTTGTTGAAAATGACATACATCACCATAAGTAAAATTATTACAATTAGAAATTTAGATAGAAAATTTGTATTTGTCTACCAATGTTTTTGAAAAATATAAATAACTGATCATGTTAATATTTTTTTTTGAAAGGAATTTTCAAATTATCAAATTATTATTATTATTTAACATTTTAAGGGATTCACCCATTCTTATTGTTATATTTTCAAAATGTTCTAAAAACATTTGCAACTGTGATTTTGACAAGTTAAAGACATGAAGATATATCTTTTGTTTGTCCAAGTCCTGTAATAGGCCCTAACATCCATATCTATATGTTTACACTTCAATCATCTTTTAAGACCACTTGTCTCTTTTTTCAAAAAAAAATAATGAGGACATAGTTTTTTTTTAATGAACATGAATTTCTAAAGAAATAGAAAAATGTATTTTTTTACTTTTTTTACAAGTTTGTTCAATATAACAAATTTTGCTCATATTATTTTTATTATCTAACACTAAGGTCATGTTTGTTTGCATGAAGCACGTAGGAATAAAATATATAGGACCAAATGAGCTCCATCCAAGAATTATAAAAGAAGCGAGAGAGGTGAATCAAGGCTTACCAAATGATACATTAAATAAATTCCTCACTTTAGTAGCAGTTGCCAAATTGATCATTTTTTATTTTTGAATGGTAACTGAAACATTATATTTAAAAAAGTTAAGCAATATACCACCAAAACCAAATATAATAGATTTAAATGCAAAAAGGGTAAATCGATTACATAGTATACGTAATTAAAGGAGAAGTCCTATCTATATCTACCCCTTGTTTCGTTAGAGAGTCCGCAATCGCATTTGTCGACCATCTAACATGCTTAAACTTAATATAATCTCAAGAAGATAAGGACTACATTTTGCATAAGTTGTTTAAGATCTTTTATTACCATGTCTCAAATACAAATTGGTCTAAACTAAATGAAAACGAAAACCGGATCCTGTGTACGGTAACCATAAATGGACGATGTAAAATGATGCTGGGGTCTTGGCCCCACAAGTAAAATAACAGGCTGTGGATAAGGAATCTTCCCAGAGTCACTCACCCCTTTAGTAGTTTCATGTCAGTCAATTACAATTAAATTTAAGTCAGTAGGTAATATTAGTTCGATTGAATAGATCAAATAGTTAAAGAAATGACAAAGCCAGCCTAATTTTTTACTTGCTGGGGCCAATTGACCCTAACTTTATCGCACACGTACCCCTTTAACCCTTTTCCACTGATTGTAGAAAATCCATAGTCATGAGTCACACCACAGAGGATCCTGTCTAAATGAGAATGAGAATACGATAACACCAGAAATTATGAAGCCATGGTGGCCCACATGACAGTTTAATCACGCCCCTACTCCCGGCTCTATCCCTTTATAACCCCTTCTCTTCCCTCCAACTTCCTCACACTTTCTCTCTCTCTCTCTCTCTCTATCCGACTCGCAATAGTAGAAGAAGAAAATGGCTATTCCTTCACTCTCCATCCTATTCTTCCTCTTTGCTCTCATTGCTCCAAAACCAATTTTCTCTTCTCCCTCAAGAACATTACTTCAGGATCCTGATCTTGTAGTACAAGATGTGGAGAGGTAATAAAAACATTCTTTTAGACTAGGCACTACACTATAACCATATGTAAATATTTTGTCACCCAAGGCTTGTGTACTAGACAGTGTACCAAACTAATTTAGTTGATTTTTCATTTCAGGAGTATCAACACCTCTAGAAGGCAATTGGGGTCCCTCTCATGCGGCACTGGCAACCCCATCGACGACTGCTGGCGGTGCGACCCTGACTGGGACCAGAACCGCCAGAGGCTCGCCGACTGTGCAATCGGGTTTGGCAAGAATGCCATCGGAGGCAGGAACGGTAGGATCTACGTGGTCACTGACAACACTGATGATGACCCGGTGGACCCCAAGCCCGGGACCCTCCGATATGCGGTCGTCCAGGACGAGCCACTGTGGATCATCTTCGCCCGGGACATGGTCATCCAACTTAAACAAGAGCTGGTCATGAACTCGTACAAAACGCTCGACGGCCGGGGTGCGAGCGTCCACATTGCTAATGGGCCATGCATCACCATACACTATGTCACAAACATCATCATCCATGGAATCAACATACATGACTGCAAGCAAGCTGGGAATGCCAACATTAGGTCCTCCCCAAGGCATGTTGGATGGTGGACTGTCTCAGATGGAGATGGTGTCTCAATTTTTGCTAGTAGCCACGTGTGGGTGGACCATTGCTCTCTGTCCAATTGCCATGATGGCCTTATTGATGCCATCCATGGATCAACGGCTATCACTATCTCTAACAATTACATGACCCACCACGACAAGGTGATGCTTTTAGGCCACAGGGATAGCTACATAGAAGATAAGAACATGCAAGTTACCGTAGCTTTTAATCACTTTGGTGAAGGACTTGTACAAAGAATGCCTAGGTATGAAGTATGAACTTGGAACTAGCAAAGGCAAAAATGGGTTGTCTACTTTGTCTTTCCTATCTTTTTGCATTCGTATTTTGTATTTACCTTTCCTTCTTTGTCACTAGATTAGAAAGTGTGGTCTTTGATTCTGTTGTTTTTTTTTTTCCTTGTTCTTGAAATTGGCAGATGTAGACATGGATACTTCCATGTGGTGAACAATGACTACACCCATTGGGAAATGTATGCCATTGGTGGAAGTGCTGCCCCAACTATCAACAGTCAAGGGAATAGGTTTCTTGCTCCAGATATCGAATCCCACAAAGAGGTATGCCCCTTATTGTTTGTTTGTTTTTTTTTTCTTTTTTCTTAACCTAACTTAAAATAAAAAAAGGGATGTCAATGGACCCCAGATTACCCTCCTACCTTTAAAATCCAGGTATTGCCTGTATTTAAGGCCTATTTAGCGGCTGGCCCCAGTTCTAATTGAGGCCTGTTTGACAAAGCACCCATTAGCAAGCACCCTTTACCAAATACCTACGTGTATGATATTATAAATATACTTAATGATCACATATATAGTTAAGGCAAATAAAATATATATATGGGGGATCTACTTCCAAAGATTAAAGCCCTAAGTTGTTTCTGCACCTAGTTCATCTATAACCGGGTTAAATGCTCGACTAAGTATCAACTAATGGAAATGATTTACGAATAAATTATTGTATTGGCACAGTGAAGCCTCTATTTTGGAAATTAGATGCACAGTTTCCTCCATTGAATTGGACAAACACAAATTAGCCACATTTTTACCCCAATTGAATTTAGTTACAAGACATGATGTACCACATTTTTTGAAAATAAAAATGTATGAGGACATGGGCGGACCTAGGGACTGCCATGTGGGTGCGGTTGCGCTCGTCAATCCGTGGTGCACCTCCGAAACCTATATAAATATTTTGATTCCACTTTAAAAAATCCATTAGAAGTCATAGTTCCTTCTTCAAAATCCATGTAAAAATCATTGGTTTGCTCCGAAATCCAAACTACTTATTAGGAGCCACACCCTTAAGTGAAAATCCCAAGTCCACTGTACGAGCACTCATAATTGTTGCACTGAATAAAAAGCCCACATAGATAATCAACAATTTAAACATCTTTGGAACGATCAGATCCTTACAAAATGAACTGCACAAGTACCAATCTGACTAAACCTTACTTGGGGACATAATGTAGTCAACCATACATAATCACTCGCCGTACAAAATACATCTCTAGCTAGCATAATGGACCTAGATCTGACCTTTCTAGGGTCACACCCAATAAATCAGTAGTGTTAATTTTCAGACACTTTTGTACTGATGTGTAATTATCTTCTTTTAATAATTTGGTTGTGTGCATGTAAACAAGCAGGTCACTAAACGTGAGGAGACTCCTGAGAGCGAATGGAGGAGCTGGAATTGGAGGTCTGAAGGAGATCTGATGTTGAATGGGGCGTTCTTCACACCCTCCGGTGCAGGAGCATCTGCGGTCTATGCAAGGGCATCTAGCCTATCGGCGAGGCCTTCTTCTCTAGTGGGATCCATGACAATTTCAGCAGGTTCACTCGCCTGCAAGAAAGGAAGGCAATGCTAACACTCCCATCTACTTCATCGATGATAAGTTTAAGTGTGATGATCACCAGTACAATAGATAGGAATAAGAGCAGAGACACAGGAAGGAGCAAAGGAGAGACCTTTCTGTAGTACTGGTATACATAGCTTAGTTTTTAGTTTGGCATGGTTCCAGGTTCCAACAATCCAACCTCGGCCTGTTGTTCTTCTAAGAACCATAAGGATTTGGTTGGGAGTCTTGTTGGGTTAGAAGTAGCAAGTGCGAGTGCAAGTGTTGATGAAATTTGTTCTTTATGTATTTCCTTTCAGTGATGCATCAAAGGCTTCCTTAAGCCATATGACTGTTGGGATACTTGGTACTGAGTTATATTACTATTTGGGTGTGCGACATTTCATGATATGATCCACCAGCCGGACCTGAACCCAATTTGATAGTTCTAGTTTTGAGTTACCTTTTCCAATCTTATTAGTAAGTGGATCAGCTTCAGGTTGAGACCATATTGCTTTTTAAATCCCGCCACTCAATCTGAACCTAACCCTTATTGACTTAAGCACCTCAACTCACCAATTCACTCGTAAACAGTTTCAGTTGCCATTTCCAATCAGAAAATAAACAGGTCAGGTCCAATTAATGCCATGTTGAGTTCAGGGCCTCAGGCTGACATTTATTGCCTAGTTGCTAAATGGGTTAGGTACTTAGGTTGAGGTTGAATCTATTCTTACCATTCAACACGTGACCCTAATATTTATCAAAAAATAAAAAAATAAGACACGCCAACCAGACACTTAATACGACCCATCAATCCAAATTTGAGCCAAACATAATAATTACGGGTTCAAGTTGACCCTATCAATGTCCTGGTTTTCTCGGGTTGACATTTTAAACCTAATTAAGGTTGGAATTGATTGAACTCATACATTCCAGCCGCAATGCTTAGCTTGCCCAGACCGGACCCATTACCACCTCGAGTCATCTTATACATCATTTTAGCGATGGGTTTACGTCAGGCTTGGGTCATGTCCATGGTCTCCACCTTTAATAGACAGGGAGAGGGTCTGCAGGAGAAATGATCTTGACCAGGGTGAACTGGAATTGTATGGTATAAAAGAGTGGTAACATCCATTCTCATTGCAATAATTGTCTGGTCGATGAGGCTTTTTTGTTTTTTTTATTAAGAGGAACCTGTCTATTCCCTTCCAATTATTGATAAAATCCTTGAAACACAAGACCATACCTTAGGCCTGAAATGGTGGGATTTGCGATCATGGTCCATCAATTCCAAGATCAACCCAATCAATGGTTCAAATCCTGTATGATCATGCCTTATGTCAGAGTGTGGTGCACCGTGCACCTACGAAAGAAATTTGTTTATTTAGTGGAAATAAGATTTTCAATGTGTTTCTGTATATTTATAGGAAACAGAAGATTATAATAAAGGGGTTAAGCGGCATTGTTAGAAGAGAAAGCTTGTCAATTGTCATCAATATAACATACAGATATGTCAAATCTTAAATTCTTTTCTGGAAATATTAGGTAACTTGCTTAGAAAACTGAAAAAAAAAAAATCCTTTACGAAGGTGGAGTTCATTGTGGTAGCACAAACTAAAAATTTGAGTTCGTACGGACGATTTTTAGTTTATTGTTTATAAAACATATAAATGCAGATAAGATGAAAAATTGGATAGACAAACAAATGGATATATTATATGAGTTTTCATAGAAAAGGTACCTCTTACGGTTCTGCATCTCCACCACATATATATATATATATATGTATGTATATATATATCCCACCATCATGCCTAAACACTCGTTATCCCACTTTATTATGGTTTCCTTGTAAAGCAAGCATAGAGTCTAAACCAAGGGTTCAAATTTCGATGCCAGTTTTCATTCCAATTGAGACATATAAATCCAATAGACATGAGACACATGATCGACCAGTATAGTTGTGCCGGTCTTAAAAAGTGAGATTTAAAAATAAATTATAAAAATATAATAATAATAAACTGTTAGTGTCATGTTAGATTTGCACTTTTCATGTCAAAGTCCTAGTCCAAGTCAAAGTCTCCAAGAGGCATTTCAAGGAGGATCATCGTCAAGCATTTGGAGTTCAAGCCTGGAATGGCATGCAGCTTGCATTGGAAGCCTTCTGTGAGTTTCTAAGGTAAAATTGAACCTTTATACCAATTTAGAAAGGCTCTTAGAAATTCCAAAGTTTTCAATGGAAAATACTCTGGTTTTAAAAATGATTCCTAGGCTTTCTCAGCTAGTTGGGATACAGCCTTGGCTAGCCAAAACTTTCAGTCCTTGGCAACATTTCCAGAGAGGCTGCATTTTTCAAAGTACCTCTTGAAAAGCTTCTCCGCAAGCACTCAGCTAGCCAAAGGATCCTTCTCGGCAAGCCCAGGTAGATCTTCTTGGATTCTTTTCTAGAAGGGTGTATATTTTTCAGGATGTTCCTTTGGATCCTTCTCGCAACTAGCCAAAGAGCTCACCAAAGTACAAAATTCAAATTTGAATTTTCAGTCAAACTAACTTTGGATTTGATCGTTGAATGTCAGCAAGCCGAAGGAACCTCTAGGTAACCTGAGAATCTATCTGTTGAAGCTTTTTCTATTTATATTTAAAGCTCTCTTTTGAGCCCAATTTTTTGAAAAAATCTAAGAGCTTTCTCGTATTCTTGTGTCCTCACTTGAGCATCATCTTACAAACTTCCAAAACTAATCTCCATTCATACTCAGTGGCAAACCCTTGGATTTTCGTTTGCCGGGGGCTAACCGATGGTTGCTAAAAAAATCAGTCATTATTGTATTGTACTTTTTACATATTACTAGCAAAAGAAAAAACAAATCAATTATATATTTGTATTCATCTCTTGAAAAAGCATAATATCAAGAACTTAGGCGAAATAATGTGTAAACAAGTCAATTGTGTATTTGTATTTATTTCTATGAAAATGAGATTTATGATGAAGTAGACTAGGATTCATTTATCAGGAAAAAGTTAGAAGTGGAAATTTCCTTCTAATTAAATTTAAGACAAACTTAGAAGTATTAAAATTTTCTAAATAATAAAATTCCATTTATTAAATGCCTATGTGTAGCAATTCTATTGCCAGAGGTGCAAAAGTACAACATACCTCTATTATTGTCATTTTTTAAAACCAAGTCTCCAATTTTTCATATAGAAAAATTGGAGATTGGGCACTCCAAAAAGTCTTTTTTTTTTTAAGAACTTTGAAAAGCCTATTAAAATAACTATCAAATAATTTCATGAATTTAACCCATTGCTATTTGGGCACTATAATGGAAAATAATATTTGGACTAAAACATACTTTAATCTTCATTTATTTGTTTGTTTAAATCACAACCAAAACTACTTTTGAAAACCCAATCTAGAACTCGTCCTTGTTGCAACAACAAACAATCAAAAATTGCATTAAAATTAAATAAAATTAACTAATAATCAATAACGTGCATTAATAAATAAAATCAATAATGACAAATTAGATACACCTCTCCTCCCCATCTCTAATTAAAATATTTACTTAATTTTTGTTGAAATTAAATTCTGTTACATCAAGAGAACTTATTTCAATAATGAAAATTTTTAGAAATGTTGGATTTTTTTAGGAAAACCCCCCATTTCTTGAAAATCTTTCAAGAGTCAAGAGATCCCATTCTAAAAAATGAGGATTTTCTGGCAAAGGAGGATTTTTCTAAAATTTCCCCATTTCTAATGTTTTTAAGACACTATCTTTGAGACCAACCACCTAACCAAACAACTTTAGATTAGGAAATGTGTACCATCAAGCTATTTAAATAATTCCAACCTCTTAAGACTTTTGGTCTTCAAAATTTAAGGGGCAAATTTATCTTTTTATTAACTAAAGAGAGAGATCTTTTTTAAGGTAAATTAATTATGAACACAAAAAGAAAAAGACAAAGAAAAAGAAAAATTGGACCGTTGGTCTTACCAAAGGGAAGTGCGCTTTTAGGAAAGTAAAAATATGATGACTTGCTTGCGAACAGAATAATAATAAACCAAACTGCAAATGCACGCATAGAGGAGATACAGAGACGGTCATCTGTGTAAAAGTAGGCTCTTCACCAGCCGAACAACCTTTTCTATATTCAACAGATGTAGAAGATACAATAAAACCAACTGTATTATTTGAGCACCCCACTCAGACGAGCCACCGACTCAACTCGAACCAGTTGACCCACTACCGCCGGAATTTTAAACCATGATCTAAACTCCCAACATTTAGTAAGGAAAGCAACAGCAAGGAAAAAAAACACATTAAATAAATCGGCAGAATAACTCCCACAAAACCACAGACAATCCAACTCATTAAACTACATAAGCAGCAAAATTCCTTCAAATTCAAGTCTTTAACCTAGCAGCAATACAAGAAACATGCAGCCTAAACATCTTCCAGTATTTGTGAACGTAATCCTGTTGATACTCATTTAGAAATGTTGGTAGTCATACAAAATCAATACTCTGAAGGGCTGATTACATCATCAATCTTCAGGATCATCTTGACAACCTGGGTTGCCAGCAGAATCTGCTGCTGCTTTCCGATCAGGGTCTCAAAGACATTCTGCTCTCGCATGTCATTCGTTCCAACATCATTGCAGTCTATCCCAAAGTGTGGGTTGTTCTCCTGCATGAACATAGAAAAAAATTATACATTATAAGCGCGGAACTTGTATACACTGCGTTCAATTATATTGAGGTTATTGTGTTACCACATGCACATGGCCAATTACTGAAGGTGTGGTATATGATTCACAATCAAGAGAAAAGAACATATAGAGGCTTAGCTATCCTATTGGCTGGTTACAAATCGCTAGGCGTAACTATTTAATTTGTTGGTTACAAATGGCTACTCTCATTCCAACAAACCACATTCAACGGGGGCATAATTAAATGATTTGGATTATAGCTTTGTAGGGAACAATGGAACACATTGTATGAGCAAGTTTGGATCAGCAAATGGTGCAGCCACATGCATGGTTTGTATGATCACAGGAAATTTGTATAATCACAATTAATCATTTAGCAGAATGACATACCTTAATCTGCTGAGCCTTGACTGCAGTCAACGTGTCAATTGGTTGAAGACCGCTGTTCTCTGCAAGAGCCATGGGAATGGAGTCCAAGGCATCTGCAAAGCTCCGGATTGCGTACTGAAATGAAAAAATACTAAAGTCGTCAATTCAAAGATGTGCTGAATCGGGATGATGCCTAGATACTTCAAAATAGGTAGAATATCATGTCATATCATATCTGATAATTCACTTATTATGTGTAAATGTGTCCCTAGCATATTCATGGCATATCCCTGCCACAAGCATGCTGTATCTGGGCATCATAGATCACTCTAGTGCATACAATATAGCAGCAATCTTCATACCTGCTCAACCCCAGGATATCTATCAGCAGCTGCCTCTACAGCAATTGAGCAAGAGATTTCAGCGGACCCACCACCATAGACAATAGAGTTGTTACGGATAAGGTTCCTTGCCACACACAGTGCATCGTGGATACTGCGCTTTGTTTCCTCTATCATCATTTTGTTACCTAAAAAATCAACACCACCAAAATGTCAAGCAATTGCATCCTGCTAGGGCCTTTTTTGCATGTGATACCTGACAATACTACTGATTTTGCCTAAAACATGAAATATATAACTGGAACTTCATCAAAGGTGAACACACAAAAGTAATGCAACTACGCTAGCAGAATGCAACCAGGAAGCAGATGCAACTCACAGACATGAGATTCACTACAAGATGACATGAAATCTACTGCAAGATGAGTGTGTCAAAGCAAATGGATATGTACCAATTAAGTATAATAAAAAAGCATCCACTCATTGTAACAGACAGGGCACGTAGCAAGTGTGACATACTAATACGAGAACTGTAAGAATCAAAACCTTGAAGATTGAATGCAAAATGCAATTTGCATATCCCCATGTTTAACCACTAAAAAGCTGAAAGACACCCCTTCCCACTTTCTTGCTCTCTTTTCTTCTTTAATAGATGCAGAGAGGTGCAAACTTATGACAGAAATAAATGTAACTCATTCTAAATTGGAAAGGCATGACAATTAATTTTTCAAAAAAAAAAACCTTAAAAATGTTTTCAAAAAAAAAATATACAATAAAGTGAAACACCAGATATTCCTACAGATTAAAATGATACAAAGGAAATACCTAAACCACATGTCATTTTGATGCAAATTCGACATCAGAACCCTCTAAAGTAACTGCTTTCTCAAAATGTTATTGCAAGAACTTCAAAATTGCAAAATTGCCAGAACTTTCAATTGGTAGCCAATCATACACAAGGTATTAGCAAAATAGATGATGGCAACTAACTTACAATGAATAGAGCAAAGAAGATTTCAACCAAATGTCCTAGTCATATTTTAGGCACAAGACGTATCACTAACAACAATATTACTGCGTGAAAGAAGAGTGGCCCTAACCAGAAAAAATGAGTACACTGATAAATTAACTTCAAAAGAAAATATGCAGCATGCTAGCAACATTCAAATGGTCACAAGCAGCACATTTATTTATAGCTACCCATCTTCTTTGAGAAAGTAAATCACAAACAGGACCATCCTACCACCACGAATGAAGATAGTTACTGCCCTTGAATTCGCACATTGCTCGATATACAGCATTCGATCTTTTGTTGTTCCAAATGACTTTTCTCTAACTAAACCTGCCTGAATTGAGGAATTTAGAAATAGAAAGGAAAGAAATAAAATTAGTTTTACTTGCAAATAACTAACCCCAAAATTTGTCAAGAAAATTTTTAGCAAAGTAGAAGGCAACAGTAGAATCGCAACCATGAATTGCTCACTGAGTCTAATTTCTTAGAATATTGACTTTCATATGAATAAAAGCAGTACAGTAATGCTAAACTAAGGTCAGTTGGCACCCAATCAGAGTTATAAAACTTCTCTTTATTGCTATCACAAGTATAAAACTTCAAATGTGGTTGGTCTAAGTTCCCTTTCTTAGGCATCATTCAGCCTCTACAACTTCTAAAAAGCAAGAGCCCCAATCAGCCTCAGACGTTGGGGAATGGTAACCACTATGGGGCACATCATATATATATATATATATATGTTGGAATTTAGTCTGAGATATCTGACTGTGAGCCACAATGGACTCCCACTAAATCAAATTAAAGTACTTTCAAACTAGTCATTTCATCTGTCCTGATTTTTTGTATTTATGCCACATTCATGTGTATTATTGACTACCAATTGAAAGTTGGGTCTAAAGATAAAATAAAAAAGCCACATTCCCCAACTCACAACCCATCTCACAACTGTCCTATGTGGCATGCCTAACTAATTTGTTTTGCTTTTAGCATTGTAGAGATAAAGGAAAGGAAAACTGCTACATAGGACAGTTGTGAGATGGGTTGTGAGTTAGGAAGTGTGGCTAGCATTTCTCGTTTCAGCATATGGTAATGGTACCACTTCAGTATCATACAGGGGTAGAAATGGTTTGGGCCAGGACAACAGATTCAAGTCTGAGCTCACTCACAACCCAGAAAACAGAAGTGAGGAAAGAAAACATATAATATGTGCCTAAAAGCAAACACATAAGCAGTCATCATCTCATCACATCACTTCCTTACCCCACCACAAAAGCACAGGTGTGACCTTTCAATGATGCAGCCCCAGATCCAGAATCAAATGTGCAATGAATGTGGGAAAACTCCAAGAGCAAGTTTGCCTGAATCGTGATGGATCCAAGAGAGAACCAACTCCACATACTGGGGTTGGCAGAATCCCTCACTCAACACACACACACACAAGCCCTCTTCACTTGAAGAGAGACAAAAAACCATAAGGCAAATCCATAACAGTTCTTTATTGAATATCTCTCAACGGAGGCATTAGAGATTTATAAATAGGGTTGAACATCCTTTTCCTGGTAGGCATAACTTCTTTCCTAAACATTAGAGAGAATTAAAATATCTAGGAACTTTCTAGGAACAATTTAAACAAATCAAAACCAAATCACACTAAACTCCGAAAATAAAGACTACTAAATAAATAATAATTACTAATTAAGACTCCTAATGAACTTAAACTCCCACGACGAATGGGCAAACCCTTTGAGCCGGTGGGCTGGGCCAAGTGGACTTGGTTGACATGTATCATAGGTATGGCCTGCTTCATTCTGTTTAAGCTATCTTAATTCAGAATATTATCTACAGCAATAGAGGTTAAGCCGTCAAGCCAATATGAAGTAAATAACGGCCTAGACTGAGGCTCACTTGGATGCATGCCAACCAGAGGGAGAGATGAATACGTTCGTACTTCATAGAAAGCCTAGGAGTGCAAAACAAGAGGATAAACTGATATTATAATCCATGATGCACAGATATAGATAACAATAAGGGCACAGATATGGATATGGACCTATCCATGACATGAAACTTCATGTTTAATTCAAAAAGTATAAGTTTTATTTTGAAAGTAAGGAGGCTAATAGAACTATGTGAATTAATGGATTGAATACAGTAAATTATGCTAAATTTGTACCCAACAAGTATTAGTGCAGTATCTAGTAGCAGCACTAGCATCGTACCAGAAGGATATTGTCATACAGAATCAGTAGGCATAAACTGATATATGTAAGGATCACAGTAAATCATTGATTTGAGAGCCTCAAAAGTTACAAAAAGTTCAACCCTTCTATTAAGTGCAGTATTGTGTTTTTTTTTTTTCACGAATCATGATTAACCTTAATAGCAAATATAGGTTGTGTCATGTCCATGAAGGAGGCAAGTCATTTATAAGTGAGGCCCAGAGTCCATACATTAATTAGGAAACAGTGACCTGCCCATTCTCACTAATTATGGTACTAATCCAATTATCAAATCCTGGGCACAGCAACAATAGCTTTCCTTTCTACATTAAAAAAACAAAAAAGTGTAAGGTCGTCAGTGGTGTTGATATTTTCTATGTAGCAGCAAAACTTTATATTATTTTAGTGGGGTTCAAAGTGCATAGCTCCATTTGTGCCTCCCAAGTCCCAACAATAGACCTGATGTAGTATTCAAACAGTAAAAAGCTAGAAGTAGGCACCAAGCAATAAAAATACATTTTCAACAAAATAAGAGAGAAGTAAACATGTCATGTCTAAAGTATACCTTGCCAAGCTTTTCTAGTGTCAACTCTTGGAACCGGGGCACAATCCTTCCACCTACAGAGACAGGAAAACTACTTAGTAGTTAGCTATAAGAGATCAACACGTGATGTAATGTTGTAGCTTTAGTTACAGAACAAACAAAAACAAACCTGTAGCTATTGCAATGAGTTCCAACTCTACACCACCAACCCATCGAACAGCAGGTAGGTTTCGCTGCATTAACAGGTGATTTGCTTCATCATCAAATCCCCATTGACAAATAACTAGGGTTGCACCAACATCCTGCAACCAAAAAAGAAGAAGAAAAAAAAAGTAGAAATCAGATAAAAATAAGTTCATGAACCAATCAAGATAGCAGAAAAAATAAATCAATATGATTTTCTTCCAAAAAAAAGTTCAAAAGGAAATTAAACATTTAAACTGATAAGCCAAAAACATGGCCATCACCAAAAATGAAGTTCAAATTACAAAAAGAACTGCAACTCCAAAATGGTTCACAGAAGATTAAATCCACTTGCCTTGCATTTCTGAACCATATCATCAAAATATTTCTGCTCTTGCTGGCGCAGAGTCTGGAACTTTTCCACTGTGTCAATGTCAACCTTATGCTTTGTCTTTGGTTTAGGTGGCTCAAATGGACAAGTTAGAATAGCAATCTTCGCATTTTCAATTCGTTTTGGCATCTGTGGATGGCTCATATCCTTGTCAACAACAATACCATAAATGAGCTCAGTATCTTCTAACTTCCCTCCTACCTTTCCTTCAACTTTAATCAAATCCAAATTAACATCCTTCCTCTCTAAATCCGCAACAGCCAGAACTGCTTTAACAGCAATTTCAGCTAAAGTGCGCTTGCATCGATTCACACTGCAAGAAGAAGGCGAAGTTAAAATACTGCTTTTAAAGAGATACAACAACCACCTTGTTCAGGCTAACAATAAAATAGAGACTACTTTAAAAGTAAATGGCAGTATTCTGCTGCACCCAATCTAAATAGGTAGCTAAGATACAGAAACCATATCAACTTTTGAGTCTCTTCACAAGCCCAGGTGAGGCATCTCATACACCACCATGCATGAATATGCCAATCAAGCCAGTTGAAGCAGGTCGCCCACCATGTAAGGGATCTGGCCAAATACCAGTAAGGTCGATTCAAATGTGACCATATGGCCTTTAAAAGTAAATGGCAGTATTCTGCTGCACCCAATCTAAAAGGTAGCTAACGTACAGAAACCATATGGACTTTTGAGTCTCTTCACAAGCCCAGGTGAGGCATCTCATACACCACCATGCATGAATATGCCAAATCAAGCCGGTTGCAGCAGGTCACCCACCATGTAAGGGATCTGGCCAAATACCAGTAAGGTCGATTCAAATGTGACCATTGACCCACCAGATGCCTCATTTACCCCTTGTGTAGAAAAAATGCGTGCCTGGGCACCTTGAAAATAAAACATTTAAAAAAAGGAAATAAACTTTTCTGTGATATATTATAGTATTCCAACTCAATGGGTTGTCTTAAGACTTAAGCCAGCCAAGTCTACCTAACCTAGTCTGGGTGACTCGATCAGGCTGAAACCAATTTGTATGAGTTCTGATTGAAACTGCCTCATATACTCACAACTCAATTAGAATTGTTCAGGTTTGGGTGTGGTGGTTCAGAACTTTGGATGTCTTAAAGCATTTGTATCTTATATAGTGAAAGATTAAATATATATGTATATGTGTCCGTGTATCTAACATTTTAGAGTTAGAAAAAACTTTAATAAGCAAAAAAAAAAAAAATCTGCACACATGTACCCACACAGACAACTCAGCTGGAACAAAGTGTGCAGTGTGCTGGAGTGGGCACGCACATGCAGTCGCATGTACGAACATGCAGGGGTGTGTGCCTGTATGCACACAGAAAAGCCCCTTAAAGTAGCCTCTTTAACCCCTTATACAATCAGGAATGCCAGAGCACATGCTAAGTGTGACTGAGCATAAACTTCTTTCTGGCTAGTTTGCCTTGGTCATGGGCTAAGGCGCATAAGGCTGGTAGCATAAGCTTAAAGCCTAACTACACATATGACTTACTATATCAATTATGATTTATGACTATCAGACACAGAACAGAGGGTTAAAGATGTGCTAGTTAAAGGAAATAAATTGTAGACTGTAAAGTGTATCCAAAAGATTTAAATAAAAGAAAAGTCATACATCTTGGATGATAAAGTGGTCATGCATGTCTGCACTAAGGATTCTATGTTAGTCAAACTAAAATCGAACTTCTGCGAAATATGCTCCAAATGATCCACTGCTATCCTGGAAGCCATTTCATAACCCTCTGCAACCCGAATAGGATGGATGCCACGCTCTAAGAGTTTCTCAGCCTGCTCTAGAAGTGCACCGGCCATAACAACAACACCAGTGGTGCCATCACCAATTTCATAGTCCTGACTTCGGGATAATTCGACCATCAGCTTTCCAATTTGGTTATCAACATCCATTTGCTCCAAGATTGTCGCCCCATCATTTGCTGTCAACAATACGAGAACAATCAACAAGAAAATGAAAAATATATCATTTTTAACTTCCATGCCAACAATTCAAGAAGATTAACCTCAAAATCAAGCAACCCCTTTCTAAAATGGAAACCCACATCACCATTCCTCCCAAACCTTCAAATCAACCAGCAAAGCACCATTTTTGTTTCTGGGCATGGAACAAATACATCCCTAAAAACCTTGGGATCAGGAAAAAAGAACCCCCACTCCCTCAGAGCTCTTCCAACCCAATTCGTACATTCACCTAAACCTCACTTTACCCTCATTTACACGAATATCATGCAACCCAATGAGTGCGCACCAAGTGTTTGATGAAATGACAATGAGAAGCATTAGATGAAATAGGGATGCAAAGATGAGAGAAGGGTTAGGGTTAGTAGGTATCAGTACTGATGGTGACGTCGCCATCGGGGCTCTGGAGCATCTTGTCCATGCCCTTGGGTCCGAGAGAGGTGCGGAGGATGCGAGCGACGGCCTTTCCAGCAGAGATGTTGGCCTTCTGAGCGTCCAAGCCTCGCAATCGGGTCTTCTGCTCCTGCTCCTTTAGGATGATGAACGGTCGCCCGAACTCATCAAAGGCCAACGCCATTTCTGTCCTCTTCTCTTCTCTCTGCAATACAACAAACACAAGAGATGCAGATCTAAAAAGAGAAACAGATGCCAAGCAGATGAAGAGGAAGGACAAGAGGAGACAGAACAGAAGAGGAGAAGTTCTGGAACCTTTGAGAGTGATGAAAGAAGGAAATGAGAGTGTGTTTTGGACTCTGGAGCCCTAGCGGCCCTGCTTAAGCCTTTTTAAGGGTTTTTTTCTCTTTGTATTTTACCCTTTTAAAGTTTTATAAAGGGCTTATAGTTTTTTTTTTTTGTTTAACCAACTTAGGGGTGGGACCCTAGCCCTCTCACCATGAAAGCTCGAGTCCGGATCCTTCGTTTAAAAGCCCCGCGGTGATCATGGCGGAACCACATCACCTATATTGCAAGTTATCCACTAGTGATGTGGTGGGACTTGATGATCATCTCAAGGGTTTTCTACACCTAATATCAATTGAGGTAAGAGAGTATTAGGAAGAGAAGTAGAAATTGGGTGAGGCAAAGGCGAAAAAGTAAACCTTGAGCGAGATATATCAACCTTTGAGTGAGAGAAGGAGGGCCGCCAAGATTTAAACCCTTGGCGATTAGATAAAAAATGACAACTCTTACTTGGCGATTAGATAAAAAATGACAACTCTTACTATTGGGATAAAAAGTGGTTCTCTGGGTTGAACTATTTAATATTTGAACATAGCTTGAATTATAAATTATATGTGATTGAAATTAGGAAAGTCAAGAGTCATAAATGCATGAATAAAATAAAGAGTGCTTGCAATTTAATGGTAATTTATCCGGACAATACAATTGTTAGAAACTCATACAATTAAAACAAAGCCCCAACCAAATGGGTAAGATTGAACCTAATATATACAATCATGTCAAGTTTGGGCCAAATACAGGCTTATATTTTTGAAGTCATGACGGGCCTAAATATGCTTGAGCCTGGCTGACCCGGGACATGAACACCCTTAATTTGTTTGGAAAATGTCCGATCCATACAATCTCTATCACTCTATGTTTTTAAGTTGAGAAATCTTTAAACTGTTAATTCATTTTTTTAATCGGCAATGCAAATTCATGAAAGGGAACCAACAAATAGCGTAACAGAGTAAAAAAAGGAGGGTACAAGAGCAATGATCCACTCCCACTAAATTACATAACCTCTCCCACCAAGGAAATAACATGTCAACCTCTTATTTGGTTAAAGTATTTGCCATAGAGTTGATAGATCTAACCTCACCATCATAGTCAAAAAATGGCTTTGAAACAGTGGAAGCGTCATCATTCTAATCCTGCTATGAAATTCCAATTTCGGATGGATGGATTTGTAAATTGTAATGATGAGACTAGATCAGGTTCAATTCATATTAAATCTTATGGTGTAAGCAAACTTAAACCTAAAGTTGACAGGACCTGTAATTGACCCGGGTCGAGTTAAATTCCAAATTTAAATTAAAAGTCTGAAGCCAATAATGGTATATGCCCAGGTTGTGAGACCCATGCATATACCCAGAATTCAAATTAAAGGCTCGAAGCTGAATCAGGATCCAAATATAAAATCTAGACCCAATGACTATATTAATAAATTTATACTTTGACATACATACCTACATTTCCAACTCTTCTATACAAAATGGTTTCAGATTTATTTTACCCCATCTAATCTTATACTGGAACTAGATGATGCTCAAGTTTATGCCACATGAATGGGTCCAAATTGGAAAGGGATCACATTAGGCATGAGGAGAGAGACCAGGTGTCGTGTGACACGTCTACCTCCTCCTCCTGTGTGTGTGTTTTTTTTCCCATTATTGGGCCACAGTGTCTTTAACCCTAGAACTATGTTGGGCCACTTTCTAAGAATGAGACTTTAATGTGAAAACCTAGAAATTTATCCCTAAACACACGAATGAAATCAAGTACCAACGCCACTCTACCATGAGTATGTTGTCAGCAAGTCTACTTAGATATTTAAGTCTTTTAGACTATTTAGCAAAGTTCATAATGTACCATCTAATTATCTTTATGATCTTTGCCACTTTTTAATAAGGTAATGAAAAAGTAATTACTTCAAATAGAAATGAATGTCTAAAGTAATTAGACACTTTTTGCACTTTTTCCTTTTCACGAGTATGCACATTCTGCTTTTACCATACTGATAAGTTTGCCCTTATTACTTTTATCATATAACATTGTTGCCCATGTTATTTTCATATATAGGTGAGTTTTCATTTTCCAATTGAAATGAGACATACCTAATGATTTATATGTTAGTTTTATTGAAACTACTCTATATCAAACATATCTATTTGAAATTAACTTTATTTCAATCTGTTCATATTTGTCAAACAAGCCCTAAGGTGTTATTTGGCAAGTATAGTTTTTAAGTCTATTTTACTTAAAATTAATTGAATGACTTTAAACTATTTGAGAAAGTCCATGTGATCTTTTACCACGTTTCTTCAGAAAGTAATAAAATTTTGACTTTTTTAAAACAAACATGATTGTCAATAGGAATTAGACAACTTTTAGCTTTCCCATACAAATCTGCCCATAAGTTTTACTATATGAAAATTTTGGCTATTTTAATCTAAATATTTACACATAGATTATTTGATAAATTTTAGTATATCTGTTTCAAAGTTGACATATAGTAAATGGTACTATAATGTCAAACTTATCATATAATAGAAGTAGTACATTGTTGCCGTGTAGTAAAAAGTTATGTGAACAAGTCAAAAAAGAAAAAAATTTGTATGATCGCTCTACCTATTCCTGTCTCATTGGATTCTCTTTTCTTTTATTATTACTGTGAAAAAGAAGAAAAGAACCATGAATTGATTCAATCAAAGAGGGAAATAGACTTTTAAAAATAGTCTATTATTCATCCATTTTAACCCAAATAGACTCCATTTTTAAAGACTCCAGATGGCACTACACAAGTATTTTAATTAGAACACTTGCTAGCTACACTAGTGATCAATTGAAAAAATTGAAGATCCCAAATACAGCCCTACCCAGTGTGTGGAAAATCAGACCGGCCCTAGGAAGGGTCATGTCGATATGAGTAGAGAAGTGAGACAAAAACATGTGACTTGAAGAAAAGTCTTCCTTTCAACTCAACATGCCAAGCTTGCTGAAAACTTTTCCTCCTTTGTTGGTTCATTACACTACAGATCAAATGCAAGGTCCTAAATATATCTCTACCTAGTATTTTAAAAATCAGATTCGGTAGAGTTATGTCGACTAGGAGTTGAGCAGTGGGACTAAAAGGACTTAGAGAAAAGTCATCATTTCAAATTTACATGGCAAGCTTGCAAACGTTTTTCCTATTCTGCTGGTATGAAAGGCCTATGTAACAAGCCTTCCTTTCTGAAAGCGTGTGACTTTGATTACTCTGTCTCTAAAAAAAAAAGATTAGCTACCGATAAAAAAATGAAGATCATACCGGTCCGATCGACCTCTTGGTCAGCTAAGGAACATGTTGCAACACTGGTGCCCCCACCGCACACACACACACAAAAACAACAACAACAACAACAACAACCCCAAAAAAAAAAAAAAAAAAAAAGAACAACAACAACAACTGGCATCCACCTTTAAAAGAGGGACCACTTGTGGATGTGTCCCACTGCCGATGAGGTAATGAATGCCCCCATAACTTTCATCAACAAGCCTCTCTCAGACACATTATTATTATGATTATTATGATTATTATTATTATTATTATTGTTTTTTTGGACTGATCAGCCAAATTAATATAACAATGCCAATAACCCCATATCTCAGAAACTATATATGAAGAAGATACAAAGATAACAGTGGTAGTAATCTTCTTTGCATCAAATAAAAACAGGACACCCCTCCTTTGTAAAAATATACAATTACACAAATCATCACATGTGAAGAGAATGTCTGATAGGATCAAGTCATGGGATAAAACACCCTTCTTCTAGCTTAGTTGAAGAAGAAACCAATGACAACAGCAAGAAGAGCCACATATTGATTTTTATGATAGAGCCATTGGATTCTGCATCTTCAGTCCTAAGTTTTTGGATGTTTTTATGGCCTTTGTCACTCACCTACTTTTTAGCATTAAGACTACCATCACCAAATTGATAATCTTCCACTGCTGAAACTGGTGGTATGTCAATTGGTTGCATATCTTGGCTATTAGCATAGTACATTGGGCCATCAACAATTGGGATTTGAAATGAGTTGAATGCATCATGCATGCCTAAAATCGCCTCCCACTCTCTTTTATCCTCCAGTGACAGGTTAAAGTCTTCCATCTTAGATGGGGGGAGCATGTGATCATTATTCGCAAACTCTTTCTTCGCCTCTGGCGGCATGGTCACCCTTTTCATCCAAGAGGGCGTGGGTGCAAAATTGTAATCCATGTCTTTCATCGGAGATGGAAATGGAGCAAGTACGAAATTGTAGTCATCCGCAAAGGCTGACCCAACAGGGGCTAGAAGGAGTGCAAGTGCGACGAATTGCCGCGCCATGGTCTTGTGTTGTTAGTATCGGGGGAGTAGAAGTAGAGGATGAGCTTAATACCACTGGATTCCGAACAATGCAATGCCTCATTAAGCAGACGATTGAACTCTTCTTATACAGCTGTTCCTGTTGCTACTATAGTATTTTTTTCCCCCATAGTAGCGACAGTAAGGGCATGCAAGGCCAAAGAAGGAGTAGAATGTGAAGAGTAGAAGGAATTTATATGTTCTTAAGGTGGGGTATTCAAGGCAGTAACAGACCATCGACTTTTTTGTTGGTTATTTTTATTTGAAGGGAAAGGAGTACTGGATGGATGGAATTTAGATCATAGCGAGTCAAACGGCCATTGGTTAAACTTCAAACTGGTTCGGTTTGGCCAAGAACCAAGTGTGCTGCCTCTGTCATTGTCTAATCCTGACAACTAGATCTATATTTGCAACATTCTTTGACATCAAACACGTCCCAGTGGCCTGTTGGATAGATAAGAAATTGAGTAAAGTGATGTTAAATGGGCTCTAACAGTTTAAAATTTTGACCCTACCTCGTTTGGATGAGTCTAACCTTGTTGTTGCCCCATATGACTTCAACCCCATTTAACTTCAAAGCTAACTACTCCTGTTCCCTTAAGAAGAGACGTCAATGACCAAAGTCTACGCTGCCAGCTTCTACTTCTACATGCGTACTGCCGGAAAATTTTCTCCCTTATGCAATCTGACAGAAGTGGCTAGAGCCCAGTCAAAAAATCAAGATGCTATTCAATGTAAAAAAAATGATAACCCCATTGAATTAAATGCGCTCACCATGATCTTCCCATGTGCCCCATAGGAGCAATTTCCTTATTTAGTGATGTAGCCTAATAAAGGGTTTTTGAAATTGAAGAGAGACTGCTGAGGGGACCGCAGGGGCTGCAGTAGCTGTATGCAAGATATCTGAGGTTATTTAGAGGTTGTAGGGATGGTTGCAAGGAAAGGAAAATTCAGGGTTCAAGTAATACGAGGTTTAGGCAAGGTTTGCGCTGAACTGGGTCAAACTCAGACTGGGTTTTAACTTTAAGGACTAATGTCAATTGAGAACTTGCCCATCCAGGTTAGGTCAGATAACTATACAAAATCAGTAGGTAATTTGAGATTTTCTTCTGACTGATTTTGCTTGGAAAAGTATAGACTCAACGAGGAATTGGATTAGTTAAGTAGGCTTGAATAGGATACTAGTGGGACGTTTAGGGCTTCAAGAGGGACCAAATTGGGGGCTTTTTAGGAGCAACCACGGGAACTACAGCAGACAATTGGCAAAAGTCAGAATTTTCAGATGAGCTGCTGAGGGTCAGATTTGGGGCTCAATCCAAAGAGAGTGTGGCAAAATATGGGTTTGCCATTAAGCATGGGCTGACACTAATTTAGGAAGAAGAATTGATGGGTTTGGAAGAGTATTAAGAGTTAAATTTGACTTTTTTTTGTAACAAAAATTAAAGGATAAAAAATAGAAAGGATAGCAGAAGAGCATCTCACAAATTCATTGACCGAAAGCACAATTGATCAAGGATAAGGACTCATACCAATTTGACACAGCCTAATTGATGGATGATCCACCTGAATGCTTGCAGTCACGCAAACACAAAGTAATTTTAAGGCACGTTTGTATATACAACCTTTCTGCAAAAGGAGAAAATTGTCTCATAAACAAAGTTCATGAATATGAATTCCGTAGGAAAAGAACTCGACAAAAGTACAAAAGTTGGTATTTGATGCAAAATACTTTTTCTTAGTGAATTAGAGATAATGGTGTTTGGTGCGGTTAATGATTTCTTGGTGAAAAATATACAAAGAAGGGGTAAAAAAGTGAGTGGAGGATACAAAAAGGGTTAAAGAGTGAAAATAGAAAGTGAAGGGAAAGGCATTACAATAGAGATAGAAAGGTGCCCATATATAGGGTTATGACACATCATAAAATGAAAAGAGGGTGGCCCTCCATAGAAACTCAATTTCCAACCTTCTCAAAAAAAAGTCTACCATGGCGAAAAAGTAATTTTGAGGAATTGTACTCCACCAAATGCATTAAAAATAAATTTTCTGAAGAAATTCATCCACTTTTCTACATAAAAGTATTACTCTGCCCAAAGAAAAGAGAAGTTGAATATTGTTGAAGAATTATTCTAAGAATTTAAAGAAGCCCTTAAATGAGACTCTTGAGAATTCAAAGAAAGTATATCCCTAATTGCAATATAAGTTTCTTTCCTTAGCATTAATTGAATCTAGACTGCAATGAAATAGGGAAACTATCTTAAAGCGAGATAATTATAATTACTTCTTTTTTATCGGTAGATAATTATAATTATCCTCGAAGAAATATAAATGACACATGTTGCACTCCAGCCATGGACTTGAACGTAGACCAGAACCCGGCCCATGAGTTTTGGCCTAGATATAGCCCATTTGTAAAGCCTGTCATGTGACCACCCCCTTTTAGGCTGCTTTGTATTCTTTGACGCCTTCACTGATTGAATTTCCAAAAAAAAAAAAGGAAACTTCTGCAAGGAAACCCCAGAATCAATGATATTTTCAATTTTAAGGATTCCTCTCATCCTCAAAATGATATTCCATTGATTTCTCTCATCCTCACAAATCAGGCAATTAGGAAAAATACATCAATGAAATGTCTCGCAACTGGCCACAATCATCTACCATAAAATAAACAATCTAAGACCCAATCCAACAGTTGAATGATACGAAGGAACTTAAACAACAGCAATACAATTTGCAAAGAGAAGAAATGACCCGGGCATGTTTTTGCAATGAAATACAATACAAAATACAACATGGACAACCCCACATTTACAGGACATCAATTACATAAATGGCATACAACATCAAAATCATATACAAGGCCAATCCAAACACTCAACTGAAAGAAACCCATCAAAACCAAGAAATTCCCAACAGCATTACATGACCTAGAAGAGTACAGTGCTGAAAAAGAAAACATTAAAACCCCCCATACACAGCATTTGTGAATACATCAAAAAACAGACAATAGCAATGAAGAATCCCCATTGAACGATTTCAGCGCCTCAAATAGATTAAGTGCATGTATCTCTTGGCATTTGCAAGATCCTTGGAAGCCAATAGAAGAATATCTTTTCTATGCGGACAGATCACAGGTACATCAATATTGAATTGACTGATCCAAACATGCAGCAAGCACACGATAACACCATAAACACAACCAAAAGTTGAATGCCACCATTAAGAATGCAGTTCTTTTAATCTTGACTGCAAGACTGTGGATATGGAACCCTTCAAATCCATATACGAGATCATTGCTATCTCCTACTGACTGAACAACATAATCTATACATGAATTCCTCGCCAAGGAAAAATACTACTCAGTGATACACTGGCATTCATCACCTCCATTGTGAAAAAATAAAAAGAAAAATACAATCAATGCGAAAAAGACTTCATCTCCTACTGACGATAGAAAAACATAATCTATTCATGAAATCCCCACCAAGAAAAGATACTTGGTGCAGCACAGACATTCAGGACAACACAGACTTCATCTCCTACTGTCAACAGAACAACATAATCTATACATGAAAAGAAAAAAAAAATCCCATTGCAACACAGACATACAGTGCCTCCATTGTTGGGAAAAAAGAAAAAGAAAAAAGAGAGCAATAAATGCGAAAAAGGAGCTATGAGAGCTGGAAGTTGCACACTTTGAAAACCAAATCCTCAGCACATTCTTAAGAATATTCTAGGTGGAGTTTCAAATATCTGGTGTTGATAGCTCAATGACAAATGGGTATTAATCCAAGAAACAAGAACCCAAGGCAGCAACAAAAAGAGTCTGCATGTACAGAGCCAGTATGGTGACCAATAAGTGCACTGCATTGGCGTGTACTCTGGAAAGGAATTGTTATTCTTACAGTGAAGTTGCTTCAATAAAACTACTTTTCATTGATTTTATAATCTCCAATTACAGATGAAGGGGAAAGCCCCTTAGTACATCCAATGTTGTTCCTATCTCGTTATAGCTTAAGAGCTAGTATCAAGTATCAACTGCTACAAACCAGCCTCAAGCTGCAAGTCAATCTAGTTATTACAATGTTGCTAATGACTTCAAAGAAGTGACACAATACATCGGCCAACGACATTTTCTAGACAGAAAAAGGAAAAATAAATGTTACATACAACCTAGCCTCGTTACAACATCTTCGGGTGGGTTTTACAAATTAACTGATTGGTAATGACGACCCAAGAGAGAGCTCCACCATCCTTTCAATGCTCAATTCAACACTTCTCCAACACAACTGAACCACAAAAAAGTAGTACAAGGGGATACATTTCACGAATAACGTTATGTGAGACCTCTATTTTCCCCCAGTTACACAAATACTCAGCATAAAGCTTCGGCGTCATAAAAACAAAAATTTCAAATTATTTGAGCTACATCACAGCATAACCTTCACCACTGGATGTTTTATTTACAGAAAATGGACTTCACAAGGTACAACTCTTACAAATAGGAATTGCCACAATTAGAAGCCCAGTGTTGGATGTATCAAGGTATCCACTTTAGCTCATCTTCCACTCAATATCAATTTAGGCTGATTTAGTAGGCACCACCCGAACTCCGATAAAACCTCCTGGATGTGACGATAGAAAAAATATCTGAAGTCAACAATAGAAAAAGCAATCCACTAAAAAAGAGATCAATCCCCTAATCTCTGACTAATTACTCAGCACTTTCACCTTTACAACCATTGTGGGTCTTCAGTTGATTTAATTGGACAGTCCAGAGGTCTCAAAAATTTTTCTTATTTATACATGTAAGTAGTATTTCATCTTCATTATTATTATTATTATTATGTAAGAAGAAGGAGAAGAAGAAGAAAACTCTACTAGGTAATTAGATCATAGCTTCCCACTACTCGATATTATACCCTGATGGATACACAAAAAGGGGGAAAGTAGTAGCTTGTTGCCTTAATAGTAGTAGCTGGTTGCCTTAATAGTAGTAGCACTAAGCAGATGTACATAGAGTTGGATGAAAATTTTGAAATAGAATAGATCGGAAACATAACCCTGACTTTCTCAAGGAAGGAAAGAGGAAAAGAACATAATCACCATCATCATCAAAGCCTTATCCCAACTATGTTGGGGTCTACTACATAAATTCTACCTCTACATTTATTTATTTATTTTAAATAAAATCATTGGATAGGTTAAACTTCTTCAGATATATTGTTACAACCAAAGAAGCATGGACACGGACATAGGACACGGATACGACACGACACAGCATCGCTCAAAAAAATAGGACACGGACATGTCGAGGGACACGTTAATTATATATATATATTTATATATATATATAATCATATACTTAAAAAATAATATAATTTTAAGTTTTCAATCAATTTATCAATCAAAAAATAAAAATTCAAGTACCAACTAACAAACATATTAAATTATCAAATATCAATACAACACTAAAACATAATTCATAATCATTAAACGTAAAATATCCATAGTTTCATAAAATCCATACAAAGAAAAGGGAAGATCATCTCTTTCCCCTCCCTAAAAAAAAAAAAAAAGAAAAACAAAACAAAAAAACACAAAAACAAAACAAAAAACAAAAAGCAAAAAACGAAGCTAATCTCGAGGCCTATTCTTTAGTAAAAGATTTGTTTTGTCTTGTGCTTGTGATATCATCAATATTAACAATCATACATTTGTCGATGATATAAAATTATCATATATCAAGTTTACAAGTATTAGTAATCACATGTTAAAAAGTGTCTAAGAAATATCAGCCACATATTTATTTCTTAGTCATAGACGCGGGCAATGACTAAAAATTAAAGAGCATTTAGTGGTAACACCAATAAGAGATAAGATTAGAGAAACTCGTTTAAGATGGTTTGAGCATGTTGAGCGTAGGCTGGTAATGGCACCGGTGAGAAAAAGTTTGGCTATACAGGTGGATGGCCCATCAAGAGATAAGGTTAGGCCGAAATAAACATTGATGGAGGTCATTGAATCAGATTTGAAAAAGTTTAACTTATCTACGGATTTGGTTCAAAATAGAACAAAATAGAAAAACAGAATTTATGTAGTCGACCCCAACATTGTTGAGATAAGGCTTTGATGATGATGATGATCAGACACGGGTTAGGAATTATAGAACATGTCGTAAAAAGAATGTCGAACAAGTGTCCAACATTAAGATATTTAGTTCTTAATTATGGACATGGCTAAAATAATGTCCGAGGAGTGTCAATGTCCAATATGTGTCCGACACGGATACGTAACTTTCTTAGAAGTGTCCATGCTTCTTAGGTTACAGCTTCTATCCGCGTCCTCTTTAGCCTACTCGTCTCCTTGTTAGCCTACTCGTCTCCTTGTTGGGAAAAGAACTTAAGAGCTTAAAATACCTAGAACATGGCACCATAGACATAGGCTACTAACTATGAGACCCAAATCCTTCAAAAAAATGGAATACACATTGAAGTGATGGAAACTTATAAGGATGGTGACAAGAGCCTTTTGCCGAAATTTCATTCAAGATTTACATGGACCTTTTCTCCTTTGGAGTAATAAATTTTATAGTTATAAAAAAAATATTTACAAGGGCATCGGACTCTATTTCTATTAAGTACTACAAAAATGGATGTGTATAGTACCAAGTGGTACAACCCCAAACTACAAATGTGAACCTAGCCATATCTGTATTCAAGTGATGTAGAGGATCTTCCATACCCAATTCTTTCCATACTTCAATAAACCTTTTGCACGTTGACCGAAAAAGGTCAGGGTTTATCAATCTAGGAGAAATAAAGAGAAAACAAATTTGCCAAAAAAAAATTTGTATCAATTCATGAAGTTAACCCTCTCTTCTTATAGCACATGCTTTCTATAGATACATCCTATGCCAGCAACCATATCCCTTAATTGTCACATCTTCATTCTCGTCATAGTGCCGTGGTGCTGCTTTGTTGTGGCTGAAGTCATGGAAAGGACCACTGTCTTCTTTCGACTTCTTGCTGGAAAGGTTCTGTAATTCTTCATATTAAGTAGTGCTCCTTGTTGGGTCACCCACTGTCTTTGGCTATGATACCCGGATACTCCAAATGCCTTGTGGTATCGGTACCGATACGATATAATATGGATACGGGTACGGGATATGGCAAGATACAGCTTGGATACAGCCCCCAATTTTAGGATACGGCTATGCAATATTTTTTACCCAAAATTACGACAGATTTTGTCCATTTTGACTTATTTACTCCTAAATAAGCCCTTTCTCAATTTGATCAAAAGGAAAGCAAAAAAGGAGAAGAGGAGGAGGAGAAGGTGACAACGAGGATGAAGATAATTAAACTGACAAGGGCTATTGCTTTCGTTTTGACGGGTTGCTTTTTCAACTAGATGGTAGACCACTGTGTTGCTTTCTGCTACTATTGCTGCTTCTAGCTTCTAGCTTCAGGTGTTATGTACGCCTCCTCTTCTTCTTATTCATTCTTCTTCTTTTTATTCAATGATGCCCCCGAGATGCAAAAGGGGCAAAAGAACCCGTCGCATTTTATTAATGAGAACGGGCCTCTTGGGCTTTTTTTTTTATTTTCTTTCTATTTTAATGTTGAGCTACTGGGCCAACCAAGACACTTGGCCTACTTTCTTTTTTCTTTTCTTTTATTTTCTTCTATGTTAAGATACTGTCAGGCCCACCTTATTGAAAATCTGATCCACACAATGGGCCTCGTAATATTTGAGCACTACAATAAGTATTTATATGTATATATTTTTTGAAATGTCGTATTCGTATTCGTATCCTAAAATTTTGAAGTCGGTGTATCGAACCCTCGTTCTCCGTGTCCGTATCTGGGCATCATAGGTCTTTGGCATATTTTTGCAATTCTTGAGGCTCTAAAGGCGTCTGTATCATCTTCCTCATCTCGTAGAGGCAGCATATCCACATGAGGTATGTGCTCTGGTTCACTCTTTTTATCAAAAGGGGATGTCTTATTTAAGTTTGAGCCTTATAGCAGCAAGGTACTCCCAAGACCTTTCTTTGCTCACAACTTCTTCCAGAATAACCTTTTTTCTTTTCTTTTTCAATCTTTTGGAATTATTCATGGCTAAAAAATCAGAGAGTCTTCATGTGAAGTTTAATGGTAAAAAATTACGTAGCATGGTGGCCACATTATTGGCCATCGTAGTTAAGGCTACTACACTATTTAGAAAATAGTAGTGCTATGGTTTAAAACCTAGTAGAGCCAAGCAATTTTAATAAAAAATGTTGTTCCAAATCACCATAAAAACTCAAGAATGGCTACTACAGAAGATTCGAATTTTTTTTAGCACTTAAAAAATCACACTGCAGGGCTGCTACATATTGCCAACTATATAGTGTTTTGGCCACTACCCGCTACGTGCACCACAACCACTATTTTGATCCTTGATCCTCACATCCGACACAAAAACATCTCTTGAACTGTGATGTTTTTTTAACATCAATATTTCTTTCAAACTCACCTTGATTCATCCACCATTGAAAACATGTCCATTTTACCTGCTTTTTCTAGTTCTTCTCCCATATCAAGGTTAAAAACCTGGACTGGTGTATGCAAAGCATCAAACTCCAAATCATCTTGCAAACGGACCCCTTCACTTGATCCTCTGGTGCTTCGAAGGTCCACTCATTCCATTCATCCCTCAATCCTTATGGTTATTTCTCTCATTCATCATTGCTTGTTGCTCCATCTTCAGTACCTATACCTGACAACTATTCATAAGCCGTAAAGCATGATTGTTGGCAGCACGCTATGAAAGAAGAACTCACTGCTCTCCAAGAAAACAATGTGTGGGACATTGTACCTTGTCCCTCTCATGCCATTCATATGACTACAAATGAGTCTACTCGATCAAACTGAAGCCAGATGGGTCACTGGACAGATAAAAAGCACATCTTGTGGCTTTGGGCAATTGCCAAGAATATGGAGTTGACCATAATGATTGATGAGACTTTTACTCCAATTGCTAAAATAAATATGGTCCAAATTCTTTTAGCCATTATTGCTTCCCAAACATGGCCTTTGTTTCAAATGGACATTAAAAAAGCTTTTCTACATGAGGATCTTCAAGGAAAAATGCCAATGAAGGGTCTATAGAAAACAGAGCTAAGATTGACAAAGATGAAGATGCTACAAGGCAGAGATAAAGACAACGAATGGCACCACCACAATTGACAATCTTTGCTGAGTTGAAGATTTAGACGACAAACAAGGAACTCAAACCCTAGCAGGAGTTGTGTGCTTTGCTTGTATTTGATCGCCTCCAATGGCACGTCGACAAGGATTCAAAAATGTTTCCAAAGAAGAGTTTCCAGGATCTTTTCACTAGGCATGATATCTTAAGACAGAAAACTCCTAGAGCTCTAATACCCTATCAATCTAAGAGAAAAGAATGAGAAAAGAAATTTTCCAGAAAAATTGAAAGTCAATTCATGGAGTTGACCCTTTCTTCTTATAGCACATACTTTCTATAGATACATCCTATGCCAACAACCGTATCCATTTTCCCCTCATTCTCATCAGCAAAATGTCTCCATGGCCAAACGAAGCCTCAAGGTTGATGTGTCTTGTAATTTTTACACTAGGATCATGTTGTACTAAACATGACGTGGGGGACTTGCTAGGATTACCAACCATAGAAGGCCGGTGAGAAGCAATTTGTTTCATAAGGCGGGTGAGAAGGCATTTCGCAAGGCTGGTGAGAAGGCATCATCATCATCATCATCGTCATCATCAAGTTATATGAACAATGAAATTATTGTAATGCAGTGTTAGGAGTATTTACAAATTGTATCATTAAACAAAAGAAGAGAGAGAGAGAGAGAGAGAGAGAGAGAGAGAGAGAGAGAGAGAGAGAGTATTTACAAGGTGCTAGTAATAAAAAGCCCTACTTTTTTCTTAGTCTAAGCCAGTGGTAATACCTAATAGATCTATACCAACTTTTTGAGATTGTGCCTTGCTATTTGCCTCTCTAGTCACATGCAGAAATATGGATGTAAGAAATTCCACAAAAGATAAACCTGATCATAGAGGTTAGAGGCGCTTTTTAGAAGCCTATGACATGGGTTTTTGCTAATACCCCACAAACAGAAGATTGCCTAGAAAACATTAATAGTGACCTTTAGCCCACTACAAAAGCCTGAATCACACTCCTTAGTTTGAAACCCCTGATCCATTAAATCCAAGAAGCTCATCTTGATAGTTCTAGTTTCATCCCAAATGCTTGTCTTCGTCTTCTTCTTCTTCTTCCTTTCGTGTGTGTGTGTTTCTTCCTCTCTTTTCCTAAGTCAAAATTTTTGTGTGTGTGTGTGTGTGTGTGTCTTTTTCTTGCTCTCTTTTTCCTAAGTCAAAATTATCACCAGTGTTTAATGAATCCTAAGTCAAAATATCACCAATGTTTAATGAAGGCCTATTGATGCAGGCCCTAGGATTAGGGCGTACGTCGAAATGCTGAAGCACAATACCGGTGCCGAAGCACGTGTCTGCAGACTCTTCAATACGTCTCTAGAGAAGCCATAAACAAGGACGCACCTCATGGGAAAAACCCATTCTGTCAATCAAATCTCTCTACGAATTTCTTCTCAACAATACCATAACAATAATAATAGAAAACTTGGTTGCTAAGAAACCTAATAGTATAACTCAGGAACTAAAATAAAAAACCTAATGAAATTGGAAACCTAATCTTAATTACAACTCTTAAAATAAAATTAAAAAACTAATTCCAGATAATTAGTGAAATAAAACCCCTAAATTAACTTCGGCCTTGCATATGTGGCCTGAGGTCTATTTACATCACCTATATACATTGAAATTCATAGTATCTCCTCGCTCTCTTTTTTTTTTTTTTTTCAAATGCATTTATAGTGATTCTTAAACTTTGACGGGCTTTTAATAATTAACAGAAGTTTATAAGAAAATGAAATATATGGTTGAGGCAGTCTAAACATACAAAAACAAAGCAGAAAATGAAATGTTTAGTTTCATTTGCTAAAGAAATCAACAGGGATGCACTTAGACTATATAGGGGTCTCCTGCCCACTAATCTCTCCATCCATCTAATGTAGAAGTCAGGCCATAACATCCAAACAACTGCCTTTCGTCAATAAATGGTGAAGTGCACATTGATAATCCATAGTAGCGGTAAGAGATTGTCACATGATAATCAAAGAAAGATCTAGATGCCAAACACTCAGTGGAGGAACTACACTACCACATGATACGAAGTTATGTACAAGACACACGACCCAGTATGAGGATTTTAAAAGTTCTAACCATGATTTATTTAACACTCATCCTATGCACACCCTAAACATTATCTGTTTGATTCAATCTCTATTTGTCAAATTCCATACCTAAAAGCCCTATTTCGCTAAGCCCTCATCTTATCAAGATCCAACCCCAAGCGATCTGAATCTTTGTTCCTTCCCCCAAATGACTTGCCTTGAACTGTTCGAAAAAAATTGGCAGGATATTACCACCTCATCAACAATAGACCCCCTAATCTTTTCCCCAATCACCAAGCCCTGTCGTCCATGATCATCTCTCTTAAAATTCTAATGAAGGTCGAGACCCACCATTTAAATGCCTCTTAAAGTTTCTGCATGGCAGGCTCAAGATCTATCTGAACCACTAATCCTTTCTATGCACCTGTCAATAAATACCTATATCTCAACATTTCTCGATCTTCCTTTTCTTCTTCTTTTTTTTTTTTTTACTGTTAACATGACAATCTTCCTTCTCCTCCAATTTGCGCAACACATGGAAAGAAATGAACAGCTTGATGCTTTTTAGTGTGTTGCTTGGGTACAATCCATCTTCCAGTGTGTAACTCAAGCACTATCTATCTTCCTGGCAAAAAACAAAATACCATCATCCAGGTTTACTTCTAGGAATGCTAAGCTCCAAGAACCAATGGAATGCACAAAAACTGCAAATTGAAACTTTAGGCTCAACCCACCGAGATCTGCATCTTCCTCTACTACTCATATACAGAAGAAATTAATACTCAACAAACCTCATTGGTCAAGATTTTCTGGGTTGAGACTTATGAGTAATCTCTCAGCTATGTAGCCCACAGCTAATATATATATCATAAAGACAAGATGCAAAGACTTCAAATAATTTGCAAGTAGTTTGAGGAAACAGACAGCATATTAAACATAGATGGAATGATTTCTATCCATAGTGCAGAAAATGAGTTCAAAGACCAAGTCAATTGGTTGTTAGCGAATAAAGTTACAGATATTTGCTGCACATTCATCAAATCAGTATAAAAGAAGACCACGCAAGCATAATATTTAGAACACATACCTCGGAGAGCACTTCTCTCCGATCAAAAAGGGTATCCTGCCAAACTTAGAATCAGTTGGAAGACCCAGGCGCCAATATAAAAAGTCAAACCCCAAAGTTCATAGTTCTAGATGCTATGTAGAACTAATTGTTTAAAGCACACAAGTGTCAGTTGGTGTATCTTACGATGTTCGGTAAAAGGGAATACGAAAGGAGAGGCAAACTACCCTCTTATGCCACACAATAAAACTTACTTCTGTTTGGAAACCACAATCCTGAGAGTGGGAATACAGATGCTGGTGCACATGAATCAGCCTCCATCATAGGTTCTGTGGAACCTTTTTGCTGCAAAAGTGATCCAGGAAAGGTAGAATGGTGTCACTCTGATGGCATGCGGCGTCTCTTCCCATAGTCTGCATCCCGAGATCGGGATCTATGATCGTCCTCTTGCACCATACGTGACTTGCTTCGAGATCTTGAAGAAGACTGTCCCCTATCCCAGTCATCTTCATTGTCCCAGTCACGCTCCCTCTGCCTATGGTCACGGTATCCATCTTTCTCTTCCCTGTACCTGTCAGACCTGTCCCTATCCAGTTCTCTCTCATCACGATGCCGCCTGTCGGAGTTGCTTGACCAGTCACGTTCAGAACCCCTATCCTTCTCACGGGAGGCATTTGACCTTCCTCCTCTTTCATGACCTGTCTCTCCATATCCGTAATCAGATGCGACATCATCAGCTCCATAACTAGACTCTCGAGTCCTTCCATGTTCATCTCCCCCAGATCCACCCCATCCAACCATGCTTGTATCAGTCCACATCCCTGATTGATGTCCCTCCATCCCAGTAGCACCCATCATTCCCATCCCATTTGCAGCCATTCCTCGACCAAAGAAAGCTGGATTAACATGTGGAGCCACTCCAGGAAGAGTAACTGTATTAACAGCCGGAAACGAAGGCATCATTCCAGGAAAAGCAGCCCCTGGAAACGCTCCATAAGCAGCTCCTCTACCCATATATGTAGGATCAAATGCTGCACCCATCATACTCTGTGGGTGCATAAGTCCACCAGTAGGACCTCCTAATGCAGAACCAGGAAGACCTTGCCCATAGGGGCCTCCAGCAGCATTGCCACCCAAGCCACCAGTGTTTCCAACCATGCCCCTTCCTCCCATAGCACCTCTTCCCCTCATTGGTCCACCTCCTTGGCCTCTGTTAAATGAGCCCTGCCCGCCTCCTCGACCCCATCCACCCCTTCCATAGTTCCTTCCTCCATCTCCACCTTGGTAATTCACTCCACCCCCTCGTCCTACCCCATCATTCATTGGCCGCCTCCCCTGTGTCTGCACCTGAGTTTGCCCTTGGTTTTTGCTCATATAAGCAGCACCCAATTGCCGCACAGTCTGAGGGGAAGCAAATGCCACCACACAAGCTCGCCCATTGAACACATGACCGCTCATCCCCTCCTTGCACGCAGCTGCTGCAGCAGGATCATAGAATTCAACATGACAATAACCTTTCGACTTTCCACTTGCTCTTTCATCATAGAACTTGATCTCCTTGACCCTTCCATACTGAGATAAAACGTTCTCCAGTTCTGCATCGGTTGTCCACCAGTGCAATTCTCCCACAAAAAGCATAGTCGGGCGACTGTCCAGTATAGGTCTGCCAGCATTTTCATTAACCATAGGCTGATTTGCAGCTGTACCCGCTGGATTAGCCAACATCTGAGGGCCATTTCTGGCTCCACCACTGCCTGAATCTAGCAATGAAGAAGGTCCACTAGAAAACTTCACTTGCATCTGACCAGGATCGGTGCCCATTTTGGGGGGCATAGGCGCTGATCCTCGAAAACCAATGTTTTCTACTTGATTCACAGGAGTCATGTCCAAGGTGGTAGCTTTCTGAGAAGCCCCATCTGGGTAGTTCCCAGCTCCCCCTTCCACACCTTTGCCAGAAGAAAAATTAGTCCTTTTCTGATCAACATTAGAAAAACCAGCACCCACATTTGACGCCTTACTATCCACTCCAACTACAGGGATGCTCTCTAGGGTGGCTCTGTTATCAGGAACCTTTGAGCTGGGGCCATCACCCTGCTTACTTTGGAACCCCCCATTTCCCACACCACCAAAGGGAACTGGCGCCTCATTCCGGTGGTGCATTGACTGCATAAAGGCTTCGCCAACATTAACGTCGTTGTAGAGATCATCATACTCATCATCCTCCCCAATCAATTCCTCCTCTGCAAGTGCAGGGATTGCACCACTGCCCTGAAACTGCAGCTTTTGACCTCCCCCATACTCATCATCCCCATAATCTAATTGCTCTTCACCCATGGGATCCATCTATGCAGACCAGAACAAAATCCTGAAATGATCTGACAGTCACCAACTAGAAAACAGTTAAAAAAACGGAGAGAATTTTCAAATAATCACCATCATAACAGGAAGCACATTGATAATATATATTCAACAACTTCCAAATTCCAACAAAATTAATGAAGCAGGGGATAGAACTTCCATTAATCCATCTAATGTCAACAAATAAAACAATAATACTAATAACAACAACAACAAGAACATAGAAATCCCTAATGCCCAAAACAAATTAAAAGAAAGAGAATAACAAAAATTTCAACAGCAAATCTAATATCAAAGAAGAAAGGTACATAAATCTCAAATACCCATCAGATTAAATACACAAAAAAAGAAAGAATTTAGAATAACTAATCCAAAATAAAAGAAAAATAGAGAATTCTAGTGGCACCAACAAAGTTTTAAAAAAAAAAATAAGGAAATAAAAGTGTCAACAAACCATACAAAAAGGAATGCACCCAAAAATCTAGAAAATCCTTCCACCCACCAAGGAATAATTAGCTAAAACTAGGACATACCCAACAACCATCTTAAAAAAAAAAAAAAGAAAAAGAAAAGAAAGGCAGATGAATTTCTAGCACCCAACATACACAAAATCAGGAATCATAGAACTTCTCCATCAAAGAAGCCAACCCAAAAAAGCTAACAAAAGGAGATCTAGATAGAGGGAAAAGGAGGGGAAGTTTCATACCTCAAAATGCAAACACCTGAAACTGAAAGATGGTGATGTGAAAAGTTAGGATTTTGTTCAATGGATGGATCTAAAGATAATCACAACAACCCCAGGATCCTTACCCAAATATATTTTTATTTTCTAAATTTTTATTTGGAATTCTCCTTTTATTTACCCTCTTTGCATTGCCATCTCAAATGTTCAACTCTTTCTTCCATCTTCTTGTCTCCTGAGTCTCCTGAGTCTACCTATCTATATCTCAAGGGTGAAATGTCTAAACATTGGGTTGCTCATTCATGTTTGTCTTCCACAAATTAAAGATTCTAGGGCCACCCATCCCTGTTGGTGTGGCAAGCTTTTAAGCAACTGACCGGAAGATCTTAGCCGTCCGATTTTTTACCGATCCAGTTTATACCATTGACCATTGTTTTAAACGAATGAGTCGTGATGATAGTTTTCCGGGCTTGGAATTGCATCGACACACACCCTATCCATAGTAGGGCCCACCATTTTGGACAGTGAATGAGGCTGAATCCTCTGATAAAAAGCTCTGGTGACGTTGCAGGACCAATAATTAGGTTTTTCCGTACTAAATCCCAATTCAGTGTGAATTAGTTGTCCACCAAAAAACAATTGTACTAGCACATATTGATGGCCAATTTGCGGATGGCGATCACCTTGATCGGCCATTCCTAATGATTTGATTTGACACAGTTACTTCGTTGTTAATTGACTGGCCACCAATTGAATTGGGAACATTTGTATGTTTACCTTTCAGGGTTCTTCTGATGGCCGTCATCTTAACGGTGAGGAATTCTAGATCCATAGGTATTGACCAATAAATTTCAAAGGATATCTCATCTGGACTCGGACGAGGATTTACTTTTGAAGATTGTAGATTTAAATTGCGCTACTACATTTGGGGCACCGGGGATTTATACAGCTCCCCTCATGCCCAAAGACATTAGTGAGGCTCAAAGGATTGGGACACACTTCATTTTAATAGGTATTATCAGTCACAGGACCGTGAGTTATTCAGCTTTGGAAGAGATCTGCATATTCAATTTTGGATAGAGAAATGATTTACTCTGATGCCATGATCATTTTCACAACCTATTGAACGAGTGTGGAGTGGAGTCCACATTATTTGATCCAACCAATTCACATCACAAACCTCACCTTGAATCGTGCCAAAATTTACTCAGAGCCAAATAAATTGACCATGTTTGAAATATATGTATCCTTGCAACACATGATGAATCCAGCGGTGTAAATTACTCAGATCAAGGTGAGAATTGAGCTGGTGAGTGGCGCATGTGATAAAATCAGTTGAATTAAAGAAGGGATGCAAATCTCA
This sequence comes from Sextonia rubra, assembly GCA_037013555.1. NCBI lineage: Eukaryota > Viridiplantae > Streptophyta > Magnoliopsida > Laurales > Lauraceae > Sextonia > Sextonia rubra. The sequence goes on from JASUAD010000010.1 coordinate 10,129,982, forward strand.
GACAAATGGTAAGAGTGGTCCCACATGTGTGCCCTTTCGTCTCTCTCTTTAGCCCTAAAATTTCTTTAGATGTAGAAATTTATGTATTTTAGAACCCCAGGAATTTATGAACTCAGCGAATAAGCTCAGTAGTTCATGTTTGGATCTCTTATAACACCATGATATGAATAGATGCAAGTATGAAGCTTGTAAAAGAAGGGGCAATCACTCTTTATCAAGCATCATAATCTAGACCGTCCATTTGCGTCTTAAGCCCTTGATCAGCAGCCTTCAAATGGATAGGGAGAAAAACAGTGAAGACAGCTATCAACATCATGCGGATGAACCTGTCATATTCTTCTGAAAATAAGGAAGCGTGAGAAAACAGAACTCTCATAGCTGGCCCATACAGGTGCCGCTGTTTGTGGAAAAAGAGGTGGAATTGTGGAAATTCTTGTAAATGGAGCCTCCACATGAACATGGAAATTCATGTTTGTGACGGTCTGGCTTATACTGGCGATCAGAACCAGTCATTTCGTTGGCCCTCCTACTCTGATGAGAAGATTTTATCACTAGATTTTAGGGTAAGAAGTGTCGGCAGTCAAGGTTTAAGAGGAATAAAATAGACAACTTGGGGTTGTTGAGTTGGTTGGCAACCCTGATGGCACCTGACTATAGCATGAGAATAATTCCTACCCCTCTTTTCACATTTGTGGGTACCTCTTCTCACATATGTGGGCTATTTTTTTTTTTTTTTTCACTTGTGCAGACTTTTTTTCCCACGTGTTGGCTTCTAGACTCGCAAATGGGTTTTCAATTCTTTCATTACGTGAAGGTTTCGATCATTTAATAATCAAATTTGATTTCTTATTTAGGTCATGATAAGTAAACGATTCTGAATTTAGATCCTATTATATGACCTATGATCTAAATAATGTTAAGTCAAATTCTACTTTGGTTTTAGCCCGTAGACTCGAAACTTGATATAATACCTTAGTTTTCAAGAATTTTTTCTAAAGTATTATCTACATAAAGCTGGACCTGCACCCAAACCTACCCGATATATGGAATCGGCTTTGACTCTAGTTCCATATTCACATTAGTGGTTATGGCTCTGGAACTAGGAAACCGTTTTCGATTCTAGTGTTCTAGTTCATGGTAGGCCCGAACCAGTTACCTGGAACTGAACCAACCTGTTTACAACCTTACACGCTTCCTTCCCACTAGTGTATGCTACCTTGGTCCTAGGCTCCTAGCCCCATTGCCCTTGGCTAGAGTACAATAATAACAATACAATACGTATGGTCATCCAATGAACATTCAAAGAAAATGGATAGATGTTGAAATAGGGAACCTGAGGAGGTGTGGTGGATATCCTCTTATGTGGCCCACAGCTTTGACAGTTTGAATTGGTTTTACTGCCCTGTGATCAATCAAAACCATTCAATCTCTTCTTTCAATGATAAGCACTTGCCCCAATTTGACACTCATCTTAAAATTAATATTGTTGGTCCTTCCAATCGTGACTTTGATATTCAAGAATTACATGGATCATGCATGAGCTATAAAAGTACCCTGGCTGAAGGTTGGAATCATTCACGCAATACAAATTCGGAAGAATTTTTCGCTCATTAGAAAAGAATGCTCTTGTTTGAGGTATATGTAAATCAAAGTTTAAATATGACTTAACAACACGTATTTACCCAAGAGGTGTGGATGTAATGCCAATTTGCATCTCTTGCAGAAACAGTCCTTTTTAAAAATGGGAGTGTGTAGAATTCCTCTATATATATTTATATGAATGGATAGATTGTGAATTCGGATTTTGAGAAAAACAGCATTCTAATATTTTGAGAAATTCTAACCATCTAGTCTCAATGCACTCACTAGACAATCCAACATAATTTTGTTTCACGTTTTCTTTAGGCTGCAACACTGACTGGCATGGATGTCATCAAATTCAACATGCAGAGCAAGGCTAGAACTTACTACCATGCTCTACAGATGCTAGAGACAATTAGACAATATTTAGTTTCTTGTACCGGTTCACTGGCTCAGATGTTGTCATGCAAGTGGACTCGAACCCTCATCCTCACCGGCTGTGCTCATCAGCGGGCCAGCGAAGGAATGAAGCGAGCCCACCCACATTTGGCTCCGTTTAAGTGCGTGGGCTGTAATCTGCCCTAACTTTCTGTCCCAATCGTTAATTAGACTGGGCCTGGCCTATAAAAATGCTCAAAGGGCTAAAGGGCAACCCTTGCCCAATAAAGTTGCTACAAGATATTTATATATTTTAGGGATATTTGGGGACCTGGGTCTGATTTTCACATCCTTGAGCTGGATTCTGGCATGGTTTCTTTCCACCTGATTAGTAATGGCCTCGGCTTGCACAAACTCCATGAATACCTCTAGGTTGGATGGAATGCCTTCACCACCAGGCCATGGGACGGTATTATTATTTCATTTCTATCCCTAATCACATGACCCACAGGTTGGATAGAATTGTCCAATGAGGTTTAATTTCAATTATATGCAACCTATCCATCTAGTTTAAATAGTGTACTCATCAAGAGATGTCGAAGCACTTATCAAGAGATGTCTAAGTGCAAATTATTAGCATGGATTCTGCTACCAAACAAGAAAGACGCCTGCATCTGTTCTGTATTTCCATTTTTTCTTTCTTCTGATTCAACGAGAGCATGGTGTGCGGTTTGGTTCAACAATAAATACAATCAATCCCAGCTTGGGAGGATTTAGTATCATTTTTCCCGCAATTGATTTTCGCACCTTAGGCAGTTGTTTTGCTCATCCAGTCCGTTTATCTGTTGGGCCGTATCCTTTACACCAATTTTGTTAACTTGGAAAATCGGCTCAACTCAGGTCAATAAGTTGGGTTAAACTCAGGCAAATCAGAGCAAACACACAGTTGAACTCCAAATTCAATTGACTCGCCCTGACTCGGTCAAGTCAAACCAGTTTTAGAGATATAATGAATTGGCAAAAGCTCAAAAACATACTCTAGATAACATCCTAACCCTATGATCCAAAACTCCCCATTTATAAAATGACACCAGCAGTCTGCATGCGAAGTGTAAAAATAAAAAGATGATTGAAAGCTTTGAATCTTAATATACAGTCAATTTCAGGACAAATGGTGTCCATGATAGGGCCCCATCAGTTCATTGGTCTATATGACTAAATCATTGGCACAAATATACAAACCCAAGCCTCGAGGCTCATAATACTGTTTTTCTAGTGAACTTCTTGGATTCCAATTAAGCACATCCTACAAACTGACTCGTTGAGATTGTGTGCCTGAAGATCCCAGCCAAGTAGTCACTGGCCTGAACATAGAACGCTATTAAGAAATTCATCCAGAGTCTAGAACATGAAGCCAACGGATCCATGACACTTGGAATGGGGAGATTTACTGGGGCATTGGCATCCTAAATAAAAGGTGGGACCCAATCGCGCCAGTAGTCTGGATCATGGAATCATGGATCTTTGGTTAATAATTCTTTATCAACAAAACATTAGCAGAAAAAAAAATCCACCAAAAATCAGCAACCAAACAATCCATGCATTGTGCAAATCAATGAAGTTTCAGGCTCTTTATTAAGGGATCGAAGAAGAGCTAAGACATTATTAACAGAATAACCACTGAATTTTTTTTTATTCAACTCAATTAAGCTGAATGCTAAAAGACCATTCAGTTCAGCTAACATGTCTCCCTGATTAATGCTTGAAAAAGTGCAGCTGAAATGAAAGATGACTCTTTTTGCTCACTTCCCATCAGGACCAACATTTATGATACAATGCAACGCTTCACACCAATTTTCTCCAACAAAATGAGCATATTCAGGTGACACCAAAAGTGGAACCAGGCATGTTAGCAAGGAATGGTGAGATTGCCATAAGTGGTTGTTGACAGAGAGATACATGGAAAGTTTGTTTAAATAGCAGTACGTCTCCACATTAGTACATCCCTTTGAAGACGGGGTTTGTGCGGCAGATGCTTCCACCATACTCTTCATATTCTGCTTTTGTATGACAAGCCTGCATAGAAGACTATAATTAATTAAGCATTTTCTTCCAAAGCCAATCGGACCGTTCTTCTTCTTCTTCTTTTTAATAGGTAATACGATTTGAATTTGCAACCTTGTGATTGCTACAATGAACAACCTCCAACTGTCTAAAGAGCTTTGTTCAGAACATATTCTTTCACCATTTTTTAACCTCTGGTCTAATCATATCATTCTCTGTATAAATGAACTTGTTTAGAGCATAATCTTTCACTAAGATATGCTTGTGCCTGTCTCGATTAATTAACTATAATTGCGATTTTATCAAAGGATTTGGCTTAGGATAGATTGGAATGAAGAAACAGAATTTAAGCAACCAAACCCAATATAGGTGGGACAAGGCTTTGATGATGATGATGATGATGATGATTTATGATTTAAACAATAATAACAAATGCATAAACTATAATATAAGTTCGATAAGAGTAAAAACTATAGTACGAATAATGTTCTCATTTTTATTTTGTTATTTTAGCATTTCATTTTAACTTACGACAGGATATTAATTATTTAATTTCAATCATACACAAAGAATGCACTAACATAACTGAAAATGATCAACACCTTTTAGAATTTGAGGAAAGAATGATACCGAATAAAATTCAGGTGTACAAGCAAGCACAGAACCTCCAAACCAAACAGCAAAACTTTGGACGGGATGGCTGACTACATTGACTTCCACTGGCTGTGACTGGAGGAAGAAAAGATCCACAGTCAGCCACTGGCAGGCATATACAAAACATTGTATGAAAAGAAGAAATGCCTACTTTCACATCTCCTCCATGTCTGCCATCAGATGCATCTGTCCGAGCATCGACTATTTTCTTTAAATCCTGATGCAACCTTTTATGAAAATCCTTGATCATGGTTGTGCCTCCAGATAGTACTATATTCTGAGACAGCAATTTCAAACCACAAGTTTTAGAAACTAAAATAATGTTAAAACCAAATTGCTAAATCACTCCATTTCTTCAGTAATTGACCTTATAAAGAGCCCTCCTTGTGTCAATTGCTGACGACTGAATGCAGCTGTCGACCACAGCTGGCAAAGGAGTGTCGAAATCATTGCTGTAAATTTCTGGGTTAAAGAAAATCTGCATGACAAATCGTACCCTAATCATTGCATCAAATTAAGGAGCAGATTATAGGATAGAAACCAATCAATAGCATGAGCAGGTTTAACTAGATGTCAGACATGCAGATACAAAGTTTGGTTATTACAATAGTACTTTTATGCAAATATCAGGAGTCATATGCTACCTGGAGTTGAAGGAAATTGGACTGGTACTGTTATATGCAACTATTCAGGCCTCTTCAAGCCTTTTCTTCTAATGAATTTGAGTTAGGGAACAGGCCACACTTACATGGTGTACGGAGATAGTTTAATTAGGTGTAGTAGAGGCACTTGTTGAGGGTGACTTGTCTCGTGCAATCAAATGAGTATTTACAAATTATGACTTATCTTGGAAATTTGCAGACAATATTGAGGTCGAAGAATTAATGCACATTAACCTTGTCAGTTGCTCTCATTGTTTTAGAGAAGCCAATAGCATTGCAGAGTCCTACTTGCTCGGATACCAAGTTGAAAGTTGTTAATGTTAGGAAACTCACATCCCACATCGCCTAGCAATGGGTTCTGACTTATGCATGTTTGGGTCTTCCACCTTCAAGTTTGAGCTTTTGGGTTGGGTCCTGACTCGTAATAGTTAAGACTTTGAAAAGGTCATTACCCAATGTAGGTCAAACCTAGCCTCTGGCAATTTTGCACAAAGTGGCTGCTCGCAAATCTCAAACCTACATTATGATGCATTATGACGCATGGCTCTCGTGACTTTAGCATTACACCAAAGCACTTACCCCAAAATGTTACGACTTGAGATTAGGAAAAAAAGAAGATTGAAGATGGAGTAGAATGAGGGAATAAGAAGAAAAGCTAGAGAGAGAGGATTCACATGTAACCCCATCTCTCATGTGTTACTAATTCATCCCTTAAACATCATCTACTAAGTACACCAAACATCTTAATTCTATAAGAATTATGTATAACACCCATATAAAAGGACTCTCTACACTAGCCGCTAACACTGGATATGTAAAGATTTTGAAATTATAATATGAAAATATGAGCACATGCTAATGCACATTTATAAAGCTAGTTGACAGGATGGCTTGCCAGTTGAAAGAGCCAATCAGTCAGAAAATGAAATGCCAACCCAAAAGCCGATGACTTTGACAAGGATATCAGTGTGGGAAATCAATGTTGATTTACATTAGTACAAAAGAGTGTAATTTCATGCTTGTGTATCTGTCATTTTCAAACTATTAAAAAGTGGAATTATGTCTTGTCATATGTTAATATCTAATATTATTAATCCTCCTGGATTATTTGCATGACATTAGAATGTTTTGAGTCAGGACTTTCAAATGAGTGTCTTGTCGGTATCCATATCCAGGCACAATTGATAGGAGTTCTCATTCCCAAAAGTGTCATCATCATCATCATCAACAACAGATACATCCTTCTCTGAACAATCTGGGGAGGTTAAAAGAGTTGTGTGCTAGAACTTGGCCATTAGAATCTTCAAGCAAGCAACGACCACGAAAACTTTCTATCTGAACTAAACAGTGATCTCTCTCTCTCTCTCTCTCTCTCTCTCTCTCTCTCTCTCTCTCTCTCTCTCTCTCTCTCTCTCTCTGCATTTTATTTACACCAAGCTTTAGCTCCAATTTATGTAAAAAAAACAACAATACAAGACCGTATCACAACTAAAAGATGATGAAACAAAATCAAATCAGGTAAGGTCAGAGGAAGAAGAACCTCAGGACCAAGAAAGCGTTCATATCCAACGTCACAAGAGTAGGGTGCCCCTGTCTTAGGTTTAATACCAGTCCATTGCTTGATGTACTTCGATGGTTCTCGATCGTGCTTACCATACTCCTGAGAAGATAAAATATGTCCAGCAAAAATTAGTAATATTATCATTGAAATCCATCAGAAAAAATAACCCCTTTTTCCGTAAAACTATCACCTATGCATGCATGACATCTGCATGTTATTACAGAAGTCGGCTTGAACACCCAGCAGATGAAACATATTTTGGAACAATAACGTTAATAACTGAACAAACTCATATAGCAAAATGCACTAAAAGCCTCTAATTGGAACTGCTTGCTAGAACAGGCACCAAATGTACTGTGGCCATCACTAATCCCAATTCCTAAATAATGTTTAATAAATTATCCAGCACAGAAAAAAGCATCATTAAAATATTTGCAGGTCTAGCTGTTTAACTTTTCCACGTTGGAAATAAATCTGGAAGTGTCAAGCTTGTCAATGCACAAATGTGGGCTTTCAATAACATTTAGCACTCTAAGAATACTGGAAACAGAACAGTAAACAGAGAAAGGTAAAAGGCTTATTTTATTTTGCAGGTTACTGGACCTGTGCCTTGAGCACATCTTAAAAGTATTTTTAGAATCAGCCTCAATGTGCAATGAGCTTGCATCCACTCTGATTGATAAGATTTCAACTCCATTTGAATCATCACCAGATGGAACAGACAAATGCAAGTTAAGAGAATGCATTGATCATCTTTCACTCTTCCTTCACATGCATTACACTGCTGTATTTCCTCCACTTGATATACCCTGCCCACAAAGGGTTGGATTTACCAAGACCACTACCATCTGAATTTCGCTTTCATTAGCCTGGTTAAGACTAGACTCTCACATCCACCTTTTGGGTTATTACTTGCCATTCATCACTATTTCCAATTCTGTTTCAAAGCCAAATAAGGAAGATCCATACAAACTCCATAGCTTTAAACTCCAATGGAAAAATCCATATTTTTCTATCCAGTAAGGATCTAAAAGAATTAACATTTGCTTACAACTATCCTTTATGCCCCTCAACCACCAAAGCTAGCATTATATTTGAATTTGACCCCTCTTCTAAAAGTAACATTCCACACTCCTTGTCCCCCTCTTTTCTCTAAGAACTTTTTGCGTCACATATTTTCAAAATTGAATGCAACTCCCATTCACAAGTCTCCACTTTTCTGACAGTAATTTTCCCACTTTACAAATAAAACTCTTTTAAATCCATAATGACATTCTACACAGTTTACAATAAAACCCCTACTTCCAAAACTTCTGTCGGCCTCCCATCATCTATCTTTTTCCTCATATTGTAAAGCAATTACCTTCCTCTATTACACACCTGTTTCCCAAACCTCGACCTCTTTTTGATAAGAGAGCTCAGTTCTCCCATATGATGCATAAACCTAAACGCCCATTTTCTTTTGGCAAATTCATCATCTTCTAATTAATAAGATGATTCTGATCATCTCTGTCCCAACAATTTTTTTTTAATTTTTCTTTTCAAGTTTTTCAAGCGCACTATGGGATCTGAAAAAAGAAAGATGATAAACCAGAAGGTTTGCAAGAATGGAGTAAAAAGAGAGATTCTACTATTGAAAGAAAATATCTTTTTCAGAAAAAAAAATTTTCATTAACTTTTCAGTAATAGGCCTCAAAGAGAAGGTTAATTAGGGTTCGCTTTACGCAGAAACCAAGTTAAATCAAATGAAAACTTACCAAGCTGACACCAGATGGTGTCCACAAAAGAAACTAGATTTTCCTCTGGTACCACCAACCCTGCAATGGAACGCTTATGCAGATTCACTCTGAAGTCTGAACAACAAAACCAGCTCGAACCACCTTAAGATGGCAAAAAGTTCTTTAGTTGCTCGGCCATGCATCACAAAACATTACTGAGTCACCCACAAAATGAAAGTGCAAGATCTCCACAACATCCCAGCTATGATTCCGGATACTTGTATAAGCTATAGCCCATCATGCCCATATCGTAGGGATACAATACTGGCACTGGTACCATACATTGCATGGATACTTGTAGGTATAATTGTAGCCTATCCAACTCTACTAAGTCTTTTATTAATTGTCCAATGCCAAAGCAATAAAACTACCATGATCCAGCAGTGAGTGGAGTGAAATAATTCTGGCCACAATTAACTCCAGTCCACTAAATAAAAGAAGACGACGTCGAATAAAGAAAAACATGAGCGCGAGAGTATTTACTACTTCTCAGATAGACAAGCTTAATTACATTCAAAAGAACTTCGTGGAAGGAATATTACTTTCAAAATGTCTGAGGAAGTGTAGCAAAACATTTCTTTTACTTTTCTTGCTACTTCATAAGATTCTTCTGGTGGCATATGCTCCCCTCTTTCCTATATGAAACAATTCAAGACATAAGAAGCCATGAACAACAAACAATAGAGCTTACTATGTGCTCAAGAAATAAAAGTTTTTTGAATTTAACACAGCTTTGCACACTTTTTTGCTGGGTGGCAAGTCCACTTTTTGGGTCTATTTGACTTGGAACTAATTCAAATAGATATTTGACTGCTTTAGCCTATAAGTACGTGTCTTTTTAAAGGTGACTGTGTTAATTGCTCAGGAGAAGTTTACAGTATAAGAGATCTATACTAAAACAAAAAGAAAAACCCACCAAAGAAGTGGGGAGAGCAAACAACCAAGAAGGAACAGGTCCACAACCCCAAAAAAGTAGGCAACTGCCCCTAAAGAAGGAAGAAACAAATTAACGGGGAGAAATATCAAGGAAGGCTTAGAGACTCCCTCTTTAGCCAGACTGTGCCAAACTGCCAGCGGGTAAGTTCTATGTTACAGCCTGATTCAATTAACTTTAAGACCTTTTGCCTCTTTTTCATAAAGTAAAAAACAGGTGAATTTTTCAAACAAATATGATTGTCTATAAGAATTAGAAACTTTAGTTTTTGGTCTTCACAAGTTTGCCATATAACTTTTACTATATGCAAAGTCTGCTTGTTAATTTTACTATATGCCAAGTTTGCCCATATAACTTTTATTAATAAGCTCACCTATTCTAATCGAATCAAACATGCCAAACATTCTATTTGTAAAAAGGTCTAACTGAAACAGCTCTATTTTGAGCAGAACTAATAGAATCAGCTTAGCTCCATTCAATTAGTTTAGACTTTCCAAACATGCCCTTAGAGTGTTATATTGGTACAAAGAGTGTGAAAACATATTATTTTCAAAAAAAACAAAAGATAAGAGGGAGAGAGACATGAATGAAGGGCAATGCTTGGAATCACCAACTCTTTTATTCAATAGGGCACATGAAACGACTTGTTTAGCTCTAGATCTATATAATAATTGGTTTTTCCCTTCATTTCTTCCACCATTCAACATCTTAAAAGACACAAGTCGTGGAATTTATGATGATAATCATGGTAGGCAGAGCAAAAAAGGAATCATGGTAGGGCCCACCAACAAAAAATAAACATTTTGGCCACCCAACAGAAACAATCAAACTGAGTAATACATGTTGTAAGGATTCAGTATGTTATTAAGAGTTTCATAATTGTCCCATCTATTATGTAGGGTGGATCCAAGAAGAAACCCTTCATTAATTCAGATCCAGTTTTTATTTGTTATAAGCTAAAATGGTGAGCTTAATTAAAGTTCAAAATCATGGTGGACCATCAACTATGTTGAATGGATCAAGCAGTTCTTGTAGTTTGACTGTTATTTACACACGCTATACATTTTCTTTACTATTTTAGTCTTTTTACCTTTAATTAAAACTTTGATGCAAATACCATTCAAGAGGAAAAAAATCCATGAAATCTGGGCATTAAATTTCAATTTCTTAGGTTTTGTTTTAGTTATGCATTTTAATTACACTAGTTTTTTTATATTTATTAATTTTCACATTTAATAAGTTGAAATATTTTCTCATACTTTAGTTCAGTCATCTTCTATGCCTGAGCATTGCACAATTTTCTTTTTTGCTAGTAATACTATAACCCATCGTTCTGAAAATCAAATTCATATCACAAATCTTTCAAGCACTTAAATTGAATCCTATTGTGAATCGTGCATATTTTTATTTTCTTGTAAAAAAATGAAAAATAATAAAAACAATAAATTGTAAGAAAAATAGTTGTTCATAATCCATTCATTTCCCATCTATAGGAGAAGCAACAAAAATAAAGTGATAAATAAGACTATGATAGAGTGGTGGTATTGGTTATGTTCTCTAAGTTTGTGGGGGCGTAAACGACTCAAATGAAGGGGAGTTGCTGACAATTCTTGAACTATTGTGGATCTTCATTGCCTTCCTTTGTGGGAGGCTTATGGTGGAAAGTGATTCTTTGAACTCAATTTCATGAGTGTCTAAATCCATGCCAAAGCCTCGGAAGATTCAATTTTCGCTTAACAAGATCAAGTTTTTCGCTTCCCAATTGCAAGTTGAAAATTTTCAAGTGGTTAGGTCGGCTGATTGTATGACAGACATTTTAGTGAAACAAGGGATGGATGGATTGATTCTTGGTGGTCCTTTCATTGTAAGGTGGTCATGGATATAATGCTCTAACACCCAGGTTCCCTTTCCTTTTTGGTGCTCCTCATTTGTATATACTTTGATCTTCTAATAAAGTTTTACGTTATCAATAAAAATAAAAATAAAAAAGAATTACACAAACATATGCAAAACATCATTGACACATGAATAAAAAAAGGGGCGGCCAAGTGCACAAGGCTCCCACATAGCGGGGTCTGCGGAAGACAAAATGTACACAGCCTTACCTTCATTTTGAAAAGGCTGTTTCCGTAACTTGAACCCGCATCCTCCAGGATGCTACCGGTAAACCTTTACAGTTGAGCCAAGCCGCCCCTCTATCATTGACACATTAATATATTTTATAAATTAATATATGAATGTTAAATATGTTTAAGATATCAATGTTAATGGGAAAAATAAATGGGCTACAATGTTTTTCTTTTATTTTCTTTAAATAAAAATAAATATAATCAAAATCATTAGCAATATCCTTGAAGTTAAAGAAGTGTTTATGAAGAAAATATTAAAAAAAAAAAAAGGCAGCACAAAACTCCGTCAGTACAAGTTGAAAATTCCAGTTACATGCCTGTTTCTCATTCACCTTTAAAACCTCTCCAAAATTGCATAAATTCTTAAGAGATTCCTTTAATCACTAGAATCTAGATAGCTTCTAAAATAAGAAACACCAACGAAAAGAAGTAAACAGTTATTAATATTAGAAATTTATTTGTGGATATTGCCACCTAGATGAATAGCTCGAATTGTAAGATTCGATAAAATGAGCACCAAATTGTAAGATTCACTCCTAAATCCAAAGATTCACTTAAAAATGAGGTCCATTGCATAGCTATGAATTTTATTTTCCTTAGGACTCAATAGTAGGACTTGGGGATACAAATCTTAGGATCTCGACAACAATGGTATAAGTGCAGACTTACTGACTTTTCAAAGATAATGAAGTCACTTCAATATGGAAAAAGAGATAAGTCAGAGACAACCATTCCTTCATGTTGTTGATTTCTGATAAAAATTGAATATAAATCGTGTCTATCAGTTCCCAAGTATCTTTGTTAATTGATTTTTGTCACCATCACTTTAGCAGTAAAATGTCTTCTGGAAAAACATACTTTTTAAATTTATCCACAATCTAGTTTCCATAAAGGCCTACTCACAAGTTGTAAGGGCATCCCATATCTCTTTTACTTGGACTGCCTTCTCTATTTGCGTACTCGTAGGTGCATAGCAGCATAACATTAGATCATGCTTAAAATGAAGAAAATAAAAAAAAAATCAGATAGCAATAGTTGAACTTTTCTTTGAAAGAAGAACAATCCCCATCCTAAACAAAATATTATTTGTGCTATCACTTGACCCTTGGAGAAGAAAATGCATGATGAAATGATTGGAAATGTCGGTGTGCCGACGTGGCAGGTTGAGAACTTAAGATGCCATCACTAATTAACCGAACATTAAGCAGTTGTTTGACTATATTGATATTTATCACAGTAATAGAAAAATATGAGAGGTGAGGAAAGTCAACAATTTCTGACAGAAAATGCTACTCTTGAAATTGATCCTGCCTAAACATGCAAATCAATGCTCAATTTTTTAAAAGTTTATGTAAATTTACTGACTGCACATAGAAGAAGCATTGCAAAACTTTAAAGACTGAGTTGAATAGGGTCTGAACTTTTACGTGCATACCCCTCGGCAAAGGCATTAGAAAATTAAGTCAAGACCAAGGTTCGTGACTTCAGGAACTCAAATCTAAGGTCCAATTACCCGCAAAAGCTGCTGAATGAAGGCAGTAACATCTCTCCCAGCAATAGGAAAAGACTTAATGCTGCCCCCAATAACATAGCCTTCTGCAACTGGTACAATATGACTAGCCCCATGTCCAACATCAACAACCACTCCTGTCATTTCACACTGAGAGAATTACAGGTCAATCAAAGATGCAAGGTTCACAGTAATTAGTAATATGGAGATCATGTTCCATAACAGAAAGGAAGAACAGTATGTAATCAAGTTAATGTTAACAAAGCCACAACATATAGTTTGACTCTTCTGCCCTCAATTGGTAATAAAGTTGCAGTCTGTTAGTGGTTTCTTCATTGTACTTATTCCCAAAGCTAAAACATGAAGTAAGATAGATCAAACTAAAAATAAAAGAATTTATTTTGATAATTAGGAGAAAAGAAAGATCTTCAGGTGTTCAGAAGAGAAAAGATTTAGAGATGATAAAAAAATTGAAAACTGGATAGTCCGGAAGAATCAAAAAATTTAGGAGAGATGTAAAGAGATTAAAGAACTAACTCAAAGCCCAGTGGTAAAGAATCTGGAAGTCAATTAGAGACATGAATCAAGAGCTCTTTGGTTTAATACTGGAGATAAAACTAATAAAGTAAAGCAAGAAGTATGAATAAGATAAACAAGCTGAAAGTTGCAAACTTATGAATAAGATAAACAAGATGAAGGCAAAAGTTGTAAATTTATAAATAGATAAATGAGCAGAAAGTTGTAAATTATGTTATAAAAAAGCCCATGGAAATAACTACAACTCCCAAGAACTTGCAGGAAAAAGTTTTCGTTAATAAATCCAGTTAGATCTCGGTGGGCCACATTCTTGTGATTAGAAGAAAAGGCCAGGTTCTCTCTGTCGATTGCAAGAGACAAATACAGAGACAAAAGCATGTGCTTCTTGTCTTTTTCTTCTTAGCATTGACAACTGGAGATCAAAGTAAAAACAAAAAAAAAAAAGTTTGCATTTGCACAGAAATGAAAAGAGGACTATCTCTTGGTTTGAATCGTGTTCATAGAATACAAATTACTTTGTCTGGGTGTCCCGGGAGTTGCAGACAAGAAAGGGGTTCTTAGCCACTGTGTTGCTGCTGTCCATCATCTTTGTTTTATTAGAAGACACCAGCGATGATATCATCGCTCCTCCCCACTTCTTTCAAATATATATTTTTTTTTTTTGCACGAAATCGAACCAGATGACCCATTCTGTGCAAGAAAATCTACTGGGCCTTTTTTCATGCAGGAGCCAACTAGGAGGTTTTTTCACATAAAATCCTCAAAAAACTATTAGCATTTCCATTTTCATTGTAGAGTATACAAGTAAAAGAAATATTGAGGACTTCTATAATGGTGAATATGTTGTACAGTTGGAAGTTATTTCAGGAATTTCACTCAAGATAGAAATTCAAAAGGGTGGACTTGGCTCATGAGTCATGATTAGATTGGACTAGAGAAATAAAATTCATATAGCTGACCTCAACATTGTTGGGACAATGCTTTGATGAAGATGGTGATGATGAATGATGATGATGACAGAAATTCAAAAAGGAGATGAATGCCATCCTCATCATTTTTATTCCAGAAGTTGAAGGAATAGAAGATATTTTTAAACTGATTAGGGTGTCAAATCTTTGATTATTTATTTTCTATCCCAAATGGAGGAAGGGCCAAGAGTAGTATTATTCAAGATGACAGGGAGAAAGCCTATGACCATATGAACTGGTCCTTCATCACAATCTTAGTGTGAATAAATGGTTTAGGAAATAATCAGAGAGTTGGGATAAAAGAATGTTTGTCAGGGAATCCTTTCTGAATCTAGCCAATGGTTCTTGAGTAATCTTCACCCAACTTTTTCCAGTGGAGAGGGGCATATGTCAAGGAGATTCTCTCCCCATTTCTCTTCTCTATCATGGGAGATAATTTTTGTAGAAAAAGGCTTTTGCAAGATTGTTCAAGAGACCCAATGTAGGTGGTAGAAGTGTATCAATTTCCATATCCATTTGACCAGTAAGACCTTCATCAGTTTTGGGATTCAAAAGCTTGAGCGGAGTATGCATTATGTTTATTATATTGTTTTGAAGCAGTCTTAGGCCTCCAAAGTGAACCTTATTAGAAGTATGTACGTTGGTCTAGCAATGGAGGACCTCTGAAACATGATGCACTGCACACCAATTCCTTTGTACCCCTGCAAATATGACATGCATTATCAGAAGACCCCCATTTTGTTGATGATTTACGGTGAGGGTTTTAACAAATGAAGTTAACAAACAAACATAGTCAGCATGTTAGATTATCTAAACCAAGGAGCTAGGGCACCTTCAAGAACCTCAAAAGGTGCGTTTAGGATTTGGACTGTGGTCCATACTAGCCTACTAGGTTTGATGCCCAGATTTTGGCAATCTTCCAACGTTGCTATTATGGTCAACATTGAAAGAGCATAATCAAGGGTGTCAGTAATATGGAAGGTAAATGGGCCAGCCATCTTTTTGGCTAAGGGTCTAACCAGGAATAGTTTAAAGTAGGAGAAGCCTTAATATTATTGAGATCAAGTTAAATGGGATTTAATCTTTTGCATCTCCTCTGGAATCTCTTAGTATATCTTGTCCAATGAAATGTATATAAACTTCTTATTTATTGAGAAAAAATGTCAATAACAATAATTAAAAAGAAAGAATCAGTTTATTCCCCATCTCTTTCATCTTGGGCTCAAGTGATTATATTTGCCTTCTGAAATTAATGTAGAAAAAGTCATAACTGAACCTAAATTATTCTTCTTTTTTACTTTTTCCCGGTCAGTTGGTTGAGATGAACTGAGATTTTACCATTCTAGAAGGGATGGAGACTGTTCAAGTAGAGATACACCTTGTGATTCCCTTTGCATAGGAGAACAAGGCTGATTTTGTTCAATTATATTGTCACCCAATGCTAAAGCTATAGCTACCAATGTAGGATGCCAAAAGAGAGAAAATCTCACAAAAAAAAAAAAAAAATCGTCATTGCCAACCTTGGAAGTTGTGTACCCAGCAGCAAGAGCAAGCACAGGCTGCACTCCAATATAGAGTCCAGGGACATTAAATGTTTCAAACATAATTTCTCCAGTATATTCACGATTTTCAGGAGGAGTGAGAGGACTTTCAGTCAAAAGGAAATAATGGTCCTCAGGGTCACACCTCAAGTAATTGAATATGCACTGCTGCCAGAATCTTTCCATTGAATCCCAATTATCCACCTGCAAAAAGACAGTTAAACTTGATACGTTTCAAAAATTGAGCATTTAGTACCAATGTAGAAAGATACTCCTATACATCAAGCATGCAGACACAACTCAACACTTCTACTAGGAAAATTATTTATGTAGCTTGTTCTGATATTTAATTAAAAGCATTTACATTATGAAGAGCTTATCTGATTGTTCTAGAGTCTAGAATGTGCCATTATGAAGTGTTACAAGATCTTCCATGTCCATGGAGCCATTTATACAGCTAATTCGCTCTATTTCACCTACAAGTAAATATCTGAAAATACTACGTGTATGTAAAAATCTGAAAGACTACACCAAATATAAATTCTCAATATTTAAAAAAAAAAGTATGTGCTACATCCAACATCCAATAATCTGTATCCAATACTGCCACCCCTATCACTATGCAAGTCACATGGATTGCAAGTTTGCAACTATATAAAATGTACATAAATGCAACCAACTGTAATATATATGCATACAACAAGAAAAGATAATATATGGGATTTACTCTTAGAAGTGAAAGTGTTTTTTCCAGTCAAAAGTGATGAGTGTCTAATAAGCACATCGTCGACGCAGGTATTAGATTAGACAATCAACTTAGAAAGTTAGCGTCCATGCTACATGGGGACTCAAATATCCAACATGTTGCAAACTGTTTTACCTGACCATGCTGAATGGGATAGCTGAGATTGTATACACTGCTTGAGCGACACCTTGTCAGAGCCTCGTCTCCAATAAAGAAATCAAGATCAGCCATGACACCAGAATTATGCTGTGCTAACCAGTTTCCCTTCCCAGAAACCCTCGAATCTTTTGAAAAGGATTCATTAACAGCAACAACAGTCGGTATAATGAAGCCTGGCTCAACATTGCCAGCAAATCCGATCTTGGTATACCTAAAAGTAACTTTTGATAGGTTAAAGAGACTGCAAAGAACGAATTATAGCATGCTTCTGGGAAACAAAATTATGTTAAAACAATTATCTACTATCAGACTATGTAATAATTCCATCATCATCAACTTAGCCATATCCCATCAATTTGTGGCCGGCTCTATGAGTCCTCCCTATTCCACTCAATGAAAGTGAAAGACCATTATTCCTACATTTCTTTGTCTCTCAAAAGTGCCCGTTTTCTGTGCATTATGAGACTATTTGGCAACAATGAAGAAAGCAATGCTAGTAATTAAATCAAGGCTCATGCATTTGGATAGTCTGCATTTTAAATGTAAGTGACATTTGTTTCATTCTTTTCTTTTCTTTTCTTTTCTTTTTCTTTTTCGTTTTGAAATGGTAACAATACTTAATTAAAGAAGAAAAATACAAAGCCAAACAACAGTTACAAAGTATGAGCAATGAAAGGAGCCCCTCTATTAATCCCTTGTTTAACAAAAGCATCCGCTATAGCATTGGCCGACCTACTGACATACTTGAACTCCACCAAAACTTGGGAGGACAAAACTCAAACTTCCGATAAAAGGAGGTGAAGCCTCCAAGGAACCCGATTAGAAGATATCCAAGATAAAAGGAATTTGTTTCATTCTTTGTTGCACTGACTACAAAATGAGGTACAACCGTACAAGTAACTATCTTTTCTGGTGAAGTAAGTGTAGGGCAACCAAGTTGTGAGGATCCAAACAAGGCCAAAGTTAACGTGCCTAGGTAATCTCATACTATACATATCCCAAACAAAGCATAATATCCTCTGCAACAAATTTATGTTAAAGTGCTGGTTAAAGCGTACGCTCATGCCTGTCAATTCTGCAATAAGGCTCGGTTTGTCTAATTAAAATACATAAGGTGGCTCAAAATGAAGATCAAAGGTGCATTTCCAAAAATTAACATAAATTAACTTTTTCGTTTAGGGAAGGCTAATATTTGATGTTCATTTTGGAAATTCCCCTAAAGGTCATCGATATCAAAACCGAAGTAATGACATGCTGTAACTTCAGATCCATTGTGATCGAAATCTGCACTTCGGGGCCCACATCTTATAAAGTAAAATCACAAAATCTAAACTACCCCACACTAATTGCACAAAATCTAAACTACCCCACACTAATTGCAAGTGGCCTGAGCAGATCCATACTCTTCCCCGATGAAGAAAAGCCATCCTCTTCATCCCTACCATGAGTTCAACATATGAAGCAAATAACTACAATCCAGCAGTCAATGCCACTCCTCTTAGTGATTTCATACCAGTAGCAGTTCCCGCGTTTTAATTTTGACCCAATGGTTTGACTTGTCAGCAAGTGGGCCCCTCACCTCAATCAGAACTTACCAATTCTGCCACTAAGTAAAATCTGCATCATGTGACCCACTTCCATCAAATCACGCCGTTTTTTTTTTCAGACTGTAAAACTTAGAAAAAAAAAAAAAAAGGACCCATCACCATGTGATTCATAGTGTGTGGGGCCCACCCTTTTATTTCCCGATCAGACCCACAAAAGTCAAAATGGGCAGATTTCAGTCCAAGCAGTTTAGCAATAGATATAACAATTGATTGATTACAAATTTTCATCAACCCATAGGCATCAATAGCACAAATGAGAAGTGGGTCCCACGCAAGATTTTTACCAGAAGTAAAATTGTTAGAATCCGACGATGAGAGAAGCAAGCAAACAAATCCCTTTAGCTTTGCTTTTCGTGAAACGAACGTGGTAACGGGAAAAGGGTCGTACCCGGTGCCGTTGTCGATGACGACAGCGGGTCGAGCAGCGGCATCCATTGATTTCGATCGCGGAGGAGAAGAGACCAGAGAGAGGGAGAGAAAGAGAGAGAGAGAGATGTTATCAGAACCGTTGATGTGATGTTGTTACGATACGAGCCGAGAGAGATGGCGCTAGTTTTGTCGTGGAAGCGGACGTCAATTACCAAGCGAAAGTGAACACCCCGGGCCCCAACGAACCGTTCAGTTTCATTCCCTCGCCTTTTGCAATTTCTTTCCAATCTTTCCTCCTCAAAATTTCCAAAATCCACAAAGTCTCAAAGGGACTCTTTGACGGGGACACATAATCATCAATGGGCCACCCCCACCGCTCACATCCGAAACTGGGGTTGTATATGCTCTCTGATTCAACCGGCTTCCAACCCATTAATAGCCAAGTATGAATTATTATTTAGATCTCAATAAATAAATGGGTCTAGAACTCTAGATTTAGATTCTTTTTTGGATCCATTACCTAAATAGATTTGGGTTTCATTACATCATGGTTTTGGCCCTTGGACGCAGGACTTGAAATATTACCTCATTTTTTGAAAAATCCTCCTAAAAGTTATATTTTTGCTCAAATCATTTCTATACAGACTTACCGATCACAAAATAGAAAACTGGTTCCAAACCAATTTCGATTCCAACTTCTCATTAATGATTCCATTTTTGGATTTACTATGAACTTGGACCAGAATCGACCCATTTACTTCCTCATCTGAAACCCTTACATTGTCCCACCCTACATTAAGTTTGGTAGCAATGGCCTTGGGTTTATTTGTCCTTTTACAAAATTTAAGTGTAATCCTCATTAAAGGGATTTATATAAATATATAAATGAATTTTTACGAATAAATTCATTCTAATTGTGAATTAAACAATTTGACTATGAAAAATACATATATAGCGAATTAGGGTGTGGTATATATATATATATATTGACAAATTTGCTCTCAGAAATAATGATAACGATATCATTACCTAAAAATTATATACTTATAGGGAAAAAAATATATATGAGTCAAATTCTAATATCATTTTTGTGTTTATTCACCTCAGTATAAAGATATTATCACTCAAATGTTAGAAATCAAAATTGGGCATATAATCTATTAAAACTGATATAGATATTGTTGTTTGAAAATTAAATACTTACAAGGAAAAAAAGTATTTTTGGGTCAAATTTTTGGTGCTCTCTCTCTCTCTCTCACACACACACATACACTCACTCTCTCTCCATATTAAACCTTTAGTAAACAAAACACCTAAAAATTTTAAGCTATTAATTCTACACCTAATTTAACTAGCTCTTATTATATTAGTCTATAGTTTCACCATTAGAAAAAAAGAGTAGTTTGTAGTTTCCAATTGGACCCGAGGAATTGACTAGAGATGTATTGAATTCAAACCACATCATTTGGGCAAAGAAATAAAAATATACATACTGCTAACTGAAGTACTATACATCAACTTGCCAGTGATCTCAGCACCCATCCAAGATTTTATGTTGGCACATTGTTTAAAACCTCAAACCATTTCGGCCAAGTCAAGTGATTTGGATTAAAGTTTTTTACATTGCCAACATATACATGATCAATTATAAGTACCGACCAAAACTCAAACTCAAGAAAGTGCATCAGAACCATTAAAACACATGAACCTTTTTAAAGATTTTACTCGAGTGCATTATACGTGCGCGTTCTTAGAGTGAGAAATACTTACTTAGGCATGCACACTGCACATATGAACCGTTTTATGAGACGAGACCCACTAGCTGAGTTTCATGCACATCATCCAAAATTGTATAAAGCACATGTGAGCATTTTTCCTCCTTAGAGTGAGTAAAAAATATTACATGAAACATTGATATATCTTATACAACAGACTAGGGAGTGAGAGATATGCATTTTAGGTGGGTCCATCATGTTGGGAAAATTTTTCAAGAAAAATATGTATTTTGAAAATAAATAAATATAATGTAACTAAAGATTAATTGTTTATTAAAGGTTTTGGGAAAATGTTTATGGGTGTAATTTGAAAAACATTTCTTGATGTTCTCTCTCTGAACAAAAAAAAAAAAAAGGAAACCTTTGGAGGATGTTTTACATTCAACTATATAATTTTCTTGTAATGATATCGTTAAGGTTCTTTATAAATCTATGCCAATTTTTGGTCTCCACCAACTTATCTATAATATCTTTACCAATTTTGGTTCCCAACATCCAAGTCATAATATCTTTATACTAAGGCAAATAAATATAGGAAAAGATACTAGAATTTAACTCAAAAATATTTTTTCCCCTCAAATATATAATTTTTAGGTAACGATATAGTTACCATTCTTTTATGAGGGCACATTTGTCCAAAAAAAATCTACCACACCCTAATTCGTTATATATGTGTTCTTCATAATCAAATGATCTAATTCACATTTAGGATGAATTTATCTATAAAAATCCCTTAAAAAATAAACCACAGCAGGGTTGTTCATATTTATACATATATATATATATATTCTGTTTTACCAAATAGCACTTGTTGATGAAATTGTCAACAACTTATATTTATTTCTTTTTCGTCTTTCCTGGTCTCCAGCCACTCATCTTTTATTACAAAAGTCTCACATAATTTTATTTTTTTCTTTATATTTCTGTTTACTCAAAATTTAAGCCTAATTTCTTCATACAATTTAGTTAGTTCTGAGGAAATAGTAGGTCTCAAATATAATGAACAGTTCTCGTCATAAATTAGAGCTTACAAAAGTACATAAAATCAGAAATTGTGGTTAGGCCAATGTCAAGCCACAGACCTTTTATTTTGGGTTAGGTTAATTTATTGGGTTTGAGTTGAGTTGAGAGGGTTAGATGGATGCTTGATAGGCCATTTTAGAAATTTTGGATCTTTGCATGGATGGTAGTTTTGTATAGGGCCCATTGGAGATGAGTTGGTTAGACATTTCTAGGCTTTGGGCCCAAGTTATTTGACCTTTTAAGCCAAAAGCCCTTTTCTGGAATTTCGTAAAACTCACTAAAGAGCAAAGAGCACTTCCTTATAATATAGAAAAACTTTTACATAAGCTAATCCTAAAAGCATTTGATCGTCTTTTCTTCATATGCACAGTTCTTTCGTTCTTTTTCCTTTCTTTTACAACTAGCCCTAGCCATCTTCAGAGAGCCAGCCTCTTGAGAACATAGGAAGCTCCTCTATATCATCATCTTCTTCCTCTCTCTCTATCTATCTGATAAAGTCTACAGCTTCGGTAAGTGCCAATCTCTTAGATTACATATAGTGCCTTTCAGATTGATTAGGGTATGTTCAATAGGTTAAGGAGATCTATGTATTTTTCTTGGATTTATAGGATTTTGATTGGGGAAACGAACCCGAATAGGGGTTTATCTGCGCTTAGATCTAGCTATAGCAGATTGAATTGGTACAAGATTTGAGGCAATTGGATAACTTCAAAAAAATGTTAATTAATTTAGTATATTGTTTGATTGGTTGATTTCTGATCGAGATAGTTTAGTCGGTTCCTTTAGTTGAAATATGAATCTATGATTGTGTATGGTTGAGTTTTCGAGAGAAAACCAAATAGGAGCGAAATAGTTCGCATCTATGGCTAGGCTAAGACTCACATTCTAGTGAGTCGTTTTTGGGTTTTTGTATTATGATGAGCCTTACGGCTAGCCATAAGTACTTTTATAGCTTAGCCATAAGAAGACTTATAACTTAGCCATATGACCAGCTAGCTTAGCTGTAACAGGACTACGGCTAAGCCATAGGATGGTCACAGTTAGGCCGTGAGAGCCAAAGACTTTAACTAAATTGGTAGTGGAATAGGTTAGGTTTGGTGACCACATCTGAAGAATCCAGCTGCGTGGATTGCATTACAGGTAAGTGACTCCATGCATCTGACTTCAACCCGACATCATGCCCAACGGTTAATTAATAAATAGATCAGTATGTGACTTAAACCTAAGAATATGACGAGTTCCGTTCATAAAGGAGGGTTAGTTAATGTACACATGGAATTGAATTGGACTTGGGATAGGAATATAAGTTCCGGGATGCACCACATGATATACACCGAAAGTGGATCATTAGCATTGTGGGCTGACATTGTCATTTCGAATAAATGTTTGATTCAATGTGTATACCTAACTAACTATGACTATTAGATAGTGTAGAGCTTACCCTCAGTAAAATAAAAAATACTACATGAGCATAATATACTTTTAAATTATATAACCTAAACTCATTTTTTATTAATGGTGGGTGTTGTGAGTTTTCTTTTTTTTTTTTTTGGGGGGGGGGGGGGGGGGGGGGGGTGGTTTATGGCATGATTCATTAGCAATTCTATACAGTATGTATTTATATACATATATTTGACCGACTGTAGTTAGAGGTGGTCGTAAGCCATCGGGTCGACTTATACTATGAGATATATTACACAGTTGTGCCATTTGTTATATCTAGCATGAATACCTATTTTTGTATATTGTATCTGTAGGAATACTCATTTTTGTGCATTCATGCCATTGGGTTTGTATTCGGTACATTTTGGGCAGGATGTAAAATATGATTTAATTCATTTGTTTAATACCATTACTCACTGTTTACCTCTTACTAGATTATGTCAATCTGACCTACTACTTTTGGTATCCAGGTCTCGTTGTTAGTGCCAAACTGGAGAGTCAGGAGACACAAGAGATTCCACCAAATGGTGGAGTTGTTGAGTGGGGTGCCGGTGACATTATTTGGGGAATCTTAGTGATGGTGTTTAGATTCGAAATAGTAAACTCTTACAATAAGGCTATGTTTGGGGCTATTAGTGTAGTCGTTTAATTTATTTATCTTGGGGCTACAACTTTAATTGTTATACTTCGAAGCTGTTGACTATTTATTAATTGTTATTGATATTGGTTTTTATGATTTGCATATGATACTAAGTTACGCAGATTATGGATTTTAATTCTGCGTGTGATTTTAGTTGCTTGATCGACAATAGTCTCACAAAGGACTTTGATCCACCCGAAATTGGGGCTTGTATTGTTGTTATTCAAGAAAATTTTAAATTGGCCCTAATTCTCACACCCTTAAGACCAAGTTTGGATCCGACTCAATTTTGGGGGCGTGATAGTCAATTTTAGAATTTTCACATGTTTCTTAAAATCTATATTGACATACAAGATGAAACTTCAAACATTGGAGTTTATCAAATCTAGGAGAATATTTAATAGTTTGGATCACAAATTGCAAGCCCAAGAAAGTGTGGAGAAAGACGAAATCCAAATATTCGAAATTTCACTTCTGAATTAGTATGAAAAACCACACTAGTCCAAGACTCACCAAGATGAAGAAGTAGAACGTTCAAAAGATAAAGGGTCAATGGAACAACTTCTTTGAAAGATAAACATTAGAAGTTTAACTTGAAGCCCCACTTTCACAAGATATGGGACTTGTTATTGACGTGGCTTCACTCCTTTCTATTTGCTCCAAGATGGGTTTCATGAATATGGCTTTGAGGAGGTCACCCACATACATATATATAGGTGATTTGAGGAGTTACTAACATTATGAGGTGGTTGTAGGGGAAAGGAAGAGAAATGGTTGAATGAAAATAATGGGTGTATGGAAAGATTAAAAATTGGTGTGTGAAGAAGTGAAAGGAGTAACAAGGTATATGGGACAAAAGTAATTGGTGTATGGAGAAATGGATGAGAATAATGGAGCATATGAAAATGTGAGAAGTGGATGAAATTAATGAGGTGTGTGGAAAAATGTATGTTGGGATAATGACCGGTGAAGGTAATGATGTAGCAACATGAGAAAATGGAAATGAGGCATGAGAAAAAGTTGTTGGATGGAGAGAAGTTAAGAGAGAGTGACACGTGGGATCCATCACAAAATATCAAAATACCCCCACCATATAAAATTACACAATAACCTCACTACAACACCCAAATATAAAAAGTTAATAAAACAAAAAAAAATAATATAAAGATCTTCTAAAAAATGTACTTTAAAATTTAACAGAATGTGCAAATAAAAAAAATAAAACAGGGTTTTAGTTGTTTTCGTGTTCTTTAACATGTTTCTCAAAATCAGTTAGGATCTAAAATGTGAAACTTCAAGTAGAGGTTTATCATTTATATGAAAATATTGACGGTCCTGGATCATGAATTGAATGCCCGCAACAAAAGTGTAAAAAATCAAATCTAAATTAATAGGAAACCCAATAATCAAATCTATTGTAAGAGAGGGGGTGTCATTATTATCTATTACTTGGACGCACCCACATGTGATCTCACATGGGCCCCATGTTAACAGGCTAAACTGATTAATCATGCCCTGCAGCTGCTTATATAGAAACAGAATGCAAAAGGGGGACAGCTATGTATGGGAGCGAATGTGACCACTCATGCCCTGTTTGTATAGGTGCAAAAGGAGTGATAATGTTGGTGAAGTATTAATACTCATTTATCACTTGAATAGAGGGTGGCCACATGCCAATATTGAAGAGACCAGTAATGATATGGCGATATGAAATGTTAACACCACATATTTACATGTTTATGTGTCAACACTATGATTTGTTGAAATACATTGCCAGGCATTAATAAAGTTGAATGAAAACCAATCATAGTGTTGGCACATCAGCATTTAAATGCTTTGTGTTAACATTTCATATCGCTATAACATTACTCTAAAAAGACACATATTTGAATTGACGGGGTATGCGTAGAGCTTGATTGCATCGAGCCCACCCCACTGCATGTGTCATGTACTCATGTTTGAACACATTCATAAGAAAATGTAAATGTAACTTATGCAGGCAAGTTTAAGGAGAGGAAAGTCGCCAAGTTCAAACTTTATCAAAAAGAAACGGCCAGAGTTCGAAAACTAGTCCTCCAGTCTTTTTTTTTTTTAGACTAATGGACATGAGAACATGCCATCAAATAAACAGACGTACACTAACTTGAGCTTGGGTAGACAAAGGGCGGACTTGACTCCATCACCACTAATTTCTAGAGCTGGATTTGAGAGAAGCAGTAAATAGTGACACTGAGGCTGGTCCATCTTTCATGTCCTGATTTGGACTTTGATGAAGATAATACAGTGTTTTGAATATAGAATTGGACCGGCCAATCTGGGTTTTAGCAGAACCGCATAGGCATCTTGACTGATTCATGAGCTAGATAAGAACTGGGACTCTGACACACAGCGGATCAAAACTGGCCAAACTCCGTTATAAACCATTGGCTGGGGTTCTGGTACAGAGCTGATCAAGAAGTGGTCAAACTCAGTTATAAACCAGTAGATGGGCTTCTGGTAGAGCTGATCAAAAGTGGTCAAACCCAGTTAAAAAAAGTGGAAACCAGCTGTTGGGTCAGTTGCATGGGCTATTAATTATTTTGATTGTTTGCTTGTTCTTTTACTTCATGATGGAGCCTAATCAAATCAGGCGGTAGAACCAAGTTAGACCGAACAATGCACCCCAACAATTTGCCCACCTATATGGTTTTTAGAGCTCATTTGTCCCATGAAATTGAAATCCTAAGAATTCTAAGTGCAAAAATTAAAGAAATAAAAATCGAAAATCCCACAAATGACTATTAAGTAATCTCAATTTAGAGATGAATGCCCTTAAATTCATTTGCTCGATCTAACTATGAATACATTTATATCTCCAATTTGAACCCCTTCTAAGAATACATTTGTTGAATTCAAACAAACTTAATTTCATACATCCAAAGCAAAATTGAAATTAAATGCCAAGTTCCCTTTGATAAGACTGCAAGTATTCCACCCACACCTGTTAACTTTAGGATCTCTATGACTGGCCAGCAAAACCCTATCTATCAAGAATATCATTGACTTAAAGAAGTTGTTTGTACAACAAGATGATTTTGAGCTTCACAAATTTTTATTTTCATGGGAAATAAATTCTACATTTCAACCCCTTCATAAGCAATTTATTTTTTATTCTTCCCTTGAAAAGGTAACAAAAGTGTGGACAACAATAAAGATCATAATAATTTTCCTCTCTATCACAAAATTCTCTTGTCACGCAGGTACACCCAAATAAGAGAGTAGAGAACTAATCACATGCCCCATAACAGACAATCTTCATTTGAACTAGGTTACCCTTAATTCATTCACATCATAGAATTTTTAGAGATAAAGGAGCACCTTAAATTATACTTCAACTGGAGCAATCAAAACTGTTAAATTTTGTTTTTCCTTTTTCCCTACAGTATTGGAGATTCCAACTTATGAACCCCACTCACACATCCAAGTTTCTGACCGGCTGAGCTTAAACTAAAGGTGCATTAAATTTATCAATGCGTGACAAATGAAATCAAACATAATGTAAGGCCACTACCAATTCAATGGGGAAGGGTTATGTGATGCAAACCACATCAAGTACGCAAAGACGGAGAAGGTATGATACCCAAGTGTTCAATGGCATCCAACCTCACCCTTAGCACTGGCTTTGGTAGTCTACACCAAGCATACCTGTGTCCTAAGGTGTACTTAGGCAGAGAAGAGAACCGTGGTAGAGTATACTCCTGGTAAGGACATCAACGGAGTGTACTCAGGACGCGGGACGTAGCCGGGCTCAGGAAATCCAGGGATGACCCAGGTCTGATAGATTAAGATAGTTGGAAATTTGACCATGCAGTTGTCTTTAGACTCGATATTTATCATAAAACGTTGAAGTTTAAATATTTTTTAGTGGTTTTACGTACAATAAAGTGCAATTATATTCTATAAATGTATGATATATATCACATATTGTGATGTGTGTGATATTGGACATCCCAATGATATTGCATGGTGCAATATGGGCTATATTACCCAGTCTTAAAATAGTGCACGAACAACTTTGTAGAAATTTGTTAAATTTCAATCGTTGATAGAAAAATAGCAAACTTAAGATAATAATACCAGGAAAAATATCAAGAAAAATGAAGGGTGTGTTATAAGATGTTATTATCATAGGTAGATGCCCACATTGGGACCCACATGAGATAAAGGGATTACTAAGAATTAGGATTTTCCTTATTAGGTTGCTTGGGGAGGATGCAATCTTATTCTATAAATAAGATCCTCCTCCCCCCATTATGTACACACAGAAAATCTCATCAATAAGAGCTCTCTCTCTCCCTCCCTCTAGTCTTCCGTTTTCTATTCTAATACGTTATCAGCACGATGAGCTCCGGCCTCGTGACTCCAAAAAAAAAAAAAAAAAACAAGCAGAGGAACCCGATGAAGAAGGGTGCAGTTTCATCATCGCCACTGAAAATAGCCATGGTTGGTATTTAGATTATGAGAGATCTAGATCAGATCTGAAAAGACCAAGCAAGCAGCAGCAGCAGCAGCGGGTCATTTTGTTCATACCCCAAAACCCTAAAACCCTTTCTCTGCAGCAACAGCAACAGCATCAGAGATGGGTCGCGTCCGCACCAAGACCGTGAAGAAGTCGTCTCGGTTGGTGATCGAGAGGTACTACTCTCGCATGACCCTGGATTTCCACACGAACAAGAAGATCCTGGAAGAGGTCGCAATCATCCCGTCGAAGCGTCCAAGGACCCGGTGGGCGGAGCCTGCGGCTACGGCGATCTGATGAGAGGGGGTTACGGCATGGTGACGGCGGGGCTGAGCGAGGCGCTGTTCGAGCGCGGGCAGATCTGCGGCGCCTGCTACGAGATCCGGTGTGTGGAGGATCTCAAGTTGCAGATCTGCGGCGCCTGCTCGCGAGATCTCAAGTGTGATCCACCCTCTCTGTGATCCTCTTCTTTTGATCGGTTGTAATAGTTTGGTCTTGGTGTAGATTGAGGGGAGGAGAGTACTGTAACCTAGAGCTTCAAATCTGAAAAATGAAAACGAAGAGTTCTTATCTGTTTCCTCCCTGTACCTATTTTGAATGGGATGAAGAAGAACGCCCAGGTCTTTTCTCTTACAGGATCAAATGAAGAAGGCGGCTTGGGGATGAAAACCGATCAGATGAAGAAGAAGCCCTGGGGCGAAAACTTTCTTTAGATCTTGCCGCCGTTGCCCTGGACATGTGATTTAATAAAAATAAAAAAAAAAGGTTAACATGTTCCCAGATTTGTCTTCCAAA
Organism: Sextonia rubra; assembly: GCA_037013555.1. Taxonomy (NCBI): domain Eukaryota; kingdom Viridiplantae; phylum Streptophyta; class Magnoliopsida; order Laurales; family Lauraceae; genus Sextonia; species Sextonia rubra. The sequence goes on from JASUAD010000010.1 coordinate 10,159,333, forward strand.
GCCTCCAGTGTCACATGGGTGTGTTCCCCACTTTAGGCATGGTACTCCGAGGCACCACAATTTATTGCGATCCATCAGGTCTACATTTTGGGCAAGTTAGTCCAGATTTAGATCGAAGGGCTGAGATTTGAAACTGCGATATCTTGTGCATCCGATGTTCGATCGCAGATCCGTTTGCGCCTACGAAAAGTTCTTGAGCAGATCTACACACTGACACCAAAAGGAGGACGCTTCAAAGGTTAAGTAATTTTCTCTTATTTTATGATCTTTTATTAAGTTGATAACCATACACTTGCATTTGTTATTATTCCTTTTTCGATTTGCAAGTATTTATAATTTAAATTCAAGTGATGAATAATTATTTCTTATCAAAAGGAGATCATGATAAAATTGAAAATCATGAATTATAAATAGAACCAGAAGTTCTATATAAGTAATTTGGACCGGAAGTTCCATATGACATTTAGAGCTAAAAGTTCTATATGGAATCAACAACTCGAACTCGAGATTCCATAAATTCTTTTAGCCTATGAACCAGAAGTTCATTTGAATCCGGACCAGAAGATCCGTCGATTCCGGACCAGAAGATCCGTTGGTTATTTTACTCTGAAACCAGAAGTTTTCAAATCTACAATATGTACTCAAAGTTTCATCTAATACTTAGAACTAGAAGTTCTATATCGAATAAATAATCTGAACATGCAGTTCTGTATGTTATTTTAATTTAGAACCAGAAGTTCTAACTTGGACCTGAAGATCCATGAATTATCCTAATATAGAATCTGAAGTTCTAATTTGTACTGAAAGATCCATGAACTACTTTAATTCAGAACCAGAAGTTCTGATTCTTAAGTTGAGAACCCAATGTTCCAAACTTCAATTTCTAAATTCTTCATCACATTTTTATTATTATCTTTGATTGGATGTTAAGAACCTGAAGTTCTACATTTTATTTCTGTTTCTCATATACATTTGTTTTTATATTCTATAACATTATACTGCATGCTTGATATAATTCCTTCGGTATAATTATTACTAATGATTATCTGAAATTTTAGTCTTGATGAATTTGTTATTGCCAAAGCAGTAGTTGTGTATAATAGAACCTGAAGTTCTATTTCCAATGAATAACCTGGACCCGAAGATCCATACATTATCTGGAACCAGAAGTTCTAAGATTTGGAATATGAACCCGAAGATTCATATTCATCATTAAACTTGGAGCTTTGATTTCCAAAGATTCAAAGTAGTGTAGATCGATACAACGGCCATAAAATCAAACCTGAAGTTTTGATAGAACCAGAAGTTATGAAATCAAACCTGAAGTTTTGATAGAACCAGAAGTTGTGATTCAAACCTGAAGCTTTGATAGAACCAATAGTTCTAAGAACCTGAAGTTCTATCACTAGCCTGAAGTATTCACAGAACTAGAAGTTCTGATTCATCAGTTAAGAACCAACAGTTCTAACTTTCTAATTGGCCAATTCTTTATGATACTTTGTCATCGGATATTGAGAACCCGACGTTCTATTTTTGTTTGATTGTTATTAGTAAATCGATCTTTACACACTCTAAAAGGCTTGGTAATACTATCAAAGTCGGAAATAAAATATCCCTGAAGGATATGGCATACGCTCTTATTTTCTGCGCCATTATATCCCCATTAGATAGGGATGATCACCAGCAGATGGTCATACACCCAATGCTTGAAATAAATGCCAGATTAGTCAATTACAACCCCTCCAGAAGAGGTAGATATAATATGTTCTCCAGCAGAGATGAAATAAACCACCCCAGGAGAGGTGATTGAGAAGGCATTTTGTTTGGAAATTGGGCGAACCACCAAGCATGGTCTGGAAGACCTATAACTACTTTTATGAGTTTGAACATTGAGTTTAGTTTTTAGATATTTTATTGAATGCTAGGACTTATTTTTAATCCCCCGTATATTATGTTATATTTGCTTTGAATGCTGAATTGTTTGGTTGTTTTTACTTTTATTTTTGCAATGCGATTAACTAGTTATGTAAGTTTATTATTACTTGCTATATGGATTATGGAATGCATGATACTGAGGATAATATCTGTCCAGTAGACAGTGCAACAAAACACACTACATTGAAAAAAACCAGAAGTCTTTCTCTGAGTTAGTGTTTCATTCGTGCACGGCATCGATCATAGCTGTATCCATACAAATATTTAAATGCTCCTGAAGAGTCTACCTAATGGTATTTGCACATCATTACTAGTATTGACAGCCAGAAGCTGATACTAGAAAAGCTAGGTGCATTCTCCTTATATTTCAAGGCTATATTACAAGATAATCTTTAAAAATCGAATCATATTCGATTATGAGCAAAACAACAAAGTTAAGCCAGAAGCTTATTATCCTAGGGGTCTTATGCTCTGGTAAATTATTGATACTTCTGTTCCGTACTCCTTAGAGTACCATCTATTGACCATCCTTTTCGCAAAGGGTATAGTGTGACATTAGTGAACTCATCAAATCCTGCCTATTAGCACAAATTATTACACTTAGGGTACACTTCCTTGGGCATATTTTTTTATAATTTTATAAGACTTGATAGCGTAGGTTTGTGACTTACATGAACTCAGAACGTAGACTCTATGTTAGTTATACTTCACCCCAATTATTGGATATCTAGACCCAATGACAGGAGATATATTCATTGTTCGTTTTTGCTGATTGTCATCTTAATGAGATAGTCTTCTCGCCGTTAGGGGGAGATAAGAGAGTTCCTGAAGAACACTTTGTTCCTGAAGAACAATACGTTCCTGAAGAACGGCGAGAATTAATGTGGAATACTTCCACTCAATCTCATCTTGATTTATGTACTTCACAATGTGAGAATGAAGTACGGAGAATTGTGCACTTAATTACAAACGAATTCCTTGATGCTTTTAATGATGCAGCAAAAGTGACTAGGTCACATGTATCGGCTATGAACACACAAGCACGAATTAATGTCCCTGTAGGACAAGTACAAATTAATGTTCCTGAAGAACAAAGTCCAAATATGGCAGCAAATGAATCCACACATGCCAGAAGCATGGTAGACTCAGCTCCCCAGAAGAGGAGAAATGAGCAATCATATCCCAATCATACTCCAGAAGAGGTACACTCCAGAAGAGTTTATGACAAAATCCACTCTCTCCAAATTTCCTGAAGAAATTAATGTCCCGGAAGAGACATGAGTCCCAGAAGAGACTCTGGAAGCCCCTGAAGAGGCAATGGGTACCCAATAAATAAAGAGATCTCTATACTTTATAATTATTCAAGAGAGAGATGGAATAGAAATGAAATTATCATCGATGACGCATTTGTATATGCGGTAGCTACTCAAATATCAAGAGAAAATGCGAATGATGATTGGGATACAAAACCATGTTCTATAAATGAATGTCGACAAAGAACATATTGGCCAAAAATAAAGAGATACCATTAAGGAATTACAATCCCTAAATAGACGTGGTATATATGAACCTATAGTACAAACCCCAAACGGTGTTAACCCTGTAGGTTACAAATGGGTGTTTGTAAGGAAAATGAACGAAAGGCAAACTTGTGATACAAGGTTTCCTGTAGAAACTTGGGATTGAAAACATACACAGTTATATATATGAAAATCCCAGAAGGATTTGCTTTGCCTGAAGCAAAGTCAGAGAGTACGTACTCAATATAAGTAAGACGTTTATTGTACAGCCTGAAGCATTCCAGAAGAATATGGTACAATCGTCTTAGTGAATGTTTATATAAGGAAGAGTATGAAAACAATCCCATTTGCCTGTTCCTGTTTATACAATCCTTAAATGGATTTATAATAGTAGAAGTTTATAAATCTAATCGAGACTCCAGAAGAGCTCGAGAAACCTATTGACAATTTTATCTCGACCCGCAGATCGAGAGAAGTTCTAATGAGATTTTCATTCTTTATAAATATGCTTCCCATATATAGTTTTGCACAAAGGCTTTGGATTGGTATTAAACAAATGCTATGATATCTATGTCTGTTTTATGGTTGAAACCAAATTTTGTAGGATATACAGATTCAGGATATATCCCTGATCCTCATAAGGATCGATCATAGACATGTTATATGTTTCTTCATGTCAATATCATTATTTTTGATATTCTACTAAATTGACTATTGATAGCTACTTATTCTAACCATGCTGAGATTTTTAAGCCAGTGGGGAATGTGTATGGCAAAAATATTTAACTCAGCATAGATGTAGTTCTTGTCAATTACCTCTTAATACAGGTACTCCGAGCATTATTTGCAAAGACAAATGGGGCATGTATTCAACAGATTCAAGAATGATACATTAAAGATGACAAGACGAAACACATTACACCAAAGTTCCTCTTCACTAATGAGCTTCAAAAGAAAAATAAGATTAAAGTTAAGCAAGTTCGTTCAAGGAACAACCTGGCTGATCAGTTTACGAAGTTTTGCCAAAACTCAGTACGAGATTGACATGTTGAATTATGTACAAAGACGTTATCATCAGGGGGAGTAGTCAATCAGGGGGAGGCATCCTGAAGTATGCTACCCAGGACATATGTGCGCTGTACTCTTTTTCCTTCTCTAGGTTTTGTCCCACTGGGTTTTCCTAGTTAAGGTTTTAACGAGGCAGCATTATACACGTCCAACACCAAGTCAATGATCCTGTAGAACGTTGTACTCTTTTTCCTTCGCTTTGGTTTTTATCCCACTGGGTTTTTCCTTTGCAAGGTTTTAATGAGGCAACTGTCATTGAATGGTGGTCATCCAAGGGGGAGTGTTATAAGATGTTATTATCATAGGTGGATGCCCACATTGGGACCCACATGAGATAAAGGGATTACTAAGAATTAGGGTTTTCCTTATTAGGTTGCTTGGGGAGGAAGCAATCTTATTCTATAAATAAGATCCTCCTCCCCCCCATTATGTACACACAGAAAATCTCATCAATAAGAGCTCTCTCTCTCCCTCCCTCTAGTCTTCTGTTTTCTATTCTAATAGGGTGTGACTATTAGTATCTTGTCTCCAACTTTATTCTAAAAGAAGGGGTTAAAAGACCGAACGAATCAATTCAAAGGCTCATGGGAAACGTAGGAGGCGGGTAGGACCCATTCTTGACCCAATTCACTCTTTCATACCCAGGGTGGACTTACATGTGTGGGCCTCGGGGCTTTAGCCCTCACTTATAAAACTCAATAAGCCCCCACTTGTAGTGTATGACGGGGCTCAAGGTGATTTGATTTGATAGGGTTCAAGGAGTTGGACAATGCCAATAAAATGAAATCTCAAAGATAAAAGATCTTGGACACCACAATTTGTTTCATCAATAAAATGAATAAAGGCCTATACTTCATATTTTTCCTATTCTGTAATGCCTCTTTTAATCATATGAAACAACTTGTTCATGAAAATACACATTATCCAATGACATATATATGATGATGATAAATTGATAATGGATGCAGAAATCTAAAATTGGATGATGTGGATACACCCCCACAATATATGTAAAGAAATCTCAACCATTGTTAGCCCCTCTCAAGTAAAAATTCTGAGCCTGCCACTGTTCATAGTCCTGTAGTAATTTAAAAACTACAAGTACAAACAGGCCTCATATGGCCCGTTTTAACCTCCTAGCTATGGAACTTCCATCAAGTGTCTGATCATTTTCTCAATTTTATGAACGCTTCATAAATGACAAAGATCCAACCATTGATTTAGTGGGCTCTTGCTTCATGACTTTCGACCATAAAAATCTCGTTTCCTTTTACTCCCACAACGGCCAAGGAGCGAATAGTTATCGGGGTTGGTCATCTACACACGTGTGCACTTGCAACATGTATAAAAATAGTCATACATACGAATACAAAAGAGAAATGAGAGCGTGTCTAACACGATTGGAAGATTAGCACGTGATTTTTAACACTTGGAGGTACCGATCCACGTGATGGACACGTGACTTACACGCGTTTCACTCTTCATCAACAAAATTGACGTATAACTTCATACATTTTTCTAAAAATTACAAATAACCACCTCTCTTTTGATTTTAGAAACCACCATCATATTTATCTAAAACCGCAATCAACAACCTTCACCTGCAAATGCAAGATAACATTTGACAATTGACGGGAGGGTCAACCTCACCTTGTAGACATCTCCAGCGACCTGTATGAGAGATAAAAATTTAAGTCCTTTGTAGGGACTCACATAGATGCATGCTAATCATAGAAAGATGGTGTAATGGAGAGGTCTCATTATAAACGCAATTTTGGATTAAAATATCATCTCAACCAAATAATTGCAATCATATGAACGTTTAAGTTATCGTATTTATAAAATTCAATCCAAATATAAGTATAATTCAAATTAATGCCAAATTATGGTGGTTGTCAATTCATCGAAGGCTCACGACTGTGTGTGAGTGGATTGATCACAAAGGATTTCAATGGTGGTAAAAAATTATTGCACATGCAAGCAATGAAAAATGTCTGTACAGAGAGTGTTTTTCTTGGTAGCATTGTGTTTTTATGAGAGAGATAGGAGTTTCTTTGATGAAATTATGCGTGTGTGCTATGTGGGCGTGTTAACACCCCAATAACACTATACATTAGGAATGTTACATGGTTTTAGGAAGGTCTCAGTAATGGGCTGAGATATTTAGGCTTATAAAGGTGGTTATTTGTAAAACCTAAAAAGACGGGTGATCATTTGTAATTATCTCATGTGGTTACATGTAAATTTCTATCCAACTGCATATATTCAAGTTGATTCACCATACTCCTTGGCTATGATTTTATTTTTCCAACTAAAAATTCAAACAATGCCTATATAGCCAAAATACCAATACAATAGGCTGTATCGTTATCAATACATGAAACCATGTTTAGGAGGATACCCTCTCCTGATCAACAACAGAGAATCCTATATTGGGCCATGGTCCGCCTAGCAAAGAACTGGACCTTGGAGCATTGGTAACTCTAAAAAAACAAGCTCTTATTTTATAATTTAGAGTTTATTTACATATTATAGTGTTTGAAAAACATCTAATTATTTTTTATAATTTTTAAAACTTATTTACAATTTAGAGCTTTTGTCTCTAAAAAACAAGCAAATGGGGCCTCCCTCTTCTTCCCTTTTTTTTTTTTTTTTTTGCTCTTCAAATTTAGATAAAGCAGATAAAGGTGGACAACTCAAAATATACAAGAGTTTTGGGTGAAGCAACCTCATAAAATCTTCAAAATAATGCAAATGGCAGGTATCGTGCTATAATTTTAGAACTTTTTGTATATGCCCTATAAGGTTTTTGGGATTTGTAAATAAGCCATTGTGGTTTTAATATTTGTAATAGAGCCTTACATTTTCATTTTAATACTTTGCATATTCCTTAAATCAGTAACCTTCAAATAACCATAAACTTTTAGAATGAGATGACACTTTTGCTCATTCTTTTATCTCTGTCTATATTCTCAAAAGCTTAGACTTATTTTTCTTTAAAAATTAACATTAATTATATTTAGTGGCAACAAATAATTTTATATAAATCCATTTTTATCAATGTAGAACTCATTTCATTAAATCCAAATTGATCATAATGACAATCAATACATGTACTTATAATTGGTATAATTGATCAAATCCATACACGATTAATCATTAAATTGATGAAAATCTTAAGAAGATTTTATAGAAAAAAGCCCCTTAGATTTGCATTAAATACGATTAGACCTAATTTTTCACTATTCACGGATTGGGTCAATTGGACTCGAATTCGATCAATGTGTGATTGAGTGACAAAGGAAGAAGAAGAGAGGAAGAAAGGAAGAAGAAGAGAGAAGAAAGGAAGAAGAAGAAAGGAGAAAGAAGAGAGAAAAAAGGAAGAAGAAGAGAGAAGAAAGGAAGGGAAAGCAGAAGAAGAAAAGAGGAAGAAAGGAAGAAGAAGAGAGGAGAAAGAAGAGAAGAAAGGAAAAAAAAAAACCTTAATCCCTTGCTTTCTTCCTCTCTTCTTCTTCTTCCTTTCTTCCTCTCTCCCTTTTTCTTCCTTTCTTCTCTCTTCTTCCTTTCTTCTCAGTATTTTTTTTCCGCAAGGTTGAGGGTTTTTTTTTTTTTTCTGCAAGTGTCACTTAGCCCTACAAAAAAAAAAAAAACCCACAGAGAAGAAATGAAGAATATAGGAGAAAGAACGAAGGAAGAAGAAGAGAAGAGGAAGGAAAGGAAGAAAACGAGAGAGGAAGAAAGGGAGGAAAGGAAGAAGAAGAAGAGAAGAAGAAGGAAAGGGATTAATACTAAGGGTTTTTTTTTCCCTTCTTCTCACATTTGCCCTCTCTTCTTCTTCCTTTCTTCTTTCTCCTTTCTTTCTCTTCCTTTCTTCCTCTTTTCTTCTTCTTCTTCTTCTTCTTCTTTTCTTTCCTTTTTTCTCTCTTCTTCTTCCTTTCTTCTTTCTTGACGCGTCACTCAGTCACACATGCAAAAAAAAAAATTTTTTTTTTTTGCACAAATTGGAGCCCAATTGACCCAATCATGCATAGTAAAAAATTAAGCAAAATCGTATTTAATGCAAATCGAAGGGGCTTTTTCCCATAAAATCTTCACATGTCAAATACACGATTAGACTCTATGTTCATAGATTAAATAATTTATGTTCATGATAACTATGTTCATGATAACATATAATTTACGAAAATGATAACTATGTTCATGAGAAAGGCCGTTGGAACTTAAGATTAAATAATTATATTTTCGTAACTAATAAATTACCCATTTTTGTTTCACGAATAAAAGGGCATAGTTATCATTTATATAAAATCCAAAGCATACTAACCTATTCTCCTTAAGTAGACTAGTTTTGGAGACATGGTTGGTATTAAAATGAAAAGGCAAGGCTTTATTTACAAATACTAAAATCACAGGGCCTATTTATAAATCTTAAAAACCTTATAGGGGTACAAAAAAAACTCTAATTTTTATAAGGAGAGCCACAATTACCTAATGAAATAAGAGCTTTTTAAAAAATTAATAAAAACGCTAATGTAAGTTAGAACTTAAAAATCAAAGCAATTATTTTAGACTTTAATGTAATTTGTTCATATTAATTAGAGTAGAGTTTCCAAGCTGCCATAAACGAGGGGTGGTGACTAAATAAAAGTACGTTTTTACCGTTGCCCAGCGGTGGAGAAATAACGAACAACATAATAAAAGGCGTTAGGTGAAAGGAAGGATTCTTCGAACAATCCGCCATCAGCATCGTTTCCCTCGCAAACATGTCTGCCATCTCCGCCCAAGTGCCTCTTCTTCTTTCTCTCTCCCTCTCCCTCTCTCTTATATAACTCTCTTTCCCTCTTCCACATCTCTCCTCATTCCTTTGAAACAGAGAGAGAGAGAGAGAGAGAGAGAGAGCAGAAAGACTTCAATAACACCAACAAGAACGTTTTCCTTCTCTCTCTCTTATCTCTGTGTACTTCTTTCTCATTAATCCATGCCTACTGCATTGGATAGACCTGTATCAGGCACCCAACTGGTAGAAGATGAGAAAACAGCTAACACCCCACAACAACAACAAGAAGAAGATGAAAATGGACCCAAAAAATCGCGGGTGACGGTCATCGGCAGTGGCAACTGGGGTAGTGTTGCCTCCAAGCTCATTGCTTCCAACACTCTCAAGCTGTCTTCCTTCCATGGTGGGTGTAAGAGAGAGAGAGAGAGAGAGAGAGAGAGAGAGAGAGAGAGAGAGAGAGAGAGAGAGAGAGAGCTCTCTTTGTTCTTGTTGAATATCCTTCCTTCCATGCCACCTGCCTGAATGTTTAATATTTTTTTTTCTTGCTTTCAAAAAAATTCAGATGAAGTTAGGATGTGGGTCTATGAAGAGATCTTACCTTCAGGGGAGAAACTCACAGATGTCATAAACCGAGAAAATGTAATACTTCCTTCTTCCTCTTCTGCTTATTCACCTCTCTCTTCTTGAATCTCTCATTGTGATTGTATTGAGTACTTTGCATGCAGGAGAATGTAAAGTATCTTCCTGGTATTAAGCTTGGAAAAAATGTAGTGGCAGATCCAGACCTTGAACATGCAGGTATATTTCTTGGATCTCTGTTTTAAGAAAGAGATCTGCAAAATCTCCCCTGTTTTGGTTTTGATTGTAATGATATGAGGTGGGGTAAGTGCAGTGAAAGATGCAAACATGCTGGTTTTTGTCACTCCTCATCAGTTCATGGAGGGTATATGCAAGAGGCTTGTGGGGAAGATTAAGGGGGAGGGTGTTGAGGCTATCTCCCTCATCAAGGGCATGGAGGTCAAGATGGAAGGTCCATGCATGATCTCCACTCTCATTACTGAACAGCTTGGGATTAACTGCTCTGTTCTCATGGGTGCAAACATTGCTAATGAGGTTCAAATGGGCTGATTTTCTTTCTGATTTATGCGCTTCTTTTCAATGGGAAAATGAAAAGATTGAACAAATGATGGATATTAGATTTGAGTGCAGATTGCAGTGGAGAAGTTTAGTGAAGCAACAGTGGGGTATAGAAAAAATAAAGAAGTTGCAGAAAGATGGGTTCAATTGTTCAGTACTTCTTACTTCCTAGTAACACCGGTGAGTTTAACATGGACTTTTTCCTCTCCATCTTTCTGTTTTCAAATTTTTTTGTTCTGCAGAATTCTTTCTATTTGAAAGAGAAATCACAAGTCCCCAAGATGCATCACAAATTCAACTTAAGACATCGAACCTTTAGTTGCTTTCATTGCATTCCAGAATTTCTAATTTAGACATCCACCAATGCAGAAAGTTTTAAAGAAAATTCAAAATTTTTGGCCATTTTCTCTTCATATCAATTGCTTGGTTCTTCCCTGCACAAAGATCTTAAACCATAAAAGATGATTCTGTTGGGAAGCTTCAGCTAACAGTTCCGGAGAAATGGCTGAGATTCGTGAAAATTTCAATTAGAAATAATAGTAAATAACAATAAGCACACAAAAATTAAATAGGTATTTTTTTTTGCTGTCAATAATCAATCCAAGGGGTGTTCAAAAAATCCGTCGATCTATGAAATCGATCCGATCCGCGGTTTTTTAACCAATCCGTAGTTAATGGTTTGGTGACGGATTGAAAAAATCTTAATCCATCAGTAATGGTTTAGTGATGGATTTTACCCTTAATTCACGGATTTAAACTGATCTGAACCGTTGAAATAATATATATATTCTTTTTTAATAGAAAAAATTATTAAGAGGCAATATTTTAGATATTCATCATCCAACTTTCAATTTCAGCATTTACTCTTCATATAAAATAGTGAGGAAATAGTTGCACTACTGTTAATGGATTGAACGGTTTTAACCAAATCAGACCATTGATCCACAGTTCAATTTTTAATGGGTACGGATTGATTATGGATTACAAAATTGCCAATCCGTAAGTAACGGATTGGAGACGGATTAGGCTCAATCCAAACAATATACACTTCTAATTTATCCAGAGTAAATGAAAATAGTTACTGGTGAAATAACCCATTCGAAAGATGGAATTTATGTTCAACACAGACAGGATTTTGTTTCTCAGTGGAAGTGTATTAACAACAAATTTTCCGACTATAAATTTGTAGTAGCAGGTACCCTATTGGTGAATACATTTCAAATTTTATAAATCTTACAACTAAAATAGATAAAACATGAATGTTATGTAGATAAAATGCATTTTGATTATCCAAATCAGCATCAGTGATGCCTGGAGCTTTGATGCAGATGATGTTAAGTAGATGAAAACAAGAAATGATTGAAACAGAAATAAAATTTGGATATCTTCTCATGGGAAAATCTCATTGGACAAAAACTATATATATATATATTTGCTGATTCAAAGCTATCTAATTTTCTTTTTGCTAGAAGAAAAGGCTATCTAATTTACTAGACTTTTATATTTTGTGTTAGATGCTATAGTGAATTGGTGCAATGACAAAGATTCTTGGTAATAATTCAAACCATAGACATTTTATTTGATTGGTTTTTTATTTTTCGAGAATGTGGTCAGGTACAAGATGTGGAGGGAGTAGAACTATGTGGGACTCTGAAAAATGTTGTAGCCATTGCAGCAGGTTTTGTAGTTCTTAGGCCTTGAATCCCTTCTTGTTTTCTTTTACTTGTCATGAAATTGACAGAACAATGAAAACTGCCCAGGTCTGGTGGATGGATTGGATATGGGAAACAACACTAAGGTATAAACCAATTATTCCTGCCATGGTCATAACTTATGACACAAATAAATACTGCATATCTGCTGATCTTTTCTTAAACCCTTGCTTTCAATTAATATCAGGCAGCAATAATGAGAATTGGGTTGAGAGAGATGCGCGCCTTTTCCAAGCTCATGTTTTCATCTGTAAAAGACAGTACTTTCTTCGAGAGCTGTGGGGTGGCTGATCTCATCACAACATGCTGTATGGGACCAAACATTTTTTTTTTTATTTTTTCTGTCACATGATGTATGGGAACATTGTTTTTCATTTTTTTTTGTTATAATGAGTAATCCATCTATGGCAGTGGGAGGAAGAAATAGGAAAGTTGCAGAGGCTTTTGCAAGGAACGGTGGAAAAAGGTGCCATTTTAAAATTTTCAACATACATGAACAAACACAATTATTTATTTATTTATCTAAATTATAGTTGTAGGTGTAGGTTAATTTGAGAAGCTAGATCGTTGACCAAAGAAACATAGGTCCATCTTTGCTTCAAAATTTTTTTATTGTTGATTCTCTTGATCAGGTCATTCGATGAACTTGAAGCAGAGATTTTACAAGGGCAGAAACTACAGGTAAATGATAGCAATCAACCACTAAACAAAAATTCCCATGCCAATATTACCAAACAAATAAATTATACTGACATGATCAAGGGGTTCTGGATTTAATAATGTAAACCATGTTCTGAACCTCCAAATTGAAGGAATGTTTGATTATGTGCCCCGTAAGTATGGCTTGATCATTGTCACAATCTTCAAGCCATGGATGCAACCACTTCCAGCCAGTTGGAATGCATGTAATCTCAATGATGCCAGACTTAACTTCCAACTACCAATCAAGTAATCCACATTCAAGCAATTTAACATAATTGTGACATAAAAAAACGTTCATTACCCAGTACAAGTCCCAACCAAGCGAGGTCCAAGCAGGGTTCAGACTGAAGATAGACCTTTGGCAATTTAGGCTTGTGACATCAGAGAGGCAAAAAGATCCCCTTTGCTTCAGATTTTTCCCCATAGCAGAATTCTAACATCAGGAGAAATCTTTCATCCTAAAATGGTGAATGCATAATGCAGGCCCCTATGTTCTGGGGGTCCATGGCGTCAGCATTGGCAGACAATGCATCTAGTGACAAGAAATCTGACACTGCTCTTCCCTAGTATTACAGATACCTTACATTATACCAATACTAATACTCGGATACTGATCTTAGGTACTGCAAGGGTACTTCTAAGATAAAGCTAAAAATACATTGTACGTACAAGCTAAATCACTAAGCCTTTGTGTGTGTTGTTGAAGAACTTGATTGTTCAATGGGCCTGCTTCTTTACTGAAATCCATGGAATTCCAGTCCAGAGAATTTTTGAAATTCACCAGCATCATGAAATTCCTGAATGCTCGATTGTACTTGACTATCCACATAAATTTTACCAAAAAGAAAGGGGGTTGGAATTCCTGCAATTCCAATGTTCATTTAAGACCATTCAGGTAGCTGGAAGTTTGAAATACTTGTGAAAAAACAAGGCATTTGCAAATGCCAAGGGACCCGATGTCACATCATGTCCAATAAACCCCAACATAGTAAATTCTTGACAGAAATTCTAGTAAAAAATACATACCTCATGTCCTAGTTTCCAAAATTTTGGAAATGAAGACTACAATCGTTTTCCCTCACAATGCTGGCCATACAATCATCCTTTCATCTTAATTCTATAGCCATATTTGTGTTGGGGCATAAATCCTTCTTTTTCTCACTGGGCTGTGCTGACATTCTTGTAGTCCTCCAATCAATCTTGTACAATAAAATATGCAAAATCCTTAGTGAATCCATGTGTGGAAGAAATTGCCACAAATCCAAAACCTTTTACCACACCCCTGTCCACTTGGTAGGATCTTGAGATTCTCTAATGATGTCATGCATGAAAATCTCCCTCCACAGGTAGACCATGATTACAGTTAGAAGGAGAACTGCCTGGATCCTCGGTTGAAAAAGTCCCTGATAAATGCAAACAACATAATTACTCTGTCTACATGTAAACTATCTTGCACAAGTACCATTAAGATGTTAAATTGGATTCTTGCATCAGAACAGCATGCTACTCATCAAAAGCATGAATTGTAGAAAGTTCTGAGCGATTATAGATAAACCACATAATAAGAATATGGGATTCATTAACTTATGCTACTTGGTGTTTTCTTAATTGCCCATTTCTTGATATTTCTAACCTCTCAGTTATGTATTTTTGAAGGGTGTTTCGACTGCAAGAGAAGTTTATGAAGTTTTAAGTTACCGGGGATGGCAAGAGCTATTTCCGCTTTTCACAACAGTGCATGAGATCAGTATCGGCCACCTTCCTCCAACTGCAATAGTCGAGTACAGCGAACATAAGCCCAAATTCTCCCTTGTGGAAGGTTCTGATAAATACTATTGACATCTTCCAATCCAACACCACCTTTCATGCTTAAGATGATCCCAAGCTAAAAGAAGCGTATGTGGTTTAGTTCCTATCCACAGGGAACAAATATGTATTGAAACCCGAGATTGCCATTCGTACAACTTTGTGTTCTTTTTTTTTTATTCTAATATTAACTTTGAATATGGTGATATACAACATGGTAATATTAACTTTGAATATGGTGATATACAACATGTCATGACATGGTGGCCATAACTAGACAAAAACAGTTAAGTGTGGTTGTTCACTTACTTCCCAATTGAGTCCTCTGGGCTAGCATTGGAAATGCAAGCTCTTCTAAGACTTGCTCGCTCCTGCAGAATCCATTAAGATTTCCTTTTTGTTAAATCTGTTAAGAAATTTTTTTACTGGTTTTCTATGCAACTGAAACTGAACTCTTCTGGGTGTGGATAAGGGTAACAAAAGTTCAAGGAGAAACACTACATTTTCCGTTTCTTTGGAAAAAGGTTATTGTTTGAACAATTAAACAGTTGAGCCACATTCTAAATTAGCATTTTTGGTTGAACTGCATTGCAATATGTAGCTGTTCTAGTTAAACATTAACTGGATGGATTCTCATAATATTTCCTCAAATTTCAGTTTGACAATGATTTCAGTCTTATTCCTTCCAATTGGCAATGTGAGAACCGCTCGTCACCCCAATGATAAGGAGTGGTAGCTCTCATTGGAAGGCCCATGCATCAAACCTAGCATCCCCACTGCTTGCATATGAGAGTTGTTTCTACCTCACATATATGAGTTTGCATGCGTGAGTTTGTCTCATTACCTATGATACCTGGATATCTCATTTGACCTAACGTATCCGTACCGATATAGATACGGATACGGGATACAGCAAGATATGATTGAAATGCGGTTCACTATTTTAGGATACGACTGTCTTGTATTTTACGAAAAGAAAAAAGCAAAATTGGAGGAATTTATCCAAAATTGAGCTTAACAATGAATCTTGTCAGAAATCTTTGATTATAACTTCAAAAGAATACTTTCACTTTTACATTCAGTTCCCTTTGTTTTATTTTAATATTACAAAACTCAAAACCCACTGTTTATTTGATGGTTGTTTTTCCCCTTTCACTCTCATATTTAAAGTTCTGCCATTTTATTTATATTTTTTTATTGGATGGGGAAGTGGCCTTTCTTGTTATGTCATTTAATGTCCTTCTTTTCTTAATTTAAATTATATTTTGCTCTCCTTGAAAAGTTGAAACTTATCTCCCTCCCTCCATTTTAATTTTGATAGCTACACTTTTTTAAGATTATAAATTTGACCATGTCACCCCACTTTAGACTGAGATTTCTAGGGACTCACTTTTAGTAATTAGTCATGTCTGATGTATCACATACTACTAAAATGTGATCCATGTCTTATCCTGTATCCATATCGTATTTTAAATGATATCGTATCTGTATCTGTGTTCTAAATTTCTGGAGTTACCATGTCGATTCCCCGTTCTCTATATCGGTATCTATATTCGTGTTTGTATCTGGTCATCATAGCTCATAACATGTGTAAGTTCTATCTTCTCACATGTGTAAGTTTGTGTGTCCTTGTATGTGTGAGTTCCCATCACTTTATATGTGTGAGCTCTATGTTTTGACATGTGTGCATTTTTATTACCTCACACGTGCAAGTCTCACAGGGTCACTTAGGTCTCAGCCCCTTAGTTAGGATACCCAAAAAAAATTAAAGGGCACCATCTTCTATTGTATTTTTCTAGTACTTAATAATTGTGTGTAAAATCTGTGCCCCTGCTATAACCATGGGTATTCCCATTGCATGCATCCCGTATCTCCGTATCTTAGGTGATTTTGGTATGTTTTAGCAGCAGTTCCTCACCCAACAAAGAAAGGGAAGAAAGGAAGCTAAGCTCCTGTGCAAGAAACTCCTATTGACAATAAAAGTGATCCTTAACGATGTTGTTTATGACTTCAATGATTTCCAATTCCCACTGTCTCCTCCATGCCCCAAACCTTGAATTGGCCGGACCTGGTATCGGCTGGGCAAAGAACTGGCATGAATCACCCATATCAGTATTGACCATATGAAGAGGGATTTTTTATGCCAAAAAACTCTACAAAATTTGCAAAAGTCAAAATACTGAAAACCTGAGATTTTGTGACTTTCATAAAATAGCAAGCCCCCTTTATCTAGGATCCACCCCCTCCATCAGCTAAGCTGTGGGCATGTGGATTCTTTATCACATATGTAAGATTTGCATTCCATTAGAGAGGATACCTCACTAGAAAAGAATAGGACCTATCAGAACAAAATGGGTCCAGTGCACCGGCGTCAGGAAAGTGGAGAACAGGACATTGATCAGGTCGCTCACCAAGTGACGAGAAATAACATGAACTATATGCAAGATATCCCATGGCTTAAGAGAAGTATCCCCAACTAAAGGCAGAATAGAAGCTGCAAACTAGCCAATCAAATTTGATATATCCCACCAAGAAATTTCTCTTTCACCAACACCTCTTGTAAAAGCCAACATCCAAAATTTGAAGATGAGGAACATAGAAAATATAAAAGCCTACTTCTTGCAGTTAAATAGAAAGCATGCAAGATAAATTCATATCAAGTTCTTCAATCTATGAGCCAAGCCAAGCAGGACTGCATAACACAAGCTTGGCTTCCGGGAATGGATAGAAAACAGTCTAAAATCAATTTTAGGAAATGACATGACATTTAACCATTCTTATTGAGGCATTCAGCCTGACCTTGTAAATATGCTTCACAACAAGACAAAATAGGAAATTCTTCAATGTAAATAAAAAAAGAGGACATGTTCATGAACAGCCCATACACAGCACGAGATACTTAAGAAAGGGAATCTCTCTGTTTGGCTTGTGCCAGTAATTCTTCTCTGACACGCTTGATCTCCATTTCCCTCTCCAGTCTTTCCTTCTGAAACAAAAAGAACAAATCCCAGAACTATGAATTATTAATATAAGTACATATTCTAAGGCAAAGTAGAACAATTGAGTAGACAATAGAAGCAACTATTTTCCATATAGTCAATTGGAAGAGTTTAACTTTCACAAAGTAAATAGAAAAAACAAAAGGAACAAAAAAGATACTGGATGTCTGGATCATCTATATCGTTTTTTGTCCTAACAATTGCTCTGGCTTGTAGATAACAAGGCTTTAGACCCATTTTTAAGCAAAAGTTTGAAGATTATGAGGTTTCCCTCTGTGAGGCAAATATAGTGTTCAGCATCTCAACAATAATAAGCATAGAACACTTGCGATGTTTCTGTCTTCACATTTCAATCACCACCAATTTGAAAGCATTAAGATACCATAATCTTACAATGTCAAGCTTATGCCCAATGCATGGTCGTTATGACTTGTGAGTACATAGTTGCATGCAGCAAATGCTAGAATTGCAATGGACTTAAATGAAGGAATAGCAAAGGACCAGTCAAGGTAAACATGAGGAAAGCAAGAGCTAAAATAAGATTTTTAATGGAAATAGTGGAACAAGGACACACCCAGTTACAAAGTCTATGTAGCACGTTTTTTATTCATTCTTTCCTTTCTACATCAGACTACTCCAGGTCAAGAACTAAGCTCCAATTGTAGTCTATGGCCCAAAATGGTCTTAAACACTAAATCCATTTCCTGAGAAATGAAGGCTGTACAACATTACAAGGCTACAATTACAAGCACATACAATGAATCATGCCAGTCATCCTTTCGGAGTTTTTTACATTTTTAGTTGATTTTAGCAAAACCCCATATTCCATATGGAAACCTACAAATGCCAGAAACAACAAGACAAGATACTGATGGCAGTACTTGTACTTGTAGGTATATTAGACAAATCATAGTTTCTTAGATTTGTCATTTCTAAAACCCAAAAAAAATTGCAAAACATGATTCATGCTTGCATTGTGAAAGAATGGAAGCATCATCTGTCTCTGCATTGGAGTGGAGTTTAATTTTCTAAAATGAAATTCATTTAGCCTGAGAGGGTCCTTTGATACCTAGATACTTGTACAAGCTCAATGTATCCGTATCAGACCAATTCAATACTTGTATTGGTACCTGATACTGCACTGATACTTCTAGCATATAAGTTTGGCATATCCTACTTAGCAAGTCCATTGCTTCATAACGTTCTTTAAAATTTCATAGTTTTCAACACAAAAAATGTTAGAAAGGAACATAAACAATGATAATTTCATTAATCCCACAACGATCTAAAGAAAAAATTAGGACACCCGTATCCGTATCAGTGTCCTAGGATGTTAAAAGTACAGAGTCGTATATCCTATCCCCGTATCCGTGTCTGTGTCCATATTTGTATCTAGGCATCATAGCTTGGAGATAGTTACACATTTATAGTAGACTATGGGAATAGAATCTTAAATTTAGAAGTTCACTAACTTGTTTCTATTAAAGTACTTAAGTACTTAACTTGTTTCTATAAAAGTACAAGAACCATTTTAAAAAAAAAGCTTGTTTTTGAAAAATGGAAGCGTAACTGAGGAATGTGAGTTTTCTTTATTGTTAATTCTCAAAAGAAAAAGAAAAAACAAAGAAAGAAAGTCAACTAACAATAGAAGATCCCTACATGTAAGAGGTTTACTTGCATTCAATCAAATACATATCCCAGCCTTTATGGCCCACAGGTACTTCCTAGATGCCCCACAAACAATATTGCACTATCTACACAGAAATAGTACCATTTGGAACTAGTTTTACAGTCCTTTGACATGAGATCTTAAAGCACAAAAAAAGGCTGACTTTTTAAAGTAACTTTCTGATAGAAAAGAAACCAAAATTCAATGTGGAATGTTGAGAGAGGGTTCTGCATCTGTGTAGAATCCTTGCAGTACACAAACATTTCCGTCATCTACCATTACCTATTCAAAGGAACCTAGTATCCATTCCATAAATTACCATTGTTATCATCAAATCATGTCAAACATCTCCTCTATAAATCATAAGAATGACGAAATTAAACCCCGGTCCCCACCGAGAGGTCAAGAAACACTGCTGGTACTTACTGAGTATGACATAACTCAGGTCATCACTCATCATACTGGGTTCCATGGTGACTGAGTCAAGCACCACCAAGACAGGGTTTCAATTCCTTGATCAGAATACACAAGATGAACCCAATTACCCAAGGCACATTCATTTGCATGGAATTGTGTTCCTAGGAATTCATGGTAGATTGGTTTCCAATGAAAGATTGCTAAAGAGGTGAAGGGTGAAAAATAAAAGGCAGAGATAATAGAAGGGATGATTTTCCTAGGATTTGATTTACTAGTGTGATGGGCTATTATTTTCGATCTTCCCTCGCATAATATTCCATTAAATGGGAGATTATTTAATGGCCTCTTATAGATACTCACTCCTGTTTCTTTAATTTTAGCCACTTTTAGGAATACATTTCTTATAATTCAAATGAAACCAACTCCATGTGAGTAAACAAGCCTAAATAATGTGAGCGATGGGAGACCCAATTTTACAAGCATCCAAATCCTTTGAAGCCTAAAAGGAGTGGCATAAGAAACCCAAAATAGAGAAGACCCAATTTCAAGCTTCCTGACCCTTGAAACCAGTGCTTACAGTTTGGGGGATGAGCAAAACCCAGAAAAGAGGAAGGGCGGTCACCCTGTTAGACTTGGGTCCACCTCCAAAACTAGCATGAAAATATTGGTTCAGTCTCCATAACCCATATAAAAATTCTAGGTCTGCCCCCAACATAAAAATCCTGGGTTTGCCACAATCCAACTGCCTGTTTGGGTCCACCCCTTTCAAACAAAAGCCCTGGATCTGCCACTGAGACTGAGGAAGACCCCTTTCGAGAAAATAACAAAACCGTTGAAGCCATTTCTGTCAATGTAGGGGGATAAGATAAACAAAACCCATATAAAGACTTTTCCGTTTCTACACCAGAAGATCCAAATCAGCACCCCAGCAGTCCTAAGAAAAATGAAAGGACCCCTTTGAAATCAGCAAAAGAACAAATCCCACACCACCACCGCCACCCCAAAGCCCAGCCACCCCCCACCCCTATATCAACAATATTACTACTCTAACTAAAAAAAACACACCCACTTGAAATCATTCAAAATTCAGTACGATTCCAACAATTTAACATAAAATCAGTTCATGGGTTTTAGTTAGAAGTTTGTTCTTTGTTTGTTTGTTTGTTTGTTTGTTCTGCACTGGCAATTGAGTGGGATGCATTGGATTTGCAAAAGAGAAAAGGAAATGATGGTATGGGTGCTAGGGACATTACCTTCTCGTCCTGGCGGAGTGCAATCCAGACATGGACTTTGTCCATCGATTGCCAGAATATGAAGGCGCCTAATGTCATGGCGAAATATGTAGCAACCCTCACCATCTCTCTCTCTCTCTCTCTCTCTCTCTCTGCTAATGGGGGTCCTCAGAATTGGAAAGATGAAAAGATGTATGTACATAATAGCCTTACAAAATCTCAACCGTCGATCAGTGTGCTCTATCTACCTATGGGTGGACAGTTCTGGTCATCTAATCAACTGTCTCACATAATTTCTCTCATCTGATAGTGGTCCCCCATAAGAAATTTTGGTGGGCTACCCATGTCATGTGGATGAAGGAGCACAATTTTTCTTTTTGATTCATTTTTCATCCCAAATATTCAAAAAATAAAATAAAATAAATGAAATTCCTTTTTCAAATGCCCAATACCAAATTGGCATTAGACATACCAATTAGACATACCAATGTGCCATTATCAAATGCTTATGTGTTTAAAAATGTTTTTAAGCATATGAAATTAATGTTACTAGTTGTTTTAGTGTAAATTACTTTAAATCATCAAACAACTAACAAATGACACAAATACCTCCAATCCTATTGCAACCTCCAACCTAAACCATCAAATTTACATTTTTTTTTCTAGTAAAGATTAATTTTACTTATGAAAGTTGGTGGATATCAACTATAAAATTTGAAAATTTTGTCAAAAAAAAGTCATGTAAGGGGATCCACAAACCATAAAACTCACCTCAAGGCGTGGGTGCACCAGTCTTGTCTAGTAATTTTTTTCATCTAATGTGAGAGCATCCAACACACTCCTGAAAAACCTCATATCTTGAGAGCATTGATCTCTCTCCTGAAAAACCTCCAGTCTTTTCATCTTCTTCCTTCATGAGCTGGATGTTCTTTTTTGAAATGTAGAGGATGAGGACTTGGTAAAAGGAATCATTACATCAATCTTCATGAGACAAGCAAGTGGCATAGCTGGGAATTTCCTCTCCATTTCCTCTTATTACTGCCGGCCTACAAAATAAAAAAAATTACCAAAGATATGATGATCATTTGCATGTGAGAGGGGGTAAAATATAAAAGGATCATGTAATGACTTAAAAACAGAAACCGTAGTAATAATAGAAAACAGGTCTATTTAAAAAAAAACCAGAAAACAGAATATATATACAGATGTGTTTCTATCATCTCCATTTGATTGCTTCAGTGGTGTTCCCCCACAATGTTGTCATAGAAGCTTAGATCTATAGGGAAGACAAGCAAATGGATTAGACACTTTAATTTCTGGAAAAAGGGACTAGGACAAAGAGAAGAAGATGAAGGAGTCGGATAGCGAACCTTTTGCAGAGAGCATATCGACTCCTATTGCCATTCCTCCACCTAAAGAGAAGCGCAGATGGAGCTTTTAGAGGTCAGCTTGAGCCAAGGATGTGAATTCCCAAGACCCAGTCGCCGCCACCCCTGTTCAGACGATGGAGGATTCAGAAGATGAGCAGAAGAAGCATGCGATGGCTGTAGCAGCAGCCACTGCTGCAACTGTCGACGCAGCTGCCATTAATGAATAGTGAACATGTATATATATTAATTATTTTTATTTTATATCTTATGACCTAGGGTATTTCTCGCTAGCCTAACCTTTATTAAACCTTTGACCTTCGGCCGAAAGATTACCCGATTTTAACGAATAAAGAATATTCCCAAGACGTACGTATATAGCCGCATACATAATACCCGAATAACGCAAAGGGAGCGAGCTGAACTCAAGACCTTGAAAAGTAAACGCAAGGCTTAAACCAACTAAGCCACCGCCTTGACGGCAAAGTGAACATGTATTAAAATCCTTGGAAGAGACTACCACAAAAATTCATTCTCAATTTCTATTGCATTTCACTTTCAATTACACTTGATCCTAATTTTATATGGACTAAAGACACATTGTGTTTACGGTTCCCATGCATTGTTGATCAGCAGGAAACACTTCTTATCACTTTTAATCTATTGGTATCCATTTTGGAAGTTGGAAGGTTTGTAGATTATGAGAGAAGGGTTGTTTATTATTATTTTTTAAGGTAATAATCAATTTAATCACCAAGGAGGTCAATTGACACTGAACAAGCTGGGAGGTCTGGTTGAATGAGATACAAAAGGACTTGAACTGGTAACATTTTCTATGAAAATGAACACTCACGTCAATGCTATTTTTATGAAAATTCTAAATTTTACATTCTTGTAGAGGCTCTTTTCAATCTAGTACTGTAAAACTATATCAATGCCAATTCATGGGATTAGTGGGGTGTTAATTTTTCTTAAGTAAATACATTATTTTGTTCAGTGGGTGCCACCCTAGCCAGTTCCTCCCATGTGTCTACCATGGACCCTCCATGCAGACTTCCTTTTGCAGCCTACTTGGGCTATGCTAATCACATGAAGCAATGGATTGAAATATCTAAATGAGACCTATATGTGAATAAAATTTTTAACTCCTTTAGATCATTCTAACCATTTGATCAATCAACATCAAGTTTAATAGTTTTAAAAAGCATCAATGTTTTACAATTTTAATTTAACAATGAGTAATAATTGGAAGAGTGTCAGATTTTGGCTTGTGTCAGTTTGAACAAGGAAAGTTTAATGGGTCGAAGGAGTTGAGTTAATTATAAGAGATTATTGAATAGTGGGCTCCACTTGATGAAAAATATTGTAAGGTATTTTTGCTCCCTCTATTAATACTCTGATGTTTTAGTGGAAATGATTAGCTAAAAAAAACTTAATATAGGACTAAAAAAAGGTACGCACAAGTCCCATAAGAGACACACTTAAGCGGGCGAGAGAGAGAGAGAGAGAGAGAGATTTCAAAAGAGATTATTAAATTATTGTTGTGTAAGTCGTAGTCATTGGCACAGACAAAATGATCACCTCGAAATGAACAAGCCTTTTGCACGTCTATTTGAAAACTCTCACGTAAGAGAATCCTATTCCTTCACTTTGATAAAAAAAAAGAGGCCAATGCCCCCTATGGGACTCTCTCACGGCTTTTGTGGGAATTTGATTGCCATCTTGAATTGAATTTTTTAGGGCCCGTTTAGTAATTTTTCCTCATTGTAAAGTCAAAGTCATCCTTCATTTCATTACACAATAACCCAAAAAAGTCAAATCAAAATATCACATTTTAAAAAAATTCTTTTACCTTTTTACCCAAAAAGTCAAAAAGTTAATTTTTTATCTCATTAATTAACAAAAAATATCTACTTTTAACACAAAAAATCAAAAAGTTACATTCTCTTTTCACTAAAAAACAAAATCTAATCATTGGATTGATTTAACCCCTCTTATTTTTTTATCTATTAAAATTACTATTCACCTCACTTCACTCTACCAGTTAAATTAACAAACGGGCCCAAGGACAGCGTGAACCTAAAATCCGACATTGTTCTCCTAGAGAGCTCCATAGGTGAAAAAAGCGCATAGATAGTACATTGTTGAATAAGAAATTAGACATTATCTTAAGAGACTATAAAAAATTACACAGCCCTAATTAGAAAGGGAAGGCATTAGGCATTAGTGGTCACTTTCCATGAGTTATGATTGTTGGGTAGGTTTAAGTAGCTCTCTCCAGCTCTCTCACAGTGAATGGAAGATAATGTATTAATATTTTTTTAAAGCGCTAATCCCAATGTTTGCATCTTAATTATTTTAAGAAGCGCTTGGCTAAAACTAAATCTTTTAACCTGTAATTAGAAAGAGACTTTTTCTTAATTAAACCATATTCATCAGATTTTAGTATAACTTATTTACAATAAAAGATCCCATGTACAACAAAAAAAGTACAAACAAATCAGCCTCATCCTCTTGTTCTCAAGCTAGAATCAGCCCACATGTTCCATAAAATAGTAGCGTTTCGTCTAGGGTCATTGCCATGCTGATGCTTGAATGAGGTTGTGTATTGGGTCAATTTCCATAAAATAACTAAGTGGTGATGTTAAGTTGGGCTATACCAGCCCATTCTGTCTGAGGCCCATTTCACCAGGTTCATGGGTTGAGACCCGGTTCAATCCAAATGAATAGGCAACCAAATGAATGCCTAAAACCGTCCAAAAACCAGGTTCCTTCATCGCTTTTTATGGATTAGGTCGAACCCGGTCAACCTCAGTCCCATTAAAGAAACGAGTCAGGCCGACGCTGACTTTGGCCCATTCCTAGCCTAGCCCATTTCCACTCCATGAAAATGCATTCAAACACACCTAGTCTCAAGAGTAAAACAACAGCCTGCTTGAAAATTCAGAAGCAGCCATGAGAAAGCTCTCATGACAACGAGATAAAGATGCTTGTTCACTTCTCATTTGCCTCTTCCATACAAATCTTTCCATTTGGCCCTCTGCAAGCGTTTTACCATATAAGGAAGGAACAAGGGCCATGAAGAATAAAGGGCGGTGGTAAGCCTCCATAAATTATACGAGGAATTTATCTTCTTCATCTTCTTCACCTGGAGCCTATTGGGTGCACCCCGAAAGGAGATGGGGGGCCAAGAAAGCACGTCGGTCTTTAAGATTTTCCGGTTGGCTGATGGCGTCGATAAATTACTGGTAGTGTTGGGAACCATCGGAGCCATGGGCGATGGAATGATGACCCCTCTAAACTTTGCAATCATGAGTTCAGTCTTCAACTCCTATGGAAAAGATGGTGCCTCGCTTTCTTATGATACAGTGGACAAGGTCAGTCTAACTTATGCAGCAGTAGTATATGATTTCAAATATCAGTGGTGCCAGTTATATCAGTGATGTGCATCAACAAATTGATTATATCAATGAGATGTCATTCTTAACTTTAGCTAAAAATGAAATAATAGCCTGTATCAGTTTATGACGTTTGTTGACAGTATCAGTGATGAAGGTTCTTATTGCCACAACTATGAGTGTGAACAAAAGAAGAAAGTCTTACTTCCTACTGTTTAGATGAACTGTGTTGGAGACTTGGAGTACTCATGACCATGACTGCATGAGATCTTGGTGATTGGTAATCCGAGCCATCAAGTCTTTCTTCTTTAATTTTCTTTTCTTTTTCCTTCTATTCCTATCAGCTATTTACAAGTCAAATATGTGCATGGTGGGCATGCAATATTTTCCTCTTCCTATCTAATATGCAGTATTATTACTTGGAAGAATAACTAGTTATAAATAAACACAGTTTTGGGGAGTACGGGTAAATGCTAAAACCTTTACATGTCGGCCTGATATATAAGTTTGTTTGGGCACTTTACTAAAAGAATATTTTTAAGAAAAAAGTTGCCAAAAAGAAGAGTGTTGTTGGGTTTATGTTTTGTATTCGATGTTAATCAAAGTGGTCTATTTAATTAGCCAGGAACCAAGTTTTGAGTGAAGAGTATTTTGGTAATTATTTTAGGGCTTTTGGGGCTAAAAAAGAGTGTCATATATAGATGTAACTATTAGAATTAAGCCAGATTTTATAATGGGTCTTTTGGGCTGCTAGTATTTAATATAGCTCATTACTCTATTGTAACTTATAGTGTCTTTTAGGTTTCCCCATAAGTTTTTTTGCAATTTCTATGTGTATTTTCAGATTTCTCATACATCTTTATTAGTATCATTATTCCATAAAGAAGTGTAAGGGATTATGAACAGTCAAATCTCGGTCTATAAATCAAGTCTTGTATTTCTTTGCATGTGTGCTTCAATAGGAGAAAACTTGAGATCCCATACCTAGTTGTTCTTTCTTTGTTGTTTAAAATCAAGAGAATAAGTTTTTTCTCTTGAATCTCCATCTTTTTTTTTTAATTTTAGTGAAGATATCTATGTTTTACTCTAACCTCAGTAGTTTTGTTCTATCAACTTTAGTTCCCAGAACTGAAACTTGAGTATTTTCCGCTACGAACATCAGTATTCGTAGAATACGAACTTCAATTCATCAGTAACTTGTAACTCCAAGTCTGTAGAGTGGAAAGAGTGAGAGTTTTCCTTGTTTGTGGACATAGGCACATCAATGAACCATGTAAATCTCTTATGCATTTTTCTCTTATGTGGCATGATTGTAAATTGTGCATTTCACTCTTCCTCACACACATGCACAACAACTGTTATCTTCATTGTTTTTTAATGCTTTTAGTGTGCTTAAGATGTAAAACAAATAGTAAAATTGAATACAAAGGCGACCCAAACTAAGTTCCTAGGCAATGTTAGTTTTTCAAGTGTAAAGTAAAATGTATGGAGAAATAATCCCAGTTGCGAAAAAATTCTTACTTTACCATGTTTTCTTAGTCACAACAAGGACAAAAGTAAAATCCTACCTGCCAGAAAATGTTACTTTTACTTAACCAGCTGTCAAAAACTCCTAGTCCAAAATAAACCCATTTAAAGTTCTTATTGTTGACTGATTGTCTCACTTCAACCTATTTTTTGTCATCAAAACAAACTCAAATTTACTTTAACTTAGAATACACTTCTCAGTGACGTAAAGATAACCTTTTTAAATTTTAACTGATTACCTTTTCAACATATTTTTCAAACATCCTAAAGCTGTTTGATTGTCAGCAGAAAATAGGACTCTAAACAAGACTCGGTTTATCACTGGTTGGCATTGACTCAAGAGACTGCATCAAATATTTTTTTCCTTCTTAACATAGATTTGACCAATGCAAATCACATAAAATTTACCCTGGTTTCAACTGAAAAATAAAACAAGTATCATCATGAACTTTGTCTCTGGTTTCATCGTTAACGAAGACAGATACGGTTTTCCAGTCAATGCACTTAATATGTAACTAGGTCGAGTTGACTCGGATGAGTTCCTAATTAACATCAGATTTGATCAATCGATTGTATGACAAGGTGGTGTTCATTGTGTTCAGATGTATCAAATTTGGTTTGATTACTCATTTTTCTACCTCCTGCTCACTGTCATAAATATCACAGTATTGTGTACGTATGGAAGCACATAACCTGCGATCGACAGACAAAGCCACAAACAAAAAGAGAAATGAGCACACACATGCACAACACACAGATATTTAACAAATACAGTAGTAATATCTGTTACATTGAAAAAAAATAGCATATATTACAGGAAATTGAAAACATCTCCAAGAATCAAAATAACATGATGTTGTGATGGTATTTGTATGATATTTTACTAAAATCTTTATGTTTATAGACATTTTTAAGCATCTACAGTCCTCAAATATTTATTATTATTTTTTTGCTGTATTTCACATTAATAATGCCAGAAAACATTTGAAAATCTCCCCTTCTTTGGTAAATCAAATTTCCCATCAATGACTCCACTGTTACTGACCCGTTAAAGATGATATTTGTGACAATGCTCTTAGTGTCAACTAGAGCAATGAGAGGTCCATGGCATTCATCATGGGTCCCTCGTGCATCGGATGTGGGCCCATAGATCATAGATGATTAGATCATTATCCATTTAACCTCATGTAATCATTCTGGTATTGGCTCAAACTGTTCTACTATTTAACTAGAAAAAAGTTCTATCATCTTACAATACAAATGAATTCTACTATTTCTCTTTTTCCAAAAATAACACATCAGTCATATCCATTTTGCAGTATGCTCTCAGGTTACTCTATGTAGCCATTGGAGTTGGAATCTCTGCTTTTATTGGTACGTTGAGTTCTGCTGAGCAACATCACATACATGTAGACATGGAATGTTTTTTTATGTAGCGTTGGTTGTTCATGCTGTGGATGCAGAGGGGTGGTGTTGGACAAGGACCGCAGAGAGGCAAACATCTCGCATGCGGAAGGAATACCTCAAGTCCATTCTCCGGCAGGATGTTGGCTTCTTTGACACCAATGAATCGACTTCCGCCGCCTATGATGTCGCCACTGCCATCACCGTAGATGCCCTTGTCATTCAAGATGTTCTCAGTGATAAGGTTGTTTTTTCTTTCTTCTTCCCTCCTCATCATTAGAACTTTATCTGATTAATATAAAGTCTCTTTAAAAAGTCCTACTATAAAACCATAAGCATTTACTATCTCCTTCTATCTCTAATTATCCTGAGCCTCAGGTGCACCTCATTATTCAAAGTGACACTTTATGATCACAACATGAAGGAAAAGACCTTGAAGATTTCACAATATTTCTGTACTAATTTCCAGCCTAACGCAACCATCCTACGCTTATGCTCCACTGATTAAGGTCTGTGACAAAATTGTTTTAATGCAGATACCGAACTTCATTGCCAACATGACCACTTTCATTGCCTGCCTTGCTACTGGTTTTATACTCTCTTGGAGGATAGCCTTACCCTCTGTCCCATTCATGCTTTTCATCATTGTTCCCGGGGTTGTATTCGGGAAGCTTATGATTGATCAAGCAGTGAATGTGAAAGACGCTTATGGAGTCGCCGGTGGGATCATAGAGCAGGCAGTTTCTTCAGTTAGAACAGTAGTTTCCTATGTCGGAGAGCATCGGACATTGAAGAGGTTCAGCCAGGCACTTGAACTGAGTATGAAATTTGGGATAAAGCAAGGACTAATGAAGGGGTTTGCAATTGGCAGCATTGGTGTGCTATATGCGGTATGGGGTTTTGTAGGATGGATGGGAAGTATATTGGTGACAGAGAGGGGAGCTCAAGGTGGCAGTATTTTCACTGCTGGACTGATGGTCCTCTGGGGAGCGCTGTGAGTGTCTTTTATTAATTCAATTATTATTCTTTGTGCTTGTTATATCAACCTATTTACCTACAAGAACACAAAAAAAAAATCATGAATTTTCAGACAAATTCCTATCTTTTTTTTATAGAGATAATGAATCATTGATTGAAATCCCAGGACAAAAAAAAAAAAAAAACTTAATTCAGCAAACCATTGGTCTCGGAAAAGAGTCAAGAAGCAACATATTTTATCAAATTTAGAAGGATCTTTTCCTCCAAATATGAAAGAGACCAATATGGCTACATGTTTATGAGAAACTCAAGATTTTTTGTTCATGCAAGCTAATAGGTACTTACAAGAACATATCCTTAAATCTTTGAGTAAAGAAAAAGTGGATCACTTCAGCTTCCATTACTAAATTCTCATCTTTGATGCAATTTATATCTTCAGGTCTGCTATGGGTGCACTTCCGAACCTCTCATCCTTCGTAGAGGCAACAATTGCCACATCACGAATATTTGAGATGATCAATAGAATCCCAACCATCGGTCTTGATAGCAGGGAAGGGGTAATTTTAGAAGAAGTAAGAGGAGAAATAGAGTTCAGGAATGTCGAATTTGCCTACCCATCAAGGCCAGATACTCCCGTTCTACAAGGCTTAAACCTGAGAGTGATGCCTGGCAAGACTATAGGACTGGTTGGTGGCAGTGGCTCTGGCAAATCTACTGTCATCTCTTTGCTCGAACGATTTTACAACCCTGTGAATGGCCGTATTTACTTGGATAAGAAGAACATTAAGAAACTCCAGCTAAAGTGGTTGAGATCTCAGATGGGTTTGGTTAGTCAAGAGCCAATTCTCTTCAAAACCTCCATAAAAGAAAATATACTATTTGGAAATGAATTAGCTTCAATGGACCTTATTGTCAGTGTGGCCAAGGCCGCAAATGCACACGATTTCATTACTAAATTTCCAGATGGATACGACACTCAAGTAAGTATGGAAATTTTGTTAGTTATGATTTTGATGCATTTGAAAACTATCTCAATTGCAAACCATTTGAATAGCTTGGCAGAGTGGAGATCATTTTCATGCATTCATTTGATAAGTGCAAACCCATAGATGGGACTCTCTCTCTCTCTCTCTCTCTCTCTCTCTCTCTCTCTCTCTCTCTCTCTCTCCCGATTGATTGATTGATGCAATCCCCTATCAGTTGAGCCAGCAGCAGGGGACCAGCATCATTTCAATTTACACACCTAATACAGAAAAGAATCTACACCTAACCATTATTCCAAAATAATTAAATATATATATTTGGATAACGTACAAAGGTCCCATAGCATATGGGCTGAATGAAAATATTAGTAGTGCTTATATTTGGAATTCTTCTTGTTTTACCAGGTTGGGCAGTTAGGTGTTCAGATGTCTGGCGGGCAGAAGCAAAGAATTGCAATTGCAAGGGCTTTACTCAAAGACCCAAAAATATTGTTGCTTGATGAAGCTACAAGCGCATTAGATGCGGAGTCAGAAAGAGTGGTCCAGGACGCCTTGGATCAAGCTTCTGTAGGAAGAACAACCATAATCATCGCTCACCGCCTCTCTATGATCAGCAAAGCTAATACTATAGCAGTTCTTCAGGGGGGGAAGGTGGTAGAATCAGGCTCTCACGAACAGCTTCTGCGACAAGGCAGGTCCTATGCAAAGATGGTGCACTTTCAGCAATCAGCCATGAACACTGGATCTCCAAATGCTTCTCCAAATTATCTATCAAATGGAAGCGACTACAGCAGCTACTATAGGACGCCAAAAACTATGCTTAGTCCATTGAATGGAAGCTCAAGTGGATGCATAAACAGCCCGTCATTATCTTTCATTGAGACAATGCCCAGTCCACCAATGTCATTTGTCCAAACGAGGAGCACAACACCATCATATACACAAGATCTTCATCTCCATGAACCAAAAGAAGGCACCCCTAAACACTCTCCTCCTTCTCAGTTGAGGCTTTTAAAAATGAACTCACCTGAGTGGAGGAGCGCCCTTCTTGGATGCTTAGGTGCAATTGGCTTTGGAGCTGTTCAACCTATACATTTTTATTGCATGGGATCCCTTCTTTCAGTCTTCTTCCTCAAAGACAATAACAAAATAAAATCAGAGACCAAAACTTATTGCCTGATCTTCTTAGGCATCGGGTTCATTAGTATCCTCACAAATGTAATCCAGCAATACTGCTTTGCTGTCATGGGAGAGCGACTAACCAAAAGGGTAAGAGAGAAAATGCTCGAAAAGATATTGACATTCGAGATTGGTTGGTTTGATCAAGATAAGAATACAACTGCAGCAATATGTGCAAGGTTAGCCACTGAAGCCAACACGGTTCGGTCTCTTGTTGGTGATCGTATGTCTTTACTACTTCAGGTCGCTACCACAGCTTCTCTTTCCTTCTTATTGGGCTTTTTGGCCACTTGGAAGCTATCCCTCGTAATCACGGCAACACAACCATTACTTATAGGCTCCCTCTATTCAAGGGGTGTCTTCTTGAGGAACATGTCCGAGAGATCACAGAAATCACAGAACGAAGCAAGTCAGTTAGCAAGTGAAGCTGTGGTGAATCATAGGACAATAACAGCATTTTGTTCGCAAGGAAGGATACTGGGACTGTACGATGATGCTCTAGAAGGCCCTCGAAGGGAGAACATTAAACAGTCCTTGATTGCTGGTCTTGTGCTCTTCACCTGCCAATTCCTCACTTCAGCTAGTGTATCAATGGGTTTCTGGTATGGAGGAAAACTTATGCTTCAAGGTGAACTAACATCCAAAAAAATGTTTCAGGCCTTCTTCATCTTGGTGAGCATGAGCAAAGTCATTGCGGATGCAGGAATAATGACTTCTGATTTAGCACAGGGAAGCAATGCTGTTCAATCAGTATTTGAAATTTTGGATAGGAAAACTGAAATTGAGCCCAATGACCCACAAGGTTTCAAGCCTAGAAAGATGATCAAGGGTCGCATTGAGCTCAACAACGTGCACTTTTCATATCCTTCAAGGCCACAACAAATTATATTCCAGGGTCTAAGCATCAAGATTGATGCTGGAGAGACAGTAGCATTAGTTGGCGAAAGTGGCTCTGGTAAATCTACCATTATCGGGCTGATCGAGCGATTCTATGATCCATTGAGAGGATCAATAGAAATTGATGGTCGGGACATTAAGAGCTACAATCTGAGACATCTGAGATCGCATATTGCGTTGGTGAGTCAGGAGCCTACTCTCTTTGCAGGCTCCATTCGTGAGAATATCGCGTATGGAAGGGAGAATGCTACAGAAACAGAGATCACACAGGCTGCCATTCTTGCCAATGCTCAGGATTTCATAAGGTATGATTCAACCATCATCATTAAAGCCATACCCCATCTCTTCAGTCTCAGTTTTACACTCATTTCTTCTTGCAGCCATCCCTTTCAGTTACTTCAAAATCCTCTGTGTTTTAACTTTAGAAGGGACTTTTGAGTTAGCGTGGTGTCTTTCCCACTCCTTGGCCACTGAGCCAACTCAGCCAAAAACAAATTTTGCAAATAAACTATGATCTCTCATTTGACTTCTTGAAAATGGTTTTGATTGGTCTGTGAATGTGATTACAGCTCTATGAAAGATGGGTATGAGACTTACTGTGGAGAAAGAGGCGTTCAGCTCTCTGGGGGTCAGAAGCAAAGGATAGCACTTGCTCGAGCAATACTGAAGAACCCCGCAATTCTGCTCTTGGATGAGGCCACCAGCGCACTTGATTCTGTATCAGAGAGATTAGTTCAAGAAGCCTTAGATAAGATGATGGTGGGAAGAACAAGCATAATTGTCGCTCATCGATTGACAACTATTCAGAAGGCAGAATCTATAGCAGTGATACAGAATGGAACAATTGTGGAACGAGGAACACATTCAGAGCTACTAGCGAAAGGCATGAGTGGTGCTTACTATGCTTTGATAAAGCTACAAAAGCAAAGTATCTGAAATTATAACGGAACTTCATAGAACTTAATTGAGATTGATGAATTGTACCAATCAAGCCGAATGTGCATTGGCTTGGATAGAAACTAGTGAATCTTGGATCTTAGATAAATAGGTGTGTATTGAGAAAATGTAGTTCTTTTTTGTTTTAGGTAAGCAAGAATATTGGTTTATCTGTAGTTTTGTAAAGAAGAAAATGTAGTGACAGCAGCCTGAAACTAGGGAGTTTGTTTATCAACCTCCTGAATTGGACTAGGGTACATTTAGGAAATGCTGGAAGGTCTTGAACATTTGAAGTTGGCAAGTTGAATTTTGAGTGCCTCTAGTCAGGTCCGATTTGGATCCATGGAATGCACTTGTTCTGTGCTACCTTTACTTGCAAATCTAATCACCTTTAATTGGTTATGGAAAAGAAGGAAAAAAAAAATTTGAAGCGTAAAATTTTACCTTTCAGAAAAAAAGAGCATACATTGGAAATAGGAGACCAAACAGAATCAACAAAGTAGGACGAGGGACATGGACATTGGGCTATAGAGAGAATCCAGTTACACACAGCAGCAGCAAATTTGCATTAAAAAACAGGTGGGAATCCTCCTCCCAGTCACTAAAGCACAGGGTCAGCAAGAGGCTATTGAGATACTATTGATTGAACCCAAAAAGCTGTGGTAGTCTTCTGATGATGAAGCTTTTCAAGCGAAAACAGAATGCTTTGGCTGCAGCATGCAGGCTGTTCCACACGTTTGAATACTAAAAATTCTCCTTCACTAAAGAATCCTACCAAAACTTCATAGGCGTGTGTTAGTAGAGGTTCTGAAAATACTTTCTATCACTCCCTGTTGGGTAGAACTTGGCCCGAGCACACTTTGCGACACATACATTTCAGTGCCTGAGTAATTCCTCCTTGGACGCTAACCAATCCTTGAGGACTTAGCAGAGTAAGCGAAAAACACTTTTCAAATATTATATGCAACAAAGGCAGCAAAAATACTTTTCAACATTATGTCCTTATAAAATGCTCCAAGTTCCACGCTTCTTTGAAAATGAGGCTACCATCTAGAGAAGAAGCCTATCTGATCTTATCAGGCCAGAAGGTATCCAACTGCACTATACCTGTAGCTTGTAAAAGGGCATGATATAGTGCTCGGGGAAGATGTGAGGGGGTGTTCCAATGTCCCCCACAAAATCATATTCAGGGAGGTAGAAGCTGGGGATTATATTGGCAATGGGACTGGGATCCACCCAAAAATCATACCACTGTCTCACAGTCTGATTGTTTTTGTCATCCCCAATACTCCATTTGCAGCCATTGAACAAGAAAAGTAGGTAAGTGACGATTGAAAAATTCGTGTCCAAATGCAGGAACCAGTTCCCGGATTAGGATGGTGCCAAACCGAACCATGGTTGCAATACCTGCTCCTAATATATTAGACTAATTAATAAGAGCTAATTAGACTAAAAACTAAAAAAACTATAATTTTTAAGTTCTTTCTCTTAATTTTTCTGTTCAAAAACAAAAACTCTTAGTTCATGAGGTAATTAGGTTTCCACCTTTAGAAATTGTTTCAAGTGGGGGCCAGCCTTTTTAAAAATTATAATGTATAACCCACCATTAATGCCATTTTGAAAATTTTTTATGTTCATTTTCATTTAAAACACTTATAAATTTTGCAGTGTCCACCTCCATCTGCTTGAGCTCAAAAGGCTATAATTAAATGCATCTTACTTTGGGATTTCTTTTCAGATGCAAATGTTCCAATTTTTAAATAAGCTCTAAATCATAAAATTAGAACTTATTTTTAGTGTCTTCAAATGCCCACAAAGACTCAAAACACTTCTATAGATTTCTTCTAGTGGCATATGAATATCACTTGGAATTTAGCAGTCTACTTGCCTAAGTATTGAGAGGATTTCGACATGATGGCAGTGTTGTGAATTTGACATCACCCGTTATGAACATACATCAATCACAAGATCAACAATAAACAACCACACGCAAGAAGAGATACGAGATTTACGTGGTTCACCCAAATACGGCTACGTCCATGGGCACAGAGACGATCATCTTCATTATCACAAGTAAAGCATACAAAGACTCTCACTCTCTCACATCGTCTCACCTACGTGGTGTGGAAACACCACGGGAAAGAGAGCTCCCACCTCTCTTCAGCGCGCAAGATTTAGGGTTACAGACTATACATATATAATCTCCACTTTCTTGGCCACCAAAAAAGCCCCGATACAATTACCAAAACACCCTTGACCTTAAACCAGTCCCTGGCTAACCCAGTAGACTCATCCGGCTAAACCGGAATACAAGACATAAACCCAACAATCTCCACCTTGGCTTGAATTCTGCATAACTCGAACCACCAGGAGATAAAACCGGCAATGTCTTCACGTACCTTGCTGAATGGTATGTCACTGCACCGACGATACAATCTTCTTCAACATTTTGACATGTTGAACCAGCACATGAACTTTGAGCAAAGTTCATCTTCTCGTCAAACTCCACCACGAACTTAAAGCTCGAAACTATTGACGAATGTGAGTGATATCGATATCTGAATCGCTTACCATCCTACTTTATCTCCAACATCACTGTGAAGATCAAACCACCACAAGCATGCAAGCAAAACAAATCGGGAATACAAGTCCAGATGACTTCACAATTGCAGAAACCTCTGCCTCCGAGCGGTCAAAAAACCCCATTTGACCAGGCCTCCGATCAATCAAAGACATGTTTGACAACTACTGACGCATCAGCTCCTCATTGCTGCTTCTTCGGTTTTGGCAAGATGAACAACATAACATGCGATCCGGAAAGCATGTGAACCCCAAATGAACAACTTTGTTTGAATCTGCAAACCCTTTGCAACTAGGCCAGCGACTCCTACTATTGGGTTTGCAGCAACAACTAGGTCAAGTAGACCCGATTTTAACCTGAATCCACATCTATTTAGATCTCCTCCAAATTTCTGTAACAAGTTGTAGATCTCGTCACCACGAGTATGCTGGAAGAAACGGATTTGAAATCTGAGTCCGGATGGCTTCATAATCGCAGAAACAAGTTTCTACGCTTCGATCTGTCAAACCTCCTCGTTGACCATCAAATAGCCAATCACCCTCTTCGACTGCGTAAATCTGCTCGAAAAAAGTCCATAGGTGTAAACGGATCTCCGATCGGACATCGGATGATCAAGATATCGCAGAAACAATTTCAGCCGTTGAATTTAGTCAAACCTGCCTGTTGACCGGTGTTGACGTCACTGCTGTCAGTCTGCTAGGCTTTTGAAGCAGACCGGGTTCGGGTTCACCGGACTTGGAACTGAACTGAATTGTAATGTGCGCTGGGCTTTGCTGTAACCGGGTCGGGTCGAACCTGAACGGACCCAACCTCGAAACGTCTGGCTAGGCTGGATTGATAACGGGTTAGGTCCGAACCAACCTAGACCCGGACCTGCTGCCGCTGGGCTTTATGGATAAACAGGTCAGATCTAGACCTGAGCTACCAGACCCGGCCCAAACCTGAACTGGGTTGTTTTCTCCACGGGTCAGGTCGAGCTG
Source organism: Sextonia rubra (assembly GCA_037013555.1). Lineage (NCBI taxonomy): Eukaryota > Viridiplantae > Streptophyta > Magnoliopsida > Laurales > Lauraceae > Sextonia > Sextonia rubra. The sequence continues at coordinate 10,196,537 of JASUAD010000010.1, forward strand.
ACCCAACCCAACACTCAAAACTGACCTAGGAGGTCGTCTTCAACATCTGCGCTAATCTACAACCCAGAACCGTCTGGGGTTCTTCTTCGGCTGCTGCAACGAGGAACCGGCAAAAGCGGTGGGTGGTGGCTAGCAGCGACGGCAGAACGGCGACTGCGGGACTATCTGCTTCCGGCAACTAGCGGTGGCGATCACGGTGGAGTCAACGAACGGCCGGCAGTGCCGATTTTTTTTTTTCTTTTTGCAGCAGTGTAAACAGTCTTCTTCTCTGGTCTTCTTCCTCAGAACCGCCAGCCATAAAAAAAACCCCTCTATCTGCTCCGTTGAAGATTTGTAACACAACCTTGTTGTGCCCAACAAATCACAGCCGATCTTTTTCTCTGTTTCCGGAAAAATAGAACAACACCGGAGAACCCAAATTTCTTTCTTCTTTCCTGATCGTGTGTGGCCCAACAGATAGATCACAATCACAGCAATTGACTCTGAGAGATCTGAAACAACCTATGAATCCTTTGTCCTCCAATCCTAGCCAAATTAGAGAACCAATCTCATCTTCTTCTTCTCCGATGGTGGCCCAACCAGAGATGACGAACCTAATCTCTCTTCTTCTCTGTTTCGAAAACAGAGATCCGAACCTTTCAACAAAGATTCAATCAGTCGATCTTCATGCGCACAACCTCCAAGCCACCGAGTGATCTCCACCTCACTCAGAAACCCGAGGAACACCACCTTGGCTCTGATACCACTTGTTGTGAATTTGACATCACCCGTTGTGAACATACATCAATCACAAGATCAACAATAAACAACCACACACAAGAAGAGACACGAGATTTACGTGGTTCACCCAAATAGGGCTACGTCCACGGGCACAGAGACGATAATCGTCACTATCACAAGTAAAGTATACAGAAACTCTCACTCGCTCACATCGTCTTACCTACGTCGTGTAGAAACACCACGGGCAAGAGAGCTCCCACCTCTCTTCAGCGCGCAAGATCTAGGGTTATAGATTATACATATATAATCTCCGCTTTCTTGGCCACCAAAAAAGCCCCGGTACAATTACCAAAACACCATTGACCTTAAACCAGTCGCTGACTAACCCAGTGGACTCATCCGGCTAAACCGGAATACAAGACATAAACCGAACAAGGAGGTCGGCAAATGCCTTTATAGATTTGGTAGCTAAGTTAGGGTGAATAGATCTTCTAACTTGGTAGGTTTCACTATGTGATGTTCCATTTGGTGGTATAACTCGTATATACCATTACCCCTTTTGTTTTTTTGATAGGCTACTTGTATTTGACTTTCTCCTTTTAATATATTTTACATTAAAGATCCAAAAAAAAAATTTTTTTGTACTGAGTGGATTTTGCTGGTTTTAGAACCAGGAAGAATATTTTCTTCGGCACTCGTGCACTATGAGCTCCATTCAGATTGGTTTTGTCGTCACAGCGGGACCCATGAAATTTGGGAGGATTCCCACTCTTGGTGATTGTCCAGAAGAGTTCTCCTATTGGGCGCAAAATATTCCATCTGTCAAAAAAAGTATATCCATGAATTTCAATGTCCTAGCGATAATTACAAGGATGGGCCAATTCTGCCATGACAGGGTTAGATACACCCTTTCTAGATCGTTTATTTAACCCCCTTGCAGGCCCCAGATTCTTGGTGCTATTTTTGTAGCAGGGTAAATCGATTAATGATGGAGCTGCCTGATGAACTTTTTTTTTTATTAATATGTGGGGCAGGAGAACGACCCAATGGTGAGTAGGACCATCTCTCTCTCTCTCTCTCTCTCTCTCTCACACACACACACACACACACAGTGATCTGGACGATTAAGCGTTACTACTTATTTTAAAGTGCTAATATCAACTTCCTTTATCTAAGAAGCACCTGCCCACCATAGCACTCCTTTAGATTCCCTCTACTATGTGTTATCTGCTCTCTCCTGATATGAGATAGAGATCTGTTGTTTCTTCTCCTCCGCCCTTTTTTTCTCTTTTGTCTTTTCCATGTCCTTTTCTCTATTCCACTCTTTTAATACAATTTTGCATTTTAGCCAAAAAAGCAGCACTTGCCAGAACTATATGTTTATCTTATGTAGAAAGAGACGTGTTAATCAACCATATGCACCACAATTTATTTTACCTTATTTTACAATGAAAGATCCCATGTCCCAACCTAGCAGAAATAGACCCCATGTACAACAAAAACATTACACTAGAAGAGCAACCCCATCCATTCTCTTGTTCCAAGCAGGAATCAGTGGGCAGTTTCCATAAAACAAAAGGTTGTATCTAGATTCACTGCTATGCTGATGCTGGAATAAGTTTGTGTATTGGGTTATTTTCATTTGCGGTTTTAACTAGAAGCAGCCCATTATGTTCCAGGCCCATTTCACAGATCCAGATGAAAGGAAATCAGGTTCCTTCATCATTTTCGTGGACTGGGTTGAGTTGAGCCCGATGCTCAATCTCAATAAATAAAAATATTGGGTCGAGGATTACTTTAACCCAATCCAAGCCCGGCCCATTTCCACACCATGAAATGCATGCAAACGGATTCTAGTCCCAAGAGAAAAACAACACCGTGCTTGAAAATTCAGAAGCAGACATGAGAAAGCCACAATGAAGTACAATGCTTGTTCACTTCTCACTTGTCTCTTCTTACAAATATTTCCATTTGGCAGTCTGCAAGTCCTTTCCCATAAGAGGAACATGGGATTGGGCCATGAAGAGTAAGGGTGGTGGTGAGCATCTATAAATAGTACAAGGCATATATCTTCTTCATCTTCTGTATCTGGGACTAATGCCTGCTCCCCAGAAGGAGATGAAGAGCGAAGAAACAACGTCACTCTTTAAGATTTTTCGATTTGCTGATGGCGTCGATAAATTGCTGGTGGTACTGGGAACCATCGGGTCCATGGGCGATGGAATGATGACTCCATTAAACTTTGCAATGATGAGTGCAATCTATAATACCTATGGAAAAGCTGATGCCTCTCTTTCGAATGATGAAGTGAACAAGGTTAGTCTAATCTTTCATGGTAGCAGCATGATCACCTTAAATATCAGTGCATAGGGATCAATAAATTGATCATATTGATATGGTATCATTCTGAGTGTAAAATTGAAATTATAGTCAGTAAATGCCCCTGTGGATAGAAAATTTGGTTTAATCATCCATTTTTGTAGATCCTGGTCACACAAGTATCTGATATATTTAATAAACACAACAGCAATATCCACTACCTTCAAAAATCATGAGCGAAGGTATGATATCACAGGAAACAGAAACAAAAGAAGTGAGATTCTCATGGCATTTGTGTGATATTTTACTAAAATCGCTTTATTTTGAATCATTTAGAATATCCCTCAAATTATTTTTATGTTTTTAATGATTTTATATTTAATTTGAAGATCTCCCATTAGTAACCCCACTGTTAACAACCCGATAACAACACTTGTTATAATGCTCTTAATGTCACCAGAAGAACGAGGTGATAAAGGGAGATCCATGGCATCCATCATGGTCCCTTGTGCATCAGAGGTGGGGCTACTGATACGAATCATTGGTTATTCGATCATCATCATTTTAACCTTGTCCTATCAGGCTATCACTGTGTGGTCATGAGCTTAAAGAGTTCGACAATTTAACTTCAAAAGAACCAAACTATGAGGAAATGAGCTTGATTTTTAGTCCTCTGCGAATAACACAACGATCATATCCATTTTGCAGTATGCTCTCAGGTTACTCTATGTAGCCATTGGAGTTGGAACCAGTGCTTTTGTTGGTATGTTAAACCTTTGCCTAGCAGCAAGTAACATATATGTATAGTTTGACATGGAAAATTCTCTGATGTTGTTGGTTGTTCATGGGTTGCGTGCAGGGGGGTGGTGTTGGACAAGGACCGCGGAGAGACAGACTTCTCACATGCGAAAGGAATACCTCAAGTCCATTCTCCGGCAGGATGTCGGCTTCTTCGATACTAATGCAGCTTCTTCGACCATAAATGATGTTGTCACTGCCATCACGGCCGATGCCCATGTCATTCAAGATGTTCTTAGCGATAAGGTCAATTTTTCATTCTTCTTCTTTCTCTTCAGGAACAAGAAGCACCACTCAATTCCCTTTAAATTGGATGGCCTAGGACCTCCTCATCATCATGTCCTCATCACCGTCATCATCGCTTTATCCAATAAATTAGGATCAGTTAAAGATCTAGTCTAACAGCAAAAACATTTATGATCCTTCTCTAGCTCTCAGTGCAGTTCATTTATACCATGTAGGGGTGCAATTCACATGTATCAAAACAAACTAGAACAAGCGAGAAAAGCATGCATGATCTTTAAGAGCCTTTGGATGAGCAACAAATAGAGTAGAGTAAAATAAAATGAGCCCTAGAAGTTTAAAATTTCAATTCTACTCTGTTTAAATGAGTTTTGTCCAAAGATAAAATATTGTTGTCAGCCTATGTACACTTTATTTCACTTCAACTCTAAATACTTCAATTTTCTTGAATAAAAGTCAATTTTACTCCATAATTATTTTAAATTTCTCTTCACATCAAACATCCAAATGGAGTGAAGTAAATCAATCTACTTTAACTTCAACCCACTTCTCTTCTACTATACTCATTATGTAAAATCTACTTTACTCTAGTTTACTCCTCATTTATCCAAACAAGTCCTAAAAGAGATTCAATTTCCTTCGGTAGGTCTCCTCTTGACTAATTGTCTTTAGGTCATCGATTAAGGATTAAGTTCATCCATCCATAGTTTTAAAAATCGGAATAGTATCACAAATTGTTCATAACTATGAATTGAATCAAATAGTGAGTTGTACGATTTTTTATTTTTTAATAAAATAAAAAATAATTACAAATTAAAACAAGAAAAAAATAGTTATCATAACTATCCATTTCCCATTTCCAACAGTATAAATGTAATGACTAATAAGTCTATGTGTAAATAGTATAATAAATTTAAGGTATCAATATATATTTATTTTTTGTTATCTTTTAATCAAAATATAAATATACAAATAAAATTCAAACCATCAATTTTACATTGTAGGATATCTCTTGAAGTTAAGAAAGTTTAATAAAGAAAAAACTAAAAAAAATATTTTTTTAAAAAAGATTTAGACAAGCATCATACGTATAGTCAAACACTTTAATATTTAAATACATATTCTTTATTATCTCTAAACATCTTCAAAGCCATGAATATTCTTAAATAGTTGTGTTACCTATTAAATAAATCTCACAGGTAAAAATGCTTAATGAAAGAAAGAATAAAGAAAAAAAGTAAAAGATTATCAATATTAATTTAGTAATTGCAGCTATTCTCACTTAGCCGAATCACTTAAATTGTAAAACTCAACAAAAAGATTATCAAATCATAAAATTCACACTTTGAGTCCTAAGATTCATTTGTAAATGGGATTCATTATATTGATATGAATTGTTTTCCTTCAGAAGTGGGGATATGAATCAGGATTCGAAATAGGAATCGTAGGATATTGATAACTATGCATTCATCCATCTATGGCAAAGGTCCATGAACCCTCAGATTAATCTAATAGGCACTTCAGGACATATTACGATCAAATAGTTCCTCTTTATTGTAACCCACCCATTAGTCCCCATGTCTTCTAATGCAAAAATTTTGACCATCGGATCATTAGTGTTTTTCTATTATATTGACCGTCATACGTACAGTCTAATGATCATATCGTTAGAATAATATCTATGGTTATACTTAAAGCTAGACTTTTCTCAGGTTGTTCCAGCCTACGGTGCATGTTGTAGCCATTAAAGATGACATTTCTTGATTTACTTTTCTATTACAGACAACCATGGATTTCTCGCATGGACTTGATTCTAATTGACCTTCTTCTTCTACACACATGAACCTTAGCATACAAATATAAACTGCATTTTTTTTTTTTTTTGTTATGGGCGATTCAAACTCTTGCACTCAACGACACACCCATGTACCCAACCTATTGAGCTACAACTGCAAGTGCTTAATTCTTTTTGCATTTCTTTGTTTCCAAATATTCAGGGCCATGTAACAATTTAGAAGCAATCCCATCTATAAAAATGCCCCATTAATCAAAGTGGCAACTCATTTTTTTTTTGTCGGTAATAATAAAATATATTAAAAACAAAAAGCCAAATACAAGAAGCCCATCAAAAAACCGAAATGGCTAATGGTATACAAGAGTTATACCACCAAATGAAAACATCATATAGTGAAAGCTAGCAAGTTAGAAGACCTATTCACCCCTTAGCTTAACTAATGAATCTGCAAAGCTATTTGCCGACCTCCAAACATGTTGAAATTTCACTTGAATCGAAGACAATAGAGATCTAATTTCATTAAAGTGAAATTGAAATCTCCAAGGAATGACAGCCGAAGAAGACACCAAAGAAATAGCATCCGAGAAAATCACTTTCCACAACATCATCACAACAAGAAGTAAAAGACCTTCTAAAGATTTCACAATATTTCTATAGCTAATTGCCATACTAACACAACCATCCTAGCTATACCTAATGCTTGAGTGTCCAAGATGTGTGATGAACTTCTTTTAATGCAGATGCCGAACTTCATTTCCAACATGACCACTTTCATCGCCTGCGTTGCTACTGGGTTTATACTCTCATGGAGGATAGCCTTAACCTCTGTCCCATTCATGTTCTTCATCATTGTTCCTGGGGTGTTATTCGGGAAGCTTATGATGGATCAGGCAGTGAAAGTGAAGGAGGCGTATGGAGTCGCCGGTGGGATCGTAGAGCAGGCAATCTCTTCATCTAGAACAGTATTTTCCTATGTGGGAGAGAATCAGACATTGGAGAGGTTCAGCAAGGCACTTGAGCTGAGTATGAAGTATGGGATAAAGCAAGGACTAATGAAGGGGTTTGCAATTGGGAGCATTGGTTTACTATATGCTGTATGGTCTTTTGTAGGATGGATGGGAAGTATTTTGGTGACAGAGGGGGGAGAACCAGGTGGCAGTGTTTTCTCCGCTGGATTGATAGTCCTCTGGGGAGGGCTGTGAGTTTCTCTTCTTTATTCAGTTATTATTCTTCATGTCTCTTATATCAGCCTATTTGCCCACAGGAACACAAAAATCTTAGACTTTGCCAATACTCCCCTAGTTGAGTGGTATTGGCACCTAGTACCACACATATGCAGAAAGATCGATCTTGGGTCTTCATGTTTTGAGTACCACTCCTGATCAGTTGTCCATCTTGGCTATATATATATATATATATATATATATCTTGGATTTTAGACAAAATATAGTCTTATCTGATTGAGATAGCGTATCATTGTGAACTTGGAATGAAATCCAAGGGAAGAACAAGGAAAAGAGAGAGAGAGAGAGAGAGAGAGAGAGAGAAGAAAAGAAAAGAAATATTCATTTCATCAATCCCTTGGTCTCGGAAATGAGTCTGAAAGGATCGTTTTCTCTATTTATCAAATCCGAAAGGATCATTTTCTCCAAATATGAAAGATTGAAACCAAAATGATTGCTTTTTCATTGGAAACCCAGGACTTTTATGTTCATGCAAGCAAATAGGTAGTAACAAATACATCTCCTTAATTTTTTTTATAAAGAAAAGTGGATTATTTTTACCAAATTCTTGACTTCGGTGCAACTTGAATCTTCAGGTCTGCCATGAGTGCACTTCCTAACCTCTCATCCTTCGTAATGGCAACAGTTGCTACCTCTCGAATATTTGAGATGATCAATAGAATTCCAACCATCAATCCTGATAGCAGTCAAGGGGAGATTTTAAACGAAGTAAGAGGAGAAATAGAGTTTAGAAATGTCGAATTTGCTTACCCTTCAAGGCCAGATACTCCTGTTCTACAAGGTATAAATTTGAAAGTAATGCCAAGCATGACTATAGGACTGGTTGGTGGTAGCGGCTCTGGCAAATCTACCGTCATCGCTTTGCTAGAACGATTTTACGACCCTGTGAAAGGCCATATTTACTTGGATAAGAAGAGCATCAAGAAACTCCAGCTGAAGTGGCTGAGATCTCAGATGGGTTTGGTTAGTCAGGAGCCAATTCTCTTCAAAACCTCCATAAAAGAAAATATACTATTTGGAAATGAATCAGCTTCAATGGACCTTATTGTCAGTGTTGCCAAGGCCGCAAATGCACACGATTTCATTACTAAGTTACCAGATGGATATGACACTCAAGTAAGTATAGAAAAATTGCTAGTTATGATTATGATGCATTTGAAAACTATCTGAATTGCTTGGCAGATTGGACATCATCGTGTTCATCTCTACATTTGAGAAGTGCAAAATCATAAACCATGTTAGATGGGACTCTCAAAACAGAATTGGCTGTAGATTGACTTGTGGTGAAAAGAGGAGACGAAACAATATTCCTCCTGGAGTCATTCCAGTTTCTTTTTTCCTTTTGTTTCCCCACATTCTAATAAACTCAATTCTAAGCTTTTTTTAAGGCACTACCAAAAATACTTTCTGTCTAACCAGGGCTCAAACATAGCTACCCTGCCTCCCCCATGGATTTCTATGTCCCTTATCAGTTGAGCTATGAGGCTAGGCCAGTGTCATTAAAGTTTATACAGCTAGTAAAGGACATATTTTATGACTATTAATTCTGCCAAAGTAATTGAATAACCTTTATAATCACTTTACATCCAAACCCTCCATACATGAGTTGAATGAAAAATATCAGTGCACATATTTGGAATTCTTCTTGTTTTACCAGGTTGGACAATTCGGGGTTCAGATGTCTGGAGGGCAGAAGCAAAGGATTGCAATTGCAAGGGCACTACTCAAAGGCCCAAAAATATTGTTGCTTGATGAAGCCACTAGCGCACTAGATGCAGAGTCGGAAAGAGTGGTCCAGGACGCCTTGGATCAAGCTTCTGTTGGAAGAACAACCATAATCATCTCTCATCGCCTCTCCACGATCAGCAAAGCCAATACTATAGTAGTTCTTCAAGGGGGAAAGGTGGTAGAATCAGGCTCTCATGATCAGCTTATGCAACAAGGTGGGGCTTATACAAATATGGTGCAGTTGCAGCAATCAACCATGAATACTGAATCTCTAAATGTTTCTCCAAATTATCGATCAAATGGAAGAGACTATAGCAACCACTATAGGATGCCAAGAACCTTGTTGACTCCTGTGAGTGAAAGGCCAAGTGGGCATACAAACAGTCCTTCATTATCTTTTATTGAAGCAATGGCCAGTCCAGCAATGTCATTCGTCCAAATGAGAAGCCCAGCACCATCATCTACACAAGATCTTTATCTCCGTGACCCAAAAGAAGGCATCCCTAAAAGCTCTCCTCCTTCTCAATTACGACTGCTGAAAATGAACACACCCGAGTGGAGGAGCGGTCTTCTTGGATGCCTAGGTGCAATTTGCTTTGGAGCTGTTCAACCTGTCCACTTTTATTGCATGGGATCTCTTCTTTCAGTCTTCTTCCTCAAAGACAATAGCAAAATCAGATCAGAGACCAGAACTTATAGCCTGATCTTCTTAGGTGTTGGGTTCATCAGCATTCTCACAAACATAATCCAACAATACAACTTTGCTGTCATGGGAGAACGATTAACCAAAAGGGTAAGAGAGAAAATGCTCGAAAAGATATTCACATTCGAGATTGGGTGGTTTGATCAAGACGAGAACACAACTGCAGCAATCTGCGCAAGGTTAGCCGTCGAAGCCAACACAGTTCGGTCTCTTGTTGGTGATCGGATATCTTTACTACTTCAGGTCACTACAACAGCTTCTCTTTCCTACTTGTTAGGCTTTGTGGTCACTTGGAAGCTATCTCTTGTGATCATAGCAACACAGCCAATACTTATAGGCTCCCTGTATTCAAGGGGTGTGTTCTTGAAGAAGATGTCCCAGAGATCACAGAAATCACAGAATGAAGCAAGTCAATTAGCGAGTGAAGCTGTGGTGAATCATAGGACAATAACCGCATTTTGTTCACAAGGAAGGATACTGGGTCTATACAACAATGCTCTAGAAGGGCCTCGGAGAGAGAACATTAAACAGTCCTGGATTGCTGGTCTCGCCCTCTTCACCTGCCAGTTCCTTACTTCAGCTAGTGTGTCAATGGCTTTCTGGTATGGAGGAAAACTTATGCTTCAAGGTGAACTGACGCACAAACAGATGTTCCAGGCCTTCTTCATCTTGGTAAGCATGGGCAGAGTTGTTGCAGATGCAGGAATAATGACTTCGGATTTAGCCAAGGGGAGCAATGCTGTTAGATCAGTATTTGAAATTCTAGATAGGAAAACTGAAATTGAGCCAAATGACCCACAAGGGGTCAAGCCTAAAAAGATGATCAAGGGTCGCATTCAGCTCAACAACGTGTACTTCTCTTACCCTTCGAGGCCTCAGCAAATTATATTCCGGGGTTTAAGTATCAAGATTGATGCTGGAGAGACAGTTGCATTGGTCGGTGAAAGTGGTTCTGGTAAATCTACCATTATTGGGCTGATTGAGAGATTCTACGATCCATTGAGGGGTTCAGTAGAAATTGATGGGCAGGACATTAAAAAATACAATCTGAGACATCTAAGGTCTCATATAGCATTGGTTAGTCAGGAGCCTACTCTTTTCGCAGGCTCCATTAGTGAGAACATCACATATGGAAAGGAGAATGCTACAGAAGCGGAGATTACACAGGCTGCCATTCTTGCCAATGCTCATGATTTCATAAGGTATGATTCAATCATCACAACACCATCATCACATCACCATCATAAAAGCAATAATCCATCTGTTTAGTATCAATTATCCACCCAACTCTATTTGCAGACATCATTTTAAGCAGCTTCAAAATCCATTCTGTTTTGACTCAATGAATTGCAAAATGAACTAGGATCTTTCATTTAACTTCTTGAAAACAATTTGTACTGGTCTGTGGATGTGACTACAGCTCCATGAAAGATGGGTATGATACTTTCTGTGGTGAAAGAGGTATTCAGCTATCTGGAGGTCAGAAGCAAAGGATAGCACTTGCTCGAGCAATACTGAAGAACCCTGCAATTCTACTCTTAGACGAGGCAACCAGTGCACTTGATTCTGTATCAGAGAGCTTAGTTCAAGGAACCTTAGACAAGATGATTGTGCGAAGAACATGCGTAGTTGTTGCTCATCGACTAGCAACTATACAAAAAGCAGAATCTATAGCAGTAATACAGAATGGAACAATTGTGGAACAAGGGACACATTCAGAGCTACTAGCAAAAGGCAGGAATGGTGCTTACTATTCTTTGATAAAACTACAAACGAAAAGCATCTCAAATTAGAACAGAACTTCATTGAGAAAGGTGAATCGTTCAGACCAAACCAAGTGTACCTTGGCTCCTGCAGAAACCAGTCAATCTGAAATCCTAGAAAAAAAAAAAAGGTGTGCATTGAGAATATGTAGTTCCTCGTTTTGTTTCAGAGTAGTGAGATTAGAGGTGCGTCTGTACTTATCTTAGAAGAAAATGTAATGACGTAGACCTGAAACTAGGAGCTTGTTTATCAACCTCCTGAATTAGATGAGGGAACATCTAGGAAATGCTGGAAGGTCTTGAAAGTTTGAAGTTGGCAAGTTGGATGGGTGTATCTAAGGGTCCCGTAACACAGTTGTCCTGCACTTCGTTTTCTCACAAATCTGATGACCTTAATTGGTATTGCAAGAAAATAAAGCAGCGCTTACATGACTCGGGATATCCAAACACAGGAGCCCTCCTCACATGAGTTTAACTGAGTTACATGCACTCAGTGCAAAAAGATTCAAATGGGCTAGGAACATCTGGGTGTGCACCGAATCAGAAAGATATTGTCATTGTGAAACAAATGTCAAATCCTTTCTGAACTGTGTTAAGAGACTCCTTGGATAATGAAAACCACATTATGCCTGAAAACAGTCTGAAAACTGAAACCCAAAACCCAGCAACTAAAATTTCATGTCCAACTGTGTAGGTTGGACTACAAGACAAAATACTAGACTTAAAAACACTATAATAGACTTCTTTAATCAGCACATGAATGTGGCTCCACTCGGAATTCAACAGTCTAGTCTGCTTGCCAAGCATTGAGTGGACTAAGCATGTTATAGAGCATAGTCAAACATAATAAATCCATGGACTTTAATGCCCAAGCAATCATTTCTGAGGTGAACTAATTCTACCATGGTGGGGTTTAATATACCCTTTCTAGATCTTATCTTTGACCCTCTTGCAGGCCATCATAGGGACCACCAGATTCTCCGGTAGTGCAATAATAGCGGCAGGGTACATCCATGATGGGCCGGCTCATGAATATTTTTTATTGACCCAGCAATGATACAACTAGAGAACATATGTTAATCAACCAACTCATTTTTCTGATATTTGTAGTGGCCCACCTGATAATTCTACTTGCAGCATGGATTCCACCCTGATGAACACTTTCATCACCAATGCATGGAGTAGGACTCAGCATAGCTGCAATTAGGCAATATATAGTATTTGAACAACCCTTTCAACTGATATTCACATTCGACTCTCCAATGGCAGCAACATAAAAAATTACAACTGACAAAAGAGGAAGAAAACCAATGCAATAATGGATAGATTCCTGTTCAGTTATCCCAAAACAAGCACTATTGAGAAGAAGATGCACAATGCATGAATTAACAAACAGTCATGAGTCATTCTCAAATGATTCCATAAATCAAGGACCAAGATTATATCAGGACACAGCCATAAACAAACACTTCCCTCATTTCATGCAACAGTTATAGAACCTCCACAAACAAACTAATGACTATAAAACATAAATAAATTTCCCCACATATCCAAACCAATGCACGATTTTTACACCAGAGCAGAAGAAAACATCTAACCTGCCCATATTCTGTCCAATCGATCAACACTCTTCCGACCCCTCTCCACCTGTTCAGAGTTCTTACGGGGTTTCTCGAGGTAATCTAAGCTTCTCCGAGACTTCTCTATTTGATCAAAAGACACTCTTAGTTTTTCTAGCTTGTCGACATTGTTTGACCTCAACTCGTTAACTTTGAGTTTTTCAGGCTTGTCAGTGCTAGGCCTTGGCTTCTCTCTCCGATCTGTGCTCCTCCTTGATGCCTCAAAACAGTCAGTGCTCCGTCTAGCAGGTTCAAACCGGTCTGTGCTCCTCCTTGAAGTGTACCGCTGGGAAGGTGATTTCTCAACCGTTGATATGAACTTTTTGAGGTGTCTAAGGTACTCTGGATAATGCTCCAAATCGCAATGGTTTCCCCCTTTAAGCCACAATGGTTCATACTTCTCTTTGCACAGATCCCAGAGCTGCTTACCATGAGAGCAATCCACGACCTCATCAGAGGTTCCCTGCACATTTTCATTGAAGAAATACATATTCATTATTGTTAGATCTCAGAAAGAAACCTCTCTGCACATTTTTATGGAAGAAATGTGTCTTTTTTACTATTAGGACATGCATGCACCATGTAGAGAGACAAGTTCTTCACACACAAACAAAGATAAATAGATGATCATTTTTTTTATGTATGCTCCACAAGAAAAGAGAGGTTTGCACAATCTAACAGTAATAAATAAGAAGACTTACAGCATTCTTTGCATCCTTTTTTTTTTCCAAAAACTAGAAATGTGTCTGCTGTATAATATTTAATTTCCTGAAGTCTAGCATTTTTATTCAAATTTGAAATATAATCCAAAGTACAAAGCACTTCACTAAGTTTCACGTGCCTAGGCAAATTTATATCCAACCCTGGAAACCGAACTGTAGAGTAAACTGGTAAATGAGTCTCCAACAATTGAACAAAGAAAAATAATTATTAATAACTTTACCAGAATCTATCACCTGAGGCAAAAGTTTTAATCCAACAATGAGGGCCTCCATACAAGTCTGCCAGACTCACTTGCATCCCAAATCTAAGGGCATGGGGATTCCCAAGTTTATAACTGTAAGTACCCAAATAATTTTTGATATATTATTATGTGAAGAGAGGCTCATTTAGTGGGGGCCAATTCATGACGTCCAGCCTATTTGCACATTAGCTTCATCCCACTGTGAGGCAATTGATATCTATAATGCACGGATACTTCAAAATGGTCAACGTATTGTGTCGTAGCATATCTGATACTTCACTTTTTGTATGTAAAATCCGTGTCCCTGCCATGTCCATGGCGTGTCCTTGCCGTAGGCATCATAGGTTGATACTTTATAATGATCAAAGTGCCAAACAAAATAGTCAACAAATTAGTCAATATAACTGTGAGCATTCATACAAGATCTCAGATAGCTAACACTTTTATTTCTAGGAGATTTTGATAGTTGTCTATTCGTTCTAATTTATTGTTAATTGTAGCCTTATTTGGCACTTTGATGATTATAAAATATCAGCCGTCCCTAAAAGAGGGCAACTACTTGTTCTCCAAACTTCTCTTAATTATCATATTATCTCTGATTTTTCTGAATTTAATATGCTATCAGAGCACTGTTTATTGAGTGCTTTTGGGTGAGCAGACTGATTATCATCTGTTTCTCACTCAGTAGTGACTGATTGGTCTACAAGTGGTGGTTAATACAGCATTTGATCTTCAAGAGGAGTAAATCTGAATACTCCATGCTCAACAATCATCTTCTTGTCTCTGTCTGGTAAGGAAAGAGGGATTTCCGAATCCCTTACTGAAGGTTCTGCTCTGCTGAATACTATGACATCATCATGTAGTCAGGTCTTCTGCGGGCCCAACATCTGGTAATCAAATCAAAGTGAAAACTTTGCAAAGAGGGTTATCTCATATTCCTGGAATTTCTAGTGATTTTTCTGCAATTCTTTTTTTTTTAAGACTTCAGGTTGGTCAAAAAGTTATTGTTCCTGTCAGCAGTTTCTTATATTCTGTATTCATCTAAACCTTCCGATCAACTATCTGGTTTGACTAAAATTTGGATATAAGTTGCATAGATCTCTCTACCACATAACCTCAAAACCTGATTTGATTTTCGAAGGAGTACCCATCTTAGCTCAAAAATCTTTGGTCAATCAAGCTTTTTTTTCTCACTCTTGGTTGAAAACATTTGATTGTATTTTTCTCTCTAGGACATTATAATGGATAAGACAATGATTATTACAGTTAAGCTGATCGGGAAAAACCATGGTGGATGGTCCTTTCATCAAAAACATTTTTGTTCAAATATATGGGTTAGTTGGATATCTAGATTGAACCACACCTGAAAGGCTGAACCCAAAGAAGTTAACCACACCTGAAAGGCTGAACCCAAAGAAGTGAAGGACAAATCTACTAGGACTAAAAAAAACTCTATAAAGTTGTCACAAAGATCCTAAATTCAGTAGACCGTTCCATTACATTGTCCTCGCATTCATTCCACAAAGCTTCTGAGATGTGGAATCATTTAAGTTTATCATAAGACAAGTAAAGCACGGAAGTACTATGTGGACACAGAATTGGCTAAATACTGTCATGAGTGACAAATAAGTACAGAACTATTACAGTTGCTTTCTCACTCTTTGGCATGAGAAAGATTCCATGACCCTTGAAAATATGCCCACAAGTGCACATTCCCATGTGATTCAGCTTCCAGAGAAATCACACCTAAGCCCTTTCTTAATGAACTTGTGATCTAAGTTTGAATCAGTTCATGCCGCTCTAATGATTAGAGAAACCTCTGGATCTAGACACGTGCAGGAGATGCTTAGAGAAAAGATTAGACCTCAGCCTAAGAACACTCTTATACAGGAACCAAAGGCCTTTACTGCACCTTCACTCAATTAATCTGCCCTTATCACAGCAAAGGATCAAAGGGTACAACATTACGAATATAAGGGGTATGTGCATGTGGCCCACAACCGTAAAAAGAAGAATTTTTGTAATTAATGCAAAAGTGCTGACACACTTTTTGAACTTAATGTAATAATTCGACAAGATGATTGAGCCCACTATCTGATCCATCAACATATCGACGTCTTGTGGAAACCTTATTTGATCTCACTAGGACAAGGCTAGATATCTCTCATGCATTGCAATTGTCAACCAGTTTGTGAGCAAGCCTCACACAGCTCATCTAGCAGCAGTCTATCGCACACTTCAATGCACCCGTGGCACTCTTGGAACTGGTTAATTCTAATCATCTCAGTCTGCATTGCATCTCCGAGCTTATGCAGATGCCAATTGGGCGAGTTGTCCGTATACCAGACACTCTACCACTGGTTGGTGCGCATTCTTAGGTACCTCTCTTATATCATGGAAAATGGACATGTAAGAAGTAAACTACTGTTTCCAGATCTTTTGTTGAAGCTGACTACTGGTCTATGGCATCTGCAAGCCTTGAAACTAGTCTATGGCATCCGAAAGCTGAATTCTGGTCTATGGCATCCGCAAGAAACTTCTTCAGGAACCAAGGGTTATTCTTCTCAGACCACTCCACTCTATGCTGACAACACCAGTTTCATATACATTGCCATGAATCTTGTGTTCCATGAGCAGACCAAGCACAAAGGTCAACTATCACTTTATTCGCCAGCACGTTCTCTCTAATGTTCATTGATTGTGTTTCTTCACATGATCAATTGGTAGATCTATTTTTTACTAAAACTACTGCTAGAAGTCAACATGATTTTATAACTGCCATATTGATGCTCCATCCAGTGCTGCCAGGGGGGGGGGAGGGGATTGTAAAAAGGGGCCCATTTAGTTAAAGCCCATTTACTGGCTCCTTTTGTGCATTAGCTCCATCTCACATGGGATCCAGTCAACATGAGCATATTACAATTCATAGATGATCTCAACTAAGAGATTTTGATAGTTGTATATTCATTGTAATTGAATGTAAATTGTAGCTTTATTTGGCCCTCAAAGAGGGCAACTACCATTTCTCCAAAAATCTCTTCATTTTCATATGCTCTCTGACTTTTCTGTGTTTTCACATATTCATCAGTTTTTAAAAATAAAAATCAATTCACAATAGATATATATAGGGCCCTCCATACTAGTGTTCATAATAAGGTGAGCACCATTCCTTGTGGGGCCCACTTGGCAATGGGACACGGGAGTATCAAAAAATTCCCTACCCCCAAAATAACAGAAACAAAAACCCAAGCAAGCTATGCATAGTGACGGAAGCTCAAATAATCATCCTAACTATTTATCAATGGCCAACAACTTTTTACCATCCAAAATGAGTATGCGGTCAATCCAATGGTCCAGTCCATTCAAATGGGTGCCAAACCTAGGATAGGTGACTATCACATAGGAGGGTCCCAATTTCATGATCCACTTGGATGGATAATAAGGTGGGCCCCACTAAGTATTTAGGCATATGGTGCTAACCTTATTGTAAGCACTAGTTCTCAGCAGAGGTTTCTCAATATATATGTGTGCAAAGCATTTAAAAGTATATTTGTATTCAGCCATGAGATTAGAAGTGGCACAAACACCCACGAGATATCCTCACTAAGGGGAGAAATCCTCAAAACTGAAAAGGGGCACCTAGCATTGATTGCCTCATTGTTATAAGCCTTCCTCGTGGTCCACAATCAAGCCTATAATTACAGAAATCATGCAATCAAAAAAATCAAGTATCCCACTAATGAAGATAGCTAGTGGTTGTTCAAAACCTACCAAAGTTAAAATCAGCCATGCAAATCTAGGAGATTATCCTACATATGATATGCAATCTACAGCTTGACAAGGCCCTCCTACAATCATGATAATGCCATCTAAGCATGCATGGGGCATGACACTACACCCTCCTTAAGGAGCCACACTGTCCTTAAGTGATGGCAATGGTCTGGGTTTGGTACAGGTTGCCCAAACCGACTTCAACTCACACTTGTCCTACCCAACCCATGATAGGTTTAGGCTTTGTAATACCAAACCCGCCTCATGCAAGTACATGTCAGGTTTGATCAATGAAATATTTTTATTATCGAACTATTATAATAACAAGAGTTATATTATATATTTTGTATTCCTTCTGAAAGGTTTTTAACTCACAACCCTTCTCTAAAATTCTTTACAATATCCTTTACCCATTGTGCTACGCAAGATGTCTATTACATCCCACTAAAAATATGCAACGTAGTTATAAACAGGGTAGGGAGGGATGGGGCGGCCAAAACTCGCCCCAAACCCAACTTGGCCCAAAATCTAAAAAGCCACACCTACTCCAGACTTAGGGCGGGTCACCCTATCAACCCAACTGGTTGACATCCTTAGTCATCAAGGTGGCTGTGAGGATATCGTTCTTGCAATCAGTTTCAGATCACCCACATTGCATCCTCTAGTGCTGAGCTGGACCATTGCACTAATACTTCAATAACTGTCCAGTTGCAATGATTGACATTCGAGAATCCAGAATTTGATCGGCTACTCCTTGATAGTTCCATCATCACGTACTCAGCTGCTGCACCTGCTTGTTTGATGAGCTGGTAGTGTTAAGCCCCATGAATACTTGGATGGCATGCCCTCATACTGCCATCCAAGTATGAGGGCATGGCTCTCAAGGCTAGATTGCATAAGATATGTAGGATATCCTGGATTTGCAATCCTACCTTTAACTATCCTTAGTGGTTTCCAACAACCATTAGCTATTTTTAGTAATAGGTTTCTTTGATTTCTTTGATTGCATGGGTTTGATTTGATTGCATAATTGCTAGTGGTCTTTCATACATTTAACTTATCTTTTGATTTTTTGCTATAGCCAGAAAAAAAGTGATTGAAAGGGAAGGAAAAAAAAAAGTGCATCCTGGATTCCTTCATTTCTTTAATTCATTGGTTATTTCAATATCTTATCAAGATAGAGTCCCTTCCCCAAAATGTATAAAGATCCCATTATCTTTTGAAGGGTACACTGACTCAGAACCTGCAACCTTGTGGTGGGAAAAATGAGCACCTTCCAAGTTTCGTCTTTCTTCTTTTTCCCCTCTGTCATCATTGTCTCACAAAAGGGTTTCACTAAACATTTGGCCCACCAGCACATGGAAGAAGAACTAGTACCACACTGACATACATCAGACACATGAGATCTTAAATATCTTGAACAGAGAGCACTTACAATATAACCAAACTGAGTGAAATTTTAGAAGTTGCAGTGTAACATTTCTAACAGAGAATCCCAATGGCTACTGGTCTCAGACCAGATCATTGAGAATAGTACCATGAACACTTGAAGTCCATTTTATCCACCGACCATACTGTTTAGATGACGAGACGGTGACACAGTTGGAAGCTGCTCCTTGCCGCAACCACAAGGTCGCTAGTTCAAGCGATGTTAACAATTAACCAAAAAAAAAAAAAAAAACAAGGCACTCTTATAAGATTTCACCAATATAAACAGATCATTAAGAATAAAGATCGCTGTGCTTTTCGATTTTGGCCTTCTCCTTTTTTTTTTTTTGGTCAGAAAAAGGCAGACAGGATAGACTGATATGATGCTTTGGACTGATATATGTTTCATGATGGTCATGGGCATGTCCCCACATGGGTCCAAAACCATGTTTTAAACTATGGTTGACGAGAGAGAGAGTCCGTGTATTGAAAGTCCACAGAAACTTTCATTATGAAAAAATGAGAAAATAAAAAATAAAGAGCAGTAAAAGAGCATTATAGTGCTTACTGGATAAACACACAACACAGAAGCAGGTAAAATATGTGCACTCTGTCTATGTTGAATCGGAAATGTTGTATGGAACTTTTCAATGGTAAATGTCGCATTACAACATCTAAACAAGTTCGTTGGAGATGGAATCTACTGGATGTCAATTTACTTGGCATCCTGATGGGACTGTAGGTGATTAAAGAAAGAAGAATAAAGGATTCACTGGATAGAGATCTTCAGATAAATTGTGGACTATGGTCCCACATTTTGTCCATTTTAAGGAACAATTAGCCAAAAAAAAAAAGGATTTGCATGGATATCCAGATACATGCAAAAAAAAATTCAACTCAACCATCTCTGGATAGAGTCTCACAAGAAAAACATCAGATGTCATTTAAACAAAATATGGGCCAATGACAATTCACACATGGATCAAAATCAGTTGCAGTGGTGGATGGTCATCCTTAAAACCCAATATGTCACTGTTCATAACCATCACAGCCCATCATAATGTGATTCTTTTATTTTATTTTATTTTGTTTTTGTTTCTAAGAAATTGGGGAAAATACAACAAATTCCGAAAAGTGGAAAACTCTAGAAACTGTTTTTCTTTTTTTTTATTAGGGCACATTATAAAGCAATCTATTGGTACTCCATAGTCATATATATCGTGTATCATTGTTTTGTCAAAAAAAAAATGTTCAATTTGTTCAATTTAATGACTAAGCAAAGTATATCTGCACAAGTTGTAGAAATATTAATATCAAAACCATATATTATGCAAATAAAGTAAATATAAATAACCACCCAAAATAAAAGTATATATATGGTAAAAATGAGTCAACCCAATAGTATATAAATTAAATAATTCAAACTTTTCAATATTATATTATTCAAAAATAAAATAAATACTTAAATAAATCCAAGTCATGTAGTTGAAGGCATTCACAAAGTTTAAATGTTAGGCCTATGAATAAGAGTCCATGTCATCTCCTTTTCGTTACATAATTTGAGAAAAATCAAAAGATATTAAAAAAAAAGGCTCAATTTATCTTAGCTAGGAATGCATAGTATTAATAAATGTATTCCTTACATAAATCCAAAATAACTGTACAAGGATTGGAAATACTCACATGAATTACTAGTACTGGACAATTAACCAATGGGATTTTGTCAATATTCTGCACAAAAATAATGCAAAAATATTGTTCAAACTCCAAAAAAGAATTTGAATTCTAGATGCATACTTGACTAAATATTATCAACAAGAAGAGGGGAAATGGAATTTAACCTTGTAGATGTCAAACCAGTATGTACGCTTCACAGGATACATCACTCTTAAGCCTGAAAGTATAGGACTGTGAAGAACAACGGCTCTCAATTTAGGTAAGCGCGTCGCTATATCCAAAGTTGGGCCACTTCCAACAGACTGTCCATATAGGATAACATCTTCTTCTTTAGTGCCATAGCTATCTTCAAGACACTTATAAGCCGCCTCAATATCCGCATAAGTGTTCTGTTCACTTGGCTACCATAAAGAAAATACATGAAGTACAATGTCATTTTCGTAAAAATATCATTTTGCATCAGATAATTCATAAGGCATATTCCCAATTGAAACTACTACTCACCTTTCCTGTAGACTGCCCATACCCAGAATAATCATACCTACAAGAAATAAAAGCATGTGAGGGAACTCAATATAAACATATCAGCAAAGTCAAGAACTGAGACTCTATTTACAATTTTGTGTTTAGCTTAAGCGTTACTCTAAGTAGTAAGTCATTATATATTTTTATGTACACACCCATAAACAAATGAGAATCATTATAGACATGTGGCAGAATTTAAGACAGGTGAGCGAAATCTTCATTACGTGTGACGCACACGTGCACACACACATACATGGCAGTCAATCTTTTGAATTGTTGGGAAGTAAAGTGGTTTGGAGAATAGTTACCTGATCCACATTTCGAACAATTCGCATTTGAGTTCGTAGTTCAGCACTCAACCCAATTAGAAAATTAGAAAGGGTAGGATGGTTTGAATCATTTTTGGTTCACTTCATTCAGAGTTCCAAAGAAAACATTCATGGAGGTCATTGAATTAGATTTGAAGAAGTTTAACTTATCTAAGGATTTGGCCCAAAATAGAACGGAATAGAGAAATAGAATTCATGTAGCCGACCCCAACATGGTTGGAATAAAAATTTGATGATGATGATGATGATTAATTCAGAGTTCCGAGTTCAACAAATTCGATGCACTAATTCAGGTATAAAATTCAATATGGTTGGCAATGATTTGTAAGTCTAATTCGATATATATAGTTTGCAAAAGTTTTATTTTAAAACAAGGGTTTCCCCATGGTATATAAAACCGGACAGAATTATTCCCTCAGGTGCACACACGAAACCCACACACACATGCACTAGGTAAGTCTGGGGCAGGATTCAAGCACACAACGGGGAGCAAACCCACCTCTTATGCTAGTCACCCAACTCCAAGGTGGGTTGCAAACTTCTTAGATACAACAAAAGGTATATAAAAATGACATTTCAAGAAAATAAAAAAAAAAAGATTAAACAAATTTTAGATTCAAACAAAAAAGTCCCATCCAATCAGTGTGGTCCATGCGAATCAAGCTTCGAAAAATTAATGGATATTAAAGGGGTTGGTTATTAGAGCCTGTTTTCAGGAGACCAGCAAATGCAAGTGGGCACTTTCCAACTTTCAATTTTCCACAGGACTCGATCTCTCAAGTGGACCACATACCCTCCACCATGACCACTTTCTCTGATAAGGATCTAACTTTTTTCACTGCAAGGTTCGGCTACCGGTCAAAAGTGATACCACTTAACCATGAGCATGTTGGCACACATGGAAGAACTTTATATTCTCTTGAGTCCATCTCTATAAATTAACTAATGGGGCCTATATATGAAATCCTACTTATTCGATGTAGCTATCCCTCCATGTATTATCTATTGCATATTTCACTTGAAAAGGAGTTGACCACAACATCAGATTGATCGCTCATAAAACAATTGATTAAACTCCCTTTACTTTATATTTTGTTTTATCAATCCAATGGTAGGCCCAACACTAAGTAGAGTGAAATTTTACTCATAAGTCCTAACACACACAAACGGTATAGTAAACTTAAGCAACTTGGACCCTATGATACCCAAATACTTCAAAATAGGCAACATATCATGTCATATCGTATCCAATGCTTCATTTTTTGTGTAAAATTTGTGCTCCTACCATATCCACTGCATGTCCATATCGTATCTGGGCATCATAGCTTGGATCTCAGATATAGGCCCTAAATAATGGATCAACAAAGATAAGCTCAAATATTCTCCAAGCATTACCCAAAGAGGAGCCAGATTCAAAGGTGACATAAATCCAGTCCAATCACCTCTTACCTGTCTTATCTAGCCAAAATGCGCACATGTCCCACCATGAGCCCAAATCCTCTGAGTACTCATGTGAGAGAAGTGAAACTCTACAAATGGACCCACCTATTGAAAATCTGAACAACTAAAAATAAGCACTCTCCTTTTGCATCGGATATTATCAAATTTTACTCCAATGGCAGTTGGCCCTACTATAAGATTGAGCAAGTATAAAACATATGAATAGAAACTGCTCAATACTACTTAATGGCACGGTTTTATGATTTAGGAAGATTTCACACCAATCATGATTATATCAACCATTAAATACATCCAAGTAAACAACATTATTAATAAAGAGAAAGTAAAAAATCATATATTTTTATACACAATTAATCTGATGGTGAGAATGATTCTAACTAGAGTAGGCGGTCTTCAGTCTCTTGGACTTCAAAACTAGGCCATTGGAGAATTTATTTCAATGGGATCGAAGAATCATTGAGTTCAACCTTTTAGAATCGAGATTACAAGAGTAACTTTGTCTAAACAAGGCATTATTCCATATCAGCATGTGCAGGGAGGTGGGGTGCAGAGATTTTTTATCAAAGGAGATCTAGGGAAAGATTTTCTCCCAAAAACAACCTGAATAAGAAGAAGAGATGAAGGAATGTGAACTCACTGTCCGGCACAAATGTAACGTAAGCACGGTTTTAAATTCCGGTGATGGTCTTCGTGCCGGTCGGGACCAAGACGAGTTTGTGCAAACCGTGCCAGTCTATGCCACTTGTGCCAAACGCATTGGTTCTAAAAATTGTTAAAACATTTTTTTTAATCTATAAAATTAGAAAGTAATAGAAAATTAGTAAAAATATGAAAATTAAGCTATTTAACAAGTAATCACTCTAAATATAGCAATGTTTAGTGTTGTTGAGCACTGAGCCGCTAATAGTATAACATATTATTATTGGTTTTTAGAAGGCAAAATTATCTTCTTTTTTTAATCTCTTAACATAAAGAAGAAGTCATTTTTTTTAAAGTTAAATTGGTCAAACAAAGAAAAAAGACTAAGGAAGCATATAATTGGTATAATTTTTATTGACAATTGACAAATCACTTATTTAAGCATACAAAGTTCACTAACTCAAGTTACTTTCAATGAGAGCCCACCTAGGTATATATAGACTAAGGTAGCAAATTAATTGAAGGCTTGGATGTGAATTGGGAATATTCAAATGATTGTAACTTTTAATTTGTTATACTCAAACTTTAAGGTAAGGGTCAAAATTATATTATTATCTAAAGGAATGAAATATTTGAGTTTCTTTTTAAGGACAAATTGGTCAAAAAAAAATTTTTACGAGAATATGACTGAGTTAAGAAAAATTTTAATAAAAACACCAAAATACAGTAGCCATGTTTGAAAAAATGTAAATATAAAGGGTCGTATTTGTGAAGATTTCTTTAGAAAAAAATGTTTATTTTCATTTAGACTTTAGCAAAAAAATATTTTTTTTCCATTTGAACTAGGTTTCAAACCCATGTATACTCCCAGCACTAAATAGAAGTCATATATCACCTGTACCAATGAGCTATTGAGTCAGATTTGTTTAAAAACACAATATACTATATAAAAGTTAACTTTCGGAATACCGGTCCCAATTCCGTTTCGGAGCTCCGAGTCAACCCGGTTCTGGCCGGAATTTAAAACCATGATTGTAGGTCATTGAACTGGGGATTTTTGTGGATTCATGGCACAGTAACTTCATTTTCTTCATCTGAATGAGGTTTCAAACTACACAGACTTGGAATTTTGAGATTTCCGAACCAAAGGGAATTGAATAGCAAATAATTGGAATAAAATTGTTCCGGATTTAGCACCCATGAGAGCAGATTAGGTAACTACAGTTTGGAGTTTACTGTTTAGAAGGGGTCTCTCTAAGGTTGAGTCAATGCAGCGAGTTCATTATCTTTCACTAACAATATTTTCATTTGCAAGGGTGAACCAGATAGAAGGCTTTGAAGGGAAGCATTCTGTCATTTCTCAGCCAAGTCCTTCCATCAAGCTCCAACAGGGAATCATTTTCAACTCCTCCATATGCATTAACACAGAATTGCATTGCTCCTCTAACAGTATATCTGGTATAGGCCATTTGCTAAGAGAAAATCGCTTCGAAAGAAGGAGATTGATGTTTTTGGTTCATCCGTTGTTTTCCCCTTCTGTAATGCGGTTGAAGAATCTATTAGCCATATCCTCATCCATTGTGGCTTTGCTAGCTCACTGTGGTCGAAGATGCTAAAATTATTTGACATGTCATGGATATTTGCGGGTTCACCGTGGAAAGTGATGCAGAATTGGAATGTGGAATGGCTCCTTAATACAAGAGGCAGTGTAATGTGAAAGGCGGTGCTGGCATCTATTATGGTCCTGATAGAGAAGGAGAGAAGTTAATCAGTCAAGCTAAGTGGACGAGGTTTTTGAGGTATGTTAATTTAGAGAAGCTTCATAGTTCAATAGTAAGGAGTTTAGAAATCAATCCATTTTGAATATAGTTACCAATTGGAAGACAGTTTTGAAAAGCTCATATCCTAAATCATCAGTGGAGCAAAATAAACCACACCTTATCCACTGATTCTTAAACTCAAAGTTGATATAGTGGCATAGGGTATACAAACGCTAGCAGGGATGGGAGGAATTCTACATTATCACAATGGGAGGTCTTGGTAGATTTTTCTAGCGCTGTAGGGGTTGCAAAATCCAACGAGGAGGAAATAATGGCAATAAGAAGCACATTGAGGATATTTGAGTTCTTTTTGGGTCAATTATGCATGGAATGGAATTTGAACTGCTTTGAAATGAGCACTTAACCCATTTTCAGCTCCATCAAAAGAGGCATACATGACAGGAGAGATCATCTTTATAGGAATCAACATAAGTGTCTGCAAAGTTCTAACCATGTTATTAGTAGACTAGTGCCAACGAAAAGGCAGATGAGTCAATTAAAGCGGGGATAGATATAGTTAATGTGGTGGTAAATTGTGTGGATAAGGGTCATAGTAACGGATAATCAGTTCTAGGTGAATATTGTAAATAACACACAATCAAAGCATATGGATACTTCCATGTATCATATTTTGCAAATCCTTATGGATGTGTGTGCTTGCATGGGTACATATATACTTTAATTACAAAAGTTGTTGGGAATCAACAAAATAAAAGAGCAATTAAGATAGGCATCCATGCTTACATAAAAACAAAGCACATACAAGCATCTAGGTACAGTAATCCACAACATTGCAAAGGGCATGTAACAAGCTCCATTCCATACTTGCAAAGAAACAAAGGAATCATTAAACAGAAATGTGGTCAACAGTTTCCTCCAGTGCAAAAGAATTACATGTCACATGCTTACCCAGAAAGAAAATAACAAAAAAGAAATAAATCATTTTTCTAAATAGTTAATTATGTTTAAGATATCAATGCTAATAGGAAAAATAAGTAAGTAGCAACAAATTTTTATTTTTGTTCTCTTTAAATAAAGATTAAATAAAATTTACGATCCAAATCATCAACCTTACAAGTTAGGTTGTCTCCTTAAGTTAAAAAAAACACCCATTAGGAAAAAAAATTTTAAAATGAATACCAGAAAAGAAAAAAAAAACCATATCTACAGTCAAACACCTCAATCAAATGCTTGTTCCTTAATCATCTCTTAAATTCTTAACAGGTTTAGTTAGCCATTAAATAACCTTTAAAAGTAGAAATGCTAACAAAAACATAAGAAAGAAAGAATAAAGTTAAAGATTATTAATATTAAACTATTGGTTGTTGCTATTCTTGCTCAACCAAATAGCTTTAATTGTAAGATTCACCTATCAATGGGATTCGTCACATAGACACGAAATGTTTTCATTGAGATTCAACTAGCACGATAACCCATGCTAAACATGTGCAT
Organism: Sextonia rubra; assembly: GCA_037013555.1. Classification (NCBI taxonomy): domain Eukaryota; kingdom Viridiplantae; phylum Streptophyta; class Magnoliopsida; order Laurales; family Lauraceae; genus Sextonia; species Sextonia rubra. Next base: position 10,223,535 of record JASUAD010000010.1, read on the forward strand.
GACCCACATAGCCAAGCTCCCCACTCCAACTAAATACTTTTGAAATTTTCCTAATAATAAATTATGTATTAGCATTGTGAGGAGTAGTGGTTAGGTTGATTATTTAAAAATACAAAAGGTTATGAGTTCAAATCCCTCCACCTATAAGATTAGAGATATGAATCATTCGATTATAACAACAATGAGCCACGCGCACATAAAGCAAGGTAGTGTGCAGTGCAGCATCAATCGTGGACTGTGTCCCTATGTGCGAAAGAAGATAGGTTGGGAATGGAACATTCCAACCCAACCTGCGCACAACCACTGCGTGATCAAATTAGGTACGTACAACCACTACGCGGTCAAATTAGGTTTTCATATAATAATAACCTTAAAAGACAAAAGTATGAAGAAGGGTGTTTCATTTGCCTAAATTATTAAGTGATGAGCGATCATTAATGCATGGAGCGTAAGCACCACAAGCAAGCCCTTTTTCATTAATAAATAATTACATAGAAAGCAATCACAATTTGGCGGTTTTAGTCCTTTTACAGAGTTAACTAGGGTAGACTCAGCTAAACTTAGTTAAAACATTCATAAAATAGGATGGAAAAGAAAGAAAGAAAGAAATTTAAGCTCTTAAAAGCTGCAAGCAGTCCCTTGCTTTTTCTTGAAAGTAGAACATGTTGACAGGGTAATTGTAGTTCATCTAATGAATCCCGATTCCCGAATGAAAAGCACTTCATCGGGGTGTATGCCTCATATATGTCTCATACATAAGGAGTGTGCCCCAACTACAAGTCACATCAAACTTGAGCTCTGAGGCATTTTAGGGACACCTCTCCCCACTTGCCCCTAAAACCACTAGTCAATAACTCATGCCACATTAGACCAACAATGGGGCCAGCAACCTAAATTTCAAGAAAGTACACACAAACATCTTCAACAAAATGTTGTTACAGAAATTACTTCAGAAAAAAGTTATTTTTCAAGGACACCACACATCTTTAAATATAGAGAAAAGGAATGCAAGAAATAAGGAAATGGGAAGACATCTAGCATGTAAGACGAATAGCAAGCACTATAGAACCTCTAAGACCAAGGTTTACAAGAAAACTCCACAGAGATAGCCTTTTGATTGTCAATGCCAAGATAATCACTGTTGAAATCACCATAAGTTCAATATTAATTCCAATTTATCCCAAAAGCTACATGATTAGCACTGCAGGAGACCAGTTCAACTTGTGATATCCGGATAGGCCATTTGTATGGGTTTTGGGGCCACTTACAAGCCCCTCCATAGATAACATATGATATATCCTTTTATCCTGAAAGTGATCCTAACCATTTGAAAAATGGACTGGAAGATCAGTTGATTACTCTGTCTTTGGGTATCCATTGATCAAATGGTTAGAAACATTTCAAGGAATACAGTCTTTCTATGCTAGCTATGTACCTCTTGGAAGTGGGGGCAGAAGCAAGAGGTACATATGTGAAACCAAGGACATGATAGATCAATTGCTAGTATGTGTAAACACTAGTGAAAGGGAATGAAATTGAGATTTTAAAGCAGAAGCAGCACCTTGCTCAAAAGGTTAGTACGCATGACTCCACATACAGACCATGAATTGAACAAATGATCACCAAGGACCATTGAAGTGAGACCTATACGAAAAATAGGATGCATATCCTGGAAGGTTACTGCAGTTTCTTATATCAGTAACCTAGATTAAATGTTAATCATATAACTGGACAGAACGAAATTCAGCAGAATATTTAATAAGTTTTGGCATGAAAAGACCACATTCCGTCAAAAGGTGTGTGTATATATATATACACACTAATATATGAAGACTGTCAAATGGAAAGAAGAGAGTGATTGGAAAAAGGTCAAGAGTATAGAAATTGTTCTTATTATTTTAATGCGGCAACAACAAAGTCTAACTAAATAGACCAATTTTAACCAACAATTACAAATCATTTCCATCAAAGCTTTTTTTTTTTCAACAACACCCAGATACAAAAATCCAGAAACTACTGATAGAAGAGACCAAGTCTATCAAATCAAACAGATTTTTTTTTTTTTGTTCCAATTCCAATTTTTGGGGGACTAGTTACCCAATTTATCCACAAAGAAAAAGCAGGCAGATTTAAACAAACAGAACTTTCGCATCCCCTGAATTGAAACATTATTCTCCAGCAAAAGAAAAAAAAAACGATAGTAAGTAAAACAAATTCAATCCACAGATATCATCAATGAGAGAAACAAAATACATAAACAAGAGATGGAAGCCAATAGAACGAGTTCGTCTCTCATGGGATCCAGTAATTAGAAAAAAAAAAAAAAAGCTAACCCAGATCTACATTCATCGGAATGCCTACATCCCCTTTATCAAAACCCCATTTCCAGCAAAACCCAGATACCAAAACAGCTCAAACTACAAACGATAAAGCGCAAAAAACGTTCTTTGAGCTTCCGACTCGTTTCTGGGGGTAGAAAAAAGGCAGCAACGAACTCAAACTGTGAAGATCCAGACTCACAGAAACCTCAAGAATCCTGCAAGAGACCGATCACCATCCCCTAAAAGATCAAACCCCAGATCTAAAATCTGATAACATCACTGATCAAACCAACAAAATCCCCTAAATCAAAACAGACCCAGACCAAGAAATCACAAAACAAACAAAAGACAAGTGGATGGAGAGAGAAAGAAAGAGAGAGAGAGAGAGAGAGAGAGAGAGACAATACGCCATAAGATTAACTTTGAGGTGGATGCTGAGCTCGATAAAGAGCTCATACATCTGACCCAGATCAGCTGCGTTCCCATGAGAGTAGAGGAGGGTCGAAGTGGCCATGGGGTTGCGGATATAGATGGCAACGATCTCCGTCCCTCGCCGGGTCGGAAGCTTGAGCACTTCAACGTTTTCTCTGTGTGGGAAGTTGCTCAATGTATAGAGACCCGTCATCTCATCTGTCATTATCTTGTAGGAAGGAGGATTTGGTGGAAAGAATGCAAATTTTGCAGCCATGGATGAAGTAACCCCTCCCATCTCTCTCTCTCTTCCTCTCTCTGAAGAAGAAGCAGAAGAAGAAGAAGCAGAAGAAGAAGATTACAGCATTGTTGGTTGGGTTGTTTTGGGTGGGTTCTACTTCTACTTGATGTTCTTTGGTGGTTTTGCTGCTCTTCTGATTACTGGCTGTGGACTCCAGAGAATGAAAGAGAAACAGGAGCTGGTGGTAAGGGGTGTGGCCTAGCTTTCTTTCCCCTTTCCTCTCCCTGTCTCTATCCTCTGTTTGTTTTCTAGTCTATATACTAGATATGATTTATGGAACAAATGAAGCTTTCTCAAACATTTTTTTTTTAATACTTCTCTTCATGTATCTGTCATTTTTCCCATTTTCAACCTCTTTGTTTTTTTTTTTTTTTTTGTTAGGGCCCATTGCTATCTTCCATCAACCAATCACATGATGACATCAATCAACTATCCATATAGTGTGTCCCACTCTGGAAAGTTGAGATTCTTTTACCAGAAAATCCTTGCTCTTAAGATGTAGATGCATCAATTATGTGAATTAGGACAAGTTATTTGGAATACTGGGTTTTTTGATGCGTGAATGCTAGCATGGATGGTTCAGATGGTCAATTGCACTTGCTTAGATGGTTTTGGAATTCAACTAATCATTGATCAGCTCAGATAAAATTAACTATTAAACCTTTTATAGCTAATTAGTTGAGTTTGATTCTCAATCAATCGGAGTGTTCTGACCATTAAATTTATAGTTATTAACTAAGTTTAATCCTACGTTGATTGAAAATTTTAATTATTACACTATTGTTATTAACTAAGTTTAGTCCTTGGTCGATCAACAAATCTAGTCATTGAACTGTTTGATATTGAGAGTTTGATTCTCCAGAGGTCACAAAAAAGGAAGATGCATGTAACAATTGGCAATATTTTTGCTGAGGTGTGTCCAAAAGAGAAAATATTATAGGGTACTTCTGTCAAATATGAGCTGCATGTATGATAAAATTAAAAAGAAAATTAGCCAGAAGTCCCTCCCATGACAGAAATTGAATGCGTAGAAGTCCCTCCCATGACAGAAATTGAATGCGTAGTCCACCGACTTTTCACATAAGGCCTGTAGTCCATGTCAGCTAAGCTTTTTCTAGGCGGATTTCTCTAATGAGGCCAACTCATCTTTTTTATGATTGATTTGCCCTTCATCAATTACTGATGTCTTTTGTATTCCAGAATTTTAAAATTCTTTAACTTTTATTTACGATAGTTATTTAAAAAATAGTATATTTGGAATTTATTCATCGAAACTTTTCAAACAAGATCCAAATTGCATATGAAATTTTGAAAAAAAAAACGTGTCAAAAACACTCATCCAAACTCAAGATAAATTGTTGCAAAACTCAGATGAATTATTGCAAAATTCAAATAAATTGTTGCAAAACTCAGATAAATTGTTGCAAAGTATAAATAAATTGGAGCAAACTTTAAATGAAGTATTGAAAACTCAAATAAATTGTTACAAAACTCAAATAACTTCTTACAAAATTCAGATAAATTGTTACAAAACTCAAATAATTTCCTACAAAACTCAAATAAATTGTTACAAAACATAGATAACTTCTTACAAAACTCAGATAAATTGTTATATCCTATTAGTGCTAGTTCCCTAGTCATGCATAGATGTTACAAAACTCAGATCAATTGTTGCAAAACTCAGATTAAATGTTACAAAACTCAAATAAATTGTTACAAAACTCAAATAACTTCTTATAAAATTCGAATAAATTATTATAAAACTCAAATAACTCCCAACAAAACTCAAATCAATTGTTACAAAAGTCAAATAACTTCTTACAAAACTCAGATAAATTATTATATCCTATTAGTGCTAGTTCCTTAATCGTGCATAGATGTTACAAAACTCAGATAAATTATTGTAAGACTCAGATAAAATGTTACAAAACTCAGATAAATTGTTGCAAACTTTAAATAAAGTATTGAAAACTCAGATAAATTGTTACAAAACTCAAATAACTTCTTACAAAATTCGGATAAATTATTACAAAACTCAAATAACTTCATACAAAACTCAAATCAATTGTTATAAAACTCAGATAACTTCTTACAAAACTTAGATAAATTGTTATATCCTATTAGTGCTAGTTCTTTGGTCGTGCATAGATAGTGGAAGAGAGATGGGTTGGGCCTCATTGTTGTGCACACAGTAGCTTAGTTCAATTGTGTGGTGGTCCATTATGATGTGTGGTTAAAGGTGTATTGTGTAGATGGTGAGGGCTCTTCAGTTTGATAGTCTTGAGTAGTTCTATGCTTGGACTGATAATAACCATTTGATATAATCAATGTGTAAACAGGCATGATGCCAACCTCATCATCATCATCATCAGCTTCTCTATCTTTCAACTTCACTTCTAATTCTTGATCAAAGTGGAGCCCAAGCAACCCATACCATGCCTAAGGGCAAACTTATATTTGTCTCAGCACAAACCCAAATTCCACATGGGATCATCACCATCAACTCATATGGAACCACTACTCCACAGATCTCAACTCAAAACATGACTGAGACAAGGACCCATTGCCATCCCACTTTACTCCGTCCCTCTCCATGTACAACCCCAATCCTTTGCCCTTCATCTTTGTATCTTCACCTCTTCCACATCACCACCACAACAAAACTCTAACTTAAAGATTCTTGAGTTCTTCTCCCTTTTTCCATCCCTTGCCAACGAACCCACATCTGAAGGCGACTGAGCCCAGCTACCATGGGCGCCTACCCACATCTTATTTTCTTCTTGTTTCTTTTATCTTGTCTCCGTCTTTGATTCTTCCACCTCCTCTTCCCTGTCTTTCCCTCTTCCTTAAGGTTTTGGCTCAAACAGTACCCACCAATGGTTCCCGCACTCATTTTCTCCTCCTTTCTTATTATGCACGATCTCTGCAACTTCCCTTTCTCTGTGGCCCAACTGAACCAAGCCACTATCGCCGTTGCTCTCACCGCCCGTTGTAGAAACATTTACCAAAAAAGCCTTGGTGCTATATGGACAAGGAAGGTTTGGACTTTTTAATAGCTTAAAATTGAAAAACTAACCTCCACCTCAATGACAAAGATTGTGGAGCTCTCGTCGTAATATGAAATAATGAGGAACCTGTCTCTGAATGCCCCATAAAAATATGACCAAATGCACCACCATAAGAAAAGAATTTATTAGATAATTTATAAGCATGCACTTAGTTAGGAGCCCCCATGGGCATAAAAATAGGATGTATAAGTAATAATCAACATGTTTTGCTTTCTTAAGAATATGTGTGTGTTTGTGTGCATGAATTTTCACTTAGAAGTGTTTTCAATAGACATAATTCGGGCTTAATCGTCATTGTGGGAGAATTGAATAAAAGACATGCATAAGACATTGTCTGACAACCATCGTAAGAAGAGGGTTTGTAAAATAATATGGATATTAAGAAAACAACATCATTGAGCATTACTAGCCATTTGAACGAAGAGAATAATTTTGAACCATGCACATTTTTCATAGCCACTATCTGCTTTTTGTTTCTTTTGATCAAACGGCTAGTAATCACTAATAAGATTTAATTTATATAGCTAATCCAGCAAATTCTTCTTTCTAGCAGCTAGACACACTATTTTACTCCACATGTCCAATGTTCTACTTCCACCATGGTTACCCTGTCATTCTAGGAATACTTTTCCAAAAAGGGGTTCATGACTTCTGGAGCAATAAGCTCTTGCCTGATTCTTAAAATTTTCACGACATATGACAATTTACGTAGGCATAATACTCCCATATGCAATAGAACTTTAAGAATTAGGCATCCTAAGAGAAATAGATCCAATGATATTTCTAGATGTCCTTTATCCATTTGGTCAATTACCGTAGAAGGATCCATCCACTTGTAGGTGTACCTTCAAGCTTAGCTTAGTACAAATATTTCAAGGTTTTTTAGCATAAAGAAGGAAATCTGAGTTTTATTGGAATGGCGTGTTCAATATATGTAGATGTCTTTAAATAGGCCTCTTGGAAATCCAAAGAGATCAATTGCATGTAGTACACATGGTTTCTTTTTTGATGGTACAAAATCCTTAAATAGGCCGGTTAGAAATCCATAGAAATCAATTTCTTTATTACACTTAAATTTTTTTTCGATGATACAAACTAGTCATTGATCCTGGACCCTAATAAAACACAAAACTAAATTAAGGAGGATACTTAATAATCCTAATACGGATATTAAAAATATTAATGGATAAATACTTGAGATCTTTATACAGGTGTTGGCCCTGAGCTTGGGCCCAATGAACTTGGTTGGATCTAGCCAGAGTCTGAAGCTCTTTTTGGTTAAAAACACTTTTTGGACTACATCTTAATTCTTCCCAACTTGAATAAGAAATAAGCTAACCAAAGTTTAGTGGTTGACCTTCCATTTTCAACTTTAAATAGGAAAATGACAGCATTGACTAGACTTATTGATAGTTGGCTAGGTTCTAAATCCTTATACTTTTGTTGGGCAACCTACAAACTTCGTAAGCATTGATATTATATCATAAAATTCTTCAAAGTAACTATGATGGAATTTATGTGTATGGTCGGCTGTCCATTACTGGTAGAACCTGATTAATCCTACTACAGCCACCATAGGTTTTTTAATTAAAGGATCCGAAGTCACTTTATAATGTGCAAAAGAAGCTAGGTGGCATGATCTACCATTTGTTTGGTAGGCAAATTTGTTTTCATGATAAAGGTGAGTGGACGTATTCTCATCCTATCTCATGTATCCAGCAGGCACACTTTTAACAAATTAAAAACTCAAGTCAAGGGCAAATAAGTTGCTTTCACTTGGAGAATAACTTTTCGGCTGGGCTGACTCTTGGAGAAGTGTGTGTGCACTGTACACTGCAAAATGTACGAAGATAATTGTTTGAACGATCATTATGTGTAGTTGGTCCTCTCTTTTGGGCCACCTGGCGCACCTATAATTAAATTTTCCTTCTTGATACATTACCTCTTGCAAATTGCTGTTAAGGCCGAAGTTGACATGCATCTTCCCATTACTCAATTATGGACAAATCTTTAAAAAATTATATCTTCTAAAATCGTTAAATTTGGTGATAGTAAATTAAGCTCCGATTTGACGGGTCTATTTGAAGCTTCTACTCTTTTATTTTTCTCATTCTTCTCAATCGGGTAGAGATTTAAAAAAAATAAATTGTGTGCACTTCTTTTCAGCTTTTACCCACCTTATAGTAGGAGAGATAATGCTTTTTTTTTTTCACAGCCTCCTTTATGATCTATTTGGAAATTAAAGGAAATAAAATAGTAGCGGCAGTACACTTGGCAGGGCGTTACAAATGTCCAATCTGTTGGATATACTAAATTTGTTATTGGCGCCAATAAAAAAATTTGTTCAAAACTGATTTTGCGTGCTTTTAGCCCAAGAGAAATTAGGAAGTCTTATAAATAAATTTGTCAACTAATTAAAGCAGGACTCTACTAGTGTTATATATAGTGATATCTGAGGATACATTAACTCTAATCTTAATGGCCTGATATATTTGAGGATGTATGTATCATTGAAAATGAGCTAGAATCAAGAATGAATTAGGTCCACATAAAATATCTAGGCCTGATTATTGAGCATGATAATTAAATGGGCTGAGATGAGGTTCAACCCAGCCTGGCCCATTAACACCCCTAGTCAAATAGAAGAGTCCTAAATGAGAACTATTATCAAACAAAAAAATATTAATAAAATGGCATTTACGTGAACAGTTCAAAATAAGAATGGTTCATACAAAGAAGTCAAGTAATAAAAGAGAATTTCATAATCTCATATAAATCATAGGAAGATTCTAAATATGAAGACCTATCACTACAACAAAATGTACCTTTGCCTATGCAAAAAATTTGTAGGTAAAAGACTAGATACATAGGTAAATCTCTTTGCCGACGTAACAACATGCGTAGGCAAATCGTAGCCAAAGGGTTGTGGGGAAAGGTCTTTGCCCACGTATAGAATAGTGCGTAAGTAAAAATTGAGTTTTTGGCTACGCTTGCTGGTAAGGCAAATGTACAACTTTTAGCCACGAAGATTTTGCGTAGGCAAATATATAACCTTTGGCTACGAAGATTTTGCGTAAGTAAATGTACAACCTTTGGTTACGAAGATTTTGCGTAGGCAAATGTATAATCTTTGGTTACGAAGATTTTACGTAGGCAAATGTACAACCTTTGGCTACGAAGATTTTGCGTAGGCAAATATATAATCTTTTACTACGAAGATTTTACGTAGGCAAATGTACAACCTTTGGCTACAATCCACCCTCCTTTCTCTTTCTCTCCATGGTTTTTTTCTTTATAGCTGTCTGACCCAATCTAAAGACTGAATTTGCCTTATCCAAAACCTCTAGAGCATGCATTCTCGCAGTATTCCCTTTAGTCCTTTTATCTCTCTCCTCCTCAATAGGTAACTTCTTCCTCTGGGTCGCCAAAAACCCAGGCTTCACAAATAATTTGCCACCTTTTTGCATATTTGGCAACTATATATGACAAACAATGAAATGAAAAAAAAATATAAAATAATGCCAATAAATGGAATGACATGTGAAACAACAAAGCCATGATATGTAAATGAAAAATATTATAAATTTATAAAACTTGTCCATATAACCAAAAGCTACAAAAGTAGAAAATAAAAGCTACATATCATATTCTATATCAGGTTCTATATCATGATAGATATCATGGATGGGTCATCTTTGCTGTTCATCTTCTTCGTCATCTATATACTCCAAAATTGTGTCATCCTCATCATTATCATCGGAGCAATGCTCAATTATTAATTCATCAAAAGGAACGATCTCGAGATCCATATCATCTCTGCTGAAATATTGAATATCAGTATCTTGTTCGAGAATTGGGACATCATTGGTTGATTCATCCTATTGAAATGCATCATTGGACGCATCATCCCGCTCTGGTACATCCCAAACTCCTCGATGATTGACCCGTTCTACAACTTTCCAATTCTTGCCTTTGATGGTGTCATTGACATAGAATACTTGTCTGACATTACTTAGAAGGACAAATGGATCATCTTTATACCAAAGCCTCCTAACATCAATGGTTTTGACATGTTGATCGGTGTGTATTCTACTTTTGTGACCGATGTCATACCATTCACATTGAAACAGAACCACTCTACCTCCATGTAAGTATCTTAATTCCAATATTTTGCACAAATAACCATAGAAGTCAATTTGCTTCCCTTTATGCTCCCCTTCTACAACCAACCCACTATTTTGGCACCCCCGACGGCTCTCACGGTCTCTACTGTGGAACCAGATACCATTGTAGATGCAACCAGCATAAAGATCAATTATTGGGCCGGGACCTTATGCTAATGACCACAGTTCTTGGTTTGCTTCTGGTGATCGTTGATTTCGCAACTCATTCATCTACATGAACAAACATATTGCAAACATAAAAGTTAATGTCAAATGAATTTAAGTTAGTTAGTATTTACCAATATGTCTAAGCTCTTTCAAATATATCTTACACGTTTTTTAAACCATTTTGGAAATTCTGCTCGCTGTATCTGGGTTATATCATGTCCTTGAGGATTTTGATTCTCTATAATATTCCCGTATTCCCTATTCAGTGAAATGTGTATCATAAGTATCTTAAAATAGTGTTATAATAAATAGGTTTATAAATGTAATTTAACCAACCCACATACTCTAGATATGGTTCCACCTCGGCGGTATTGTACAACACAAACCAATAAGCCATTTTCCGTTCTTTTTGGGAAGGATCAGGGGCCCTCAAGATCGGTGAGAAGAGTTTAACATTTTGGGTAAAGATATCCATTCCAGGGCCACGATCGCCACCATCATAATTCCGTTCTGGTTTATCAGTCCCTTTTAGGTACATTGAGCAAAAATTAAAACACTCCTTGGAAATGTAAACCTCGGCGATTGAACCTTCTGGACGTGCTTTGTTGGTGACATACCCTTTTAGAGTCTTGAGAAACTTTCAAATAAACAACAATCACAATTAAGATTGCATATGCAAGATAATTGCACTACTGAATCAATAATTCACCATAGGATTGTAGTATTCACCTTTCGATTGGGTACATCCACCGATATTGTACAGGTCCACCAAGCATAGCCTCACGAGGCAAGTGTACAGCTAAATGAACCATTACATCAAAAAAAGCTGGAGGAAAGATCATCTCCAACTTATAGAGTATAAGCACTATTCGTTCCTCCAATTTCTCTAAATCACTACGCCTTAATGACTTCGAGCAAAGTTCCTGAAAAAAACTGCCCAACTCAAATAGTGTGGTACATACCTCTTTGTTCACAAAACCGCGCATGCCTATCGGAAGAAGACGTTGAAGGAAGACATGATAGTCATGGCTTTTCATGCCCGATAACTTGCCATTTTTAGAGTTCATAGACCTTGATATGTTAGCAGCATAACCATCTGGATAACAGATGGACTTTAAGAATTCACAAAAATCATCTATCTGTTTGGAGCCCAATGTGTAGACTGCCCTAGGCTTCAATATAGATCCTTTGTCATTCTTCTGCAGATGCAATTCTGGTCTTATGCCCATTTTTTTCCAAATCCGCACGTGCTTTTGGAGTGTCTTTGTTCTTGCCTTCTATGGGTAACATCGTTCCACAGCAGCTTTCACATATATTTTTCTCTATGTGCATGACATCAAGATTGTGTCGGAGCTTCTTTGACTTCCAGTATGGAAGCTTCCATAAAATGCTCTTTTTTGTCCAGTTCAATTCTTTGTCGTCACGGGGCCTTTTCCTTTTAGTATCACCCTTCCCAAACTTGGTCTCCGGCAACTTATCCAATTGAGCCATAACTTTATCCACGGGTGGTATGTCCAAGGATCTTTTGTCAAGCTCGGGAAAACCATTAAACTTATTGTCCTTCCTCCAATTGTGCTTCTCAGGCAAGTAAGATCGATGTCCCACCCAACCGATCTTATCCGTCAATCTTACTGATAAATTATTATCATTGCAAGTGGGACAAGCCAAATAACCTTTTATACTCCACCCGGACACGTCACCATATGCAGGAAAGTCATTTATGGTCCACATTAAAGCTGCACGCATCTGAAAGTTCTCTTTAGTGGAGGCATCATAAGTGAGAACCCTTGTCTCCCATAGATCATTTAACTCGTCAATCAAGGGTCTCAGGTAGACATCAATGTTAGTCCCTAGTTGACTCGGTCTAGGAATAAGTAAGGACATCATGAAAAATGGGTCCTTCATGCATTTCCAAGGTGGTAAGTTGTAGGGCATAAGAATGACAGGCCACATACTATAAGAAGTGCTCAAGTTTCCGAAAGGGTTGAACCCATCAGTGGCCAAGCCCAATCTGACATTGCGGGTCTCCTGTGCAAACTCTGGATAATTCCGATCAAATTGCTTCCACTCTTCAAAGTCTGCTGGATACCTTACCCCGTCATCCAAACGCTTATCACCGTGCCATCTCATGTCGTTGGCTGTCTTCCGGGACATGTACAATCTTCGCAACCTCGGTGTCAATGGGAATTAACGCAGTATCTTGTGAGGGATCTTCTTACCCCTACTATCATTGATCTTATACCTCGATTCCTGACACGTGGGACATTTTTCCAAGTCTGCATTCTCCTTCCAATATAGTGCACAGTCATTTTTACATGCATCAATGAGCTCATATCCCAATCCTAAGTCACGTAATAACTTTTTGGACTCATAAATTGACCCCGGAACTTTATGTCCCTTTGGTAGGAACTGCCTAAATATCTCTAAAACTTTGTTGAAAGATGTATTGCTCCACCCATTCTCTACCTTCACATATAACATTTGGATGACGAATAATAACAAAGTATCTGTCTCTTTGCAGCTAGGGTACAAGCCATATTGGGATGCCTCCAATATTTTCTCAAAGTCTTGCATATCCTCCATCTCTAGGGTATCACCCTCAATGTAAGTTCCCATGTGATGGTCTTCTAATAATTGATTATATTCATCATGATCCTCATCATATTCATCATCTTCCTTGTCCGGCTCATCACGTTGTGGAAGTTCTCCGTGTCTATCCCAAGTGGTGTAAGATGCCATCATCCCTCTTTTTAACAGATGAATATAAACAGTATCATATTTATGCTTAAAGTAGTTATAACAATGGCTACACGGGCACTTAATCTCCGTAACCTCGCCTGAATGTGCCTTTGCAAACTCAATAAATGATTTCACGCCATCTTTATATTGCTCACTGAATGTGTCACAAAGCAACAACCAACTTTTGTCCATATCTGAAATCATGCGATTCAGGGTTAAGTCAACAAATTAATGTTACGAATAGTAGTGAGTTCTATCATTTCAAACTCCAAAAGGTTTTAAAAAATATGCAAAAGCATAATCATGCGTTTTATCTTTTTGCATTTTTTACCTTGTATTCAGTGCCCTCATAGCCCAGTGGGTATGTTGACCTTGGGTCTATAACATCCAACCAACCTGAAATTTTGCGGAAATACTCCAGAACATTACTGAGGCCTTCCATAGAAATTTTAGCCAATTTGGTCTTTAGGAAGTGAAGTTTCACACAGTGTCCCTAAAACTTCAGAATGAGGCTCCTTAAATTTGAACTTGCATCTAATGGTGTCTGAAAATTCCGAAACTCTGAATGAATGACCTAGAGCATATTTTAAGTCTTCCCTGTGAGTTTTAACTAATTTTATCATCGGAAAGTATGAGTTGCTCTAACCTAGGTTGCCACCCAGAAGCATTGACAAGAGTCATTTAAGCTTGATTTTGTTGAGATGAAACCTGTCTATTTTGAAACTTGGACCCATGTTGTCTACGTATATATGGAATATCTTGAATGAATTTAAGCATATTTGGATGCCCAAATGATAAATTTAACTCAATGTTCTACAACAGTTGTGACATTTGTTTTATTATTATTTTTTTTGTCAAACCAACATAAAGAAATAAAATCAACCTTATTATTATTATTATTCAAGGGAATTCAAGTCATTCAATTCCATTCAAACATATAGTCTTCACATAGTTTTTTTCTCAAAATGTTTTTATTTGACTATAAATTGTAGTCTCCATTTTTTAAAAAAATGTCAAAATTACTTTTTTTTTATGCTAGCCATACACAGCACAATATTTTGTGCTAGTCTTTACTCATATTTCTTCAATTTTAGTCATTTTTAAAAATGCATTTAATGTTTTCAAAGGAATTCAAGTCATTCAATTCCAAGCAAACAAATGGGTGCAATATAGATTTTTTACTCTTTTCTATTTCTTTTTTTTCCTACTTAGACACTTATGAATATTTCTTTTTTTTTTTCTTTAATTTTGGTTACTTCCAAAAATACAATTCATGTGTATAGAAGAAACACTCAAATTTTCAAGTGTTCATGTGCGTGTTCAATTCATGCTATCATTAACTAGTTATATGTTCTAAATATAACGAGTCTAAATTAGTATATGGTATTGGCATGGCTAGAAAATTGATTTGAGGTTAAGACCGGATAAACACATGATTGTGGTAGTTATTGTGGTGAACTCAACTTTGTTAATATATATAGATGGTGTTGGGTTTTAATGGGTTAATTTCAAAATTGAGTTTTATAGTTTTGCTTTACAAAAAGAGCTTTGTGGTTTTTCAAAAGTCCCACATTAGAAAAGTGCAAATTCTTTGAGCACTATATATGTATATCCTTGTGCTTTATACTTCAAGCTCTTTTGGACTCTTTTGCTACAAGCCCTATGCGCGCACGTGAGCCGAGCTTAGCCCGAGATTCTCGATCAGGAAAACGTTTAACCGGGTGCGTGATTATCACGCGTAGGGGGGTGCAAATCCCGGCCTGACCTTCTTCGGGGGACCCATATTCTGATATGGTAATGCCGTCCTTTTGCAAAAAAAAAACAATGCAGCAGTCCTTTTGTACTTAGTATTGTAATGACGATGCAGTAGTGTAAGACCGTCCTTTTGCAAAAAAAAACATTCTGATATGGTAATGCAGTAGTCCTTTTGCACTAGTATTGTAATGATGCAGAAGATTCAGTAATGCAGTGTAACGTGAACCCAGAATTGAAAAAAAAATTCTAATATATGGTAATGTAGTAGTGTAAGACGCACTAGCAGTATTCTGATATGGTAATGCACTGTAACAGTTATGACGCAGAAGATCCAGATCTGAATGATGTGTTTAGACACACATAACGTGAACCCAGAATTGAACATAACAGATCTGAATAACGGGTGCACAGAATTGAACATAACTGATCACCAGACGCAGATCCAGATCTGAATAACGTGAACAGAGATAAAAACACAGCAGATTTAATGATGAACTGATCACTAGCAGATCTGAGTAACATGAACACAGAATTAAACAAATCCAGATCCATATACACACACAGAATAAATCACGCAGCAATCACTATGATGTGTTTTGATGAAGAAACAAACCTGAATCGCTGCTGCTTTGCTCTTCCTTCTTCCTTCCTATACTTTCCTCCCTCGTTTTCTTCCCTTTCCCTCATTTTCTCTCTTGCTTGAAGACAAACTGACGTATGGCCTCATCTTATAAAGCCCTAAATTAATTCAAAATTCATATGTACGTACAATCATAAACATGTGCACATCTAATCACTTGAATTTGTGGGGTCCATTAGGTGGGCATGTGTCCCATTTATTTTAAATCAAATTTAGTTAGAATGGATGGTATGTACTATATTTCATGAGATTGGCTAGATTTAACTTTTAAAGAATGACCCACTTGATACATTAATCATTTATATAACATGTAAATAAAAATATAAAAAAAACTCAAGAATTTTATAATTATATCAATTAGATGGTAAAACCAATCAATTGGAGTATCTATACATCTGAATTTACTTGTACCCCTTTAATAGTTCCCAGTTTTGATTGGGGTAAGAGTTTTCACTAAACTAATAAAAAGATAGTAATTATTTTTTAGTAGTTTGAATTTTAGATATAAGTTATGTATATTGGTGAATTTATGAATTATAAGAAGGACCCAAAAATCAAATTGTACGATTGATTCCACGATTTTTGTCCATACGCATGGAGCTTTGCACATGTTTTAATCACAAGCATAGTTTCCTATCACCGGCCCTCAAGTTCACTCATCAATTTTTATTTCTAAGTTCAAATTTCAACATGATTTTAAGACTCAATGAGTATGCTAAAAAGTTTTGTAGGTAGATCTAGTATTATGTGATTAATCGTTTAGTGGGACCCACTCCATTCAAGTTGAATTTGATGATATCCGATAAAAAAATTGTAGCTAGAAGTTGGACACCTTAGTAATCAATATAAGTGTTCATGGGGTAAGCTTGGGCAAGGCTAAGGAATATCCAAGCCCGGCCCGACTTCAAAACTACAAGTCTAGGTTTGGCCTAGGCTCAAATCTGGCCACAAGAAGCTGGCCCAAGCCCAACCTGTTTGGAACTCTGAAAGCCTGAGCCCAAACCTATTTTAATATATAACGAATAATAAGAGCAAGATTTCATAATTACAAGTATGTATCAATTGGCTTAGTGGTGTATATACATGTAAATGTACTTGGGTTCAAATCTGTAACTCTAAACTTCTTTATTGAATTTTTTCTAATTTGGTCGAGCCATACATTAAAAAAACAAGGCTTTGATTTTAAAAGCACGATTTTAGCAAAAACATCTACATAACCCAATAGTATTTAAAAAAAAACAAAAAGAAGAGGAGGGCATGGGAATAGTTTCATTAAAAAAAAAGAATAGAAACAAAAATATTTGGATTCGCCCATAGAAAACAATGCGTGGTCAAAAGTTTTGGCCTTTCCCTATGCAAAAATAATCGTGGCTAAAGGTTTTTTACTTTGCCTACAACATACAGTATCGCTAAAGGATATTGCCCACGGCAAAACATGCGTGGCTAAAAGTTTTGGCCTTTCCCTACGAAAATATATTCGTGGTCAAAGGTTTTTCACTTTGCCTACAAAATACTGTGTTGCCAAAGGATATTGGCCACGGAACACCATGCGTAGTTAAAAGTCTTGGCTTTTCCCTATGGAAATATGTATGGCTAAAGGTTTTTCACATTGCCTACAAATTATTGCGTCGCCAAAGGATATTGACCTCGGAAAACCATGCGTAGCCGAAAGTCTTGACCTTTCTCTTTACAAATATATGTGTAGCTAAAGGTTTTTCACGTTGCCTACAAAATATTGTGTTGCCAAAAGATATTGCCTACAAAAGACTATGCGTGGAGAATTCAGACTACTTTTGCCTACGAAAATGTCTTACGTCGCCAAAAATAAGAGATAATTGTGGCTTTTACCTACGTAGATTCATTTTCGTAGGCAAAAGATAACTTTTAGCCACACAAAATGGGCTTGCATGGGCAAAACCGTAGCCAATAATGCATTTTGTTGTAGTGTTCACTAGATAGAAAATGAACTAATTAAGTTTTTTCTTTCTTTTTCCTCTGTTAAATACTCATACACATACACTCCCAAGTGTCTCACCAATAGCGCTACTAGAGGGTTGAGCTACTAGTTGATTGGCAAAATCATTAATCTAAATAGCACAATCTTTTGTTTATGATTTGTACATATTCATCGAATAAAACTCAAAATATGCCTTTTCCACTTCTATTCATCTATTTGTTGGTTTTTAAAGCACCCATTCGTTTGCATGGAAATGAGTTTCTAGAAACTCACTATAAAATGGATTCTACTAGAGTAACATTAATGAGGAGCGACGTAAAGCAAAAAAATATAAAGTGGAGATGTAGATATAGATGAGACTAACTTTTCAAGGATATAAATTACTAGGAGAAATTATGTGATAGCGTTTTGTGGTATTGGGTACTTTGATAGAAATACATTTTTTAAATTGCTAACAATCCAATTTCATGCATAGTAATCTGCCCTAAAAGAGTAATTTCGTAAAGGAAAATAAACATAGAGAAATGAAAAAGAAGAAAATGAGATGAGAAAAAGAAGAAATATGAAGAACAGAATGAAGAAAGGAAGCAGATAGACGTGCATCCATCAGGGTAAAGCTTCTAGGAATAATTAACGAGCTACTCTTAGGTCTAGATCATGTTGACGAATATTCAGTGGGTTTGATCCATGTCCAAGAGTTTCATGTTCTAGTGAATGCTTTGGCCACACGTGTTTAGATGCCATATCTTCCAAGGGGAGGTGCTTTTCTTATTTGTATTGTTCCCCCAACTGGTTAGGTACTTGCGTTGGTAAGTACAGTGCATGGGTTGCAATCTCCAATTTTTCAAAAATAAAAAACGTTTCTCTCGCGCACTCCTGTAGACTACTTGGGATGGCTCAAATCACTTGAACGGGTTCACCTCTGTATGTATAGTTTCATTCTCGTCTAACCTCTCATGAGTAACTGCTGACAAATCACTTTATCATGCCTCACGTGGGGCCCATTAGATGGATTGGCTGAGTCCATGTCAAGACTGCATCATTGTTAATTGCAGACAACATCATCAACATCATCATCATCGCTATCATTATCATTAGCAGTAGTAGATAAATTATGTGTGTTTCTATTTAATAACTGAGTCGTTTATTGGATTAAAACTGGCTTCTTGAACTGACGCTTAAAATGTTTGAGTGATGGGAAAGTTTGGAGTAACCGGAGGTCCTGAATTCAAACATTTGTTAAGACTTACCCGATACATATAACTTATAGGTAGTAGTGTGTATCTGAGGTTTCTCCAATGATCAACGGTAAGGAAAGTTAGTAGGTTTCCTCGTTATAAAAAAAAAAAAAAAACCTTGCTTCTTGGAAAGTTTTATCTTATCATCAAGTAAGATTAGACCTTTTTTTTTTTTTTGGAAGACTACGTCTTAGTTGAATGTAAGATATAAGCTAGAGGAACATCATATCTTGACAAGAGGTAAATTTAGAGTATCATGTTCCCTGGACCAACGTATGTGAAAAGATACAAGGAACACCAAATATTAGGGTAGTTGTAGCTGGTTTTTTTTTTATTTTTTATTTTCTTCTTTTTTGGTAACCAAGCCAAGGGGGCTTAAATCCAATAAAGAGCATATAAAAGCTCATACACATAAGAAAGGAACCTACACATGCAAGAAGAAAGCCCACAAAAGTGGGATGCGAGCCTGGACATTTGGGAACAGGGAAGTTGTAGTTGTTGAATCATAGTTATTAATTACATACCATTTTTGGCTCAGATTTTTCGTTTATATGGCATAAGGTTATATTCCAGCCAAAATGATCTTTGACATAAATTTTTTTATTTTTTATTATATAAATGTTTGTATTTCTTATATTTCCTCAAATGTAATTCTAAAAAGCTTACTAGAATGGATTAAATCCATAATTATTGTTTTATATATTTATTTATATATATTATTTTATATTTTTCAAAATGTAATTTCGAAAAGCTTTGCCAAAATTTTGAATTGGCGAAACTTTTCATTTTGGAGGTTAGACAGAAATGGAATTCGAAACAATATTGATGACTGTAACACCCCATCTCACAGTGCCTATGAATAAAATATGAGTCGAATATATAATAAACTATATAGGTTATTACTAATAACTTGGGATTAAGCATTTTGAGCCACATGATTCGCTCATCAAGTTATTAGCAAGTGAGCTACTTAGGTTGTGACAAATGGAATCCAAGACTACCGCTAGCCAAAAATGTGGAACTCCCAATCCCGTTGGAAAAACCCTTGAGGCAAGGTGATGATGACCCTAGGTACACAAGCTTGTGAGTTAAGATAGGGGAAGACAAATGTGTGAGATGCTTGGATCCTACATTGCCTAGTAAAGTTAGATAGATTCACATGGGGACGAATAGCATTAAGGGGGATAAATTGTAATGTCTCATCCCGCATTGTTTAGGAATGAAATATGAGTTTGGTATATAATGAACTAAATAAGTTACTACTAATAACTTGGGCTTAAATATTTTGGGCCACGTGACTGGCTCACCAAATTACTGGGCTAGCATGCTACTAAGGTGGGGCGCCAGAACGACTATGTATTAGATACATAAGAATGCGTGTAAAGAAATTACCTATTTGATAAAATTATGGCTAAATGAATGTTTGATTATCTTATAAGAGTGAGAAGGAGCATTCATAGTTTTATCAAAGCGACAAATTGGAAAGATCTTGTGTTACATTGTGGGTATTAATTATCTTATAAGATTGGAGAGACCCTGGAGAGAATTTGATAAAAAAAAAAAAAAAGATGACATTGTTTTTACTTTCATAGTCTTCTCCTTCATTTATCTTTGAGGTTTAGAACATGTTAACAGCATAATTGAATATATAGAAATTAATTCCTGAACAAAAAGTTAAAAACAAAGGGTTATAGTTAAATATGTACGGGGTGAAGGATAACATACAAGGTAAATATATATAGACAATGTTGACTTTTGTAGGGTTTCATTGATGGCTGAATATTTTTTTCTCGTCTCCCCTTTATTATTATTTTTTTTACAAAAAAATAAATTATTTGATGGAATAAATTATTTGATGGCCATATTGTAATATATTTACAGTTGCTTTTTCAGTTTTATGTATCTTACAATGCAATGTCTATGAATTAATTACAGGGCAGGCCGTCAAAATTGGAGTCTCTGAATGAAAAGGTTTGGCAGCTGCTTTTGGTACTGTGACCGACTTGTGGTTGACTTTTGGAAGCCTTAAAAAACAATAGCCTCCTAGCTCTAGGCATTAAAAGACAATCATGACTTGACTTGGTCGTTTGTACTGCCCGCTTCCAATTCCTACTCTTTTTCTTCTATCCAGTGTGATTGGAAGCACTCCGACCTTCGGATCAAACCAATCATGGTCATGATCAATCTTGAAATTGGTTTCACACCACATCTTGGACTTGCAAACTATTAATTAGAATTTTCTTATTTTCTTCAATGTAATTTATGAATTTATCATTGTTTCTTAACGTTTGCATTATCTACCGTCAAATCATTCAAAACTAAATGAGACCATCACGAAGGGGTGAAAGTACCTCTCAAATTATTTTGAAACTAAGAGCCATTCTTTGTAATCATTTACATATATAAATGTTGTCTATGCATAATATCTACACACAAGTTTTTTTGTTCTTAGGTGTGACTCTCGTATGTAAATGAAGTCATGTTCATGTACCTCGTTGGTTAAGAAGGTACCAATTTGAAATACACCCGGACAAATTCTGATATCAAATTCCTTCACCATCATTGTTTTGACTCTTGTGAGTCAAAAATTTTAATCTGGACCACACAATTTTCTTAATTAATTCATTAGACAACAAAATATTCATATCCATATATTAAGCATTTATAGATTTTTAGATATATGAAGATTTTCAATACGTAATCTTAACATCTAATTTTTATTTATGTGAAAATGGTGCTTCCAAACAAACAAAGCATTGTGTATGGAGAGGCAAATCTATTGGATCTGGGGCAAAACCTTGGTAGATCCATAGTTACATCCATCGTTATAGATCATATTTTGAATCTAGATATATGACATCAACTTAAAAAGAAATAAAGGGATCTAGTTCTAGATTTAGATCCATTAACATACATGTAGAGTGCATAGTTTAACTAGATAAAATTGCTTTGGTTTTATTTTTCAAATATACACAAATATATAGTATTTAGTTAAAGTTAAGTAGACTCCCAAATATGAATATAACTTAAGTTGTTTAGGCCCTTAAAACATATATATGGCAGTGCCTCTCCTTAGCGCACGCGGAGAAGAGTTAGACGTGCACTCATGCATGTAGAGCCCACCTATATTTCATCCAAGTCGACCACAAAACAAGGCCCCTATGATGGTCACTAATCTTAGGGTTTAACAACCATTTAAATGGATTGGACTATTGGGTCGACTATAAACTTGTTTTGGACAGTGAAAGCTTATCAATATTAATCAAGGAGTTGGGATGACCATTTGAACCTCCGTCACCAAACACAAGTAGGTGGGAGTCTCATCAAAAGGCTAGGTTCTTGGTGGGCCCCACACATATGAGTGGATAGAAATTTCCATCCGTATCAGTGTCAGAGAAGGAGGGCACCAATGTACATATTTATGCATGTATTATCAATTACGCGACTTATGCTTTTTTTGAGTGAGTGCTCACTTGGCTATGGAGCCCACTTAGGCCCCACCTGCAACTAGAACCGAGAGGATTTGAAGATCCTGATTAGACCTGTGTACTATAGGGGGTTTTGGTGGCCTTACTCGGAGTGCACAACTTGTGCATTGAGCGCACCTTATAACCATATTATAATATAGGAGATTATTGCTATACATCTTTCCCTCACGACAATGACATGCTTATCCCTCTTTACATATGAAGATTCTTTTTTTTCATAATATCATAAATGGCTTTTCTCCTTTTGTACATGAATCTTCTCAAACATGCATTTGTCCCTCACAACATAGTGAGGGAAGGGTCTAAATATGCATCTGTACATGAATCTTTTCATCTTTTTCATAGAGCATTTTATCTTTTGCACATTAATATATCCAAATATAGAAGTGTCCCTCACTCTATGGTGAGAGGAGGATGCATACTAATATTCCTTATATATATAAAAGAAATGCTAGTAATATTAGTATGCATCCTCCTCTCTTTATCTATATATATAAGGAATGTTAGTATACATCCTCATCTCACCATAGGGTGTGAGATACTTACTTAATTGGAAATATTCATCTACAAAAGACAAAAAGGTATATGAAAAAGTGGAATGCTCGCGTATAAATAAGGAAAGCCATGTAAGTATCCATCACCCTATATTCATCTGCAAAAGACAAAAATGTATATGAAAATGAGGAATGCTCGTGTATAAATAAAGAAAACCATATAAGCATCCCTCACCATAAGATGATGGATACTTACATAATTAAAAATATTCATGTGTAAAATAAAAAATGTTATTTATGGTTAACTATAAAAGAGGAATGTTCAAGTACAAATAGGAAAAGTCATGTAAGCATCATTCACCCTATGATGAGGAAAGGATGCATATTAACATTCTTTATATATATATATATGAAAATATTTAAGTGAGAACTAGTTTTCATCATGCTTTTGTGAGAACTATTGGTAGGACCCACCCAACAACCCATCCAAACAGTGCATAGACAAGGACCTCCTCTGATAGTTACTAATTCTAAGGTTTGGCACCCATTCAAATGGATTTGACCATTGGATGGGGCTTGTCACTTTTTTAAATATCAAGCCATTAAACTTGTGGGCAGTGAATGAAAGGATTAAGGGTATGGGATTGACGTTAAACTTGATACTTGTAGTAATCCCACATAGATCTTTCCATCCCCCTAGTTCCATCTTCAAATGGGACCCACAATGGGTGGATAGTTCTCACGGTGACTCCATGAGAACACTTCTCACTAGAATAAAGCTCATATGGATATATATATGAGAAATAATCTTATGAGAACTAATTCTCACCACTTTTTTTGTGAAAAGTTTATACAGAGCCCATCATCATCCAATCCAAATCTAGCAATATACGAGATTCTCCTAATAGTCACATGCCTCAAGTTTCGGTCAAATCTGAATTTACTAGACCGTTGGATCAATTGTACATCAATCTAAGTGAATTGGATTTGTGAGTCACGAATGAAACGTGCTAAGTATATGTGATTGGTGCCAAACTTGATATTTGGAGTGATGCTACATAGATCTTTCCATCTCTTATATTCACATCCCCAAATGGACCCACAAGTAGCTGTCTGAGAAGGCTCCTCATAGGATTAAAGCCATTTATATATATAATGCGTGGGATACTTCCATATTTGAATATATTAATATGCAAAAAAAAAGTTATATAAAAAAGAAGAATGCTCAAATATAAAAAGGGAAAGCAGTGTAAGTATCCTCACCCTATGATGAGGAAATGATTCATTTTTAAAAGTGAAAACGCCCCTTTTAGAAATGTGGAGAAGCAATTAATTTTACTTTTAAAAAGGAGAAAAAGTCACTACATGACTTGTCCCTCATTGGAAGATAGAAAGAAGGTAGAAACACCCCTTTTTAAATGAAAAATTTCTGAGAATTTCTCTCTCTATATATGGGAACTCTTCATGTGCATCTATCTCTCATGGACTTTTCGTGCACACTACTCCATGGGGCCTATGTGGACCCCACCAAGGGATGAGACCAGGGGGATGGAAAGATCCATGTGAAACAACCCGACATATCAAGTTTGGCCCTAATCACATGTCCCTAACCTTTTCATCCGTGGTCCACATATCCATTCTGTTCGAATCGCTGCACAATCGATCCAACGGTCTAGTAAATTTGGATCAGACCGAAACTTAATATGTGTGTGCTTATCAGGGGGTTCCCTGTATGTGGTAAGGCTTGATTAGGTGAGAAATGAGGCCCACCTAGAGTTCTTACGAAAAAAATAGTGAGGGATACATACGTATAAGGATTCTATATATATAAATACGGACCCCTCACGTAAGCAACATTGCTCACAATAAAGCGAGTAACTTGGGATGGGTTCAGGGAGTATTAAAAGACACACTCCCTCCCTATACCTTCTTGTATACAGTGGTAGGCTTAAATCATCATCCTAATCATTTGATCAACCGCCATTAAATTTTCACAATTCAAAAAAGTGCATAATCAATCCAAATAGTTAGATCCATTTAGATGGGTAGTAAACCCAAGATTAATCATCATCATGGGAAGTCTTTGTTTTATGGTCCACTTAAATGGATAACTAGGTGGGCCCCACTACATATTTAGGCACATGGTACTTAGCTTATACTGTGAATTTAATCAATCGACTTAAAACTGTAACTGCACAGTTGTCTTGTTGAAACAATGACAAATACAGGTTGATCCCACAGATAGCACTTTTGAATTTTTTTAATTAAAAATCTGAATCTTTTTAAATCAACAGCAAAAATTGAGAAACTTGATAAGATATGAATAAAAAATGTAGAAAACAATAAGATAAAAAGATCAGAACATTCAAAATTCACTAAGCAAGATAATCAATCTAATCATGTAATTATTTTATTTTTTGCCTCAAGATAACTCAGATTAGTAACAAATCAGTGTTTCTTATCCAGATGATTTGACTATTGCAAAAATCAATTTTTAGTTAAGAAAAACAAAATTAATACGCGCGACTTCCTTACTTCAAAAAAGAATGAATATCCTAAGCATCACCTATCAAACTAAGTATAGACTATCAAAGATAACTGTAGATCTAAGCATGATCTATTAAAGTAAGTATAAATGATCAAAATTTATTCATTTAGAATATAAATCAAAGGTTTCCCATTGGCATGAAGACATCTCTATTATTCTAATAGATCATTCATTTGAAAGAAAAATAAAAAATAAAAAATTCACATAAATTAAATTGAAGATCTAGTTGGCTTCATTTATGTGCTTCAATTATAAACTCAGCCCACCATTGCATAGAACTTCAAAAGTAACTTTATTAATATCTTCTCCTTATATATTGGTCTCTTAGAAATCTTTTTTCTAGATCCTACTTTCTGCAATAAGGCTCTAGAATACCTTTAAAATAAATAAAAAAATAATTGAGGGAAGAGAGATAGAGAAGAGAGGGAGACAGAGATTTGGAATTTTTAGATCTGGCTGGGAATGAAGAGGAGCCTCCATGGTGGCCTCTTTTTATAGTTTTCTATCTATTTAGGTTCATTGAATTTAGACCTTTTTTGGTGGGCTGAGAGATAAGGTTTTTATTTGTTGATTGGGTTTATCTCTTGAGATAAGAAAGATCTTAAAGATAAGATAAGGTGGAAGCTTTTAGAATTCCTATCTGATCTTCAGATGGATTCTACAAAAGGATATGAAGTAATTATACTTCAGTGGTGTAGATGTAATTACAATCTCACCTAAAAATATACATGAGACTTTTTGAGCCCCTAACTTTCTCATTTTAGCTCCTATTTTGTATAATCTTGGGCCCCACAAACATTTACTCTAAAAATGTTGTCCAACCGTGGGTAATTTGCATCGACCCAACAAAGGGTTATGGTCATTTTAAGATTGGCTATCCTAAGAAAAACGAGATTGAATTTTGAATTTTGATTTGTAAGAGACTCTATCTCTATAGTAGTTACAACTTGTTAGCCAAGTCAGAGGAATATTCTGTAACACTCCGACCCAACTTAATCAAGTTTAGCGACTAATTAATGACAAATTAGTGGTAAATTATGTTTTGCTTTTGTTTTGATTTCGTTCTGGATCCTAGATAAGTAGTTGGGTTGAGTTTAACCGGGTTAGGTAGACATGAGTTTTTTTTCATAATTTTAGATTTTGTAAGATGTCGTCATTCATGCATCATTTTGGAGTCAACACGTGTCTTTCGTTGAGCTCGTTCATTTCCGTAACTATCTCGTTGGCAAAACATGTCGTTTGTTTTCATTGGGCACTTAATTGACTCGAACTGTAAATAGTGTAGAATATTGGACTTTACTCCAATTTTCCCTCATTCTTATCCTTATAAGACATGCACCGCCTCTTCTCTCTCTCCTTAACGTCTTCTTGTCTCCTGTTTCGTTTCTTCCTTCTTGTTTCCTTCTTCTCTACTTATAAGGCATACATGTCGTTTGTATGCCTCATTTTGTTATGCAATGATACCTACAGCTTCCGCATACATGTTTTGGCAAGTGTGAATTCTTTTGTGCGTGTGCATTTAGACAGGGTCTAAGTGTATATGCACGGGAGTACGTTTGTCACTGGTTAGGTTAGTGTTAACCCCCGATCTCCTGGGCTTGGTTGTGACTTATTCCTTGATACAAATTTGATGAGATAAGAACTTTTGGAAGCCTTAGTTGATCTTTAGGTGGGTCCACAAGCAGATGAACTTTTAACGGTGTGGATCGTCAAGCAGTGAGAGTCAAATCATTTTTAGTGGGTTATATAAATTTCATTTCCTGTATATTCTAATTAAATTGGTAAAATATTAAAGAGCCCATATTAAAGCAAAGCCCTTTTGAATAGAGTTTTACTCTAACTGAAATTCTTCGGAGAAAACTTGCAAACATTATTTAATTAATACAGAAAATGTGCAAAAAATGTGCAAAATTCCAATTTCTAAGTGAAAATGCATGAAATGATAAAATTAAATGAATAATGATGCAGTTAACCTAAATAAGCCCCCAATCCACCTTAAAATGTTGCATAATTAATGTAAATTCATAAACTTAACAGCTTATTATCAGCAATGATGCTCACCTAAGATTTTTCCTATGTTTTACTATATGAATTGAACTATTCTAAATAGATATGGGTTACAAGGATCCAATTCTAGATCCAAATGTTCCAAATCCTATATGCTTGGATTCCGATACATATCCAAATTTTGCCTGAATAAAAAAAAAGTTTCATATATTATTTGGAACTAGGGACTTCAAATATTAAGACAATAAGATACCCATTTACTATGGGTTACAAGGATCCAATTCTAGATCCAAATGTTCCAAATCCTATATGCTTGGATTCGGATACATATCCAAATTTTGCCTGAATAAAAAAAAAGTTTCATATATTATTTGGAACTAGGGACTTCAAATATTAAGACAATAAGATACCCATTTACAATCCTAATTTTGTGTCAAACTGTGTACACTTTACATATGGAAAATTCATATATGCAAATTTCATAGAAGTAAATCCAATTATTATCTCATGCATTATAGACCACCAAACACTATAGTACTATTTTACCATCCTCCTTTGACCACTGAACTTTTTGCACTTAAAACGTGTTTGAGCTGCTAAACCACTATAGCAAATCCCCTAAAACACAACCCTTATCAACTATCGATCTTTAGTCCTTGACCCATAAAACAAAAAGAAAAAAAAAAGACAGAATAAAATAGTGTCTTTTAGTTTCAAAGGTATGATGTTTGATGATAATATAAAATGATGAACCCTTGGTGTCATGAGATTAGGACTTTTTAGTTTTTATTTTGCTAACCGCCTAGCCCTTTGGGCCAAACTAATCCTTTTGGGCCCAGTAGATGCCACTGCATGGCCGTGCTTCAAGCTGTTCCTACGCCGTGCCATTCCTGGCCATCATGCCACCCTTCTAATGTTCCATGCTTCCATTTTTTTAGGGTCTTAAGATAAAAAGTTTAAAAGATACATACATAGAAGAAAATGACATACAAATTTAAGTGGTTTGGGCAAACTTAACCTACTCTATTGGAAAAAGATTCATTTAATTTCTTTTACTTGAAGGCTTTTCAATAGGATTACCTTTAAAACCTTTGTAATTTTTATAGATAATAACAAATAAAAAAGAAAAGACTACTTTTTTATTATATTTATACTTAAAAAAGCAAATATAGACTACATAAAAATATGAAATGGGCCATTTTGAGGTTAGATAGGCCATGCCTCCTGCTATGCCGTGCCAAGAGTCTTGCTATGCTCGTGGGCTTGGCAACTTGGGCCTAGCATAGCTCGTGAGTTCAGTCCATGCCTATCCAGTCGTGTCATTGATCGTGTTTGGTTGTGCCATGCCGTGTTGACTGTCATGGTGGGCCATGTTGGGCATGCCCATTTTACACCTCTAGGGCCCAGGGGGAGCCCAATGGATCCCCTGTGGCCCAAGTGTGGTGGCACATCTTGAACTCACTACCCCTTGGAGCAAATCGTAGACCTAAGCCAGCTGAGCTATTGTAACTAGGCAATTAGAACTCGTTCCAATCCCCAACATGAGTGTTGCGCAATCATGCATGTTTAATTGGTTGTTGTTTTCAATTTAGTGGATTTCCTCTTCATGAATTGGATTGAAAAATTCTAGCCCTGTGAGATGTCTCGTAGGAAAAAGTTCAGCCTGATCGAGCTAGAAAGTGATGTGAAATGCAATGGAATCATGTCCACCATTCACACATTCAAGCACAAAGAATAATAGAAAAATAACTATCCTTTATCATTAAATTCCCTTTGTTTGCATGGGTTCAATGCTTTGACCTGAGGGATATAGGTTGTTTACAATTTTTGGAAAATTACAACCCCTCCTTGGGTTCTCAGGTGTAATCCAAACTAGAAAAATAGAGAAATTACATGAAAAAAAAGAGACAAAATGCAAAAAAAATGAGGACAGTGGGTCAGTAACCGTTTTGGCCACTATTTATCCCTGTTTCGCCTTGGTTTACTTCTATAGTGCCTTTAAAGTGCTATAACCATGTTTTCTAACTTTGGGAGTATTGAATGATCACCAAGAGTATTGAATGCGACCGTAAAATCATTTATGATATTTGGTAATCACCACTTCTTTTTCCAGATTGCTCTTGTGCAAATCCAGAACATAGTGCTTTTGTGCAAGCAACTGAGTCTAAAGTTGTCATTCTAATCCTATAATTTTCAAGGAACAAAATGAAGCCTGACGAGGCTTGTTCACAACCTTAAACATGGCCTAAAAGTCCCTTTAAGTGGGAGAACCAATGAAAACGTAGTTTCATCCCAAGGAGTTCTCTTGCCCTTAAAGACTTTGAACTCCTCTTTTCTGAGTGATAAGTATGCATGGCTTCTCTCCCATTAACCATTTCTCACCTTAAGTTACTGGGAGGAGGAAGGAGAACTAAGGGAGTTTGGAAGCCTGATGCTTCAGAATCCTTGTAATTTTAGAATTTTATTTGAAGTCTTGGTTAGAACTCTTCGATCCCAAGTACCAAAACTTGTCTTTTATAGACTTCAGATGCAGTTGAGGGAGTTATGGGAAGTTGTAATTTGAAATAAAGTGGAGAAAACTATTAAAAACTATCAGAAACCACTTCATAGGTGTCCGTAACAATAGTTGCGGTCACGGATAGGCCCAATTTTGGGGTTTTTGCATATATGGCCCGTTTTCATCAGTTTGGGGCCCGAACGATGTCCGGTCTTTATAAAACTTGGAGGGATGCTTTCTAACACCATTTTAAGTGTTTCATAAAAATTTTGGCCTATTTTGACCTTTTGAAATTAGTCAACCATCCCTTTGACTTTTCATGAAAATGGGCCTTTGTATCAGCTGTTTGATGATCATTGGATTGACTTGAAACTTGGAGGGATTTATGTCAGGAGTATCTTGAAGGGTCCATCTAAACTTCATGTGGTTTGGATTTGTAGAAGTAGGATTTTGACTAGTGGCCCACTTGTTGCATGTTTTAAGTCAATGTCCTCTTACATTACAAGCAACGGCTTATTTTCTATCCGAATGATATTCAAATGATTTGAAATTTTAAAAATTTGAATTTGAGCATATTTTGAGTTTATGATCCAAATTTCATTGGCTTTCACCTCCTAGAAGTAGGATTTTGATCAATGGGTCATTAAAACCCCTGAATTGACATGTAGTTGAAGTAGGGTTAAATGAAGTCCCCTTGGCTTGAAAATTTATATAATCATTTTTAAACTTGACTTGAGCTTTATGTCTGAATTTCATCAACTTCGGTCACATAGAAGCAGTACTTTCGTCAGTGACCCCATGGTTTGAGGGTCATTGACTTCTAAGCTAATATGTTTATTGACTTAGGTCAAATAACATTCACTTGGCCCAAAATTTTGCAGAGTTGCTCCTTAATATAATTTGAGTTTCCTTTAAGAGTTTCAGCCGATTATGACATGTAGAAGTGTTGGTTGCCACAGTAACTCCAATAAGCTAGCAGACAATCACTGAAGCTTGAGTTTGAGCTGAAATGAAGTCCAAATATGTTGCAACTTTGTAGGATCATTCCTACGCATGTTTTGGAGTTAGCATGTGACTTTCAGTCACTGTGGTAATCCAAAAGCTCGAGTATGTTCAATAACCCTTAGGCTTTGAGCTAATGAACATTGAATTTGATGTTTGGTGAGTTAAATGACCAAATGAAGTCCACCACCTCTAAAATTTGAATTGCTACACCCTGAGGTCATCTAGAGTCTTCTGAGTGAGTTGCATCAATTCTGAATATCTGAATGCAGTACTTGACCTGTCATTTTACAACCCTAGGGTTTATATGTCCCTGGCTTGGAATTTTGTTTGTGATGTCTTTACTGTAGCACTTGTAATTTTCTTTTATAGATCAACACGGCCCTTGGATAGTTAGAATTAGCCCATTGGTATTTTTTTCCTTCTTATTTTCTTGTTTATATCCTTCATATATGCAAATTATTTACTGAAAATGAATTCATTTGCACATCATTTTCATACCTTATTTATTTACGAGTGCAGACAAAAATGATTATGCGTAAGCGTTACATATGTGCATCATTTAAATATGTAAATGAGTACAAATTCCACCAACATATTGTTTTTTGCAATGCTGACAATGTCATTATCTTTTCATGGATATGTTTTTTTGCCAGCACGACTTCCAACAAGTGAAATATTCAACTTGTTCTTCTTTGTTTTCTACCTTTTTATTACATTTTATAAGAGAAATATTAGAAAGTTAGGAAAAAAATAATGAATCTTCATTTCTAATTTTATCTTGAATGTTTTATATCTTGGAAGAAAGAGATGACTATACAGATAATAAAAATATAGTTTCAATAAAAAGGAGTGTCTCTCACCAAAATCGTGAGAGACATATGCACATGAATATTCTCCTATATATATACACTAAATTCTGGCAATTGCGGATTGGGTATACCTGAGAACTATAGAACACAAATAATGGAATTCTCATGTCAGTTCCTAAACACTTATTTTACATTTTATAAGGTGTTATATTTGACATATTATAATATAACATTTACTTAATTTAAAAATGATAAATTAGATGTTTGAATGCTTTACTTTATTTGGGAATCATCCATTTACGTCTTTAATTAAATCATCACTAAGAATATTTTCCTATATTTCAAAAAGTAATGAAAGGGAGGACGATCAATAAGACATTGCCTTAACCAATCTATGAACAGTTGATTCGGGAGGACGATCAATAAGACATTGCCTTAGCCAATCTATGAACGGTTGATTCTTTTTTTATAATTTTATACATATAACTTCTACTATATGCAAGTTTACGTGTACTATTTTCCATACAACAAGTTTACTCACATGACCTTTACTTTATCATAAGTTTACCTTTTCAGTTGAATCAAATGAATACAAAATGGTATAGTTGTAAAATATTCTAACCGAAACAACTCCATTTCCAATAAATGTAATTGAATAATCTCTATTCTAAATAAATCAGTGTTTCCAAATAGGCCATGGGCGGTGCAGGGGGTGGGGGTGGGGGTGTGGTAGTGTTTAAAAGGCCCCCTCTAACTTCTTAAAATCTTATTTGTTTTTTGCATATACATATGAAAACAACCCCCACCCCCCCCCCCCCCCCCCCCCCCCCTCCCAAAAAAAAACCCCCCAAAATAAAATAAAAAAAATGGAAAGACCCTATAATTTTAACAGCTCTATTTTTTTCATGTGCCTCCAACCACTCCAAGAAGATTTTATTTGGTGGCACCTGAAAGGAAAATTTTTTAGGTTCTCCATTGAACTAGGTCCAAGTTCTCAGTCCAACTATGTTCTTAAAATTAGTTCTTCATCACCTTAAGTGAAAGTGAAAGTACCAACTTGGTTTTTTTTGAAAAAAAACTTTTGTGAATTTAAAAAATAAAGTTTTTGTTACCTTTTATGCATGGGATAAGAGAATAAGTTTTACATATGTAAATGTTACAGCTACACAGGTTATATATGTTAAACATATTACCATGTTTGTCAAAATCACCATTGTTACATGACAAATGAGTACAGAAAATTATATTGGAAGTATTCGGCATTTTTGATGTTTTCCACAAATTTTTGAAAATCCATGAAGATTCTAAGTATGAAATAAAATGCCTTGATGCTTATCATTAGATTGAAAATTAGCCCTATATGTGGAAAAATTTTGGACATTTTTCTCCAGTTAATTAAAATGCATAAAATTCAAAATAATAAAGGTCATGGGGTTTATCAGTTTGATAAACAAATTGAATGGTATGGAATATTACAAATATAGCCCCACCATGAATTAAAAAAAGTAAAAATTGTTGATAAGATTTGATCCCTTGACCATTTGTATAATCAAATGAAATTACTGAGCGATGATTGTTTTATCCCTTTTTTTGCAATTTGGGAGATGCAAAAGTGAGTTTCACAATAAAATATGAAATTTAGTCATGAAAATGACCTTATTTACTAAGCACTTCGCACCTTGCATGCGTAACTAGATGCAAATAGATGTTAGCTGCTACACACGTCGATTATTTACATACATAAGTGAGTGCAAATAAGAGGCCATAGCGGCTCTAAGACAAACATTTATAATGCCTTTTTTCTCAAATATATATGTGTGTATGTACGCCACACTCTACTTTCAATAGACCGACTCTTTCGCCATATAGCTTCGATACTATTCATGCAAGGTACAAGAGGATTAAAGTACAGATTATGCATTATAAAGAGTAAGTTTATGAACACATGTGCAAAGGATGCTTCCCAACACATTACAACCAATTTCTAGCAAAAACTTATAAGTTGCAACTAGCCGAAGTCAAAAAAGATTATCACTAATAGGATTAGTTATCCGGTCTATATAATATGCATTTTATCTTAAATACACACCTCAATATGAAGATCGCCTGAAATCCTATTTGGGGAAGAGACCCGTGGGGATCTCTTTATTTGCTTGGGGCCTACATGTATATAAAATATAGACTCCATTCAAATGATCTATACCATTGGATTGATGGGTCAATGTTTCTTGAATTTTGTAAAGGGAGAAACTTGTTGGTTGCTGATGAAGGGGTTAAGATGATTAGATGTGACCTATATTCTATAGGCATGACTTCAGTTGTTGCAAATAATTAGGATTTAATTCATATCGATATTAGCTTAAGCCAAGCCTCTTTCAAATTGGATATAAGTGAACCCAAATCCAAGTCAATTCTAGTTAAAGATGAACATACACAACAGAATCACAAGTTGTCCTGAGTCAAACCTGAACATATGCAACCGAAATACAACCTATATCCCCTATCCAAGTGCAATTGAGGTTGAAATGGCCTAACTAGTATCCTAATTTTGAGATCTGCCTTTTTTTTAAAAAATGGTATCGAATCTAGATGTGTATAACTTTATGTCGTTATTCCAAATACAAAGTATTACACACTCATGCATATGCAACCCATATCCCATGTACGCACCTCATTGTGGGGCCCACTTAATGGTCCATCTGAGCGGACTGCTCAAGGACCTCACCTAAATAACATTAGATCCCTTGGTTCTGCACTAATCCAACTGGATTAGAACATTGGAACAAGTGAAAACTATTTCTTTTTAATTAAAAACCAGTGAACTTGTGGTTTTGCATCAAGGGATTAGGATAATCAGATGGGCCCCCAACTTTATAGAGAGGTAAAGCGCATCAAGACCTTTGCATTTAATGGTCCCCATTCCCTAGTGGGGCCCCACAATGAGGTGCAAACAAGTGTGCAGCATCAAGGTGTGTAGAGGATCTAGGGGGTTTGTATGCATTTATTTATAGATATAAGTCATAAGCTCAAAGCAAATACTTGAGGAGTTGCTTGGTTGGCAACCTTGCCTCTCACCCAACTCTGCAGGTATTGATTATTGATATATTATTTGTTTTTATATGTGTGGGCCATTTTTTTCACATTTGGACAACGTGTCCCCACGTGTGTGTGGGCTCTCTTTTGGCTTTCAGCCATGGTGGTGGGCTACCTAAAATATAAATAAAATAAATATGTAAAGTCGACCCGAATTGTACAAAGGTTTCGAACCCGAGCAAGCCCAACCCAATACAACTTCTGGTCAGGTGGACCATGTGAGCTTCAATTTTGCCCGAGCCAAGTTGCACCCAAGAAATTGACAATTAACCTTTTTTTTTCTGCTAACCTTATTTCTAAAGTTTTCAAACATAAGAGTTCCCTATCAAGAATAAGAACGGTTGGAACCCATGAAAAGTGAAGATCCCACAACCTACCAACCCATTTCCTTTTGTTCCTTTTCAAAGGGCTTTTTCTATAATTAGTTAGTGGTCCCCATCCACTACACTTTGGACAATTAAAGAAAAAAAAAGAAGAAAAGAAAAGAAGAGCAAAGCCCTACCCATGACTTGAGTTGGCATTTAACAAATATAAAACATCCCTCCTTTTTCTCAATCCCAACCGTCCAATCAATCAGTATATTTATCCATCCACTGTCTAGGCCTTTACCCTATTCATCCATAGATCAAAAAATGAACGGTTGGGATGCTGCGTGTAAGACCGTAGATGATGGTTGGCGAGTGGGGGGTGGGGCCCATTTGTTTGTTACTGATGGTAATAAATGGCAATGAGAGAGAGAGAGAGAGAGAGAGAGAGAGAGAGAGAGCGCATGATGTAGTTCGTGGGTGCATGGAGAGTCGCGTGCAGCATGTGCGCCGAAAGCGGGGACTGGACAAGAAGTGATTGGAAAAATGTGCTTTCTTTTAAAGCTTTCTCCCTTGAGTGGGAAGGGAAGGTTCCCAGGTCCTAGCACCACGTGGCAACAAGATCGGGAGATCCAATTTGTCCACATTGTGGGCCCTACTTCACGGGGGTTATTAGGCCGAAGATCACATCATAAATTCCTATCCATGCCTATTTTTGTAAGTGGTTGGGGAACCACTTGGACTTTTCTATAAGTCTGTGGACCACTGCCTGATTCTGCTCTCTTGTTTTTTTATAGTATATATAATCTCATCTGTGGTTGTTCGGACATGATTTCTTATATGGCTCATTTGTGCAACACGGCGGAAAATCGGTTTTGTGAATTTTTTGCATTCTAAAAAAAAAAACCAAAGATAAATGGTTTTTGGTGGATTTGTAATAAAATTAGTTTTTTTTCTTTTCTTTTTTCTTTTTTTTTCTTATGGAAAAGTGATCACGCTAACAAAAGAAACTTCAATGTTGTAGACAAGCATTTTCACTTTTCACACTTTCTTTGCGGACGTAAATTAATTGTACAAATAGTGTGCAAATCTTCCATACATGAATGTTGTACTTGAGAATATGTGAGATTATTACACATCTCCAAGTCAAGAAGGCGCACGTATAATTATTTTTTTTTACAGTTTTAAATGTATTTTCTCACCTTTTTTTTTTGTGCCACTCTTATGAGTTGCGAATTTTTAATCTGAATTGCTCAAAATTTTCATTAACCTCATCATGAATCTTTAGTTTCATGTGTTAAAGCATTCATAAGTTCTCATATTATTAAGATTTTACATATACAATTCTAATTATTCAACAATTACTTATATTAAATGTTGCTTTTAAACGAATATATATGGTATGGTAATGTGTTTTACATGTGTAAATTTAATGTATGTAAATCCAGTTCATATCCTATCCAAAAAGATAAATGACCCATTTAGTAGAAAAATGATTCTCCTTCAGTGTTGTGGTCCTTTTTTACATTTCGTTCTTCCTCTCTTTTTTCCGCAGAGGGTGAAGAAGTCTTATAATCCATTTGTTCTTTGTAGTTAGGTTGAGGCCTCTTATTAGGAAGAAGTGGCATTTAATCATTTAGGTGCCATTTGGCAGGTTTACTTTTTGGGTTTATTAACTTAAAATTGATATAAATGTTTTGCTTTAGACCATTTGACAATGATTATGTTAATGTGAATTTAATTAGTTTAAAAACTTGCAGCTTCTTTTTCAAAAAGTAAGAAAATGTAATTTTTCGAATAAACATGAATGTCCAGAGCAATAAGAGACTTTTTGCTTTTATTTTTTTACTCCAAGTTGGCCTATGTAATTATCATCATCATCATCATAAAAAAAAACCTTATTGCAATTATGTTGGGTCAACTACATGATTTCTATTTTGTCATTTTAGACTATATTATGCCAAATTCTCATGCAGGTTTACAATTCATTAGATCTATCTTTACTTTACTACTTTTGCCCATGTCTTCTCTAGTCTATCCATTTTCATTGAGGAACCATCAACCTGCAGAGATAGATTTTTCTTTATTGGTGTCATTATTGATGTTAGATATGTCTAACCCATCTCAATGGAGTCTATAACTATCAACCTGTATGAAGAAATTTTTCCTTATGAGTACCGCCATTATTGTTTCTAAATGCGTTCAACCATCTCAAATGAGTCTTTCTTTTGATGCTCCCCCTAAATGCTCCCTAATGTACTGATTTTTAATTTTATCATTTTTAGTTTTAACAAACAACCATCTCAACATTTTCGTTCTTGCTATAAGCTTGCCCATATAACTTTTATAATATGATACGTTTGCCTATACTTAGTGGAACTAGGTAGAACTTTTGAAAGCCCCTTACTATTATGTAAAATTTCAATCTTTCAATATTGGCCTTTCAAAAATTTGGAAAAAACACCCCAATGTTATGAGAATTCTTAGTTTTATCTTTATTGCCCCAAGAATATTTATTTATATAGTTGCCCCTAAGGTGGATTTCTTGGTTTGGCCTTTGCCTATACTGCTTCTACCGTATTACAAGTTAACTTGTATTGCTTTTACAGTAGGGCAACTTTGCTGAAATAATTTTTAGAGTATGACAAGTTTGCTTTTTATAAATGAATAAGATAAACCAAATAATTTATTTGCAAAAATAACTTAATTGAGACAACTTTATTTTAAATATATGTAATTCAACAAGCTCTATTTCAATCAGATTATACTTGTGAAATAGACCCAATTTTCTATATAGAGCCGAATTCTTAGGAGTTATTTATTAATTTAACTAGTAGAGTGAAGTGAGGTGAATGATCATTTTAAAAAATTAAAAAAATGAGATGGGTTAAATCAATTCAATGATGAGATTTTGTCTTTTAATGAAGAGAAAATATAAATGTTTGACTTTTTGTGTCAAAAGTAGATATTTTTTGTTAATTAGGGGATGAAAAAATAACTTTTTAACTTTTTTATGTAAAAAGGTAGAAGAATTTTTTTGCAATGTGGTATTTTGATTTAACTCTTTTAGTTTATTATGTCTTAAAATGAAAGATAACTTTAACTTTACTTTGAGGTAGAATTACCAAACACGCCCATCATTTTAAGAAATGTGAACTTAAAAGTGGTTGAACTAAATAAACAAGTCAAAGTCCAAAAACTACTATGAAATAATAGCTTCTTCTTTGGCAAGAAATTGTATTAAGGAGAAATAAAAATCAACATTCATCATCTAGTAACTTAAGCTTTATATTATTCACCTCTCACTTTTTTAATTAATAGTCATTTGTCGCAACTTATTTTACCATCAACCCATTTTACCATCGACTCTAGGAATGTTCCATACAATGCATGGGTTGTAGGCAATGTGTTTTTCTTTGCCCCGTGTTCAAGTCATTCCTTTTGGATCTGGGATGTAGGTCTTTATTTCCTTGTGGGGTCTGTCTATGATCTCTTTTTTGTTATTTTTTATGGAATATTCTCTCTAAATATATCAATGAATCTACCTTATCTTTCAAATAATAATAATAATAATAAATTCCATTCAAATCATGCGAACAAATGAACCCACAAGAGAGACTTTAAAATGATTTTCTCCTATAGAACCATCTAATTGAAACTCAAATCCAATGAAAATTCAACATCGGTGAGAAATGTTGGATATCCATGCATTTATTAAGATTCTCATTCGCAATAAGACTTAGTCGTCTTCTAATTGATATATGTGTACTACCATTGGAATTCTCACTGTATAACTATTAGAGCTAATTATGAACCCAGGAAAATTGTAACAATTCTGAGCCTCATTTAAACAATTTTATCATGCAGCCTGCAATTAGTTGAATTATAAATTTAATTGCTTATATATAGAAAACAAAAAGAAATATTGAATGTTGAAAATGCTACATTCCTTATTTTTCTACAATGAACATAATTAGTTAAAGATTTTAGATATCTTTTTAAAAGGATTCGATTAGTTTACTCAATGGCCGATCCTTAAAATACTGGCTTAAATGCACGGTTCAGTTAGGGGTTATTTGTTACCCATTTCATGTTATCATGTTTGTATTTTACTCAATGGCCAATCCTTAAAAATCATGGCTTAAATGCACAGTTCAATTAGGGCTTATTTGTTACCGTTTCATGTTATCATGTTTGTTTGTGTTTGCTATATATGTCGTTATGAAAGTGGTGCATGAATGAGGCCATTTTAGCTCTCATCAACATATCTAAAGAGGTGGTAAATAATTACTCACCTCACTTGAGCATAAAGCAAACAAATATGTATGTCATAATTGAGTCTAATGTTAATTACCTCTTTTATTAAATGGTCGACATTAATCATATGCTAAAGTCTAATATTAGACCATGAGTATTGCTATAGACAATATAGATCATAAGACTATGTAAAATTGAGTCTAATGCTATAAGCGAGTATACATGTGAAATTTCTATAGATATATTTTATTCCATCAATTTTATAAAGTTGTGTAATATCATTAATTTTCTAAGATTAAAATGTCATCAATTTTCAAAGGTTGTGTAATCTCTTTTAAGCAACAAAAAGAGGGAGAGAGAGAGAGAGAGAGAGGCTCCAAGCCATTGCTTGGGCTATAGCCCCCCAGGGCTAGGCATGAATAGGTCATGGTTTCAAAACCGCTCGGCTACTTTTTTTTTTTTAAGTTCAATAGCACTGAAGTTTATGATCCCCTGCCATTCATCTTAGTTATTTTTTATTATTAAACTAATAAAATCTCAAGATATTTAGTTTTACAAATTTTCGAACTTCATAGATTTTTAGAAATTTATGAAAAATAAAAAAAATCTTAAGTATAGTTCTTATTTTTTGCATTAGATAACTTATCTTTTGTGCTCTCCATTCATATGATTGGAACTGTATTCAATGTTCTCATATTGATGATCAGTATCTAGACGTTTAGTTTCATATTTCAAGTGTTCATAAATTTTCAAGAAATTCATGAAAAGAGTAAAAAAAAAAAAATTGAAGCATATCTAAAATTGTTGTATGCACTCATTTACTCGTATAAAAATGACAAATTTTATGAATATGATAATATATTGCAATATTTACATTTGCAAAACTCATTTGTTAGGTTTATGTCTTGCATTCCGGTTTAGCTCGATTGGTTCATTGGTCTAGCCAATAAACAGGTTTAGGATTATAGGTATTTTGGTCATTGCAACATCGCTTTCTTGTAACATTGCTTTTATATATTCATGTACTCTAGCCTAAGATTTTGTGAAAAATAACTGAGAGCTCTCTTTCCGTGGTGCTAACCATGTATGGCTTGTAGGTGTAAGAGAAGCGACAGCCCTCTTCTCCGTGTTTGGAGTATTACGCACCGTATATGACTGGGGGTTATGAAAGTGTGATTGAGATCTATGAAGAGTAAGTGGGTTATTTGTAAGAGAAGCGGGCGTCTTTGTAATGAATTGCCTGATCTCTTTTTAGTGAAATTGAGTAAATGCTTATAACCCGTAGAGATAGCCTTTTTGGTAAAGCATATCAAATCTGTGTTATGATTATATGTTTATTTTCTTTTCTATGTGTGATTGATTGCTTGGCCTAACCCGATATAATGGGTGGTAGCCACAACA
This sequence comes from Sextonia rubra, assembly GCA_037013555.1. NCBI lineage: Eukaryota > Viridiplantae > Streptophyta > Magnoliopsida > Laurales > Lauraceae > Sextonia > Sextonia rubra. The sequence continues at coordinate 10,264,200 of JASUAD010000010.1, forward strand.
ATTGCTATCTTCCGTATGTGCACAGCTACTCATTTTGCCGTCTCATATGTATACAACTTGCTCTCTGCTGTTTTGGTTGAAAGACTGCACCATGCCGCCATTCTTATTCAAGTGAGTCTGACAGGAGATTCTATCCAATTTTTCAAAACACTGATCCAAAACATTTTGGGACTATTTGAGACCCACCACATCGGTCCAGATGTTGTCATTGCAAGCAATACAGTCTACATATGTGATCTAGTACTGTACAATTTAGATCTAAGGCTTCAACGATGCCAAACCCATCAATAGAAAAGAGTCTCATAGGCATTGACCTAAGAACAATCCTCAAATGGAGGAGTGGAACTCTATGGATGGGATCACTTATTGAAAATTAAAGCTGAACTCCCTTATATTATTTGATATATCTTTAAATTTTACTTTGAGAAGAGTTGATCTCACTTTAAGATTGACTATTAGATTAAAAATGTGATTAAAACAATCTTACACTTCATTAACAATTTCTAATCAAATGGTCAATTTACAATGGGACCAACCCAACTTCTAAATTTGGGGATATCTCATAAGCTGATCAGGGCATTTTCTAAGAGGATCCAAACTCAGGGGTAAAATACCCCACACATGTATCGCCAAGAGTCACCATTAAAGTGAAATTTTGTATTTTTGAAAATTTGTATATATATATTTTTATGTCAAACAGTTTAATATTGTCCGACCATACAAAAGATGGACTACTTAAAGTTATTCAATCTATTTGGTGGGGCAATTAATATGACTCTTGTAGAATCTAAACATTTGTTTTTTTTTTTGGAAGGTTTGTAGAATCTACACTTGTTTGGTATAGAGCAAGAAATCCGACAGCAGCCTCTATTTAAGAGGTATCTATCAGGTTCTTGCCTGTTTTTATTAAACTACTGATTTTTGTCCTTGAGGGATCATTCATGTCTTGTGAAGATAATGCGACATAAGGCATGGATTTGAAGTCCGTATCTTGTCTCCCACATGCTTTCCGATGAATCCACTTAATGATAATTTGAATAATTTAAAAATGAATGCCACGCTTTTGAATTATATATCCTCAAATTTTACTAAAAGAGAAAATGGTTATGACTTAATCCTATGATTTGAAAATATAATTAATGGATATATTAGTAATTTATAAGATTGTGCTAATTTTATTATCAGTTATGTGCCTAATTTTACAGTGGAACTAACTATTAGCAGAGTAAAATTTGTGGCTTGGTTCATCAAGCATTTAAGTGGGCTTACCTATTAATAACTTGAATGGTTTCGAAGTCAGAATGAGTGTCATCACTCCACTGAATGTATTCAAATTTTACTTCAATAAAAGTTAGTTTAGAGTCAAATACATAATTTAAGGATGATTGTAGATCGCCATTTGCCCCACCGAATCAATTATCGTAGATGGACTAAACCACTGGCCTACTTCTATATACTCAAAACTGGAGAGTGAAAATAACCCAACTTGGAATTTTGACCATTATTGCATTTGTTTATTATGACCATTAAGTTAATAGGCTTAGGAAATATCATAATATTTGGGTTTCCATGTCCTGAAAATAGACGGCCAAAGAAGAAATAGGGGAATAGATAGATGTCAAATATTGGATGACAATGACTTTTTTTTTCTTCTGAAAGTGTGTAGACAAGGTATTCTTTATAGTCTGTAGTGAACCAAATGAAACCAATAATCTAAGCTCCAGCGGATGCACACCCATCAAAGAAAAACGGATGAATCAGAAATAAGGCTGTAAATGGAGCTGATTCCAAATGAATTACCCAGAAAGATCATCTCCACTGGATTAAACATAACAAAGATATATTAGATATTAGATATAGGGGTAAGAACATGTGAAAACTGTTCTCACGCACCTATTGTGAAAACTTTTTATGTGATCCACTTGTGGGTCTCATTTGAGAATGAAACTACGGGAATAGAAAGATATATGTAGGACCATCTTAAATATCTAATTTTTTTATAATAATATATATATTATGTCATAATATATTTTATAATAATCTCGTAAATGTTTCCTGTCTGTGTTTGTGTTCATTATTTACTAGAATTAATATCTGTTTTGCGTAATGATCTGCTTCCTCAATATTAGACCTTGACCCAACCTGTCTAACTTTTATATCATATCCTGATACATGAGCAATCCTGGATGACGTGTGAGATCAAAAGATACAAATGTGTAGCTCACTAGTCACTAGCCCCCGCTCCCCCCCCCCCCCCCCCCCCCCCCCCCCCCCCCCCAACAACACAACACCCCGCCCGCCCAAAAAAAAAAGAAAAAAAACTCAATTTGATGTGCCCTTCACTTTACTCCAGAGCAGTGAGTTTGAATGTGCCCAACAGTGTGATATAACCTTGCCCAACTGCAGGAATGAGCGATGTGCACAGAAGTGTAACCAATGGATGATCCCATGATCAATCGTGGTGAGATCTCTCTCTAGATTGGTGATTGTGATCAAGCCAGGGACTATTCAGAGAGGGAAGGGACAACGGAGAGACTACTTTTCAGGGAGGTATAAGGAAGTTGAAAGGAGGCTCTGGAGTCTTGAATGAGATGTTTGTAGTCCCACATCGACTAGAAACGGATAGGGTGGGGTTTGAGAGCTGAATAAAGAGTGGAGAGGTACAATGAGACAGCATACTTACCTGGACGGGGTCAATGGGTGATCAAGAAGGCCCATGGCCTAGGTCAGTGGCCTCCATTGCACTTGGGAGGAGCACTGTCTTACCATCTCCCCAAGTGGGAGAGTGGACGTCATAATTTGTGGTAGAGGGGGCCTGCGTACGCGCGGCCCCTGCCAGTGTTTAATCTAAATGTTTGTTATGTAATTTCCATGGACCTCCAATGTTATCTACCAGGGTTTCCCAGAGAGGTCCTTACTAATATGGAAGTCATTCTCTGTTACCAGGGGAACCATCTTGGATGTTGTAGCCATAAATCTGCCAACTTATGTAGCCAAAGACTCATCTGGCTTTTGGGGCATGGATTACCCACCCCACTCTCTACTTGGCTTGGTGTGGGGTTTTGGCTGCGTGGGTGGGTGGGAGGTAGCTTAGTTGGTAGAGTGGGTGGGTGGGCCGTAGTTTAGTTGGTTGAGTGCAATTGGGTTGTTTAATTGTTCGGGCAGTAATAATAGTATCTTGAACTGGTGGCTCACTTTTTCTAGAGGGCTGTCAAGAACATAGAGGAGGTGGTGGGATGGGCAGATCTAGTATGAGTCATACATGGATGATAGTTGGAGTCTGCGGCCGATCAGCTTTATATGCCTTAGATTCACAAGAAGCATGGGCCACGCCTCACCAGGTTGACTGGGAGGGTGGAACCGACAATGAGCCTATTCCTAACCTTTGTGCACCAACCTGGCATTGACTTCTTCGTCCTCCAACCTGGACCTTATCATATTTCCTCCTCTTGATCCACATGGGTAATCCCACCCATTATGCCGGGGTGGTAAAGAGAGAAGGAGCGGCGATGGTTAGGCGTTGATGCCTCATTCTTTTGCTCATCCTTGTCTCTGTGCCCCCATTCAAGGTGCCTTTAATAATCCTTTAGTGGAGCCAATTTGACCATAAATTTTGGAGCCCTAGTAGTGGAGGTTGGGCACTAGGTTAACATGTGTGTGATGCATGTTTACTTAAGCCTTGATAATTTCATGAATTTTGTTTAGCTCCTATCCTATAACAAAGTATCTTCTGAGTGTGCACGAGGTTCAACGGTGTGCCTAAAAATAAATGGGTCCTGACCCAACAATTGAGTCATTATCGGTTTTGGTTGCAATCAAGGATAGATAAGTGATCGGAGGTCGGTCTCACAGCTCTGTCGCCTAGACAACGGCATTTGAAGGGTATTAATGGGCCTTCTGATTACTAGGTTAGTCAAAGAACCCAACCCAAAAATCAGGGCATGTACCTTTTAATTGGTCACTATTGTAAACCAATGCCCAAAAAAAGACATGGGTACTAGCCCCACAAAAGAAGTCCTTATTGGTATGGTTGCTACCTAGGACAGATATGTGCTTGCATGTATGTCTCACAGCTCTCTCACCCATAAAGTGTGATTTTAAGTAGAGGTGGCAAATGAGTCGGGTTAGTCCAATGTTGGCCCGGCAAGTAGTGGGTTTAGATTGTCCACCCTTAACTCGCACCAAATCCATTTTCAAAATGGATTGGGATTTTTCAATCCACACCCATATAGGGTCGAGCTAGGTGGGCCCACCTTAATCCGTATTATGTTATGGGTTAGTTAACGTCGGGCCAAACTAACCACTTCACTTTAGTTCTCTTTTTTTCTTTTTCTTTTTCCTTTTTTTTTTTTACCTTCAAAGTTTTTCGTGCAAATATTTATCCAAAAATATTTAAATAGATATGTAATGGTTGACGTTAGCTATTAAATGTAACTACTTTAAACATTAAAAGTAGTTATATGATGACTTTATAAAAGTAGTTATACTTTAAAATAATGAAACCTATAAATATAATTTTATTATCTTTTAATGGTAATGTATGGAACTTTAAGCACAAACGGTCAAGTTTTTAAAATAATCATTATCCATGATTTTCTATATACTTATTAATAAATAACTATATAATAAAGTGAATTGATAAAAAAATAAAAATAAGCTATTATGATTTATAAGTAAATAATATTATTTAAAAGAGATAAAGTTGATAGAGCTTTATGCTTGTAGAAAAAAAAAAGTTAATACTATCCTAAGAAAATCATATCTTATATTATTTATAATAATTCCTTAAGGAATTAACATATAAATTTAAAAGACTATATGCAAGTTAGGTAGGTTAGCTCTAATTTGACCTTTTTTCTGTGTGCCAGAAAAATCTAACCCGTGCCCAACCCATATTTTAAACAGGTCATAGGTTGGTTGGGTTAGGGTTGGGTTAATAGGTCGGGCCTCATTTTGCCACATCTAATTTTAAGAACTAAAGTACACAATTGCATTCGAGGTAGGGCTATCAATTTGGCCCTTTAAAGAGGGGGCTAGGCTCAGCCCGGCTAGCAAAAGCCCTCAAACTGCGGGCTTATTTTTTTCTTCTAAAGCGCGAGGGTAGGGTAGGCCTCTATTTTTAAAAGCCCGCAACTAGAGGGTTGAGCTTAGGCTTGACTAATTAGGCCCGAGGGGGCTTAGCCCGACCCGCTGTTTATTAAATTTTAATATAAAATATATAATATACACAAGCCTTTTGGGCCTGTTAAACTTTTTGACAAAAGCCATGTCCATGCTACAACCAAGTGTTTTCCACTTTTCACTTTGTGAGAAATTATCAAAATACCTAGCCAACAGTCATAAAACAGTAACATTTGAGGGGCATTGTCGTCTTTTAAAAGATAAAGCCCTAAATGTCATCGTATATAAGCAACTCCCTCTCATCGACAAAGGTAAAAAGAAAAAGCCCTAAACGCTCTTATGCCCTAAACGTCACCACCAATGTCTTAAAAAAAAAGTTTTTAACTCTGCCATGCTGCCTTTTGCATTGCATTGCTGATCCCCAGCCCGGACAAAGGAGGAGGGTTTGTATAAGGTTGGTTGGTGGTGGTGGTATAGGCTGTTGCATATAAAAGATTTATTTCCATTAAAGAAAAAAAATTTCCTTTCTTCTGACCCTGGCTCGGCTCTAGCCCTTGAGAGTTGGGTACGGGCCTAAAAATTATAGGCTCGCCGTAAAAGTTGAGGGCCTTTGCTCAGTTAGGCTCGGCTTGCACATATGAGGGTAGGATAAGGGCTTACCTAAGCCCGGCCCGGGCCCGGCCCTTTAACAGCCCTAATTCGAGGGCTATCAATGGACTCTGATTCCCAGGTTTGTCAAAGGGTCCAACCAATCAATCTAGGCATCAGGCCGCTCTAACACTAAAAGCAAGCAAAGCCATTCCTTTAGGCTCCCTAAAAAAAAGGCCCTATAAGTTCGTTATTAAGCAACAATATTTTTTCAAATTTCAAAAACCACAATTGTCATTCCTTTATTTCTTTCCCCCCACCCACCAAAAAAAAAAGGCCTTTCACATTCTAAAAATGCATTAATTCCATTTCATCGTTGATTGTTGACGTAATTAATTTCACTAAAAATGACAACCTCTCCACTGCACCTTCTCTCTCTCTCTCTCATGTCTTTTGCATAAAAAAAATTCTACAATAACCAAATAAGAAGAGAAGGAAGAACCGTGTTTTTTAAGTAGTTGTTTTCACTTTTTCATCTGAAACTTAGGTTGTTTAAACACGATGAACTTAAAATGCAAATAAAGTGGCTGGGTTTTAAACATGATGAACACAAGTTTGTATTTTTCTTTTTTTTTTTATTTTCATTTTTGGCTACAAAATCAAGATCTAAGCCATTAGAACTCTTAAGAAGTTTTAAAAAAGATCACCATATAAAATTTGGACCATTGATCTTGCACAGATCTTCTTATGCTCGTGAAAATGAGGAACTTCAAATGCAAATAGAGTGGTTGGGTTTTAAACATGATGAATACCAGTCAAATTTTTTTAATTTAATTGTGGACCATTAATTTGAGATCTAAACCATGTTCTGTCTTCATAACATAAACATCGACCATCATGTTAAATTTGAACTGTTGATTTGACATAGATATCAAAAACTTTGTAAAAAAGTTGAACATTAGATCCACTCTTATGGGCTTCTGGAGGGCCCTAAATTATGACAAAAAATTATGATAAAAACCTTTCATCCTCTTTGGAAAGATGACAATGGCTATGAGACCAACTTTAATGCCTTGATTCAATCATGGTAAATTTTAAATAAATATTTATAATGATAGCAGAAAAAATAAAAAAGGCTTCATTTGAAATTGTTGGTTTATGCCTCAATTTGTCTCGAGCCGGTAGGACATGCATCCTTTTGTGCCCCAGGAACAGGACCTATACTTGAACCCAATTCTAGTTTAAAGGTCTTTAAAATTCAAATAGTTCCAAATCAAGTTCTTCCTTAACATTTCCATAAATCTATAGTACCCGATCTCATGATCTTTCTAAATCCGCTTAATTCAATCTCAAGCAATCTCCACGTCAACAACATCACTCTCCTAATATATCACTAAATCAGGATTATTGAGTTCAATGTTGCTCACTCTCCTAATTATACCCCACTGACGCCCCAAGTGGGAGAAAAATCTGGATAGAGCTTGATGCCAAAGAATTTTCAAGTTGCGGCATATTGAGGTACCCCACATGGTAGGCAATGTGGACAGAGCTTAATGTCACAGAACTTTCGAGTTGGGCATACAGGGCTGTTAATGGGCTGAGTTGGGCGAAAGTCACATGGGCCCAGTAGCGATTCTGGGTACAAATAGGAGTTTGTTTGATTGTTTCACATGGACCCTAAAATATAGATCTAAGCCAGCACAATATGAACTGCGGGAAGTGCAAAACTACCCTATAAAACCCATTTTCATATCTCATGTGTAGAGAAGACAAGTGACTAAACAAGCTATGCTCAAGTCGAACCAGGCTTGACCAATTAAGCTGAGGAGCTTACCTCAACAATTTGAGTGGGCTTGTTTGTGCAAGGGAAGGATTCTGTGATAAAGAGAAAACTTGTCTTGATTATAGACATGGAAAAGATGAACTGATTTTTCTTAATAGAGAGAATTCCGACTTCTTATAATAGCATAAAGTCTTTTTGTTACACAAATACATTCTAAGGTGAAGAACAATACAGTACAGTGAAAGCCCCAAAAAATGGGTCTTTAGACATGAATACCTTATAGATCTTAGTCTGAAAATCCAGGTCTATGTTCAAGATTTGAAAGGATACAGTCCTACTCCATCTCCCAGACGCTGATATAATTCAAGGTCAAGACCAGGTCTGTATTGGTTCATATGCGTAGGCCCAAACACCCAAGTATATAACTATACTAATATATTTATATTCAATTTTTTCTGATAAAATAGTACTTAAAACACATATTTAAGAATACAATTACTAAAATATGAGATTAAATTTTATTTAAGTAAACATTAACTAGTTTCTCACATGCTTTAGTTTTAAATTGGGCATTGGTAAAGGATCCGGTCTACAAGGTAATTTTGGGTATAGGTGCTCTCCCTGGCCAAGGATCATGACTATACAACCCAGAGAGAGCATTTCACAACAATCAACAGCTTTGAAATTTTGCTTCACATCTAAAGTGGATATGCTTTATTTTAATGGCTATCTAACAAAGTGTTAACGAAGATGTTAAAATCAAAGGAGCCATCAGTTCAAATCTATCCTACAGAGGTGACCAACTCACTCCCATTATAACTCATAAAAAGTTCATTTTACACCATTAAACAAAGATTAAAGTAGACATTTCTGTACTAAGCATATGTTGTTAAAAGTAACTTTTCAATAAGATAAGCGCCATATTTTTGTACTGAACTTTCATCTGTTAAACAAATGTTATGGTGTCATACTTGCATTGGTTGACTGCAGAGGGTGCAAACCTTGTCATAGCTTTTGGAATTAAAAACACTACTTATGGGCTTGATCATAGTAATCTCAGTCTCAACCGTCATTTTTTTTTAAATCATCTTCCAAATAAAAAATCACAACATGCATAATATTGTATGCTTGATTCAACTATGCGAGCTCGATGGATGTGCCATAAGAACACTTGTTTATGCTTGCGCCCTTTGATGTGATCAATATCAATTGCACGTTAATCCACAGGGTAGCAGAACATGACACATTGCAGAGCAACACATAAATAAGTACTAAATTAAGCTGGATGAATAAATTTAAATCAACAATGAGATTCACCCAAGAGTTCAACCTGATACCAATAAACAGCTACAAGGATAGCTTAGTTGACCTGAGACTATAATTTACTTTTGTGAATTGCGGGTTCTACCGGGGCAAGAGGCAATTTACTCCGGCCCACAACGGCAGGGCACCCCAACTTTGGAAAAAAATGCATGGGCCTTTATTATCAAGTGAGCCCCAATTATGTAGATGTTGCCTGAACTTCTCCTTCCCTCTCCAAAACCCAACCTTTTAAGAACTCCACCTTGTCCCTTACCCCCTCACCCTTAGTCTCACCCCATCTCAAAATGTTGTTCCCTTCCTGGCTGTCATCCACGTGCGTATCGTCCGATACAACCGTTACGACATCCAAAATCCGCAACAACATATCATCCTCCGACACCCCAAGCACAAGCAGCAACCGCAGCAGTAACGGAATAGTAACAGTAACGGCAACGGTAGCCAAAAACCCGCCTCGGCCGAGCAACCCCCCTCTTCCTCCTCGGCCTCCCCTCTCCTCCACCACCTCCGCCTCTCCTCCCTCAGACCCCACCACCACCACCGCTGCCACGTCAGCGCCCTCGCCCTCTCCTCCCACATCCTCTACGTCGCCGCCTCCAACCAGCCTCAAGAGCCTCTCCCACGTCGCCTCCTTCAACGGTAACGGCTCCATCAAGTCCCTCGCCTTCTCCAACGGCCGCGTCGTCACGGCGCACCAGGACGGCAAGATCCGCGCCTGGGAGACGATGGGCTCCAAGCGGCGCCACCACAGCCTCCTAACGTCGCTTCCCACCGTCAGCGACCGCTCCGCCGCCTCCTCTTCCCGTCCAGCTACGTCCGCGTCCGCCGCCACCGGAGGCGGCTCTGGATAGAGCACGCCGACGCCGTCTCCTCCATCGCCGTCTCCAACGGCGTCATCTACTCCGTGTCCTGGGACCGGAGCCTCAAGATCTGGCGCGCCTCCGACCTCCGCTCCGTCGAGTCGGTCGACGGCGCCCACGACGACGCCGTGAACGTGGTCGCCCTCTCCGGCGACGGCACCGTCTACACGGGGTCGGCGGACGGCCGGATCAGGGTATGGGGGCGGGGTTCTGGCGGGAGGAGGCACGGGCTGGTGGCGACGCTGGAGAAGCACGAGTCTTCCGTAAATGCCCTCGCGCTGAACGCGGGCGGGTCGGTTTTGTACTCGGGCGCCAGGGACCGTTCGATCTTGGTGTGGGAGAGGGAGGAGAGTGCGAGTTGGATGGTGGTGATGGGGGTGCTGAGGGGCCATGGTGGGGCCATCTTGTGCCTGATCAACGAAGGGGATCTGCTGTTTAGCGGGTCCGCGGATTGGACGGTGAGGATTTGGAGAGGTGGGAGTGGGGAGGGGTACGATTGTTTGGGGGTGTTGGAGGGGCATGAGCGGGCTGTGAAGTCGTTGGCGGCAGTTTGGGAAGAGGAGAGAGGGTCGTTCATGGTATGTAGTGGGAGTTTGGACGGTGAGATTAAGGTCTGGCGGATATGGGGCATTGGAATCAACGGCTCTTCTACGCCTGATCTTCTCAGTTAAATAAACATTAGAAATAATTAAAAAGATGGTATTCAATATATATATATATTTTTTGTTTTTTGGGTAAACAAGATGGTATTCAAAATTTTGTTTTTTTTTTTTCTGGGTTTGAAAAATTAGGTGGGGGAAACTGCTTGTGTTAGAGAATTTTAGTGTAGATTGTATTTTCTTTTATCTTGTCTTTGCATTCATGAGTGATCGTTTTTAGTTAGTTTATTTTTGAGTTTGGATTTTCTATTGGTATTGAAACTATTTCGAACTTGGTGGGAGAATTTAAAACAACATAAATGTGGGAGCAAACGCTGACTTTGTACCACTACATTAACGCCCAAGGATTAATTTAAGGGCGCTTCAGTTAAAGACTTTTGGATATTTTAAATAGAATAAAAAAATTAATATAGAGCTGAGAGTGCTGATTTTGAGTGTCCTTATTGAGCTTAACTATCAAGCTTGGGCTTAATTTTATGTCTCTAATCCTCTTATCAGTGGCCCACAAATTTAAAGAGAGAAAAAAATTTTGACCTATGATCGCCCACTTCAATTCAATTGGATGGGGTCCAAACCCCATGAGGTCTGTCTTCTTTTATGTGTTGGATCGATCGAATTACTGATACGTTGACACCGTGACACTGTCTGTCCGTGAGAGTACTAATTCTCAGAGGCCATATACAAGATGATTTGCCTTGTGATTTTAATTAAAGGGGTCAAAATGGAGAGCTAAAAGTTTATGGGTGATGAATATAGTATTCATGCCATTTCTTTATATGAAGTGGGGTGAACTTGGGCCTATTGAGCAAATTATAAAGCTCATTATATCAGTCTGAAGTTTGTATTGGATGGAAAGCAGAAAAGGGCAAGAGAAAGGGAGTTGGTATTAGTATATCCACATTTTAAGATTTTCCAAGTTTTGGTGACTATTTTTAGTGTGAATTTGTTTGTAAGCTAATATTTTGTTGTGCAATGATTAAATAATGAGGGAAACATTTCATAAATGTGGGGGGAAATGTGAATTGCATGTCCAACCTTCACTTCTATACCTCAAAATGTCCTCTTAATCATGAATTTTGATAATACTATACAAAAAAATATTTGCAAAAAGCTCACATCAAAAATCAGATATGTACACACTCTCGGCGAAAATTCTTCTTTTTCTAGGAGAAGTGTTACTCTTCAAAAATGCACTAAATAACGATTTTAAACCGAATAAGCATATATAAAGCCAGTCAAATAATAATAATAATAATAAAGGTAGATGTAATCAGTTTTATGCTTTTGAACTGAAACCATAAAGGTGTGCTAACTGCAGCAGTATCAGATGGAACCCACAAGAAATTATCTAATTTCAGAACATATGGGGCAATTGATTGTGGTATTCTCATCTAGTGTTTTTTTGGTAACTGCACGACTTTGTTTTAAAATGACATTGCCATTCCAGTAATAGCTTAGTGAGGCTCAGTTTCTGTGACAATAAAATCAGGGATCAAACATTGGCTGTTGTACTTATGGTGAGGGTAGGAACTTGGCTGAGTCAGTGTGAGGGTGTGAGTGAATTTGCACTTGAAACAGGACCATCAACGAGAGAGAGAGAGAGAGAGAGAGAGAGAGAGAGAGAGAGAGAGAGAGTGTAAAGACATTCAGTCCAAATTAAATTTACAGGATAACTCCTTGTACCAACTACTCTAGCTAGTCAATGAATACAGTAATAACAACAATAACACTAACTGCAACCAGCCATTAAGCACATTAAATCACAGGCTATACTAGTCAATGAATATAGTAATAATAACAATAACAATAACTGCAACCAGCCATCAAGAGCATTAAATCAATGGGCAGAAACTTAGAATAAGAGGTTCGCTCCTTTTCTACTGTTACCATAAACCGACTCTTCTTCTAAAAAAAGAGCAGGTTGGGCAGGTTGGACCATACATGTAAGCAATATCCATTAACCATGCGTTTAATGAATCAGGTTGGACTCAAAATATGCAGGTTAATGTGGGCGACATTGTTACTCACCATTTAAGCTGTCTCAAGGATCAAGTGTCTTGCAAGCAGTGCATGTTTTACCTTAGCATTTTTATCTTTTTCATGTCATAGTTGTTGGCTGTCCCACCTGTCTTATACTTAACAAATAGAATAAAAAAAGGCCTCCATTTGTAAGCAAGTTAAAATAATCTTGCAATGAATCTATCAAATTACATCGTAAACAGTTTATACTTTTGTAAGTCATCTTTGCATTTACACTGGGACAGGAATTATTTTGTTTGTTCTTGGAGGAACTGTTTTGCGTTGCCTCCAATCCAATGGGTAGTCTCTTTCCTCGCTTTTGTATTGAATCAATTATCTATCTAATAATAGATACAAAGCAATTCAACTAATTCAGTCTCTTGGTGTATTCTCTTGATTTGTCTAATCCAATATTGTGAGATTAAGTGAAACAAAAATGTACTTTGAGATGAATTGACAACAGCTTCCATTTTGATTTGTTAAGAGAAGCCATAAGCCTGTAAAGACAAGTACCCAAAACAACAGCACAGACGCAGTTTGTCTCCTATTAGCAATAAAAAATTGTGGTCTAACTGTACTATCCTGCTAATCAAACAGTTTTGCTTCTTAATTAGTGCAAACTTCTATTAGATGATTAATGCATTGATTGATGGAAAACGCTTAGGTTGCAGTTGGATGTACCTTAAATCAATTGAGGATCAGGTGTTGAACTTTTGATAGAAGTAAACCTAGCTCACTATGCCAGCCCACCATCTATGATCTATTCAATTGGGTCCTAAACCGAACTACTCCACCTGCTGGAGGACTTAAAATGTTCATGACCAACTGCGCCCGGAAGAGGAACATGTTGCTTACATCTAAATTTCTTTGTCTAGCTCAAGATGCTTCTTCCCTTTTTTCTAAAAAAGTGGGGGAAGAAGCATCTATAGCAGCTGTTACTCCAGTATGTGTCACTGATCCAAACCATATATTTCTTTGCCCCCTAGTAGTAACAACTGCTATAGATGCTTCTTTCCCTTTTAAGGCAAGCAGCTATACAAGTTTGGGGCTGCCATACCCATGTCCATCCAAACAAATCCTTAGTTTGCTTTTGACAAAGGATAGAAGGAACCTCTCTTCTACCCTAATGGCCACTGGCCTGGCCATTAGGGTAATCTAATAAAATTTATCCATGTGCCTTTTATTTGGGCACTGGATGCTGCCAACTATATGAAAGCACACAATAAAAGTACAATGTAATAAAATTTATGTAATCACAAGTAGCTTTGGTAAAAACAGTAATCTAGATTCTTTATTTTCACAAATAACAATCCTTCTTGATCTGAGAATCTTGCTTATCCACTTCGACTGACTGTGATCAAAAGCAGGTCATCCTTTAATTCTCAGAACTCACTGCATTTTATCCGCATTGCGCTAACTTTCCTCAGTTCATTGGACTATGTTTGGTCGTATAACAGAAAACTACCAGTATATAGTGAAGTCGACTTAGTCAGGATTACGCCTTAGTTTAATCGAAATCAAGTTAAATCTAAGAAACTTCATTAATTTAAGAGTTTTTAATTATTTAAGAACATCGTTGCCGGTTGGTTGTGGGTAATAATTGATTGCCTAAGAGTTTTAAATTAACTGAGAATCAATTTAAATTAGCAAATCAATTTTCAGACTTTACCGATTATTTTCATTCATTAGTTTATTGTTGTTACTGATTCTTAATTTAGTTGAATCTTAATTCTTTTTTAAGAAAAAATTAATTCATTAAAAATATTTTAGCCGGTTGCCAGTGGGTGTTTAGTTTTCTATATTAGTGACTTTTATTAGTTATATTTAATTTAAATTTAAATTTTAAATAACCATTTTATTTGCACTAGGTTTAATCTAAGCATTCTGCAGGCCACAGTGAAGAGGGTCCTCAAATTTTACCCCCTTTTCTTTCAATACATATATTTTTTTATACATGGCCTACTTATAATCAATATTCTCACTTTCACACATCATCACCGCATAACCATCCTACCCCCTTTTCTCATCCAAGGTTGGGTTTACGAGTTCTACTTTTGAACTCGAATGATCGATGCTTATGGTTCCTTTGAAGTTTTGTCCATGAATAATGTGATAGTTATGTGTGATTCCTTCATGCATTGACCGACTTTTTTGAAATAGAACGAGTCTTAGTGCATGTTTGGCAAGTCTAAAATTTCCCCTCTTATTGTCTAAATGTCTAAAATTTATAGAGTTAACAAAATAGAGGCGTTTGGCATGCATTTTTAGCTCTATTTAATTTAGACAATAAGAGGTAAAAGCTCTATTTTGAAGAGGAGGGGCTATGATGCATTTCCACATCAGAGGGAAAAAAAAAGAGGCGCCCAGCTACAATATTTTGAGGGATCACGCCCAGTACGGTTTTTTCGATTTTTCTCGAAATCCAAGCCCCTAAATCTACATCCAAACCGTTGAAAATGTTCAAATGATCAATTACGGCCACCCATCCAAATTTCAGCCGTTAATTCATCCGGAATCTCGAGATATGTGCAAGAAAGCGTGAGCCATTGGATACTAGTTTTTGAATTTTGTGGGGCCCAAACACAAGATCCAAACCATTGGAAATGTTGGGAAGACTAAAAACGGTTATAGGGTCAATTTTCAAGGATTGATTCCTTGTGGATCTCAAGATATTTGTAAAAAACTTTCAACCATTGAATTTAATATGCTGAATTTGTACTAGTCCACAGGCAGCCCCTTTTTTATTTTTTATTATTATTTCTGGGACAGTAAATAACAATCCAAACCATTGAAAATGTGTAGAAGGTCAATGACCATTATGAGACCAAATTTCAGCCGTTGGATCATCACCAAACTTGAGATATTTATGTAAAAACGTGAATTATTAAATATTTTTTTAAAAAAATTGGGGGCCTCAAACACAAAATCCAAACCGTTAGATCTCTTTGGGAGGCCAAACGTGATTATGAAGTAAAATTTCAAGGCTTAATACCTACTAGATCTCAATATATTTGTGAAAAATTTTCAACTATTGATTTAAAATGGTCTATTTAAAATAGATGCTTTCATTGCCAAACACATATTTTAAATCTAGCCTCTTTTTTTTATAGCTCTTTTTTTAATAGCTCTATTTTAGATGGTCTATAAAAATAAGACTAGACCTACCAAACAAGCCCTTAATATAGTACTGATCAGACCATTGTCACCATTGAATTTAATCACATAGGTCTTGCAATATGTAGTTATTAAACTCTTGAGGCCCTCAAAATCAAGTGCTAAGATCATCCTATTATGAAAGTTAGACCTTGAGAGTGCATTTGCCATTGTGCCATAAGGATGTTTTCATGTTTCTATGAGATAAACCTGCAGAAAATATATTTAGCACGTGTAAATCACTATTCTGAATTTTGTTCTCATGGGAAAGAATTTCAAAATCTTAATATACTAGCATAAGAAACTCTGAAAAAAGACTTTATTTATTTATTTTAAGAACAACTTGCTGGCACAGCAAGTTGTTTCTACTTATCTCAAAGTGGCTCTACTACGTAATTCTTAAAATAGTTCACATACCAAAAGGTGGGCCCATTTATAATTTCTAATTTCTTATAATAGTAGGACCACATTATAAAACATTGGAGTGTAGGTCCTATGTTCTAATTTCTAAATGTGAGTTACATGGTAAAAAAATATTATCTTTAAAAAAATTTAATCTTTCAAAAAATATTTAATCTTTCAAAAAAATATTTAAAATTTTAAAAAATATTTAATCTTTCAAAAAATATTTAATCATTCAAAAAATATTTAATCTTTCAAAAAGCATTTAATCTTTCAAAAAATAATATTTAATCTTGAAAAATATATTTTATATTTCAAAAAAATAATCTTTCAAAAAAATATTTAATGTTTCAAAAATCTTTAAAAAAATATTTAATCACTCAAAAAAAATCATAAAATGTTGAGCTACATTATAATTCTTATGAATGTGAACTCACATTGTGAATCCAAGGAATACGGCTCCATGTTCTAATTTTTAAAGGTGGATAATGTAATTTTTAAAGTGTGTCTCTTGTTCACGATTAACAAATAAGATAGCCCCACATTATAATCTATTATAATTTTCAAATATAGGCACCACATTGTAATTTCTAAATATAGATCGTATGTACAGAATCGCAAAACATGTGGTTCTACTTCGTAATTCTAAATGTGGGTCACGTAGTCATGATCACAAAGGGTGGACCTACATTATAAATTCTATAAATATAGGTGCATATTCTAATTTCCGAAATTGTATCTACGCTATAATTTATAAAGATGGGTCCCATATTTATATTTAAAAAAATGTGAACCTACATTTTAATTCTTATAGAGGTAGACTCACCTTATATATCTTGTGAGTATGGGCTCCATATTCTAATTTTTAAATGTAGGTAGTACGTTGTAACTTCTACATGTAGATCCCATGTACACCAATAATAAAGTGCCATTGACATTAAAAAGTGGGTTCCACATTTTAGATCCTATGATTATTTTGCTTTGTTTGATGGACAAAATTTTTCATATCGCTACCAAACAAATTATGTATGGAATATTCTCCAAAGAGCATTTTAATATAATGTTGTCAAACAAGTTATGTAGAATTTAGTCTCAGCACAACCCAATCTCAGCATAACTAGATTTAAACATAAAATTGAGAACAACATTGGAAGAATACCAAACAAGCCCTAAATTCTTGTTAGCTAGCAGTACAAGAGGATCTCAAGGCTTAACGTTCCCGAAAACTTGATCTGCATTCTCAGCTAAAAGTAAGAGATACAAACGGACATGAATTCTCATCTTGTGACAAGGATTGGAGAATAAGATCTTCTAACTTTAAATTATTAATCCATCAATAGGCCTCAATTGTGAAATCCAAAATCAAAACCTATAAATCGTTCGATGCACATGGTAGGATTAGGTTAAGATGTTGATGAGACCTTTCCTTGGAGTGTGGTCTTGAATATGGAATTACAATTTCCTGTTAGTGTCATTGATTCATTCAAATTAAATTGATCATACAATATGTCATTTCTATATCCCAAATATATAATTTATAAGAAATATTTGTGTAACTCTCATCTCTCCCCAACCAGTTCCCCACCCACCAATGTATGCTTTGATAGATCCAGTAAGAATTCAATGAAGGCATAGAGGGAATAAAAACAAGTAGTTAACACAAAAATATCAGCTAAATATGTGCTTACCACATAGTTGGCCTTTTCTGATTGTTTGCCTTTTTGATAGAAGTCATGCAATCATGTCCTTACCAATTTCAGTATGGATGCAGGTCCATAAGGCTCTCATCTTTTGATCCATGGTGACCATGAATGGAACAAACATGGTCTCCCACGCCAGCCTGGGTCACCATGGGGAAAAACGTTAGACGATCTGGACTCTTTTGAAAAATATTTTGAATCATTGCACTTTTTCCTGGGACATGTTGTATATCATTCCATATTTGATCATCCCCACCCGTAAAAGTAAAGGAGGACTTACAAATTAAACCCTGAGCAGTCGTGGCCGTCTCAAGAACTAAACCCAGTTTTCACAGTTGCTGACACAGTCAAGAGAAGACCCGGCTTTCCTTCTCAGTTAGTCACCGGCATGTCTACCATGCAGGCGCGGCCCTAATAAACTTTCATATTTGATAACCAATGAGTTTCCTAAGAGCTAGAGCACAGGGAGAAACAAAATGTAAAGAGAGTGGGAAGAAAGAAATAAAGGAGAAAAGGAAAGATGAGGAAAGAAAGTAAGGCAGAGAGGTGGCTGGTGGCTGAGAAAGAGAGAATGGTGTGGAGGGAGGATATAGGCATGTACGATCAGTGACACGGTGATGGAAAGGATGATCCCTGCAAGTGGCAAATTAGGTGCAATGGAGAAAAAGCGTGGTGGCCCTCATTCTCATTCTAGGCATTTACCAAACAGGCACTAACTGCTTTCCTTGGTCTGCCATTTCAAATAGACAGGCACCAAAAGTGGTGAAGCAGGATCTATTGAAACTGATTTCTATATTAATGATTGCGTTTGCGTTTTCGTTTGCGTTTGCGTTTGCGTTTTCAAATACGCATGCACCAAAAGCCAGGGAACAAGGAGGGGTGCAACTGCAATGAGCTGGGTCAGGTCTCGCAGGGCGCGTGCACCTTGGCAGGTTTATGGCTTGACCCTAGTTCATGTTGCGGATAAGATCTGTTATGCAATCAAATAATAGCCTCAATAATGGAAACTGTATTAAGAAGTAATGGAAAATAAATACCTAGCTATTACCCTTGTAAATCAAATATCCAACATTTTTAGCCTTATTTCATATTTTAAAATGTATTTCTATTTCTTTAAAATTAGTTTACTTTGCATCAAAGCTTAACAATGATACTAAAAAAAAACTGCATATTTGAAACTATCAACAATTTCCTATGAGTAATTTCTTGATACAACAGTGATGACAATGAATCAGGTACAGGTCGACCCTAAAACTTTTAGCTTTATAATCAGGTCAGAATTTAAACCTTAGGCCCCCTTCCAAATGAAAACCTAAACCACAACCAACCAGAACCTAGCATTAATTGGGTTACGACTAGCCACTAGTCGTATATCTGAAAAATAGGTTTGAGTTCAATTCCCGTTGCAATGTCAGGTCAGAAAATTTTCTCCCAGATGCAGAATTGCGGGTCGGTCACCATAGAACCTAAGCCCAAGAATATTATCAGCTGCAAGAGGAGAAAATTCATAATAATCCAGCCACTTAACTAGAGTATTTCAGAAACAAAGAAGTATTCCAGAAAGAAAGGCCATTTGGATCCTTGGAACTCAGTTGCTCTTTTAATTGAGTTTAACTGGATTTCTACTCACTTTGTCTCTTTGGAGGAACTGCACGTTGCCACCATAAAGAACAAAACTGTAACTTAAGTACAGAAGTAAACCAAATGCATGAACTAACATTTATGTATAAACCGAGTTACCTGTAGTCGCTTTCCAAAGATACAAACAGGTGCAGCATTAGTTAACAAAGCCCCAAACAGGCCCAGAGGTCCCTGAGAGCACAGGGACCATTAGTTTACACTGGTCTAAACTTGCCCTAGGTGATAGGGGGCAAGTGGCCTCATCCAATACACTGGGGTTATCAGTAGCAATCTACCAAAAAATAAGCTCCATTGGGAATTCTTAGCCATCACATCCATGGCATCGAAAGGATCGATCAAGATAAACATAAATCTATCAGTCAGTAAAATAGTCAAAGATTTTACATTTGCTATAAGGCTAAAATCAGTAAGCCCATATATTTCAATCCAAAAAGATTTCAGTGATTGACACTAACATACATTTAAAATGAACTTGAAGACATAAAATAAGTTAAACTTGTAAAAAGCTCCTGGTTTCTCCGCCACAATCACCACCAACACCACGATCATTGCCATCTATCATTACCTCATCTATCTACACTTGGTTCTATTAATTCATTTATGTGCATCACCAATTAGATAAACTTTAAATTGATGCAGGCCACTGTACTCTAAAACTCAATGAATCGCACTAAGTACAAAGTGTATAAGAGTTTCTCGAAGATGAAAGCCTGACTTGAACCCTAAAAAAATTGCCAATTATTGAACAGCAAGGACCATTTAATTTTTTTTAATCTTAACCCAGGCTCCTATATGTACAAATATACCTCAACATTGGAATATCAATGCTTCAAAGGATCCTGGAATGGATAGCTGTACATTCAATGTTGAGACTGTCTTTTTCTACTAGTAGTTTGAAGGTCAAATATAAAAGGGTGAGAAACATGAGATGCCTAAGAAACACAAGATACCCCAGTGGCAAGGGTGTTTCATCTCACACAACTACCCAAGGATCTCACAAGTTGTGTACCATTCATCGAAAAAAGAAAGAAGAAAAAGATCAACGAGTAAATTTCCATGGATGTTCACCTTATTCAATCAGCACTAAGATTATTAAACTATGAGCCCACTTACCTTCATAAATTCAATGCTGGTAACTCAGTCTACACATGAGGGATTGTGCATTTGGACAATGTAGGTTCTCTTTAAGTGAAAGTAATGTTCTTGTAAAGAATCAGACAATCAGTTGAAGATAAACCAAGTTACAGGTAAACTGAGTATGACGCAATCAAGCTCCCATGGTCCAAGCATCGGCCGATGACAAGGATACTGTGCATGACTCCGAGTCAAGGATTATATTCAATTGCAATTTCAAATGGAAAAAAGAGCTAAAAATCAAGTTTTGCAATAGATGTATCTGTTGCAGATGAGGCCTTTCTACTGGATGTCCTATTCTGAATTGATCTGTAGTGAAATTGAGCAAGTGCATTCTGCGTCATTACGTGACACTGCTTAAGTTGCATCAATCAAATGTTCAAAGCCATCAAATAGCCATCCACCAGATAGACTTCCGGGGTTAGATGTGGTCCAATTCAAGCATATTCCAAAAAACAACACTCCAATCAAGAATAGGCTTTTATCCCTAAGCAAACAATTAAGGGCTTATTTTGGTATTCCTGCTTCCTGCAGTGACCCAGAATTCACATCAAAATGTTCACGCTGAGGCTCCATTTGGATCCTTGGAACTTAGTTACCATGTCTTGAGGAGGATACGTGTGAGCCTTGTCACATTTTCTTTTCTGCTATGCTGCGCTACTGGTCCAGGAGTGCTACTTTAACTTGAGGACCCAGGGGTTGTTCCTAGGGTATGTGTGTGAAACTAAGGTGCCAACACCACTCAACCTGAGTGCGTTGACTTGATACCTGTTATTGGATATTGCAAAGGAGTAAAGAATTTTGGACTTGTAACTCACATTCTTGGAAGAACCCTATGTGCAAGTTACTTTGCACTCAAGTTCATAGATTCAAATGAGACCTATGGTTTGTAGATTGTTCCATGTGATAAGAATGCAGAGATAAAAATATTAAAATATGTTGGTAACTCTAAAATGGACGGGCAGCAATATCTTCAAGTTTCCAGCCATTGCAGACTATACTAAGTGTATACAACTAATGCATGGTGTTACTGATAAGGCCTTTCTAATTTTTTACACGGGAAGGATTGGATAGCTGGGTTCTTATCCTGTGAGTTTGAAATCATGGCCCATCAACAGAGGGATTCTAGTGCCTTTGAGCAGAGCTGGTTCTAAACAATTTATGTTGAGCAACGCCAAAAAGTAGATAGAGATACTGGTTATTAAAAAGTAAAAGAAGACTCAAGTGCATCCGTTCCCCCTATTTTTCTGTTAGAAGCAGCTTTAACAGGCTTGTGGGAACTTTTACACTGCTTTTAAAAGTTTTTTTTTTAGAAAGAAATAAAGGAAAACATTTTGTGGAAGAACTATGCATTCAAATATCATATACACTGTTCATTTGCTTGAGTGAAAATCAAACAAGAACACCTACTTTTTTATTCTTAAAACATGATTTATTCTTAATGCGTTTATATATTTAATTTTTTGTTTTGGTTTTTTGGCTTTACAAGAGACTCAAAATCACATACACTATGTTCCTAACCATCTGATCAACATCTTGGGTTACCTGTTCATTGCTGAATTTCGTATGATGCCGCAAGGCAATCTGGCTCAACTTAATTAGACCTAACCAAGACTTACTCTGGATTAGAACTAGATTGATCCAACATCCAAGAACTTGAACTTGATTTACTCTTTGTCTACATCAGAATTTACCCGCTTTTATACATAACTGGTACAGGATGGAGGGCTCAGAATTTACCTGCTCTTTTACCAAACTGGTACAGGATGGAGGGCTCAAGGTTGCACTTTGGTTTTCCTTCAGGTTGATAATGGCCTAGAAATCTCTCCTAGGTCCTCAGCTTCAAACCAGGCAGTATGGAATCTCACCACACATTTGGAAGATATCCTTTACACCGAAAAAGGGGGGAAAATAAAAGAAAAATCTGTAATCTGTACCCTCCTCTGTGTACCTAACAGGACTCATGGTAAAAAGACACCCACAATTTGCAAATGACACACTAACATTTTTTGAAGCAACATTACGGGAGGTTGAAATGGTTAAAAAGGCTTGTCAGTTCCATTGGAGCTGTTACCAAATTAAGAACAGGTATAAGAAAAGAACACCTGTTGAGGTGGGAATGGACACAGATAGGGTAACAGAATTAGCAGGATGCAAGACTCAGCAATAGGAAGCTGCTCATTGAAAGTGACTCCAAAAGTGTTATTATGTGGGCTTCTCAAGCATCCCCTGCTTCTTGGTTCTTTGCAGATATCATAGAAGAGGTGTTTCAGAACTTGAAGAATTTCAGTGTCTCATTCCATCAGATCAAGCACAGTGCTAATTCAGAAGCAGACTGTCTAGTGAAAAAGGGAGTTTCTAGACCTTCTTTGTTTATTTCTTCTGTTATTTAATATGTTTTCCTTTGTGGGTTGACGCCCGAATTTTTTGGGGTCTTTAGCTCCACATGTTGGATAGCTTGTTTTGGCCCTTCTTTTTGGGTCTTTTTGTTTCATTATACATTTCTTATCCTGTAAGGTTTTGAGTAAAAAAAGGATGCAAGACTAAGGCAAGCTTCCAACTAAATATTTAAGGTTACTATTAGTGGTGAATCAGAGATCAAAAGCAATGTTGGGATATATCATTCATGCAAAGACTAGACAGCAAGTGGGCAATGTGAAAAAGGAGATATCTATCACTAGAGGGTTGCATCACTCTAATCAAGGCATCATTGGAAAACCACTGTGTACAACTTGCATTTATTGAGAATACTAGCTGACACTGGTGAAGAAGTTGGAGAAACTACAATGAAATTTTTGTGGGAAGGAGAAAGAAAAAAAAGTGCATTTGGTCAACTGACAGGATTTTTTAAAGCCAAAGAAACAAGGGAATTTAGAGGTGGAAAGGGTCTTAGACAGGCACTGGAATTTTTACTAGAATGTGATGGTAATGGTTCAAAAATGAAAGAAATACCTTGTGAAAGAAAGGCAGTGTGGAAAAACATAGGGTAGGGGGTTTGAATTTTGGAAACCAGGTACAGCTAGTAGGGCAAACATATCCTAATTATGGAATGGGTTGTGTCCATGGTTCAAAATCACAATCACGGTCACCATTGTAGTTGATCCTAAACAGCAATATGAAGCAGCATTGTGTCGTGGTTCATGGTCTATTGCGAGGTGAAATTTTTTTTCATCCCAAAATTTTTTTTGAAAACATATAAAAAAAACCAAATATATTGTAAATGCTAGAAAACAATAATTTTTCCATCAGTAAGACCTATAAAGAAAAATATTGATCTCCCTAATTCATAACATCTTATATTGCTGTCATATCTGAAGTTACGTAAAATTTGATAGATATGTATGTATATACTAAAATAAGTTAAACTATCACAACTTTTATAGAACGCAACCATAATTATGAGCTATTTATTAGTATTAAGACACAAGATACTAGTATAGTAGTATTCAATCATTAACTAAGTTGTGAATTTCAAGAACATTATGTTGAGTTGCTAATTGGTTTTGCCACGATAAAGGAAAAAATCCATCAAAATCTTGTGATTCAAATGAGTTCTAGTAGAAAGAGTGGTTAGGAGAGCTCAAGTGGCTGCTCAACTTGCTGTGATTGTAACCGGAAAGGAGGAAATGGTAGACAAGAGAGAGAAATAGGATTTTGTGGAAAAAGTGGGTTGTCAGTCAATATTTTCAAAATAACAGCTGATATATTAGTCCAGACCAATATTTCGAAAATATTGGCGGATGATGACAGCTATTTTGGTGATATTTTGGTTTCTACAATTGCGGTAAAGATACATGCAAAATATCTCCGTGGCACCGACATATGCAAAATATCACCATGGTAGCGACTGATACCACTTCATATCAGCTGATATGAATGGGTATTGGCCGATATTGTGAACCATGGTTGTGTCTATTGGGATAGCCGAGCATTTAGGGTGGGAAAAGTTTTTACTAATAAGATTCTTTACATGGACAGAAAAGGGTCCACAATACATTTTTAGAAGGTCATCCAATAGGGGATGTGTTTTCAAAGTGAAGTTCCCTAGATTGTATAGAGTTGTGACTTGTGTGAGAAAAAGGCTAGAGTTCATAAATGTTATGTTTTTTCTAAGATAGTCCAATCTAGAGTTCATGTTTTACAAGGAGTTTGTACAAGCCAGAGTCCTTAGAGTACGAGTCATTGCCAGGATTGCTTAAGGATGTTTTCTTTGGAGGAATGTGACAGAAACAAGCCTTGGAGATTGGTGGCATCAAGAAATTTCTCTGCTAAATAATTTTTTAAAGCTATGGATCCATTATTGTTCTTTGGTTTGGACTGGATTCTTTCATGGTCGCTGAACCACCAGAAATGTTACTTTTTTTTTTAAATGACCAGAAATGTTCTTGTAAATGACAATCTCAAAGAAGGGAAATTATTCCTCCAAGCAAATGCTTCATTGTTAGTTGAGCTATGCAGGAAAGAAAAATGAATCTACCTATCATTTATTTTTGCAACGGAATTCTGGAACAAGGCATGATTTATTCAAGGTCTTCTTGGTTGTTCATCTTCGTTGCCAATGATAGGCTCATGGAGATGCAGCCCATCAAGAGTAAATGCTCTGGAAGATGACTCCATATACATTTTTATGGTCAATATAAGGAGGATATAGAAGGATTCTTAACTGAAAAAAAAAAAGGCATGGAAGAAGAAGTAGCAAGAAGCGAATTTACATGATGTGTTCAAATAATTTGCCAAAAAACCCATGCTTGCATGTTGGGTGGGGGAAGCAACAAACGGCCAAGGCAAGATGGATCCCTCCAGCTGCATAGTTGTATAATTTTAATGATTGGGGACAATCATTGATGGCAATTTCTTTTTCATGCATTCCTAGAGAAGCAAACATGTGACAGATAGCTTGGCAAAGAAGGGGTACATAAAGAAAGGATGGTGATGTCTTAAGATTGGCCTCAAAACCAGCTTTGAAGGATGTCAGTTTTTACTGAATAATTTTCTAGTCAAATCAGTTTTAGGGTGGTACATTTGTGCATGCACACAGTTTGTTATCTTCACTGTATAGCCTTATTCTTCTTTTCTTTCTTTTATTTTTTTTTTCTAAATTGTACAGATTACATACTGTCCAGCATTGTCTATTATCTATAACCCTAGCAAAAGTATCACAACTGTCCAAATGTAATATGTGACTGAGAGTAGTGGAATCATGGTTCAAAATATTGGTCGATACTGGTTCATATTGGCCTCTATGAACCAATATTGGTCCATACTGATATGATATTTTGAAACTATCGGTCGGTCCCATTATAATATGGACCAAAATATCAGTCAATACCAGCCAATACTTTCAAAATATCAGTCAATATCCGTGAAGACCAATATATTGGCCAATATTTTCATAATATTGGCTGACTGGGTGCCTCTTTCTTTTAAACCTATTTCCTCCTCCTTTCTTCCATTTCTTTCTTTCCAAACACCTGCACAGCTACCAGAGAGTTTGCTAGAGCTCCCCAAACCCCTATTTGCACTAAAACTCAACCAATTTGCATGATGATTGATTTAAATAATTAATTCATCTTGACGTAGTAAATTTTATGAAATTCAATCGCAACTTACCTAATGATTGACTAATTGAATACTACTACTAGTTTCATGAGTTTACGTGTTTCATGAGTTTACGTGTTTAACGCTAATGGTTAGTTCAAAATTATGGTTGCATTCTATGAAAATTTGTGATGTTTTAATCTATTTTAGTATATGCATGTAAATATATTTAGTTTAGAACAAACTTTACATAATTTCAGGTAATCCAGTGACACATAATGTTATAACTTAGGGGGGACCGATATTTTTCTTTATAGTGCTTACTAATGAAAATATATATATAATTTTCTAGCATTTTATAATATTCTAATTTTTTAAAATATTTTTTCAGATTGTTCGGGTGTAAAAAAAAAAATACAACATGATGACCACGATTCGTGACTCGATGACGCCTCATAATGGTTTTCAGGGTTGACCACGATGTCAACCACGACCACAATTTTGAACCAGGGTGGAATATGACAAGTTTTATGAATTTTGTTAGTGTTTCTTCTCCTCTAAGGGTGTGGTGTGACTCCATTGCCTCCTCCCAAGTGTGACTCTATGAGTTCTATAAGGTGAAGAATGAAGAGTGACACGAAAGCCCCATCCTAGACCATACCCTTAATGGTATTGCAAAAGGACACACATGTAAATAAAGGTGAAAAACCTAAACTACCTTTAAAACTTGTGAAAACCCAATTGTTTCACTAGCACACCCCCTTAAAACTCAAGATGCTCAACGATTATGAGCTTACAGAGCAAGAAATTGAACTAAATGGGAGAATTCACAAAGAACATGGCAACTTGAGTGGTGCAGCCCTGGATCTTGGATCGATTGTAGAACAATCTCCTGAAGGATTGTTCGAGTCCAAAAAAGGATTCCCAAGTACAATGAGACTCACGAGCACAACTAGAAAGAGAAAATCTCTTGAACTGAAATTATATTGATAAAAGCATACCTATTACATTGAAGAATTGCTCTTTATATAGGAGAGATTAATTCTAAAATAGAAGGCCTAATTGTACACAAACATGAACTACTAAAAATAAAAATAGGAAATAGATAAGATTAGGGATCCTTGAGGAAGCCAAGGATCAATCGGATATTCTGCGGGCCCGTGATCTGGGTCGGACTTGGGTTCGGCCTGCATCAGCTTTCCCCGGCTTGGAAAAACTCGACTCCGGCGAGTTGAGCGCTTGATATCTCTCATAAAGATCAGGATTGATGCGCTGGAAGTCAGTAACTGTAATCCATGTAGCATCAGAGAGAGGACGATTCCACCAGCATACATAAAATTTCTGGTAACCTCCTTGACGTGTAGAAACAATTTGATCATCAAGGACATCAATAATTTCATCAGGAGGTGGAGATTTAACTGGTAAAGAAATAAGCTGCTCTTCGTTTTCTCCTTCAGTATCATGGCCACAATATAGAGTAAGATCCTCGACATTGAATGAAGAACTGACGCCTGAATCAGTAGGGATATCAAGAATATAGGCGTTGGGATTAATCTTCTGGAGAATCTTGAAAGGACCTGAACTACGAGGGTGTAACTTCTTGTTAGCTCCAGGTGGCAACCTCTCAGGTCGGAAACGCACCATAACCATATCGCCTTCCTTAAATTCAACAAAGCGACGATGCTTGTCAACTTGCTGCTTATAAACATCATTGCTGGCAGATATATGGCGAAGTACTTCATTGTGGACTTGCTGCATGTGCTGGAAGAAATGTTCAGCATCAGCACTCACTCTGGCATCAACTGGTAATGGAACAAGATCAACAGGGAGTCGTGGACGAACTCCTGTAACAGCTTCAAATGGTGAAAGTCCAGTTGATCGGTTGACAGAATTATTGTAAGCAAATTCTACCATAGGGAGCACTTGATCCTAGTTTGTAATTCGGTCACGTACAAGGCAACGTAACAATTGGCCAAGACTTCTGTTTACCACCTCTGTTTGTCTATCAGATTGAGGGTGATAAGCAGTAGAGAAATTAAGCTTGGTGTTAGACAACATCCATAAGGTCTTCCAGAAGTAGCTCATAAACTTCGTATCTCGGTCAGAAACAATAGTTTTTGGAAGCCCACGTAGCCGAACAATTTCTTTGAAGAATAATTTGGCTACCTTATAAGCATCAACAGTTGCAGTGCAAGGAATGAAGTGGGCCATCTTTGAAAAGCGGTCAACAACAACAAAGATAGAATCAACCTTTCTAGCAGTCGTGGGTAAACCGAGCACAAAATCCATGCTAATGTCTTCCCAAGGAGTATGTGGAGCAGGCAAAGGCTGATATAATCCAGTGTTCTTCTTGTTTCCTTTGGCAATCTGGCATGTACGACATCTTTCACAAATATGAATCACATTGGTCTTCATGCGAGGCCAATAATATCTGTCGCTGACAAGAGCAAGTGTTTTGTCGCGACCCAAATATCCGCTACATCCACCTGCATGCAACTCGCGCACAACATATTCACGAATAGAAGTGGCTGGAAGACAGAGTTGCGTACCTTTGAATAGGAAGCCATCATGAAGACTATAATGAGGATGTTGAATATGACTACCATTAAGGAGATCCACATCAATAGAACCAAAATCTTTGTCGGCTGCATAATCTTGTTTGATTTGCTCAAAACCAGGCACATTAATAAACATGGCAATCAAAAGATGTTTTCTCCGGCTTAATGCATCCGCAATCAGGTTATCCTTTCCAGCTTTATGACGAATGCTAAATTTGAATTCTTGCATATATGCACTCCACTTAGCTCGGTTAGCGCTGATCTTCTGCTGAGATTGTAGATGTTCTAGAGCATCATTATCGGAATAAAGTACAAACTCATTACCAATCAAATAATGTCTCCAATGACGAAGTGTTTGGACAAGTGCATAGAATTCCAAATAATAGGCAGTATACTTTCGCTTGACATCAGAAAGTTTCTCACTGAAAAATGCAATAGGATGTCCTTCCTGGCTAAGGACACCGCCAATGCCAACATTTGAGGCATCGCAAGCAATTTCAAATAGCTTGCTAAAATCGGGAACCTGTAGAACGGGTGCTTCAGTAATCTTGTGCTTGATCTTCTCAAAAGCCCTGGTGATACCAATCTGGCATAGCCCTGGATCTTGGATCGATTGTAGAACAATCTCCCGAAGGATTGTTCGAATCCAAAGAAGGATTCCCAAGCACAATGAAACTCACGAGCACAACTAGAGAGAGAAAATCTCTTGAACTGAAATTATATTGATAAAAGCATACCTATTACATTGAAGAACTGCTCCTTATATAGGAGAGATTAATTCTAAAATAGAAGGCCTAATTGTACACAAACATGAACTACTAAAAAAAAAAATAGGAAATAGATAAGATTAGGGATCCTTGAGGAAGCCAAGGATCAATCGGATATTCTGCGGGCCCGTGATCTGGGTCGGACTTGGGTTCGGCCTGCATCATTGAGGCTTTAACATCATGGATGCAAGAGAAATCAAGCCACTAAATGATGTTGACCAACATGAAGGAGGATAAAGAGAGGAATAGAGAAGGATGAGAAAGGAAAAGGTTCTAAAATATAAGAGAGATACTTATATTAAGGGAACTCATGAAATAGTTTAGAGAGGAAGAAAAATCTACATATGCATGATTGATTTAGAAAAGGCTTAGGATAGTTATTGAACTAGGTGGGGCGGGGGGAAGCATCCCAAATGGTTAAATCAAAATTACATGGACATAGAAGAAGTGCATTAATGTGTGAGAACTATGTAAGAAGACATCGACATTCCTAGTTAGAGGTGGGTTGCACCAAGGTATGCATCTAGCCCTTATTCTCCTTGGTTAGGAAAAATTACCAGTAGATATCTAAAAGAATTCCCTGAAGTGAGTTGTTTAATTATGATATGGTACGCACCAGTCTGAGAAGAATGCCAGTAATGACTAGTTAGAACTTTGGGGAAGACCTTTAGAGCCAAATGGGTTGAAAATGAGTAGCTCAAAGATAACATATCATGTAAGTTTGGTAATCTCAAAGCAAGGAAAATGAGCTGGCAAAATCTAAGGACAGCTTAGCACGAATATCTAAGAGCACCAGCAAGACAGAATTGAGGGTCTTAGTCGGATATATCAAATTAGATTGATGTAGGGTAGGCAAAGTGGAAGCAAGCCATTAAAGTACTTTATGGCTGTTGAATGCCACTTCAATGAAAGGGGCTTTCATAGATAGGTCTAAATGTTGGTGAGAAAGAAGCCATAAGAAGCTACAAAAAATATATAGTTGGATGTGTGTAGTTACCTTAAAGAATACAATTAGGGGAGACCAACAGAGACCTTGAACAAAATTGTGAGGATAGACATGATAACTTGTAGAGTTATATACAAGGTTGAGTGGAACTGTAAACTCACAAAACCAACCTAAGAGTAGGATAAGGCTTCCAAGCCGATGTTTTTGTAAAGGTCGCGAGTGAATGTTCTACAGATTAGTAATGTAGAAACTATAATAAACATTTAAAATAAACACTCAGATGCTACAGTTCACGTTGTCCTTTCGGTACATTGGATTTATAATTATAATCAAAAGTGCCACTTATTGAGAGCAATTGATGAGGCGGCGCGGCAGGGGGTGCTCAACCAGTCAATGGATCAACTACAAAGCTCCTGCTCACGAATATGAGAAGCTAAAACAATTAAATTAAGAGAGGAGATCAGCTCAAGCGTCAATCAAACCCGACCAGCACCTGCTTGTACTAAATTAAGAAGAACCCAGACAATGCAAAAAAAAAAAAAAAACTTGAAAGACCCACCATTCCATTAATTTAGTTAATCGAATCTCAATGACCATCTACAATTAACACATTAAACGGAAAGCTCAAAAAAAAAATTTCTTCCTCAAAATCCGAACCAGCCATTGATCAATGAAGACTATAAAGAGTACAATGGAAGAAAAGTACAGTAAGATAAAACAGGAGGCGCAAAGCATCGATTGATTAGAAACAAAATCCTACCATCTGATGCTCATCCCAAGAGATTGGCCTAAGTCTTCCTCCTAAGGCGCTTGCGCAGCTTCTTGTACTTGTGCTTGTTCATCTTCCTCTTCCTCTTCTTCTTCACGCTATCAGCCCAGACCGTCGCGGGCCCATTTTCGGCCTCGTCGGCCTCCGATCGATCGAACCCAGATTCAGAAATGGGGTCTAAGAAGCACCCATAAGGAAAACTGGGGAAGATATGTGGTGGTGAAGGTGGCTGAGAAGAGGGGATTCTCTCTCTATCAAGGAACCCCAGAAGATGATTTGGGATTTTGTGATCTGGGTTAGTTCTGGAATCTGGATTTCTGTGAGAAAAGAGAGGGATTGGGAGGTCTGAAGAGGGAGAGACGTTGAGGCTTGTGATGGTTCTCAAGCCAGGAGCGGGTTTTCTGAGGAGTCTGCTGATGATAGCAGCAGCCATGGATGGGGTTTTAGAGCGACGGATGGTGTCTCTGGGTGTCTTGAAATACCTGTGTCTTCATGTTTTGCTCAAGAGTTATCTGGACCGTAGATGGGGCATGGAATATGAAATTCGATGGTTTGGATTGTCTCCATGGTCTCCACACGTGGAAAGTAACCGTCCATTTTGCATGCCTTGCTGATCCGGACTGTTCAATTTGTGGCGCACACCATTCATGTTAAATGTCATCTCCCGTCTCCGTGTGGTGTATCTCCCTACATAAAATTTGAGCTTGTCAAAAGGGACTGAAGGTATATTGGATGTCCTCAAACTTTACCCTACATGTATATACGTAAAAGTTGATGCTTGGGGCATGCCTGGATTAAGTTATTGAAAACCAAAAGCTCGGACTGGGCGGGTTTGAGCATTACATTTATAGCCATGACGAGCTTGATCTGAACAAGGGTTGAACTAGCTGTGAGTGGTTATGGGCTGCCAAAGTGGAGTAGTTCTTATGTAGAAAAAGTAAGAGACTGTTGAAATAGATTGTATCATAAGGAAAATAAAGATAATGAATTTCATTCATCAATTTACATGATCTTTTCTTCCCCTATACAAATAACATGAACATATATTATATATGGGGCATTTTCCTATGCATACGTCCCCCATAGACTTTTCATGCACACTCTTTGGTGGGGCCCACTGTAGACCCCACCAAGGGATGAGACTGGGGAGTTGGAAAGATCTATGTGAAAGCACCCTACATATCAAATTTGGTCCCAATCATATGTCCTTAACCTCTTCATCCATTACTCACAAATTTATTCCATTCGGATTGGTATGTAGTCAATCTAACGGTCCAATAAATTCGGATCCGACCGAAAGTTGGGGCCAGTTGCTATCATGGGGTCCAATATGTATTGCAAGGTTTGGATTGAATGATAAATGGGCCTCACCTAAAGTTCTCACAAAAAAAAAAATGGTGAGGGACAGATGCGTATGAAAATTCTCCATTATATATATGTACGTGTGTGTGTCAGGCTTTGTGGGAATAGGCATTTTATTGTTTGGTGCAAGCCTTGATTCATGATGCTTTGACTCCTCCAATCATTTCGTATGTGGCTTTGCACATTTGAATTTATCAATCGTCTGTGGCCTTGCGCATTTGAATTTATCAACAAATTGATACATTTTTATGTCACATCCCCAAACTCTTCATCTGCAATAAAATGGATTTGAAAAAGAAATTTCAAGTGCGTGAGAGATGAAAATTTTGGTCTCGGACAAAATTCACCGCTAACACACAGTGAAACTCATAAATGGGCTTATAGGACCACATCTAAAGCCACAAGGTAAAGTAAGCTTTGAGGCCAATCTCAGAGGCCTTCAATTTCTTTGCATAATGTAAAAGGTTTTCTTCAAATTTATAGCGCATGGAGTTTAGCCAAAAAGTCTTCTCTTAAAAGATGATTTTCCAATGACTAAAGATCAAATGTGATATAGATACCGTCTATTTGAGTATTTAACTATTGGAGTAGAGTCAAGTAAAATTTCTATTTTAGACAATGAAAAGATGAGGAGGTTTTATCGAAAGTATAAAAATTTAAAATCACTCTTTTGTTAATTTATGATAATCATAAGATCAACTTTAACGAATCAGATCCGAAAATACAATATATAAACTATATGCACACCTGGCTCCATCATATGTTGATCATGTAGAGAAGAACAAGCTATTCGCGTGCGGATTTTACAACTCATTTCTACTTCTCCTTGATGCATACAAGTGATAAGAGAGCCAAGCGATAATATCTTAAAGTGAAGCAAGTTACCTTAGACCTATATATTTATAAATCTTTGTGATAGTTCCCTTCTCATAATGGAACTCCTAAGTGAATTAAGATAGTCTCACTTATTAGTAATCTTGAGTAGGAAGTAACTATTAATTTCCAAGTACAATAGGATTTTCAAATATTAAATAAAAGAGGAGTCTTTAATTGCTTTGGACTCCAGAGATAGGACCCACACATGGGCATACGGACAAGTAGACCACACGTCCTATGCTAACATTCTCCCACTTAGGCCAATTGACCGCAAACTACATCCTCAATTTGTTATCATTATTTTATAGAAAATAATTTATTTTGAAAAATGACTCAATTTGGATTTAGAGATTTAGCTCAAAATAGAACGGAATGGAGAAATAGAATTCATGTAGCCGACCCCAACATGGTTGGGATAAGGCTTTGATGATGATGATGATGACTCAATTTGGATTTAGAAATTTGAAAAAAAAAAACTGACTTTGACCGGTGTACCGATAAAACTCCTCCCACTCAAACTTTGATCTAAATATTTAATCTGTAATTAAATAAATTTGTCGATGTGAAGAATAGCAGCTACACATCTTTAAGGATGCACTCCTTTCCATGATCACAACAAGAACATCGTTGTGTAACCAAGTCTTTAATGAAGGTAAAATTAAGATTCTTATGACATTCCTAATTTGGTGGGTACTGTAATGTCATAACTGTACATTCTTACTCTTTTCCATAATAACCACATGTGCAAGTAATATAAGAGATAAGAATTATGAAATAGAAAATTTTACAACTTTAAAGATCTCTTTAATAGTGTCAACATATCATAAAATAATCCTAATTAGGCAAATCCTACAAGCTCATATTTATAACATGTTCCCTATAGACCGTAGGTGCTAATGCTTTTATTAATAGATCAGCTATCATGAGACTCGTTAAAGCTCCAACAATAAACACTAAACCATTTCGTACTTGTTCTTTAAGTACAAAGTAATTAACTTCCAGATACTTTAAATTGATGGAATACATGTCATTATTGGCAAAATGTATTGCTGCATAATTGTTGCAGTAAATCATCAGTGGCTTCAAGATACAAGCTATAATCTGAAGTCCTTAGATGAAATTACACATCCACAACTTATGACCCGTGGCTTCAAAGCAAGCCACGTACTCTACATGAAACGTCGATGGAGTGGTTAAAGTTTGCTTTGCATTCCTCCATGAAACTGCTCTGCCTACTAGTAGGAAAACATGTGCTGAAGTAGATTTCCTAGTATTGTAACATCTTGTAAAGTCTAAATTTGAATATCCAATTACCTTCAAATGATCGGATTGTTTATATGTGAGCATATATTTTCAAGTATTGCTTAAGTAACGCAATACTTTTTTCGCCGTTTGCCAGTGAAACATGCCTGGATTACTTTGGTATCTGCTAAGTATTCCCACTACAAAACTTATGGCTGATCTTGTATATGTTTGAGCATACATTAAACTGCCGATAGCTACTGCATAAGGACACTTTTCTATTTGTTTCTTTTCTATTACATTCTTTGGATATTCGTCTTTACTAAATTTGTCTCCTTCAATTATAGGAGCATCCTATGATTTACAGCTTTCCATATTAAACCTCTTAAGGATTGTTTTGATATAAGCTTCCTGAGACAACCCAAGTAATCCTCAAGATTGATCCCGATTCATCTCATTTCCTATTACAAAGGATGCTTCACTCAAATCTTTCATATCAAAGTTTGTTTCAAGATAATTCTTGGTTTCACGGATCATATCAAAATGGTTGCTGGCTAATAACATGCCGTCAACATATAGGACTAATATTTTAAATTTACTCCCATTGATTTTAAGATATATATAATTGTCTACAATATTTTTGATAAAACTGAAAGAAGTGATAATTTGATTGAACTTTAAGTACCACTATCTGGAAGTTTGTTTAAGTTCATATATTGACATCTTTAATTTGCATACTAAACTTTTTTTCCCCTATTCAATGAACCCTTAGGTTGAACCATGTAAACTTTCTCTTCTAGATTCTCATTTAGAAAAGCCATTTTGACATCCATTTGATGTAACTCTAAATTATAATGTGCTACAAGTACCATAATTATTCTGAATGAATCCTTCTTTGATATTAGTGAGTATGTTTCATTGTAATCGATGCCTTCTCTTTGAATAAAACCCTTAGCCACAAGTCGGGCTTTAAATTGTTCGATATTTCCTTTAGAGTTCCTTTTGGTCTTAAAGACCTATTTACAGCCAACAGCTTTGGACTCTGCAAGTAATTTGATGAGATCCCAAACTTTATTATTGGACATGAATTTAATCTTATTATTCATTGCATCTAACTATTTATCAGAATTTTTACTATTCATGGTTTCCTTGAATGTCTTTGGATCTTCCGTCATTCAGATATTCGTTTCTTCAAGATACACAACATAATTGTTCGAGATTGTAGGCCTTCTCTTTCAAGTGGATCTTCTCAATTCTCCCGTATCGATTTTATCAACATTCTGTTGTGCATCATTCATGATTGGATCATTTAAAACAATTTGTTCTAAGAGTATCTCTATGTTAATAGGTTGTTCCTCCTCCAAGTTATCTTTATAAGTGATATCGAGAGGAATTTCAATACATCATTTGCATTAGGTAACAAAATTTGTTCCCTAATTTCATTGAAAGTACAGTTTCTAATATGATGACTCCCCCTGTTTTCGTGATCCTTCAAGAATTTAGCATTATTGGATTCTATGATCTTGATACTGTGGTTTGGATAGTAAAATCTATACCCTTTAGATTGTTGTAGATAACCAATGAAAAATCCGCTAACAGTTATTGGGTCTAATTTCTTTTCATGTGGATTGAAGACTCTTGATTTAGATAGACAACCGCAAACTTTGAAATAGTTTAAATTGGATTTCCTACAAGTCCATAACTCAAATGGGGTTTTAGGAATCGCCTTAGTAGGAACACGATTCAAAATATAAATAACCATCTTCAATACTTCTCCCCACATTGAATCGGGTAAATTGGTATTATTCACCATGGTGCTAACCATATCCATACGTGTTTTATTTCTCCTCTTAGCAACACCATTCTGCCGAGGGGTTCCTAGCACTGTATATTGAGTAATAATGCTTTTTTCTTTTAGGAATCTAGTGAATGCCCCTGGGTTATGTCCTGATTTATCATATCAGTCATAGTATTCACTACCTTGATCTGATCTCACGACTTTAATTTTTCTATCTAATTGTCTCTCTACCTCCACCTTGAATATTTTAAAGACATTCAAAGCTTCAGACTTATCTTTAATGAGATAGATATATCCATACCGTGAGTAGTCATCTATGAAAGTGATGAAATACTCTTCTCTAGTTAAACAAGGTATATGCAATTTTCCACATATGTCCGTATGAATTAGTTCGAGAAGTCCTAAACTCCTTGTGGCAGTTTTCTTGATTGTCCTTATTTGTTTGCCTTTGATACAATTAACACAGATACCGAAATCAATGAAATCTAAGTTTGGTAATAACCCATCTTTCACCAATTTCACCATTCTTTCTTTCAAGATGTGTTCTAAGCGTTTATGCCACATCTTAGATGAGTTTTCTTTTTTCAATATTCTCTTTAAGCCCACATTCATGCCATAATTAATGTGCTGGGTAGATAAGGTTTGTGCAAAAACTGAATCTGACTTTAACTTATATAAACCATCATTTAAAGATCTATTGCCAATTAAAATACCATGTCTATAGAGTATAGACATTCATAAGTCCATTACCAAAATTAAATGCATTATCATATTAATCTAAATTTGAAATGGAGATTAAATTCCTAGAAATGGATGGAACGTAAAAATCATCATGGAGATCCAGTTGGAATCCAGTGTCCAACACAATTCTGTAAGTCCCTATCACTTCGACTCTTGATTCTTGTTGGTTTTCCATCATGATGGTTCTTTGGACATCATTTGAACTTCGGCTTGTAAGCAATCTTTTTATACAACTAGAAATATGAACGGTTGCACTAAAGTCAGCCCGCTAAGTATTCAATGGAACATCTATTAAATTGAATTTGAAACACACAAGGATAATTGACTGTTATTACCTTTTTTTTTGAGCCAATTCTTTCTTTTCAGGCATTCTTGTTTGAAGCGACCCTTCTTACTACAGTAGAAACATTTCTGTAAGGTCTTCTTTCTATCATTCTTTTTTGGTTTTGCTTTTACCTTATGCACATTGTCTTTATATTTTGGCTTATATTTTTCCTTAGCTTTTCTATAGGAGACATAATTAACTGTAATTTGGCTTTTATCTTTAAGCCTCCTTTCCTCTTAATCACATTTTGCAATCAGTTCACTAACTATCCATGGCTGTATGTTCTGATTTTATACTACCTTGAATGGTCCAAAGGCCGGTAGCAAGGAATCTAAGATGAATTGAATCAGATACCCATCTGAAATGCTCATATTAACTTTCTTGAACTTAGCCGCAATATTAGACATATTTAAAATGTGTTCTCTTACGCCTTTGACCAAATCATACTTAATATTAGTCAACTGAGACATCAGTAAGGATCCAAATGCCTTATCAATCATCTTAAATTGTATCCTAATAGCTTCAGGGTAGTCATTTGCATAATCTTTAATGTCAATTGACCTTCGAATACTCTTTGATTTGAATTGGTGATGATTTTCAAGCTTATTTTATTAGATTTCATCTACTTTTTAGATTCCACTTTTTCAACGGTAGAACTTGATTCAGTGGGCATAGGAGATTTTGGTTTTTTTTTTTTTATGGCTGTATCCAATTCTAAATAACTTAAAGCAAGAGACAGCATGTATTTCCAATCGGTATAATTTGATCCATCTAGAATAGGGATGGATCCCAGACAGGATAGCAATATAATTGAATTCAAAACTGAAAATAAATACATTATAAAATATAAGCTTTGAATTTAACATGCAAAACAATAATTCAATTTAAATTTAAACATATAATAAATTCAAATTGGTAAGTAATAAGTACATTATCATGCATCACTTTTGAGTGAATATGATATGTTGATTTATTACTATCTTTACTAATGAGATTATGGTTAATAGCATATGTCATGAATAAGTTGACTATACCTTTAGGCATAGATCAAACATGCTTATGTCATTTATATTAAGCATATCTCATCCCGTTTTCAAGTGGTCAAGAGATTATTGAGTATTTGGGTCAATCTTAATCGACATTTTGAAGTGCAATTTAGGTGCAATTAAACGTCACAAAATCATAGTGATCATTTCATATAAAATACACAATATATCATAATTTTAGGTTACTTTGGCAACATCCAAATTGAACAAATTGTGAATTTTGCTGATGAGTAATTATATTCGCACCTTTAATGATCTAATGAGTCCATTTAAAAACATCTACCTAATTAGATTGGATATTCTCATCTCAATGATTAAAAAATAAAGTGCCCACTTTAACTTTAAGTTGGGCTTCATTGAGAAAAAAAATCCAAATATATATTAATTGACTTATCTAAACTATTCAGATCATTAATCTATTAATATATGTGTTCTTATATATGATTAATTATCCAAATAACTTTTATTTAAATTAATCACAAACCTAATTTTCCTTAATTGAAACTTTACAATTAAGGTATTTTTTTAATTCATCCATAGATTTTCTTTAAATTAGGTATAGATGTGATTATACATTCACCCATGATCAACAAAAATTTGACAAATTAAATGTGGAATTAAGCTTTAATGAGTTAAACATGCACTAAGTAATATGCCAATTAATTTAAGATTTCTAGATAGTTGATTCATACTGCTAGTCTGGTATATCTAACTTCCAGAAATACGTGGAAGAAGACAAATCGAAAATCCGAGTTCGGATCTATTTATAAAGGTTACTTTACTATTTCAACAGTTCAAAAAATAGATATGTGATTGATTGCTGAGATCAGCATCATGACAGCAAATTCATCATTCAAGAACTTGTCCTTGATATTATGGATCACTTGAGTAATGACCCATTTAAATTACTCAATTGAAATCCTTTTATAAAATGAGATGTATATATTCATGATGGGATGAAACTTAAATAAAGGGTTACGGAAATGTACTCAAATGAAGGGGTTATTGCTTTATTTTATTTCTACACAGCCATCTGATGAACCAATGTTTGGCTACCTTACTTTTCTCTCTTGACAACTTGTCAAATCATAGGGAAAAAAGGACAATACTCATGTACTTTTCAATGACCATACATGAAAGACATTAATGTGTTTCTCACCATAGTATGCAAATAGAGATAAGAAAAGTCAACAAATTCATTTTTTAAAGAAAAGAAGGAAAGGACAACACGAGGCAGAAAAGGGGCTTCGAGTTTCGATTTCCACTACTATCGCCGATTCTCAGCACCCAATTTGAAATGCATAAAATACAAATAATTTTATACAAAAAAAAACCCTATAATTGATCATTCAAATTAGATCCAGAAATCTTGCTCTGATATCAACTATTAGATTTACTATAATTATAGGATCAACTTTAACGGTTTAGATTTGAATAATATAATATATAAATTATACGCATACCTGGTTTCATTGTATGTTGATCATATAGAAAAGAACAAGCTATTCTTGTGTGAGGTTTACAACTCACTTCTACTTCTCCTTGATGCATGTAAGTAATGAGAGAGTTAAGCAGTAATCTCTTGAAGTGAAGTAAGTTATTCTAGACTTTTATATTTATAGATCTCTGTGATAGTTCTATTTTCATCGTGGAACTCTTAAATTGATTAGAATTATCCCTCTTATTAGTAATTTGAATGGAAAGTAACTATTAGTTTTCAAATCTAATAAGATCTCTAAACACCAAATAGAAGGGGAACCTTTAATTACTTTGCACTCTAGAGGCGAGACCTATGCACGGGCATGCGGTCAACTTGACCACAAGTCCAATGCTAACATCTTTTTGTTTAAATTCAATCCATATAATATATAATATATCTAGTTTAGAGATACCAACGATCCATGCTACAAATGGTTGCCCGGTGGTGTGAGGCATCCCTCTGCCCTCAAAATTACTACCAGGATCGACCTTGATCTTGTTAAAAATTGAAGAGAGAAAACCAAGAAAGCAAGCCCCCTTGCTCCCAACCAAAATCACCGAATCGGCTGGGGAAATGTTGGCACCTTTGACTTCACTCGGGCTCGGGCCTACTTGTACCAACTTCGAGCACTCGAGCACATTGGTCAGGTCACCCGGTCGAGGATGGTAGGCGGCATCTATATATGCAATGAAAAAGCAAAAAGGCTGCGTATGGTTACAGCTACCAATTGCTGCTCGAATCTCAATATACACTGCAAAAGGTGGGCACAAATAACACAACTGCTAATCTCGTTCTCTCATCATCATCATCATCAGAAGGGAATCCGAAATCCAAACTCCCGTCAGTCTTCTTCTGCAGCTGCAAAATGGAGGTACCTCGCTTCTATCTCCCGCTTAATCGTTTCCTTCGCGTAAGTCCATTTTTTCCCATGCCACCTCTTTTCTTGCATTCTATCTCTCTCTTTCTCTCTCTCCCAAATCCAAATCACTAGTTAACATGATCAGTTTCCTTTTTCATTCCTGTTGTAGGGAGGATATTATCTAGCTTCTATGATTTGAGCCTCAAACAATGGGTCTTGCATATGCTGCCCCTTCCCCAAAAAGGCCCATGTGACAGTCCCACCCAAAATAAATGGGACAGATAATATAAAAGAGATCACTCTGATTGTTCGAGGGAACCCGACAACTTCGAGTGGGACCCAAAACTCCAAATAACTATTTTACTTCTTGTAATTATCTGAATGCCCGATGCAATCTTTAATAGCCTTTTGATTCGGTTACAATTGCCAAAAATGGAAAATGAAGGAAATCCTAATCCTATAGAAGTTTAGGAGAAGATACAGAGATCCTAATCATCATCATCATCATCGTCGTCAAAGTCTTATCCCCATCGTGTTGGAGCCGGCTACATGAATTTTATTTCTCCATTCCATTCTATTTTGGGTCAAATCCTTAGATAAGTTAGACTTCTTTAAACCTGATTCACTGACTATCTCTTGATGGGCCAACCACTGGTATAGTCAAAATCTTTTTTATCGGTGCCATTATCGGCCTATGCTCAACGTGCCCAAATCATTTTAAGTGGGTTTTTCTAACAGAAATCCTAATCTAATTACAATATAGAAAGTGCATAGAAATGGGGAACTAAATAGTGGAGGATTATTGCAGCCCATTTTTTCTTGGCCTAAACCCATATAAAATGGGTTTTGGGGCATTCCATATGTGACTTGGCCATGCAAGTCAGCTGAGTTGGCTGAGTCCTAATCCAACTCGGCCAAGTCGACTTGGACTTTGCCGTGACCGAGTTGCGTCACAAGTCTGATTTTTTAAACCTTGTTTAAAATCTTCAAGATGATAGGAAAATGAGAGCTGGATCATTCCATCAATCTAAAAGAAGTTTTTTTTTTTTTTTTTTTGAATGGCAATCTGAAAAAGAATTCGCGGAGAGTTCAAGTCTTTTGAAGCATACGAAAACACTTTTATATTAAGCAAGCCGGAGGAAGACCAAATAGAAATTGTGAAGGCAATCCTCTTATGTTTTGTAGCATTTCTAAGCTTTAAAGAGTGAGTTGATTGGAAGACCAAATAAAAGTCTTTCAGTCATAGGAAGACACTTTACTATTAAGCAAGCCAGAGGAAGACCAAATGAAAACTGTGAAGGCAATTCTCTTATGTTTCGTAGTGTTTCTTGCCTTTAAAGAGTGCGTTGATTGGTGTGAGGGTGGCAGATGATCATCTCAGTGCTTTGGCAGTTCTAGATTTGCTAAGTTGGAAAGCAAGCTTTCTTTTTTTTGGGGTTACTGCTTTGTTTAGGAGCAGCTTCCCGTTCATTATGGTCCATGATTTTGGAAAGGTTGGGGAAAAAAAAAAAAACTAGCTATTAGCTAATTACTTGTCCTCTAGGGGTAGGATCATACTCATCAAAGTGGCTCTCTCACACCTTTCCAGCTATTCCATGTCTGTTTTAATTCCTATCAAGTAGGGGGTTGAGAAATTGCAGCATGACTTTTTGTTGCGGGGCAATGAGGTTGAATAAAACTGCCATCTGTCTAGTTAAATGGTTTCATGTTCGTAAATCTAAGGAAGTATGAGATTTTTGCATAAAATCCCTCAAGGAAATGAATCAAGCTCTTTGTTAAATGGCCATGGAGACAATGATGAGTCTGTTGGTTTATGAAAGTAGTTATTATGCTCTAAATACAGTTTTTTGTAGAGATGGATGTGACATGAGTGATGCATCTCCCACATTCTAGTTTATGTAGGGGGTTCATGTCCATCAAGGAGGCTTTTTCCAAAAAAATAAGATCCGTGTTGGAAAGGGGAAGAAAATCCTGTTATGGCTAGACACTTGGGTTGGGGATGAGCCATTAGCTATTGAATCCCTTGGTTGTTTTTTTGTTCGTTGCACTCAAAACTGTGGACACTGGTGGGTGAATGTATGGAGAGAGCAGGATAGCCTGTGGGGGTGGGGTCCCTCCTTAAGAAGAAAACTTTTTGAGGTGGAGGATGTGTAATTCCAGTAGATTTTGGCTATTTTCAGCTTAGATTTACATTCTGATAAATGGAGCTGATAGTAGACTGTTGATGTTCTCAACAGATGGGATTTTCTTAGTCTCATCTTTCTTCGTGGCCATGAAAGGTGGTGGGTTTAGTTCATATCCTAGTGCTTGTTTTTTTGAAGGTGAAAGCTTCTCCCAGAGTCCTTGGTTTTGGAAGGACAAAGCTTTTAGGAGGTTTTCTGACCAGGGATAATTTTTGGACGTGGAAGAAAGTTATATTTAGTGTGTCCTATGTGTTTAGTACACATAGTAGATGCAAAGTTTATTGACCACTTGCATTTTAATCGCATGTGTAAGGTTTTAAGTGTTGGCAT
This sequence comes from Sextonia rubra, assembly GCA_037013555.1. Classification (NCBI taxonomy): domain Eukaryota; kingdom Viridiplantae; phylum Streptophyta; class Magnoliopsida; order Laurales; family Lauraceae; genus Sextonia; species Sextonia rubra. The sequence goes on from JASUAD010000010.1 coordinate 10,307,400, forward strand.
ATTCATTGAGTTGGACAAAACTTGGAAAATATTGACTTGTATTTTTTTTTCTTTTAGATTGGACTATTGCGTGCTTTACCGCGTCACTTATATAAAGTTGTTTGGATTAGAATGGTCATATCTCAAAAAACATATGTTGAATCATGGCAAGCTACCTACCATTGGAAAGTTTGTTTTGAGTAGATGTTCGTAGAGCCCAATATTGCATAAGTCGGAGCTAAAATGAAAAAGTTATGGCGATTAGAAGTTCGTAGAATTCTGTTGTCTATATTTACGAAAATGCTATCTGTTCAAACGCACAAACATAGGTTCGAAAGCACGAGACCATATGAGGGTTTTAGGCTGTTTTTTTTTTTTTTTTTTTGCATAGAGTAATTAGCTAAGAGGGCAAACATTTGAACATCCCTTTGTGCATTTGAACGCCCATGAAGCTTTCAAATTTAAGTATTTAAAGCGAAATTTCTCCAAGGAAACCTAAGGCGCACAACCTAGAGGAGATCTATGATCCAAAGGCGTGAAAAAGAGGTTCTGGCACTCTGCAAATCATCTATCTTCCTATTCTATTCACAGAAAATCAATATGAGAGATTCTTCAACATCCCTAGAGCATCTTGAAAGAGATCTGTGCTGAAGTTGTTGCTCTAGTTCTTAGATTTACTTTCTCCTAGTAGATTCGTCTTGAAGAGGCATTCAAGGTGGTGTGGATCAAGCATGGTTAAAGTGTACAACGAGTTGCTAGCAAGATCATTGCAGTCCATAGGTTGAATCACCAACCGGGGAAGCTTTTGTGAGATCTCTGTGACCTTTATTCTATGTAGTGCTTGATTTGATCTCAGACTAGGAGAAAGGACCTGTGGTTTTTCTCGAGTAGGGCTTTCCACGTAAAAAATTATGCCTCTTCTCTTTGTAGTTTGATTCATTGATTGCTTGTTAAAATAGTTGAATTAATTATATCTATTAAAATCTAAAAGGGTATCTGATTAAGGGACCTTAATCCAAGTAGGGGTTTAAATCTCAGTTTTTCAGCAGGATTGCTCATCGCTTTGGAGTTATAGTTTTTTAGTTGGTTTTGAGTACGGTGCAATGTTACAAAATTCAGTTCGTTTCGGCCGAAATTTTTGAATAATTTTGGTTTGTTTGCTCTACCAAAATGAATATGAACCTATAATTATGCATCCCAAAATTTCTTCTAATTCATCCAATTCGATCCGAATTTCATGATTTTGGCTAGTTCGTCTGATCCGTCCAAATTATTCGTCCCAGCATGTAGGCTGCCTTTCAAATAGGAAAAAAAAAAAAAAAAAAGAGAACCGAGGGGCAAAACATTTTTTTAAAACTAAAAAGTAAAAGTAAAAATAATTTTTTCGCCTTTTAGCTTAAAGAATTTAGTGTGCTCCATTGTTGAACTGCCCATCTATTAAAAATCTAAATAACTATATGGGCCTTAATCAAATTTTATTCCAATATAAAACATTTTGATGTGAATAAGCTAGCCAAGTTTCACTCTCATATGAAATACCATCAAATATAATTTGACATATTGCATTGACTTAGTAGAATAAATTAAATGGTTCATATATTATTTTTACATGTTAATATACATAATAATTTTTTTCCAAAATGTTTCACTGAAAATTTTGAATCGGCCGAAATGTTTCATTTGGAGGCCAAACCAAAATGGTGTTTGAACTGAATTTTGTAACACTGGTATAGTGGCCTGCTTCCTTTTATGCTAAGACAACTCTTTGAAGATTGTGTGGGCCATAAAAAGGGATGGAATATTTGGAGGGCTTCATTCATGGCTACTATCTGTATGTTTGATGCAGTCTAGGCCCTACAAGCAGTCCCTCTTCAAATTATATTAGGATTATATTATTTTTATTAGTAGATTTCTAATTAAATTGTTATTAGAGAAGTTTCTATTAATGGCGTAGGGTTTTCTTACACATTAAGTTTGCTTTTACTATATATATGGCATTGTAGATAAGAGATTCTTAGACTTGATTGATTAATAGAATTAGGTTTTATCCTTGAGAGGTAGGTCTTCATGTGTGTTGAAGTCTTTTTGACGATTCGAAGTATCCTTGGACACGTGCTTCGGCACTCCTACGCAAGCCCTAACCTTAGGGCCTGCATCAGTTTGGTATCAGAGACGGTCCAATTGGCGTGTTCCCCTCTATCCTCCTCCCCACCTTCGCACACCATCGTCCTAGCCAACCCGTCCCCACTCCACAAAATCCAGAGTCACCGAAAGCCAACCCACCACCCAAAATCCCAACTTCATCTAAGGTTCCCCAATCACCAAAAAAATCCGTCATTACAGCCATCGACGCCTCGTAGAACGTACCTACCCAAACCTCAGATTGACATCCCAGACCTAATCGTCAGCCGGACCATACCCCCACTTCTCTTCCCATTATCACAATTTCCAAAACCCTAGCCCCTTGCCGAAGGCTTCGTCTGCCATTTCCACCACTAGCAGAACCACCTTTGCTTTTCCTTCCCCCACCCAATTTTTTTTAAAAAAAAAAAAAGAGGAAAAGATATGAGACATCAAGCGTACCTTACACCAAGGCGCCGCTTGCAACTTGGTTGGCCTTATTTCCATGTTGTTGGTCAACTGCCGCTCACCGCCTCAATGCTGCAAACCTCCAGGCAATCCATCGCCCACACGACACCCGCCACCAGAAGTGTCCGTTGCTGCTAGCACCATCGCCATCTTCTATCCCACAGTAAGAAAAAAAAAAGAAAAAGCGGGGCAGAAAGAGAAGAGAGAAGGCGAGGACCCCTCGTCGTTGCACATCGTCTGCCCTCTCCACTACCACACGCCGCTGGCCGCATGCATCTCCACCTTTCTTTGCCACCGCCAGAGTCCAGCCCGGGTTGTCCCTTCCCCTTTGTTGTTAAAGAACCGAAAAAGGGTTCTATGCCACAACATGTCCAAAGACTCCTTTGGTTATACACCAGGTCAGGGCAAGTTGAACCTGGGCTAGATAAGCTTCGACCCGATAAGAGCATAGCTCCTTTAGTTGTTTTGCTGACATTATCAGTAGCGGCAGTCCATACTGAGATCAACTGTTAGACTTTGTTTTTGTGGTCACAGCACCATTTCAAGCCTGATTGCCAATCCGTCTTCTCTTCTTTCAACCCGGGGAGGATGATACAGTGTAGGCCCCACAAGCAGTCCCTCTTCAAATTATATTAGGATTATATTATTTTTATTAGTAGATTTCTAATTAAATTGTTATTAGAGAAGTTTCTATTAATAGCGTAGGGTTTTCTTACACATTAAGTTTGCTTTTACTATATATATGGCATTGTAGAGAAGAGATTCTCAGACTTGATTGATTAATAGAATTGGGTTTTATCCTTGAGAGGTGCGTCCTCGTGTGTGTTGAAATCTTTTTGACGATTCGAAGTGTCCTTGGACACGTGCGTCAGTACTCCTACGCAAGCCTTAACCCTAGGACCTGCATCAATGTGCTGTTTTGAAGGCAAAAATTCAAATGAGATCATGTTACAGGATAAGGGAAGGTTTGTAGCTTCATGGGTTTCTCCCCTTCCATTTTGAGATAGCCCTGATTGCAAGATTTTGAGAAGATTGAATTAAGTGACATTTTCTCTTGCCAAGTTTTGCATTTTTCTTGAAACCAAGGATCAAAATAGCGGAAGCGAATGGCGTTGCGGCCAGTTGCCAAAATGCTACGTAGCGGTGTAATTGGAAAAAGTTATCAAAAAATTTGAAATAATTTCAGAAAATCCAAAAAATTATAAAGAGCTAGAATTTGTGTTTGTTTTGCAAAAATAACTAAAATAAGGGGGCGAAGCGGTCCCCTCAATGCATTTTGTCCTATATTGCTATATAATTAGAAAATAATAGTATTAATCTTATTTTCCACATGTATTCCTGTTGATTACTTCTAATAACTTATAAACTAATAAAATGCAAAAAAAAAAAAAAAAAGAAGAAGCTATATATGACATGAAGATATCATCAAAATGAATGATGTATCAAGAGTTTAAAACTTAGAATGACTCAAAAATCAACATTCAACACAATACATGACAAAATAAATAATTTCATAAATAACATTGTACTTAAAGAGTTGAGACATGAGAGTTAATATAAAGTTGAGACATAATATAAAGTGATTTAGTGGACGACTTTGATTTTAAGAAAATGGAGGTAGGGACAACAAGAAGGGGGAAAGAAAGGGACACAAAGGAGAGAAAGAGCTTCAATTTAAAAAAAAAAAAGAAGAGAAACGTCACTACATAGTGGCTGTTACAGCCCACTATGGGTGTTAGCGGCTTGTAGCGTAGCAGTGTTGGCCGCTACGGCTAATATAGCGGCTGCTACGCTTTGTAGCGGCCAGTGTAGCAACCCCTACATTGTTCCATGCTTGAAATTGAACTTTCATGGAGTAGTTCCAAGCAATCCGGGATGGGTGGGTGCAGGTGGAATCATTCACACTGATGTTGGCCATCCCATTCTTCTTCTTCCACTTCTTTCTTCCTCTTCTTCCTCCTCTTTCTCCATCTCCATCTCCTCTTTCTTCTTCTTTGTATTCCTCTTCATTAAAACACCCACACCCATGACCCATCATCATCATCTGCCCCTCTTCCCGATTCTTCATAGAACGCCTTGATTTCCCGCAAATCTCCTCCTCCATTGAACACTCAAGTTTCCCTCAAATCTCGTAATCGGCTTTAGTGTATCTGGGGTAGTGCAGGGGCATGTGGAACTCCCGGCAACTCTTTTTGACATGTTGTTCATTTGTGTTTCTTTCCAAATTCACCATTCTTTGGGCAACATTTGATCCCCACCATCCCATTTTTGCGTGTGTGTGAAACTCCTCTCAAAGGCCTTAGAGCTTTAAGCACACAAGGTGGCTTTTTATAGAAATAAGGAGAGAGAGAGAGAGAGAGAGAGAGAGAGAGAGAGAGAGAGAGAGAGAGAGAGAGAGAGAGAGAGAATCTAGAATGGGCTGGAACCATCCGTGATGAGAGAAGCATTTAACCACTTAGAAAATGACTGGCTCCCATAATAGAAATGGCTTGGATTATGTACTGATTTAGGAAAATATTTGGAGTGATTTGTTTTGGGAAAATCTTGTACCAACAGTTGCCAGTTACCTTCCTATTACAAGTGCCACCTTTGATGTTGGATCAAGTGAGAGAATGATGCAGTATGGGCCCTAAGTGGTCCCTCTTCAAGTTAGCTTAGGATTATATTATTTTTATTAGTAGATTTCTAATTACATTGTTATTAGAAAAGTTTCTATTAATAGCTTAGGGTTTGCTTAGGCATTAAGTTTACTTTATTATATATGGCATTGTAGAGAAGAAATCCTCATACTTGGATTGATTGGATTTTATCCCTGAGCGGTATGTCCTCGTGTGTTTGAAGTCTTTTGACGATTCGAAGTGTCTTTGGACATGTGCTTCGGCATCCCTACGCAGCCCTTACCCCAGGGCCCGCATCAGAGAAAGTCATTAGCTTGGGTCTTAAGAAAGAGATGCAAATACAAGTGCTTCTTTCTTTCAAGTATAGAGTTGCTTCTTACCCAATATGGAAAATAGTTATTTCAGAGATGGAGATGGAGATGGAGATGGAGAAAGAGGAGGAAGAAGAGGAACAAGGAAGGGGAAGAAGAAGAAAGTAGTGACGATAGCGAAACGGAAGCGACCCTTACACTTGCAAAAAAACAGACCTCAGGGGACTCACTTTGTGCACTAAATTTATCTAGTATGAATTTTGTGTAGTGTCCAATTAGGGGGTTTTTTTCTGCCCATAAATTCCTCTTATTTTTTTGCTGCCTTTCCCAAGCAACTGCTTGGTGAATTAAGTAGAATTGTTGGCTTTGAAGATTGGTCCAGGAGAAGCCTACCATTTTCATTGCCAGCATATCTTGGTTGAATTAAGTAGAATTGTTGTCTTTGAAGATTGGTCCAGGAGAAGCCTACCATTTTCATTGCCGGCATATCTTGGTTGAAGGGGACAGGGGCAGAACCAGGAAATTCTACTGAAGGGGGGCTGTATTTAAAAAAAAAAAATTCAGAATTTGCCAGGGTTTTCACAGAATTTTGAACTTTTTTCAGGTCTGGTTGGGGGGCTTCAAATTTGAACTTTTTTCAGGTCTGGTTGGGGGGCTGAAGCCCCCAGACCCTAGTATTTTGGTCTGCCCCTGGAAGGGGATTCTTTTTGTGTCGTTTGGTGAGCCTCATGTCTAGCTAAGGTCCTTGGAAGTTTGTGGATGCCCGGGATGAAGTATTGGAACCTAGGAACGAGTCTGCAAGCATCTTTCTCTCTTGTTAAGTGGAGTGCTAACATTGGGGTCTTTTAGGTAAGGAGGGAGTGCATCATCAGATCTTGTTTTTAGATTTTGATATTATAGCATATATGTGACTGTTTTCTTTTGGTTGTTAGTGTTGGGCCCATTTTGTCACAGTAGATATCTCTTTTTTACTATTAAGGCTTTTCCTTAGATTAATATAGTCATTGTTTCAGAAAGGAAAAAAAGAGAGAGAAGAGAATTAAAGTCCATCTATATAGGTTAAGGAAAACATGAACCATTTTTTTCTTCATAGTGCTTTACTTGACTATGCTTTGGAGGCACTTCCTCATGGTTTCTTTTGGTTTCATGCTTTCCAGTATCTTTGGAGAAGGTGAGATGTTGGGTGAAGTGGTCTGTTTCAGAAAAAGGGGGTAGGTTTTATGGAAGACAAAATTTTCCATGTTACTATGAACAATGCAGGGGGAGAGTGAAAGATAGGAATTTTAGATGGAAAGGCAGATCTCTAGAACAGGTTAGCAAGATAATTAAGTGAAGTTTACAAGGTGGGTCCCTACTAGAAAGCATTTCACTGCTGTTCAAAAGAACAATATAGTTGCTACTTGCAAGCATTCATGGTAGGATGGAGACAGAGACATTGGGCACCTAGGTTCTGTCCCCACATGAGTGGTTCGAGTTCTATTTTTGTTTGTAGCAGCAAGGCAAGCCTGTTGTTACCAGAATAGTGGAGTGCTTCCTGATAAGTTAAGTTCTATTAGGATGTGGTTTTCCTTTTCTTTCTATTCAGTCTGACAGGAATTAGAGAGCCCAGCAAAGCAAAGTGTTGGTGATTATGTAGGCATTGAGGATCTTCAGTGACTCATTATCATCTAAATTATTAGTGGAAAGTGATTCTGCAAAAGGCATCTTATTGATTTCTGAGGGTGGGAGAGGTTTGTGGAGTTGTACTTGTCTCCAATGAGAGTGGAGAGACGTACTCTGGAGTATGAATTCGAACATACATTGAGGGGTGCTAATGAAATTGCAGACCTATTAGTGCGATGGATTTGGAAGAGTTGTCTGGACACCCTATGTTGTATCTCATTATGTTTTTTTTTTTTGTTAGATGTTATGTTTTCTCTGCTGTTAGTGCTAGAAAAACTTTCCATGGGCTGAGTTCTTTGCAATGGAATTCCTTATCTGAGAGTTTCATGGACCCAAACAGAGCTAATCAGTGTTGTGATCTTATTGTGTCACTTTAAATTTCTTTAAATGGGAATCTATATTAGCCTTTGTGATTCTATATTTGTTAATCATCTTTCTAGATGCATATTGGTCTACTTTTTTTTTTTAAATAAGAAAAGATATATGTTAGCCTCCAGTGATATTTACTCTACAAATTTTGTTTTTATACTTCATTTTAACTAAGAACATGGATAATCTCTTTCATTCTGTAGCGACTCTGGACTAGTGGCAGCACTGATAAGAACAGAGCCCTAGTGGAGAGTTTGATTCAGTGTGGTGTGATTAAGTCACCCAAGGTGGTAGAAGTCATGGAGGCTATTGATCGAGGATTATTCGTACCTGATGGGAACCCACCGTATCATGACAGCCCTATGCAAATAGGTTATAATGTTACGATATCTGCACCCCATATGCATGCCACATGCCTAGAACTGTTGGAGAATCATTTGAAGCCAGGCATGCGTGCACTAGATGTTGGTTCAGGTGTAGTACATTCAGCTTCGTTGTTTGCTTCCTTTCTGATGCTTCATCATTTTTAACTTTTCATGTTGAGCTTTGTCCTTTTTTTTTTCCTTTTGAATGGTCATCTTGAGTCATGTTACAAAGAGTTTGCCAGTGTTCTGGCTGTTAGGGATGAGGATGTATTATTAGATGTCTAGAGTGAACATCAGATCATATTCATTAATTTCGTTATCTTCATGCAGAAGTCATGATATGGATGCATTGCATTCTGAAAACAATGAAAATGTTCTTTTCTTTATTTTCATTGTATTCCTGAAAATCCAATCCCATATCTGCTTAAAAAAAGTGTAGATTTTACAATTGAACTTAGGTATGGATGAAAATGTCTAGATGTTGTTGCGATCATGTGATGGATTGCTAAGTGGATCCCACCACGGAGTCTGCCTATTGAAAACCAAAAGAGAGGGATATGAGCATACCTACACTTGTGCAAACTAGAAAGTTTTAACAGATTATCTTATGTAGGATATGCTTGTATAATGCCAAGAATTCCTTGGTAGCATGGAAAGACATATCCACTGAGCACTTTGAAGTCTATTGGATTGGCTAGAAAGCCCTTACACTCATCCTCATTCAAATAACTAAGTGGTAACTCTGTGCTTGAAACATGCCAGCTCTTCATAGTTTGAATTGTGATGAGGTATTTTTCATTCCTCTTAACTTTGTGATCACCTTCTTTTTAGTCATTCACAAGAAATCATCATGGAGATTTCTTTAGGGAAAGAAGGTTTTCATTGCCCTGCCTGTTCCTCTGTGTTTGAGCAACATAGTGGGATGTTGCAGATTATAGTAGATGTTTTGAAACACAGGATCATGAATCCTGATTATATTTCCCTGGAATAATAAAAACATCATTTGAATATCCTGTTGTCCATTCAATGTGTTACTCGAGTTTTAGCCTGAGAGGCATGATTATTGTGCAGGAACTGGCTACTTAACAGCTTGCTTTGCGATGATGGTTGGACCAAATGGTTGTGCAGTGGGCGTTGAGCACATTCCTGAGCTGGTTGTTACTTCCATTGCCAATATAACAAAAAGTGGAGCAGCATCATTGTTGAAGCATGGTTCCCTCTCTTTGCATGTCGGGGGTATGTTCTGTAACAGAGCAGTGAACATTTATTTATTTATTTATCTTGAACGGTAACATGACTCAAACCTGCAACCTTGAGCACCATCCAACTTTACTAGTGGCTCTTTTGTCGGCTAATGAATATTCAGCATTCTACTTCCCAAAATATTTTTTGTTTTTCAAGGTTTCTTTTTTTTTTTCCCCAATTTTAATTATGTAGATCAAGTTTTGGCGTAGTGGTTGGGTTGTAACTGGACGAGTATGAGGCATTCCCAGGGCCTAGGCTGTTTATGATTAGGCCAGAAGGCAGGCCCAAGGCCACTCCATTAGCCAAGTAATGGCCCCAACTATGTTAAGTTTGACTCCACATCCTGTTGGCTCAAAGTTGGTTTTAGAACTGGGCTTCCTGTTTAGCCATCAAGCAAGAAACGTTGTCCCCAGGTCCATCTCAGAGCCCTTGAATTTACCCCAAATATAGTCCAAAGCGGGCTTGGGCTTGTTTGGCTCCAACCACCCTGGCCCAGTTGAGTTTAATAGGGTGAAAAGTGAAGACAAGCTGGACCCAAAACTCAAGCGATCTACACCATCAGCCAAGTGCTGCCCGCTGTTAATGATGTCCTTGAAATCTCCTAGATTGGAAGGTCCTAACCATCCATGGTTTGATTTTTTTGGCTGGTCTTGACTTCCATTTTAAATCAATATTGAACATTTGGGCCATAAATTTAACTGTGTTGAATGTGTTTCTCTGTAATTCTTTTGCAGATGGCAGGCTTGGTTGGCCAGAAAATGCACCATATGATGCCATCCATGTGGGAGCAGCGGCTCCTGAAATTCCACAACCGCTTATTGACCAGTTAAAGCCCGGAGGCAGATTGGTTATTCCAGTTGGAAAGGCATTCCAGGACTTGAAGGTGATAGACAAGAAGACTGATGGTTCTGTCAGTATCCAAAGTAAATTATCTGTCCGTTATGTTCCGCTAACAAGTCGAGCAGCTCAGTTACAAAATTACTGAGGCTGAATTGTTTGGTTGATTAACAAATACTGGAGACAATTCCTGAAATTTCAGGATAGTGGTTTGAGGAAATATGTTTACAAATATGCAAGTTGTAGTTTGTACAGTTGACACAAGTATTGCCTGCAACATGCTTTCTTTGTTTCACATTGTAAATGATGGTTGTTTTTATTTCTTGTCATCCTACATACGTATCCCATTTAAGGTGATGAGTTGGGAGTGTTTTAGTGTGTATATACTAAACGGGGCCAAGAAACTTCCTTCATATCAACTGCTCATGATTACAATAAAAATAGAAAATAAAAAAGAACTGTTCAGAAATGTGAAAGATATCTTTGCAAATTGAGTTCTTTGAGGCTGACACACCAGACCAATGCTAACTGAATGGGTGGCAAATATACTTTCATGTTAGTGGCAACCGACAATCCAGGCAAGATGGTCACCACTGACTAATCTTGGCTAAATTTTGTCCTCTTGAAAGGTAAGTCATTTTCTATCTTAGGTGTCCATTGCATTCCGGGAGTCCTCTTATTCTCAAGTTGAAGCCCCCTCTGGAGTGTTAACTAATATCTAGGATGTATTTCTTGGGCGTGCAAGGATCCTATTTGCATCATTGCACCTAAATGAGATCTCGAATTGATTACAAGTTAAATTTATACTACATTTCTTGGTTTTCCTATTGCTTGTTGAGCTGCAACCTGTATGAGCCAACACGACCGGGCATCCCTCAGCGTTTTAGCAATCAGGCTCTGTTTCTAGAAGGTTTCATTCTTTTTTGATGTTCTTCAATATGTTGTCATCCGGTATGGGCTATCGTCGTCATGTTATTGTGAAACACCTGTATCCGATAGTCAGGCCTCGCTTTGATAGATCTGAACAATTTATATTCATCCATGTTCTGGGGCAAATGCTTATCATCAGCGTTACCGTCATACCAAATCTTTTCAGTTTGGCTCGATTTCTTAATCTTCCAATTTCCACTCAACCCCAATAAAACCATGTCCTCAATCATATCTCAATCCAAATGTACTCCTTTTTTTTTTTTTTTTATCAGATCACCAATTCCTTGAACTTGTAATGCTTCAATTCTCAATGGTCTTCTCATTCTATTTTAAATGACATCCCTCCATTTATTTCATATTATGTACTCATCCTAATTTTATCCTTTCTCATTTCTTCTCATGTCAATCAAGATGTACACCTTATCTCCTTGTTACGCCATTGTCTGACATTCAACTTCATTCAGTAACTCCCTTTTACTGTTTAATTTGTTAATTTTTACTGTTTTGAGATCTGCAACATTCTTTTTATTTTTTATTTTGAATTCCTTACTATTGGAGTCTCCAAAAGGTTTTCAGGAGTTGGTCGTATTTCTCCACACAACTATTACACACACAAATGAAACTTGCCTTATATTGTCATTTCTTTGCTGTCCAATATTTAACTCCACACAGTATACACGGGAAGAAAGCCCACTCACATAGAATAGGAGCCTACACAAGCGGAAAGAGGTGACATGCCTAGGGTTGGAATCCTGGATAGTTAGATAAGAACACATACCTCTTACCACTAGGGTAAGAGGTTGTTTTGCTTTACTCAGAAGATTACATACCAATGTATCACCTTTGCTCTACTTTGTTTACCCTGAATCGATGCTCTCCTTTAAACCCTAAATTGTAAAATATGCTAGTATTTACAGCAAGGGCATTAGGTGGATATTTGCATCGAGTATGAATCCAACTGAATTTGCATCATATAGAGTTTTTAATTGGACCAAAATCCATAAATTATGGTTTGATTATTAAACATTTGATTGCCCCACAAAAGCACCGCACAACTATCAGTGATATTTTGATTATACGGTCATGGTATGTACTAGCAAAAGAAAAAAAAAGAAAAAGAAAACATGGTTTTTTTACATACAAAATTGTTCTACGACAAGCAACTGCCAGTGCAATCCAGCACCGTGGCCGCTTTTGGACCTACTTTTCATCAAAGCAACCCCTTCGATAATTTTCTCATCTCATGATCTCGCATTATGCCCAATTTTACACTTATGAAACTTTCACTAACTATTGGATTAAATCTCAAAGAAATTTGTGGTTAAAGATGCCATTAGATTTAAAGTTGTTAAATTATGAGCTAGAAAAATTTGGCGGGGCTCATTTTTTTTGGATCCCCTTATCCATGACGATATCTTTCTATTTGCTCTCCTTTTAACCCTATGAGCTGGATTGCATATAAGTTGTATGGAGTTTGCTTGTAAGAGAACATTGCCCTTCTTAATAAAATCAAGACAATTCCAAACAATCACCAAAATAATATACCATGTGAAAATTGTAAGAAAATCATAAATTTTAAAAAAAAGAAAAAGGTAGAAAAAATCTTGCTTTGATTTTTTGTATTTAAAATTAAATCTTATTCTCCACAACATCTTTTGTATTTAAAATTAAATCTTATTTTCCACAACATCTTTTGGGTAGTACCGAGAAAAATCTCAGTTTTAAGAATATCCTCACATCTTCTCTTGATAATAATTTGTTGAGAAAGAAATTAGTCATGAAAGAACCAGAAACCATGACTTTCGTGGAAAAAGTTAAATAATAAAACTCAAAGACTTCTTCTCTGTTGTCAGTCTTTCTGAACTGAGTTTGGTGGATCAGATGTAGACATAACACCAATGAGTCATGACTTGGTGGAATTAAATACAGGAGTAAAATGTAGTTGGGAAGTGTAGTTAGTGTAGGAACTACACCCCAACTGCTCTCTCTAATGCTTGCCAACTCATTTGAATACACTTTCTTTTTGTTCTTACTCAACTGCATTGCTTTCCTTTCTTTCAGCCTATTAGAAACTCATAATGCTCCAATCTTTGTGACGCCCTGTGAATTACGCCTAGTTTCGTGATTACACCATTCATTAGGCAGCCAAGGCCTTCACTGGGCTCTGCCCAGAAACTGCTCCAGTCTTTCAGTTCCAAGACTAGACTAACTGACTCAGAAGGACATCCGTTCCAAAACTCAAGCCAATTTTGAGCGAGTGTGGTCAAACTTTTTTGACTCAGTGCCTCGAATCATCAAGTCAATTCAGTGTCCTAATCATGTTGGCTCCGGTGAGTCAGGGCGTTAATACTGTATTTTCTGAATCTCCCATGCACATACCCTCTCAGAAGTTGGTCACTTTCCACTGAAAATGTTTCCAAGTACGTAGTACAATAAAAAGGTACTCTGCTACCGACAGTCCTTGTTGGATTCTTACATTGATTTTACAACCGTGAAGGCGGCCTTTGAGTGAAGCAAGCAACCCTTCATTGTCCGGGTTTAGTTTAGGCAGCCACCCATTTTCATGTCCACTTTAATCCATATGTACGGTTATATTGACATTTAATAAGAATATAATTTTTTTTTCCCAACTGAGGGTGTCCCAGCCCTTTGACTAATCCTTCGGACATAAAGAAGCCAAGTAAATCCCTTATAACCCGGATGTGATAATCCAATTTGAATCTATAATCTTTGAAAATAAGCGGTGGTTCTAAGCAGCTACCCCTTGGGGTTGATACCTTTCAGCTTGGTCAATTCATAGGTGACTCAGCGGATAAGATTGAGGAATTTGGTCCAATTCCTGTTTAGTTGAAAGACGTTATAGGCACGAGGGATTCAATCAAGCAAAGTGGGCCTTACACAAATTCAATGTCGTCAGTACCGTACTACAATTGAAGCAAAGTGGGCGTTACATAAGTTCAATGTAGGCATAGCATGCTATTTTTTTTATTATTTTAATGGGTAACAAACTTTCATTAAAAAAAAAAAAGGAATGTAAGTAGCAAATATAAAAAGATACAAAAGAGGTGAACCGACTCGAATTACAAAACAATATCGTCCCAACGAGGCAACCTATGAACTCCATACTTGGCTAAAGCATCAGCCATATAGTTAGCTGATCTTAGCTCATGACTAAAAACAACATCCAATGTAGAAGATAAGACATGAATTTCATTAATGTGAAAATGAAATTTTCAAGGGAAAACCTTCCGATTTGACACCCAAGCAATGACATTAGAAGAGTCGCTCTCCACTATAAGAACTCCTTAAAACAATCTTGAAAAAAAACAAAGAGCTTTTAAAATAGTTAACACCTCTGTTTCATTAGAATCATATATTTCCTCGTACGCTTAGAAAATATAAATAAAGCCTCATCACTATTGTTACATAGCACACCACTAATATCCATGGCCTTGGCTTTTCTCTCGCAAACTCCATCAACTTTAAATTTAAGCACACTAAGAGGGAAAGGAGACTAAGAAATAGTTATCCTCACCTTAGTAAATCCACAACCTAAACAAGCTTCCCAACTCAAAAGAATATCATTAAGATTAAAAGTGGAAAACTATTGTATAACCAAAGCACAATTTGCAACTATCAAGGTATCCCTATCAATGAACTCTGATACAGAATAAGAAACACCATTGAAAATCCTGTCATCTCTTTCTTTCCAAATAGACCAAGGAATAACAAACAATAGCATCCGCCAAAGAATACATCCACACCCAAAAAAGTGCCCTCCCAACTAAGACTTCATTGTTTCCACTATTGTCTTCGGACAACACCAAGCAATGCTGCACCTGCCAATGAAGTGGTGCCAAACAGGTGCCTCTACTTCACTATGAAGGAAAAGGTGATTAATAGTGTCACGACCCAAGCCCAAGAAATCGGGGGTTAAGTTTAAACCTAACCGATGACACACGTACTCCCTTGCATACACACTTAGACTCCATCTAAATGTACACGCACAAGGGAATTCACATGTGCAAATACATTATATAAGATAAGGATAATGAAGTTTAGAAGAAAGTCTAGAGATTCACAATAATTACAATTCGAATCAAATAATCGTCCAATGGAAACAAACGCGGTCAGTTGCATGCGAGTCAGTTACGGAAGTCAACGAGCTTGACAAGATACACGTGATGACACCAAGATGATGCATGAATGACGAAAGATTAAAAAAATATAAAATTACGAAAAAGGGCTCATGCCTACCTAATCCAGGTTAAACTCAACCCAACTACCCATCCATGACCCGAAACAAAATAAAAACAAAACCAAAGCACATACATAAACTAATTTGCCATTAATTAGTCGCTAAACCATATTAAGTTGGGTCAGAGTGTTACAAATAGTCTCCTCCTCCTTACAATACATCACACAAACATCAGATATATTAGGTGTCATCACCCTTTTCTTCTTAAAGTATTCGCCGTCGACACCTTGGCTGCAACAACTGACCAATAGAACACCTCCACCCCAAGAGGAACTAAACTCAACCAAACAAGAGAGGAAGGAGCTGCAGAAGGTTGGAGTCTCTCCAAGGTTGCAAAAAAGGCTTTCTTGAAAATTCTCCGAATGTGGATGACTTCCAAAGCCTAGAATTTTTAGAGTCCTTACACAAAAATACATTAGAAAGAAGACTTAGCAACTCCCCATATTGAACCTCCTCCAAAGGACGAAGACTTCTCCTAAAGGGCACACCCCACAAAGTACAACCATCTCTCTCCTCAAAGCATTCACTATCAGAATACTCTTTATAAGAAGCTAATCAGTTTTTTGTAATTTAGACAAAACTCTGGGTCCATTCAGTTGTAATTTTTTATTTTTTTTAGAATGGATTACGGTATGAGTTGCAGGATGCACTGAAGTGAAGAATTCAAAGGAAGAACGCAAACTGAAGTGTTTTGAAGTGTTTTTTTTTCTGATGATAATATGAATTAACAAGGTCATATCTCACAAACCAAACATTAGATCGGGGAAGCTATCTACCGTTAGAAAGCTCTTTTCGAGTACATATCCGTAGGTTCTAAAATTGCAAAGCAAAAAACGAAAAAGTTATGGCTTCGGGAAGTTTCGAGAAATTGTGCTAAAAAAACCATCCGCTATAGCGGACCTAAAGCTTGGCTCGAGCCGATGATGAACAAAAACCTGCTGACTTTGCACATTTTATTTCCTTTTCAAGTGGGACTTTCCTATTTATTTTCTATTGCAACCCTAAGTTTTTCCCACTATTTTGGGCTTATAAAAAGACATCTTGGGAGAGCTTAAAGCATCTAAACTCTCATTATTCTGAAGATAAAAACCTAATTGAGAGACTACTAATCCTCTAGAGCTTCTATTGGCTACTAATTCTCTAGAGCTTCTATTGGAGAGATTGGGCTGAAACTTTGTATTAGAGAATACTGCTTCTATATCTCTTGTCAAAGATTATATTCTTTTATAGAAGGGCAGTGCACGGAGACGGAAAGTTCTAGCAATGATTTGTGTAAGAAGAACTATAGTTCTTAGGATGGAGTGTCTGGGGATGGATCTGTGAGTATATTTTGTAACTGTTTGTTATTAGTGTTTTTTTTTATTGCTCCGTGGTAGGACTTGTGGTTTTTTCCTAATTTGGGTTTTCCATGTAAAAATCATGTGCCTTTTAGCTTTTGTGTGGTTGATTGATTTAATTGCTAGTTCATTTATTTCTTCCACTACATATTATTTAAATTGCAATCTAAAAATCTAGATTTGAAATGATCCTTCAAAAGTCAATCTAAAAATCCTAAAAAATAATCTACACAAAGAGTCCACTTCTGTCCAATCATTTAACCAAATCTAACAACTCTCCCATCCCCTCACTCCGTGACCTTGACCTACAATACCTAGGCCCATGAAGAAACCAGCATCCCTACTTGTCCTCCCCATGAAGAAATCATGACTTTTCTCCACAATGCCTCCCTTTCCTCCCTAAATCTCCACTACTATTTAGACAATAGATTCTTGTTCTTATTCTCGGGATTGCTGAGCCCAAACCCCCACTTCATTTTGGCTTAATCACCTCATTCCACTTCATCAAGTGTAACCTTTTCTTATCCTCTTGACCTTCCCATAAGAAATTCTTGTGAATAAGGTCCAACATATCCACTACCGCCTTTGGCATTTTGAACAAGGACATATAGTACATTAGAAGATTAGATAAACATGTCTTAATCAACGTAATCCTACCAGCCAAAGATAAATATTGTCTATTCCATGAAGCTAACTTCCTCTCAACTTGATCAATAACATGATCCCACAAATATTTAGATCTCGATTTAGCTCTGATAGGAAGGCCAAGATAAACAAATGAGAGTCTCATTGATTTACAATGAATAGTGGATACCAAAGATTGGATTGTCTCCTCTGAACACCCTATCCCCTCTAAGACACTCTTGGACATGTTAACTTGAAGGCCAAAAACAAATTGTAAACATCTCAAGATCCTTTTGAGAGCTAGAATTTCTTCTCTCCTGGACGAACTGAAAAGAATGGTATCATCTGTAAACTGCATGTGAGTAATTTATTCCCCTCCTTGAATTACCAAAAAACTATTAATAACCCCCAACTCTTTAGCTCGCACCAGAAACATGCTTAAGGCCACACCACAATAGTGAACAAGAAAGGAGGAGGGAGGTCCCCTTGCCAAAAACCTCTAGAAGCTTTAAATAGTTTGAAAGGAGATCTATTAACCAGAACAGAGAAAGAAGTAGTAAAAATACACTCCCGCATCCAACTACACAAACTTCCCCAAAACCAAATCTGAGAAATATATAGTCAACAAAGTCCCAATCAAGATGATCATAAGCTTTCTCCAAATTGATTTTAAAAATGACCCCCTCGACTTTTAACCTCTTCTTAGACACGATGAGTTTATTAGCAATTAACACTCCATCAAGAATCTGCCTTCTTGCCACAAAAGCCCCTAGATAAGGACTAATAATTAGGTGAAGAACGTGCTTTAACCGATTTGCCAAGATTTTTGCTAGCAATTTATACAAGCACCCTATAAGATTGATATGTCTATAATCACGCAACTCCACTGGATTAGGTACTTTAGGGATAAGGGTTAAGAAAGTAGCATTCATCTCTTTACATGATCTCCCCCTATTATGAAATTCAGAAAGCATATCAATGAAATCCTTTTTAAAGAACTCCCATCCCGATTTAATGAAGAAAAAGTTGAACCGTCAAGCCCAGGGGCCTTATGTAACACTCCGACCCAACTTAATCTGGTTTAGCGACTAATTAATGGCGAATTAGTTGTTGTATGTGCTTTGGTTTTGTTTTTGTTTTGTTCTGGGTCATGGATAAGTAGTTGGGTTGAGTTTAACCTGGATTATGTAGACATGAGCCTTTTTTCGTGATTTTAGCCTTTATTAGATTTCGTCATTCATGCATCATCTTGGTGTCATTACGTGTATTTCGTCAAGCTTGTTCAGTTCCGTAACTGACTCGATTGCTAATGACGTTGTTGTTTCCATTGGACTGTTAATTGACTCAAACTAGAATTACCATGAACCTTTGGACTTTTATACAAAAATTGCCATCCTTATCTTATAACACCAAATGCATGCACCAACCTTGACTCCTCTCCACTCTCAACGTCAATTTCTTTTTCCTTCCTTCGTTTCTTCTTTTTCCTTTTATTCTTCTTCTCGATCAAACAAAGAAAAGGGGGATTTTGTGCACCCATCTATACGTTATCTTCTTGAGTGGGTTGAGGTGAGAGTTGTTTCACGTCTATCATTTGTGAGTCTCCTCCTTTGCTGTATGTACTCAATGCTTTTCTCTTCTTGCATGCATGATTGTTAGAACTGCGTATAGACGTCGAATTTGAGCCAAAGGACAACCATTAAGTTGACAAAGCTTTTTTGAGGCAAGTATAAGCACGATTTGGATGAACACATGTTGGTACATATTATTGTGATTATTCTTCTTATCCTTGCATTTAATTTCTGTTTTACAACCCAATTGTGTTAAAAAATCCTCACTTGTTTCGTTATTCCACATTTGTGCAAAAATCGGTTCTGTATGTAACAGGTTTAACTCGTGACATTTCTAAAGCTTACGGTTAAGCCATAAAGCTTCATGGCTCAGTTTAGTTTCCAGAGAGCTGAAATTTTCAGCTATACACTACGGTCAGGCTACACCTAAGCCGTAGGTCAGCCGTGACCTAATCGTAGGTCAAGCTACGGCTTGATATCCAGAGAGTAGAAAACTGAGAGAACCTTCTACGGTCCAGCCACGGCTAAGCTGTGTGGTGTGCTACGGCTAAGCCGTACCCTCACCGCGGTTAAGTCGTAAAACAAAATACGGTCAAGCCGTAAATGCAGAAGAATAGTCTGGGGAATCATGGCTCAGCCGTAGTGCATAATACGGTTAAGCCATAAGATGTCTACGGCTAAGCCATAGGTCACCCATGGCTAAGCCTTAAAACCATTGAAAAGTAAGAAAGTTAGGCATAGAAGAGACCTTGTAGGGCCTTTGAGTTGGAATGTAGGTAACCCTTAACTTGCCTAATGGAATATGAGAATCACATGAATGGCCTTGAGGGCTGTGATTCATTCATGTGTATTGTCCAGTTGTTAAGCATTTCCCCATGGGTGTTGGTTTAAGGGACTCCGATACACCCACTCTGCATAATGTAACACGATAAGAAAGACAATTGTGTATCGGATAATTTAAAACTACATCAGCATGCACGGTTAGAAACACTGGATAACTATCTTAGAGTTAGCTCGTAATCTATCTTGATTCTATCACCTTGACTTGCATGGCATATTGGATGATGGTTCTTGTCCTCCATTCTAATGTACTGATTGACTATTTCTCGTTATGTTTTTTCGATAATGTTTGCGGTGGATTTCTTAGATATGTGCCTTTGGTATTGTCATTGCCTTGAGTATGGTATGAATTGAACGTAATGACCTATTTCTGATATGAAATGCATGTTTACTCAAGGTCCAGTAAATGATTGACTCAACATGGTCAGGCACTACTCAGCTTCAGCCTTAGGCTACCCGGCAGGGTTGACTTTGGCGTAGTATGTATGGTACTACTGCAGTGTGTTTATGTCTTGGGGCTTCCGGACCACAGGAACTCGAGACCCATTCGTACCCTGGCCCGGTTGATAGTATTTTCATTATGTAAAGATCCCTAGAGGGAGGATATGGCAAATGTAGTAGCCACATAGTAAAGTATATGATATGTATACATTGATTCTTATAGCCTGTGTTATTCCAATGCACAACTTGCCTAGTACACTAAATTGAACTCTATGCAAATTACCTGTTAATGATTCTTTTAGATACAGCACGCGTTAACTTATTGTTGTTTATGCTTTGCTGAATCGTTGTATTCATCAGTTGTCCTTGGTGTTGCAGGCTTATATCCTGCTACCGACCCCTCGTCGGTCAGTAAGACTCCAGAGGACACCATAGATGCCCCGTGAGGGCTAGAGGAGTTAATGGGATCACTCTGCCGAAGAGCGGCAGGACATGCATATAGGTCTTCTTAATTTAGTCGTGGGATGTTTTGGTTCTTGTAATTTGGAATTAGTTGGACTCTCTATAGTTGGATATTGGTTCACTCTTGTACATCCTGTACTTCGTGTAATCTATTGTAGATATTCTTTTCCTCTAGTACATCTCATCTTTTTATGCAGTGATACTTATAGCTCCCGAAAACATGTTATTGGCACGTGTGAAATTTCCTTGTGCGTGTGCATTTAGATAGGGTCTAAGTGTGTATGCACGCGAGTACGTGTGTCACCGATTAGGTTTAACTTAATGCCCGATTTCTTGGGCTCGGGTTGTGACACCTTATCCCCACCACACTCTTCCATAGCTCTAGTCACGTCTTCGTCCTCAAACTCCCTTTCCAACCATCTTTAAACATCTTTTGAGATTGTAGGGAAATATACAAAATCAAGCTTAGGCCTAAAAACATGTTCATGTATGTAAAGATCCTCAAAGAAGGGAGCAGCCTCATCCTTAATCTCATGAGGTCTATCAAGAACTCTTCCACTTTGTTTGATCTGCCCTGTATAATTCACCATGCCCCTCATAATTGCTATCCTTTGGAAGAACTTAGTATTTTTATCACCCTCCTTTAGGCAAATTATTCTGCATTTTTTCTTCCAAGATATTTCTTCTATACAATTGAGTCCTCAGATCCTCAAAATGGCATCTTGCCTGGCAGCAACCTCCTTTGGTGTTAACTCTTGGCTTTCACCTTCTTTATGAAAGTCATCCACAAAGCTGGAGAGGGTGTTTCTAGATTCGTCTTTGTGACCAAACGCCTCTTTATTGCACCTTTTAATGTTATATCTTTCAAGCACGTAACTTCTTACATAACTTGTAGCTTGCATATTCTCTAACCTAACCTCCACTTGAGTTCACCAAAGACGAGTCAAATTAAAAAAGTTTCTATCCTCTAGCCAACAATTCTCAAAGCAAAAAGGCCTTGGTCTCTAATCAACATAGTTTTGACATAACTTAATAGCATAGTAAAATTTTATCTGACAAACAAGTTAAAATGGACTCTCGCCTCCTCTTCTTCTTCTCTTTTTCTCCCTTCTGCTTTACAAGAGAGTTGATCTCCCACACCTACTCCACTTTCTATGATGTCTCTAATTAGCTGAGCAAGAGTGGGGGACCATTTGTAAATTGAGTTTGATGGTTATAGTAATCTATATAAAGAGCCCATAACTAGTGTAATGGTACATCAGGAGCAGTGACACTGGCCCAAGTTGGTGCCAATGCATTAAGGGCAGTGAAATGTGAATGATACTTGGAGGAAAGAGTATGGATCAAGTTTTACATCCATAAAATCATCCAACTACTGTGATTTAGGGCTTCAAAACTTTAATTATTTAAAATTATTGCTTTTTCTAATTGCCTAAATCACAAGTTTACATTTATATGATGCTGTTAAAACTTGAAACTCCCTCTTTATATGTGATCCCCCTTTGGCCCCAGTCCTCAGGAAATGTTCCTAGTGTTCCCCATATAACCCTACTACACCTGTGTACCACCTTACCATCTAAACATTGCATTAGCTATGAACAAATGTCTCAAAGGACAATATTCTAACATCACTAGATCACCATTAGTAAGTTGATCGTGAAACTTTGTGTTAGGATTATGAGTGTTGGCTAATTCATGGGTTATGGACAAAACTTGGGTCCACATTAAGTTGTAATTTTCATATTTTAGTTTGGACTATAGTGTGGTTCATCGGATGAGCTGAAGTATGAAGAAAAAACGAATATTAAAATATTTTTCTCAAGACAATATGGATTAAAATGGTTATAACTGCCAAACCGAGCGTCAAATAGGGGACTCAAAAAGTTTACAAAATTTGTCCTGAACTAGGTCCGCTCGAACAAAGGCTTGCAAGCTAAGAAAAATACTAGAAAAATTGCTATCCTCTTAAGTGGATCTAGACTTATTTTTGCCCAGTGCCCTTGCACCAATTCTTTCCTATTTCATTTAGGTTTGCCTATTTGAGTTCTATTAGAGCCCTATCTCTAAGTTATGAATATTGGGTTATTTAAAGGGTTATTCTCTTAACCCAAAGTGTGCATCTCCTTGTTCTAAGCCTAAAATACACATTGGAGATCCATTGTCTTCTCTAGAGCATCCATTGGAGAGTGTGCTGAAGTTCTAAGCATTCAAAGTTCAGTTACTTTTACTTTTGTGGAAGATCGTTCACCTTGCGGATTCAAGTATGTTGATTCAAGCATCGGAAGTGGTGAATGGCATGGTCGTTGGTAAAAACAATTATAGTCCTTAGGTTGTGGTTAATTAGGAAAGGGTCTGTGAATATATCTTTTAATTAGTCAATTTTATAGTGCTTGATTTCCATTGGACAGGATGATAGGTCTTGCGATTTTTTCCTATATTAGGTTTTTCACCTAAAAATCGTGTGCCTCTCTTCTTGTGGTTGATTTACAGTTGCCTTTATTTTTCGTCATTATTAATTGGACTGCACTCTAAAAATCTGGTTCAAGACCTTGAACCCTTCACTTTTGGAGTATCCAAAACATCCTCACCCTAAATTTCAAGGCAATTGGTTCCTCTTGGAGTGCTCACTCATTTTTGACATAAATTTATGGGAACATTTTGGCTTCCTATATTTTCATTGCGATGTACTTCATTTTGAGCAATTGCTTCTCCTAGTATGGTATTGTACACACCAACCACTCAACAAATAAGGTGCAGACATGCGAATATGATCCATCTAAGTTGCCTAATTTATCATGATAAGATAGTAAGATGACATTTTTTTTAGCCTAACTAAGGCGGCTGGGACCCAAGGATAGCCTGCCACACCCAGGAATGTACCCCACCTAAGTGGGAAGGTAGCTCGTAAAAGCGAGAAGAAGGGGGGCTAGCCAAGGTTTGAACCCTAAATAGCCCAGTAAGAACATCCACTCCTTACCATTAGGGTAAGGAGATGTTCTTAGATAGTAAGATGAAGTTAATTAAGCATTGTTCATCATTGAGGTTAACATGTAATGGTCTTTCGTCTTAATCAAAGTAAACTCATTATACAGGTTTGGCAAGGTTCTAACTATTGCCAACGTGAAAGGACAAATTATCTAAACGAAAAAAGAATGAAGGAATGTTATACACACTCATCTAAACAATTTACTCACAACCTTATTGGGCCAAGCTAAGGCCACGTTAATTCATATGTGCAGTGGAGAATGAAAGATCCAAATGCGATCCACCTATGTGGAAAATTTAAAGTTTACCATATCATTCAAACCATTTGATTTGTGGCCCTCAAATTTTAAATGGCTAGTTTCTATTATTTTCTCTTTTTAATTTCAATTTAATAGTAAGTCCCATTTGAAACGTTGAGAAAAATTTGAAATTGGTGACATTCGGGTTACCCTATTTTTCAATTGATCATGGGAGGTCGGCTCACAATGGTTGTGCTCAACTGAGGCACCTAGCCAAGGTTCGAATCTTAGATAGCCTAGTAAGAATAGCCACTATTTACTACTAGGGTAAGGAGCCGTTCTTAGATAATAAGATGAAGTTAATTAAGCATTGTTTATTAGGACTTTTGTATTTGCTAAATTCATGTACTGGATAAAACTTGAGTCCATGATTCTGTTTTTCATGTTCTTAAGTATGGATGTTGATCGTGTCGCAAGAAGGGCTGAATTGAAGAAAATAAGAAAATCATGCACGTGCTCAAGTGAACATGCTTACACGCTCGAGTGGGCCTAGACAAAGGCGACTATGTTCAAACCCATGAAAACTACACTGAAGCCTGACAAGCCGGATTGAAAATAACTGGATGCGCAAAGTATGCACTCGAACAAGTGCTTACTTGCGTTCGAGTGCATATACGGCATAAATTCACTTTCCTGTTATAGAATTATTTCCTGTTTGTGCAAAAACTACTAAGTTAAGTTCTGCAAGGGCTATCTTAATAAGACACAAATTGTGGGTCATAAATAGGATGTTCCTCTTAACCCTAAATACACTTTTTACATATTCTTAGTTAAGAGATCACATTAGAGATATTGTCTAGAGCTTCCATGAGATATTGGACTAATGGATTCAAGTTCTAGAGTTAATGCTTTTACTTCTTTGTAGGAGATTTGTGATTTCTACTTCCTTATAGAAGATTGTTCTTTAGTTAAAGAGATTCGTTTATTGTGGAGATCAAGGTACTAATAGCGGGCACTGACGGACTGTGTGTTGTGGAGATCCATCAATAACAACTATAACATCTTGTGTTAAGCATGTGACTGTTGGGTTGTGAATATATCTTGTACTACGGAAGTTAGTGATTGATTTTGTCTATTTTGGACATGTGGTTTTTTACCCGTTTAGGTTTTCACGTTAAATTGTATGTTGTCTTCTTTGTGTAATTAATTGCTTTTATTATTCTGCTACATGAAAGTAGTAATCGAATCACAATATAAAATAAATCCCGGGGATTATAAACTTTCATTGTTCATCATTGAAGTTAACATTTAATGGTCTTTCGTCTTAATCAAAGTAAACTCATTATACATGTTTAGGAAAGTTCTAACTATTGCTAATGTGAAAGGACAAATTATCTAAGTAAAAAGAATGAAGGAATGTCACACACACTCGCCTAAACAATTTCTCACAACCTTATTGGGTCGAGCTAGGGCCACATTAATTCATATGTACAGTGGAGAAGGAAAGATCCAAACGTGACCCACCTAAGTGGAAAATTTAAAGTTTACCATATCATTCAAACCTCTTGATTTATGGCCCTCAATTTTTAATGATTAGTTTCTATTATTTTTCTCTTTTTAATATCAATATCAATTTAGTAGCAAGTTCCTTTTGAAACAGTGAAAAAAAATTGA
Source organism: Sextonia rubra (assembly GCA_037013555.1). Classification (NCBI taxonomy): domain Eukaryota; kingdom Viridiplantae; phylum Streptophyta; class Magnoliopsida; order Laurales; family Lauraceae; genus Sextonia; species Sextonia rubra. The sequence goes on from JASUAD010000010.1 coordinate 10,332,736, forward strand.
AATTGATGACATTTGGGTTATCCTATTTTTTAATTGATAATGGGAGGTCAGCTCACAGTGGTTGTGCTCAATTGAGGCACTTGCCATTGAGCTCCTCTATATAAGTTATAATAGAAGGATGTACTACGAAATATTTGAAAGAACGAAGTTACATGCCATGGATGGAGTAGCAAGGAATTACAATGGGTTGGGTTGTGTTATAGAGTTCTTGTTAGTTTGAGCACCGTCAACAAAATGAATAGGCTAAACCAGGACTAAACCCATTTACTGATGAAATTAGAAATGTTAACCTGAACCTAATTAGAAAATAAAATGATTAACAAATTTAGGTTAGGTTGGTTGGTAATAATGAACTAATTGTTTTTTAAAGAGAGATTAGTTGGGTTAGTGCATTCAAGTTTAAGTGGCCTTTTGTTAAATGGAAATAATAAACTTACTAGAACTAAACCCCATTTGTTAATCAGGTCAGTTCTGAAGTATAATTTATCGGGTACATAACCCCACCCACGGGGACTGTGTATTGGGTAAGGCCCAAAATGGTTTTGAAGTGGGGACCTCTAGCTAATTGCTGGACTTCCTAACCACTCAAACAATTTAAGTATGGGTTTACAATTTAAGTGCGGGCTACAATCTAAGTGTTAGTTACAATTTAAGTATGGGTACAATTTAAGTGTGGGTTACAATTTAAGTGGTGGGATTACAATCTAAGTGTGGGCTACAATTTAAGTGTAGGTCTACAATTTAAGTGTGAGTCTACAATTTAAGTATCGGTTACAATTTAAGTGGTGTGATTACAATTTAAGTGTGAGATTACAATTTAAGTATGGGTTTACAATTTAAGTGCGAGTTACAATTTAAGTGTGGATACAATTTAGTGTGGGTTACAATTTAATTGTGGGTACAATCTAAGTGTGGGTTACAATTTAAATGTAGCCTTTTCAATTTAAGTGTGGGTTTACAATTTAAGTTTCAGTCACAATTTAAATGTCGGTTACAATAAAACTTAATCCTACTAGAACTCACAAAGCCTACCATAATAGATAAGGATTTTATGAGATTCTTACAAAGTCAAGGTGGAGCATGTTGGGAAAAGCAGTGCAGCGAAAAATACTTGTGATTAACGAATCAACCACAATGAACACACACAATCATACTATTAAGCAATCACACACATCAATACAACAATATAATGTGGTTCGACAGACTTACCTATATTCACAAAAGAGAAAAACTTATCCGTCATGATCTCATCTCAATCCCCTAGGAGATAGGGTTACAATATATTATTATATATACATAGTTCTCACTTTCTTGGCCAATAAGAAAATCCATACATAGTAACTAAAATACTCCTAACCCTGAACCTTAATTTTGGCTAACCCAGATGATTGATCTGACTAAACCAAAATACAAGACACAACCCAACAATCTCCACTTTGGCATTGATTCCATAAATCCCCGGAGCCACCTTGAGATACTCTGCAATTTCTTCACATTAGCGCAGTTTTCTTTCTTCAACACTTTAACATGCATAGCGAGCACTTCCCGACTTTCGGTACCCGTTGAAAGGTATGCCTTCGTACACGTTACGACCAAGCGCGGATCTCGCACCCCCTATACTAGATGCATAGACAATGTTAGCATTTTCTGGTATCAATCAAGTCCAAACCGACTTGAGATTTCATATACCTCGTTGAAAGATACGTCTCCACACACACTATAACCATGTGCACTAACAATTTTAACATTGTCCGATGTAAACTAAGTCTAAGCGGACTTGACCTTTTCCATAGTTGCTTCCTTCGACCTGAAACACCGCCCTTCTCTTTTAACCTTCGAAGTGATCTCCATTTCTTACCCTCTTTACATGCATTGCAATACAAGGAATCTAACTTCCATCTATCATGATAAAAGAGACATTCCCTAATCCGAATCTCACTAGTACTTTGTCAATCCTTCCTTTTGTTTCCATCCTAGTGTTTTTTCCATCAAACCTGTAACTATCATTTTCATAAATGGGTTTTTGTCCTTCTCATTATGACAAATCAGAACTCAATTGCCCTTCCTTTTTCCAAGGAAAATTGTCTCCGTTTAGGTCTTTCTAAATTGTTGTTAGATGATATCATCAAAGATCCTACCAGTTCATCTTCCAATGATCTAGTGCATTTAACTCCACTTGAACCAAGATTTCCTCTTTACAGTGTCAAGGATTTTATGACTTTTTCCTGTTATTTCATAAAGTTGTTTCTCTATCAAACACTTCAAGCTGGCTGGTGATGCTTGAATCCATTGCTATCACTATGAATAAGTTAGTTTCTTGAGTCACCCAATTTTTCTACTTGTCAAACTACCAATCTTTTCTATTTGCCCCGTAGATTTCATTGACATAAGCATACTGGAAGAAACGGATCTAAAATCCGATTCTGAATGGCTTCTATATCGTAGAAACAATTTTCTATACTTTGAATTGTCAAATATCCTTGTTGAACATTGAATTGCCAATTTTATTCCACAAATGCATATATCTGCTTGCAATGAGTCTGTAGGAGCAAATGGATCTCCGATCGGGCACCGGATGAACAAGATATCGAAGAAACAAACTCAACCATCAATCTGGTCAAATTGCTTTTGACCTACTTTGCTGATTTCAGTACTGCTCCTATTCTGGCGGATTGGGTTCTGCATACGCGGGTCAGGTATGAACTAGGGTTATACTACATTAATATATATAGTTTCTGTTTTTTTGGCTAATAAGAAAATCTATACATAAAAACCAAAATGCCCTTAACCCTAAACCTCGATTCTTACTAACCTTGGTGACTGATCCAGTTAAACTGGAATACAAGACACAACCCAACAAAGCCATCCATTTGATGGGCCCCATTTTAGGAATTCTAACATGATAAATAGGTGATAATTCATTAGGTGGCCCATAGCTTGAATAAATAATAGATAGTTGAAAAAAAGAAAACTACTGATAACCCCAACAATTGTATGTTTGTGTGTGTTAACAAGTCTTCTTGCCTATTTTTAATAGTTCCATCCTAGGATGCTCCAAAATATTGATCAAGTGGACAGCTATGCTTGAGCAATTCCAACCATTTGATCAACTAGTCTGATTCCACCCTTTGAATGTAAGTCAATACTCATTTACTTGTAAGACAAGTGTACCAGCTCCATTTTTATAAAGCTGAACCTTCTATATTTACTATTTTTAGTATGAAAAGTGGGAAAAAGAAACTTGAAGATGAATATGGTGCGTTGAAAACAAATTTTCTAGTGTTTCAGTAAGATCCATCCTAACCAAATAATGATAGCAGTGGCTGTTGTATCGTTACATGAAGGCCGTTGCTTATCAGCTCTTATTTTGATCCATGACTTGCACAAGAACCATGTGATCTACATAAAATGTTCAATAGTATGTACCTTTGGGGCATGAACTTGTTGGAAATTTGTGTTAAGAGTTGAAAATAGTCTCTATGACTACATATCTGTGAGGATTTTGTACTTGACTAATTTATGGGTTGGACAAAACTCTAAGTCCATTGAGTTGTGTTTTATAATTTGTTTTAGATGAACTATGGTTCATGAAGCCAAAAGAACTGATGTGAAGAAATTAGAAATTTGGTTGGAGACTCAAGCGGACATACACATGCTTGAGTGGACTGTCCAGGTTGACAAACTCAGGCTAAAGTTTATACGCTCAAGTGGGCCTTACAAGAATTGCGTTGAATTGCAAATAACTGAGAGTTTGCATCAAACGCTCGAGCGGCTAACGTATAGAAACCCACTTTCCTTTTATGAAATTGTTTCCTTTCTATGCTAGAACTGCTAGTTCATATTCTACAAGGACTATTCCTTAATGGCATGAATTGTGAGTTATATAAAGGATATTTCCCTCAACCCTAAGGAACAACTCTCATTACTCTGAAGACAGAAAACCTAATTGAGATACTATTATTTCTCTAAAGCTTCTATTGGAGAGACTAGGCAGAAGCTTTTTGTTAGAGAATAATGCTTCTACATCTCTTATAGAAGATCATCTTCTTTTGTAGAAGATTATGTTCCTTGTGGATTCAAGGTGGTTGAATCAAGTGCGAAGAGCAGTGCATGGAGATGGAAAGTTGTGGCAAGGATTTTTACATAAAGAACTACAATCCTTAGGTCGGATTATATATCTTGAGAAGGATCTGTGAGTATCGTTACTTTCTTCGTTTGTAGAATTGGTGCACAAATCCCAATGTCTTTAAGCCCTTAGCCCATTCCACTTTCAGCATGTAACAGGCAAGACACTTATGGCCATATTGTAACACTCCGATCCCCTTGAGTCGGATTAGTGGCTCATTAGTGTGCTTTTCTGTTATTTAATTCTTTTGGATTTGGTTTCGAGTCTTGGTTAGGCAGTTGAATAACCTTTGACCTGCGATAGGTAGTTCTAAGCCCTTTTTCGTAATTTTACTTTTGCTTCGAGTGCATCATTTTTGCATCATCTTAGTGTCAACACATGTATTTTGTTGAGCTCGTTGTTTTCCATAACTGCCTCAGACTCATTCGGAGTCAATTGGAGAAGTTGGACCCTCATGTGACTTGATTTGTAAACAATCGAAATTCACTGGACTTTGACTTAAACTTCAGAAATTATATAAGAGTCATGAGCCCAGGTGTCTCTCTCCTGCTCATTTTCATTCGACAACCGCATGCAATAGCTCCACGTCCTTCTTTCTCTTCTCTTCATCCTCTTCTTCAGTCTTGTGGTGTTGGGAGCTTGCATCCTTGTCGCTTGGGTTTTTTTACTCTCAGTGGGTTGGGTTCTTTCTCTCTCATCTCTGTCTATGGTTTGGGTAAGTGGGTTCTTCCCTTCTTCTTCTCTAATTGGATCTCCCATCTCTCTCTCTGCATACTCATGGATTGTATTTTGCTTTGTTTTGCTTGGATTTTAGCTGGATTTGAGCTTGATCTCAGTAGATTTGACAAGGCTTTGAGGCAAGTATAAGTAAAGGATTGTATAACACATATGGGTATTTTGTTTGACTGCTTTGATTTCATCTATTACATCCTACACATGTCTGTTGTGTTTTACAGCCAAATTCTGTGATTTTGGAACCTCTGGAACTTGTTTTGCTAAGTTTCTGTATCAAATTTCAGTTTCTGTACGCACTTCGGTTTCGTGTTTTGTATTGTACGGCTAAGCCGTAACTTTGTACGGCTCAGATTCCAGAGACTTGAATGTTCGTATTTTGTTCTACGGCTAGGCTACGGCTGAACCATACATTGTTCTACGGCTGAGCCGTAAGCTAGCCGTGACCCAGCTGTGAATTATCCCCCTGATCAGTCGAAACTTTTTGATTTCAGTACTCTTACGGTGAAGCTACGGCTAAGCCGTGGATGGTATATGGCTAAGCTGTGGACTCCACCGTAGCTTAGCTATGAAATGTATCAGATCAGAGGTGGAAGATGACAGTTTAGCCGTGTTCTGAAGGAAACCACGGCTAAGCCGTAGTGCATGTTACGGCTAGGCCGTAAGGTATTTATGGCTAAGCAGTAGGTCACTCATGGCTAAACCGTAAGACCTGGAAAATCTCAAATAAAACTTAGGATAATGGTGTGACCTTGTAGGGCTAAAATACAGGTTAACCACCCATGTAAACCGGCTCAATGGATTCTTTGGATCGTATGAATAGTCTATTAGGCTGTGACTTATTCATGTGAGCGTTGATTTACTGTTAAGCACCTCCCCATGGGTGTTGGTTTAAGGGACTTCGGTGCACGTGAGGATTTTATTGCAACACTTGATGACAACGGTGCATTGAATAACTTAAAACTACATCAACGTGCACGATTAGCGACAGTGAACAACGAGATTAGGGTTGGCTTGTAATTAACCTTGATTCCGTATTAATCTGAGATACATTGCATATTGCTTACAATTTTGCCCTCTGTTCTGCTGATCTATGTTTATGCATTACGAGGTCATTTTGCTTTCGTCTTGTATATCTGTTTTATTCTTCGTTCTGCACTATGCTTTGATCTATGCTGTGCTTTGACTTAATCTATGCTATGATCTGTATTTATGCTATGCTCTGTATATCTCTGATTCATTGGGTATTCCCTGGTGGCTCTGCCCAGAGATTAATACGTGAGGATAAGATCCGGTCTTTGCCATCGGTGAGTCCAAAGCGGATAATCTCCCTTCTTTTGGATTTAATTTGATTGGTATTAGTCTGGCTCTACTCAGCCTCAGCTCTAGGATGCCCGACGAGGTTACCTCTGGCTTAGATCTCTGTATCTCTGTATCACTGTAGTGTCGCTTTGTCTTGGGACCCCGGAACCCAGGAAACCGAGACCCACTTGTACCCTTGGCCCGGTCAGTGGTGTTCTCATCTGCTCTGCTCTGCTCTCTATTGGAGAGAATATGGTTAACATAGTAGCCACCTAGTTCATTATTTCTATACTTTGATTCACTTATCATGCTTTACTTCTATGCACGATTTGCTTAGCCTACTACGATGAAACTCTGTAATTAATATTCTGCTTTGATTCAAATTGATACTATGAGTATTTCATCCTTGTTACTTATATTTGCTGGATCGTTGTATTCACTGTGTTGTCTGTGGTGTTGCAGGCACAGATCCCTTGCCCAGCTCCCCGGCGGTTGAGGAGGCTGCAGGGCAAAGCCTAGAGGCACCCTCCGGGTTGGCAGAGTGCGCCTGATCACCTCTGCCGAGTGCATACATGCATATCTTCCGTGGCTATCTGTTTTGGGTTTTGGTTTTTGGAGATGTTGTATTTTGTACTTCGGACTTTGTTACTCTGTATATTTGTACATCTTGATTTTGTTGTGTACTCAGATTTGTATCTGGTTTTCGAGTATTGTATTTATTTTTGTCTTTTCCATTCCGCGTTTTTCGGTTTCCACTATTGCTTTGTTACCTGCTATGATATCTACAGCTTCCGCGTTCGGTTGTTTCGCACGTGTTAAATTCCTTGTGTGTGTGCATCTGGGTTGGGTTTGGATGCACGTGCACGGGAGTACGTGTGTCACTGGTTTGGCTTTTCGCTAATCCCGATTTCTGGGCTCGGGTTGTGACACATATCATTAGATCATATGCCTCTTTCGTTTGCTTATGATAAAATGACATTACATAACATAGATATATATGTGTGTTGCTTATAACATGTATAGTGTACAATATCTTTATAACTATTCCCTGGTCATGATAAATTAATTGTCAGCCAATTACAAAATCAGTATTAACAAATACATGCAATAGATTTAAATAGAGCGTACTTGATAATGCCATGAAGATATGAAAGATTTGTAGACGCTCTAACCAATGGAGCTATTGCTCTACAACACTTCACCTCTAATCCTCTCATGACTGGCGATGGAAATCTCTTTCGTCAAGGGCTAGAGGCGGAGACTATAGCCTTTTTATTGATACCGAAATAGTATCCTTTCCATTGAAAATATCGCATGGTTTGAAACTGCCATAAGAGGTTATCCTCGTAACCAAAATATGAAAGATGGGGTTTGTTTCAAAATTGAACTAAAGATAAGCCTATTTGGATTTTCAAAACAACAATGGTTGTTAGGCCACATACCAGGATTTTCAACAAGTATATCTTCTAACAGTTTGTGATTAGTGCTTGATTTTTATTCACCCACAAAGGACTCATGATTTGTTTTTGCTTTGAATTTTTCATATAAAAATCGTGTGCATCTTGTTTGGTGTGGTTGATTGATTTATTTAGTTAATTCATTTAGTTGTTCTGCTGATATTATTCGTGCTGCAATCTTAAAAATTCAGGTCTAAAACAATCTTCCAAAATCTCAGACGCGTTTATGGGTGTATTTTTTCGAGGGCCATATGTGATGCAATTTGAAAGACCCTATCACACATAACAGACCTTGTGTAAGGGATTCTTTTAGTTTTTACTTGTGGCAGGCACATGATTGGGACGTCTTGTTCTCTCTTGGATCATGAAATCATGATTTTTTTTATAGCTATTATTAGTGGAATTTATATCATGAGAGGTAACCGTGGGGGTTTTAATCAGAGGATCAAGAGGATCCGGACTCCTGTTGGTAAGCTAAATAAATTTTGTACGGTGCTCGTTTTGTGAGGTGTTTTCTAATTTGCTTGTGCAGTACAAAGTACACACCCAGCACCAGACAGTCCCATCCATTAGTGGTCCATGAGATCAATGCTGCCATCTCTTGTAACCTCGCCATCCACAACACATTTTCCAATCCCATGCACAGAGAGAGAGAGAGAGAGAGAGAGAGAGAGAGAGAGAGAAAATCCTCACCTCAAAAATATCATCAGTGAGTAGCACATTATTTTCACTTCCTTTATCGTGCCTCTTCCATTAGTTGGGACTCCATTAATGCTCCAACTCAAGAACATGTGCTTGGGTAGGCCCTTATATTTAATACGAAGAAATGAAGTCAAGGAAGCTGGTGCAGCAAGCAATGCCATTGCTCTTTGTTTACTGTGCATGGTCTTCCTTGTCTTTAAATTCCACTCCTTCCACTTCACACTTCCCAATAAGCTCTCAGGCTACTCCAAATACTTTTCACTTGTAGTTCTTGCAGTGGGAGCATATATCAGTTTTCATACCTTCATAACTACTTCTAAAGTAACCTATTGCAGCCCCAGTGGTTCCCATCTTTGATTCTCTGACAAAGGTGTCACTGAGATGGAGGGAATGAAAGAAGTATTGATTAATGGTGTAATGGCTTATGCCAAGATCTCTGACATAGCCATGGCTTTGTTGGGTCTCTTTGCTTTCAGTGCAATTGTTCAAAGGCTTACCAACAAGGGTCCCATGATGTGGCCAGTCATGGGCATCATCCCTACTCTCTTTTTCCATGTGCACCGTATATATGACTGGGCCACTGATGCCCTGAACAGCTGTGGTGGCACATTCACCTACAGGGGAATGTGGATGGGGGGTGCCCATGGAAGCATGACTGTTGATCCCTCCAACATTGAGTACATGCTCAAGACAAGATTCAGAAACTTTCCGAAGGGAAGGTACTACAGGGAGAGGTTCTCCGATTTCCTCGGCGACGGCATCTTCAACGCTGATGACGAGGTCTGGAAGGAGCAGCGGCGGGCCGCAACATCGGAGATGCACTCAAGCCGCTTCATCGACTACTCTGCAAAGACTATACAGGATCTGGTGCACAATAAGCTGCTCAAGTTGATTGAGAAGCTGGCCAAATCCAATGATCACATTGATCTTCAAGGTGTTTTTCTTCGATTCACCTTTGATAACATATGCACTGCTGCTTTTGGAGTAGACCCAGGTTGCTTGGCCCTTCATCTCCCTCAGGTGCCATTTGCCAAAGCCTTCGAGGAGGCAACCGAGCTCACCTTGTTCCGATTCTTGGTGCCTCCATTTGTATGGAAGCTGATGAAGTTCTTCAACATTGGCTCAGAGAAGCGCCTCAAGGAGGCAGTTCAAGTAGTCCATGAATTCGCAGAGAGAACGGTCGTCGACAGGAGAGTTGAATGGCGCAAGTTAGGTGGCCTGGACGACCGGTCTGATCTCCTGTCCAGGCTAATTGAAGCCCAAGAGGATATGAATTATAGATTTTCAGACAAGTTCTTGAAGGATTTCTGCATCAGTTTCATCTTGGCCGGAAGAGACACCAGCTCTGTTGCACTGGCATGGTTCTTCTGGCTCTTACACAAACATCCACATGTTGAGAAGCAGATTCTCTCCGAAATCACTGAAATTATAAACAGCATGGGAGGAATAAAGGAACCCATATCCGACGTTGTCTTCGGCGTCGATGAACTGAAGAAGATGGACTATCTCCAAGCCGCATTAACTGAGTCTCTAAGGCTGTATCCATCTGTGCCAATAGACTTCAAGGAAGCTGTAGAAGATGACACCTTCCCTGACGGCACGCCAGTGAACAAGGGAGATAGAGTGATCTACTCCATCTTCTCCATGGCGCGGTGCGAGGCCATATGGGGGAAGGACTGCATGGAATTTAAGCCGGAGAGATGGATTAAAGACGGGCAGTTCTCCAGCCAAAGCCAGTTCAAGTATCCCGTCTTCAACGCGGGTCCAAGGCTCTGCGTGGGGAAGAAGTTTGCATACATGCAGATGAAGATGGTAGCTGCTTCAATACTGTTGAGGTATTCAGTTTCAGTAGTTGAAGGTCAGGAGGTTGTTCCAAAGATGACTACTACCCTATACATGAAGAATGGTATGTTAGTGACTTTCAAACCTAGGGCTTTTGCCAGTTCTAACCCTCTGGTCTCTACTACATGACCAATGGTTTTAAGTCAATTGCACAACTCTGGACACCAAGGTAAAAGAAAAATAAGAGCTTTTTAAGTTGTGCACAAGTTTTTGGGTGCTTGGTTGTTGTGTTATGTAATGCAATTGTAAGTTTTAAAAAGCTTGTCATATATGATAAGAACGTGATATACATGTTGGACTGAGAAATGTTAACTGAAATTTGTAAATCTCTAGGGGAGGGTCCTGCAAACCTGCTAATTACAAGGATAGGGAAGGAGTGGAAGGTCTATGACATGGATGAAAGAGGCTTACAATCACTCAATTTGTTAATTGTGACTATCTATTTAAGGGTCGTAAAATTTAATATTTGAATCTAACTCCTCCGCTACAACCATTAACTTACAGTCATCCCTGGACCCCAATGATATGAAATACATTTGCGTCAGGCAAACATCTCAGACCAATCAAAGGTTGGCCTCACTTATAGAAAATCATATATGAGTAATGAGCTACAGTCAAATGATAGCATCGGATTGTTGTTGGATGAGCACCGTAAAATGCTGCCTCTCCCATGGACCCATGGAATGGGACCACCTTTGCTTGATCCATAAGCGGGGCCATGTTTGCTTGAGTATAGCATAGACCATCTTATATATGATTTTAATTTCATTGGTAAGAATGAAGGATGCACCTTCGCTTGAACTAAGTTGATTAATTACACACCAAGTTTCATTTTGATAAAAAAAAATATACTTATGTTTTCTATACACAATAAAAAAACGATCAGCCGAATTAAAATGAAATTGAGTATGTTCCTACTTCCTGTACAAATAGACACATGATGGCCAGGTTATAAGATGGCACAAAGATTAGCCATGCTCAAGAGTTTGCTCTAGCGCAATGTCTCTCGTAAAGTGCAAACTCTCTTCTAGAGCTCACTTAGGGCGATGACAATCATGTGACAGATAAAAAGCAAAGGATTTAGATGGGACCTACCATGTATGTACAAACTCAACTCCATTAGATCCTCGTATATTATCCCTTGGTCCATGACCCCAAGTTTAATGGTTAGAAAGTCACATTTTTTAAGATTTTAATCCAAAGCTGAGTAACATTTTTCTGTACACGGTTTTCAGAATTGAAAGCGGAAAAATGAACTGAGCTTTCTATGTTTAGTGCACACACAAAAGCCAAAAGGCTGAATTTTCTACACAACCGGTTTGGGGGCTTGGGTAGGTGTGGAATGGTTAATTTGGGTGTTCTATGATGAAGGCAAAGGGTCTACACGATGTCTTTCTTGACAAACGTTCTCACGTCAGCTTCTGCATGCTTGAAATATCTTGAACGTGAAGTTTCCCATCTAAATATTGGTTGGCAGATTTAAGAATATCCGGTAATAAGATTGGCCTAGTGCACTCAGGAAGTGGAGAGGTCCCGTATTTTATAGATAGGTTGGCCACGTCCTATAGTTTTATTTGGTGTATGTGGATAGAGGGTTTACATGTTTGGGATGAGTTCTCCAGGTTATTAAAAATAAAAAATAAAAAAGAAATTGGCTTAGTGCATTCAGTACTACGTTGACTATGCTGTCGGATCATCTGGTAAGAGAGCTGTTTTTCTCTCTCTCTTTCTGGACACCCGCACCTCAAACAGCTCAATTTGATTACTCTTTTTTTAAAATTTGATTATTTTTTTTATGACCTAAGGTATTACTCACTAACATAGCCTTTGGATCTTTAGCCTTCTGCATAAGAGTTATTTAAATTTAATGAGCAAGAAATATTCCCTAGGGGTACATACATGTCGCACAAATAGTACCTAAATAACGGAAGGTGCAGGAGTCTAACTTGAGACTTTAGTGTCTACATCTGTACAAAATTATATAAACTCTATCTGATCATCCTAATCCTTTCATCAATGGTGAATAATTCTCATCCCATAAAAAAAGAGACCCTTCCATCAAACTATAGTCTATTTGGATGAATGTTTAAGAAAAAGAAAGAAAAAAAAAAGAAAAAAAAGGACCGGTGTATTTGAATGGGGTCGTGTATGTGTGATCCATTCAGATGGGCCATTATGTGGGCCCCAATACACGGCCTGCACTCACTAATGCCATGTATGACTAACACCTACCAAAATACAGAAATAAATATCAATAAGGTTCAAAATTAGGGCCCCTAACATTAATTTGAGATAACAGGAAGTATCCGAACTAGTAGATATCATCTGCCATCCATGTTCCCCACCTACAAATGTAATGTCCTGTTCTAAGTACACGTGCATTCATTTGGTCGTTAGAGGTAGATAGGCAAATTAAGTAGTTTGGTTTCACAAATAGCACTATTTTGCTTAAAAATTCATTTAAATTGAAAATGAAACCTTGGGTCATGACAAATGAACGAACTTGAAATGGAGTTAGACGTGGTCCACTATATCTTCGTTGAGTTTCTAAAAATTCAATGTAAGGTGGATCTCATCTAACGACGAGAAAGTGATTAAAGGCATTGCCCGGTGGTTGGGTATCCTAATTCCTAATTATACAAGTCCTGCTCCCACTTTTTGCTGGGGCTTTCCTTACAACTCGCTTGGAGTGGGCACGGGAGAGCTGAGAAATGAAAGGCAATAACGTGGACATTTTGATAATCGTCAAATCCTTCCATAGGAATCGTTGGTTTCTTGGCCTTATATGGGACTGGTTGCCAATTTGCATTGGACTTACTCATCCAAAGATGGAAAGTAAAATTTTCTTGTATTTGGTAGGAACAATGACTCCCATGAACTTCACCACACGCCCTGCCTGAAAATGTTGAATTATTTTGAAAACAATAGAGGACAAAAGTCTTTAAAGTTACTTTATAAGTCTTATATATACATATATTATTATCCAGAAATCATCGCCTCAGGTTAATTTTCAATTTGGGGATTTTCTCAATACATTATCATAAAAATATTGCAGAAGAAAACTCAACTATTAATTATAGATAAATTAGCTTTAATATTAAATTGCATAAGTTTTTTCATTTTCTCAAGATTTGTTAGATTTTGCTGATACTTTATGATGCTATAAAACAATTAACATATCTAATGACACTCCATTTTTAGAGTAGCACAGACATTTGTGACGCTGTTTTAAACCATTTAACAGAGATCAAAGATTAGTATGTTTTAGGCAACCAAGAAAGTGATTTGTGGGCTCCCATTCTGCGTTTAATGGCTCTTGTGCATTGCAGTTGGCAACAGTGACCGACATTGATACCAACCTTGATTGGATTGACAACCATAATTGTTAATATCATTTGAGACCCCATTTGGATTTGGCCTCCAAAATGAAAGGCTTTGGCCAATTTGAAACTTCGACGAAACTTTTCGGAATCACAATTTGAAGAAATATATGAAGAAATAATGTGTATATATATATATGTAAGAAACTAGAAAAATTAAAAAATATATATGAATTTAATCCATTCTAGTAAAACTTTTTATAATTGCATTTTGAAAAACTATAAGAATTACAAAGTATATACATGTAGGAAAAATAAAAATATAAAAACTAAAAACCTTATATGTCAAAAATATTTTTGACCAAACTCCGAAATTTTGGCTGAGATGGACCAATATTACCAAGATTGATTGATGTTCAAACCGAAATATTTTGAATGTCATTTTGTTTCAGCCACTTGGTCGAAACGAAAAATATCGCCCATAACAGCCAATACGGCACAATATTGGTAACTATGTTGGCAACCCACCAATCAACCGGCCACCCAAAAGGAGCCGCTCCTCCCACATGTGTTGGCCATCCTCTTCACTTTGTGCACTTCCTCTTTCTACATGTGTCTACTTTCCATCCTATAAAAGAACTATACATGGTCCTCGTGAACAAGGTATCTGAGCATTTTTTTTAAATAATACCAGCGCATCAAGTAGTAGTATCATTCATCACAACTAATCCACGTTAATAGTTAAAATCAAAAAACATTTCTGCAAACTATTGCCAGAAATTTTGTTGCCGAGAAATTATCTTCTCTGTCAACCATTAGGAGACATTCTAATTTTGAAATTTTCTCAGGATATTATATTGAAGGAAGTCCAGATATTATATTGAAGGAAAAAGGGATCTTTATGAAAAAATTACACTAAAACTCTGATTTCATGGAGAAAAAACATAAATCATAAGCAGAGAGTGTCACATAAATCTATTTTTTAAGACAAAGATGCCCTCAGTGGGGAATATTGTCACCCCTTTTCCCGTTTTTGAGAAAACTTTCAACTCCAGTAAGTTAGATAGTGGCTTCAGCGTAGGAATTCTTGTTGATGATCCTTCTCTGAAAAAGGATCATGGCTGCAGTAGGGCCCCAAGAATATGATTGGTCCAGCCTCTCACTAGCCCACATTTCAAACATAACATCATATGGTCCAGATATATAATAGAACCTCTAAGTTATTACTTTATTTAACATTTTACTCCATGCATTTGAAAAAAAAAATGAATCAGCAAACGAAAAGATCGCTAGGAAAAACAATAAACTTTTGAGTGTTTGAATTGGAGTTCTTTCACCCTGGTTTATGTACACTTTTTCATTGAATAATAATACTTTTGTTACCCACTCAAATTAGAAAGGGGGCTCAGCAAATTGCATGCGCTTTATATCCATCAGGAAATTTCAAGCCTGTTTCCTTGTTGGAATTCAAAGAATTTTTGTCTCTAGAATTTGTAAATCCCCCAACATAGTGGAATTTCAAAACTGGAATTCCACTAAAAAGCATGATAACTGGAATTCTGAAATTCCCCTAAGGCTTTTGAGACCTTTTAAGTGGGTGGTATTTCTAAATTCCTTGAAAGAAACAACACATTAACAAATTTTTACAAATTTCAAGGGATAGCACATCACATCACACCCAAAAATCCCCAACACCCAAAATTCCTGTCAGGAGTTCAATCAGTTATGGACAGTCTTCAGTAATTAAACTACACCATTAATTCTCATCAAAACTAATCCAATAACCTTAAAATGAAGTATAACAGTCTGGTTCCTACATATCAAAATAACAACTTGAAAAACATTAATTGAAATTCCTATTTCTCAAGAAAAGAACTTCAACTTCCTTAAAAAAGATCCTTGCAATAAGCTACAAAATTAAACTAAAAAAATTGCAGCAGAAACTCCAGAATCTTACTAGGTGTGGTCAAAATCAAAAGGAGGCAGGTCTTTGTCTTTCCTTAGCCACACTCACCTTTATTGCCCTTCCATCCAAATTCTGATGCCAACAACAAAACACAATAGTGTTAAGCAAATATGAAACAGCAAATGAGCTTACACCATATCCAACTTGAAATGATTAACTACTATATCATATCTTGGGTCAGAACTACCCATGCCAGTGGGTGGTTAAGGTTTTAATTTTCCAACCAGCATTGTGGCTAGACAAAATGGCAAAAATTTAAAGAACAAAGGAAACGAAAACAAGAAAGGATAATGGCGATTAAGGACTCACAGATCCATCCAGTGCTGCAATAGCATCCTGCAACTCAACCTGTGAGGACATTATTACGAATCCAAACCCACGTGAGCGTCCAGTCTCCCTGTCATGAACAATTCTAGCTTCCTCCACCTTACCATATTCACTGAACAGTTGTTCTAAGCGAAGATTGTCGACCTGCCATGGAATATTTCCAACATACAACCTGAAAGCAGGTTCAAATTCTCGAGCAGGTCGCTCTGCCCAGGTGCCTCTTGGAGCTGCCTTGTTCACTGTCAAAGGCCTGCCATTAAGTTCCTGTTTCAAAGCACAGGAGGAATTGAATGAGTTTTTCTTCACAGAACATTTACTTCAAACTGATAAAAAAAACAGAACATTTACTTAAATGGAAATATTTCAGCAACCAGCAGGCAGAACATCCAGCTGACAAAACCTATACACAATGATCTTTTTTATTTTTTTTTTTAGAGAGAAAGCAGGTTTTCCTGGATAGGAAATGTGGCATCGGCAACAGCGGTGCACCTGCTACCACATCAGCCAT
Organism: Sextonia rubra; assembly: GCA_037013555.1. Classification (NCBI taxonomy): domain Eukaryota; kingdom Viridiplantae; phylum Streptophyta; class Magnoliopsida; order Laurales; family Lauraceae; genus Sextonia; species Sextonia rubra. The sequence goes on from JASUAD010000010.1 coordinate 10,349,018, forward strand.
CTATTGTCTTTCTACAGGCTGCTCTTACTCTCTTCTTACAAACCACAACATTCCACCCCAAAACTTTAACGTTCTTTGAGAAAAATACCCGTAAGTGGTCCCTTGTATGTTGTCATTTCAGCTTCGATGACAGCAAGCAACTAGGACAACTTGTGTGATATAATAGAAAAATTCAAAGCGGAATTGGTCAATTAACCATCTGCATGTAATGCAGTAAGGCTATATACAAAAAGAATAACTAAAGAAATAGAACTAAATCAAGTAGTTTACTGAACACGCTATAAAGAGAACTCATAATCATCATCATCATCAAAGCCTTATCCCAACCATGTTGGGGTTGGCTACATGAATTATGTAAAGAGAACTAAATCTTGGAAAAGAGTACCAACCAAGTAAGCATAGGAATACCAACCTTGTATGAAAGGGTTTTCTCTTACAAAAGGTACCATGCAGGGTGATACCTCAGCATAGGTACCTGATTTGCAATTCATCAAATTCGCATTTTTGTTTGCAGTTTGCAATTTGACAGTTGCGCCAATTCAAAACTTTGGTGGAGTAGGTCCGCTTGATTTGTGATTCTAGTTCAAATTCGATGTCCTAACTTGTATATATAATTCAATATAGTTCAAGATAATTTGAAGGTCTGATTCAATAAATATAAGCAGTTTACTAGAATTTTAGATACATAAATGAATATAATGATATTTCACTAAGAGTGAAAGAAAAAAATATTTTAACACTATCCATAAAGAAAATAATGGTTTCTACTAAGTTAATAATAAAATTTAAACATTTAACCATCAACGTAAATAAATGAAATTGCAAAGACCAAATAAAAAATGACATAAAATGTAAGACAGCAGAAACAGGAAAAGAAACTAGATCAAAAGGACATTTATTTTTCATCAAAAGTCTCATTGCATATTATGATTTTTATTATTATTAGGGCCATTTATGAAATCTTGATCGTTCATAATTGTTTTATGTAAGTGGTTCCATAAATGTTAACTTAATCGTGGCAATCACAACCGTTAGATTGATCATCTTATTCACACAATCAATTACACAAGAACAAATTGGTGAAATTACTTGTCTTTACATGTACTTAATCTTATGCTTGTAAAAACTCAAATTTGTACAGGGAATATGCCACTATCAAGCACTTGGGAAAACAAATTTTTATAGGTTTCAATTTTATAAATGGGCTGCTCTAATTATGAATTATTGGAGATAACCCCCATCTATTCCATAATTAACTAGAAAATACAATATCTGCCTTGCACAAGCTTTTTGGGATTCGCATGGAGGGGTAAGGAATATTTTAAAAAAAAGATATAGAAAGAAGTCTCAATCAAATTCATGAGGCTCTAAATTGACGACCATCAATTAAAATCTATACCCATCAAAATATATGCCACCAACTAATAAGCATCCCAACAAGCTCACTTCATTAAAAGATCGTCTCATTGTTAGAATGACCAATATAAAGTACATTTTTATGTATTATTATATTCAAATGTTGTATGAGTGATTAATCTTAAGGTGGGCCCATCTCTTTTTGAAATAAAACGTAGTTAGATCCTATAAAAGAGTGTGGTAGTGAATCCAAAACGTTCAGCGCCTAGACTTTGAGAGATATACAGAAGGAAGGTATGTATAGAAGGAAGATCGGTTGCATTCAATTTCATCATTTCATCCATGAAAAGAAATGAATGAAAGAAAGTAGGAGACCGATGGGCACTTCCCAGCCTTTCCTTAAGCAGTACATGCATAAATTTCCATTCCCTTATCTGATTGGAAAGAGAGTAAAAACTGATGGAGATTGAGTCTTGTCCTCCTTTCTATCTTTTCAATTGTCTTTTCTACCATTACATCTTATTTTTCCCTTCTACAAGCCTCTCACCTTCCACCTTTACATCTTCCTCACTTTTTTTTGTTTTTGCAACCATTTGCTGTGTACAAATGAATTGCAAAGAACTTCAGCCTCTCCAAGAATCTGAATCATTCGAACTGAATTGTGAATTTTTCGGTTCAAAGTCCTAACAGCATGCAATTTGGTGGAAACTGAAGTGAATTAGTTTACTATGTGCCTCATCCATGTTCATCAATACAGTGTCCCTATATGTCATTGCAATCATGTTGCAAAAGAAACCAATGGCTAGACCAAGTCAAAGTCATGAATAGGCACCAGTAAGAATTCCAGCACACCTTTCCATTAATGCAATTGCAACCCACCTTCTATTGCCTTTCCATACATGCTCATGGCTAAAAATTAATAAACTTTACCATAGTAGCCAAGTCGTCCTTTACCATGAAACCAAACAGTTTTTTTTTTTTTTTTGAATGGTTACTTTCATTAAAACAGAGAAGCCGGTACAAAAGGTTTATATTGGCCAAAACAAACACAACAGAATGCAGAGAAAGACCAAGCAGCCTAAACAGACCATTCAAAAAACAGTTCCACTCTTTTTTTCCTTAAAGCCTCTTTTAGTGACAAAATTATGAAGGGTCATCTAAACACATGCGTTCTACGCTTTTTTTCCTTAAATGTTAATTTTATTTTTAAAAAAACGAATATACGCTATAAGAGAGAGAAACTGCAAAGCACAAACAAAGGTTTAAAGGTCAAAACCCTAAAGCTCTAGAGAAGGAAATACATAAAGGCATATTAAGCTCTATGAAAATGCATAATCTGCCTACTAACTCCTCTTTGGCCAAAAGGAGTTAGCCACTCTCTTGACATGCAAGAAAGAAGTACTAAAAGTTCTATAGAGATCTAAAACCTCCTCAATCGCATTAGCCCACCTAATAATACATGAGAAACCTCCTTCACTATTAAACTGCTCAAATTCATTCTACGAGCATCAGGAAGACCCATCCTCAAGGCTACATGAGTAAAAGTCCAACTTTGTTATGAAATTTGTACCCTGCAGGGCTTGAAAAGGGTAGTAAAAGCTCAGCCGCATGATTCCAAATGACAAACACCAACACCAGCCATCCCTGGATTTCTCACCACACTCATCAAAGTTCAGCTCCACATACCCCAAAGGAGGAGCCGTCCATATCACCATAGGAGTGGGAGAGATGCTTTCTATTCATTTATGGGAGTCTATGAACAAGAAGCTCCTTGTATCCTCCTTTGAATGGTCTTCTCTACATTTACTGTGTTGAGAAGTTGGAGTGATCTAATCCAAGGTTTAAAAAATCGGACTCGGGACCTGACTTGGTAATGACCAAGTCCAAGTCGGGTTAGGACTAATCACACATGGCAATATGATAACCAGATGTGACATGGATATGACAAGGGCATAACTTGGATATGGTAGGGGCATAGATTTTACACATAAAAAGTGGAGTATTGGACTATACGACACAACACTATGCCTATTTTTAAGTATCCAAGTATCATAGGCGTTGCCCCTTACCTTTCTCCTCTCCCACTTTGCCCTTGTCTTTTTCCTCTTTGTTTGCCATCAATGCACTTAGTGCATCCTCACTCGGGTAGAGCCTAACTAAACCCGAATTCTACCCCAAGCATGATGTTACATAAATGGGTTGGAAGCAAGATGTGGTCTGATCAGACCACAAATTTGCTTGGAGGAGTTTTCTTCCTCGTGAAAGAGTTGACTAGTGGGTTCTTAGAGCAGTGTCTACTACCTGTCGGTATTTAAGACACATTTTTACAGCCACCGATGATCTACCTTTAGGTTATGTTTCAAGGAGGATCCCATGGAGTTTTATCCAGACACTACCAGCAAATGCAGTCAAAATCAAAGTAAGTCATTATGATTCGATTTTTTTTTTTTTTTTTTGAGAAATGATGCAAAGAAAGAGCATCTACTAAACTAGTACATCTAGTAGCCTAACTGTGTGGCCTAGTTTGTCACATATGAAACCCCTGGCTCCATTTCCTCATTTCTCTACGTTTCCAATAAGTGGACCTTAGCGGACTCGTTAAATCTTATATTGAGTAAGAATGTATTCCAAAAGCACTCCTTAACATCATCATCCTCTCTTCCATCATTGGCATTGTGGGGACCTCGACAGTCTTCCTTTGCCCCACGACTTTGCCGTTCTCACTTGCTTTGACATCACTTCCATTGGCGTGATTATTTTGCCAAGTCATATACTCAAAATAGCTAGATCACTCATCAATCAAGTTGGCCATGTTCAACATGATAGCCATGAACTTGGACAAGTCCAAGAATTATTTATCTAACTTCTCTTGAGTAAGTGGACACTTGGAAAGTCTAAAAATAAGCTCCTATTTTATGTTTTAAAGATTATTTGGTGTTTGGTAAACCTTTACTTGTATTTTCTATAGTTAGAACTCATTTGCAAATTAGAGCTTTTGCCTCTAAAAAATAAGCTGACGGAGCCGCTTTTGTTTTAGAAATTCTTTTAACTAAGGCAGATGGATGTGGACAACACAAAATTTACAAGTGCTTTGGACAAATATGGCCTCACAAAATTTTCAAATGACACAAATGGTGGGTTCTACATTGTAATTTTTAAAAGGTGGGTCTTAGTAACCTCATGAAATAAGGGCTATTTTATAATTTTACCAAGCAAAATAATTGTCTATTAAAACTTAAAGATTAGAGCTCCTATTTTAGACCTTAATCAAATTAATTAGACCAGAGTTTCCAAACAGCCCTTAAGACTGAATGTTGTCCTACAAAAATCATGACTTAAATTCGCTCCTTGAGTCATCCAATATATTGATTGTGCAAAGGCCTTTCACAAGGCTAACATCAAGATTTTAAAACTCCGCTGAATTGGCTCAAACCCGGTCACAGATGAATCAAGTACTAAAAGACTTAGTTGAGTCCTATGGAGGCAACCAAACAGGGAATTTGGGATTTGGGATGTCTTTCAGTGCAAGGTCATCATCTCTGCCTTCTTTTTCCTCTTTCTATTTTTCTTCTTCATTGAAAAGAAGGATTTACAAATCCTTAACCCTTTTATTCAAAATTTGTACCAAAAAAAAAAAAAAAAAACTCTCCAAACAGCATAAGCAGTAGCACCCATGGTTGTTAATATCATTTGATTCACAATATGACTTGTACTGTATTGGCAGTAAAACAATTCAAACAAAAGGTAAGACATGCATTTAGGGTATTATTGTACAATTCATGCATGAATCATCCGAATTCAACTTTGATTCGAACCACACGATTCATGCAATCTTGAAGGTGGCAATACAAAGAGCCAGACATCTTTGTTGTTCCTTTTACATGTTATTAAGTTGTTTCCATTATTAGAAGTTAAAAAAAAGAATTTAAAGAGAAAAATGGAAACGAGCAAAATTCCAGCAAGAACTCCCCCCTCCATGTGAATGTGCTCCCCTCCAAGGTAGCTTCACATGATTTTTTTTCCTTGCAGCTGTGTTGCATGGTAATCAACTGATTTTTTCATTTTTTATTTTTAGTTTTTTTATTGGAAACATTATTCGAATCTTCTACCCTGTGATTGCAACAATAAGCACCTTGTAAGTGTGTCACAAGCTCTTGCTGGATCCTTTTATGAAATCCAGCTTTTTAAAAGGTAATCAAATCATTCAAATGGGATTTGTTTTCTTAAACTTTGATTAGCATGCAACTATTATTATTGGACCAATGTGATCTGAGTCATTCCGTTTTTGCCTTCTATATTTGTTTTGGATTCCCTTAAGTATGATAAATACTATTTGTTTCCAAGTTAATCAAATATCATATACAGATTTTCCATTTAAACTTCAATTAGAAAATAATAACTACAAGTCTATAAGTAGTATGGATATAGGTGACCCGAACCCAGAGCCTTTGGCTCATAAAACCAACACTCTAACCAGTGAACAAGCCATTTAATAACCAAATAACAAGTATACGGCTTCTACTTTCATAAATTTCCACCAATGGAATGAATAAAAAATTCATGAAATTTTTAGATCATATAGTTGTTACACAACTAAGTTGCCTGAGTTTAGGTTTGTGTGTCGGAATTCAATACACGGGTATGAGCTGCCCATTATAGCAAATCCCAAAATGTAAGATTCATGGAAAGTTCCACTTAATTCTATGCACAATCTTGGAGGGGGATGGAGCTCTTCAGTCAAATATTTCTTTCGATGTTTAGTTATTTTGTTTTGCCAGCTTCTTTCCTTTAGCTTGTATCCTGCTTTGCCTTATTCTTTTCTTTAACAAAATTTACTGTTATATAATAATAATAATAATAATAATAATAAGATTCATGGAGCCGGCACAATATACACATAAAATTAATTTCGAATCAAAATCATTATTTGAAGTGCTAACCGCCATTAAAAGATTGTGTGCAAATTTTATTCTTAATAATTAATTAACATATATTTCAATTCCGCCAGTTTGTTGAAAATGCTGATTTTAAGCATGGATAAATGAGGAGGGTTGCATCAATAAATGAGGAGGGTTGCATCAGGTAAGCTGACAGCTGATTTGAAACTTGTGTCACAACAAAACATGAATTCTAAGATACTAACATTCTATGAGATAGATCGGAATGATGAAGTAGAATTCATATAGCTGACTACAACATAGTTGGAGCAATGCTTTGATGATGATGAGAATGAATGAAAAGACTGAACCACAACAAGTTCAACAGTGCACTTCTTTTAGAATTAGTTAAAGTTAAAAACCAGCATGCCATTGGGATACCCAAAAATGCAAATAACAATCAAAATCTAACATTTTTTAATGTTCTAAATCTTTTGGACAGAAAAGTTTGATCTGACAATGGATACATATCTGCGATAAGTTATAAATATTGGTGATAAGGGAGATTCCACACAGGCCCCCCATGTGGCATGATGGACCACACCCAAAGTCTTAACACGCTAAACAAACGTAGGCAAGACCTCAAATACCAACCAGCTGCATTGCTGTAGCACAAGCAGGCACTGATAGGTCAAACGAGGGGAACTTTCCTACTCTCAACCAAGAATCTCTTTGCTTCAATAAGAAATATAACTAGTTTCCCCATAAAGCACCAAATCAAACAACTATATCTATTCATTCAACTTCCACATATTTCACAGAATCAACTAGATTAATATTAACTGAAACATCCCAACGTAGATAAAGCTCTCGAAAACTTACATAGCGGTCTAACATCTTAATTGCTCTCTCAGCTTCCTCAACAGTAGACATCGACACGAATCCAAACCCACGACTCTGATCCGTTTCTCGATTGTAAATAACCTACAAAGCAGATTAAAACAAACCCCAACATCACAAAACCTCCAAATCTGTTGTTTTCATTCTTTTCCCAAACACTGCAGAAACAAGAACCAGATAAGATTCAAGAATGAATTCAACAAACAGAACTTCGACTCACCTCAGCAGTTTCAACAGTCCCAGCCTTGTTAAAGACCTCCGCCAAGTCCGCGCTTTCCACGTTGTAAGCAAGATTGCCCACGAAAATCTTCACCTCTTCGGGCGGCACTGAGTCAGAATCCTCTTCATCTGCAAACCCACCTTCCCCACTCTCTTCCTCCGCTTCAGCGCCGCTCTCCATCGGTTCATTCTCGCCTTCCTCCCCCTCTCCTTCCCAATCCGAGGCCTGGGCCTCCGTCTCCTCGCCTTCCCAATCGAAACCCGCTTCGCCGACCTCGTTCTCCTCATCTTGACGAGCCCAGTCGGAGGTTCGAGCGACGAGGGCGACCAATGGCCCTCCCGACGAAGAAAGCTTGGATTTGAGAGAGACCCATGAAGGGGAAGACGAGGCCGAGTGGGAGAGATGGAAAAGCTTGGGTTTTGAAGGGATGGACAGGAAAGGGTTTAGGGTTTTAGGGGAGAAGGGAGTGGAGAGAGGGGTTATGGTGCCGTTCGCCATTGATGAGAGCTTGAAGGCTGCAGCTGATGTTGCAGACATTTGGAGCAGAAGGACAAAGTGAAGATAAGGAAAGGAAGAAGGCTTTGGGTGAAGGCAGAAGGGTTTTGGGTAGGGTTTTGTTGCAAAATAAATAGGGGCGGAGTTTCCTAAAACGACGTGTATCTGTGCCAAAATTGGAGTGTGGATCTCCCAATGGGGCACTAGTTATGATAATCCAAACCGTTAAAATTATATGGCTTTGTTTGGTATGTGTTCTAGAAAATTCTCAGTCCAATTGAAGCTAGGGCTACTGTTAGATTTGATTGGTAAAATATATGGCTATCTTGTATTGAGTTGAAATTATTCAAAGAGTCATATAACAGTGGGCCATTTACATTTGAGGGTTTAGATTTTTTATAAGTTTTGCTCCACCTTTGACGTCTACGTTGTTTTTCCCTTAGGGCACATTGGTGGAGCTTAATTTTCGCAAAAATGAATTTGCATGTCCTTATTCTTTTGAATAGCTATTGTTTGGGTGCAAACTATGTTGTATGGTAAATCACAAAAAAATAGCCATTAAATCCATGCTTTCTTACATTTCGGAGTCTTAACCTTCCGTCCCTCATCTAATTTTCATTTCCATACTCCTTTTTGTACTATGCAGCTTTATACGTTTAAGCCCTAAAAGGGAAAGGGGTAGAACTCAATTCTAAAGCTCACTTATTAAAAATCTAACAGCTCAGAATAAATGCCCGTACCTCTATCAGGGTCGGTCTCATCATAAATCGAGCATACGATATAGAACTTAATTATTAATCATATTCTCAATCTTACTAATAATTATTATGAAATCCATTGATCCACAACTACTAATTATAATAAGTCCTGCAAATGCTACGTAGCAAAATATTGCAGATGTGATGGTTATTTACCATGATAGGCCTTATCTATTGTTAGACATCATTGGCATATCCATCTCCTGTATTTGTATCCTTGAGAGGCATAAGCGTGAGATTTGTAAATTATTTTGCATGATATGCAGTCCTCGAAACACGTCATTAATTAAAGTGGAGGACTATATGTATGCTTTGATTTCATGTGAACCAGTGCAATAGGTTTGGCAAATGATGTGCCCCTTAGTTAACTCTTTTTCCCAGTCGGTCCAATTTTGAAATGTTTGTTTGGGAATTGAAGAGAAGTTCACCCAATGTTGATTTGGTTCATTTCTTTACAATAGCATGGGGTTTATGGTATAGACGAAATGTGTACATTCATCAAGACAACTCTCTTGAACTGAATATTGCAATTGAAGGCGCTGTGAATATACTCCATAAATACAGCTTGAACAAGGAAAAAATCCTACAATGGCAAAAACCTCCTCAGAGTGTATTTAAACTTAATATAGATGGTGTAATTTTTAATGAGTTACAGCTGTTAGGTGTGAGGGCTGTTTCGCGTGATGAAAATGGTAGCGTGCTTATTGCTTGCAATAAACTGGAATAGAGGGTGGAAGAGGTGGAGGATATCGAATTTTGACAATATTGTGGGTATTAAAATTAATATATCATATGGGTATACCTGCATTAATCATTGAGAGTGATTCATTAGCAACTATCGAAGCTTCAAAATCTACCACTCCAAATTTGTCCAAATTGGGAGCATTGCTTGATGAGATCAAAAAATTACTCAAATGCTTTAATCGATAATCATGTGGGAAAGGAGGATAATGAAGTGGCTCATATACTTGCTCCAGCAAATTAGTGAAGAATATGCTAGTATGGTTGTATTATGTACCGGATATGATTCACCAACATATTTTGGTTGATTCCTTAATGTAATTTTTGCTTTCTTAATTTAAGAATGCTTCTTATAAAAAAAATTATGGACAATTGGCATTTTTTAAGTTAATGCATAGTATTATCACTGTGCAAGTGTCCACTGCCCTTTGAACAGTTTTCTATATCATCATCACCTTCAACAATAGTTCTACATGTGATTAACTTAGTAAAACTAGGAGGTGAAAACAATTTATATTTATATATACCCACCTAAGGTGCCATTGTGGTTTCAATATTTAGTCATATATCTTTCTTTTTAATTTTAATACCTTTTGTGTCCCATAATTAGCCTCCCCAACTAGTTCCAATGTCCTCTCTTTCAATTTCTTGAAAAATTCATCAATCCAAAGGTGAGCCATACATTAAGTTTTTCCTTTTGGAAAAGCTGCATTGAACTATTAGGTGAGTTGCTAGCTTTCTATGCTAAGGCTTTTTTTTTTATTCATTATTTAGCCTTCTTGGCTATCTCATATTTTCCCTCTTTCTTCTTTCTTCTTTTATTTTCTTTGGAGTTTTGTTACCATTCAATTACTCAACTTCCAAAATAATAATAATAAAAGGTGGGTCGTACATGTGTTGGTGTACATTATTTACCAATTATAAGGTTGATTGTCATTATGATCAATTTGGATATAATGAAATAAGAATGAAAGTTTTAAACCCTACATTTGGGTTAAGGTTCTTAATTAGATTTTTTTTATAGAATTTAATTAAATTCGGTTATTAACCTAATATAGAATCAAACAATCACAGAAAAGAGAGGAGGCATGATTTTTTATTTGGAAAACCTTACTCAGAAAAAATCATGAGTCCTATTGTTTGGATCGAGACCAAACCAAGCATTAAGTAAATGAAAGTTACGAGAAGTACTCGCATATACTTCATAGTTGCAACTTAACCTAATGACTGCAATGATCTTGATGACATCTCACTGTACACCTTCATCGTGCTTAAACCAACCATCTTGAACGCTTCTTTAAGCTGATTCTATTGGGAAAGAATAGATGAGAGTGTCTCTAGAAGCTCTTCTTCTTCAGGTATGCAGAAAAGGTTGCTCCAAAGAAGATAAATCTCCAAAAGGTTTTATGTGCTCAGAACAAGAAGATTTATTGCTTAGGGCTCTCATAAGATGTCTTTAAATAAGCCCATGTTTGTGGGAAACACTTAGGGTTGCAATAGAATATAAATAGGAAAGTCTCACTTGAAAGAGGAAACAAATTGTGCAGAGTCGGTGGGGTTTCTTCATCATGTGCTAGAGTCTGTAGTGTAAATTCTACACAATTTTCTGCAAAATTTTCAATGCTATAATTTTATTGTTTTAGCTTCGATTGATGCAATCTTGAAATATATAGATATCTACTCGAAAAGAGTTTTCCAACGGTAAGTAGTTTGCTTCGATGCAATGTTCGATTTGTGTGATTTTACTTTTTTAATCCATGTTATGTTCAAGAGATCACTTTAAAACACTTAAATTTGCGTTCTTTTTTCGATTTCTTCACTTTAGTGCATCCAGCGACTCATACAACAGTGGAAATAAAAAATTACAACTCAATGGATCCTGAGTTTTGTCCAACCCATGAATTAACCAACACACAAAAGTCCTAACTGAGAACCATAATGAGAAAAAAAAAAAACAAATCCTTTAGTAGTGCTACCCTCTCTCACTAAATGTACTACTACTTTTTCTTAGTGCTATTGCAATATACTATATTAGTAAATTTCTCCCAGATTGGTCCATATGAAGCCATGTTAGTGCAAGGCACAAGTCCTTTCAATGGTAGGTTTGTATGCATGGATTGCATAGGAACTTTACATATGAGAAGTCATGCCATAAGTAGTTAACAGCGGATATTAGAGATTGATATACAAAAAAGGGCATCAAATAACCTTCTTTTAAATGGAAATTGAGTCAAGCAAAGATGAGAGATGAGTACCCAACCATCTTCAGAGTAAGTCAAACCCAAAAAACATTAAAATCTTATCTACATCACTACCTTATATTCACCACTCTTCATCTTATATCGTTCTTATGCATGTCACCTTTTCAATAATGCTTTGGTAGAGCTCATTTGACCATTAATTCCTGCAAATGTAATGCGAATAAACAAACCCTAAAAGAGTTGTTAGCGCCATGGTGTCTTGATAAAATTTCACTAATGCTATTTTTCAATTGTCATATGAATGTAAAATTGATAGTAACAATCAATGAGTAGTAATTAAGTTGATAATCTAGGATATGAATGTAAAAAGGTTTAAAGAAAACTAAGTCCAATCAAGAACCAATAATCTATATAGCTCATGAGCCCAACTCGTGAAACCCATAAATCTTACATTATAAAAGTCTATAACGTCTTGCACATGATCTCATAGCAATTCAACTTAATTAAAAAAAGATGTTTCTGTTCCCAAAAAAAACGTGAAGTTCATCTTAAAGTTGGAAAGGAGGAAATTGTCACTCGTGGCTGCGGTTGCGGATGATAAATGGTGGAATGAAGAGAAATGGTTGACTAAGGGAGGAAGAGAACAGGTTAAGTGAAGAGGCGAATTTATGGAAAAAGACACAGTGTAAGTAATGAAGGATGCAAATGGGGTTGTTCCAACATGCAAGCGTCTGCGCAGCCGTGCCCAGATTGGAAGGGCTTTTTTTTTGCCCAGCACGGCAAATAGGCACGACCACGGGGGTGCCCTCCACGAAAGAGGCCGGCCCGGGTCAATTTTTTGTGGGTGTGCAACAGTAGGTTAACGGGTTAGAGGTATCCTCAATGTAACATAGCATAGTAAAATATTTTGGCAGCATTTATGACGGCATGCATCATCATCCAGATTTAAACCAAAGATTTTGAGAGCATATCTTGCCGAGATTCAATAGCCAGAGGATATTTTTCCTAGATTTAATTATGAAATTTTGTAAAGAGAGGATATATTTGAGAGCAGTTTGAAGGTGCTAGGCATCTAGTATCTAAAAACTTCACTATATTTGAAGGGATTGAAGAGATTTAATGAGAATTAATGAATTCAAATCAGAACAATAAGCTGGCACCCAATGCAATTATATGCAGAATACAAGAACAATACCATGCCATGAGCCTCGGCACCTTGGCCTAACACAACCCAACCTAGAACGGGTTGTGCCAATGCAGGGCTGTCCACACGTAGAGCCGGCCGTAACACATTGACCAGCGTGCTAGGCCATGTTGGGCCTGGGCGACTCAACCCAGTTGCATCTCTTGGTGTTAATGATGACATTTTTGTAATTTTACATGAAAGGGATAAAAACATGGGCAAAACATTTTTCCATATTCAGGGGTGCGTCTTCCTTGTGGGGCCACTATTTAGAAAGACATTGTGGGAGGGCCACATATAAATAAATATAATTTTCAAAATATATAGGGCTTTTCTAAAATATTTAGGGGGCCATATTTGACAAAATTATAAAAATATTGAAAACTTAAAGGAGGTTTTTGAAATTTTATTTGGAGATAGGAAAGGCATTAAAAATGAAGAAACGGGGATGTATGATTAGATACTAAAATTATAAAGGTCTAATTTTAAAGAGGATTTTACTGAAAAAATTCTCTTCAAGTCACTCTATACAAAAAAAAACCTTAAAGATAGGATTCCATAATATTGTCCTATAAGTTCTTTTTCATTTAAGTTTTTAGAATTTGACTTAGGCGGGGATATCCCTCCTTTTCCATATATACGCATGTATATGAGCGCTTTCTATTTCTTTTTCTTCTTCCTCTTCCTTCTTCCTTTACTTGTTTTTCTTCTTCCTATTCTTCTTCTATTGCTTCCTTCTTCCTCCATCCTCCAACTTCAAATCAAGCTCAAACATAAACCCAATGACCTAATTCTAATATACTATACTCACTCACTAAACCCAAAACGATTAAACCCATTAAACCAAACCCAAGTCCTCCTCTCCCTCACCAACTAACCAACATAATTCTTTCTTTGTCTCATCTTCCTATTTCCCTTCCCCTTAAAACTTACCAAACCTCATTATCATCATCTATCTATACTTTCTTTTCTTCTCTCTTATTTCTCCAACCTTCAAAACTCTAGATCTATTCATCTCCTTCCAAGAGATCGCTCTCACCTCCTTCTCTCATCTTCATCTAGGGCTTTGGGGAATGGTGCTTATGATGAGTAATTCTTTAGTTTTTTTTTCTAATCTTTGGGGCCTATATTGGGGTTGGAGAAGAGGAGAAAGAAGAAAGAATGAGCGAATCCAAACTCAACTAGCACTATTCAAACACTCCGACCTAGCTTAACCTCGTTTAGCGCCTAATTAATCCTGTTTTCGTTGTTAATTGTGTTTTGCTTGTGTTTTGGGTTCGTTGCGGGTCATGGATAGGTAGTTGGGTTGAGTTTGACCTGAATTAGGTAGACCAAGCCCTTTTTCGTAATTTTAGCTTTTCTTAGACATGGTCATTTTTGCATCATCTTGATGTCAACACGTGTCTTTCGTTGAACTCGTTAACTTTCGTAACTATGTCATTTGCAACCGATGTCGTATGATTCCATTTGGACTCGGATTTGACTCGAAATGTAATTTGTCTTAACCTTGGGCTTGTATGTAAACTTGCATCTTTGTTATATATATAAGGGAGATATGGCCATTCCATAGACTCACATTCTCTCTTTTCTCTCATTGTTCACGTGAAGTTCTCTCTCTCCCTCTCCTGAGTTCTCTCCTCCATCATCGATCAAGCCAAAGTGAGGGTTTTCTTCATTCTCTTTCATGCTCTGACAATTGGATTGAGGTGAGTTTTGGGGTCTCTTCCATCTCCCTCATCTCATTCTTATTCTTCTCGTTCTATGGTTTCTTGATCATGCTCTTAAGGATTCATCCTGTTTCTCATGCATGCATGTTGCAGTGGTTGACGTTTGGTTGTGTTTGAGCCCAAGGACTGCAAGTTGTGTAATTGAATTCAAATAAGGCAAGTATAACCATAATTTGTGAGAACCCATGTTGGTATTTGTTTGATTTTGGTTAATTCACATGAAATTGCATGGAAAACGTGTTTACAACCCAATTTGTTAGTATTCCCTCTTTCTTTGTTGGATATTTACACTTCTGATGTCATTACAGGTTTTCTATACTTGATTCAGAATTTGACCCCGTGCATGTACGGCTAAGTCGTATGCCACATACGGCTAAGCCGTATGCCACATACGGCTTAAAGTCCAGAGAGGGTTTCCAGTTTTCTTCTACGGCCAGGACACGGCTAAGCCGTATATTACCTTACGGCTGAGCTGTACCTCAGCCGTGACCCAGCCGTAGATCAGTACAGGGTGCCTTCTTCTGGATTAACTGAAAGCAAGCAATTGACAGTTTCCTCCTACAGCTCAGCCACGGCTAAGCCGTAGAACACACACGGCTAAGCCATAAAACAAAATACGGGTGAACCGTACTTGCGGATGAACAGTAAAGGGAACCGCGGGGGAGCCGCAGTGCATATTACAGCTATGCCGTAGGATGCCTATGGCTAAGCCGTACGTTCACCTACGGTTAAGCCGTATCACCCCTGGAAAAATGAATAATAAGAATAGGCATAAGAAAAAGACCTATATGGCCTTCATGATAGAATGTAGAACACCTAGACTTGCCCGATGGAATATGATACAATGCGTGAATGATCTCGAGGGCTGCGAATCATTCATGTTCGTTATCCAGCTGTTAATCACCTCCCCATGGGTGTTGGTTTAAGGGACTTTGGTGCACCAGCCGATTCGATGCAACACTAGACAACGGTGCAACGAATAACTTAAAACTACATCATCATGCACGGTTAAAAACACTGGATAATTAGATTAGACTTGGCTAGTAAATGACTTGGATTCATTATGCTAACAGTTGTGTGCATGACATGTTGTTTGTCAATTATTAATCTCCACTCTATCGCATGATTACTTGTTTCAGATACTTTCACATAGTTGTTTCTTTACCTTGAGTATGCATGAATAATTCACGTATAAGACATGTTCTAAGATATGCACGTATGATATGATTGTCACGATCTATTTAGAGTTTCCATGATTGACTCGATATGGTCAGGCACTACTTAGCCTCAGCCTTAGGATCCCGACGGGGTGAATTTGGTATAGTTTTCATGGCCTTGCTGCAGTAAGGAAACGTCTTGGGGAACCGGACCCCAGGAAACCGAGACCCATTGTACCCTGGCCCGGATAATGGTGTTCTTTGCACGATATAAGATCCCTCTTTTGGGAGCATATGGCAATGTAGTCGCTAACTAGTTATATACACAGTATGTACACATTGATTCACAAGGCATATTTCCTTTTTGCATGACAGCCTAATATACGAATGTGCCCTGTTTAATTTACATAATGTTCTTTATTCTATTAGACACAGCGTGCGTTAACTTGTTATGGTTATACTTCGCTGAATTGTTGTATTCACAGTTGTTTTTGGTGTTGCAGGCTCAGATACCCCTGCCGACCCCTCGCCGGTTGGCCAGACTGCAGCTAAGACCCCTTAGGCCCCATCCGGCCTAGAGGAGTGGATGTGATCACTCCATTGGAGAGCGTCTTGGTCATGCATGGCATAAGAGTCTTCTTTTTTTGAGGATTGTCATACTTGTATTTGTCATGACTTGTACATATTATTTTGTTCATTTTGTAAAACCTTCAGTTATGTATATATGTCAGTTCGGTTTTCGTATTCTCTTCTTGTACTAATAGTTTGATGTTTCTAATATTTACAGCTTCCGCGTACATGTTTTGCACGCGTGAATGTTTCCTTGTGTGTGTGCATTTAGACCAGGTCTACGTGTACAGACACGGAAGTACGTGTGTCATCGGTTTGGCTTTTGCTAACCCCCGAACCCTAGGCTCGGGTTATGACAATTCAAAAGAAAAAAAAAAGCAAAAAAAGGAAGGAAGAGGAAGAAAAAAAAAGGAAAGTGGGTATATCCCCGCTCATGTACGTGGGGAAGCGGGGATATCCCCATTCGTATTAGATAACCCAAACTCAGCTACCAGTTTTCTTAAGAAAGAGAGCAAATAAAGAAAGAACAAGAAAAAAAAGAAAAAAAGAGTGTGAGGATGTCCCTGCTCATGTACGTGGTGAGTGGGGATATCCCCGTGCCCAACTCAGATTTCAAAATTTTAAAATAAAAAAGACCCTTGAGACTATTGGAGTGGAATAATGTCTTTTAGGTCTTTTTTGGTATGGAGTGAGTCTAAGAGGATTTTTTCGATAAAATCCTTAATTTTAAATTTTGAAAACCTCTGGGGATAATACAAAAATCTAAAATATTTATGTCAGTTTTAAATCTGAAATTCTAATTTTTTTCAAAAGTGACTTGGTCCCATTTTTTTCGTCTTCTACATGTTACATATATTGGCTTTGTTCTAGTGAGAATTGTTCTCAAGGAGTCATTGTGAGAACTTTCTATGGGGCCCAACTTTGGGTGCCATTTGGGGATGAGACCAAAGGAAATGAAAAGACTTATGTGGGATGACTACAATTATCAAATTTGGTCCTCAACCTTTGCCCCTAACTCCTTCGTCTGTGGCCTACGAGTTTTATAGCTTCAAATTAGAAAAAGAAATTCAGCCTTCCATCCAACAATCCAATCCATTTGGATGGATACCAAACCTCGGGATAGTGACTATCAAAGGGTCCCGGTTTGCACATGGTTTGGATGGGTTGCTAGGTGGGCCTCACCAATAGTTCTCATGGAAGCATAATGAGAACTAGTTTTCACTTGAATATTTCCCTTACATATTTATTCTATATTTATATGTTCCTTTAACATTACCAATATTTTCTCACGTCTTATACATTATCTATCAGTTTTTTAAGTTTCTCACTTCTTTGCATTCTCTATTAGTTTTTCAACTAACACACTTAAATAAGATCTCATAATAATAGGATAGATTTGGATAACGTAACATAAATCTTGAATTCTAAACGCATACCTGACTCCATTGTGATTGCTTCGTTTGAACCGCTACCTTTTATTGAAGATTTACTATATTTACTATACTCCTCAACTATAACATTTCTATATTATCTCGATGGGGCAATAAATGTATTATATATAGAGAGGAGCTGTAATCCGTAAACCTTATAGATAGGCATTTATAGATAGCTCTCTTCCCATCAGGGAATCTTAATTTTATTAGGACTCAAATTTCCCTATTAGTTTTGCAACTTTCCCTAAACACTACAGATTTCTCCTTGAGGAGAGTTACAATAGAAGAGTCCTAATGGATAATGGTTGTCTAAAATGGGGGGGACCCACATGTGGTCCTTGGGCCACACGAATTTTTAGAAATCCTAATATTGAAATTATTACTATTTTGTTCTTTGACAATATCATTCTTTCTCCATAGAAATGAAAATAATTAAATATTAGTAGTTTTGGATTTTTACTTAAAGTTTATTTTCTTATGATTTGAATTTTCTATATTTTTTCATCCTCTTTTCAGAAGGCTAGCTTTTTCCAAATTCATCTTCTTTTGGTAAAAACAAAAAAAGAATATTGAGATACTGAATTCCATGTTTTTATTTTCATTGCAAATTTTGTTTAACTTTTGGCATAACTTTCATTTTAACATGACACATATTTCTTTTACTGAAAATTTCTATAAGAATATAATTACTTTATTGTTATTTCTAAAATAAGAGGTTCAAACTAAATCTACCTCACCTAAGTTCTGGGTGCCTTGGACTACTCTGGTAATTCTTTTGCACCTAATTGGGGAGCGACAAGGTTTTTTACACCAGCAGTTAATTCACCTCTCCCCAGTTTTCTTCACAACGCGAAGAAACTGGAGTATAACTCACTTGAAGCATGCTTCTCTATCACCTCCTCAAAACTCTCATTGGCAACGCCCATAATTTTATCCAAACTACAATCTTCGTCACTGCCCTCCTAAATATTACGCTTCTCTAACTCATTCAAAAACATGTCAAGCACATTCTTTATGAAGAAAGTGGCCACCTCAAGTTCAGCCATAGAGTTTTACATTTTATTAGTTGCATCTCCCAACTTCAACTCTTTCTCAAATAACGTACATTTCTCATTCTCAATCATCCCATCCATAAACTCATCCATTATCTTTAATTTTGCATTTAGAAATGCTTCTTCCTAAATCAACCTCCCAAATTTCAAATCACTTTTGTCAAATAATGCATCTTTGCCATTCTCAAACTTCCTATCCACAACCTCTTCCATCATCTTTAATGTTGTGTTAAAAAGTGCCTCATTCAAAATGAAACATGCTATAATCTCATTGTTGGATTCCTTAAATTTAGTAGTAATTGACCACACTAATAAAAATGCAAGTAGTGTCCCCACGTTCCATAAGTAAAAACTAACAATAGAATTCTGCTTTGGCTTCTTTTTACCGAAGAGATCAAACACCACATAATGCACCTGAAAAGATAACAGACATTATAAGAGACCTTACTTTTCAATTTGAGGCGGAAAAATAACTTAACAAAACCCAAATGTGAAGGAAACAAAGAAAAATTCTGATGACAAAAGTAAAAAAATTGATATAGTGGCTCCTCTCACCTCCACTTGTCTCCACCTCACCCACATCTAAAACATAATTTATTCTTCCCAATAAATTCTATAGACATCAATAAATTTTTGAGGAAGATGAGGATGAGCAGCACCTTAGGAAAGAAGGGGAGGATTGAAGAAGGAGAAGATGAAGAAACCCCAACTTTTTCGAATTATAAAGGAAAATGGGGAGCGACAAATTCACTGCTGGTGTAAAAAACCTACGGCAAATTTGCCACTCCCCAATTAGGTATAAAAAATTCACCAACAACTTAGGTGAGGTTTATGGTTTGGGGAATCCCTTACATGATTTTTTTTTTTTTGTAAAATCCTCCATCATTATGATTCATCATCCATGTTTTTCTTAATTTTCCTAAAGATTGCCAGGGAGATAATATGCCCATGCCCTGCTCTTTCCTTTGCAGCTTCGATTCAGAAATCCCCGAGTAACAACAACCAACTCGATAAGAAGCTTGCAAAGAAGATGAATTATTTATTACTTAAAAGTACTTAGTAGATAAGCTTGGGGGCAGAGTATGTTGAAAAATAATTAAATTTATATAGTGGGGTCAGTTTGGATAGAGTATCTGCACCTTGGTTAGCCTATTGTCGTCGACAACACTGTGCCTCTCAAGTGCTTGGAGAATTCTTCTTCAGGTCGACATAGGACATCATGATGTTGTATTTGTATTTTGTAGTGCTTCTGTTTAAAAAAAGCTAGCTCCCTCGATTATTACATCTTTGATTCCCCATGAGTTTTAAGAATTTTATCCTCTATTTTTGGTTATCTGCTCCGAGTACGCAACCACCAGCTGACCATTAGGGTCACTTTTTTTTTAACCCGTAACAAAAGATTTTCATTAAAGAAAAAGGAAATTACGAAAAAAGTAGTAGAAAGTGAAGTCCAAAAGTAATGTACCCTACTCCAACCTTGCTTGCATAATAAAAGCCTAGTACTCTCTTGTTTAGCCAAAGCATTAGCCATAGATTTAGTCGATTTTAGCTCATGAAGAAACACAACGGTATTTAAGGCCGATAACACCCTGCATTACATTAAAAAGGAATTGAAATTTGATGGATTGATCCTCCTATTAGGCACCCACACAATTACATTAAAAGAGTCAGTTTCCATATTAAAAGCACCTCAAAGGTGCCTCATAAAGTGCCTGAGAAATTCCAAAATAGTTTGACCCTCTGCTTCATTGGAATTACAGACTCCAATATGCTTAGAATGTTAGACCGTTTATTTTGTGGCCCAATAGGACCACATGGGTTAGCCCACTAATATATCCAAATAAGGCATTCTTTTGGTAAAAAATCATTATTAGTTGTCATTCTTAAAGAAGCTAATTGGGGGAAAAAATTAGAGAGATTTTTGAAATCTTTTCTTGAGGGAAGGAAAGGCTCTTTATAAAATAGAATCTGAGGTTACTTTCCTAGCCACCGATTAATTTTTTGGTTTCCATCACTTGCGAGAGTTAGAAAAGAAAAGGCTTAAGGGAGTTGTAAACCCCTTTCGAAGGCCATCTTTCTGTTGGCATACGAATCAAATAAGATCTATGGATTCAGGTATTATTTATTCTATTTCAGATTTATATGTATTATATATTTATACCTAATGATCTTGGAATTACAAGAAAGCTAACATAGAAAATATGAAAGAACCTCTCCATTACTATTGCGAAGAACACCTCCTACTCCTGCTAAGCGTGGCTTACCTTACGTTGCACCGTCAATATTGAACTTGAGCATACCACGAGGCAATGGTGAACCCAGGATTTTTATTTGAGGGGGATAAATGATGATTTATTGAGAATGTCAAACATTACTTTATTGTTATGTACTCATATTATATTATTATTATTTATTCAAATTACCAATGTCAAAAAGAGATTAAAAAAAAACACCAAACGGTTCACATGATCAAATGACTGGGATTACTCAATGAACGAAAATCTATGTCCATTTCTAAAATCCCAACTTGTGCTCGGTTTGAATGCAGTCTTTCAATATGATTAGTTTCAAAGAGTTGAGGAAACTGGACTCAAAATACAATGCTTACAAATCAAAGTTAATGTACTTGTTGCAATTCTCAATCCTAGTCCTTGGTCTACAAGGAACATATTAAAAGAAGAAGAAGTCAAATATACTGTTTTTTAATTTCATGTATATTAATTACTCACTTGCTCTTCTCATAAAATGAAAAGAAAAACATAATCTTTTGTTCAGTTCTAGTTTCCAGCACATAGCCACATACCCAATTATTCTTTTTACTTAAACAAGAACAACAACACATGTTAAACCAGAAAAAATGATGTTAACATACAATATAAAGTTAAAATTCCCAAATGCAATTAAATTTAACTAAACCAAAGGAATCCAGCCAACATAAAATAGAACCCAAATACAAAAAAAAAAAAAAAAAAAAAAAAATCAAAGTCAAAACCTCAAGCAAGAAAAAAAAAAAAAAGCCCAATGTGAACAAAACCCAAATTCTCCATTACTTAAAATACTATTAAAATGCAACATCCAACATTTACCATCCTATGGACAGAATTCCCCCACAATAGGCCTAGTATTGCAGCATTTTATTTCTTAACCGTTAATCTCTAATGTCCCACTTAAACACTTTCAAATGACTCCATGCAAAAATTCCCCAAGAATTGACCTGAGACCCAACCTAGAGATCTAAGCGTCTTGCAACGATCTCAACCGTCAATTTCCCAACAGTAGATATCCAATCCAATGCTTAAAAGAAGGCCTTGTCCTATGAGTTTGAATTCGAAAAAAGGGATTTGAACATTACCATTTTCGTGGCTAAGCTTCGTCCCAAACCTAACACCAAACTAAAACACACTCTCACTCATTCCCCCCCATACCTAAGAACCCAAATCAAACAATTCACTCTCTACTAAAATGAGAAGAAAAAGAAAAAGGTGTATGTATGGAAGACACTTGTAGAATCCCCCTGCAAAATTCTCACTTGGCTTCAAGAAAAGCAGAAGAAGCCAGGTACTCCATTTCCCCCTCTTCCTTTTTTAAATTCAAACATTAGAAAGGGATGGGCGTTGCCTCTTTTCAGTTGAGGAGGGCATAGGCCAGCGGCCCATTTACATGTATGAGGAATTTTTGGATACCAACGGGGTCCATTGCGCCATATGGACCCCATGTGAGTCTGCCCCTGGCACAAGGGGAGAAGACCAAATGATCAACTTCTTCTCTTTCATTTGGCCGCATCCTATACAAGCTTCCAAATTAATAATAATGAAATTAGAGAATTCCTTTCTAACTAAAGCCAACTTCGCAATCTTGATGGTAATTGTAGAAATTAACTCCGTTGTAGGAAAAGAGATACCTTTGAAGATTTTGTCGTTTCTTTTCCTCCAAATGTACCACAAAATAGCAAAAGTAGCATCCTCCCAAGAGTACTACCATACCCGAAGAAACAATCTCCCCTTTATGACTGGCACTTTTGCAACCTTCTTTAGATTGCACCAAGCGACACGACGTGTATCGATGAAGTGATTCCAGACATATATTGCTACCTTACAATCAAGAAATAGATGGTCCACCGATTTCTCCTGTTTGCTGCACATCACACATATATCTGAAATGATAGTGGACGTCAACCCTCTTCTTTTCAAATTATCCACCGTAGAATTCTTTGCCGCTACAACTAACCAACAAAAGCCTTCACCCATAGAGAAGCTAAGCCCAACCAAACAAAGGAAGAAGACAGTACAGGATAATTTATGATACATCTGATCCCTGCAATGTCATTGTGGAGTTGAACCGATCCATCAAATTTTAATTTAACTCTCGCGTCCATCTCTCTTGGTAAGGATCTCATGTTATAAAGTGGAGTGAGTTAATCCTGATATTCCATTCATGAATGGCATAAGTTGATTTTTTCTAATAACCAATGGCTCTTCAGTACTAACTAGAAAAAATACTCACTGTGGCTTTTCAGATGTAGCATAACAATGTCGCTCCAATTCGCATATGTTGAGCATTCATTTGTTTCCATAAAACGTGATAGATGGTTAAGTCGGATATCCCAATTCTATTGCATCCTTTGGGTTATGACTTGCAATACATATTAATGACAAGTGAAATTTCACCTAAATTGGACTACTATAGACATTGTATTTTCAGGCTTTTAGAAGATTGGTTGGGTCAGAGCGATTGGGACTCAAAGCCCTTGATCACATGCTTACCATCATCGAACTGCTTATGTAGAGCAATTCCCTGCATGTTGCATGCTGGCGTCTGTGTTCCAAACAAACAAAATGTTTATTTTACAATCTTGTGAATTCCAACATGCAAAAAGAAGACAAAACCTGAAAAAGCAACAGAGCAGTCCAGAATCCAGATGCTTTGATTTCAAATTCGGTGAACTATCACGAATGAAATCTAGATTAACACCAAATACATAATTGTAATAAATTGAGACAGCCACCCACAAGAAGGGTATTCTTTTAAAAAAAACCTTTTGTAATGATTCGCTACAAGTTCCAAATATCGTACCAAAATTTTGGAGCTCACCTTGATGTATTTAATCACAGAGCAGTTACGAAATTGATTTAAAAAAAAAATCAGTGGTTGCGTGAAATTGGAAAAAATTCTTGACGGAGACCATCTACTCAATAAATATGGGAGTTACCCGCCGAAATTATGTACAAATTATCAATTTATAGTTCACTATTGCATCATTTGTCTCAATTAAAACAAATAAAATAAAATTTTAATTTGATGTTAGAGTGAATCAGTCACAAGTTCAAATCTAAGAAGAAAAGACTCGGCACTAAAATATGTAGGTTGCCAAAAGTAGGCCGGTTGGATTGCACTACAGGAGTGCATTGAAAAGTCTTTTGGCTGCCTCTACTAAAGCCTTGTGGGATTAGTTGGCGGCAGATATTTAATAGAGTAATCATGTATGATTGTGAAACTTGCAAGTGGATCCTAATGACATGCATGTAACTTTTTTTGGGGGATGTATCATGTTTGTGACCAAGAAAGGCCCCTCCACAAGGACCCAAAGGAGAAAGACCTTGCTACAGAAATAGATAATTCCATGCAAATTGACCTTCCATATAGTACCTACTCTCCTTCAACCTCTTCCATATCTCAGTCCAAGAAGCAGATAGCAGCCTAGTTTTCTTCCTCGACAGCCTCCTCAAGCGCATGATCCGAATCCTTCGTCACCTACCTGACATTCTCATACTCCTAAGCCTCCACCAGCTCCTTGTCCTCAATCTTTCTCCTCCATGTTTCTCCCCTTTCTCCTTTTCTTCTTCTCTTTCTTCAAATTCACCAGAACCTTTCAGCCTATAGTACCAGAACTAGCTGGAAGTCATTTGGACAGACATTTTTCTTGGAAATCAAGAGAAACCCAAGTGGAGTTGTGGATAAAGGAGTGGGTTGCCCTTATTTTTAATGGATTCAGAATTCAAACTACTGCAATGAGTTTATTCATTTAATGAGAGCGTAGTACGCATTATTTACCTATTTTGTTGTTGGTGAATGGCGGTTGCCAATCAAGATACCTCGGTCCTGATATGGCAGTAATATATGAGTTTATGCTGATGGGCTATGAATACTGATTCATCATATTAGTAATTCAAATCCTATGAAAGTTGGACTCTTATTACTCCTCACCTCTTTAATACTCCTTTATTAGAGCCCATTTGATAATAAATTCCGATGTTTTAAATTCCTTACAAACAAATGGGCACTTAAATCTCAACGGTGTGGCCCAATAATGGATTTCTTGTCATAGGCTAAGAGAATCTCTAAGGCCATTTGTAAATAATTGGCTATTTTTACCCCCTATAAGCTTGTGGCAATATCATCCTCAATAACAACATATGTACATATTGCTCACAATCATTCTTCATTATGATTTAGGGTACGGGTCCTTACAGCTTTGCCACCGGAAATTCATGCGTGCTATTCTTCCTCAAAATAGAATGTGTAATAGTCTGAGGCCCCCGGCTTTATCAACACAAATACTATGTGAGGATTAGCCACTAAATAGATAGAGAAGACGTGAGTCTTTGATGAGAGTGGCTCTTAGATGGTCCTGTCCTTTCCAAAGTCACAGGAATAAGACAGCTGACGTGTGAGAGGCCTCATTTATTTTATTACAATGTGAGCAACAACTAACAAGCCAATGGGTCTCACAAAATGTGGAACTCGTACCATTTAAAAAATTAAGAGCATGAACCTGCTGCGAAAGGCCCAAATCAGGATCCATCTTTCTGATAATCAGAGAAAATTTTGGCGCACTTAAGCTCACTTATAAAAGTCACACGAGGTAGAATAAATTTCCCACACCTGTATTGACCCTGGCCTAATTTTACTCATGCTAACATTTATTAGAAGCCAATTAAATTTTCAACAAGTGAACTTCGCTAGGACTGTCAAAGGGTAGAGGGCAAAGGGCAAGGTCAGGCTGGACCTAGGGTTATCCAAACCCTGTGGTGGGCCAAAGTCCTCAGAGGACGTGCACTACCAAGGCCCCTAACCAGCCATTGTGAGCCACAGTAGGTCTTAGCTAAAGGCCTGAAGCTAAGACAATCAATTTTTAATTTTTTTTTCTACACTAGTAGGAATCTGAGCTTCTATTTCGAAAGTTCATCATGTTGATCCAACATGAGCTACAAAAGCTACAATCTTGATTGCATGCAACCTACACATCAATCTTGATTCATCAAAAACATCATACAAACATATAATTCCAACTGATCATACAGTAAAAATAAACAGAAAGAATTTGAAAAGAACAAGTCAAATGAAAGAACAAGTCAAATGTACATTTGATCTATTCGTGATGCCTCAGTGCACAGTCACTGCAAGTTTGTTCTTCTTCCCACAAGGAAACCCCAGATTTATACATGCTAAGGCTGCATTTGGCTACTTTCATGACTACTGACATTTCAAGAAACAGAGAACAGCCCAAAAACCAGGTTAATATTCTCTCCAGAAGGACTAGGAGCTAAATGCAACCTTACAAGGCAACGGGAGGTGAGATCAAAGTAAAGAAAATGAGAGATCCAACACAGACCAGCATGAGAAACGTTGGGGAGGCTTCTATCATTAATAGAGCCTTATTCTGGTGACAATCTCGATCCTGCATATGGGGCACAAACTAAGGTCGACCCCACACTCACAGCACGTCTGCAAAACCAATTTCAAACATTCTAATGCACAAGATAAAAGGGCTTTAGGGTCCAATATAGAGTTCTACCAAAACACAAGCTTCCAGTTTTAGACCAACTACTTTTTAAGTACCAGAAGGGTAAGGGGGAAAATGAGGAGGAAAACAAATGAGAAAGCAAGAAAGCCTTGAAAACTCACCTGATGCCCACAACCAAAGGCCATGTCTTTGCGGTTAGTAAGGCAAATTGGACAAAACTGCACAAATACATTGAGAAAGGGATGATTAGCCTTTACAGATCTCTGAGGGAACTATTTTTTATGTTCAGGCACAAAAAACTAACCATAAAAGGAACTACAAAAATGAGAAGTGCATTCAAAGGTATATTGCAGATTCCTTCTCTATTTCAATTATATGCTAGCAAGTCATGATAAAAACCATATTCCAGAGAAACAATCCCACAAGTACATGTTAGACAGGTTGATACAAGATCATCATTCCCTGATCACCTCCATTGCTGTCAAAGCCTGTCCCACATACCAGGGTGGCTTTGGAAGTAACATTACACTTACACATGGCCTGTTCGTGGGCCGAGATGCATATCGGGTCTGGGTAGATTGTCACATAGGTCAGCCTGGGCCAAAGGATGCTTAAAGCTCGACTACGAGCCCAACCAAGCCCCACATACTTAAAGCAAGAGGGAACACATAATATGCAGAAAAGCTAGGTCCAGGCCTAGCTTTCAGGCACAAGGGATGGGTTTGGACCAACAGACCTGAAGATTAAGCTTGATAACAAGCTGGATATGGCCAAGCTTTCCTGAAATCTACAGCCCAACCATGAACAGCCCTTATGCATCCCCATTTAGGGCTATGTTCTTCGTCATTTCACAATCTAGTTATAATTACTACATCCCTACTTTCCTTCCAAACACTTCAACATAAAACCTTGTTGGCCTCCCCTTCTCCAAAAGGTTGTTTTTTTGTTTTGATGATGTTATAAGCACATGCCAAGGCCACCTCAACCAAGATTCCTTCATTTTCTCCTCTATTGGAGCCACCAATAGGCTATAGCTTTCTGTATGCTCTCAGTCATAATAATCCTATCCTTCCTCAATAGTAAATTTACCCATGCATACACATTTTAACCTCATATATTTTCCAGTTGTTCATTTTGCTCAATATCCAAACCCCATATAGCCCCTGACCATCATCTCTCCACTTCACCCACCACGTATTAGTATGAACTCCCAAATACAGTATCTCTTTCTTGTTAAACGAAAAAAGAAAAGACTCTTGGCTTGGAGGGAAAATCATAATTTTTTATTGTTCTATATTAATATCATTTATATAATACAGATCTAATGATCAAATTATTTCACCAAACTTTATAATATGCCCATCAGATGGAAGCGTCTGTAATGCAGACTTTCCTGCTGGAGAAAATTTGAAAATTATGTATGCATATGTACAGGTTCAGTGATCATTTAAGTAGGATCAGGTCAAATTTGAAAATCCTTAGGCGTTGTTTATTTTTTATTTTTATGAATGGATTATGAAAATCAAATTTACATATGTAGGTTTTGAATATATAAAATTTAAATATGTTGAACATATTATAATGTTTGTTTGCAAACACCATTTTCATATCATTTTCATTTAGTGACTCATTTTACCATGTTCGCTATAACTAGGTGTGTAAATAAGGGAGGATCTATCTCAAAGGGAAAGGAAAAGTAGGGACTTAGATCATGTCAAATGTATTAAGGACAATGACTAAAAGGTTCTAGTGAAGGACAACGATATTAAAGAAAGGTGGAAGAAACATTTAAGCAAGCTTTTAAACAAAGAAAATAAAGGAGACACAAGAACAAGAAAGGATACTTCGTTAGCACATACTTTTTTCCATAGAATTAATTTGGTGGAACTGAAGGAAGCATTGAAACAAATAAAGACAGAAAAAGCTACGGGTCCAGATGACAGCTTGGAAATGCTTAAGAGAGGTTAGAGTGATTTGGTTAACTAGGTTCTTCAATAAGATACTAATGACATGAAAAATGCCGGATGAATGGGGGAGAAGTACTGTAGTGCCTATATATAAGAATAAGGAAGAAATACAAAATTGTATCATTGGAGAGTTAAACTTATAAGCATGGTTCAAAATAACGGCCGCTAATCAACCATAGCAATTATTTTGAAAATAGCGGTACTTTGGTCTAAAACCTAATAGAGTTGTGCAATTTTAATCTTAAACGTTATTTTTCCTACATTTTTTTATCCTCAATTGCCATTCCTAAAGTTGTCTATACCCTTATATAGTTTCAAATCACTAAAAAAATACAAGATTGATTATTATACAAGATTCAATTTTTTTTTACCACTTACAAAATTTACACTGCTACACCGTTAAGTATCACCGCAACCACTACGTATCAACCGCTACATAAGGTTTTGGTCACTAGTTGATACGCCCACCACAATTGGTATTTTGATCCTTGCTTATAGATCATATTATGAAGGTATGGGAGAGAGTAATGGAGCAAAGACTTAAACAAAGGACCAATATTTATGTATATCAATTTGATTTTATGCTACGAAGGTCAACTATGGAAGCTATTTTCTCGCTTAGGTAATTAAATTAAAAAATCAAGCGAAGAGAAAATTTGCATATGGTCTTTATTGATCTAGAAAAGCTTATGATAAGGTATCGAGAGATTTAATTTGGTGGGTGTTGAAGAAATTGAATGTTCGAAAAGGTTATATTAAAATTTTTAAAGACATATATGAAAGAGTAGCAACAAGTGTGAGAATTATATGTGGAGAGACAAGTGCAATCCCAGTGACTATAGGTTTGCATCAGGGGTCAACCTTAAACCTTTATCTCTTTACAATGATTATGGATGAGTTAACTGCTCATATTCATTTAATAGGATGTACTTTGGTGTATGTCGTTTGCAAATGATATAGTGTTGATAGATGAATCAAGAGATGGTGTAAACGTAAAACTTGAGAGATGGTAAGAGGTTTTAGAATCCAACAGCTTTAAAATAAGTTATACAAAGACGCATATAGATTGCAACTTTAGTGAGCATATACAAAGGGCTAAAACTACTATGAGAATTGCAGCCTAGGAGATATCGCATAAATATTCTTTTCGATATCTTGGCTCAATAATTAGGAAGGATAGGGAAATTAATAAAGATGTTAAACATAATATAAAAGTGATGGTTGAAGCGAAGACTTACTTCTGGAGTGCCTTGTGACAAATGAATGCCAACAAAATTGAAGAAAAAATTTTATAAGACAGTGATTAGACTAGCATATGCATAAAATGGATCAAGCAGAGATGAAAATGTTAAGGTGGATGTGTGGTAAAACTAGAAAAGATAAACTTAGAAATGAGCGATTTCGAGAGCATTTATGAGTAGCATCAATGGGGGATAAGATTAGAAAAACCCATTTAAGATGATTTGGGCATGTTGAACATAAGTCGGTAATAGCGCTGGTGAGAAAAAGTTTAGCGACATAGGTGAATGGCCCACCAAGGGGAAATGATAGACCGAAGAAGACGTGGATGGAGGTGATAAAATCAGATTTGAAAAATTTTAACTTATTAGAGGATTTGGCCCAGAATAAGTCGAAATGGAGAAACATATTTCATGTAGCCAAGCCCAACATATAGTTAGGACAAGGGTTTGCTGATGATGATGATGAATAGTACGCTCCAGGTCCCAAAACTTTTCCTCAAGGCCTTTTTGTTTGCATGAGGGGTAAAATGAAATAAACTTAAGGGTCAAATCAAAAGTAAGAGAAAGAAAAGAAAATTGAGAGTAAAAACATTAAAAGACAAAAAAAAAAAAAAAAACTCCTACCCTTTTTCTGTCATTTAATGCCTTCTAAGGGTAACTTTTTATCATTTTGTGCGTTTACTTTTAACCCCTCCCACACACTTTTTTCTTGATTCGACTACTTAATTTTATTTCATTTCACCCATCATGCAAACAAACATGCTCTAAAGGAAATAGAGGGACTCCCAAACACAGTGAACCCATATGATGGATGGGAGCGCATAAAAGTGAAGAAAATCCAAAAGTGAGATTAAGTTGTTTTTGTGTTTTTTTGCATATTTCTAAGATTCTTTTTACAAAAAGGCCCTCGCATTTTTATGAAACCTAAAAAAAGCCTCTACATTTTGTGTTTTTGCTAAAACGTCCATTAACTGAGTTCGAAAAGTTTGTGCCTTTCCCACTCTCCCACTTTCTCTATTTGACTGATTTACCCTTTACCTTTGAAAAGAGGAAAAAATACATTTGCCCTGTACCCTCCTACACTTTGGTAATTTAGAATTTTTTGGTTGATTTACAATTTTTTGGTTGATTTACATCAATTGATATTTGAGAATTTTGATATAGAAATTAGTTTGGATTTTAAGATTTTATGAGGGCTTTCCCTCATTTTCAATTGCTTTTGGGGATTTTAGAATTTTTATTGATTAAAATTAATTGACAATTGTGAATTAATCAATTTGACATTTGGATGGTAAGTATTACACTTTTGATTTGATGAGAGACTTCCGCAGTTCCGCTCGCAATACAGCTGTGGGACTTTCTTGGATGCATGCTAATTAGAAGGGTTAAGATGAATTTGTGAAGCCATCGTCATAATGACAAGCCTTAAAAAATGTGGGTCCCACTTATAACCAAATTAATCGTCTACTGGTGACTACATGTGCATGTAGACAGTTTTGGCACTGTGTTGTTGTGCTGAATCAAATGGAAAACTGTTCATACAAATTGATATGAGCTTTTTTTTTTTTTTTTTTTGTCTCTTGTATGAATAGTGTTTTGTTGTCTCTCGTATGAATAGTGTTTTGGAATCTTCAATTTAATTGTGTTTGGTAGTTATTTTAAGAGTCAAAATTCTCTAAAGAGGAGACCCAGAGTTTCTAATTTAGTATAAATCCATCATTGGTTGCCTACATTTAAACTTTGAGCCACTCAAGAATCATTGATCAACCATGACTTATCAAAGGAGATTTTCACTCCTATCAAATCATGTCACCATCAGATTGATGGACTATAATACACGAGTGGAGGAGGGCAAAGGGTAAAATTTGATTGAATTTTGAGAGGCAGTTAGAGGGAAAACTCTTAAAATCCAAACTAATTTCTAAATCAAAATTCACAAATACCAATTAATTTAAATCAATTAAAAATTTTGAAAATTCACCAAGTAGAGGGCAAAGAGTCAAGGGTAAATGCATCTTTTCATCTTTTCACCAAAGAAAAGGGTAAATCTGTCAAATAGAGAAAGTTGGAGAGAAGGAAAGACAAAAGTAACTTTTCAAACCTTCACTGTCAGTTAAGGGATGTTTCGTAAAAACACAAAATGCAGGGGCTGTTTTGAGGTTTCACAAAAATACATGGGCCTTTTTGTGAAAACACTTTAAAATCCATAAGGATCTAAGATATGAAACTTCATGCAGTGGGGTCATCATTTTTATCAGAAGATTGAACACAGGATCATGAACTTGCCTACAGGAGTGCAGAAAAATCAGACTGTAGAATCAAGTTGTTTTTGTGTTTTTCACACGTTTCGCAAAATCCCTAAGGAACTAAGATATGGAACTGCACTGCCTTGGGGATTAGCCCTCTATGAGAATATAAAACAGATTGGATCATAAATTGGGATCCAGATGAGTGCCAAAAAAAAAAAAAAGAAACAAAAAAACAGAAAAAATAGGGTGAAGTATTGGAATTTTCACACATGAAGCATCACACCTTGAGGTTTATTAGCTAAATGAAAAAGTTCAATGATTCAGATCACATGTTTTGGGCCCATGAGTGCAAAGAAAAATTAATAATCAAATCAGAAAAATGAGAAAGGCTATTTGTGTTTTTAAGATGCATAAATTTTTTTTAATCCCATGAAAGTTTGATGGAACTAGTGATGGACGCCCATTGGTGCCTTTTGCTGATGCTAATAGAATCACATCATTTACACATGTAAATGATTCTACTTCGGTTAGGTTTAAAACCTTTATATGAAAATGGATCCTTTTTATACACTTCACTTTACACGTGATTCTTTTAAAAATAAATTCCATAAAAAATGCACAACTACAAAACAAACGCATACACATGTATATATTTTTCACATAAGTAATGATTAATATGTAAAATGTTGCAAACAAACAATCCATGAGGGCCCATTTGTTTGCAAAGACTTGAATTCCAAGGAAGTCATGGTAAAGTAGGTTCCAATGAAGGAATGTCAAAGAGGTAAGGAGTGAAAGATATAAAGTAGAGAAGTAGATGAGGCTCTGTCTTTACTTGGATTTGATTTACAAGGGAGACGATGGAGAATTCATTTTCCATTGAAGGGGAGAATATTTTATGGCCGTTTGTGTAACTTATCACCATTTTTTTTTCTTCAATCTTAGTCACTTTGATAGGAATACATTTCTTAGAATTCCTAGGAATTTAATTCCGTGAAAAAAAAAAAAAAAGAAGAGAGAGCCCTTCGTGCCAGAAAGTGTTAGCTACAATATGTAGGACTGACTCCAAAACAAAATAGAGAACTCGCAATGATAGTATAAATAAAAGTAAACTAAGGGTAGCAAAAAAGAGAGAAGCCAATGGTGTATTATGTCATTGTCAAGTGCAAACAGATGAATTTGTCATTTATTACAACAGCAGTTGGACCTGCATTGTTATGAATGTCGCAACAATTGGACCTGCATTGTTATGAATGTCGCAACAATGGAAAAATGACAGAAAATGTGATGAAAATGTGTGTGCTAAAATTGATGTGTAAAGTAACAAGGACTGAAATAGGAATGACTGCAAAAGAGGAATTCTTGGATGGTTCCAATGCGAGAAAATGGAGGGGGTTCAAGAAAAGAATTTATAAAGACTAGGAAGAAAGTAACATGTTAGGTTGTGGGGTGGAGACCTAAGCTCTGAGGGAGTGGGTAAGTAGAACATACAAAGCTAATCCTAGATAAATAGGGTAAAGCTTAAATGATTATGATGAAGACTATGATCATGTGTATGTGATGTCCAAAATGAGAATTACACTCTTAATTCAATCAGATTTTTTGAGAAAATTTCATCTATTTCCGTTGGCCATAGGTCTTGGCACAAGGTTAAGAAAATTTCATCCATTCCCGGCGGCCATGGGTCATGGCACAAGGTTAGAATTCTAGCTCTTCCAGAGTGGTCGCTCTCTCTCTCTCTCTCTCTCTCTCTCTCTCTCTCTCTCTCTGTGTGTGTGAAGGAGGCCTTATTCTTTCTCCTCTTCTTCTCTCTTCGGAAGGTCTTCTTCACCCTCCACATGAAAGTGTTTCAGTTTCATCTATTCCAGAAGAAGAATGGGAACTCCATGCTTCTTTTTTTGGTTTTTGTTGGTTAGATTTCATCTCTTCAATAAGCATAATTGTCCAATTGTTTCAATCGAGGGGGGAAAAATCTATGATTGGCTTTCAAGTAATTATCATTTGAAATCTTTCACACACAAACGTATGCGCACACGTGTAAGATTCAGAGAATGACGATATCAGGTTCTCTTAAGTCCCCATATCAAACACCTCATGTCCTTATCCAAACCAGCCTACTTAATGTCCTAGTACATATCTAGCAGACAACAAATTTGTTAATCAAATTAAAGTTAAAAATCCAAATCCAACCTGGTTATCAGATGCAGCACTGAAAGGTGGAGCTGTGCTCACTGATGGTGGGCGCCCACCATGACGAGGAGGGGAACTAGCCTTGAAGCTGCTATTCCGAGATGGCTTTGAGGTAAATGAAGGTACACCATAATTCCCGAGAGGTGGAGGAAGAGGAAACCTCTCTGGAGACCTCCCTCTACGACGACTATTCAAGCAAAGGAAAGAGAGGAAAAACGTCAGTCATCAGTTAAGGCTCAAAATAGGCAATGAAAAGAAAAAGGTCAAAAGAGGCATTGTCACCCTAAGAGTTTAAGCTCCAACGTTGCTTTATATTGAGAAGGTATTTCCATCAGTGCAGCAAGAGCAAATTCGGTCTCTTTTCTGGACGGAGGCATATTCTTCGACATGATCTCTGTGAAATTCACAAACTAGACATACCAAGCAATCCTTCTGAATTAATTCTCTGATGGCAAGATAAATGTCAACAAGATAAATGGCCAAATAAGAACATTCAGCATGAAGATTTTAAATTTCAGATGGAAGAAAAGCAGAAGGGGGGTTGCCTTTATCACCCCCAAGTTGAATGGTTAAGTCAAAGCCCCAAAAGGCTTACAAAATTGTGAGAAGTGATTTAAAAACAAAACAAAGCAAAAGATAGAAAGTGATGTTTACAATCTAGAGTTTTCAAGTCATCTGTGATTTAATTATTTTAAATGAATTTTAGTCTTAAGTTGTTGAGTCTGATTTCACTCCATAAGATGAAAGCACTTTTTGAATGCTTAGATATTCTACAAAAATATAGCTCTGATCGTCCAAATCAGTACAAAAGAACCCAAACCCTCCAACATCTCCTCAAAAGAAGAAAATGGGGAAAACAAATTAATCTTGGCCCTTTCCCTAAAAGGAATTGATCAAAAGAGAAGCAAGATTGTTTCAGCAAGTAATAGTACCTGAAAATTATCAAAGGCCCGAGCAGGAATGTTGTCATCGAATTCCTGCATCATGTCCCAAGGTCCATCCCCAACTCCAACTAAAATAATTGACAAGGGATACTCACTGCAAGAGGAGAAGCACGTAAGGGAAATAGAAATTCCCCATTATGACAGATACTAAAATACATAATATTGTTTGAAACATTACTTTATCAAAAAATCATAATATTTAAAAATATCGACAGATTTAATAAATATATAGGGATTTTTACGAACAAATTAAGCTTAAACCTTAATTAAATAGTTCTATGAAGAACAACCATAAAATGATGACATAGTTGTCTGTACACTTTTTGGGGGATGAAATCACACCAATTGATGATATCATCAATCGGTTGACGATATCATCAACCTTCATTGCATAATGCAATATTTTGCTCCATCTTCTTCTACCTAGTGATGAAAAAGTTATGAAAATCATTGCATTTTGTGTCTCGATGTTCTTTCTTAAGTGGTCTCGGCAATCTCATTAGGTAGTGTGGGTCGCATGCTTAGTTTATATGCACTTGTCGCCCCCTTCACATTAGTTTTGAGAGTTTGAGTTTGGAGTGCAAGGTGCTTGGTGAAATGCCTAAATAAGGATTTTCTCCTAATTTGGTGGTGGCTTCAAGTGAGGTTGGAGGAGATGAATTTGGATGTGCTTTTTATGAACATTTAGTGTTTGAAGGCATTTGTTTGGGAAAATTTTGTAGATCTTGATGATTGCAAGCAACATTTAGGGAGCCATGTTGGACAAATGTGAGGTTTCCTCCTAGGTATTATATTATTTGTGTGGAGTTTTTTATTACAAGAGTGTTTATTGTTCCATTAAACAGGAATCTCTGAACCAATTTTAAGCATAGATTTAATAGTGGACGGACTAAACACACGTTATTATGTGATTTGTGAAAGATTTATCAAATCCTTCTTCTGTGACGCATTCATTATGTCTTTTTATTTTTCCTTCATTTCTTTGAAATGGATATTCAAACCCTTACTAAATTTCAACATCATCCCTTCCAAAAACCTAAGACAATCAAGAATGAAATCATGAAAGGAGCAGAAGAAAAGTTGGAAGAGAAAGAAAAGTTGTAGGAGGTTGACTATATCATCAACTAATTGACGATATCGTCAACTAGGGTAATTTTGTCTAACTAAAAAAAATGTACAAGCAACTATCTTGTCATTTTATGGTTTTTCTTTGTAAAACCGTTTAATTAAGGTTTAAACTTAATTTTCTCATAATTCCATATAAATTGTGATAATATTACTATAATGGATTAAATCCATAACTATTGTTTTGTTTTCTTATTTTTCTACATATAAATACATTATTTTTTATATTTTTCCTAGAAATGTAATTCCGAAAAGTTTAACCGAAATTCTGAATCGGCAGAAACTTTTCATTTTGGAAGCCAGACCAAAATTGGGTCTGAAATGAAATTGACAAATAACAACTATGCCTTGTATTTTTCTGAAAAGAAAAATCCCAGATAATTATATTTGTGAGTTGTGACTTCGATTGCTCACTGAACGATATTTGTGTAGTTGGGCACACAGAAAGGAACAATCAAGTGTGACCAAGTTGCAGTCCCCACAATGCAGCCCAACTTACAGGGTCTACTTGACCAAACCTACTACATGCATGGCAGATGGATGAATGAGAAGAGCCCACTCAGAATTGCCTGTGAACCAAACTTTGGGTTGTTATAATGATCAAAATTCATAGCCATTGAATCAATGACCTGTAAAATAATAGTCCTGCCATTACTGGAGGAGGCCCCACCTTAATGTCTATTATCACTCAGGATGAAATTTCCACCACACAAGGTTAAGCCTATGCAGAAGGTATCAGACCATTGCCCAATTGTGCTGAGCGCTAGTGAAAATAATTAAGGTCTGATACCATTTAGGTTTGATAATTGTTGGCTTCCTCAGAACAGTTTCATGGAGATGATTAGGGAAATGGTGGTTTGATAATCAGGAGCAGAGGAAAGCAGGTTACAGAGTATACCAAAAATTCCAGCTGCTGAAAGCTAAATTGAGGTAGTGGAAGAGCATAGTATTTGGTTATAATAGGAAGATTTGCTGAAAAGTTTAGAAGTCTTGGAACCTTAGATCTGAAGACATTTAAAAAGAGGAGACAAATTAAGAAGGATGTTAAGAAATTAAAAACAGGCATAAATTCCCAGTTCTGCTTAAGGAATGGGATTGGAAGTTTGGAACACAAAGTTCTTTCATAGAATGGCCAATGCAGGAAGGAAAACTGGTCACTAAGGAAAATTCATGAACAATCGCATCAAGGTATCAGAGGCTTGAGAAGCAAAGGGCGCTGTATCATCACATTTTGAATCTCTTTATGCAGTTGAAGGAGTGACGGCCCAAGTCTGGTGGCCTTCTTTTTTCAGCCAGTAGTCATGACTCATGAAACAGCCTCTCTGCTAGAAAAAGCTAATCAAGGAGGTGGAACAAGCATTATAAGACAAAGCTATAGATCCAGGCGGCTATAACTTCTCTTCATTAAAGTGGGTGAGAGTTTCTAAAAGGAGATTTGGAGATGTTTGATTAGTTCCACTAGCAAGAAAGAATTGTTCAGGGGTTAAATGCAATATTTACTTCATTAATTCCTAAGATCCCTTATGCAACGGAGTTCTTCCATTTTATATTGATCAGTCCGTGGTTTGAGTCTAAGCTCTCCAAAGTTCTAATGGATCACTTGAAGGTGGTCATGCCTTTCACTATTTAATTCGAATCAGAATGCATTCGTGGAGGGGAGACAGATTCGAGGTGATGTGTTACTACTAGCGATGAGCTTATTCACAGTAGGAAGATGGCGAAAACAGGTCTTGTATTTAAAATTTATTTTAAAAAACCCTTATGATCATGTGCTGTGCTATGATGCATAGATACTTCAAAATAAGTAACAAATTGCATCGTATTGTATCCCGTACTTCTCTTTTTATGCGTAAAATCCATGCCCTTCCATATTCATGCCGTGTCCCTATCGTATCCATGCCGTATCCGGGCATCATAGGGGCTGTGGTCATTTGTTGACTATATGCTTCGGATGATAGGCTTTGGTTCCACATAATGGTTTGGATAAAGAAATGCATATCAGCCACTTTGTTTTCAAGTATTGGTGAGTGGCTTTCCACTAGGTCAAGTACAGCTTCATAAGTCCCTAGGCAAGGGGGCCATTTATCTCTGTTTCTTTCCACAATTGTGGTTAGAGGCATTGTTCTTAAGGCTGGAAATTGGAGAGTGTAGCAGTTAGTCATCTTTAGATTGCCAATGAGTTGATATAGTTTTGCTCTAACAACGTCCAAGAGCATGGGGTTGTTAATGGCTTAATTCTATCCTTAGACATCTTGAAGCAACTTCATTACTAGAAAGTGTACCAGCACAAAAAAAAAAGGCGTTAGCAGGCTTGGGCATGAATGTGAATGAGTTGTTGTCTTCCACTACTAAATAAGATGCGATGTTGCCTCATTTCACATGACCAATCCTGGTCTTCAGCTCTGGGCTAATCCTACATCCAGGACGCTTTGGGATCAAAGTGGTTACCAAGTTAGAGAATCAGCTCTCCACTTGGATGAGAAAACAATTATTCTCGGGAGGTCACATCAGTCTTGTTTAGGCTTGTCAGGGAAATCTGCCAGTTTATGTGTCACTATTCTAGATGTCAATTTCAGTAACAAGGATGTTCAAGTGGATCCAACATAACTTCTCCCGGATGAAAGCAGGAGAAAAAAAGAAAGTAGATTGGCTGAAGTAAGAAGAGGTTGCTAAAGACAAGCTTGAAGGCACACAAGGAATCACTAGTGTGTGGGAAATGCATAGTGCAATGTTAGGTTAATGGTGGAGGTGTGGGCAGGAGCATGATGCCCCTTGGGGCCCGTTTGTTAATTTCCCCTCATTGTATAGTTAAATTCATCTTTCATTTCACCACACAACAACACAAAAAAGTCAAATCAAAACACTACATTTCAAAAAAATTCTTTTACCTTTTTACACAAAAAAGTCAAAAAGTTACCTTTTCATCCCACTAACTAACAAAAAATACCTACTTTTAACACAAAAAGTCAAAAAACTACATTCTCTTTTCACTAAAAAAACAAAATCTAATCATTGGATTGATTTAACCCCTCTTATTTTTTTATCTTTTAAAATTGCCATTCACCTCACTTCACTCCACCAACTAAATTAACAAATGGGCCCTTGGAGATTTGTCATGATAACTATGGGTGAAGGATTAAATCCAGTTGCTGGTCTTTGTGCCACTCAGGACTGTGACAAGTCAATGCTGCCCCAGCCAGTCCGGTAAAGTGTGACACTCATAAACAAGATTTCAAAAAATCAAGAAGAATGAATAAATAATAGAAAATTTATACAAATATGTAAATTTAAAAATATAATAACATCCTCAATCATAGAGATATTTAGTTCTTAAGGCTAAAGTGATACTCATCACTTATTGTAGCTAATGGAAGCCTCATTTAAAACATACAAAGCACCAAGTTACCAATATTAAACTATTTATAACTTAATACTTACAGTGCCATTAAATATCAAACCACAAATTGTAATATTATGGGGCTTAGTGCAAGCTTGTTTTTTGGTAGGGAGGAGTAGAATGAAATAAAATTGAGTGGTCAAGTCAAGATAAAAAGAAGTAGAGAGAGTTGGAGGGAAAAGCACCATTTTGTCATTTTGTGCTTTTGAAGAGTACCTTTTTTGTAATATAGTGCAACTAAAACCACCATTTTTGTTATTTTGTGATTTTCCCTCCAGCTCACTCCACTTACTTTTTTTTTATCTTGACATGACACTCTATTTTATTTCATTCTACTCCTCCCTACAAACAAACAGGCCCTGGGGGAACCAATTCTTCTATGCAGCAGTGAGTTTCAACCAAGCTCGATGTATCTTTATCGTCATGATCGTATTCTCCACTCCTTGATAAATTATGAAAGCCTTAAAGATGGAATGCAATCAAAC
Source organism: Sextonia rubra (assembly GCA_037013555.1). Taxonomy (NCBI): domain Eukaryota; kingdom Viridiplantae; phylum Streptophyta; class Magnoliopsida; order Laurales; family Lauraceae; genus Sextonia; species Sextonia rubra. The sequence continues at coordinate 10,389,030 of JASUAD010000010.1, forward strand.
AACTCCAGCTCCATTGTCACATTGATAACCCCCATGTAGCATTTATCATCAATTTGGTAATGTTCTTAATAATACTCCCTATAGGGCCTGTCATCCATATTGATGACTGTAAGACTTTTTGTTTTTGGGCACCTTACTGTTACTCATCAGTCATCCCTGTCACCTCAAAGTTCAAACTCCACAGAGAGGAAAAAAATGAAAAAAAAAGAGTTCGTTTTTATGTTATTAGTTGAGTTATTGTTTGACTAAGACAATACAAGTCCGTGTCGGCCGTGCTAGTATCATGCCATCATGCTAATCTCATGCAGATCCGAGTCCGACTCAGCTGAGTTGGTACAGCCTTGGTTGATTCAGGACAGTTTTTGGATTCCAGTCAGAGACTCATATCGGTACTAATCGGCACCAAGCCAACTCGACTTCGTTTATTTCAAATGATGGCATGGGGAGTGAGCGAAGATGGTGCTGGGGAAAGATGCCCAGGGGCAATGCTTCTTTCATTTGGGGTTTGAATTCTGATTTCTAGTGTAGATGAGTCCAAATATTTTGGGGAAATGTTTAAAAATTGGGTGGGTTTCTCAGTGGGTTCAAGAAATAGGGTGTTCTACAGAGAAGATGTTTTGAGTGGGTGAGTCTCCTTCAAAGGCCATGTTCTTTGAAAGAAGAGGAATGATATGATTTCCAACACTAAAGAGTAGGGTTGAAGCTTGGTGTGATGTGCTATTGCTTGGGATAGGAAGACTCATAAAAGAGGAGTTTGGCAGGCTTCATTAGGACAATTTCTTTCTAAATTGGAAGGCTTGAGGGGTGGTGAACATAAGGAGGAAATGGCACTCAAGTGGTCCCCTTCACTCGCTGGTTCCTTTAAGATCAATGTGGATGGGACAGCTAGAGGCAAGCTGGGAAAATCAGCATTGGTGAGTTCTGACAATGATAAGGAGTGAATAGCGGCTTTCTCTAGTCCGATACACATCACGGAGTCAACTGAAGCAAAACTAGAGGTAACAAGAAATGTTCACTCATTTTTATGAGGCTCGTATGACAGGCTTATTATTGAGAGTGATTCTCTCAATTACATCACATAGCACTCTTGGTCGACTCCTTTCCCTTAGAGATTACAGTCCCTAGTCAAAGAGATTAAAGCTTTACATGCTAGTATGGATGCATTATGTGTACTAATTTGGGGAGAAGAATGTTGAAGCAGATTATTTAGTCAAGTCTAGGTTGATAGACCTTGAACGCATTGATGGCCTCCCTGTAGTTTTGTTTTCTTGTTCTGTTATTGTGGCTTGTCAGTATATGTCTTCAGTACCATTCTTAAATAAAATTACTGTCACTGTTCAGAAAAAAAAATGTGGGCCTCAATCTAGATCTAGCTGTTCAATAATGCAACCAGGTTACACTAGACTATCCCTCACATACATCAACACAAATACTTCTGCATACCAGATTTACCTTGCTCTTACAATGGCATCAACTGTGTTCTGCTCTTGTGGACTTAAGTGGCCATGCTCAGTGTCTACACTTCTGGTTACCTGTCAACCATGGCCTTGGTGAGACATTAGCTTCAAATTGTGCAAATTAACCAAAAGGATAGGTAGCAATTTACTCAGATACAGGCATACAGCTATACTTGGAAGAAAAACTAGTTTTAACTCCAGCTAAGACTGCATTTGACTTTCATTGCCACTTTGGGGCTGATAAAAACTTTCTTGAGTGGATAACTTCCATAATTCTAACAAAAATAGGATCAAGAAAAAATTAAGAAAGAAAAATTAAGTGTTCTTGAAACAGCAACAAACAAAACTCAGTCTTCAAAAAATCAAGGCATTATGTTAATATAAGAAGTTATCAATGTTAAATTTCTTTTTATTGCACCAATAAAAAAAACCTTTCTTTTTATTGCCCCAAAGCGCAATTTTTTCTTTCTTTTTTTTTTTTTGGTGAGCATATTTCAATTTAATTTTTATATTTTTAATATAAAGGTCCATAGGATGCTTCAATTTATTTTTAATCAACAAAAGTAATTGTAGCTTTCCCTCTGATTTTTCCTTCTCCTTCTTGATCCAGCACCATTCATGGGTCTTTCATCACATTTTTCTCTTCATCCTACATTTTTTTTTATCAGTAACAAAAAACTTCAACAAAGGAAATAGCAATTACAATTATTATTACTACTACAAATAATAAGATGGCCTTCAAGTACCAAGAACTGAAAATTCTCCCTAGATAGAAAGTTAGATCTCTTCTCCCTTCAGTTTGGAAGGCAAAATATATTTTCTCATATTTAATTCAATATACCCTCCCATCCTTTGTAGTTCTTTATAGCAGGAATAAAATCTAGGGCAAATACATTACCTGACCATCAGCAATTATCAGCAGAACATGGTACTGACCACCAGTTTGCTCCACAATCGTCATGGCCATTTCAATGATAGGGGCAAATGATGTGGGTCCTGTCACAGGAAGGTAGGAGAGAGAGAAGAAAAAAACAAGTTATATTCTTATTTCAGAAGTGATCCATGGTGCAAAAGGAGCTCTGGAGTGGAGGATAAAAGATTTCTTGGAGTGTGGGATCCTAAAAAACATGGAAGAATATTTCTGCTCCTTAAACAACATCAATCCAAATACAGTAAAAAAAACTTGGAGACAAAAAGAAAAAGAAGAAAGGGACAAAAGGTATAGCAACCAGCCAGACGCAGACGTGGAACTATTTCTCGGTATCGCATGAGTGCCTCCTCAAACCCATTACACACTCTCTCTTCCGGGTAGAAAGTGAAGACATCTTGATCATGTGTTGATGCTGAAAAGGCCAAAATGGAGAAAACCCATCATATCCATCACAGAATAACATCTTCTAATCTAGTTTATTCTGCCTAGAAAAAATATAGCACGCTTTCTTTGGAAACAGCAATAAAAATATATAAGCGCCGACATGATGGCAGCAGCTTCAGAGCAAACCAGACACCCAACACATTTCTGAAAATAAAGAGGACAAATCTCAAGAAATGCCTTCCGTCATCAGTTTTGAGAAATTGTTTCTTTAAAAGTGAGGCTTGCTTCTAGCCTTTTATAGGTGGTATCATAGGAAGAGGACATATAAATATGACACTAAAATTTACACATTGTCCTCATCAGAATTTGTTTTTAACATTTTCCCAGCAAAGATAAAATTGATATAGCTCTTCACAAGAAAGTACCATCTCCAAACCCAAAACAAGGGATCAAGTTATCCTCATCAAAAGCAGATAATGTTTTCCCAATAATTGAGATTGCTTGTTCATAGGGATTTTGAGTATCTCCAATGTGATGCAAGCTCCGGCGGTTGAATGATCTTGCACCTGGTTTTCAGAATGTCAAACAAATAGGTGTTGTCATGGTCACAAATAAAGCTTCCAGCATATATTGATGAGAAAGAGAAGGGAAAAAAAAAATAACAATTGGAGTATATGGTTGAAACAAACCAGTCCACTCATTGCTCTTTGTGAAATCAATACCAACAATGAGATTGGAAGACTCAAGGCCAGCATGTGAAAGAGCCGCAGTTACCTGAGGAAGTGAAAAAACTGTTCATCAATATAAGTGAACTCCATATCAGTAGTAGTTCAGTAAAACCCTTCTCTCGCTAAATTTTATAACTGGTGGAAGACAAGACTGAGAGGTATAATAAAAATATCTACTCACTATTGTAGTGAAGCCGAAGAAATAATGGAATGAAAAAAGTGAAACGCACTAATGGCTCAATGTTTCTACTGAGCTTACAACCAACAATAAAAGTGAATATCTTTTCTCATAGAGCTGAAATTTCTTTCAAAGAGGTGAACCATCCCATTACATGCTCTTTGTTCTTTCATATATTGAAGCAGTGCAGGGGAAGAAAACGCTTCCGGGTGGTGTAGACGGTGGCCGCAGCGACAACCGGAGGTGGTGCCGTGGTGTTGCGACGCTGCTGCGCTGGTGGCTGCCGTCGTCTGCGATGCTGCTGTGCCGGCAGTTGCCTTCGTCTCCGGTGACAGGTACGCTGATCTCTCTTTCTTTCTCTCTCTTCTGTTACTTCTCTTCTTCTCCGTTTTTCTCATTTTTTCTTTTTTGTCTGGGTTTGGGGATGGATGACCGTGATCGAAGGGGGTGGATTCAGCTGGGGTCGGTGGAGAGTTTTCCGGTGGGCTGCGGGGTTGGATCGGGTTGGGGATGGAACAGGCCGGCGCCGGGAAGGGGAATGAATCAGGCTTGGTTCGGTAAGGAATTGGGGATTTTTTGCAGGCGGTGAGGAGAAGTCTCGGAAAGGGGTTCCGTGAAGGGGTTGGGCTTAATGTAGGGTTTAGGGTGTGCAATGGGTTAGGGATTGGGTTGGCGTTGGAGATCTAGGTTCGGAAGGGTGATTAGGGTTCCGGTGGGGGAGTAGGAGATGCGAGCGGTCTCAGGGTCTCAGGAGTGGGGTCGGTGGTGTGGTGGTAGGCCGAGAAGGGTTGGGGAGAGATCGGCAGTGATGTTTAGGGTCGGCAATGGTGAAAAAGGGGTTGACATAAGTCTGGATGGGTTTCTGTGGTGGGATTTAGAGGGTGACCGTGAATTGGGGACTGACGATGAGGGACGATGACTGGGAGAGATATGTTACCTCGAATCGGCGATCAGACGGCGGTCCGAGATTGGATCTTCGTCTCTGATACCAATTGAAGCAGCGCAGGGGAAGAAGATTAGCCAACGGGCTAATCTCCAAGCCAAAAGGCTTAGGGATAAGTTGTCTAGGTGCCTCACCAAAGACAAATAAACTCTCTCAATTGAGAACCAATTCCAAAGCTTTATTCAATATGAAAGTCTTTGTATATATCCCATGAAGAGATTACATTCTTATTTATAACTAAGACATCATATAAAAAATGAAACAGCTAATTCTAAACAAATAAGAAGTCCTAAATCAAACATAAGTGGACTTGCCAAATATTAATAAAGCTACTTAAATCAACTACTAATAATATGATCTATTTTAATCTATTAGGCTGTATTGATCTTGGGTCCAATAGCCTGGTCAATCATGGATCTAGCCTGCATCATATATTCCTTGTAACGAACTCTTGACTGACAACTAACTCGACCAACACTCTCAAGGGCCTTACTTCTCCAACTAACTCAACAAAACAATATAAAAAAAGACACCACCAACTGGGAATTCTTAGATTCTAACGACCACCACCATCATCATCAATGATTTGTCCAAACTACACTGCGTTGGCTACATGAAATCTGTTTCTCCATTCAAATTTATCCCGAGCGAAACCCTTGGATAGGCTTCATCAATCATGCTCCTTATCTCTAGTCAATTGATATCGATGCCATCACATCAAATTTTTTGCATAAAACTTACAAAAATTACTCTAAAATTCTGAAATAGAGATATGAGTTGTATGCTTGGAGGAAATAGAAAAGTACAAGACTATGACTTTATTTTAAATATTTATTTTAAAAAAATAAATAAATAGATAACTTAATGAGACATTCTGCCAGATTACAAAATATAGAGAGAAGAAAAAAAAATGAAGGATTTGAGTAGAATACTGCAAATAGGACTGGCACAGGGCGGGTGAAGCTGAGACAACCCATCTAGTGGATTGTGGTGCAATTTTGAGTCCACTTGATGAAAGGGGCATTTCATAAGACAGCAATTAGACCAGCACTCTGATAAAAACATACATGTTGGTAAAGTAAAAAAAATGATAAGCAGAGAAAGGGCAATGTTGAGTGGAAGAGCAGAACCCACAAAGCTAAATCAGATTGATGGATGCCCCAATGTTGTCAATGATGATGAAAAAACAAAATCAACTAAAATCTTCTGATTCTATAGATAATAATATATCAAAATAAGAGAGTACATGGAAATCCAAGAGCCCCTACTGAATGTGCAGATGCACATGGAGCTGCTGCCAGAAAATATTCCTTTCAATAGAAGGGATTACCCACCCATCAAATAAAACTGAGGAGATGATTTGCACAGATACAAGCTCCAGTGATGAAACGTTTTTGATTGATAGTGCAACCTCTATTTGGATTTGGCTCATGATAGATTGGAATTGAGAAGCAGATTTCATCATTCATCCATGCACCCAGAGACAATACAAAAAGCAAAGATAGATGGCGGTACCTCGTCCAGGGACTTGTAGTTATCAGCTATTCTAGAGTACTTCCTCTGCAACCTGTCATCTGACCCTCTTCTAGTCGCAGGAGCTGCATAGTTACAGCTGTGATTGTGAGTGGGACCATTGTAACTGCTGTAATCACGATATTCAGATGGAGCACCATAACTAGTCTGAGCGGGTTCCCTCGCAGAGTAGTATGGGCCACTGCTACTGCGGGACGAAGATCCAGATCTGGGCTCGTAATTAAAGGACGAAGAACGCCGCGGTCGTTTCGAAGAACTTCCTTGCCCCATTGAACCAACAACCCTCAGAAATGAAATCTATCCTACTACTGATCTTCTCCAACAATACTCGACGCCAGATCTAACTCCTCTGCTCCAACCTCGAATACATCAAATCAAGACCTTAATATCTCTTCCTACAAACAAAACAATCACCGTTCATGGACGTCAGTGATTCTGCTTGCATCAGAAGCAAGTGGAGAATTATTGTTGACTGACTATTCTGCACAAGGAAAGAGAGAGAGAGAGGGTGCGTGGGTGTAATTTAGTGGCAGAATAGCAAAGGAAAGGACGATTGATTGTTTCTTGTTCTGGTTTTTTTTTTTTAATTTTTTAATATTTATTTTGGGTTGATCAGAGGAAGAAAGGGAGGGAAGGAGCGAGGAAGGTGCCAACCGCATAAAAAACGATGGGCGAAGGATGACGCTGTTTCCTTTTTATCGGTGGTTCAGATAGCGATGGGGCCCAACATCGACCGTCCATTCTGTCGTTTTCGGATCATAATGGAGCGGTGGCCCACCTTGAAATATTAATTATTATTTAAATGACATTCCTGGGAGAACGTGTGTGGTGTAACAGTCGATGTGGACTTGTCTTCTGTATGTCGAGTGCAGGCTGGAAGGCAGAGATGCGGTGTCACTTGAAAACGTTTTGGGGTTTTTGTAGAATTTCTGATTCTTTAGTAATTGATACCCTTTCCCTCGTTCGACCATTTATTATTCGCTGTAATTACACAAGAGAAGCTATTAAGCACAACCAAATCTTGTGGGGGCAATTAGGTAGATTCAATTAGAAAATGCAAGCTTATTTGCTGTGAAATTCTTATGGCGACGTAGTATTGGGAAAAGCGGTATAACGAAAACGATTCGTGATTAACAGATCAACCATGATAAACACACACAATCATATCATCAAGTAATCACACATATGAATACAATAATTTTACGTGATTCGGCAACCTTGGATACGTCCACAGAAGATAAAACTCATCTATTACAAATTCATTTCAATCCCATCGAGATCTAAAGTCACAATGCAATAATATAAATAATTCCTGCTTTCTTGGCCAACAAAAAAACCCATATATAATAAATAAAATACTCCTAACTCTGAAACTCAGTTCTGGCTAACCCAAACGATTGATCCAGCTAAACCAGAATATAAGACAAAACCCAATACAAAGTTATCGTACAATTACAATAAAATATAAGGGTCATTTTGGTTGGATAGAAGTGTCTAAGATATCTTGTCTATGGGATATGTAAGAATTTTCAAATGTTGTCCCTTTGTCTGGATTCATAAATGATAAAGGATCTATAATCATTTTAAAATTTTTAATTTTCTAAAAAATCTGAAGAAACTACAAGCCAAAAATGCAAGCCATCCCTTCAACATTTGAAGATTTCTACAGACAAGCAGAGCTATTTAAATACTAGGGGACAACTAATTGACATTATGTCAAAAATGCTTAATAGAAAACAAACAAGCCCCAATACAAACTAATTGATCATCAAAAAAGCATATAATAGGCAAATTTCTCATTAAGTTATATAAGCAAACTTCCCTTAAAAAAAAGAATGATTGATTTAAGCATTCAATGTCTCTTTTTAATTATTACATTTTGGTTACTTTTTAAAGAAAAAAATATTAAAGCATATTGAATACTTATCAAACTGTCTAAGGCAATCAAACATTTATTTGAATAAATTTTAAGTCAAATATTCACAAAAAAATAGAGTTGCCAAACAATAACTAAATCTCTTAGTGCTAAACAGGGTATGCCAATTCTATGATTAGGCCCTTTTTTCCAATAAGCTACTAAATGGGGCAATTAATAAATATCAACAATACTTTGAAAATAATATCTTGATATGTATGTATGACATAGTATATTTGATGTCATAATGTGATGTATTCAAAATTTTGAGAGACAAATATGAAAAATTGGAATTAAAAATGGAAATATAGGAAAACTATATAAAAATAGACTTGGCAATAGTTTATATCAATTTTCCATTTATTAGTTATCGTCTTTAAATGTTTCAAATCAATTATTTTCCATGAACTTTCCAAAATAATGTGATGAAAAAAGTATCAAATTTGAAAATATCCTAACTTTTCTCCAAGATGATAATCTCCCAAGAGGGATAGTCCAAATGAAGCATTGAACTCGAACTAAGTTCGAATTGGCATTATCCATGAGCAGTGTAGGGTAAACTTTGTGAGAGACTTTGTGGGGAGTCGTTTCGAAATGGGAGAGGGTGTGAGGTATCACCATGTTACAGAGTTAGTCTAAAGAGAAAGATGGCTCCTAGGCTAGGAAGCGTGGAGCTAGTCTGTACTTGCACAAGGAAAACAATAAGTTCCAATGGTCTGAGTGTTTCTGACCAATGGCTCTCTGAAGCTTAAGTTAGTTAGGAAGTAAATGCCTTTTTGTTTGTATGATGGATCATATCCCTCTTTCCCCTTTTTCCAAGTCTAATTTATACTTCATTTATCTGTAGGCCCCATCACCTTTCCCTATCATCCTAGTAATCCACACCTGATCTACGATCCCTACCTTCTTTTCAATTGCTCAAGTCATGGCCCCCTTTGTGGGCATGCCATTGTTCCCCTTTTTATAACTGCCTTAGTAATGGATTTACTCCACTGAGCTACGCATTATCCCACGTTCTTGAAATTGTTACGTTGGTGCTAGTTAGAGCGCAGATACCTTGGTACGTAGCGATGGGCTTCACCTTTGGATGCTTTGAAACATGGCTATAGGTTTTGACTGGAGATTCGCTGGTCCATTCAAGTGTTCCATTCTGGGCCCTCATTTTGCCCACGGCAAGCCAACTGCCCCCATGTAGCTTTATAATCCAAGTTGGATCGAGAGTCTCAGTAAAATTATCTCTCATAATTGCCCCCTAGCTTTGCTCCTTGATCCGAGCTTCAAGAGCTGTAGAGAGGGGCTAAGCTCTTTGGGATATAGTTGTCCACTCTTGCTCCCTAGCTGTCGTGTTGGTCTGCAGTCCTTAGTACACATGTCTCCTCCTCGTTTTCGTGGATCTTGAAATTTCGAAAGTGCACTTATTATGGATATAACTGACTTGATGAGCTAAAATTGTCGACATCCCCACCCTTTGAGCTTCCGTATGCTCCTTTTTAGACAAAATTCGTTTACTCTAGCCTGCATTCTTTAACCATCGCCCCTCTGTCTCCTTCTGTTCTTCATCGATTTCTTCCGGCCTGGTAGCATACACCTAGCTTCTAAGGATTCCCGGAGTTTAATCCCAGTAAGTTTCCTTTTAGCTCTTTCTTTATCTATCTCTTACTTGTCCCTTCTTCGTTCTCGAGCAAGGAAACCTTGGCCACCTACTTAATTGGCCCAAGTGCATAAGGGAGTTTAGGGACAGGTACAATGTCCCAGATGGTGTCCATGTCCGAGGTCCTACTAAGGGAGAGGTGATTCTCAAGGGTATCCTTGATAGAATGCCTTTCCCCACCGTCGTCATGGTAAAGGTGGGGAGTTCTGTTTCCCCTTCATGAGCTTCTGGTTGAATTTTTATCCTTTACCAACCTATTTCCCTTGCAATGTGCCCCAAATGTCTTTAGAATTGTGATGGGTGTGGCTGCTATAAATGAGTTTCTGGGCACGCAAGTTGGTGTGATTGAGATTCTTTACTACTATTCCATTGTCCCATTGAACAAGGCAAAAAAGGTTTATTATCTCAAGGTTAGATCTCGGAGTAAATTGCTCGTCCACTACCCCCCCTATTCAAAAAAACGATCTTCCGAGTGAAGCGACCCCATATCTTTCTCCACCTTTGGCTCCCTAGTCTTCTACTCGAATCACTTCCTTCGCCTAGCCAAGAGTCTCTAAGGCCCCTAAACCCGGTTCGTGAAAAAAGAAAAGTAATGAATCTACCACAATTGCTATTCAGAAAAAGCTCAAAGTCTCTTTGGATGATCAAGGAGTCTTGCAGGTTGAAAAGGGGCTTCGTCTCCCTGCCGCCCTGCCCAGTTCCTCGACCGTGACGATAATGGGGATCTTGCATTCTACTCATGTGGCCCTTGAGCTCATCAAACTCGTTTTAGTTCCATTAGACATGCTATTGTTAAAGACATTATCTGATTAGGAGCTCCTCGCATCTGGCGTTCGGCACTCTCTCTTGGTATCCATCCTTATAATTTCTAATGAATTCTTGCTAGACCCTATTGACATTGAATTGTGCTCAGAGGTATCTTTTCCTTATAGGGAATCCGGGGGGGGATTCACCATTCTATAGAGGTTGGAGGAAGATAAGGTTAAGGCTAAAGGGTTGAAGAAGGAACTAGAGGCAAATTGGGCTTCTTGGGGTGATATGGCCTCCAAGCTAGAATCCATGGCCAAGCATCTGCAAGATTCCAAGTAGCAAGTTTGTGTTGCTACCGACCAAGCTCTCATGGCAGAGGACTCCTTGAAGGTAAAAGAGCTCAAGTTGAAGGAGGCGCTATCCAGAATTGGGGAGTTAGAGGCGGGGATTGACACTGTTATGGATCTAGCGAGAGATGAGGGTTTTGAAGAGGTGGATAACTTGTATTTGAAGCAACGGGAGGATATAAAACCAATTATCTTCAAGAAGGGTTATGATGTTGGGTTGAATGATGCGCGCATATCTCAGGATTCTATTCTGAGGGGAAAATACGTCGCCACGACTTGTCTTCCCAACCAAAAATCTCTGCTTCCATCCTTCTAAACACAAACACCCCAGCTGATCTGACCATTGCTCGTGAATCTCCCGTAACCGCCAATAAGTTGAAAACGTTGTTGATCCTTGCACAGCCAATGTTAATTTAGGGCTTGTTGAACCCTAGTGGGTGAGGATGCGCTTTTTTAGGTGTCTAGTAATTCAACCGACTCTGAGTCGAGCTTTTACTCTTCTCTTTTTTTATATCTCAACTTTTGTAACTCTTCCTCCAAGTTTGGGCTAGATCAACTAGTTCTTTTTTTTTTCCTTATTCTTTTGTAGTTCCTGGCTATTAAGTATGATCAATATGTTGCTCTGATGTTCGTTTGGACTAGTCCCTTTTCTTTATTTTGTACTTGGACTTTTTTTGGCCATCCAGTGGTTGGCTAAGTCCAACCTTTCTGGAACAGGACCTTTCCTATTCCGCATGGTGTGTGTCAATATTTGAAATTGTGCCTACTTAGGTTAGTAGATGGCTTGTTCTACGCACTACTGTTGTCAGTCTATCCGTACTCCCCCATGGGTTGATATTTTGTATCGCCATGCCAAGTTACCACTTAGGGTGACCAGTGCAGTGTACCTAAGCTCGGGACTTGGTCCTTTTGCTAGGATTTTTCCTGCTCGGTAAGATGGCTAAAGGTTTCCCAAAATCTGATCAGGTCCTATACCCCCCAGTCTTTGGCCCTAGGTAGGTCCCTGGTGTAAGTAGCTTTTATCGAACCAAATCCTACTTGAAAACACAGGGCCTTGTGCCTCGGCCGACCTTAGTCTGAGGCCGAGGATTTTTTTTTTTTAATTTCCTTGCCATTTATATGGTCTTTATCTATTTGGTGTGAGCCTTTAGGGAGGCGCTGGCCCGAGTGTTCCTCCTAGGGAAAGGCTTGCACGGTATCTCAGGTCCCTTATCTTGTTAAACTCCTCCTATTTTAATTTTTCATGTTCCATCAGTTCCATGCACATACACAACACATATGAAAAGATAAACTTCATTAATTTACACCAAAAGAACAAAAGAAAAATAACAAATGTCTAAATTAAAAATAAAAGAATTTTAATTTCAATATGTTCGACAGGTGGGGAAGAGGTCTTCCATCAAGAGTGATCGTGTTGATTGGATCTTCACAGTGGTGTTGAAATTGGGGCAGTTTGTAGGTGATTCAGATATTAACATCATACGGACTCGTTAATGAATTCGAACCTTTAGTTCGAGGTGGAGCATGACGAGAAGAATTTTGCAATATTGATGAAAGGATGTACCTTCAGTAAGGTACATGAAGGTACATGAAGATATAGCTAGGCATCTTCGATGTAGCTCAAAGATTTACAGAATCCAAGCTAAGGTAGAGATTATTAAATTTATGTTCTGTATTCCGGTTTAGCCGAATTGGTTCATTGGTCTAACCAATAACCAAGTTAGGGTTAAGGGGATTTTGGTCTTTGTACTGGGGCTTCTTAGTGGCCAAAAAGATATATTATATATTCATGCAATGTAACCTTAGACTTTATCACTGTGTAGGAGATGTGGTAGATCTCTTTCTGATGGTAAAAACCACATAGGGCTACGTAGGGTGTATGAGAGGTATGAGCTATTTTTCCCGTGGAGTGTCTTTCTTCCCCGTGGTGTTGACACTTCATGTATAGCAGGGTACTGTGAGAGCAAGATTAAGACCAATAAAGATCGAGGAGCTTAGATGTTAGAGGAGCGGAAGTCCTTGTAACAAATTGCCCAGTATCTTTTATAGTGAAATAAAGCAAAATGCTCATATCCCATAGAGGTAGCGTTTATGGTGAACCATATAAAATATGTGTATTATGATTGTATGGTTTTCTTCTTCTCTGTGTGTGTGGTGATGTTATTGTATTTACCCTAAATCTAATCTAACAGGTGGCATGATAGCCAAAACAGTTGGTATAGTGCTTTTGCATGTGAGCAACATTTGTGAACGTTTGTGGAAAATTAGTTACACTTGCTTTCTTCTCTTTTAGGAAAAAACTTCCAAACCCCATAGGAAAAGCATTTCTGTGCAATTATAGAAAACTTTAGGTCATTTTTTGCCCTTTCTCATGGAAAAGTGGCCGCGTCAAACAAAGATTTCGCACAACATAGAGTATCGTTTCCTCAATCCTTAATTTTTTCAGGGGAAGACCAGCTACATGAATGGGCCCTCCTTTAGGTGAACAAGTAATCCACATGCACCCTTCATTTGATAGCCCTGAAGAAACTTCGACAGTGTTTATAAAGTGATCATCGCGTAAAATCTTTTTTAACTAACACGACTATTGTTGTGATAAAATCTGGTGAGAAGCAATTTGAGTGGTAAACTCTTAATCCTACTGAAGGATTAATAATAAATAGCTCACACACACTATGTTATCATGTGGGTGCCATCCACTTGCATTTCTTAAGAGGTCGTTTGTTAATTTCATATGTGATATGAAAATGATTTACATATGTAAATAGCTCATATGTGAGTCATTTACATATGCAAATAACTCACATGTGAAATATAATTTTTGTTTATTATTTTCACACTTCTTCAAATGTTTTTAAATGCGAAAATGGTCTAGTATCTTTTTTTGTAAAAATCTCACAATCCATAGGGGTCAACGGTTGAAATTTGGTGCAGTCACTATGTTTGGCTAATAAAGAGTTTCAACGGTTCAGATCTCTCCTTTGAGACTCAGATTATCCGCAAATTTGAAAAAAAAATTAGACTGCCTGTTCAACTATGGTGCATGCATCGAATGGTTGATATGTTTTTTGAATATATCTTAAGATATATTTTAAATTAGCATCTGAAATTTTACCTGCTATTTGAAAATGGCCTTTTAAACGATATGAACGGTTTGGATCGTGCAAATGGGACTCAAAAAGTTCAAAAAATAAAGATTAACGGCCTGAATGTTTTCTTAAATATCTCATGATTTATGATGATCCAATGGCTGAAATTTTTAACCATAGCCTTTTTTGACATTTTTAACATGTTGAATGGTTCAGATCATGATTGGGAGTCCCACAAAATAAATAAAAAAAAAAGGCGTCATGGGTGTGATGGTACTGTAGCTCCACCAAATCTGATGTGCTATGTAAATATTTCACACCTCTTGAGGTGTGAAAATGACCACTCCCTTTTACATTGCATTTACACACTAAAACCACACATGATTTACACACCACATGTGTAAAACTTGAAAACAAATATAAAATATGTAAAAGCATTTCACATATGTAATGTTTGCAAATGTAAATGTAAAAAACAAAACACCCGTGAATAAAATTATCCATCTTCATACAATTATCTGTGTGGATTTCAACATCTATTACATGTTCAAGAAAACCTTAAATCAGGACGAAGTCCAAGTTGACCCTTTCCATGAAACTAAAAAGCTATCATCTTCATCGCGTTGACGATGTCCATGAATCTGGAAATAAATCGTTTTCATTCTCTTTCCTTGTAACGTTAGAAAAAACCAATGAGTGCAATGTGGTTCAGTCAAGTCAAATAGGCTCTTCTACATGATAGGTAGTTTTTCACTGTTTTTTAAAAGAAATATAGTTGATTAGCTGGTGATACACAATGTCACGTCAGCAACCTGAATCCGGCTTGGATTTGGGTCATTTGGGTGGGTTTACGCATACATTTAAGTTTGACGGGCCAAATCCTATAGTATCATATCGCTGAATATTTCTCAGTCAAAACCTCAACAACGAGGGGTTTTTTTTTTGGGGGGGTAAGAAACAATGAGGTTAGATTCTCTCACTGTTACATTATTTTCCTGCGTTCATAAATTTTCCTTAATTATGAAGATCATAAAATGGACCTTGATTAGAAAAGGGTTCTCTAATTTTAGTGTTAATGATATCCTTCTTAATTGGAAAACTTACATGGGATGCTAACCAAGTAAGGTGAGGAGAGCCGTACTTTGTTCACCACCCCCTCCTGATGTGTTCAAGTTTAATGTGGATGGTGCTATTGGATGTAAACCCACAGTTATGTGATTCAAAATTGTGTGGGGTGATGATGTCTTGTTTATGTTCTCAAAGCGTAGGTGTTTGTGATTCTAATGAAGCAGAGGTTAAGTATTTTGGAAGCCCTCCAATACTTTTTAAAAATACTTACATAATAATCTTATTGTGGAGAGTGATTCCTCTAATGCAATTGCATAAGTGTCTAATAGAAATTCTTCCCCATGAAAATTCCAATTCCTATTTAATGAAATTTAGGCTTTCACTGCGACCATTAATGTCATTTGCCATCATGATCTTAGATTGGCCAACTATATAACCAATGCACTAGCTATGCAAGGGGTGGAGGGAAGCTATCCTTGGGAAAGCTTTATCATGTAATTGGGGTGTGGGTGGGATCCAAGGCTCTTGTACCCCATAATCTCTTTTTCATTATTTTATCTTTTCTTGTTTTCTTGCCTTTGTGTTGTTTTTCTTTTTATACTCTCTCCTTTTAATGAAAGTTTTTGTTACCGGTCAAAAATAAAATAAATTTCCAGCCTTTTTTTTTTGTAAAAATCTCTTGCCTACTTAAAAGTTTAAACCGACCTGTAGACTTTCTTTTTATTTTTTGGTAGAGACATCTGGTTGATTATTTATTTATTTATTAATTTTTTGTTGACTTTGTTGGAGGTTTCATTTGTGTGTTATTCTTTTATTCCGTGACTGCACATTCAGAAGTTTATAGCTGAAACTAAAGCATTCGCCATTGAAGCTCAGCAATTTATATCCTTTTTGTCTAGAGTTTTTTGGGAGGATTTAATTTGCTATTTGCTTCTTGTTAAAACTATGTACAGGTGAAGGGTGGCAGAAACCCAATATATTTGAGAACTCATATCCCAAAAACTCTTTTTTGTTATATTTTTAATGTATATTTTGGCATACTCATGAGATAAATGGAATGAAAGTATTGGTAAAAGAAAGTAGGGTCTTTTCTTGGAAAATCCTCTTAGAGTCTTTGTGGAGCAAAAAAGACCCATGAGTTTTTTATGGCCCGAAATGGTCCCCTTAGTTCTTTTCGATTTTTTTTTCAATATTATTCATGAGTAACAATATTTATGTTCAAACGTTAACCCTTTCTCCATTTCTTCTTCCTTTTCCTTAGCTCATCTTCTCCTTCCCCCTCCCCATGTTCCTTTTGGGTTCTATCTAAGGCGAAGAGGGGAAAACCAAGACGAAGAAAAAGAGAAAGAAAACAAAGATAAAACAAGGAAGAGGAGGAAGGAAAAAGAAAGGAGAAGAAGAAGAACAAGGAAGAAGAGGAAATGTCGAGAGGAAAAAGAGGATGGAAGTGGTTTAATGAAAAATGAAAGAAGAAGAGAAAATCAATAAAAGAAAGAAGTAGAACATACGAAGAAACAAAAAAGAAAGGAAACCAGGAGAAGGATTTGAAACAAGAAGAAAACAGAAATGAAGAACCCATTTCTATCTGAGGTGAGTGTAGATATCGCTGATTATCAATAATGTAAAAAAAAAAAAAAACCATGATTCTGCTTAGGGTATATTACACATGATCAAATTTTGCCTTTGGTATATTACGCTTGACCAAATTTTGCTTTAAATATATTATATTTAAGCATAGACGCTTGAGCATAGATATCTATGTTTAAGTATAATATACTCAAAACAAACCGTAGATAAAATGAGTTTTTCTTCACCATTTTCTTATAGTTTCAGTTCTTTTTTTCTTTCTTTCTTTCTCTTCTATTTCCCCATCTATTTTGCCTCTTTCTCTCTTTCATTTTCTCTTCTTCTTCCACCTTTCATTAAAACACTCTCATCCTTTCTCCTCCCAATGTTTTTTCTTCTTCCTTGTTCTTCTTCTTCTTTTTTCTTCTTTCCTCTTCTTCCTTATCTTCTCTTTTTCTTTTGTTTCTGTTTTTTCTTTCACTTTTTCTTCTTCTTGGTTTTACCTTCCTCACCAAGACAGAATTCACACAAAACATGGAAAAGAGGAAAGGGAAGAAGAGATGAGGAAGAGGAAGAAGGAATGGAAAAGGAGTTATGCTTGAGCATAGGTATCATTGCTCGCAAATAATATTGAAAAAAAAAACCGAAAAAGGCCCAGGGGACCATTCCAAGACATAAAAAAACCCATGGGTCTTTTTTGCTCTACAAAGACTCTAAGGGGATTTTTCCTAGAAAAACCCCAAGAAATTATATTGCTAAAAGAAATTATCACATGGTTATGGTTAGGCCATTCAAAAGCTACAAAATTGTGGATCTGCCACAATTCCTATGGAAATGAGAATTGATTGAACCTCTTATCTAATGAATGGAAAACTATATATATATATATATATATAATTGCCCTAAAACTAGTTGATCATGTTAAGAACTGGACAGCCAGCCTCCCATAATGAATCGAGTCAATGAAATGGTATTGAATTGAACACCAGGAGCCTTAAGCCGAACCAATTGAACCGTCGGAAATCGGTAAAACAGGGGAATGCTGTTGTTGTGTGTATACTTGACCTGCTGCTTTTAATGAACTAAAGCATAATGGGCCTTGAAGTTTAATATTACTTTATAGGGATTTTTAAGAAAAAAATTAAGCTTAAAGATGAATTAAACATTTTTATGAAAAAAATCATAAAATGACGAAGTTATTGTTCGTTCATTTTTTTTTTTTTGATGAAATCGCCCTAGTTGATGATATCATCAACTCAGTAGACAATATCGTCAATTGTTAGGGATATTGTCAACCTTTAGTGCAAAATGTGATATTCTACTCTATCTTCTTCTACCTGGTGATGAAAAAGTTATGAAAATCATCACAATTTGTGTCCCAGTGGTCTTCATTAGGTGGTATTGGCAATCCTCTTTAAGTGCTGTGGGTCGCATTTTTACTTTCTACCACATGCCACTCCCTTTACAAGAGTTTTGAGAATTTGAGTTTGGAGTGCAAGGTATTTGATGAAATGCCTAAATGAGGATTTTCTCCCGATTTGGTGATGGCTTATGGTGGCTTCAAGTAAGGTTGGAGGAGATGAATGAGATGATGAATTTAGGTGTGCTTTTATGAACATTTAGAGTTTGAAGTAATTTGTTTCGATAAATTTCATAGGTGTTGATGTTTGTGAGCATTATGTAGAGAGCCATATTGGACAATCTTTAACCAGTGAATGTGAGGTTTTCTCTTTAGATATTATATTATTTGTGTGAAGTTTTGGATTCCAAGAGTGCTGTTTGTTTCATTAATCCAAAATCTTTAGACCAACTTTAAGCATGAATTTGATTGTGAACGGACTGAACACACATTATTATGTGATTTGTGAAAGATTTATCAAATCCTTCTTCTTTGATGCATTTATTACATCTTTTGGATTTTCTTTTGTTTTTTTGAAATGGATAGTCAAGCACCTACTAAATTTTAGCATCATCCGATTTAAATCTAAGACAATCAAATATGAAAACTATCAAAGAACAAGACGAAAAGTCAAAAAATAAAAAGAGAAGTTGCAGAGAGTTGACAATATCATCAACTCAGTTGACAATCTTTGTCCAAAAAATTGTATGAACAACTATTTCGTTATTTTATACTTTTTCTTCATCAAACCATTTGATTCAGATTTAATCTTAATTTTCCTTTAAAAATCTCTAATGTATATTATGTTGAACAAGTTTGAAAACATCAACCGATAGGTATCATATCCAAGGTCGGCTTGAGATGTAAACCCAGGTATGTGAAAAATCATTAAAATTGCTTTCTTACGTTAGGAGGTCAATGTTTTCTTTTTTAAGTGAAACAAAAACATACCATGTGCTTAATCTGATTGTAAAGGACTTGCCTCAGCTACTACTGAATGGCAAAAGGAATGAAGGACTCAGTTTCCTTTAGTCATGGCCTGAGCTTGAGAACCCGCGATTCGGATGAATTTCAAGGCATGACAAGCATACTCCCGTGGAAAATTACACCATACTGAAGCATATACGAAATCCACTGGGGAAATTCTACAGGTTTCACGTGTGGGGACTGTTACATTACACGTGTGTATGGTAATATATATTTTGCGGAAGCATGTGTAATTCACCAATATAAAGCAAGTACACGTGCAATTTTACCTGAAATATGGTATCCAGAAGATGAACAATCATAATATATTTCCAGTATAAACAGAAGATTTCATTCATAGCAACCTGTATCCACATAAGACTACAAGTCCAACACATGTCTAGATGTACAAGATACATATACATGTATGCAGAACCAAAATAAACTATGAACAGTTTGTCCAACTCTGTACAATAACTGTGTCCAGTCCAAAAATCATGCCAAGCAATACAAGATGAATAAAGTAAGCAAGTAATGACATGATGCAAAAGAGTTGCGATGCGATCCATAGTTCATTCTAAATTCTAAAGAATATAAAATACAGATCAAACCTAAGTTTTATCAAATACATGAATTAGCCAATAAAAAATCGCAAGAGTTCCATTAGTCTACGATCTTAAAGTAAGAAATCGATGGCAATCAAAAGCGGAAAATGATTTATTCATATCTATCTTCATGCTTGAAGTTGTGTTGTTTGTTTGCGTTATAATACATTATAATTAAATACAAAGGTGGTTAAAAATAAGATCAAAGGTAAATTTCCAAAAATAAACATCAAGTAATATTTTATTCTAATGCTCATTTTTGAAAATTCACAGTCAAGCAATATCTTCTTTTAATGCTCATTTTTGAAAATTCACATTTGATATTCATTTTTAACCATCCGATGTATCAATTCTTATATATTTTAATGCAAATAAATAAGGCTCAGTACCTGTTTCGTTGGAGGATATTTGAGAATTCCTATACAAAAATATTTAAGAATTTATATCTGGGTAGGAATATTAATAAGACCTTCTGTTTAGAATTTTGCCCAAAGGACTAAATGTAAATTAAAACTTTAAAAATTAGAGTTACTTATTATAGACTTATTGCTCTTATTAGATTAGACTAAAGTCTCCAAATGGCCTGAATATGCATGTTTGTGAGTAATTTTTATTTTGAAATGACAAATAACTGCTAGCACTTGAAAAACCTGCAATAAAGTTCACGATTGTAGAAGTTGGCTCAGAGGTGCCAGGGCTAAGATTGAGATTTGAGCTAATATTATCTACAGACCCCAATTATTTATAGTCGTACAAGTGAGATATATTGTCATTTATAGACCCAATAAAAACTATTGACTTCACAAAAGTGAGTGAGGAGTGGAAGGGAAAGTATTGAAAATTATTTATGTTGCCTTTTTGCTGATACCTCGAGGCTATACTGATTTTTGAAAACACTATTAATTTTTGAAAACACAAGCGACCAACTTTACAACCTCAAAATAACAAAGTAAAGATAATTGTGCACACAAAAGACGGACATAAAGTTGTGGGTCATGACTATTAAAAAACTTGGGTGCTGGGTGAAATGATGTAGAGGACGTGATTAAAATAAATTTAGTGGAAACTTATATACTGATTTGAAATAATTAATTCTTGATATTTTCTTTGAAAATCTATCAAAAATTATATTTATTTTTTGAAAATTGTCCCTTCAGTTTAATATATCAATTGTTCAACACATGTTTAAGAGATTTTTTTCCTCTTATAAAAGGCCCTAAATAAAATGCTTTAAAACATATGCATGCATGCTAAAGTAATGAACCTTCCCTAAAAATATATTCTAGTGTAATTTGCTCTTTTCTTATCCGCCAATCCTACTATGCTGCATGTGTAATTTGCTCTCACTCGATAAAGGAGTTATTCATCACGTCATCTCTCACGCAGTTAAATCGATAGTAACAGTGGATCATGTAATGATTTTGATGAAAGAGGCGCTGTGCAATTCATGTGCATTGACTCCTGTGCTTGCCTTTAGGGCATCTCCAACGAAGATGTTGGATATGTGCGACACGGCGTGCTCCAAATAAGATCAAAAAATATTTGAATTCTCTTTATGACTAATGTGCTTGTTCTAGAGCAACTCCAATGAAGATGTTGGATATGTGCCACATGGCGCGCTCTAAATAGAATAAAAAATATTTGAACTTTCTCCAACCAAATGTTTGACCTTATTTAGCATTTGGCATGGAAAGTTGAGATGCAAAATTTGGCATATAAGAAAACTACATGCCATTTATTTTTTTAAAAATATTTTAGGATGTAGTTTTATAATAATGCAAAAGCTTTAAAAACAAACTAATAAAATAAAAGAAATCAAAAGACTAAGAAGGCAAAAATATAATAAAATAATAAATTTAACACATAAGTTGGAGTTCATATTTTTGGAGATGTTAAATTTCAAACCTTTAAATTGCCACATAAGCTTCCAATGGAATATGACAGCTCTAACTTTTTATAAGTTATAATGGCATCTTAAACAAGTGCTAAGGAGTGGGAGTTCTCACATTTTGGGTTGGGGTTGAAATTTTGGATTTGCCATCTTTTTCATGTCAGTGGGCATCTTCTTCCAAGTGTGTGGGCTTCTATTATTGCATGTGTAAGTTTTATTTTTTTTCTCATGTGTGTGAGCTTTTCTTCCTGTGCGTCTATGCGTCTATGCTTCCTTTCCTATGTGTTTGGGCTCGTTATTAGAACTATTAAACTTAGGTGTGGTCCAAATAGTCAATGACCACATGTCCATGTGGGTTCCCCATTTTAAAAGACCACTATCAATTGGGACTCCAGTTATGGAGATATATTTGGTGTTTAGGGAAACTTGTTCACCTATTAAAATCCAAAATGCTAAGGGGAATCTAAATTCTAATAAATTAAGACTTCATGATGAATATGGAGTATTGTATGAAAATGCGATGGAGTCAGGTACAAGTTTAGATTTCAAATATATACTTTGTTATCCAAATCTATCATGTTATTATTGAGATCTAATTTAAGTATGTTAGTTTGTTAGTTGAAAACTAAAATGTGGTATCAGAGCAATAGGGTTCATAAGGACTTGATTTGGATGATCAATATGGTACCTATCTTGTTGATTATGAGTTTTTCTTTTTCGATCAACCATATAAGCTTGTGCGTCACATAATGCATTTGCGATCCACTGTCACATGACCAAATCTAGTAGATTAAAGCTCCAATCTCTTAGCAAAAAAATCATGGTTTTTCTAGTAAAATTTGAATGCTAGTCATTTATCAAACTTTTTTTTTTTGCTAAAAGGCAAAGTATAATATAAAAAGAAGAAAACAGAAATACAAGGCTAGAGCTCCAAAGCCACAGAAACAACAAAACCAACTTCAAGAGCAAAAAGGAAGGAGAAAAATTACAGAGAATATATATATCTATACATAAGAGTTAGAAATTAACTCCAAAAAAAATGAAGAAGACCGTCAAAAGGTGGCCTTTGAACTGGCGTGGAGAGATCAGCAATCTAGTTAAGAAGGTGCCTTTTGATAGAAGGATAAGTAACATCTACATTGTTAAAAATGTAATTGTTTCTAGACCACCATATGCAAAATAAAGCATTAAAAAAAACCATTGTAGCCCATTTCTTAGAGGAATCACTTCGGTCTTCAAAGATGGCCGTCCAAATTTGCATTGCAAAGGGAGGAAGAGTTAGAGACATTTCAACACCTTGCAAGATCCAAAGTCACAAAGAAGAGTATGTGGGACACAAGAAGAACAGGTGAAGGTCGGTTTCTTCTTAGCAGCAATATATATAGAGCACATTTGGAGGCAAGCTGAATCCCCATTGGTTTTGCCCAATTTTCTGTTGGAGTTTTCCTATAAAGTTGCCTCCAAATGAAAGTAGAGATTTTAGGCTTGAAGAGATTATTCCAAACTAAATTAGACTATAAGACAGGGTCTGATCGAGTTCGCACTAGATTCCAAGCATCTTTGATGGAGAACTTCCTTGTGGAGTTTCCATATCAAGTGACTATGTCTGGATGGGTGAAGGGGGATAGAGGAGACTTGCATAAGATATTGTTTAATTGCCTGAGGAAGTTGATCTGGGATTTGCCAATTCTGCCATTAATCAGCATTGAAACTTTATCCAATGTGGAGAAGGAAAGTTGAGGAAATATTGAAGCAACAGCCGTTTCACCCAACCAACAAACATACCATAAACTGCAAGTTTTACCATCTCCAATTCTCCACCTACAACTTGATTGAAGAAATGGGCACAACCTTTGATGGCTTTCCAAATGCAAGAACCAAAAAAAGAATTTTTATATCCCAAATTGAATTTGTGTGGAAGTATCTAGCTTTGAACCAAGATGCCCACAAGGAGGAAGTAGTGGAGCTTAACCAACCCAAACTGATTAGGCAAGCTTCATTCATTTTAGCAACCTTACGAATTCCAAGCCCCCCTTCAGTCCTTGGTAAACAGATTGTTTCCTAACGAACCAAGTTCTTTTTGGTTGGATGAAGACCCAAAAACTAGAGAAAATTCCTCATTATCTTTCCAATTGTGAGGCTCACCTTCTAGGGGAAAGGAATCGCAAGAGAGAGGTGTACTAGCATGCTTGCCAAAATATGATGCACCATCACAAGATGACTTGCAAAAGAAAAGAAATTCTTTTTCCAACCTGAGAACTTTACCCTCAAAGAATCTAGCAGCCTCGAGAAGTGCATAAATCTTGGACAACCAAAGAAGAGAGGAATACCCAAGTAGGCCGTTGGTGGCGTGGCAACAGGGATGTTTAACTTGGCTGCAATAGATCTTTTTCTCCTATGATTGCATTTCCCAAAGAAGAGACGACACTTAGAGAGATTGAAAACTTGATCAACTGCATTTTAGTATTCCAAGAGCAAAGACTTAATGTAAGAGATGCTCCTAGGTTTGGCCCTCATGAAGAACAAGAGATCATCAGCATAAAGGAGAAGCCAAGGGGTAGAAGGCACCCTAGAAACAGCTTGGATTTGGTTTTTTTGAGGGGTAGAAGGCACCCTAGAGACATACTGGTCTTGGACATTGAGGTTCAAAATTTCTTCCGCAAGAATGAATAGATAAGGTGATATAGAATCTCTTTGCCTGAGGCCTCCAAAAGAGTTAAAAAAAAAAAAGGCAAGGGCTTCTCTTGATAAGGACTGACCCTTTGTAGGTGCAAATTAATTCTTTTATCAGAAAGATCCAACAGTCATAAAATTTGAAGAATTTCAAAGCTTTAAGAAGAAACGGCCATTGCCTTTTACCAGAGGCTTTTGAGATATCTGTTTTCATACATATGGCTCCATCTTTGATTTTGGTGTTCAAATTTTGGAAAAGCTTATGAGCAAGGAGAGAGTGTTGATGGATAGACTTTCCTCTCACAAAAGCAGCTTGAGTAGGAGAAATAAGCAATGGGAGAATGAAAGAGAGACGTTTACCAATTATTTTGGGAATAATTTTGTAAGAGAAATTAAGGAGACTAATAGGGCCTAAGTCAGCAAATAAAGCCGGGGATTGAATTTTGGGGATTAAAGCCAAGAAGTAAGTGTTCATTGATCGAAAAAGCCTGCGAGAAAAGAAAAAGTGTTGGTCCGCTAGGGAAACATCCTTGCCAACCACTGACCAAGCCGAAGTAAAACAGTACAGGTAAATCCATCTGGACCCAGCGAACTGCTCCTGCTCATGCCAAAATCTGTCTCTTTGATTTCCATCTCTGATGGAATTGCTGTCAAAATATCATTCTGCTTAGCTGAAACCAAGGGACCATCAACATGGAAGAGGTCATCATCTATCTATCTGTATAGAAGTAATTGACTGCCATGTTTTGAATTTGAATAGGATCTTCAATAGAGGTATCATTCTCTGATAAGCTATCAATTCGATTGATATTGCCTCTAACCTTGGCTGAGATATGGAAGAACTTGGTGCTTCTATCTCCCTCTGTTAGCCACGAAACTTTGGATTTCTGCCTCCAATGGGTTTCCACAGCTTGAAGCCAATTATGCATATTAGTGCTCGCTAAATTCAGGACTTCGAAATTTTGGATAGAAGGAGATGAGTCTAGATTGGACTGACAAAGAAGAAGATTTTCCTCAGCCAAATCTATGTTAGATTTAAGGTTTCCAAATGTGTGTTTCATTCCAACTTTTTAGGTGAACCTTTAGCCTTTTCAACTTTTGGACTAGGACAAATTGAGGATTTTCAGCAACGGAAGGTTCCAGTTAGAGGTAATAGTCTCAAGGAAGGATGGATGATAGGACCACATCTCTTCAAATTTGAAAGGATAGTTTTTAGCCAAGAAGGGAGGTTTATGAGAAAGATGAAGACTGGTCAGAGGCCAATCTAGGAAGATGAGAGCTTGTAGGATCATCTAAAATCTCGTGCCATTTAGAGTTGCATAGGGCTTGGTCAAGACGGGCAGCAACATAGGAGGCACCATTTCTATTGTTGGACCGCGTGAAGGTATCCCTTTTGTACCCAAGATCCTTGAGGCCAGCTATAACCACTATAGAGTTGAAGTCATTCAAGGCAACAGGAGAAGCAGGTCTTCTGCTTAGCTTTTCAGATGCCATAAGGATAGCATTGAAATCACCCAAAAAACACCAAGGTAGATTAGTGACTGCCGAATTGGTTAGATATCTCCAAAGGTCCCTTCTGAGTACGTTAACTGGTTGACCCATAAATGCCAGAGATGAGACATTTTTGTCCATTAGATGGATTGGTGAAAGAAATAGTCAGGTATTAAGTTGAGTAATCAATGAGAGAAATGTTGAGGTTGGATGAGGTCTTATAGAGACACCACAAAGAGGGAATTGAAATGGGATTGTTAGGAGAAGAAACCATCATGACCAAGGGAGTTTTGAGGGGAAGAAGGTGGAGAACTAGTCATAGGCTCAGAGAGAAAAATAATATCAGGAGAGTGAATAGTAACCATATGCAAGAGAGCTCTAGAGGTAGGGGTTTGCTATTCCCCCGCAATTCCAATAAAGGACTTCAATGATTAAGAATAGATGGTTGGATTGGTCTACCAATTGAGTTCCCTGTATTAGGTTGACCTGAAGAAGCAGTAGTTTTGGCCCTCCCTTTCTTCCTTGATTTGTTTGAGAAGGAGGAAAGATCTAGCACCAGGTTGATGCCTGGTTGTTGTTGAATGGCCACATCTGCAGTCGGGGAAGTGGGAGGTTCTAGCTGAGAATTCATAGCTTCTATGGAGATGGATGTATCCAAATTTCAGGGACTTTGCAGTGAGTCTTTTGGTTGAGTTTCCTTTACCAGAGGCTGGGCAATGGAGCGAGACTCACAAATTCCCGCCGTTGGATCAGCAAGGGAGCAATGTTCCAACATTGAGAAAATATTAAAAGTGTCCAGCTGAGGGGCTAGGATTTTCTCTCTCACTGGCAACACCCATTGCAACTTCCACCTGTTGAAGGGCTTGAGGAGTCTGGCTGGCTCCTTAGGAGCAGAGGAAACCTTTTGAAGATCCTTTGGGTTCCGGTGGTTACCATAGACCTCACCTTGGCCAGAGATGGGATCCTGGGAATGTCCTGCAGGATGCCTGGCTGGAGCTTTGCCTAAAATGCCAGCTCAGTTTTGAACTTCTGTGGATGGCCATGAGAAAAGCAAGTGAAGCAAGGAACATTCTCATATGTAATAGACACAAGGATCTCAGATTCCCCTTCAAGGTCTACCAAAATCTGTTTGAGGTTTTGGCTCTGATATGTTAAGAGATTAACCAAGATTCTATCATAGGTTGGGATTTTTTGAGATGCTGCAGTGTCATCCACTTTGAGAGGAGGGCCAATAGAGCTAGCAATGGAAAGAAGGATATTGCTACTCTAGCAGTGGTAAGGTAATCATTTGAGCCTGATCCAAACAGGGGAAAGGGAGGGCCATTCGAAAGAGGTTTGTCCAGGAGATCAGGGTAAGAGATGAAGTTTCTCGTTAGCCACTGAGACTGGGACTGGGATAGAAGATGGTCCCTATCTTTTCTGGAGTTGAATCTAGAAAGGAAATAACCCTTCTCAGTTACGGAACTGAGACAAGGCCTGGAAAGTTTCCAGTTGGATTGGGCTTGTTGGACCATCCATTCAATCGTAGGTCTCTTGCCAAGGAAAAGCCCAGTGGCTACGTTTGCAAAGGAATCCCTGTTGGTATCTAACATTTGAGATGGGATCTTAATGGCTGGGTGGCCATTTTTTGAAGTGGGCTGAGGATAAAAGGAGGGGTGAAGAGGTTTGAAATTAGTGAAGTGGTCGATCCAGGTCTTTTCCTGAATAGGAATGGTTGGTGCTTGGATCTGGCTGAGAGAGGGGTTTAGAGCTTTGATGAGCTCACCTAGCTGTTCTGGGGAGAAAATGATGGTTCCATTTTGTTGATTTTTTGCAAGAGAGGTAACCAGATTTGACAAAGTAGAGAAAGCAGAGACCGGAAGTGTGGCTGGTGGTTTAGGGCTTGGTAGGGGAGGAAAGTCAAAAATTGCTGGGTATTGGTGTTGGCAACCTCGAGAGTGGGGACATCGGATGGTTGGTTTGGATGAAGATTTACAGGACATGGATGAACAGGGAAAGGGGGCCGAGCTCCACCGACATACTTGTCGGATGGCACCAAAGGCTTGGTCATCCTAATTCAAAGTTTCTCAAGTTTTTGGACTCCAAAAATAATGTCACTGTTTGTAGTTGGAATAAGTTGCCCACTCTATGCAGTAGTTAATTCATACAATGAACTGGGGTTTTGGTTAGTAGTCGAACGCTGGATATGAGTTCTAACCTGTTGAAACGTAATCTGGTGCGAAAAATTGCCGATTCTGCACATGCCAAGTAAAGACAAATAATATTATGTAAAGATAGACTTTAACGTTGTTCACAACATCCTGCCTCTGTTATATATTAGATAAAAATATGTTGTCTTATTGCAGGTATGTTATTATGTGAATAACTATGGTTTCAGCCATGGTTACGTGTGCACATGGATTAAAATTTCGGCCAATACCGAGATGATATCTGACAAATTATTGGTCTCGGTACCGGTATATCAAATTATCCTCAAAATATTGGTAAATATTGGTGATATTGTGAAAATATCGATATATAACCAATATATCGACTGATATTTTCAAAATATTGGCTGTGGGTTAAAATGTTGAAAACCCTAGTTTTTCCTTTTCCACTTTTCATCTTCTTTGTTTGGAAAAAGTGGTTCATCTTCTTCATCCATGCCCCAGCTGCTGCCCACTTTGGATTTCATTTCCAAAATCATCAAAAAAAACACATTTTGTTGGATTTGTACATTTTAAGGGTTGTTCTCCTTTCTGGGGTTGGTACTTTCTCTTTTTTCTTTTTCTTTTTGTAAAGCTTACTTTAGTAAGAGACAAAGAGAATAAAAGTTAGAAATGATGTTTTCTCATCTACACCCATTCACTTGGATTTGTGCATTTTGAGGGTTCATGATGGTTAGGGTTTTTTTTTTTAATGTAAAATATACTTTTTATAAATTAGTATGCAAATAGATGAGTTTATGAATCCATTTGGTAGATCTAGTAGTAGAATATGTAGATCTACAAGAATTAGATTTTTAAAAAATTTATTTATTTTGAGATTTTATTTATTTTCGGATTTATTAATAATTTCATATTAAAATATGGTATTTTGAAGATTTTGCCATTATTTTGGAATTTTAAGTTTTCATAATCATTGTAATCTTTTAAGTATGACAATTTCTCATTGTTCTTTTATGTCACTATTTTTATATTTTTTAATTTAATTTCATATTTTTAATAATTTAATATTAAATATGTGTGTTGATGATTTCTCTATAAATATGATTTTTTAAGTTTGCACAAGGGATTTTGTTGAAGTTAGGGTTTTTTTTTTAATGTTCATGTTCTTGAATTTCACAACTTACTTGATAATTGAGTGATGACTGATGAATCATGATGGGGGTATATACTATACAAGATACCAACACTATATATAAATTACAAATCAGCTGTATTTTCTAAAATTTCACACTAATAGATAGTTCATAAGTCATAATTAAGGTTTTTATAAAAAAATCACAATTTCAGACAAAACAGCGATATAAGATCACATAACTTAGAGAGACCGATAATTTGATTTATACTTGTTACTAATTAAAAAAATATTTTTTTTCCAGCTTTTTCTAGTATTCAAAAATTTTTGAATATTTTTTAATTTTTTTATTAAAAAAATTTACATCACTATGACCTTGACAGACTAGAACTACAATCAACACGGATATCATATCAGTTTTTGAGACCATCCAAACCGCGATTATTGTATACTTGCTAACCATCATTGTCAATTGGCCATTCAAACGGCAACTTTGGATCCTCTATTTGCACGTTTTTGTGCACAAATTTATGAACACAGAATACGTCATGTGCACGTGATGGGCCGTGTTGCACGTTGATTACTTCCACAAATGTTTATCCAATATCAATATAAGAGCCCATGTATTAGTGTTTTTTTTTTTTTCTTTGTTTCTCGAAGGGCCAGCCCCTTTGCTGGGTAAAAAAAATTATATATTTATCTATTAGAAGAAAAAACAATCTTTAAAAAAGAAACCCATTTTTACTTATAAAAAATATACTTGGGTCCCACAAAACAAAGGTAGTCCTAGCTTTCATATATGGACTGGGTGAGCACTTGCATAAGGGTTGGGTCGGATCAATTGTGTACATCCCCATGCTTTCCAATGTGGTCTCATGCAATCCCTTCTTTCCAATCCTTTTTTCTTCTTTTTGACTTTTGATTCCTTTGAAGTAGGGATGAGATAAAATCTCTTCACTCCTATTCCAGCCATGACATTAACGTGTGATGCATGTGCGTGTAACTTCTTTCCTTTGCCTTATCTTATATCACCATCTTTTCTTCCTTAATATACTCTCTTTGATTTGTGAAATTTCTTCTAAATTTGAACTTTCAATTTTTTAATTCGATTTCTTGAAATAATGCCTTGAATTATTTTTGCAGCAAACATATGTGGGACCCCTTTCCTTGGTGTGCTTGGCATGTGTGAATTAATATACATGTGTGCATGTTGATGGGGTCCACTTGATTTTCAAATTCCATCTCTTCAATTTCACTTCAATTCTTTTTTAGATTTCTTCACCACTACTTCTTTGGCTTCAAATCTTCAACGTGGGTCTATTTTCTTCAATTCACCTACACCCAAAAATGACTTTTTATTAAAAATAATAATTTTGGCCGCACTAATGTGAGCCCAATTCACATAAAATTACACAATAAATTCACACGATTGCTCATGATTTCACTAATGATGATGATAATTTATAAAAATAAGATTCGAAAAAACCTTCTAAAAATATAAATCTAAAAATGGCAAGTTTCTTGAATTTATGAAAAAAATTTGATTTTTAATGAATTTTACATGAAAACCCTATAATGATGCTCAAAACCATAAAAGCATGATTTCTAACTAAATTAAGAGAATTATAATGAATAAGTCCTTAAAATCCTCTAGAATGAATATGAAATGATGCATTTTCAAGGACTTGTCGCATGCGGATTCCGAATTTTCTGAAGCTTAAGATTACACGATTCGCTACTCCTACTAATGTCATAATCTTTCAGAAACTTTGCATTATTGGATTCCACAATTCAAATACTATGATTAGAAATCTAGCATGTGGGCAACGGTGTCGACCTGCTTCTTCATATCTGCCATAATATTCACCACCTGTGCCAGATCTCACAACTTTAATCTTTCTACATAATTGATTTTCCACTTCCACCTTAAATACCTTAAAAGTAATCAAAGAATCAGATTTTTCACATAATAGATAGATGTAACAGAAACATGAGAAATCATCAATATAGGTGATAAAATATTTTTCATCCGAAATAGAAGGAATATGCAATTTTCTACAAATATTTGCGTGGATAAGTTTCAAAAGTGCAAAACTCCTTGTGGCTCCTTTCTTATTAGATCTGACTTGCTTACCTTTAATGTAGTAAATGCAGACACGAAAACTAGTGAAATCAAAATTCTGTAAAATTCCATCTTTCACTAACTTATTTATCATTTCTTTTGAGATGTATCCTAATCTTTTATGCCACAACATATATGCGTTCATATTAATTAACCTTCTTTAGGACTATGAAGGACTTTGAAAATATTAGATCCAATTTTAATTTTTACAAACCATCACATGCAAAAAACTTCCAATTAGAATATCATTCTAACTAATACTCAAAATTCCATGCCCAAAATTAAACACAAAACCTTCATTGTCTAATTGTGACAAGAAATATAAATTTCTACTAATGGAAGGAACATAAAAGGTGTCGATGAGGTTTAGTTTAAATCCAGTTTCGAAAATAACCGATAAGTCCCTATTGCTTCAATCTTAGACTCTTGACGATTAATTTCCAAAAACATAGAATCTTGTCCATTACTTGGAGTTCGGATTGAAATGAAGCCATGCATACAATTATACACATGAACAATGGCACTGGAATCTATCCACCAAGTATTGAAAGGTACATCTATGGAATTGGTTTCCAAACAAATAAGAGATAAGTAAGAGAAATTACCTCTTTACTTTAACCAATTTTTATGATTGAAATAATCCTTGTGCAGATTAGAACCTAAAGTAAGAGAAAACATAGATTTACACTCAACGAAAACATTTTCAACAAAAGTAGGATTACTCTCTAATTGAGCAAGCAAAGTCAAATCAATGGCAATTGATGAACTCACATTAATAAATGTGCTTTGAATTAAATCACGTAATTTAAAATTTAGTTTTATTTAAAATAATGGGAATAAATAAATTAGATTATTTAGTAATCCTACATTATCATTTTCCTCCTTTAGATCGAAAGATAACATGTGAATTGATTACTTTGGATGAACCACTCATCAAAATAAGCCTATCTCCCTGCGTCCAATGTAAAAAGATGGGTGACACATGTCGGCAGGACAACCATAGTCTAATTAGGAAATACATGTAAAGACTTTCTCCCGGTTTCCAAATGATTGAAAGATGATCATACTTGTGGGCCGATCTTCAATCTCTTAATTGGATCCTACAATTTCAATGCTATTATCTATTCTACTATAAGTAGTAGTAATAGATTTAACTCAATTAAAAAATCTATAATTAATCATGATTGGGTAACTTTGGCCCTACGCAATTAATCAAAATTGTAATTTTAATTTGTTGGGTTTATATCTTGTATTTTGGGTTTACTGGATTGGTTCATAGGATTAGTCTTAGATTGGGCTTAGTGCTAGGGGTATTTTGGTCTTTGTACTAAGCTTTCTTAAGGGCTAAGAAAAAGAAAGTTATATATATGATGTAACCTGTAACCCTAAACCCAAGTAGAAAAATGCAGTAAAAGAATATACTTATCTTTTGGTTGTGGAGGTAGGCGTATCGCCGAACCACATAAATTTTTCATGTGCATTTGTTTCTACTTCTGTGTGGCTTACGTACTTCCGCACATGCACAACAAGTGGCATTAGAGCCTAGGTTGTGCCGCGTGATTAACAGGAAATTTGTGCACATCAGAACACAGAAGAGAAGTTAATCTCTTGTTTTGTGTGGGCATGAAACACAAGGTGCCTTGTTTAGTAAACCACAACGTTTGGTTTCTGTTTGCAAAAACTAAGAAAGAGGAGGGTTGTAATAGTCACATGTTGGTGACTAGGTTCTGTCCCCATTTTTTAAAAAGAAACAAAGGTAGAAGAGATTTGAATAATAATAAAAAAAGTCTACTTAATCATGTTTGTAGAAACATGAGTTTTTCGCTGGAATACTTCGCTGCTGGTCGATGTTCCCTTCGTCCTCTGTCACCACTCGTGTGCGCTGTTGCCGGACCAGTCTCACCACCACCGCTAGTCGCTGGACCCCATCGCCATTGCCAAGGGAGAATAGGCACAGGTTTTGGTTGCAGAAGCGAAAGAAGCATAGGTGGAAGAAGAAACTCGGTTTTTTCAAGCCAAGTCGAGTTGACCTGACCTGTTAGCAGCAAAGCCTAGAAAGCAGCACAAGTTCTAGGTTGGGTTGGGTCGGGTTGACCTGATTCGTGTGCAGAGCCTAGCCAGTAGCACTGCAGTGCTAACGTCAGCAAGGTGACATTAACAGGACGTTAACAGGCTGACGTTAACATGATGTCAGCAGGTAGGTCAAAGGCAGTTGACCGAATCAATGATTGAAAAATTTTTCTACAATATCTTGATCATCCGGTATCCAATCAAATATCCATTTGTACATACGTACTCATTTCGAGTAGATCTACGCAGTGGAAGAGGGAAATATGCTATTTAATGGTCAAAAAGGAGGTCTCGGGCATAAAAATTTGTCTATGCGATATCAGAGCCATCTATACTTGGATTTTATATTCGTTTCTTTCAGCGTGCTCTTAGTAACAAGATCTACAGTGTGATGTAGAAATTTTACAAGAATAAAAGCAAAAATTTTAAGTTGAAAAATTCAACGGTAGGAATGACTTTAGCTTGTGGCACATAAAGATGAATGCTTTGTTGGTTTAGAAGGGATTGCAGAAGACATTAAAAGGGGCGAATGCCCTTCCTGCGATGAGGTCAAAAGACGAGAGGGAGGATATGCTGAAGAAGGCATATGGCCAGATTTTGTTATGCTTGAGCGATGTAGTGTTACGAAAGGTTGCTCATGGAAACCCGTTACTGGGTTGTGGTTGAGATTAGAGAATTTGTACATGACCAAGTCTCTAACGAACTGTTTGGACCTGAAAAAATGTTTATTTACTCTTCAGATACAGGAAGGTATGTCTCTTGATACATATCTTGATACGTTTAAGAAAACTATCATGGATTTGGAAAACATTAATATTTCAATTGATGATGAAGACTCAGCTATTATGCTGTTACGTTTTTTACCACCTTCATATGAGCATTTTATTGATATCATGATGTATGATAGAGATACTCTTTGAAATGAAAATATAAAGGCAGCTTTGAACTCTAAGGAAGTGAAGAAAAAGGTTTTGCCTAAAAACAATAATAACTCGAGTGAGGGTTTGGTTGTATGAGGAAGAACAAAAGACTCCAGTAACAGAGGCAAACATAGATTTAAATATAAATCCAATAGGAAGAACATTGAATATTATTATTGACATAAAAAAGGGCATATTTGAAAGAACTGTCCAGACAGACAAGGGAAAAGAAAAGAAAAGAAATAGAAGATTAATCCTCTGATGATTTAGTCGGTATTGTAGAAGGAAGATCAGGTTTTGATTTTGATAGTGCACTTTCTGTGATTACAACTGATATTCATCGTTAGGATAAATAGATTTTTTATTTAGGATATTCCTACTATATGTGTCCCAATAGGTATTGGTTTCCTACTCATCGCGAGTTCAATGGCGGTAGTGTCTCGATGGGCAACGTTGATGCATGTAAGATGGTTGTGATTTGAACAATTAGAATAAAGATGTATCATGGAATCATCAGAATATTGGCAGAGGTTCGGCATGTCCTTGATTTAAAAAAAATCTTATTCCTTTGGGTGTTTTGGACTCTAATGGTTGTAAATTTTCAGCTGAAGGTGGAGAAATGATGGTTGTAAATGGTGTTTTGGTTTTTATGAGAGACAATAAAATTAAAATTTTATATGCTTTGTTTGAAAATGCTATTTTAGGTGAAGCTACAGTGTCTTCATCAGATACGACGAATCTTTTTCAACGTGTTTATCACAGTTACGTATGAAACACTTAAGTGAGAAAAACTTGATAATGTTGAACAAGCAAAATTTAACATGTGACACAAAGATAGACAAATTAGATTTGTGCCCCTCTTCATGACCCTCACAAATACACACCACCACGTGTGTGACTTGTGACCATATTTACATATCTATCCAAAATACAAAGCGCCTCACGAGTAGTTTGAGCAAAGAGGGAAAAAGAGATCTCGCTCCTGTGTGGAGCTGGAAATCACCACACAAAAACCAACGTCAACTTGAAGGGCCTGTGTAATGAATGAACTTCAGACAGTGGGCCCCATGTTTTAATACAAGTACTTGAATGCGCAGCGCTACTCGCTTATATATATGACGGCTGGGTGGTGGAAAGTTATACGAGTAGCACAGTCCATGTCTTTAGCTATGGACACAACCACAGCTTTGGTTTTCTTGTCCGCTGCTTTTGTCTTGGGTTTCTTCCCTTGCTTTCTCTTCTTCGTTGGCGAGACAGCCAAGAAGAAATCCATCAACCTACCTCCAACTCCACCAAAGCTACCTATAATAGGAAACTTCCATCAGTTTAGCTTTCTCTTACACCGCGCTCTTCTCCTTCTCTCCAATAAACACGGCCCCTTAATGTTGCTCTATCAGTGCCACATCCCCACTCTCATCGTTTCCTCCCAAGAGACTGCAGAAGCAGTCATGAAGACCCATGACCTCGTCTTTGCAAACAGGTATAGAATTGTGAAGAATGCAGTTGGACAAAACTCACTGTTTTTCGTTTAATTCACGTAAATATTTTGGCTATTTATATACTATAATGGAGACATTCTACTTTAACTTGAACCATATCTTAATATAACTTAATGGACCCTAGCATCCTTACTGGCTGAATTCCTAAGTAGGAGTTGAAATACGTAGTCGTAAATGAGCAGAACTGCAGAAGAGCAACTTCTCAGTCAAATGAGAAGATCGTGAAAAGTAAAGGTGGTTTAAATGGCAATATACCATTCAAGTCCCCCAAAACATGTTGGTTTTTGAATATGCTACCCCCTTCATGTCTTCAACAAAGATAAGGTACATTTCAGATGATTTAAAGTCTCCTTATCTCCCATGAAAATGCACTTCAGAGGTAGATATCTTCATATGCAGGCATCTTCTTTTTATTGGCCCGTAAGTCCCCCACTTGATCTTTCTCTTTGGTTTCCTGGGTATTTTCTGGAGCAGTGTTTTGATCTAGAACTTTAGGTGCTTGTCTCTTTATGCTTGTTTTATTTTTGTGGGCCCCCTCTTATTATATAGACTGGCTATTGAGGGAAAGAAATTTTTTTCATATCGTCTTGTGATGCACAAGTACTCATAGTGAAGTTAGTGCAATTACCAAGGACATTTACTATTTCGTAGGTGATCTGACGCTGGTCTGAATGGCAAAATAAAGATTCTTGCAAATTTTACTATTTATAATAATTTTCTACTATTTATATTTTTAGAGGGTTTTGATTCTCTTTCGGTTTGAATTTTCAAGGAGAGTCTTGAAATGTAATTTAGAATTTAGCTTAAGGTTTTTTTTATATTATTAGGTTTTTTGTTTTTTGTTATTTTTAGTAACTTTTACTATTTCAAGAAAGTTGAGGTTTTTGGTCTCTATATAAGTCATTGTTGGGTTGCTTATAGTAGGTAATACGAAT
This sequence comes from Sextonia rubra, assembly GCA_037013555.1. Classification (NCBI taxonomy): domain Eukaryota; kingdom Viridiplantae; phylum Streptophyta; class Magnoliopsida; order Laurales; family Lauraceae; genus Sextonia; species Sextonia rubra. The sequence goes on from JASUAD010000010.1 coordinate 10,425,420, forward strand.
TTTTGTTTTCTCTTCCAAGGTTTTTACTGTTTGTTTTTTTTTTTTTTATATAGATTCAGGATTTTGTTATTAGGTTGATGATGATGCTCTTCTTTTTTAATTTTTTTGCATTTTCTGCTCTACTAATAATTAAGCACATTCAAAATTATTCCCTAAAAGTTCTACTATAGAGTTTGAATAGGTGAGCCACAAGTGCCACTCGTTTCACTAATTATTGTTTTTGTGAGACACTAAGAGGACTCAGGGTCAATACCTTTTAAAATAGAATCTTTCTTGACATAAATTATTTTCTATTAATAGGCCCCACAACTATGCGGCCAAACATCTCCTTTACGATGGAAAGGACATCCTCTTCTCTTCCTACGGTCAGTATTGGAGGGAGGCCAGAAAGATATGCATGCTCCAGCTTCTAAGCCACAAGAGGATAAGCTCGTTCCAGCCAATCATAGAAGAGGAGATTGCAGCCACGATGAAGCTGATCTCTCGATCCTGTCCCACATCTTCAGTAGTTGATCTACGGCTCGTGTTGCAGTCTCTCTTGGGGGGAATCATGTCGAGGGTGGCTTTAGGGAAGAAGTATGGAGGGTTAAGCGAGTTTCTTGTGGCGTTGAAGGAAATGGGGGAGCTTGTGGGTGCTGTTAGAGTCGGAGACTACTTTCCTTCCTTTGCATGGGTCGATGTTTTGACTGGTTTTGAGGGGAAGATGAAGAGGGTTTCTCGCAACATGGACGCTTTTCTTGAACGTGTGGTCAAGGACTGCCACGAAATGGATAATCATGATGGCAACCAGGACAAGAATTTTGTGGACGTGTTGCGGCATTTGAAGAAGGATTCTGGGCAACTCACGAGAGAGAGCATCAAAGCCATTGTCTTGGTTGGTTGACTGCTTCCCAACACTTTTCTGCCTAATTGGGTTTGAAGCTAGAAAAGGCTTTCAACAGAATAATAGCCAAAAAAAAAAGGAGAAAAGAGGCCTGGTTGGTTCAGTTGTTTTGGATCGACCACATGACCCTAGTACTAGGTCAAAAATTGGGTCCTAACTATTGACAAATTACATGCCCACATGTTGTTAACAAATTACATGTCATAGTAAAGTAATCCTCTTTTTGTAATCTTTTGTAGGACATGTTCGCTGGATCGGAGTTCATCACAATGACCACTGAGTGGGCAATGGCAGAACTTATAAAGCATCCTGATATAATGGTGAAAGCACAAGAAGAGGTAAGAAGGCTTGTGGGTAGAAAATCAAAGGTGGAAGCTGAAGACATTCATCAATTGCATTATCTAAAGCTTATAGTAAAAGAGACTCTACGTTTGCATCCTCCTGGCCCACTACTTGGTCCACGAGAGGCCAGTGCCAATGCTAAGATAAATGGTTACGACATTCCACCAAAGACAAGGGTCATCATCAATGCATGGGCCATTGCAAGAGATCCCAAGTCATGGAGATCTCCTGACGAATTCCTGCCAGAGAGATTTGCTAATAACTCTATCGATTTTAAGGGCAATGACTTTCAATTCATTCCTTTTGGTGCTGGGAGGAGGATATGTCCCGGAGCATCATTTGCCATCCATGTAATAGAGTTTGTTCTTACTGATCTTCTGCGTTACTTTGATTGGGAGTTGCCCAATGGCGCTACAGCGGAAGATCTTGACATGGCTGAAGAGGGTGGAATCATATCCCCCAAAGAAATCCCTCTTCATTTGGTTCCGATATGTCACTTTCCTTTATGTGATTGAAATCTAAATCCACATAATATTTTCATATTTTATGCACTATTTGGCTTCTAATTATAAGTAAATATATGGTGGTTAAAGTTAAAGGTTTGAGTCCAATGAAGCTTCACTTGTTTGTATCGAGCCCAATTTAATCTAGAAAACTACAATGATGCAAGGTTAATTTCCTTGTCCTCTCTTTTGCTTAGATTTTTTTGAATATTACTTATAGTTCTAAAATTATAGATTTATATAATAACCATGTAATGTATGTATGAGGATTTTAATATGAAAGCCAAATGAACCATTTTTTTATTTTCCGGTTAAAGACAAGTTGAATTAAATAAAAATAAAAGAAAGAGCTGAAGATCAGCTTCCAAACAAAAAATAAAAGCAAAAGCGTCAGAAAAGGAGATCCACTCTGAACAGGCTTGCGAGTAGCCAAAAGGAAGAAGATGAAGAAAAGAAAAACTTAGAAAGAAGGAGCATATCCAAAAAAAAAAAAAAGGCACCATTGTTAAAGCAGAGTTGAGCGATTTTAATGTTGGGTGTATCCAATGATGCTTGTTCATAATGTTATTCTTAGTCATGAAGATCATTCTTAGTCACGAATAACTTAGGGCATGACTGTGAGAAAGAGAAAAAAAACACCAATGATCCTAACCTTTTTGTTCCTTCCTTTGTAGAAGTAGTAAAACAGAGAAGCTAACAAGAAAAATGCAATATGGGATGACTACATAGTGGTGAAATTTATTTTAGTAAAACACATTTTATTACATTGAATTTAGATACGGTTAGCAGTTAGTTTCCATTTGTAATTTAGATAAAGATTAACAATTAATGTCCATTTGTAGTCACACCGTGAAGCTGCATTATTTTAGTTCAAAATAGCAAATCATTTGCATCCACTAATTACATATCTATTAAGAAGTTCTCAAGCAAAATTTTTTTTTCACCACGTGAGAATCCCATGATCACTCAACTCCGCTCACAATATTCACTAACCACAATGAATTGACACTCACTCTAACTTTATATGAACCTAAATTTTACTAACAATTTTGGTTGAGTTTCCTAAAAAAATATAATTTAAGAAACTATTAAATTTAAAATCCTTAAATCAATAAGTGTGATGACTCTGTTGAGAAAGTTTTGCCCATTGATCATATTCATAGTGGGGGCTCCCAATGACACTATCCTCCCATGATGAGCACACATCTAAGTGGATCCATGAGGACTTTGATTTTTGCTATGTAATTCATAAAAGGTGCCTCTCAGCATAATGCAACCCAATAATATATAATATAGTCCTCTTTAATTTTCTTGAGCTCCAACTTGATATGTTGGTCACTTCCTTCTACCTTAAGGCATATTTGTATAACACTTTTTCATAAAAAAGTAAATGGCTGTCCACGGTAAATCCACTTTTTCTATCTTTGGTGTAACATATTTCCATGAAACTACTTTTTTATTATGTCAGCTTTTTTTTTTATAATGTAGAAAATGAAGTTCCTATGGGGAGCCTGGGAATTTTATTTTTGCAAAAAAGTCGCCCCCCTTTATAATCTTATTTCCTATTCTTCCACATCTTATTTTGTAGGATTTTGTTTGTAATTGGACTTCAAAAAAATTATTATAAATAACTTAATTATATGTAGATTACGTAAGTTTTTTTATGAAAAGCTGTTGCAGCAAATAAAAAAAAATTAGTTTTCAATAAAGAATCTACAGCCACACCAAATAATATCTTCATTATTTTATCAAATAAAAAAACTTTGCACCAAACATGAATTTTGGTTTCACGAAAGTCCTTTTCTAATCTATCCAATCACCTATACAGACATCTCTTTAAATTTTACTAAAAGCAACGAAAAAGATGCCACTTCACAACTACCAAAATGGACACTTCCTGTGGGCCCGAATTGTTGATGATCCAAGTCTATGCGCACAAAAAGTGGTAAATATATTCCATATGATATGGCCACTTCAAGAAAGATTTGCTATTTTGTCATAGCAACAACTGCAAAATCACGTCTTCGATCTCCTTGTCGAGTTGTCCCCTCTTGGGCCTGCACCCTCACGTCCTTTTGTTTGCATAATATGTGTGTCAGACACCTCCACGCTTTCATCAGTTCATTTGGATAATATCTAAGAATTTCTGACATGCATTGTGAGTGCTCTAGTGTGCATGTGTGTGTGTAAAATTATAAGTTCTAATGTACTTTTTGTTGTGCGCGTGTGTGCAAACTCAAGCAAGATCAACCAATCACCACACAAGAAGACAAGAAGATTTACGTGGTTCGGCAACGATGCCTACGTCCATGGGAAACCAATTTCCACTGGGTTCTCTTCCAATCTGTGAAACCACAGCCTTGGAATCTCAGCCTGTCTGACTGACTGCCCTAGGGTTACAGATTACATCTCATATATATAACCAGTACATCCTTATCCCCCAAGAACTCTATCTCAAGAAAAAGGAAAGTCCTAATACATTAGGAAACTACCCCAGATATAGAACCCAATCATGGTCTGGACCCACATGGCCAACAATCTCCCCCTCCAGACCATGGGGAAGATGCCCTGAACCCCTTACTGGGAGTTCAGTCCAGCCAACTCTGAGCACAGCTCCAGCTTTCCCTTAGACACAACCTTGGTCATCATGTCCGAGGGATTCTTGTCCGAATGAATCTTTTCCAGCTTCATGAAGTTCTTCTCGATCACCTCACGAATCCAATGGTACTTGATATCAACGTGCTTCATGCGACCATGATATGTAGCATTCTCACTGAAATCCATAGCACTCTGACTATCACAGTAAACTACATATTCTTCTTGCTTCAAACCGAGTTCTTGAAGGAATCTCTTCAACCAAAGCATCTCTCTCCCTGCTTCATTAGCAGCTATATATTCCGCTTCAGTTGTAGACTGTGCTGTACACTTCTGTAACTTCGATTGCCAGGAAATAGCTCCCCCTACAAAAGTAAACAAATAACCAGAAGTCGACAACCGACGATCAAGATCGCCTGCAAAATCAGCATCAGTATAACCTTCCATGACTGGTTTTGAGCCTCCGAAACATAAGCACACCTTGGAAGTACCTCTCAAATACCTAAAGATCCACTTCACTGCTTCCCAATGCTCTTTTCCAGGGTTTGCGAGAAATCGACTCACTAAACTCACAGCATGAGCAATATCTGGCCGTGTACAAACCATGGCATACATGAGACTCCCCACAGCAGAGGAGTAAGGAACACATGCCATCCGTTCCTTTTCATCATCTGTAGTAGGACACAAGCGCTTGCTTAGTTTGAAGTGACTGGCTAGAGGTATGCTAACTGGCTTAGCATTCTTCATGTTGAACCGTTCGAGAACTCGTTCAACATATTTCTCCTGTGACAACCACAGCTGCTTGGAACTCCTATCACGACGTATTTGCATGCTCAATATCGTTCGTGCGGGACCCAAGTCTTTCATGTCAAACGACTTTGACATCTCCTCTTTTAACTTGCCAATCAACTTGTTATCCTGTCCAACTATCAGCATATCATCTACATATAAAAGAAGGATGATGAACCTGCCATCGATAAATCGACGAACATAGACACAATGATCTGCAGCTGTCCTCCGGTACCCGTGACTCAACATGAATGAATCAAACTTCTTGTACCACTGTCTCGGTGCTTGCTTCAGCCCGTAGAGACTCTTCTTCAACTTGCAAACCATCTGTTCTTTTCCTTCTACCTCAAACCCCTCTGGCTGAGTCATGTAGATCTCTTCTTTCAAGTCACCGTGAAGAAACGCGGTCTTCACGTCCATCTGTTCAAGCTCAAGGTCCATGCTGGCGACTAGACCCAAAACGATTCTGATAGAAGTCATTTTCACAACAGGAGAGAAAACATCACTGAAGTCGATACCCTTCGTCTGTGCGAAGCCTTTTACCACTAACCGTGCTTTATGCTTCACCAGTTTTCCATTCTCATCCTTTTTCAGCTTGAACACCCATTTGTTTTTCAGAACATTCCTATCTTTAGGAAGTTGCACCAGCTCATAAGTCTTGTTCTTCTTCAAATAACTCATCTCATCCTGCATAACCTTCATCCACTCATCTTTATCAGCATGAGTCATTGCTTCTCGGAAGCTAGCTGGCTCTCCCTCATCAGTGAGCAACACATATTCGGATGCAGGATACCTAGTTGATGGTTGACGCTCTCGGGTAGACCTCCTAGCTGGAGGTTCCGTGGTTTCAATCCGAGGAGACTGCTGCTCCCCCTGCTCAACACCCTCATCATCTGGCAACCCCTGTGCCTCATCACGATCCGGATCGTTTTGTCCACCTTCTCCACCTGTAGTCTGCACCGGAGAAGGAGTCGGTGTGAGATCAACCACTTCATCAACTTTCTCAGAAGACTTATCAATCTTTTCAACATCTCCAAAGAACTGATCTTCATGGAAAACCACATCCCTACTTCTGATAAGTTTCCTCTTCTCTGGATCCCATAATCTGTAGCCAAACTCATCTCCACCATAACCAAGAAAGATGCAACTCACTGCCTTATCGTCCAACTTGGAACGCTGCTCCTTTGGTACATGTACAAACGCTTTACACCCAAACACCTTCAGATGTGAATAGGAAACATTTTTACCTGTCCATCTTCTCTCTGGAAGATCATAATTCAAAGGAACTGAGAAGGATTTGTTAATCAGATAAACGGCAGTCAGAACGGCTTCACCCCAGAATGACTTAGGCAACCGTGCTAATTTTATCATGCATCTCATCTTCTCAAGAATAGTGCGGTTCATTCTCTCTGCCACACCATTGTGCTGTGGAGTACCAGGAACTGTCTTTTCATGTCGAATGCCATGCTTCAAGCAATAGCTTTTGAATTGGTTGGATGTGTATTCACCCCCATTATCTGAACGGAGACACTTCAAGAGTTTACCTGTTTCTCTTTCAACCTGGACATGAAACTGTTGAAACATCTGGAATACTTGATTCTTTGATTTCAACGGATAAACCCAGACTTTCCTGGATGCATCATCGATGAACGTGACAAAGTACTTATTGCCACCCAATGATTCTACCTCTATGGGACCACAAACATCAGAATATACCAAATCCAACACATGTGATTTCAATTTTGATGTCGAAGAGAAAGCAACCCTATGCTGTTTACCATATAAACAATAATCACAAGGGTCAAGGGACATACCTTTGGAGCAAGGAATTAAATCCTTCTTTGCCAACATCTGCAAGCCTTTCTCACTCATATGACCAAGCCTCTTATGCCACAGATTCAGAGAGGAATTGTCTTGAACTGCATTCAACGCATCTTTGCACAGCTTGACTTGTGTTTTGTAAAGAGTATTACCTGCTGTTCCTCTCGCAATAACAAGAGACCCTTTAGTGAGCTTCCATCTGCCATTTCCGAAGTAATTCTCATAACCAGCACGGTCCAATGCAGTCCCGGAAATCAGATTCAACCGCAGATCAGGAACATGTCGCACATCTTTCAGCGTCATTGTGCAACCAATATCGGTTTTAATGCAGATATCACCGATACCAACAATATCTGAATGACTCGTGTTGCCCATCTTCACAGTACTAAAGTCACCTGCTTTGTACGTCGTGAACATCTCCCTGCAGGGAGTAGCATGGTAGGATGCTGCTGTGTCAACAACCCACTCAATCTGACCATATGCAACACTCAAACACTTATCATCATCGCCGGCGAGCACCACTACTTCCTGTTCCAAAGTAGCTGTAGTGTTATCATTGTCATTCTTCTTCTCATTGTTGGATCCTTTCTGTTCCTTCATGGCAAAACAATTTTTCCTGATGTGGCCCATCTTGCCACAGAAAAAGCACTTTACAGACTTTTTCTTGTTCTGTGATTCACTGCTAGACTTAGACTGTGATTCACCTTTAGACTTGCCACGACCCCCCTTTGGTCCTCTACTCTTACTCCTCCCCCTGTTCTCAGTAACAAAGGCCTGTGCATTATCTGTCCCTGCAGATTTCAGTCTTGTTTCTTCATTCTGTAGGCTACTGGTAACCTGACTCATAGATAACACACCATCTGGAGTAGAATTGCTCAAGGAAACAACCAATGTCTCCCATGAATCTGGTAAAGAACTTAGAAGCAATAAAGCTTGCATCTCATCATCAAGGATCATCTTCATAGTGGCTAACTGATTTACCACACTTTGGAACTCATTGATGTGATCTTCGATCTGACCACCATCCTTGAATTTCATGTTCACAAGCTTTCTGATCAAGAAGGTTTTGTTCACCGAGGTCTTTTTATCATACATTGCTTCTAGCTTTTTCCAAAGGGTATTTGCATTGGTTTCATTAGACACGTGGTGAAATATACTGTTATCAACCCACTGTCTGATGTGACCAATCGCTTTTCTATGCAATTTGATCCAATCAGCATCTTGCATATCTTTCGGTCGGGCACTATCCCCCTCAACGGGATCATGGAGGTCTTTACAATAGAGAATATCCTCCATCTTCGGTTTCCAGATCAACCAATTGGAATGGTTGAGCTTAACCATGGTAGTGTTGATTGTATTGTTCTCCATCTTAATCAAATTAAGTAACAGGAAAAATAAATAACTAACACTTACCTCAACTCCTGCACCAAGCTGTAGATCTCGTCAACACGAGCACGCTGGAAGAAACGGATCTGAAATCCGACCCCGGATGGCTCCGATATCGGAAAAACGGTTTTCTGCGCTTCTGATTTGGTCAAACTCCTTGTTGACCGTCAAACAGCCAATCTTCTTCCACTAACGCGTAGATCTGCTCGAAACGAGTCCGTAGGCGCAAACGGATCTCCGATCGGACTTCGGATGATCAAGATATCGCAGAAACAAGTTTCTGCCGTCAATCTGGTCAACTCTGACCGTTGACCGCGTGTCCGATGACGTGGGCTGACGTCAGCCTGATGACGTCACGCTGCTGACGTCTGCGCGGGGCTAATGGGCTGGACCGTCTGCTTACGGGTTCAGGTCGACCCGACCCGACCCGAACCGGCCTGCACTGCTCTGAAACTGGGCTTGAACTGCGGGTTGGTTCGGACCCAACCCGAAACTGAACCCAACCCGAGAAAAGGGCGCTGGGCTTTTACGTTAACGCGGGTCAGGCAACCTGACCCGAATCCGACCCAACACCCAGACGCAGACCCAGTTAACTGGGTTGTCGTCTACAAGTTGTCCCTGCGCCTGGGTCTGCAACCCAGTTGCAGACGGGCGCAGCACTCCCGGCGACCAGCAGCCCCGGCTTCCCTGGTCCGGCGACGGCAGCGCGGAACCGGCGACGGCGCGGCGACGGGCGGCGGTGACGGGCGGCCTGCCGGCGACCTCTGGCAGCGGCGACCGGTAAGTCCGATTTTTTTTTTTTTTTTCTTTCTGTTCTCTCCGCAGCGAGGATTTGCTGCGCCGGTCTTCTTTCTCAGAACCGAGAAATCCTTCTTCTCCGATGAAGATCTGGAGCAACCAAAACCACCCGTCAACTGCGTCTCTGTTTCTGGGAAAAACAGAGTAACGAGAACCAATCTTCTTCTTCCGCGATCACGTGTGGCCCAGTAGAGATCAACCTTGATCTCTGCTCTTCCCGTTGATCTTCCACGCACAAGCAAACGCTTTGATACCACTTGTTGTGCGCGTGTGTGCAAACTCAAGCAAGATCAACCAATCACCACACAAGAAGACAAGAAGATTTACGTGGTTCGGCAACGATGCCTACGTCCACGGGAAACCAATTTCCACTGGGTTCTCTTCCAATCTGTGAAACCACAGCCTTGGAATCTCAGCCTGTCTGACTGACTGCCCTAGGGTTACAGATTACATCTCATATATATAACCAATACATCCTTATCCCCCAAGAACTCTATCTCAAGAAAAAAGAAAGTCCTAATACATTAGGAAACTACCCCAGATATAGAACCCAATCATGGTCTAGACCCACATGGCCAACACTTCTCTTCTTTCCTTAGCTGGAATTTAAAGTTCTTGTAAGTCAAAAGTGGCATGCACAAAACTATGTATTTGAAATCACTAACCAAATGGATAGTTTCAAATTTTGTGGGGACTGCTATTAGAAATTTTGCATCATATGGGATTCCCATTAAATAACTCCGTCAGTTTTACTGTCAGTTTCAAGCCCGGATAAAGAATGAGGGTTGCGTTAGGTAGGTGACAGCCAGCGTAAAACTTTGTCACAATCCAAACATGAATTCTGAACAAATGTTATTTCACAATAAGGCTAGGGCATTCCCCGCTTTAAGCGACGCATTGCAGCATCGCCCGGTTGCAGTGAAAAGTGTGCAAGGGCTACCGCATGACTTTACGCTAATGCGGTTAAAGAAGTTAGTCCATGAGAAGAAGAGGAGGAATAGGAAAATTAGACTTGCTACTTGGAATATAGGAACCTTGACAGGCAAAAGTATGAAGTTGGTTGAGGTAATGAAAAGAAGAAGAATTAGTGTGGCTTGTATACAGGAGACAATGTGGAAAAGGAATAAAGCTAAGAAGCTCATGGATGGGTATAAGCTTTTCTATGCAGGAAAGAGTAATACAAGAAATGGAGTGGGTATAATTATAGATAAGGATTTAAAAGAGAAAATTGTTGGGGTAAAGAGGTTTGGTAATAGAATTATAGCAATTAAACTAGTACTAGAGGAAGACATAATTCATATCATTAGTGCATATGCTCCCCAAGTAGGACTAGAAGAAAGTGTGAAAAGACAATTTTGAGAGGAGATAGATGATTTAATGCGAGAAATCCCAAATAGTGATAAAATTTTCCTTGAAGGGGATTTAAACGGGCATATAGGAAGAGATAATAGAGGATATGAGAGAGTGCATGGAGGGCATGGATTTGGAGAAAAGAATGAATTCGGAAACACTATATTGGAGTTTGCAGTGGCATTTGATCTTATAGTAGTAAATACTTACTTTAAAAAGAGAGATGAGCATTTAATTACATATAAAAGTGGGAGTAATAGGAGTCAGATAGACTTTTTTCTAGTTAGAAAACAGGACCGATTGGCTTGTAAAGATTGTAAGATTATCCCAGGAGAGAGTTTGACTACGCAACATAGGCTTGGAGTTTTAGATATTTGCATTAGAAGTAAAAAGAGAGCAGTAGTAAACAAAATGGACCCTAAAACAAGGTGGAGAGATTTGAAGGGGGAAAGAGCAAATATATTTAAGAACAAAATGATTGAGAAAGGAAAATGGAATATTGAAGGAGAAACTACAGTAATGTGGAATCAAATGGTTAATTGCATTAGGAATGTTGCAAAGGAGGTATTTGGAGAATCAAAATGGAAGAGACATATTAATAAAGAAACATGGTGGTGGAGTATGGAGGTTCAGGAAGTTATTCGACAAAAAAAACATTGCTACAAAGTTTGGCAGGGGACTAAGAGTATAGAAAATTTTGAGTTGTATAAAAAGGCAAAGAAAGAAACTAAGAAAGTAGTAAGTAGTGCAAAGTTCAAAGCATACGATGACCTCTATAATAGGTTGGGAACAAGAGAATGAGAAAATGATATTTTTAAGCTTGCAAAAATAAGAGAAAAGAAAAGTAGGGACTTAGATCATGTCAAATGTATCAAGGACAATGAGGAAAATATTTTGGTGAAGGACAACGATATTATAGAAAGGTGGAAAGAATATTTTAGTTAACTTTTAAATGAAGAATATTTGGGCGATACAAGAGTGAAGGAGGATATTTCATTACAAGAGTATACTTTTCTCCGTAGAATTAGAGGGGTGGAAGTGAAGGAAGCATTGAAGCGAATGAAGACAGGAAAGGCAACAGGCCCAGATGGTATTCCGATAGAGATATGGAAATGCTTAGGAGAGGTTGGAGTAAGTTGGTTATGTAGACTATTCAATAAGATACTTGTGACAAAGAAAATGCCGGATGAATGGAGAAGAAGCATTGTAGTACCTATGTATAAGAATAAAGGAGATATACAAAATTGTACCAACTATCAAGGGATTAAACTTATGAGTCACACTATGAAATTATGGGAGAGAATCATAGAGCAAAGATTGAGAAAAAAGACTAAGATTTCGGAAAATCAATTTGGTTTTATGCCAGGGAGATCAACTATGGAAGCTATCTTTTCACTTAGGCAATTAATGGAAAAATACCGAGCAAAGAGGAAAAATCTACATATGGTCTTTATCGATTTGGAAAAAGCCTACGATAGAGTACCGAGGAATTTAATTTGGTGGGTCTTAAAGAAAAGGAATGTCCCAAGAGGTTATATTGAAATTTTAAAGGATATGTACGAAGGTGCAATAACAAATGTGAAAACCACATGTGGAGAAACAAGCGGATTTCCCGTGACTATAGGCTTACATCAGGGATCATCCTTAAGCCCTTATCTCTTTGCATTAATTATGGATGAGTTAACTGTGCATATTCAAGAAGAAGTACCATGGTGTATGTTGTTCGTAGATGATATAGTATTGGTGGATGAATCAAGAGAGGGTGTAAATGTAAAGCTTGAGAGATGGCGGAGGGCATTAGAATCTAGAGGCTTTAAAATAAGTCGTACAAAAACAGAATAGATGGATTGCAATTTCAGTGGACATATACAAAGTGTTAAAACCACTGTCAAAATTGAAACCCATGAGATACCACGTAAAGATTCTTTTCGGTACTTAGGCTCGATGATTAATAAGGATGGAGAGATTGACGAAGATATGGAACATAGGATAAGAGCTGGATGGCTGAAGTGGAGACTAGCTTCGGGAGTACTTTATGATAGACAAATGCCAACAAAATTGAAGGAAAAATTTTACAGGACAGTGGTTAGACTAGCTATGACATATGGAGCAGAATGTTGGCCAATTAAGAAGACACATATTCACAGGATGGATGTAGCGGAAATGAGAATGCTTAGGTGGATGTGTGCTAAAACTAGAAAAGATAAAATTAGAAATGAGCGCTTTCGAGAACATTTAGGGGTAGCACCAATAGGAGATAAGATTAGAGAAACTCGTTTAAGATGGTTTGGGCATGTTGAGCGTAGGCCAGTAATGTCACCGGTGAGAAAAAGTTTGGATATACAGGTGGAGGGTCTATCAAGAGGTAGGGGTAGGCCGAAGAAAACATGGATGAAAGTCATTAATTCAGATTTGAATAAGTTGCACTTATCGAAAGATTTAGCTCAAAATAGAACGGAATGGAGAAATAGAATTCATGTAGTCGACCCCAACATGGTTGGGATAAGGCTTTGATGATGATGATGGGATTCCCATTAAAATTTCTCCCAAAGCATGCCCCCTAGTATCTGGGAGAAACTTGAATATTTTTGAAGTATTGCTGTCTATGATTATTGTTGTTAGGCTGATATTTGTAAGTGCAGGAGATATTGTTTCATCATCACTGGTTGGTGGTAATTTGATCAAATCAAAACTATTTCTAGATTTCTTTGAAGATTTTTCTTTTATAATAAAAAAAAATCATGCTACCATATAAAAACAAAAAATAAGGCTCTATACAAACGCACATGGCCGAACCGACAGTGGGATTACCATGTGGCAGAAAGACACTCCTCACAATGTCCTTGTGACCCTAGCTAAAACCTTTTGTGATTAAATCAAGAGAAACCAAATTCCAAATAAGAACCTTTAATGTGTGACTCATCAATGATGGAGATTGGAATCTTTAATGCGTTACTCATCATCAATCATGGAGCCTCTGGTTCTATTTCATTTTCAGAAATATGGAGAAATTTGGGATGGTGTGGTGGGACGTTCCCGAGTGATTTTAGGCGTCTTTGGCTGCAGTGATTTTAGTGATCAATGAACAAAGTGTCCGATCCAAGAGGCCGACATTGGAGTCATCAATATATCAAAATGTCAAGCTTAAAGATGTATAGTACAGAGGGCCAACCTTTGAGAGTGAAACCACTAATAGAAAGGGCCCACTATATTGGGTTCACTTCATTATGGAGCCCAATTATTTGCCCAATCCCCAATTTAAATATGTTCCCCACCATAAAGTTCAAACCCCACCCCCATGTGGAACGTGGAATGCACCTTCAACGCACAATAGAAGGTTGTTAAAGAGAGCCCACCATAATCAACTGTAGGACCCATCTGTTAGACTGCTACACATTAACCTAATGATTGGATGAATTGCAAAACGAACCTAGAACCACCCTTTTTTAATTCTAATCAAGGTTGATAGCATCGAAAATCTTATCTAGGTGAAAGGAACAATGGTGGCCCTTTTTATCCGGCTGTTCAAGCATTAAAGGTGGTAACACTTTGAAGGTAGTATCCATTGGATGAATCTACACTGACTGTGAGTGGGTAAATTGCAGTTCCCCACGTCAGTATGGAGGAGCTTGCCTTGGATAATGGATGGATGGGGCTCCCACTGTCCACATGAATGCCATCCTCCCCCAAGCTGATGGCGTTGTGAACTGTGATTGATACACTCAGTCACGTTGAGTATGGGCGAAAATCTCACGGGATCCAGATTTCCATAGGACCGGAGTGTAAAGGATTCCTCTTTCCAAGGTATCTCCATATAGGTTAGAATTGGATCACCAAATTCAGTCCGAATAAAAATCCACTAGATTTCCCAAAAAAAAAAAATCCACTAGATTACCTTATTGATCATATCTTTTCTCCCCGTAGTCCATCCTAATCATTATCAGATTATTTTTTAAATAAATGAAAACTTTAAGTTTTCGCAACCTAGAACTTGGGACCCCTCATTTTTGGCTGCCGAGCTAAGCCCACAAAAATCTTTTACTCAAAATCAAGTGTTTTCTGACCATAAAATACTGATAAGACCCATTTACTAATATGACATCCTATCGCATTTACATTTTTTTTCAAAAACTAAAAACATTGTTCATCCAAATATTTTATTTTTATTTTAATTAAATCGTATTTAGCAAAATTAATGTATACTAGCAACACAAGTGCATGCTTAGCCTGGGCTTATAAAAACTATAACATTGTCTATAATTTTATCATAATGCTACTCTCAGGGCCAAGTATGAGTGATTAATATCAAGATAAGTGGCCATCATTAATTTTTAAAGAAAGAATGTGGACACTAAGACATCATGACAAATGGATCAACAAATCCAAATATATTTCCTCTCTTTGAAATTTAAGACTCAAATAGAGACTATGGGGTGCTTACATCATGGTAGGAATTGTATAAGATGATGAGTAAACTCAAGGACGAAAGAAAAAAGGACATTGTGATGGAAAAATTGACAACATCTATTTGAAAAAAAAAAAGTACTTGTAAAAAAAAATATATCAGATGAGTTATTGTTAAACTAAAGTAATGTAAAATCATATTCAATTTAAAGAAGAAATAAACCAGCAAACAAATAAATTGATGGCCACCCTCACCGACTCCAATTATCATATGTGCTTGCTATCGAAAAGGTCTAGCATCAAGACATTCGATCACCTCTTCGGATCACACTCATCGTGAAAATAAATGAAGGAAATTCATATAAAACACCATCCGGTGAAGTAAGCATCACACTCATCATGAGAATAAATGAAGGCAAATCCAACAAAACACCTTGAGGGGGGAGTTGGGGGAGCAGCAATAACAATAACAAAAGATGAGAAAATCATGAAGTACAACAAAAGTTAAGAAAGTCATGATTGAAGTGCAGGAACCCATATTCAATATTTAGATAATTACAAAAAAAATAATGTCTATTTTATTGGTGAGATCACATGAATACTAAGCTGCAGATGAGCAAAGGCATGAATATAATTACATATGACATAATGATATGCTATTGAAAAAACACGTTGAATGAGAAGCTATAAAAAAAATAAACACCTTAAAAGTCATTTCCAAGCATACTACACCACCATTCACAAAGCAAACTTGCATGGCAAGATATTAACCCAACAATCTTTGATCTCATACTTATAAGATAACACCACGATCATCTAAGACTGTGAACCAACCAATGATAGTAGGAAAGAGGTGGAGAGAAGCAAGCATGGAGGATTTATATGCAAAAGGAAACTTGCATTAGAATTGATAGAAGAATATTGCTAGACGTAAATTATAAAGAGATTTTATAAGCTAATAAAGATTGTGCATTGAGATAATGATGCTTATTATAGGGGATTTAAAGTGAGAGGATTCAAGGACATTTGATGTTAAATTTTAATAAGATGTTATGATGATTTGAGATGCATTGAGTAGGTAATTAGAGTCAAATCTTTTTAATTTTGAAATATGCTAATTTAAACATAATTAAGGAGGAAGATTCTTAGAGAAGAAACCGAATTTAAAGTGGAATATAAGATTGAATGAGATAATTTAGAAGGGAGGGAGAGACTGGAGGAGAGATTTTAGGGAAATAAATGAAATATGCCTAAGATTTTGGAGAATAAATGGAATAGATGAGAGAGTCGAGGGTAGATGAAGAGATTTTAAAGGATGATGCAAAAACGATGGAGAGAGATTTTAGAAAAACCATTTATTGAAGTCACATGTCAATTTTTAGAAACTAATACCACGCTCTAAGAAAAAAAAAATCAAGAGTACTAATGTAGCATTCTCCTCTTTTATTCTTGTAACTTTTATATATATTATTCCATTTAGTGTAATATTAAATTGTTAGTATAGGACTACATCCCGCCCATTAACTCCTAATGAATAAGGCTGTGTCAGTTACCTTTTTCTTCGTGTGGACAATCTAATGGTGAGGCTTAAACTAACGAACTACGTGTTTTGATCCTTTTATGTAGCAGTTAATTTTAAATTCTAGTAACTTTACATTGAAAGAAATTTTTTGAAGCAAACCATTAACCATTTATACTATTTTTAGGGTCTAAGATTAACAACGGCATACTCAACAACAATAGAGTCGTGCCTCGCCCAACTACCATGGGCTCAACTGCAACATGGGCTTGGCACCTAACCACCGCAATGAGAAAGGTTGAATATAATTTTAGGATGAAAAAGGTTTTTCACACGAGAAGAAATAGGAGAAAAACATAAAGTGATCCAATCTAAGCTAAAAACGTCCAAACAAAAGCATGCTTGAAATTACACAGCCATGAAGATTTGTGGTGTCCATTTTCATCAATTGAAGATGGTGAAAGATCAAAACGACAAAAAGCAAGAGGGCGACAAAGGAATTCATGTGAAGCCACGTTTGATGAGTCCACACAGATTTGAAAAGTCAAGCCTATTTCTTATTAAAAAAAAAAAAGAAAACACTTCAACAGAAAGTGTACAAGTTTGATTGGCCAAAGATGATTTCCATATTGGAAAAGAATTCCATCTCCAAATGCCAAGAAGTCACCATTCCACACGTCACTTTTGTTCCCCAGTATTCGATCACACCAACAAACTCCACGCCACATACATCTTTCCTATATATAATTCAACCTGTTCTTTAATTAAAAAACACGGCCACCAAATCAACTTCTCTCCGTCACGTTACGTCACCGTACGCCCAGCACCCATTCACACCATATTCCATTTCTCTCTTTTCCATACTCCACATTACCACACTAATATCCAACCATATTCCATCTATCTCTCTTCTCTCATCAATTTTTCAAAAAAAGTGAGGTTTGGCCGAGCCCACTTTTGGATCCATCTATTATCTTCTTTTATCCGCTACTCCTCCTTGGTGTGAAGATTGAAGATTAAAACATGGATTGTGCACGAAATTCTCCTCTTTTTCTTGATGTCTTGATCTAGGATAAGGGTAGCTTTTTTTTTTTCTATTTTTAATTATTTTTGGGTTATTATTGATTGTATTGGTTTGTTTTAATTTAAAAAGCCACAATTAGTTAGGTCAAAATATCCTGCTATGGATCGGCATCGTGTGTTTTCTGTGGTGATAGTACACACTTGGTGCAATATTTTTGTAGATTTTTATTAATTCTGTCAATACAGCGTTCTAATTTCTCATAATAAAAGAAAATAGAATTCCTTTTATTTTATTTTTTCCATTATATCTGAATATTTTATTTTTTATTTTTAATTTAGTGCATGGTTATTAATCCTTTTACATTGGTGGTTTGATCTAATGTATTGTTTTGTAGTTTCTAGTTCTAAGATTGTTTTAGTTTAGGATTTTAAGGTTATGTTTAATTTATGATTTTTCATATTTGGAATTGTAGTTTAAAATTGAATCTTCAGAATTAGTAGTGTGTATATTTGTAGATTTTATTAGAATAGCTTTAGTTTTTTAATTAGGACATGTTTTCTGCAAATATTAGCTCCCTGTGGATACGATCTCAACTCACCAGGCAAAACTATAATTGAGGCCTTCCACTTAGAGTCATCAATCACTAGAGATAACCGATACAAAAATTGACTGTAAATACATCAATTTACAAAAATCATTATACAAAGAGATGACCACCCTAAACTCTTAAAATCCGTGAGGCGCTTACCAATTGTTAGAACCATTATGTAGAGAAAGAAAGAGGCCCCGTGAAAGTAATATCCAAACCAATTTCTAATTCCCCTTCTCATGAGAAATGTTCCAAAACCATAAAAGCATGATGCCAAAGTGATGTTAAGATTATAGAAAACTAACAATGTGAAACAAGAAAAAAAAAACTGAATTTTTTATTTTAATGTTAAAAGAATAGATGTAGCAAACCTCCTACTGTGAAGACCTTTGTGGGCTTACATGAAAAAAGAAGTTAAAGTGAAAAAGGTAAAAATAAAATTATATGAAGCATGATAAATAAAGATATGGGCAAAACTGTTAAAATCAGTAAAAACCTAATAATCTCTTCTATTAATTGTCAAATCCACTTGCCTGAGAATATGAAAGGTATGAAAATGTCAAAGCAGAGGTCTATTTACAAATGCTGAAACCATAGACAAATATTAGAAACCCTAGGGGATATATAAAAAACTCTTTATTGAAAGTCTATGTCATTTAAAATGAAAGTACATTTTTCTCCTTAGTTAAAACAGAAGTACATTTTTCTCCTAGTTTGGCTCTTTGATTACGATTACGACGTGGAAAGTTTGAGGTGAGGACAAAGGATTGATCTCTAGCTGGTTCATGGATCTGAGGTAGTTCTCCCATTGATTTATGAATGGATTGGTAAAATTAAAGTAGTTTAGCATACGCCTAATGCATGTAAAGTTAGGCTTTTTTTTCCTTTTTTTTTTTAATGCTATACTAGTCATTGTAATGTTTATATATACTTAGTACTAATACAGCTTTTGGTTTCTCTTTCCTATTTGGGTAGTTTACTTGCAAAGTGATTTGAAGTGAAACCTTTATTTAAAAGACATGAAAAGATGAGGGAGTAATATTGAAAGTAAAAAAATTCAAAATTTACTCCTTTTTTTTAAAAAAAGTAAAAAGGTGATATTTTCAAGCTACTAAATGACAAAAGTCATTTTTTTTTTACATTAAAACAGTTAAAAAGATTCTTTATCAAGCCGCTAAAGACAAAAAGTCATCACATTAAAATTAAAACCCCTCATATTTATTCCTTTTCAATAATTGCTATCACTTCTGGAATTGATCTTTTTCCTTTAGCGCATGGTTGTGTGGTGTTGTCGAAAACCATTTCATTAGAAATATTTTTCATCTTTTTGCAGAAAAACTTTTCTAACATTCCCCTACGAACTTATTTTCTGCAAAATTGTGGCAAAGTTAGTTCATTTCCAAGATTTCCCTTAGAAAAACAGTCACACCAAATGCAAAATTCCAAACACTTTGGAAGAGAGTTTCCACTGTCAATGCATTTTCCACAAGAACGCTGGTTCAAATGTTCCCTTAGGCTTTGTTTGTGTGACACCTCTTTTGCCGGAAAGAGGGAGAGACAGGGCGCTGTGATTTGTGGCGCCTTCTGAAGGCATTTGGTGCAGTGGGGATAAGAGGCCAGTTTCCGACTTCTTGGCTTAGTTTCTACATTGAGCAATGACTTGGAGTTCCTCGCCTCTACACAAATAGACCCTTATTCTTTTGCACTTTCCACTATGCTATATACCACTAACATTGATTTATTTTCCATTAAACAGAAGATGATTTTATGGTCACTTACTCATCTTCAACTTTGTTGCTGCAATTTTAATGAACCAGTTTTTAAGAGGCCAGTTTCCGACTTCTTGGCTTATTTTCTACATTGAGCAATGACTTGGAGTTCCTCGCCTCTACACAAATAGACCCTTATTCTTTTGCACTTTCCACTATGCTATATACCACTAACATTGATTTATTTTCCATTAAACAGAAGATGATTTTATGGTCACTTACTCATCTTCAACTTTGTTGCTGCAATTTTAATGAACCAGTTTTTAAGAGGCCAGTTTCCGACTTCTTGGCTTATTTTCTACATTGAGCAATGACTTGGAGTTCCTCGCCTCTACACAAATAGACCCTTATTCTTTTGCACTTTCCACTATGCTATATACCACTAACATTGATTTATTTTCCATTAAACAGAAGATGATTTTATGGTCACTTACTCATCTTCAACTTTGTTGCTGCAATTTTAATGAACCAGTTTTTAAGAACAAATCTTCTTATAATTCCAAAGAAATCAAATTCATGCAAATATACATGACCTCATTGAAGTGACATTTGTTGATAGCCATCCAAAATATTACTTAGATATAAGTGTAAGATCTACACTTTGCCATCCACAAAAACTCAGATGCAATGCATGTTTCAGCCTTCTTGAAGGGGTGGGAAATGGACAACCTAAATAGAAATCAGCAATTTAGATAAGATAACTAAGATGGGTAATAATGCGAACCCTGTTATAATATTAAATACAAGAAAAGAGATGAGTAGAGGGAGAAAAAGAGACAATTTATTAATGACAGATATATATACATAATAGGAAGAGGAAAGTCTTATTTATAGAATGAAAAGACTTCTTCTCCAAGTAACATGTTATGGTAGGACTTTTATCCCATGAATGCTCTTTATCTCATGTGGGTCTTAATGTGGGCATCTACCCTGTGATATTTATATTATAAAAAACCTTTCTTCATCTATAATTGTATACTATTTCAAATAAATCGACTTTTAGGACCTTGCTAATATATATTATTACATTCAGGGCTCATATGTGGATAATAATCTAACAAGCAATAGCACTGTAGACGTGCTCATGGGCTAGGTTGAGCAAAGCCCTGGCTTGACCTAGATTAACATCGTTAAGTCCAGGCCCAGCCTAAGCCCATCTAAGGCCATAAGTGGCTGGTCCATGCCCGGCCCATATAAAATCTATTAAGCCCGAGCCCGGCCCATATAATAATCGGGTCTAGCCCTATTGTTAAGCAAACTTAAGTTAGTCTCTACTGGTGCCAATATGGTTATCATACACTAATTCTTATTTATACACACAAACACGTCCAAATGAATCTATCTAAAATACAAAAAAGTCTTTATTAAAGATAATTGCAATTTTCATATAAAGCTAGCTTTTTTTGCTCTTTGAGTTTATGTTGCCTATTTTTTTAATAAAATCATTAACACAAGAGAACTCTGTTGGTGCAACGAATAGATCTTTATCTAGTACAAACTTATTAGAATGAACATTGTCTGCCCTCTTAATAGTGTTCTTTAATAAATAAATTTTAAATTTTTTGCCATAGAAGATTTGCGTGCAACATAAGAAATGTAAGATGGGGAAGTTGCAACTTAATCCACTTATTTAGGTGGGCCGAGCTTCGGGCTTGCTACCAGTTAGCCCAATCCTGAACCATATAAGAAACGGCCCAAATTTTAATCCAAGGCTGTCCAATGACTTATACTCAAAGCCCAAGCCCTAGTAAAAGTGAGCTAGGCCCGGGCCATGCTCGGGCCAGCTCAACCCATGAGCACCCTTAAGCAACAGAGAAATCCATCTCCATTACCATGGACATAAGGATGTAAATATGGGCAAGTCGCCGAAGCCCAGAATGGCCCTATCGATTTTTTGCTGGCCATGAGCCTTCCCGGCACCGCCTGCAAAAAAATTAGGCCATGTTGGGCCTAAGCCATGCCACGACACTGCCTATAAAACCATGTTGTGCTAGGCCGCAATCCGTGGCACATGACCAAATTCAAAATGCACCCCCCAGCCGTCATAAACGGCTAAGGGGGGTTTTTACTGGTTTAACTCCCCCAACAGCCATAAGATTGTCAAATAGTGGGGTTATTGGTGTCTTTCTCACCCTCTTACCTTTTTACCAATAATACCCTCCCCAATAACAGTCATATGAGGGGTATTTTGTGTCATTTGAACATTTTGGAAATCTATAAATACCCTCCCCCTCCTACATTCCTCACTCACTACAATCCTCTTTTTTCTCATCCTCTCTCTACGCTCTCATTCTTTCACTAAGATCTTTCTAAGTTCTCTAAGCCTACTTTACAACTCTTGATATAGATAGGAGGTAGAGCTGTCAGTCTGGCCCTTTATAGAGGGGACCTGGCCCGGCCCGGCCTGCAAAAGCCCTCAAAACAAGGGCTTATTTTTTTCATCTAAAGCCCAAGGGTAGGGTAGGGCTCTATTTTTAAAAGCCCGCATCTAGAGGGCTGAGCTTAAGCTTGACTAATCAGGCCCGAGGGGGACCGGCCAGGCCCGCTAGTTATTAAATTTTAATATAAAATATATAATATACACAAGCCTTTTGGGCCTATTAAACTTTTTGACAAAAGCCATGTCCATGCTACAGTTAAGTCTTTTCCACTTTTCACTTTGTGAGAAATTATCAAAATACCCAGCCAACAGTCATAAAACAATAAAATTTGAGGGGCATTTTAGTCTTTAAAAGATAAAGCCCTAAAATTATCAAAATACTCAGCCAATAGTCAGCTACTGCCTTTTGCATTGCATTGCCGGTCCCCAGCCCGGACAAAGGAGGAAGGTTTGTATAAGGTTGGTTGGTGGTGATGGCATAGGCTGTTGCATAAAAAAGATTTATTTCCATTAAAGAAAAAAAATTTTCCTTTCTTTTCGCCCTAGCCCGGCCCTAACCCTTGAGGGTTGGGTAAGGGCCTAAAAATTATAGGTCCGCCGTAAAAGTCGACGGCTTTTGCTTAGTTAGGCTCGACCCGCACATGTGAGGGTAGGATAAGGACTTACCTCAGCCCGGCTCGGGCCCGGCCCTTTGACAACCCTAATAGGAGGTGATTTGCTAAAAGATCTCACTCTCTCGCTTTCAAAGCTCTAAAAAATGGTTGAACCATCACAGCCATTCAACATTGATGCAAGATAAGCCAAATTTTCTCCTTCTCCAAAGAAAAAGAATAGAAAAATGATTTGTGATATTTGAAATCATTTGCTAGTAGTTCCGATTATTGATAACACTGAAAACACTATTGAACATGTGCGATGCATGTTTTGTAATGGGCTTTACAATTTCAATGTAGTATGTGGCATTGGTTGCCTTCGTAGACACTTGCAATCATGTATGTACGAATCTTATTTGGAGCAAATTAGAAACATTAATTAGTTTTTGTTGTTGTAAATGCTTGGCAGCTTGTGTGCACTTATTTTAGCAGTTTTCATCTCATTTTAAGATAAAATCTTTAAAAAAGTAAGTATTAGTTATTTCTCCAATTTATATTCTCAATTTTTAAATTTTTTTATAATAAATATGAGCTAGGGGTGGCCCGTGGGCAGCACAGCCCAGCACAGCACAGATGGGGCTGCATGGCACAAGCCGTAAGTTTTCACGGGAAAGCAAGGCCCACATTGATATACTTACATGGACACAACCACATCTCTGCTCTTCTTTCTCTCTCCTCTCTTGCATATAACCTAATTTTTAAGTTCAAATATCAAATGTAAAAAGTCATTCACATTTCAGTCATCACTATAAATTGCCAACTCTAAATCTGAAGCATGAATTACTTAAAACTTAGTATCAATGGTATCTAGGAATGTAACTTAGGCCAGGCCACCCCTGGAGCATTGACTAGACCGTTCCGATCCACGTATGGGCTTGTTGTGCCACGGGGCTCCGGCAAATTGTGATGCAAGACATGTTCCAGATCGACCTTACTTACTTGTTCTCTGCGCAACCCACAACCTTCACAAAAGGCTTGAGACCGAGACCGACCCATCTCTCTCTCTCTCTCTCTCTCTCTCTCTCTCTCATTTTCTTACATATTGTGCAATCCCACCCGGCAGTACATATTGTGCAATTCCAGCCGGCAGTCTTAAGGATCTTACATATTGTGACAGAAAAGGATGGAATGTGGGTCAGGTCTCATGCAAAGGGAATGCTGAGCCGAGGCCCTGCTACCATGCCTGGCAGGGCCCAGACACTGCTGGGGTGAGCAATTGTCACGGCATAGCCCAGTTTACATCCCTAATTATATTAATTGGTTGAGCATGTAAACAACCAACTAATATATAAGGCGACTCACTCGGGTTTCCCGCATCCTTATCAAAACACTAGACTCAGCTCAGTCACGAGTCCACTTGGAGAGTCTTTCTACCTTGGTTTGACTTGCCAGAATTTGTAAACGTATTCTACTTTTCAATTTTCACAGGACATGTCCGCAGGGACGGAGTTCATAATAATGACC
Organism: Sextonia rubra; assembly: GCA_037013555.1. Taxonomy (NCBI): domain Eukaryota; kingdom Viridiplantae; phylum Streptophyta; class Magnoliopsida; order Laurales; family Lauraceae; genus Sextonia; species Sextonia rubra. The sequence goes on from JASUAD010000010.1 coordinate 10,449,689, forward strand.
CTGGAGTGGGCCATGACCGAACTTATAAAGCATCCTGATACAATGGCGACAACCCAAGCCGTGGTGAGGAGGCCATGAAACACGAGTTTTTCAAAAATGTATACGTATCCATGCTGGGTAAGTATTTGATATGGGTACAACTATGGGTATAGCTAAATACATACCGGGTATAGTTAAATGTATCTGGTACGTTTGTTTAAGAGTTTAAGGGTACCTCATATTTTGCTCTGCCCCTCCCCTATTTTGTTCTGATATGCTGTGCTGTTGACCCAAATCCCTCCCCCCCACGCGCTATTTATTTCTTTTTCATCTTCGGGTTTTTTTTTTCCTCCTTTTCTCTTCCTGTCTTCAACCCTCAACAGATGCCCTTTTTCTCCCCGTGTGTTCTGGAGACTTCAACAGCCGTCTTTTACATTGTTGCTGCATTTTTTTTTTTACTATTGGGCTGGGCTAGTGGTTTACTACTGTTTTGCTGCTGGGTTGGGTTGGGTTGGGCTGGGCTAGCTGGATAGCAGTTTGCTGCTTATGTTTTTTTGAGAAGAAACTGTTTGCTTGTTTGATGGGCAGTTGTTTACTGTTTGTTGTTGTCTCTCCCTATGCTAGGCTGCTTCTTCTTTTTTTCTTTTCTTTTTATTTGGGGCCATATCATATATTCACCATATTATTAGTTGATTTAGTAGAAGAAACTAAATGCTGAAACCGTATTTTTAATTTTACTATTAATTGTATATTTTTCAATATGTATATATATTTTTAATTATATATTTTTCCAAGCACAAATCCAAAGTGATTCTTCGAAATCCTGAATCAACCGAAATATTTCAGTTTGGTGGTTAAACCGAAATAGTATTCGAAACTAATTTCTCAATTGTTTGGCTATTTGATTGCTTATGATTTGTTGTAGGATAAAAATGAGTTTGTCAAGTAATTTGGGTTCTACTGTTGTAAGTGCAAGTAACACTGATGAACTTGCAAATCCTCTTTGGAAGTATGTAACTATATTAGAAAAAAAAGGGAAGGAGGAAGTGCATATGCCAAGTGGTAGTGCAATTATTGTAATAGTAATTTCCAAGAATCATGCTATAGGGGTCAAAGTACATTTGTAGCAAATTAAAGGACAAGGAACCAAATATTGTGTTAGCATGAAGGGTGATGTTCTACTTGAAATAAAAAGGGTAAGTAAAAAAGTTGAGAACCGGAAGAAGATGGCTAAACTAAAAAATATTCTTTTACCACCCGCCTCTTATGATACTAGTAAGATGACAACTGCAATTATGTAGGAGATGGAGGGTTTAGATTGGAATGGTATGAGCCAAGAAAAAAGAAGGCCACTAGAAATAGTGCATTGGAGAAAACATTCAATCAAGGTGCTAGAGAACATTTGCATTCTTTGATTGCTTATATGTTTAACTCTGCTGAGTTGCCATTTCATTTTGCCAGGAATCCTTATTTTGTAAGTGCTTTTCAGTTTGCTGTCAAAACAAAAATTAATAGGTATGTACCTCCCAGTTACAACTTATTAAGGACTACATTACTTAAAAATAAAAGGGCAAATGTTAAGAGGTTGTTGGAGCCATTGAAACAATCATGGAAGGAGAAGGGGTTAAGTATTGTTACCGATGGACAGACTGATACACAAAGAAGGTCTCTTCTCAATTTTATGGGAGCATCAGAGGATGTAGCTATATTCTTGAAAGTTGTTAATTGTGATGGTGAGTTCAAGGACAAGTACTACTTTGCCAAAAGTAATTAGTGAAGTAATTGATGATGTCGAACGTCAAAATGTAGTTCAAGAAATTACCAATAATGCTCATATTTGTAGTGCAACCAAATCGGTTATTGAAGGAAATTACTTAAAGATCTTTTGGACACCATGCATAGTTTACAACCTTAATCTTGCTCTTAAGAATATATTATTTGCATAGCAAACTGAAGTCACTGCCTATGCTTATGATGAATGCCATTGAATTACTAATATTATTGATGATGTCATATTCATAAAATTTTTATCATGAACTATGCTATGAGAGTGGCAATTTTTAATGAGCTTGTGCTTTTGAAGTTACTTACTATGGCGGATACGCACTCTACATTTGCGGTAATGATGCTAAAAAGGTTTAATTTTATAAAATGTAGCTTTCAAATAATGGTTATTAATGATAAATGGAGTTCTTACAAGGAAGATGATGTTGATGAGGCAGTATTTGTGAAGGAAAATATGTTGAGTGACATCTTTTAGGACAAGATAACATAAATATTATCTTTTACATTACCTGTCTATGAGATAATTAGATTTTGTGATACTAACAGGTCATGTTTGCACTTAGTTTATGAAATGTAGGACATGATGATTGAAAAGGTGAAGGTAGCCCATCTATAGGCATGAAGGGAAGCTGGAAAAGGGGCAATTTAGTTTTTATTCTGTGGTGCACCAAGTACTTGTTAAAACAGGTGGACCAAGAGTAGCACACCAATTCATTGCATTGCAGATTTATTAAACAACCAAATACTTTTTCAATTGGGTTATTTCTTTGAATATGATATGAAGTGCATTTTTTACTTATACTTTTATCTTCCTATAATCTAAGTACTACAATGCAATGTGGCTTGGTAAAAATCCTAATCATATTCCTCTTTACAAGGGTGAAGAAATTTCAAATATGAGAACGAAGTGTCTTAAGAAATACTTTTTAAAGCCAGTGGATGGAAGAGCTGTTACAAAAAAAATAATATGCCAAATTTGTAGGTTGTTTGGAAAGTTTTAGGGAATGTGATTCAAAATTCAATAGAGGAGTAATGGAACCAATTGTTTGGTGGCATGTACATGGGTCTTCCATACCTATTCTCAAATCTTTAGCATTGAAATTACTTAAGTCAACTATATTCCTCATCATGTTGTGAAAGGAATTGGAGCATCTACTCTTTCGTTTACTCTATGAGAAAGAATAAAACGACACCACAACATTGTGAAGACTTGGTCTTTGTGCATAACAATATTATTTTCCTATTAAAGAGGAGTCGACAATAAACAAAAGGAGAGACCAAGCTATGAGACATTAGAAGAGATGCATTCATTGGATAGTGCTGGCTTACTTGACATCACAGATCTTTCACTTGATGAGCCTTATATGGCAGTTGTATTATTTGATAAAGGCAACGGAGTTGAAGTTGATAGATGAATGGATGTAAATGGAAAAGATTCTTAATTTGATAGGACTTGCTTTGATGTTGACTTCATTTTTAGTGCTTTGGTTTGTAGTTTTTATTGAAATAACATTAAATTCTTGGCTTGTATGTGCTTTTTGATATTAAATTATGGTTTGCAGGTTCAATTTATAATGATATTAAGTAATTGTTGGCTTGCTGCATCTAAGGACTTTAAGCTATTTTAATTATTAGCATATTTCATTATTAAAATTTTTTAAAATATAATTTTTTAATGGACATATCTCAGTTGTACCCATATTCTGTTTTTTTTTAAGATTTTACCATATCGGCGTACCCATATAGTACCCATAAAGAGGATAATGGGCAGCAGAAAACCTAAGGTAGAAGTGGAAGACCTTCAACAAATGCACTACCTAAAATGTATAATCAATGAAACTCTACGTTTACATCCTACTGGTGCACTACTGGGTCCACGAGAGTCCAAAGCCAAATCTGATATACAAGGTTACGAAATCCCACCAAAGACGAGAGTCATCATCAATGCATGAGCGATCGCAAGGGATCCCAAGTCATGGAAATGTCCAGATGAGTTTCTTCCAGAGAAATTTGCTAACAACCCTGCTAATGTTAAGAGCCTCAACTTCCCTTTCACTCCTTTTGGTGCTGGGAGGAGGATGTGTCTTGGAATGCCATTTGCCACTCATACTATGGACCAGGGTCGGCCTTGAGATTTTCAGAACCCCAAGCTAACTCCCAAAATAGTTCCTTTCAAAATTAGAGTAAAATTTTTATTAAAATGTTGTTTTAAATTTTTTGGTAAACCTTGACGGTACGAGAAAATCTTATTAATCATATGAAAAAAGTATACATAAGTGAGGGAGATATAATGAATCTTTCATCTATATGCAAGTCATAATTATATATATAAAGAGAATTCGCAAACCCCCCCCCCCCCCCCCCCCCAAACCAACACCTTTGAAAGAAAATGAGAGTGTGAATTGTGGCGCACTGGTGTTATCAACTTTTCTAAAAAGCAAAGTCCTAAGTCTTCTAAAAATCTCTCCCAGAAAACTCTCATTTAATTTTAAACTTTGCTTGTTTTTCTTGATCCCTAAGATCTATCATTATTATTAAGCTTAATTATCAATCGGTTCTCTTTAACATCTCTCTAGTCCTTTATAATCTTTTAAGCTCTATAATCTTGTATATAAATGGCCAAACTTGGGCCAAATCCAGGTTCAATCCATGTGGTCCTTTATCCTCTATGATTAAAGTGTCATATCATGGTTGTTTGTTGTCAAGATTTTTTTTTATTGGCTTGGATTTGTAGGTGGGAATGAAGTGTGATCCGTTTGGGTATGGTCATCGTGGGATCTACTGCGATATAAATGGCTTCCTTTTCTTTTTACCAAATATTAACTCTCTCTAAACCCTTTTCTTTTCATCTTTGAAATCTTTGATGGGTTTGATTGTAAATCTTATTGATCATATGTTTGGTTGTTGTCAAGATTTTTTCTTATTATTGCCTTCCTTTTCTTTTTATCAAATATTAACACTCTCTAATCCCTTTTCTATCTTTGAAATCTTTGATGGGTTCAGTTGTGAATCTTATTTCTTCAAATGAAACACCAGAGGATATTTTTTTGTTGGAAAAGATCGGCCAAAGTTCTCTCCATGGTCAACTTCCTTCCATTATAATATGGCAAAGATATGTATCAATTAGCTAAAATTGAAAGATTTTAGGAATAAGAGATAAAAACAAGAAGAAGAAAAGTTAAAAATTGAATAAGAGTTATTTTAGGAAGAGAATTGTAAAAGATTTAGGACTTGAATTTGCTTTTAGGGAAAGTATAACATTTAGTTGCATGCTCATGCCGTCAGGCAAAGGGGCCATTCTCCCTCTAGTTTACTATTAAAAAATTACATAAATATTTGATGGGCTCCACAAGGATGCATCTAATCATAAGTTCATCGAGGGTCATGAAAATAAAAGTTGTTCAGTCATTTTACAATTGCAAATTTTGTTATGATTGGATCCAAATGTGAAAGATGGTTGAATCAATGTCAAACTTATTAGTTCACAAAACTATCATGTGCAAGAGTTCAAATTGCGAGTTTTAAAATGTTTTTCACCATGCTCTTAAAAAATGCTAATATTTTACCAAATATGTTCCACCAAATTTGGTGTCATGCCAGACTTGATTTGGTGATAGAGCATCACATCTACTGATTTAGAAATAAATTGCCCATCTCTCGGAAAAGACATAGGTGGGCCATAGCTACAATATGGCATAAGGGTGTGTTTATCGTGAGCCCCTTTTTTCGTTATTAAAGTGATTGATTAGATATGAAATGGAGTAGCATTAGGAAAAAAGAAAAAACAAACAAGGTCACCAAATATTCACTTAATACCTCATGTTGGGCCCACTTGGCACCCCCTTAATCCCTTGGTAGAGGGCTGAGGCTACTAAATTAAGGTTAGAATATAAGTATTTTGAGTAGGTGCATGCTCATTAAAGCAATTTGGATACAACCTTGTGGGTCATCTACACCTATATCAATTCATGAAAAGGTAGAGATCAAAATATCTGGATGCGACCAACATATGTATAAAATTTAATGTCCATCAATATTAACTTCTTAAAATGTGGCATTCATGTTTAATGCTTTTAGAATACATCCATTTGAAATTCAATTTAACGGTCAATCCCATTCATATCAGTGTTAAAAATATGGGACTATTGACATTCAAAGGAAGTTAGTATGAGTCCCTTCGTAATTATTCACAAGTGCTTTTTTTTTTTACTTCGTTTGCGTGGATCTAAGCTCTATACACATGAGCTCACTTGAAAATTATCTTCCTTTAGATTTCCTAATTATTTATCCTTTTGGCAATATTTCCGGTTAAGTTTATTTCGATTAAATGGAAACAAAGACTATGGTAAGTTTTATCTTTAAATTAATTTAAATTTATTCTATGCAGAAGGTACCAATTGATCCATTTACTCAAAAAAGATGTAGGGCCTTAGCTTCCTAAGGGTCTCGCTTGGTGGGATGGGGTCAGTAGATTTCCTAATTATTTATCCTTTTGGCAATATTTCCGGTTAAGTTTATTTCGATTAAATGGAAACAAAGACTATGGTAAGTTTTATCTTTAAATTAATTTAAATTTATTCTATGCAGAAGGTACCAATTGATCCATTTACTCAAAAAAGATGTAGGGCCTTAGCTTCCTAAGGGTCTCGCTTGGTGGGATGGGGTCAGTAGATTTCCTAATTATTTATCCTTTTGGCAATATTTCCGGTTAAGTTTATTTCGATTAAATGGAAACAAAGACTATGGTAAGTTTTATCTTTAAATTAATTTAAATTTATTCTATGCAGAAGGTACCAATTGATCCATTTACTCAAAAAAGATGTAGGGCCTTAGCTTCCTAAGGGTCTCGCTTGGTGGGATGGGGTCAGTAGTTTGAAGAATAATTTTATCATAAAGAGTTCGTTCCGATTTGAGTCTCCATTGAAACATGAGTTTTGTAGAAATGGAAGCATATTAAGAGGTTTTAGAAGAAAATTCAAGTAGTAAGTACTTTACTCTCTTCTTGAATTTACTTTTTTATGTTTTTTTTTTTTGGTGAGGGGTGTTTGATGGGTATTTTTATGAACATTACAAAACTTATTTTTACCTTTTACAATTGATTTAAATAATTTTATCAAAATACAATTACTTTGTAATAGGTAATTTTGTTTAAAAGGTTATAACTAAGAGTCAAAGTTGAACATTTTATGAGGTTTTTTATTTTGAGAACTCGAACCTTAAGATTGATTTGGTATTTTATGGATGCATATAATTGTGCTTAGCCTAAGCTCAGCATCAAAGCCCTCACTGTATTGGTTTGAACTATGTTTTTGGGTTTACAGACTACACCTAAACCTTATTCTAAGGCATGATTATAAAATATTCTCAGGCTTAATTATTAATTAGGTCGACTCTTAGACTCCCTTAAGTCTTATTCTTTAAAGCTTGTTGCTAACATATTTTATTCATATGGTTCATATCAATTGGGCCATGTTAGGCGCTGTGGGTCCTTTTCTTTTCTATTCAATTCCAAATTATTAAATTTTTTTATAGTGAGAGAGTTGGTTAACCTGATGAATATTCTTTGTACATTGAACTTTTCCATCCAACTTTTTTACCATATAATATTTTTTTTTCTTTTGAGCTGAGTTTACAGATTAAGGAAAAATGATCTAAATCATTTTTATATTCTAATGAAACTCTACTGGTACATTATTATTATTTATTTAGTTTTACAAATAAGATATTTAGTTTTCTAAAAGTGCACTAAAATATTTAAAATTATGATTATATGATGAATCTTACGTTAACATTAATTTATAATTCATTTAAATATTTATAAATATTTTTATTTACAAATAATATAATTATTGACAAGGCTCACACCATAAATATTAAGAGAATTGCCCCCTTCACGGGAGAGGGCAAGAGCACAACATGTGTTATGCAATTAATGAATTATAATTTAAATTAATTATAAGCTGTTCTCTTTTATTATTCGTTTTAGATTTTATTCATTTTATTGGTTTTTTTTTGCATCTTATAAATTATTTTATCTCAACACATCCATTGGTTTTTTTTTTTCAAAAATCATATTTGAAAATATTTTTTTAGATTTTTTTATTCTATTTTGTTTTATTTGTTTTGAAATGTTTATAATTTCTAATTCATGTATATTATAAAACAATCAGCTTTTGGGATTCTATTTAAATTAGAATTGTTTGATGAATTTTATGTTGATATTCATTTACAATTTGTTTAACTATTTATAAATGTTCTTTATTTATAAATATAATAATTTTTAAAATAAGGCCCCCGTTGGGCATGAGCCTTGAAGTGCTAGTTGAATATAATGTTAATTACCTCTTTTTTATATGGTCTAATATTAATCATATGCTATAGTCTAATTCAAACCATAAAATTGCTATAAATAAATTTAGATCATAAGACTGTGTAAAATTGAGTCTAATGTCATAAGTGTGTATACATATAAAATTTCTATACATAAATTTTATACCATCAATTTTCTAAGGTTATGTAATTTCATCAATTTTCTAAAGTTGTACAATCTCTCACTACAAAAAAAATGAGTTTTATTGGCAAAAAATTTTTTATAATATAAATAAGGTTTTTTGCCGCTATTTAATGTGCAGTTTTTATATAATGAGAAAAAAAAGGCACTTTTAGCGGCAGAAATGATCTCTGTCGCAAAAGGTCATTTTTAGTGGCAGAAACAAATTTCTGTCGCAAAAATTGACTTTTAGCAGCGGGAAAACCGCTGCTAAAGTTTTTTCACCACTAAAAAACAACATTTTTTTCACTCTTTTAAGCAACAAAAAAAATGGAGGGCCCCAAGCCGCTACTTGGGCTGCGTTGCCCCAGGACCATGCCTACTGTGGAGGTTGCTCTTGCCTATCTCGTGCTTTACTTTGATTGGAAGTTGCCTAATGACATGGGCGTAGAAAATTTAGCTATGTCTCAAGAAGGAGGGATCATAGCCCCCAGAAAATTCCTCTTGATTTGAGTCCAATATGTCACTTTTCTTTAAGTGATTGAAATTTGAATCATTATATGTAATTTTATTAGATAGATTGGCCATGTACCAATGGTTTATATTTATCATATATATGTTTGTAGTGTGTATGTATGCACTATTTAGAAATTGTGACAGCAGCTGCGGCTGGTAATGGTTTGAGTCAAAAGTCTGGATCCAATTAGTGCAAAAAGCACAATAATATATGGTTTATATTTCCTTTTAGCATAAAATTTTAAAATATTAATATTATTAAGGTTTTCAATGATTCGTATGTTATACTCCATAATAACCAATTAATTATAAATTCTTTATCAATGTTTTTCAATTGATGTTATATATTAAAAATATAAAATTAAGTATACATTTCATAGTCAACTACAATTCTTGTTTCCGTGTGAAAACCTCTGACCAACACATCAATCCTATATTTTAGATTTGAACTCGTAGAAAGTTTGTAAGGGTCCTTGCCAAGGCTCACTTACGAACATTTAAACTTTTCAAAATAAATCCTCCTTGTTTTTGTCTTCACCAAAGTGCATCCCACGAAAAGTTCTCGATCGGTCCACCATCAAGTTAATTATTATAACACACTCAAATCTTCATATATAAGATTTGAGAGGTCATGTAAAGATGCATTTGTTTAGATCAATTTAGATTTTTGTATGGAGTTTTTTTTCTTTTTTACAAAAAGGACCCTATATTTTTGCGCAACATCTGTTTTTTAAAAATCTCTTGGTTGGCTTGATGTACATATTTTCATAATCCATATCCAAGCTACAATTATCTGATTGGCTTGATATACATACTCTCATAATCCATGTCCAAGACTTTCCATTTCCCAAAAATTATAAAATTAAGAGAATCTTCTAATTCACAAAACTTAAGGTGGGATTATCGTCTTTTTGTAAATTTAAAATTAGTTTTTTTTATTTAGAGATTGTAGGCTACAACAATGCCGAGTAGCTAGTTTCCTTGAAGAACACTTGCTTTTAGTGGGGGCCACTGGATGCATCACTTAAGGCAGAGTTTTGGATAAGTGAATGCCAACTATGACATGCAGAGTAGAGCTAGTCGTTTTTATCGTTTTTATATTTTAAGAGAATAAAGGGTTTTTAATTTTATTTGTTTTTTAAGGCGAGGAACTAGAGTGCACTAGTTACTTTCTGTAAGTTCTACTCTCAGTCAAGAGATGTTTTAGGGAACATTTTTTCTTATATGATAAGCCTCTTAATTATATCCCATACATGATATTTATCATAACTCCTAACTACATGATCCATCTCCTGCCAAGCTGGAGCTGGTTCCAAAGCTAGTTCTTCTGAGGCATTAAAGGATGATTAAAGAGGAATTAACTCCACTTTGGGGTACATCTATTGAGTTCTGAGCCATTCAAAACAAATATCTTTTACAATGAGTGTCTACAAATTTTACATCAATCCGAGTAATTTGTCCTACCATTAGATTGATTACTTGATGAAAAACATGGTAATGAATATACATTAATAGTGTTAATCATATTTCTCATTAAAATAGTAAATTTATTGGTGGAAAAAAAACTCAGATTGACTTTAAATTTAAGTATAGCATGTAAATGGATGAAGTTTATTATAAATGGTCGTATTTTAATAGGCAGACCTCGACTATAATTTTACAACGATCCCAGCCACAAAGGGATCTAGCTTGGATGGAATGGTGCCAAGCTTACGGCTGTAGAATTGAGATTTCCTTGAGGACAAACCTCCCACCACCGTTAGGTTTTTAGTCAGAGGATCCGGATTCACCGCTGTATTATTGCTTAACGTACTTGTCCCTTTGGTCGGAGCAGGAGCTGCGTGGAAACATCGCCCTCTTTCATTTCCCCAGAAAATAATGCTCCACCACAACTTTTAGATGCTAGATATAGCCAGTCTGGTCAAGTATGGCAATCGACTAAGCTTGGAAAGCCTCATCCATACTCCCACTCTCACGGAGAGTTAACAGTTGGTGGAGCCGATTCCAACTATTCAACTAATTCCAGATACAGAACAAAAGGGAAAGCCCAATGGTTGGGAGCTCCCTTCTCAGCCAACTACAACGAGAATCATACTCGTTGTGCACATGCGGAAGCACTAGTATTAATTGTTGCTGATATATCGGATCAAGGGCAAATACATCAACAACATTACATACTTAGAAAAGAAGAAAACTATGCAATCATGACACACTGACTTTACATGGTTCACTATAAAAGTTACCTCCATGAGCCATGAGTATCTTGCTCGATTTCATTATGAAAGATATTGGGCAACTTGTTACAAGGATTACCGCTCTTCCAACACTTAGCTCCTCAATCTCTATAGATCTTAGTCTTGCTCTCACAGCACCCTGCCATACATGGTATGTCAACACCATGGAAAAGAGAGCTCACACCTCTCATACACCCTACATGGCCATATATAGTTTACATCACGGGAAAAACATCGCCCACATTTTCAATACAGAGTCTAGGGTCACATTACATGAATATATAACATATTCATTTTTTGCTATAAAAAAAGCTCCAATACAAAGACCAAAATATCGTTGACCCTAACCTGGTCATTGACTAGATCAATGAAGCGATTCAGCTAAATTAGAATACAAGACATAGACCTAACAATCCTTACATCTTTTTACAGTAAGCAGTCCTGGTTGCGGTTTACACAGTAAGTTGGGTTTTCAAGGAACTGTTCACCTTATTAACGAGCAACAATTTTCACCCACCTAAAGACCCTTGCTGCAACCGAGGCCTGGATGGAGTTTCAGCCCCCTCAACTGGCTTAAAAGGTCGACTTCTGAAACCCAAACTAGTGTGTAAAATAGGTGATTTGACTTTCACTTTTTTATCTTTTTGTTGTGCATGTTAAAAGTGATCAATTAGATAGCAAAACTTGTTTGTATTGAATTAAGAAATTAAATAAATGGTGGGACAACGATGTGAGTGATTAAATGTCAAAAGAAGGCATCATCGTTGATAGCTTTATGGTGATTACTTTGATGAGGAAGGCCGGCGTTGCAGGCACACTACTATGAGAAGGGCCTATTTGTTTGTTTTAATACAGTAGAAATTAACAGCCAAATGGGTTCAAAAAGTAATTATTAAAGAGGTGAAGTGTGAATAATATGATATAATTAAAGGAGAAGGATAAAAGATGGTAAGGTAGATGAGGGCTCTTTAACTTCAAATTTAATGACTAGGATGACAGCTAGTTATTTATTTAAGATCTCTCAATATGTTTTTCATTAAATGGAAAGTTATTGTTATAATTATTGGGCTTATGTGTGACCCAATGACCATATTCCCATGTAAGTTCCACAAAGACCACTATCCATTAGGACTTCTATGTTGGTAAGTCTCCTTGTGGAGATATCCTTTGTGTTTAGAAAAAGCTGCTAACCATATAGTGTTTTCTATAGTAAGACAAATCTAAATTCTAATTACATTAAGACTCCATGATGAGAATGGAGTTATCTAAGAAAAGCTTATATATATGATTTAAGGGTTACAGCTCCTCTTTACACCAATTCATTAATTATCTCATCGATATCACGTAGAAAAGTTGTAATTAAGAAGTGTCGTAAATCCTTAATTAAACGTGGTAGTTCAAGATCGGGCGAATGTGGTGGAGTCAGTTACACACTTAATTTCATATTTATATTGTGCCATTCAAATAATCATATATTTATGTAGATTTGATTATAGATATATTAGTTATAAACTAAACTGTTATGTGATGGTCGTTTTTGTATATTTACTTTTGGTCTTTATTTTTGAGCCATTAATGATACGACTTCTTATGTATTCAATTAACATGCCCTAGAAATGCTTATGTTCAAGTGAATAATTTGAACTTTCACATGATGTGTCTGCAAAAATAATAATTCAGCCCAAGGTTCATTTTGTATCCTATAAAACCAACTGTTACAACTATCGAATCAAATTAAATTTTAGTAAGATGCAATGAATATTACACCATTTATATATATTAAAGTTATAACAATGGAGGCTTGTAAACGGTGCCACATCAACACCTTTATTTTTCTGTTTTTCTAGAGCGCCATGTCATATTTTCAGAAAATTACAAGTGGCATAGCTTTATTAAAATCTTTTCCTCTATTAACTGTTATCCTAAAATCATTATCTTATATTTTAAAATATTTTCCTCTACCTACCATCACCCTAAAATCACTCCCTTATATTCTAAAATATTTTTTTCTACCAACCAGCACCCTAAAATCACTCCCTCATATTTTAAAATTCAAAATCTTTGCCCCACTAAATTAGTTTGACTATCTTATCGTTGATGGAGGACTCTTCGTTGGTTTCCTTTTGCCATAAATTAGTAGCAGTCATTAGAATGAAAATCAACATATCTGACATATCATGTCATCGTTGATGGTGGACTCTTCATTGGTTTCCTTTTACACCATTGGAATGAAAATCAACATATGCCATTGGAAGTGATATGTTTCCCTAAAATCTTGCACAATCATATATTTATTGTTATAATTGATTGTTATTGTAAGAAGAGGGATAGAGAATGGTGCCGTTTTCTTCTCTCTGTCCTATTGCACAATGATTGTCTTACGTCTCAAGTCCGACTTGCAACCAATCTAATTGAGAGAGCTTCCATTTCAAATCTAACGAGGATCCAAAAATCCCCTTCTCAGACGATGATGGCTGCTTTCTTCTATCTGTGCCAACTAGATTTTGAGAGCCTCCTTTTCAAATGCTCTTGTAGCAACAGGAATGGAGCCCTGGATCGACAGATGCTCACCATTTTTCTTCAACGACGGTAAGTTTCTAAACACTGCATTAAATCTCAACCATTCGAACATGATGCTGGATTTATTTATTTATATATTCACCATCCAGTTATATTGATTTCACCCATATAAAGACTACCCCCCCCCCCCCCCAACACAACACACACACACTCACTCACTCACACATTTTTATAAACCTGGATTTTTGTATTCAACCCAAATAAAGGCTTAAACTTTTTTGTTTTTGTTTTTGTTAATCTAGGTATTTATTTATCAAGGTTGATGTTTGACATAAATCTGAATTTTGATTTTGCAAGTGAATTGCAAAGGTAAATATCATGTTATAGATGAAGGCAAATAACTATGATTTATGACTGTTGGAACTTATTGATTGTATAATATATAATTTAAATTTTTATTATTTGGAATTTGGTTGTATAAATGATTTTGAAGTATGCACTGGAATTTCTATTGGGACTGATTTTAATAGTAGATTGTAAGAATGATTTGAATGCTTATTACAAAAGATATTTGTGCATTTTGCTTAGCATCTATTCGGTTATAAATGGTTTGAATGCTATTTCTTGTGGCTTATCATGAAGAAAGAATGTTGTTCTTGATAGGTATTTCTATTTGGTTTGAAGGATCTGAATAAAGAATGTTGTTCTTGATAGGTATTTCTATTTGGTTTGAAGGATCTGAATGTTACTATTCATTGTTTAGAATTTGATAGGATCTAAGCATGTTTTGTTCAGCTTATAACAAACTATGTGAACTTTCAACTTATAACAAACTATGTGAATGTTCATGGCTCTTTATTGGAATATTTTATTTTGTTTTATCATTTGTGTATCTTTGCCCCTCAAAGATAGCACCCATCACATTTTCTTCTTCATTACCAAAGGTCCCTGTTCATCTTTTGAACCAATCTTTCGAAACTAAGTCCTACTCCATGACCAATGTTCACCAACAAATACTCCAACTTAACTATAGATGACTTAAGAAGATGAAGTTGTTCAAAAAGCTCAGAAGTAATGAAGAAATTATAAATGCTTTGGGGCTAACATTGGTGGGCAAATAGGTGAAAAGAAAAACCCTCCATTTATTTCATTTTAAAGGAACTGAATCCTCTATAGTAGCTTCAAGCTCTCCAAAATATAACAGTTTAAGATTTAGATTTTGTGAGATGCTGGCCCAACAAATTTTGGAAGGCTATTAGCATATTTATTTCTTCTTTAAAAAAATGACTCAAAAAATATGGGTGGAAATTTATAATTTTAGGTTTGGTTTGTATTTTTGTAATTTTATTTTCATTTTTCTTTTTTTTATTTAGAATCTTGGTGCATAGAATTAATATTAATGGTAAAATATAAATACATAATATATTTATTCATTTAAGATTTATTTCTCTTAAAATATTTTAACAAAACTAAAATTTTGATAATATTTGTTCGGGCCCAAGCCTAGTTCGAGCATTTGTTGCTAGTATATTTATTATTATATAGCTATCCACGACAGTTGTTTGGTTTAGTGGAGTGGAACCCACAAGGTGGACTGGATTGTTGGTGTATTCCAGTCCTGTAGGGTCGCTAATTTCTTGCTATTCAGAGGAGTCGACATCTTAAGGTCTCTTTACCTCATGTGGAAGTTGGAAGCCACAACAAACACAGGAAACTTTCCGTCTTAGTGAAGACAAGGTTGATTTGCCCTATAAAAGCAATGGGATGGGACTGTGAAATATAATATAAGATATCTATTTTATTGTAGATTATCAGAGATTGCAACACATCTTAAACAGCTGTCGGATAAACACGAAAAAGTACTCTATACACCAAGAAAAAAATTTAAAAAAAAATTAAAATTCCCATTTTACCGCCTACACATCTCTCTCCCTCCCTCATCTCTGCTCCCCTTTTCCTCTGGCTAGCAACGAAGCCCAGTCGACACGAGGGGGGCTCTCCCTCCCTTTCTCTTTCTCTTCCTCTTCCTCTCCTTATTCCTCCTTTACTGATGTTCGGTTTTGCAAGGCCGAATAGAGTGGAGAGGAAAAGGAAGAGGAAGAGGGAGGGAGAGGAGAGGAGAGGAAGAAGAATAGGGAGAGGAGAGGAAGAGGAAGAATAGGGAGAGAAAGAGGGAGGGAGAGCCCCCTCTAGCCGGCCGGAGGGAAAGGGGAGGGAGAGAGATTTGTGCGGGGTAAAATAGGGGTTTTAATTCTTTTTATTTTTTTATTTTTCTCTTGTTTGTAAAGAGTTTTTTTTTTTTTTTTTTTTGGTGCTTATCCAGTAGCTGTCCACATCGATCTTTTCCAAGACTTAAAAATTGATGGTTGGAATATACTGAGGGATCATCCAATCTCTGGCCTTGGAATGCTACCAATGCCAAATACAATTAAATTCCAAGTGGTACCCCACTTAATAGATTTACTTTACACCAGAAAAAGCACGCTAAGATTAACAAGACTTCAAAATTTATGAATGGAAAATATAGTTTCTAGTAATCTTAAGTATAATGAGAAGAACATACAAACTATCGAGGAGTGGGCTCTACCCGATAGAAAATATTAAAAAGTATTTTCGCTGTCTCTACTAACACCACCGTGAGGTTTTGGTAGGAATGATTAGCTAAAAGAACTTAATAGAAGCATTTTTTTTAATCACCATTGTAGGAAATTAGAAGGGCATACATACAAGTAATAATATTCTATCATAATTTTTAAAATTTTCAGATGGAATATATACAATTGACGCTCTCAATAAATTCATTAATTAAAAAACATGGAGAGCTAAAACGTTAACTAATGACACCTCACCAAATGGCTGTGGTTAGAGAAGGGGATCTTTGACAAGGGACAAAACTCTTTATATGTGTGCTAGAGAACATAAAGCACAAAAGCTAGGATCTGAAATAAGGGTCAGAATCATGAATCTAAAAAGTTGGAATTTGTTTAATATCAGCTACAAATTTCATCTTCAATTTTTCTAAAGCAAGATAATCTTTCAATTGGCCCATCACATTTTCAGATAATTTTTACTTTATTCATTTTGGTAGATCCATATTTTGTTACAGCTGTTTAAATTGGTTTCTAATGTTATTATCCGGTACTATTATGATTGAAATAATTAAAAATATAATAGTTGAAAATATGAACAATTGTATACATATATATGTGTGTGTGTATATGTATGTATCTGTAATGAGCTCTTTTCCAATGTCTCCAAATCCTCTACTTGGGTGTAAATCATATAAAAAGAATATTAGTAACGGCAATGACAGGGATATTCTCAAAATGAATCAATAAATTAAATAAATATGCAATCAAAATTTGCATAGATAGTGGGCCGGCAGGACTCCTCCCCTTGATCATGCTTGTGATTGCCAAAACAAAACCCAAAAAAAAAAATCAAAAAAAGAAGATTGCAGATATAAAAGATAAAAAAAGATTGTTGTTTATTAAGGGTCAAATTGCAAGAAGAAGAAGAAGAACAATCAATAGAGACGGAGTAGAAGAACCATATACCTCTTGCCAAATACAGATAGATTCGAGGTGGTACCCCACTTAATGGATTTACTTACACCTATCATTAGGGTAATATTTAAATAATTTATTAAGAAAGAAATGTGAAACAAATTTCAAAGTAGTGGGTGAAAGTAGTGGGTGATGTAATGGCTGTGATATAGAAAAAGCATATATTTTTTGTCAACTTTATTTATATTTATCTTTATACAGTAAAGTAATTGAAAGCGAGATGATAAGTTAGCACCTAGTCAAGTAACTATTTTACTTGTGTTCTATGATGTAAACTTTTTGGATAGTTGGGATTTTACTTTCCCACTTGTTGTGACTAGTTGAACATTGGTAAAGTTGAAAAAGACCAACACTGTTTAGGTTACTGTTTGTAGTTTTTACTTTAACTTTTGAAAAACAAATATTGTCTATAAATGGAAATTAATAAACTTAGAAGGTTAGCAAAGACCAATGATGCTTGTCTTCTCAAACTTGATTGGCAAGTAGCTTTCTCATCTTCTTTGTTGGCGACCTCGGTTCAAAAGAAATAGTTTCCTTCCTCTTCTATTTCTAATAAAGCTAATGTTAAAGCTAGTTCATATATTTGAAAAGAGATCTTCTAGCTTTTTAATTTCTTATTTCCTAATTGTGATTTGGTTACTGGTAATGGAAAGAAGATTAATATGTGGCATGATCGGTGATTACAAAGTCCCTACATAGCTTCCTTGTTCTCAAACTACTCATTGTCATCTTATGATCACCTTTCAGCTCTTGTATTTTATGGTGGCTAGCATGTCTCACCTAGCCTCCTAGAAGACATTGTAGGTTTTTATCTTTTAAAATATCCCATCTTCAACCTCCTCAAGCTCATAAGAATCGGCTTACATGGTCTGGGCCCCCCCTTTAGTTCCCTATCTCTAAAGCAAAGTTGAGACTTGGTCAAAACCAGAGGCCCTCCAAGGCCTTAGTCAAAGTTCATTAATTTGAAATTCTGCCCTGAACCCAAAGTTACTCTGTTTGCTTTGCGTATGTTCCACAAAAAAACACCAACTGAATATTGGGCTCAAAGAATTAGTATTAACCTTGCTTCCTATTGCTCTCTGTGCCCCCGTAACTATGAAAATGATCTTTACCTATTCTTTCTTTGCCCATATTCTACGGATCTCTAGTGCTGGATGCTTACTACTTTAAATTGTTTTGATCAACCAAACTCTTTATCTCCTTCAAGCTTATGGTTAGCTTTAGCTTTAGGCAAAACGTTTTGGTTGGGGGGGGGGGGGGCATCATAATACCTAAAAATGGACTATATTCCATTTATATAATATCTACCTATTGCCATAAAGGTATGTATAACAAAAATGAAGCTTTGAATTTCACCCAATTCAAAATCCTTTCCGTGATTCCTTTGATACATGTCCGAGGATTGCAACGAAATCAAATCACCAATGTAAGAAAGCAACAAATCCATCGTCTAAAAAGTTGATTTAGAAAGAACAAAATTTAAAGGAGAATTTGTCCTTTTGGTTCAAGATGCACACAAGCTCTTCAACGTGATTTGGACAGAAGTAAAGAAATATAAAGTAAAGCTTTTCACTATTCGTCTTTTCCCCAAAGCGAATTCCTTTCAGTCATTTGAACGTTGTTTGCTTGGAAACTTGGAAGGCCGACATGTCTTATGTGTATCACACGGAGAACTCCATTTTTAAGGCCAATTTCCAAACCGATCAAGGTGAATTCTATACTCTCCAGTATATATATCTCCTCAAAATTTAATTCAATACTTAAGAATGGGTCCCATAATTTGATTGAGCACATTATAAAAATGTGACTAATTTTATGCCAGCAGTGATACCACGTTAGTGCTTCTTATGTTTTTAATAATGCGTTCAATTTTATGGTAGGATTTTACTTTGCTAGAATAAAATTTGGGCATGTCACATTGGAGTGGATGAGATTCATATTGAACAGTCTAAATTATTTTAGTGGGCCCCATAATGTTGATTGCATGAGTTACATAGCTACCGGAAGCTTCTCTTTATTGGAAGGAGACTTGATGATTTTCATTATTGGTGGGCCCCTTTGATGATGAGGATTGATCATTGTGGGCATTATTTATCTTCGGCGAATATCATTATCATCAAAGAGCAACAAAATCTTATCCAGGAGGTCTCTTCGGGGACATCTGATGAAAAAGAAATAAAAAAAAATATCTTATCCAGGATGATGGAACCATTATAGGCCTTACTACTTTTTGGCCAAGGTTATCCTGAACAACAAAAAATGAAGCCTTATCCAGTCTGGATTGGCAAAGAGAGTTTCAATCTAATTCAAAAGGAAGAACTCTATGACAACTAATACAATTATGGGTTGTAGAATTCGTTTGGTACCCCATTTCTCAACCAACTAATCGTGATTCTCTAGTTCCCTTCCGACATGAGTAAGCAATTTTTTTTACTTTTTTCGGAACTTGAGCGTTGGCCTCATGGTAGGCAATCCGTTTCCCATAACACCAACTAAGATCCTTAGTGGGTGCTTTGAAATTCACTTCCCCTGGCTACTGAGCTAAACCAGCAAAGTTGGAGTTTCTCATGGATCCATCGTCCCAACCACGTGGCTGAAAAAAAAAAAAACAAAAGGTCCACCTAAATAATGTGAGGTAGAGAGATAGGTCTCTCAATATTACTGGTAACACGCTAAGATTTGTTCGATGCCAGCCCTTCAACTATTAATCTTAATTTTTGGGCCTGGCTCCAATAATGGCATGATTGAGAGTTAGGCTTGGACCCAATTCGTTCACTTAGTATACATTTAATATCGTATGTATCTATAGTCGTACGTGCAGAATCTGTTATCAGCAAGGCTGAGCTTTTAAACAATTAGTCCTAGCCTAGTAAATTATTATGTTTGGAAGTTTTGACCACAAAATATGTTAGCAAAGCTAAGCCTTTTAAACAATTAGTCCTAGCCTAGTAAACTATTATGTTTGTAAGTTTTGACCACAAAATAGGTTAGCAGAGCTAAGCCTCTTCAACAATTAGTCCTACCCTAGTTAACTATTATGTGAAAATCTTAGACCATTCTCCAATTTAATGCCTAAAAGAAAAGGCCAAATAGTCCAATGGAGGATAGATTCAAGTTATGCTCAAGCTGGCCTAGACCATCAGCATCCACATCAACATGGTTACCTGCGGTCAAAGAGATCCTTGTTTATTTGGACAGTGCTTAACTATGATTCTAACCCTCGTAATTAAGTGGCACTCTAAAGGAATTTGTATGTTACGTCAAGAATAGGTGGAATTTTTCTTAAATCTCATTGAATACAAGACCTTTTGAACTCCTATTAAATAGCGATCAGTGGTGGCCCAAGCTATAACCAGAATGACACATCTCACATGTTATCATGGTTCTTCCAGGCATTATCCCTCTAAGTTTCTCTGTTTTTTTTTTTTTTTTTTTTTTACACTCATCTCGTCATGGTCTTAATCTACTCCAATCTCATCTAAAGATTTCTAGAGCCATGCTTGCATTGAATCAAAGGTATTTTAGAATTTCAGTGGGGATGAATCTACCGAATCATTCCCACTGGCAAATAACAACCAATCAATCTCGAAGTTCCAGATTGTGAAGGCTGTGTCTGGGAGTGTACTTTTGTCTTTTTTACGAACAGCCTAGCGAGGTCCACAAAGGCTATCAAGTCAGTCTAGAATCGCCCAAGGATTAGACTCGCTAGAAAATAAGTGAAGCCGAGCCTATGTTGTAGAAGTTGGGCTTAACAAGTGGCCGTGTGGGATGTCTAATTACACTTTAATTCTGAGTAAGACGTTTAAAGGCCCTATATACACACCCTACATCTTGTGGGGCCCAGTTACTTGGTGCTTGATGAATTTTACAAATTAGTTGTACTTGAGAAATTTGAATGGTGTGACATTTCTTTGTAATGTTGGGCTACTTGAGAGGAGTGAGCTTGAGGACCCCCTCCACATGTTTGTATGTTTGTGTGAAACTATCAACACCATTCAATCATCAGTACAAAACCCATTTCACATTTATTTTTTACTTATTTGTTTGCATGACGAGGAAAATAAAATAAAACTAAAAGTTAAATCAATAAATAAAAAATAAGGAATATAATTGAAAATAAAAGCAGTAAACCATAGGAACTTCTGTATACGAAGAAAATGTGAAATGTTTGTCATCTAGCCAAATGATAAAAATTGCTACCTGCCAAAAGAAGATTAATTAAACACTATTAACCATCAGATCAAAGGTAACGAAACTAAAAGGCTAGAAGTAGAAGATTCACCTTATATTTCAACCACGCCATTAGGGTGATGCTGCCAACTTTCAGTTTATCTTATTTATGGTTATCTACAGTGTTTGGATTTCATGGGGCCCAAGATCTTCTCACTTTACTAATGTAAATTTATTAACCTAAATTGCTTTAAATCTGAAAGGCATGTAATATTGGTAAATTCATGGGATGGACAAAACTTGGGTTTCAGGAGTTGTAATTTTATATTTTAGATGAACTGTACACTCTATTGAAGTTATGGATGATGGTTTTCTACTTGGACATATGGATACAAGTGTTTAATCATCAGACCGGTCGAATTTCCTGCACACTGACATCTGCAGACAGAACTAAAGACCGACCGATCGGATGAGTACCTGACCGGTCTGACCCCATACCCGACCGGTCGGCTTGGGTACTCGATCGGTCAGCTGGGTTGGCAATCACGCGATTCAAACGCTCTATCTTTTTGCGATTACCTTGTGTGCGTCCTTATCTTTCACGAAACAATGACGGAAAGGACTCTAGGGTTCATCCTTATTTAAGGAACACCTCTACATAAAGAGGTGGTGCTCTCCAGATCAAAACCCTAATATACTTAGAGAGATTTCATCTTCTCAGAAGGTATTTTGCTCTTGAAGTTCTGCAACACCTCCTTCTGAGTTCCAGTTCGCTTCTCCGCTGTGCGTGTTCGTCTTGAGTGGCTTCAAGGCGTGAAGATTAATTCAGAAGAGAGTGAACGACGTGTGCGTCGACAAGAAGAGCTTAAGTCCCTTATGTTGTGTTCAACTGGGTTAAAGAGTAGTAAGCAGTCTTGTAACTTCTTCTTCATAGTGATTGTTCTTGACGGACCGGTCGTAGGTCCTGTGGTTTTTTACTGGTTGGGTTTTCCACGTAAAAAATCCCATGTCCATCTATCTTGACGATTGTTTGTGATTAATCGCTGTTTATATCTGCATAGCATACATCAACCGGGACCTTAACCTGTGTCAAGGTTTAAAGTTCTTCAAGTGGTATCAGAGCAGGCTTTTACCATAGTTTTTTATCTGTTTTTGTGTCTGCTATGGAGATTCCTAGAGATGGGACTTCCACCAATAAACCTCCTTACTTAGATGGAACTAACTATGCAAATTGGAAAGTGAGAATGGTTACTTTTTTACAGTCGATTGATATTGATGTCTGGCAAGCCATTCACATTGCTTACTCTCGGTAAAATCCTGCTCTGATACCACTTGAATTACTTCATATGGATCTCATGGGTCCCATTCAGATACAAAGCATTGGAGATAAGAAATATATATTTATCATTGTTAATGATTTCTCACGTTTCTCTTGGGTAAGATTTCTAAGAGAGAAATCAGAAACTTTTGATGTTTTTCATTATTTATGGCTTCAATTGATTACAGTCAAAGGTGCTAAATTTGGTGGTGTATCCAAAATTAGATCCAATCATGGAACAGAGTTTGAGAACTCTTACTTTTAATCCTTTTGTGCTGAAAATGGAATTAAGCATGAATTTTCAGCCCCTATTACTCCTCAGCAAAATGGAATTGCGGAAAGAAAGAACTGGGTTGTTTAGGAAATGGCCCATGTTATGATTCATAGCAAATATATTCCACAGAAGTTTTGGGCTGAGGCAGTAAACACCTCTGTTCATGTGATTAATCGGGTGTATCTTAGACCTGGAACTAAGATAACTCCATATGAAATTTGGACCAGTAGAAAACCAACAGTTAAATACTTCAGAACATTTAAGAGTAAGTGCTATATCTTTAAAAACCGAGAACATCTTGGTAAGTTTGACTCCCAAAGTGATGAAAGTGTGTTTCTTGGCTATTCATTGGATAGCAAAGCATAATGGGTATTTAACTTGCGTACTTCTACTGTTATGGAATCAATCAATGTGGTTATAGATGATGGAGAGTCACATTTCAGTTCTGATGATAATGAGGTAATTTTTCCTATTTCTTCTTCTTTACAGGATACTGATCTTGATGCCAAACCGAAAAACACTCCAAAGGCAAATGAACTAGATGTGAAGTCATCTAACATTACCCTAGGAGATTCGTCTAAAGATTAGGAAGAACCAAAGACACCCACTGATTCTCAAAGCCCTTCTATGGATCTAGTCATTCCCTACCAAGGCACATTATCCAGGATAAATCCAAAGGCCAGAGCTTGGAAACATCACTCGTTATCCAATATAATTGGAGATGTGAATGAGCCTAGGCGCACTCGTCAACAGGTAAGTGATGAGGTAAGTTATGTTTGCTATATTTCTGCGCTTGAACCTCATAATGTGTCTGAAGCACTTCAAGATGACTCTTGGATTAATGCCATGCATGATAAATTAGAACAGTTTGAGCGGAACGACGTATGGCAGCTTGTTCCTCGACCAACTCATACTAATGTGATAGGCACAAAGTGGATTTTCAAAAATAAAACAGATGAGTTGGGTCAGGTTGTGAGGAATAAAGCTCGGCTGGTGGCACAAGGTTATACGCAAGTAGAAGGTATTGATTTTGATGAAACCTTTGCCCCAGTAGCCAGACTCGAGTCAATCCGTATTATGCTTGCTCTTGCTTGTGTACTAAACTTTAAACTCATTCAAATGGATGTTAAAAGTGCATTTTTTAATGGGTTTTTGAATGAGGAAGTGTATGTTGAGCAACCAAAAGGATTTCAAGATCAGCAGTTTTCTGATCACATATATAAGCTGAACAAAGCATTGTATGGTTTGAAGCAAGCCCCTCGCGCATTGTATAAACTGTTAACTAATTTTCTTCTTGAAAATGGTTTTCGTTGACGAGGAGCTGATAAAACCTTGTTCATAAAGAATGAGGAAACTGATATTCTGATTGCACAAGTATACGTTGATGATATTGCATTCGATTCTACCTCACAATACTTGGCGAATATGTTCTCTAAAATAATGACCAGTGAATTTGAGATGAGCATGGTTGGTGAATTGGTTTTCTTCTTGGGATTACAAATAAAGCAAAGTGCAAACGGTATATTTATTTCATAATCAAAATATGCCACTAATCTTCTAAAGAAGTTCGGAATGCTTACGTCAAAGCAGGAACGCATCCCAATGAGTTCTTCTGTTAAACTCAGCTTAGATACAGAAGGAAAAGCTGTCAATGATACTTTGTATTGTAGCATGATTGGAAGCCTACTATATTTGACTGCCAGTAGACCGGATATTGCATTCAGTGTGGGTGTATGTGCTCGTTATCAATCAAGTCCGAAGGAATCGCATGCTAAGGCTGTTAAGCGCATTATGAAATATGTGCGTAGAACTATCAATTACGGCATTTGGCTAACAAGAAACACCAACACAGCTGTTGTTGGATATTCATATGCTGATTGGGCTAGTTGTGTCGATGACAGGAAGAGCACTTCAAGCAGTTGTTTCTTCATTGGCAACAATCTTGTTGCATGGCATAGCAAGAAACAGACCTCCACCTCTCTCTCTAGTGCTGAGGCGGAATATATTGCTGCTGGGAGTTGTTGTACTTAGCTACTTTGAATTAAGTAGATGGTGTCTGATTATGCTATTCAGCAGGATCTCATGACTATTTATTGTGACAATAGGAGTGCAATTGATATCTCGAAGAATCATGTTCAGCATTCACGAAAAAAACACATAAACATCAGGCATCACTTCATTCGTGAATTAGTTGAGGCCAAAGTTCTCACTTTGGAACATCTTCCAACTGAGCAACAATTGGCAGATTTGTTTACAAAACCTCTTGAGCCTTCTCATTTTGAATCTCTTCATAAATCTCTTGGAGTTGGTCTCCATCCCTAGTTGTTCTTTCCTTCACCCTCTGCACGCTCATGCCAAGTTCATTTTCTGTTTTCATGATTATCTCATATGCTATTTAATGTGTTTTGCTTTAGTTCCTAAGCTCACTAGTGTTGGTACACTCTACAACGGAACTTTTCAATGCCTCACTTCTGTGCGTCTTACTTTCATCCAAGTTCCAATTCATTCTGAGTGATTTTATGTGCAAAATTTATTGGTCTGTTGTCTTATCATTAAAAAAAGGGGGGGGGGGGGGGGGGGGGGGGGGGGTGGAGGTGGAATTTCTACTTCAGGGGGAGTGTTTCTGATATTCCGAAAACATAAGCGTCATCTTATGCTTATTTTGTAGCTGCTACGAATTCTGTCATATCATAAGCCTTGAGTTCTCAATGAGTTCCCTTGACTATGTTGACTTATTAACTACGGCAACACATTGTCACTGAACTTTTGAGATTTTCATGATACATGATCTAATGTGGCATGTTGCATATTGTTTTTTTGTTCCTCCCTTTACAAATTTTTTTTTTTTTTGCTACACTCTGTGAGTTAAAAAAAAACTCACAGTGTTGTGATCCGACCGGTCGAGCAAGTTCCCCAACCTATCGAACCTCCTTGTCCTCAGTTTCCAGAAGAGCAACCCGACCGATCGGTTCATTATGCAACTGGTCGGGTATCATCTAGTCTGTTTCCCAAATTGGAAATTGACCGGTCGGGCTCCTTCATCCAACCGGTCGGACATGTGTCAGTTCATTAACCGTTAGCGCGTCCGTTCGTCTTCTCATTACTCCTTATATATTTTGCGCCCTTCTCCCCTTTTCTTTTCACTTCTCGCGCACTTCGTTTTCCCATTGCTTCTTGTCTTCTCCTTGATTTCCAAGGTAGTTTTTCCATATCGATGATTCTCTTTTTGTTTGAATATTTGTTATTCTCCATCCTCTATCATTTAAGAAATTTGGGGAATCTTTGTTACCACTGGATAGAATGCGTTGGAATGGATTGGATGTTCTTCTTCTCCTTCTTGATTTTGGTTGCACTTTTTCACTATGATGTTGTTGTTTTGATGCTTATGAATGTTTGTGTATGCTGTTTGGGCATTTTTCCTCTCATTTGAGCTTCATCACGCATGTTCCTTTCATATGCACACTTCATGCTCGATGAAATGTCTCAATGACTTTCATTCTTATATTGTGCTATCTTGCTGACATTTTTTCTCAACTATGGTGATCTAGTATTTCATCTTGATTAGTTGTCACGCCCCAATCCCGGGAATTTGGGGATTTGAGTGGGCCCCCAGGGCGTGGATACGTAATCCCGTAGAAATCCGTGCCCTGAAGAATTTTGCACGAATCCCTACAAGGGAGATTCCACAGGAACGTGTGAGGTATGCTGACACACGTACAACCATAAATTATCATAATCGAGAACCTGTGAAATACTCGGTAATCATCAGGAGCACATAAAGTTCATAGTCTATTAAAACATATTTACATACAATAGTGTTATAGTCCTTTATATACATTCCCAAAACCAGTCCTTAAAGGTGATACAAAAGTCTTCAACATAATATCCCAGAAGAAACGCTCTCCGTAGGATGGCTAGTAGTAAACGTCGCCATCCATCCATTCACCTACACCCCGAGGTACCGTTGGGGTATCTTCCGGGGCCGCGTCAGTGTTCGTGTCGAGAGCGGGTGCTGAATCTGCAATACCGAGGGTAACACTGTTAACACGACGGTTAAGCAAGTACTAAGCATAGGAAACTAATATAACATAATACATTAGCAAGAACAATCACTAAACATGATGCATGAGTGAAACTTAATATTATACATACTGATTGGCAACCACGATGCTCTATTCTCCCAACGGGAGCATACATAACGTATGGGTCGCTAGGGGATCAAGCTAGCTTCCCGAGGAGCGTCGACAACCCCTCCGTAAACCTACTGCAGTGGTGACATATAATACCCAAAGGGCAGAAGCCAAGTGGTGCCGACTCGGAGTCAATCATACAAATCATAACATATATAAGGAATAGATAACCATGAAACAACGAATACTTAAACAAAACACATGCAGGTAGGCTACAAGGCCCGAGCCTCAGCTACACCCTTGGCTAGCAAGCGCACACTCAATAGAAGCTCTGGCTTGTCAGACACGCACTCATTAGAAGCTCAGGTCTGAATCGCCTCGGGGTTTGCTGGAGGAAGTACATTCGATAACAGTCATGTCGAAGGTGGTGTAATGTATCAATATGAATGCAATTCGATAAAGCAGTCTCCTGATTCCCCAGGGACATTCAGCACGAGGTACACATGAGATGTTCGGTGTCGTTGTGTTACCGCGTCTGGGTATTACATTGTGTATACGGAACACCCTTCTCATGCCAACATCCATGACTTGCCATTGGGGAATCCTTCATTCATTCCAACGTATAATTACCAATGGCCAAGTGGAGGTATAGAGGGTACCAAGACTAAAGCCCTATCAAATCATTGAGATTCCTAACATCTTATGTTCACTGGGTTCTTACGGCTTAGCCGTATACAGGGTTACGGCTTAGCCGAGAAGGGGTCACAGTTCATCCGGACTTTCGGTGTGGTTACGGTTCAACCGTATATTGTCCTTCGGCTTAGCCGAGCTAAGCCTGCGGCTTGGTCACGGGGAGGTCACGGCGTAGCCGTAGGGTATTTCACGGTGCAGCCGTATGCAAGCCGTAGAAGGAACTGGGTCCTGTGAGCTCTCTGGAAAGTTCGCCGTAGAAAGGCCTACGGCTAGGCTACGGGCTGGGTACGGCTCAGCCGTAGTGGATTCCACGGCTTAGCCGTAAATGAGCCGTAGTACAAAAGCTCATTTTCTGCTCTCTGAACATTGAGCCGTAAGAGCTCACGGCTTAGCCGTAGCTTCGCCGTAAGCTTCAGAAAATCTAAATACAGTTCTGTAGCTCAATTTTCTGTGCGGGATCACTACAGAACTAACTTATAAGGGGGTTCTGTAGCTCAATTGAAGTGTCTTGAGAGTATCCCATACTCACACACCTCCTATTCCCATCTCCATCATTCTTACTTGATTCACACCACATTTGCCTCAATTAAACAATGACAGAGAAATGGCTGGAATTTGAAATGTAATAACTAGTTCAAATTATCCACATTCAACCATGCATGCAATACCTATAACTTAATACTTGCCTTGTTACTGTGTTTAGCCCTTCCTAGATCCTTCTTGCTGTATGCTCAGAGGAAACTCCCTGTACTGTAATGGGTTCTCTAATGGGTTCTCTACACATAAGCCCAAAATGTGGAAGAATCCACATTCATGTCAATAACGAAGTCCTTAAGATCCTAACAAGCCCAAGAAGACGAAATGGAACCTATTCCTTACCTTGTATTGCTGTAAGTGGAGGAGAGATCACTCTACACCATAATATAATGGGAAAAAAGTCAAGGAAGAAGAAGAATGTGGGTGGATGCCATCCCTTGTGCATGCACACTCCCAAACGCCCACAATGCTTCGATTGCAATCAAGGAGAGGAGAAGAAATGCAGAAAACAGGAGCTCCAGCCAAGAGGACGAGAGGAAGAAGGAGAAAGAACGTGGGATTCCCTTTTAAACATAATTTCCCTGGAGTTACATGCAAGCCCCTTTGTTTCTAGAAATTTCAGTTTAGTCCGGAAGGGCTCCAATTGGCTTAAGATGAGTCCGGATTAACTCGGGCTCAACACAAAAGATGATCTACGCGATGAATCACACGTAAGGAGATGGACGGGGTAACCTAGAGGCATAAGGACAATTTACGAAAAAAACCCTTAGCTA
Organism: Sextonia rubra; assembly: GCA_037013555.1. Lineage (NCBI taxonomy): Eukaryota > Viridiplantae > Streptophyta > Magnoliopsida > Laurales > Lauraceae > Sextonia > Sextonia rubra. Next base: position 10,478,674 of record JASUAD010000010.1, read on the forward strand.
TTTAATTAGGGTCCAAACCCAATAATTCACACTAAATTGACCATCAACAAGTCTTAATCAATAGGAACATGATTAATTAACGTAATTAGGATTAGTGGGGGTTCGGGTCCTTACATTAGTTCTCACATCTATGGCACCCAAAAAATACGTTGCCTTAAAGAAGAAAGGTGTGGCAAGCAGCTCATCCTCTCCACCCTTTGACTCAGATCGATTCTTGACGGAGGAAAAAGCTCTCCAGTTTGATAATGTCTTCAGTAAGCGGGCCGTGCTTTATGAACATCCCATCAATCCTATTCTCTTCGTAACACTAGCATTCGGTGCCTGGCTCACACAACGGGATTGGACATCCTTGTATGCCTTCCAAACAGAGATATTTCTTGACTTGGTTAGGGAGTTTTACAATAATATGTACGACATGTGTGATGTTGCCTTTAAGACATTTGTGAAGGGAAAGCGTTTATCAATCACTCTGGGGTCTATCAGCCGGTTTTTACCAATTCCACTGACCTCAGATGCTAAGTATCCTATCCTTGAGCATGACCCTAATTCCATGGAGGAGGAGTCTTCACAGATCGACTTTGATGAGGTTGCCTCCATTCTGTGCGGTGCGTCTCGTGACTAGCCTGAGGGTCGTCTATTGCAGCAGCGAGAATTGACTGACTGCTATAGGCTTCTCAATATATTCGTGAAGAATAACATTGAGCCTCGAGGTTATCATTCGGAGATTTATCGCGAGGCTGGCTACTTACTTTATGTCATTGGTAGTGGGCTTCCAATTAATCTTCCAAAAGTCATCTTTGACACCATGTACAGAGCTTATTCGCGCTGCTAAGAACGCTACATTGCCTTTTGGCGTTCTGATCTCTTGGTTTCTCATCTCCCAAGGTGTCATGCCCACCGTGCATGATGTTATTGTTCCTCTTCCGAACCCGATCACAATGAGTATTCTGTCGTAGTCTCGATCTCAACTTCGTCAACCTGCTCCTCCACCTCCGGTTCCTGCTCATGCTGCTGAGGGAGCAATTCCCGATGATTCTATTCATACCAGGCTATCAGCTTTTGAGGACTCACTTTGTGATCAGGCTACCTATCTTGAGCTCCTTCATGACGAGGTTCAAACACTTCGACGTGAAGTGCATAGTGAGATTAGTGGGATACATGCCAAGCTAGACTCCATTTTGGCTCATTTGCGTTGTTCCTGACTGTGTTTTCTCTCTTTTGTCACTGTTTGTACCCCTTTCCATTCATGTCCAAAAGGGGGAGATAATTTTAGAGCATTTTGCATTTTGTTAATGACCATGTCAACTACTCATCTCACATATGTATATGCTTGAGTTAATGGTCTAACCCACAGAGCACATTTCGGTTGTTTTCTTTGCTGTTATTTTGATTACTTCTTCTTAATCTGATCTTGTGCTAGAAAGTTTTTTTTTTTTGTTTCTTTTTTAGGATTCTCTTACAGAGCTAATCAAGTCCTCATTTTTTGTTAGGGATGAGATGGGTAGATTGTTCAGTCTAGGAAGTTTTGTCCATGAATTGCCAAAGGGGGAGATTGAAAGGCATGTAATATTGGCAAATTCATGGGATGGACAAAACTTGGGTTTCAGGAGTTGTAATTTTATATTTTAGATGGACTGAACACTCTATTGAAGTCATGGATGATGGTCTTCTACTCGGACATATGGACACAAGTGTTTAATCATCAGACCGGTCGAACATCATGACAGACCGGTCGAATTTCCTGCACACTGACATCTGCAGACAGAACTGAAGACCGATCGATCGGATGAGTACCCGACCGGTTTAACCCCATGCCCGACCGGTCGGCTTGGGTACCTGTCACGCCCCAATCCCGGGAATTTGGGGATTTGAGTGGGCCCCCAGGGCGTGGATACGTAATCCCGTAGAAATTCGTGCCCTGAAGAATTTTGCACGAATTCCTACAAGGGAGATTCCACAGGAACGTGTGAGGTATGCTGACACACGTACAAACATAAATTATCATAATCGAGAACCTGTGAAATACTCAATAATCATCAAGAGCACATAAAGTTCATAGTCTATTAAAACATATTTACATACAATAGTGTTATAGTCCTTTAAATACATTCCCAAAATCAGTCCTTAAAGGTGATACAAAAGTCTTCAACATAATATTCCCAAAAGAGACGCTCTCCGTAGGATGGCTAGTAGTAAACGTCGCCATCCATCCATTCACCTACACCCCGAGGTACCGTTGGGGTATCTTCCGGGGCCGCGTCAATATTCGTGTCGGGAGCGGGTGCTGTATCTGCAATACCGAGGGTAACACTGTTAACACGACGGTTAAGCAAGTACTAAGCATAGGAAACTAATATAACATAATACATTAGCAAGAACAATCACTAAACATGATGCATGAATGAAACTTAATGCTATACATACTGATTGGCAACCACGATGCTCTATTCTCCCAAAGGGAGCATACATAACGTATGGGTCGCTAGGGGATCAAGCTAGCTTCCCAAGGAGCGTCGACAACCCCTCCGTAAACCTACTGCAGTAGTGACATATAATACCCAAAGGGCAGAAGCCAAGTGGTGCCGACTCGGAGTCAATCATACAATCATAACATATATAAGGAATAGATAATCATGAAACAACGAATACTTAAACGAAACACATGCAGGTAGGCTACAAGGCCCGAGCCGCAGCTACACCCTTGGCTAGCAAGCACACACTCAATAGAAGCTCTGGCTTGTCAGACACGCACTCATTAGAAGCTCAGGTCTGAATTGCCTCGGGGTTTGTTAGAGGAAGTGAATGCGATAACAGTCATGTCAAAGGTAGTGTTATGTATCAATATGATATGATTGCATTTAGATGAAGCAGTCTCCTAATTCCCAATGACATTCAGCACGATGTACACATGAGATGTTCGGTGTCGTTGTGTTACCGTGTCCGGGTATTACATTGTGTGCCTACGGAACACCCTTCTCTTGCCAACATCCATGACTTGCCATTGGGAAATCCTTCATTCATTCCAATGTGTAATTACCAATGGCCAATGTGGAGGTATAGAAGGTACCATGACTAAAGCCCTACCAATCAAGGTTCCTAACATCTTACATTCACTGGGTTCTTACGGCTTAGCCGTGTACAGGGCTACGGCTTAGCCGAGAGGGGGTCACAGTTCATCCGGATTTTCGGTGTGGTTACGGTTCAACCGTATATTGGCCTACGGCTTAGCCGAGCTAAGCCTACGGCTGGGTCACGGGGAGGTTACGGCTTAGCCGTAGGGTATCTCACGGTGCAGCCGTATGCAGGCCGTAGAAGGAACTGGGTTCTGTGAGCTCCCTGGAAAGTTCGCCGTAGAAAGACCTACGGCTAGGCTACGGGCTGGGTACGGCTCAGCCGTAGTGGATTCCACGGCTTAGCCGTAAATGAGCCGTAGTACAAAAGCTCATTTTCTGCTCTCTGGACATTGAGCCGTAAGAGCTCACGGCTTAGCCGTAGATTCGCCGTAAGCTTCAGAAAATCAACATACAGTTCTGTAGCTAAATTTTCTGTGCGGGATCACTACAGAACTGACTTATAAGGGGGTTCTGTAGCTCAATTGAAGTGTCTTGAGAGTATCCCATACTCACACACCTCCTATTCCCATCTCCATCATTCTTACTTGAATCATTCATACATATAAAGAAGGAAGAATCACAATGAGCACAACTAGCTTAACATGAAATGACAATCCCACATGCAACGAATATAAGCTTAAGTACTTGCCTTGTTACCGTGTTTAGCCCTTCCTAGATCCTTCTTGCTGTATGCTCAGAGGCAACTCCCTGTACTGTAATGGGTTCTCTAATGGGTTCTCTACACATAAGCCCCAAAATGTGGAAGAATTCACATGCATGTCAATAACGAAGTCCCTATGATCCTAACAAACCCAAGAAGACGAAATGGAACCTATTCCTTACCTTGTATTGCTGTAACTTGGAGGAGAGGTCACTCCACACCAGAATACAATGGAAAAAGGAGTCAAGGAAGAAGAAGAATGTGGGTGCATGCCATCCCTTGTGCATGCACACTCCCAAACGCCCACAATGCTTCGATTGAAATCAAAGAGAGGAGAAGAAACCCAGAAACTAGAACTCCAGCCAAGAGAACGTGAGGAAGAAGGGGAGTATACGTTGAGTCTCTCTCTTTTAAACATATTTTTCCTGAAATTGCACATCAGCCCACTGGTTTCTAGGAATTTCAGTTTAGTCCGGGAGGGCTCCAATTGGCTTAAGATGAGTCCGGATCAACTCGGGCCCAACACAAAAGATGATCTACGCGATGAATCACACGTAAGGAGATGGACGGGGTAACCTAGAGGCATAAGGAAAATTTACTAAAAAGCCCTTAGCTATTTAAGCGGGGTCCAAACCCAATAATTCACACTAAATTGGGCCTCAACAAGTCTTAATCAATAGGAACATGATTAATTAACGTAATTAGGATTAGTGGGGGTTCGGGTCCTTACAGTACCCGATCGGTCGGCTGGGTCGGTAGTCACGCGATTCAAACGCTCTATCTTTTCGCGATTGCCTTGTGTGCGTCTTTATCCTTCCCGAAACAATGACGGAAAGGACTCTAAGGTTCCTCCTTATTTAAGGAACACCTCTCCATGAAGAGGTGGTGCTCTCCAGATCAAAACCCTAATATACTTAAAGAGATTTCATCTTCCCAGAAGGTATTCTACTCTTGAAGTTCTTAAACGCCTCCTTTTGAGTTCCAGTTCGCTTCTCCGCTGTGTGTGTTCGTCTTGAGTGGCTTCAAGGCATGAAGATCAATTTAGAAGAGAGTGAACAACGTGTGCGTCGACAAGAAGAGCTTCAGTCCCTTAGGTTGCGTTCAACTGGGTTAAAGGGTAGTAAGTAGTCTTGTAACTTCTTCTTCATAGTGATTGTTCTTGATGGACCGGTCGTAGGTTCCGTGGTTTTTTCCTGGTTGGATTTTTCACGTAAAAAATCCTGTGTCCATCTATCTTGACGATTGTTTGTGATTAATCACTGTTTATATATGCATAACATACATCAACCGGGACCTTAACCTGTGTCAAGATTTAAAGTTCTTCAAAATCATTATAATTTGAAAAAGTTTTAATTTAATTGGGAAAATAGAAACCATCAAGGTAATTATGTATGAGTTATCTTTTTAAAATGTTGTTCACAATCTGCGAATGAGTACAAGACGCGGAGACATGCTTCTCAGCTTTTCACTAATCGAGCCATTGCTCTAAATTTCTTGTTCAACTTTGATGCGCTACATGTGTGGTGGCGTCCTTTAGGATACTGCCAACTTTAGTCACTTTGCGGGTGGGCGGATTTCAAGATGAGCCATAAAAGTACTATGGAAATTAGAATCCATGAAAAATGCTGTAGGTTACTCAAGAACGTACAGTTAAGCCATCTACCACAAATAGGTAACATGTATGTTTCCACATTTTTTCTTCAAATCTAACCGACAGACTTACGCAGAGAATCTTGCCTTCACCTTGATTACATATTTGAGTTTTATTATATTACATGTGTGAGTTATCTCCTAGCATGTGGTGAGTTCACTCTTCAATACTCTCCCTCAGATGAAATCCGATCTATACACTTTTCGCTAATACGCATTGTTTAGCTCTGAATTGTTCCTCCTGGGATTTGAACTCCCTATTAATTGACTCTGATATCATATTAAATTTCTTCAACTAACTGTTACTACTAAAATCTCAATGTTAGTAGGGGCAGCGTAAATACTTTTTAATATTTCCCATTTAGTGAGGTCCACTCTTCAATAAATTTTAGGATGTGAACCTCTAAGTTGGGATGAAAAAGAGAAAACCACCAAAACAAAACAAACAAAAAAAAAGGGCTTATGCTATTTGCTCCATCAATTTTATGGCTTTTGATCTAATGGTCCCACTTCAATTTATTTTTTGACAAACAACGTTTGAACTTTTCGGAACCGTCAGGCCCAAACTTCATCTTATAAGTTGAGTGGTGCCGTGCAACATTTGTTGCTAGCATTCTATTTCTAGAATTCTGTAGTGGGACGCAAATAAAGAGATTTCCGGACCTATTCGGGCTGAATGTCAGGCCCTCAGATCAATTATGTTTAAATTTCAGCTTAAAAAGGAGTCATTCCCGCCTTCTAATTGAACACCATGACCGAAATGTGATTATCACCATGGTAGAAGCATTGTCATGTTAATGCCTAATCATGTTTCCATCGTGGTGTATGATCGTATAGTAAGACCAGCTCCTTTTAAGCTAAAACTCGAGAATATAATATTTGAGAGGATGATATTCCTCCTAAATGATCTCTATATGGGTTCCACTAAGGAGTTCTAAAATGCTACATAGTATTGTATAATAGTTGCAATGGAGGATCTTGACCTTTACAGCCTGTTTCTTTCTCCTCGAATGAGATAAATATAATGTAAAATAAAGTTACCTTTTTTACTCAAAAACATATTTGAGGATATTACAAGAGACCAAGCAATTACCCGTCTTTTGGAATCTGCACAAAGATGATTTTCAGCGAAAAAGAAATTCAACTGCTAGATTTTAGAGAAATTTATATGAAAACTCAGCTTAGATGGTCCTTAAACCAAAAAGTCCCCATATAGATATTTTGAAACCAGAGTGGTCCCCTAGGGCCTTATAGTGTGTGTGTGTGTGTGTGTGTGTGTGTGTGTGTGTAGAGCGATGACATATACAATACATTAGGCGCAAAAAACATTTTCCCTTTTATTCTTCCTCTCTACAAAACACATAATAAAATGGATAATTTTTATAATGTTAGCATTTGTTATCGAGAGAAATTTATTGATGTTTGCATGAAGGATGGAAGTGGAGAATGTTGCACATAGAGGATGTCATAAGCGGATGATTTTTTGTAATGTTCAAATTTGTTGTTGGAGAGATTGACATAGGTTTGCTTAGAAGATGTAAAGGAGGATGTTGTAAATAGAGGATTTGCACAGTTTTTGCATTTGTCGCACACATGCACATAACCACATAATTTTAAGATCAATTCTATTAGGCAACCATATTTTTGCCAAACAACAACAACAACAACATTTATAGAAAACATTCAAGCGGGCAATGATGCCGTTGCTCGATAAAAACATTTGCTCATATCTCAGTGTTTTTTGGGTGATGGTGTCATTGTTTATTGGAAAAGGCAAAAAAAAAAAAGGTAAAAATATTTTGGTGGTAAGGCCGGTTCTATTATGTAAAAATTAGGGGTGTACATATGGGTGGGCCGCCTAGGACTAGCATGGCCCAGCCTGCAAAAACAGGGGTTGTGGGCTAGCACGATCCCAATGTTGGGCTGTGTAGGGCCAGAAGGCCTTGGGTTGCAGCTTGGCACAACTAAAATATATTTATTTTTATAGAAATTAAGTGTAGAATTTAAAATAATTATAGTTTTTTTTTCTTCATTTGTAAATTAGATTTTATATTTGTGCATTTATTATACTAGTTTCAATTTTATTGCAAGTTGAAAACCCTAAAAACTGCATAATCTCTCATTCCTTACATAAAAAAAAATTATAACAATTTTTTTAAATAAAATAAAAAAAGGGACATGTGGGTCTACCCATAGGTAGCACGGCCCGGCCCAGCACCACAAAAGTTGTGCCTTGGGCCACGCTGAGCTGGCCTCTCAGCTACCTGGAGATGGCACGGCAGCATATTTATCGATACCGTTTCGTTTCTGCTGAAATGTCCGAAAAATTTCGTTTTGGCCATTGTACCGAAACGAAACTCATCTTATAAATTTTTTATTACAATATCGGTCAATATCGGCCAAAACCCATATTTTCGGCTGAAATCTCCGAGGTGAGCATAATTCCCCATTCATCCGAAATGGCAGAAACAAAAAATCTCAGCTGATTTTTTAATTTAAAAATGAAATAAAATAAGACACAGAGAAAGGAGGGATTCCATGCAGTAAAGAGAACGCACATCACTATCTAACGACTGAAAATGTAACCCTAAACCATCCTCTGGTTAAAGAAGGGGAGAAAAAAGGTGGAAATGGAAAGGACCATGGCTGGGACGGCCGGTATTGGCATGGGCAAAATCTCCTTTTTGCCTCCTTCCATTTACTTCCACCCTCGTTCGCTTCATCTTCCCTTTCGTTTCCTCCCCCATTCCTTTCTGTTTCGTTGCACGTGCATTTGTTTTTATCAAGATGGGACAGTGCCTCCGCCTCAAGATGAAAACGGGTGCTGCTTTTGGCATTACCCATATGAGAAAAGGCCTGCCCATTTAGTGTAGCTTGTTGGCAGATGGAGCCTGCCCGTGTCTGTCACGGACAGAAGTCCTCTTGCCTCTTGGTTATTACCAATTATTATTTGCCTCTGAGGTTGGGCTTCTTGGAAAAACGCCATAGCTCTTTGAGGAAATAATTTCATGGGACTCCTTGCAGATTAAAAAAGATGTAAAATATATATAAACAACGTGGTTATATGGGCTTTTTTTGATTTTTTTTTGTTTCATTGAGTGGCGATATCTTCTCTCACTTGTATATACTAACTTTTTTTTCCTCACTCATACATTGAGTTGAGAAAAGATTTAATGTGTTAATGTTGTCGATTCTCGATATCCCGTGAAAAAAATGAAATGATAAAATTTTAGTCATATATAAGTAAGTTGCGATGCCAATAAGAGATTAAATGTGTGAATTCTGTTGATTCTCGATATCGTGAAAAGGAAATGGAAGGATAATTTTGTTTGAAAAATTTTAAAATTTATTGTATAAGATGCTTTTGGACATTATATGTATTTAAAGATGTTTTTGGAAGTATTAGAATATTTTGAAGCTTTTTTGTTGGTAATAATCCCTTAATTTTATTTTATATATTTTTAAAAAATATATTTTTAAAAATTTTATCAAAATTCTAAAATATTTCATTTTGGAGGTTAGATTGAAATGAATACTAAAATAAAATTAACAACTATGCATGGCAGGCCCGTGATCTTATATGGGTTGGCACGGCATAGCTGGGCAGGTCGGCCAGCGAGCCATATCGCAGCCCGTTTTGCACTTGTAGTAGAACCTATTGCAATCCTTTTGATGGAGTGGACATCTTAGGTGATTTTTTCAATAATTTCTTCTCGATTTTATTTCACTATATTGTTATTCTATTTAATGTAAAACAATCATCCCCTAAAAAGCAGCCATCAATATCTAAGTCGGTCGTTTGGTCCACCATATCAACGGTTCAGATTATCCAACGGTTTATCGCGCGTAAAGACAAGTTATCTTCCCTCAATAAATACGACTCCACCGTCTTTCCCTCCATTTCCGAGTGCGCAGTTGAAGAATCTTTCCGCGCCCAGCTCTCTCTCTCTTTTCTCTCTGCAATCCTTCTCTTTCTTGGTTCAAAATCCAAGGAAAACATATAACAGGAAACCAAACAGAACCAAAGAAAACAATGGAATCCGCGGCTTTCGCAGCTTCTTCCCACTTCCCAAGGCTGCAAAACCTCAGCCCTAACCCCTCCCGCTCCAAGCGATCCCTTCTCCGTTTCCTCAGCTGCGCCCAAAACCCTAACCCTAGCATCCGTCTCTCTCGCCGGAACGCCACCCCCGGCATCACACCCGCCGCCGCCGTCGCCGAGGCCGCCGCCCCCGGCGTGGCGGAGCTGCCGCAGCTGAAGCTGCGCCGCCTCGTGTCCGAGTTCCAGTCCCTCTCTGAGCCGGTCGACCGCGTGAAGCGGCTGCTCGAATACGCCTCCTTCCTCCCGCCGCTCGCCGACGGCGACCGGGTGCCGGAGAACCGGGTGATGGGTTGCACGGCGCAGGTGTGGGTGGCGGTGCGGATGGACGGGGAGGGGCGGATGCGGTTCGCGGCGGAGAGCGATTCGGAGATCACGAAGGGGTTTTGCTCGTGCTTGATCAGGGTTCTGGACGGGGCGGCGCCGGAGGAGGTGTTGGCGATGGGGGCGGAGGATTTGGGGGCGTTGAACGTGGGGTTGCCGGGGAGGGCGCAGTCGAGGGTGAACACGTGGCATAATGTTTTGATCAGCATGCAGAAGAGGACGAAAGCGATAGTGGCGGAGAGAGCCGGGAAGCAGCCGCTGGAGCCATTTCCGTCGTTGGTGATTGGTGCTGAACAGGTTCATGCCAAGGGGACCTATGCGGAAGCGCAGGTTGGAAACGTCTCTCTCTCTTTCTCTCTCTCTATATCTTTCTCTCTTTCTTCTTGTTGTGTTTACATTACTGTTTGCTTTAGTTTAGTTAAGTCTTTCTCTTCCTTGATTTGTTTATGCATGTTCTACCAAGGAAAGTTCCTGTTTTCTTTTGTTTCCCTTTTGCCTTTCTGTGGGGTCGTTTGGAGGCGGGGGAAAACAGTGGGGAAAACTGTCTTCCTTACAAATTTGAGCTGGGGACACTATTGGCGATCTGGTCTTTCCTTCTCTCAATAGGCCCTTTTTGTTTTGGTTTCATTGAGAAGCAATATCTTACTTACTTCACCACTACCAGCCCATATTACAGTTTTCTTCTCTTTGTGGGATGTGGAGGAAAACAGTTGGGGAAGATTGTCCACTGGACAAATTTGAGTCGTGGGCACTTTTTTACAGCTTTTTTGATTTTGTTTTCATTTTTGTTATTATTAATAATTTTTTTTGGGGGAAGTCAATATTGGTGGAAGAAACGACAGGAAGACTGGGGGAGGAGGAGGAGGAGTACGAGGACTTCTCTCCACCTCCAATTCACGCGGTAGAGGATGTATGAATGTGAACCATTGGTTTACTGGGCCCCATATGACGTTTGCATGATTCAGAGGCATATCTGTTTGGGTCAAACTAGCCTGTTATTTTTAAATGAAAAGAAGTGACCTCTTATGGGCGTCGTCCTTTGGCATTTCGAGGGGGTTGCTAAATTTTCTTTCCTGTCAATTTAAAGGCCACTGATTGGATAGATAGGATATTCCAATTATGTGCTGGTCACTGTAGGGTCTGCTGAGGGGGTAAAGTGAAGAAAACGGCATCCCTTATTTCTTTGGGACGGCCATCGGTATCATATCATTTTCCTGGAACAAACGAGAATTGAGTCTCTTCTCTTTATCGTGCAAGTGTAGGTCCCATGCGCAATCAAGAAGAGCGGGTGTTGGACAGTGCTAGTGTAGGTCCCATGTGCAATGAAGAAGAGTAGGTGTTGGACAGTGCTAGTGTAGGTCCCATGTGCAATGAAGAAGAGCAGGTGTTGGACAAGGAGTTGGCCAGAAATGTTTTCCGAACCCCAAGACTTTTTGAACATGAATAGTAATGGCCCTATTCAGCATTTTCCGGGAGGGGACTCTAGCCAATGATGAATTAAAATCTAGGAGGAAAGGAGAAACATGCTTAATTTAATAGTTGGAATGAATGGAAAACAGTATTTTCTCTTTACTATTCTATAATTTTTATTAATTGAAAAGAAAAGACTGAGTTTTGAAAGAGAGGAAATTATCTAAAGAAAAAGGATCAAGAAAGGAGAATTTGGCCCAATGTGATTCATTACATTTGCACCCCATTACTCTGTTAGAAATCAATCCAATCTGTATGCTCATATCTGGGAATGCATTGCTTTTGGCCTTGGTGTCAGTTTCCTGGTATATGCATTGAGATGCAATAATCAATTCTCTCAGATTGGTAGGGTATGGATTGCAATATGCAAATAAGTGTTATCCATGCCCAGCTGTGTCATGACACAGGGGGCGGACCCAAGTTGAAGTGCCTGCCCCTACCCACCCCCCAACAACAACTGTCCTAAAAAATGTCCATAAGGGTTCTATGGCCCAGCCCCCATTTAAATAATCCCATTGACCCCATTTCCAGTCTCTTTGCTGCTCTTCCAACCTTTCTGGCAATGAACTCTTTTCTCTGCATCTCTTTCCCATTTAACATTCACAGATTTCTCTCATTTCGCCATACATGTTCTTCCTCTCCACTAATATAGGAGTTTGATGAGTCTGTCTCATATTGGTGTATGCAGATATGTGTCATACTACAAAGAACAAAGAACTGTTGGAAGAATTTGACCGGGTGTTGGCTCTTTATTTCATATTAGCTTAATTAGCTACTATGATTCTTGTGTTATAAAAAACCATTATAATTTTTGTAAGAGCTCTTAAAACTCGGCTACCACATATGAGTTTGGCTCCACCAAAGCTCATCTTTTAAGGTATCGTTTTGTACCAAAAAAAAAAAAAAAAGTAGATTGACATTTTCAATTGACCATCATTAGCCTCAATCAAATGAGAATTCTCGGTCCGCCACTGCATGGCGTTGCCAACCCTGGCGACTTTAGCAGGTCATAGCATTAAACAGGCTGAGTCTTGACATTGCAAAGTTTTACGTGGCTTGACTCGCCAACTTGATGAGCTGGATGAACTTGGCGAAGTCCTGGGTTGACTTGCCAAGTCTACAAGAATGATGAAGACAGTTCAAAATAGCACTGATGGTGGATTTTTCTCTTTGATGTTTCTCATTATATTCTGTTTCATCACTTTCATTCATAGTGCTGTCCTGTAAAGCTCGTAACTTAATAAAAAAGTGTTCCTTAGAAGAGAATTAATGAGTAAATTGATATGCTTCTGCTCAATAAGCAGAAACATTTATTTATTTATTTTTCATTTGAAAGAATATTTAAAAAAAAATCCCTGGTGTGATTTAACGTAGGTCATTTAATGGCTACATCAGGGTTCTAATTTTCATTGTAGTGCAATTGCAGGCAAAGTTCTTGTCCCCCGACGAGTTAAAGGTGAAAGAACTTGTCAATTTACTGAAGGAGAAGAGAATTGGCGTTGTTGCCCATTTTTACATGGACCCAGAGGTCCAAGGTGTCTTAACTGCTGCACAGCAGCAGTGGCCTCACATTCATATATCTGATTCCTTGGTTATGGCAGATAGGGCTGTGAAGATGGCAAAAGCTGGCTGCCAATATATCACAGTACTTGGTGTTGATTTTATGTCAGAAAATGTGCGAGCAATCCTTGATCAGGCTGGGTTTGAAAAGGTATTGATGGCTTCTAATTCATGTTTTCTTTTTCTTTTCTTTCATGTTTTTCGTTTTTGGTAGGTACTTCTAATTCATGGTTTTTCATAATAATTTTATGAACATATGCACACACCAAGTAGGAAGCAAGCGCTTAATGACATCTATGATCAGCTCAACTGCAAGTAGAAGTCTCTTTGTAAGTTGCATAGTGCGTAAACTATTAGTTCAAACCTTTTCCAAACCCAACCATGCACTGAAGAATTTGCAGAACAGATGCATGTAAGAAATTCACTCGAGGAAAAAGGTATACCAACCAGCAAAACTGTACAAACAAAATGGAATTTGAAACTCTTTGTATGCATAGGCAATGCATAGAAACCTTCCTGTTTTAACATTAATCAGCCAACAGAATCAAGAGACAACTGGACATTACCATTCAAAAAACAAAGAGAACTGAAGTTGATGGATTTAATGGGTCCCAAGATAACCAAAACTGAAAAATCCAACCAGGAGGAAAATCAGCTATTGAACTTGATATCAGAATAACAATGTTGTAACCATAGTAAGCGGATCTTTCGACTTTCATTGGTAAGCATGGTCTTTAATTGACTAAATATGTTTAACAAAGCAGGACCGGAAGGTGGTTTGTTGAATTTGGATGTTCAAGCCTCGAATCTGGTCTGGTTCCAGGCCCTCAATCAGGTATATTTATGGGTCTGAGCCTTAGTTATTAATCTCATCCAGCTCCATCCTGTATCCTACACCTGCGTTGGATGGGGATGGTAATAGGTTGGGCTAGACCCAAACCTCATCTGACTGAAAGCTCCTCCGTCCCTTACCCAACCCATCATACCTGATGATGGAACAGGAGTACAAGTCCGGTTAGGATTGATAGCATGATTTTTCATTTCAAATTTTAAAATAGAAGGTATTAAGAGATTAAATTATTCATCTTTGTTGCATGTAGGACTTGTACTTGCAACATGTAACTCCAACTTTTTTCAGATGTCCTGTATTGACTGCTTTACGTATGTGATGTGTATCATAATTTATTAAAAAAATATGTAAAGTGGTTATAAATGGGGCAGGGTGGGTTACGGCAGCCATTACCTGCACCTCCCCCGAACCTTATTCAGTCAAAATCTATAAACCCATAACCACTCAAAACCTAACAAAACTTCTACCAAACCGGCCTCTAATAGGGTGAGTCCAGATGTGGTCACCAGTTTAACCAAACCATTGCTATCCTTCATACTGGATACGGTGCTGACTCAATAGAAATTTGTGTCCTGGTTTTGGTACATAATGAGGCATGTACTTTGGTTGCCTCATACTGCTGGACATATGCCTTTACAAGTTACAATATGTAATTTGGGCATGTGCATATTTTGGGCATGTGCATGCTGCTTTAGCACATTTTGCTCCCAGTGAAAGGGAGTGACAATTTGTAATCGTAAGAATTTAAAGGATTTACTTAAAACTATTGTAACTTGGGTAGCTTGACTCAACCCTACTTAACCCATGAAAAGTCTTAAGACATTGAACTGAAACGTGATTTATGCATATTTCCATATTCTATGCAAGTGTAACTATTTATTTATTGAAGCAAGCATGCTCACAAGGACAATATGGTGTTGCTGTATGAGTTCTATCTTTGCACTACAATATTGTATTGCGGTGGGCTGTGGTGTCTCTCCTTCTTTCTAATTAGTTGGCTTTCATCCAGAAAAAGCTTCCTGTAGCTGTTTATATATATATGTATATTCATTCTTGAAAAAAGGCTTCATGTGAGTTAAAGAGAGTATCCTGTTTCATCAAGATTGCATTCCGTTTTGCATTACTGGGTTTTGTTTCCGTAATTATAATGTACTAGAATAGGTGGCTGAACAAGCCTTTGTTGTTTGTTAATCAATAATGAAGAAATCGCTCTCTATTTTGTGGGATAAAGCCTGACCATCTGAGTTGTTTGTGCCCTTCTTATTATTATTTTTATTTTGTGGGATAAAACCTGCAGTATGGTTTGTGCAACATTATTATTATTAT
Source organism: Sextonia rubra (assembly GCA_037013555.1). Taxonomy (NCBI): domain Eukaryota; kingdom Viridiplantae; phylum Streptophyta; class Magnoliopsida; order Laurales; family Lauraceae; genus Sextonia; species Sextonia rubra. Next base: position 10,493,724 of record JASUAD010000010.1, read on the forward strand.
TTTCATCGGACGCCAATTTCTTTCCCCGTTTCGCTTCTTTTCCAGTCTATTGATGGTCAATTGTTTTATCCAGGTTGGTGTATATAGGATGTCGAATGAGCAGATTGGTTGCTCTTTGGCAGATGCTGCAGCGAGTCCTACATATATGAACTTTCTTGAGGCAGCTTCAAGATCAACTCCTGCTTTGCATGTGATCTACATAAACACTTCACTGGAGACGAAAGCCCATGCTCACGAACTTGTGCCAACAATTACTTGTACTTCTTCAAATGTTGTACAAACCATACTGCAGGTTGGTAGCATCGGCAAGACTTCCATTTGTTCTACTAAAAACTTAATAGCATTTATAATGTTAATCTAGGGCCATTTTATCTCTTAAGTGTATTGTGTTTCATATCTTAACTAATGCACAGTTGGATATTACTGTGTCTTGTTTAACTCAAATAATATGTTTTATCAGGCATTCTCCCAGATACCAGATTTAAACATTTGGTATGGTCCAGATTCTTATATGGGTGCAAATATAGTGGAGTTGTTTCGCCAGATGGCTAATATGACAAATGAAGAGATTGCAGAAATACATCCAAAACATGATAGGAATACAATAAGATCACTATTACCCCGTCTGCATTATTATCAGGTGAATTTTATTCACTGTTTTCGTAGTCAGCATTTTTCTTGGTTACGAGGTTAATACCCGAATCTGCATGCAACTAAATAATCTTTTCTTCCTTTTCCTGTTTTTATAATCCCTGGTAATTTACTAATTCTATTTTGTATATTACGTTTTATTCATGTATCAAATATTGAACAAAAATTAATACAGCGCATGGTCTTCTTCAATTAGGTACTTGTTCTTATTTTTTTGTGGAGAGAGAGAGAGAGAGAGAGAGAGAGAGAGAGAGAGAGAGAGAGAGAGAGGTGCCAGCCGGGGCAGACGTGGTGTAGGAATGCCAGAATGCAGGGCAATCGAACAGGTAAAATGGGCATAGTGGGGCAATAGATCAGGTCAGAAGAAAGGGGGCTTATGAAGGCTGCATAGTGGGGCAATAGAACAGGTTAGAAGAAGGGGGCTTATGAAGGCCCAGCACAATGCTCACCTACTGTTTTTGGGAGGAGGACCATTGATAAGTGACCACCAATGGAGAGGCTATCTTAAGTTGAATGGACTAAAACTGTCAGGAAGGGACTGAAGGAAGAATGTTGTTATTCCTTTCATGCATGTCTATACTTTAGATGACGAGGCATTGGCTAACGCAAGAGTCGAGCGACCCTAGTTAGATGCGATATGGTTACATGAATAATAAATAAGAAGAAGATTGTGGTGGTGTTGGTGATGGTGATGATATATTGATATGTGTATTTATTGGGGCATAGGATCATGAATATTGCCCCCTCCCCTCTCCCTCTTTCCCCTTTCTCTCTTTCATTCCCTCTTGTAATTTCCTTTTTTTTTCTTTTTTATCTTAAAAAAAAATTTTATAGGTACACCTGAGCACCTGTTGCCCTTCAACATTCGGGTGCACTTGTTATGCTTGCCTGCTTTAGGCATGTGCAGGATGTATAAAAGGCCTAGTGCCTGCTTTGCCTTTGACTACTACCGAATGAATACCAATCCAGATTTTAATCTCTCAGAGAGATATGTTTCCTTGATCCCCAAATCTGGCCTTTCAACATCCCTAGTGGAAGTTACAAATCTTTTTTCTATCAACATGTATAGTGACAGGAATTGCACATGAATTTTTTTTTCTAACCATATAATTTGTCTGGACAGCTTTTGGTTAGCTCCTGACGTTTTGTACCTTTTGGTGTTGGCTTCTTAATACATGACAGAAGTAATAAACATATTAACAAAAATAAGAGAATGTCTCTTTGAACCACACAGATAGGTGAGTGATGCAATATTGACCTCAATGGCCACATGTGTATGGCCCAAATAGATTTAGGCTTTTATTTAGTAATTATATGTCATTAGATTGTATTTTATTTCATGAGTTGTAATTAGGATTTAGCTTCCTATATTATTTAGTTTCCTAGTTTGATTGGATTTCTTAGGCTCTTTAAGTTATCTTTTCTTAGTTATATGGTATTGTAGAGAACAATTATTCGGAGATTTGATTATTGAATAGAGTTGTGTGTTTTATCCTTGGAGGTGCATCCTTGTGTTTTGAAGTCTTCTTGACGATTCGAAGTATCCTCAGACATGTGCTTCGGCACTATACATTGCCTAACCCTAGGGCCTGCATTAGTGAGTAGCATGTTTTCTAGTAGGCTAGCTATAGAATTGACCTCTGATTTACTCCCCATGGAACATGAGTGTAACCATCAAGATTGGCAATTTTGTGAGCACATACATTTTTATTTTGCCTAGCTGACAATTTTAGTATATACTTGGTGTTTCTACTAGTTTTTCTTGTTCTAGGTTAAGGCTCCTAGTTGCTGATCCTTGGTACTATCAAGTCTCCTTGCTCGGGGGTAAAACAGTTGCTTTTGGGGTTTGAAAGACTAATATACACATAATTCAATTTATACCCACGTTGGATTGAATTTCACATTTACTTAAGAAACCATACTTTGAGGCTCCTAAATTAATGGTTGTGATATCTGATTGAGATGATTTTTTACCCAAAATCGTATTGACAATGAGACCTTTTCATAACTCTATCCTCCTATGATTCGCATGCATCAAAATGGGTCCCAAAAGGGGCTTAGAATTTTGTATCTCATGGAAGCTGTGAGAGACGCCGCTTAGGAGAGATTCGCATAGACAGACATACATTATATGCTTTTGATATACACATATCTATTGATTGAAGGTTTTTTCATACCTTTTTCCCACTTCCCAGAAATTACTTGTCCTGATTAATGACTTTAGTATGTGATCTATCATTTCTTACCGTTCAAAGGCAAAAAACAAAAACCAAACAAAACAAAAGGACAAACTTTTGTGCCCTTCTTTGTTTCTCATTAGTCATAGCATTCTCCGATTTGTAATATTGTTCTTATCATTCAATTTGTTCCTTTTTTTTTCCTTATTGGTAATGTAAATTTATTTAATTACCATTCAATTTCTTGTTGTAATTTGTATCAATTTTATTTATCAGGATGGGACCTGCATAGTACATGATCTTTTTGGTCATGAAGTAGTCAAGAAGATCAATGAAATATATTGTGATGCATTCCTAACAGCTCACTTTGAAGTCCCAGGAGAAATGTTTTCCCTGGCAATGGAAGCAAAACGGAGAGGAATGGGAATTGTAGGTTCCACCCAAAATATATTGGATTTCATTAAACAGAGGGTGCAAGAGGCTTTGGATAGAGATCTTGACGACCACCTTCAGTTCTTGTTGGGAACAGAATCAGGGATGGTGACTTCAATTGTTGCAGCAGTACGTAAAATATTACGTTCTGCGCCTCCTTCTAGAAGATCGAATGTCAACGTTGAAATCGTGTTTCCAGTATCATCAGATTCATTGTCGAGGACATCAGCACATTCATCACATGGCTTGAGTTGCCTTGAAGCAAGTGATGCCAATAAACTTGCTGTTGTTCCGGGAGTAACAGCTGGTGAAGGATGCTCCATTCATGGAGGCTGTGCTTCCTGTCCTTACATGAAGGTAAGGATATTCTTTCTCTTGACCTATTAATCTTAAATATTACCTATGTTACCCAGATATGAATACTGGTACGGAAATGGATATAGGGATAGAGGATACAACTGGATGCAGGTACTTAATTTTGAATTATTGAAATTATTCATTGCTTACGTCCTTTCTAACAATTTTTTTTTATTTTATATTGAGTAGTGAGAAAATTAAAAGAACTATATGAAATAATGGACTCGGTAAGTAGGATGTGCTAAACTTGTAACCTAGAATTATTGGTGCAGTTTTGGTTATGGAAAAGAGTGTTGTATTGGACTGACACGGATACTTTTGGCTTGTACAAGTATCTAGATATCAGAGTATAACTGGTCAATACTCTTTACTTAGATGGGAATGTATATTACAATCAGTTGACCATCGAAAGAACAAATCTCACAAAATAAAGTACTCGAAGAACATTTTGCTTGCATGTTTGTTGGTTTATCAGAGGAAGGTGGGTTTTTTTTTTTTAACTGTTCTGTTTTGTGGGTTTGTGTGTTGGAGGAGGGTGTAGACTGTAGATGGGTTTTTGTATCTTGATCATAGTCAGGTTTGAGGTATTCCAGTGTTTAGGCCTATTTGTACAACACTAGGGTTCACAGCCATCTCTAACCTTTATGAATAGGAACGAGAAGAGCGTCATTATGCAAACAGCATCAAAACTGGGTTGGTAGTGTTTGCATCACATTTGGCTTGCAGTTCCAGAAGACCTATGGCCATTTTGAAAACCCAACATGCTAAATGGAATTTGATATTCACGACTCACTGGATAAACATAAAATGGTTGTCAAGATGCTTATTGCAATTTGGTCAACTGGGGCTACCCAAGGCTGGGCTCCACCGTAAAGGCCTCATTTTTTAATAGGTCCATCCTAATAGCCTGGTAGGATCAGTCCACAATCTGGACCTAACCGAAATGATTGGACAGCCCCATTGCTGGGTCCCCCTCATACAGGTGTTTATGAGGATTGAGTCTCTGGATTTACTCTCTTCGATTAGTTCACTGTTCAAGCAATCATCAACTTTAATTAGGTATTTGAGGGCTGAAAATAGTGATATTGAATCTATTGTTTTGGGTCGACAGAATTAGATTTTTGCTTCATGCCTTTTATCTATTTTTATTTCTATTGCCACAAGTGTTGCATGGAGCATATTGGTTGCCTTTTGTCTCTGTCTAATGCAGCAACTATGCCATATGACAGTGAACTCTGGATGAATTTACATGATGATTAAAATTTGTCTATCTTAATTATTATGCCTTGATTCAGTGTAACAAGCAATCTCCTGATAGCATTTCTCCAAATTTACCTTGAATAGCTTTCGTCTTGTCTACGAAGCACCCGTCACACTTTTCTTATGGTCTGCAGATGAATTCTCTAAGATCACTGCTGAAAGTTTGCCACCACCTGCCCGACAAAGAAAATATCCTCTCGGGCTATGAAGCGGGCAGATTTGACACACAAACCCCAGGTGGAAAACTTATTGCAGATCTTGGGTGTGAGCCCATTCTGCACATGAGAAACTTTCAGGTTTGTTCTGTGCTTCTTGCAGTGTCTTATATTTGTTACCCTTAAATCAAATGGAATTCTTAATGCTTTTTTAACTTTTACAGGCAACAGGGGAATTGCCAGAAAAACTTGTCCATCAGATACTTAATCAATCTGGCAACTGGAGACCACCATCTTAGGGAGTAATCGAGGATGGGAGCTGAGACAGTATTTAATAATAACAATCAGGAAAGCTGCTGCACCGTAACAAGATTTTGTTAATTATTGGAATTTTTGCCTCCATTACTGATTGTTTCATTTGTAACTTGAAATAGTAAGTCAATGAGAAATAGGGAAGGAATAAGATCCATCAGCTGTTGTTGGCCATGATTTGTTGAATATAGTGTTTTGTTCAGTCTGTCTTTAGATAGGCTTGTATTTTGTTTACTCCAAAATAACCTGGAGAGGTCTCAGTCCATGGTTGAAAAAAGATGGGGCCCTCACAAGGGGAGGGGAGAAGGCTGGTATCTACTAGGGGACCTTGTATATACAAGTGGTGAACGAAGTTTTAACTCAATTTCCGTTATCCTGGTAAAAGAAACATAATTACCCTTTGAATGGCAGGCACCTGTTAATTCGGGATAAAAAAAGCACAAATGTCTACGCATCAAAAGGAGGAATGTAGAGTTCTTTGATATTCTATCCCTTCCTCTGTTTTCAGATGTTTATCACATGAGCATATAGAAATTCCCTGCACCACGTGGCTGTAAGTCTCCGATTCAAACCTCCCAAAGTGCACTCAGCTCCTCTTGTTGAGGCAAAGGCCTGTTGCATGGTTCTGATTAGCCCCTTGAATGGAATGCTTAAACAATCCTTCAGATCAGAAACATTCTAGCATCCAATACATTATGAAGTCTCTTGCCTGTTACTTTACTAATAAAGTAAAGTGAAAGGTGATTTTAAATTAAGAAAAAATAAAATATAATGTGGTCTAAATATAATATGATGAATTTTTTGTCTTTAGTAACTTGAGAGAGAGTTTTTTCTACTTTTTTTTTTTTGTAAAAAGTAGGTGATTTTTTTTTTCAATTAGTGACATGACAGTGTCGTGTTTTTGACTTTGTTTTTTTGTCAAAAAAAGAACAGAATTTTACTTTTTGTACTTTTGTTATGGCACATTTTTTTATGTCTCGTAAACGGACTACTTTATTCTATTAAAGTGCCAAAAACAATGGGCATCAACTATCCGCGACAGTGGTATCCAGCAGATCCACAATTTGGATTTAAGTCATTCATTTACTTTCATAAAGTAGTCAGTCCAGGGTTTTATACACAAGTGACACCTAGGAAAGACGATGGCTATTAGGATCTGAGGAAAGTGGGTGTACAGATTATTTGCAAGGAACTCCTTATTTTGGCTGTAGTTTGGGTAGGGAAGGTGGAAGTGACTTGAGCTCCACTTTCTGAAGGGGAGAAAAAGGCATTCCCCCACGTCTAACCATGGAGAAGTCTCTCCATTCCAGTTTTCCCCGTTATCACAGGAAAACAGGACCTTTCTCCACATTATGGGTTGAAAAAAAAAAAATAATAATACTTTTTTTTTTTATGATCTAAGATATTTTTCATCAGCCCAGCTTTTGAATCTTTAGCCTCTAACCCAAGAGTTATCTGATTCTAACGACATATATGGCCGCACACATAGAACCCGTGACGAAGAGTTGGGAGTTGAACTTGAGACGTTGTGAAGCAAACCTAAGTTTCAAACGAACTGAATCGCCTTAACGGTATAATAAGAATAATAATAATAATAATAGAACAAAGGAACCATGAATGGTAATGGCATCAATATTCTACAGACGTTTCTTCACTGAGATGAGCCCAGAGTATGACTGGAATGTGTGTGTCCATTGAAGTTACAACGGGTGTAAAACAAGAAGTGGGATTTTTTTACCTCTCAGCATATTTCTCCTTTCTCCGGTAAAATGAAATGAAATTGAATGTTAAATCAAGAGGAAAAAATAAATGGGAGTATTGGCTGTGAAAGGCAGGAAATGACAAAAATGTACTCTTAAGAAGACACAATTGAAAATTTTTTTTTTACTACTTTACTCAGACTCATTTTACTTTTATCTTCTTAATTTGACACTCAAATGTATCTCATTTTACTCACCCTATAAACAGAAAGGCCCAAAATAAAAAAAAAAATACCCAACAAAAAAATTAATTTAACCAAGTGCTGCTGAAAAGTGTCTCCACACAAACGTAAGAATTTCATTGTCAGATGGACAACGATCATTTCTTTCAAATCTTTCCAACTAGAGCAAGACCCACCCAAGAGATTGTTTTATGCGAGACTGACAGGACAGGAGATCTTTCCCAGTTATACTGTTGTCCCAAATAATAAACTTCCAACTGTTACATTCCCGCATTGTGTTTCATGTGACATTACGGTTGTGGTCTTTCACCGACTTAGCAACCCAACTGTAAAAATTTCCAGCGGTACGCGTACCCAACCCTCCCTCCACCCTTCAATCCATCTCCACCTACCCCTCAACAACACCCGCCCCTCTCCCAAACCGCCGTTGGAGTTCTTCTCTTTCCGTACAATCAGTTCCTCTTCTTCTTACAGGTGAGAATTTCATCTCCATTTCCCTTTTATTCTGCAGAGCATGTCAATCTTTACAAATGAGAATTTTTGGAATTCCATTTGCATTGCTGGGATTTCTAAGCTTGCTCTCTAATTCCCCCAGTAATCTATTCTAGCCTTTAAATGGGAAATCTAGAATCTCCAATCCCCTTCTGGGGTTATCTTATTCTTCCGTTACATTTGGATCTCGGGAGGAAAGAAGCTATTTTTTCTTGATACGGTCTAGTCCCCAGACCCAGAGCCCTAGGTTTTAAGATGGGTACTTCTGTTTTAAAGCATCAATTCTATATCTTGAAACGGCGCACCAATCGTTATCGTTATTCTCATCAGAGTGCCTTTGCCCCCATTTGTTATTTTTTCGCGCTCAGCCCTATTTAAAGCCAATCTTATTAATATTCACGATTCAATGTGCCTGATAATTGCGCCTACCTTATTTATGCTTGTCTTGGTGATGTGGGGTTGCTTTCCTCCTCTTAAAAACCATTTAAGAATTTTCTTGGTTTTATATGCTAATTTTTTTGAATTACGATTATCTGACAAAGACAGCCTTATTGAGGTGCAAAAGCTGCATCATTTAAGAAATTTTTTTTTTTTTGGTTTATATGTTAATTTTTTGAATTACAATTGTCTAACAAAGACAGCCTTATTGAGGCGCAAAAGCTGTAGCCTGTAGGTGAATATATAATGTGGAATTTGGGATTTCCTTATGGGGGAGTTGGGTTACAAATTAGGCATATTGTCTGGAAGAATCCTAGAATTCTTGATAAATTAGAAGAAATGGCGTATATAGATTATCTTTTTCTTTGAGACTGAAGTGACCGATGCATGATGGTTCTATATTTTGGAACTTGCTGCATTATTCTATGTGAATTATTCCAAGAAGTCCTGGGAATTGAGCAAGAAACGACACTCAAATAGATTCTTTCATTTGAGCTGAAGTTGACAGTGCTGTGAAATTAAATTGTCAACAATGTATGTTTATGCAGTTCCAAGCAGACAGTGGTTTATAATTGTCAAGTGCCACTTTGATTGAAGTAAAACTCTTATCAGCTGAATGTTAAACAATAAAGAATTCAGAATGAAGCAAATACAGAAAACAAATGGCTTGAAGAAAACACATATTGCTAAGAGGCGGACGCTGACTTCCTTTCAGGATCTTAAGGTTTATGTGTGAAGTAACAGGGATACAATCAGGAATTGGAGAGGAAATGTTGAAAAAATAGGAATATTCGGATGCTGACTTCCTTTTCGGATCTTAAGGTTTATGTGTGGAGTAATATGGTTGTAATCAGGAATGGGAAAGGAAATGTTGAGAAAATAGGAATATTTGGATGCTGACTTCCTTTTCGGATCTTAAGGTTTATGTTTGAAGTAACAGGGATACAATCAGGAATGGGAAAGGAAATGTTGTTGGCGATAAATTCAAGAGAAAATATAATATCTCTGAAATGGCTAGAAAATGTGCTTAGAAGAAAAGAACAGCCCCTTTACGAAGAAGTGAAGTGTTGCAAAGTGAAATGTCTTAGGAGAAGAGAGGTGGCCTTTTAACAACTATGGTAGGAATCAGTTGTAAGCATCATTTATGTTGTGGTGACGATAGAGCCCAGCTCTATGTAGGGATGAATGGAGACATAGAACTCAAAGAACTGACTCTTAATAGATGGAATAGGCCTTCGAGGACAGCAACGCTGATGAAATGACTTATGTTAGCCCACATTTGATTATCCGGGAAAAAAAAATTGAGATTACTGTGTTGTTCAATATTTTCTCAGATGATGGTAGGAGTGAGGAGAAATGAATGATCCTTGTTGATTACAGAAGAATTGTCAATCATCAATCTAGGCCATCCAGCAGAAGGTTTTGACCTTTGATTCATTGCATTCGTAAAGTTTATTATGAGTAGACAATGGTAAACAATCCAAACCATTGGAGTACGAAATGAATAGCAAAGATCGTCTGTATGACCATTAGTCATTTTAGACCTTTATTAGATTTTCATAATCTTTACAATTCAGTTCACCTAGCTTTATTTTTCAATTCTATTTAAATTTTGTTTTCGTTTGCCTTCAAATTGAAACAATTGGGTTGTTTGCATATTTTAGCAGATGTTTTGGTGTTTCATTTGTGTCTTGTTTCAAAAAAAAAAAAAAAAAAAAAGAAAGTACAGACAATAGGAAAACAAAAAAACTTATAGGGAGAGGAATTAACAGCAATGCTACATAATAACATCATTCTCCTTAATGCGCAATATGGTGTAAATTTTACCTTTCAGTAAGTCATTTCATGTGGCAATATGACATGATGATAATGTATTCTCAGTTTCAATAATCATTGTCAAGCCCTCCAAAAATGCTTTAGAAATGATCATGGAGGGTAGTTTTAGTCCCGTGAGGTTGTTGGAGTCATGACCAGCAAAAGAAAATATAAAAGATCACTTTGTCTTTCATTTCCCCAAAATCTATACAAAGAGATGTGGAAAGTTAGAAAAGGAACTGCAAAATCTAGTCATATGTTGTCCTATCGTGAATTGCAAAATCTACTCATATTTTTTCATATCCCAAAACAGAGGAAATATGACCTATCATTTTAGGCCATAACCATCATTAGAAGTGAAATGATGCAAGAAAGCATCCAAAACATGAAAATTAAAAGAGAGCTGCCCTCGGTTTACGTGTAGGATATTTGGTAGAGTGTGTGAATTTAGCAAAAACTTAAAAGTTTGACCATATATATGTATATAATTTGTATTTATGTTCTGTTTTCTTCTCATTTCCTCTCATTAGCTTATTGGGTCATGCAGAGTATTTTATTTATCATGAAATAGCAATTTTGTGTTTATGCCCCATTATTTGTGAGAAGTAGAAATATTATTTTTATGCCCCCATTATTTATCCACAATGCACATTCTGTCATATGTCTCTTCCTTCTTCCATTTATTCTTAATCATTCTTTCTTATCTAAGACAATAAGAATATAAAATAACTTGGTGTCAGAGCATGATTTGACAATGCTGATCTTTGTCTTAACCTAGGCTGATATCAATTATGTACAACTAATATCTACATCCTTAATTCCTAGGTTAATACTTAGAAGCAAAAACGTGGAGAATTAAATCTGTGTTTTTATTGCTGATTTTCTAAGCAAACCAGAAAATATGGAAAATTATGGAAGAAGGAAAAAATATGAGAAAAAGGAAATTTGATGAGAAAAGAAGAAAGGGATTTTTGGTCATCCAATTTTGGGTTCAGCACCTGTCATCCTCATGTACTTATATTTAAAAAATTGATATTTTTAGTATTTACAAAAACCCCTATGTTTTCTAGTATTTACAAATAAGTCCCTAATTATAAAAATTACATAAAATCTATGATGCACGGATACTTCAAAATAGGCAACGTATCGTGTCTTATCGTATTTGATACTTTACTTTTTATGTGTAAAATCCGTGTCCTTGCCGTGTCCATGGCGTGCCCTTGCCGTAACCACGTTGTATCTGGGCATCATAGCATAAAATCTGATTTATAACACTCCTCCTCCTCAACCTGGACAAAACACAAAAATTGCTTCTTGGTGATAGATTTTGTGAGAAAATTTGCCGAATGATCCCCAACAGGAGAGTGCCAAGTCGAATCCCTTTTGCAACAATTTTTTCATGAACAATATGATCATTAACTTCAATGTATCCGGTTCCCTCATGATAAACAAGACTTTTTTGCACTGTATGCTCTGTTGCTTTCTCATCACAATGTAGAAACATAGGTTTACTGTTGGAAGAGAGAGAGAGAGAGAGAGGCAATGACTTTCCAACCAATTTTTGGTATGCTCTTAGACTATTCTACAAATCACCACTCTCATGGTCAAGACCATGATGCTACTCTATTGGTTTTGCACCCAGCTTACCTTTTTCTTTTAACAAGTCCATGGTATATTTCCTCTTGAGTGATCACTATAGCCTAGGATCTAGCAACCTCAATACCCAAGAATTAATTCTAATCACCTCATTATTTGAAATTCCTTTTCCTGGACAAGCTTTTAGAAGATTATTCATTACGAGTCAAAATAATAGCATCAGCATACGCTATCAGAATAGTTACCTTTCCGTCCCTCCTTTTAACAAAAACTATGTGGTCAACTTGACATTCCTATATTCATTTCACTCTATGATGACTGAAAATTCTTGAACGTTGCTCTTGGTGACTGCTTCAGCTATACAGAGCCTTTTGTAGTCTACATACATTCTATTTTTTATCTGCTTGAACAAACCTAATTGAAGAAATCATATATACTTGGAAATCACAATGAAGAAATGTATTTTTGACATCCATCTCACAACGGATAAGAGAATTCTGCTGCTATGGGAAGTGAAATCTAAACAGAACTTCAGTTGGTGGCTGGAGAAAAAGTCTCCAGATAATCAATGCCATAATATTGCGTAAACCCTTTTGTTACTGGCCTTCCTTTGTAATGCTGAATAAATCCATCCATGCTATATTTTAAGGTGTACACCCATTTACGCTCAATTGTCTTCTTGCCAAGCAAAGTTCTGTCAATTCGAATATATATTTTTCTCTCTAATGCTTCCATTTTATCTATCATTGCCACTTCCCACTATATCAGTTACTGGTGCAGTCAATAGTGTCACCATGGAACAAATATGAATAAGATTTTTATATGATGTGTCTTGTTACATATGAATGGTTCCCTTGCAAGGTGAATAGGAAGATCAAGACTAGAATTAGTAGGATCATTAACAGAAGTGTTACCTGGAGGTGCAGCATCTGAAGAGGTTCTGATGATGTTGGAACTGATGAAAATAATGGTTTCATCTCTTTCATTTGCAAAATATCTTGCAAAGGAGCTTTTTGTCTGGAATCTTTTGTGGTGTCCTCTAACTTTCTGAATATTGGCTCTCTTGGTATGACAGCATATTCAAAACTGAAGGGACTGGCTGGATCAAAGGTAAGTACTCCCCCTGCTGATCTGAAGGGGTAAACTCCTCACATTGAGATGAATAATATGGAACGTTTTCAAAAAATGTTACATCCATGATAACGAATTCTTCCCTTGTTTTCTTGGAACAAACTCTTTTATCCCTTCTGTGAACAAGGATACAAAAACACACAATGGATTCAGGATCAAGTGTATCTCTTTATTGTTTAGGAGTTAGGAATATGAAAGTAGCATACACAGCCAAACACTTTTCTGTGCTGAGGAATAGCAACACTTCACTTGAATGAATTATCAAATCCAATCATTCTAATGGGTTTCCCTCAACTTATCATACTTGTCATAGACAGATTATAGCCAGCCTTGTCTATCGTATGACTTGCTGAAATATAGCAATCACAGTACACGTTGTTAATGTTAATCTTGCTCTACGAAGCACAGGTACTGGTAAGGGTACACCGATATGACAAAATACTAAAAAAAATAGGATACAAGTGTGGCTGGAGTACGTCCATTAAAAAATTATATTTTTTTTAAATTTTAATAATGTAATATGCTAATAATTAAAGTAGGTTAGTATCCTTAGTTGCAAATTGCAAAAAGCCAACAATTACTTAATCTCATTACAAATTCAACCTACAAACCATAATTTAATGTCAAAAGGCACATACAAGCTAAAAGTTTAATGTTATTACAACAAAAATTACAAACCAAAGCACTAAAAATGAAGTAAACATGAAAAAAAAAAGTAGCAGCAGTAGAAAAAAAACAGAAATTGAAAAAAAAAGGACTTGCTGTAGCCAATGTGCATTGGAGCAGCATATGCCACTCCCAGATTTGGGTCGTAGCAGATTTGGGTCGCAGCAGCAGTCCTAGGTACAGCAGCAGCAGCGGACTCCCAGTAGCAGTCACAGGTTGTAGGCTCGCAGCAAAAGCAGGCAGACTCGCAGAAGGTTGAAGTATGTTATGATTCTTGCATTATCATCCACTTCCATTTTTATTTAACTTTGCAATGAGCCAATTAGTGGATCAAAAGGAAAACATAGTTATCCTATTTTGAACTTCTGAAAAATTTGCATTCTGAGTACCGTTACTTCATGGATGCTTTATGCATTAATAAATTTGCTAAGATTTGTCTACATTTAAAATAGACATTATCACATGCATTCCCATATGAAGATATTCAGTACAAGCCTTAATCTGATATAATTTGTAGCTATCTTTTACAAATAAATTTTAACTTATTTTTTCTTTCCCTTTCCTTTTCAAAAATTTTTTCTCCTTCCATTAAGTGTCATATTTATCTATATTTACTTGTGCATTGTTTTCTGTATTAGTGCACCAGCATTAACATTGAGTAAACAAAGATAAGTTAAATGTTCTCATTGTGCAAGCTAGATCTTTAAACTTCTGACTCAACATGCCTTCATTTTCACTTTCTGGAAAACCAACCAACCCACCCACCACGCACCCTCCATTATCAGCCATCCTGACTTCATAAAGCCTGGATCCTATTCTCAAATTGAAAGTTTTCATTTTGTATTGTTATCAGCCATAAACTTGAAATACAATTTGGTCTTGTGCTTCATGGCTTATGCTGTATGTCATGCAGTGTTTATGAAAGACATCTCTAATATGTGAAAGGTCGTTAGAACTTGCAAAATAAATTTGTGCCCTGTATGATGCTTTAGAGTCTATTGAACTGTTTTTTTGTCGGGGTGGCTGGTATTAACTTTCTTGGCATTGGCACTTTAGTTTTATGCATAGTTTTGCAAATCGGCTGAGTATGAGTTGAGTTGTTCCCCTGTCACCCTTGATTGATTCCTTTCAAAAAAAAGGCAAAATAAATTTGGAAGGTTTTAAGGTCCTTTCGCTCTAATTTTGGAAGATCACATCCACATTTGAGCGTTAAAAAAATTCGAAGATACTAATCATTCGATGCAGTAAAAAAACAAATGTAGTGCAGGGTGAATGATGTGGAAAACAAGATTTTTCCACACAGGGGCTATTGCTAGATATAGGGTCAACTATGTGGGATCTGTAAAGGGAGGTAGGGTCCTCGAGGAACCAAATGAGATTAAAGAGGAAGTAACCAAGTTCTTTGAGGAGTTATACACCTTAGAATCTTTCCACTGGCCGAAACTAGATGACATTGCTTTTCCTAATATTCCTTTGGATGTCAAGGCTTGGCTGGAAAGGGAGTTTGACTAAGAGGAAATTGAGAAGGCTTTAGAGGATTGCGGTGGGGATAAAGCTCTAGGTCTTGATAGCTTCAAATTTTCTTTTATTAGACCTAGGTGGGATTTTCTCAAGGGAGTCTTTTGCGAGCTATTATCGGGATTTTATCGGCGAAGTAAGCTCAACAAAGAGCTCAGTGCTACTTTTTAAACTCTTATTCATAAAGTTCAGGTTAGTACTGGCCTTTTAGCTAGGTGGGGTGCATGTATAAGTTATTGGCAAAGATTCTTGCTAATTAGTTGAAATAAGTCCTCACCCTTATTATTGGCCCCTACGAAGGAGCTTTTGTGGCTAATAGGAAAATTTTAGATAGTGTGCTAGTTGCTAATGAGCTCAGATTATATGTTGCTTAGATTTGGTTTCGGAGAGAGGTGGAGTAGTTGGATGAAAGAATGCATCTCTTACACTTTCTTCTTGGTGTTGGTAAATGGCTTGCCTTGTAGGTTATTTGAAGCTTCTAAAGGTCTTCGGCAAGGGGGGCCTGTCTCCTTTTTTTGTTCACAATCGTAGCAGAAGCTTTAAGGGCTTTGTTATTAAGGGCAAAGGGTCTTGGTTTGTCTAGCGGTTTTTAGGTGCGCAGAGGTGGAGAGACTGTTACTCATCTTTAATTTGTGGATGGTAGAATTTTATTTTGTTTAGCTAATCAGGAGGAGGTTGTTAATTTGAAACGGGTTCTTCAATGTTTTCAGCTGTGTTCTAGTTTGAAGATTAACTTGTCTAAAAGTTTGTTGGTTGGTTTAGGTTGTTCTGTGGAGACTATCAAGGACCTAGCGAATTTGATTTATTGTAATTCCTATTTCCTATCTCGGCCTTCCTAGTTAGGGGCAAACCAAGATCTAAAGATATTTGGGCCCTGATTGTGGAGAGAGTTGGAAGAAAGTTATCTATTTGGAAGAGGAAGTACTTGTCCTTTGGGGGTGGGATTACCTTGATGAAGGCAAGCTTTGCAAACATTCCAGTTTTATTATATCTCTCTACAAAATGCCTAAGAAGTGTGTGAGGCTTTAGATTCTGTAAGAATGACTTCCTTTGGGAGGGATATAGTGACCAAAAGAAGATTCATTTAATGAAATGGAGTGAGGTGATAAACCTAGGAGGTGTGATGGTTTGGGCCTTAGGACATGTAAGGACCCGTCCCCAGATGCTCATTTTAACTAATTTTAATTAGTTTTGAAAATTAAACATTGAATTAGAAAAATATACTACTTTGAATTAGAGAACAATCAGGATTCAATTAGGAGGAATCAACTCACATTGAACAATTAGGGCATAAACTTGACTAGGGCTTGATTTGGGAATTATAGGACTTATTTATAATTTTTAAGAAATATTTTCTGTAATTTTGAAATATAGCTAACATGGGTCTTATTTGATAGGAAATAATTAATTATAAAACTTTAGTGAAGCATGTAGGGCATTTGAGCATCAAATAAATATAAATGAAAAAAGTTATAATAGGAGCATGACTCTAATAATGTGGGGCCTAAGTAAGACAAGAGTGTTGGTCTCTTTGCGGGTCTCTCATCGTTCAGCTGTTGTTGCGTTACACTTCCAGTTGCACCACACGTCCCTTATTCACGAGTACTACAAGTCACACTTCCCGTTGCAATACGCTTCCCTCGTTCACAAGTACTACACGTCAGAGTGGGGTTGGGAAGTCTAAGTAAAATACAGTTAAATATTGCCAAAAAGCCCAAACTCAAACCTATAAAAGTAACTAAACGTTCCTAGCCCTCTCCCATCTAAGTCTCTCTCTTGATCCTCCGCTAGTTTTCTCTCAGATTAGAGATTTGGAACTCTATTTTGGGTTAGGAATTTGGGAAAACGCAAGGATATGCTTGTGATCGACGTTGGACTTTTTACAATTTGCGAATTTTGATAAATCGGACAAATATGGCAAGTAAACAAACCCAAATAACATTTTTACCTCATTTTTATGCGTTTGAATTTGATTTATGCAAATTTTATTTTAAACTCAATTTTTACACATTACTGGATTTTCTACCTGTGTGGGCATAATTTGAATTCATGTTTTTATTTGAATTAATGGTTCAACCTGTATCGAATGATTTAGTATGTGGTGTTGGCACTGTTAGAAAATCTGATTTGAGGTTAAGACCGGATAAACACAATTAGTTACTATAGTAAACTCATCTCTGTCGATATATAGATGGTGATATGGAGATGGAAAATCTGTTTCTAGATCCTAGAAATCACAGCAGTGTGTTTCTTATTTTGTTAATAGGGTCACTGAAAGGTTATTACAACTCAATTCTGCCATGAATCTGTGAGGATACCCAACTGAAAACAAAAAACTCAGAAACCCAGTCCGTTAATGTGCAGCTTTTCCAAATTTCTTGTGGGGCCGACATGCCCCATCTAACAGATGATCTGAGCCGATCATCAGATAGGCCATCCCTGGGCGACCCTAGAGTTGAGAGATCCACATGGACTGGCCTCCCTATGGCCCACTATCCAATTGACCCAAACCCTGCGCACATATTGAAAGCTACTGTCGAACATGATATGGCATTGTCTTGGGTTTAAACCCTCTTCCCCTGCACTTAGAATTTTGTGGCATTGGGTGGTAATGTTGGCATGACAATTAGAGGTTACAATTTACTGAATTCAGCCAAAGATAGGCCACAAATACCAGTCAGAATGGGAGTTTTGCAGAGCCAGGCAGTCACAAAACATTTTTGTCGAAAGAACTGTGGGACCCCATGGCCTACTTGATTTGGAGATCCAAACCATACATCTAAAAGGCCACTCTTAGGCGACCTTGGTGACCCAGCCCCTTGAGGATTGGACCCTCTATCGGCACCATACTATTGACTTGAATGCATAGGGCGTGAAACATGTATTCTGTCACATGCAGAACCCAAACAGTGAAGGAAAGACACTGTCCTCTGTTTCAGTTGGAGCCTTAGGTGATTTTTCAGAAATTCCAAATAAGCCTCTATCGTAGATTAATTACTAATGCGGTTATTTATTCAAAAAGTTTCGTTAAGTTCTCCACTAATCTCTTATTTGGACCCATGACCTATGTCTAGAAATTGTGGATTCCTTTTGACTTGTGGACTTATAAAAGTATGGGGTACTCATTAATATGCTGAGACTTGTAAGATTTGAGGATTGTATTTGGAATGATGCCAAGAGAGCATGCATAATGTAAAACCATCAAACTGAGGATTACGAAACGGGGCTTTTCTCTACTTTGTCAAGGTTAAATGGCCCAAACCGCCTATCTAGAACCCGAATCTGACTCAATTAGACACAAAGAGACAAAACAAGCTTGAAGTAGCACAATTAAACATCAAACATGATTAATTAGATCAAAGCTATAATTAATTAATATTAAAACACAATTAAGTTGTGACAGGGTGTCATAGGTGCTGTGAGAGGCAAACTAGGGCTGGCAGGTATTAGTGGGGTGCTCCATAATGATAGGGGTGAGGTGTTGCTTATGTTATCTAAAAGTGTTGGGATTAGGGATTCTAATGAAGTTGAGGTGTTGGTTATTTTGGAAGCTCTTTGGATATTTTTTTGCTTTTTTCCATGGCCCATTGTTGGTGGAGAGTGATTCTACATATGTAGTGGGGTGGCTTTTGAAGCCCGAGTAGTATGGTAGACACGCGGGCTTAGCAAGGTGTGGATAGAGCTTCTCCAATGGTGGGTTTATCTTTGTAATCTGTTTTGGAGGGTGATTCTAATTTTGCTTTTGTTGCTTTGGTCGGTGGGGTATAAATATAATGCTTGTATACCCTTGTATTTTTTATTTACTTTCCTTTTTAATAAAGGTTCCATTAATGATCAAAAAGGAAAAAAGAAAGAAAGAAAGAAAAAATAAAATAAAATAAATGCAGCCACTTATTACTTCTAAACACCTGTATGTTAAAATTTTAGAACCATTGGACACCATCTTCTAGTTAATTTTTTTTTTAAATCATCCTTAGATATATTGTAAGGGCTTTCACGTCCCAAGTTGGTTTGTTGGGACTCAGTCCTTGGCCGAATACAATGCCACCTGGAGAATGTCAACTCGAGGGGCACCAACTCGCTTCCTGAGTCCGAGCTTTAAACCTTGGTTTGAAGCAGATATTTCCACAAATTTGCCTTTTGAACACTCACGAAAGATGAGATGAACTGTATTATCTTGACAGTTCATTATCTTCAGTTAGTATTAACTTGGTAACTGAAGATCTTTTTATTTTAACATAGTACCTATGAGACCTAGATTTGGCATTGATACAGGACTGCAGGGACATATATTTTACATATAATATGAAGCATCAGATATGTTACTCTATGCAGAAGTTGCCTATTTTAGAGGGGTATCATATGCTGGTACTAATCTGAAACTACTCCCCAATGGATATGCAGGTGTTCTGAATCAAAGTGCCAGACGGTGTTCACATGTCTGGTAACATGGCCTCTGTGAATGGATATCTAGAAGGACAAGGGAAGCAGCCTCTTTTCTCTTTTGGAGTTATAGCTGATGTCCAGTATGCTGACATTCCTGATGGCCGGTCATTTCTTGGTGTTCCCCGGTATTATCGCCATAGCATTCTGGTCTTGCAAAAAGCAGTTAAAAACTGGAACAGTCACCTGAAACTCAAATTCTGTGTCAACTTCGGGGATATTGTTGATGGGTTCTGTCCCAAAGAAGAGTCTCTAACAGCTGTCAAGAAAGTTGTTAAGGAATTTAATCATTTCAATGGGCCCACCTATCACATGCTTGGAAACCATTGCCTTTACAATCTACCACGCAAGACTTTAACGGAATTGTTGAGGATCCCCTCACTGAATGGTCACGGATACTATGATTTCTCACCAATTCCAGATTATAGATTTGTGGTTCTAGATGGTTATGACATTAGTGCCATTGGTTGGCCGCAGGATCATCCAAATTCATTCGAGGCTATGAAGATTCTGCAGACAAAGAATCCAAATGCTGATAAAAATAGCCCAATGGGAATGGAGGGCCTGGAAAGAAGGTATGTGATGTTCAATGGGGGTGTAGGAAAGGAACAGCTGGAATGGCTAGATGGTGTCCTCCGTGATTCCTCCATGCATGGACAGAAGGTGATTGTCTGTTGTCATCTGCCTCTAGACCCTGGTGCATCCTCTCCAGAGGCACTTGTGTGGAATTACGACGAAGTGATGGACGTTATACACAGATACAAGTGTGTGAAGGCTTGCTTAGCTGGCCATGATCACAAAGGTGGATACTCTGTTGATTCACAAGGGGTTCATCATCGAATTCTTGAAGCTGCTCTTGAGTGTCCTCCTGGCACAGATGCATATGGCCACATTGATGTCTACGATGACAGATTGTCCCTTTCAGGCACTGATCGAATGGAAAGTACTGAGATTATATTTGAGTCCTAATGAAAGTCATTTCTTTTCATCTTATTTCTGTTACTTGAAAACAGTCATTACATACTTCAGCTGTAAACCATTCGTAACAAATACTTCTAAAATATTCAAGATTAACTGTTAACTCTGTAGGAAGTTGGTTTACAAATATGCTATAGGCATCTAGATAATAGACGTTCAATCTTCATACAAGTGGCACATGGCCATGAGATCCACACCACCTGTCTGGTGGGCCCTGTTGTCAACAATCCTAGTTGCAGAATCCTAGCAGCCTAATGGAGGACTTTTGCTCATTGAATTTGGACCTTTGGCCTGACCTTAAAAAAAAAATACAAAAAATGAAAGATAAATTCAATTTGACATCTTAAAAGCCATAGGATCTGGTCTCTTATGATGTGATTTTAGGCAACTGCTCTTCATTGCTTGACCCAGCTAGGAGAGTGCTACGAATCTTAGGCTCATTCTATTTGTATTTGGATGGATTTCTGACTACCAAAGGCCCTAACAATCTCTTGTTAAATTAAGGAACTTAACACCCTCAATTTGTAAGAGCAAGATGCATTTGACATTGTGGTTTTGTGCATGAGAAAGCCCGTCAAAACAGACCACAGGTCTGGGGTTTCTAAATTCTAATACCCAGCCTAGAGAGCCTGATTGTGTTCTTTGTAATCAAGATCTCTTATTACTCTAGTCTCTAATGAACTTTGCTGCGCACTTATAAAAGCAATTCATCATGGGTCAGCGCTAACCCAACCATTATTCGGTGGGACCAGAGGACCCCACCAGCATGCCACTGGTTATTTTTATATATATATATATATAATTTTTTTCATCGTCATTTCATGCACAGGAGGTTTATTTATTAGGCCAGAAGATTAAGCTTAGGACAATTGTAAAGCTTGAAAGTGAGGCTTTGTCTTGCCCCACTGCCTAACTCATCAATTGACATCCCTCCTCACTACTTGATGTGATTGCACTGATCAGACAGGCATGAGCTCAGCCATTAGTCATCCTACATGGAGGAACAGGAGGTGAGCCTTGGTATCTCCTTTCCATCTTTACTGACAGCCAACACTAAGTCCATTAGTGTAGTGCATTTTGATGAAAGCACCATGGCAAAGAAGAGAAAACTCTAATACAAAATGAAAAACACAAATACACAGGCGACATGCCTTTTTTCTTTTTGGTTGGAATTTCTTCCTTGGCTTGCACTGGCTTGAAGATAGATGCCTTATGAAGAGGCTACGCCAAGGGGACTGTCCTTTCTTGTTGCATTATATAAAATGCCATTTGCCTATTATGTTGCCATGATATATTTTTTTTTTCAGAAACATGTAGCCTTCAGTTACACGCCCATATAATTTTTCCATGGCCTTGCTAGGGTTGAGTTGAACCATTTCAAAACCTAGCTCATTCTGATCCTCAGCCTAATATTGAGGCCTGAATCTGAGCTCTTTTTGCAAAAATTTGCCCCTCAATAAATATGTTAGACCAAGCCATCTCTAGGATGAAATGATAATTTTGCTGGAAAATGAACTACCAGCCATCACCGTAGTAGTTGATTTCTTATCTTCTTTTAATTCTATCTCCCTAAAAAAGGAAAGGTTATTTGTTGCTCATTTTTAAAATTCACATTTGATTTTCATTTTTAACTGCTTGTGTTATAAATTAAAACAAAGCAAATAGGCCCTTGATGAAAAATGAATTAACAAGAGATGGAAAATTAACCAACCATCACCCTAGAAAATCTACATCCTAGGAAAGTCAATGTCATATCTTTTATTTATATTCTTTAACTATCAACTCTGCAATAATCGATGCTCATTTGATGATGACTTGTGCAATTCCATGCTAACAAAGGGTCCCTAACCCCTTTTTTCCCCTCTCTTGCATAGAAAGTCCAAAACGCAATGGCATTTTTGTATGTAGCTGCAGATGGGAACCTTTAATAAAAGCAAGAGAAGAAAGAGAATAGGAGTGTGTCCAAGGGCCTTCTAAAAATTCCAAAAGAGAGTACTTTTCACATGACAGTCCTTGTCTATTTTCTTAACGAATCTTTTTCCGAAGAGTCCCAAGGAAGATTTTAGTGGAAACTGAACCATCTTCCCAAACAACTCTGGCAATCAACAATTTGGACTACTCATCTAATTAACTAAAGCTAACAAGATTCCAATTCAATTATGATGGTTCTTTCAAAATCAACAAGACATGCTTTCTATTCCAAGAAACGTGCGTGCTCAAACTTCTAACAATGATCGAAAATTTAGTTGAACAAAGGTTGGATTCTCTCTGGCCGGTACCCAGAGATTCTCTGAGTTTCATCATTGTAACTCTTTGAGTGAGTTCAAATAATACAACCTGTGTGTTTGAATATTATAAAGCTGTGGGTGCAAGGATATAAGGTAGCAAAGTAGATGAGACTGTAAAGCTGATGAGTGGAAAGTGCAAATGGGTTTATGAAGTCATGTCAAACCTAATACTTATGCAATGTGGGACGTGGGTCTTTTTCTTTACACTCCCCCTCACGTGTAGGCCAGTAGATTTTATGGATGGGCTTGCTACATGCGCTAGACAAGAACATCAGAGCGGAAGTAGGTATTATCTGAAATCTGAAATCTGGAAGCCAGTTACTTTTCTAACGATTTTATAAGTGACGTATTTAATTGTCTCAACCACATCTTAGTGCATGTTTCTTCTCGCAAACGTCAGTTGGACCACTTGCATATACAAAGTTGAAAACGATTGAATCCTTTCTTTGTCATGGCACTAGGGCCCCCCTCAATTATCTCTGACTCTCCTGTTAGAATTGAAAGGCCTTTCCTTTTTTATGTTTCAGTAGCAATCACTGGCTGAAACGAAAAAGGTATAAATTTACAGTTTGATTATGCAATGTTGGGGGTCACAAACCAACAAAGTTACGGAAAGCAGCATTTGTGATGCAAATCCAACACTTGTGTGATGCCATCTCCACATTCCAAGACATAGTTTGAATGTTTATACATTTCTTTTAAAATCATGCTGGCTTTTAATTAAGTTAATCCTAACTCGAATTAGTAAAAGTACAACCTATCCAAAATTTCATTATAGGATAAATTAAAATGAAAAAATATAATTCATGTAGCTGATCCAATTTAGTAAATACAAAGCTCAAGGTGATGATGTGAACTCTAATTACTTTTAAGTGATAAGGACTATGAATAAAGCAACTCTCTCAAGTGTAACTCAAATGTTTATCTTAATCATGATCTATGTGTAAACCAAGTTAACATGATCCAAACTGGCCCCTAATGTTACTTAGATTTACTGTAAAAGTAATTAATTGATGAACTGTGAATATTCTTCGGAAGTTTGTTTTTTCCCACTCCTTTTCCCTTCAATGCAGATTTTTCTTTCAAATACCGTTACCAAATTAGAAAGTGAACATGGGAAGCCAAGCAAGAAATTAATGCATTAAAGTCCAAATCTCTCATTTTACAACATGTTCTATATGTTACACCTATAGAAAGCATAGAGAATATCAGCCCTTATCTATGCAAATTGGACATTTGGTTAAACTAGAGATTACAACAAGAAGCTCAAAACCTTTTAGAACCCCAACATTTTCACAACTTCATTCCCCTTATTCAACCATAAATAAAAAAGGAAAAGCCAAAGCTATTACCAACCTATCCATGCTGTGGCACTCCTCATGAAGTGGGCCCCCACCCCCACAAACTACAACTACCCTCAATTATCCCACAGTTCACTAATCTTCTCTCACTGCTCTGATGATTTGGCCTTCCTTTTCTCGATGTAGAAGAACCCAAACAGTGAGACCACAGAAAAGGCCGAGAAACAAGCGGCCGCGATATCAAGTGACACGTGTCTCCCTGATATCCCTTGGATCTCAAAGAGGTTGGTGGCCTTGTGGCTGTCTGTGGTCTGACCATAGGCCACCTGGTTCCCATCAGAGTCAAGAGCATAGGCTCTAATGAAATATGTGGCAGTGGGCACATCTCTCTCAATCTTCCAATCAAACGACTCCTCTTTGTTAGTGCTGGAATAGGGTCTAACCACAATCTCAAATTGGCAGGTCTTGTCTTTGGTGAGGTCATCTTCGGTTTTCCTCCAGGCACGGTCCTTTTGGCTGATGGGTGCATAGCAGAGCTTCACCCTGACCTTGTTGTACTTAGTGTCGAGCCCCGGGGCTAAGGTCTGGTTTAGGCCCCATGTTACCTTTACTGTGTCCTCCCCAGCTCTCAATACTGCACGTGAGATTGTAGAAAACAAACTAGCTTATGGAAATTCACTATGTGCAAAAGTTTGATCATAAAAGTGAAATTGAGACGAGTTTTGGGGTGTAAATGGTTGGGTTTGGGTTGAGCCATGGTGGCCCCAACAGGGTTAGATTTAGAATCCAAATACATTTATAATAATCAGAATTTAAAATACTCCAAAACCTCCATTCTTAAAATACTCTAAATACTCTAATTACTTGATTGGACTTTTCAGAGTTCAGACTCAGTCAACCAGTGCAACTCACTTTACTTGCCGGACTTAACGCCAGTGAAAATGAGTTGTAAAATTACACTTACGGCTTGAGCTGAAATTCGTAAACCATCAACTGGGTCCAATCTTTTAGAAATCCACAGTGCTGAAATGGAAGGCCCACCGGAGATGGAAGGACTGAAAACGCCCATCACAGTATTATAGGCTTACAATCCATGTGACTTGGGGAATCACCATCCAGTTGGATAACATCTATCCAATGGTATGGATCAGTGATCAAGGGCCCACAAGTACATAAAATGAAGATCAGGAACCTCAACCGAAAACTCAGGACTCAGGAGATGGGCCCATAATCTTGAATAATAAAAAAAAAGGTTATAAAACTCTATCTGCGCCTCTCCCCAACCACACTATAACTTGACAATGATGAAATTCCTGATTTCCATCATGTAGATGCCCCAGAAAAAATACATATTATGCAAGCAACAGGGTTACCCTTTAGATTAGATATGCAACTGGGGCAGTCCAGATCTAGTATTGATTCTGTCAAATTTGACTCTAAATCGTGTGCACGGAAATCTACACCTAGAACATGTATGCATCTGGTGTGAAACGGATATCATTTCCATATTATCCAACGTATAGAAACCGATTTGCATGGGTCTATATTCAAAAATCATGAAAATTTAAAATTAGGCTTTGTGTACCTGAGCCCTGTTTGGTTGATGCTTGGACCACGAGATTCAAAGGAAGAGTGGAGAAGTGAACACCCCCAAAAGCAGACCCTGCAAAGAAGCAGAGGAATAGGAGACTGTTCATGAGAAAACCGGATGCCATTTGAAAGAAGTAGGAGGAGGTTGTATGCAGTAGATGGCAGTTGATGAGATGTATGGCTGTAAGAAGGGAGGAGACGTATGAATTTATAGTGCTCAAAGGTTTTGCCAATTCAAAGTCAAACGCCCAAAAGATACCAAAACCTACAAAGAGGTGTTTTTTAAGCATAATATTATATTTGAAGTGGCTAATAACAGCTCTTGGTTTGATTGAAGGGGGCATGGTATCTTTTTTCAACATCATACACATGATGCTGAGGCCCATATTTTTTATTTTTTGCACAAGTGGGGCCATGTTTCAGTTATCTGTATCGCTGATATGATGGGAGCAACGGTGGATGGCCTATGCACCAAAAATCTTCAGTATGGAAGGATCCTGGGCCTTCAATTGATGGGGCACTAGATAGACTGTCGAGAAAGAAAACAAATCCATGGTCCACATTGGCAAGGACATATCAGATCTGGGCCTTTTCTATCCTCATATTGGCTATCCATGGTAGCGGCGACAGGGAATTGTGCGGTCCAATAAAGCAACCCGAGCAAATAGTGTAGATGCAGGGGTCGTACATCGAATGCAGAAGTTTGCCTTGACTTTGCTGGTGTTTGCTTAGATATATATAATAAATTGGTATGGACGGATGAGTATCCACCCCATCATTCTGTGGCTGTCTCCTTGTGATTTGGAAAGAGCAACACACCACAACACAAAACAAGCAACGAAGGGGCGCGTGTGGAATTAAAAATGCACTCTTGAGCATATAAAATTTTCGTTGAGGTTAGAGACCCATGCTTGGGGGACTAGGCCCACATATTTTGATTTTAGAACCTCTAAATTAAGGGCTAAAATCATTTTTGTACCTCCCCCCCTTCAAGAGGGATTTATTTTTATTTTTCACTTAATATGTTATATATTTCTGTCCCTCTCTCTCTTAATTAATTTTAAGGATGTACCCCATGGGAGTACTAGCTGTACGAGAGAGGGTGCAACAAAAATTAAGTTATAAAAATAAATAAAACACATACAAATCGATAGACAGAGACTTGCTTAATCTAGAAAAGTATTCTGAGTACTTGTAAGTGCAGTCCAGCACGGTGGATTCTAATTGGGCAGACTTTTCATCAATGTAGACCTTTTAATATTTCTTTAATTCTATGATCTAGCATCACGTTCAATTTCACGTTCATTGAACCCTAACTCTCTGTTAGATTAAGTCTTGAGAAAATTTACAATTAAATTGTCATTAAATTTTAAGGCTATTGAATAAGGATTAAGCTAATTTAGTGTGACTGATTTTATAGATCCTCCTTGTCCATGAGGATATCTTTTCATTTGCCCTTCTTCATTTGATAAACTTACATTTAAGTGGGCTCCACAAGTTGGACTATATATTACTTATATCCGGTAGGAGAGTTCAATCTCATGGTACATATCAGCTCCAATTAAAGTAAACCTTAGTCCAATTCCTACAAAGAGTAGGGTAGTATTTGATAAATGCAGCATTGTTCCAGTGTAGGCTGGAACTGTATTGATATAATTTCTCTTTTTTGCTAAATTAGATCCATATTGATTAAAACAGATGATTAGCATTGTTCAGCATGAAGATTACTTATATTGCCATACCATCCTTTATAATATTGTAAGTTGGTTCTTTATGGTAGCAATACCTAATGAACTATATCCTTCCAGACTCATGATTTATTATTCAATTGGATAGGATATTTATTCTCTTGGATTGTGATACAATAGTTGAACATGAGAATGTGATCGTGTATCACGGCTAGAAACCTTTATGTAGTGTCCATTGAAAAGGAACATTAGGGTAGTGGCCATACGAAAGTCAGTCCATGGACTTTCCTCTGTTTTGTTGGAGCACTCCTCCCTAACTCCACCATGGGAAAAGGGTTCTCCATGGACTGCAAAAAAAAAAAGACAAAATGTTTGACTTCATGAAAAAAATGCCTGCACCACATGATAATTAAAAAGAAAGTTTTTATAAATTCAAATATTTTTCCATATTTCTTTTGTGAAAAATATGCCACAATCTTACCATTGAGCCAACACCATGTCTTCATTTGTAATAGATTAATACAATGGTCATGCCCACGAGTGATCTAATTATATGGATAATCTCATCCTAATTCTAGCAAGGCCGGATCATTCCCAACAAAACCCTTGCCCACTCTTCTAGCAGTAACCCTAGTTAGCATCATGGTTGTGGCGCAGAAGGCCTTGGTTTACATTTTTTTAATAAAAAAAGTTTCATATATTAAATCAACACAAAAAAACAAATAACAAATTAAAAGGAATAGAAGAAGGACAAAAAGAAAAACCAAAATTAATTCCCTACCCCTAATTCAAAAACTACCCTCTCCCATACAACATCCTAAATAGTAGAAAAGAGGAGTTTGGCAAAATTATAAACATAACCATTGAAATTCCTAGGGACAAAAGAAAATTTCACAAAACTAAATAAGGAGGCTAATCCTTTAATATTTGAAACAATAAACGAAATAGATCAATCATCATCTTCCTTTAAAGCTTGAATTATTTCTTTGGTGCCCGACATCACATGCACCCCTTACAAAACCTCTTCATATAGCATTTTCCAACTCAACTAGTATTGTCCTTGTTTCCACCTCTTTTGAAAAGGCAGTTTAACTCATTGACAGGCATTTGCATTTACAATGCCACCATTTACAAACATAACATAACTAAAAGTTGCTTTTCCATCACTAGCTCTAAAGGCTGCATCAGAGAAAATATTAAGATCCTCATTATTGGAGATCACTCTAGGATATTCACTTATTTTTCCTTTTTTCTTTACAATCATATCTTTAAGAAAAATGGTTGGTCCTTTAAGCATTGTTTTGATAAAGCCATATTTTTGTTTTTTTTGCTTTGTTTCTGTTTTTTGTTTTTTGTTTTTTGTTTTTTGTTTTTTTTTTGCTCGGTGGGTCGGTGGGTTGGGGGGGGGGGGGGGGGGGGGGTGTTGTTTGATATCTAAAAACGAAATTATTTCTAACTTTCCAAATGACCCTCCATAAGAATAAAACCCACATCTTAAAATGATCATCCCCAATAGGAGAATTCATATGGCCTTACTCACAAAACACCTTTCACCAATCAGTTACATCTTAAGAAAGAAAATTATGAGTTTGAATTCCAAGATGCGAGCCAAACCAACTATTTCTAGCATGGTCACATCTCATAAACGCATGGCCAACTGATCCCACCTCATTTTCATAGATAGGACAACATTCATCAATTGAATTTATTTTAACTTTGATCGAGGTTCTTACCTTGATAGCATTTTAAAGATATTTCCAACCAAACAAAAGAATTTTTTAAGGAAACATGAGTTTCTAAAGCGCTTTCCAGTTGACAGTGGGGGTAAGGTTAGCCTCGTCACCCTTGGAGAATACTCTATAGGTTAATTTCGTGATAAGATGGGCATTCTTTGAAAAAAGCTAAATCTTCTTTTCCTTAGCATTATAGAGAGGGATGTATATTTTTTTTAAATACATTCAACACAATTATGGTTGTTAAAGAGGCTTTTGATAATAGTTTTATTCTATTTTGCTTCCTCATTCAATAGATATTTAACTGTGAGATTTGGATTAACCATGAAATAAAAGGATTTTCTCAAGCTTTGCTTACAAGGGGATTCAATTACACTTTCACATTGAGATATCTTCCCCATTTCCAACAATACATCCCATCATTTGATTAATGAAATTAACCCCCACCCCCCCCCCCCCCCCCCCCCCCCCCCCCCCCCCCCGCCCGACGAATTCCTTCAATAACCAAGAGTTCCCTTTTTTGAATTTAGCTTCCCAAAGGTTACTAACCTTTTGAATTTTTGAGCAAAGAAGATTCTCATTTGTTAGACATCTCTAATAAGTTTTGGCCAGTAGTGTTAGATTATTATTTTTGGTATCCCTAATTTCAAGACTTCCTTAAGAAATAGGCTTATCTAATTAGGATCATTTGGTAGTGTGGAATTTCTTCTTGTCCTCATTTTCACCCCACCAAAAGGCTATGAACATTTTATCAATGGTTTCCAACGTTTTATTTGGGAGCTAAAGGGACGATATATTATAAATAGGGATGGTCAATAGCTGCCGATTTAATAAGGGCACTCCAACCACCTTGAGAAAGTAAAGGGATTTGCCAACCACTAATTTTATTTTTAATTTTATTAACTAGAGACCGAAAGCTCAAACTCTTATTCTTTTTATAGCCAAGGGGTGACTTAAATATTTTTCATCCATGTCTGTTAACTTTATATCAAGAGTCGAGGCAATATATTTCCATTTTCTCTGATAAACCCTTTGCCAAAATAAATTATAGATTTATAATAATTTATAAGCTCACAGGATATCCCACGGTAGCCTGATCACTTATTTTATAGGTTCTATACGATCGGTACGGAGGCCAGTGCCGATGAATGAGCATTGGCCTTTTATAAAACGAAAATGCTTTGCAGATGTTTCATGAAAATGAAAAGAAACTGAAGACGTCATGAAAATGGAAAGAAACCGAAGACGTTAGTTATGAGAGGCCCCTTTTGACTGAGCCCTCGATCCTGTCTCATCCTCCATAGGACATTTAGTTATAATTGTCATTGAGCACACCATCTAATAACTAATATCAAATGTGAATTTTATAACTGAGAATCAAATACAAAAATAGGACCAAAATGAGATGGCAAATGAATTATTAGGATGATGGTTAGTAGTTCATTTTTCATCTTATTTTATTATTATTTTTTTAAAATATTATTTGATGCTCATTTCATAAAAATTCATATTTGATCTTCATTTTAAATAGTAATGATATGAAGTCTATGTATTTTAATGCAAATAAATAAGCCCATTAATATTGGGATAGAAAATAATTCTATGTATTTAATATTAATTATTGGGATAGAAAATAATTCAATGTATTTAATGTTAATTAATCATGGAGACTACCAAACTTTAAAAACTGTGATTACACATCAAATATTAATTATTTTTATCGGCCTTGACATCAATGAGGGATACAAATACAATTAAAAAATTGTGGGACCCATTTGCTATCAGCTATCATAATGACCCACCTAATTATGATAATCACTAAAACCATCCAATGTTAATGACCAACCAAATTATGATAATCACTAAAACCATCCAGTGTTGGTACATGGTGCAAACGTATCAAACTTTTTTTTTCTTACAAAACTATCATTTAATTATTTTAAATTGGTAATTATGGTCACACAATTTAATGTTTATTATCACTATGGGACACCTAATGTAATAATCATGATAGATTTCACCTAATTTGACATTTGTGGGACACTTTATATTTGTAATCAATGGGGGGCCTATCTAATGTTGCATCATGACAGGGCCTACCAAAAATTGAAAATCATGATAGGATCCACCACCATTTTGTCATGATAGTGGGACCAATATAATGTTAGAAATCATAATGGAACCCATTTATTTTTCGTAATAATAGTAATGATCATCAATGTTGACATTCGTAATGGGGTCACTATGATATGTGCTGGTTGTCCATGCACTTAATTGGAGACATTTGACTAAAGCCTCGTTTGATATCTCTATTCT
The DNA here is from genome assembly GCA_037013555.1 of Sextonia rubra. NCBI lineage: Eukaryota > Viridiplantae > Streptophyta > Magnoliopsida > Laurales > Lauraceae > Sextonia > Sextonia rubra. Next base: position 10,525,003 of record JASUAD010000010.1, read on the forward strand.
TTTTGTGATAGACCCATCAAAATAGAGCCATTAAAAAAAGAGCCATAAAAAAGAAGATAGAATAAAAGAAATGTGTTTAAAATAAAAAAAATGTGTTTGGTAATGTTGGAATCTAGTTTAAATAGACTTTTGTAAATAAATAGTTGAAATTTTTTCACAAATCCCTCTGGATCTACAAGGTATCAAGATTTGAAATTTAACTCCGTAATCGTGTTTAGCCTTCCAAAGAAATTTAGTGGTTTGGATATAGTGTTTGAGATCCAAAGAATCCAGAAAATAATATAAAATAATCTATCTTATTATTTTTTATAATATCTCGAGAATGGTGATGATCCAACGGCTAAAATTTGGGCCAATATTAATATTTGATCTTATGAATAGTTTCAATGGTTTAGATTGTGATTTATTATTCCAAAAAAAAAAAAAAGAAGAGAAAAACCAAACTGCTTATGGAACAATCCGAAATCGAATACGATACATCAATGGTTGATATCTATTCGCAAATATCTTGAGATCTACGGGAGTATCAAGCTTTGAAATTTGACCCCATAGTTATGTTTGGCCTTCCAAAGATATTTAATAGTTTGGATCTTATGTTTGGAGCTAATAGAACTCAGAAAATAATATCAAATGGCTCACATTTTTTTCCCTTAAATATCTTGAGACTAGTGATGATCCAGTAGCTGGAATTTGGCCTCATAGTCGTGTTTGATCTTGCGAATAGTTTCAATGGTTTGAATCTTAATTTACCGTCCCAGACAAAAAGATAATGGACTAGGTGATGTCAATGTCCAACCATTGCTGATCTAGCACTTCATTTTGTTTTGGTTCTTTTTTTATTTCTTTCCCCCTCTCATTTTTAATTACTATGAGAAGAGGGCTGTGGTTTTAAGTAGCATCACCTCTAATTTTCTAAAGTGGGTAGAGGCTAAAAACAGATGTGAATTGCTCTTATTTTCCAAACCTCTATCTACTTTAGAGAAGTTGATCGTAAAGGCTGGAAATAGAAATGACAAACAAGTATGAAATACTTTTAACTCATGTTTTGGAGATTTATATGAAAGATCATTTTCTACACCGCCTCCTCAAATAATTTATTATGTAGGCTTTTACAAGAAAATCATACATTGGATAATACATTCTAACTTAGTGAAACAACTATTTATTTTTTATGTGAGTACATTATCTTTCAAAAAATAGAAATAGATTATATCCTAATCTTGAGGATAATATAATACAATCTTAAAAAAAATATCTAGTTTCTAAACATCATGATAATCTATCCAAACAATTACTAGATGCCTACACAAATGATAAAAAGTCCGGTTCAGCCCAACCCAATTGACTGATGGGTAGGCCATGGGCTTAGGCCGGTACAGGATTTTGTTTCTAAGGTTGGCCAATGGCTAGATATGACGTGACTCAGCACGGCTTGCCCCATCTGGGCCATTGAACACCCCTAGCGTGTAGTATAGAAGAATCGAAACATTTCATCAAGTACATGGCCATTTGTACTTGTGTATTTGATGGAACTATGTCTAATTATAATGTATCCAACACATTGTAAGGAGGACACAAGTAGGGCTATAAATGGGTCTCTAATTTTTTAATTAACCGAAGGTTCTGATTTGTTAATGACCGAGTTTGGGTCCTTATTTAGGTCTCAATAAGTAAGCGGGTCAAGGTTTAAATCTTATTTTTGGAACCGTGACTTAATGATATTGAATCTGATTTCACCTTGGTTTTGGCCAGTGGACCCGAGACCAGATATATTACCTTAGCTTTTTAAAATTTTTTTAAAAGTAAGCATTCTTTACATAGGACCTCGCACTGAACCCCCCCAATAAACGGAAACCATTTCGATTTTGGTTCCTTGTTCACATTAATGGTTTCAGTTTTGGAACTAGGAAAATGGTTCCAAACACGTTCCTATTCTGGTCAAGCATGGACTTGATCTGAAACCAACTTGTTTACAACCCTAATTGCAACTATTGACAAGCTTGTAATAGATTGGACGAGTCCAACTCATTCCCACCAAACTACGCAGCTCACCCAGATCAAGCCCAATCCAACACTATTAATGATCCAGCCCATCATATCCAAAACAGCACAGCTTGCACAAGATCGCCCAGCTCAAGAGGAAGTATGCTATCCTTTGATACCCTCCCTCTGCTTCTAGACCTGATCAACTAAACCCAAGTACCCGACCCAACAACTAAACCCAGTTTGAACATTTGTTAACGCAATCAAGGGACAGGATAATGATGAGTAGCTGAGATGAGAGAAGAAAGGGAGACAGTTAAGAGCTGTTATCATTTCCTTTTTTTTTCGATCAGCAGCTGGTATCATTTCGTACTTACCTGATTCTATCACATCCTTTCTTCTAACATTTTTCTTCTCCATGTACCTACCGGCTGCCACTCATCTCATTTTATAAGTGTTTGATATATCATTTCTTCAACTTGTTCCTTCTCCTTGTACCACTCACCAATCATGGTCTATAGTCCTCCAACTGCATGATGCTCATCCTTTGGCTTTCATTGTCAGCGACCACCATATCTAGCATGTCTGATAACCACGGCAAAACCTTTGAAAATTGGATGATCAAGCATGGACGTGTGTACAAGACGTCCGAGGACAAAAAAAAGCGCTTCAAAATATTTGTGCGTAATCTCCACTACATAGAGGACTTCAACAGAAGAGAGAGCGAAATGTACAGAGGCAAGGATCGGTGCAAGTTGGGGTTAAATAAATTCGCAGATATGACAAAGGATGAGTTTTAACTCAAAGTATTTAGAATACAAGCCTCTGTCATTGCCTCGTACTCGTGGAAAAGTGTTCGCTCGTCTGCGTGACTTAGGTAAAAAACCCAAGATGTCAAAAGCCACTCATGTGTAAGGACTTATTTAGATGCATGATATCTTTCTGTTCAGGAATTGTTTTATTCCTTCTGTGCCTCAAGCACATATCTTCCATTCTGTTTTGTACGAGTCAAGGGATCATTTTATTAACGGATTATTTAGAATTCTCATTTTTATCTTTCTGGGATATAGATCTTAGTCCACTAAAGTTCTTATAGCCCAGATTGAAGGGGATGAATCAACAACATAGGCTTAAAGCGAGTTTCAAAGTATAGTTTCCTTGCAAGAAGTATACAAGGTTGCATTAGTTTTTGCTCAAGGCCACATGTATTAAGAAGAGGGAGACACAGGGCCAAAAGTCCCCAGAATGAATAGAAATCATTTAAAAGCTTAGGTGAGCCAAAAGAAAATTAGCATTATATAAGCAACCAGGATAAGGAAGTGAAGCATCATAGGCCCAGTCGAGGGTGATACACTTGTCATTGAACATCTTTTCTATTCGACATAACCAGAGGATACAAATAGTTTCCTTCTTTTGTTGTTTTTTCTTCTGGCCCCGTATCAACTGGGTTTTTATCCTCTGCTAGAAAAGCCCAAAACAAAGAAGCCACTAGAGGCTGAGATGTGGCAGGGTTGATAGCAGAAAGAAGTATGACTCATAGTTACCTGATTCACAGTTCGCAATTCAGCTACTATCCAAAATTGAAAATTTAATAGCATAGGCTTACTTAGTTCATTTTCCAATTCACTCAATTCAAAGTTCGAGTTCCACTAAAGTGATGTAATAATTCGAATATGTAATATAATGCTGTTAATAATTTTATAGGTCTAACCATATTTATATGCATTCTATCCTATTCTTTGGGCCATATATGATCCAATGATCTCATTTACATGCTATGGCGATTTAATTGTCATAAGCCCAAATTTGACATCCAATTATTTCTCCTGCATTGAATTAATTTACGCACACCCAAAAAAAGACCATGGCTTCTAAAAGTTATTAAATTTGATGACCATAGATTTTAAATGAAGACCTACTTATTAGAGGAGGTTAAAATATTCTCTTGACATGCAAATAGTGATAAGGGTTAAACGGGTATTTTGTGTTGCTTAGAGAAACCCTTATGGAACTCCCTAATGGAGTCCGTCTATTTAAAAATTTGAGCAGCTCAAGATAAATGTTATCCTAGTGTATGATCTATCTTTAAATTTTATCAAATAGAATTCATTCCCATCATATGATTGACCATTTGAAAAAAAAATTATTGAATTAGTGCATTAGATTCTTTAAATTTCAACTAAATGGTTCATCTTAGATGGCACAAACTCCCATAGACTTTAGGAAATTTTATTTTTACCATGTTAGATTTTCAACACATGGTCCTACTATGCAGTTCCACTGCTTCGACTCCGAGTTTCTCTGAAAAGATATATTTGTTGTCCTTTCAACCGTGCACTCTATGAGATGTCCGACTATTTTTCTTCCATACATTCGGTTGTTAAAAAAACTGTTATCACGCTTAGTGAGATAGTGGATATGTGACACTTAGGCATACAAAAGTAAGCTTAATGGATTAGTTATACAAGAAAAGTAGACCACAGTAGACAAATTGGGCCATGGAGTCAAAGGAAATGACTTTTAACCATTCAATGCTTCTATATCCACCATCCATTTTATTTTGTTTGATCGGATGAGTAACAATATCTGGTGAGGTTGATCCTTTAGTAAAGACCAATCTAACGTGCCCCTGTTTTGTGGTGGGGCTATTTGGCTACCTTAATTCTATATTATGTGTATTATGTGGTTGCATGGTTACTCAAAACACCCCATTCATACGACTTTTCGAACTCTCCAAGGTCTCCTCTCAATGACCTGTCCGATTCTCGAGTGCCTATTTCAATGAATATACAACGAACTGTTCGGAATGAACTATTCGCAATTCGGAGCCCCATTCAACGAATTATGTAACGATGGTCTGAATCTTTCTGAAACACTCTTACAATAAAAAAACAAAAAAAAAACCATCTGAATATACAAGAACAGAGTTTTTGAACGTGTTGTGATGACTTGTCTTGTGAGATTTGTAAATATGATCTTTATATGCAGTAATTTCAAAATATCATATCATCCACCTAAAGTAATTCAAATGTTCGAGAAGGATTTTAAAATTCTAGTATGTTTGCTTTTGATGAAATTCCTAAATGCAGTCCAAAGGGGATTTTTGGATTTTCAATATATATGTTGGGTCACTTACAAGTTTTGGTGAAAAAAATTCTCTGCCAGCAAAGAAGTAGGTACCATCTACATTGCCGCTCCATGTGAGCTTATCATTGCTATTCTCAATTAGGAGAGAAGGTTGAATTTTGGCTGTTAGCAAAAAAAATTGTAACTGGGATTGGCAATGTCACCGACATGTGTAGCAATCAATATGAACCGAGCCATGTATCATGCCAGATTCTGATAAGATTATCATTCCAAACCTAACATTTGCAGTTGCCTATAACAATGAGAACCGAGCCTGAACCGAGCCATGTATCACGCCTTACTAGCCATATAATCTCCATATTAGGATATCTAACCTTTCCGATGACGAATTCGTAGCCCACAAAATTATAGAAAATTAGATTTATATCATGGACGTCGTTTTCACAAATTACACAAAAATAAATCTTCAAGATAATTAACTTTAATGTCCGGGAGCTTATTAGTTTAACAAAAAAAAAAAAAAACGTTGACCAGTTTGGATTCTACAGTATGCAGGGGCACAGGGCAAGCAAAGGTGATTGATGTTTCTCATTATGAAAAAAAAAAAGCAATTTCCGTGGGGAGTGTAGGGGGCATTTTTGCAAAATGGACGCAAATCACTTTCACCATCTATTTTGGTATGGAATTTTTTTTGCATAAATAAGCTCATTTTCACCACGTCAAATTCTCCAAACAAAAATGATGATATGTAATCCTTATAAATAAATATACGTGGACAATATTCAATTGGATTTTGGTGAGAGATACTTTTTTTTTTGAAAGGTATTAATGTACCAAAGATAAAATATCACATATCATTATACTTTTTTGACCTTGTTAAGTCTAAAAAGAAAGTGGCCATCATCAAAATGGTGAGAAATGCTACATATACATATATATATATGTGTGTGTGTGTGAATGATTGTAAACAAACAAATCCTCATAATATAGGCAAAAACATGCCAGTAATATGCCTCACTCTCTAGAAAGTATAGGACACTCTTTTGCAAGAAAGATGTGAATCACTTTTACCTAAATCTTTGTGTAAATAAGCTCATTTTCACCACATTTTCTCACCATGTGTAAATCCTCCAAACAACCATAATGATTGCAATCCCTTATATACATGAATGATTGTAAATAAAATATCCCTCATATTAGGAAAAAATTTTAAGCTGGTTCCCTATATTCTCTTTGGGATGTACACTTTAAGTCACTTCTTAACCCTGTTCTCTCTTCTCTTGCTCCTCTTCCAATGTCGTTTTGGTGAAGAAGAAAAGGAAAGGGAAATGAGAAACTCTTGGAGACCATTTATAAGAATTCATTTGGCCTGCGAGGAAAGATTGAATGTGTCTTTAGTGCAGTCCTTGATTTATTTAAGGGAAAATTTCAAAATAGAGGTCAACTTTTAATTATATTTCAAATCAGAAAAAAGAAGCTACATTTCAAAACAGGACTTAAAATTTCCATTTTTTTTACATGAGGACAAGTGGTTAGATTTGGCATTTTCCGGTATTTTTCCCTTATTTTATTCAAAAACCCCAAAATGCCTTTTGAGGCTTTTAGCAAAATCTCTCTTGCCTTCTTGGTTCTTCTTCCAACTCTCAAGAGCTTGGGCGTGGTGACAGACTCAGCTCAGTGAGAAACCCATCATCCAACATGAAATAGTTTCTTTCCTCAGGTCACCAACTTGAAGCATCAATATGCTTGCTTCACTCTGATGGTGACTAACATGATCTTCTTCATCTTGGAGACGACGATGGATGCGCCGCTGGCGGGGAAGGGGACGTCGGAGACGGTGAGATCGGTGAGCTAAATAGGCTAAATAGTATCCTGGCCATTCAAATTCCCACTGAATCATACTTTTTTACCGATGGACTGGGAAGACGCACCTACATTTCAACCTCTAAGCTGGCCGAGGATTAAGATAGGCCCGGAAATCAAACGGGCTTGGTTGGGCTATGTCAGCCATACCCATGTGGTACTTAAATCCGGTTATTTATTGGCTATAAATATTGACAAAATTGTTAATATAGGTTTACCTTTTGTGATCGTAACTATATGACCCACATTTAGAAATTAAAAAGTGGAGCTGCATTTTTTTTTTTTTGTGATTTTATACATAGGACCCATGTTTAAAAATTATAATGTAGCGCTCACCATTAAAAATTATAATAGATTATAACCTGGAGCCATCTTGTTTGTTGATTGTGCACACGAGACTTACTTTAAAACTTATGTAGTACTTATCTTTAGTAATTAGAACACGGGGCCATATTTATAAGATTCACAACGTAAGCCCATATTTATAGGAAATACAATGTGGCTCTATATTTTGAAAATTTTTTTGAAAGATTAAATATTTTTTTGAAAGATTATTTTTTTAAAAGATGAAATATTTTTTTGAAAGATTAAATTCTTTTTGAAAGCTGAAATATTTTCTTGAAAGATTAAATATTTTTTTGAAGGGTAAAATATTTCTTTTAAAAGATTAAATAATTTTTTGAAATATTAAATATTTTTTAAAAAAATTAATATTTTTTTAAAGGATAATATTTTCACCTTATAACCTATATTTAAAAATTAGAACATGGGGCCTACACTCAAGGAATTTATAATGTATCCCACCATTATAAGAAATTGGGGATTATAATATAAGCTCACCTTTTGTGATTGTTATGATGTGCTGTAAAAATTATGTATTAGAGTTACTTTGAGATAAATAGGAAACAACTATACTCATAGGTTTTTTTTTTTTTTTAATGAAGTTTTTTTGTTTTGATTTTGAGTTTCCTTTCATTGAGACAAAATTTTGAAATAGTAATTTATACATACAAAATATGTTTTCAACATGCATATCTTGTAGGAACATGCCAAATGAACCCTGAGATTTTCAGAAAGAGACTAATGAGAGTTGGAAAGATGATGAGGAAAAGAAAAGGTCTCATTAGAAAAGGATGAGGAAAAGAAAAGGGAAACCCAAAATGTAAGGGATCCCTAAAATTTGTCCAATTCAAAATTGGGGTAACATTGGAATCTCAATTGACGCTCAATTTTTTACCAAAAAGAAGTGGACACTCAATATCTCAACTCCGATGCGTGAATAGTTATCCCGTGCACATGGTGTGCATTTTATCATAACTACACACTTCAATGTAGGCCCATTTGGGATCTAACTTGGGGATGAGATCTATAAGGATCTCTTCATCTACTTGAGGCCTATATGGGTCCCATAAAATTATCCTAACTTCTTCATCAATGGCTAACAAATTTCATCCCTTTAAAAGCCGTTAAAAAACGGATAGGTCAATTTTTAAGCGGTATTTAAATGAATGGAATTTGTTAGTCATTGATGAAGGAGTTAGGATGATTATAGAGGGCCCATATTTTATATATATGTAGGCATTAAGTAGATGAGCAGATCTTGATGCATCCCATCCCCAAGTGGGGTCTTAGGTGGGGCTTACATTGTGGTGTGTATTAATTAAGCATAATTGATCCCTTGTGCACCGGATAAATAAATGTGCTGATGGCAATCCATATCTTGATTTTGAATTAGGTGGAAATTGAAATGAGCAAGATGAGTAAGCTGGCTGGCTATCACTACATACCTGCATGTTTGAATGACGGGTGTCCTAGGCATGCCTGATCGTCTCCTTGGCATGAACGACGTCATGCTATATATACGTGCCTCCTACCCATACCTGATCATCATCTCGTACCCATAAAGTCATGCTATAAATACATGTATTCATAACGTATCTCCTACAGTATGATCATCTCCTACCCACCCAGTCCCATTTCTATATATATCTTTTGACTCAAAGCAATAGGACGCTGTCCAATCTTTTCTTCAACTTTTTCTTCCATTCTCCTTACACTACTACTCAGTAATCATGGACGCCTATTCCTCGAAACACTGAATGATTGTCATCCTTTTGCTTTCATTGTCAGCGACCATACCTAGTATGTCTGATAAACGTAAAACCTTTGAAAATTGGATGATCAAACATGGACGTGCATACAAGACTTCTCAAGAAAAAGAAAAGAGATTCCAGATATTCGTTAGTAATGTCGATAGGTGATATGATGATATGACTAGAAGAAAGAAATATTGCCTTTTTTTATCGAGTTTGTGGCCTTGAAGCAGGAGAAGATATCTGGAGTTGGGAGAGACGAGAAGACGAGAGAAGAAAGGAGAGGAAGAGTACACGCAAGATGGATCTGTTGATAGGCATGAGCGCCCTGCCATCATAAGAAAAAGTGGAGGATGGCAAGCTGGAATTCTACTACTTGGTAGTATTCTCACCCAAATAGTACCCACTAATGATATTAATTATACAGACCCCCTCGAATCAATCAATTCGTGTGTGGCATATTTCGGCTTGAACAAAAACCGCCACCCTCTATATAATTATCAGACCAAATTTCAAACTACCTGAAAGCAATATTTAAAGTTGAATTAATCATATGCATCCATGTTCAAGTCAACTGTTCATCTTAATTACATAAGATTTTGCGTTCTTCCAATTTTTGCATACATGCTCAATTCAACTGTTCATCTTAATTACATAAGATTTTGCATTCTTCCAATTTTTCATCACGTCATGTGATGTTATATTTTACAGTGCTTATATTTATCTGCTATATTAGAGTTTACCTCAATGTATAATGGATACAGGCGTCGGTCATTACCTCATGAGAATGTGTCCTCTCGTGAGGAAGTTTCCAAGTCCGAGAACACCACGAACACTTTTGTCAAAGACCAATTTAATTGTTGTTTGTGTTACAAATTTAAAGGAGAACGAGAGACAAAGAAGAATAGAGAGAAGGGAGAGAGGTTCTTACTCATGAGATCTGTGTGCGTATATAATGGGGGGAGGAGGGTCTTATTTATAGAATAAGATTACTTCCTCCCCAAGAAACCTAATAGGAAAAGACTCTAATTCTTAGTCATCCCCTTATCTCATGTGGGTCCCAATGTGGGCATCCACCTATGATAATACATTTTATAACACTCCCCATTGGATGACCACCATTCAATGACAGTTGCCTCATTAAAACCTTGCAAAGGAAAAACCCAGTGGGATAAAAACCAAAGCGAAGGAAAAAGAGTACAACGTTCGACGGAATCATTGAATTGGTGTTGGACGTGTATAATGCTGCCTCGTTAAAACTTTAACTAGGAAAACCCAGTGGGACAAAACTAGAGAAGGAAAAAGAGTACAGTGCACATATGTCCTGGGTAGCATACTTCAGGATGCCTCCCCTTGATTAACTACTCCCCCTAATGATAACATCTTTGTACATAATTAAGCATATCAATCTCGTATACAATTTTTAAAATATTGATTTTTTTTTTGGCAAAAACTTCGTAAACTGATTAGCCAGGTTGTTGCTTGAACGAACTTGCTTTTCTCTTGAAGCTCATGAGTGAAGAAGATCTTTGGTGTAATGTGCTTCGTCTTGTCATTTTTAATGTATCATTCTTTAATCTGTTGAATACATGCCCCATTGTCTTCGCAAATAATGCTTGGAGTACCTGTACTAAGAGGCAATTGACAAGAACTACATATATGCTGAGTTAAATATTTTAGTTACACACATTCCCCACTGGCTTCATAGAGAGCTAAAATCTCAACATGGTTAGTATAAGTAACTACCAAAGTCTATTTAGTTAAATACCAATCCAAAGCCTTGTGCAAAACTATATATTGATCGCGCTTAAAAAGTAGGCGTGGAAATGAATTACGGAATCAAGGTCTGACATTCACGCATTTCAAGCGTTAAGAAGAATGGAAAATAATTACAGTTCATCATTAATTCCCTTTGTTTACATGGGTTCAAGTGCCCTGACCGCGAGGATGCAGGTTGTTTACATGCATTTTGAAAATTTACAACCCCTCCCTCAAGTCTTAGATGTGATCTTAATTTGGAAATTACAAGAAAATATACATAAGGTGGAAAAAATGTGAAAAAGAGGAAAAAATGTGGGGTGACCGTGACTCGCGGTCACTGCCCCATTTCAGTGACCGTGACTCACCCACGGTCACTGGGGCCTTCCAGTGACCGTAACTCACCCACGGTCACTGGAACCTGCCAGTGACCGTGGGTCACGGTCACTGGCAGACAGTGGCTGTGAAGCCACTGTTTGCTTCCGTTTTTTGTGCTGTTCGCGCTGGTTCTTTCTTGGAACTTCTTTCAAGTGTTGGAACTCCATTTTCATGACTTTGGAGTGGTGGACCACCATCAAGAAGATCACATTTAACCATGGAATCAATCGAAACCTCTGTAACTCATCATTCGTGCTTACGGACTGCGTTTTTGTTTCAAGTCCGAAATGGGCAAATATGAAGCCGGAGTTGTGTCATCTTGAACCTATCATTTTCAAGGAACAAAATGAGGCCTAGAGAGACTTCTTTCACAACTCTTGCGATGGCTAAGAGGCCCTACGAATAAGAGAAACAGAGGTGACAATGTCATCCTCTCAGAAATTGCCGACGTACAAACATAGTATGAACTTTGGCCATTCCACTTCCTTCTCTTCTTCTGAATTTTCTTCCTAACCTTCAAAACTTAGAAAAGAAGGTGGGAATGGTCGTGGAAGTGCTGCTGGAGTTTGCTTCTTTGTTGCTTTAAGTGCTTCTTTCTTTGATTTCTTCTCTTTTCTTCTTTGTGTATGTGTTCATCCTTCCCTTTCCTTCAAAATCTTGAACCTTTTATAGACTCCCAATCAGTTTTGTGCAGTTTTAGGGAGTTAATAGCAGTTTTGGGGAGTTAGATTTCGAAGAGGAGTGGAGGGAAACTACCCAAAATCGTGGGAAACATCTTTTGAAGGTCCGTGACCGCAAGCTGGGTCACGGACGAGGCCCAATTTCGGGTTTTCGTGTATGTGGCCCATTTTCATCTGTTTTGGGCTCAAACGAAGTCCGATTGCCATGAAACTTGGAGGGATGCTTCTTGACACTATTTTTTGCATGTCATAAAAATTTCAGCCCGTTTTGACTTTAGCAAGTTGGTCAACATTTTCATTAATTGGGCCCTAGTCACGGACAAGGCCCACTTTTGGAACATTGCATACGCGGTTTATTTTCCATTGTTTGAGGCCCGAATGATGTCCAATCATTACGAAACTTGGAGAGATGTTGTTTGACACTATTTTAAGTGTTTCATAAAAGTTTCAGCTCTGTTTGACCACCTGAACTTGGTCAACTCCTTTTGTTTGTGGGCCCCGATCACTCCTAAGGCCCATTCTTGAACTTTTGCATATGTGGCTTGCATATGTGGCTTGTTTCCGCTTGTTCGGGGCCCAAACGGTGTCCAATCACCACGAAACTTGGTGGAATGCTTCTTGACACTATTTTGAGTGTGTCATAGAAGTTTCAGCTCTGTTTGACCACTTGAACTTGGTCAACTCTCCAGTTGACTTTTTTATGACAGTGGGCACTTGTTTCAGCTGTTTGAAGCCCAAATGACCTCGGTTTGATTTGAAACTTGGAGGGACTGACGTCAAGAACATCTTGGAGTATCCATCCAAATTGCATGTAGTTTAGATTTGAGGAAGTAGGATTTCAAACAGTGGCCTATTCATTGCATGCGTTAGGTCACTATTCACTCCGCATTGAGATAGTTAGCATGTTTTCTATCCGAACAGCCTCCACTTGACTCGAAACTTTGGGAGAATAACTTGGGGCATTCTTTAAGCATTCTTTCCAAATTTTATCTGCTTTGGCTTTCTAGAAGTAAGATCTTAGCTGGTGGCCCCCAAAATCGGGATTATTGTCCTTTAAGCTGACATGTAATGAAATTTAGACCAAACGGAGTCTTTTCGACTTGAAAATTTGCAAAGTATCTTCTGAGCATGACTGAAGTTTCGTGCCCAAGTTTCATCAATTTTGGACATCGGGAAGCAGGACTTTGGTCAGTGACCCCCTGGCTTAGGGGGGACTAACCTCAGGCTGACATGCTTGTGGTTTTTGAGTTCGATGATGTCTGTTCAACCCGAAATTTGAACTTCCTCTGAGAGTTCCAGCTACCTTGATCTTCATGGGATATCACTCTGCACAGGGATCCACAGAGCATAACATATCATCACTTTGACATGTAGGAATGCCGTTTCTCACAGTGATTCCTCAGGATCTGCAAATAACCTCTGTAGCCTAAATTAAGCTGAGATGAGGTGTCTTCGTTGCAGTATTTGCAATTTTTATAGGTCAACATATATGGGAAGCATATTTATAAAGAATAAAAATCTCATTAGAACTTTTCTTGATCTGCGGGTCGAGATAAAATAGTCAATAGTTTTCTCGAGCTCTTCTGAAGTCTCGATTAGATTTATGTTATTTACATAAACTTCTATTTTTATAAATCCTTTTAAGGATTGTATAAAGATAAACAGGCAAATGAGATTATTTTCATACTCTTCCTTATATAAACATTTACTAAGACGATTGTACCATATTCTTCTGGAATGCTTCAGGCGGTACAATGAACGTCTTACTTATATTGAGTATGTACTCTCTTACTTTGCTTCAAGCAAAGCAAATCCTTCTGGGATTTTCATATATATATATATGTCTGTAGATGTTTTCAATCCCAAGTTTCTGCAAGAAACCTTGTATCACAAGTTTGCCTTTCATTCATTTTCCTTACAAACACCCATTTGTAACCTACAGGGTTAACACCGTTTGGGGTTTGTACTATAGGTTCATATATACCACGTCTATTTAGAGATTGTAATTCCTTAATGGTATCTCTTTATTTTGGCCAATATGTTCTTTGTCGACATTCATTTATAGAACGTGGTTTGTATCCCAATCATCATTCTCATTTTTCCTTGATATTTGAGTAGTTACCGCATATGCAAATGCGTCATCAATGATAATTTCATTTCTATCCCATCTCTCTCTTGAATAATTATAAAGTATATAGATCTCTTTATTTATTGGGTACCCATTGCCTCTTCAGGGGCTTTTAGAGTCTCTTCCGGGACATTAATTTCTTCAGGAATTTTAGAGAGAGTGGATTTTGTCATAAACTCTTCTGGAGTATACTTCTTCTGGAGTATGATTGGATATGATTGCTCATTTCTCCTCTTCTGGGGAGCTAGAGTCATTGAAACCTATAGTTCTAGTACGCTTCTGGCGTGTATAGATTCATTTGTTGCCATATTTGGACTTTGCTCTTCAGGAACACTAATTTGTACTTGTCCTACAAGGACATTAATTCGTGCTTGTGTATACATAGCCGATACATGTGACCTAGTCACTTTTACTGCATCATTAAAAGCATCAAGGAATTCGTTTGTAATTAAATGCACAATTCTCCGTACTCCATTCTCACATTGTGAAGTACATAAATCAAGATGAGATTGAGTGGAAGTATTCCACATTAATTCTCGCCGTTCTTCAGGAACTCTCTTATTGCCCCCTAACGGCGAGAAGACTATCTCATCAAGATGACAATTAGCAAAAACGAACAATGAGTATATCTCCTATCTAAATATCCAATAATTGGGGGTGAAGAATAACTAACATAGAATCTATGTCATCGGTTCATGCAAGTCACGAACCTACGATATCAAGCCTTATAAATTTAAAAAATGCTCAAGGAAGTGTACCATAGATTTAATAATTTGTGCTAATAAGCAGGATTTGATGGATTCACTAATATCACGCTATATCCTTTGTGAAAAGGATGGTCAATAGATGGTACTCTAAGGAGTACGTAACAGAATTATCAATAATTTGCCAGAGCATAGTACCCCTAGGATAACCTAATCTATCCTGCTAAAGCATTAAAGCCTTATGGTCACTAAGTTGAGGGCTCGCTCTAAGCTTCTGGCTTAACTTTGTCATTTTGCTCATAATCGAATATGGTTCGATTTTTAAAGATTGTCCTGTAATATATTCTTACGGCCTGATGAGAATGCACGTAGCTTTTCTAGTATCAGCTTCTGGCTGTCGATACTAGTAATAATGTGCAAATACCATTAGGTAGACTCTTCCGGAGCATTCAAGTATTTGTACAAATCCAACTATGATCGATATCGTGCACGAATTAAACACTACTTCTGAGAAAAACTTCTGGTTTTTTCAATGTAGTGTGTTTTGTTGCACTGTCTACCGGACAGATATTATTCTCAGTTTCATGCATTCCATGACCCATACAGTAAGTAATAATAAACTTATATAACTAGTCAATTACATCACAAAAGAATAGAACTTGAGAACAGTTAAACAATTTATCATTCAAAACAAATATAGCATGCAAACACAAGATACGGGGGATAACAGAATAAGTCTAACATCAAACAAAATATTGAAAATTGAACTCAAAGTTAAACTCATAAAAGTAGTTGTAGGTCTTCTAGACCATGCTTGGTGGTTTGCCCAATTTCCAAACAAAATGTCTTGTTAATCACCTCTCCTGGGGTGACATATTATATTTACCTCTTCTGGAGGAATTTTAATTGACTAATCTAGTATTTATTTCAAGCATTAGGTGTATGACCATCTGCTGGTGAGCATCCCTGTCTAATGGGGATATAATGGCGCGGAAAATAAGAGCGTATGCCATATCCTTCAGGGATATTTTATTTCCGACTTTGATAGTATCACCAAGCCTTTTAGAGTGTGTAAAGGTCGATTTACTAATAACAATCAAACAAAAATAGAACTTCGAGTTCTCAAATCCGATGACAAAATATAATGAAGAATTGGCCAATCAGAAAGTTAGAACTTCGGGTTCTTAACTGATGAATCAGAATTTCTAGTTCTGCTAATACTTCAGGCTAGTGATAGAACTTCAGGTTCTTAGAACTACTGGTTCTATCAAAGCTTCAAGTTTGAATCACAACTTCTGGTTCTATTAAAACTTCAGGTTTGATTTCATGGCCTTCGTATCGATCTACACTACTGTGAATCTTTAGAAATCAAAGCTCTAAGTTTAATTATGAATATGAATCTTCGGGTTCATATTCCAAATCTTAGAACTTCTGGTTCTAGATAATGTATGGATCTTCGGGTCCAGGTTATTCATTGGATATAGAACTTCAGGTTCTATTATTTGTAACTACTGCTTCTGACAATAATAAATTCATCAAACTAAAGTTTCATATAATCATATAGTGATAATGATACCGAAGTAATTATATCAAGCATGCAGTACAATGTTATAGAATATAAAAATAAATGTATATGAGAAACAGAAAATAAAATGTAGAACTTTAGGTTCTTAACATTTAATCAAAGATAATAATAAAAATGTGATGAAGAATTTAGAAATTGAAGTTTAGAACATCGGGTCCTCAACTTAAGAATTAGAACTTCTGGTTCTAAATTAGAATAGTTCATGGATATTTCAGTAAGAGTTAGAACTTCAGGTTTTAGGTTAGGATAATTCATGGATCTTCAGGTCCGAGTTAGAACTTCTGGTTCTAAATTAGAATAACATACAGAACTGCAGGTTCAGGTTATTTATTCGATATAGAACTTCTAGTTCTAAGTATCATATGAAACTTCAAGTACATATTGTGGATTTGAAAACTTCTGGTTTTAGAGTAAAATAACCAACGGATCTTCTGGTCCGAATCCGAAAGAACTTTTAGTTCTAAATATCGTATGGAACTTCAGGTTCCAATTACTTGTATAGAACTTCTGGTTCTATTTATAATCCGTAATTTTTAATTCTATCATGATCTCTTTTCAATAAAAGAAAATGAATCATCATCACAAGAATTAAAATTATAAAAATTTGCAGATCTAAACAGAATAAAGATAAATGCAGGTGTATGATTATCAAACTAATAAAAAATCATAAAATAATGATAAATTACTTAACCTTTGAATCACTTTTCTTTTAGTGCCAATGTGTAGATCTGCTCGCGGGTTTTCCATACGCGCAAACGGATCTCAAATCGAACTCCGGATCGTCAAGCTATCATAATGTCAAATCTAAGCCCTTCGATCTAGTAAAATAGTCCTTTAAACCTAATTTGTATCTGCTGACATCATCAGTAGTGTCACCCTCATCTGGGCCTCACTCGGGTTGGGCTGACCCAAACTTAGACTGACCTACCCAAAATCCAAGCCTGAGGGATTACAATGGATTGTGGTGCCTCGGTGCACCAAACCCAAAAGGGGGGGACACACCCATGTGACACATCTCACATCGTGACAAAAAAAATTTTTTCTTTTATTAAGTCACATGTAGATGCAGGAGACGATCTTCTTCCTTTTCCTTTGTTTCCACTTCTGTAACGAGGATTTATACAGAACCACCAGCTCCTTCGTCCTTATTTCTTCCTCGGCCATGACATCATCATAGGTGATGGAGGGTCAACGGCGACAGGGTAATGGCAACCGGCAACGTCTGGCTACGTTGAGGCAGTGGTAGAGGGCGATGAAGACCCATCTCTGTTGGACTCGTCTGATCAGATGAATTAGTCATCGGATTTCTCACCGAAGATGGAGATCGGGCATGGAAGTCGAGATTTGAGTCAGATCTCCGGCGGATCCTTCTCCTCACTTGGCAGCGGTGCAGCAGTGGGGCATCGGGCGTGGGGACCACCGACGATCATGACCGTGGGGGCAGCGAAACTTGGGCGACCCCGAGGCATCTGCAGCATGCACCTGTGCGGCCAACTGAGATCATCCTCCGTCTCCCTGATGAAATAGTGATCTTCTGATATTTTTTCTCCGATTGAAAAATCGGATACATGGCCCAGCGCAATCAAACAACTCTGATTTCCTGGCTTTGACAGATAAAAAAAATTGAGAGATAAAAGAATAAAGGTGAACCAGAGACAAAGAAGAATAGAGAGGAGAGAAAGAGGTTATTATTAATGAGATCTGTGTGTACATAATAGAGGGAGGAGGGTATTATTTATAGAATAAGATTGCTTCCTCCTCAAGCAACCTAATAGGGAAAGACTTTAATCATTATTCATCTCTTTATCTCATATGAGTCTCAATGTGGACATTTTTGTGTTGTGTAATTGATTTATTCCTTTTATACCTTGCATTAAATTCTTACCGGATCCATCATGAACTCACTTGACAAGTTTTTGTGCACAGCCGCATGTTGGGTATTTGCAGCAGTAACTGCCATGGAAGGAATTAGAGCCATCAAACAAGGACCTTTGGTAGATCTATCAGCACAGGAACTTGTGGATTGTGTACCCAATGATTGATGGGAAGTTGGAAAGTTTGTTTTTCAAAAGATCCATTTTCATGAAGTCCATGATAAATTGTCAAATTTTTAACATTAAATGTGGAGTTGATATTTATGTCTAAAGGAAGGTAAACATATGCATTGGAGCTTAATTTTTTTTTAGAATCTTAAATTGTCCTAGAGTTTTTGGTTGTAGCTTTTTATATTTTCCTACAGGTGATCAATGGTTTCAAGTGAAATGCTTCAATTATAGTTTTACCTGGTGAATCGGGATCGTATTTAGAGGGAGCTAGAATTCACAAAACACCTGTTCTATTAAAAAACTATAACTATCCTAGGAAATTTATACAAAATATCACTACAAAACAAAATTAAAATTAAAATACAATAAAAAATCTGAAATTAAAATTACAAATTTGAAATTAAACCTAATCTAAAATTGCTAATCTAAAACAATCCTAGAAACTAGAAAATGCAAAACAATAGAATAATCAAATGACCAATTGAATGAAAGTAAAAGTGAATAAAATAAATCTGAAAATAGAAATAGATTGGAATAAAATAAAAGAGAAAAGATGGATTTCAATTTTTTAAATGTGAATTTAAAACCTTATTTGATAGAATCAAAGAAAACTTTGAACCATTGTACCAAATATGTACTGTCAGTACATAGAAGTATATAATGTTGACTCTATAGTGAGAACCATGATATCACTAACTTTGTTTTACAATGAGAAACTCAATTCAAATAAGTAATAAATTCAGATTTATTGAATTAAGATAAATATATCATTCCTACCCTAAGATCATGAATTTTAAAAAAATAGAATTGCTTGCCTAGCTCTTCAATTGGTCTTCTCTTCAAGTCAAGCACGAAAGATGAGGAAGATGGTTGAATGGATAGAGTGGATGAGACCTAAAAGGCCTGGCCTAACCCATCTTCGGGTGGAGGAGAGATGGAGAGAGAGAGAGAGAGAGGGCTTATGGTGGTTGAAAGTGCAACTTCCCCCTTGAATCCCTTTTATAATGTTTTGTCTCCTTTTTTTACTATTTTTCTTTCTTATTTTGTAGCTTGCAAAAACTTTACTTTGGAAATTTATCTTGTTTTTGCCAAAAGTTAGCGAATATATAGCAAGTAGAAAGATTTTTTGTTACTTTTCTTGTGCAAATTTCTCCCTACACCTACTTTTCAAAATTAGATTTTGTACAAATCTTCATGGAGTGGGCCCACCTTTGATGCAAATTTATTGTACATGATAGACCCCACAAATAGATGCACATCATAGATAAAACAAAACTGTAATTATATGCAATCCCACCTAAAAATACACTGCTAACTTCCTAAAGCCATAACTATATTGTTTTAGCTCCGATTAACGCAATCTTTGGTTCTACGGATATCTATTAAAAAAGAGCTTTACAATGGTATCTAGCTAAATTGTCTTGATCAGACACTTGATATGAAAGTTATGACTGTTTTAATCCATGCTATCCAAAGAAAAACCGTCATTGACTTTCTATTTTTTATCTCTTCTTCTTTGACTTTTCTTTTCTTGAATTTTTTTCACTATGGCTTTCCTTTCTTTATTCCAATTTGAACTCATAAAATATAAATTTAGATTCATGCAACAATTGAAATCCAAGCATGTGTGCACATATGTGTGGGGTCCTTTTCATGCTCATTTTCTTTTTTTTTCTTATTTCTCATTTTATTCCTTGACTTTAAATTTTCAATGGGGGTCCATTTTATTCAATTCACCGATATAAAAAAAATGAGCTTTTCTTAGAATAATAACTTTGACTAAAAGTCATAAATGCACTAATGTAGGCCTAATTCACATAAAATGATAACCTTAAACCACATCATTATTCTTGTTTTCACTTGCATTAATCAATGATGATAAAAAAATTATATAATTTCATGTATAACTATGAATTTGAAAAACATTTTTGTAAATGAAAATCCAAGAATGGAGAGTTTTATGATTTTATGGAAAAATTGTGATTTTTGAATAATTTTTGTATGAAAACTCTAAAATAAATTTTAAAATCATAAAAATATGATTTCTAACTAAATAAAGAGATTTTTAATGCATAAGTCTTTAAAATTTTTGAGAATGTTCATAAAATGATACATTTTTAAGGACTTATCAACGGGAAATCGTTCTAACATTAAATGAACAATGCCATCCTGCATTAAATTCAACATGGCGTCGCCGAGAATCTGCAGCTGGTTATAAGTCCTAGTACTTTTAGAAATTTGTTGGGGAACTTTATCATGAACTTACTTCATGTGTTGTGCAAATTGTTCAGCTTCCTGACTGGACCTAGTGTCAACTAGTAATGAGCTTATGTCAATAAGGAAAACGTTGCTTGATATCGGTAACAGCTTTAAATGGCGATCTTCTGATGGTTTTGTTGATGCAATTATTGTGAGTGAATTCCGTCATGGCTAAAATAAGATCCCATGAAGCAATATGATCTCTGATAAGGCATCGAAGAAGATTTCTAAAACTTCTATTAACAACCTCTGTTTTGCTATCAATTTGTGGATCGTAAGCACTGGAATATTGGAGCTTTGTGTGCATCATATGCCATAAGGTTTTTCAAGAAGAAACTCATAAATTTTGTATTTCTATTAGGCACGATTGTCTTGGGAAAACCATGCAGACAATCAACTTCTTTAAAGAAAAGAGTAGTAATTTTCTTCACATATGATGTGTGAGAACGAGGAATAAAATATGCCATCTTTGAAAAGTAATCTACAACAATAAATATGTAATCTACCTTCCTTGCTATTTTGGGTAAGCCCAAGATAAAATCCATGTTTATATCTTGCCATGACTCATGTGAAATAAGAAAGGGTTGATATATACTGGTGTTCTTCTTTTGCTTCTTTGCAAGTTGGCATACTTTGCATACTTTACAAATTTTATTGACATCGATTTTTAAATGGGGCCAAAAGAAGCAATCTTCTATAATAGATAACCATCATGAATAGAAAGCTTTGGATGTTAAAAAAACTTACCACTTAGAAGATTTGAGTAAATTCAACCAAAGTTATGATCAGCTGTACATTCTCTGCATAGTTCTTCAAAGCCTATAATTGTAACTTAAATAGTTGTGAGAATGTGAGATTGACGACTTAAGGTATTGGCAACTTTATTTTCCATTACAGATTTATGGCGCAGAATAAATGTGAACTCTTGCAAATATGCACTCCATTTGATACCATTAGCACTCATCTTCTTATAAAAATTTAGGTATTGCAAAGCTTTATGGTCGGAATATAAGAAAAGCACTTTTTCAATTAAATAATAGCACCAATAATGTAGAGCTTGAAAAATTGCATAATATTCTTAATCATATAGTGAGTAGTTTTTGCTAAAATCATTTAATTTCTCACTAAAGTAAGCAACTGGATGATCGTCTTGACTCAAAACTCCACCAATACCTACATGTGAAGCATCATAACTAACGTCAAAGACTTTCTCAAAATTGAAAAGTTTTAAAATAAGTGCCCTAGTCATTTTCTACTTAATCTATTCAAATGCCAGAGACGCTGTATTTGTCTAAGTGAAATCTCCTTTATTCATGCAATTAGTTATAGGAGTTATGATGTACTAAAATTATGCATAAATTTCCTATAAAAAGTGGCTAATCCATGGAAGCTTCGTGCTTCATGAATACTTTTGGGAAGATCTCGATCAATGATTATTTTGATTTTCTCTGAATCATCTTCTACCCTTAGGTTGATACAACAAAGCCCAAAAATATAGCATTGGAACTAAAACATGTGTACTTCTTCAAATTAATGTAAAACATTTCTTTACAAAGTGCACGCATGATATATCTCAGATGGTCAAAATGAGCTTTTTTGGATTTGCTGAAGATTAAAATGTCATCAAAATATATCAGAACAAATTTGTCGAGAAAAGGAATTAGAAGCTGAGTCATCACTCTTATAAAAGTACTGAGAGCATTGGATAAACCAATGACATAATTAACCATTCATATAATCCATCTTTAGTCTTGAATGCAGTCTTCCATTCATCTCCTAGCCGAACATAAATTTGATGATATTTGCTCTTGAGATCAATCATGGAGAAGATGGATGATCCAGCCATCATATCAAGTATGTCGTCCACTCGGTGAATTGAAAATCGATATTTGATTATGATTTTATTTAACGCTTAGCATCGACACGCATTCCCATGAACCATCTTTCTTCGTGTTAAAAGGGTTGGAATTGCACAAGGACTCATGCTTTCTATGATATAACCCTTTTGGAGTAAGTTTTCAACTTGTCTTTGTAATTCTGCATACTTAGTGGAGCTCTCACGATAAGCAGGTAAATTAAGAAAGGAGGAACCGGGGACTAAATCAATAGCATGTTGGATGTCCCTCATAGGTGGTTATTGTTTAGGAAGCTCTGTAAGAATCAAGTCGTGAAAATCATGAAGCAAGGGCTTGATCTTTGGTGGTGTGGAAACCTATTTTTTTCATCTGGTTCCTTAAATTCTTTTGGAATAAGAGCATAAAAAACTCCCCATTCATGGCTTTTTTGTTTCAAATTTGTGCATAGAAAGAATTCGAAAATTTGACTTTTATGCCGATTTTTTTGCCGAGATGGAAGAGGCTTGCTTTTCTGAAGAAAGTGGTCATTTAAGTGGGAGAAGAATAACTTTTCTGCTATGATATAAGTCGTGAAAATCATGAAGCAAGGGCTTGTTGTTTGCGAATTTTGACGTAGTGGTTTCTCCATCACTTCGTACCTTATTATCAAATAATCAAGGTTTTCCAAATAAAATATGAGTAACATTCATATGAATAATGTCACATTAAAAAGAATCTTTATAACCACCAATTTTAAATGCTATCTGGCACCTTTTTATTATCGGTATTGCTGTGTGATCATTCATCCAAGAGACTTTGTGTGGCTTCAGATGTTTTTCTGTTGAAAGCTTCAACTTATCAATTACTTATTGAGATACCACATTCATCTTACTTCTGCCATCAATAACCAGATTTAATACTACACCCTAATTTGTTATATATGTGTTTTTCATAATCAAATCATTTAATTCATGTTTAGGGTGAATTTATTCATAAAAATCCCAAGATGACTTGAAATATTTTGACATTTAATATAAGAATATCGAACAGTTTAGATAATAAATTAGTGGCCCACAAAATAGTAGAAAATTAGAATTATTGGATGGACATTTACATAAATTATTCAAAATCTATGAATCTTTAAGATAATCAGCTTTAATATCCGGAAATTTATTACTTTAATAAAAACATTGGTGACATGTTTGGATTGCAATATGCAAGGCCACAGGTATTACAAATATGGCCCATAGGAATAAAGAAAAAATAAAGGTGATGGATGTTTCTCATAAAAATGCAATCAATGTTTGGGTAGTGTACGAGGGATGTGAATCACTTTCACCACCTATTTTAGTGTGAAATTTTTTGTGTAATGAACTCCATTTTCACCACATTTTTCGCACGATGTGTAAATCCTCCGGGCTCCAAACAGACATGATGATAAGTAATCCTAATGCATGTGACCTCATATTATAGGTAAAAAGTCTGAGCCGGTTCCTATTTTCTCTGTTGGATAGACACTTTAGGTTGCTGTTTAACCCTTTCCTCCATTCTATTTCTTCTCTTCTCCTGTCTTTTTGTCGAACAAGAGAAACACTCGGAAACTCTTGGGGGCCATTTGTAAGAATTCATCCTAAGAAGGTCAAGAAAAGGTAACCATGTACATGCAGATGGCGTGCGAGGAAAGAACCCATATGTGTCTTGGGCACAGTCCTCGATCAATTTAAAAGGCATCAGCTAGAGCATCAGGAAAAGAGTCCTCGACCTATACTTCAAGCAACTTAGATTATGGATCGACAGGGTTAGCTCAGAACATGCAAGTTAGATGGTGGAGAGGGCTAGTACAGAACACGGCTTGCCTTTTACTCTCTTCGAGTGGTCTGTGGCTAGGGCCCAAGACAGAGTTTGGCCTGGCAGCTAAATAGGATCCTGGCCATACAAATTCCCCACCAAATGGAAGCTTTTTACTAATGATGAAGCTGGGAAGACGCCTACTTTTCAACTTCTAAGCTGGTTGAGGATTGAGATAGGTCCGGAAATTAAATGGGCTTGCTTGGGCTATGTCATCCATACTCATGTGATACTTAAATCCTACCGTTTATTGCTTATAAATTTTAACAAAATTGAGTTTCATTAAAACCAACGAAGACTCTTTTTAAGCAAAGTGATCAACATTGGCCAGGTCGAGTGGGACCTGCTAAAATCTTAGGCTTTGGGCCTAACTTGATTCCCATGCGCATGCCATTTCCAAGATTATCCCTTGAAGGCCTATTTGTTTATGCATTAGAATAGAAATGTAGACCTGGCAAACAAGTCGGATTGACCAAATTTAGGTCGGGTCAATCGGAATTCGAATTTGTTGGTTCCAGCCCGTTTTGAAAATGAGTTAGAAACCTTTAACCTACACCTGTGGAGGGTTAACTCGACCCAACCCGCCTAACCCAAATTTGATGTGGGTTGGTTCGGGTTGACTCGACCTAACATATTTAATTTTCATTTTGGGTATAATTTAACTCATTTTATATGGCCCAATTTTATTTGTAAAGCTCTCCTTACATTTAGATTCATTTAAATATTGTATTGAACATGAATTTATAATTTATCAATTTTCAAGGTGTAAAAAATGGGAATCTATAAGTATTCTCTAGCCCATTTATTGAGAATTTGAGATAATTCCTTTTCAGTTTTTGTTCAATTTTATAATTCATTTGAATATAAGTATAAGACTCATCAACGATATTGTATTTCATTTATATCCATGTTTTGGAAATAAATTTATATGCCAATATAAAAATAAAAAATACATATCAAATTTCAACTATAAAAACATCATATTTTCAAATAAAAAAATTTATATTTTAAGTATTAAAATTTTATATAACTCATTCACAAAAAATTAAGAGTACATAGTTTACGGCCCACATGAATAAGAAAAGTCACATAAAAATTAAAAAGTCATGATAATTTAGTAAAATCTAAATGGGTCAAATGGGTTAGGCAGGTTAACTCTAACTTGTCAACCCTAACTTGACTTGTTTTTATATAGGTTGGTAAACCCTAACCTTAACCTAACTCGTATTTTAAATGGGTTGGGTTAGGCGGGTTAGAAAAGCGTCGGGTCAAACTGGGTTGGCGGGTTGAGTTGAATTTTGCCAGCTCTAGATATGAGTTCGATATGTAAGGTGGTTGAAAATGATGATTACAGGTTAATAAAAAAAAATCAAATAAGACTTTCTTTAAGGAAAACTTGGGCCTATTCAAGGGAATATGAGCAAAAAAAGAAAATCAAGAGAAGGTGTAAACTGCAACACCCCACTCGACACTCATGCACGATATTATTCACTTTGGCTCATGAGCCTCCTGATTTCACTTCTGGTGGGCCTTAACCCACCAAAAGGCCTAATCTTGGGAGGGCCCAAGCTTTACATATAAGTCTAGTCACTTTTCTTTTTCTAGTCGATGTAGGGCTCCAGGATATCACATAAATGGATACCCACACATTACACTAATAATTCATTGTCTAGGAAAATGAAGTCCCAACTACATCTTTAGGTCATGTCTTTTGTGCTAACCTCATATCCATCTGCCTCACCTCTTTAATAATCCTCCATTACAGCTCATTTGATAATAAATTCCCATGTTATTGTTCAAACAAATATGCCTTTAGTGCAATAGTAAGCCCATATTGTAGAAACTCAAAGAAGAGAGCGACTTAATATATCATTAAATTTAAGATATTATAACAAAAATAAATTACATGTATTTTACTGTGAGAAAACATGATTCAATTTTGAGAATTGATAAGGTTGAATGATGAAACTTTGAAAGGTGCAAATTTTTTGTGACGCCGGTTAATTCTAAGAAGTCTTGTATGGAATACGACTAGGTGGCACCAGGCCCCACTCAACCAACACATAACATGCAAATTTGGGCAGTTTCAAACACAATTTGTTGAAAGCAATTCCATGCTTTTGTAGTGGATTTGGAACAGTGCAAATTAAATATCTTGTGTTGGTTTTTCATTTTCTTAGTAAATTCATATGTTTTAGAGCTTAGGACCTTTCAAATCTTGCATTTTAGGGAAAGGCTGTTAATTGTGCAAAGAATCATGGAAAAAAGAAGATCCAGCAGCTTGTTTTTTTTTTTTTTTTTCTAAAATCCTTATTTCTGTAAATCATAGTAGCTTGCACACTTAGTGATCAATCAAATTGAAGGGGAAAGTCAATAAATAAATCAGTCATGGACTAGGCACAATCGTTTTACCGGCTAAACAAAGAACCGCAGACCAACTTTTACTTTTAATTTTTATTTTTTTAACACAGGCAACTATAAACTTGCCCAACATGTACAACAGGTGGGCGGCGGCCATTTTTAATTTTATTCTTTTCTAGCGAGACACATAGGGTTGCAAATAGGTCTGATTCTCTAATTACTTGAAGGTTTTGATCCGTTAATAATCGGATTTGAAATCTTATTTAGTTTCCAATAAGTAAATAGGTTTGGATCTAGATTTTATTTTTGGACTTATGATCTAAATTATTTCGAGTTTGATTCCATCTTGGTTTTAGCCTGTAAATGCAGAATTCGAAATATTATTTCAATTTTTTAAAATTTTTTAAAAATTAGCTTTTTTTTATTCAAACCGTATAAACTCAGATTCAGAGCTGAACTTGCACCATATATATATATATATATTTATATTTATATATAGAGTTCCGACTACAGTTCCGAGGCCACTGTGGGCCTCGATGGGAATCGACCAGTCTACAACCCTTGAGCCACAAGATCAAGACCAACTTGCAACTTGTGTTTACTGGTTTTTCCTTCACAGTGCAACTTGCCCTTGGACCAGCCGTCATGGATGACAAATCTGCGTGGCTATGCAAGACTGGACAAGACGCTGGTTAGTAAACATCATAATCATAAAATATTGAGCCATAGTTGCTAGACGTCTTAGAATTTTCTACTAAAGACGAAGATAAGATGAATCATCAAAAAAAATAAAAAAAGTCAAAAAGCTATTCCTTCTTTTATAATTAATAAAAATATTTATTTTTAACATAAAAAATGAAAAAGATAAATGAACATTTTATTAAAAAATAAATCTCATTATGAGATTAAATTAAAATGTTTTTATCTTTTAAATTTTTCATTCCCCTCATTTCATATTATCAATGAAATTAATCGAATCGAAAATATCACGCTTGCACTCCTGTGACAAATACCCTTTACACCTTTTAGTGTCTCGGCTTAGTGCCAGCGTTTTTGGGTTTTCTTTCTGGCTGGAAAAGAAACAATTACATTTTTTGGCGTGCTTGTCTTGGTCTTGGTGCCTCAACAACAACAATAGCCTTCTTCCTTTGCTTTCTTCTTGCACCAACGGAAAAATCCAGATCTACTTCAATCCGAACGTTGTCTGCGACATCCAAACCATGGGAACGCAACACGCCAGGCTCTGACATCCAAACCATGGGAACGCAACACGCCAGGCTCTGATACCAAGTTATGGATCTGGATGTGGAGACTCTGACACGCAGTCGGAGAGATCTGTATGGGTTCCGGCGATTGGGAAGTTTTACGAATCTCTTCTCCTCTGCCTTTACCTTTACCTACTGGATGGATTGAACACCAACACTAGGGCTCCGATTCCCACAAGACTACTTCGTCTTGTTTTTCTTCACAGAGTTGTAGAGAGCACAGAGATGGCTGAAGCAGCTGTAGCATTTCTCTTGCCGAAGCTATATGAAGTGATGCAAAGAGAAGTGAATCTTCTCTTCAAAACGCCAGAAGAGGCGAAGCAGCTCCATGATACCCTCCAGTTCCTACACGCTTTCCTCCAAGATGCTGACCAGAAACGAAGAGAAAGCAAAACAATAGAAACCTGGGTGACCCAGGTTAGAGATGCAGCTTTTCAAGCAGAGGACATCATCGATGAGTTCGTCCTCAAAGTTGATAAACAACATCTCAGAAACCTCGACTTCATCGGTTTCTTAAAAGCTCCTTGGAGAAGATTCCAAACTGGGCGGGAGATTGAGAGAATTAATGCAAGGCTTGAGAAGATTGCTGCAAACAGATCCCAATTCGGCATAGTAGATATCGTCGTCGGACAGTCAACTTCATTTACGAGGAGGACAGAAAGGAGAGCCCCCATCGTTGAGGAAATAGACGTGGTCGGCATCGAAGACGAGGCCGACATGGTTGCCAAGCTGTTGATTGAAGAAGAAGCTAGAAGACGTGTCGTGTCAATCGTCGGCATGGGAGGCTTAGGTAAGACCACTCTCGCTAAAAAGGCCTATGACCGCGTAGATGTGAGAAACCATTTTGAATGCTTTGCCTGGGTTTATGTGTCTCAAGAATGTAGAGATCATGATCTTTTCATGGACTGTATAAAATGCCTGAAGAGGGTTAGTGAAGATGAATTTAAAAGGATGAAAAACATGAGTACAGCTGAGCTGGGCAATGTACTCAAAAGTTACTTGAAGGGGAAGAGATATTTGGTGGTATTTGATGATATATGGAGGATTGAACATTGGGATTCTTTACAAGCTTTTTTCCCAAAGGAGATGAATGGGAGCAGAATAATGCTTACCACTCGAATCAGAACAGTAGCTAAGGAAGCAGATCCTGAGAGTGAACCCCACATGCTGCGGTATTTGACAGAAGATGAGGGCTGGGAGTTGTTGTCTAAGAAAGCCTTCCCCAAAGGTCTAGGCCATGACCGCCCAACTCATTTGGAGCAGGTTGGAAAAGAGATGGTGAGAAAATGCAAGGGATTACCTCTTGCAGTGGTGGTATTAGGAGGGCTCCTATCAAGGAGGGACCAGTCCAATCATGAGTGGGAAAAGGTGCTTAAGAGCATTAGCTGGCAGTTGACAGAAGGCGAAAATGAAATTTCACGAATACTCCATTTAAGTTACAGTGATCTGCCTTATTACTTGAAGTCATGCTTTCTCCATTTTGGTGTTTACCCTGAAGACTCGACAATCCCCGCAACTAAGTTGGTTCGGATGTGGGTTGCGGAGGGCTTCATGCAAGAAAGAGGAGATGAAACAATGGAGGAAGTTGCAGAGGATTGCTTGTGGGAGCTGACTCAGAGAAGCATGATTCAAGTGGCCCAACGGAGTGTTAATGGCAGGATTAAAATGTGTCGTATCCATGATTTGCTTCGAGATCTTGCCATTAAAGAAGCAAAGGAAGATGCATTTCTTCAAGTTTATGGGAATGTGGATTCTGCTCTGCCGACTACAGCGCGTCGATTGTCCATCACTCATCATGGCATTAGTAAGTACATCTCCCTAAACCGCTCAACTAAACACCTCCGTTCTTTGTACTGCTTCACCGAATACAGTGAACGGGTGAAAAAGGCGCAATTGAAACCAATACATGAAAGTTTCAATTTCTTAAGGGTGATGCATCTCGATGGCGCAAACATCTCAACACTTCCTGATGGGATTGGAGATCTTATCCATCTCAGGTACTTGCTGGTAAGATTCATGAGAGGAATACGGATGAAAAAACTCCCATCATCTTTGAGCAGGCTCTGTAATCTACAGACACTAAGCGTAAGAGGGCACGACACATATGACTTTCTCTACATTCCTGATGTATGGAATATGAAACAATTGAGACATGTGCGTTTAGACAATGGGGTTTTCCCACGTAAGGGTAACAATCTGCAGCTTCACAAATTGACCAATCTCCAGACCCTTTCATCAATGTGGGTTGGTGATTGGGTAATGGATGATTTGGGCAAGTTGACTGCGTTGAAGAAGTTGGGATTGCGTGGAGATTTGAGATCTTTGGAAACAGCATTATCTGACTCCATTGGCAAACTTAAGAACCTTAGATCGCTCTGGTTGATGGAACCTGATGAAGCGGGCCTCATTCCAATGTCGATACCTTGGTCAAATTTACAGTATCTGGAAACACTGTATTTATATGGGCGCTTGGCAAATCTTGCACACCCAGAAGGTTTCCCAAGCCTAACCAAGCTAATTCTGAAGGAAGCTAAATTAGAAAAAGATCCAATGACAGTACTGGAGAAGCTACCAAATCTTAAATATCTCAAATTCATACGAGAAAGCTACTTGGGAGAAAGGATATCTTGTTCTAGCACTGGCTTTCCTAAGCTTGAGGTCTTACATATCGAACACTTCATAAATTTACAGGAGTGGACTATTGAGGAAGGAGCGATGCCGAATGTTCGATACCTAGAGATATTTCATTGTTACAAATTAAAGTTGGTTCCGGAAGGATTGCGACATTTGACTACTCTCCAAGAGCTGGTCTTTGCGGGGCAGCCTCCCCCTTTTCTTCGGAGAGTTGGAAAAGATGGCGAGGATTATTATAAGATCCAAAATGTAACCACCATCACCATCCGTTAGTGATTCAGCAATTTGATCCGTGCAGTAACTTCTTACTTTGGTGAGGAGGGTGTTTACCTTGAAATGATATCCTCTATTAGTATCTTTTGATTCAGCAATTTGATCTATGCTTGTAATTTCTTGTGTGCAGTTTGAAAAGATCTTCACTAGTTTAAAAATCAGTATTTTAATTTCTTTTTTATTTGTTAATGAGTAAAGAATTTAATTTAATATTTCAGAATATGCGCAGCATTGGCTTTTTGTCATTTATATATCGACAAGTTGTTGGACAAGTTGTTGAAACATGTTCAGGAAGTCTTGGGAGTCACAACTGCTTTCCTCCTCGGGAGTAGTTTTCCTTTTGCATGTGATAGTAAAATGAGATTTACTTTGGCAAATGCTATATACAAATGTAAGGGGTAGACCGAGGTATACGAGGACGAGGCCACCCCCACCCCCACCCAAAACCCCGCCAAAAAAAAAAAAAAAAACAACACACACACATAAATCCGAAAAAAAAAATCTAAAAAAATATATATATGTATAAACTTTTGCCTCTTCTTTATATTTTCTTTCACATAAAGCTCCACAAGTTGAATTTCCTGGTCGACCCCTACATTCAACTATTTTAGATATATTTGGATTTTTATGATATTTTTCACAAATTTCTCGTAATCCCTAAAGAATTAAGATATGATTTTTTTTAATAAAAGAATATTGAAAATGGTTTGATTTATGAATTGGTGGCCCACAAAATCTCAAAAAACTAATTTTATAGGCTAGGCATATCTTCACAAACTACTCAAAATGTATGAAGATAATCACTTTCAATAAATAAAGTGAATGGTTTAAATTACAAATATGTGACCACAAGAATTACAAATATGGGCCCAACAAAATGAGAGAAAAAAATACATGCAATTGATGAGCCTTTTTGCAAGAGGGGCATGAATTACTTTCATCCCGATTTTGGTGAAGATTTTGGCCTATAAATGACCTCATTAGCATACTGTTTCACTCATCGTGCATACATCACATGCGTACCTAAACGGCCCAAGAAAAAGTGCTGATGCATAATTCTTATTCACGTGAATCATCTATACATGTACGTCACTACAAACAAATGATCCCTTTGTTATTTGCAACGCAAAATTCTTAGGTAGTGTTTGGTTCGCTGGAATGAAGGTCGGAATGGAATGGTCATTCTGTTGGAATGACCATTCCCACGTTTGGTTCGTGAAAAAGCGGCGGAATGACCATTACTTCAGGAATCACCATTCCTTTATATAAAGGAATCACCATTCCTTTGAGGGGGTAGAGGAATGGCCATTCCATTCCATTGTAATTTTTCTTTGAGTCCAAAATGACCCTTTTATCAAATAAAACCTTAGATGTCCAATCATAAGACCTAGCCTCCTTCCTCTTCGTCTCTGACCTCTCATTCTAGGGGTATTTTAGTCAATTTTATGTAATTTTTTAGGGGTATTTTGGTCAATTTTATGTAATTTTTATGGGGGTATTTTGGTCAATTTTATGTAATTTTTATTCCATTCCTGGCATCATTCAAGCATGACCTGAGATGTCCAATCATAAGACCTAGCTTCCTTCCTCTTCGTCTCTAACCTCTCATTCCAGGGGTATTTTGGTCAATTTTATGTAATTTTTATAGGGGTATTTTGGTCAATTTTATGTGATTTTTCTTCCATTCCTAGCATCATTCAAGCATGCCAAACACATGAACTAAAATGAAAATCCTATTACTGGATTGATTCCTTTATCCAACCAAACGTTGGAATGAGAATTACTATTCCTGCCTCATTCCATTCTAAACTCATTTCAGTCTCCATTCCATTCCTACCAAAAATAATTCCAGCGAACCAAACGCTACCTTAAGTCATTTCCAGGTAGTTTCTGTTGCTTAACCCTTTTTTCTCATTTTCTTTCTCTCTTCCCTTGTCTTTGTTCAAGAAGAACAGAAAATTTCTATGCATTCCTCTTGACATTCCTGTTGATAAGGTCAAGAAAATTTTATAAACAGATGGTAACCAGACGTGTACAATTAGCCTGCTGCCACATCACGTACTTGCATATGTGAGTCCTTAATCGATTTAAGGGGCATAAGAGTGAGCATGAGGGAAAGAGTGTTTTTTCGAGTGAAAGGAAGTATCCATTGAACCAAATAAAACGAGATTGGTTAAACATTACCAACAACTATTTTGAATTGTTAGACTACTAAAATCATCAATACTAGAAAAAATATATTTATACTTTTACCGAACTATCATTTTCAGCATCTAAGATCTACCATTTAATTGTACGACCGATGAAGCACCCAGAAACGCTTGTGCATTTAATGAGCTAGATTTCTTCTGCAATATTTTTTTCTACAAAGAAACCTATATTTCTTTTTACCGAAAAAAAAGCTAGATTTCTTCTCAAGCTAGATTTTGCTGGTCGTCCCATACACTTTGCTTCTTCCTTGCCGATTCCTGTTTCCTCCTGCAGGGAAATTTAGATACTCCTAAGACACTTCCTTTGGTCAGGTAATGCTTCTTCCTCCAAAATCAACTATATGAACTGCACCTCTTTGGGCCTGTTGGTTCGAAAACCGTTACTTCAGTTAGAATTCCATTTGGTGTGCAGCAAACTCCAACTATGGCTCCTGCATTTGGAAGAAGATTCACCGCCTTGCCTTCCTCTTCCACCAAGGAAGCTCTTGGATCTTTGGGAATGGTCAAGAAATTAACATTTGGCTTGATTCCTAGATTGAAGACAAGCATTTTTGGGTCAAATATCCCCACCTCCATTCCCTCGACGATCAACGTCTTTCTTCCTCCCATCAGTCTGGCTCATTGTCCATGCCCCTTGAAATGGCTCTAGAAGTTCAGAACCAATTTTGCCTAGCCACCTCACAGCTCACTCCAAACCAATCAGGCAGAGACACATTAAGATGGAAATAATCTATAGATGGGCAGCTCTGCCTGAAAGCTGCCTGGGACACCATCAGGTCCAAAGCAAGCAAATTACACTAGCCCCCTCTAATTTGGAATAGTATATCATTCCCCAAAATCAGCTGCTTCAGTCGGCAACTGATGCTTAAAAAAACTCCTACTCAACAACGCTTGCAGCAGTTGGGATTTTCTCTAACATCAAGATGCAACATTTGTTGTCAAGGAGAAGCCTCAGCCCCTCACCTTATTTTCTACTGCAAGCAAGTTCTGTCTCTTTGGCTCTGGCTTTTCCAATCTGCAAAATCCAGCCACCTCCTCACTCCTCTGCCCCTTCAATCTGGCAGTCCCTAATTAAAGGAAGTGATAGAACAACTACTAAGCCGTTTTCTCCATTCTCTTTCTTCTCTTCCCTCCTCTTTTTTGTCGAACAAGAAGAAAATGTCAGAAACTCTTGGGGGCCATTTGTAACAAGTCATCCAAAGCAGGTCAAAAAAAGGTAACCGTGTACATGCAGTTGGCCTGCGAGGAAAGAATCCATGTGTTTTGGGCACGGTACTCCTCGATATATTTAAAGGGCATCGGCTAAAGCGTCGGGAAAAGAGTCCATGACCCATACTTCTAGCAAGTTAGATTGTGGATAGGGCTAGGTCAGAACATGGGCAAACCTTTTAATCTCTACTAGGGGCCGGTGGCCAGCGCCCAAGACACAGTTTGGCCTGGCAGCTACAATTGCTCCTGGCCATACAAATTCCTCAGCAAGTGGAAGCTTTTTACTGATGAACTGGGAAGGCGAACCAACTTTTCGACCTCTAAGATGGTTGAGGATTGAGATAGGCACGGAAATTAAACGGGCTTGGTTGGGCTATGTCGGCCATTCTCATGTGATACTTAAATCCTATCATTTTTTGCTTATAAATTTTAACAAAATTTAGTTTCATTAAAACCAATGAAGGCTCTTTTCAAGAAAAGTGATCAACATTGGCCAAGTCAAATGGGACCTGCTAAAATCTTAGGCTCTGGACCTAATTTGATCCCCATGCTCATGCTGTTTACAAGAGTATCCCTTCAATAAGGCCTATTTGTTTGCATTAGAATATATATAAATTCAATATATAGGGTGGCTCAAAATGATGAATAATGGTAAATTTTAGAAAAAAAAATTAAACAAGACTTTCTTCTAGGGAATCTTGGGCCTATTCAAGGGAATATGGGAAAAAAAAAAGAGAAAAAATTAGGGAAGATGAAAAATGAATACCCACACATTACAATAATAATTCATTGTCTGGGAAAATGATGTCCCATCTACATCTTTACGTCATGTCCTTTGTCCTAACCTTATAACCATCTATCGGCCTCACGTCTTTGATAATCATTTTACTGTGTAGTTCATTTGACAATAAATTCTCATGTTATTATTCAAACAAATACGCCCTTAGTGAAATTCTAAGTTTATATTGTAGAAACTAGATGTAGAGAGTGATTATTAATTTAAATCATGTTTCCTCACATTAAATTACATGTAATTTATTTTTGTTATAATATCTTAAATTAAAATTTTATGATATAATTAAACAATCAGGTTTTGGCCATTGATAAGGTTGAATAATGAAACTGTGAAAGGTGCAAATTTTTTATGCTGCCTACAAGGTCTTTAAGGAAATAGGACTAGGTGGCCAGCCCGCGCAACTAACATAAACACATAACATGCGAATCTGGGCAGTTTCAAATACAATTTGTTGCGAGCAAGCCCATGCTTTTTTAGTGGGATTTCAACGGTTTAAATTAAATATCTTGTGTTGGTTTTTCATTTTCTTAATAAATTCATATGTTTTATAAAACTTATGACCTTTCAAAGAATCATAGAAAAAAAGAATTATGGAAAAAAAGAAGATCCAGCAGCTTTTTTTTTTAGATCTCTTTAATCTTTTTTCTAAAATCCTTCTGTAAATCACAGTAGTTTGCACACCTATTGATCAATTAAACTGAAGGGGAAAGTCAATAATAAATCAGTCATGGATTTGCCCCCATCCTTTTACCGATTAAACAAAGAACCGAAGACTAACTTCTTTCTTTTTTTATTCCCCGCCAGCAACTATTAACTTGCACAACATGTGCAACTAGTTGCTGGCTATTTTCAATTTTCTTCTTTCCTGGGAGCTACATTCAACCACATAGGGTGGTCAAATGGGTCTCTAATTCTTCGATTACTGGAAGGTTCTGACCAGTTAATAATCGGATTTAGGTTCTTATTTTAGTCTTGATAACTAAATGGATCCGAGTTAGATCTTATTTTTGAACTCATGACCTAAATGGTTTTGCATCTGATTTCACCTTGATTCCGGCCCGTGGACTAGAGGCCCAACTTATTACACCAATTTTTGAAAACATTTCCTAAAAGTTAGCTTTTCTTTTAAAGCATTTTCTATACAAACCCAAACTTGGACCTAGATCCAAACCTGTCTCATACACCCTTTCAATTTCGACTCCATCCTCCCCTTAATGGTTTCGATTCCCAATAAAAAAAATGACCCTAAACCGGTTCAAAATCCATCCTCTCAATACTGGACCCGTTTACAAGATCTAGACAAACTTGCAACTTGTGATTACTGACGGATGGAGCCAGTCGTGATGAATGACAACTTGCGTGGCTACTCAAGACTGGACAAGTCACTTGTAGGTAAACATCATATTCATAGCATATTGAGCCATAGTTGTTGAACTTCTTGGACTTTTCAACTAAAGAAGAAGATGAGAGGAATCGTAGTATAATGCTGGACTAGTTGACAAAGTGATGAATCGCACAAGGGAATTCATCTTCTTCTCAGAGAGTCGTAGGGAGCACATAGAGATGTCAGGGGCGGCTGTAGCATTTCTTTTGCCGAAGCTATATGAAGTGATGCAAAGCAAAGTGAATCTTCTCCTCAAAACACCAGAAGAGGCGAAGCAGCTCATGAGACGCTCCAGTTCCTACACGCTTTCCTCTAAGATGCCGACCAGAAACGAAGAGAAAGCAAAACAATAGAAACTTGGATGACGCAAATTGAGCACATTCAAGTTCCTATCATTGAATGTGCAACTATATTGAGCAATTTCATATGTCATATTTGGATTTCTCAAGAGCAATAAGTCTTAATGGTAAAAAAAATTTTGAGGGACAAAATCTGCAAGACAAAATATTTTATGTGCACATTAAAGGACAATGTGCAACTACATTGAGCACATTCAACTATATTGAGCACATTGAGCACATTCAAGTTCCTATCATCTCATATAGTTGTTGTGGCTCTGATACCAATTGTTGTGATTTTCTGAACATCACTCGTTGTGTGCATCCACGGAATCACAAGATCAACAATCAACCACACACAAGAAGAGACACCGAGATTTACGTGGTTCACCCAAATAGGGCTACATCCACGGGCACAGAAGGACGAACATCTTCACTATGACAAGTAAAGCAAACAAGAGATTCCCACACTCTCACCTCAACTCTCCTACGTGGTGTAGGAGCACCACGGGCAACTACTGCCGCCGCCGCCACAAGATCTAGGGTTACAGACTATACATATATATAATCTCCGCTTTCTTGGCCACCAAGAAAGCCCCGGTACAATTACCAAAATACCCTTGACCTTAAACCAGTCCCTGGCTAACCCAGTGGACTCATCCGGCTAAACCAGAATACAAGACATAAACCTAACAATCTCCACCTTGGTTTGAATTCCGTAAATCCTCAGTGCCACCTTGAGATACCTGGCAATGTCTTCACGTACCCTGCTGAATGGCACGTCACTGCACCAGGGATGCAGTCTTCTTCAACACTTTGACATGTTGAACCAGCACATGAACTTTGAGCAAAGTTCATACCCTTGTCAAACTCCACCTCGAACTAAAAGCTCGAAACCATTGACGAATCTGAGTGATATTGATGAATCACTCACCATCCTGCCCCATCTTCAACATCACTGTGAAGATCCAATCACCACAAGCATGCAAGCAAACAGATCGGGAATACAAGTCCAGATGACTCCATTGCAGAACAACCTCTGCCTCCGAGCGGTCAAAAAACTCCATTTGACCGGGCCTCCGATCAACTGCTGATATATCAGCTCCTCCTTGCTGCTTTTCCGACTTGGCTCTGGTAAGATGAATAGCATCACATGCGATCATGTGATCAGCAAACCCTTTGCAACTAGGCCGGCGACTCCTATTATTGGGTTTGCAACAACAACCAGGTCGAATAGACCCGATTCTAGCCTCAATCCACATCTGTTCAGATCTCCTCCAGATTTCTGCATCAAACTATAGATCTCGTCACCACGAGCACGCTGGAAGAAACGGATCTGAAATCCGCCTCAGGATGGCTACGATAACGTAGAAACAAGTTTCTACGCTCCAATCGATCAAACCTCCTCCTTGACTGTCCAACAGCCAATCAACCTCTTCCACTGCGTAGATCTGCTCGAAATGAGTCCGTAGGTTCAAACGGATCTCCGATCGGACATCGGACGATCAAGATATCGCAGAAACAATTTCAGCCGTTAATCTGGTCAAACCTGCCTGTTGACCGTTGCTGACGTCACCGCTGACGTCGCTGCGCAGTCGGCTGGGCTTCTGGAGCGGACCCGGGTCGGGTTCGTCTGACCCGGAACTGAACTGCCCGTTTGCGCTGGGCTGGACCGACTGCAGACAGGTCGGGTTGGACCTGACCTGACCCGGCCTGAACTTGCTGACTGGGTTGGACTTGCTGATAACGGGTCGGGTCGGACCTGACCTGACCCGAAACCAAACCGCCTCTGAACTGCTCGGCTGGACTGAAATCGGGTCGGGTCGCACCTGACCTGACCCGGATCTGGACCCGACCCCTGCTTCTCCTTCTTCCTTTCTCCTCTGTTTCTGCTGTCTGCAACAGAGGTTGCGCCGGCTTCTTCGTCCTCGGTGACGGTCAGGTGCTGGCAGCGGCGGACGGCCCCCCTCTCCGGCGATCCTGCACGGCGGGGCGGCGATGGCGACAGCTACGGCGACGGCGACGGCGACGGGCAGCGAGTCCGGCGAAGATCTCGGTGAGTTTTTTTTTTTTTTTTTTTTTCTTTCCAGTAGATGTAAGTCCCCGGAGCTCCCTGTGCTTGTGAACTGGCTTGCAGATCCAGTTAATCCTGGGATCATTACGGATAGCATTATGAGCTGCATCAACCAGGATTATCTCATAATATTTGTATGTCGAATCCTCATTAATCCAATAGGAGTTGAGAACCTTAAGACCTCCCAATTTCCGACCTGCTCGTTCCTCTGCTACTGATCTTTTGTTGCGTTGGAACTTCAGTTGAGTGATACCTTGGTTTTTGGGCTTACCATATACAATACCTTTGGGAACAGGCCTCTTGCGACCACCACGTCTAACACGGACACGGTAAATCACGATAGCGGCGAAGAGACAGGGTGTTGTTTCTCTTCCAGGTTGCTCTCCGAGATGGCCTTGCCTTGTGATGCAAGTGGCCTTTCCCACGGAGGCCCCTGTACTTCTTTCCAACATGATTAGGAAACCAAAAAAGCACCAACAGGACCCACTCTGCAAAACCGATTTCTCTCCTTCTCAGAACTGAAAGCCTGGAAATCCAACCAGCCGCGATTTTCTCCGAGATCTGAAAAAAACATGTGGATCTTGTTTCTTCCGATCCAAGCGAGACCGGAGAACCCAATCTCGCCTTCTTCTTCCCCGATGGTGGCCCAACCAGAAATCACGAACCTGATCTCAGTTAATCTTCATGCGCACAACCTCCAAACCACTGAGCGATCTCCACCTCGCTCAGAAACCCGAGGAACACCAACCTCGGCTCTGATACCAATTGTTGTGGCTCTGATACCAATTGTTGTGATTTTCTGAACATCACCCGTTGTGCGCATCCACAGAATCACAAGATCAACAATCAACCACACACAAGAAGAGACACCGAGATTTACGTGGTTCACCCAAATAGGGCTACATCCACGGGCACAGGAGGACGAACATCTTCACTATGACAAGTAAAGCAAACAAGAGATTCCCACACTCTCACCTCATCTCTCCTACGTGGTGTGGGAGCACCACGGGCAACTACTGCCTCCGCCGCCGCAAGATCTAGGGTTACAGACTATACATATATATAATCTCCGCTTTCTTGGTCACCAAGAAAGCCCCGGTACAATTACCAAAATACCCTTAACCTTAAACCAGTCCCTGGCTAACCCAGTAGACTCATCCGGCTAAACTGGAATACAAGACATAAACCTAACAATAATTGCACATTCAAGTTCTTATTATAATTTCCTCAAGCCAAGCCTGACACACACTATATGTGGATAAAATCAAACTCAAACCAATGGAAACAAAGCGGAGTCAATTTGATCCCTAACAACATTCCTTACCTAAGTGCAATTTGAGTTAAGACTGTAATCATTTCAGGTATTGAAATTTTGGTTTACTTTTTGAAAGGGCACAAAATTAAGGCAATATTTTTTATTAGCCTAAATAAAATTCAGCACCAAGCCTCTTAGATCTTGACTAGCCCAAATAAAATTCCACTTATTGGTTTGTGCTCAACCATTTTGCTTCAGATTAGCCCTAGCTGCTTACCCTTTCATTGACCCATTAGCTTAGAATATTTAGGCAACCAAGAGATGTTTTGAAGGACGCTCCTATTTTATGTAGTGCTCATTTATGAATATTTTATAGCTTGTTAGTACTGATGCTCCATTTTCTTGTCAGTTGGCAAATTCGCATGTGGTAGGAAAAAGTCCGCATGTGTAAATGATTCACGTATGAGTCATTTTCCTGTGCAAATAAGTCACATGTAAAATGCATTCCATCATTTGTCATTTCCACACCTTTTCACATGTGAATCTAAATGCATCCAATGAATCACATGTGTTTCGTTGTTTTCCACAAATTATTAAAAATTATTGATGAATCAAGTGATGAGAGTTTGCTCACTAGCAATTGTTGGCCTTTGAAGACGATCAATGGATTGGATCGAGAAAAAGAGGCACATAGAAATTTGAAAAGTAGGTCTAATGGTCTGATCTTTTTGGAAAAGGTCTTACAATGCTTGCTTAATCAACAGTTCAAATTTGCACTCCTTCCCATCTTCAGCCATATAAAGAAGTCTGATGGTTTGGATCTTATTTTAGGAGCATGAAGAATCGTCGAATTGAAAAAACTCAACTGTCTTTATAAGTTATTTTTTTCACCACAGAAACAATGAATGTATCCAACGGTTTTGTGTTCTTCTCACTTTTCTCAAGATCCTTGATGAATCAAGTCCCAATATTTGACATCATTGTCGTGTTTGACATTTTGAAGAGAATTAATGATTCGGATCGTACACTACAAGAAAAATGACAATTAGCGACACTTTTATAGCGGCAAGTTTCATATTCCACCGCTAAA
This sequence comes from Sextonia rubra, assembly GCA_037013555.1. Classification (NCBI taxonomy): domain Eukaryota; kingdom Viridiplantae; phylum Streptophyta; class Magnoliopsida; order Laurales; family Lauraceae; genus Sextonia; species Sextonia rubra. The sequence goes on from JASUAD010000010.1 coordinate 10,566,138, forward strand.
TGTTTTCATCAGCAGCACAATCTGCTATTTGCCACTGCAAGTTAAAAATTTACATCTCTACAGCAGCATAAAAAAATGTTTGCCGCTAAAGTTTCGTTTTACTCATTGCTTGGTGTTAATATTTAGTGTATATAACAGCAGATAGTATTGTATGTTGCTATAGTAGTGAAAAATTAATATATATAGCAGCATGCAATAATGTTTGCTGCTATAAAGGCATATGGTTAGAATTTTAACTATTGGTTGCCTATTGAATAGTTTAGTATTGAATTATTTTTTCTCCACTAGGAGGTATTTGAAATTTGTATCATTTCATTTTAAAAAACAAAAAAAGCCAAGGCTCGTGTACAAGATTTTCCGATATGGTCCAGATTAGTTTTGGATCTCATGTTTTGGCTTGGATCGCTAGTCAAATTGCTTGCACAAATGTCCATCATCATATTAATGGCTCGAATTTCTTTAAACTATTAAATAATGGCCCCGCATTAACAAAACTCTCGCTTTCTCTCATGTATTCAGGTTCCTCTCGCTTCCTCTTGGCTCCAATTCAGTATCGACCTCCTAGTGGGGGCCACATGAGGGTTTCTCCATATATAGGGATCCATTTGTTAGTGATCACGTACCTTCATTTGTACCCATCCAAATCCATTTTTTTTTATAAAAACCATTTTAGCGGCAAAAAAAAAGCCACTAAAACTGCTTGAAAAAAACACTATCCAATAAAAAACAAAACTTTTTAGTAGCACATGTTAATATTAACAGGGGCAGTTGTTTAACTGCTGCTATTTCCTTATTTTTAGCAGCAGACACTTGTCCATCGCAAAAAGGTGGTGAGAAATAGCGATAGAGGGTATTAGTGACAGACAATAAAGTTTTAGTGGCAGATTTTATCTTTTAGCAGCAGAAAAAAACTGCCACTATATGTGTCTTTTTTTGTAGTGGTAAAAATAGGGCCTATTAAAGTCCATAAATGAAGATTTAATGGTTCAAAATATTTCATTAGTTGCTCACAATCTACGATGAACCAATGGTTAAAATTTGTTATTGCAGCTGTTTTTAATATTCTATTCTAGATTAACAGTTCAGATTTTTATGCAGGGACCACGTTTGATAAGGAATTGAAAAAAATTGACAATGGGTGTTCTAGCGTCAAAGGCAACGTAAACCTTTTGGTGCGCAAGTATGGCTTTGTTTCACACCTGTTGCGATGGTTAAAAAAAAATCCTTTTTAACACTTCTTTCACACCTTTTTCACTTTAACTTTCCACACTCGGTGTGAAGATGAGCAAAACAAACATCCTCATCTGAAACTATTTCACACGATGCTCCATTTACGTATGTAAATGGTTAAAACAAATGACCCCTTAGTGCCCTATATAAATAAATAAACTCTACCCACAAACATGAAATATTCTTGAATATATATATATGTATATTTTGTATTTCACAAGAGAAATAAGTTATTCTTAATTGAAGGAGAAAGAAAATTTAAGAAAAAGTTATTATTGTAACGAGGAATCAACCGATTTAGGTAGAATGATATTAAAAAGTATTCAGATCTCCATCGAATGTACACCCAATTTAAGAAAAAAAAAAAACAAACCCACTCATACAAGAAACCAAAGATAACCTTCATCTGCCACAAAAATGATTTAAAAACCAACAAATGACCAAAGCAACCTCTTGCATACCAAAGAGAGTGAGGGGTTTTTAGAATCTCCAAAAGTGAAGGGTTCAAGGTTTCAATCTGATTTCTAAAGTGCAGTCCAATTAATAATGGCAGAAAATAATAGAACTGTAAATCAATTAACCATAGAAAGAGAGGCACACAATTTTTTACATGAAAAAGAACACGGGAAAAACCATGAGTCTTATCACCCAAACCAATGGAAACCAAGTACTATAAATTGAACAATTACAAAATACTTGCAATCCCTTCCTAGTTTGGCACAACCTAAGTACTATAGTACTAGCACTTGACAATAACCAAACTGTTCACCGTTCCTTGTGCTTGAAACAAACCGCACCTTGAATCTGCAAGACAAACGAATCTTCTACAGATGTAAAAGCAATAAATCTAGAATCTCTTCAAGTCATCACAATCTCTCAAGGATGTTCTAGAAAAGAAGCTAACCTCTAATGAGTATTCTATACTCAAAATAAGGAGATTAGGTACTTACGGTTGAAAGAGGAACTCTTTAAATAAGCCAAAGTTCATGCATCAAATAGAGGGACCTCGGTCCACTGAGACCAGGCCACGGTTGACTGAGGCATAGGAATTTTGCCTAACCCAAGACTTGGTTCATTCCAATCAGGATGTGTTTGTTCGAATGAACAACGGAACTTTTCCTTTAAATAAGCTCAATTTCGAGCCTCAAAGTTATAATCCTATCAGGGCTCAAATAAGCAGTCCTAACAGAAAAGGAAAGTGATTTGCATAACTTGGATGGGGAAGTTCTATCGTTCTTTCAAATGAACCAAGTCTTGGGTTGGGAGAAATTCACAGGCCTCGGTCGACAAGGCTCCCTTCGCTTGAGTGGGCCTAATGTGTCTCGGGTGGATTTCTTCACGGAAATCTACTTCTTCGCTTTACTTCTTCCAGCAACATATACCACAGTTTATTAAAAAATATATATAGACTTACAACTCGATGGACCTTGAGTTTTCTCCAACACATGAATTAGCTAACAATCAAATAATCTTAATAGAGAGAGAGAGAGAGAAAGACGATCGAACGAGAGACTTTGGGATTTTCCACAAAGGAAAAAGTGCCATAGAGAGATGGCCAAATGGGGAGAGGGTGTCAACGGCGACAATGCTACGCCTTGCTTTTGTTTTGTTTTTCTATTTTTTTTCTTTTTTTTTTTCATTACAATGTTTTGGGGGCTTCTACGATAGAGAGAGAAATTGGTTGACAAAGAGATGCCCAGTAGGATGAAAGAAGAAAGAGAGTCTACATTATGGCTGTCGCTACCGAAAAGGAAGTCTAGTTGGCGACCAGAATCTTTGATAAAGGGGATAATGAGGTGGGGCAAGAAGACGAGGTAGGGTTTGTGTTTCGAGAGATTCACGGATTTGGGGATGTGGTTTGAATAAATTTAAAGTAGTTTTCGATATTGAGATGGGCCTACCCAAGTCGTGGATTGCTGTGAGCTTAGGCCCCATTTGCTATGTGGCCAATTTAGTCCATGGCCTTTAAGGGAGCTAAAAACTTTATTTCGAGCGGCACCCACCATCTATAATAAGGGTTGTAAATGGGTCCTCGATTATCTGATTACACGAAGGTTCCGACTGGTTAATAATCGAGTTTAGCTCTTTATTTTGGTCCCGATAAGTAACAGATTGGATCCTATTTTTGAACCCGTAACTTAAATGGTTCAAGGTCTGGTTCCACCTTGGTTTCGACTTGTGGACCAAAGACTCGGCATATTACCCCAATTTTTGAAAGGTTTTCTAAAAGTTAGCTTTTTTTTAAAGCATTCTCTATATAGAATCGAACTTGGACCTGCCCCATATGTGGTTTTGATTCCGGTTCTGGGTCCATTCTCTCCTTAAAGATTCTGGCTCCTATTACACATTCACAAAAATGGTTCTGAACTGGTTCTAGGTCCATCATCTCATTAACGGTTACGAGTCCACCATGGACTCGGACCGAAATTGACCTATTTACAACCCTATCTATATGTGGGTCCACTCCTGCTTCTACATACAACCTCAAAAAATCTAAAAGTGTGTTTGGTTTTGCGTCATAAAATTCAAACATACTTTTCTAAAAGTAGCTTTCAAAAATCTACTTTTGAACGAAACTTTTTAAGAGAAAATAATGTTTGATTAGCTCAATTTATACACTTACTTTTTTAATAACAAAAGCATCAAAGATTATTTGGTCATGTTTACAAAAGGCAACTATTAGTATATCAAAAAACTAAGTTATATAAAGATCTTTATTAAAAAAAATAAATTAAACAAGTCTACAAGTAAAAAAAAATGACAGTTTCTTTTAATGTTGTAAAATTTGTCAGGTTAAAAAAATTGATGGTTTCTTTTAATGTTATAAAAATTTTTAGGTTGCAAGCCATACAACCAAGAAAGTCTTGATTATAATTAGACATTTAGTACCATATGGACCCTCTCTATTTGTTTTTTATGTAGGTTGTTGATATTGTCCAATGTGGAGTTTCTAATAAAACAATTGCAAATTCCTTAGAAAGATCATAGTGGTGACTCCATTCTCCTTCCAAAGATGTTTAAAGCAAAACAAATTACACTTTTGCTTTGTTAATCATTATTTAAATACTTGTATCCAAGATCCATTCACAGCTTCACAAAATTGTCAAAGAACTTATAAATCGTTTCTTGTTAATGGAGTGGGGATGTTATCTCTTTTTGTACAATGGGTTTCCCATTTTTATTTATTAGCCATATTTGAATCATTGGTGATCACCATAGACAACTCAGTCAAAGAAAATTAATTTCTAAGGATTTTTGTAATGGCTAATTCATGGGTTGAACAAAACTTGGGTCTATATGGGTTCCGTTTTATGTTTCTTATAGTTTGCACAGAAGTTTGGGTCACCAGAGGAGCTGAAGAAAAGAAATCCGGAAAAACTGAATACAGGGTGCCTGATTGATCGAGCATATATTCAATCAATCGAATTAGAGGTAGAGGCGATTCCCAAACGATTGGATCACAACCCAATCGATCAGATGGAGGAAAGTTGCCCACCATCTCGCATGGATTTGTTTTCTGTTTGGGTTGGGGTTGTATGTTTTGTTCCTACTTGACTCTAACCCTAAGGCACAAATTATAAGTTATAAAAAAGGTGCTCCTCTCAATTCTAAAGGCATCCACACATAGATCTTATATTCTAAAGTTAAGAATAGTCTTTGGCGATCATCCTTCTTCTCTAGAACTTCCAATGGAGAGAGTTGCTGAAGGCTTCTAATTCTAGAGTTTTACTTCTTTTACTTCGTTGTAGGAGATTGTTCATCTTATGAAGAGAATGTGTTGTGGATCAAGCGTGGAGAGTCGAGTCGTATCATGGATTCTTGCAAGAAGAACTATAACTTGTGATAGAAGGACTGACTATGTAAGGTTATAATAAATCTTGTAACTGCTCGAAATTGGTGCTTGATTAGTCCATTGGGGCTCGTGGTTTTTGCCTATAGGGATTTGCATGTAAAAATCTGCGTGCCTTTTTTTTGTGTAATTGATTGATTTTTGCTTGGAAGTTTGCCTTATTTATTCCACTGTATATTGTTTGACTTGCAATTTAAAAATCTGAGACCAAATAAAATTTTTAATTAGTATCAGAGAGGGTTACACTAATCTACTGTGTTAGGTCTTTTGAAATTTCTAGAATGCAATTCAACTAAGAAAGTACATCTACTAACAAGCCTCCTTATTTTGATGAAGCCAGTAGTTATGTATACTGGAAGGTTAGAATGACTAGGTTTTTTAGATCCATTAATGAAGATATTTGGTGTATTGTTCTTAAAGGTTACTTTTTACCCATGGTTGTTATTGATAAAGTATCTAATGAAAAACCGGTAGAAAAGTGGATCAAAGTGAAAAAACATGCTTGTAATTGGAATAATAAGGCTATTAATTCATTGTATAATGGAGTATCCCCATCTGAATTTCACAGGATCTCCACTTGTTCAACTGCAAAAGAGGCATAGGACATCTTGCAAAGAGTTCATCAAGGAACTGAGTTGGTTAAAGAGTCAAAGTTATAAAGCCTTAGTTTGAGATCTACGGAATTGCTGATAGTGAAAAGTTTGATGCCTTTTATGCCAAGCTAAGTGACATTGTAAATTCATGCTTTAATTTAGGAGAACCTACTCCTGCAGATTGAATTGTTAGAAAAATTTTCCAATCTCTCCGAGATAACTTTTATTCCTAGGTGGTAACAATCGCTGAAAACTATAGGGTAAAGTCTATCAAGGTTGATGATTTGGTAGAGAAGTTTTAGAATTTTGAGAAAAATTTCATTGTAAATCGAAATGTTAAGTTAAAAGGAATTCCCTTAAAAGCTACCAAAGAATCTATCAAGGCTGTTGAAAGTGATTTAGAGTTAGATTTTGAGAAGATTGATCCTTAAGTGGCTGCTTATTTTATGATGCAGTTTATGTAATTTATGAAGGGAAAAAACACTGACTTCAAGGTGCCAAAATCTAAAGGTGTTCAGTGCTATGAGTGTAAAGGCTATGGATACGTTGCCAATGACTGTGAAAATAAGAAAAGAAGGTGTCCAAAAAAGCATTCAATTTGACCTGGGATGATGACTTTTCTAAAGATGAGAAGAAAAATGAAAAAGAACCTGAGGTCAAATATCTGGCTTTAATGGAAAGGACAAATTCTATGTCTTTTCTTGCCTTCTCTAAAGTTGATTCTAACGATAAAATCAGTGAGTTATAGGGAGAACCGGATTGGAAGGAAGAATATCAAATTTTGTTTCACAAATCTATGAAGATGGGTAAGATGAATAAAAAAGTTGCAATCAGTTGGCAAGCTACAGAAGAACAGATTAGTTCCCTGAAAGTTGAATTAGCTAAAGCTCATGATGAGGTAAAACTCTTTGATAATCAGAAGAATAATTTGGCTAAAAAATTAACTAATGTATTACAAAAGTATAAGTTGTTGATTGCTAATCATCAGAATTCTACTCAAGAGATAGAAGAATTTAAGAAAAAGCTTCACACTTGTCAATCTAAAAATGTTGACTTGAAAGGCAAGTTAAAGAGGGCACTGTCAGAGCCGAATACTTTCAAAGAGTTACTTGATAAGATGAATGCTGGTTTTGTAGGACTTGATGATATCTTGTGCATCAGAAAAGGATTAATGACAAACATGATTTAGGTTATGATCACGGTGCATCTATTTCAAAAGCTAAAGGTAAAACTGCTTCTATTAAAAGTTTTGCCGTAGATTCTTGTGCATCAACCACTCCACATGCTGCTAGAACAAATCATATGATGAGTCATGCAAAGAAGAGGAATATATCAAGTCATGTATTCACACCCACATGTCATCATTGTGGAATTAAAGGACACATTAAACCCCCATTGCAACAAGCTAAATGCCCTATGGATATGCAATGGAGGAAGCAATTATCTGAGCCTATGATCAAGACCAAAGTCATATGGGTTAAGAAAGATGATTTGCCTAATATATTGGTACATACTATATTAAAATTTCTAAATTCGCAAGTGTGGGTACCGACATCCAAAAGTCCATGATCAAGAAGATCAAGCTCTCATCTCCAACTACTACGAGGATATCATTAATGGGAGTTACAATTAAGGGAGAGTTACTGCTGGATCCTAATTGACAGATGTGTTGCATGTTGACATCATTAAGTTTGTCAATTCTTGGCAAAAAGGGGGAGAATGAAGATTTCAAGATGGTAAAAATCCAAATTTGCTGAAGATGGATTTAAATTTTCTTTTGCAATTGGTGAAAAGTTAATGGTATAGATTTTTTTTGCAATTCAATGTACTTAATGTATTTTTTGCTTTATGTTTTTGGTAGATTGATCATTTTAGAGGAAGTTTTGCTTATGAATTGCCAAAATGGGAGATTTTAAGGATTTTTGTATTAGCTAATTCATTGGTTGGACAAAACTTGGGTCCATATGGGTTGTGCTTGAAAGTATAAAAAGTAGATCTCACCAAGTCCTAGAGGGGGCTTGATAGGACTATTTAAAATTCTTACCCAATTATCAAATTAATTTCATAGATAAGCCTCAATTTCAAATGATACTAGATTGAAAATAGGAATATTTAGCTTAAAAGCACAAATTAATCAAGTGAAATGCTCAAGTTTGTGTGTGCTAATAATATGTAGATATTCTAACTGAATTTAATTAAGTTGATTTAACATAAGAGTGATGAACAACAAATAAGAATATGATTATCACTCAGTCAAGCATCCACCACAAAATAAAACAATCCACAAGACAAGAGGATTTATAGTGGTTCGGTCCTAGACCTGCATCCACTCTTAAAAGCAAACACTTTTGACTCCACTAACTATGAGGTAACTACACAAGTACACCTCTTGCAAGGTTTTTGATACGGTGGTTTGTTTTCTATGAACAGAATTTTTTGATCCTGTGGTTTGATTCAAGATCTACTCTACCAACCACAATGATTTTTGATGCGGTGGTTTATCTTCCACCAAATACAACAGAAAAATAAATATAAAGGGAGCACCTAAACACACAACAGGTTACTTTAGCCTTGGTTGGTGCTCTTGAAGGTTGAAAGAAAAACTCCAAGCTTTAATCTCTTATGATTTCTCCTTAGTGATGTTGATCTTCCAATGAGTGCATAACCAAGGGAAGAGGTTTTGGGATCTAGGAAAGTCAGGGTTTTTCTAGATTGGGTTTAGGGCTTTCCTAGATGGGTATCTTCTCCTCTCTCAAGAATAATGCCTTTGAATGATCTTAGATTGAAGATGAGATGGTGGTTGAAGCTTCGTACAGTTGTTAATGAAGGCTCGATTGCTCTAAAAGATTTTCATAAGAAAAGTGTTTGTACAGTGAAGAAAGTGCTTCTCTTAAATAAAGATATACTCCAACAAACGGATTTATGGCTAGGCTTAAGTTGCTCTACGACTTAGCCGTATATAAGGTAACAGACAATGACTAGTTTGGCCTAAATTCAGATTTTTTGCTCTTATGGCCAAGCTTGTAGCTTAGCTGTAAATCCTTCTACGGCTTAGCTGTAAGCCAAAAGAGCCCAAAAAGTTTTCTCTGAATAGTGAGTAATGGGTTCTTCAGCTTAGTCGTAATCTAAGCCGTAAATACCAAGAAAAATGAATTTTTAAGAAAAACATTTTCCAATAAACTTAGGTTTTTCTAAGGTATTTTTAATTGGGTCTCAGGGATCAAATTACCTTGGCACTCATTGAGAATCTTCCAAATGATGAGCTTAATTGATCTCGATCTTCCTTGATCAAACTTGATGAACGGTGCATATTTGACTTGAAGTTTGACTTTCATATTTGACTTTGGATACGAAATTAACAACAGAAATTACTGCTAATCGGACTATGGCACTAACAGTGTTTTATGTTTCTTTTAGTTTAGACTGAAATTCAGGTCACCAGAACAACTGAAGAGAAGAAATTCAGAAAAACCGAATACAGGGTGCCCGATTGATGAAACGGATATCCGATCGATCGAATTAGAGGCAGAGGCGATACCCGATCGGTAAGATCACTGCCCGATCGATCGGATCGCAGAAAGTTGTCCACTGACTTGTACGAATTTGTTTCCTGTTTGAGCTAAGGTTGTTTATTTGTTCCTAATTGGATTCTAATCCTAAGGCACGAATCATGGGTTATAAAAAGGGTGTCCCTCTTAAATCTAAAGGCATCCACATATAGATCTCATATTCTAAAGTTGATAATATTCTTTAGAGAACATCCTTCTCCTCTAGAGCTTCCATTGGAGAGAGTTGCTGAAGGCTTCTAATTCTAGAGTTTTGCTGCTTCTATTTTCTTGTAGGAGATTGTTCATCTTCTAAAAACAAGGTGTTGTGGATCAAACGCGGAGAGCAGGGCACGCAGAGCCAGTCATGTCATGAATTTTTGCAAGAAGAACTACATCCTGTGGTCAAGGGATGATTGACCGTGTAATATTGTGAGTATATCTTATAACTACTTAAAATTAGTGTTTGATTGGTCTGCTGTGACTTAGGGTTTTTTCCCATTAGGGTTTCCATGTAAAAATCTCCGTATCTTCTACTTATATGGTTGATTACTTTTTGCTTGCAAGTTTGCTTTACTTATTCCGTGGCATATTGTTTGACTTGTAATCTAAAAATCTTGGGCCATATAAAGCTAAGCTTTCATAATTTATGCTAAACTAAATAGAATTGGGTATGTATTTTATTCATACGTTCCTTAACAATACCTAGGGTGTGTGTGGTTCAAAGGGGAAGGAAAAAATGGCATCACATTGAACCATTCAAGAAAATATGTGCTAATAGAATACTCCAAATCAATCCATCAAAGAACAGGGAAATCCAAAATTTTAGACGTAATATTACTTAGAGAAATGACGAACTAATTCCATTAGTAGAAAATTCTGTTACAGTAATTCTTACGTCCCTAAGCTATGTTGACAGTTTGGAGTCCTTGCTCAAAGAGAAGAATTAAAGGGGTAGGGTAATCTCTAAAGGAGAGAAAGTATTGCAGGAAGTTTCTGTGAATGTCTTACTAATAAATCTTTCTCAGCATAAATACATAGGTACAAGCTGACTAGCTAAATGACCACTGCACATAATATAATAACTTATTCCTAGAAAGTAGCACACAACATCCCAAATGGTTTCAACAGAAATGCATCATGGCACACCTTGCAACTTCTTACAAGTAGACCTGGTCAGTAGTCTCACAAATTAAGGACCCAATTAGCTTGCATGCAGGTCATGCATATGAGGTACCCATTGGTTGTATGCCTGTTTCCTTTCAAATTCATAATATAATGAAAATAAGAAAGAGTTCATGAGACAGAAAGGGGGAGAACAAGAGAGAAAGGGGGAGAACAAGAGAGGTGGAGAAAGATTGAGAATAAAAAATGTTATAGAAGATGAGTTGGACCCTCTTTTTCCTCCTTCATTCTAACGAAAGGGATAATTGATGTGAGGCGACAAAACTCATTGGACCTCGGGCCGAGTTAAGCACAAGCGAACCTGAGACAGCTCCCATAGCCAAGCTAGGAAAATAAACGGTAAAACCCCCGAGCCGAGTTAATAAATCCATTGCCTAAGACTAATTCAAATGATGTTGGACAGCTAGCAAACTTTACCCGAAGTGAGGTCGTAATAGAAGGGGCACCACCACTGGGAGTCAAGAAACATGATTAGATCTCATGAAATGGAAGAAGACGTGCCTAGGTGGAACCTATGTTTGAGGAAACTAAACCTGATCATCCAATCTAAAAGGAAACTGGGAGAATACGTTGGGGGCTAAGACAAGAACGAGAATTCTAATCAACTCCTTTTCCTCTTAAGATTATCCACTGATTTAACCATCGGAGGGCCCATAGTCGGATCCCACTAGATCATTGTCCTTGACGTTAATCCTTTCGTCTTATCTAGGTTGCTCGGGACATTCGAGATAAGCAGTTGACTAGCCTATCCAACAAAGACTGTCACCCAAAATCACAATCCCAACTTCCATATTTATCCAGATCTCTCAAGGCTAGACCTAACCTACAAAATTTGACTATACATTTGGCCTCGTCTGTGGGAAGCAAAAGTAAAAATCCACTGATGCTTCTTCGTGCTGAGAAAAATGTCGGATAGAAACCGAATTCCAAGTTCATCATGCCAATCTCGACAACTTTCATCCCCGGCAAGGGGAGATCCTGAAAGACAACACGAGCATATAGGGAAGGAGCCCTTGGTTATTTATTTTGAAGACAAGGATTACGATTATGTTCCTCATGCTGAAAGCAATAGAACAACTCCACTATCAAGCAGCAGGGGACGTGTTCGATCGGAGATAAATGTTTCTATTTCACACTAATACATGGAACATGTTCCTGTTTCACACTAGCATATGGTCCTGTTTTCATGTTCTTCTTTCACACTAACGCATAGTCATATTCCACACTAACACATGGTTTTGTTTTTATGCATGTTCTTGTTTCATAGTAACACATGGAACATGTTGCGATTTAGATACCACATGTTCCTGTTGTCATGCTTTTGTTTCACACTAACATATATTTCTGTTTCACATTAGCACATGGAACATGTTCATGTTTAGATACCACTTATTATTGTTTTGATGCTCCTATTTCACACTAATACATAGTCCTATTTTCATGCTCCTATTTCATACTAACACATAGTTCTATTCTCATGTTCCTATTCCACACTAACACATGATATTATTTTCATGTACGTTCCTTCTTAGATGTTCATATTTCATACTAACAGGTGGTCCTATTTTCATACATGTTCATGTTTCTCATGTTCCTATTTCTCATGCTTGTGTTTCTCACATATGTTTCTGTTTCCAACACTACTAATACATGGAACATGCTCATGTTTCTCGTGTTCATGTTTCCTACATATAGTAACATATGGAACATATCTCTGTTTCTTATGTTCATATTATTTATGTTTCTGTCTCTCATGTTCATGTTTGAGCATGTTCCTGTTTTTCACATATGTTCTTGTTTCTAGCACTAAGACCTCAGCATTAAAATGCATTCCAATTTCTATTAATTCCCAAACCACCATCGGTTTGTTGGTCACCGACAAACCAATGTTCAGGCGACCACATTCCACTATTCCAGAGGCTAGCTGCCGTCGCTAGGGGATGATCGTTGGTGGCTAGTCATTGTCCGCCGGTCGCCAGTCATCAAGGGCCGGCCGCAAGTTGCCAATCGTCTGTTGTCTGCAGGCCACTGTCAGTCTATTGCCGTCCGTCGGCCGTTAGCTATCCGATGGGCACCAGCTACCATTTATCAATTACTGGTCATCGTCTATCAGTCGCCAATCATTGTCCACCGGTCCCCATCCACTGTTCTCCAGTCACTAGTCCCCGTCCATTAGTCGCCAGTCATCGGTCTTTGTCCGCTGGTCCTCCTCCACAGGTCACTGGTCCTCGTCTGTCGGTCGCCTATCATCAGTCGGTCGGAAAAGTTTTGAAAAAAAGCTAGAGAAGCTACCAGAAAAGTTGTCGGTCTCCAATCTCTGGCCACTAGCTACCCAATATTCCAAAGGTTGTCACTAAATAAAATAAAAAAACAAAAAAATCCTAGGGGTAGAATTGCCATTATTTTAAAAAATATAAAATAGAATGGATTTGAAGTATTAAATCTTATAGCACTAGTGGACTCTTGCAACTAAGAACTCAAGAGGTAGACTTCTACCTAATTAAGTGTGAAAAATTAGACTTCCTCCTAAATTACCCATAAATTTATTAGGAAATTTTCAAAAAATAAATTATACAACTAATTATGTCATTTTTAAAATTTTTTAATAAATAATTTAAGAGAAATGATCAATTCCAACCCAAATGACTTAGTTGGCGCATTTCAACCACCTTTATGCATGGATGGTAAAAAAAAAAAGACTATATGACTAAAACATGACTAGCTTTCATCAAATGGTTATGATAATCAAAATCAAAATAGCCAAATAGAGGTTAAGAAAAGAAAAAAAATCTGATATAAAGAACAAGCATTTTGTTAAGCCAAGAAGATCCCAGCGTGTGCCTATCAAGAACCCAAAGTTTATGATATAAGGTTATATTTGTGCATTTAACATGCATGGTGTACGTGGTACATGAAAAGGGAGATGTATGAGCCATGCAAGGAGCAGTTGAGGATTTGATGGAATAATCTCAGGATGATTTGTTCCACTGTTAGTAGAGGAATGAGTCAAGTTCTATCAGCTATTAGTTTGTTTTTTGAATAAGTGCCAACTATTTAGTTGTGCACAGTTGTTAGAGTCCTAATTTTAAGTAATTGTTGCAGCAAGTCTAGGAAGAGTTTGTTATTTCTTATGTATTTAAACTCAAGAGTTATGCAGTATTAAAGCAAGCTCATTCAACAACAAATTACTGTGGTCTGTTCTCACCCTGAGTAGAATCCTGTTTACATAAGATTATAGTAGCTTTGCTATCACATTTTTTTCATTTCTAAAACAACAAATGGAGAGATGACTGAAATAATTGTAGAAAACTTTATATTTTTTTAACATTGAAATATTCGTATATTATATATCAAAATTTCCCTATAATAATTAACTCAAGGGCTGAAGGAGGAATCTTCTTGTCTGCCGACAGTCATATAAGTACATACACCAGATCTAAAACAACATTAAAACTGATTAACAAAACGAACAAGTGGGAGGAGCAGATAAGTTGGACACCAAGTTGGCGCCTGTACAGATATACTAATCTATACGACAATATTTTGAATTTTCTTTCCTTACCTTCTCCAAGTCTGAACTACAATAGCAACTTGCCATTCTTATATAGATTAGCAAAACATTAATTTATTGGGAAAACTTTAAAAAAGAACAAGTGGGAGGAGAAAACACAATTACCGATCCACTAAACAAAAAAAATGCCCCAATTATAATATATGAAGTGAATTGGATTCAAATTGAAATTAGCTCCAATTTGATCCAATTGATTTTGACAAGATATTTCATTGACCGTCAGCCCTTTGATAAGAACTTCTACACTCACCTTTAAAGACCTCTCCAATTGAGTCACACAAACTAAATGTCGTATTGAATATTGATGGTCTCAAAACTGCTCTCCTTCTCAACTTCTCTTTTCCCTTCTTCATTCTACATTGTCTCCGTTTCATCACCATCTCGATCCAATCCATTCTAGGAATAAACAACTCTTCTTCGTTCAGCAACTTTTATCCAGCAGTCAATCTCCTCTTCTACTGATGCCACTGCCATGAAAGCACTTAGGAGTCATCTTCATCCCTGCATCACTTAGTTTTAACATGATCTCTCATATTCAGGACCCGTTGTTCACCATTGAGGACGGGGCTCCTCTCCTTAAGCCTTGTATCATTGTTGCTTTTAATTTAAACTTATATTCAGCCATGTAGATTGGAGTTTTTTGTGGTTTTTTTCAAATGTTTTCAATAATTTCTTAATCTGATTCTTTACAAATATTAGGTTGGACTCAATGATTTTCTAATAAATCATGTTGTTTTGTATATTGCGTTGTAGAGCATCAGCGGATAACAAGTAGATGAGAATCAATCCTGATTTTTACCAAATTTCACACCAACGGTAAGCTTTTTTTCTTTGCCTATTTTTTTAAATATAAAATTGGCAAATGCTATAATATTAATAATTGTTCTCGAATTTAGAGGATGGAATGGATTGAGTTTTCTTAGGTTTGAATTTTTCATACCAGATGCGTGATGAAAATTATACACGAATAATATACATGTGTGCACCGTAAGAAATTTTTATTGCTTTTGATTTTCAAGCTCTTTATTTTCTCCCTCAATCAAACTCATTTTCTCCAAAGCCTTGAATCCTAACCCCAATGACGTAGAGAAACAAGCGGAGGACGAGAAGTCGAAGAGATATCTACTGCATAACTACCCAAATGACCCGGGTTATCTCTTCTCTCTCAATTTGCCATGGCACAAAAATTTGTGATTGGATATGGCCATTTCAAATTGTCTATTTTCCATTTTTTAAGATACTTTTGATTTTATGGTTTCTTTTTTTTTTTTTCTCAAAAGTTTGATGAAAAGAATTCTCGACTTGAGGATTGTGTAATGGTCAGCTCTAAAATTTTTAATATTTTGGTTAAACATTTGAAGTGGGTTCTTCTAGGTATTTTTGAAATTTATGCCCTCCCGAGATTAAATTTAGTTTAGATGGGTTTTTTTGTTTGTTTATTTAAAGTTGGTATTTTTATTGTATTGAAAAAGCTGAATGCCAATCTAGAATCTTCATTTCATAAGTGAATTTCATTTAAAGGTTTTCATTTTGTGTTCAATTTACCAAAATCTTAAATTTAACTATTTTCTTTTGATTCCTAATCTCTTTTTTCTTTATGGTTATCTACATTTCATATGGATGAATTTCAAGAGAATCCATTTATTGTATTTTTAACTTATATTTCTTTGAGTCAGGTTTCTAAAGTCAAACAATAAAGGTTCTTAGAATGACTAATTCTTTGCAACAACCAACAACCTTAGAAAGGGGCCATTTCTATTTAAATTTATTGAGGTATCAATCTCCTTGTAGCGGAGAGATCTTGGATCTCCTTGCAGTGGGGAGACGCTGGTCTCCCTGCTACGGGGAGGCCGGAAGCGGGGATGGGGAGAAAGGGGGAAGGGAGGAAAAAGGGAGGGAGAGGGAAGGAGAGAAAGAATAGAGGGAGAGGAAGAGGAGGAGAAAAAAGAACAGGAGGGAGAGGCGAGGAAGAGGGAGGGAAAGCAGAGAAGAGGAACAGGACGAAAAGAAAGAGAAAGAGGAAGAGGAAGAGGGAGAGAGAGGAAGACTCCCCTCTGCCGGCCAGAGCTCGTCGTGAGCCAGAGGGGGAGGTGGGGAAGGGGAGGAGAGAGGAGGGAGGGAGAGAGAAGGTGTGTAGGGAGAGAAGGGGTGGGGGCCCCCCACTGATGATTGCAACTTGTCACTATTTTCAATTTTCTTTCCTTACCTTCTCTAAGTCTTAACCACAATAGCAACTTGTCATTCTTGTATAGATTAGTAAAACATGAATTTATTGGGAAAACTTTAAAAAAGATCCAAGTGGGAGGAGCAGATAAGTTGGACAAAAAGTTCACCCCTCGTGGCGAGCCTACAGCAGAGCGACGACCCTGTATATCAGGAACACCATGTGCAAGCAACTTAGCAAACGACTCAAGAGTGTTTGAAAGATTTAGAATGCCCATGATTTATTCTAGATTGTAATTCGATTATTACTTCTATGTAACAAAATAATAAAAACAATCAATCACAAAGAAAACAACACACAATTTAACATGGAAACCCAAATGGAAAAAAACCACAAGTCCAAAGTGGACAAAATCAATCATTAACTTCCTCTGTATAAGATATACTCACAACCCTATAGTCAATCCCTCAACATAAGGCATTGTAATTGTTTTTGATAGATCTCTACAACACGAAATCCCTCGGTGCCCCGATATTAGTGCCTTGATCTCTACAACGAATGAGTCTCTTTAACAAGAGAACAATCTTCTACCAGGAAGTAAAAGCCACAAATCTCATATAAAGAAGTAGAAGCATCAATTTTAGAACTTAAAGCCTTCAGCTCAATCTCTTACGGAAGCACCAGATAATCTCTCTAATGGCAATCTCAATTCAGAGCTTGGAAAGTTCTATGTGTTGTGTTGTACCTAAGGTTGAGAAAGAACCCTTTTATATAGCCCAAAATTCGTGCCCTAAGTTTGAAAATTAAATCCAAGAAAAACAAGCAAGTCTGACACAAATAGGAAAGAGATCCGTGCAGTTCAGTAGGCTTTTACGCAGGAGCGCTCGAGTGCAAGTGAGAGCCCGCTCGAACACGGTCTTCGAGCATCTAGTTATTTTTTTTCTTCTATCAGGCTTGAGCGCGGTCGTTTTAGTCTAGCCTGCTTGAGCACGTGAGGAAGCCTGCTCAAGCACGATGTACTTTTTTTTTTTATTTTCTTTAATTTCATCACTTCTTGCTACGAGATCAATGGTCCATATATAAGAATATAAAATATAGATACATGGACTCGAGTTCTGTTTAAGACATGAATTTAGCCAATTACAAAAATTCTAACAATCTTCCCCTTTGGTAATTCATGGGCAAAACTTCCTATACAATTAATATACCAAAAAATAAATCCAAAAATACATTCATTACAATAAGTAAATTGAAATTGAAAAAAAAAGTACCATACCATCAACTCTCTAACCAATTGAAATCGTACTATTAGAATTCTTCTGAAATTTATCAGAATATATCTTCAACTCTCTATCTTTCTGAACTCTCACTATACACTCATACTCCCCATTTTTTGTCCATAATTGATAAATTTTTTATTTCAACATTTAGCATATTTGTCAACTAGGATCCATTATTAGCTACCCTTCAATTGTGACTCCCCCTCAATGATATATATGTATCAGCATTGGGAGTAAGTGTCACAACCCGAGCCCAGGAGTTCGGGGGTTAGCAAAAGCCAAACCGATGACACACGTACTCCCGTGCTTGTACACGTAGACCTGGTCTAAATGCACACGCACAAGGGAAGGTTCGCACGTGCCAAACATGTACGCGGAAGCTGTAGATATCAAAAAATCACACTAAATAAGACATGAAGAGAGTTCGAAAACAGAGCTGACATATATGGATAAAGGTTTTTACAAAATGAAGCAAAATAAACATATACAAATCATGCAAGGATCCAATCGTGACAAATCTCAAAATGCTGACGACTCATATGCAATGATGTCCATGGCGCTCTCCGATGGAGTGATTACATCCACTCCTCTAGTCCTGATGGGACCTCAGGGGCCTCACTTGGAGTCTGGTCCACCGACGAGGGGTCAGTCTGGGCAGCTGAGCCTGCAACACCAAAGACAACTCATGAATACAACGATTCAGTAAAGTATAAGCCATAACAAGTTAACACATGCTGTGTCTAATAGAATAAAGAATATCATGAAAATCATAACAGGGCACATTCGTACACTAAGCTGTCGTGCAAGAAAGAAACATGCCTTGTGAATCAATGTATACATACTGTGTACATAACTAGTTGGCGACTACATTGCCATATGTTCCCAAAAGAGGGATCTTATATCCGTGCAGAGAACACCATAGACCGGGCCAGGGTACAAATGGGTCTTAGGTTCCTGGGGTCCAGATTCCCCAAGACGTTTCCTTTCTATAGCAAGGCCATGTAAACTACACCAAATTCACCCCGTCAGAATCCTAAGGCTGAGGCTAAGTAGTGCCTGACCATACATAATCAATCATGAAAGCCCTGAGTAGATCATGACAAGCATATCTTGCGTGCAAATCCGAGAACATGTCTTATATGTGCAAGCCTGATAACATACATACATACATGCATACTCAAAGTGGACACATAGTACGACTTTCGATGTTACATGCAATGATCCTGCTAAAGAGTGGAGATCAATGATCGAAATACAACATGTCATGCAAGCAACTTTTAGCATATCGAATCAAGTTCATTTACTAGCCAATTCTAATCTAATTATCTAATGTTTCTAACCGTGCATGATGATGTAATTTTAAGTTATCCGCTGCACCATTGTCTAGCTTGCATTGTATCATATGGTGCACCAAAGTCCCTTAAACCAACACCTATGGGGAGGTGTTTAACAACTGGATAACGAACATGAATGATTTGCAGCCCTCGAGATCATTCACGTGTTTCATCATGTTCTGTTCGACAAGTCGAGGTTGTTTATGTTCTACCTTCAAGGCCCTACAAATCTCATTCCATTTCTAGCTTTCTTACTGTTCAGGTCAGCCAGCTCAGCCGTGGATACCCTTACGACTTAGTCGAAAGAACCTTATGGCTTAGCCGTAGAAGGCTTCACGGCTTAGCCGTGGCTGGGCCGTAGAAGAGTTACTGATTTACATACTCTCAGTTATTTTCAGGTGTCACCCTGTATTGATCTACAGCTGGATTCACGGTTAGGTCACGGCTTAGCCGTAGTGTAGTTTACAGCTTAGCCGTAGCACATTTCACGGCTTAGCCGTGCATGCGTTGGGCCGATTTCCGAATCAAATACAGAAAACCTGTAACGATATCAATTGAGCAAAATTTCAAAAGAGAAAGGGAGAATGAGCTCAAATTGGGCTGTGAACATGTTTTCCATGCAAACTCATGCGAATTTAACAAAATCAAGCATCTATCAACATAGGTTCATATGTATTATGCTTATACTTGCCTTAATTGAGTTCTAACATACCAATTGTCGTCCTTGGGCTCAATTCCACGCCAAACAAAACTCACAGCTATCATGCATGAGAAAGAGAGAGAGAAACTCGTGAGCATAGTCATGGAATCATGGAAATGAGAAGAAGAAGATGAGGGAGATGGAGGAGACCTCGAACTCACCTCAATCCAATCACCACGGAATGAAAGAGCACAATTCCCTCTTCTAAACGTGATCGAGAAGAAAAGAATCGAAAGAAAGAGAGAAAGGGACTCTAATGTGAGCTGAGAGAGAAGAGTGAGAGAGTGAGAAGGAAGAGTCGGTGGAATGACTTATATAAGATAAGGTTAAGGTCCAAATTGCAAGAAAGTCCAATTCAAGGAACTATTTACAGTTCAAGTCAAATCCGAGTCAAATGGAACCATACGACATCTTTCGCAAATGACATAGTTACGGAAGTTAACGAACACAACGAAAGACACGTGTTAACACCAAGATGATGCAAAAATGACCATGTCTTATAAAAGCTAAAATTACAAAAAAGGGCTTGGTCTACCTATTCCAGGTCAAACTCAACCCAACTACCTATCCATGACCCGCAACGAAATCAAAACACAAGCAAAACACAATTAACAACTAAAGCAACATTAATTAGTCGCTAAACGAGGTCAAGTTGGGTCGGAGTGTTACAGTAAGGGCTTAACCTTTTTTATTAGGGGCACTCCAATTTTGGTATCCACACTTGTGAATTAAAGAACTTCAACATAGTGTAAACCAAAACAGATGGTAAGTCTTCCTTCTTAACCCAAATTGTAATAGATTATGGTGCAAAAAACTAAGTTCTCCATTGCTTAGTTTTAGGCATAGTTTTTAGCTTATTGCAATGGGAACGGATGTATCCTTGTACTCTACAATGGTGACATATGGGGGCTCGTGCAGTTTTAGGACATGACTTACTTTTTGATGCACAATTAACATATTTTTTCTATGCAATATATTGTGCAGTGGATACATATACAGTGTTTTTAACAAAGATAGTGTTACCTGTCACAACCCGAGCCCAGAAATCAGGGTTAGCAAAAACCTAACCGGTGACACACGTACTCCCATGCACGTACATCCAAACCCCTGTCTAGATGCACGCACATAAAGGATCTAACACGTGCGAAACAAGCATACGCGGAAGCTGTAGATATCGTAGCAAGCAAAACAAAAGAGAACGAGCGGAAAACCAAAACCAAAAGACGTAGATAACATACACAGCTATAAAACCAAATATAAGTCTGAGTACACACCAAAATATTGATATACAAAATAATACAGAGTAACAAAGTCCGAAGTGCAAAATACAAGATCTCCAAAAACCAAAACAATTAGACCACTGATGATATGCAGGCACGCACTCGGCAGAAGTGATCAAGCCCACTCTGCCAGGCCGGAGGGTGTCTCTAAGTCTTGCCCTGCAGTCTCCTCGACCGCCGGGGAGCCGGACAAGGGATCTGAGCCTGCAACACCATAAACAACACCATGAATACAAGGATCCAGTAAATAAAAGTAACAGGGACGTAACACTCATAGTATCAAATTGAATAATGACAAAGATCAAATACAGAGTTTCATATTAGTATGCTAAGCAAATCGTGCATAGAAGTAAAGCATGGTAAATGAATCAAAGCATAGAAATACTAAACTAGGTGGCTACTACGTTAACCATATTCTCTCACATAGAGAGCAGACAGAGAGCAGACAGATGAGAACACCACCGACCTGGCTATGGGTACAAGTGGGTCCCGGTTTCCTGGGTTCCGGTGTCCCAAGACAGAAATACACTGCAGCGATACAGAGATACAGAGAACCAAGCTAGAGGTAACCCCATCGGGTATCCTAGGGCTGAGGTTGAGTAGAGCCAAACTGATACCAATCAAATCAAATCCAAGGAGAAGGGAGATTATCCGCTTTGGACTCACCGACGGCAAGGGCCGGATCTTATCCTCACGTATTAATCTCTGGGCAGATCCTCTTGGGAATACCCAGTGAATCGGTGATTTACAAAGCCAGAGATATACAAAGCATAGCGTAAAATAAGTCAAAGCATAGCATAGATCAAAGCATAGTACAGACTGAAGAATAAAACAAATATACAGAACAAAAGCAAAAAGGATCTCGTAATGCATAGACATAGATCAGCAGAACAGAGGGCAAAACTGTAAGCAATATACAATGCATCTCAGATTATCATGGAATCAAGGGTAATTACAAGCCAACTCTAAACTAGTTGTTCACTGTCACTAACCGTGCATGTTGGTGTAGTTTTAAGTTATTCGATGCACCGTTGCCATCAAAGTGTTGCAATGTAATCCTCACGTGCACCGAAGTCCCTTAAACCAACACCCATGGGGAGGTGCTTAACAGTAAATCAACACTCACAAGAATGAGTCACAGCCTAACAGACTATTCATGCGGTCCAAAGAATCCATTGGGCCAGTTTACATGTGTGGTTAACCTATATGAAAGCCCTACAAGGTCACACCATTAACCAAAGTTTAATTTCAGGTTTTCCAGGTCTTACGACTTAGCCGTGGGTGACCAACGGCTTAGCCTTAGACATCTTACGGCCTAGCCGTAACATGCACTACGGCTTAACCGTGGTTCCCTTCAAAACACGGCTAAACTGGTCATCTTCCACATCTGATCTGACACTTTTACGGCTGAGCTACGGTTGAGTATACGGCTTAGCTATAGACCAATCCACGACTTAGTCGTAGCCACACCGTAAGAGTACTGTGTCCAGAAAGTTTCGACTGATCAAAGTGTTAATTCACAGCTGGGTCACGGCTAGTTTACGGCTTGGCCGTAGAACGATTTACGGTTTAGCCGTAACCTAGCCGTAGAACAAAGTTCAAAAACATAGGCTCTGGAAACTGAGCCGTACGGAGTTACGGTTTAGCCGTACAGTACAGAACGAAATCGAGATAGTTACAGAAACTGGAATTCTTGTGCAAATTGAGCAAAACAAGCTCCAATTAATCCAAAGTGATAGAAATAGGCTGTAGATCATGCCAAGCATATAAGAACAAGAGAATCACAGCAATCAAACAATATACCCATATGTATTATACAGTCCTATACTTATACTTGCCTCAAAGCTTTGTCAAACAACGGAAGTCAGGCTCAAATCCAGGCTACAACCCACACAAACCAAAGAAACAACACATACATGAGATGCATGAGATACAGAGCTTGGAGGAGAAATCCAATAGGAGGGAAGAATTCAAAACCCACTTACTAGAGAGCTTTCACAGAGAGGAGAGGGAGAGAACCCAATCGAACTGGGTGGAAAATCCAACACTAACCAAGAGTGAAGGAGAGAAGTGAAGAGGAGGGAGAGAAGACATGGAGCTCTTCTGGAATTGTTGCATGCACGTTGAGGGAAATGAGTAGGAATGAAGACATCTGGACTGATGACTCATATATAGCTTTGGAGTTTAAATCAAAGTCCGATGGGTTTGAGCTATTTACAATTCAAGTCACACGAGGGTCCAATTCCTCCGGTTGACTCCGAATAGGTCTGAGATAGTTACGGAAAATGACGAGCTCAACGAAATACACGTGCTGACACCAAGATGATGCACATATGATGCACTCAAAGCAAATGAAAAATTACAAAAAAAAGGCTTAGAACTACCTATCCCAGGTCAAAGGCTACCCAACTACCTATCCATGACCCGAAACTAAGTCCAAAAGAATTAAACACCACAAAAGCACACTAATAAGCCACTAAACCGGCTCAAAAGGGATCGGAGCGTTACATTACCTATAGATTTTTTTTGTTGAACCACCATTAGTTTATCCAAGACCAATCTTGTCAATATGCAACTTCTGAACACTCAAGATATGGTCAAGTGCAATTGAACTGGCATGTGTAGCAATAGGAGCATCCAGCTTTATCAATGCCACAACACTTTGGATGTTGTATATGGGTCCACAATCAACTTAAAAAATAATAATAACGACTAAACCATCTAATTCCAAATCCAAACTAAAAATAAGATGAGTGCATTAGTATAATTGGATAAAAGAAGTTCAAACACATCTCCTAAAAATTAGATTGCATAGAAGAGGATGTTTTTATGAAAATATTCTATGCAAACAAATCTTTAGGATAGAAATTCTCTTTGCTCTCATCAGTCACTACACCAAAAATCCAGTTCAGGAACGGATTATGGGCCCGGTTTTAGGCCATTCCTGATATGAAATGGATTTGATCCGTTCTGCAGAGGCCTGTTTGATAAAAAAAAAGGGGTTGTTTTCGCTGAAGGCAAGAGGGAGAACGGATCTGTCTCTTCCTGCTGATTCTACTCTTCCCACAGATCCGTCGCTAAAGGCAAGAGGCAGAATGGATTGTGGAAGGCAAGAGGCAGAATGGATCGCAGAAGGCAAGTTTCTGTTCCCACTGTTCTGTTCCCGCTGCTTGCGTTTCCCGATCCCCAACTCTCTTCTTCTTCCCGATCTTCTACTATCTCTTCTTCCCTATTTCTCAAAAGGCAAGTTAGGGTTTTTTCTTCTTCGCCATTGATGTTCTAATCGATCTCTCAACTCTTAGATATGTTAAGGCTAGGGTTCTCCATGCAAAATTCCCAAAAAATGTAACTCTAATTCCATCTTTTCTCTGTTCAATTTTATTTAATTTCTTCTTACCCACTGCCTTTCTCAATGGATTTGTTCAATCGAAGCTGAAAGTTTGCATTTTTTTCTCATCATGTTCTAGGGTTTCGATTAGCTAGGGCTTTGTTCCCAAATTTGGGATCTTCTTTCTCGACTTAACCCGACACAGATTGTTAGAGTTATCTTTTTTTAATGGCAATTCAATGGTTGGAGCATCCGATTATTGCTGGTTTGATCCTGTTTCAAATGGAAATTGAATCGAATTGTATGCCTGCTATTGTAGATTGGCTTTGATAGACTGGTCTGAGAGCTGAGCTTGAATCATGGGAAGTACTGAGATGGATACGTCTGAAAAGGGGTCAAAGGCTTCTGAAAAGGTTTTTCTCTGCAACAATGGCTTCTTAGAGCTTGTATTGATTGTTAGGTTTCTTTGATTGATTGACTTATAATAATTTCTGTTGGTAATTTGGGTTTTGTTCAAGAACAAACTCCTACAACTAGCAGTTCGACAGCTTATCCAGATTGGACTGGATTTCAGGTGCTTGCTAAGCTAATTCGCTATTGCTTGTTCTGTTTTGGGGAATTTTACTGATTTTTATTGTTATTGGCCTCATTAATTGTTGGGTGTTTTTTTTCTTTCTTTCTTTCTTTCTTTTTTTAATCTTTGCGATAGGCGTATTCTCTGATTCTGCCATAGTTCTTTCATTCTCCCATGGCATCAAGTCCCCAACCTCATCCTTACATGTTGGGGGGCTCAGGTAAAACACTTTATGTTAGTTGCTGGTTCTATGTGTCTGGACTGCTTTATAGATTGAGAAAGTGATTCTAAAATAGGATCAATCTTAATTACCGAGTTATTCGTTTGGGTTCAGTCAACCAATGAATCAATCTTTGTGATTGTCTACAAGTTATGTGAAGACCAAGTTGAGTTCTTGTGTCGGTCCTTGGACTGATCAAAGTTGAGACCGCTGTACCTTTATTTGAATTCCATGACTCCAAGTTTTGATAGAGTTTGTGCAATTTGTGAAATATCGAACAAGAAGAACAATCTTTTCTTTTTTTCTATTTTATTTTTAGCAGGAGTGAGTGAAACCCAGAAAAATAATAAGATGGAATAAAAATGAAAAAATAGGGTACTTTGAACCCCCGTTGTCTTGAAATCATTAGACTTCGAACTGGATGGAACAATATAAGTAGAAGAGTCATGATGGAGAAAGCAGAGGTGGATATCTGAAAATGAAAATACATGATTGATTTGAAGCAAGGAGATAATTCTTTTCATGTTTATTTTTATCACTTTATTTTTTGAAGTATTTTCAGCTTTCTTAAAACACCCTGCTGGTACTTATTTCTTATTTTATTCCTTTCTGTTTTCTTCATTTATTTTCTTGTAGCAATTTATGCCTCCATATGAGACCCCTCCACATCCATATGTTGCTATGTATCCTCATGGTGGATTATACCCTCATCCATCCATCCCACCGGTAATTTCTTGTCAAACACATTAGGCACTTTTTTTTCTCAGAAATTTCTCATGGTGATTGTAAATTATTCTATGCCTCTTGAATCCTATTCACACTACCTTTGAACCAGGGATCTCATCCATTTAGTCCTTATGCAATGCCTTCTTGAAATGGACATGCTGAAGCTTCTATGAGTTGCCTGCTAAACTTCTTGTTGTTTGCCCAGGGGATGCTATGCAGTTGGTGTTAAAATCTGCATGCATGCAAGTATGTGTGTTGGGTAGTGCATAACAGAAATTTATCTTTTCAGGGAGCCATGCTTGGTGGGGTAGATACGGATGGTAAGTCCCCTGAAGGCAAAGATAGGAGCCCCTTAAAGAGATCAAAAGGGAGTTTAGGGAGTTTGAATATGCTTATAGGCAAGAATAATAATGATGATCAAGGCAAAACATCAGGACCATCTACGAATGGATTCATCTCCCAAATGTATTGTCAGTTCATATGAAACATTTATACTTCACAGCTTTGATAGGATTTGTTCTTTATTATGCATATGGCTGGTTGTGATTGAGAGGAAACCTCAAATCTACAATGGGGAGAGTGCAAGTGAAGGTTCAAGTGAAGGAAGTGATACCAATTCTCAGAATGTAAGTACCTTAGCATCTCAGACTCGGTTCTTTTGGTTTTTGGATGAAGTCAATGTAACCACATATAATGGTTGACTAAAAAAGGCATGCAAGGGGCATGAAAAGATATGTGCATGTTTCTGGCTCTTATGCATTCAAAGTTAATGGCACCATGCCTAGTATGATTCTCGCAAACTTTCCAGTGATATTAGCCCAGCCACCACATAACCAGGCGTAAACAGTGGTTAGCAGCTAAGAATTTTTGTTTTATGCTTACATTCTTCACTTGCTACTAGATTTGTTGTTTGATGGCATCTAAACTTTTAGTCCTGGAAAATGTGCGACCATATCTAGTAATTGAACTATCTATTTATGTAGTTCTGTCTTGAATTTATAATCGAATTATAACCAAGTTCCAAGTTTGCGTATGCGTGTTCTTTGGAAAGGTTTTTGGTACATCACAATTGATGTAAATACAGGGATTTTAAGTGATGGAAATCTGTAGTGGAGGGAAGATTCTTCTCGTGTTAGAGTATGCATCTATTATTTATTGGGACTTGGAAAATACTAACAATCCAGCTTAGCCTGTGTTTTCCATTTGGCATTTTTTTTTCCTTTTTAAATATCACTTCTAGAAAGACTTATTTTAGATTGTTCTTAGAAATCCCATCCTTCCGGACCGAGTTTTGAAATTCATAACATAAAAGGAAATCCATCATCATCATCACCCAAGACATAAGAATTATGTAATGCCTCATATTCATAATTTCATAAGTTTGGTGCAGGAGTCGCAACAGAAGAAATCTTGCAGGCAAGATTCTGAGGAAGGTAAAGTTATCAGACATGTTCTCAGTCACAGCACTAATTGGGTTTTTTTTTTCTTTTTTTTTCTTACTAATGTACAGATATTTTTACCATGAATTTCAGCTGAGGGCAATTAAGTGGGCTAAGGATGATTATGAAAATTTATCTCCCCAAGATGACGATGATGATGGTTATGAAAATTTATATGCAGTTTCTTCTTAGAAAATATAATTATACTAAGGTAAGATGGAGGAAAGTAACAGTATTTTATGAGTATTTGGGCATTACTTTCATGCCTCCTTTTATGGGAAAATAACTGATGGCTACAATTTTAACTATGTGGCTAGTGGATTCCTTTTGGTAATGTAAGTTAAGCCATGTAGTTGGTGAATGTGCTCTAGTCAATTGCAAGCTTTTGGTTTGCATGACACATCTTTAACGTGCAATCAAGCATCAGACTTCCTTCTGTTAAGAGTTCTCTTGGGCGATATGATGGCCAATTCTCGTCGCTAATCAAAGAGAGATATTTGGATCCCTTAGAATATTGGACTAATGATGATCACTTGAATAAGTTTATTGCTCTTGTTGAAGCCTCTGTGGACCTTGAGAAACTTGAGAATGGGGAGTACATGATAGCATCCGGATGCGATCCAAACTTATCTTCACTGAAGAATGATAGAGATGCAGTGGAGCAACAGATACACAATTTGCATAAACAAACTGCAAATGATCTTGATCTTCCTTTTGACAAGGCTTTGAAGTTGAACAAAAGTACGCAATTTGGACATGTGTTTAGAATCACAAAGAAGGAGGAGCCAAAAATTAGAAAGAAGCTCAGCTCCAATTTCATTGTCCTCAAGACTCGGAAGGATGGGGTAAAATTTACAAACACAAAGCTCAAAAAGTTGAGCGATTGGTACGTTAAGCTAGTTAACGAGTACACAAATTGTCAGAAAGAGCTTGTTTCTTGAGTAGTTCAGACTGCAGCAACTTTCTCTGAGGTATATATAACTTTGTTGAGCAGGATTTATTTAGGCAAAAAGCTATATGTTGAAAGGTTTCACATCTTATTGTTTGTTGCAGTATTTCAACGATCTTCCAATAGTTGCTTATATTTTTATCCAAATTCAGTTAAACCGGTCTTGAATATACTAATTTTTCTATCCATGAATTTGTGTGGCCACTAATATTGTATTGTTGAAATATTGCAACACTAGGCCTTTTCATGTGAACCCTTACATCTGAGTTTTTATTTGATTGTATGTGGACATTATTAATTGTAGGTTTCATTTGTACAGGTTTTTGAATCTTTAGCTGGGATACTTTCTGAAATGGATGTCTTGCTCAGTTTTGCTGATTTGTCTACTAGCTGTCCAACTCGTTATATAAGACCAGATATCACTCCCTCGGTAATGTTTCCATGTCCTATTACTTGCAGTATTGACTATAATTGTTGTTTCTTGTTGGAGAAAAACACTTGCTGGCAAAATGCCTCATTTTATGTTATTGCTTACAGGATAAAGGAGATATTATACTAGAAGGGAGTAGGCACCCTTGTGTGGAAGCTCAAGATGGTGTGAATTTTATACCTAATGATTGTTCTCTTGTTAGTATTAGTGTTGAGTTTCCTGCTGAATGGAAATAAAATGTTTATCTTCTGCTTGTAGTGTGAATTGTAACAGAATTTGAATTTGTGTAGATAATCAGGATAGAGGGCCCCAAATATAAGTAGTCCAAAAAACTTGGATGTCAAATCCAACCGTAAGCAGTCCATGCCAGTACCAAATTGGGTCTTATGGCAATTCATGCAGGAGGAAAGACCAGGTGGGACCACCATGGAGAAGGGAGGGAGGCTTGGCTTGAATAGGTGACCTGCGAAATTTCAGCAGTCCAAGCATCAAGGAACATTGCTTGTTCAACTGTGAGGTTAGTGCAGCTAAAGGATGTTGGTGGCCCAAGCAGTGATCCAAATGCAACCCAGCAATGGAGCAGACCATTTAGAGTGCAAGATAATGGCACCGAGAAACAAATTTAAGTCCAAGTGATGATGTGTTTGGCAGGTTAATTGTTGTTTGAAATGAATAGCCCAGTCAGGCATGGTTGTTCAGGTGAATGCAAGGAGGTCAAGGGATGGAACAACAAATTGAAGGCCAAGTGCAGGAGCACATGGCATGATGATGGTTGTTTTTAGTGAATGAGATGATGTGATACAGTTGATCGGGGTGATGCACGGTTGCTGAGGTATTAGAGCAACTTTGCAGAATAGATTGTTATTAGGAACACTTCACATCTAGTGACAGACCAACCAAGTCTGCAGGACATATTGTGAAGCAACAACGAGGATGTTGTAATCAATCTGGCAAAGGAGTACATGCAAAGAGCTAAGGTTTGTCAATGATTCAGAAACGAGCAGCAAGAATCCAATTGATTTTGAGGGCAATTGAGTGGGCTAAGGACAGCAATATGGAATGGCTGTCTAAATTATTTGAAGTGACTGGGGCCTTAAGACATATAAGGAAGTGCCTTATGGGCATGGGCTAATGTGCTGGTCCTTGGCACATACTATTGGTGCAGTGGACGATTGACTGCACAGTGGTTAACAAGGGAGATTCAAGACAAGTGATGGTTCATCCAGGTCGTTCATCCAGGGTGACGTAGTTTGGATGGGCTATCTTCTGGAACTTGCATTGGTTGGAAGATATTGATCCTTTATCTGGACGGCTTCCTTGTTTCATCAAAAGCCACCAAAGTGACAGTTGTGCAAGAAGAAGAGCTGGCTTTCTTGTCACCATAATAGCAACTTGTAGCCTGAAATTATTGAATGTAACATGAATTTTTAATTATTGTGTTAAAAAAGAATTTTAATGATTGCATTTATATGAATGTGAATACCACAATTATTCTATTTTATTTTTAAATATGTGATTAGTAGTGGTTTAAAAAACTTATGATTTAAATAAATATTATTAATATTGTTTTAAAGAAGTTTAAAAAAATGGTAAGAAAATCTGGAACGGTTTAAAACCGTTCCAGAATTGAGAATCTGGAACGGTTTTGAACCATTGCAGAATTGGGAATCTGGAACGGTTTTAAACCGTTCCAAAATTTCTGCGACACCCATTTTTTGGAACAGTTCGAAACCATTCCACATTCATTTAAGAACAATTTCAAATCGTTCCAGATGGACTTTTTTGGTGTAGTGAGTACACATGGAAACGAGTGTGAATGTGAGCAGGCCGCTTAGGCCCGGCATGGCTCAACTTGAAAAAACACGGGCTGTGGGCAGACACGCCCCAAGCTAGGCTGTGTTGGGCCAAGGGGCCCTGGGCCACAACACAGTACGTCACAGCTCTTGCCTTAGTCATGCTTTGCTTGGCCAAGGGCATTGGACTGTAGCACAGCACATGGCATGGGCTGGCATGGCCCAGCACGTCTCTACGCGACATTTATATTTGAAAATTATTTATTTTTAATATAAATTAAATAGAAAGTTTAAAATAATTTAAGTTTTCTCTTCATTTGTAAATTAGGATTCATATTTGTGCATTTATCATATTATTTTTAATTTTATTTCAAGTTGGAAATACTAAGAGCCTATAATGACTCCTTCAATTAATATAAAATAATTTTAACATATTAAAAAAATTAGGAGGGGAATGTGGGCAACACAACATGGCTTTGGTCCAAATTTTTGTTTGAGTGTTGTCACAACCCGAGCCCAGAAATCAGGGGTTAGAGAAAACCTAACCAATGACACACGTACTCCCGTGCATGTACACCTAGGCCTCACCCAAATGTACACACACAAAGGATCAATCACACGTGCAAACAAGTGTACGCGGAAGCTGTACGTATCAAGGCATACCACAAGATAACAAAAGACATAATGGATTACAAAAGGTCAGACTAATTACAACAATGTACAACAAAATAGAAGGACTAGTCCACAAAATCCAAATACAGATATCACTCAAACCCAAAAATACATCCACAGAAAAATCCCCCAATAAAGCTAGACTCAAATGAACGGGGAGAACAAAATGATGCAAACCGCTTTCCAGAAGAATGGATCAAGTCCACTCCTCTAGGCCAGAGTGGGCCTCGCGAGCCTCTCCTGGAGTCGGGTCGACCGACGCAGGATCGGAAGAAGGATTTGAGCCTGCAACACCAAGAACAACTCATAAGTACAACGACTTAGCAAAATATAAGCCACAAGAAGATAGCACGAACTGTATTGAATACAGAGCAAAAGTAGTAATGCAAGATCCATAGTAAGCATAATCGTATACTAAGCAAATCATGCATATGAATAAACATACTATCAGAATCATAAACAGATAACGATCAAATTGGCTACTACCTTGGCCATATTCTCCCTTTCAAGAGCAAACGGAATGAGAACACCAGCGTCCGGGCCAAGGTACGCATGGGTCTCTATTTCCCGGGGTCCGGAATCCCAGGACAAAAGCACTCTGCAAAGGCAAACATATAAACTAAACCAAAGTCAACCCCGTCGGGTATCTTAAGGCTGAGGCTCAGTAGCGCCATATATAACAATCACAATCAAATCAGATGATGCACATCAATCCATATCACATACAGATCTCACATATCACAAGCTATCACAATAAACGAACAATAGGAAGTGCATCACAAACTGAACACAATACGAATGCAAATACGAATAACCCATACGAAAGTAACTCCACAGGAGCAAGGACAATTACATAGTAGTAGATTGTGCCTGCCCGGGCTTCGCTCTGGAGCTGCTGCATTTCCCACAGAATTGAGAGGTCCAGCGCAGAACACATAAGACGGCAAAACCGAACACAATATGCTGTGCAAGTCAGATTTACTTTGATGAATCAAGGGCAATTACAAGCCAATCCTATCCTATTTATCCAGTGTTTCTAACCGTGCATGCCGATATAGTTTTAAGGTATTCGATACACAGTTGTTCAATCATAGAGTGTCGCATCTTATTACGAAAGTATACCAAAGTCCCTTAAATCAACACCCATGGGAAGGTGCTAAACAACTGGATAACATACATGAATGAGACGCAGCCCTCGAGATCATTCATGTCATTCAGACATTCCATTGGGTATGTTCGGGTTGTCTA
This sequence comes from Sextonia rubra, assembly GCA_037013555.1. Classification (NCBI taxonomy): domain Eukaryota; kingdom Viridiplantae; phylum Streptophyta; class Magnoliopsida; order Laurales; family Lauraceae; genus Sextonia; species Sextonia rubra. Next base: position 10,598,249 of record JASUAD010000010.1, read on the forward strand.
CATTCTACCGTGAGAGTCATATCAGTCTCTTCCTTAATCCTAATCTTTTTATCCATTTCTCAGGGTTGCACGATGTAGCCGTAGGTGAACATACGGCTTAGCCGTAGGCATCTTACGGCGTAGCAGTAATCTGCACTGCGGCGGAGTCAAGGTTCCCCAAACTGTTCATCCGCATTTACGGCTCGACCGTAATTTGCTCTACGGTGCTGCCGTATCTGGTTCCACGGCTTAACCATAGTACAACATACGGCTTAGATCAGGCTGGGCCGTAGAAGAGCAACAAATTGCCAACTCTCAGTCACTGTTGAAAATATCGGCCGATACCGGTCCGTATCGGCCGATACGAACCGGTATCGGTCGATACCGGTCCGATATTTTGGAAATTATCGGTATCGGTATAATATCGCCAAAATATCGCGAGATATCGGCCTCATTTCCAAATTATCGGCAGAACCGATATATCGGTCGATATTTTGAAAATATCGGCCGATAATATATATATATATCGTTTTAACCCTAATTTTTCCCCCTTTCTCCCTCTCTTCTCATCCTCCTCTACCCAAAGTCGCCCCACTTGCTGCTCCTCCTCCATTAGCCTCCAAGAGCATCACAAAACTAATTTTTTGGGTGGATTTGGCTTATAAAAGTAAAGGAAATACATTTATAAGGTAAGTATATTGAATTTCTTTTTTTTTTTTTTTAAATATTTGTTAAGTAGGAGCTTAGATGTGATCCATGATAATGATTCCACTTGTTTTATGTTATAGATTTACATGTTGTGATTTATGAGTGTGGATCTATTATTTGGTTTTTTAAAATATTAAGATTTTAACATTTATTAAGATTTAGAGTCTTTTAATGTTAAGTATTATTTTTAATTTTATTAGTATGTAAAAACATGATTTTATGAAGCAAGTTTGATAGATTTAGTAGTAGAAGACATAGATCTACAAGATGTGGATATTTTATGTTTACTTATTTTCGGATTTTTAAATATTTTAATATTAAAATAAGATTTTTTGAGGATTTAATCACAAATTTGTTATTTTGTTGTATACTTCATATATGATATGAATATGGTAAGTTTTCATTTTTTTTTAACATTATGTAAATACTAAATAGTTTTATATTTTCAAATTTTATTTTCTTGTATGATAATGAAATAATAATTTAATATTTAAAACTAATATTTTGAGGATTTCACTATAATTTTTTTAAAGTAAGCATAATCTTTGTAAACTTCATGTAGGATTACTTTTTTTAATTGTTCTTTAATATAATTAGTTTTATATTTTTTAATTTATTTTCGGATTTTTTTAAATTTTAGATTAAACTATTATATATTTAGATTTTCATTATAAGTATAATTTCCTAATTTTATATAATCATTGTATACTTCACATATGCTATTTTTTTTTATAGTTGCCTAATCATTTATGTGAATATATAACATGTCAACAATTTTTATATTTCTAAATGTATTTTTGGATTGTTAGAACATGAAATTAGAAAAATTAAATAATTAATGTATCATTTAAAATGTACCCTTTTGAGATTCCAATTACTTTTATATGAATGTATTAATTTCTTTGTTTTTATTATATTCTGGATCTTAGTTTAAATGTTATAAATTGTGCCAATGTGTTCTTTTGTTTTGAAGAAGCGAGATTAAAATGGTGCGTGACATTGATCCAGCATGGAATCATTGTGAAGAAGCTGGAAGCAAACACAAGATTAAATGTAATTATTGCCAAAAAATCATAAATGGAGGGATAACTAGATTGAAGCAACACTTGGCTCATAGGCAAGGCCAAGTAGCAAAGTGTCCTCATGTACCACCTAATGTGAAAAAAGAAATGCAAGAGTTGTTGGATGCAGGAAAATAGAAAAAGGTTGTCAGAGAGAAAAGAAAAGAGGAGGAATTTGAAGCATGTATGGAAGAAGTTTTTGGGTCTCGGGAGGGAGATATTATTTCCTCCGATGATGATGAGGATCCAAATTTAAGCAGGGCTAGAAAAGAAAGTTTGAGGTCACTTCAGGAGGAAGAAGAAAGAAGAAGAATGCAGCATGAGGCAGCTATGAGAGGTGGCCAATATGATGAGGGTGGTTCATCTGGATCTAAGAGAGGGGGTTTGCGTCGAGCATTTAGTCAAAGACAACCCCGCCCAGCAGATATTGAGGATGATGATGAACCTCCTACACAGTCACCTCGTAGGCCAAGTGTGGTGGGTCCAATGGATCCATTTGCATATAGAAAACCAACAGCCAAGCAACCAAGCATTGTAAAAGCACTAAAGGGAAAATTTAATAAAGCAAGAGATAATTTGATAAGAGCTACTGGAAAGTTCTTTTTAGATGCAGCTATTCCACCACATAAGGCAAACTCTCCTTATTTTACCACTATGTTAGATGCAGCAGCGGAACATGGCCCCGGTATAAAAGCACCCACCCCATATGAGATTGGTCATCTCTGTGTTAACAAAGAATATGAGGAGTTACAGCTCTGGGTGGAAACTTTTAAGAGGATTTGGAAAGAAAAAGGCTGCACACTAATGTGTGATGGGTGGACGACCCTCACAAAACGTCATCTCTTGAATTTTCTAGTTTATTGCCCTTTGGGAACAGTTTTTATCAAATCAGTTGATGCAACTGATTATGTTCAAGATGCTAGATACATCAATAAGTTGTTTAATGAAGTGATTAATGATATTGGGGCAGATTGTGTAGTTCAAGTTGTCACCAATAACGCTGCAAACATGAAGAAAGCAGGACTAATGCTTATGCAGCAGAGGCCAAATATTTTTTGGTCACCATGTGCAGCACATTGCATAGATTTAATGCTTGAAGAAATTTTCAAAGGAAAAGTAATGAAACTAGTGATTGAAAAGATGAAGAAAATCACTAATTTTTTCTACCAGTCTTATAGACTTGTTTCGATGATGAAGAAATTTACAAACAATCATGAACTACTACGGCCTGGCATTACTCGATTTGCCACCCACTTCATAGCCATTGAGAGTATTTACAAGTATAGAGGAGGGCTTCTCCAACTCATCAAATCAGATGAATGGCTGAATTCTAAGTGGGGAAAGCGGCCAACTCCCCTAGCAGAAGAAGTATGCAAGACCATTGAGTCCAATAAGATTTGGCCTTATGTTAAAAATTGCTTAAATGTTTTTGAGCCTCTAATAAAAGTTCTTCGATTGGTTGATGGTGATGATAAGCCAACTATGGGCTTTTTACATGAGGCCATGGAGAGAGCAAAGATGGCCATTAAAGCAAACTGTAGATATTATACTAAACATTGGCAAATCATCGATAGCCGTTGGGAGCGTCAATTGCATCATGACTTACACACTGCTGGTAAGTGGAGACTGATTTCTTATTGATTTTCATTATTATATTAAATTCTTTTTAATACATTACTCATGTAAATTTTTGCATTTAATAGGTTACTTTCTCAATCCACAATTTCGATATGAATCTTTAAATCGAAATATAACTGATGAAATTCGAGTGGGCATGAAAAATGTTATTCAAAGACTAGCAAATGACGCTGATGAGGCTATTAGGGCAACAAACCAAGTAAGTAAATTAAAAAGTAAAGACCTTATATATTGTATGTTGTTTTCTTCAATTTAATTTATATCATTATTCATTCATAAGTCATAATAGTTGATATTGATAATTCTTTTGCTTCTTTATTCTTTAATGCTATTAGATCGATGTATATAATGAAGGAATGGGAAGTTTTGGCACCACCATTGCTCGAAGAGCTGTCACACAAACATATCCTGGTAAGGATTGTATAATATAAATAGTAAATTATATTTTCATTATTTGAAAATTCAAAATTGAATTTTAATATTATTTTCTTTTATTTTCAGCTGAATGGTGGTTAAATTATGGAGAGAGTGCTCCAGCATTAAGGACGATCGCAATTAAAGTTCTCAGTCAAACTACATCTTCGTCAAATTGCGAAAAAAATTGGAGCACCTTTGCTTTTATCCACACAAAAGTAAGAAATAAAATCACGATGGATAATTTGAACAAACTGGTCTACATTCACTATAACCTCAAGCTCCACAGTCGAAATCGAAGAAGAAGAGCATTTGAGGATCAACAAGATTACTTCTGCCCAATTAATTTAGACTATATATTTTCAGCAGAAGATGATTTGTTAGGTGAGTGGCTAGAGGAGGCAGAAGAGCCATTATTAGATGGAGATCCAGAGCTAGCAGAAATGGTTGAGGACTTGACTGGGAAGCAACTTGAGCCAATGAAAGCCTCTGAAAGATTACAAGAGATTAATTTGACACAACAACAGAGGGGTACTACGGTTGATCCTACAGAAGCAAGAGGAAAGGAGGTGGGTGAGGAGAGTGAGTCAAGTATCTCTACATCTTCCTCATCAGCAGGAATTCCTCCTGATTCCCCTGGGACTGGCGGTCACTATGGAGATAATGAGCCACCAATGTATGAGACAGTTGAGCATTTTCCTAGTGCTACAGACTTAGATCCCCACCGTGGTTATGTAAGATATGTCTCACAAACTGAGACAGGGATTGGTAGTAGCATCGGTCAAGGAGGAGGGGAAGGTACTTCTGCAGGCAATGTTGGACAACAGCAGGCTATGTATGAACCGTATGGATACAATCCTCATTGGCCAACTCAACTGCCTTTAGCTTCACCGTTACAACCGTGGTATGAGCATGGACAAGGAATGATCCAACGTGAACCCCAACAAGCTATTTTTCGTCCTCATGAATTTTTTAATTTAAATTTGGGCCCCCAGTCATCTCAATCTACTGAGGATAGCTCATCATATTATGAAGGGATCTTCGTTCCTCAGCAACAATATCAATATGGCCAAGGGCATGGGAGTGCAATGCAAGAGTTTGGATCATATTATTATAACCCATACCAAAGAAGAAGAAATGATGATGATGATGATATCGAACCTGGAAGACACTCCACTTGGAATTAGGGTATGTATTGATTCTCTCCAATTGCTTTATGATTTATTTTACTGTCATTATGTCATATGCTATGTTAATATTCATGTTCTTGAATTTTACAACTTGCTTGATAATTGAGTGATAAATTGATGGTTGATGAATGATGAATGATAATTGATGATTGATAAATAATGATTTATATACTATATAAGATACAAGTATAACTTACAAGTGTACAACACTACAAGTTTACAACCACTATATATAAATTAAAAATAAATTGTATTCTCTAAAATTTCATACTAATAGATAGTTCATATTTTATAAGTCATAATTATGGTTTTTATAAAAAAAATCACAATTTCGGACAAGACAGCGATACAGGATACCATAAGTTAGGGGGACCGATATTTTGATTTATATGTGTTACTAATGAAAAAAAAACATTGTTTTCTAGTATTTTCTAATATTTTGGATATTTTGGATATTTTTTCAATTTTTTTTGGATTAAAAAAAAATTCACACCGCGATGACCGCGACGGACCGCGAACCGCGACCGATACCGATACCGTATCGGTTTTTTGGACCGACCGATACCGCGATTTTTATCCATGCTCTCAGTTATTTCAAATGTCACCCTGTATTGATCTACGGTTAAAGTCACGGCTGGGTCACGGCTTAGCCGTAAACTATTTCACGGCTCAGCCGTAGCACAATTCACGGTTTAGCCGTGAGTGCGCTGAGTCAATTTCCTAAAATAATTACAGAGATACAGAAATGGCTAACTATCGACTGAAACCAGAAAGATAAGAACAGAGCTGACTCAATAGGGCTGTATAAGATGATTCATACCGTAAAAGTACAATTTACACAAAATCAAAGCATTACCAATAAGTGTTCATACTACTTTGCTTATACTTGCCTCACAGACGGAAATCAAACACACACGACGGTCGTTGCTTGGCTCAATCCGCTGAAAACACACAACTAACGAACACGGCTCCCTTCTTCCTCACGAGACAGAAACGGAAATGAAAGAAAGAAAGAAAGAAAGAGAGCTGAACGAGGGAGAGAAACGATCGTGGAAGAGAGTAGGTAGGATATTTACAAGCTAAAATGAATCCAATTTACAAACAAGTCCAAACATATTTCCATTTTTCTAGTTCGAGTCAATTAATGATCCAACGAGAGCAAGCGAAGTCATTTGGATTCAGAACAGTTATGAAGATTGACAAGCTCAACGAAATACATGCGTTGACATCACAATGACACAAAACTGACAAGGTCCAACAAAAAGAGAAATTACGAAAAAAGGCTCGAACTACCTAAACCAGGTCAAACTCAACCAAACTACCTATCCATGACCCAAAACCAAGGAAAAGCAAAACCAAAACATACTCAACAACAAAATCACAAGTAATTAACCACTAATCCGGATTAAGTTGGGTCGGAGTGTTACAAGTGCCACAAGTTGTGTCATGCTGTGTTGCAGCCCAGTGCCCCCCAGCCACCCTGTGCACATATTTACACCCCTACCCATGTGTACTAATAATAACAAAGAGAAATTTTATCCTAAAGAGTTGTTTGCATAGAATGTTTTCATACAAACATCCTCTTTTAAAAATCAAATTGCAAAATAACAACCATACTTTTGCTGAGGTGGGTCCATATATGAACATATTCCTTCGTAACTTTTTTTAAAAAAATATTAACAATTTGATGTAATTTTGAATAAGTAATATATGAAAACACTCCTTTGTAACTTTTTTTTAATTTTAACAATTTGATTTAATTTTGAATAAGTAACAAAAAATAAACTATATCAAATTTGTGGTGGGTCCCACATCAAGGAAGTGAAATTGTCTTGCAAGAAATAAATGATATTTTTTAAAATAAAAGAAAGTTATTAAAGGATAGTTTTTGAAAGTCTTTCTAAGAGGGCATTTTGGGAAATAGGATAAATATGTTGAAATAACGTTGCATAAAATAAAGTTTCGGAAATTGTGTCTTGCCATCCACTCAAGACCCCACCATGGGACGAGGCTAGGGGGATGGAAAGATGCATATAGGACCACATCACATATCAAGTTTGGCCTCAATCATATACCACACCCTTTCATTCGTGGCTCACAAATCCATTTCATTAAGATCGGTGCACAATTGATTTAACGGTCCAGTAAGTTTGAATCTAACTAAAACTTAGGGCGAGTGGCTATCAGGAGGTCCCCTATGTATTGCAAGGTTTGGATTTGGTGATAAATGGGCCCCACCTAGAGTTCCCATGAAAAAAACGATGAGGGACATATACATATGAATATTCTTCAATGAGGAATGTTAGTATGCATCATACCTTCTCATAGGATTAAGGATGCTTACATGGCTTTCTCTATTTTTATTTGATCATTCGTCATCGTATAGTGAGAGATGGATGCATACTAACATTCTCCTATAGATATTGCACATTAATGCTTTTCAAAAAAGTAGTGACCCTCACCAAAATGGTGAGTGATGTATGCACATAAATATTATCCACATATAGGTATGCCCTTTCGCATATAGTCCCTCTCTCCAACAGTAAAGATCATTCTATTGTTGTATTCAAATGAATTTCTTCTTGACCTATCTCTAATGGACGGCAAATCTATATTCAGGCTACCTTCAATCAACACCCATGGGAAGGTGCTAAACAACTGGATAACATACATGAATGAGACGCAGCCCTCGAGATCATTCATGTCATTCAGACATTCCATTGGGCATGTTCGGGTTGTCTACATTCTACCGTGAGAGTCATATCCGTCTCTTCCTTAATCCTAATCTTTTTATCCATTTCTCAGAGTTGCACGGTGTAGCCGTAGGTGAACATACGGCTTAGCCGTAGGCATCTTACGGCGTAGCCGTAATCTGCACTGCGGCGGAGCTGAGGTTCCCCAAACTGTTCATCCGCATTTACGGCTCAACCGTAATTTGCTCTACGGCACAGCCGTATCTGGTTCCACGGCTTAGCCGTAGTACAACATACGGCTTAGATCAGGCTGGGCCGTAGAAGAGCAGCAAATTGCCAACTCTCAGTTATTTCAGATGTCACCCTGTATTGATCTACGGTTAGGGTCACGGCTGGGTCACGGCTTAGCCGTAAGCCGTTTCACGGCTCAGCCGTGGCACAATTCACGGTTTAGCCGTGAGTGCGCTGAGTTAATTTCCTGAAATAGTTACAGAGATACAGAAATGGCTAACTATCAACTGAAACCAGAAAAATAAGAACAGAACTGACTCAATAGGGTTGTATAACGATGATTCATACCATAAGAGTACGATTTACACAAAATCAAAGCATTACCAATAAGTGTTCATACTACTTGTGCTTATACTTGCCTCACAGACGGAAATCACACACACACGACGGTCGTTGCTTGGCTCAATCCGCTGAAAACACACAACTGACGAGCACGGCTCCCTTCTTCCTCGCGAGACAGAAACGGAAGCGAAAGAAAAAAAGAAAGAAAGAAAGAGAGCTGAACGAGGGAGAGAAACGATCGTGGAAGAGAGTGTAACACTCCGATTCCCTTTGAGCCGGATTAGTGGCTCATTAGTGTGTGTTTTTGTTGTTTTATTCTTTTGGACTTGGTTTTGGGCCTTGGATAGGTAGTTGAGTGACCTTTGACCTGAGATAGGTAGTTCTAAGCCCTTTTTTCGTAATTTTGCTTTTGTTTTGCTCATATCATCTTTGCATCATCTTGGTGTTAGCACGTGTATTTCGTTGAGCTCGACAATTTCCGTAACTATGTCAGATCCATTTGGAGTCAATTGGGGAAGATGGACCTTCGTGTGACTTGAACTGTAAATAGTTGAAACTCTTCGGACTTTGACTTAAACTCCCAAATCTATAAATATAAGTCAGGACCCAGGTGTCTCTCTCTCCCTGCCCATTTGTCTTGATCGTTGCATGCAAGAGAATTCAGGAGCTCCACGTTCCTTCCTCTCCTCTCCACTTCTCTTCTCATTTTGGGTTGGTGTTGGGAGCTTGCACTCATTTTGTTTTGGATTGGGTTCCTTCTCTCTCATCTCTGTCTATTGCTTGAGGTAAGTGGGTCCTTCCTAACTCTTTCTTCTTCTTCTCCAATTGCACCTCTCATTCTCTGATTTCTGTGTCCTCATCTCATGCATGGTTTATTGCTTTGCTTTGCTTTGGTTTTTAGTGGATTTGGAGCTTGTTTCAGAGGATTTGACAGATTTGAGGCAAGTATAAGTACAGACTTGTATAACACACATGGGTGCTCTATTTGAATGCTTTGATTTCCATCTTCTTTAGTGTATCAAATGCTTTACAGCCACATTTTGTGAATTGGAACCTCTATAACTCATTTTGTTCAGTTTCTGTACCAAATTTCAGTTTCTGTAACTATCCTGAATTCGTGTTCTGTATTGTACGGCTAAGCCGTAAGTTTCTACGGTTTGATTTCCAGAGACTGCAATTTTGAGTTTTGTTCTACGGCTAGGCTACGGCTAAGCCGTAACTTGTTCTACGGTTGAGCCGTAAGCTAGCCGTAACCCAGCCGTGAATTAAATCTCTGATCAGTCGAAACTTTTCTGATATCAGTACTCTTACGGTGAAGCTACGGCTAAGCCGTGATGGTCTACGGCTAAGCCGTGGACTCCACCGTAGCTCAGCCGTGAGATGTATCAGATCAGAGGTGGAAGATGACAGTTTAGCCGTGTTTTGAAGGGAACCACGGCTAAGCCGTAGTGCATGTTACGGCTAGGCTGTAAGATGCATACGGCTAAGCCGTAGGTCACCCATGGCTAAACCGTAAGACCTGTAAAATATAAATCAAACTTAGGATAATGGTGAGACTTGTAGGGCTCAAATACGGGTTAACCACCCTTGTAAACCGGCCCAATGGATGTTTTGGATCGCATGAATAGTCTGTTAGGCTGTGACTCATTCATGTGAGCGTTGATCACTGTTAAGCACCTCCCCATGGGTGTTGGTTTAAGGGACGTCGGTGCACGCAAGGATTACGCAACACTTTGATGGCAACGGTGCATTGACTAACTTAAAACTACATCAACATGCACGGTTAGTGACAGTGAACAACTAGCTTAGGACTGGCTTGTAATGAACCTTGACTCCGTATTAATCTGAGATGCATTTCATATTGCTTATAGTTTTGCCCTCAGTTCTGTTAATCTTTGTTATGCATTCCGTAGTCATTTTTGCTTCGTTCTGTATATCCGTTTTATTCTTCGTTCTGCACTAAGCTTTGATCTATGCTATGCTTTGGCTTTATATATCTGCTTCGTTGGTTTGTCTATCTCTGATTTTGGGTATTCCCTGGTGGCTCTGCCCAGAGATTAACACGTGAGGATAAGATCCGGTCTTTGCCATCGGTGAGTCCAAAGCGAATAATCTCCCTTTCTATGGATTTGATTTGATTGGTATTAGTCTGGCTCTACTCAGCCTCAGCCCTAGGATGCCCGACGGGGTTACCTCTGGCTTAGATCTCTGTATCTCTGTATCACTGCAGTGTCGCTTTGTCTTGGGACTCCGGAACCCAGGAACCTGAGACCCACTTGTACCCTGGCCCGGTCAGTGGTGTTCTCCTCTGCTCTGCTTTGCTCTGCTCTCTACTGGAGAGAATATGGTTAACGTAGTAGCCACTTAGTTCAGTATTTCTATGCTTGATCCCAATATCATGCTTTACTTTTATGCACGATTTGCTTAGCATACTGAGATGGACTCTGTATTTAATCCTCTGTCATTATTCTATTTGATACTATGAGTGTTTCATCCCTGCTACTTATATTTGCTGGATCGTTGTATTCATTTGTGTTGTCTGTGGTGTTGCTGTCACAACCCGAGCCCAGGGACCGGGGGTCAGAGAAAATCTAACCAATGACACACGTACTCCCGTGCATGCACACCTGGACCTCGTCCAAGCATACACACACAAGGGATCATTCACACGTGCAAACAACTGTACGCGGAAGCTGTACGTATCAAGGCATACCACAATATACCAAAAGACATAGGAGATTACAAACGATCATAAACTGATAACAATAACAATAACAAAATACAGGAACGTATGTTACGGAAGAGGGCTCCCAAAAATCAAAATACAATATACAGGTATCACTCGAAGCCCTTAGTGCAATTACAGAAAAATCCCCTCAATAGACTCCAACACAAGGAATGGGGAAAACCAAAATGATGCAAACCGTACTCTGGAGGATGGATCAAGTCCACTCCTCTAGGCCGGAGGGGGCCTCGCGAGCCTCTCCTGCAGTCGGGTCGACCGACGCAGGATCGGAAGAGGGATCTGAGCCTGCAACACACAAGACAAACGTATAAGTACAACGACTTAGCAAAGTATAAGCCAACAAGAAGATAACACGAATTGTGTCTAAAACTGAAGAATACCGAACAATAGTCATAATGCAATATCCATAGAAATTTTGTCTGTATACTAAACAATTATGCAAATGAATAAGCATGCTATCAGAATCATAAACAGGTAACAATCAAGTGGCTACTACATTGGCCATTTTCTCCCTTACGAGAGCAATCAGGATGAGAACACCAGCGACCGGGCCAGGGTACGCATGGGTCTCTAGTTCCCGGGGTCCGGAGTCCCAGGACAATCACACTCTGCAGAGGCAAACACTTAAACTAAACCAAAGTTAACCCCGTCGGGTATCCTAAGGCTGAGGCTCAGTAGTGCCAAGACCAATCACAATCAATCGGATGATGCACCTCAATCAATCAATCAATCACTTATCACTTACAGATCTCACATATCATGCTGAACAACAATAGGAAGTGCATCGCATATACGGACTGAATGTACATAAGCAATTACAAGAAGTGCTGACAATGAATATCAATCACAATCACTGACTCATGACTGATGCAAGTACTCCAATGGAACAATGATAACACTGATACCAGTATAACAATAGAATGGTTCCGCCCGGGCTTCGCTCTGGGGTTGCTGCATGTCCCACAGAATCGAGAGGTCCAGCGCAGAACACATAAGAGGGCATAACCGTAATCAATATGCTGTACACATCATGATACCTTTACGAATCAAGGTCAATTACAAGCCAATCCTATACTAATTATCCAGTGTCTCTAACCGTGCATGTTGATGTAGTTTTAAGTTGTCCGATGCACTATTGTCTAGTGTTGCAGTGTCAGGAGTGTGCACCGAAGTCCCTTAAACCAACACCCATGGGGAGGTGCTAAACAGCTGGATACAAGCATGAATGATTCACAGCCCTTGAGATCATTCATGTCATTCAAACATTCCATTGGGCATGTCCAGGTTCGCTACATTCTAACATGAAAGTCATATACGGTCTTTTACTTAAACCTAGTCCCTTTTCATTCAATTCTCAGGGTCTCACGGTGTAGCCGTAGGTAACCTTACGGCTTAGCCGTGGCATCTTACGGCTTAGCCGTAATATGCACTGCGGCTGAGCTGAGGTTCCCCAAATATCCCTTCGGATTTACGGCTTAACCGTATTTTGCTCTACGGCTCAGCCGTATCTTGGTCCACGGCTTAGCCGTAAGACAATGTACGGCTTAGATCAGGCTGGGCCGTAGAAGAATGTCAAATTGCCAACATCCAGTTAATTTCAGCTAACAGTCTGTACTGTTCTACGGTTTGGTTTACGGTTGGGTTTCGGCTTAGCCGTAAGCCATTTTACGGCTTAGCCGTAGCACATTTCACGGCTTAGCCGTGAGTGCACGGACTCATTTTTCTGAACTTGTTACAGTCACACAGAAAGTGCACAAAACAGCTGGAAACCGGAAGAAAACAGCAAAATGAGCTGAATAGAGCTGTCTAATACGGAGAAACACAATGAAACATAAAAACAAGACGATCAAATCACTATCAATCGATGTTCATACAACTTGGGCTTATACTTGCCTCACGGACGAAATCCACACGCTGATTGGCTCAGTCCACCGGGAACACACGCACAAACGAGCTCCTTTCTTCCTCCCTCAAGCACAGAAACAGAAAGGAGAAGGAGAGAAAGAGAGCTGTCGAGAGAGAGAGACAAACAGAGAGCGAGAGAGACGATCGAGAGAGAGACAGGGAGTTGGTGGGATTTTTTTATACTTAATTTGAGTCTAAATTACATTTAAGGCCAAATAGCTTATACAAATATCAGTTTGAGTCAAATGACAGTCCAACGAGAGCAAACGAACTCATTCGGATTCAAGACAGTTACGACAATCGACAAGCTCGACGAAATACACGCGCTGACGTCAAAATGACGCGAAACTGACAAGGTCAATCAAAAGCCAAAATTACGAAAAAGGGCTCGATCTACTTAGACCAAGTCAAACTCAACCCAACGATCTCTCTACGAGTCAAAACCAAAGGAAAACCAAATCAAAACACTCTTAGCGATAAAAACACACGAAATTACGCACTAATCCGGGTCAACTCGGGCCGGAGTGTTACAGTTGCAGGCACAGATACCTTGCCCAGCTCCCCGGCGGTCGAGGAGACTGCAGGGGCAAGTGTAGAGGCACCCTCAGGTTTGGCAGAGTGGGCCTGATCATCTCTGCCGAGTGCGTTCATGCATGCTTCCAGTGGTGTTTCGTTTTGGGATTTTGAGAGCTTGTATTTGGACTTTGGACTTTGGACTTGTATTCTGTATATTTTGTATATATATTGTTTTGGTGTGTATTCGGTTTTCTATCAGTGTATTTGTCTTTGTCATTCCGTTTTGTATTTGCTTTGGCTTCCGCTATTTTTTTTCCTTGTTGCTTGCTATGATGTCTACAGCTTCCGCGTTCGTCTGTTTCGCACGCGTTAGATCCCTTGTGTGTGTGCATCTGGACTGGGTTTGGATGCACGTGCACGGGAGTACGTGTGTCACTGGTTTGGCTTTTCGCTAACCCCCGATTTCTGGGCTCGGGTCGTGACAGAGAGTAGGTAGGATATTTATAAGCTAAAATGAATCTAATTTACAAACAAGTCCAAACATATTTCCATTTTTCTAGTTCGAGTCAATTAACGATCCAACGAGGGCAAGCGAAGTCATTTGGATTCAGAACAGTTACGAAGATTGACAAGCTCAACGAAATACACGCATTGACATCACAATGACACAAAACTGACAAGGTCCAACAAAAAGAGAAATTACGAAAAAGGGCTCGAACAACCTAAACCAGGTCAAACTCAACCAAACTACCTATCCATGACCCAAAACCAAGGAAAAGCAAAACCAAAACACACTCAACAACAAAATCACAAGTAATTAACCACTAATCTGGATTAAGTTAGGTCGGAGTGTTACATCCTCCCCCACTTAGAAATCATTCCATCCTCGGAATGAACACATACCTGAGCGAAAAGATAAGGATACTGACGCACCATCTGTTCCTCCAATTCCCACGTGGCTTCATCAGGTCCATGATGTTCCCAGAGTAGCTTGACCTATCGGATAGTTCTCGTGCGCAAGATCTGTTCTCTGGTCCCAACAATACGGAGTGGACGCTCAACATATGACACATTCGGCTGCATCTGTATATCATCGTAGCGGATCACATGCGTCGGATCTCGAACATACTTGCGAAGCATTGACACATGGAAGACGTCATGTACTCCAGAAAACTCCACTGGAAGAACCAATCTGTATGCCAAATCTCCAATTCTGCTTTTGACCTCTAATGGACCCACATATCTTGGCGCTAGCTTGCCTTTCTGACCGAAACATACTGTACCTTTCATCGGTGAGACCTTCAAAAATACCCAATCACCTACCTGAGATTCTAGTGTTCTTCTTCGTGTATCTGCATAACTCTTCTGTCTCGATCGGGCGATCTTCAAATTGTCAATGACCTTCTAAACTTTCTCTGTCGTCTCAGCAATGATCGTCGGTCCATGGAAACTCCTTGTTCCAACTTCTTCCCAACAAACAGGGCTTCTACATTTACGTCCATACAGAGCCTCATATGGTGCCATGCCAATGCTCTCGTGGAAGCTATTGTTATACGCAAACTTGCACAACGAGAGATGCAGATCCCATTCTTTCTCAAAATTGAGTACACTGGCCCGTAACATATCTTCGAGCGTCTGAATGGTTCGTTCTGACTGTCCATCAGTCTGCGGGTGATACGCCGTACTGAAGCTCAACTTCGTTCCCATGGCTTCTTGAAATGCTCTCCAAAATGAGGAAACAAAACGGCTATCTCGATCAGACACAATCGATACAGGCGTACCATGTAATCTGACAATCTCGCCAACGAACTTCTTCGCCATTTCGGAAAATGTCATGCCTTTCTTGAATGGAAGAAAATGAGCTGTCTTTGTTAATCTGTCCACGATCACCCAAATGGCGCTATTCTTCTTGCTCATCAGGGGTAGGCCTGAAACAAAATCCATCGTGATATGCTCCCATTTCCACTGAGGAATATGCAAAGGATGCAAGGAGCCTGGCGGTCTCTGATGGTCAGCTTTCACCTTCTGGCACGTCAGACATCTAGCGACAAACCCAGCAATTTCCCTCTTCATATTATTCCACCAGAATCTGTCCTTGAGAGCTCGGTACATCTTCGTCCTTCCAGGGTGCATCGAATAACGGTTATATTGTGCTTCTGTCATCAAACTCTCCTTCAAGTCATCTGCTGCTGGCACACATAACCTGTTCTTGAAATACAAAACATCACCCTCCAAGCGAAAATCTAGTCGTTCCGCAACATTATCCCGAATTCACTTCAACATCGCATCTGCAAACTGCTGGTCTTTAATGCGCTGAATGATGTCAGGCTGGAAACTCACTGTACTCGCCAGTGTCAAATAGTTCTCCACCAATCTCACTTCAACTGGCTGATCATTTCGCATAAAATAAAGGCAGTCCAAAGCCTGGAGAATCTCCGATTTCCTACTCAAAGCATCTGCAACAACATTGCCTTTTCCTGGATGATATTTGATGGGGAAGTTGTCACGACCCGAGCCCAGAATTCGGGGCTTAGCGAAAAGCTAAACCGGTGACACACGTACTCCCGTGCACGTGCACCCAAACCCAGTCCAGATGCACGCACACAAGGGATCTAACACGTGCGAAACAGACGAACGCGGAAGCTGTAGATATCATAGCAAGCAACAAAGAAAATAGCGGAAGCCAAAGCAGAAACAAATACGGAAGCGACAAAGACAAATACACTGATAGAAAACCGAATACACACCAAAACCATATATACAAAATACACAGAATACAAGTCCCCTGAAACCAAAACTCAAAATCCCAAAACGAAAAGCCACTGGAAGTATGCATGAACGCACTCGGCAGAGGTGATCAGGCCCACTCTGCCAAACCGGAGGGTGCCTCTACACTCGCCCCTGCAGCCTTCTCGACCGCCGGGGAGCTGGGCAAGGTATCTGTGCCTGCAACACCACAGACAATACAAATGAATACAATGATCCAGCAAATATAAGTAACAGAGATGAAACACTCATAGTATCAAAGCTGAATAAATGACAGAATAATGATTTCAGAATTTCATCTTAGTAAGCTAAGCAAATCGTGCATAGACGTAAAGCATGATATGTGAATCAAACATAGAAATACTGACTAAGTGGCTACTACGTTAACCATGTTCTCTCCAATAGAGAGCAGAGCAGAGCAGAGCAGATGAGAACACCACTGACCGGGCCAGGGTACAAGTGGGTCTCGGTTTCCTGGGTTCCGGGGTCCCAAGACAAAGTAACACTGCAGTTATACAGAGATACAGAGATCTAAGCCAAAGGTAACCCCGTCGGGCATCCTAGGGCTGAGGCTGAGTAGAGCCAGACTAATACCAATCAAATCAAATCCATAGAAAGGGAGATTATCCGCTTTGGACTCACCGATGACAAAGACCGGATCTTATCCTCACGTATTAACCTCTGGGCAGAGCCACCCGGGAATACCCAAACTCAGAGATAAACAAAGCCAGCAGAGCATAGATATAAATCCAAAGCACAGCATAGATCAAAGCATAGTGCAGAACAAAGATACAGGACGAAAACAAAAATGACTACGGAATGCATAAACTTAGATTAACAGAACAGAGGGCAAAATCATAAACAATATGCAATGCATCTCAGATTAATACGGAGTCAAGGTTCATTACAAGCCAGTCCTAAGCTAGTTGTTCACTGTCACTAACCGTGCATGTTGATGTAGTTTTAAGTTAGTCAATACACCGTTGCCATCAAAGTGTTGCAATGTAATCTGTGCGTGCACCGACGTCCCTTAAACCAACACCCATGGGGAGGTGCTTAACAGTAAATCAACACTCACATGAATAAGTCACAGCCTAACAGACTATTCATGCGATCCAAGAATCCATTGGGCCGGTTTACATGGGTGGTTAACCTGTATTTGAGTCCTACAAGTCTCACCATTATCCTAAGTTATGTTTCAGAATTGCCATGCCTAACGGTTTAGCTATGGGGGACCTATGGTTGAGCCGAAGACATCTTACGCGCTTGTCGTACTATGCACTACGGCTTCACCTTGGTTCCATTCAAAACACAGCTAAACGAATCATCCTTCCATCTCTGATCAAATACCTTTTTACGGCTGAGCTACAGTCAGTATACGGCTTAGCCGTAGACCAATCCACGGCTTGGCCGTAGCATTCCACGGCTTAGCCGTAGCCTCACCGTAGGAGTACTGATATCAGAAAAGTTTCGACTGATCAGAGATTTAATTCACGGCTGGGGTACGGTTGGGTCACGGCTAGCTTACGGCTCAGCCGTAGAACAAATTACGGCTTAGCCGTAGCCTAGCCGTAGAACAAAACTCAAATTTCGAGTCTCTGGAAATCAAGCCGTAGAAGTTCACGGCTTAGCCGTACAATACAGAGATGAATTCGGGCTGAGTACAGAAACTGAAATTTGATACAGAAGCTGAAGAAAATGAGTTACAGAGACTCCAAATTCACAGAATGTGGCTGTAAAGCATCAAATACTCTAAAGAGGATGGAAATCAAAGCATTCAAATAGAGCACCCATGTGTGTTATAAAAGTCTGTACTTATACTTGCCTCAAATCTGGAAATCCACTGAATCAAGCTCCAAAGCAACTAAAACCAAAACAAATCAAAGCAATCACACATGCATGAGATGAAGACCTAGCAACAGAGAATGGGAGAAGCAATTGGAGAAGAAGAAGAAAGAATTGGAAAGAACCCACTTACCGAACCACAAAACATAAACAGAGAGAAGAGAAGAACCCAAATCCACTAAAGGACCCAATCCTCAAACGATCAAGAGAAGGAAAGAAGAGAGGGAGAGAAGGAGAGAGAACGTGGAGAGCTCCTCTGGAATTCCTTGCATGCAACGATCAGGTGAAATGAGAGAGAGAGAGAGACACCTGTAATGACTCATGTATATATAGTTTTGGAAGTTTAAGTCAAAGTCCAAAGAGTCTGGGTTATTTACAAATCAAGTCACATGAAGGTCCATCTTCCCCAATTGACTCCAAACGGATCTGACACAGTTACGGAAATTGTCGAGCTCAACGAAATACACATGCTGACACCAAGATGATGCAAAGATGATATGAGCAAAGCAAAAGCAAAATTACGAAAAAGGCTTAGAACTACCTATTCCAGGTCAAAGGTCACTCAACTACCTATCCAAGGCCCAAAACCAAGTCCAAAAGAATAAACAAAACAAAACACACACTAATGAGCCACTAATCCGGCTCAAAGGGGATCGGAGTGTTACAGAAGTCATAGTCTTTAATCAACTCAAGCCATCTGCGCTGTCTCATGTTTAACTCGGACTGCGTGAAGAGATACTGTAAACTGTGATGATCTGAGTGCACTTCGAATCTCACGCCATACAAATAGTGTCTCCATAGTTTCAAAGCAAACACGATGGCTGTTAACTCCAAATCATGCGTGGCATAATTCTTCTCATGCTCCCTGAGTTGCCTCGAGCCATAGGTAATCACTTCGCCATGTTGCATCAAAACACATCCCAAACCGACTCGAGAAGCATCGGAGTAGATCACAAAGCCTTCACTCCCATCCGGTAACGTCAAGACTGGAGCCGAAGTAAGCTTCTCCTTCAACATACGAAAATGGTGCTCACATTCGTCCGTCCAAAGGAAAGGAACATTCTGCCAGGTCAATTTCGTCAACGGAGCTAAAATCCTGGCGAAATCTTGAATAAATCGACGATAGTATCCAACAAGTCCAAGAAAACTCCGTACCCCCGTCACAGTCTTTGGGCTGGCCCAATTCACCACTGCTTCAACTTTCATTTGATCAACTGCCAACCCATCTCGTGAAATGGTATGACCAAGAAAGGCTACCTGCTCGAGCCAAAAATCACACTTTAACAATTTAGCATATAAGCTTTCAACAACTGCAAGGCTCGATGTAGATGTTCTGTATGCTCCTCTGGGGTCTTCGAATACACCAAAATATCATTAATAAAGACCACCACGAACCAATCCAAGAAAGGAGCAAAGATCCTGTTCATCAAGGTCATAAAGGTAGCAGGTGCATTGGTTAATCCAAATGGCATCACGAGAAATTCATAGTGTCCATACCGCGACCTAAAGGCAGTCTTAGCGATATCTTCTTCCTTCACCCGAAGTTGATGATACCCCGATCTCAAATCAATCTTCGGAAAGTAGGCGGCACCTTGGAGTTGGTCAAATAACTCATCAATACGCGGCAGGTGATACTTATTCTTGATAGTGACTTTATTCAACTGCCGGTAGTCAATGCATATCCGCAATGTACCGTCCTTCTTATTCACAAACAGCACTGGAGCTCCCCACGGTGACACACTCGGCCGTATGAAACCCTTCTCCAGAAGATCTTGCAATTGTGTCTTCAATTCGAGTAGTTCGGCGGGGGCCATACGATAAGGAGCTAAACTAATGGGTGCTGTACCGGGCACTAAATCAATTGCGAATTCTACATCTCTAACAGGGGGTAACTCGGGTACTTCCTCCGAAAATACATCCGGGAACTCGTGTACTACCGGAATCTCACCCAACTGCTTCACCTCCTTTCTCTTCGAGACAAAAGTGAGAAAACCTTCGCAACCTCTGCGTATCAAACTATCCGCCCTGCATGCGGAGATGACACGCCTCGGGCATTTCTCCTGATTGTCCTCGAAACGAAACCCCTTCTCTAAATCGAAGTAGATCGTCCTGTTATAACAATTAACACAGGCACGATACCACGCTAGCTAGTCCATTCCAAGGATCATATCAAAATCCAACATGGACAACAAGATCAAATCAACTGGTAGCTGATGACCTTCGATCAACACTTCACACTGAGGGTAATACACCCTACACTCCACTCTCTTGCCCATGGGAGTGGACACCACCAACAAATATGGTAACGGCTGAGGGGGTTGCGATAACTGTTTAGCAAAACGAGATGCAACATACGAACGCGTATACCCCGAATCAAATAATGCAAGAGCTTCAGCTTGAGCAATGAGAACTTTACCTTCCACCACGTTCGCATCTTCTGCACTCTCATGAGAGGCTGCATACACGCGAGCAGTCTGACGCTGCGGCTTCTGGTTTTGGCGAGACGGCTAGGGGCTATTCGAAGCTACAGAACTCATAGACCTGGATGACTGGGATGTCCTGGCTTTCGGGCACTGAGCTATCTTATGCTCCATGGATCCACAGCTTAAACAAGCGCCTGACTTCTTCCAACACTTATCCATCGGATGTCCCTATCCGCAAAACTCACATCTGATCCCAGCGAAACTAGAAGTTCCTTGCCTCCTTTTACATCTCTTCTGGATCTATCCCTTGGACCCCACTGGTGCACTCCTCTTGAGGTCCATAGCTCTCTCTGCTAGGTGGTTAGCTTCTGCAGCATAGGCTCTGTCAACCGCATCCTCAAAAGTAACTGGTCTCTAGAAAGCAGTCACATAATTCGCGTATCTAGGGTGCAGACCAGTAATGAAACGATTCACCTTCTTTTCCTCAGTATTGATCATGTCCTCAGCAAAATGGGACAACTGGATGAATCGGTGAATATACTCTGCGACGGTCAGCTGCTGCTGCTGTAAGGCCAGAAACTCAACCTCCTTCACTCGCCGGACATGAGCAGGGATAAACTTCCTCCTGAACTGCTTCTGAAATGTCTCCCACACCGTTGCACTAGGCATGGTCACATAGGCAACACTAACACTCTTCCACCAAGTCTTTGCCACCTCCCTGAACATCGATGCCGTAAGCGTAACCTTCTGCCGATTATTACAGACAATGGTAGTGAAGAGACCCCCGGTATGCTCTAGCCACTGATCAGCCTTCAACGCATCTTCATTGCCGTAGAATTCTGTGGCTGCACGTTTCCTGAATTTATCGTACAACGCATTCAGGTCACTCTCCTTAGGCTGGAAAACCACTTGCTGTTCTACGTGCGGCTGAATTGATGCTTGACTCTGCCGATCGACCAAGGAAACGACCTGTGCTTGCAATGAATGAATCTCCTACAGCATCGCCAAGAAACGATCATCGGCATTCGCAGGTTGCTGTGGAACGGCGGAGCCACTGTCATTATCACCATTGTTATTCTGAGGACCCGTACCGGATCCGAATGCCATAGCCTGCCTGCAAAACACAAGAGTCAATCTGCTAGCACACTAGAGGACACACACACAGACCCAAGAGAAACAAGGACTAAACACAAAAGTCAACGAATTGACTACGTATTCTCACCACGTCCTATATGCCTACATGCTTAAGAACTAACAGAGAGACAATGTTCCGATACCATACAATACGTATGTCACAACCCGAGCCCAGAAATCAGGGGTTAGAGAAAACCTAACCAATGATACACGTACTCCCGTGCATGTACACCTAGGCCTTGCCCAAATGTACACACACAAGGGATCAATCACACGTGCAAACAGGTGTACGCGGAAGCTGTACGTATCAAGGCATACCACAAGATAATAAAAGACATAATGGATTACAAAAGGTCAGACTAATTACAACAATGTACAACAAAATAGAAGGACTAGTCCACAAAATCCAAATACAAATATCACTCAAACCCAAAAATACATCCACAGAAAAATCCCCCAATAAACCCAGACTCAAATGAATGGGGAGAACAAAATGATGCAAACCGCTCTCCAGAAGAATGGATCAAGTCCACTCCTCTAGGCCGGAGGGGGCCTCGCGAGCCTCTCCTGGAGTCGGGTCGACCGACGCAGGATCGGAAGAAGGATTTGAGCCTGCAACACCAAGAACAGCTCATAAGTACAACGACTTAGCAAAATATAAACCACAAGAAGATAACACGAATTGTATCTAATACTGAGCAAAAGTAGTAATGCAAGATCCATAGTAAGCATAATCGTATACTAGGCAAATCATGCATATGAATAAAGATGCTATCAGAATCATAAACAGATAACGGTCAAATTGGCTACTACCTTGGCCATATTCTCCCTTTCGAGAGCAAACGGAATGAGAACACCAGTGTCCGGGCCAGGGTACGCATGGGTCTCTATTTCCCGAGATCCGGAATCCCAGGACAAAAGCACTCTGCAGAGGCAAACACATAAACTAAACCAAAGTCAACCCCGTCTGGTATCCTAAGGCTGAGGCTCAGTAACGCCATATATAACAATCACAATCAAATCAGATGATGCACCTCAATCCATATCACATACAGATCTCACATATCATAAGTTATCACAATAAACGAACAATAGGAAGTGCATCACAAACTGAACACAATACGAATGCAAATACGAATAACCCATACGAAAGTAACTCCACAGGAGTAAGGACAATTACATAGTAGTAGATTGTGCCTGCCCGAGCTTCGCTCTGGAGCTGCTGCATTTACCACAGAATCGAGAGGTCCAGCGCAGAACACATAAGACGGCAAAACCAAACACAATATGCTGTGCAAATCAAATTTACTTTGACGAATCAAGGGCAATTACAAGCCAATCCTAACCTATTTATCTAGTGTTTCTAACTGTTCATGATGATGTAGTTTTAAGGTATTCGATACACAGTTGTTCAATCATAGAGTGTCGCATCTTATTACGAAAATGTACCAAAGTCCCTTAAATCAACACCCATGGGAAGGTGCTAAACAACTGGATAACATACATGAATGAGATGCAGCCCTCGAGATCATTCATGTCATTCAGACATTCCATTGGGCATGTTCGGGTTGTCTACATTCTACCGTGAGAGTCATATCAGTCTCTTCCTTAATCCTAATCTTTTTATCCATTTCTCAGGGTTACACAGTGTAGCCGTAGGTGAACATACGGCTTAGCCGTAGGCATCTTACGGCGTAGCCGTAATCTGCACTGTGGCGGAGCCGAGGTTCCCCAAACTGTTCATCCGCATTTACGGCTCAATCGTAATTTGCTCTACGGCGCAGCCGTATCTGGTTCCACGGCTTAGCCATAGTACAACATACGGCTTAGATCAGGCTGGGCCGTAGAAGAGCAATAAATTGTCAACTCTCAGTTATTTCAAATGTCACCCTGTATTGATCTACGATTAGGGTCACGGCTGGGTCACGGCTTAGCCGTAAGCCGTTTCACGGCTCAGCCGTAGCACAATTCACGGTTTAGCCGTGAGTGCGCTGAGTCAATTTCCTGAAATAGTTACAGAGATACAGAAATGGCTAACTATCGACTGAAACCAGAAAAATGAGAACAGAGCTGACTCAATAGGGCTGTATAAGATGATTCATACCATAAAAGTACAATTTACACAAAATCAAAGCATTACCAATAAGTGTTCATACTACTTGTGCTTATACTTGCCTCACAGACGGAAATCAAACACACACGACGGTCGTTGCTTGGCTCAATCCGCTGAAAACACACAGCTGACGAACACGGCTCCCTTCTTCCTCACGAGACAGAAACGGAAATGAAAGAAAAAAAGAAAGAAAGAAAGAAAGAGAGCTGAACGAGGGAGAGAAACGATCGTGGAAGAGAGTAGGTAGGATATTTACAAGCTAAAATGAATCCAATTTACAAACAAGTCCAAACATATTTCCATTTTTATAGTTCGAGTCAATTAACGATCCAACGAGAGCAAGCGAAGTCATTTGGATTCAGAACAGTTATGAAGATTGACAAGCTCAACGAAATACATGCGTTGACATCACAATGACACAAAACTGACAAGGTCCAACAAAAAGAGAAATTACGAAAAAAGGCTCGAACTACCTAAACCAGGTCAAACTCAACCAAACTACCTATCCATGACCCAAAACCAAGGAAAAGCAAAACCAAAACACACTCAACAACAAAATCACAAGTAATTAACCACTAATCCGGATTAAGTTGGGTCGGAGTGTTACAAGTGCCACAAGTTGTGTCATGCTGTGTTGTAGCCCAGTGCCCCCCAGCCACCCTGTGCACATATTTACACCCCTACCCATGTGTACTAATAATAACAAAGAGAAATTTTATCCTAAAGAGTTGTTTGCATAGAATGTTTTCATACAAACATCCTCTTTTAAAAATCAAATTGCAAAATAACAACCATACTTTTGCTAGGTGGGTCCATATATGAACATATTCCTTCGTAACTTTTTTTAAAAAAATATTAACAATTTGATGTAATTTTGAATAAGTAATATATGAAAACACTCCTTTGTAACTTTTTTTTAATTTTAACAATTTGATTTAATTTTGAATAAGTAACAAAAAATAAACTATATCAAATTTGTGGTGGGTCCCACATCAAGGAAGTGAAATTGTCTTGCAAGAAATAAATGATATTTTTTAAAATAAAAGAAAGTTATTAAAGGATAGTTTTTGAAAGTCTTTCTAAGAGGGCATTTTGGGAAATAGGATAAATATGTTGAAATAACGTTGCATAAAATAAAGTTTCGGAAATTGTGTCTTGCCATCCACTCAAGACCCCACCATGGGACGAGGCTAGGGGGATGAAAAGATGCATATAGGACTACATCACATATCAAGTTTGGCCTCAATCATATACCACAACCCTTTCATTCGTGGCTCACAAATCCATTTCATTAAGATCGGTGCACAATTGATTTAACGGTCCAGTAAGTTTGAATCTAACTAAAACTTAGGGCGAGTGGCTATCAGGAGGTCCCCTATATATTGCAATGTTTGGATTTGGTGATAAATGGGCCCCACCTAGAGTTCTCATGAAAAAAACGATGAGGGACATATACATATGAATATTCTTCAATGAAGAATGTTAGTATGCATCATGCCTTCTCATAGGATTAAGGATGCTTACATGGCTTTCTCTATTTTTATTTGATCATTCATCACTGTATAGTGAGAGATGGATGCATACTAACATTCTCCTATAAATATTGCACATTAATACTTTTCAAAAAAGTAGTGACCCTCACCAAAATGATGAGTGATATATGCACATAAATATTATCCACATATAGGTATGCCCTTTCGCATATAGTCCCTCTCTCCAACAGTAAAGATCATTCTATTGTTGTATTCAAATGAATTTCTTCTTGACCTATCTCTAATGGACGGCAAATCTATATTCAGGCTACCTTCAAGAAATTGACCCTCTTATACTGGACGTCTCCACTGATGGTTCCAACAATGATTCTTCCTTTGAAGAAATTCTCTATCACTCTACTACTAATTTTATCAATAAGGCCTATGCTCATTCTGCATCAAAACCAATACAAACTCACTGGGATTCGGATTCTGAGACAGATGAAGATGGTAATGTTGATATTTTTGTTTGTGGCAAAAAGGCGTATACCATACGCTTTGACTCTCCAGAGCCAACTGCCTAGCCTGCAGCCATAGGCTGGGGTGATGAATCTGGCGACCCGCCTCTTGGTGATGATCTTGGAGATCTTCCTCTAACATCTTCTTCTCTTATTAAGACCACTTCATGTCTTACACCACTTTTGGCTATTGATCTCAACCAAACCCTGTTGACATTTCAGACCTACGTCAGCCCTTCTCACTGAACAAAGCCATATGTATCAAAGAGAGTAAGATCTATTTTGAACCCAAACTTAGGGATGTCCTAGTGGTTAAGGCTCTCACTCCCATATCACCTACCAAAGATCGATTCCTAGTAGGTGCCTTTACCTTTCCTCCTCTTGGCCACTAAGCCAAGTCAGAGAAAGAATAAAAACAAAAAGATGTATTTGAACTTGCACTCATCTTATTTTGGATTTGGATTTGGAATTAGATCCTTTAGTTGTTATCATTAATTTTGAAGTTGATTGTGGACCCAAATACAACATCCAAAGTGTTGTGCTTAATCTTGGTACCGACCCCTTTGCATATTGTGACATATTAAGTAAAACTTACATCGATAACCGGTCGATGAAATGTGACATATTAAGTAAAAATTCCATAGATAATGCTGCTTGGATTAAACCATTTCTATTCCAATAGACCGCATTAAATTTTAGTCAATTTAATAGAAGTTAAAAAATCTAACAAGGATTAGCACGAATCGTTTACCCATTTTAAAAGAACAACGGTTGACCAACTTTTGTTTTAATATTCTTTTTCCCCCCACCGACGATTGCAAATTGCAAACTTTTATTTATATATTTACGAAAAAAATCCCACTAAACAGAGTAACCACAGCTGACGACCATAATTTTTCTTATTATCAATAGAGGACCTCTTGCCCAAATTTCATATTTCTATTCCCAAATTGACCCTCTTATGTTATATTAACTATTCCCTAAATCTGTCAAACAGTGCAGATTCATCGACGTCAAATTATTTGTCGTTATCAACAAATAATTTGTTCTATTAATGAGTTCTGTCACGAAATCTTACTTAACAGTGCAAATTTATGAATGTCAACAAATAATTTATTGACGTTGACAAGTAATTTGTTGATGTCAACTAAAACTATTAAAGAGTACTGTCACAAAAATCCTGCTTAATAGTGCAAATTCATCGACGTCAACAAATTTTTTGTTGATGTCTACAAATAATGTATCAATGTCGACAAATAATTTGCCTTTCTATTTTTACTTTTTGGAAGGAAACTTAAACCATGTCAAACTATTGCTGTAAAAATTCATGTATCTGAAAGGAATGTTTGTAGCTTTAAATAATTATTTCATCAATATTCCTTTCTTTTGTTTTTTTATTGTTTTTTTTTTGGAAAAGATCAAATTCCTTGGTGGAAAAAGGAAAGACCCATAATCTCCTAGAAAACAAGTTGACTAAGAGTAATAATTAGAGGATCTAATTCACACATAAATTAGAATACATCTTAACAATATCAAGTAAAGATTCAAATACACACCATCAATATCTACCTAATAAAAACACTTAAAACAAAAACCAAGCTCTTTGAGAGAAACATTTAAACCAAAGACGCCCCTCTCATTCTCGCTCTACTCATTGCTTTTCCATCATTGAACGTATAAGTGGTATAATCAGCAGTAGTTTCTGACCCAGTAGAACACCTAAACAACCAACACTTTAACTAATCAATCCACAAAGATCTAAAACATACAGCCTCTAACTACCTCACCCACCAAATCAAGTTCATTGCTTTCATCCATCTCTCATCTCTTTGGTGAAATTGGGCTTCTTGTTTATTTCAGCAGCTATGTCCTGCGGCCACAACTTTTGCTTCTCCAAAATTCTATTGTACCCATGAAGACCATAGAACGAAAGGAGGCTTTTGTACCCACTTGTGTCATCATCTCTTTTGTTTCACAATCTTTTCTGCAATTGATCAAATTAGGTCCTTGCCTACAGAGTCTTCACCATATCCTCCTTCAACCAAGTTGTTTTCATTCATCACCCTTCTCATCTCTCTGCCTCCTACAACATGTACAATGAAATGAATAATGTTACTAGAATATTCAATTTCTATAGACCCCAACCCCAATCTCATATGTATATAGACTAAACGAAAAGCATGAACCATGTATTATACTAACAAGTTCTATATATGTCATAAGCAATCTAAAGGGGGAGGAAACAACAATTTCTTAGAAAGCTATATTCTGTAGACTGGATTTGTTTCTTCACTTTCTGGTTGCACCTATCATAGTCTATCTGCGAAAGGGAGGAAAAGAAGAGGAGATTGGTTTGTTCAAATAGTAGTTTTTCTTCAATCCTTGGTGAATCACAAGCCATCTGGACACAATAAAAATACAAATTACATTTATTGCATTGGTACTTCATACAGTTACAAGATGCAAACAAAGAGACAACATTTCAATACATAAATAGACCAACCATAACATATTTATTTTCCATGAGGCTCATAATTTTACAAATCCTTATAGGCATTGATTCACACTCTCTCCAAATATAAGCATTGACCCAATTTACTTTACAGGAGGGATACACTTTACTAGTTGATGATTTGTTAAAACTGAAATATTTAGTAACACAATGAACAATGATCAATCCAACAACGTATACTCAATGCAGTCATGTTAGTACCAATTTCATTAATCAACATATATGCAATGCGATCATGTTAGTACCAATTTCATTAATCAACATATACTCAATGTTGTCATGTAACCATCATCAAAAATTTAATTACACATGCTTTTCAAAATTGAAAATAACCAGTTTCAACCCAATGGTAACTAAAGTGGAATGATAAAATCATGAATTTTTCTAAAATTCATCTAGCCATGTCAACATAAAGGTCTGGCACATGTGTACTTAAATGTGATAGACATGATTCAAGTTAGCAATGGTTATTTTTGCCAACAACACTGAACCAGGTGACATGACAAAACCAAGTACTCTAGAGCCACCCCAAGTCAGCACAAGCCAAACAAGTTTCCAAATTCGCATGGAAAGTTCATCTCACCATCTCTTAGATCACAAATCCTATAGTAACTTCATAAAACAAGTTTAATAATCACTTGTTGAATATTCTTTTTATAATGAGTTTGATACTTCATATATAGACTGGAATCTTAGATGGAAGTTATCAATAAAAAATGTCTAAATATAGGCTATAAAAATGAATACAGCTTCATATAATAGTAGACAACTTTTTTACTACTTACCTTCACAAAGGGAGGAAAAAAAAATAGTGGACAACTTTAAAACTTGCTTCCATCAATCCTTGGCCAGGGTTGTAGCAATCCACAGTTTTCTACCATCTCTGGGTAACATAAACAAAGATAGCATAAAACCAAGATATTTTCTAAAAAGCTCCAATATTCCACCCAAAACCATTGTAAACAACAATAGTGGAAAATTAAAAAAATGTCATATTTCATTCAAAACACATACATTTGCCCCCATTTCTACCATTTATATTGACTTTACTACGCTTTACCATGGTTTTATATGTAAAGAAAAGTGGCTTATGGTAAAAAAAAAAATATGGTAGTTGAATTTGACTTTACCACACTACATTTTCATCCAAACATGGTAAATTACATAGAAATTAAAGTTTTTAATAAGAAAGTATTCCAATAGTGAACTTTACTGTCATCAATAATATTAATTTGTTTTTATCTTAAAACTTTTAATATTTATTAAATTTTGTAGCATCTCCCAAACAACTCAATTTAAAATTTGTAACATTCTTCAAAATTTGCCAAAGAATACAAATTTCACAATATATTGATATTACACTGTTCTATTATGTATTATTTTATTCTTGTAATATTTAAATCTGTAAACATTTTATTCTGTAAACATCCAAACAGGCTGTAAGTGTTATACAGTTGCTTTTGATCTCTTCTAATTTCATTTCTTTTTATCTAGGTTTTTTATATTATTTTTATACATGCTTACTAATGCAAAAGGGGTGTAGTCATCTTCTTAATAAAGATATACTTTTTCCGAGAGAGAGTGACTTGGGATACCAATTGATTTGTATATATGGAACTTCAAGGATATGATGTGATTCAAATATCCTTTTGATTAGTTAATTATAACTCCCAATCTTTTAAGTCTGAACAAATAGTAATTTTTTAGTTTTTTTATTTTAGTGACAGAAATCCAACAATGCTTTATAGTGAGATCATATTAAATTAAAAATAATTCCAATGCATAAAAGGTAGGTGAATGTAATTTTTTAAAACTTTCAAAGATAAAACTCTACTTAAATGATTTGTATGTGAAAATTATTGTGAAAGGTATAAGATAGACAGATTTTTTAACCATTTTCTTTTTTTAATAAAATAAATAAACTCATAAATTTAGAACCCAAGTTATAAAAGCACATATAACTTTATTCCATTGAAAATTTTTTTATGTGGGCTCTATTTTTCAAATGTCATGCCCAGCCTGTCCGCCCTTTGACAGCCCTGTCACCTATCATGGTAACGTGCCCAAAAAAAAGTCAATGGCTGATATTTTAAATATACTTCTGCTCTATCTCCTCACCGACGATAGCAACTTGTCTCAGTATTAATATTCTTCTTCAATTCCTTACGTCCTAGAACCGAATTTACGCGGATGGGCCGTCGTTTCGTTGTTCCGTGCTCGCAAGTGACCATTTCAAACCAACTGGAATAGCGACTTTCATGACTTTACTCTGACTGTACAAATTGCTGAGACCCTTTACTTTTCTACCGAATAAGATGAGATGATTCATAATATATGATGCTAGACATGCGGAGAAGTGATGAATCCACAAGACAATTCAACTTCTTCTCATAGACGGAGTAACGGAGAGAGTGGATACAGGTAGAGATGGCTGGGGCAGCGGTTGCTTTTCTAGTACAGAAACTATATGAGTTGATAGAAAACAGAGTGCAGTCTCTCCTCGACATGCCAGAAGAGGCGAGGCTGCTCCATGACAAGCTCCAGTGGCTACAGGCTTCCCTCCAAGATGCTGAAAGTAAACAAAAAGAAAACAAAAGAATACAAACATGGGTGACCCAGATTAGAGAAGCTGCATTTGAGGCTGAAGACATTATCGATGATTTAGTCCTCAAAGTTAATAACCAACATCTAAAAAATAAGTATGGCTGCATGGGTTTCATAAGTACAATTCCAAGATTCCACGCGTTGAAAACCTTCAATGATACAGGAGAGAAGCTCAAGAGAATTAACGCAAGGCTTGAGAAGATTGCTGCAAGCAGATCTGACTATGGAATAGAAGAGAACGGAGGATTGTCAACTCCGTCGAGAAGGAGGGAAACGAGAGCCCCAATCGTTGAGGAAATAGACGTGGTGGGCATCGAAGACGAAGCCGCGATGGTTGCCCAACTCTTGATTGGAGGAGAAGCTCGACGATGTGTTGCGTCAATTGTGGGCATGGGAGGTTTAGGTAAGACCACTCTCGCTAAAAAAGTTTATGATCGCGGCGATGTCAGAAACCATTTTGAATGTTTTGCCTGGGTTTATGTCTCTCAAGAATATAGAGAGCGCGAGCTTTTGTATGACGGTATTAAATGCCTCAAGAAAATTGCTGACAAAGAATTTAAGAAGTTGAAGAACATGACTATAGATGAGCTGGGTAACTTGCTCTCCGATCTCTTGAAGAGGAAGAGGTATTTGGTGGTAGTTGATGATATATGGAGCATGGAAACTTGGACTTCTTTACAAGCTTTTTTTCCAAAGGAGATGACTGGGAGCAGAATAATGCTTACCACTCGAAACAAAGAAGTTGCTTCGGAAGCAGATCCCCAGACCGAGCCTCACATGTTGCGGTTTTTGGCAGAAGAAGAGGGCTGGGAGTTGTTGTGTAAGAAAGCCTTCCGCAAGGGTCTAAGCCATGACTGCCTAACTGATTTAGAGAAGGTTGGAAGAGAGATGGTGCGAAAATGCAAGGGACTACCTCTTGCAGTGGTGGTATTAGGAGGACTCCTATCAAGGAGGAAGCAGTCCATTCATGAGTGGGAAAAGGTGCTTAAGAGCATTAACTGGCACCTGGGGGAAGGCGAAGATCGAATTTCAAGAATACTCGATTTGAGTAACAATGATTTGCCTTATTATTTGAAGTCATGCTTCCTCCATTTTGGCATTCACCCAGAAGACGCAGCAATTCCCGCGACTAAATTGATTCGGATCTGGGTTGCAGAGGGATTCATACAGGAAAGAGGAGGTGAAACAATGGAGGAAGTTGGAGAGGATTACTTGTTGGAGCTTATCCATAGAAGTATGATTCAGGTGGTCAGAAGGAACTTCAGTGGCGCAATTAAAGAGTGTCGCATCCATGATTTGCTTCGAGATCTTGCCATCAAAGAAGCTAAAGAAGATGCGTTTCTTCATGTTCATGGGAATGTGGGTTCTGCTCCACTGACTGCAGCACGTCGACTCTCCATAACTCATCATGGCATTGGTAAGTACATCTCACTAAACCGCTCAGCTAAACACCTCCGTTCTCTGTATTGCAGCTCCCAATACACTGAAAGGGTGGAGAAGGCGCAATTGAAACCCATACAAGAAAGTTTCAAGTTCTTAAGGGTGCTGTATATCAATGACACAAACATCTCTGAACTCCCAGATGGGATTGGAGATCTTATTCATCTTAAGCACTTGGATGTAGGATTATATGCAGAAGAACAGCCCAAGAAGCTCCCATCGACCTTAAGCAGACTTTATAATCTACAGACACTATCCATGACATGTTACACCGATTTTGAGCTCCAAATTCCTGATGTACGGAATATGAAACAACTGAGACATCTGCGCTTCACAAATGGGCTTTTCCGACGTGGGAGTAAACATCATCAACTCGACAAATTAACCAATCTCCAG
This sequence comes from Sextonia rubra, assembly GCA_037013555.1. Classification (NCBI taxonomy): domain Eukaryota; kingdom Viridiplantae; phylum Streptophyta; class Magnoliopsida; order Laurales; family Lauraceae; genus Sextonia; species Sextonia rubra. The sequence continues at coordinate 10,630,895 of JASUAD010000010.1, forward strand.
ACCCTTTCATCAGTCTTGGTTGATGATTGGTTAATTGATGATTTGGGCAAGTTGACTATGTTGAGGACCTTGGGATTACGAGGGGATTTGAACTATTTCGAAACAAAATTATCTGACTCCATTGCCAAACTTAAGAACCTTAGATCGCTATGGTTTGAATCTGTAAATGACCCAATTCCAATATCGATTTGTTGGTCGAAGTTACAGTATTTGGAGACACTATATTTATATGGACGCTTGGCGAACCTTCCGGCCCCTGAAGAATTCCCATCGAGCCTCACCAAGCTAGTCTTGCAGGGGGCCGCATTAGCACAAGATCCAATGCCAGTACTGGAGAAGCTACCAAACCTTAAATGTCTCAAATTGACAGAAGAAAGCTACTTAGGAGAAAAGATGTCTTGTTCTTCTAACACAGGCTTTCCTAAGCTTGAGTTCCTGCAGATTGGAGGCTTCATAAGATTAAATGAGTGGACAATTGAGGAAGGAGCAATGGCTAATCTTAGATACCTGGAGATATCTGAATGCTCCAAATTGGAGATGGTTCCAGATGGATGGCGACATTTGATTGCCCTCCAAGAACTGGTACTTTCGGGGCAGCCTTCCATCTCTCTTCAGAGAGACTATTCTAAGATCCAACATATACCCTCTATTCACTACAAGAAATGTGACAATTAGTGACACTTTTATAGCAGCAGTTTTATAATCCGCCACTGAATCTCATTATTAGCAGCAAATATTATTTTCCGCCACTACATGTAAGTTTTTTTTTACTTTTGGAATTATTAGTGATGGATAAAAATATCTGCCGCAAATAAATCTATTTATAGCAACAAGAAAATATTGTCTGCTGCTAAATTTAGTTTTTACTACATTACTAATGACAAAAATTTAATGAGTATCTACTTTCTGGTGGAGGCAAAGATTTTTCATGTATATAGCAGCAGATAATATTGTTTGCTATTAAAGATACTATATTCAATACAACTACACATAGCAGCAGTTGTTTTTGTCTGCACTATGCGTTTTATATTTTTAATATTTTCCTTTTGTGTCGTGGTGCTATTTTTTTCATCTAAACCTTGCTCGTGTTTTCCACGTCCAAGACGACTTCCTATTTGGTGACGAAGAAACCCTCCAAAATCCTAATCTCCTGAAGCCCTCCAAAGCTTAACCCTAGCTCTGCAAATCCAGTCCCCCTTCAAGATCTTTGACAACGATTTCGCTGATGCCTCAGATATCATCTCTCCTCCCTCTTCCTCCCCTCCACCGGCAGCTCGGAGCTCCTCCGACCCCATCCGTCCAGTCGACAACTTCCTCCGGAACCTCGGTCTCCAACTCCGTCGGGAGTAGCTGGACTCCTGCATCTCCAGCATGTCGAACTCCCACCCCAGCTTTGCCGCCTTGGATGTCGCAGGGAGGCGAAGCTCTGCATTTGCTAGTTTCTATTTTCAAACATGAACCTCTCTGGCTCCGGCACCCTTTTGGTGGACGTATGTAATTTTGAGTGTTGGTTGAGATTCACTGATTTTGATCTCTACAGTTACAGGTTTTGGTTTTCTATGATGCTTCTAATATCATGAATTTATGAAGTGGTTTGATTGTCCCCATTTTGCAATCTTGGTTGGATTTTTTAGGTTTTTGTCTTTCAAGTTCATTTTTTTTCATGATTCTTTCAAATTTCTGGTTTGTATTGAGATCTGTTGCGTGATTTGCATTGTTTCAACTTGTTGGATGAGGTTTTGAGGGTTTTGATTGATTTTGAATATGGTGTTTTGATGATGTAAAGGCAAAAAATGTGTATTGTTTTGAGTTGTCGCTATATTGTTTTCACAGAATGTTTGTCTTTCAATATGGCTCTTCATGAACTGTACATGCTTTAATGCTTGAGATATCCATTTAGTTGTAGAAAAAATCATGGTTGGAAAAAATCATGGTTCAAAACTCATGCAAAACGACGTTTGAGACTCTTGTGCTTCAACTAGTGTATTGATTTTTTGTTGCTGATTTTATTTGCTTTAGAATTCATGAACCGTTTTTCTTATGCCATCTTATACCTTGTTCCTCTATTTTTATTCTCCTTTCCTCTTCGTTTCAATGAATTTTTTAGTAAGTCTGTGATTTGGGCTCTTATGCTTTTGATGTTCCAATAAAGGGTTTCCTAGTGATTGGACAAAAGATGACAAGTCTTATAGAAATCCATGGTGTAACTCTAGTTTATGCTAAAATGGCCTCTCACTATTGAGATTTCTTCAAGATAACTGCAAGCAAGATCCTGTTGCGTATTGGTTATTCATTCAAATCCTTTGATATCTTAATTGTTTTGCAGTTTCAATCAGTCTTTTTTTTTTAGGTGTTTTCCCCCTTTATTGGTAGTAAATCATTCTTGTCATGGTTTAAATCAGTGAGATCATGATTGTTGACTCCCCCCCCCCCCCCCCCCTCCCCTTTTTCTCTCTCTTTTAATTATAGAAAAGCAATGGAGAATGTGGGCTTCCCTCAAATTCAGAAACAAGTAGCTTCCACTTGTTGGGTTCTGATGCTGATTGGTAAAAATGATGGCTCAAAACTAACTCCTCTTCCTCTCTATTTTTCTTTTGTGTTTCATGAAGCAAAAACAAACAGTTTTGGAGGTTTCAATGAGCATGGTCTGATTCTTAATAGGGCTTTTGGATTGAACCCTGTAAACATGAAGCAGATGGAAGATAAAGCTAAGAATAAGTTCAAGAAGGTATGTGTCTTCTATGGGAGTAGCACTGGCAACAAAACAATCGTCAGTGATGCTACCCATGATTTGTGACATGAGCTGGTCTATCTTTTCCTTACTTGATTGATTCTTTGCTATGTTTCTATACCGATCTGCTATCATTGTTTTTACTTTTGAATTATGTGGATTATGATAATGTCTATGTTTGGTCTTTTTTATGTACCAAGAGTTGGAAGTGTGGAAAGAGAGCTTTTCATGTTTTCATTGTCGATTTGCTCAAATTTGTTGTGCGTTTCTGTTTGTTCCTTGAGATTCTATGGTGATTGTTTGTGGGCTTCTTGTGTTCCAGGTGAAGAGGAGGATAGATTTGGTTTATGGGTTTTTTGTATTCCAGGTGATCATAGCTCTGCTTCATTTGCCCTCTTATAGGTAAACTGATTGAATTGCTTAAGTGTACTTGTATAGTAGTAGACTTTCTGATTATGCTTTTTGTAGTTTTGGAAGAACATTAAAGCGGTGATATGCAGGTGATCTTCCCTTATGAACATACTTTTCACATAAACATATTTTTCAAAATAGTAACTGGCTCTCACATTATTAGTTACGGTAACTGCTTTGAGCTTTAGCTCCCTGTGTATGACAATGACCTTTAGAAACCTTACTTTTAATTTTTTTTTTGGAAATACTTTACTTTTAATTTTTCTGAAATTTATAACAGACACTTCCTTGAGAAGACTCAAGTTTAGAGTTAACATCTGCTGTAGATTTTGATCACATTATTGTTATCAGTGATTGAAATTCGGTGTCTGCACCATATAGCAGTAAATTGTGATTTGCTTGTCTTTACGGCATTAGAAACTTGCACTTGATTTTTAAAGCAGGTTATATCCAATTGGGTGTTTTCTAGGAGCATACCCATGGTCTCATGTCTGTTATTTATTTATTTATCTTACCTTGCTTATATATATGGTGTGTAGTATACGGTGAATTAGCTCGATAAAATTGCCTTGAAACAATGAGGCAAGTGGTTCTGCTTGTGTGGGAATTAGAGGTTGAGTTTTTCAACTGAAATATGATCATTAGAGGTGGAAAACAGGCTCTTGCAATGCAAGTATTGGGGATGAATAGAGTATATGGGAGGTCTTGAGAATGCAACGTAAAAATCTTCAAATAATTTCTACTCCTTCAATGAGACAAAACGCTAATTCTAGATATACTCTTGATTTCTTGTGGTTCTAGTGAGGGCTAGAGGTTGAAACTTGTGGTTCATTTTGAGAGGGATTCTTTGATTTTGTTGCAGATCAAAATTTATTTATATGACTGGAGATGCCATTAATAAATCTGAGGAACACATTTGGAAGCACATAAATGGGAAAAGATTTCAGCATAAATTAGGTGTGTTTTCAATTCCTTTTTTTTTTTCTTTTTTTCCTTTCGGGTTAAAAAACTCTCATTCTATTCCTTTTACTGTTTATAGTTGATCAAGTATTTGTTGCTCTTGTTCCTAACCTTTCAGGGTTTGCTTTCTTGCTATTTTAAAGTATACATCACAAAAACAATGTCATTTTTGAAGTAGTTCCGACACTTGAAGACCATACCTCGCCATGATGCTTAACTGATAGCTTCTAATTTTGAGGAACAAACAATGTTAAAAGGGCTTGTGTTGTTCCTCCTATGTTTTCATGTGGTTGGCAAGTATATATTTAGGTTGGTTAGTGTTTGCAATTTACATCTCTACAAATGATAGTTATAGACATCTCTCCACCCCAACCTGCAGTTGCAATGCATGGTTGTTCTCTTGTTACACCAATCTACACTATAGTGGTTAGGAGTGGATAAACACAACCACATATGCAAAGGCAAAAGCGAAAAAATACATGCAATTGAGAGCTTATTTTTTGGTGAAGACATGCCATTGGGTTATGGGTGTGCATGTGTGTGTATTGCTTATAATTTGAGTGTATGATGTAAATTTCATTTATTGGAGGAAAAGATTGCTTCCTTTCTGCTGATCCTTCAAGCTACGCGAAGGAACTCAATAACATCATATCCTTTTTGCTTATAATTTGAGTGTATGGGTGTGCATGTGTGTGTATTGCTTATAATTAGAGAAAAATAAGTTGTTTTTTTTATAGTTGAACAAATTAAGTATTCAACCTTCATTCACAGATAATGAAATCATTTTAAATATACAACATAGAGAAATTGGTCCATTATACAATAAAACATTGAATGGTAACTGAATGAGGCCAGATGTAATTATGAGTAACAAGAGCCACACTAATAGTATCTTTAGGCATAGCGCCATCAAGATATGTTGCCCAGAGCGAGGGCGTCTTTCAGTGCGATCAATGACCTACTCATCCACCATTTTAGTGGCAGCCACCATTTTAGTGGCAGAAAAAAATACTGCTAAAACTGCTTAAAAAAGCACTATCCATTAAAAAAATTCTTTAGTAGCACATTTTTTATATTATTAGCTGCGGTTGTTTAATTGCCGCTATTTCCTTATTTTTAGCAGCATACACTTATTCACCGCAAAAAAGTGGTGAGAAATAGTGACAAAGGATTTTAGTGACAAAAATAGTGGCAGACAAATGTCTGCCATAATAAAGTTTTAGTGGCAGATTTTATCTTTTCGCGGTAGAAAAAAACTGCTGCTATATGTGTCTTTTTTTGTAGTGATTATTATACGTTGATTCAGCAATTTGTCACTATGCAGTAATTTGCCGTTATGGCAAGTATGGTGTAGTTTGAAAAGATTCCCTCCAACATCCCATTGATTCAGCAATTTTCTTGTGATAGTGAGTATGGTGTAGTTTTAAAAGATATACTCTTATAAATACCCATTGATTAAGCAGTTTGATTTATCTAGTAAATTCTTATTACAGTGCAAAAGAGGTGGCAAAAAGTGGCTCAATCCTAATGTATGTGGCCCACATATGACCCACATAACCCGACCCATATAAAATACGAGTCGGGCGTGGGTTAGGTTTTTCTAACTCGTAGAAAAACTAGTTGGGTTAGGGTTAACCGCATATAATTTTTTGTATTTATATTCATGGGCTATGGATTTTTAAAAATTTTTGGAATCCACAATTTAGATTGTGAGTAGGGATGCTTATGGGCTAGGCTGGTCCGAGCCCGGCCAGAGCCCAGCCCGCTTTTACCCAGGCTTGGACTTTAGGTATAAGTCGTTGGGGTTAAAATTTTGGGTCCGTTTGTTATATGGGCTGGGCTTGGGCAAAGTGGTAAAAAGCCCGAAGTCCGGTGAGGCCCGAATAGGTGTATTAATTTGCAACTTCTCCTTCCTATGTTTCTTATATTGCATTTTCCATGGTAGAAATTTTAAAATTTATTTATGAAAGAACATTATTCAAAAGGCAAACAATGTTCATTTTAATTGGTTTGTACTAAGCAAATTAAGATCTCTTAGTTACACCAACGTAGTTCTATTTTGTTGATGAGTCATATGCTTTATTAAAAAAAGATACAACATCAACTCAAAGAACAGAAAAGATAACTTTATATAAAAATTGAAATTAATTTTAATATTTTTTTTCATTTTAAATGGATTAATTTGGACGTAACCATGTGTATAAATAAGAATTGGTACATAATAGTCATGTTGGCCTCACCAGAGTTCAACTTAAGGGTGCTTAATAATTGGGCCCGAATAGGACTAGACCCGCTTAATATATGGGCCGGGCTCGAGCTTAATAGATTTCATCTGGGCTGGGCCCGAGCCAGCCACTTATGGCCCAAATCGGGCTTGGGCCGGGCCTAGGCTAAAGGATTTTAATCCAAGCCGGCCCATGAGCAACCCTAATTGTGAGATAAAAGGTAGGTTCTTATATAGTCTTTTATATTAACTCCTTCCTTTCAAGCTTCTACAAATATTTAAGACGAATAAACACTGAATGAGGAGAATAGAGAGTTTTCTTTAGTGCACAAAACACAAGATCAAGTTAACACATGTTAGCCTTTTGCTAATCTCATTGTTGCTAATCTTACCATCAAATCATTTTACAGATAAAAAGTTACAAGTCACTCTTAGTCTCAGACTTTGACTTTGATATAATCCTATGTTAAAGGGTCCAAATCATGTCATGGTGGAGACCAAGTATTGAAATCCAACCATTCAAAGTCTTCAAAGTAATCAATTGTATAGGACAACCCAAAATTTTATCTCCATCGAAGATAGTCCCACCGTTGGATTAATTGTTTGATGAAAAACATGATAATGAATATGCATATAATATTTATTTTAATTTAACAACTGCGATTTTAATGAGTGATTTGTGCTGGTGTTCTCCAGTTTACATCACAATTTATAAGGGTCAAAACCACACATAAAAAAACAATCCAAACTCCACCCTTTATCCCTTGGCAAGCGTTCATTACAGCACATTAATTACATTAAAAGTTTTTTGCTTCTTTTTCTACTCCATATTGTTGGTGTTGTTTTTTTTATTTTCTATAATTTTATTTTTTTTATAAATTATAATAACTTATTTTTGTTTGAATTCGAATGACTATCAACTGGTTAGATTGAAATTGGCCGAACTATGTTGTTTTTTTTCTTTTTTAGCGTTTGCAAATGCAAAGCTCTATTGGCTTTGTCTTTTTTAAACAATGTTATTTTCTTGTAAATTATAATTTCTTATTTTTTATTAGTTCATGTGCTACTTTTTTTTCTCATAAAGCAATGATATGGACCATCATATCATGTTTGACATTAACTCTCATATGATTCAATTAGATTTATTTCAAATAGGCATTAAAAATTTTTTTAAATAAATTGTTTAGTATGTATAGTTCAAATAAACATTAGACTACACTCAAATTAGCATTAACCTTAACTTGTAATCCTTTGAAACATCACAACTGTATATCATAACAAAGTACCTAAACTTTGACTATCGAAAATGAATGACTATGACAATTTAAGGCATGAGTTACAAACTTTAACTTGACATGTTAGATCCACTTGAATTAAATGACAGTCATTAAAGTAAGGGGATAGAAAGCAATTGGCATCGATCAAGGGCTAGTGGCTAGTGGATAAAATTCAACCCCACTCAACAATGATGTTAATGGCTATCTACCTAAACTCTCAAACTTCAATAGCTTGCATTGGTGAAAATTAATCGAATAAATGACATCTTGAATTATCTTTCATTAAAGAATATATCCATGTTAAGCAAACATAGAATCAATAATACCTCTTAAAAAAATAGAATTGTTAGAATAGGGAGGGAGAGAGAGAGAGAGCTCTTATTCATTAGATCTGTGTGTGTACATAATGGGGGGAGGAGGATCTTATTTATAGAATAAGATTGCTTCCTCCTCAAGCAACCCAATAGGGAAAAACCCTAACCCTTGTAATCTTTTTATCTCATGTGGGTCCCAATGTGGGCATCCACCTATGATAATAACATCTTATAACACTCCCCCTTGGATGACCACCATTCAATGACAGTTGCCTCATTAAAACCTTGCAAAGGAAAAACCCAGTGGGATAAAAACCAAAGCGAAGGAAAAAGAGTACAACGTTCCACAGGATCATTGACTTGGTGTTGGACGTGCATAATGCTGCCTCGTTAAAACCTTAACTAGGAAAACCCAGTGGGACAAAACCTAGAGAAGGAAAAAGAGTACAGCGCACATATGTCCTGGGTAGCATACTTCAGGATGCCTCCCCCTGATTGACTACTCCCCCTGATGATAACATCTTTGTACATAATTAAGCATGTCAATCTCGTATACAATTTCTAAAATACTGAGTTTTGACAAGAACTTCGTAAACTGATCAGCCAGGCTGTTGCTTGAACGAACTTGATTGACTTTAATCTTGTTATCCTTCTGAAGCTCATGAGTGAAGAAGAACATTGGTGTAATGTGCTTCGTCTTGTCATCTTTAATGTATCATTCTTGAATCTGTTGAATACATGCCCCATTGTCTTTGCAAATAATGCTCGGAGTACCTGTACTAAGAGGTAATTGACAAGAACTACATCTATGCTGAGTTAAATATTTTTGCCATACACATTCCCCACTGGCTTAAAATCTCAGCATGGTTAGAATAAGTAGCTATCAATAGTCAATTTAGTAGAATATCAAAAATAATGATATTGACATGAAGAAACATATAACATGTCTATGATCGATCCTTATGAGGATCATGGATATAGCCTGAATCTGTATATCCTACAAAATTTGGTTTCAACCATAAAACAGACATAGATATCATAGCATTTGTTTAATACCAATCCAAAGCCTTTGTGCAAAACTATATATGGGAAGCATATTTATAAAGAATAAAAATCTCATTAAAACTTCTCTCGATCTGCAGGCCGAGATAAAATAGTCAATAGTTTTCTCGAACTCTTCTGGAGTCTCGATTAGATATATAAACTTCTACTATTATAAATCCATTTAAGGATTGTATAAACAGGAACAGGCAAATGGGATTGTTTTCATACTCTTCCTTATATAAACATTCACTAAGACGATTGTACCATATTCTTCTGGAATGTTTCAGGCTGTACAATGAACGTCTTATTTATATTGAGTACGTACTCTCTTACTTTGCTTCAGGCAAAGCAAATCCTTCTGGGATTTTCATATATATATATATGTCTGTGTATGTTTTCAATCCCAAGTTTCTACAGGAAACCTTATATCACAATTTTGCCTTTCGTTCATTTGCCTTACAAACACCCATTTGTAACCTACAGGGTTAACACCGTTTGGGGTTTGTACTATAGGTTCATCTATACCACGTCTATTGAGATTGTAATTCCTTAATGGTATCTCTTTATTTTGGCCAATATATTCTTTGTCGACATTCATTTCTAGAACGTGGTTTTATATCCCAAACAACATTCTTAATTTCCATTGATATTTGAGTAGCTACCGCATATGCAAATGCGTCATCGATGATAATTTCATTTCTATCCCATCTCTCTCTTGAATAATTATAAAGTATAGAGATCTCTTTATTTATTGGGTACCCATTGCCTCTTCAGGGGCTTCCAGAGTCTCTTCTGGGACTCATGTCTCTTCCGGGACATTAATTTCTTCAGGAAATTTGGAGAGAGTGGATTTTATCATAAACTCTTCGGGAGTATACCTCTTCTGGAGTATGATTGGGATATGATTGCTCATTTCTCTTCTTCTGGAGAGTTGAGTCCTTGAAACCTATAAGTCTACCACGCTTCTGGCGTGTATAGATTCATTTGTTGCTATATTTGGACTTTGTTCTTCAGGAACATTAATTCGTATTTGTCCTACAGGGACATTAATTCGTGCTTGTGTGTTCATAGCCGATACATGTGACCTAGTCACTTTTGCTGCATCATTAAAAGCATCAAGGAATTCGTTTGTAATTAAGTGCACAATTCTCCGTACTTCATTCTCACATTGTGAAGTACATAAATCTAGATGAGATTGAGTGGAAGTATTCCACATTAATTCTCGCCGTTCTTCAGGAACGGATTGTTCTTCAGGAACAAGGTGTTCTTCAGAAACTCTCTTATCTCCCCCTAACGGCGAGAAGACTGTCTCATCAAGATGACAATTAGCAAAAACGAACAATGAATATATCTCCCGTCATTGGGTCTAGATATTCAATAATGGAGGTGAAATATAACCAACATAGAGGTTACATTCTGAGTTCATGCAGGTCACAAACCTACGCTATCAAGCCTTATAAAATTTAATAACATGCTTAAGGATGTGTATCCTAGGTTTAATAATATGTGCTAATGGGCGGGATTAGATAGGTTCACAAATGTCACACAATATCCTTTGCGAAAAGGATGGTCAATAGATGGTACTCTAAGGAGTACGTAATAGAAGTATCAATAATTTACTAGAGCATAGGACCCCTAGAATAACAAGCTTCTGGCTTAACTTTGTCGTTTTGCTCATAATCGAATATGATTCGATTTGTAAAGATTGTCTTGTAATATAGCCTTGAAATATAAGGAGAATGCACTTAGCTTTTCTAGTATCAGCTTCTGGCTGTCAATACTAGTAATGATGTACAAATACCATTATGTAGACTCTTCCGGAGCATTTAAATATTTGTACGGATACAGCTATGATCGATGCCGTGCACGAATGAAACACTAATTCAGAGAAAAACTTCTGGTTTTTTCAATGTAGTGTGTTTTATTGCGCTGTCTACCGGACAGATATTATCCTCAATTTCATGCTTTCCATGATCCATATAGCAAGTAATAATAAACTCACATAATTAGTTAATCGCATCATAAAAGTAAAACATGAGAACAACGAAACAATTTACCATTCAAGGCAAATATAGTAGGTAAACACAAAAGACGGGGGATAAAAGAATAAGTTAACATCAAACAAAATATTGAAAATTGAACTCAAAGTTAAACTCATAAAAGTAGTTGTAGGTCTTCTAGACCATGCTTGGTGATTTGCCCAATTTCCAAACAAAATGCTTTGTCAAGCACCTCTCCTGGGGTGGTTGTTTGCATCTCTACTGGAGAACATATTATATTACCTCTTCTGGAGGGATTTTAATTGACTAATCTGGCATTTATTTCAAGCATTGGGTGTATGACCATCTGCTGGTGATCATCCCTGTCTAATGGGGATATAATGGCGCGGAAAATAAGAGCGTATGCCATATCCTTCAGGGATATTTTATTTCCGACTTTGATAGTATCACCAAGCCTTTTAGAGTGTGTTAAGATCGATTTACTAATAACAATCAAACAAAAATAGAACTTCGGGTTCTCAATATCTGATGACAAAATATAATGAAGAATTGGCCAATCAAAAAGTTAGAACTTCGGGTTCTTAACTGATGAATCAGAACTTCTAGTTCTGTCAATACTTCAGGCTAGTGATAGAACTTCAGGTTCTTAGAACTACTGGTTCTATCAAAGCTTCAGGTTTGAATCACAGCTTCTGATTCTATCAAAACTTCAGGTTTGATTTCATGGCCGTTGTATCGATCTACACTACTTTGAATCTTTAGAAATCAAAGCTCCAAGTTTGATGATGAATATGAATCTTAGAACTTCTGGTTCCAGATAATGTATGGATCTTCAGGTCCAGATTATTCATTGGATATAGAACTTCAGGTTCTATTATTTGGAACTACTGCTTCTGGCAATAATAAATTCAGCAAAACTAAAGTTTCAGATAATCAGTAGTGATAATTATACCGAAAGAATTATATCAAGCATGCAGTACAATGTTATAGAATATAAAAATAAATGTATATGAGAAACAGAAAATAAAATGTAGAACTTCAGGTTCTTAACATCCAATCAAAGATAATAATAAAAATGTGATGAAGAATTTAGAAATTGAAGTTTAGAACATCAGGTTCTCAGCTTAAGAATCAGAACTTCTGGTTCTAAATTAGAATAGTTCATGGATCTTTCAGTACGAGTTAGAACTTCAGGTTCTAGATTAGGATAATTCATGGATCTTCAGGTCCGAGTTAGAACTTCTGGTTCTAAATTAAAATAACATACAGAACTGCAAGTTCAGGTTATTTATTCGATATAGAACTTCTAGTTCTAAGTATCATATGAAACTTCGAGTATGTATTGTAGATCTGAAAACTTCTGGTTTCAGAGTAAAATAACCAACGGATCTTTTGGTCCGAATTTGAAAGAACTTCTGGTTCATAGATTAAAATAATTTACGGAACTTCGAGTCCGAATTATTGATTCCATATAGAACTTCTGGTTCTAAATATCATATGGAACTTCGGGTTCCAATTTCTTGCATAGAACTTCTGGTTCTATTTATGATCCATGATTTTCAATTTTTATCATGATCTCTTTTCGATAAAAGAAAATGAATCATCATCACAAAAATTAAAGATCGAAAAGAAATAAAGATAAATGCATGTTTAGAATTATTAAACTAATAAAAATAATAAAATAAGGAGAAATTACTTAACCTTTGAATCATCCTTCTTTTGGTGTCAATGTGTAGATCTACTCACGAGCTTTCCGTAGGCGCAAACGGATCTCCAATCGGACTCCGGATCATTAAGATATTGCAGAAACAAGTTTCTGCCATCAATCCGGTCAAATCTGCCTTTGACCGTACGGCTAGCTGACATATGTTGACATCACTGGATGACATTTGGAAAGTGGGGCATTATAAACGGGTCAGGTTGACCCGACCTGACCTAGGTCTGGAATAATACTCACGGACTGGGCTTTGTCATGGTCAGGCGGAACTAACCTAATACCCAGCCTGATTTGACCCTTCTTCTTCAAGTTTCTGGTTTCGGTTCCGTTACCAGAACTGGAAAACACCAGGGGGAAGGAACTCCTTCCTCGGCAGTGGTGGATCGTGGACTGGCGGAGCAATGTCTCCGGTGACGTTAGTCGATGGTGGGAGGTATGATGACGGTGGCAGCAGGGGGCAATCCTCACCGATTGTGTGGCCCATGAGATCAAGAAATTTATCTTCATCTCTCTGTTTTGTGAAACAGGGATCCAACCAAACCTTCCAAGAGGATTCGATCCAACCATCGGTCGCAGCGACAAAGGATCCTCGATGGCAATGACCGGCGACCTGAACTGAAGCAAGCTCTGCTTGTGTCTCTGCCAAACAGAGCAGAGCCTCTCTGTTTAAGTACTACAACGAGGAACCGATCTTCCTCACCTGGCAGTGGCGCAGCAGTGGGGCACTGGGCGTGGGGACCACCGACTGTGGGAGTGAGATCTCGATGCTTGAGATCTGAAAAAAAAAACTGTGCTTCCGACACTAGTTCAGGGCTCGGGAAGCATGCCAATGACCATGAAGAAGATGATGGCCATTCAATGATGGCCTATTATCTCATCAGCAACGAAAGCCATGATTTTTCCGCAGGAAAGATCATCCGGTCTTTTTCTCCGATTGGAAAATCGGATCCATGGCCCAGCGTGATTAGATATGTTTGATCTTTCTTTGGCAGATCTTAAAATAAACGAGAGATCTATGCAAATCTCTCCTTCTTAGATGTCGGCCAGGATCCCTTCTCCTGTAAAATTCAAACCACAAAATAATAGAGCTTTTCGTGCTGATAACGTGTTAGAATAGGGAGGGAGAGAGAGAGAGCTCTTATTCATTAGATCTGTGTGTGTACATAATGGGGGGAGGAGGATCTTATTTATAGAATAAGATTGCTTCCTCCTCAAGCAACCCAATAGGGAAAAACCCTAACCCTTGTAATCTTTTTATCTCATGTGGGTCCCAATGTGGGCATCCACCTATGATAATAACATCTTATAACAAGAATTAAACATAGGTACAATATTATAATCTATGGGGATATCCATAAAAAAGAATTACCTAATATTTGTCTATTGTTAGTTTGACAAAATGTTAAGTCTCTATTATTAATTGATAATTTAAGGATTTATTTATAATCTTTTAGTAAAAATTCATATGCATATATATGATATTATACATATTATTTATTTTAGATATTAATATACAAAGAGTCGGGCCTGGCCCCCTTAAGCAAGCTAAGTTGTCAAGCCCTAACTTGGCCTTCAAGATTGTGAACTTTCCAAAATTAAGCCTTACTCTACCCTCGGGCTTTAGGACAAAAAGAAAAGTCCTCATTTAAAGGGCTTTTATGAAGTAACCCAACCTGAACCCCCTCTTCAAAGGGTGAATTGACTGCCCTACTGAAAATGTGGCCCAAAATGGTTAGAAGCATTAAGTGATTAGACTAGAAATAAAAATAATACTATTATAGCATTTAAGATCAATACGGCTTGTAAATGAGTAATCTTAAGCTCTATGAATATCTACATACGAAGGGCTTTTTATTTGCATATTGTGGGCAAAGGTCCAATAATTGGATCAAAAGTTACCACAATTTGAAGGATTTCAAGAAGATAGAAAAAAAATCAGATGAAACAAAAATATCAGATCCAGGCACAAGAGTCCCCTTGTGCCCAAATCCACACTTGGGTGAAGGGGGGGCAACCCCAACACCCCCAATATATAAAAAAGTGAAAATGGCTACCTTCTAGAGGCCATATCTCCCACAATACAATTTTATCTCAAATCAGGACAACCCTTAAGTCTATGGATATGCTCAAAAAATTATTTCGAATGACATATTGTGGAAAAAAAATCTAACAAACAAATCAAAAGTTAAAACCACTTAGATTTCAAAAAGACCAAAAAAAAATTCAAATTTGGGCACAAGGGATGCTCCCTCTACCCAAGTCCACATTGAGCCCAAAAGGGGACTCACCACACCTAAGATCGAAAAAGAAGAAAATGGCCAAATTTCAGAGGTCATATCTCCTTCAATACAATTCAAATCATGACAATCTTGGAATATATGGGATATCTATAAGGATATTTGGATTAGCTAATTTATGAGTTGGATAAAACTTGAGTCCATTGGTGTTATAATTTACTCTTCTTATAGTTTGGACTGAACCTCAAGTCGCCAGAAGAGCTGAAAACAAGAAAATCAAAAAACAAGTTGTCCGATTGATCGAGTGCCTATCCGATCGATCAAATTCAAGACAGAAATGTAATTCGATCAATCAGACCCTTACCCGATCAATTAGATAGAGTTTAGAAATCCACCGTCGTCTTTCATGAAGTTGCTTCTTGTTTGTGCTGAAGTTGCATGCGTCTTGTTCCTACTTGAGCTCTAACCTTAAGGCACAAGTTTTAGGTTATAAAAAGGGGTTTTCTCTCAACCCTAAAGATGGATCTCATGTTTCTAAATTGAGAATACTCTTTAAAGATCATCCTTCTTCTCTAGAGCTTCCACTGGAGAGAGTTGTTGAAACTTTGAGTTCTAGAGTTTTGATACTTCTACTTCCTTGTAGAAGATTATCATCTTGTAAAATCAAGGTGTTTAGATCAAGTGTGGATAACAGGGCACGGAGGGTTGAGTCGTGTCATGAATTCCTACAAGAAGAACTACATCCTATGGTCGAAGGATTGACTTTGTAAAGTTGTGAGTATATCTTGTAATTGCTCGGAATTAGTGCTTGCTTAATCGAGTGTGACTCGTGATATTTTTCCATTGGGGTTTCCACGCAAAAATCCATGTGTCTTTTTTTTTTCTGTGTGTGGTTGATCATTTGTTTACAAGTTTACTTTTATTATTCCGTTGCATAGTATTTGATTTGCAATCTAGAAATCTGGGACCCTATAAAACTTTCAAATGTTATCAGAGCGGGTTACAACTAATCTACTGTGTTAGATCCTTTGAGATTTGTAGAATAGAATTCCACCGAGAAGGCACATCTACTACCAAACCTCTTCTTTTAGATGGATCCAATAATTATGCATATTGGAAAGTCAAAATGACTGAGTTTCTTAGATCTATCGATGAAGATGTCTGGCGTATTATTCTTAAAAGCTACTCTTTACCTACGATTATTACTGTTAAAGAATCTAATGAAAGACTAATTAAGAAGTGGATTAAAAAAGAGAAGCATGCCTGTAATTGCAACAATATGGTCATCAATTCAATATACAATGGATTTTCTCCATCTGAATTTCGTAGGATATCCACTTGTTCACCTACGAAAGAGGCATTAAACATCTTGTAAAAAGTTCATGAGGGAACTAAATTGGTCAAAGAAACAAAGTTACAAAGCCTTATTATTGCCTTTGAAAACCTTTGAATGACTGATGATGAAATGTTTGAAAGCTTTTACACAAAAGTAAGTGACATTGTGAATTCATGTTTCAATCTGGGGGAACCAATTCCTGAAAATAAGATCGTTAAAAAAATTCTCCAATCTCTCCCAGATAGTTGTCATGCTAAGGTAGCAGCAATAGTTGAAAACAATAAAGTCAAGGCTACTAAGGTTGATGATTTTGTAAGAAACGTTCAGACTTTTAAAGGAAAATTCATTGCTAATTGGAAAGCTAAATGAAAAGGAATTAACTTGAAAACCACCAAAGAATCAATCAAGGCTGCTAAATGCAATTCAGATTCTAATTCTAAGAAAATTAATCCCCAAGTGGCTATCTAGTTTATAATGCAATTCATGCGATATAGGAATGGGAAGAACACTGATTTTGAGATACCACAAAATCATTTATGAAAAAGTCTTTTAAAAGTGTTCAGTGCTATGAGTGTAAACAGTATGACACATTGCCAATTACTATGGTAATAAGAAAAAGAAGGTGTACAGAAAGGCCCTCAATACAACTTGGGATGATGATTCTTCCGAAGATGAGAAGCAAGATGAAAAAAATCCTAATCCTGATGCATCTCATATTGTGAATGGAAAATTTATAGCTTTTATGGCAAGGACTAATTCTATGTCTTCTCTTGTCTCTTCTAAAGCTGATTCTAATATAAAACTAGCGAGTTAGAAGAAGAACCTGATTTGAAAGAAAAATATCATATTTTGTTTAAAAAGTCCGTGAAGATGGGCAAGATGAATTAAAAAGTTGGAATCAGTTAGTAAGCTGCAGAAGAACAGATTTCTTCACCGATGGCTGAATTGGCTGAAACTCATAAGAAGGTAAAATTCTTTAATAATCAGAAGAAAGTTTGGTTGATAAGTTAACTATTGTAGGTCAAAAGTATGAGTTGCTGATTGTTGATGATGAGAATTCTACTCAAGAATTGGAAGAATTGAAAAAAAATCTTCACACTTGTCAAATTGAGATCACTGACTTAAAATCCAAATTGAAGATGACACTATTAGAGTTGAATACCTCAAAGGAATTGCTTGACAAGATGAATAATGGTTCTGTAACACTAGATGATATCATGTGCAATCAAAAGTGGGCTAATGACAAACGTGGTCTGGGATATGATCAAGGTGCATCTTCTTCAAGTGCTAAAGGTAAAACTATCTCTATTAAAAGTTTTTCTTTAAATTTTTTAGCACCAACTACTTCACATACTACAAGCATGAATCATATGAAGAGTAGTGCCAATAAGAAGAATATGTGAAGTTCAACAACTACACCCACATGTCATCATTATGGAATTAAATGATACATTTGACCCCATTAGAACAAGCTGAAAGCCTTATCTAAGGATAATCAATGGAGGAAGCAATTGTCTAAGACAACAGTTGACTAAAGCCATCTGGGTTTAAGAAAGATGATCTGCCCAATGTATTAGTATACATTGTGCTGAAACTTTTAAATTCACAAATGTGGGTACCAAACTCCAAAAACCCCTAAGCAAGAAGATCAAGCTCCCACCCTTAATTGCTACAAGGGTATCCTTAAGGGGGAGTCAAATTTGAGGAGGAACAACTACTCAATCCTGATTGACAATTATGCTACATACTAACATCATTAAGTTTATTAATTATGAACAAAAAGGGGGAGAATGAGGTATTCATGAAGAGTCTGAAGATAGATGGAGCTGAAAATAAATTCAATTTGGAGCTGAAGATTTTGTTTACAATTGGTATAGAGTTGATGGTAAATTGGTACAAAGCTGATGGTACAAAAAAGATTTTTGCAATTCAATTTAATAAATATAATTTTGGTTTTATTTATGGGTAAATTGATTGTATAGAAAGTTTTGTTCATAAGTTGCCAAAGGAAGAGATTGCGAGAATTTTTGTATTGGCTAATTCATGGGTTTGACAAAACTTGAGTCCATTAGTGTTTTTTTTTTTTTATGTTTCTTATAGTTTGGACTGAAGTTCAAGTCGCCAGAAGAGCTGAGAGAAGAAAATTGAAAAACAGGTTGCCCAATCAATTGAGTGCCTGTCAAATCGATCGGATTTGAGGCAAAACTGTGATTTGATTGATTGGACCCTTACCCGATCGATTAGACAGAGTTTAAAAACCCACCAACTTGAGTGAAATTGTTTCTTGTTTGTGCCAGAGTTTCCTGTTTTATTTTTACTTGGACTCTAACTCTAAGGCACAAATTGTGGGTTATAAAAAAGGGTTTTCCTTAAAGACAGACCTCATAATTCTAAGTTGAGAATACTCTTTGGAGATCATATTTTTTCTTTAGAGCTTCTATTGGAGAGAATTACTGCTTCTATTTGAATTCTAGAGTTTTACTGCTTCTACTTCTTTATAGAAGATTAATTATCTTGTGGAATCAAGGTGTTTGGGTCAAGTGTAGAGAGTAGGACACGTAGAATCAAATCGTGTCATGGATCCTTAAAAGAAAAAACTATATCATGTGATCGAGGAACTGACTGTGTAAGGTTGTGAGTATATATTATAACTACTTGAAATTAGTGCTTGATTAATCTGGTGTGGCTCGTGGTTTTTTCCCATTGGGGTTTCTATATGAAAATTTGCGTGTCTTCTTTTTGTGTGTTTGATTGTTTGTTTACAAATTTACTTTTTTTATTCCACTGAATATTGTTTGACCGGCAATCTAGAAATCCGGGTCCCCATAGAACTTTCAATTCTATTAAGAAAAAATTTGCATCGGCATATTATGGGCAAAGATTTAAGTGTCACATAATGCTCTTGTAGCATCCCGTCTATTTCTCTTCTTTTATTTGGCTTTCTCCTAATAAATTTCTTACCATTAAAAAAAAATCAAGACATATCGTGGGCAAAAATTTTATAGTCAGATCAAAAGTTATAATTATTTGAAGATTTCAAATAAGTAGAAGAAAAAAGGACAAGTGAGATTCGGGCATATGGGGAGCTCCCTCTATCATGCCTCGAAATTTGAGATCCTTGGGACCCTCAAATCATGAGGCACAACAGCTCCACAATAATTAAAAAGAAAATTTTATTTATAAATCTCATTGAACAATAATTACATGAATGAATAAACTCCAACACATGCCACTAATCTTCAATGCAAAACTCTTGCAACTCATCTTAGTCCTGTCCCTACATGCAAGCTAGGTGATGTGATTTTAATCAATTTACTTAAAATTACAAGTGCACAGCTGTCTTATTGAGACAGTGGCAAATACAGGTCAATCCCACAAAGAGCACTTTTGAACTTTTTAATTAAAAATTTAAATTTTTTCAAAAGAAAAGCAATAATAAAAGAGAAGTGTGATATGCAAATCAGAAACCAAATAAATCAATAACAATGATAAGAAACAGATCAGGGCAGCCAGAATCCACTAAGTTATTTAAAAATCTAATTTATGCAATTAATTTGCCTTTTTTGTCTCAATTATTTCTCAGATCAGAAACAAACCAATGTTTCTAATCCGAATGATTTGACTATTGCAAAAACCAATTTTTAATTAAGAAAAACAAAATCAATACCCAAAACCTCCTTCACCTTATAAAAGAATGAACATCCTAAGCATCACCTATCAAACTAAGTATAAACTATCAAAGATAATCAAAGATCTAAGCATAATCTATCAAAGTAAGTATAAATGATCAAAATTTATTCATTAAGAACACATATCAGAGGTTTGCCTTTGGTATGAAGACAGACCTATTATTATCTTTTAACAGCATATTAACAAGAGACAATCAGAAAAGAGTAAAATAATAAATATAAATCAGAACATTAAAATACTTAACTTCATCTTTCACTTCAATCATAAACTCAGCCCACCATTGTAAAGAACCTCAAAAATAACTTCATTGATTCTTCTTCTTATACAATAGTCTCTTAGAATTCTCTCTTCTAAATCCTAGTTTCTAGAATAAGGCTCCAGAATACCTTTAAAATAAAAACAGAAATTAATGGAGGGGAGAGGTGGAGAAGAGAGGGAAAGAGAGATCCAGGATTTCCAGATTTAGCTGGGAATGAGAGGAGAAGCCTCCCATGGTGGCCTTCTTTTATAAGTTTCTGGCTCCTTAGGCTCATTGAATCTGGACCTCTTTTTGGTGGATTGAGAGATAAGATCTGCTGCTTGTTGATTAGGTTTATCTTCTTAGATGAAAGAAATCTTGGAGATAAGATAAGGTGAAAGCTTTTGGCATTCTTATATGATCTTCATATGTGGTTCACAAAGGAATGTACAACAATTATACTTCAATGGTGTAGATGCATTTGCAATCCCACCTAAAACTATATATGAAACCTTCCAGGCCCATAACTTTCTCATTTTAGCTCTAATTTATGCCATCTTTGCTCCACGGACATCTCCTCTGAAAGAGCTTTCCAACGGTGTGTCATTTGCGACGATCTGACATCCGGATTGAGAGTTTGATCATTTTAAAATAGGCTATCTTGAGAAAAATGAGATTAAATTTTGAATTCAAATTTGCAATAGACTCTATCTCTACAGTGGTTGTGAATTGCCAAGTCAAAAGAATATTTCTTAATACAATAAGATGAGACAAGATCTTCTGGAAGCTGATCTTCAGGTGGGATCCACGGGCAGATGAACTCTAAGTATATGGATCTTCAAGCAATGGGACCCAAATCATCCCAAGGTTCTTTGGGTCCTACAAATTTCATTTTCTGCACGTTCTAATTAAACTTATCAAATACTGAAGAGCCCACATTGAAGTGGGACCCGTTCGGATAGAGTTTTACTCCAATTGGGACTCTTCGAAGAAAAATTGCAAACATTCTTGATTAATGCGTAAAATGTGCAAAAATTGTACAAATTCCAATTTTTAGTTGAAAATGCATGAAATGATGAAATTGAATGAATAATGATGCATTTAATGTAATTAAGTTCCTAATCCAATCTAAAATGATACCTAAATCATGTAAATTCATGGACGAAACAGTATCCTCAATGCTCAGCTCAACCTACAAAATCCGAAGAAAAATAATGGGGGTGAATATAATTCTGCAAGTATACCCACTATGAAGCCGTAGCAAACCAGTAACAATTAAAGATATTAAATTTCTGAGCCACGATTTCAAATAAATAAACAAGGAACGAAAAACTATAATATCCAAAGCAAAAGTTTGAAAAACAAGATTACATCAGGTCCAAAATGGTGAGTTTAAACTTTAATGGAATTACAAGATTATAAGAAGCTAAAGCATGGGCATATTCTAGCAAAATCAAGAATAACACAATCTAAGAACAACATTCCAAAGCGAATTTAAGATAAGCCTAGGTTAAGCTTAGACCAAGCACAAGGTAGTTGTTAGGTACAAGCAATTTCATATCCAAAGTTGGCCTGAGGCCTGAGATACCGGTAATGTCCACAAAATACAATGGGTCTAGCTGCAAACTAAAATATCGTATAAAGAGGTTTCAATCCCAATATCATACCCAAAATGGCTAAAATTAGCTTGTGAGCATCCCTATGGTGCATTGCCCATACTTTAGAAAATACCTTTGAGATCAATGATATACAAATAACAAACTCCATGAATTTCCAATTTACAATTTCAAGTACACAAATAGGATCAAGGTTGGAAAAACAAATTAATCCAATGTTATCAAGTTTTCAACAAAATTCCACCATTCTCAAATCAAATAACAAATCCTTAATAATGATACACAAATCAATTTAATTTATAACATAATAGTGTCAATGGAAACAATATCAAGTCTAGCGAATTTCAAGCAAATCAAAGGCAACAATAATTCTTGAAAATCCTATAATTATTTCAGTAAAACTAAAAAGTACAATTTAAAGCATAATCAAGACAAGGAATAGAAAGCTCAATATTGGGGTACATAGTAAGACCACTTGCTTGGATCAACGGTGATCAAAGAATCTAATTTGCCCTGACCGGGATGTCCGAGTGTCTCAGAGTGGATTCCTGATAATGATGTTTTATAAATAGATTAGCAATGGGATCCAATGATTCAGGTTCATGCACTAATTGTTTAACTTGGATCAGGCTTAATTATGAGTCAAGAGTAATGGAATTATCACATGTTGGCTTTGGGCCCGTGCTGGTCCATGCAAGTGTCCTTGAATGGTGTGAGTCATGCATGCATATGAATTAAATGGATTGGAATAGGCTTTGTCTTAGCAAGTGACATAGCCAGAACCTAATGTACTCAAGAGAAGCAGAATAGTATGGGTAAGAGAAATGGGTCTTAGGTTGTAATTTTACAAGTCCACTCATAAAAAGGGGTTTAAATTTATTGTCATATATAATGGTTCCATGTTAAACATTAGTGGCATATGTAGGAGTTTATTTATTCAAATAATTATTCTTCAATGAGATTTATTTATAAGGTTTTCTTTTTAATTCTTGTGGACCCACCATGCCTCATGATTTAAGGGTCCTAAGGATCTCAGATTTCGGGACATAACACCTTTGCACCTAAATCCATATTTGGACAACACATTGGGGACACAAGGTGTCTCCCCACTACAAATAGAGGGCTTTGCCTCTCATCTCACACGCTTTGCCCATTGCTCTGCTACTCTTTTAAGCTTGAATTTTTAATTCTGTGGATCTCTTTTGTGGTCCTTGGATTTTTTGGAAACCCAAAGTTTGATATTACCTTTGACTTATATCTCATTCGCTTGAGTTCATTGTATTCTATTTTTCACTTGGGTATTCTTGCGATTATCTTGACACTCCTTGGGACAAAGGTGCCTCAGCAATTGTAATTCTGGCCTTAGCGTCACAAACCATAGGGATCCAATTTTCAATATCTCCTTTCCTCAATGACAAATCTAAAATTTTTGTTTGAGTGGTGCAAACAATGATGGGGTGAAGAAGCGAAGTACTAAAATCAAGTCTTTTAGGATTTAATTTAAAAAATGTTTCGAATCACTCGGATAGAGTCACACGTATATGACAACCCGTAGGTTTGCCCATGCGCCTCCTTGCAGTCCTCCCACTTGTTCCTAGACTCATTTTAGGCGCATGTGCCCTTCCCCTAGTGGACTTTGGTATTGCAACTATTTAGATGGTTTTATCTTGCTGTTCAAACTCACACAACTTTAAGTTAATGGTTTCTTTTAGGAAAGTTGTACTGGACTGAGGGCTTGAGATCAATAGGTATTGCTCTTCTTCCAGGAATAAAAGCTCCTTGGTTTTGTGAGACAAATATGTTTAAGGAATGGGCGCAACCTATTGATTAGAATCTTGGATAGGATTTCGTATTGAACCGAACATAACTGTATTGAAGCCTTGGTTTTATTTTTATTTTATTTGAATCTAAATCTAACCCCACAAAAAAAATGTCATGGATTCCATGTTTTCTACACCAATCCCAATGAAATCGACCATTGGTCCGAAATTTCTTTAAGAAGTAAAATCTAAAAGGCGATGTTGGAAGGTTAGGATGATCTGACATATGATAGCGTTGTTGCCATCCAAGTGCCTTCTTTCCACCCCACACATATCAGTGCTGCACTAACCACCTCGCCGAGCACTCTCTTTCTTCAAAGAGAATACCCCCACCAACCCCAATAAAACTTAACAGATTACACAATAAATGAATGGTAGTAGCTGTAGGCGCAAGGACCTCGTGCAGATGCTTCCCTTACTTTTTTGCTTGGAAATCCACCAAATTCGAGACCCCTCTCGATAGAAGACTCCTCTTTATAAGGACTTCCAACATTACTCTGAAGCATGTAGCTAGTAATTGGCAATATAGATAGAACAGAAAGAAGAAGATGGAGGAAGGAGTAATTTCAAGGAAGAATATAGTCATGTTGGGAGTGGTTCTTCTTGTCCTTGATTTCACCTGTCCGGCATCGGCTGCCACCTGCATCGATGTGCAGACAAACCTCCAGCCCTGTATAGGGGCCATGAATGGGCTCTTGCCGGCCCCATCCACAGCATGCTGCAATGGCTTGAAAGTGGTTGTGAGTCTTGAGAGTGATCTCGGTGTGGGTGCTGCTTGTACCTGCACCAAGAACCTCATTTTGACCGTCCCCGGCTTGAACATCGACGTCAAAGTGTCTTCTGATCTCCAAAACCAGTGCAATGTAGATCTCGGCTTCAGCCTCGCCAACAATGACCCGTGCAGTGGTTAATTGGCTGCGCTATTCATCTTATTCTCTTTTAATAGTCACGCATGCTATGTTGATGGGGTGATTACTAGTATCCAAAATAAATATCATGTTTGAGCAAACAGAGCATGCAGATTGCAGTGGTTATATTATTTCGGTTCCACATTTGAATTGGAAGGTAGTATTAGAGATCGAAAGGGGTTGGCTCTATGTTGTACTCGATTCAACTTGAATTCACCAATAGGGAGTTGCTTGATTGGGGTCCAGGCTCTAAGACTTGTGGTCTGAAAAAGGCCAAAACCTGGACCCGACCAAAATAAATGGCCTACCGTAGGCCAACTTGAGGCCCAAATACTTTATACCAATGATTTTACATTTAGATATTTCATGTATTTTAGATTCATATTATTACATTAAATACTTCATATGCACACAGAGAAATGATGTGCATGGTTGTGGCATCAGGCATTCTGGTCCTCGCATAATACTGAGTCCTATGTAGATAAAATAAGATGGATTATGATCTCTTGCGTAACAGGTCCTTAATAGACGGGTGTATTAAGGGTGGAAATTGGAAGTGTGAGATCTTTATTTTGTTATACCTGCGCAGATGAGTGGATGAGTTGGATCTAGTAGGTTGGGCACGATGATTATGATTTATGGATGGTTTAATATCTTATCAAATGGGTTTCACATAATTGGATGGAAATTGGAAGTGCACGATCTTTATATTGTTGTACCTGCGCAGATGAGTGGATGGGTTGGACCTATGGGTTGGGCACGATGATTATGATTTGTGGATGGTTTAATATCTTATCAAATGGGTTTCACATAATTGGATGGTTATGTTAAATGTAGTGGGACCCATGAAGTAGAAAGATAGAATTAATATTTAGTGGATCCTGTATAGATGTCCATGATAGGTGTACAATTGGATCTTTCATCTAATGAGTCTGACTTGCAACGGTGGATATAGGTTGACGTTTGTTGATTTCACGTTGGTTTTATAGAAATAATTTCCATAGGAGAGGATGAGGTTTTAACTGAAGTTCATCAATCCATTCAATTTACTATGCTTTTACTATGGTTAAAATCATTGTTCATAACACACATATATATATAAATGAAAGAATAATCAAAATATTTAATTTCTTAACATAAAAGCACTCGTGACACAGACAAAAAGGGTCAGTCAACTTATTTTTCAATGTTCTACCAAAAAAAAAAAAACTATTTTTCAATGATCAAAGGGTATTTTTGTAAATATCAAAAAAGTAAAGGGGTGTATTTGTTAATGACTATTATTGACGGTTTTCGTTATTGTTATAAAACAGAAGGGTGTCTCCATAGGATCCTACTATGTGTTCTACTGAATATTGCTAACAATCTTATGGATAAGAGAATTTATCAAAAAAAACTTTTTAGAGTGACTCCATATATACCAAAAAGGACGTCAAAAATATAATTCCACTACAGTAGCCTCAAGGATCCTTTTTTGTTTAAATTTTTGGAATCTGAGTTCGGCGGAGATATCCCCGCTCACCCACGTATATGAGTAAAGATATCCCTTCTCTCTCTATTTTTTTTTCTTCTTCCTCTTCCTTCCTTTTTCCACTCTTGTTTCTTCTGAAAAATGCTAGCTAGTTTTGATTCTTTACATGAGTGAGGATATCTCCACTCACCCATGTACATGAGCGGGGATATCTCCTCTCTTTTTCTTTTTTTTTCTTCCTTTTCCGCTTTTTTCTGTTGATTTAGGTAATTTGATATGAGGGGAGATATCTCGGCCCACTGGTTCTTTTTTTTTTTTTTTCTCCTCCTCCCTCTAACCCCAATATAGACCCCAAAGATACAAAACTAGAGGATTACTAATCGGAAGCACCATTTCAAAAAGCCTTAGGTGGAGATAAGAGAAAAAGGTGGAAGCGATCTCTTCAAAGAGGATGGAGAGATCTAGAGCTTTAAAGGTTTGGAGAAATGAGAGAGGAGAAGCGAGTAAAGATAGATGATAATGATGGGTTTTGGAGAGTTTAAGGGGAAGGAGAAGTGGAAAATGAGACAAATAAAAAATAATGTTGGTTGGTTGGTTGCTGAGGGAGGGAAGGACTTGAGTTTTGGTTTAGGCTAAATGGGTTTAATGAGTAAGTGTAATAAATTGGAATTAAGTCGTTCGGTTTATGTTTGAGCTTGAGTTGAAGTTAGAAGAAGATGAAGAAGATGAAGAAAAAGAAGAAGCAACGGAGGAGTAAGGAAGAAGAAGAAGAAAAAGAAATCAAAAGGATATCCCTACTCATGTACATGGGTAAGCAAGGATATCTCTGCCCAAGTTTGATTTTAAAAATTAAACTAAAATACATTATTATTATTATTATTATTATTATTGAAAAGGTTAGTGTTCCATTAATCTAAAAATAACATACAAAATAAATAAGGCTTAAAAGCCCCAAAAAAAAGGTACCAATAAACAAACAAGGACCAGAAACAGAAAGAAACAAAAAAACAACCCCCCAGGAAAGATCGGGAACCACACCTTAAAAGGAAAGTGAAAAATAAAAATAGCCTCCAGTGGGAAGACTAACACTCTGTTATAATGGAAGTACATTCATGAGTGTTTAGCCTTTTTGGGGGCGAGAAAACATTTTAACTTCCTCCCAAACTGTTTAGCAGGGGTTGAAATGGCAGAGAAGGAATAGGACTCTACCTCTTACAGGATCTTAATCATTTCTCTGAAGATAGTGCGATCTCGCTGCGGGGAGCGATCCAGATACCGAAGGGCAACAGCGAAGGTTTCTTCAACTTCCGGGCTGAGATGAGGAGAAGAAGGTTGCACAGCAGAACGAAGAAAACCTAGCAAACCATGAGGGAGATGCTCTCCAGGCAACAAAATAGCTGAAAGAGGAGTCCCGTATGGGTGCCAAACAATCCCCACAAAATAATCCTGCTGATGGAAAAGGGAGATTCTCCACCCAGTTGGGATGGTTGGCTGCCCACGGGAATGGGGAGGAGGAAGAGCGAAATCAGGAGAGGTTCCACCATTGATGATAAGGAGAGGGAGGATTTATAGGAATAATATTGTGAAATCATATATTTTGGATTTTTTTTTTGTATAGAATGATTTTAAGATGATTTTTCTAGAAAAATTGTCTATGGAGAACAAAAATGTAGCCCTATTTGGGTGAACCACGTAAATCTCGTATCTCTTCTTGTGTGTGGCTTGCTTCGTGTTGATCTTGTGATTTATGAATGCACACAACGGGTGATACAGAAATCTGGAGGAGACCTGAACAGATATGGATTGAGGCTTGAATCGGGTCTACTCGACCTGGTTGTTGTTGCAAACCCAATAATAGGAGTCGCCGGCCTAGTTGCAAACGGTTTGCTGATTCAAACGAAGTTGTTCGTTTGGGGTTCATATGATCGCATGTGATGTTATTCATCTTGCCAGAGCCTAGCCGGAAAAGCAGCAAGGAGGAGCTGATGTGTCAGCAGTTGTCAAACATTTGTTTGATTCATTGATCGGAGGCCCGGTCAAATGGTGTTTTTTGACCGCTCGAAGGCAGTTGTTTTCTACAATTGTGAAGTCATCTGGACTTGTATTCCCGATCTGTTTTGCTTGCATGCTTGTGGTGATTGGATCTTCACAGTGATGTTGAAGATGGGGCAGGATGGTGAGTGATTCAGGATATCACTCTCAGATTCGTCAATGGTTTCGAGCTTTTAGTTCGAGGTGGAGTTTGACGAGGAGATGAACTTTGTTCAAAGTTCATGTGCTGGTTCAACATGTCAAAGTGTTGAAGAAGATTATATCGTTGGTGCAGCGACGTACCATTCAGCAAGGTACGTGAAGACATTGCCGGTTTTATCTCCTAGTAACTTGAGTTGTGCGGAATTCAAGCCAAGGTGGAGATTGTTGGGTTTATGTCTTGTATTCCGGTTTAGCCGGATGAGTCACTGGGTTAGCCAGGGACTGGTTTGAGGTCAAGGGTATTTTGGTAATTGTACCGAAGCTTTCTTGGTGGTCAAGAAAGCGGAGATTATATATTGTATAGTCTGTAACCCTAGACCTTGCGGCGGCAGTTGCCCGTGATGTTCCCACACCACGTAGGAGAGATGAGGTGAGAGAGTGGGAATCTCTTGTATGCTTTACTTGTCATAGTAAAGATGTTCGCCCTCCTGTGCCCGTGGATGTAGCCCTATTTGGGTGAACCACGTAAATCTCGTGTCTCTTCTTGTGTGTGGCTTGCTTCGTGTTGATCTTGTGATTCATGAATGCGCACAACGGGTGATGTCAGAAAATCACAACAAAAAAAAGACCCGATAACGTTGTAGTTTGAAAAGACGTACAAGAAACCTTTATAAAAGGATAGGAGCAAGGTGCACAATCACTTGATTAGAACGGTCCTAGCAGTGCCAATCTTCTGTTTACACTCTCATCCTCAATTAGATAATCCTGAAATGGCTACGGATGTGGTGCCAGAAGTAATACAAATTTATAACTATGTGTGTTGGACGCACCACTTTGGGACTGAATCTCAAATTTGCGGCAAGAGGCAGTTATTAACCATTTATTAAGGGATAGGGACAAACACATCCAAGTTATTTGGCGGGATGAAAGCTTGCGACCTTCCCACCTCAATGACCCAAGCAAATGAAGAAAAAACTGTTATGCTTCCTATAGTTGGACCCGTCGGGTCCATTGTTCAACTAGATGGGTTTTCTACTGATATTAAGTGTTATACAAGTATGGACACCATCTGTGCTCAATCAAACTTCAGGTAGTCCATGCCTTGGCTCGGCACATATCCGGGTTTCGGATTTTTACTTTAGATATTCGGGTGCAATATTACTCTAGCCTTTCGGTGTTGTGTCCCATTGGACGAATACCAAGAAGAATAAAAATAAGGGCTCATTCGTTGGCTTGGATTTGATAGAAATTTATGGTGAAATGGCTTCAACCAAGAAGATTAAAAAGGTGACCACTTAAGTATCTTAAACACTATTTATTGGATCTCTTCCAATCAAGTGTAGGTGGAGTTCAAGCATGTTGGCAGGTTAGCCAATGCTATAGCGAATGCCCCTGCTAAACAAGAAGTTGATTGAGAAGCTATTTTCATTGCTTTTACTTTATAATGGTTTATGTGTAATGTAGGGTATAAGGCTTTTATATCCAATCTCATATTGTTTAATTTTGTAATTTTCTTCTTTAATTAAGTATTGTTATCGTTTCATAAGAAAAAAAAAAGAACATAGAGATGTAGATTGGATCTGATTTTCATGAGAATTTGATTTACTATAATAATGGCACTTGGATAATCCCTTTTCACCAAAGGAATAATATTTCTTTTGTTTTTTTCTTCAGCTTTAGCCATTTGAATGTGATAATTTCTCAAAATTCCTGCAAGCAACATCAAACAAGACCATATTGAGGATGCTCGAACATAAGAATAGTCCAATGACCACATTGTGAGGTTTACAAATCAAAGCTCTTTGTAGTGGAGTCAACTACATGATTGGCAGAACCACCGTGGAATGTGGATTGCTTTCAGCCGAAAAGCTAAGACCAATGCCTTGAATCAAAATGAGCTGGAGGAGATCTAGCCTCTAATTTATAATATCTTTTGCTACTTTAGATTGGGTTGGCAACCCAAGTTAAATCAACATGGATTGAAGTCATGGCTGGGATTGGTTGGAGAGCTTAGAAAGAATGTCCATATCAACGTTATCTTCTTAAAAAATCAGCCTGTCACATCAGCAAAACATCAATAAAAAGTCATTAGAATCTATGATTAATGGAATGACAATGATGGCCACTAATCCAAATCACCACGCCAAAGGCACCTCCTACACACTCCAGAAGGGAGAGATGCATGCCCTAATGAAATGAAGAGACTACTTGAAGTTTTTGGGGAGAGATAACTTGTACTGGGGCTATGGGAAGACAAAATGAGGAGAGGACGAGGGGGAGAGCTTCTAGACGAATGAGTCAGCCATGGATTATCTTGAGTTGCTTGATTTGTGAGGGAGGGAGTAGCGAAGGGGAAGAGAGAGTAGAGATGAATGATTGAAGAATGGAATGGGAGATGGGTTTAGTTTCTTGTAGATAAGGTTTAACCTATTTTCCAAACAAGGGGTTTTTTGCCAACTTGAGTGGCTTTTATTTAATATCATGAAAGGGCTTTTGGGCTTAGGAGGGTCCATTATAGGTTTGGGTCACCCATCTCCAATGGGTCTCACAAATGATGTGCAATGCATGAGATGGCCTAATTTCCTAAAATGCCCTATTAAATATGCCTCTAAACTCAATTGGCTCAACCCAATCCTGTCTAGCTAACTCGACCCACATTATTAAGGCTTGGGGCCTTATTATGTCCCATGCTAGATAATGGGGTTCCACTGATCAAAGGTGGGCCCAAATGGGCCGATAGAACTAGTATGCACATGTAATCTTATTATAGGAAAACATTTTCTCCATGTAGTACCCTTTACTAAGACACTATACCAAACGGATGTCATCATGATCAACCAACATTGTCCCATATATCACCATCACTCCATCTAAAATATTGTTCACATAAACATACCATTAGGGGTTGTTTGTTAATTTAACTGGTAGAGTGAAGTGAGATAAATAATCATGTTAAAAGATAAAAAAATGAGAGGGGTTAAATCAATCCAATGATGAGATTTTATCTTTTATTGAAGAGAGAATGTAATTTTTTAAGTTTTTATGTTAAAAATAGATATTTTTTGTCAATTAGTGGGATAAGAAAGTAACTTTTTGACTTTTTGTGTAAAAAGGTAAAATAATTTTTTTTAAATGTGGTATTTTGATTTGACTCTTTTAGTTTGTTGTATCTTAAAATAAAAGATGGCTTTTAACTTTACTTTGAAAGAAAATTAACAAACATGCCCTTAGGGGTTATTTGTAAATTTAATTGGGTGTATGAAGTAAGGCGAATGGTCATTTCAAAAGATGAAAAAATGAGAAGTGTTAAATCAATCCAATGATAAGATTTTGTCTTTTAGTAAAAAGAAAATGTAATTTTTTAACTTTTTGTGTTAAAAGTATATATTTTTGTCAATTAAGAAGATGAAAAAGTAGCTTTTTGACTTTTTAGTATAAAAAGGTAGAAAAACTTTTTTGAAATATAGTATTTTAATAAAACTCTTTTAAAGTGTTGTGTCTTGAAATAAAAAAATGTCTTTTAACTTTACTTTGAGGTAGAGTTATCAAACATGCCCTTAAGTATACATCTATCCAACAACAAAGGATTGCACAGTGATTGGCAATCTTATGCATCACCTGGCTGCCCACGGATTGATCCATGGGTATGGCACTCTTTCCAATGTTTGGGCATCTCCTTGTTCCCACTGGGTGAGCTTCCTCTACCCACTTGTGTCGCCTGTTTTGGTCCCAGCCCTTTTAGTATAGGTTACTACTAAAAATATTTTAGGATTCCTCTTCTTGGCACTGTATGGGCTTTCTCTTCCCACTTTTTCAGAGGCCCAACCCCCTAGGCTAGGGTATTACTAAAAAAATGTCTACATCTACCAATTGACCATCCAAAACTCATCAGTAGGTTGATTCCGCTGATTTATTACCAAGAAGATATATAAAGGTGAATTTCCATACGAACAAGACTGTTATTAGTAGATCTCAGTCATGAGATCTGATTGGGCCATTATTTTTCGTTAATTACAAATAATTGAGCATGTGACAACCATATGATGTGTTCTGAAACATGCTTAAATTTATATCAATGAATGAATGGATCAAGAATATGATGGATACTCAGGTGAATTTCATTTGCATTTTTTATTCAATCTGCTTGCCTTTTCATATTAGCATTTTGCTTCGATATTTCCAAATGTCACTTCTTATTCTAAAACTGCATAAACAACCCTTTATTACTGTCAAATAATACTTTCATTGAATAACTAAGGAGCTAATCTCCAATAGTTGCCAACACAAGGAGAGATCTAATTTTCGGCCCTATTTTGATGGATCGACTTGCACGGCCATCATATCTAAACTGATCTCTTTGGTTGCCAGATGTAACCATCCAATGATTATGGTTGGATCAATGAGACAATACACTTGGAGCCCTTTAAATAAAGCCATGCTTTATGGGATTCAATCTCCAAGTCAATTCCATGGACCATCGTTTCCATCTTCTTCTTGGAATGACACATGGCATAAATCTAAAAGCTGGAGTTACTGTATTCAACCAACTACGGTTGACATGTGAATCAAATCCAAGCAATCCATCTCCCTCAACTGTAGATGATGACAATGCCATCCATCAAAAGGCTCCTTTACACACACACACACACATATATATATATATATAATGTTTTTTTTACTTTTTTTTAAAAAAGAGGAAAATTTAAATTTTTATACTTTTAATGTGATCTACACATCTTTTCATGGAAGTCCACTGCACTCCCAGCCAAACATGCCTTGCTTTTATGAGCTGGAGATTGCCTTTGGGTTCTATTGGTCTATTGAGTATGGTAACACTCTTACAAAAATTCCCGATTGAGAACTGAAAATCTATAATAGGACCCACTCATTGTATATTTAAGTTGTTCAAAATGAATGTCCTTCTAGTATATGTGATATCCCCAAATTCCACCACAACAAGAGTTGGTCACGGCTTTAGATTGATCGTTAATTAATAATGCAAATAATGATTAAAATCATGTTATTAATCAAACAATCAAGCATATGTTGGGACCAACTTAGTGAAAGAATTCATTTTAAACAAGTTGGATATCCTATGGTTAAGCCCCCTTTAGAGTTCCACTCCTTTAAATGTCTTGGCCTTATTTGTTTGCATTAAAAGATATAGAAATTGAATGCAAAGCATGGTTAAAAATGAAAATAAAAAATAAATTTGCAAAAAATGAGCATCAAATAATATCTTCTTTTTAAAAGAAAATGATGGCTAGTTAATGCTCTTTTTTTGAAAACTCATCTTTAAGCTCCATTTTTAGCTGCCCTATCTATTTACCTATGTATTCTAGTGTAAACAAATATACCCCTAAGTCAAAGCCTTAGACGATAAGGACTTAGGCTCAATATGGATTATTAAGCCTATGTGTCCAATTATATCATAAGCTTTGCTTGACTTATGAAGGCTTAAAGCACCCTTATTGGCACGGCCTATCATTGAAAATATTAGGCCTGATAAATAATAAATTGGCTTCGTGAAGCTTTCGTCCTACCCAACCTGGCGCATGCATACCCATGTTTTCGAGAATTCTCATTTTCTCATGGTACTAATATAAAATTTATAGAAGAAAATTTTGATTAGAATTAGATAAGAAAATGCTAGGCTTGTCAATAATGATAATAAATTTCCATTTCTCAATATTCTCTTAATAATATCTTGAAAAAAATACTAGCCCTATCAATCCGCCTCTTTTACAAGACTCAGCCCTACCCTCACAAAGCCCAAGCTCAAGGCTTGGACAAATTTTTTGTAAATTGGCAAAAATGAGGATTTGCAAAAATGAGGACTAGGCCCCATCAGGCCTCATATGTTTCTTACTTATATATATATATATATATAAGGATTTTACGGGAAAAAACTTCTTAGTTGGGACCTACACTGACAAGGACCCTATAGTTCCTAATGTACATAAAAGGTCCTTTGGATCATTTTTTGTGCAAAGTCTAAAAAAAAAAAAAAAAGGAGCAACACTAGCTCACTCCCCCATTTACTACAGAACCCAAATAACAAGCCTTTTTCTCCAATAAGAAAGAACTACCACTCTGCAAGCCTTCGTTTTTTGATTAGACAAGAACATCACTCTACAAGTGCTTTTTCTTCAATAAGAAAAAAACCCTAAGAACTCTACTCTGTAAATAAAAATAAAATCGAGGACCCAAATTCCAAGCTTCTTCTCGAGTAAGAAAAGAATCATGAGAAAAAATCAAGAACTCAAATCTCAACCCTTTATTCTCCTGTAAGAAACGAACCGTGGGGATCCCACTCTTAAGCGACCCTAGCATCACTCTCCCTTTTAATAATGTCACCATCATTACTTTGGACATTATTTCTAGAACCAAGATGCTGTCAACGGGACAGTCATATCCAACAAAACCAATTAGAAACTGAATGCTTATTATGTCACTGAATGATGTGAGAGTGTTTTCCTTCATATATAGTTTCGGAAAAGTTTTCTTAGGGCACATTTGGCAATGGTCCGTGAGGATAAGGGGATTCTATGGCTGCAAAGAATCCTTATTGAAGCCTAGAATCAATCCATCCACCCTTAAAAAAGCCAGGTTTGGCAAAAGAGAGGATTTCCAAGAAAGAAACCTTTAAGAAATCAACGGTTTTAAATGTTTTGATCAATATCTGATGATCCACATGGCCCCACATTTTGAAATTTGGTCCCATAACTTTTCTTGGCCTCTTGATCAGGTCTATCCAGATTTTCAAATGAGGCCCCACAGAAGCTCAAATTTGCATCAACAGCATTGATTACTTTTTTTTATTATTATCAAATCTCATAATATAAGATGATTTAACGGTTGAAAATTGCTCACTAAGCCGTTTTCAGGATAAGGAATAATCTCTGTGGTCTAATCTATTGACTGGGACCCATAAATGCCTAATCCTGATGACACCCCATGCCCTCGCCAAATCACTGTAGCAGCGTGTTTCTGTGCTGTAATTGATTCTTTGAGTCCGACCTATGGGCTTGACCCCCCCTCCCCTTTCCACTCTTGCGTGGAATGCAGAGGCATGCTTTCCGCACTCCATAGAATCCCCAAACGTGGAAAATCCACACTTGCACAGAAAACTGACTATTTTTACACGAAAAGTTTGGTTACCAAACGTGCCCTTAGTTGTGTAATTTACTTTGCCCAAACTCCCGAGGCACCAAAGTCAATGGAGAAGGGCCAATATAAAGATTCTTCTAAACTCTTTGCATTAGATATTAGATATTCAACAATAATCTAAAGGTGGAACGTAGGTTTGGATTGGAGGAGGAAGCCATTGTGCCGCCCGCCACTAGAGATCATCATCATGGCTAGATCAATTTGGTGCTCAAGAAAAAGGCAAGTGTCTCATATTTGAGATTCAGATTGATTTTGCATTGTACTAGAGGAGGAAGAGACACAGTCATGGGTGTACCATTAGGCAAGAAAAGCCCTTGCTTTAGGGCCCCTAGAAAATAAGGCCCCAAAGAAGCAATTCTCATTTTTTTTTCAATCCCAAAAAATAAGGTCTCATAAAAGTAATTAAATCAATTTAAATCTTTTCAAATTTCATAAAATGCAACTTTCATCATTTTGTTTCTCTTAAAAAATAAGGCCTCATAAAAGTAATTAAAACAAATGCCATCTTTTTAAATTCCAAAAAAAAAAAATGATATCTTTTCATATTTCATAAAAACCATTATATATAGCCCCACCATTGATAAAATTTTCCAATAAAAGAAAATCTAAAATCACAAGCAAAAAATCTTTTTCTATTCTGAAAAATCCTCTAGTTTGCATATTTCCTCCTTACACTTGTGCTGCTTGAAATCTATAGAGGACAACTTTAAATATAATCATTTTTTTTCCATATTGAAGCAGCTGCATCAAATTCAAAAGTAATCCACATTTATAATTTTTGTGGCGAATATTGATAAATCACTAAATTAGGTTATATAGTTCTATGCTTTTAAAAAAAATTAATCCCAAGCTCATATTATATGTTTATTATAGTTAGTGTTCGTTTTATTTGTAAATATTATTAGTTATAATTTATAAATATTAAATATGTCTACTAAAAAAAATATTAGCAATACCTATAATTGTTATTTCTTCATAAAGAAGTTTTTCAAAATTAAAGCTGATAAAATCCTAATGTAGATCAACAATGTCACAAGAAAGATTAAGTGAATTAGCCGCCATATCAATTGAAAAAGATATGTATAAAACCATAATTAGTAATATTGTATCATAAAAATGAAAAAAAATAAATAAAATATTTAAAATAATATTAAAAAATAAAAATGCCTCATTAAGGATTGTTGCTTTAGACCTCAAATTATCTCAAGCTAGCCCTAGACGCAGTGGGGTGGGACATGGCTGTGAAGAGCACAGTTCTAAAGACCAGGGTGGGCTTTAATATAAGATGAAAAAGGCCTTTGCTTTAGGCCTCAAATAGCATTAGGCCCCAAATAGAGCAACTACCATCTTTTTTTTTTTTAATCACCAGAACATAAGCCCTATAACAGTAGTTGAATCAAATGACATCTTTTTAAATTTAAAAAACAGCAACTACCATTCCTTTATTTCTCCCCAGAATCAAATCTCCTAAAATTAAGGCCTCATCATACTAGTTAAAGCAAGAATGGAAGATCCCATCAAGTATGGCGAGGCCCACTCGTTGAACGTTATTGTCAGTACACGCTTTCGTTTGTGAGGCATTGCAAAACTGCATAGAAAGATTCTCCCTCTGGAGTCCTTCTCTGGGCACATGAGAGTAAAATAGTATGGATTCTTCCTCAAATGGGGTAAAAAGTAGGATGCATTTCATTTGAATGCTGCATTTTTTTCTTTTCTTTTCTTTTTTTTTTTTTAAATTACCCTGCACTTGGTCATGAGATAATACTCCTTCCCAGCCAACCTCTTTGTGAAAAAAGATCCCAACCATTTCTATACTGATACAGACTCTATAATCTTGGGATGTAAATTGGGCTGGGGCAAACTCGAGCATCAATGCCCTAGTCCATATCAAAATGCAATTTCAGTTGGCCCTTTCCGGTACTTAGGGTCCATTCATTTTGGATTTTGAAGAATAAGGACCTTGGTCTTTAGGTAATTGAATCGGCCCAAGTAATAGATTTGATTAATTAAACTTTTCAATAATGCCATAAAAAAGATTTAAATGTATTAGCCATACTATCAAGTCAAAAAAAAAACATGTTAGCAAAATTTAAATATAAAAACTTAATAATAATTTTGCACCACAAAAAGTTAGAAAAATATATTTTAAATCAAGCATTTATAATAATATTAAAAAAATAAAAAAGCCTCATTTAAGATTCTTACTTTAGGCCTCAAATTATCTCGAGCCAACCCTCTCAAAAGGTGGGTGGGTCATGGTTCTCCGAGGAAGAGGTGCTTGGCTGGGATTTCAGTTCTCTTGTAGCAGGAAGGATTCCGACCAAAATAGATAAAGAGACTGAGGTGTTGCCAGTTTCGCCAGGCTCCAAGAGGATGGAAGCACTTGGGCCCTTGTATTTCTTTGTAATCTCCAGAGGTGAAGAAGAGAGAACGAGGGTTGTTTGGAAAGAAAGTGGGTTGCTCGGTCTTGTAGTCGTCAAAGAGGGAGGAGATCCACTCACTGGCGCAAGTGTAAGGGCATCGTAGACACCCGCCAGTAGTCAATCACGGAGGACAAGTACCAATCAGGCATTGTAGTGGCTGAAGGGTCTTAGGTTCTTCTTTCTGTATGGCGGAAGGAGGAGAAGTTACATGGTTAAAGGGTCTTGGGTCTTCGGTCCCATTTTTTTACTAAAATTTTAAGAATTCATATCTATATGAATTTTAAAATCTCCAAAAACTGCCTCTTAGGTAGAATTTCAAATCCCTTCTCTTGATGGTGCATTTAAAATTCCAACTAAATACATAGAGAATGAAATTCCAGAAATTTCAAAAGGTAACTTGAGGCTTTTTAGGTGATTGAAATTTAAAATTCTAGTAAAAAAAACACGGCATTTCAAATTCTAGGGGACAAGATGTCATATCTAAGAAAACCTAATAGGCCAAAATTTTATCAAAAATTCTGTTAAAGAAATAGGTCCTCAGGGTACTCAGAAGTAATAAAAGAGGGGTGATTGCAAGGTAATAAAAGAGATGTCGCTCCATCTAGAGTGGGCTCTCATGGTTCTTTTCTTATCGAACAAAAAGGCTTGAGATTTGGGTTTTTAATTTTTCTCTATTTGCAGAGCGGAGTTCTTGTAATTTTTTTTATTAGAGAAGAAAAGCTTGGGATTCGAGCTTTTGGTTTTTTGTATTTGCATAGTAGAGTTTTTAGTGTTCTTTTCTTAACGAAGAAGAAAGGCTTGTAGAGTGGTGGTTCTTTTCTTACTCAAGAAGAAAGGCTTATAGAGTGATAGTTCTTTTCTTCTTGGAGAAAAAAGGCTTGGTATTTGAGCTTTCGATTTTTCTCATAATAAAAGGTAGAGTGATACCATTTAAAATAAAAAAGACTTTGCACAAAAAATGACCCAAGAACCTTTTATGTGCGGAAGGGATTATAGGGCTTTTTTCAGTCTAAGTCCCAAATAAGGGATTTTTTCATGTAAAATCCCCTATATATATACATAATTATATATTGTTTCTAAAATACACCTGATCACATTCATGAACAATGGCCTTATTTGGAGTAGGCTTATATGTCAAATGAGGAAATCCTTCATTTCCCATATTCTTTCGATTCTAATTTTTTAATAGAAAAGGTTAGAAAATTATCATAAATACTATTTTGGTTATTGTTGTATACAGACAATGTTAACCAAAACGGCCCATTTCGGATCAAGTTAACGGATTGGATTCACCATACAACGGCAGGATTAAAATCGAAACAGAACTGCAAACATACCTGATTCCATTGAAACTTTAATCGGAGAAGCTGGAAGAAAAACAACGAATGACTCTCTTGCTCTTCTCTTTATGCAGGCTCGTGGATGGGAATGCCAAGCTCGTGTAATCCAAGACAAGAGAGTCCCATGGCTTTTATAGCCTTCCTCCCCATCACAGAAGACCATAACTTTGAACGTTTCATGGACTGTAATGGCAGAAAACGGAAATGGATTGAATGGTACTGAATGGCCTTAAGGGAGATGACCGTTTCTGAATCCGTTATGAAAATGGGTGATGGTCAAGTGGACCACCACCTCCAGTCACTTACAATCTCCCACTTGGTCCATATGACCACCATACAGCTGCTTAGTTTATATATATATATATATCAAAAATACTTTATTTTGCAAACGAATTTTGAAAACGACTCTAACTGATGCGCATCATTTTTAAAAAAAAAAAACACCGATCATCCATGAAAACTGTAATGCTAAGGTCTTTCATCTGTGATTAAGTTAGTTTACTCATGTGAATTGTGACGGTTATACATCTTTACGATATATTTCCTTCCACAATCACAACACCAGTATCCTTTCCTAATCAAGAACTTAACTTTAATATGACTACTTTAATGGGAACTATAAAGTCATAACACTTTTATATTCTTACTGTGTTTCATAATAATCACATGTGCCATAAGAACAAAGTAAGATTTGCGAAATCATTTCTTTAATTGATCATTGAATAGTGTCATACATCATTGATTCCTTCAAGGCATATCTTTCAATCCCATACTCAATACATGGTCTTTAAAATCATTTGGCGCCAATGCCTTTGTTAATGGATCAGCAACCATGAGCTTCGATGGAGCTCCAACAATTGACACTAGACGATCTCGCACTTTTTCCTTCAAAACAAGGTACTTTACTTCCAGAAACTTTGATTTACTGGAACACTTGTCATTCTGCGCAAAAAGTCGAGCAGCATTGTTATCGCAGTAAATCTTTAGCGGTTCAGAAACACTGCCCATAATTGTAAGTCCCTTGATGTAGTTACGCATCCATAATGCGTGACCCGTGGCTTCAAAGCACGCCACATACTCTGCATCAAATGTGGATGGAGTGACTAGCGTTTGCTTTGCACTCCTCCACGAGACTGCCCCGCCAGCCAACAGAAAGATGTAACCAGATGTTGACCTTCTAGTATCGAGACAACCCGCAAAGTCAGAATCTGAATATCCAATGACCTCCAGCGTATTGGATCTCTGATATGTGAGCATGTATCTTCTAGTGCCGTTGAGATAACGCATCACTTTCTTGACAGCTACCCAGTGAGTTATGCCTGGATTACTTTGATATCGACTTAACATCCCAACTGCAAAACTAATATCTGGCCTCGTGCATGTCTGCAGGTACATTAGACTTCCTACTGCTGCCGCATAAGGGTATTTATTCATTTCTAACTTTTCTATGTCAGTCATGGGGCATTGACCTTTACTAAACCTATCTCCCTTAGACATAGGGGCATTTTGTGATTTACTCCTTTCCATTCGGAAACGTTTGAGAATACTTTGCACATAGGCCTCTTGACACAACCCGAGTAATCCTCGAGATCGATCTCTGAATATCTCGATTCCTATTACAAAAGTTGCTTCACCCATATCTTTCATGTCAAAATTATTCTCAAGGTATACCTTAGTTTCTCGGATCATACTAAGGTCATTGCTGGCTAGTAAAATGTCATCTACATATAGGATTAAAATGATAAACTTGCTCCCACTGATCTTAAGGTAAATACAATGGTCAACTGGATTTTCGGTAAAACCAAAAGATGTAATAATATGATTAAACTTTAAGTACCATTGTCTGGAAGCTTGTTTCAGCCCATATATCGACTTCTTTAACTTACAGACCAGCCTTTGATTATTACCTTGTTGAACAAACCCTTCAGGTTGTTCCATGTACACTTCTTCATCAAGATTCCCATTCAAAAACGCTGTTTTAACATCCATCTGATATAGCTCTAAGTCATAATGAGCTACTAGAGCCATTACAATTTTGAATGAGTCTTTCTTAGATACCGGAGAGTAGGTTTCGTGAAAATCGAGACCTTCTTTCTGAGTGAATCCCTTAGCCACTAGTCGGGCTTTAAATCGTTCAACTTTACCTTTAGAGTCCCTTTTGGTCTTAAAGACCCATTTACAACCTACGGTCTTGGACCCTTCGGGTAGTTCAACGAGATCCCAAACATCATTTACAGCCATGGATTCTAATTCTTCTTTCATAGCATCTAACCATTTATCAGAATTGTCATTGTGTACAGCTTCATTAAAAGTTTTTGGATCTTCTTTAATTCCAATATCCGATTCTTCTAGATACACAACATAATCATCCGAAACAGCAGGCCTTCTCATACGAGTCGACCTTCTCAATACTTCCGGATTTTCTTCAGGAATGTTTGGTTGTATTGGAGGAGTTGGTTGTGTATCTTGAGGAATTGGATCAACAGATCATTCTGGGAATGCCCCTATATCGAGTGGAATCATTAATCCATCTTGAGTAGAGGATTGAGGCCCATCTCTAATCTCCTTATATATAATGTTTCTAGCCTCGCTACTCCCACTGTTGTCATGATTCTCCAAAAACTTAGCATTATGGGACTCAACTATTCTTAGTGAATGAGTAGGACAGTAAAATCGATACCCTTTAGACCTCTCTGGATAACCAATAAAAAATCCGCTCACAGTTCTAGGGTCTAACTTCTTTTCTTGTGGATTATACACTCGCACTTCAGATGGACATCCCCAAACTCTGAAATGGTTTAAGCTGGGTTTCCTTCCAGTCCACAACTCGAAAGGAGTTTTGGGAACTGCTTTACTAGGAACCCTATTTAAAATATACATGGCCATCTTCAGTGCTTCACCCCACATAGATTCGGGTAACGAAGTATTACTAACCATACTCCTAACCATATCTAACAGAGTTCTATTCCTTCTTTCAGCAATTCCATTCTGCTGAGGAGTTCCAGG
The DNA here is from genome assembly GCA_037013555.1 of Sextonia rubra. NCBI lineage: Eukaryota > Viridiplantae > Streptophyta > Magnoliopsida > Laurales > Lauraceae > Sextonia > Sextonia rubra. Next base: position 10,673,021 of record JASUAD010000010.1, read on the forward strand.
CATTGTGTATTGGGCAACAATACCTTCGGATTCTAGGAATCTTGCAAACGGACCTGGGTTACGGCCCGCTTCAGTGTACCTACCATAGTATTCACCACCACGATCCGATCTCACAATTTTGATCTTCCTATCTAATTGCTTTTCTACTTCTGCCTTGAATATTTTGAACATAGTCAAAGCATCAGATTTTTCTTTAATAAGATAGACAAAACCAAAACGTGAGTAATCATCTATAAATGTGATGAAATATTGTTCTCCTGTAAAACAAGGTATATCTATCTTTCCACAAACATCCGTATGGATTAACTGCAGAAGTTCAGAACTTCGTGTGGCAGTTTTCTTGACTGTTTGTGTCTGTTTTCCTTTAATACAGTCAACACAGACACCGAAACTAGTGAAATCAAGGGTTGGTAATAACCCATCCTTCACTAATCTCAACATTCTCTCTTTCGAGATGTGTCCTAACCGTTTATGCCACAACATGGAGGAGTTCTCTTTTATCAGTCCTCTTTTCATGCCAACATTCATTCCACAAGAAACATGGTGTGTAGTTAGTGATTGTGTATATAAAATATCTAGCTGTAACTTATATAAACCATCACACAATAAACCACAACCAATCATTATATTATCGAAAAATAGTTTAAAAGATCCGCTATCAAAATTAAAAACATATCCTTTCACATCCAATTGAGAAATGGAAACCAAATTTCGGGAAATCTCCGGAACATAGAAGGTGTTCGGCAGATCTAAAACGAATCCGGTATCTAGCACCAGCCTATATGTGCCTACTGCCTTGACTCTTGACTCCTTCCGGTTCCCCATAACGATGGTTCGTTCCCCATCACTTGGCCTCCGGGTTGAAAGGAATCCCTACATACAACCAGAAATGTGAACGGTTGCACCAGAGTCTACCCACCATGTATTAGATGGGACATTGATAATATTGGTTTCACATACAAGAGATAAATTTCCTTGCTTACCTCTTTTCTCAAACCAATTTTTCCTTTTGAGGCAGTCCTTCTTGAAATGTCCTTTCTTGCCACAAAAGTGACATTTTTCGGACCCTTTCTTCCCTTTTCTCTTCATCGGTTTCTGACCTTTCGGATCTACCTTGGGCGTGTTGGCATTGTTCTTGAGGTTTCTAAAACCTTTCCTGCCCTTAACTTGGGAGACTAAGTTTACTTGAAATTGCCCCTCAGCCTTAAGCCTCCTCTCTTCTTGATCACATCTTGCGATCAGTTCAGTTATGGTCCACCGACTAGAGCTCTGATTGTAAGTAACTTTAAACGGGCCAAATGCAGGGGGAAGGGAATCCAGAATGAATTGGATCAAATATCCATCTGAGATACTCATGTCTATATCCTTCAACTTGGATGCAAGATTAGACATGAGTAGGATATGTTCCCTAACTCCCTTCGTCCCATCGTACTGCATGTTTGTCAATTTGTTCATTAATGTGGCACCCAATGCCTTGTCAGTCACTTCAAATTGTGACTTGATCTGTTCTAAGAGTTCCTTGGCATGTTTCTTTGGATCAAGTGATCCCCTAATACTCTTAGAAACTGAAGTCATTATGATCTTTTGGCATTTCTTGTCACATTTGTGCCACTGTTCATGTTTCGCCTTTTCAGGCGCAGAACTCTGTTCGGTGAGGGCAGGAGGCATGGGCTCATCTAAGGCCATTTCTAAGTCGAGAAAGGTTATGGTCAATGCTAACATGTCTAACCATTCGGGGTAGTTGGATCCATCTAATAATGGAATTGTCCCTAAGCACGAGGGAAGAGTCAATGATCTGGAGGAAGAAGCTGTAAAAGAAGATATAAACTATTATTTTTCACAATTCTATAATGCTTTGAATTCACAGGGAAACTTACAACAAAATAATCATTTTACACTATTACAAATAACCTTTGGGTCAAATGCAACATGTTAATTTAATTATTCTCAATTATTTGATAAAAACACAATTTATCAAGTGAATAAGTGAGATCCCACCTTTGGGCATAGATCAACACGAATTCACAAAACATCCTTTAATGTGTTTTATCCAATATTCAAATAATCGAAAGATAAACTCCTTTGGGTCGATTATCTATCCTTTAAGTGAAATTGTAATTTAAGTGTCATATGTGGTATCTCTTATTCAATATGTAAATAATGAGTTTCATCGTAACTGGGCCACTTTGGTGACTACCTAGTTAACTCATAATTCCAAATTGAAACCTATGACACTAATTTATTCATCAAACAATCATGCATGTAACAAATTATAACTCAAACAACATTAATCATGTAAACAATAAGCGGAAAACATGAATTTAAATGAGTTAAACATGCATAAAACCTTATGATATGATCATTGAACCATTGGATCGGGAATTAAATTCACTAATATGGTAGATCTCATCATAAGGAACACAACAAAAGAAGCGGATCGAAAATCCGATATCATATGTGTCCGTTATGATCAAAATAAGGTTTTGATCGTCCATTTTTCTTTGATCTGGCCTTGATCTGATCATAATTAAATGATCTAGTCCCATTAGAATAATTACAGCATTTAAATATGTCAAATGGACGGTTCTGATCGGAACGGATCAATTTTATAATGACTTAATTATTTAAAACATACAATTATCAAAAAGATTAATAATACTTTATTCAAACAGGCCAGGCCAGTGGGTCGGGTCAGACCCAGGTCATAAAATAACCTGTTCAGTCCAATCGGGCTTGACAGGTTGGGCTGGGTCGGGTCAGGTCGGGTCGAACCTGACCAGTCATTTATATTTTCTGTTATGTTGGGCTGGGTCAGGTCAATCGACCCGGGTCGGACTGAAACCCGAAACCGGTGCCCAGTCTATTTTAATCCCAGTTGAACCGGGTCAGTTGGGTCGGGCCTGACCTGTACGCCGGGTCGGATCCAGATCTACAGTCCGGGTCAGGAACAACAGGTCGGGTCAGGTCATCGGCCTGACCCGCAAGCGACCCTGCTGACCTGAAACTCGACCCGTACTGTTCATCGTCTCCTTCACAGAGACGGTGAACAGCCGGGGTCCCCAGTCACGCCGGCAGGGGCCGCGGACGGCGGCTGGGGTCCCGCCCGAGGCCGGCGACGGCAGCGGCAGTGGCTGCCGGTCCTTTCCCGTCGCCGGCCGACGATTGCAGAACCTTTTTTTTTTTTGTTCTTCTGATACGGCGCTGCCGCTGGGCGCAGCGCTGCGCCTGCGCCGCTGCGCAGCGCCTGCCAGCGGCTGCGCCAGCGCGCAGCGCCTGCTGCCGGACGGCCGTTGCCCCAGGCGACGGTCCACTGTAAATTTTTTTTTTTTTTTTTTTTGCTCTGTAACTGTTCTGGCAAAAAAAACGAAAACAGAGGTCCGGTTTTTCTGAAATTCCAACCCGTCCAACACAAATACCATTGTCTCTGATACCACTTGTTAACCAAAACGGCCCATTTCGGATCAAGTTAACGGATTGGATTCACCATACAACGGCAGGATTAAAATCGAAACAGAACTGCAAACATACCTGATTCCATTGAAACTTTAATCGGAGAAGCTGGAAGAAAAACAACGAATGACTCTCTTGCTCTTCTCTTTATGCAGGCTCGTGGATGGGAATGCCAAGCTCGTGTAATCCAAGACAAGAGAGTCCCATGGCTTTTATAGCCTTCCTCCCCATCACAGAAGACCATAACTTTGAACGTTTCATGGACTGTAATGGCAGAAAACGGAAATGGATTGAATGGTACTGAATGGCCTTAAGGGAGATGACCGTTTCTGAATCCGTTATGAAAATGGGTGATGGTCAAGTGGACCACCACCTCCAGTCACTTACAGACAAGTGTTAGAATATTTAGATAGTCAATTGTTAAAGAGAGCTACGAATTTGGGTTAAGTTTTCTAGGAGGACAAAATTCTACAGAGGAGTGGATTTTTAAAATGAAGAAGATCCATTTTATCGTGGGTATATATATATATATATATTTTTAAGAACATATAGAGATAAACCCATTCCCCTAGTACTACTTGACAAAAAGAGCTTATTGCTAAAAAAGTAACAATTTTTTTTATTATTTAGAGATTTTACTCTATTTTCAATGTCAAAAAAAAAATTTTTATTTTTAATTCAATTAGCAGAACCCTAGAGAGAGGTTCATCAAGCGCTCAAAAACTACTCGAGAAGTACATGGAGCCATTACAGCTGGATTTGTTGGCAAGGCTCCACTTGTTTGTCAATCGTTAGGCACGGTTTCCAAATGAAGGGCGAGTGGGAGATCAATTTCCAGTTTATCAAACTATTAAAAACTGATTTATATTCTTAAAATCACTTAAATCTCCCCTGAAAAAGGTTTATCAAACACTCCAAGAGGTTAATCGCTAAAACAGCCTCTTAAAGTTAAAATAAAATATAAGATTTTAAAAATAAAAATTTCAGGTACAAACGGACGGATACAGAGCGAGCGAAGCGAACACATCCGGAGGCCCTGATAAAACTGGAAAAGAGGAGAGATTCTTATCCCGTGAAACCCGAGGTTGGGCCACCAGATATGCGGTTGTGATGACTCACACGGCCCCACGTAAGCCCACTCTCTCCATAGGCAGAACAAGATTCTCATACAAAAAGCAGTCTCCATTCTCTCCTGGGAAACAAGATCCCTTGCTCTCTCATCTCTCTCTCTCTCTCTCTCTAACATTTCCTAACCCACACCACAAGCCACTGCAGCTGCTGCTGCTGCGACCAACCAACCGTCCATATCTTCTCTCTCTCTCTCTCTCTTTCTTTCTCTCTCTTCAACGAAATCAAAACCCTAATCTTTTTGTTGCTTCCTCAGATCTCTGCAACAGAATGTCGAACCCCTGGGGCGGGCCCGGTGCATGGGCCGCCGATGCGGAGCGAGCCGAAGCCGAGGAGCGCGACAGCCAAGCCGCGGCGGATGCCGCCGGCGGCGAGTCGCAGAGCTTCCCCAGCCTCAAAGAAGCCGTCGCGGCGAAGCCCAAGAAGAAGAAGGGCACCCCCATGTCGCTCTCGGAATTCGCCACCGGCACCTATGTCGGCCCCGGAGGCGGCGGTCGCCGGGATCCTGCCCTCGACTCCAAGGGGCTGACGCCGGAGGAGATGCTCCGCCTGCCCACCCGCCCGAAGGAGCGCTCCGCCGAGGAGATGGAGTACGGCCGGCTGGGCGGCGGCTTCCGCTCTTATGGCCGCAGCGGTGGCGGCCCGCCTTCCGGGAGGATGAGAGATCGAGGCGATGATAATGAAGGTTCTTGGGGTGTGGGCGGCGGCGGCGGGCGGAGGACCTATGGGGGTTTTGAGGAGGAACGGAGTCGGCTTCCGCCTAGGGTTTCTGAATTCGATCAGCCTTCCAGAGCTGACGAGGCCGATAATTGGGCGTCGATGAAGAAGCCGATTGCGGTTGCGCCGATGGATTACGGTCGACAGGATAGGTACGGATCGCTCGGCGGCGGAGGCGGATCTAGGGCTGATGATGTGGATAACTGGACTGCCTCGAAGAAGCCGCTTCCGGCGAGATCTGGTGGTTTTGGCTCGGGTTTTAGGGATTCAGTGCCGGATTCTGATCGATGGGGCCGGGGATGGCCGCGCGATGGGGACCGAGAGAGGCCGCGGCTTGTCTTGGATCCGCCGCGTGGAGAGGCCGCTTTGAATGAGCCTGCGAAGACTCGACCGAGCCCGTTCGGCGCTGCCCGCCCCAGAGAGGAGGTTTTGGCTGAGAAGGGGTTGGATTGGAAGAAACTGGATTCGGAGAGTGATCTAAGGAAGACGAGCCGGCCGACCAGCTCTCACTCTCAGTCTAGCAGACCTTCCAGCGCGCATTCGAGCCGACCTGCGAGCCCGCCTCCCCCGTCATTGGTGGAAGGGGCGGCTCGGCCCCGGCCAAAGGTAAACCCATTTGGGGACGCAAAGCCTCGGGAAGTAGTACTGCAGGAGAAGGGAATGGATTGGCGGAAGATCGATTTGGAGCTGGAGCATCGAGGCGTCGACCGGTTAGAACTCTTCTTCACCTCTTGATTCGTCTAATTTGGGATTTGCATTTCGCTTTCAGTCCTTATGGCATGGTGTTTATTCCAAAAGTTCTCTTCTGAAGTTGCTCACAGGTCTGGTTTTGCAATGGCATGGTGAAATGTATCCTTGGTTCTATTGTTTATGTTTGTGCAATGCTGATGGCAGGGTCTTTAGCCAATGCTGGAACTGACTTGTGGCATCGTTTTTTATTTATCGTTTGTCTATTTTCGTGTGGGTGAACTGTTCCATTGATTCTTCAATTTAAATGGACACTCTAATAAAGAAACTGTTGGCACATTAAATTCCTCCTTCCCCCAATATTAGCAAAGAAACTTAATGATAGCCTACAATTGATCATTTAAAAGGATGCAGCCGACAGTTGCAGGGTGCGGTGGTGAAGATTGAACGTTGGTGATTAACTTGTCTTAGCATGTAAGGACTTTGAGGGTGCTTTTGCTTCATGGCATTACTCATTGTTTCTGGTTCATGTTTATTCAATGTTGTCTATTGCTGTTGTGAGCTGGTCTCTCCCCACTTTGGGGTGCTTGAAAATTAATTTTGGTGGGAGAGAGAGAGTATGGAGTAGTGATACTGGAGCATAGAGCAACGGGTTTGTGGGACCTTTTCTTCCTCCAAAAGGCAAGCAGGGGATGAACTTCCGGACAGATGTGGTGTGGCACTGGAAGCACTAGGCTGAGTCTTTGTTTCCTGGACTTCTACTCTGGCTAGCGATCGAAGTTCTTTAGTTATAGAAAACTACAAAGTGATGGGAGGAAAAGAAAATTGGGTCCCTGTTTTTTATGTAGCTTTGAGTGAAGTTCAGTTGTAAGCATTTGAGGATTTACTGCTATAGAGTATTTTCTGATATGTTACAGTGAGGATGTATGAGTTAAGGTACTGGATTGAAAATTTTTCTTTTTTTGTTTTTCTATTCAAATCTTTTCATGAGAGACTTGTAGCTCGTCTTGTTAGTGATGAAGGTAAGACTTCATAAAATTCTTTGAGTCAACAAATTATGCTGTCTACAACAATTAGTGTGTGCATTACCTCTTGAGATACTGAAAATTTACTATATTGATTGATCCAGTGCCCATTCAAATAGAAGGTATGGAATTATTTAAATTTTTTACCTTTTTTTTTAATTTTTTATTTTGAGGGGGGTGTGGTAAGACCAAAGACAGAAAAACAATAAAAACAAAAAAAAATTGTTTTAACATTGGAAGCTTGGCTATTATTCTGGCTTGGGAAAAAATGGTTGGTGTTAATCGCATTGATTTTGACTATTTGGTTGGAGAGAAATAGAGGTTATTCCGAAATTGATGTTTTACAATTGATGAGGTGATAACCAAAATTATTTGGGTAGTTGCTTATTGGGCTGTCATGCCCATCGAATTCTACAGCCTTTCTGTTGCATTCATCTTTTCAAAATTATGAAAGGAATGAACCCCTCCATAGAAAGCTTCTATAACTACAACTTCATCTTGGAAGTGTTGAGGGAAGTTTAATCAGGGAAGACATGAGGGCTTGTCCTGGAGATTTGGAGGTGTCATTTGAGACAAGAATGGATCAAAATAGTGGTTGCTAAAAACAAAAAAAATTGTTTTAACACTGGAAGCTTGGCTATTATTCTGGTTTGGGAACTAAGAAGCATGGACACTTCTAAGAAAGTGACGTGTCCGTGTCGGACATCTACACTCCTCGAACACTCTCGGGCACATGTCCGATACTATTTAGCCGTATTCATAATTAAGAACTAAAAATCTTAATTTCGGACACTTGTTTGACACTCTTTTTGCAACGTGTCCCACAATTTCTAACCCGTGTCTATGACTAAAAAATAAAGATGTGGCTAATATCTCTTAGACATTTTGTTAACATGTGGTTATTAAAACTTGTAAACTTGATATATAACAATTTTATATCATGGAAAAATATATGATTGTAAATATTAATCATATCACAAGCAAAAGACAAATAAATATTTCACTAAAGAATAGGCGCCAAGATTGGCTTCGTTTTTGCTTTTTTTTTTTTTAAGGAGGGGAAAGAGATGATCCGCCTTTTTCTTTATATGGATTTTATGGAACTATGGATATTTCATGTTTAATGATTATGAATTATGTTTTAGTGTTGTATTGATATTTGATAATTTGATATGCTTGTTAGTTGGCACTTGAATTTTTATTTTTTGATTGCTAAATTTATTAAAAAAGTTAAAATGATATTATTTTTAGTAGATGATTATATATATAAATTAATATATATTATTAACGTGACCCCGACGGTCCGTGTCCTACTTTTTTGAGAAATGCCATGTTGGCGTATCCGTGTTGTGTCGTATCTGTATTCCGTGTCCGTGTCCATGCTTCTTAGCTTGGGAAAAAATGATTGGTGTTAATCGCATTGATTTTGACTATTTGGTTGGAGAGAAATAGAGGTTATTCTGAAATTGATGTTTTACAATTGATGAGTATGATGAGTTGATAACCAAAATTATTTGGGTAGTTGGTTATTGGGTTGTCTTGCCCATCGAATTCTACGGCCTTTCAGTCACATTCATCTTTTTAAAATCATGAAAGGAATGAACCCCTCCGTAGAAAGCTTCTATAACTACAACTTCATGTTGGAAGTGTTGAGGGAAGTTTAATCAGGGAAGACATGAGGGCTTGTCCTGGAGATTTGGAGGTGTCCTTTGAGACAAGAATGGATCAAAATAGTGGCCACTAAAAACAAAAAAATTGTTTTAACACTGGAAGCTTGGCTATTATTCTGGCTTGGGAAAAAATGGTTGGTGTTAATTGCATTGATTTTGACTATTTGGTTGGAGAGAAATAGAGGTTATTCTGAAATTGATGTTGTACAATTGATGAGTTGATAACCAAAATTATTTGGGTAGTTGCTTATTGGGCTGTCGTGCCCTTTGAATTCTACGGCCTTTCTGTCGCGTTCATCTTTTTAAAATCATGAAAGGAATGAACCCGTTCATAGAAAGCTTCTATAACTACAACTTCATCTTGGAAGTATTGAGGGAAGTTTAATCAAGGAAGTCATGAGGGCTTGTCCTGGAGATTTGGAGGTGTCATTTGAGACAAGAATGGATCAAAATAGCGGCCGCTATATCAGCCATCGTGGCAAGGGTTGCTATGCTATTAAAGTGTTTGCGTTGCTACGTAGCAGTTGGGTTTCAAAGATAGTTGTCAAGTTTGTTTCGGTTTGGATGAAATATCTGATTTTGCTCAGTTTGAAGCCAAAACCAAACTGAATATCTTGCTTGAAGATGTTCGGTTTTGGTCCTGTTTGATTTCTCCCGCAATAGAGGGTTTCAGTAAAAAATAAAAAAAACCCGAAGTTCAGACAAACAGGAACCGAATCTATTGATTCAGATGACTTTAGGAGTCGGCCCTTGAAACTAGAAAAATCAAATGAAATTAATTTGGAGATTTGGAAGAATCTGATGAGAAATAAATGAAATCATCCTACGCACCTTTTTTCATCAAGGAGAGAGCTTTTTCAAAGTCGTCGACCACTTGTTTCATCTTCTTCGTTGCATCATCATCATCATCATCATCATCAAAGCCTTATCCCAACCATGTTGGGGTCGGCTACATGAATTCTATTTCTCCATTCCGTTCTATTTTGAGCTAATGTTTGAGTTGTGACAAAGTTTTACGCTGGCTGTCACCTACCTAACGCAACCCTCCTCCTTTACCCGGGCTTGGGACCGGCAGCAAAACTGGCGGAGTTTTGCTGCAACCTTCAAATTTCCAATCCATCTATAAAATGAACTCCAAAACGCAAATAACATCCATATCATCCACCAAATCTTCTCTGCCAAAGAGATCCTTGCAATTTCTCCCTCAATGAGACTCCTGGGTGCATCCACGAAGGTCGCCGCCGCTGTGAATCTCTCAACTTCTTCTTTGCTGCACTTCCTTTTGTGGTCGGTTTGGGCGGGAAAGGGTTTGAGAAAGGCTTTCGAATGCTAGAGATGGAGACTACATTTTCTGATGAGGACATGCCTTTATAAACTATATTAGATGATATGCTTCATACACATGGGTTGTGACGGTTAATAGAAAGTGGGGACCATTCATTTGTAATCATTGATGTTGAGCATATGGCCACCCACTTAATTTGAAATTGCTTTTGTTGTCAGTGGGCCCTCATTTGCAAATTTGAAATAGCTGATGTTCATTAAACCCACCAACTTATTTGTAATCTGATGTCATCAGAGGGCCACCCACTTCATTTGTAATTGCTGATGTCATCAAAGGGCCAATTATTGAAATCGTTGTTGTTCATCAGAGGCCCACTTATTTGTAAACATTGATGAAGATTTCAATTGGTGCTACTTTTTTTTTTTTTTTAATTTACAATTGGTGCTACCTTTCAGTATTTAAGAAATACCAAAGCCCATTATGAGTTGCATACAGTAATATCTGATACTATTATCGCATTTTATAAAACCATTTTTAAAATATCAATCTGAAATGGCCCATTTGAATGGTTTTTGATCCTTTTATAGCTGTCCAACTAAAAAAATTGATTAACAAATTCAGTAGTGCTAATCAAACATCAGTAATTAAACTTTTAGGGGCTGCCGTCAACAATACTAATTAAACTAACTGTGGGCCTGGTGCTCATCGCCAGTTGACTATTGTATTTATAACTATTTTTTATTGGTACTTTTTAAATAATGGGTACTGCAATTTTATAGAAAAAATGGTAGAATGAAAATTTCTATATATTCTTAATATATATTATTAATTTATTATATTTTCTGAAAAAAATTTCCAAATTAGAAAACAAAATGTCTGAATCGAACGAAATGTTTCATTTTGGAATTAAACCGAAATAGTGTCTGAAACGAACTTGACAACTATGGTTTCAAAGGGTCTCCTTTCTCTCGTTTTACTTCTCTTCTTCCATTTATACCACAATTCTTCTCCAAGTTGGGTTCCAAACATTACTTCCTAGTTTCTTCCAATCTAAATCTAGAAGGCAAAAAAAAAAAAACCATAATCAGGGACACTATGCCCCCTATCTTAGTTACTTTTGCCAAAAAAAAAAAAAAAGCTTTTTACAATATTCTAGATTTTTTTATAAATTTTTTGACAATTTTCTTTTGAAACGCTCTGCTATGTAATGTTTTGGCAGCTGTCTGCTATGTCAACCGCAACTGCTATTTTAATCCATGGAGACAAGAATTGCGTTGTTCAATGCACTTTTTTTGGCTCATTGTAGTATATACCTTGATGTTGAGGTTTGTGTTATGTTGATCAGGTGTTGGACCTCAATGAAACAATTGAGGGTGACATATTTTTCACATCTCAACGGCGTATTAACCTCTTGCTTATGCTTTTTGCTGATTGGTAGATGAGATTCATTGCATTTCTTAGATGTGTACATTTTCCTTTACGAATCTTGTCTGTGAAGCCAATGATTTGACTTGGCTATAAGTTGGCAAGAGATGGGGCATCTCCTACTTCTCATATGTATGATGTTTTATAGTTTGATTGTGCTTTTGACTTAATAAATTCACACTGTATCATTTCAATTTTCAAAACTTTATTTTGATGGGAGTTTTTTGAAGGTGTTTGGTGGATGTAGATCTAGCTTGCATTTGGGGTCTTAGAAGTGAATGGGTTTTGGATTTTGGGTGGATGAGGAGTCCTCTAATGAGGCAGAAAGTTGCCTTTTTACTCATTAGGTATATGGAGTTTGGTAAGATGGGAGTTATTTGTTAAGTGTTACAAGGTGATTTTGTCTGCTCTATTAAAGTGGGCTTTTTGTGTATTTGCTTCTCCATGGAGCATCTCAAATTGATAGATAAAAGGAAAGTCAATTAATCTTTGATATACAGGGATAAAAATAGCGGTTGCAGCAGGAGTAGTGGCCATGGACAAAATACTATGTAACGAGTGATACGTAGTGGTTGCGGCGATATGTAGCGATGTAGCGGTTGCGGCGATACGTAACAATGTAGTGGTGTGAACTTTTTAAGTGCAAATTTTTTTCTTTTGATTCTTGTGTAGTAACCAATCTTGTGTTTTTTAAGTGATTTAGAACCATATAAGGGTAGAGACAACCATAGAAAAGCTTATTGAGAAGAAATAGGAAAAATGGTGTTATAAATTAAGGTTTCTTGGATTTATTAAGTTTTAGACTGTAACGCCTCTACTTGCAAAATAGTGTAGCGGCCTCAATTGCTACGACTGATAATGCGGCTACTACGTTCTATTTTGAACCATGCGGATATATGAAACTTGAAATTTGGCAGACTAATGGTTCTTTTGTTTTTTCATATTTTATGATTAGGAATTAGCTAAGTCCAAGTTGACTCAGCATTGGGCTGAGTCCTATGGGAAGAGGGCTATTTTTCTGGAGGAAAGTCCTATGGGCCAAAACTATTTTTCCCCTTGTTATTGCTGTGAGAAGATGTTAAGAGGCTTTTGGGGTCCTTTTAGGTTGATTTTGAAAGATCAAAATCACGTTTCATGGACATTCTAATTGTTGATAGATTAGGGCTATAAGCTACTATATTTTATTGGGAATTGTTAAAGACATCTATTCTAGGTTTATAGGACTGTGGGGTTTTTTTCTTTGGCTCCATTAAAAAGAAAAATTATTTTTTTGCATCTTAGGGTTCTCTAGGATGCAAGACTTAGGGTTCTAGTTCTAGGATGCAAGATGAACCGGCTTGGTCAAGTCCCATGCATCTTAGATAACTTGACTGCACTTGAAGGTGAGTGAGTCTTTTAGTAGTCGTATTCAGTTCGGTTCTGCCTGAACTTTTGGTTCGGGGAAGAAACCAAATCCAACACCATCCCAACCAAGTTTCATTAGTGTTTTCAGTCCATTTAGGTGAAATCGAAGAATTCAGCCGAACATAGCCGAAAACATGAAACTCAGATAATGAGTTACTGGAAAATTTGAGAAACGAATGAGGGCATTTTGGGTTTTGGGTACCTTTTGAAGACTTTTGATACTGCTCTTCCCTTCAAACGTTCTCCATTTCCTATCCCTTTGTCTTCTCTTCAACTGTAGCTCCTTCCTCCTCCAAGTTGAAGCTGTGGCCCTTGCTGAAGCTTTATTTCTGGCCGCCACGAAGTCCCAAGTGTAAGCAGTTTCACCCTCCAAGTAAGGTGCCACCCCTTCTTTTTCTTTTCAAATTTTCTATTCATCTTTTCTTTCTAATTCACGAGGCTTGTGAGGGGGCCCATTTCCCATTTAAGTGAAATAGGAGACCAAGTTCTTTGAATGACTGAGTTCTATCTGGTAAGTGGGCTTGCTAGTGGTTTCACGAATTCATGTCACAATTTGAACCTTTTTTTATCTTTTTTTTTTTTTGTCATTGAAACATAATCTGGACCTTCTAAATGCATCAACAGGCCACACATTTGAAAATTTGATGCAGCCCAAGGGTTAGGGCTGCGTGGAGGTGCCTAAGCACGTGTCCAACGACACTTCGAACGGTCACAAAGACTTCAACACACACGAGGACGCACCTCTCTGGGAAAACCCAAATCTATTAATCAACCAAATCTGAGAATTTCTTCTCTACAATGCCATATATATAGTAAAAGCAAACTTAATGTGTAAGAAAACCCTAGGCTAAAAATGGAAACTTTCCTAATAACAATTTAATTAAAATTCTACTAATAATAATCCTAATCTAAGTTGAAGAGGGGCTGCTGGGGCCTAGACTGCATCATCCTACCCGGGTTGAAAAAAGAGTTCGTCCTCGAACTCGATTCTGCTTCAGATTGCCAGTGTAAATGTGTTGAACATGAAGGACTTCCTTTGTGGCAGCTTTCCAGGAATTCTTCTTTAGCGGGTGTGGTTTCTCAGGATGAAGAGTAACTTGCTGTCCACTATGCATGAATGTATAGGTGTTGTCGCGCATACCATGAGTCCCATTCTTGTCATACATCTATGGAGGGCCCAATAAGATATCACCACTATCCATAGGTAATACATCACACTGGATTGTATCTTTGTAAGTCGCACCAATAGCAAAAGTAACTTTGCAAGTATGTCGAACATGCGCTTGATCACCATTCATTAGCCACTTGACAAAATAAGGACGGTTATGCTTATAAACTTTCAATTGGAGGCGATCAACAAGAGCCTGAGAGATGAGATTTTCACAACTTCCACTGTCAATAACAACTGTGCAGTTTTGTCCCTGAATTATTCCTGCGGAACGGAAAATATTTTTGCGCAACCACTTATGCTCAATAGTTGGTGAAGCATCCTTGAGGACAATAAGAGCTTCATCTGGGGGCTCTGCATCGGTGAATTTAATTTCCGCAGTGTCAATATCCTTAGAATTGTCACTATCCTTAGGATTAGTGTCAGTACCCTTAATATCATCTCGGATATTGTTCTCAGCACCTTCAATCTCAATCAAATGTATTCGCTTTGGACAATCTGCTGCTCGATGTCCGTGCTGATGACAATGAAAACAAACCATCTTATTTTGACCTTCAGTCCTAGCAAAATCTGTCCATTGGATTTAGCTTCTTGGATAGATGAATTCTTCGGAGAAACCCATTTGGATTTTTGTACTTGATGATTTGCAATTCCCTCAGCCTTGATCGCATGTTGGATGAGTTCGTCGACGTTCTCAAAATGTTGGAAGGCAAGGATATGCTGAATGTCTAGTCTCAATCCATTGAAAAATCTATCAACTACCACATCATCATCTTCATTCAAGCCACAACGAGCTTGCAGAGTTAAAAATTCCTCAGAATATTCAATTATTGTTTTGGATCTTTGTTTTAAGTTTTGAAAGCTGGACCGTAGATCTCTTGCATAGTTGACAGGGAGGAATTTTTGTTTCAAAATATTCTTCATCTCAATCCATGTATCAACTGGGTCCATGTTTTGATTCCTCCGTTTTCTTTGCAATTTAGCCCACCAAGTTGCAGCATAATTACGAAATCTAGTGGCAATTAGTGTGACTTTATGGTGCTCAGTCATTGGCTTATGTGCGAAAATATTCTCCACGCACACTAACCAATCCATAAATTCCGCAGGCTGGAATTTTCCATCAAATTCAGGAATCACAATTTTAATCCCTAAGTTTCGATCAGGATTATTGATTGGTGGATCCCGTGGATTCCGAATATGTGCACCATCTTCACGGTGGTGATGCACACGTTGATGATTTTCCAAATTTGTCACTCGAATGTCCAATTGGTGCAGGGTGGTGTGCATGCCATTAACTTTTGCAGATAATTCTCTAATGGCACTAGCCAAATCTTCAAGTGAAGAAGATGAAGATTTAGCATCCACTTGCTTCTTAGGAGGCATTTTTTTTTCAATGCAAAAGTTAAATCTGACTGACCTGATGTGTAGATCTACTTTTCAGAAGTATGCTGGTGAAGACAGATCGGAAATCGGAGCACAATTGATGTTGATCTTGCAGACACAAATTGACAAGAACTCTCTTAAGAGGAATGTCGTTTGTGGGCCGTTTTGTATATGGGCTCACCGAAATCAGGTCAAGTGTACCCGACTTTAGAACACGGGCCCAAGACTGATTTTTTTTCTCTCGGTCTCGTACTTCGTGACGAGAAGATGGGGATAAGAAATCGGATCTTGGCCTTGCGTCGGTGGATGCAAGAGGAGAGCAGAGGAGGAACCGGAAGAGAGGAAGCGATGGAAAGAGAGGTGTCGGCGCTGGAGACAAGGTCTGGTGCAGCGAGCGGCTAATCGCGTCTGGTAGCTAGATGCGGCTTGGGTGTTGGCAGCGATTGTCGAGGTGCCTAAGCACGTGTCCAACGACACTTCGAACGGTTACAAAGACTTCAACACACACGAGGACGCACCTCTTTGGGAAAACCCAAATCTATTAATCAACCAAATCTGAGAATTTCTTCTCTACAATGCCATATATATAGTAAAAGCAAACTTAATGTGTAAGAAAACCCTAGGCTAAAAATGGAAACTTTCATAATAACAATTTAATTAAAATTCTACTAATAATAATCCTAATCTAAGTTGAAGAGGGCTGCTGGGGCCTAGACTGCATCATCATTATTGTTGGGCCGCAATTAAGAAATCAATGCCCAACTATAAATGTACAAAATGTTTGGGATTTTGGGCGCTCTGATTAGATATTTTTTAAACTTCATCAATGAGCCACAACTTTTAAATCCAACGGGCTGCACTTACAAAATTAATGGGTCATTATGGATCCTTGAATAGTTTTGACTTCAGGGCAACACTCAAAATTTGATTTGACAAGTTAAATTAAAAAAAAAAGAACTAGAATGAGCTTTAAATAAAAGGAATGTTCCAAGAGCAAGGATCTTTTATGGTTTTGACATTATCACAGTTTTCTAATTTGATTAACATCTAAGAACTTCTTTATTAAATGAAAGGAGTCCCCGTCCTCCGATTTTTCTTGTCCATGGGACATAGGAACATGGAACAAAATATTAGCTATGTAGCGGCTGATACTTTGGGCATAGTAGTCATTGCTATGGCTCAGTGGGTATAAAACATAGCCAAGCTGGGTAGTTTTCATTTAAAACATTATTTTCCCTATCTTTTCATCCCCACAGCCTTTGTTGAAGTTGTCTCTATCATTATGTAGTTCCAAATCACACACACACACACACACACAGAGACACACAGAGAAGCTTCAACTACTTCAAAATCTCACATCCTATGCCCTGCTTCATATCGCCACTACTGCTACATAGCATTTTGGACACTAGCAGCTACGGTTGCCAAGGATGAAAATAGCAATAGTGGCTTGTTGTAGCGGCGCTACGTAACGGCGTAGCAGTGTGATTTGAAAAAATCATTAAAAAATTCTAAAAAAATTCCAGAAAATCCAAAATATTAGAAAATGAGAGAATATATGATTTTCTTGCATAAGTAATTAAGATAAAGGAGTATAGCAGTTCCCTCATTGCATGAGGTCTTGTATTGCTATATTAATAGAAAATAATAGTAATGATCAATTTTTTTCACATGTATTCATGTTATTATGCTAACTTAGAAACTAATGAAAGGCTTATTAAAAAATTGTGATGAAGTAATGTTAACAAAATAAACAATGTATTGAACTTGAAGTCAAGACTCAAGATTTAAAAGTTGGAACTTAGTATTGTAGTAGTAAACACTAAACAATGAATAATCAATACTCAGCAGTCAACAGTCAATACAACAAATGTGAAATGATATAATAATTAATAGCTCCATAAAAACACTCTACTTGAGAGGAACTCTGCATCAACTTCAATTTAGCGAGATCCTATGTGCTTTAGTGTTCTTTTAAAGATAAAGGGGGATTCTATGTATTTCAGTGTTCTTTTAAGTATAGAAAGGTAGAAGAGTTGAGTAAAAATATTATTTGAAGAGAAAAAATAAAAAAATAAGATTTAATATAAATTTCAATTTTTTTTTGAAAAACAGCCATCAATCACACTTTGCAGTGGCCCCGTAGTGGTTGTAGCGGCCCCATAGCGATTGTAGCGGCCGCAATGAAAGATAGCAGGGCTATTTTTAATTTAGCATAGCGGTCGCGGTTGCTACGCCCAATATAGCGTAGCGTAGCGACCGTTATTTGCGCAGCGGCTGTTATTTTCATCCATGACGCCTGCTGCAACTGCTTTTTGACTCTTACATGTCTTGCATTCCTACCTCTCCATAGGAAATTAAAATCCTCTCTATCATGGTAAATTAATTCATTTTTGTTCTTTCCCTTGAGGATAATGTTTTGCATCAAACAGAGGAATAGTGGGCTGCATGGAAAATCAAAACTATTTTCCTCACTTTTCTAGAATTCTCTCATTGAACAAATGCACCCTAAGAGCATCTTTGCTGGAGAGGCTCTTAGCTGTATGTTGACAACACTGGCAATGCAAACCTGATTTGGGGCTTCATACTAGCTCCTACGAAACCGCAACTTCTCACATTCAATTTGCAAAAGATACAATTATCTTTTATGACGCCAAAAATGTGGAGGTCATGCTCGGGTCTTAAGCTGGATTTCTACAAAAGGATATTGTCTGGAGTTTGAGGACCAAAATCTCCTTTGCTTTGCTGACATTTTGAGTTGCAAAGTGGGTTCATTTTCACCAACATATCTGAGGTTGTCTCTTTGCATTGGGCACACTCCTAACACCATTTGGAATCCAGTGATTGAAAAGGTTGAGTAGAGATTGTCAGTTTGGAAAGCGTATTATCTACCCCTTGGTGGCATTATAGCTCTTATTCATTCTGCATTGTCAAACCTCCCAGTCTACTGCATGTCTTAGCTCAAATGGCTGTACTCTGGCCAATCACATTGAGAATCTGTAGAGCGACTTTCTTTGAAAGGGTTGAGGTTTTATTAAGAAATATCATTTATTGTAATGGAATACTGTTTGTTAGTCAAAGAAGGAAGGAGGTTTGGGGTTTATATCCCCTTAGACAAATGAATCATGCGCTCTGAGGCAAATGGTTATGGTGGGTTGGGGAAGATGGAGTCTTTGGGAACAGGCTATATGGGCAAAATGTGGAGTCTCAAGGAATGGGTTGGATATCCTCACAATTGTAATTACTGCTCTTCAAGACTTTGGAGATACATCCTATCTTTGAAGGATTCCTTTTAGATAAGATTAGATTTTTTGTCAGATCTGGCGACAATATCTTATTTCGGCTAGAAACTCATAGTATCGATTCTTTTAATACAGATGAGATATTTATAGTATGTTTTACTGTGCCTGAAACAATGTTGAACTTGAGTCAGGATCACCTGGTGCTGGGACTCAGAGAGAGGTGAGGCTTCCATTCAGGAGGTGCCACATCAAACCACAGCATGTAACTGCAAGAATTAAAAATTTTCTAATAAGTAGGGTGCTGGCTGATTTGTTGCCTTAATTGGAAGCCTTATCTCTCTGGTGAGTCCCAACCCAGGTGATCAGGAATCATTGAACTTGGACAAAATGTTGTCAGTCATTGTCTCTGTTTAGCTTGAGTGTATGACTTTGAATGATTTATCACTTCATTTTGTACATTACATATTCATGCTGGTCCATGTTGGTGCTTATTATTGTGCTGCATGCATCTCTCTTTAAAGGTGTGCTGTCTCTGCTTCCATTTCCACTTCAGTCGCTTGCTTTTACTCTTACTACTTTCACATCAATTGCTTCTGCATAACAAAACTTATTTTCGTCATCTTTACTCTTTAAACTGCGTATTGCTTCTACATATAAGTTTTGAAATGAATCAACGTCGGAATGCATTGAAGACATGCAACTTGTTAAGAGTTGTCACATGAATCATTTTGATGCCCTGAGAAAGTAAAGTTTTTTATCATAATGCTGCAGGATTCACGTGGAGTGCTCCACGCTCCATCTCCTCAAACACCCCTTCCCCACGCAACCCCCAAAATTTTATTGAGAAAAGGATCCAGATCTGAGTGATTAGATCATGCTCTTTGACAGTTGAATTTTGTCCATCAAACCTATAGCTATTATCTTCTGATGGCCTTTTTTTCTTTCATTAACTCGAGAAAGAGAACATGTAGGAATCAACAAACTAGTGAAAACTAAGAATTCACAGCCTATATTGATCTACCAGATAATCTTTTAATGCTGATTTTTGTTTTTCTTTTTTTTTTTCATTAACTCAAAAAAGAGAACAAGTAACCACCAACAAGCTAGTGAACACAAAGAATTCACAACCTATAATTGATCTACTAGTAGATACTACTACCACCACCATCATGACTACTACTAGTACAACAACAGAAACACATTATAGTCCATATCAGAAGCAATTGGGACTATTAGTCTCCAAGTTGTTTTCATCTGGGTGCTGCCACTGAATTGGAAGACCTGTTCTGCTGTTCTTTTCCTCAAATACAGGAGTAGATGCCTGAAAAGTGTGAATACTTTCCTGTATGCTTTGGTAGGCTGCCCGCTTTTGACAAGCTCTTTGAAAGTTTCTTCCAAGTCACTGTTGGGTCCCAGGATGGGCTGCCATGCTTCTGCAGGTCCCAAGTAGGGCGTTAAGCTCTGCTTCTATTGGGATGTCTGATCTGGTTTTCCTAGCGTATGCTGCTATCATGAAGAGTCTCTGATCATGTATTATGCTCTTTGTGCCCACCTTCATTCATGAATGGATTTATGGACCCGTCAATGTTCAATCTAACTGCACCTTTAGGAGGACTCCCAAGTTTCTGCTGCTATTTGTGGGTTGGTCCTGAAAATAGATCGGAATTAGGAATGCCATGCATGAATACTGAGAGATTCTTTGAACAAGTGACCATGGGTCTGTTGGCTTATTTTGTAATGTATATGCATTCCTTACTTTCCAAATATACCATGCAATAGCAACTCCAACATTTTATTTTCGGTAGGGACTGTAGTTTTCATGTCCATTCCTTTTCATCCAATTCTAGCCGGAATGTTTTTGGAATTGGTTTGGGGTGGAACATAATGCCCCTTGAAAGTTTCTGGGCCCAATCATGGCCCATTTTTCATGCTTTCATTCTTATGGGGTGAAAACTAGAAAATAGTTAATTGTAAACTGTAGTTTAATTTAAATGATGTAAGTGTGTATTTTTAGTTTTATTTTAGCATTCTACTATTTTTTTCTCAATTTTAGGTTTTCTTTTATATCTATATATTCATTTTTCAGTCATATCTTTTTCTAGAACAGAATACCAGAATCAACCGAAATGCTGGAACATTCCATTGCAGGACTAAACCAGAATGGAAATGACAACTATGGTTGGGACTTTTCAAGACCACCAGAGGTTTGATAATAGCTTCCAAATGGACATCATTATGGAGTAGGAATTATTGAAGATGATTTTTAGGCCATCCTGATAAGGATGAATTTTGGGCTATCTCCAATGCTCGAACTCTTTGGACTGTAATGCCATGTGTGTCTCCTACCACCTCTGATCATTCCAACACCAACTCCCCACGCACAGACTTGATCTCTCTTAGCTTTCTACGATTTTATCTTTCTATAGTTTAACCCTAGGGCCTTCCTATCCCTACCTTTTTATTGTGGCCCTTTTACTGTGATTCATTAGGACTTTCATATCATAACCTTTCTATTGATTGGCAAGCATCTAAGTGGGGTGTAAGAATCAAAGTGATAGATTTTGCATTCATTTGTGCCAAACATGTGCGTATGTTATAAAGTTTGCATGTGTTTTCAACTAAGAAAGGTATGTAAATCGATTTACGTGTATTGATACTGTATGTTGAAGCTGGTTAATGGTTATTTTTGGGAGCCTTTTTGTTTTCACTTTTATCTTCCTAAGAACCTGAAATTGTCGTAAATGTAGTTGGCTGTTCATGAAGATCCATCTCCTGATTAATTACTATACTTTTGGTGGTTAACTGTTTTCTAATTAGTCTGGATTGTGGATGCCTTTCTGGATTCAAATCCTTCAGACCCGAGACTGAGAAGGAAAAGGTGCTGAAAGAAGAGATAAACCATCTGAAGGAACTGATGAAAGAAGCAGAGGCCAAAATGATTGGGGAATCGGTTCCAGGGGATACTGAAGAATGCATTGGTCTCCGAGAGCAGATACTTGTCAAAGAAAATGACCTGGAACGGCTGATACGTGAACTGGATGACAAAGTGCGGTTTGGACAGAGGCCTGGTTCTGGAGCAGGTAGGACTGCTAGTTTTCCTGATAGGCCACCATCTCAGTCTGGTGTGCCAGAGGAGCCTAAAAGTATGGAGTTCATGGAAAGGCCTCGTTCTCGTGGATCAGATGTTTGGTCCAGGTCTGGAGATGATAGAAGATCAATTCCAAGCGGCAGAGAAAGAGGGTATTTTGCCAACAGAGATGTAGACAGGTAGCCACAATATTTTGATTCATTTTTTTCATCTTCTACTACTTCAACTCCTTTCCTATTGAAAAGATAAAAAAATTTATAGCTCATTGATTGATTCTTGCTTTCTGGATGGTTTTCTGAGTCTATGGTGCATGTCTTCGAGTCCAGTGGGTACACATGCATTTGCCATAACCAGGATTTTCAAATACATTATATTGAACATCACAATCTATGGTCACTGTTAAATAAATAGGAAAAAGAGCAAAGATCCACTTCAGTGAGCAAAAATTGCTTAGTTAGGTGATGCTACAATTTTTGCGACATGACACTGTCTAATTTTTCTCTGAATGGACCAAAGGTTCTGTTGAAATCTACATGTGTACTTTGCAAGGAGATGCCGTAAGGGGTGGTGGGCAACTCTAGCTAGGTTCAACCTTTGCCGGTAAAACCTCCATCTGTCAGAAGATGACAGATAACTGACTCCAAACTTCTTCCTTCCCTGTTAGACCATTTTTCTTTCCCTTTAACTCTTGATGTGCCAGAGGTGGCCAGTATAGCAGAGGTCTCTATATCGGTATTGAGTGGGTCAGTGGAAATATTAGGTCTAAATTCATATACGCTTTTTATCATTTGGGGTTTTTGCTCTTTGGTAGTTAGTGAGTTATCATTTTGAAGCATTTTTTTAAACTTGACATTGAACTTTTGCAATATATATTTTTGCTTGTACTTCACCCTAATGAAGGGTTCTTTTCTGGTATATTGCATTCAGTCACCAGTGACTGAGCTCATGCTTGCATGAGCATAGAGATGCATTTTTCCATTTTCCTGCATAGATATGTTATTAATCTGTATCTGCATTGCAGGATTTATTTAGCAGCTACTAGCATGCAGGTTTGTTTTATTTCTCCTAATTATTAGATGTCTGATCATTTGATTATTTTTCTTTTATATAATTTTTAAAAACTTTCATCTCTCTTTCTACCTCCCTTTCTCAATCAACTGCTAAAGTAGCCATATCTCTGACTCCTTTTGGCTCTATTTAAAGCATTGATCTCTGTTTCTGGTTTATCTTAAGAGATTGCTGGTGAGTGTGAAACTTCAGGATCTTCTGATCTATTAACTTGTTTCACCAGTTTCTGACCTTAAGTTTACATAGAGGTTGAGATTTTCCATTTGCCCTGGACGGCATGATATTTGTCCGTATTTGCATGGCTGGATTTGTTTTTTCGGCTAATTGCTTGCAGGTTTGTTTTTATTTTCCAAATTGCCATATGCTTTGGCTGGTTCTTATAGTTGCCACATGCTCATATCTCGAAATTGCTACATGCTCATATCTCAAAATTGCTAGGCATTGTGATAATTCAGGGTGTTTCAAGTCCACAACAGCTGCTTGCAATGTCTCCATTCACGCATTTGGACCTTTGTTTGTTTGTTTTTGTTTTTTCTTTTTGGGGTTTGAAGTAGTTTGGATATACTCTGAAGATGGCATTCAGTTCCGAAGTTACCAATCTGTTTTCTTAGTCAACGTGACATTGAGGGACAAAGAAATGAGTGGGTACATTAAATATTAAGTGCATTATATTTACCTGAGATGCTGTCCTAAACACTTTCATTTTGTTTCATTTTGCAGGTCCAAGTCCAGGGAAAGATGGTGAATTTGTTGGATGTGGATTCATTTGGTTTTTGCTGACACCAGAACAAAACAACTTTTTTTTTTGACCTTTTTCTTATTTTGGTTTTTCATTTGGAAGAGAGGTGTGAGAAATATGGGATACCTGAGAACCTCTGCTTTATTTGTTTCCCACCTTGATACAGTGTAATATTCCAATTTTTTCCATGTCAAGGCAGGCGGCCTCAGCAGTGTTATTTTTACTCACCCAAAATGTCCCAATTGACTTAATGAACAGATGTTTGCTTTCTAATGTACTGGGCGGGTCTCTTCGTGACACTCAATTTAGTGTTGACCAAAGTCTTTTGTATCAAAACCATGCATTGGCAATCAAGGTAAATGAGGTGTGGCATTGGAGGTCTGCAGTCTGATGGATGGGATTCGATTATCTAAAATTGATTTGATATCTGTACTGTTCGTATCCGACCCCACTATAGCTGGGGCAAGGCTTTGATGATGATGTCCTATTACTATTTATAACAATTTTGAAGTTCAATTGGATTGTAGGGTGATTGACACTGTAGCATTTGTGAACCTTAATGACTTCTTGAAGGTATCAAGGTACACTTTCAAGGGCTTAGACTGGATGAGGAGAAATAGTTGAGAAAATGTAGGGAGGTCAAAACTTTCCACCGTCCAACTTTGAACTATGGCACTTTACTCCACATCCAAATGGACCTTAAAATTGCTTTTCGATCATTATTCAAATTTCAGATTCTATATCCTGGGATTATGTTTGGTGAGAATGAGATGCTCAGGTATGGAGTTTGAGATGTATCCTCACTGCTACGGCTCATACATCTCAAGTTCTTGTTTGATTGTCTCGAAACGCTTTTGGATCTTTCTGGGTTTGATACACGTGGTTCCAATTTTTATTGTACCAGACTCCGTTAAGAACATTCGAAGTAGGCTCTGTGCAGGTTATGTTGCACCGGCCTAGGGTTCTTTAAGATGGTGTTTGGTTGTCGCAGCAGCTTTGGAGCAGCTTTGCTGAGTTCACTGCATGTATCCTGATGTGTGTTCTCTGTAGTTTCTATTTAAGTCTCTATATTTTTTTTGTTAAGGATTGTTTGTTTGTATTAAAATGCATGGGAATTTAATACTTTGGTATTCATTGTCAAATCATCTCCAATGAAGGGTTACTAAAGAGGTGAAGTACAAATGATTTAAGGTGCGTCATTTGCAAGAATTAAAAAATAAAATGATTTGAGATTAGAGTTGAAGGGTATAATGTAGCAACGTAGATAAGATACATACTGTTGTAGGAATTGAATCAATAGATGGATGGCTGGGTATTTGTTTTTCTGCTCCACTTCTCATTAAAAGTGGAGGTTATTTGGTGCTCATTTTGGATGGCCGTTTTGGATCTTTGTTATTAACCACTTGCAGCATGAAGTCCTCTGTGTTGTGTGTAAAAATAAAGTATTTCTATGTATTGTGTGTAAAAATAAATAAGAGAATCATCTAGTTTGGCCCTCGTGATCAAAGGGGTTAGAATATAGACACCATAATCATAGCAGCTTGAACAGATTCTTTCAAGCTATTCCTTCTTTCCCTTTCCCAATGTGGTATAAGCGGAGCTGCAGGGCATTGGCAATGGGACCTTTGTAAATGGATTCATGGCCCTTCACTTGCTTTGGAGATCAAGAATCTTATAAAGCAAGTGAAGGGCGACGTGAGTGAAGGGGGTCCACATGACATGGCATGTGCCTTAATTGCTAAGAATGTAGATGATAATTTCGACTTTATTATTAACCGCATCCAATCTGAATAGTTCCAGATGTTTTGAATTCTGAAATCAAATATGAAAATCTTGGTATCTCCATGAACAAAACCGAACCTTAGTCCATGGTACTGACACGAGATTTCTGTTCCTTATTCTTAAGAGAGCACTCTTAAGTTCTCTGGGCTGAAACTTGATGCAATCATGACAGCTAGGGCATAGACACAATTGCACATTCATGAAAAAGAAATGCTAGATCAATTTGCCGACTGAATCCACTGGACTCAACGACAACTGAAAAATCACTTTGCAAAAGGGAACTGAACAATTAAATAGAAAAAAAACACACAATTCAAACTTTTGATAGTTCTCTAGGTAAGCTTCTCCAATTGTAGAAATAGTTTGAAAAGGAGAACTGGACAAATTCAATTCGAGCAGTCTGGTGCAAGGAACAGACACTACACTGCATGCAAAGCATGGTATTTCCAGCTTCTTCTGTACAGATAAACTAGAATGTGAATTCTTTTGTTTAACAAAAAAGAAAACAGAAAAAAGAAAAAAGTTTGAATGTATACAAGGAACAAGTCACCATTCATTCGCAGCTTGAGGTAGCCATGAAGCTGCAATAATCTTAGCCCAAGCCTATGGGAGTAGCTGTCACCATTTGATGTACTTGCTTTCTCCTTTTCCCACGAAGCAAAGAAGTTGACATGATGTGTTGCCAAAATCTATGATATATGGAAAATAAAGAAGAATGAGATCAATGCTTATGGTGGAAAACATCTTCAGTTAGGTGCCGGAGTTTGCCGGGATCCAATTTCTGCTCAGTGACAATCGGATGCTTCTTCACAGTCAGCATTTGAGAAGCTAGGTCACGCTCCAACCATGCTGCAATGCATCTATGCAACAGCAACACCCCTTAGCCTGTTATGCAGAACAGTGAATATACAAATACCTACTGCCAGTAGCTTGAAGCCCTTTATCCTTTTCCCATTCAGGATTAATTACCAGGTCTCAATATGTTTAGATTGACCCAAAGCACTCATTCCTAAAATAGGTGTACATGCAAAGGTGATCTTGTTTGATCTCAAGAGTGCTGTTTTTAATTGGGAGGGTGACAAAAAGATAAAGATTGGGATGCCCAAGCTCACTCTCTTTGCCCTATGAATGGCAAAAATATAGGTTCTTGTTATCCGAAACATTTTCATAGAAGACCCCCATCAATAGAGGGCCTTGTCAAGTCATGAGCCCCACGTGAATGGAATGGGAGAATCAGGACATATTATCATCCGGTTAACAAAATAGCAAATTAGATTAGGTAAATTTGTCCCACATAGGTGTACGCGTGTAGCAGTTCTCTACAAACAAATGCAAAGTATACAGAATGTTAAACAAAAAAGTTCCCTAAAAACAAATGCAAGGGATAGGGAATGCTAAAAATAGAATGGCAAATAATAAAGCAAGCTTACAATTTGTGGTGTCTTCCTCACTCATACCCAGAAAGTGAGCTGCATCAGCAGCACTTATTGTTGAATACGCTGACAGCAGTAGCTCAAACATCCTCTTAGTATAGCCCTCTGCACAAATCCGATACACCCAAACCTAAAAACTGGAATAAACTATCATGTGGCCAAAGAAACAATTTTAGTGCAAATGTTACTTTTTTAAATGCAAATAGAAATTGAAACATGTCATCACAAATCCCATAAAAAGTATCCTCCAATAGTGCCACTCTAACCAAAGGCAGGAGAAAAATAAAAGGAGATACCAGATCTTCACTTAAAACTCCTAAATACTGCAAACAATCACAAAACAAATCAATCCAGACATTTCTGGAAATCCGAACACCATGATTCCTATCAACACAAATCTAATTGTAACACCAAAATGCAAAAATAAATACCTCTCTCTCTCTCTCTCTCTCTCTCTCTCTCTCTATATATATATATACACATGGAAAATTCTAGCGAATGCCCCTTCCAAAGAGGGGCGCTTTAGCCCCCTTCTTTTGTTCAATGGATTTATGCCACGTCTTGGAAACTTTTGTTCTCTCAAAACACAGCCCAAGATGGCTTTCACTCTTTACAATAATCTATGAAATTAGCCCCACCTCTACACTAATCCCTATAAGATTTGGATTCTCCAAAAAATTGGCTACTTCAAATTGATCACTCCAGGATCGAGATTCACAAGAAATTAATTCATGATGGTCCTATGTGGGGCCAATTATGAGAAATCCAAAGCGGTGAAAATAAGTGACCTTACGTGGGCCCTCGCCATATTTCATTTGAACATGAATAGGCCCACACTCAATGAAATAGGGGATAATATAACAACATCAGATTGATATGTTAGTGGGCTCTGATGATGGATTTGGTGTGAAATTTCATGACAATAGATTAATCTGATGGTGGGTCATATTGCTATTGGAATAAAATCTGTTAGGACTAGGATAGAATGGTACACAAATTTTAAGGGTTTTCGATATTGTAATTGGGCCCCATTGAGCACCTCAAGAATTTCTTGTGTGACCGTAAGGATTTGCAAGACGGTATTTATTTCCGGTTCAAAGCTTGATTGCACGAGAAAATAGGTTGTTCATTTTGCATTCAAGGTGGGCGTAATTGGATGAGAACAAAAGGGGGTGAATCGGCGGAAAAACGCTCGGGGAAAAATAAATGCAAGAGGTAAAGGAGGAGAAGTAAATGCAATAAACCAGCTGTGTAGCATTAGATTCTCCTTTACTCTTATTCCAAAAATTGGCATTTCCACTTTTGAAAAATGCCCAGTCCAGCGCCCCTTTCCTAAGCAAAAGTGTGTGGCTAAGGCTTATAGGGCCTACCTAGAGACCCACATGAGGATGAGGATGGAGGTGATTTGAAGGACACTCTAGGACCATCCTCTCTATGAAAAATCAGCCCTGATAGTGGTTTCTATCATTTCCATTTGGATTTTAAAAATTTCATAATCAATAGTCCATACAGATCGGGGTACAGTTGATCCAAGGGTCTAGTAAACTAGCAATTGACAAAAAATTGATGGACATGTGCAATTCAAGGGGTTCATGTGTTTGATCCATTTAGATAGACAGGCACACTCCAAGGGCTTGAGCTTACGGAATTTTTTATATAAGCTTAACTTAGAAAAGGCTTGGCCATATATATATATAAAGGGAAATAATCCTATAAGAACTAATTCTCACTATTTTTTTTTACGAAAAGTCTAAGTGCGGCCCATCTATCACCTAATTCAGATTTTGCAATACATAGAGACCCCCTAAATAGCCACACGCCCCAAATTTCGGTCAAATCATAATTTACTGGACTGTTGGGTTGACTGTGCACCAATATGAATGGATTGAATTTGTGGGCCATGGATGAAAAGGTTAGAGATATATGATTGAGGCCAAATTTGATATTTGGAGCGATCCCACATAGATCTTTCCATCCCCCTTGGTCTTCTTCCCAAATGAAATTCACAAATGAGCCCCATAAAAAGTTTTCACTGTAGGTGTGTGAAAACACTTTTTATAAGATTAAAGCCCATATACATATATATATCGTTTGAATCCACATCGTCTATGCTAAGATTTTAGTATATCAAGCGGATTGTGAGGCACATGTATACTCATATACGTGTGAATGGATATTATGTGGGAACAAGTAAAACATGTAATCTATGTTGCCCAAATACGGTACATACATGCCATAGAGACGACAAGGACATGGGTTTTACACATAGAAAGGGAAGTATTAGATACAATACAACAGGATAATTTGCCCATTTTAAAGTATCCATGCATCATAGCATGTAATCCTAGTGTGATTTGTTATTAATAGATAGATTAGGAGAATCCCTAATCAAGGAATTTTATTTGTTCATTTCTAGTATAGGTCAAATACAGCTGTTGCAATCATGTATATGAGGAAAGTGAAAGGCTATATAGGTGGGGTTCAATCACAAGGATCGATACACAATTTTGGGGAATCACTTCCCATTCTCTTGCACTATTTTGCATTCTGTAATAGATGATATGGTATTAGAGCATGAGTTTTGATAACTAGGGTTGTGTCCTATATTGTCTGAAGTTGTGAGTATCTTAGGACTTCATTGACCTCCATTAGTGTCGATTGCCTTTGCGTGAGCGATCAATTCTAGTCCTCTGGAATTCTTATGAAGTAAACCCTATCAAATCAAAGAGAAGATCTTGTTTGCCTTAAACCTGGGCTTGGACAATTGATGTGGAGTGGGATACCAGGTGTGGGGTAGGCAAAGATGGAGGATTAAGGGTGGAAGGTGGAGGGGGTAGATCACAGGAGTGGAATGTTTCAGTATTCCGGTATTCCGTTCTGGAAAAGAAGCACTTGAAATATGAAAAAAAAAATATAAATGAATACTTAAGTTTGAACAAATAGTTAAATGCTAAAATAATACTAAAAATGCGTACTTACATCACTTAAATTAAACTCTACTCTACAATTGACCATTTTTTTAGTTTTTACCACATATAAATGGAAGTATGAAACCTTGTCCGAAATGGGGTAGAATTGGTTGGAATTGGAATTGGAAGAGATCGAAATGTAACTAGAATAGGCCGAAATTGGGATAAAAAGCTTTTAGAGTAGCATTCCGTTCTGACCAAAGCCAGTTTCAGCAAGAATGGAATGGAATTGATAGCTATGGGATAGATAGGTCAAGCTTTTTCTTGAAAAATTGGCTTTACGCCAAACTCCCCATCACGACAAGGAAGAAGAGAGGACTCCATGATATCCAAAAGCAGTTGGAAAATTTTCATTCATTACCATCTAAAGCCAAAAATGAGACATTACATTATTATATAGTATAATAAAAAGCTAAAACTTATCTGGTCCATCGAAACACATTGATGACCAGAATTAAAACATCCAACTAAAATAACTGAAAACATAATTAAAAAAACCCAAATAAAGTAGAAAATCAGATTGATAGGTGGGCTAGGCATAAAAGAACTAGTCGGGATGGATGGGCGACCAAGGGTCTATCCTGCATCAACAATTTATTGCATAGTCGAAGGAGACAAAGTCAAGAAGCAGCTTGATCCCTTCAGAAGCCACCTCGATCAACGATCATTCAAGTGGACTCCACATCTACCTTTGTAGGTTTTGATGTTTGATGGTTTTTTCACAATAGAGTTTCATCAAAACCATTAAGAAAACGTCATCTGGTCACTGATTCAAGATATATATATATATATGGGCTTTGATCCTGTGAGAACTGTTTTCACACACCTAACATGAGAACTTTTTATGGGCCTACTCGTGGGTCCCATTTGGGGATGGGACTAGGGGGATGAAAAGATCTATGTAGGACCACCCTACATATCAAGTTTGGCCCCAATTACATGTCCCTAACCCCTTAATCCATGGCCCACAAATTCAATCCATTTGGATTGGTGCACAGTCAATCCAACGGTCCAATAAATTCAGATTTGACCAAAACTTAGTGCGAGTGACTATTTGGGGGATCTCTTTGTATTGTAAGGTTTGGATTGGATGATAATTGAGCCCCATCTAAAGTTTCACAAAAAAATGGTGAGAACTAGTTCTCATAGGACTATTTTCCTCTATATATATACACACACTTTGGGTTTTGTTGGGAAGATAAAAACATTGTGATAATCATTGTTGCTCTTCAAATCTATGATATTTCAAGATTTTGTTGAGAATTTTCTTCAAAATATTGGGTTGCACAGGCCAAATTATTCTTTAACTTTTTTCTAATTTTTATTTTTTCCTGCAATTTGAGCAGTCTTTGAGTGGTATTTATCAGCATGACTGAGAAATCAAACATCTTGGCTGTTTGTTTTTCCAAGAAAATTATTTTTCTTGCGAGTTTCAACTTTGCACGTTCTTACGAGGAAAAGCCTACGGAATCATGTGGATGGAATTATTCCCAAACCAACTGTTGACACCGAATCATTGAGCACTGACAAAAATAGCACATATGGAATACAAATGATGCCAAAATAATGAGATGGATTTTGACTTCTTCGGTTTAGTGGAACCCCATATAGTGCCGAATCTACTACCCTACAAACCAGCTAAGGAGATGTGGGACTATTTGAAAAGGTTTTATAATTTGGATAACACTGCACATTGTTTTCAATTGAAAATTGACATTGCTGAATACTCACAAGGCAACAAGTCAGTTCAGGAGTACTATCCTGAGGTTTGTGACCCTTCAGACTAAATATTTGGATTTATCGTATCCCAATGTATCAAAGGATGAAATTCCTACACGTCAGAAATTTCATGAAGAAAGCCAGTGGGATCTGTTTCTTATGAAACTCAGAAAAGAGTTTGAGCCCATTCGATCAAGATTACTGAATCATAAACCTGCTCCCTCCCTAGATGACTGTTTAGGTAAACTATGGGAAGAAGAACATCTACAAACTCCAGCAACTATTGAACAGAAGGGTCTCACAATGTCTTCTGTGGATGTTTCCAATGCAACTCAAACCAAATCAAGAAACAAAAGTAATATCCAACTTGTAGGTTGCAAGGAATACAAGCATACTGCAAATTAGTGCAAGAAAAAATTTTCAATTATTACAAGAAACCATAATATCAGATGTTGACGGCGTCTGCCAAATACATTGTGCAGATCATCTTTTGTAACCCAGATGGCTTTAGACTTGATCATAGGCTCGGCCAGTTGCATCTTTCATTGTTTGTTCTTTAGTAAAACTCTCAACTTGTTGCAAGAGGGTCGAATATGTCCTTTAATTCAATAATGATGAGATGTGGATGTGGCATATGGAGCAGTTGGTGTTAAAGAATTTAAAGAAAAACTTTTAACAGAGACAATTTTACCTTTAGCTTTTAAAGTGGATGCACCTTAATCATAACTAGGAACATGTTTGTTATTAGCCCTTTTTTTTTCACAAGATGTCATTAAGCGTTATAGAACTAGTATTCATCTTGTCAATAAATTCCTTTGAAGTATATAACTCCGACAGAGTCATTTTCAACTTACCATTCAAGTCAACATTCTCATTTTGACGACTATGAAGGTTCTTCAATTCTTCTGTCTCTTGAGTAGAATTCGTATAATCAATAATTAGCAACTCATATTTTTGATCTATAGCAGTTAACTTGTTACTCAAATCATTCTTCTGCTTATTAAAGAGTTTTACTTTATCATGAGCTTTAGTCAATTCAGCCTTCAGTGAAGAAATCTGTTCTTCTGCTGCTTGCAATTGATTGCAACATCTAATTCATTTTGTCTACCTTAATAGATTTTGGAACCAAAATATGATATTCTTCCTTCCAATCAAGTTCTTCTAACTTACTAGCTTCATCTTTCGAATTAGCTTCAGAGGAGACAAGAACAGACATAGAAATAGTCTTAGCCATAAAAGCCATATATTTGCCATTCACAATGTGAGATGGGTCAGGCTCAAGCTCTTTTTCCTCTTCTCATCTTTAGAAGAATAATCATCCCAAGTTATATTGAGAGCCTTTCTGTACATTTTCTTTTTCTTATTACCATAGTCATTAGCAGCGTGCCCATAGCCTTTACACTCATAACATTGAATGCCATTAAAAGACTTCTTCATAAACAAATTAGGCATCTTAAAATCAGTATTCTTCCTCTTTATAAATAACAAGACTTGCGTCATAAACTGGGTAGCCACTGAGGGATCAATCTTCTCAGAACCTAAATTACTTTCAGCAGCCTTGATTGATTCTTTAGTAGTTTTATAGGCAATTCTTCTTAACTTAGCTTTTCTAATCAACAATGAAATTTGCTTCAAAAGTCTGAAGGTTTCCTATTTAAGTTTCTTTAACTAACTTAATTCCCTCATGAACTTTTTACAAGATGTCCAATGCCTCTCTTGCAGTTGTACATGTGGCAATCCTATGAAATTCAAATGGGGATATTCCGTTATAAATTGAATTGATAGTCTTATTGTTTTAATTACAAGTATGTTTTTCCTCTTTAGTCCACTATTTAATCGGTTTTTCATTAGATATTTCAGCAATAACCACCATGGGCAAAGAGTAGCTTTTAAGAACAATATGCAAGACATCTTCATCTATGGATCTAAGAAACCCAGTCATTCTAACCTTCTGGTATGTATAATTACTAAATCTATCCAAAAAAGGAGACTTGGTTGTAGATGTACCTTCACGGTTGAATTCCATTCTAAAAATCTCAAAGGATCTAACACAGTAGATTAGTGTAACCCGTTTTAATACCAATTAAAAGATATGGGGGATCTTGGATTTCTAGATTGTAAGTCAAATAATATGCAGCGAAATAAAATAAAACTATATGCAGTGAAATAAAATAAAACTAACTTACAAGTAAAAGCAATCAACAATACAAGAAAAAGGCATGTAGATTTTTTACGTGGAAATTCCAATGGGAAAACAAAAACCATGAGTCACATTGGACTCATCAAGCACTAACGTCGAGTAGTTACAAAATATACTCACAACTGTACACAGTTAGTCCCTCAACCACAGAATGTAGTTCTTCTTACAAGAATCCACGACACAACTAAGTTTAACGTGCCCTACTCTCTGCACTTGATGACCACCTAAATTTCATAAAGTTAAATGGATGTCATGCACCTAGACGACGATATCCTACAATGAAATAGAAGCAATAAGTCTCCTATGACAAAGTAGAAGCAACAACTTTAAAACTATAAGCCTTCAACAAATTCTCTCCAATGGAAAATCTAGAGAAGAAGAATGATCTCCAAAGATTATTCTCAATTTAGAATTATGAGATCTATACTTTACGGTTAGGAGAGAAACCCTTCTTATAACCCACAATTCGTGCCTTATTCAGATAGCTATTGTAGAATTCAACTTACATCCTGACACAAATTAGAAATAATTTTGCAGAAAGTCAATGGGTTTCTGTACGCTATCCGATTAATTAGGTCATCACTCGATCAATCGGGCAATGCATCTACTTCCAATTTGATTGGTTGGATAAGCAGGCGATCGATTGGGCACCCAGATTTTTTGTGATTTGCTTTTCTTCTTTTCAAATCTTCTAGCAATCCAAACTCTAAAGAATTTAAAATACAAATAAATGGACCAAGAGTTTTGTCCAATACATGATTTGCCAAACAAACAAAAATCCTGACATTGTGTCCGCTCATTAACTGTAATACTCTGACCCAACTTGACCCCGTTTAGAGACTAATTAATGTTGTTTTAGTCGTTAATTGTGTTTTGTTTATGTTTTGGATTCGTTGCGGGTCATGGATAGGTAGTTGGGTTGAGTTTGACCTGGATTAAGTAGATCAAGCCCTTTTCCGTAATTTTAGCTTTTCTAAGACATGCTCATTTTTGCATCATCTTGATGTCCACACGTGTCTACGTTGAGCTCGTCAACTTTCGTAACTACATCGTTTGCAACCGATGTCATATGATCCCCTTGGACCTGGATTTGACTCAAACTGAAAATAGATTTATGACTTGGACATCCACTTACCTTATATAAACTCCACGTTACCGATGCTAGCTCTTTCTCTCATTCTTCTCTCTCATTGTTCACGTGAAGTGCTTTCTCTCTCCCTCCTGAGTTCTCTCCTCCATCGATCAAGACTAATTGAGGGATTTTGGTCCTCTTCATTCCCTGGTGATTGGATTGAGGTGAGTTGAAGTTCTCTTCCATCTCCCTCATCCTCATCTCCTTCTTCTACTTCTTTCTCCTCTTATTCCATGATTGCATGATGTTGTCTTGACGTTCTTTCTTCTCCCCATGCATGCATGATCGCAGTGGTGGTGTTGGTTGTGTTTGAGCCCAAGGACTACAAGTTGTGTAATTGAATTCAAATAAGGCAAGTATAACCATGATATGTAAGAACCCATGTTGGTATTTAAGTGATTTTGATTAATTCATATGTAATTGCATGGAAAACATGTTTATAGCCCAAATTGCTAGTGTTCCCTCCTTCTCGGTTAGATATTTGTATTTCTGATGTTTTCACAGGTCTTTGTACTTGATTCAGAATTCGACCTCGTGCTTGTACGGCTAAGCCGTATGACACCTACGGCTTAAAGTCCAGAGAGGGTGAAAACCCGGTTTTTTTCTACGGCCAGGATACGGCTAAGCTGTATCTTGCCTTACGGTTAAGCCGTACCTCAGTCGTAACCCAGCCGTAGATCAGTACAGGGTGCCTTCTTTTGGATTAACTGAAAGCAAACAATTGACAGTTTCCTCCTACGGCTCAGCCACGGCTAAGCCGTAGAAAACACACGGCTAAGCCGTAGAACAAAATACTGGTGAACCGCACTTGCGGATGAACAGTAAAAGGAACCATGGTGGAGCCGCAGTGCATATTACAGCTACGCCGTAAGATGCCTACGGCTAAGCCGTATGTTCACCTACGGCTAAGCCGCATCACCCCTGGAAAAATGAATAACAAGAATAGGCATAAGAAAAAGACCTATATAGCCTTCATGATAGAATGTAGAACACCTAGACTTGCCCGATGGAATATGATACAATGCGTGAATGATTTTAAAGGCTGCGAATCATTCATGTTCGTTATCCAGTTGTTAAGCACCTCCCCATGGGT
The DNA here is from genome assembly GCA_037013555.1 of Sextonia rubra. Taxonomy (NCBI): domain Eukaryota; kingdom Viridiplantae; phylum Streptophyta; class Magnoliopsida; order Laurales; family Lauraceae; genus Sextonia; species Sextonia rubra. The sequence continues at coordinate 10,708,828 of JASUAD010000010.1, forward strand.
GTTGGTTTAAGGGACTTCGGTGCACTAGCCGAGTCAATGCAATACTAGACAACGGTGCATTGAATAACTTGAAACTACATCATCATGCACAGTTAGAAACACTGGATAATTAGATTAGAATTGGCTAGTAAATGACTTTGATTCACTATGCTAACAGTTGCTTATATGACATGTTGTTTGTCAATTATTGATCTCCACTCTATCGCATGATTACTTGTTTCAGCTACTTTCACATTGTTGTTTCTTTACCTTGAGTATACATGTATAATTCACGTATAAGACATGTCCTCCGATATGCACGTATGATATGATTTTCACGATCTACTCAGGGTTTTTATGATTGACTCTGTATGGTCAGGAACTACTTAGCCTCGGCCTTAGGATCCCGACGGGGTGAATTTGGTGTAGTTTTCATGGCCTTGCTGCAGTAAGGAAACGTCTTGGGGAACCGGACCCCAGGAAACCAAGACCCATTTGTACCCTGGCCCGGACAATGGTGTTCTTTGCACGATATAAGATCCCTCTTTTGGGAGCATATGGCAATGTAGTCGCCAACTAGTTATGTAAACAGCATGTATACATTGATTCACATGGCATGTTTCTTTCTTGCATGACAGCCTAGTATACGAATTTGCCCTGTTTTAATTTACATGATGTTCTTTATTCTATTAGACATAGCGTGTATTAACTTGTTGTGGTTTATACTTTGCTGAATCGTTGTATTTACAGTTGCTTTTGGTGTTGCAGGCTCAAATACCCCTGCCGACCCCTCGCCGGTCGGCCAGGCTCTAGTTGAGACCCCCGAGGCCCGATCATGCCTAGAGGAGTGGATGTGATCACTCCGCTGGAGCGTGTCTTGGACATACATGGCATAGGAGTCTTCTTTTTGAGATTGTCACTTGTATACGTCATGATTGTATATATTATTTTGTTCATTTTGTAACACCTTCATATCTATATATGTCAGTTCGGTCTTCGTATTCTCTTCTTGCATTATTTAGTTTGATGTTTCTGATATTTACAGCTTCTGCGTACATGTTTTGCACGTGTGAATGTTCCCTTGTGCGTGTGCATTTAGACCAGGTCTACGTGTACAGGCACGAGAGTATGTGTGTCATCGGTTTGGCTTTTACTAACCCCCGAACCCTGGGCTCGGGTTGTGACATTAACTCACTAACTGGCATACAAACCCTTTCATTTGTTGACTACCTTGTTGTCACACAAAAAGGTGAGCATCTCTTAAAGAAATAAAAAAAAATCCTTCTGGAGACTCTTGTCAATATTCTTCCTTGTTCTAACTATCCATATATCCCCTATTTCATTAAATTTATACATTGTTGGACCACCTTTTATAGCCTGTAGGGGCTAGATTTTATTTAAAATGCCACACAAGGACAGACTTTGCAATACTCCGGCCCAGCTTAATCCAGTTTAACGGTTAATTAATGAAGTTTCGGTACTAATTAGAGTGAATTTATGTTAAACTCGTTGTTTTAGTCTCTTGAGATTTGTCTTGGTTCATAGACAGGGAATTGAGTTGAGTTAAACATGGTTTAAGCAGTTTTGAGCCCTTTTTTGTAATTTTCGGTTTTCTACGGGTTCGTCATTCATGGATCATCTTGGTATCAACACATGTATTTCGTTGAGCTTGTCAACTTCCATAACTGACTCGCATGCGTTTGAGGTCGTTTGTTTCCGTTGGAGCATTAATTGACTCAAACTATAATTAGCCCAAACTGTTGGACTTTGATATAAAAATTGCAATCCTTATCTTATATAAGATAAAGCCACCATCTCTCTCTCTCTCTCCCTCATTTCTTTCTTTTGCACGCCAGCTCCCTCTCTCTCCATCTCTCTTGTTTTCTCTTCTTCTTCATACTCTTTTTTTTTTTCTCTTCTTCTTCTTCCTTGCAATCAACGTAGAGTAAGGGGAGGATTCTAGTACGCCGATTGTTCGTCTTCTCTTTGGGTTCACCGGTATCTTCTCCACCCAATGTCTCTCTCGTCGCTTTCTTCGTTCTTGTCTACTCGTCGTGGACAAGAATTCCGCAACCTTCTTCCGGTTGATCTTCGGTAAGTACTTGAGTCATGGTCTATGTTTGAGTTTTGGATGTGATTGCACTACATGCACAGGTTCACTTTTACTTATTCTTGGCATGCATGGTTTTAGGATTGCTCTCTGGGATCGTTGGCCCTAAGAACAACCAAATTAAGGATAGCGAGCGTTTAAGGCAAGTATAAGCATAATAGGGATGAACACATGTTGATACATGTTGATTGTTATATTCTTCTATTCTTTCTTGTAAGTGTATAGTGTTTGATAGCCTTTTTGTTTTGTATGACCTTATTACACGTCCTTTTGTGCATGGAAAGCATGTAATAAGCGACCCTGTTTTGTGCAAAATTCTGTAGTCCGATCGATCGGGACTGGGGTCCGACTAATCGGACACTCTCAGAACCGAAATTTGACCGATTGGGCTTCAGAGCCGACCGGTCAGCTCTGATGCATTTCTGCTCCGAGGGAGTTGGGGTTTAACTGAATCCTATGCTTACCCATTTTCCTTCCCTTGTTCTTGTAACACCATAGGACCTTGTATGTTACCTTTAAGTTCATGATGAGACCACATAAGACCTTCCCCATGGATTGCTCAACTATACATTTTGCCCAACGAATCACCTTGATCGCATGAATGGTCTTGCGGGCTGTGACGTATTCATGTACGTTGTCCAATTGTTAAGTACTTCCCCATGGGTGTTGGTTTAAAGGACTTCGATACACGTTGATGGATACAGTGCAACACTCTTAAATGAACAATTGTGTATCAAATAACTTAAACTACATCATTATGCACGGTTAGTAACAATGGACAACTAAGATAGGGTTGGCCAGTAAAAGATCATGATTCCTGTAATAATTTGCTTTGCATTGCATATTGGCTTTGGATTTGCCCTCTTATTCATATGGTATGCGTTCTGCACTGGGGCAACGATTAAATAATCCTTGAAGGCTCTGTCTATGGTACATCCCGGGTGGAAACAACTGCCTTTCATGCTCCTTGTCTTGTTCCTTGTTCAACATGTAATTGTTACTTGTAACGGTATTGATCTAGAGTGATGCACATACGGTATTGCCTGATTTTGATATGACCTGTATTGTACTGACTGATATTGATTGACCGACTGACTGACATTGATCGACGTGCATCCATCGGATATGACTAATCTTGTCTATTTGGCTCTACTAAGCTTCAGCCTTAGGATGCCCGATGGGGTTGACTTTGGCGTAGACTGTTAATGCCTCTGCAGAGTGCTCCTGTTCTGGGAACCAGAAAGCCATTCGTACCCTGGCCCAGTTGATAGTGTTCTCGTACTAATTGCTCTTGATTGAGAGAATATGGCATATGTAGTAGCCACCTATCCAGTTTATCTGTTTTCTGATTCTTACAGCATGCTTACTGATGTGCACGATCTTCCTAGTATACGAACATGATCTCTATGCACTGTTAATTGTTAACTGTTAATTATTCTACTAGATACAGCGTGTGTTAACTTATTGCCGCTTATGCTTTGCTAAGTCGTCGCACTCATTGGTTGTTCTTGGTGTTGCAGGCCCAGATTCTTCTACCGAACCCTCGTTGGTCAGCCAGACTCCAGGAGAGATCCAGGAGACCCAGTTAGGGCTAGAGGAGTGGTCTTGACCACTCCCACGGAGAGCGGCTTGGCATTGTATCCATCTTTTGCTCATCGTGTTATTTTGTTTTATTTGTTTGTGTTGTTTCTTGTACATTCTCTTGTATTGGTACTTAAGAAGTCATCTCTTCATTTTGTATTGTACATTTTGAAATCAATGTCATTTTGTTGACTCTATATTGTGATGTATTCTATTCTTTTTTCTTGCTTGCTATGATACGTACAGTTTCCGCGTACATTTGATTTGCACATGTGAACATCCCTCGTGTGCGTGTACTTAGATCAGGTCGAGGTATACGTACATGGGAGTACGTGTATCAGTGGTTAGGTTTTTACTAACCCCGGTTTCTGGGCTTGGGCTGTGACAGACTTCGCAATGATGAAAAGATGTTGAAATCCGAGCAAAGGACAAGCTTCACATTAATGATGAAAATGATAATTTGTATCAATAACATCGACTTGTTTTGGCTTTTTTAGTTTTTTCAATAACTTTTTGATTTGATTGTTATTAACATTGGGGCTCACCTTCGATAGTAAGTACCAACGGTTAGATTTACACCTCCTGATTATTAATGGCCCAAATGTCACTTTGATCAAAGTGATCGTTTTTAACCATTAGATGGAACCCACACAAAGAGGTTGATTAATGTAATTACTTTGGATTTATAGAGTATCTTTCCCATTAATAAAATTTTTAAACAGATTGTTGGGTGATATCAACTGCTAAAGTTTTGTTTGGTGGGCGATAGTCGACCTATAATATGTACTATTTATAACTTTTTACTGATTAATTAAATCAAATTATCTTTGCATATTTCTTTAATAACATTTGACAAAAAAAATCCTAAATTTAAAACTATCTTAATATTTTCTAAGGCACAATTTTTCAAAAACTTGTGAGGATAGGTAAAATATGAAAATAGTAGGGCACATCATAATGAATCCGAACCGGTCAAGATGATCATTTTCTCTTGGTTTTAACATTTACAATTATATACACTCTAATCAAAATAGGACAATTGCTAGATTGATCACACGTAGATCAATCTACACACCATTGATTAATGAAAATCCATTAATCGGCAAGATGTGATCACTTGTTTGGCCACAATGCTTGCGGTAGATATGGATGGTTGAGAGGACATCATGTTAAAGCATTCACCAAGCCATAAAAGATAACTCCCGTGTAAATTGTAAAATCATATAAAGTTAAGCGTTTAGATCCTTTGATAGTCTCACTCAGGGGTCGTTTGTTATTTTCACATATAATGTGAAAATGTTTTATCTATGTAAATTGGTGCCTAACGCATTTTTGGCCTTTAAAAGAGTTTGGACAATTCATATTTGTATTTTGGGGCTCACAAAAGCAAAAAAAAAAAAGAAAATGCAAAAAAACGAACTGCCATATATGAGTACTGTTTACCCCCCTCTCAACAGTGATATGTACAATGGTTTTACACTTGTGGATGTGCAAAAATCTTGGGTTTAGCCATTCTCACACCATTTTCACATCAACTTTACACACTTCATATGTAAATTAGTAAAGACAAATGTAATGGCACATAACCATTACACATGTTGTTCATTTACGTATGTAAATTTACCCAATACAAATGACCCCTCAGCTTTGCATGAGGGATATGAAACTTAACAATGAGGTTTACCTAATGAATATCCAGACCACTCAAAATAATTTTCGACTACCTAGTGGAATTTTCTTAAATTTTACCCTAATAAAAGTTGGTCTTACCATAAGATTGAGTATATATGATTAAAGATGCTATACGCTCAATCTTAAGGGGAACAACTCTATTTAGCATTAAATTGGTGCCTACTGAAGGTTAGGACTTCTATATTTAGCACTTTAGATTTTCCATAGGTGGGCTTCATGGTAAAGTTTCCTCATTTCTCCCTGCTGTGATTGATACCCAAAGTTGATAGATTAAGACCTGACTCATTGACTATAAATAGTGTTTACATTTTTATAACTCACCAAAATGTAATCTATCCACGGCATTAAATCTAAAAAGTGAAATGAGTATAAGTTTGGAGTATGATTAGTTGTTGGAAAGGGAAAATATTTCAGGGAGATGAGATGGGCCCATAAAGGAAAAAAGGAGATTGAGATGTGAGAATCCAATTCCTAGAGAGGAAGGGAGAGACAGAATCCCAATAATTCAAAATAGGTTGCTATTTTTGTTTATACCCCTAAGGTTTTTAATATTTGTAAACAAACCCCTATGGTTTCAGTATTTGTAGATAGGCCACTGCTTTGGCATTTTTATACCTTTTGTTTTCTCAATTAAGTGAATTTGACAATAAAGAGAAGAATTCATTAGGTTTTTACTGATTTTGACAGTTTTGCCCATATCTTTATTTATTACTATGAAAATCCTCATAGGGTTTCTTTGGTATAAAAAAATCTCGTGAGAAGGAAGACTAAAAACGAGTTTGTATTTACTCTCATATGGCCTCTCTCTCTCTCTCTCTTTCTCTTTCTCTCTTTTCACAATGGTTCTAAGGGCTAGGAAGGTGCGCCTCGTGGGTTTATTGAATTTATATTGGTCATTTCTCTACATAATTGTTCTTGTAAATTCATAATCAAAATGAAGAAAAACAAGAGAGGAGTATGTGACACATTTATAGCATTGCGGTAATCCAACAAATCTATTATTCAACCAACATTGGGTGCCTATTAACAAATATTAGAAACCTTAGGAGAGGTGTATAAAAAAATGGTTAGAAGGGCAAAAGTGCCATTTTGAAAAAAATTCAGCAAGATTCTCATGGTGGTTTTTCATTATCATTAAATTCACATGTTTTAAGATATGAGAGGTATTTAAATGCCAATAAAGGGGCCTATTTACAAATATTGAAATCAAAGGGACCTATTACAAATATTAGAAACCTTAGGGGGTATATGCAAAAAACTCAAATAAGTTGCTCTAACATCTTCATCACTTCCTTTAGACCCTTATATATAACTACCAAAATAACTTCAAAAGAGTTAGATTAAAATGAGTTTACATAAAAACTGGATGGCTATTTTCATAGCCCCAGGTGCCATAACAATAGGGCTGTTGGTGGGCCATATCAAGTTTGTCGCTTACCATATGGTGAGGGATGGATGCACATCCTATAAATAATATATGAGAGGAAATACTCTTTATTTTCTAAAGTTAAAAAACTTTATCATTAGAAGATATATATATATAATTCTCAGGAATGCCCTATGTAAAAAGGGGCGTTTCTGCCATCTTTCTATCTTCCAATGAGGGATAAGTCATATGGTGACTTTTTCTCCATTTTAAAAGTAACATTAATTGCTTTTCTATATTCCTAATTCCCTATTCGCTTCAAAAATGAATGTTTTCACCTTTAAAAACACCCGGGTGCTATCTAGCGCTCATATATATGGAACATAATCTTATGAGAACTAGTTTTAACCTTTTTTTGTGAGAAATCTAGGTGGGTCTCATCTATCACCCAATTCAAATCTTACAATACACAAGGACCCCCTCATAGTCACACACCCAAAGTTTTGGTCAAATCCGAATTTACTGGACTTTTGAATCAACTATGCACCAATCTAAATGGACTAGATTTGTGGGCCATGGATAAAGGGGTTAGGGATATATGATTGTATCTAAACTGGATATTTAGAGTTGTCCCATATAGATTTTTCCATCCCGTTGCTCTCATCATCAAATGGGCCCCATAAAAAGTTCTCACGGTAAGTATGTGAGAACACTTCTCATAGGATGAAAGCCCTATATATATGTATATGAGAAAACCTCCATTTAACATCCGGTGCTCACGATTAGGTGAGCACTATGTGCCAAAACACTAGCAAGGCCTAACTTATGACTTATCTAAGTGAATCATAAAACAAGTACCCTCGTGATAGTTACCGATCCCAAATTTGGCACCAATCTAATTTGATTGGATGGATTAGCATGCACTCATTTTTTATGGTGGAAATTTATCGGCCAATGATCAAGTGGTTAAGATGATCATTTAAGCCTTCGTCACCATGCATAGGTAGGTGGAGGGAAGATCTTTCAATGCCTCCTGATCTAATCCCCAAGTGGGCCTAATAGAGGCCCCATTAGTGGTACTTAGCATAAGGTGAGCACTGGTGCTCAATAAAGGAGATCCATATATATAGGGAATAAATGTATGAATGGATGCCTACATGCCTTTCTTTTTTTGTATATGAGCATTACTCCTTTTTATATATTGTTTTGTCTTTTACACATGAATATTTTCAATTGTGCAAATGTCCCGTATCTTATGGCGAAGGATAGATACATATTAACATTATATATATATGGGGAAAGACTACTATGCATATCTCCCTTATATTATGGTGAGGGAGAATTTCTTTTTTAGACCAACAAGGTAAAAAAAAGTGTCATGAAGTGTGATGATTTTGTCTTCGTGTACATTAATGCTTTCTAAAAGAGGAAGTGTCCATCACTATAGTGTGAGGGATATATGCATAGTAGTTTTGCCTATATATATAATATATACGGAAAACCTCTGTCGAGCACCGCTGCCAACGTTAAGGTGAGCACCACGTGCCAAAATGCCTAGTGGGGCCTAACTTATGATCCATAGAAGTGGATCATAAAACAAACAACCCCCGTGATAGCCACAGATCCCAAATTTGGTACAACTCCAATTTGATTGAACCATTAGATCAGCATACACTCATTTTGGATGGTGTAAACTTATTGGCCATTAATCAAATGGTTAGGATGATGTTCTGAGCCACCATCACCATACGTGGGTTGGTGGAAGGGAGATCCTTGGTCCCATCCCCAAGTGGGGCACTGCTAGAAAGTGGTGCTCAGCCGGTGCTCATAGAGGAGCTTCCATATATATATTGCAAAATAATTGAATATTTTTACCCATAGCTCCCTACTATTGAAAACTTTTTTACCTGGATGAGTTGGTTTGTATAGCCTACCTTGATATTATGTCTGAGTTAGAGTTGCCATTTATTCTTACGTTTGTTCCACTAATATTGGATCCAATTCTAGTGGGACCCGACATGGTGTGGATTTAGCATTGTTTATATTAGCTGCAATTTAGCATGACTGACTATGTCCCTTGGTATCATACCCAAATATACATGATGGCCGCAGATATAGATTCGTTTTTGGAGACTCACAGTACCCTTATTTACTACATATTATTTAGTTCTCGTCGCGTACATTTCCTTGTATCATGCAGTTGAGGGGTTAAGCTCATGTGGACTACCATGTTTCTATTTTATACAATTGTTTAGACTTGTCTCGCATGATCCAATGATATCAATACATATATTGCGCAATCAATATCTAGCTTTATGAATTTCTTGCTATTCTTATAATCTAACTGTCTTCAATTTAATTTTTGATGTAACGTGACTATGTTTTTTATATTTGTTTATTTGCTTTAACTTGCTAGACTTGTCGGAGAGAGAGAAGAAGATTCCATCAGACCCTACTCGTGTGGGCCATGCAAGACCTCCCGTAGACATCTACTCATAGGAGAGAGGACACATTGAAAGCTTTGGGGATTTACGGTTTTTCTTCTTACTTCTAGTTGTTTTAACCCTAGGGGGCCTTCGTTATGTCTAAAACATTTATTAATGATGGCGTCTCTTTCTCTTCTCTTCAATTCAATTACCTTTTAAGCCAAAAAAAAGAAAAACAAAAAACAAAAAGAAAACATTTATTAATGGTTTAACCTGCCACGCTTGCGCACTACTTTATTTTCATGAACTTGTCTATGTTCTGATCGATGACATAACATCCTTATCATATGGTTGATGATATGCTTTGTTCCTAGATGCCATTGGTTACTTAGGACTTGTTTGATATCTTTAGTCTTATTATTGTAGACTCATCTAAAATAAAGGCAGTAAAAATAGAGCCATAAAAAAAGGAGGCTAAAATTAAAATGTGTATTTAGTAATATGAGGATCTATTTTAAATAGATTTTTTTTAAATCAATGGTTAACTTTTTTTACAAATTTCTTAAGATCTACAAAGTATCAAGCTTTGATATTCGACTCGATAGCCATGTTCATCTTTCCAATGAGAACTAACGGTTTGGATTTTGTATTTGAGGCCCACAAATTAAAAAAAGGGCAAATAATTCACTTTTTTTTAGAAAATATTTCAATATTGGTCATTATCCAATAGCTAAATTTTGGTCTCCTAATAATCACTGACCTTATAAATATTTTTAACGGTTTGAATCATGATTTATTGTCTCAGAAATAATAATAAGAAAGAAAAAAAAGGGACTGCCTGTAGAACAATCTAAAATTGGGCATATTACATCAATGGTTTAAAGTTTTTCACAAATTTCTCGAGATCTACATGGAATCAAGACTTAAAAATTGACTTTATAGCTGTGTTAAGTCTTCCAAACATTACCAACAGTTTGTGTTTGGGGCCCATAGAATTTTAAAAAAAATCCAATGGCTCACTCTTTTTTGCACATATCTTGAGATTGGTGATGATTCAACGGCTGAAGTCTGGGTGAATGGCTGTGTTTGATCTTGTGCACATTTCCAACGGTTTGGATCTTCATTTACTATCTCAAATTTGAAGAAAAATGAAAAAAGGTACTGTGCATGATGATCACATTTTTACTATAGCAGTGCCTCTCATTTTTTTTTCTCTTATTTTGAACAGGTAAGTTTTGGGGCATGGTTTTAAGAGGTTTTACCTCTATATGTCTAAAAATAGTATAAGGCTAAAATCACATGCTAAACGATCTTTTTGCCCTGAACTCTAAATATTTTGGATATTTAGATAATAACAGACAAAAAATAATGCTGTCAAACAAGGGCTTATACTTTCGCTGGCGAGGGCATTGTGGGCAGTGGTTGCCTCTTTTTTTTTTTTTTTTTACACATAATAGCTTTAAAAAAATGATAGAGGATCACAATCATTTCATGATCAGAAGTTAATTAAGTGGAGCCCATCTAATATCACATATTGATATATGGTAGCTAAATATTAATAAAAAATAAAAATGATTCTTTGATTCAAGTGTTAAATTCATAAATTAAAGGGGATTTTGATCTATTTTTTAATAGAAATAGGATAGGATCGAGGCCAAAGAGCTTTCTATTGTCACATTCCAGCGGCCTTTAATTTTGAGACTTGGGCTTGTTGGGTTTTGGCCATCAAAAGCAAGGGTGGCTCGATCATTGGACAAGAAAAGCCCTTGCTTTAGCCCCTCCAAATATAAGGCCCAAAAGAAAAAAGGAATTTCCATCTCTCTCTCTCTCTCTCTCTCTCTCTTTTCAATCCAAAAAAAATAAGGCCTCATAAAAATAACTAAAACAACTTAAATCTTTTTAAATCTTAAAAAAAGCAATTGTCATTATTTTGTTTCTCTTAAAGAATAAGGCCTTGTAAAAATAATTAAAGCAACTACGATCTTTTTACATTTCAAAGAAAAAAGCAACTACTATTTTTTCATATTTCAAAAAAAAAACATTAAAGCTCATTTTCACAATTGAGAAAATGTTGCCATTAAAAGAAAAACAGAAAATCCTAAAATCACAAGAAGTAAGAAATCATTTTCTATTCTGAAAATCCTCCAGTTTGCATATTTTCCCTCCTACATCTATGCTGCTTGAAATTCATAGAAGATAAATTCAAATATAATCTTTTTTTTATATTGAAGAAGCTACATTAAATTCAAAAGTAATCCATATCTATAAATCACAAAATTAGGTCCTATGATTCTATGCTTTTAATTTTTTTTAATTCCAAGCCAATACCATATGTTTATTATAGTTAGTGTTCGTTTTGTTTGTAAATATTATTAGTTATAATTTATAAATATTAAATATGTCTCCTAGAAAATATTGACAATACTTATAACTGTTACTTCTACAGAAAGAAATTTTTTAAAATTAAAATTGATAAAATCCTAATTTAAATAAAAAATTGTCATATGAAAGATTGAGTGGATTAGCCATACTATCAATTGAAAAAGAAATGTTAGCGAAACTTAAATATAAAAACTTAACTAATAATCTTGGCTTACAAAAAAAGAAAAAATAATAAATTTAAAAAAATATTTATAAAATATTAAAAGTATAAAAAATGCCTTATTTAGAATTATTGCTTTATGCCTCAACTTGTCTCAAGTAGGCCCTGGTCAAGAGACTTTGAAATCATGCATAGCAACAAATTCATATGTGCATGTTAAGTGAAAGAGTCATTTTAGACACAACTCTCCTTGAAAAATGGAAGCAAGGTGTTGCTGATGGATGCCTAGATTCCTCCATGCGAAAGAATAACATAGTTCGCTTTATTTTTTTTTGTATGAACTGAGGTTTGTTAAAACAGTCTCTACAATTCCTCCCCTATGATTGACAGGTTACTTGGAGCTTTAATTTGTTATGGAGAATCTTTTAATTGTTTCAACGTATTGTCGGCACCATTTACTGTCATGGCACCTGTAGTATCCAATAATTTTGGGAATCCCCCAACAAAAAGCTCTCCTTTGCATTGTAACTTGCATAGGCGCTGAATCTGGGTAAAAAAGATTAGGATAATTAGATCTGTTGAGATCCATGCCTTAGATAAGAAACCAACCTGATTATGAAGAAATGAAAAATAAAATAAACAAACACATATAACAGGAAGAAGGGAGATTTAATGTGCTATAGTATAATAAGAATCAAATGAATCAAATGATTAATTGCATTAGGAAGGTTGCAAAGGAGGCACTTGGAGGATAAAAGGAAAGAGACATATTAATAAAGAAATATGGTGGTTGATTGTAGAGGTTCAAGAAGTTATTTGAGAGAAAAGATATTGTGACAAAGTTTGGCAGGGGACTAAGAGTATAGAAAATTTTGAGCTGTCTAAAAAGGCAAAAAAGGAAACTAAGAAAGTAGTAAGTAATGTAAAATGCAAAGTATACGATGACCTTTCTAATAGGTTGGGAACAAGAGAAGGAGAAAATAATATTTTTAAGTTCGCAAAAATAAGAGAAAAGAAAAGTAAGGATTTAGATCATGTCAAATATATCAAGGACAATGAAGAAAATATTCTGGTGAAGGACAATGAAATTAAAGAAAGGTGAAATGAATATTTTAGTAAACTTTTAAATAAAAAACATATAGGGGATACAAGAACTAGGGATGATACTTCATTACCAGAGCATACTTTTTACCGTAAAATTAGAGGGGTGGAAGTGAAGGAGGCATTGAAGCGAATGAAGACAGGAAAGGCTACAGGCCCAGATGATATTCCGATAGAGGTATAGAAGTGCTTAGGAAATGTTGGAGTGAGTTGGTTATGTAGACTCTTCAATAAAATATTTGTCACAAAGAAAATGCTAGATGAATAAAGAAGAAGCATTGTAGTACCTATATAAAAGAATAAGAGAGATATACAAAATTGTACCAACTATCAAGAGTTTAAACTTATGGGTCATATATGAAGTCATAGGAGAGAATAATGGAGCAAAGACTTACACAGAAGACCAAAATTATTGAAAATCAATATGGTTTTATGCCAGGGAGGTCAACTACAGAAGCTATATTTTCACTTAGATAATTAATGAAAAAATATCGAGCAAAGAGGAAAAATCCGCATATAGTCTTTATTGATTTAGAAAAAGCCTATGATAGGGTACCGAAGGATTTAATTTAGTAGGTTTTGAAGAAAAAGATTGTCCTTAGATGTTATATTGAAGTTTTTAAGAATATTTATGAAGAAGCAGTAACAAATATGAGAATTACATGTGGAGAAACAGGTAGATTCTCTATGATTATAGGTTTGCATTAGGGATCAGTCTTAATCCCTTATTTTTTTGCATTGATTAGTGATGAGTTAACTGCGCATATTTAAGAAGAAATACCATGGTATTTTTTGTTTGTAGATGATATAATATTGGTGGATGAATCAAGAGATGATGTAAATACAAAACTCGATAATTGGCGGGGGGCATCAGAATTTAGAGGCTTTAAAATAAGTCGTACAAAGACAGAATACATGGATTGCGACTTCAGTAGATATATATAAAGTATTGAAATCACTGTCAAAATTGAAACTTATGAGGTACCACGTATGGATTCTTTTCGGTAATGGGCTCGATAATTAATAAAGATGGGGAAAATGAAGAAGATGTTGAGCATAGGATAAAAGCTGAATGGTTGAAGTGGAAATTAACTTTTGGAAAGCTTTGTGATAGACAAATGCCAATGAAATTAAAGGGCAAATTTTACAGGACAGTGGTTAGACCAACTATGACATATGGAGCAGAATGTTGGCCTATTAAGAAGATGCATATACGTAAGATGGATGTGGCGGAGATAAGAATGCTTAGGTAGATGTGTAGTAAAACAAGGAAAGATAAAATTAAAAATAAGCACTTTCGAGAGCATTTAGAGGTGAACCAATAGGGAATAAGATTAAAGAAACCCGTTTAAGATGGTTTGGGCATGTTGAGCATAGGTCGGTAATGACACTGGTGAGAAAAAGTTTAACTATCCAGGTGGATGGCTTATTAAAAGGTAGAGGTAGGCTGAAGAAAATATTGATGGAAGTCATTAAAATCAAATTTAAAAAAGTTTAACTTATCTAAAGATTTGGCTAAAAATAGAACGGAATAGAGAAACAGAATTCATGTAGCCGGCCCCAACATGGTTGGGATAAAATTTTGATGATGATGATGGTATAATAAGAATGTAAAATAAAAATATTAAGAATGTAAAATGAAAATATATGTCGCAGATAAAGAGGGAACTGGGAGGGGTCAACATAAATTTGGAAAGTCAAAATCAATTAAGTTAATCGCAACTGATTTCTCAATTAGAAACAACCCCTTTCATATTTATTCCCTTCAATAATTTTAAATGAGAGATTGAAGAAGATTTAATGTGGTATGGTATAATAAGAATGTAGAATGAAAACAAACGTCTGAGATAAAGAAGGAACTGGGAGGGGTCAACATAAATTTAGAATGTCAAAATCAATTAAGTAAATCGAGACTTGTTTCTCAATTAGAAACAATCCCTTTTATATAAAATAATTGATAAGTGGTTTGGACTTTTCAAAAGTTGGCACACCCACCCGTTTAGCAAGAGAGCTCAATAGGGATGTAAATAGGTTAGTTTTGGTTCGGATCTATGGTAGATTTAGAACCGAAATTGCTAATGAGTAGATGGAACTAGAATAAAATTTATTAATGAAAAGATGGAACCAAAATTGGAATCAAGTTCGTATATGGGATAGGTCCTGATTTGAACTTGAGTAGAGAATGATTTGAAAAAAAAGAAAAAGAAAAAACAACTAGCTAATTAACTTTTAGGAGAAAATTTCAAAAATTGAGATAATATGTTAGGCCCTATCCTACGTCCATAGGCTGGAATCATGATGGAATTAGATCGCAACGTGAACCCATTTACTTATAGAAACCTAATTAATAACTCAAACCTAGTCATTAACCGCTTGAAATCTCTAAATAATTGGAAAAAAAACATCCCTAAAGCTGAACCATGGTAGAGTTGTACCACCGCAATAGTAAGTAATGAAAAAGATGGAATGAATATATATTATATATATTTAAGAATATCAGCCCCCACGTCATGAGGGCTGCATCAGCGTAGAAGATGATGGCGAAATCGTTACAGGGGTAAGTGGCCATTGACAAGTTTGGCTAAATGTGCCGAGGCGGGGCCCACATTCATTAACCGGAGGGAAAGTGCCATTCCTGTCACGGCAGAACCAAATTTCTTTACTGTTGAGGCTGATCTAGAATCATGTAGTTGCAGAGTCCTAAATTTTCTAGGAATCCTTAAATTTTGGGTACTATGAGAAATGGGACCTACTTTTTAAATTTAAATAGTTTATAAATAATGAATTTTACAAAAAAAAATTATATGAGGGAAACCTCAAACTATAAACTTCACTAAAGCTTTGGGTGAGTGGCAGTGGTCATATGACCACTGCTATATCTTTTTTTCATCTAATTGTGAAGCATCGAACTTGCCGTTCAAAATTAAATTTGATCAGCAAGTTCGATGTTTTCGTTAGGGGTAAAAAGAATTCAGCTTTGCAACTCGGGGGGGTGGGGGGGGGGGTTGGGAAACCAAGATGGAGTGCTCCTCTGGTAGGGAGCTTTGGTAATGTTGGTTGCAAACGAATAGACCAGTTGACAGAAGAAGAGGAAGGAAGAAAGAAAAGAAAGTGCAGAAAGAGAAAACAGAGAAGAGAAGAAGAAAGGAGTGAAGCAGAAGCAAGCCTGCAGAAGGAGAAGAAAAGAAGAGAATGGCTGGGTTGGGGTTACTTCTGGACAGAGGGAGAGTAAGGAAGAGAAGAAAACCGGGCTGGGTGCTGGCCTGGGTTCTATGTAGGGAAAAAGGAAGATGGGTTCTCTTGGCGTAGGTGGACTGTAGCTGGGATTAATGGCTCCAGTAGATTAAGAAGAAACAAGAGAAGAAAGAAGAAAAGAACCAAAAGCTGGGATTACCATTTTTTAATTTTAACTCTTAATAGAAGTATTGAACTTGCCCCCTCCCCCAATTAGTTGTCCAAAAAAAACTATGGTAGTGGTCATACGTGATCACTACAGTGCACCCAGTTGATCTTGGGTAAGTTTTATGGTTTGAAATTCTCCCTATGTGATATTTTTTGGTAAAATCTTTTAACAAATAAATGTCTCATGTATTTTATTGAATTATGACAAATTATACTAATTAGGAATTGGGGCCATCATCATATTGATACTAGCAAATCATACCCACGCTCAGTACAGAAAATATAATTAATTTATTAAATACTTTTTTATAAATAAAATTAATGATTTTTCTATCAATTGTATTAAAATGGTAAAAATTAAAAAATTGAAAATCAATAAACTAAATGGATAGATACGGGGAAAATGATAAAAAAAAATTAAAAAAAATTATTCTTCAAATTCTACTAAAAGTTCAGAAACTATAAAAAATAATTGAAAATTAAGAAAAAGAAAAACAGCACAAATACTTAATCTTAGATCTATGTAGTGGGCCCACATATCAATAGTCTAGTGAGATTGAAAACTATTGACCTACTTACACAAATAATCACAAACAAAAAGTTCAAATCTTTCTAAAAGTCTAAATAATTTGAAATTTATAAAATATCTCTCTTAGATCAAAGTGAGGAGAGATGGAAAAAAGAGTCTAGAGCTTTCCAAAATCCTAAATAATCTAAAACCCTAAAATCTCTCTGAAATTACAATTAGTTCAAGATAAAAATTGAAATTGAGTGCCAATTTACCAAATTGGAGTTCAATTAAGAAATAAAATCCTATCCCATATATATAGTATAGGGAGTGCTACACAACGCTTGGCCGTTTTTTAAAGAAAAAATGCCCCTTTTTGTTGGGGCCCACTGAGTGCATGATGATCATTGAAGTCCACTAGATGTAAAGATTTATATGAGGCTTACTTATATGCAAAATCTTGGGTTAAAAAATAATCCTAACCTTTTCATCTATAACACTAAAATTTAATGGTTTAGAAGCATCATTTTATTATGATTTCAATTCAATAGTGAAAAATAGTTGGATGAGTCTCGAACTTGGACTTATGACCATTCATAGGGGTAGTGTGTATGAAAACTAGATTGAATCAACATGGGCCCATAACCAAGAAGAAGAGGGGCGGAACAAGGGACATATTTAAAGTAGGGTCTTTGTTAGAATTCCTCATATATATATATATATGTCTTTCACATCAATAAATTGTTCTTATATTTAAATGTGGTTAATGTGACGGTCAACGTTTATTGAAGATAAAATTTGACCATAGCTGATATGAGAGTGGTGTTATTTTATTTTTAATAGTCTAGACTCTTATAAGTGGGGGACTCTATGAGAAGCAACGACAGAATATCTTGTGATCCTCAAATTCAGAGGATTTGGAATTTAAATGTTTACTTAATTTGTTCGTTAACCATCCTAATACCTCCACTCAATCCTGCTTTGTTCATTTAACCTAAGTACTTGTTTAACATCTCTCTTTCCAGCATCTACTCTTCTACTTCTCTAAAGTAGATCGAAGTTTGGAAAAATAAAGGGTTCGACATCTATTTCCAGCCATGCGCACTTTAGAAAAATAAAAGCAATGCTTCTTTTTTCCACAGGCCCCTTCATATTCACATGCCAAGTGGAAATTAAATGAGGGGGTGTTTTATCTGTTAATGCACATGGATGTCTGCTATCACCAGATACCGGATAAATTGGATAACCTCTTGATGCAGTTAGATGACTGAAACTATTCACATTTGATGATAAAGATAGGTCTTAAAGAGGAACTTGGCCGATGAGAATTTAAGATGAGCATCAAAGTTTGGTGGGGTATAGAACAGGAGATTGTTAACACAAGTACAATCATACACGTGTTCCGTTGGTTTTAGACCACATCAAAGTGGGCCCCACTGCTTAAAAAATAAAAATAAGAAGGGAAAACAAAAAATGGAGAAAAAGGAGAAAGGGTATTTATATGTAGGATTGCGATGTTTTTTTTCCCCTTTAAATGAAGAAAACAAGAAAAAGAAGTAAAGAAAAGGGTTGTAAATCTTAGGATTCAAAATCATGCCTGAAGAAAAGGGTTGTAAATCTTAGGATTCAAAATCATGCCTGTCATTTGTTCTTCAATCACTGATTTGACCATCATTAAAGCTCAGTGCCTCAGTGTTGGGTATATGTCTTGTATTCCGGTTTAGCCGGATAAGTCTACTGGATTAGCTAGAGACTAGTTTAAGGTCAACGGTATTTTGGTAATTGTACCAGGGCTTTCTTGGTAACCAAGAAAGCGAAAATTATATATATGTATAGTCTGTAACCCTAGATCTTGCGCTGAAGAGAGGTGAGAGCTCTCTTGCCCGTGGTGTTCCCACACCACGTAGGTGAGACGATGTGAGAGAGGAGAGTCTCTGTGTACTTTACTTGTGACAGTGAAGATGATCGTCTCTGTGCCCGTGGACGTAACTCTGTTTGGGTGAACCACGTAAATCTCGCTTGTCTTCTTGTGTGTGGCTGTTCTTTGTTGATCTTGTAATTGATGTATGCATACAACGGGTGATGTTAAAATCACAACACTCAGCCTCCATGGTGTTTCATTCTTGCAAGCAACAAGCTTAAAGTGATTTGTGGTGAGAAATGGTTTTGAGTAGATAAATTTAACGAGGTCACAATGTATCTCTTTCCATATGATGTGTTCCCTCAAGTGTATGTAGTACCTCAAGTCTTGGACCTAATTACCTGATAACAAAGAGAACATTATGCTCTTTCTTATCATTGCGCTGGATATTTCTTTGAGTTTTCTTGGTATGGATATTTTCTTGATTTTTGTGGATAGATGTGAAATTTAATTCTGCCACCTCACTTACAGTTCAGCTTTGTTTCCTAGACATCATGGACCACCTACTACAGTTGGCCCACCTGAAAAACCCCTTGAGAGTTGAGAATCACCAATAAAAACCTACAAGCAGAAATCACAACGTCAAGATGAGCTGAGTGCAAAAGCAAGAAACTGTTTGTTGGGTTAGGAGTAAGTCGTACGTGGAGGATCTGAGAGGGTTGGTGTTGGTGTTCAGGTAGCTGGGAAGTGCACGAGCACATCTAACCTCCACGCCTCCCTCGCTTTATGAGACACGACCCTTTCTCCTTTTCCCTAGCCCCCCTACTACGTGATGCCCACACCATCTATCCATCTTCTTCTATCATCTCAGAGAGAGAGAGAGAGAGAGAGAGAGGTTGTTAAGGGATACTACACACGCATGCTTTTCACCACCTGTGAGTCAATATCTTAGACACCGCTTAACCCGCCAATTTTATCCGAGGATTGAATCTGGGATAAATCCTCTTAAGTCCCTATAAATCATGGTCCACGGCCCAAGACTATCCTACACCTCTCTCTCTCTCTCTCTCTCTCTCTCTCTCTCAGCCAATCTCTTCACAAGGGGTTCACTTCAAATCCCTCTAAGCCTGCAAATCTCAGGGCGCGGAAGGTATGTGCATATTCTTTTTGGTGCAGTTTACCCCACAAACCCTCCTTACAGTCTTCAATTGATATGGGTTTGTTCTATTTTTCAATTTTCAGGTTAGGCGAGGAAGGGTGGGAGCGATATACGGGTGAGTGATCTCCATGTTAAGCTTGTCAAGAGAACAGTCCTTTTGCTGGTCGACCTTACATTCGTTGTCTGTTCGACCTTGATCTTGGGTGCAATCCATCTAAGGAAAATCGATTCTACAATCAGGAAAACTAATAGGATATTGCATATGCTTAGTACCTCATCAGTTTTACATCAACACACATATATTTACACGTCTTCAATGGACTTCATATGTTATCAATCCATCTTATCATGGAATCTTTTTCTTCTGATTGCTTACTTAGCATCGTGGAGTCCCTCGGTTCTAATTTCTAATCTCGGCCAAAACACAGTTGTGTAGCTCAATATGTGAAGGTTTCAGCTAGGATAAGTAACAATTTAGCTCTGATTAGTTCGATACTTAAAATATTTACACCCAATACATAATAAATCAATGAAAAAATGAAGGTTTTCAATTTTTGGATTAGAACACAAATGATATTAAGTAATATAGTAGAGCAAGATCGAAGCTGTGCTGTCTGAGTTTTTTCTTTAGAAATTACAATATATTAAGATGTGGTCCCGCGCAGTTGCTGTAAGTCATGAGGTCTAGCCCATTCTGGGTTTTCAGAAATTAATACTTAATAATCAGAAAATCAACACATGCAAATGAGTTTTGGGTAATGTGACGCTTTGCCATTAAAATATATGTCCTAGGAAAAACTAGTATCAACATTAAAAACATGCCTAAGCACAAAAGCAAGATGATAAGCTAAATGTAAAGAGGATATTTCATGTAATTAACATTTCTAATATGAAAACAATATATAAGTACCATTACTAAACCTCATTCATTTACCATATCCTCAAAGTAAAGCATAGTCTTTTAACATCTTAATGCATACTGCAATTGTGTGGAAATGTGGGTCTCTGGTTTTGTTGATGCCACTGTACCTGTACCTGACATCCCATGCAGGTATCTGTTGCCGACGCCCCCACCATGTTCGGTCACGAATGGATGGATGGTTAAGTGACTGAGACCATTGAGTATGTAAAACCATACAGTTGTAGACTGTAGTAAGGTCAGTACATTAGGTAATAAGCTTATTTTATTAGACGAATTAGCTGGGTTTTAGGAGAAATTAATTGGTAATGCAGTTTAGATCACATTTAAGGAGGTAAGAGGGGAGAACTGAGGGTTGCCAAATTGGTTAGGTTTTATGCTTTTTACTCAATCATCTATCATCTAGGGATCGATCTTGGCATCTCCCTTTGCGGTGGTGTTTACCTTGCATTCGCCGGTGTTGCCTCCCTACTGTCTGCTGGTGTCCACTCCCGCCGTTGGTGGATTTCTAATGAGTCCAGCCCCACTTTGGCTAGGTACCGTAAAGAAAAAAATGGTAGAAGGTACTGTATGATTATGATTATGACTGGAAAGGCGAAGGTACCCCAGCCTAGAGACTTATACAAAAGTTCATGTGGAGAGAGAGAGTTACACAAAAGTTCATGTGGAGAGAGAGAGAGAGAGAGAGAGAGAGAGAGTAGAATCGCAGAAAATCAGGTTGACCAGTGGATTGGTCCACCACATGAAAGAGAGAATGTGGACATTAAAATAACAGAAAATGAGGTTGATCAATAGAATGGGCCACTACATGAAATGATGGCCTATTTCGAAGGTGAGCAAAAATCCAATTTACCAAAGCGCCCCACATTAGGCCATACTGAAGGGCAGCATCAATACAGCTCCCTCCCCTCTGTGGTGAGTAACTTTTTTTTTTTTGGGTGCTGTCAACACTATCGTAACTTTACAGAGAACTTCTAACAAAAAAATAAATAATAATAACAGAAAACGAAGCGACATTGCCCTAGCAGAGCCTCTAGCCAGGGCCGTAGATTCATCAACACCTACCCGTCCAAACAACACTGCCTACCCCATTTTAGAAAGATTAAAAGGACCTTTTGGAATTTGTGAGCATCTGAATTGGTTACCACTTACCAAGCTAATTGACTTAAAAGCGGTGCTTAAAAAGATATATAAAAGGACATTTTGGGATTTGGGTGCATCTGAATTGGTTACCACTTACCAAGCTAATTGACTTAAAAGTGGTGCTTAGAAACTTAGATTTCTACAAACATATGAAGCTGGACCACACCCATCTTACATGTGATCAGTGCTCAGCTCCATTGTAATTTTCCAGTGTGGACGTCATTGGTCAGAACAAACCATAGAAGAAAAAAAGGCTTCCATGAAAGAAATGAGATTAAGTGAGGAAAATCCTCATGGTGACCCTGGTGGCATCAATCAGGTCCCACCACGTTTTCAACCGAAAGCTTGCATGAATTGCTCATGTGTGCGGTTAGCTGTACATTGATGATGTGATGGGATCTGAATGACCCCTCCATAGCCACCGTGGATTTTTTAAAATAGGAGGATCCGAACTCTACGGAAAAATGAAGTTGCCTTAGTGGGTGGAGCCTAGGAGTAGTACTACTAATCAAATAAGGTCCTGTGGGTGAATTTACAGCAATGAAATAGACAGTCAATTAGATAACCTTCACACATTGCCACTTTTCTCAACAACATAATAGAGCCTACTAGAAGAACCAAAGACTATTATGTCCTTTTTGAGATCCTGATGGACTGTGAGCTTTCGATCACATGTTACCAGTGAGATAAAGAGCGGTTTTGCCTATGAAGGAGTTGGTGAATTAGGTAGGGTCTCCACAAGTCGTGCACTTTCTCTTCTATCTGTTTTACAGTGGGGTTTTGCATGAAGCTTAGACGTTGGGCTGCTGAGATTATGTAACCCTAGGGTTACTTGGAAGTCAGATTATTTAAAGGCTTGCAATGATAGTTTAATCACTTGTAGGGGACAAAAACTGAAAGGAACCCTCCTTTGGTTTCTTTTTTGTGACAAGAAACAGAGCAATCCAGATTAGCTACTGTTTCCACTGTCTTTTCTGCAGTTCGGTCCCACATTCTTCTTAATATTCAAAATTGGGGTTCTGAAAAGGCTAAGTTGGCTGAGCTGAGTTAAACCAACCTGAGTCTGATTTGGACACTAAACATTAAATTATGTTTTTGGGATTATAGCGTTTGCGGAAGATGCCTGGATATTTTCAAATTTTGCGCTTTCTAGGGATATTGTCACGAAAATGTAATGGAAAATAAAAATAATTTATAAAAATAAAGAATAAAACAAGATAAAAATAAAGAAAAAACAAATTTCCAT
The DNA here is from genome assembly GCA_037013555.1 of Sextonia rubra. NCBI lineage: Eukaryota > Viridiplantae > Streptophyta > Magnoliopsida > Laurales > Lauraceae > Sextonia > Sextonia rubra. The sequence continues at coordinate 10,731,863 of JASUAD010000010.1, forward strand.
GTACATCACATATAGTTATATAGACATTAATTATTAATAACAATACTAAGTCTTTTAGGATATAGAAAAGGATGTAATTGGTAGTTTCAAGAAGTATAAATGATAGGTAATAGATATTAATTGCAAAAAAACAAAAAAAAAACCTAAAACATTTTTCAATGCATTTTTGTCCCTTTCTCTCTCATCACCTGAATGTAGGAGAACATCCTACTGCAGGTTCAAACCCCCCTCTGTAATAGACTGTCTTAGCACTGGACCAAACACTACAAAGCAGTATGGAGAAATTGGATAATAATAGCCTTTATGGGCCTCACAATCTACTATACTTTCTAAATCTTTCACTCGGCCTAGAAAAGCGCATTTCCACTATCTTGAGTCCAATGCATTGGTAATAGTTCATCTGTCAGCATTCTCCTGTTGATTTAGAAGTTGTAAGTGTTCAACGAAGTCAAAAACTGGAACTTGAAAGCTGAGAGTAGAATGCTTGATGTGTTGTCACCACCAAATTGTGTTTCCATATTTTCCCCATCACAAATGGTATTTCATAGTGTGGCCAAGAGGAGATTCTTAATTTTTCACTCAAATTTTTTGTAATTATTGTATTTTCTTATATTGGCTTTCCTTATTGGATCGTACATAATTGAGGGTAGATAACTTTCAAAAATAGAATTTACTATCATAATAAATAAAATTATTCCTGCAATAGGAAAAGATAGCTGGAAAACCATTGTATTCAGAAGTGGTTCCTTTTCTCCGTCGACAAATTATATAGGCACAAAGATGAGTTGTAGTAAGAAACAACTATCTTGAAACATTAGGAAAGGAAATAAAAAGAGAAAGTAGGATATATTACTAGAAAAACAAAGAAAGGCTATTTGTTTCTTTATCATCCCCTTCAAACTGCTGGCAATGATCTGCAATTAAATTGTGTTATATACATTAGAATCAAATGGGTGTAAGGCCCATGGTAAATATATCAGAAATCTCGTTACACAATTGAGATTAACATCACACAATGTAGACCACGTACGACTTGCTTTGTGGAAGAATGACATAATGAAGTACTGCTCAATGTCCATGCATTAAAATTGGGTCCTAAATTTTTCAAAAAATATATTAAAGGGCATAGGACTAAAATCTTGAGATCATGGATAAGAGAATGGCAAATAATAATCGTATAGTATCACAACTTGTACCTTGGCCTAGGATTGGAAAGGACCCCAATGATGAATAGCAAAATCTCATGGAAGATTGATGTTGATCCGGGCATTTCACCCAACAAGAATTGGAGTAGGCAATGAGATCGATGGAAGTGAAACAAGACAATAATTATAAACATAGACTAAACTAATAATGGTTTCCTTTAGGCAATGTATAATTTGCTTTGAATTGACCACTTACAGCATGCATGAATTGGTAAACCTGATTAGCAAATAGGTGATATTAGGTTGCCTACATGTGAAAGATAATGAACAGTTCAAGCTATTTGAAGATAATAAGATGTATAACATGATCACTAGCATGAAGAGAAAATCTTGGAACTATAAGTAACTAGGGTATTACTAGTTTTGGATTCAAGCATAGAAGTATGATTGAGAACCTATATGCATGGTATATTTGGCTAGAAAAAAAACCCATGGGCTTCTCTACCAAGAAAATAATGAAGTCAGCAAAATCCTTCTTATCAAGTTCAAAACCAAGCAAGCAACAAACAACCACAAAATTTCTAGATTATCTCCAATGAGAATCATGTCATCTACAGAAGAGATTTGTCAAAGGTTGTTGATGGACACACACAAGAGTAGTCAGGCATGGGAGAGTCGACCCCTCTTTTTTTTTTTTTTTCTTTTGGTATATGTTAAATTAAAACGAAGTAAAGCAATAAAAGAAATAGAGAAAATACATAAGCCGTGTCCATGGAGTTTGCTTCAATCCATAGAGTGGTTATGAACATGGAAAATTAAATAGGATTGGACCTTGGAAACAAAACCTTTTGGCTACTTCATATATATACTTCTTCAATGAAGAAACATGAAGAAATTCATTCTTGAAATTAAGTATATATGTATATATATGAATATATATGAATATAGGCCACCGACATGGCTGTAGCTCAGCTACTTAGAGAGACCAAACACCCCATGATGGGCTGACTGTGTGAGTTTTAGCCCTCGTAACCAAAAAACTATCGAGGGAAGCCACATAAAATGGTACTAGAATTCTCACCGTAATCAAGACTTTCTTGGTCTTATCCTTAGCAACCAGATCATTTTTACGACATTCTGACAACGCATTATTTTGTAACCTTGTACAGAACCAGTTATATGCGACAACATTAATGCTGTCATGGTGAGGCACCGTAAACCTTTTCTAAATTTCATTAAGGCATCATATTTTTCATGCTCGAATCTTGATGGCATGTTAGCTCTTTATATGCTTTTGTCTAGGAAGATGGTCCCATAGGCGAGTAATCACCTATATTCAACAATGCTTGAGGTGGAAATTTTACTAGGACTCCTCATATGACATTAGGATAAAGAGATGTGGAAGTTACAAAGAATGGAAGAATTAATATCTGCTCCAAGAAGAATGGCAACAACTTAAGTTAGCTAAAATAGTTGAAAATGCATCCATTCGTTTGGGTCTGAAGACTTATCCTAGGTGGGTTGGAACCAAGTATAGAAGGACCATCCGTGAATGTTCCAATTACCTAATCGACATGGGAGCCATAGGAAAAATCATTAGACGATAAGGTCGCTCATATCCTTTAGAAAGAGGACCAGCTCTTAGGGTAGGAAAAAAGAAGGGGAAGATGATGCCTGGAACAAATGTTGGTAACCTAGGAGTTGTGGAAGAAGGAAATATACACGTGACCCTTAGAACAGTTTAGGCTCATATAGTAGTTTTGAATTGTAGCCAATCAAAATGCAAAAAATAGGTTTGAGTCTTTGTTTATATGCTTGACTTGCCCTTCTGGTATGGCCCTTGATAGGTAAGGGAGACACAGAAGCACAAAGGTGAAAAGTAGACTTGCTTGTGACCAAGGAAGAATTTAGGGGTTGATTTCTTGGGAAGGGTGCATGAACAACAACCTCACACGTGGCCTGCGAACTGCGTGCAACTATAATGTTGGACAAGAAAAGAAACAAAAAAAGAGTAATGCATGATAAAAACAAACAGTTGATTGAAGCATTGAAGTCTCTCTCTCTCTCTCTCTCTCTCTCTCTCTCTCTCTCTCTTAATAAAGGCGGACACCAGCGATTAAGTGTTGCATGTGTTAACATCTAATCACATTAGCTGACTCTCTTCGATGTCATATAATATAAGAAGAGATGTGAGTGTCCTTTTCATTGATAACAAAATGAACATGAGCCCATTACTACTTTCCCTTTCCCTTCCTATATAGGAAAGAGTCCACAACATAGTGAGTTCCATCATTGAAATCTCACATCATTTACCCAATGGAGAGGAATCATTCGAGGCCAAGGCTGGACAGACAACGAACAAGAGGTACATGCGAGGACTGTGTACTTGACAAGGTTCGACATGGATATTAATACCCAACTTCTCTTATGCTTTAATCCAAATGATTAATAAGAGGTGGAGGTATGCTTCAATCACTGTAGCATTTTCTTTATTTTTGTTTTACTTCTAGATGTTCTCTATGCTTAGTCTTGTTTCTTGAGACTTGAAAGAACTAATCTCACCATGGTTTTTACTATCGGCCAATGTCATGTATCAGCATTTCTGAGAAAATCTGTTGACATGATACTCAATTCACTCATGTATCCTCGATAATCAACACATATAGTTGGGATGACCAATGAAGAATAAAAAAAAAAAAAAGCTGATATAGACTATTATTATATTTGTTTAGCTGAAAATGAAATCATGTTGTGCGTTCAATACGTTTCGCCAAGAGGATGCATGGTCTCTAGCCGATACTTGAGTGCATGAATCTTCTGCCATAGTTTTAATAAAAAAAAACAATAAAAAGAAATATTCTTGAAGAATATTCAATGTGAAATAAGTAGGCCCACCCTTGATAAGCAAAAGGGACTGGATCAAAAGCCAAAAGTAGATGCACTAGAGTTCTTTTCAAGATAAAAATAAAAAAATAAATTTTTTGACCCAAATCTAGTTGAAACATGAGTTATTCTTTTTAATGATTTTGTTGAACTGTTTGAAAGACTAGGAACTGGTGTGGGCCTAATAAGTAATCAATTTCCCCCCATTTGAATCTACTTTGCCATATTTATCATGAGTTAATTTCTCTTGAATTTGAAACTCAAATTGGATCTAAAGATATCTAATGAATTATGAAAAAAGAAATCAAATGAGATGTCTATTTGGATGTGAGCTTATATAGATCAGTCTTTTTAAAAACCCGAGTTGGGGCTTTGAGGTTGTGATGAGGGGGCCGTATTAGCCCATTGATGGTTGCGATCATTTTGGTATAAGGAGGGCTATGTTACATGAGATTGCCATAATACTTGTGCAGTTAATAAAATTATCATTATGTGTAGGAAATCAGAAGTTATTTTTATGGTAACGATGGCTTAATTTTGATTTCATTAATTCGATTTTAGATAAATATATGGCTGTGGTGATTAGGCATTGTTTACAACTGATATCAAAGCTACATGTGGTATTTTCTAAGAAGGAATAGATTTTCTTTATGTTCAATCCTACCAATAAAAAAATAAATTTTCTTGAAGAAAGAAAATCAAGCTGTTTTCTTGCTACAGGTAGATTGGCCGATCGACAATGTCATGCTGACCGATTGCAATTCAAATGAAGGTGATGGGCCATTGGATGGCTGATGACCCACAAACAATTTTGGGTTTCTTTGAACTCCTGAGAAAAATAAAGATGGTAGTTGGGTTGGGCTAGTCTAATGGTGAGGTCAACCCACCTAATTCTAAACCTTGTTCCCTAATGACTCCAATATAGAAACAATCTAATTGAGTCCTAATTGATCGGGCCCCAAAAACCCCACTTTGAAGTTTGCGACAAAAACAATAGGAAGTGAAGGCTTCTATTATTCCCTAGTTCTTAGTTGTTACTAGGTTTGTCAAGGGGCCGGGCCAGATCTAAAGTTGTCCTAACCCTACCCTCGATATATGCAGAGCTAGGCCCAGATTGTCCAAAGCCCTTAGAGGGCTTGCACTATGAAAGCCCTTACCTACCCTCAAGGGCAAGGGCCGGAACAAGCAGTGCTCACACCCCTAAAGCTATAAAATCATTATTTTTTTTAAAGATTTTCATACAGTGTTACGAAGAATAGAGTGTTGATCGAGCATTATCTTGTCTAACTGCAATTGTGAAGGTACTGTTAAAAACATATTTGGAGAATATAAGTTGTCATACCTGCTTTGGTGACGTGGGTTCTAGACATAAGATTTTATTTATTTTGTCAAAGAAGGATAATACTAAAGAGTCTAATATATTTCACTCATTTTAAAGAAATTCTCAAGTATAAAATCATTCTAGCAGAACCTTATTATTGAAAAAGCTTAAGCTATTACATTTACATATCTTTTATCAATTGGCATTATTTTCAATTTAACAATGATTTAAGTATTAAATGTTGTTTGATTTCAGTCACAAAAATAAATTAACTTAAAAAATTCTATTATTTAGACTTCTAAATTTTGGGAGTTATAATTATCTAATTAAAATGATATTTAGATCACCCTATATCCTTGAAGTTATATGCACATACAAGCTACCTCTATAAATTGGTTGGCATCCCAAGTAGCTCCATAAAGGAAAAAATTTATACTTATTAACAAGGAGTACACTCCCATTTGCACAGACAAAATATATAAAAATCATAAATAATAAGCAATAAAACTAGAAGAAAGGGATTTAAAAAGCAACCGTGCAATACTTTTTGTATATGCATTAAGTCCAATACAAAGCTTAAATAATTAAATATAAATAAAATGAGTCAAGTTTGTGTATATGAAATTTTAGGGTGTCTTGTAATGGGAAGGTGGGTATGAAACCAACTTCATATCCCAATTTTATTTCTACCAAGTTTTTGTTTTAAGGGCATTTTAGTATATATTTACATATAAAAATACATGTATTATATAAAATAAATAAAAGTATGAGGGTTAGGGCTTGGGCCGGGTCAGGCCAATACTGTTGAAGCCCAACCCTAAGATTCTAGGGGCTAAACAAAATTCTCATTTTAAGGGCTTTTTTAGGGTCAAGTCTGGCCGGGCTCTTGTCATGTTTTATTGGATTTTAAGACCTTCATGTTAGCTCTTTTCTTTTCTACTAGGAGGGTGAACCCATCCTCTTTGCAATTTTGGTTTGTGCTTTGCTTTTTGTCTCTTCTTGGGAAATGGCCTTGCCACAAACTATTGTAGATATGACACCACTGGTGTGCGCATGTGTACCTGAGCAATCAAGATTAACTATCAACCACTCAAGAAAATAAGAGATTTATATAGTTCGACAAAGATGCCTATGTCCACAATAAACCAGTTTTCATTAGGTTCTCCTCTAATTTGTAAATCCATAACCTTGAAATTTGAGTATATATCTAGAGTTACATATTACATCATATATATCATCACTACTTTTTTAGCCTCCGAGATTTCTATTCTTAGACAAAGGAAAGTCCTAATACTATTAGGAGACTACTGTTAGTAAACAGAAAAGTCCTAATACAATTAGGGAAACTACCAAAAATATTAAACCCAATTGGTCTGAAAACATTTGGCTAACAATCTCTCCCTCTAGATCATGAGGAAGATGCCAAAAAGCCCTCATTAGAAGTTCAACCCAGGCAACTTTAAACACAACTCCAGCCTTTCCTTAGACATGACCTTTATCACCATATCCAAGGGACTCTTGTCGGTGTGAATTTTTCCAACTTTATGAAGTTTTTCTCGATCACCTGACGAATCCAATGGTATTTGATATCAATGTACTTCATGTGATCATGGTATATAGCATTCTCACTGAAATCCATAGCACTTTGACTTTCACAGTCAAAGACATATTCTTCTTGCTCGAAACCTAGTTCTTAAAGGAATTTCTTAAACCAAAGCATCTCCCTTCCTATTTCATTAACAACTATATATTCCACTTCAATTGTAGACTGTACTGTGTACTTTTGTAACTTTGATTGCTAGAAAATAGCTCATCCTACGAAAGTAAATAAATAACCAAAAGTCAATAATCTACAATCAAGATCACCTACAAAATCAGTATCAGCAAAACCTTTCACCATTAGTTTTAAACCTTGAAACAAATGCACAACTTGGAAGTATCCTCAAATACCTGAAAATCCAGTTCATTGCATCCTAATGCCCTTTCCCAGGGTTAGATAGAAATCTGCTTACGAAACCCATAGCATGAGAAATGTCTAATTGTATGTAAACATTGCATATATATAAGACTTCCTATAGCAGAGGAGTATGGAACATTCACCATCCATTCATTTTTTTCATCTGTAGTAGAATACAAGTGCTTGCTTAGGTTGAAGTGACTGGCTAGAGCCATAGTAATTGGCTTAGCATTTTTCATATTGAACCGCTCGAGCACCTATTTAACATATTTTTCCTATGACAACTATAGCTTCTTGGCACTTCTGTCATGACATATTTGCATGTCCAACATCGTACATTCAAAACCCAAGTCTTACATGTCAAATAACTTTGTCATCTCCTCCTTCAAATTGTTAATCAACTTGTTATCCTATTCAAGTACCAACTTATTATCTACATCCAAAAGAAGGTTATGAACCTGCCCTCGATAAATCAATGAATATAAATACAATGATCTACAGTTGTCTTCTGATACCCATGACTCAACATGAATGAATCAAACTTTTTGTACTACTATCTTGGTGCTTGCTTCAACCCCTAAAGACTTTTCTTCAGCTTGCAAACCATCTATGCTTTTCCTTCTACCTAAAACCTCTTTGGTAAAGTCACTGTGAAGAGATACAATCTTCACATCCATCTTTTTAAGCTTAAGGTCCATGCTAGCGGCTAGACCCAAGACGACTTTGACCAAAGTCATCTTCACAACATGAGAGAAAACTTCATTAAAGTCAATACCCTTCGTCTATATGAAGCCTTTTACCATTAACCGTGCTTTGTGCTTTACCAGTTTTTCATTCTCATCCGTTTTCAATTTGAAAGTCCATCTATTTTTTAAAACATTCATATCTTTAGGAAGTTGTAATAATTCATAAGTCTTGTTCTTCTTCAAATAACTCATTTCATCCTACATAGCCTTCATCCACTCAACTTTATAATCATGAGTCATTGCTTCTAAGATGCTCCCTAGCTCTCCCTCATTACAAAATATACTCGGATGCATGACATTTAGTTGATGGTTGATGCTCTCAAGTAGACCTCCTAGCTTGAGGTTCCGTGGTTTTTGACAGAGGATACAGTGGCTCTCCCTACTCAACACCCTTATTATCTGGAAACCCCTGTGCCTCATCACGATTTAGATTATTTTGTCCACCTTCTCCACTTGTAGTTAGCCCCAGAGAAGGAGTTGGTATGAGATTAACCACTCCATCAAGTGTTTTAGAAAACTTTAGCATTCTTTTCAACATATCCAAAAAACTATTCTTCATAGAAAACTACATCCCTACTTTTGATAATTCTTCTCTTATCTGAATCTCATAACCTGTAGCTAAACTCATCTCCACCATAGTCAAGAAAAATGCAACTCAGTGTCACATCATCCAACTTTGAACACTACTCTTTTGGAACATGTATAAATGCCTAGCACCCAAGCACCTTCAAGTGTGTAAAGGAAGTAAATGTGACAAAGAACTTATTGTCACCCAATGACTCTACCTCCATGGGACCACAAATATCAGAATAAACCAAATTCAACACATTAGATTTCAATTTTGATGTCAAAGAAAAAGCAACCCTATACTGCTTGCTAAATAATCAATAATCACAAGGTCAAGGTATGTACCTTTGGAATAAAGAACTAAATCCTTTTTTAACAACATTAGTAGTCCTTCCTCACTCATATAACAAAGTCTCTTATGCCACAAATTCGAAGAAGAGTTGTCTTGAACAGCATTCAACACACCTTTACACAGCTTCACATGTGTTTTGTATAGCGTATTATTCATTTTTCCTCTCGTAACAACAAGAGACCGTGAGCTTTCATCTGCCATTTTCAAAGTAACTTTCATAATCTGCACAATCCATTGTAGTCCTAGAAATCAATTTAACCGCAGATGAGGAACATGTCACACATCTTTCAACGCCATTGTGCAACTAGTATTGGTATGAATGTAAACATTAATGACACCAACAATCTCTGAATGACTCGTGTTGTCCATCTTCACGATATCAAAGTCACCTACTCTGTACATTGTGAACATCTCCCTACATGGAGTAGCATGGCAGGATACTACTGTATCAATAACCCACTCAATCTGATCATCTACAACACTCAAACACTTGTCATTATCGCAGGTGAAAACCACTATATCTTGTCCTAAAGTAGCTATAGTATTTTCATTATCATTCTTCTTCTCATTATTGACTTATTTTTGTTTCTTTAGGCAAAACAATTTTTCTTGATGTGGCCCATATTGCCACAAAAAAAAAAAAAAAAGAATTTCATAGGCTTTTTGCCAGTCTGTGGTCCACCTCTAGACTTGCTACAACCCCTTTTGGTCCCTTACTCTCACTCCTCCCTCTTGTTCTTAGTAACAAAGGCCTATACATTATTTGTCCCTGAAATTTTCTTTCTACTTTTTCATTCTGTAAACTACTAATAACCTGACTCATAGATCATACACCATCAGAAGTAAAGTTGATCACAAAAATAACCAATGTTTCCTGTGTATCAGGCAAAAAACTCAAAAGTAACAAAGCTTACATCTCATCATTAATGACCATCTTGATTATGACTAACTGATTGACCATACTTTAAAACCCATTGATGTAATCTTCAATCTGACCACCATTCTTAGATTTCATGTTCACAAGCTTTTCGTTAAAAAAGGTTTTGTTCACTGTGGTCCTTTTATCATGCCTTGCTTCTAGCTTTTTCCAAAGAGTATATTGGTTTCATTAGACATGTGTTGGAATATGATGTTATCAACCCACTGTTTGATGTGATCAATTGCTTTCTATGCATCTTATTCTAATATGCATCTTTCATATATTTTGGTCGGGCACTATCCCTCTTAATAGGATTATATAAGTCTTTACAATAGAGAATGTCTTCCATCTTTGGTTTCCAGATAAACAAATTAAAATGGTTAAGCTGAACCATGGTACTGTTTATGGTATTATTCTCTATCTTAATTAAGCAAATAGGAAAAATAAACAACTAACACTTACCTTAACTCCTATACTACATTCTAGATCTCGTCACCATAAGCACGCTAGAAGAAACGGATCTGAAATCCAACTTTGGATGGCTTCAATATCACAGATATAGTACTATGTCCTCCGATTTGGCCAAACTCTCTTGTTGATAGTTAAACTACCAATCTTCTTCTACAAAAATGTAGATTTATTCAAAAAGAGTCCGTAGGAACAAATAGATCTCCGATCAGACGTCGGATGATCAAGATATCGGAGAAACAAAATTCCGCCGTTGATCTTGGTCAATCTGGCTTTGACCATACGACTCTGCTAATGTGTACTAACATCAGCGGCTGACTATTGTTATTTTGGGTTGTGCAAATTGGTTAGGTCAACCTAGAACTGACCTCTAACCTGGGTGGGTTGCTGCCTAACAGGTCAAGCTCACCTAACCCAAACTGGATCCAGCCAGGGTTTACGAAAATCTAGGCGTCTTCTTCCCCTTCAATATCTATTCTACAACAAATATAGAATTGCCCCCAAACCCTCTTCCTCGAGTTCAGTGACAGAGTGTCTGATGGTGGTGAGGCAAGTAACTAGCGAACAGTGGTTGGTAGGCAGCATCTGATTCGGCGGTGCAAATAGCGATAATACAATGGGCAACCCTCTTCAAGTCTTCTTCTTCGCTGACAGTGGGTGGCAACGGCGAGGGCACTTCGATGATAATACAAGCAGCAACTAACAGTGATGGAGAAACTCTACTTCCTCTCTAGAAGTAGTAAACCCTTCTTCCCAAATCCTAGCTAAACCCGTGAACCCCAAATCCTCTCTTCTGCAACGTGTGTGGCCCACAAACGAAACCAATTTAGATCCCTTTAGTTTTTCACATATGAAACTGAGATCAATCTCATAGCTTGAGATCAAATTTGAACCCTCACAAGGATTGGATCTGCCAATCTTTGCAGCACACAACTCCGAGCCCTAGGGGACCTTAGCCGGGCTTTGATATCACTTGTTATGGATATGACACCACTAATGTGCGTTGTGTATGTGAGCAATCAAGATCAACAATTAACCACACAAGAAGACAAAAAATTTATGTGGTTCGGCAAAGATACTTATGTTCACGGAAAACCAATTTCTACTATGTTCTTCTCTAATATGTAAATCCATATCCTTGGAATCTTAGTATATGTCTAAGGTTATAGATTACATCATAATATAAGCACGACATCCTTAACCCCTAAGAATTCTATGCTTAAACAAAGGAAAGTCCTAATACTATTAGGAGACTACTATTTGTAAACAAGAAAGTCCTAACACAATTAGGGAACCTAACCAAGACATTAAACCGAATTGGTCTGGACCCACTTGGCCAACACAAACTTTGTTTTCCTTCCTGCAGGTTAATGAATTTTCCTCTTTAGCAAAAAGAAGAAAAAGAAGAAAAAGAAAATTGATGTTATTTGGGTCTTTGATGTGAATTTAATCGATCTACTTAAACTGCAAGTGCATAGTTGTTTTGTTGAAATAGAAGCAAACAAAAGTCAATCCCATAAAGAGAACTTTTGACCTTTTCGAATTAAAAATCTATTTTTTTTAACTAAGAGATTGATTTGAAATGAAACTAAGAATTTCATAAACTTAATGCAATTGAAAGAGTGAAAAATTAATTGAGAAAATAGATCAAAGCATTCAAAATCTATTAAGCAAGATTATTAATCTAATTGTACAATTATTCTATTCTTTTCTCAAAATAAGTAAGATTAGAAACAAATCAATGTTTCTGATCCAGAAGATTTTTCTTTATTAAAAACTAATTTTTTAATAAAAAGAATAAAATCATCACCCAAGACCTCCTTCACCTCATAAAATAATAAAAATCCATAAGCATAATTTATCAAATTAAGCATAAACTATCAAAGGATCTCAGCCCTAAGCATAATCTATCAAAATAAGCATAAATAATGGAATTATTTTCATTAGAAATCAAAACAGAGGTTGCCTAAGGCATGAAGACATATCTATTATTCTAATAGAGTATTCATTTAAAGGAAACAAAAAAAGAACAAAATAATCAAATGAATTAAAATAAAAATTTACGTAACTTCATCTGTGTACTCCAATCCAAAGGATTAACTAGACATTGCCAAGATCTTTATAAAAAATTTCATTGAGAGCATTCTTGTACAATATTCACTCTCTAAGAATTTCTTTTCTAAATTCCTAGTTCTTAGAACAAAGCTCTAAAAATACCTTAAAAGTAAAATTGGAAAATTAATAGGGGAAGAGAGAAGAGAGAGAGTGGCTAGAGGAGAGAGGGGAATGGATGCTCTCTTAGATATCCATGGCTGGGATTTTGTAGGGTTTGGAGCCCCTTTGTTTATTTATTTTTTTCCTCTTTTATAGCTTGTTAAGTTTTCTTTGGAAAGGTCTCTTTGCTTGGCCTCTAAATTAGCAAAGACTTAGCAACGTTGGAGAAATTCTTTTATGCTTTCCTTTGAAAGCCAATCTCTACACAAACTTTTCATATTGAGAAGATTCTCCTATCATGTGTAAGTAAATCTACTAAATAAGCTTTAATTCTTTAATTTCTTGAGGATTTTCTTCAAATCTTCTTAGATTATCCTGAAAAGAATAATACAAGGATGGTGGACCCCACTTTGATCTCTAATGTACTTCACTTAAGGATAGACGGACTCCACCCAAAGGTGTATAACATGGAGAAAGTTTTTAATCTTCTTGTAATTCCATCTAAAAATATATAGCCAACTTCACAAGGACATAACTTTATCATTTTAGTTTTGATTAATGCAATCTTAGATCATATGGACATCTACTCAAAAAGGCCTTTTTAATTGTTTGTAGATTGTCTAATTTCGACACTTAGTTTGGGAGTTATGACCGTTTTAATCTATGTTGTCAAAAACAAAATGAGATTAACTTACCATTTTTGAATTCCTCTTCTTTGACTTTCCTTTTTTTGAATTTTCTCTACCTTAGCTTTCTTTTCTTGATTTAAACCTGAATTTTTTGAATAACTTGAGCATGAGACCCTCCTTTGACCATCCAAGCATATATATACATGTGTGTGAGGTTCTCATGAAGCTAATCTTCTAAATTTCTTGTATGGTATGCCTCACATGATCTGCTTTCATCTTCCTACTCATTCTAAGCAAGCCTATAATATACTAAAGAGTTCATATTAAAGTGGAACCCGTCTGGATAGAGTTCTACTTCAATTGGACTCTTCAAAGAGAAATTATAAATTTCTAAATTAATGCAAAAAGTGTGTGAAAAATATAAAAATTCAAGTTTTTAGGTGAAAATGCATGAAATAATGAAATTTGATGAATAGTTATGCAATTCACCTAATTAAACCTCTAATTAATCCTAAAATGATATATAAATATGCAAATTTATGAACTTAACAGCCTTTGTCTCTTTGGAATTTAGAATAATAATTAAAATTTAAAGAAAAGTTTAAATGGATCATGAGGTTTAGCTGGGTTAGGCTAGTCAACCCAGCCCTTGGTCTCTTTCAATAAGATCCATGTTGCTGCGGCTTATCTTCTACCTACTACTTACCACTTATCCTCTGATCGCCACCCTCCATCCACCCTTCGGCCTTTTACGTATCAGAAATACTAAGTGAAACTGTAGCAGTATATGGGAGCTCAAGTTATCCAATTTTTTACCCATATGGATTCTATGCTCTTGCGTGATGTGTAATGGATATTATCCCCCTTTTATTTATATAAATATTTTTCTTTCAAAAAAAAAAAAACTTGATGACTCATCTGCAGTTGTGTGGGTCATATGTGGGTTGGAATGGGTAGGATCATGTTTTTTTTACCTCTATTTAGACCCATGAAGTGGTTGAGTTCATTATATGTAGGGAATGCCTTTTTTGTTTCGGGTTGTATTTTTCTCTTTGTTATTATCATAATTTTCATAAATGTAAATCTGTAATTATTTTTTCGAACAAAAATTTATACAGTTTTACAAAAGCATTGAAGGCCAAAAGGAAGGTCAAGTCCAATAGGTATAGCATGAAGAGATATTCTATGGATCAACCTTTATTGGATGTCAAGAACTGCGAGTAGCAGTCAAGAACTGCCAGTAGCAGCAGTTTTTACCTCACTATTCAGGTTTTGAACATCCGGTACGCCACGTTTTTCCCATGTTTGTGAGCTGGCTTCCTACTTGGAGAGCTTCTTTTCTATTTGACTGGGTTGCCTTTCAAATATGCCAGCTTACACTTGTGAGCTAACTCTTGGGTCCATGCTCCCTTTCCTAGGGTACAAATAAAAAAAATACCTTTATTGGACAACCCTTGTCAAGTACTAAAGAGAATTATCTCTAAGTTCATCTCATATACAAGGATGACCAATGACGGAAAAGAAGTTATGATAGTGGTAAGATGTGCTAGTTCTTACGATCATGGTATAAACTTGGCCAGACATCATTTCTCATCTATGAATGTAATACCTCACTAGATGTTTGCTTTCCTCACCAGAGGGTTAGGCGGGGCCTGCCTTAGGCTGAGTTAAAAAAAAAAAAAAAAACAGAAGACTAACGACTGTAAAGATTGCCAGCTTTGTTCTGCTGTTTCAATTCAACAGCTACGTAGTGTTGATGTTCATGTTTTTTGTAGTAAAATAATGTTGCCGGCTTTGTTCGGTTGTTTCAATTCAACAGCTACGTACGTAGTGTTAATGTTCATGTTTTTGTAGTAAAATAATGTCTCTAGTGGAGCAGGTGGAACTCACTAACTTGGAAGAAACTCCAGAATCATCAAATGGGGTTTAATAACATACTGAATGGTATCTCTATCTTTTGAGATGGGTTTTTTTTTTTTTTTTTTTTGCTCTCTCTTTTTTGTTTCATATATTAATTTCTGTTTGCCGGTAATTATTTGTTTGTTTGATGAAAATCAGCTTTGGAATAGAACAAGAGGATACCCTCAGCAATATAAGGAATTGCTGATTGGGTGGCGAGTGAAAGGTTACTCTGATCCTCTGGTGAATAATTCTAGCGTTTGACCCATTGAAGTTTTGTTTATTTCTATTATTTTCTCAACTCAGTTCTTGTTTAAATCCATGTTTTTTTGTTGAAGCACCACTACAAAACATAATATTTATAGAAATATATTTACAATATTTGAGGATTTCAACTTTAATTTAACATAAATTTATAGCTATGATTGGCACCGGCACATTTTGCTAGCTATATTATTTGTATGTGTATCTATTTAGCTTGTAGGTCTTTGTCGGGTGATCTACCCATTCTTATTTTAAGAGGGTTTTGAACTTGTGTCTTCCGAGGACCAAGGACCACCAAAGGATTGCAACCAGTTGGAAGTAAAAACAAACAAAGAACTAGAGCGTAATGGGAGCCACCTGGGAGGTTGGGTTGGGTGGGGATGGAAAGGCCCTGGCTTAGATATGGGGGCCAAAGAGAATTTTCAGATAAGAAGATCTGGGCCCTCCGAATTAATGTTTCAAAAGATTGAAGGGACCAATCCAATCGTCATTAGTTCCGATCAATGTCAAAGTGTCAATTAGCAGCGGGCCCCATAGTGATTTAATCCGAGCGTGACATTGGCCAAGAAGGCAGTATTATATGTGCCAGAGAGATATAAAGAAAGAGACCGAGATAGTACTGGTGTTCGGGCTGGGTGAAAGCTTGTCCTTTGTGTTCTGTGCTAGTATATATTGGGCGAGTTGAGATTTCCTGTGGAAATCCCCACTGTGACCGCCAGGTCTCCCCACGACACCATGGGGTGGCTGCCCCCATGGCGTCGTGGGGAGATCTATGGGGCACTGTAGGATTTTACATCAGAGGATCCGGACTCATAGTGGGCTGGGGCGCCTTCAGGCGCACAGAGAGCCATCCCCATTCCATTTAGCTCTTAGGCCAGAATTTAAGGCCCATATCCACCACATGGGCCAAAAAGCACAACCCAAATCTAGCCCAATGCTGTGGTCCTGCCCTGGGTGGTCCTGCCCATGAACGCACGTTGCTGTGTTGCCTCAAGCGGTGCATTCATCCCTTGAATTCCGTACCAACAGCATCATCTTCCAGAGTATATTTTCTTTCAGGCCTTTTAACAAATTAATACAACATTGTAAGGGGCTTTTGCTAGAACTTTGGAGGATCACAGCGCTGTTCTGAATATTTTATAATATGAGAGAGAGGGTTGGTCCAGCCATGAATGTGTTCAATTTCGGAGCATGAGGAATACTGTTAACCTTATAAATTTGCACAATTATGTATCATTTTAAGGTGAATTAGAGACTTAATAGGGTTAAATGCATTTTTATTCATTCAATTTCGTCATTTCATGCATTTTCATCTAGAAATTAAGATGCACACCATTTTTACACATTTTCTGCATTATTTAAAGAATGTTTGCAATTTTTCCCCAAAGAGTCCCAATTGAAATAGAACTCTGTCCGGACAGGTCCCGCTTCAATGTGGACTCTTCAGTATTTTACTGGTTAAATTAGACTGTGCATGAAATGAAATTTGTAGGACCCACATAATCCTACGGATGATTTGAGTCCCACTACTTAAAAATCTATACGCTTAAAGTTCATCTGCCTGTGGACCCTCCTGAAGATCAACTAAGGCTTCTAGAAGCTTTTATCTCATCCTTCTGTGCCAAGAAATATTCATTTTGTTTTTTTTAATTAAAAATTAGTTTTTTCAATAGCCAAATCATCCAGATCAGAAACTTTGATTTGTTTTTTATATAAGTTATCTTGAGACAAATAATAGAATAATTATATGATTGGATTGATTATTTTGCTTAGTGGATTCTGGAAGCTCTGATCTTTTTATTTTTTCTATTTCTTTTATTCATGTCTCATTAAGTTTCTCAATTTTTGTTGTTGATTAAGAAAGATTTAGATTTTTTTATTAAAAAGTTCTAAAGTACTCTCTATGAAATTAACCATGATTTGAAGAAAAATTTATTTTGAGATGGATCTAGCCATTCTCACCGAACTTCGACAAACAGAAAAATTGGATTCAACGCCCTTTATTTACATAGATTCAGTGCTCTGCTCTCGGGGTAGTAAGCCATTTACAATCTTTTAACATGGCCTCTCCCTCCGGTCTCAGATGTGATCAAAAGGATGGTTTACATATGAGAAGCAATTACAAAAAAAAAAAACTGAAAAGCTTACAAAAACAAAATAAAATACAATATCAAAGGGCCATGGTAGCCTTTTTCTTCTTCTGTCTACCCCACTATGTCTGCAACTCCCTTTGTACTCTTGAAAAGGTTGAAGATGGTTTGCAGTAGTGCTGCAGGAGTCTTGGTTGTAATAAATGAGGGAGCTTTCTTGCAGAGTCTTATTGCAAAGAGCACTAGTAGAGGATCAACCAAAGGCTTGTTGCGGAGAAAATCCAGTATAGAAAAAAACAGAGATCCTCCACTCTGGAAATTGTAGAGAGATGCTTTATCCTCTTTGGGAGTAGTTATCAGCAGTTATGTTTTCAAAGCAACCACAGAAATCACCAAACATTGTCACCCACGTATGCAAAGTTTTTTTGGGGTCCAGATAGGCCTGGCTAGTGGGAATTACCAAGGGATGTTTTATCCTCTTTGGGAGCAGTTATCAGCAGTTGTATCTTCAAATTAAAGGGAAAAGCAATTGCTGTAACTTTCCAAAAACTGTCACTCACATGTCTAAAATAGGTTTGGGTCAAGATGGCTTGGAGTAGAAACTGCCGAGATTTTTTCTCTTGTGGGGACAGTTACCAACAATCATTTTCAAATTAGGAACTACTGGTGACTGCTTAAAACTATTGCCACACAATTGAGATAAGCTTGAGTCAGATTGGGCCTGGGTTGTGGCCGACCCGCTTTACCCATTTACATATAAGTGATCCAATGAATATAGTTTTGGGCCCAAATGATGTCCAAACCTCATGAAATTTGGAGGGATGGACTATGACATCATTTTAGGCATTCCATTAAATTTTCATCAGGTTTTGACTTCAAAAAGTGGGTCAAACCATATGTTAACTTTTGGCCAAAGTAGGCCCATGCTTCCATTATTTAGGGCCCAATTGAGCTCAGCTGTCCACAAAATTTTGAGGGTTTAATGAGGAACTCATCTGGAGTTTTCCATTTAATTTTCAA
Organism: Sextonia rubra; assembly: GCA_037013555.1. Taxonomy (NCBI): domain Eukaryota; kingdom Viridiplantae; phylum Streptophyta; class Magnoliopsida; order Laurales; family Lauraceae; genus Sextonia; species Sextonia rubra. Next base: position 10,750,337 of record JASUAD010000010.1, read on the forward strand.
ATGATTTGGCCTTAGGGAGGTTAGACTTTGATTTAGTGTCCCCATGGCCCAATGGGCATGTTGACTTTGGGTCAACAATGTCCAAACTACCCAAAACCTTGCAAAACTACTCTAGAGCATGTCTGAGGTCTTTTATAGAAATTTCAGCCAATTTGGTCTTTAGGAGGTAGAGTTTCACAGTGCCCTCGAAACTCAAGATAGAGCTCCTTGAATTTAAACTTGTATCCAATGGTGTATGAAAATTCTGAAACTTTAAGGGAATGACCCAGAATGTATTTTAACCCTTCCTTGCGAATTTCAATTGATTTCTTCAATAGGAAGTATGAGTTGCCCACAGTGTCCCTATGAACACTAAAAAGGACCATATGAGCTTGATCTTGGCCGAGGTAAAGTCCATCTGCTTTGAAACTTGGACCCATGTCTTTTGTGCACATTTGGAGTCTCTTGAATGACTTTGAGCAACTTTGAATGTCCAAGTGATGAATTTAACTCAATGTTCCATAACTTTGAAGCTTATGTACCATTTTGAGTTTAGAACGAGCTTGGAATACTTTATTGTAAACACTTGTGACATTTGTGATTTTTTTTTATAAGTCAATAGATGTGTATTTGTCACTGCCTCAATAAGACAACTGTGCACTTGTAACTTTAAGTAGATTGATTAAATTCACATCAATTACTGATAATAGCTGCAAAACAATTAATTGAGAAAAAAGTTAAGGAGTCACCAAAATAATTTGTAGCCAATCATATCTTTGGAGACGCTTTTTTTTAGTTAGATTTCACCCCCACACAGATCAGATAGACTCATGAACGTCTGTCTCAAGATAAAACTACTTCCCTAATTAGAATCTCTAACAATCGTGAACTCAATTCACTGAAGAGTACTCGAATATCAAAAGGACCACTTTTGCAGACTCACAGCAACAATGAACCAAATTGAAAGAGAAAGAAGAAAACTAAATCAAAAAAGCATTGTTACAGATCTTCCTCAATATAAAACACAGGAAGAAATCTAATGTACAGATGTCTCTCTCACAAAAGAAAAAGTAGGGAATGAAGCCTTTTTGTAGAGCGTTCTCATGGAGATTGCAGATCTGAGATGTGAAGAAAAGCTAATGGAGATTGCAGATATGAGATGTAAAAAAAAGCTATCTCCGAAACCCTTCATATAGGGGTTCTTGGAGAACCTTTTGTAATTACTGGAGCCTTTTGTATTTACTGCAAAATGTGACTTTGCGCAACGGTCAACACAATGAATCTTTGCATTAATGTGGAGAGACGTTATGGCTACGATCACATGTAAAGATGTGGGCCGGATAAATGTAGGCTGCCGACAAGTGGATCCAAATAAAGATCCACGTTCGAACCAAAAATATACATGCAGGACAAGGCCCAACCTTGTTGACCCAACAAGCAAGCCCGGCACAAACTGGCTGGCCGGACCATCACGCACTGCCCAACCCTGTCGCACCTCGCCTGCTCGGCAAGGCCGTCCAACGCACGTGCGCAGTAACTAGCATGATACCTACTAGAAAGCTTAAAACCATAAAGTAGGAAGAAAACATTAATAAACCACATATAAGAAGTTAAAAATAATGGAGGTGGGACAAACATTATTAAAGCAGAGTACAGAAGGAAGAAACTCATGCACTAAAAGTGGGGAAACTTGTGCTTCATGCAAGCATTCTACCGGAAGTTTTATGATATGAGAGAGAGGTTTATTTTTTTGGCAAAAGAGACTAAAAGAGAAAGAGAGAGTGTTTGTTTGTTTTTTTTTTAGGAGAGAGAGAGAGGGGGGGAGGGGGGAATCGTTGGAATATGAGAGGGAAAATTTTCTCCTCCCATCAGATTGCCTCTATATCGCAGCTCTATGAGGACCCACTTAAGGCCACCTTTGATCAGTACACCCCCTTTCATACTAGTAAATACTCCATGGTTTGGTGCATCCCAGTTTTATGCTGATTAAATCTTTACTCACAGTTGGATTGAGTCTCAAATAAATCTACGGTAAGTCCATTAAACTTTGAGGTTGCTAAAAGTCAAAGGTTAGGATGATCTAATTGGTTGCTTCTTTTTCTTTCTTTTTCTCCTTTTATTACCCATATTTGTTGAAAGAAATTTCCATCTACCATACACCCAATGATAGGAATGCATCCAAGTGGACCCTATAAGCTGGATCTCATGTGCACAATTTGTTTTTTACTTGGAGGTGAAAATGCTACAAATGATAAGAAAGTAAAATGGATAAACCATTGGTAGCTCAATGGTGAGGCACCTCCCTTCCACTAAAGCAATCAAGATCAGCTCTAGTATAGTGTCTATGGTGAGAGACTTAGGTAGGGTGTGTTTGTAGGATGGCAATAAGTTGGGTATAAATGAGGACCCACCCTACATGCTCCTATTAGGGGCGGATTTGGTGGTGATTTTTTGAGTTTAGGGCAAATTTGGTTTTTGTTGCTCAAGCCCACCCACCTTGTATATGTAGTATGTATATATTTTTTTTAATCAAAATTTTAAACAAAAGTCATGTAGTGTAGGTGGTGTTCAGCATTAGCTCAAGGCATGGAGGAAGATTAAGGCGGTTATATATATATATATATATATATATTTCTACTTTAGTATCATATACCATTGATGCTTCATGGGGAAGGTTTGGCTTGGATTAGAAAGTTTCAGATAGAGTAGGTTTGGGTTTACCACGGCCCTTGCCATACTCCCCCCATTTTCATCCCTATGTATGTCTAGGTGTGTCAGTATTTACCAGAGGAAAAGGAAAAGAGACAAAAGTTAAGTCATGTGAAGACACTAAGCCAACTCACCAAACCTAAGGCGAGAGACCAAGTCTGACTTATCGTGTATCCAGACTTAGGTGGATGAAATTCTTAATCTAACCCAATAATTGAGGATTTATTTTACACTTTTGATTTGTGTTAGTTTTATTTAATCGGTAACTCTCTTTGACACCACTTGTTGAGGGAGAAGGGAGAGAAAAGAATTGTGAACACAACTCAGACACTATTTATTGCGTTCTTTGTATTCCTATTATATTCAACAAAATATAAAAAATCCTAAGCAACCATGCTAAGGTAGAATTTTATCCAAATTAGGAAACATAATATAAAAAGAAAAATCCTAACAAATCCAAATGGAGAAATCTATCCTACCTTGTATAGTGCCACCAGCCCAACTCCTCCAGTGAATGTGCTGAGGTAGCAATGACTTGAACAAGGCTAATATGGATTATCATTTCATTAATTTTCATGAAATTAAAATAAAATCACACTAATACGATTGATGTCCTGAGAACCACCATGGTTGGTATGTAACTTCACGGATGTACGAGTTCAAATATTCATGCGCCCCGTTCTTTGCTCTAACAAAGCAGAGTGATCATTTGGATGATGGGTCTGCAAATGGACGGCAAAAAAAGTCTTCATGGGTAATAAATATAGTTAGGTCCCATCAAAGACATAGAATATGCATGAGCTTCAAGACACTGTACTGCCACGAGACTGTTTCTAAACACGCTATTTATTAGTAGATCAACCATCTCTATGAGGTTGCAGCTACTAGCTACTATTTTAGCTCTCTTTCTGCTGACTTTCACTGAAGAAAGATATAGAAAGAGAAAAAAGAGAGAAAGATGAGAGCTGGGTTTGGTTTTAAGTTTCTGGCTCTTGTAGTTGTGTTTTCAACAGTTGCGGGAGATGGAGATGGGCTGTGTGGTGCGGATCCAACGAATGGATTTGTAGAAGTGCCACTAACTGAATGGAATTTTGAACTGCAGAAGCCATATGACAAGCCACTCGACCAGCGTTACAGCTATGAAAATGGGATCAGAAGGTTGTGGGTGTATGCCGATGACAAGCCACATGACCCGGATAGCATGACCAAACCACGCACAGAGATCCGCATAAGAGTATTTACTTCTCTCTCTCACACGCACACACTCTCTCTTTCTCATAGACAAAGAATGGTTTGGGCTCGCTCAAGTCCGACCCTCGTTGGGCTAGATTTGGGCACTACTTTTAAGTTCGTGGGCTTTATCTGGGCCTAGACTTTTAGCCAAGTTTTAAATGGATATTGGGCACCAATGCTTACTTTGCCTGACATAATTAAAACAGTAGGGTCTATATATTTTGCAGATGAGCTGGAGTTGGCCTGACTTTTAGGACTGGGGCATAAATTTAAAGTATGATGAATTAAGGGGACAGGCTTGAACAAGCTCCGGGTTCCGGGTTGGCCGCACCTAATTTGTGAATATCCCTACTCTCCAACACAGATGGCCCAGAGATTTTAAGACTTCCTTCTTTTGATAAAACAATAGTATGAAGGGTTTAATTTTTAATATTGGTTTCATTTTCATAACTTTGTTCAAGTTTCATGAATTTTTGCTGCTGCAAATATGTAAATTTTTTTTATTAACTTTATTTTTTTCTGTTGCTTGCGCTAGAGGCAGGTGGTTGCCATAGGGGCAGTAGATGATTCTTCTCTTTGTTATTTTTAATGACTCTAAACACCTCTGTTGGGCAGGCGTGACATAAAAATTTCAGTTTTGGATGTAATTGACACCCATTCTACGCAAAGAAAGTATATAATGTTAGAAAAATGATATAGTAAGACTGAACAGGGGTAGCATTCAATGTTAGAAAAATGATAGAGTAAGAGTGAACAGGGGAACACCACCTGTGGATGAACACAGTCCCAGGGTGTAGCGACTCACCAAGACCCAACTAGTTAGGCGGCTGCCAACCGAGTCAGTGCTAGTCAGAACCAGCTCTCAGACTATGCTGGCGATATATAAACATCAGAATCAATGAACTCACTTGAACTGAATTTGATTGAAACAGGGCCTGGATTACTCTTCAGGAGTCTGGCAATTTGAAGGCTATGGCTTTGTCCCAAACGGCACATCTGGTGCATCCATACTCCAGATCCATGGCGCGTCCCACGGTGCCACAACGTTCATGCTGAGAATCTACAATGGGGACTTGAAGTATTACACATCTAATCTGGTAGACATAAATGATTATGATAAATGGATGAGATTTAACTTAATCCACAACGTCGATGGAGGGAAGGTGACCCTTTTCATCAATGGGATCAAGAGATTTGAGGTGACCGATCATGGGCCCGGTGATCTTTATTTTAAATGCGGGGTTTATGCTCAAGCGAATGCAAGTTATTACATGGAATCACGATGGAAGGATATAAAAATCTTCAGGGCTCATGACTAGTAATCGTTCTAAGAAGATGGTTAGTGTATTAATAAATTGTTGCATTAATTAACTGTGGGTTAGTTGAATGAAGTAAGGTAAGTAGTGGGTGTATTGTAGTGTCTTGATCATTCATATGGTCAAGGCTATAATTGAATGTTTTATAATGAAAATATTATCATGGTGCTTAGTTTATGTTCCCAGTTTAGATCCTTGATTGTATAATTTCAACACCTTGAGGAAATGTTAGTGTTTTAATATAAAGGGATTCTGTCACCATATCTAGTGGGTTGCAATTGTTATAATTTGATATGTGTCTCTCTGTTTTTCTCAACTCCGAGAGAGCAATGCATTGTATTTTATAATGATGAGTTAACAACTGTTTTATGAGATTACAACTGGGGGATTTAGATTACATGTCTGATATAAGAATGAGAGCATGTTACAGTTGAGAGATGAGACCCAGTGGGGTCTATCGTTCCTTGATCTTAGTAGAGTTTTGACTTTTAAAAACCTGTAACTTTCAAATCATCTTTTTTTTTTTCTCTGATTTTCTTATATCTGCTGTTACGTTAATATGCCCCCGCAAGCTGATGGAAAGTGGGCGAACCATAAGCTTCTCTCGAAGTATTTTAAAACAAGCAGATGTTAATCTCTTGGTGATTATGTCGATCAAGACAAATTGATCAAGTATAGAGATGAATCGCACAATGGGTTCCTTGCGTAGTTACTTCTCCCGGATAAAACGGTAGTGAACTTCGATGTGTTTAGTGCGAGCATGAAATACAAGGTTAGATGCCAAAGAAATTGCCCGAACATTATCACACCAGATAATCGGAGCGACAGACAATGGAATATAAAGGTCCCTAAGAAGACATAGGATCCATGATAAGTTGATAACTCAGCAGTTGAATAAGCTAAGGAGGGATACTCTGATTCTTTCCTTGTCTTGGCAATAGTAGGTTGTTTCTTGGTGCCCCAAGATATGCGATTGTTCCCAAGGAAGGTGCGCTGACCGTTGTAGATTTTTTATCATCTAGATTACCAGCCCAATCTGCATCAAAAAAGCATGTGAAAGCCAAGGTAGATGAATGCTTGTATGGTAGAAATTGTATGCCATGAGAGTGTCCCTTTGATATATCTAAAGATACGCTTGAGAGCAACCCAACGATCAGTTGTGGGGGTATGCATATACTGACGTACTTGATTAACGTGACGGTAATATCAACTCGAGTCCATGTAGACTTGTAACGCGCAGACTGCGTTACAATATTCAGATGGGTTAGGAAGTGCGTTTCCATCAAAGACACTCAACTTGCTTTCATTGATATCAGGGGAAGAATAGGGTTTGGCTCCATCCATCTTGAATTTCTTTAATAGTTCTATTGCAATTTTTTTTATATCTCAACTATAGGCTCAGTAGAGGGAAGTAGACCTCATAGAGGTAAGTAGGGCCCTTAGGCAAGCGAAGCATATAAACCTCGGGTTAGATAACATGGGTAATTTAGCGAGGGAAAGGTACCTTCTCAGGTTCAAATCCTGGTCAGGAAGGTAAAAATGACCACCTCTCATCAGTGAGATAAAAGGCCATTCTTAGTTTGTGGCAAAAACAAATGATCCAGTGATCGGTGCACTTCAAGTTCTAAACAACAATGTAAGGGTCCAAGAGTATTCATGGTAAGGGCTGAAGCCAATTGATTGATGAGAGAAGCCAGAGAGGAGTAATTATTGCCAATAGTAATAATATCATCCACATATACCAAAAGGACCAAAAAAGTAGTTCTATAGTGCCACATATAAAGGAATGGGCCAGCCACCGATGATGCCTGAAAACCATTTGATAGTAGGTGTGAACTTTTCTAACTATGCCCGTGGAGCCTGCTTAAGACCATATAATAACTTGTGCACAGAGGTAGTCCAGGTGTTCGGAGTGAATAAACCATGAACCCTTGTGGCTGATGTATATATACTTACTCTTTAAGCTCACCATGTAAAAAAGCACTTGTTACATCTAGTTGGCGCATGTGCTAACTGTAGCAGACAACTGGGGAGGTAACAATGTGAATAGTACGTAGTGGGATTTTTAACGGGTCTGAATGTCCCGGAAGAATCAAGACCGAACTATTGATGAAAACCCTTAGCAATTAAGCAGGCATTATCACATTCCATGGACTCATCGGCACGATGTTTTAATTTGTAAACCCATTTGCATCCGGTGATATTCACGTTTGGTCGACGGGTAACGAGGGTGTGCAGTTTCCGGCCAGTGGTTTTGAATTGGTAATAATCCCAGTGGTGGATGATCACATAGAGGTGCAGAAAACTGAAAAGAGAATAGACCTGAGTCAACGCTACTCCGATACGATGTTATAATTTGAAATGTATCTCTCCGTTTTTCTTAACTTCGAGGGAGCACTGTATTGATATTTTATAATGATGAGTTTACAACTGTTTTATCAAATTACAATTGGAAGATTTAGATCGCATCTGAGAGATAAGAATGAGAGCAAGTTACAGTTTAGATTTCAACCGGACTAATAAACAGGTTAGACTAGAATGGACTGCCCTTGACCTTCAAAGATCGGGCCAACTTATCAACCCGTTGGCACCCAAAATTCCCTACATCAGACAAGAAGATTGTGAGCGGGTAAGCCAAGGCACCAGACCTTAACTGGGTCCAGCTTGGTTAGTTATAGGATTGTCGGGCTGAAGTAGACCAATTGACCTAATAAATAGGTGGCCTGGTCCAAAGCTTCAAACTCGCCACAGTGCTAATCAAACACTGTAACGGACATAAGTAACTATTGAATTTTGTCAGTAAAATTTGTAAAATATGTATCCATTAAACTTGGGAGAACTAAAATGAAGAGCTAAGATCATTTGGATGGACTGATATCAAGGTCATCCTTGACGTGTGCTAGCCTACTCATCCGCTCCCTTGATTTCCATGTATCCAAGTAGGCGCACAGGAAGTGACTAATGCATACCACATAGATGAATTGTACCTGTAAGGTTCATCTTTGTTGATTTATAGATAACAAATTACCAATGAAAAGATCACATTTATTAGAAAATTCTAATATTTTTGTTTCCAACCTAAAATATTAATAAAAGATTAAATGATGATATGAGATTATGGGATCAAATTCACAGGAAAAATGAAAAAGCCCCTCAATCTACAAAACAGAACAACTAAATACAACGGACGATTTTCTCTGGTGCATTGCGCACTTCGCATCAATACCATTCATCACGCAGAACCTGGTGAAATTCAGGGGTAACCCTGTCATTAGTGACACCATATATATGCGTGCTCTCACACGAGAGGCAAATTTTCCCAGAAAAGAAAATTTAAACAGGATTTATAGTCATTGTCCATATATGCTGTGCATGTGCGAAAACGTATAACCTACGCAACCAAAGCTACAAATAAGAATAGAGACAAGTACACATGACAGATTTACGCTGTTCAGTGATGTGCCTACGTCCACGGCTAAAAAAAAAACTTTACTCTTTTACTATATTCTTCTACTTACATCTAGAATTACAAGTTACATCATTATATATAACCTTCTCTTTCTTAACCCTTAAGAAAGCTCTGTATAAAGACTAAAATACCCCTGACCTTAAGCCCGGTCCAAGACTAACCCTATGAACCAATCTAGCGAACCCGAAATACAAGACATAAACGTAATAATCTCCACCTTAGCTTGGATTCTGTAGAACTCGAGTTACCAAAAAAATAACTAGCAATATCTTCAGCTCTACATACCTCACTGAAAGATACATCTCTGTGCCCACTATCATCAAGCACAATCTTCACTCTTTAATGATGAGTAACATGAATCAAATTCAAGCAAAACTTGAACTTGTCCTTAACCAGTGTTATCATAAATGCCCCAAATCGCTTGTACTATTGTACAGAAGCTATTTTTGACCTGTACAATGATTTCCCTGAATTGCATCCATGATTAGAAATCTGAAACTTTACTCTACCTGCATGAGAAGTTCCTTCCTTATCCTCGTAGACCCGCTTACATCCAATGGCCTGATTGCAATCATCAAAAGACTCCATCTCTTCATCTATGATTGCCTCTCGTTGATTACTTTTCTGCCCTTCCATTGACTTCGGATACATGGATAGCTCAATCGTCAATGCATATGCAACCACATCATATATTACCAACATATTCTGAAAACTATATTTGATTAACAGTTTCCTCACTCTCTGAGGTTTACCTGTATGCTGCTCTGTTTGACTATCCTCAATATCTCTGGAGGAGTCGGATGCACTCTTCTTCCAAACTAGGATGTCTGACTCCATCCGAACAGTGCCACTACTGCTACATACTTTTGTATTCTCCACCTGCTTTCTCCCATCGAATAAAGTATCCTTATGAAATGTAACATCCCTGCTAATGATAAATCTGGGTGAGTCATGATCCGTACACCATCTGCGAATTCTGCCTATCTTCTCCACCTACGACGTTAGCACAAGAGAGATTGAAGCCATCTGTCAATCGCAAAACCCCGAGCGATCTTCACCTTGCTCTGATACCACTTGCGGTGCACGTGCTAAAGCGCGTAATCTGCGATCAACAATCAAAGCTACACACAAAAAGAGAGACAAGCACCCAATAGTACATACTAGAGATTTACGTTGTTTGGCAATGTGCCTACGTCTATGGCCAAAAGAGAACTCTATACTGCACTATTCTACTTATATATAAAATTACAGGTCACATCTTTATATATAATCATCTCTTTCTTAACACCAAAGAAAGCCCAGTATAAAGACCAAAATACCCAACCTGAAGCCCGGTACAAAGACCAAAATACCCGACCCTAAGTGTGATCAAAGATTAACTTTATGGACCAATCCAATGAACTCAGAATACAAGACATAAACCCAAACATATAAAACAAGTAGAACTTTTTCAAAACAAGTAGAACTTTTTCACCAATTGTTGAAAATAATAATTGGTCGAAAACATCTTATAGCAACACAAAATGGGGCAGATAATCTCTAAAAATTACAAATTCTCAGATTTTATGTTGTTCTTGATTTTCAGTCACTTTTTTTTAAATAGTTTCAGTTTTTTTATTAGTTTTGCAAAATCCAACCAACAAATATTTAGGGAGTTTCTTCTCTTTTTTTACGGGTAACAATACTCAAACCCAGAGCCTCATGGTGTAAATTTTATTGGGTTTATATTGGAAGATAAGAAAATTATACAGTTACAAATAAATAAATTTGAAAAAAAACGAGAGAGAGAGAGAGAGAGAGAGAGAGAGAGGTTTTTATAACTATATCAAACTGTCTGCACTTCTATCATCAAGAGTTATAAAAAGAACAAAAAAATCTCCTCCTTAATTTCTCTTGAGATTTTGGGGCAATAGTGTAGGAATTTTATCATGATAATCCAGCGTTGAACTCAACTCAAATGATTTTCTAATTCATCATGCGACGACCTCATAAGAAGTTAATCCTTCAGATAAGTTGTTGAAACAAAATCAACTATCCGAAGGAACTCAAGGGATGGCCTGGTGGTGGACATTCTGTATCCCACGCCACCCAAGTGGGAGCTTTAATTCCCTTCCATGCTTGCCCTCGCCAGTGAGTCAGTCAAGTCAAAAAAATAAAAAAAAATCAATCATCAAAGAATTCTTAACGTGAATCTTTTTTTATAAACAACTTAAATGGCTGGCTGAGTAGTTCTAATATTTTATTTTGGGATAATGCAAGGGCCAGCAAAAATTGAGTCGGATTGGGTCATGCCAACCTGTATGTTTTATTTTATTTATTTATTATTATTATTATTATTATTATTTTGGGAGGTAAAAAGAATACCCAGTTGGGTTGGGTTGGGTTAGGTCAGCATGTTTCATCTGTAAAGAGTGCCAAGAACAGCACTACAGAGCTAGAAAAAGCTAGGGCTGGGCAGTGCCTGGGCACTAGCCAGACTAGCCACATGACAATGTCTGGGAATAATTGCGGGAGGGCGTACTTGTTTTGGTCAATAGGTAGTGGGTAAGGCTTGAACTATGCGTGCCATTATGGCAGCCTAGCCAGAAACAGAGGAGAAATATCATAGCTATGGTGCCTTTGAAATGGGAATTTGGAGACTTTGGAATACTATTTTTGGGCAATGATGACAACATATCAATATTGATATGTACATGGAAACAATGATTGACCCTGCAGTTTTATAAATCCATGACATGAATGCAGATCAAGTTTATTCCAGTCTTCTGTTGAACATATTGAAGTTAATGCAATTGTCATTGTCTCCTTTCTTTCTAACATTCTATGTATTTAACAATATAAATATTAGAGAGCAGCTCCCCAATAAAGTTTAAGGAGCAACAGTTCTCACCTGATAAAAACTTTATCAGGTAATGATTTAAAAGAAAAGATGCAACTTAGAACGCATTAAGTTTTGGGCCATTAAATTAATGGTGGTGATAATCCGATCAATGAAGGCTTTTTGCCTCAAATTTATATCAATTAAATTTATTGATTTTGACAGCTCCAATTACAGTTTTGCCCATTTTACTAATTTTTACTTTACATTGAGCCTACACAATTCTCACAGACATTGGAAAACCAAGGATAACAATTGGCCGAATCTGGTGTGGGTTGAGCTAAAGCCAAACACAGGTTTATAAAAAGCCCAATAGATACATTTTTAATAAAGATTCAAGTGAGCATTTATTTAGCAGAGAAGGAGAGGTAAAGGTGGAGTTAAATTAGGTGTGTAATGTGATTTTATTTTATTTTATTTTATTTTTTGCTTTATTAGAGTTGGGTGATAAAAGTGAAGTAGAGAAGTAAACTTGATGTGACATCAATTACCTTTTATTTCTCCACAAGCTTCTTTCATTTTACTAAAAAATATATGACAAATAATGGTGTAGTAAACTTTATTAAGAAAAAAAAAATCTTTTTTAATCTACACTCTCTCTCTCACCCATACTTTACTTCATACCGTCGAAACAAGGAATTTACCATACCTTTACTTGTTTACGTTAGCATACATTACTTTACCATTTTTATAATTTGACATCCACATCACCTTTACTCATCCATACATGTAAACAAACAGATTTGATACTCTACCCACTATAGTTGGGACAAAAAAAAAAAAAAAACTTTTAGATAATGAATAGTTAGAAAATATCAAAAGTACTTATAAACAAGGTAGGAGCATTAAACATACTAGCCCTATAACTCGTATTGAGCACAAGTATATTTATATGATGCAAATTAAATATTCATACAATCAAATAATAAGTACTAACAACAATAATTTTTTAGAAAGAAAATGTAAAAAAAAAGATTTTTAAAATTTAGAGTAGGTAGAGTAGAAAGGAAAAATAAGATGTGATGTAGAAAAAAATGAGAGACTATGTAGAAATGAAATAAGGGAATTTTGTAGAAAATGAAAGAGGAAGGGTGAGGAATAAAGGGGGGTGGTTATATGAGCATTAGATAACAAGTGGGTGATTAAAAGAAATAATGGATGAAAGAGAAAAGTAACTTTCCATCTAAATTGTAACTAACCGTCCAAATTAGATTGCAAAAGGCTTGAGCTTAATATAATATTATTAGAAAGAAAATGTAAAAAAGAAGATTGTTTAAATTTAGAGTAGGTAGAGAAGAAAGGAAAAATAAGTTGTGATGTAAATAAAATTGAGAGACTATGTAGAAATGAAATAAGGAAAGTTTTATAGAAAATGAAAGAGGAAAGGTGGGGAATAAAAGTGGATGGTTGTATGAGCATTAAATAAGAAGTGAGTGATTAGAAAAGATAATGGAAGATAGAAAAGTAACTTCCCATCTAAATTATAACTGACTGTCCAAGATATTGGAGGATGCCTAGAAACATATTGTTGTTGAAGACAGTTCCATCGCACGCTAACCAGATGGAAGAGATGATGTGGAAGGTATAATGTGAGAAGGAACACCCAATTCAAGTCAGGGGTAGTTATATGCTCATTCATCTCTCGTGGATTTCATTTTATGAAGTTTAGTTCAAGATTAATCAACTTTTTCCTACTGCAACTGTTAAATTTTATTTTTATTTATTTATTTATTTATATTTTTTGTTTCGGTTTCTTGCCCAGCTGGTGGATGACTACCATAGAGGCCATAGGACTGCACGAAAATAGGAAGAATGTTAATTTATTTTATTTTATACCTCTAACCGCATGTGCTGGAAAAGCAGGAAATAAAAATCTCGGTTTGGGGTGTAATTAACTCTTATTCTGCACAAATAAATCATTTGGTAGTAGGAAAAATATACAGTCTTAAGGGGGAACAAGTGTGATACAACATTGGCTGCTCAATTGTATGGCAACCCTAGATGTCACCTCGCTACCCAGGGCCCTTGGTATGCCACTCTTCTCACATTTGTGAATTCATCATTTTCCCACTCTTGTACCAAAACCGTAAGGTTTTGGTGGGGAATGGTTACGGCTAGTTAGAACCAGTTCTCAAACTAACCCTCAGTATTTATTGAAGCAGGGTCTGGATTACTTTTCAGGAGTTTGGCAATTTGAGAGGCTATGGCTATGTCCCAACTCCCAAAAGGCACATCTGGTGTATCCATACTCCATATCCATGGCGCGTCCCATGGCGCCACCACATTATTGCTGAGAGTCTACAAAGGGGACTTGAAGTATTAACTTCTGATCTGATAGAAACAAATGTTTACGATAAATGGATGAGGCTTAACTTAATCCACAATGTAGATGGTGGGAAGGTGACCCTTTTCATCAATGGGACCAAGAAATTCGACTGCGGGGTTTATGCACAAGTAAATGCAAGTCATTGCTTGGAATCACGGTGGAAGAATATAAAAATCTTTTAGAGCTCATTACTAGTAATCTTCTTAGCACATGGTTTGTGTATTAAATAACTGTGGTTTGGTTGAATCTATTAAGGAAGTAAGGTGTATTGTAATGTCTTGATGTGTATGGTCAAGGCTATAATTAAATGTATTATATAATGATAATATTGCCAGTGGCATTTAGTATATGTTTCCTGTCGAGATCCTCGACGAATTGAGGAAATGTTGCTCCCTCTGTGTAAATATAGAATGGGATTCAGTCCCCATATCAAGTGGGTGTCAATTCCTGAGCAGACCGCAGTCCGAATTGGGCCCAGTACTTTCAGGTTTCGGTTTAGCGTTTTTCCTTTTTTTTTTCTGGTACGGATTGGGATTTGGGTTTATGTTGGATATGCTATTCGACCAACTAATTGTACCCAAGTCTAGAACTAGATTTCAACCTGAATAATAAACAGATCAGGCTGCACATGGCCCTGAAAGATCGATCCAAGTCAAGTCAGAAATGAGTCATCCCATTGCCACCCTATATACCCTTTGATTACATGACACAAAAAAGGTTTGTCAGCCATCACTGGACTGGGTCCAACTTTCTTGTTTTTAGGATTGTGGGCCCGGAGAAGACCTAATTAATTGCCTTATAAATAAGTGGGCCTGGTCCAAACCTTCCACGTCATGGAGTCCATCATGGATTGTTTTAGACAGACAAATGTTGCCGACAAAACCAGCCAAAGGAACCTTATTACACGATTTTGTTTTCCTCAAACATGACATTTGCACAGTCAAAGCATTATTTTCTGCATAAAGATATTGCACGGCTTTAAAAAATCACACTAACATCTCTGGGGGAAATAATTAAACTTTAATTGCTCAAAGTAAATATCAACTTTAGAGCCAGTTGCACAAGCAATGTCGCCAGAATGCCCATTCTTTGCTTATGGTGATCATTGGCATCATCCAAGCCTTGCCCTATATAGTTGCGTCAGCGGGTCACATCACATGGTTATAAAAATTGACAGGAACGGGCCGCATCGGCCCAAACATACTTGTTTTTTAGCTAGCTGACATGCCGAACCGGTTGAATCCATGTATCGACCGATTGATCGATCGTATTGCCGTATCCCGACCTGTGGGCTCTAAAATACCTCTTTTCGTAACCCATCTCTTCACGAAAAATCTACGCCTTTTGACCTTGTAAGAGCCCAAGTTTGTTTTCAATGTACTTCGAGGAACTAAAATCAATAACTAGGATCATTTGAGCCCGTGACCTATGCTAGTCTATTTATCTCCTGTCACTTAATTGTCATGCATCAAGTGGGCACCACAAAAAGTAACAAATGCATACAACATTTTTTGAATTGTACTTGTGAGATGCATCATTGTCGTTGATTAGTTTTTCCCTGAGACCATGAGAGACCTCAGCCCTAGTTGTGGGAAAAGAAGCCTGGGAAGTAAGGTACCAAACTAATGAATTGCTTAAAAAACAACCATTTTCATTTGAAAATATTAATATTTTAGTTTGCAACTTACAAAATTAATAAAAGATAAATTAAAGATATAAAATTATTGTAACTCACAGAATTTAAAAAAAAAACCAATCTACATAATAGAACACTTGAATACAAATAAAATGAGATTTACAGTTAATTGTGACATAAAACAAGCAAAACTTCTTTAATACTAGTGAAAATCATAATCAGTTGAAAAGAACATCTTACAGTAGTGTCAGGATGTACACAAAAAAATGTGACAATCTCTAAATTTTACAATTCCAGAGATTTTCCATATTTGTTGATTTCTCAGTCTTTTTTCCAAATACTTTCAATCCTTTTTCTTTTTTTTCGTTTTTGCAAACTCATGCCAGTACATATTGAGAGGGTTTCTATTCTTTTTCATTGGTAACAGGACTTACCACCACAACCTTGTGGTACAAATTTTATTGGGTTTTACAAGAGAGAAATTTGAAAATCTTTATATTACAAAAAAAAAAAGTTTAAAAGTGGTTTTAGAATTAGATTAAACTCTGTGGACTTCTGCAATCAAGAGTATAAAAGAGTTCATAATTTTTTTTATAAAAAAATCCCTATCTCATTTTCTCTTCGCCTTTTGCGGCAATGACACGACAACATTATCATGATCATACTGTGATAAACTTGATTTAAATGATTTTGTTATTCATTTCCCAAAAAAAAAATTTTCCTAATTCTTCATGACATTGTACGAAGAAGATAATCCTTCAGATAAATTGTTGAAACAAAATCAATCATCAGCGAACTGTGACAATGAATTCTTTTTTAGAAACAATTTAAATGGCTGGCTGGGTAGTTCTAATATTATATTTTGAAATTATGCATAGGCCTGCAGAAATTGAGTTGGGTTGGATGGGGCCAGCCTGTATGAGATTAAAAAGAGTGCCCAGGTCAGATGGGTCAGGACAGCTTGTTGCACCTTTAGAGTGTCCAGAACAACTCTAGCGTTTGGTTCGCTGGAATGATTACTGAAAGGAATGAAATGGAGGCTGAAATGAGCCTATAATGGAATGAGACAGGAATGGTAATTCTCATTCCAACGTTTGGTTAGGCTAAAGAATCATTCCAGTAATAGGACTCTCATTCCGATTCCTGTGTTTGGAATGATGGAATGATACCAGGAATGGAATAAAATTTATATCAAACATTGTATATAATTTTATTCTTGAAATTTTGATATTTTAAATTTAATTTCAACTATGTTTATTTTATGATTTATATAATAATATTTATTTATATTTTATTAAAATATTAATAAATTAATAAATTTAGCTTTTTAAAATAAAATCTAATTTTTTTATGTGACCAAACATTGTATATAATTTTATTCTTAAAATTTTGATATTTTAAATTTAATTTCAACTATGTTTATTTATGATTTATATAATAATATTTATTTATATTTTATTAAAATATTAAAAAATTAATAAATTTAGCTTTTTAAAATAAAATTTAATTTTTTATGTGACCAAACATTGTATAAAATTTTATTCTTAAAATTTTGATATTTTAAATTTAATTTCAACTATGTTTATTTTATGATTTTTATAATAATATTTATTTATATTTTATTAAAATATTAAAAATTAATAAATTTAGCTTTTTAAAATAAAATTCGTCAAAAATAAAATTGGGAAAGGAATTGAATGGCCATTCCTCTGCCCCCCCGGTGGAATGGTGATTCCCTTGTATAAAGGAATGGTGATTCCTGAAGTAATGGTCATTCCGGCGTTTTTTCACGAACCAAATGTGGGAATGGTCACTCCAATAGAATGGTCATTCCATTCCAGCCTTCATTACAGCGAACCAAACACTGCCTAACTTCATCTCAGACTACTGTGCTTCGAAAAGCTAGGACTGGGCTGGTGAGTGTCCAGTTAAGCAGCAGCAATGCGGATAGTCCATGTGAGGGTAGCAATCCTGAGATCAAAGTGCCGGAGGGCATACTTGTTTGGGTCCAACAACAGGTACTAGGTGGGGCTTGAGCGCTACCAACGATTAGGGTTTCATACCCTGAAACAGAGGAGATAAATATCATAAGCTATAATGCTTATATATAAGAAAATAATCCTATGAAAACTAGTTCTTACCATTTTTTTTATGAGAACTCCAGGTAGGGCTCATCTATTATCTAATCCAAACCTTACAATATACACAACACCCCCCCCCCCCCCCCAACCCACCCCCCCACCCCCGCGGATAGTTACACGCGCCAAGTTTCGGTCAAAAACAAATTTACCAGACCCTTGGGATTGACTATGCACTAATCCGAATGGATTAGATTTGTGGGCCACGGATGAAGGAGTTAGGGACACGTACTTGGGGCTAAACTTAATATTTGGGGTGATCCCATATAGATCTTTCCATCCTCCTGATCCCATTCCCAAATCGAACCCACAAGTGGATCCCATAAAAAGTTTTCACGGTAGGTGCATGAGAACAATTTTCATAGGATCAAATTCATATATATATATATATATGGATAAAGACGGATATAAAGGATATGACTGGACATACTTGGAAATCTATGACACGAATGCAGATTAAGTTTATTCTATAGTTTCCTTATGAACATTTCTATGTTAATGCAATTATCATTGTTTCCATTCCCTTCTAACATTTTATATATTAAGAAGCATGAAAACAATTAAAACTATATGAAATAATGGTTTTAAATACAAAATAATAATAATAATAATAATAAATACTAAATACTAAACTTGTATTGTAGAAGTGTCAGTGCAGAATCAGTCGAACAAGGGTATGGTAGGCATCTAGTATCCAAATATCATAGTTTCAGAGGAATAGAAACAATAGAATGAATTCCATTCCTACCACAAGCTTTTAATAAAATCACTAATCCTACACAGGGACCAACTCTTACTGTTCCAGTGACAGTTTACAAGATAAAGATGAATACCAAAAGGATCATCATCAAACTCTTGTCCTGCCAATCTCTACCTGGTTACTATCGTTTAAGCTGATAGTTTACACCATCATGTCGAAGGATTGAGATATGGCACCAACACAAACAGAAAGTCTTGTCCCAGCAACGTTGGGGACCAACAAAGTGAATTCAGTTTCTCCATTCTGATCTATCCTAAGCCAATGCATAACAAAAAGAGAGGGGCAATAATACCCAACTACAGAAAGGGTAGGTTACAAGACACGCAGCACCATCAACCACAATCAAAATTATATTCCAGAACGTCAAACTCACTGTCATCACCTAGTAGGCCCCTAAATTAGCATATTCAACAAAGGAAGTTTTAACTCATCCACCAAAAGATTGTTAACAAGGTCCCTCATTATATTGACACTATTCCGTAGGTTAGGACACTAAAAAAAATACAGTTTAGGAAAAGAAAGAATTGGGGTGAACAATGGTGTTTCTTTGATCCCAAAAAAATAAAAATAAAAAATGGAGCGCCAATTACTAAAACTGAGATTTGAATGTTAGAGAACTGACTATAACAAGATCTTGGAATGTCACCAACAATGAATCAAACTCAATACTGTCATCTCTCAGTAGTCTCTAAACTCAAGCTGTATTCAACAAGGAATTGTTAAACTTAACATACCGACAAGATGATTAACAAGGATCCATCATTATATTGAAATTACTCTGAAACCACTTTGAAAAGCAAGAATTGGGTTTGCACCAACAACGAATAAGCCTTAAACCAGAAGACAGACAGTTTCAAGCCCAGAAACAAAGATTCAATTCCATGCAATAAACACAGAACTGATGAAACCACCAAATAAATCCATGCGTCTCAAGTCTGACAGCTTGCTAATGAGATGTCAAACACACATAATTTGGAAAATGGTCTCTTGCATACTGAGTGGTTATCAGAGGCAGGCCCCACCTATGTCCCCTATGTACAGTGCTTATGCGAACAGGAGAATATTCTCCATATTAGTATTAACAATAAGCTCTCTGTATTGTCCTGAAGTATATCGAATTCCAAATACTGTTCCATATAAATCTTAATTTTTTTTATTTTTTTATTTTGGAGAGTCTATACTTTTCTTAGGTTTCAAACATAGTAAGGTGTGACGAGGAATGCAAATACTAGTGCTTTCAATGAATGTAGGAACACTCTCAAGAACAAAAATAGTGCTTCGCATGAAAAAATTTACAGTGAAACAAGCATAGTACCTTTTTTCCAGTAGAAATCATTAAAGTATAATCAAATAGCATGTTACCAATTGAATGTCCACATATATCTTATGGATATCAGAAAACGCAAAGTTACTCTCCCTGTACCTGTACCTAAGCCGTAATCAACTGGCTTCTTTCCATACATCCCAAGAAACTAAATAAAAATACAGACATAAATTTTGTTTGTACGATTTCCTCAGAAGAAAATCACAATCTTGTTGGCTTCACTATAATCACTCATTTTCTTTGGCCAGGGATTAGAGAGGACATGCTTTTTGCCATGGATCTGCATCAGTTTGCTGACTTTACATTATCATGTCCTTTTTCATAAACCACAATGGACCTTGAGCTCAATGGCAACTTGCAATACAAAGAT
This sequence comes from Sextonia rubra, assembly GCA_037013555.1. NCBI lineage: Eukaryota > Viridiplantae > Streptophyta > Magnoliopsida > Laurales > Lauraceae > Sextonia > Sextonia rubra. Next base: position 10,770,475 of record JASUAD010000010.1, read on the forward strand.
AAAATTGATCCTGGGAAATAAGGATCTCCAAATGCACAATACAAATACACTACCACCACCGATAAGTATGGCATCAACTTGTAAGCAGTGCAATCAAAAGTGCAACCAGGAGTAAGTGATCGGTGCACCGCAGGTATCAAAAGGTGCCTCACTTAACCCCTTAGGCAGTGGCAATAGCCTTGGGTCCTAAGTGTGCCTAGGAAGTGGCCACCGAGGTGTTCATATGACTGAGGAGGAAAGAGGAAAACAGGGAGATAGGAGGTCGTCGTTGGCTTTTCCAAACCCAAAACATCTGCTCAGCTTCTCCAATCTCCAGTTACAGTTCCTGCTTCCTTAAAATTTGTTAGACTCCAGCTGACTTGTATTTTTGAAGACTGCTTATTTCAAATGTACTTTAGTCTTTCTTTCTTTCTTCTTTGCCCTCCAAATTTTTCAAGACTGCTTATTTCGAATGTGCTTTAGTCTTTCTTTCTTTCTTCTTCTTCTTCCAAACCTGACCAGTTTTGGCCATATATTCTAATACGGTAATACCATAGGTCACAATTTTTTTTTACCTATGAGTGTCGTTCCTCTTCTCCTATTGATAGTCTTAAATTCTATTTTAATCAGCTTGTGGATTGGTGATAGAAAAACTAATTGTGGATTGGTGATACACAAACTAAGGTTTTTGTTTGGTTTAATAATAACACACACATTTCCTTAAAACAAGCCTCACAAAATTGGCTTCTACATAGCTGGCACATCGATTACCTCATGCACAAGATGATGATATTAATGACATCAAATGTCAAGCAAAGCCTAGATATTAAGCATTTTAGTAATAAAAAGCATACGTAAAAAAATAAAAATTAAAGGAAAAAAAAAGGTAACAAGTTGAGAGGTAAAATGTTGGACAACAGAAAAGTAGGAACAGAGAGCATGTAGAAGTACAGAGATCTCTCAGCAAAGGTTCCAAACCACAATTAGGCCACCAATAGTTACTTAAGCAGACACAATTTTGTCAGTAATTCTTGTTATCAAAAAATAAATAAATAAAATTATGTCAGGAATTCTTGTTCTACATGTTAGGAATTAGTACACTGACTCAATTTAAACCAATTCAGCTAACAGGAGGCATAGCGCTCTGGCTAGGTAGTAGGTAGATCCCAGTCAAGAAGCAGTTGCATTGGATCGAGACCCACTGGATTGTAGAAGTTCCAGTATTGCCAGAACCGGTTAGCATGGTGAACCCTGTGTCCCACCCCACTCTCAGCCATCAACAAAGTAAAAATAAAAAACCGACTGATAGTATAAACCCCATCATACAGAATGGCATGCAAAGATACAGATCAAATATAACCAGCATCATATAACAAAGAAAGAGAAAACAATCAGACAGTACAATGAAGGAGTCAGAAGATGAAAACTACATGTGTGAAAAGATATGAATAAATTAGTCTAAAAAAAAGAACAAAATTCCCAGCACATAACGCTTGGGAACTCACTCAATTTGTATTGAATGACAAGTAGGGGACTGTGTCATACCAATAAGAGATTTACAAAACTTTCCACAGCAGCAGTCCTCCCTGACAGGAGTTTTTTGTATAAAATTTGACACCGGAGATACATGTCAGAAAGGACTCAGCCTTATCAACCCAAGAACTCATCCGCTTCCAACCACTCTCCTCAAATGAATGACTAAAACCACCAATTCAGCAATTTCCAGATGAGCTCACACCCTCACACCCTCATGTCGGAGTTTCACAAAAGCACCACCGACTATTACACAGAAGCTTCAACAGCCGCTGGCAAAGCTTAGCCACGTTCCCTCTTACAGTTCCCAGGCAAGAGAAATTTGTACTTGTCTGCATTTTGAAGAAGATATGCAGGTAAGTGAACCGCTGAATATGAATGAGGTATCGGTCCTAACTTGCCAATGATTTCCTTGAAAGTATACTCCTCCGGCAGCATATCAAATAAGTCCGCACCTCGGCAAATGACATCCTGGATCCTTGACGGATTGAGGTAATGGGAAAACCTCACCCGGTCATTGTGACTATAGGCCTTCATCTTGAATACGAACTCACTGATACGACGGAAACAAAAGCTGCAATGCCACCCTGAATCAGATAAGAGGTAGTCCGTTTGGCGATAATGTGCATACCTCGTCTTTCCAGTCTGATATCTATGGACCGAAGCTCTCCAGCTCTTATGGTCCAGCATAAACTCAAAAGAGTACAAATAGTTATGGAGCCGAAGATGAAGGACAGGAGGGATTTCATCACACCATCTCAACAGATTGATGGTATGACTGCTTGGGATCTCATCAACATCAGACATGATCAGCAAGTCATCATCAGTTATCCCAGCAATCCTTAGAAGCTGATCGAGTGCCACACGTTGGTAAGCCTCTTCAACGAACGGGTTCTCTCCTTTCTTAAACCTTCCACCAATTGTTCCATAAGTCAGACGGGACTTGATGAATTTGAACTTATCTCGATTGCTAGCAAAAACCAGAGGCTTTGGCAATCCGGTGAATGTGGAATTCGACTCAAGGAGAACAAACTGTGTGATATAAGGGTAAAGCTCATTCCATCGGATGGAAAGAATATCCACCTCATTACTGAACAACACTGCATCGAAGACGCGCCTTGGACTTTCTCTGATTCCCCATCCATGAAGCTTGCAAAGGTTCTCCATCGATACATTCTCATGGTAATAGTGAGGAATCTCAATGAATGGCTTTGGGGGAGATTCCCAAATTGGTCTTAGAAAATAAGATATCTTCTGCCCATGTATATAAATACCTAGAATGAGCGTGGGAACGATCACAAACAGAAGGACGTATGATTTAAAGTCCAACCCCCTTAGAATACACCGTAATCTCGACATGCTCAACGCCCCTTTCGTTGATTCCTAAAGTTAAAAAAGAAGGAAAATTTTATCAGATGACATGAATCAAGAGAAAAATGTAGAACAATTGCCTCATCCATGTTAAACAAAGAATTGAATTCAATCAAACTCCAATCACCAAGAGAAAAAAAGAAACATCTCCTATCTCCAAGAGTAGCACAAAGCCTCAACTTCAAAACCGTTGATTCAAACCCAAATCTACCAAAAACAACGTTTTTAAAAAAGACCCAAGTTATGAATTCCCTGTTTTTGCATAAATAATTCTCGCCCCAATTCCAATTCGAATTGGATTTTGATAAATTCAAATACCCAAATCATAAATTCAAAAATCCCCATGAACACATTAACCCCTTCCAAAAGAGAAGAAATCAAAGCTCCACAAAGCAATTAAAACCCAAAAAAAAAAAAAAAGAGCCATCAATCCAACATAAACCAAAACAAGCATATAAAAAATCAAGCAACAGATCCTCATATGAATAGAGAGAGATAAAGATTAGTGAAACTACCTGCCCACAGACGTCTTCGCATATATCATCCGTCTTCTTGGAGCAATAATACCCACCGTCCGGCATCATAGTAATAAAAAAGACGACTACCCCAGACGCCCAAAACAAGCAAAAGAGAGGAAAAATCTCTCCTTTCTACGATTACCCCCACAAACCCTTTCACCCAGAGCGATCTCCAACCCGTAAAATCAGATCAGACACAAAATCCAACAAAGGGTTCGTCGAACCACCTCGGGAAACCACGATGCGGAACCCCAAACCCTCGGATCTCCTCTTATTCTGGGGTTTGCTGGATATTCTCACCCGGAAAAGTTCCTACCAAATGGGGCAAAACGCAATACAAACAGATTGCAAATTTGCAATACCCTTTATTTAGAGACCACCCAAACAGGTCCCCCTAAATATAGAGAAAAGAGGAACAGGTGGTGGTGGTCCTCTGCTTCTCTGCAATGGATGGATTGAAGGCAGTCGGTGTTTTTGATTCCGTGTTCGGGAGAGCGGTCTCTCTTTATATGTGCTCAGGAATCCGTGTATTCTAATGTTACAAGGAAAATCCAAGGAATATGAAATTAACAACGAGCCGTTTTGCCTTGGTTTCTACACCTTGGGAAGATTATTGTATTGGGGATTGGCATTTACTAGGAAAACAAATGGAGGGTTTTCATAGCATTGGAAATAGCCAAACAGTCTTTGGTATTTTTAGATGAAAATTAGAAATGGGTGAGTTTGGATTTCCATGCTAGTCTTTCACGAGGATTTATTTTTTTTTTTCTTTTTTTTTCTTTTTTTTTTTTTTTGGGAATCTAGGGCACAGTGGGGGGACAAAGCCGAGTTTTGTTTTGGAGATTAAAGTGGTAAAGGTAATATGATTTGGTGGGAGAAATTAGTCCTTTACCAAAAAAAAAGAAAAAGTCAAGGTAAAGTCAAGTTTTTTTTTTTGGTATAGACAGTTGACTCGGTCTAGACTTTGTAAAGTCTCAGTTGACTCGGTTGATAATATGTGAGGCTTCAAGGAAGAAATTTCTGTCTTTAGTTTTCAAATCTTAGGCTAATGGATGTTTGGAAACTTAAGAAATATTCTTATACTCTGATGATTTAGATTTTAATTACATGTTAAGATGTCCATAAAATGAATCAATGGTTTCGACTAAAATGGGCTTACTTTTTTTTTTTTTGTTTAATTTCAAACTATCATAATCCCAAACTATCCTCCACCAGTGCTAGGGCCCTTCCCTCCACTTCGGTGACTCTGTTTTTATAGCTTATTTACAAATATGTTTGCCTCTAAAATATATATATATAAGCTAAAGGGATTTAAAAAAAAACCTTGAGGTTTTTTAGCTAAAGCATTTGGAGGTGGTCAATGCAAAATTTAAGACGGGCTCCAACTACCTTTTCAGGGCTACAAATTTGCACGACTCTTGACTTGGTGTTTGTACACATGACTCAAATCTCAAAGTCACCAGTGGGACGTGGACCACAGAGGAAATACAATTTAGCATGAAGATCATGTTGATCAAATGACCCTAGCCATTGAAATGTGATTGGTCGCTGGATGATTGGTTGAGGAGAAAATAGCCAGCTGCTTATGAAATTCATAAAAGAAATAATCAAAATACATTGTGGACCGTCCGATAAGAATGACTTGCATGGGAGGTCCTGAAAAGATGGGGCCCAATTTTTGATAGTCAAAAGGGAGCTATTTGAAGGAGGAAGCGACAATCCATGCAAGTGGGCCCACTTTCCTACTAACCCACACGCAATGGCCCGCCGTTTGAACCATCTTCTTAACACGCTTTCCCGAGTTCGGCAGTCATAGCCGAAGCCGTGACTAGCAGCAGTTGGAATATCGGTTTCAAGCCGAACTGTTACATTGGCCTATTTGATTCTTGTTTAAATTTGAAGTAATACAAGAAGATGAAAATTATAGAAATTGAAGTCTATTTGCAGTCCACAAGGGAAAGTTAGATCCTTTCGATCCTATTAGTTTAAAATACTTTATAAAAATCAATGTCCATTCTCGTAACAATTCTGTAATTTCCAAAAAGGTTCTTTTTTCTATTTTGGATTTTTTAAAGAACCCTTAAATTTTAATATGCTTTTCTCTCAGCTCGCGCGAGACATGGGCCTCTCCGGCTTATAAAAATCACTTTATAAAAATCACTTTCTATTCTTATTAAAATTGTGTAATTTCCAAATAGTTGTTTTCCTGTTATATTTTGAATTTTTGACTAAATTCTTAAAAACAAAGGAATTCAAACATCCATTATTTAGGTCATTTTAAAGCTTTTTAAGTCTAAAAGGAGTCTAAAATACAATATGATTGGAAATATATCAACCCTTTGTATTTCGCAGAGAGCGTGCACCCATCCTAATTTCATCAATCTAAAAGTTTTCACACACATTTATTGTGTGAATTGGCAATTTAGCACCAACCCAATTTCATACTGTTTGAGCTATTAGTAATCAGATTTTTTAAATTAAAGGTTTTATAAATAAGGGTTTTTTTCAAAAAAAAAAGGGGCTAAAATGAGGGACAAATGTAATTGCAAAATTATAAATATTAGAAGTGAAGCCAATTCACAAGCCAGCTCTACTCAGCTCAAGATTTGGGCTTGGTTTGTTAAAAGGTATAGTGTGACTAGGTATAGTGCATATTTTCAGAATTATTTAATACAAAATAAAATATTTGGTAAATGTAACATAATATTATTGATTTATGTATTTTTTTTAAATAATTCAAGTGGGGCGCACTATTGAATCTATTTAAACTATAATGAGTCTTATAACTTTGGTTATGATGTTAAAAAATAACTCAAAACTTTGTGGTCTTGACCTTATTAAAACCTAAAATATATTCTCCAACAGAGATAAAATCAAGTTGATTTTAGGCTATTTCTTCTTCATGCATTGTCCTTTTTATATTTTTGCTCCTCTTGATTTTTCATAATTAAATGTGACAACAAAATTATATTCTACAATGCTTGACTCAGGGGTTGACTTGAACGTGATATGAATCGTCAAGCTGGGCTCAAGCTTTGTTTGGCTGGGCTTGATTTCTAATATGACCTAAGCTCAACCTCCGGCTCAAATTTGATTATATACTACCAAGCCTAACTCAACTTAGTTCAAGCCATACTCAAGCCGCACTGTTACGACCTGAGCTTAAGAATCATGGGTTTAGGGTTAACCCTAAGATGTGACACATATACTCCCGTACAATTCACACCTGGACCGGAGTCTAAATAGAATTATACAAGAAATATTCACATACTTATACGTGTAAGCTGTTTTAAACGGACGTCAGTCCAAGCATTCAATACGTGGAAGCTTGTCAATATAGCCTATAATTTTTCACTTTTCATTGAACAATTCAAAAATATAATTACAACTATGAAACCGTCCAAATCTTAACATTTAAAGAGCATAAAATTATTATATCAATTCAATTCATATTCTGTATAACCCACTCATAATGTGCACATAGATGCATTTATGTCAAAGATAAACATTCTAGGCAAAGAAAGTAGAACAATGAAATACAAGGCATCAAAGGACATTCGTAACAAGATTTGACCATGCCGATAGCAATCTATATGGATGCAAATGAATAGATGCATATGCGAAAAGTTTCAAAAATACCAAATATACACATTCCTAAGATAATAGTGAGTTGCTCTCGGTATATGGATCAGTCAATAGGCTTCTACTGTCCATTCATTACAACCTAAAGGAACCACTATGGTCTCCTTTTCTAACTCCTACGTCTCTATTGAACCGGGATAGGGATCTGGACCTGTAACATCATTAGACAACTTGTGAATAAGACTATTCAGCAAAGTATAAGCATAATTAAAGTAATATGCGTTGTATTTAAAAGAATTAATGATAAATGATCAATAGAAGTCAATTCAGTACATTAAGCATGTTGTGTATTTAAAATAAGCATGCTATAAGGATCAACAAGTGGAAATACATACTATTTGGCTACTACATTTGCTATATCCTCCTTGTAAGGATCTTTACGTTGAAAACATCATCCACCGAGCCAACGTACAAATGAGTCTCTTCATACATGGAGTCCAAAAGCTCTAAAAGCACACTGTAGTAGCACCGTTCATATACTATACTAAAGTCAACCCTGCGAGATATCATAAGACTGAAGCTAAGTAGAACCAAGACCATTTCGATTCATATGATTGAATTTGAGTAAGTTCTACTATTCGTTTCATTGAGAACCATATATTTGTTCATTGAGAATCATACATTATACGTTCAATTCGTTCTTACTCAATTTATCACTGACAATAAGGAAGCATATATCAATAACATTTCAAGTGAAATCAATTCATACTATAATCATTTCAATTGAAAATCATTCTAATAATAGAGGGCAATAATGATAATTCAATATGCTATGCAATTCAAATTAATGGAATCAAAGTAATTTACAAACCAACTTTAATCTAGTCATTTATTATTTGTAACTATGCATAATGAAGTAGTTTTAAGTTATCCGATATATGGTTGTTTCTTTTTTGGTGTAAAGAATGTGTATCGAAGTCCCTTAAACCAACATCCATGAAGAGATGTTAAACAAATGAACAACATCCTATAAAAGAATCTCAGCCCTCAAGACCTTTCATGGTGTTTAATTGTTCCATTTGACCGATGAATAGGGTAAAAGGATCCAAGAATTAAGGTCCTACAAGGTCTTGTAATAGCCCCTAATTAATCTTAAGTTTTAATGGCTTACGGCTTAGCCATAAGTGACCTACGGTTTAGCCATAGACAGCCTACGGCTTAGTCGTAGATTGCACTGCAGCTGAGCTGAGGTTACATAAATTTTTCCTCCGCATTCACTATTTAATCGTACTTTAGTCTACAGCTTAGTTGTACTTGACCAACGGCTGAGCCATAGCGTGGCTACGGCTTAGCCATAGCATATTTCACAGTTAAGCCATGGTTTAATCGTAGAACAATATGTCAAATTTAGTTCTCTGGATTTTGAGTTATAAGATACTTACGGCTTAACCATAAACTTCAGATTTTCTGAAGCTAACTCAGTTACAGAATGCTCCTCTTCAACCCATAATATTGGGGTTTTGATTGCATGTCTACTTCCTATAAAAGGCATTCATTTCTAGTTCTTTTTAACCATTTGACATCTCTAATTCCACTACGAGGTTCACTTAAACAATCGATTCACACATTTCAAACCATTATAAGGGCTGAACTTTCACGTTAAAGATTCACTAGATTTACAAGAATCATAAAATACCAACATACATTCAACCCAAATTATCTTATACTTGTCTTTGATTTCAAATTCTACTACTACTCTTTCTCTTGGCTCAGTAGAAGGAGAACCCACAGTGCTTTACCCTAAAATGACATGCATAAATGAAGGTATGGGTGCATGTCAAAAAGAAGGGTCTTCTTGACTTCATTGATTCAAGAGCTATATAAATGGAAGGAGATCTCACCTGATACAGTAACTAAAGAGCTAGTAGGGTAAATATAAACCATTGTCTTCAATTCGAGTAAGGAAAGAAGGTAGAGAATAGCCAAAAAGAGGAAATGGATGCTTAGAGTCATGTATGTAGAATCGATATTGCTCCCATGCATAAGAAGAAAAAAGCTGAAAGAAGTAAAAGGATAGTTGAAGAGGAGTGAACTGAATGAAATGGGTACTAAAACCCATTTGAGAGTGTGTGTGTGTGTATATATATATATATATATATATATAACTTGAAGTTTATAAGAAAATCTTCTTACAAAAGGTTATTACAATATAAGCCATTTCAGGGGCTAACTAATTCAAACGAAGTCAAATGCATTCAAGTCAAGTATGAAAGTTGACGAGCTCAACAAGAAAAACGTGGTGGTATCAATATGATGTATGTATGACGTAAAACCATAAATTCTAAAATTACGAAAAAGGATTTTCGTATACCTAGTTAAGGTCAAATCCAACCTAACTACTTATCCATGACCTGAACTTAACCCATTGGACTCCATAAGACTAAAATAGACTTGTTTAATATAAAACCAAATTAGTTAGCCAGTAATCATGAGTAATTACTGACTAATCAAGCTAAGCTTGGGTCGAAGTATTACACGTACCAAGCGCTGTTAAGCTTGAGCATAAAGTGGCCGTTAGAATGTTCAAAGTTCAAACCACGTTTAATTAAGCTTGACTCATTTTCACTAATATATAAAGGCATTTTACTATGAGTCCCTTTAATTACTATTAGAGTAATAATTAACCAACTGGTAATTCAACTCTCTTACCCAACCATATCATCTCTCATTGTTTTTTATTATCGGTAATAAAACTTATATTAAAAATCAAAAAGAGAAATATAAAGGAAGCAAAATATTGAGGAAACGTAAGTCTTCTACCAAAGCTCTTTGAAGAAGAAAAAACATGCCAAGTAGCAAAATTAAACGAATAAAAAATCAACCAAAGGAACATCCCTACTAAATGTTGTTTGGCTAGTAAATCCACGAGACCATTTGCCGAATGAACAACATTAGTAGTAGATTGTCACAACTCGAGCCCAGAAATCGGGGGTTAGCGAAAAGCCAAACCAGTGACATACGTACTCCCGTGTACCCGCATCAAAACCCAGTCCAGATACACTCACACAACGGATCTAACACGTGCAAAGCAAGCGAACGCGAAAACTGTAGATATCATAGCAAGCACTACAAAAGAGAACGAGCGGAAAACCAAAATGTGAAATGAGAAAAAGACGTAGATAACATACATAGATATAAATCCAAATACAAGGTTGAGTACACATAAAAAAACATGATGTACAAAAATAATACAGAGTAACAAAGTCCGAAGTACAAAATACAAAATCTCCAAAAAACCAAAACACATAAGACAAAATGCACGAACGCACTCGGTAGAATAATCAAGCTCACTCTGCCATACCGGAGGGTGTCTCTAGGTCCTGCCCTACAGTCTCTTCGACCGCCGGGGAGCCGGATAAGGGATCTGTGCCTGCAACACCACAGACAACTCAATGAATACAACGATTCAGCAATTATAAGTAACAGGGACGAAACACTCATAGTATCAAATTGAATAATGACAGAAGATTAAATACAAAGTTTCATATTAGTATGCTAAGCAAATCGTGCATAAAAGTAATCATGATAATGAATCAAAACATAGAAATACTGAACTAAGTGGCTACTACATTAACCATATTCTCTCACATAGAGAGCAGACAGAGCAGACAGAGCAGAACACCACCGACCTGGCCATGGGTACAAGTGGGTCTCGGTTTCCTAAGTTCTGGAGTCCCAAGATAAAGCTATGCTGCAGCGATACAGAGAACAGAGAACCAAGTTAGAGGTAACCCCGTCGGGCATCCTAGGGCTGAGGCTGACTAGAGCCAGACTAATACCAATCAAATCAAATCCAAAAGAAGGGAGATTTTCTGCTTTGGACTCACCGACGGCAAAGGCCGGATCTTATCCTCACGTATAAATCTCTGGGCAGAGCCACTTAGGAATACCCAGTGAATTAGAGATGTACAAAGCCAGAGGTATACAAGCATAACGTAAAATGAGTCAAAGCACTGCGTAGATCAAAGCATAGTACAGACCGAAGAATAAACCAATTATACAGAACAAAAGCAAAATGATCTCGTCATGCATAAACATAGATCAGCAGAACAGAGAGCAAAACCATAAGCAATATGCAATGCATCTCATATTAACACGGAATCAAGGGTAATTACAAGCCAACTCAAATCTAGTTGTTCACTGTTACTAACCGTGCATGATGATGTAGTTTTAAGTTATTCGATGCATCGTTGCCATCAAAATGTTGCAATGTAATTCTCACGTGCACCGAAGTCCCTTAAACCAACACCCATGGGGAGGTGCTTAACAGTAAACCAACGCTCACATGAATGAGTCACAGCCTAACAGACTATTCATGCGGTCCAATCCATTGGGCCGGTTTATATGAGTGGTTACCTGTATATAAGCCCTACAAGGTCACACCATTAGCCTAAGTTTAATTTCAAACTTTCTCTAGGTCTTACGGTTTAGCCGTGGGTGACCTACGGCTTAGCCGTCGACAGCTTACGGCCTAGCCGTAAGATGCACAACGGCTTAGCCGTGGTTTCCTTCAGAACACGGCTAAACTGGTCATCTTCCACTTCTGATCAGATACCTTTTTACAGCTGAGCTACGGTGGAGTCCACGGCTTAGCCGTAACTTCACCGTAAGAGTACTGGAATCAGAAAGTTTCGACTGATCAGAGTGTTAATTCACGGCTGGGTCACGGTTAGCTTACGGCTCAGCCGTAGAACAATTTACGGTTCAGCCGTAGCTTAGCTGTATAACAAAATCCAAAATTCGAGTCTCTGGATTCTGAGCCGTACAACCTTACGGCTTAGCCGTACAACACAGAAAACGAAATCGAGACAGTTACAGAGACTGCAATTTCATGTGCAAATGAAGCAAAACAAGCTCCAATGAAGCCAAAGTGATAGAATTAGGCTGTAGATCATGTCAAGCATGTAAGAACAAGGGAATCACAACAATCAACAATCTACAATCTACCCATATGTGTTATACGGTCCTGTACTTATACTTGCCTCAAAGCTTTGTCAAACCATTGAAGGCAAGCTCCAATCTAACTAAAAACCCAAGCAAAATAAAGCAAAGTAACAACACATGTAAGTATGAGAACACAGCAAGGGAGATGCAAAATCCAAATTGGAGAAGAAGAATTGAAGAACCCACTTACCTCAAAGCATAGACAGAGAGGAGGGAGAGAGAGAACCCAATCGAAATGGGTGGAAAATCCCAACACCAACCCAGAGAGGAAGAGAAGTGAAGAGAAGAGAGAATGGACGTGGAGCTCTCCCTGGAGTTTGTTGCATGGACGTTGAAGGAAATGAGCAGGGAGAGAAGACATATGGTTGATGACAAATTATATAGTTTTGGAGTTTAAAACAAAGTGTAACAACCCGCCCCGCACCATCGAGGTATTGTCCGCTTTGGACTTCCCAGGAGGTCACCCATCCTGAAATTGCTCTGACTCGAGCACGCTTAACTTTATAGTTTTTTATGGAAGTCCTCACGGTTTTGTCCTCAAAAGGCGCCTCGACAGTTTATGACGGATTATTACTTATATTCTTTCATTCAGACGTACTTTTTGGGACTGGGTCGTTACAGGCCCACCAGCTTCCGCCGGATATGTCCCCATATCCACATATCTAGCACAATGTCGGACCGAAGACGGCCTCATAAGCGATGTGGGACTTCGTTCCTCCTCCTTCGTTCCCCCCTCCTATTTGTGGAGGGCAGGATTCGAGAGGGAAGCAGGATTCGAGCGGTCCCCAAGGGGTCCGACCTAACGGCCTCACCCTCCACCACTCAGAGGAGAGCCATCCCCTTCTCTGATACCATCTGTAACAACCCGCCCCGCACCATCGAGGTATTGTCCGCTTTGGACTTCCCAGGAGGTCACCCATCCTGAAATTGCTCTGACTCGAGCACGCTTAACTTTATAGTTTTTTATGGAAGTCCTCACGGTTTTGTCCTCAAAAGGCGCCTCGACAGTTTAGGACGGATTATTACTTATATTCTTTCATTCAGACGTACTTTTTGGGACTAGGTCGTTACACAAAGTCTAATGAGTTTAAGTTATTTACAATTCAAGTCACATGAGGGTCCAACTCCTCCAATTGACTCCGAATGGGTCTAAGACAATTATGGAAAATAACGAGCTCAACAAAATACACATGCTAACACCAAGATGATGCAAATATGATGCATTCAAAGCAATTGCAAAATTACGAAAAAGGGCTTAGAACCTAACGCATCCCAGGTCAAAGGCTACTCAACTACCTATCCAAGATCTGAAACCAAGCCCAAAGAAATAAACAATACAAAAACACACTAATGAGCCACTAAACCGGCTCAAAGGGGATCGGAGTGTTATATAGACCCAAGTGTCAACATTTAGGTGCAGCCGCATTTGTTAACCCGTTGTATGCATCTAAAATTTAAATAAACTTTGTGGGTCCGTCCTCAAAATCCATATAAAATTTCTTAGTTTACCCCAATATCAAACTAAATATTAGGGATGTTCCCCCCCAAAATGAAAATCCCTAGGTCCACCATTGAACAACATGATAGCATTCACTCCTCGTACCCATTGTGATTGGCGGAATATATATAGGTAGCTCCTCTACTGAGCACCACTTTCTAGTGAGGCCCACTAGGGGCACCACTTGGGGATGAGACAAGGGGGGTTGGATTGAAAGATCTCACCACCACCAGTCCTTTCATGGTGATGGAGGTACAAATCATCATCATAAACACTTGATGAATGGCCAGCAAGTTTTCACTGTCCAAGATGAGTACAATCCAATGCAACTATCCAATCTAGTTAAATGGGTGCCAAACTCAGTATTAGTGACTATCACAGGGGATACTTATGTTATGATCCACTTAGATGTATGAAAAGATAGGCCTTACTAGTATTTTGACACACGATGCTCACTTTATCGTGGGCACCGGGTGCTCGGTAGAGGTTTTCCCATATATATATTTATATATGTGTGTGGCCTAATCCTATGAGAACTATTTTTATGCACTTACCATGAGAACTTTTTGTGGAACCCATTTTTTTGTCTCATTTGGGGATAGGACTAGGGGCAATGGAAGATCTATGTGGGACCCTCCAAATATCAAGTTTGACCCCAAACATATGTCCCTAACCCCTAACCCCTTCATCTGTAGCCTACAAATCTAGTTCATTTGGATTGGTGTACAGTCGATTCAACGGTCCAATAAATTCAAATTTGACCGAAACTTAAGACGTATGACTATCCGGGGGGAGGGGGGGTTTGTATGTATTGCAAGGTTTTGATTAAGTGATAAATGAGCCCGACCTAGAGTTTTTACAAAAAAAAAAAATAGTAAGAACTAGCTCTCACAAGATTTTTTTCATTAATATACATATATAATTTTTTATGACACAGGGTATCCATTGCCAGCCCAGCTTTTAGACCTATAGCCTCCGTCTCAAGGATTACCCTATTTTAACGAGCAAAGACTATTTCCTGGGGGCATATATATGGCCGCACATATACATCTTAGGGATGTAAATGGGTTGAGTTTGGCCGAGCTCAAATCATTATACAAAAAACTGCATTATACACGCCGTATTTTGGGTATTCAGACCCAGACGCAATCAATTAGACCTGATTGATGACAACTTATTAGATCAAGTCCTTCAAATAATTAAAAAAAAAAAGAGGTCCCTTGATATCCCTAAATTGATCGGCATGGGAGGAACTACAAGGGCCAGTAAGGGCCATGGCCCCCCCAAAATTTTAAAAAAGCCCCCTTTATGTTTTTAATATTTTTAAATTTTGTTTATATATGGCCCTTCCAAAATTTTAAAAAACCACTTATATATTTTGAAAACTATATTTATGTTTTATATGTTGCCTTCCATAAACTTTTTTCTAGATACTGTTCCCTTTTAGAAAAAATTCCTAGGTTCACCCCTGCAAAAGTAAACCCATTTTAATAACATCCACCCATATAATAAGTCCTTTTAATGATTAACATACAAATGTTCTATATTTTAAACCGCCAATTATACTTATAATAAGAACAAGAACTAGTAAATCTAAAGCAAAAACTGATAGGAAAGGTACAGGACCGTTGCACAAGGTTGTGATTATTGTCAACCATGTACGCAACAACGCTGAGAAATGAGGATGATTTGGTCGACGATGGCTACAGTGAGGAAGACCCCACACGCATCATTACTTAGTCAAGAAGTGATCAAGTCCGTTGGGCTTTCATTTTTATTTTTTTATAACCATTACGAATATTTTTTTCTTTTGTCATCCCAGCTAAGGGTCTGCAGTCTAATAGAAAGGCACTCCGCCTAAGGTGAGAAAAAAATTTACACACATTTAAAAATAGTGTATATTCAGAACTCAAACCTTACGTAGCCGGGGGGATCATCCTTACTATTTGGATAAATAATTATTTTTAATCACGATGTTGATGATATGTTATACTTTTAAGTGTACTACTACTTTGTATGTATCCTTGGTCATCAAACAGGTTGGGGTGGGAACTAGACAGTACATTAGCATTAAAATGTTTCCTAGTTTTAGTCAATCCTACTTTGCTCCACATTCCAAGTAGGTGCAGCGAGCGACGCGCATACGTTTCCGGGGACCCCTGCCTGTAAAAGCAATGGTGTTGCAGTGGACGTGCGCGTAAGAAAGAGTCAACAGAATTGGTGTTGATTCTTCATTTCTTTTGTCTTATTCCACAGGTGCTATATGGAAGTGGCCCCCCTCTATCGAATTAGTCAAGGGACCTAAACTAAATGGGCCCCAAATGTTTCAGTAGTTGAGGGACCTCGACTAATTGATAGGCCCCGTTCTATCAAAAATAATAATATTTATAATAATAATAATAATAATAGTAATGTTAGGCCCGGATATCTAATTAGCCAGGGACCTCAACTAAGTTGGCCCTGAATTTCTAATCAGTCAAGGCACCTAAACTAAGTGGGCATGGCAATTCTTCATCCTAGACTCAGCCAACCAATAATCAGTGGATTAAACCTTTTTTTGGCTTCGAGTTGGGTTGCAAATTGTAAACCAACAAGGGACTCGGTTTGGATTTGGGTGTATAAGTCTTTGACAGGCCAACTTGATTTGGGCCAACTTGTCTTATTAATGGATGATGATCCGCAAATGGACTCGACTGTGTCAACTAAAATTAAGGGTTTTTCAAATGCTACTTTGTCCGAGATGACCTGTGCTTGGCCGGAGTTTTAAAACACTATTATTATCTTTTTAAAATAAGCTGATTCAAGTAGACCACAAGGAGACTGTTTGCTATATCCGATAGAATTAAGAAAGGCAAGCTTGTCATATGGTAATAGGTATATGGTAAACACTGGCTAATAGAAAAAGTAGTATTAGGTGAACTTATGATAAAGTAAAGTTATATATCCACACTTGTCAAAAAAGAATCAATAAAAGTTGATCAGTTTACACATTGACTTCCATTTGTTTAACCTTTTTGTTAGTTTTGAAAAAAAATGCAAAATTTGTTAAAGCCAGATATTTATAAATTTTCTAAAATAGAATGGATGTTTGAGTGCTATAAATTGTTTGGCAGAACTTCTATAAATTTCTGATTAACTAAACTTTTAAGACCTTTTTTTCTTTTTTAAAAGTAACAAAAAGTAACTTTTTCAAATAGACATAAATGCATAAATTTTGTATTCATATTTACCTATGTAAATAATGCACATTTAACTCATTTATGCAGCTTGCACATAAATGTGTTGTGAAAATATGTAAATGAGACCATTTTTAACCTCTCATTTGCATACTTGAATGAGGTGGTAAATTATTAATGGAGATTTCACATGATATAAGGCAGTTTCAAATCCCTTGAACTGCATTTCTTTTACACTTTTGTGGGCCCAAAATAAATAACCGAGTCATTCATCTTCTTTATTATCTAATTAACCCTATGATGATTAGTTTCACATCTTAAATTTTATCTATGTAACTTTTACAATATGACTAGTCTACTCATTCTGATTGAACATGAAGTATGAAACAATCTACTTGTGAAATGATCTAATTGAAACAATTTTATTTCAAATAAACAATTTTTGCAAATTGACCTTAAATCAAATAGATAAAACACCTTCCTGTTTAATAGAAGGTATGTTACAACTATGTACTCTGCAGGAGTCATAGTGATAACCAAGTTTGAGTTGAGTTATTATTATTATTATTATTATTATTTTGGTAAGAGCCAATTTTTGAGTTTAGTTAGGAGCATGTGTAACTTAATTTGGAACAATCATTTCAGCAGTGTTTGCTAACGGTTTGAAATTGGGGTCCTACTCCTTTGCCTGCTTGGTATTGTATTGTTTTTAATTTATATGACAGGGATTTGGGTTAAAGAAGCTTTATAAAGAGAAGTAGACAAGCAGATGAACTAAGGATTAAGGTGGTATTGTATTTCTTATTCTTGAAAATTTAAAACCCTCTAAAATGAAGGGCCCAAAATCTTATTCTCATCAAGTCACCCATAGAGTGCTTGTAAACGGATCCAACGTTACTATGATCCAAGAAGGTGATGTGATGTAAAAGGCGGGGTAACCAATCATGGTGGGGCCCTTCTATCAGCTGTTTTGTTATGAGATTGGGCCCACTAGCTGCCAACAGGGAAAATCCATTCTCTCACAGTAACATAAAAGCCAACGGACGAATGAGTGTCTTCCACGTGGTGCTCATGAATTAGACAAAATCTAAAACAGGTGTAGAGAGTGTTATCCATTTCCAAATAGATAGACGTTGAATGATGAAAAAAAGACCCATGATTCTTATTCGTTCACCTTCCAAGAACCTTCCCTAGGAATGACGTTTACTGAGGAAGGTGGGAAGAAATACTTCACTATGTACCATTGACCGGAAGAATTGAAATCTCAAATGCCAATGGCTCTTTCCTCTCCCTTTCCTCTTTTCTTTACATTTCGTTGGTTCTCTCTCTCTCTCTCTCTCTCTCTCTCTCTATATATATATATTTGAGGACTTTACAAAGCAAATGTGACCCAACCATTCTCACCGTCTGATTTTCCCTTTCTGAAATGGATCCATCGATCATGTGTCTTCTAATGGTCAAGAGTTGAGAGAGTATGAGTAAATCATCATTCCAATTTGGAAAAGCGCTATACTGACTTTGTACTTCCACATGCTACAGGTTGGTTTGAGACAGGTCCACTAGAAACATTGAGTGGTTGTGTTGTTGATCATCTATGAAAATTAGAAGCACCACTTTGCTAGCATTTAATCTGAGGCTTTGAAATAGATATTCATAATTATTGTCTTATATTGAACACTACTTTCTATTCGATCAAGTTGATTTTTGGTATTTGACTAACATGAAAAATCTTCTTACAATGAACTAAGCTAGTGGACTTTAGTCCTAGCATGCCGCACGCCACACATCTCACTTTGTATAAGCATTTGCCACATTAGAGAAGTACTTCTTTTGGAGGAATTTTTTTTATTAGAAAGAAATAAAACCTATATAAGGAGTCTTTTTAGCATTTATGAGAAGTGTTTTTTCACTTAGGATATGTTTGTTTAATACTTTTTTGCAGTAAAGGGGAAGTTTTGTTCAAAAAATTCATTTTTAATGTGCTTCCATAATTGCTTAGAACTACTTTTTTTGCTATGTCAGGCTTTTCATTGAAAGGGTTGGAAATGGAATTCCTATGAGGGCGCAGACTTTCGTTTCCACGGAAAAGTTCACCCTACTTTATAATCTGATTTTCTCTCTCATTTCACCATCTAAATCCCAACTATAATAGATTCCAACCTCATATTCGAGCTCCCATCACTTTCTCTGCTTTGATGCACCTCCCCTCTCCTTCTATTGCCACACCCATACCCATTTTTTGTTGATCATCCCACCCACCCTTCTCCCCTTCTTTTTATTAAAACAACCTCAACCCCCACCCCCTTTGTTTCGAACCCACAAAAAAAGTGATATTACCATGTGTGATCTGTTTCTTTGTACTAAGTTATTTGGATGGTTGATCTAAGCATTTTAATTATAAAAAGAAGTTCTGTAAAATATTTTTTTATTTATTAATTTGTATAGTATCAGGAGTAAGAAAGATTAAAAAGAATCAGCATTACTTTTTTTTCTACTTTTTAAGATATTTGACATATGTTTAGATTTCTAGTACCATGTACTTTAAGATCTTTGGTATTTGCCATAATTTTATTTTATATTTGTCTCCGTCATAATTTTTAAAGTCATTCTATCAAAGGTGGTTTAGTTATATTATTTATCAATCTTCTAATTTGCGAGTTATAGAAAACTAATTTTTTTATAATAAATTGCTGTATCAAACAAAAAAACTGATTTTCATCAAATAATCCGCAACTGCAACAAACAACATGATTTTCAATTCACCAAGGAAAAGAAATTTGCTCCAAATATGAACTTTTGTATTTCCGCTGAACTCTTTTTCTATAGAATTTTTTCCATAATCTTTGCTGATGTGGCAATTTTCTTCTTCTGTATAAATTTTGTGTACACAAACGTGTCCTAATTGTGTGTGAGCCTTTGCCTTTGTCTGGGCTTGAAGCCTTGACCCAAGCACATGGCTATAAGGACAGAACATTAACGGTCCTTATGAATGACCTAATTTTTTTCGATTATCATTCAAGGTCGGTTCGACTTGATTATGTGATCTTGCGGTTGTGACGATGAAACATCTTTCAACTGTTTGCATGGGCAATTGTCCTTACGATAGTTTGTGTCAAAAAATTGGGCTGGACTTAAATTATTAGATAGAAAGCCCAAAGACTGGCCCAACCCAACTAACGAGTTCTTGTAACCTAGTGTATTTTATCCAAACAATTCCTAGAAATCCCAGTTCATCGTTGGACCAGCCCAATTGACTAAATGGAGGCCTTGGGCCTGACCTTTATAGCCCATGTTGGGCATGGGCCAGACCCATGCCTTTGTTTCTAAAGTTGCGCCAGGCGTGGATGTGCCTCAGCCAGGCTCTTGCACACCCTTAAATTGCTACACAGAGTTTCCTTCATTTCAATACATGGCATCCAACCTAGCTGATTCGACTCAAAATCTCAAATTCCATTCCAGCTGAGCTGACAACTGGACCCCATGTCACCTGGATGAATGTCCACAACTCGGCCAAGACAAAAAATCCCATTTGAGAGCATTCGTTGATTTGGATAATGCTTTCTGTTTATTTCCCTGAGCCAATTCCTCTCTTGTTTGGGCAGCCTGAAGAAGATAAAAGAAAACTGACTATGTCTGACTTTAAGCAGCTGGCATAACAGCTGTTAGTGATTCTGCGGGCGATTAATTCTAAACACCTTTTTAACAGATTTAACAAGGCATGTAACCATCTGTACGTGCCTGGTGAAAGAGATTGAAAGTTTTGTTTTTGGCTCCATGCATATTTACTTTCTTTGACAATAACAGCTAAACAATTGCATTATGACGAACCAAACAACATCACTGTGTAATTAACTTAATACAAACTGTACGTTCAGTTTGGATCGTCAAAAATACACATAAAACAGGGTAGATGCATTTATATTATCTGAATTACCTATAAGTTACAATTATTTTGTTATTCGGCCAAAATAATGACATAAAATGGAATATCTTAAAAAGGGAGGATATTCATGTGCATGTGTCTCTCACCAAAGGACCACGTATACTCCTCTACGGGGGCCCATGGTGGACCCACCAAGGGATGAGACTGAGAGAGGGAGGGGGGGGGGGGGGGGGGGGGATGGAAAGATCCATTTGGGAAGATCCTACATACCAAGTTTGTCTCCAATCACATGTCCTTAACCACTTTATCCGTGACCCACAAATTCTTTCCATTTGAATGGGTGCATGTCGATCCAACGGTCCAATAAATTTGGATTTGACCAAAAATTGGTAAACGTGTTCAATTCAAGGGGGTCGTGTATATGATCTATTTGGATGGACCATACAGTAGGCCTCACCTAGAGTTCTCATAAAAAAAATGATGAAGGACATATGCACATGAATATTCTTCCTTAAAAAAAAACAATGTTTTAGAACTCATGGCAATCTAAATAAAAAGTAGAGATAAGAATAGAAGAAAGAGGAGCTCAAATTAAGGTTGATGAGATTTGTTTCAATTTATTGGGTCATTTGGTCATAAATATCATAATTGTACTGAGATTAAATCATTGTCATTATACATATATATTCTGCTTTATCTTTTCATTTTCAGCTTTCAATGGTTGCATAAATTTACTTTCAAATGTTATTAAACAAATATTTTTCATAAAAGTTTGTTTGTAATAGGCCTTGCTTACTGATATGATATGTTTAAAAAAAATAAATTAAACAAATGGTCTCTAATAGTGTAAACTATAAAAATCTTTTTCAATTTCATTTTGTAATTTATGATTGAAAAAAAATACAGTATCAATTTTTTTAGGAAGAAGATTGATAGTTTCTTACAGAATGTATACATTGTGAACGTTAGTCCTGGACCATGGTCTTTATCCTATGAGCTTTGCCTGACCTTCTCTAACGCCCACATTATGATAAAATTTCAAGGAAATGTATGAAATAAAAAAGTCAAAAATTTTGAAAATAGATACAAAAGAAGAGAAAAGCCAAATAATAAATAGAAAGAACTAAATTGGGGAGGACGAGGATTTCAATGAGAGGAAAAGAGCTGCAAATGAGAATCACTCAAGGGTGAAAAAGGATTCCATAAAAAGAAGTGAAAAAAGGAAAAAGAAAAAAAAAGATCACAAATATAACAATCACAAATATGAGCTTTGGCTAAACATGTATTATCTCAAAAATACCTTTACAACCTTTGTATGTGCTGCAATGGAGTCGGCATCCCTGCGTAGTCTGCCACATGCTTTCCATTAATAGTCCCACTGTTAATAATTTGTTGTTACAAATGATTGAAATAATTTGAAATCACTGTCATAGAAATGACGTTGTAATTAAGGATCGATCAAATTATTTGATCCTTAATTTTAATTCACTCTTCTCCTCATGCAAATAAATATGTTCCTTTCCAAGAAAGTACCTAGCATTACACCAATACCAGTAATTAGCTTATAAAACAATGGTACGACGAAAGGACAAGGACCCAGAAATTCTGCACAGTCGCCACATAGGTATTCAGCAGGGAAAACATAGTTGATCAAAGTAGTTACATAATTCTATGCTATGACAATTATCTTCATATGCTAAATTTAAAAAGAGTTTTTTATCTCAAGGTGCTCGCACGTGCAGTCCCATAGAGTTGCCTTGGGGTTCACTTGGGGTTTACAGTTCCCTTGCCTAATTTGGTATTCATAAGACCTTCACTTTGAATTAGAACATGTCGCAGCTGAATATAAAGGAATTTAGAGTAAAATAAATTCCACCTTAAGATTATTGGAGATGTAAAGTGTAAACAATATGAGGTGAGGAGTGGGATCCGGCCACAATGTAGAAGGACTCCAACTTCTTTAGAATTTAAATTTACTACGGTGATGAATGATTATTTATTATTTATTTTTTTATTTACTTTCCAATATTAGAAGGAAGGTATTTAATAGTCATTTTTATATATTCGCTTTGAATCTTCAGTTCTAACCACTCATGACATGAATTTCAATATATATTAAATTTTTATTTATTATATACAAATAAATAGGCCCTTATTGGATTACACCTTTAATCACTATTGAACTGAATATCGAAAGACTGTGATCAAAAGGATTAGAATAACTTTGTTAGTTTTTTCCCCTCAGACTTACTGACTGACAACTGTGAAAATGCCAAGCACAATCAACTGCGTGAGGGTGGCCTTAGTTAGAAGACTTGGAAGACTTCGCCAATAGTTTCCAAGTCTCCTTGTCTTGGGCCTAGTGACAAGAAGGCGTCCTTGCGCACATCTTTGCTGGGAAGCATTGAAAACATCGACATCCTAATATTAAAAACTGCAAGACTAGGTCGAGAGTCAAAGTCTTCCATCGTTGAACAACTGTTTCCTACCTGTCACAAACTATTCTACTAGTTTGTTTAATACGGATGGGGTTATCTATGCCCAATCCCTTGGATTGAACCACAACTCTTTGAAGATGGGTTTTTCATTCTATATTGTCTATGGCCTGTTAGTCCATTGTTCCTAGTTTATAATTAAAGAATACAATATTAAGATTTGTATCTCTTTCTTGTCTTTGTGTGATTAGCACACTAATTTCAAATGTGCAGTGGCGGAGCTAGGATATTCTCTTAGGATGGGTAAAAAAAAAATTCATAATGAAAATTTTGAAAAGGAATTTTAGAAAACATCATAACATAATATCAAGATATTGATATCATTTGTTCAATTTAGTTTAACAAAAAAAATAGTTATTAGGTTGTTTCTTAAAGATAATAAAAAATCCTAAATTTGTATTGCTCTCCACATCCAACAACATTTAATAATGAGTCCAAAAGATTAGAGAAGGATTAGATTTTACATGATTTTACCATATTTACATGTAAACATATTTTTCTATTTACAAAAAAATTAAATTAATTTTTTTTCTTGAACCTCATATTATTGGGCTAATCTTTACGAAAAAGGTCTTGATCTTTGGCCCATTGTTAATAGCTCAAATACTTTATTATTTAGACAAAAATACTAAAGATGATGGAACCTTATGTATAAAATTAGCATGGAGAACCCTTAAGCACCTCTAGTTTTAGCCATATGAAATTTTTTACTTAAGATTTAAGGTAGATCCAATTTAATTCGGATTTAAAATTTTAAATTAAAACTTCAAAATTTGATGACAATTTAAACAGTCAAATCTTCAAAATGTGCAAACTTAAGAGGCTTGGGATTATAACCTCAATAGAAAGTAAAAGAAAAAAAAAAAGAACATGAAAAGACTACAATAAGAGAGAAATCAAATTACTTGGATTTGTTTGAAAGAAATAGATAAAAAAGTAAGAAAAAAGAAACATATTCCAGAGATTTAGTTAAAAAAAGAGAAAAATAGTTTGATGAGCTATCTTCTTGATAAAAATAAATGACATTGCTGGCCTTAGAACTCTAAAGTGTCATCATTTAGCAAAAGGAAAAAAAAATTGAAGAGGGGCAAAAATGAAAAAAACTAAAAATTGAGGGGCAAAGTGGAGTAGACTAAAATTACATGCTCCCATTCTACTCCTATTTTAACAAGTCCGGATCCTTCGATTAAAAACCTTACTAGTGACATGGCGGGACTAATCCGATCACAGTGTAATTTTTTTTTAGAGGATCTCAATTCTATTTTAACCTCTTAACACTGCGTAGGCCCCCTACTGCAAATGTCTGAGTATGAGTTTTCATTCTTTACTATCTCATCATGTCCCACATCCCATATAATAGTGCGACCAACAAATAATATCATCTGCTAGATGATCGATGGAACAACTAGTGAAGTTGTTAGGGCATGAACTTGTATATGTCTGTGAGTGTTCTTCTTATTTTTTAGCTAATTGGGTGAGTCATTGATCCTGCGAAGGTGCGTGAGATGAGAAACCCTTATCATTGGGCTATCTCGAGTTTCTTGGCACAAACACCTTTATCATGGCTGGGTGGGGCAAGGCTAAGGCCTATCCAAGCCTTGCCCAACTTTGCCAAAAAAAAAAAAAAAGGCCCATATCCAGCCTAACCTAACACAAGCCACAAGTGCTTGTCACATGAGGCCCAAACTAGATTAAAACCTGATTAATCCAAACAATAAAATATGATATAGAGATGTTAAATTCAAATATAAAAAAAATTAAATAGAAATGCAACTATAATAATAACAATAAAACTAAGACAACTATATTATTCATGTCTAGTTCAAGTTAGGAAAAAAATAGTTTTTGCAATAAAATTAATTTTTTAAAATAATTCCACAAAACTATTTCTCCTGTTGTGTCAATCCAAGCAAGACTTAAAGCTTTCTATCAGATAATATGGACGTGGCCCAACATTAAATAGGCCTGATTTTAAATCAAGGCCCAAGCTGACCACAAAGACTTGGGGCCTAATCTGGCCCAAAGTGGGTTGGCAGTGCCCTATTTGGTTGAGCCCATTGGCAACCCTAGGCAGTGGACCCTGGGCACCCCAACTAATGGGGTGGGGGTGGGGACCTGTGATAGCACTAGTAGGAATATAACACTTGCATTCTGAACTTGGCAACCCTCGCTCTCCGCAATATGGTACTTTCAAGCTGAGGTAGTGCATGTTTGGCATCATTAATTTTATGCTCTTTTTGTCTAAATGTCTAAATCTAATCGAGTTTGTAAAAATAAGAGTGTTTGGCATTTGCTTTTGTGCTCTATCTAATTTAGATATGTAGAGGTTTTACCTCTATTTCCCATAGCCCTCCTCATGATGCATTTCCAAATAAAAGGAAGAAAAAAAGATGCGCTGCTACAGTAACTTATAAAGATTATGCCCAGTTCGTTTTTTCAATTTTTCTTGAAATTCGAGCCCTTAAATTTAGATCCAAACTATTGAAAATGTTCACATGATGAAACACGGCCATCCCTCCAAATTTCAGCTGTTAAATCATCATGAATCTCGAGATATGTGCAAGAAAGCGTAAGCCATTAGATATTAGTTTTTGAATTCTGTGGGGCCCAAACACAAGATCCAAATCATTGGAAATGTTGAAAAGACTAAAAACAGCTATGGGGTCAATTTTCAAAGATTGATTCCTTATGGATCTCAAGATATTTGTGAAAAACTTTCAACCATTGATTTAATATGCTGAATTTTAAACTAGTCCATAGGCAATCCCTTTTTTTATTTTTTATTATTATTTTTAGGACAATAAATAACAATCCAAACTATTGAAAATGTGTAGAAGGTCAATGACTATTGTGAGACCAAATTTCAGCCGTTGGATCATCACCAAACTTGAGATACTTATGTAAAAATATGAATTATTAAATATTTTTTAAAAAAATTAGGGGCCTCAAACACAAGATCCAAACCGTTAGATCTCTTTGGGAGGCCAAACATGGTTATGAAGTGAAATTTCAAGGCTCGATATCTAGTAGATCTTAATATATTTGTGAAAAGCTTTTAACTATTTATTTAAAATGGTCTATTTAAAATAGATGCTTCCATTGCCAAATACATATTTTAATTCTAGCCTTTTTTTATAGCTCTTTTTTAATGGCTCTATTTTGAATGGTCTAAACAAATAAGATTAGACCTACCAAATAAGCCCTTAGAATTATTCCTCTATTTGCTTTTTTATATTTTAATGGAAGTACATGTGCGCTCTTTTTTTATTTTTTTTATTTTATTTTTTTCGCTTCCATAGGTGTGAATTGTAAGTTGTCCTAGTCTTAAACCAGCCTAATCTATCACCCATTGGCAGCCTAGGTCTTCCATGCATTGACAACTCTGTTTTTTGCACCCCTATTTGGGGAAGGAGAATTCCTTTTATTAGATTTGCTAGATGTTAGAGATTTTAGGGATAGAATAATTTTAAATTATCAGTTAGTCTCTTCTCTTGTATAAAATGGATAGTTGAATTAAATAAAGTTTGTGGTAGTTTATTATCTCCAATAAAGTGTTCTTAAATTTTTATATAGTATCAGAACTGGGCAGATGATGATCATGCTATTAAGTTGAGTATGATCTTATCTTGCCACGATGATCACCGTCTATCTTTCTTCATTTGTACATCTAAATATCTAAATCTCAAGATCTCGCCATTTCATCAAACTATTACATGACCGAAATTTCTGGAAGAGATCGCGATAGATCCAATTCAATGGGC
Source organism: Sextonia rubra (assembly GCA_037013555.1). NCBI lineage: Eukaryota > Viridiplantae > Streptophyta > Magnoliopsida > Laurales > Lauraceae > Sextonia > Sextonia rubra. The sequence continues at coordinate 10,797,275 of JASUAD010000010.1, forward strand.
CACGGATACCGATAGACTAAAAAAGGTTGTTGTAGTTATGGATTCACTGACAAATGATTGTCACTAAGAAAACATCAGATTGTTTTTACAATATATATATATATATATATATATTCAGAGATGGATGTTAGAGATATTGATGTTATTGTTAGGTTTGTAAGATGGTTTTAGGGATATAATCAATGTTTGAATTGTAAATTATTTGTTAGTTTCCTTTCTTATATAAAATGGAGAGTTAAATTGGATAAAGCTGGCTAGTTTATTATTTGAAATGAAGTGTTCTTAAATTTCTATACATACCACCACCCTATTCTCTGCCTGAGGACTCTCAGTCGGTATTAATTTTTGTGAGAAGCAATGCCTGTTACCTGAGACATTCCCCTCTATTTACCAAAAGCCCGGGAAAGGTATTAGGTACATTCCCCTCTTGTGATCAATTTTAACATTGAGCATCGTAACCATTGAAATGATAGTTGATAGCCTGCCCTGTCGTGAACACAACAGAGTTGGATTGGGTGGTTTGGGCCGATTAAAAATCATGCAACTCGACAATGTCGAGATTTAAAAGCCCGTGCCTGTAAGAATTCAGATCCCTCTTGTTAGGCAGAGGCGTGTCATAATGCCGCTCCCTACGACCGCTCTAAAAATAGACCCGCAGGTGCGATGTCGAATGCCTTAAAATATTAAGTTGTACCTCTACTATCACCAATTGATTTTGGTAGGAATGGTAGCTCAATAGGTGCATAAGATCCTACAAGTGGTATCAGAGCTCCAGCTCAAGGGTTCGAGTTGCGGGAGCGCCATCGTGAGGGGGGGACTGTTAGGCAGAGGTGTGTCACAATGCCGCTCCCTACGACCGCTCTAAAAATAGACCCGCGGGTGCGATGTCGACTGCCTTAAAACATTGAGTTGTACCTCTACTATCATCAAGCCCTCCAAATCCATTTGCTGAAGACTCTCATCCTTGGTATTGATGCACTGGGACAAGTTTTATTTCAATTTAGGTTTAGGTGACAATTAGATTTGTTATGATATGCAAGGGCTTCACTTTTACCTATTTTACTTCGCCCATCATCAATCTATGGTGCCCCAAATCTGATTTGAGCGCAATTTGAACCCGTGCCAACGTAAGGGGTGGACCAATATTTTTAGCCTTTGGACGTAAAATAGGATAGGCCCAGTCATATGTTTTTAGACCTGGCCAGTATAATTCTAAAGGCCTTGCCTAGGAGGATCCCAAGTCTAGAGATGGCAGATAGTGACCTCCCTAAGATCTCAAATTGAGGACTTTAATCTCAATGGGAACGTTGGGCCCACTCAGTTCATATTGTGTCCTCACCTCAAAAGCTTTTTTGCATGCTGTGTCTACCAGTATTTGCATTTGCAGGTGTATTTAGTGGTTCGGGCCATGAGTATGGGTCTTCATGGGTCAGGCCAGCCAACCTGAGAACCATCAACAGTTTTTAGATTGGAGCTTTGTCAGTAGGCCTGTGGGATGGACCTAAGCCTCTTTTCAAATTTTACTATAATAGGGGCCCACATTGACTTCGATCTTGGATTAGCTCTAATAAAAAAATCCAAGAAACTGGATTGGCAAATAACCAACCTTACAATGCAATTTATTCACCAAAGGCCTTAACACCTCTTTGGAACAATTCACCCTACCAAAATGCTTTTATATATATTAACTTTCAAATCCGAGGCTCATTCAAAGCATCTCAGAATTCTTTTGAATACTACAATCTTGTCCCAATTAGAAGAGCTAAAAAGAATTGTATCATTTGCAAATTATAGATGAGTAATGGCTTCCCCATCTCTTCCCACTTTAAATCCCCAATTAGCACAATGTCTTTGGCTTTTAACAAAAGAGCACTCATGGCTTCAACAAAAATTGTAAACAGAAAAGGTGATAATGGATCTCCTTGTCTCAATCCTTTCGAAGCTTTAAATAGTAGAGAAGGCGAGCCATTAACTAAAACTGAGAAGGAAAAAGAAGAATTCACTCACTGCTCCATTCCCTCCATTTCTCACCAAACCCAAATGTGCCCATCATATAATCCAAAAGCTTCCAATTGACATGATCATAGGCCCTTTCCAAGTCAATTTTGAATATAACACCCTCCTTATGTGATTGCTTCCTTGGATTAATAAGCTCATTGACAATAAGGATACAGTCAATAATTTGTCTTTCTTTCACAAACGCCTCCTGCATAGGACTTATAATCAGAGAAAGAACAATTTTCAATCTGTTTGCAAAAACATTTGCCAAAAGCTTGTAGACACAATTGACCAAACTAATGGGCCTAAAATCTTTCAAATCACTTGGACTTGGAACTTTTGAGATTAACGTAAATAAGCATAATGAGGATAGGATCACTTATAAAATAAATAAATAATTATCTACAATGGACTCAGCAAGCCCAAGGTCCAGTAAATAATTTGTTAGATGACAAAACCGTGCACATGGGCTTTGTTTTAACCAACTAGTTTCACCGCCGGCAATGCCAACCCAAACCTAGCCCTCTTAATTAATGATTTAGGTTGAGTGTAACTCTCCATTTGAGTTTGGATATATAGGCATCTCTAACCCAATTAATAGGCATCTCCCCATCTACACCAGCCTAACTTGAACCACAGTGACTGGACCCATTGCCACCCCAAGAGCAGGAAACGTTAGCTGGGCAGCTTAACCAAGCTCACATAATTTAAATACATTTATTTATTCAATTATTGGTTTACTTTTTCAATTATACACCACATTAATTAAATTTGGATCAGAATTTAATCATTATGTTTAATAATTTGAAATTTGCTTGGAGGGGCTCACAAATAAACATACTGATTGATGTGGAAAACAATGTATATGCAAGTTGGTTTTTGCATTATTCGGTCTTGGTTCAAATATATATACATATACAGGATCAAGTCATCATGATAAAAGTTAAACAATTTAGTTTGACAATGGACAGAAGCCCACACATATGAAAAGAAAGCAGCATACACCAAGCCAGCTTATGAGAGATAGGGGTGCTAGCTAACTGAGCACCCCCTAGCATTTTGAAAAAATGCTGAGCAATCCCTGGCTTTGCTTGGAAGGTACGAGGGAGCATTTACGAGAGATGCATAATATTAAAATTTTGGAAAACTTTCTCACTGTGCGTCAGCGAGTGAAAGCACGTTGAACTCACAAGAAGTTCACAAATGGATAATTGATTTATGGATCAATATCAGCCAAAACAAGCACACGAGGCCCAAGGGAAAAGTGTGAACTAACTCAAATATATGTTTGCTTTCCTATAAAAAAAACTCAAATATATGTGGATGATCTGGATGATGCTAGTGTTTGAATTAAGTACCTTATTAGAACAAAAGTAACAGCTCAGTCAATTGAGCAAGTGATTGAAGTTGACCATATGTACATGATCACAGTATAATGCCCACCTTTTAAAAATTACGACATAGAACAACGTCCATTTGTGTCATTTTGAAAATTATATGAGGTTAATTTCATAAAAAATACTTATAAATTTCGCATTGTCCACCGGACCACCTCCAACTAGTTTAGTAGATTTTTAAGAAAAACAACCCCTTAATTTAATTTAATTCAATGGCAGAAGTTGTAATTCATAAATAAGTGCTAAAAATAGAAAATACAGTTTGTGTTAAATGAGAAAGGAGAGAGAGAATTCTTATTCAATGAGAGAGGTGAACATAATAAAAGGGAGAATGATCTTATTTATAGAGTAATATTGCTTTCTCCTCAAGTAATCTAATATACCTGGATTCTAACCCTAAATGCTTTCCTTCTCTCATGTGAGTCCCAATGCGGGCATCCACCTATGATAATACATCTCATAACACTCCCCATTGGATGACTAACATTCAATAACATTTGCCTAATTAAAACCTTGTAAATTAGGAAAAACCCAGTGGGATAAAAACCGAAGCGAAGGAAAAAGAGTACATCATTCTTCAGGATCATTGTATTAGGTGTTAGACGTGTATAATGCTGCTTCGTTAAAACCTTAACTACGAAAACCCAGTGGGATAAAACCTAAAAAAAGAAAAAGAGTACGGTGTGTTGACCCATAAAAAATTTGCAAGTAATGCAGCAAAGACATTACAAACTTTGGATTATAAATTCCCAAAGTTTTAAAAGTATTTGGACCTCATCTCAGTTCAAGTCAGGCTTTGAAGACTCTTTGCCAGCTTCTTGGGAATCACTGCAGGACGTGGCACTTCCATATGTTGAAGCAAGCTTCTAGTCAATGAAATGCTTTTAAGTACATTTAAAGATTACTCTTCAAGGATTCAGAACATTTGGACGTCATTTGGATCCAAACTTGATCCAGATGATCGTATACTATGCTCTGTGGGTCCCTGTGCAGAGTAACATCCCATGAAGATCAAATTAGTTGAAACTCTCAGGGGAAGCTGAAATGATGCCCAAGACAGGTTCTACAAAACTTCGAGTTTAATAGACATCATCGAACCCAAAAGCTACAAGCATGTCAACTTGGGATCAGTTCTCCTCCAAGCCATGGGGTCACTGACCAAAAGTCCTGCTTCTCGATGTTTAAAATTGATGAAATTTGGCTGCAAATCTTTAGTTATGCTCAGAAGATATTCTGCTAATTTTCAAGTTAAAAGGACTCCGTTTGGTTTGAATTTCACTGCATGTCAGCTTAGAGGAAAGTGACAATGAGTTATGGAGGTCACTATGTAAAATCTTACTTCCAGGAGGCCAAAGCTGATGAGATTAGAAAAAAATACTCAAAGAATGCTCAAAGTTACTTTTCCAAAATTTCAAGTCAATTGGATGTTGTTCGGGTAGAAAATAAGCTGACTACCTACAGTGTGGAGTGAATAGTGACCTAACACATGCAATGAATATGCCACTGTTTGAAATCATGCTTCCCCAAATCCAAAGCTGATGAAATTTGGAGGAATACTCCAAAATGTTCTTGAAGTTAGTCCCTCCAAGTTTCAAACCAAATCGAGGTCATTCAGGCTTCAAATAGCTAAAACAAGGGCCCACTTTCATGAAAAGTCAACTGGAGGGTTGACCAATTTCAGAAGGTCAAAACAGGTTGAAACTTCTATGACACACTCAAAATAGTGTCAAGAAGTATCTCTCCAAGTTTTGTGAACATTGGAGTTCATTCGGACACCAAACAGGTGAAAACGGATCAAAAATGCAAAAAACCGAAATCAGGCTTTGTCCGTGACCGTGGCCTGTACATCAAGGGAGTTGACCAACTTCAGATGGTCAAAATGAGCTGAAACTTTTATGACATGGTCAAAATAGTGTTAAGAAGCATCCTTCCAAGTTTCGTGGCGATCAGACTTCGTTTGGGCCATAAATAGGTGAAAACGGCGGCAACTGCAAAAACCCGAAATTGGGCCTTGTCCGTGACCGCGGCTGCAGTCACAGACCCCCAAAGGACACTTCCTGCGGTTTGGGGCTGTTTTTCTCCACTCCCTTTCGAAATAAAACTTCCCACAACTCCCCTCAACTTCCAAGAACCACCAAAAACCACCGGGACCTCTATAAAAAGAAGAGTGTTTGAAGGAAGCGAGAGAGAACACACACAGGAGAGAAAAAGAGAGAATCGAACGAACGCAAGAGCATTCAAGCAAGAAAAGCAGCATCCCACGACCATTTCCCTCCTTCTTTAGTCACTAAGGTGAGCAAAAAGATTCAGAGGAAGAGGAGAAGGGTGGGGTAATTACAGAACGCACTATGTATGTGCGGTAACGACTATTCGAAGGATGACGTTGTCATCTTTGTTTTTCTCATTCGGGGGGGATTTCTTGGCCATTACAGAGGTTGTGAATGACCCCCTTGGGCCTCATTCTGTTCTTTGAAAATTATAGGTCCAGAATGACGTAACTTTGGCTTCCTATGATGCCCTCTTCGGACTTGAACAAAAGATAGTCCGTAAACAAGAATGATGAATTACAAAGTTTTTAATCGATTCCATAGTCGAATTCGATCTTCTCAATGATCATTCAACACCCCGAGATACCATAAAAGGGAGTTTCGACACTTGAAAAAAGTTGGAAGAAGAACTAGCATGAACAACATGAAAAACGGAGGCAAACAGTGACCTCGCGGTCACTGGCTTGGGACAGTGACGTGGGTCACGGTCACCCCCCATTTTTTCCTCTTTTTCGCCATTTTTCCTACTTTATGTACATTTTCTTGTAATTTCCAAATTGAGATCACATCTAAGACTTAAGGGAGAGGTTGTAAACTTTGTAAACTTGTTTAAACAACCTGCATCCCTATGGTCAGGGCATTAGAACCCATGTAAACAAAAGGGAACTCAATGATGAATTGTAATTGATTCCCATTCTTCTTAATGCTTGAAGTGCGTGAATGTTGGACATTAAATCCATTACACATTTCCACGCCATTTTTTAAGCGCGATCAGAAGATTGGTGCCGTCTGTGAGAAATTACTTGCCCTAATTTGTGATCAAATTTGGTTTAAAAACGCATGAAAAGTGCTGAAAATTGCTGAAAAGTGTTGCTGTTGCACTGAAAAACTACTGCTGTTGTGCTGAAAAGTGCTGCTGTTGTGCTAAAAAGTGCTATGACCGTGGGAATCAATGGAAAATGGGCAGTGACCGTAGGTCACGGTCACTGACCTGTTTTATTACTAAAAATGACTTGTTTGGCCTTTGAAGACACCCATGCAAGACCTTGATGTCTACGATGGGTTTGGAAACATTATTGAAGCAATTTTGTACCTTGAAGTGCATCCTTTTGTTGTACAGATGAAGGCATTAAGCACCTTGAAGTGCAAATTTTTGCCATTGGATTGGAGGACTTAATTGAAGGAACTTGCACCTTGATGTGTACGGACCAAATCACACCCTTTAAAAGAATGATGATTCAGTCCAAAGGGCTTTGTCTCAAATAAGTGTTCTATTAAATCAGTGATAAGACCAACGACATTGCACTCTTACACTGTTTGGTGTCAAGCACTGATGGATCTTATATGATCAATGTGATAGTCGTGCAGGCTCGATCTTGTGGGCCCTGTCTCTTTGATTAGATCCAACCCTCTCTTGCTTATAAGACTGACACAGCTGGCCCTGACATGCTGCCAAAATTGCGGTAGTCAGGTTTAGTCATCTTAGCATGCTTTTAAGCCTGACTATATGGTCCTGAAATGCTGCCAAAATTCTGACAGCTAGGACAGTCAGCATAGCACAATGAGATGGGATTTATGCCTATATCTAACCATTCCGACTTAAAACCATATTGGTTCAGATGGCATCTATAAAGCATTCCGGCTAGCCCAGGGGGCAGCCATATTTGTTATACTACTAATATAGTCCATTGGGCTTATTTTTTGCAGAAGAATATCATGGGTTCTTTAATCATCACTTTCGACGAAGCCAAGGAGAGACTTTTCAGGATCACCATGATACAGAACAAGCCACATGCAAGATCATAAAAAAGGGCCCGAACAGATACTGTTACTTCTCCATCAAGAGTTTCAATTTTCCAAAGGCTCTTTACTCCAATGGGCTCCACCACCTCAGCTCAGAATGGATCATCAGTGACCCAAAGATCATTAGGAGAATAGAAACTCCTCAGTCATGGGTTTCTAAATATGTTTAAAACCCATTTGGAGTCTTTCATAAGGGTCAAAAGGACCCGGAATGCAAACCAAAGTCAGAGGGCAGCAGTCTCCGTGTCATCAAGCCTCGACTGGGGGCAAGGCAAGTCCATTATACAGATCACAAAGCAAGGGCACTTAACAAGTTGCCTCGAGTGGCCACCCGAGCTCCAGGAGCATCCCCGGTGATGCTATGTCACAAATCACTGAACACTGGCCGCCTGAACTCAATGAAGAAATAAGCCCGTCACAACATGTTCGTTGGGAATGCTTAGCCCTTGATGTAAAAGCTAAAGAGCCCAAAAAATTAAATCCATGGAAAGGGATTAGGCCTTGGCTTAAACCCCCAAATAAAACTCCAGAAGGCTTTACGGAGTTGGAAACTTCCGATGATGTTGTGGAAGTGCCTCCTCCTGAGCCTCCAACTAAGGACCAAGTGCAAGAAATAAACTTAGGGACCTCAGAGAATCCTTGACCTACTTTTGTAAGTTCTCAAATCAAAGGAAACGAACTTGATATGTACATGAGATTCTTACAAGAGTTTATGGATTGCTTTGTATGGACCTACGCGGAAATGCCTAGTCTAGACCTAGAGATTTCCATACATAAGTTGAACATAACAGGTGAAGCTAAACCCGTAAAGCAAGACCAACGGAGGACAAAGCCAGAAATCATGGATAAAATAAAAAAAGAAGTTCAGAAGATCAGAGATGTAGGTTTCATCCGTGAAGAACAGCACCCAGACTGGTTGGCTAATATAGTACCAGTCACTAAAAAGAATGGACAGATTAAAGTCTGCATTGATTTCAGGGACTTGAATAAAGCCTGCCCTAAAGATGACTTCCCATTGCCTATACCAGAAATTATGATTGACAATACTTTTGGGTACGAAAGGATGTCATTCATGGACAGATTATCAGGGTACAATCAAATCAAAATGTTCAAGGAAGACGAAAAACATACTTCATTCAGGACTCCCTTTGGCATATACTGCTATACCGTCATGCCTTTCGGCCTCAAAAATGTTGGGGCTACATACCAAAGAGCAATGGTGAAAATCTTAAAAGACCTACAGCATAAATATGTTGAATGTTACGTCGATGACTTGGCAGTCAAGAGCAAGCAGAAATCAGATCATTTAGATGATCTCCGCATAGTTTTTGAAAGGTTGCGGAAGTTCAGACTTCGGATGAACCCTTTGAAATGTTTCTTCGGAGTTTCTTCCGGAAAGTTTCTAGGATTTGTGGTTCGAAAAGGCGGTATTGACATAGATCCAATTAAAATCAAAGCCATTTTGGAAATACCTTCTCCAAGAACTTTAAAAGAGTTAAAGGGATTGTAAGGAAGACTCGCCTATATTCGTCGGTTTATTTCAAATTTATCTGGAAAATGCATACCCTTTTCCAAACTGATGAAGAAAGGCGTAAATTTTGTTTAGGACAAATCTTGCGAAGATGCTTTCCAAGACATCAAGCGATATCTCACTAATCTGCCGGTTCTTTCAGCTCCAATGCCAGGCAAACCCTTCATTCTATATACTCGAGCCCTCGATCACTCCCTGGGGGCTATATTAGCTCAAAAGAACGATGAAGGAAAAGAGGTGGCTTTTTACTACCTGTCAAGAATATTGGTTGGAGCTGAACACAACTATCATCCAGTAGAAAGGGAATGTCTTGCATTGATGTTTGCAATTCAAAAGCTACGTCATTACATCCTCTCCAATGTAGTATACCTAGTTTCTAACATCAATCCATTAAAAGTACTAGTAACAAAAGCCGGGGCCCTGAGCGAATGCTTGGCCAAATGGTCGATTCTCCTCTCTTAATATGATATAAGATATACCCTGCAAAGGCTATAAAATGGCAAGCTCTTGCTGACTTTCTGCCGGAACATCCGCTCCCGGAGGATTCTGAATTCAGAGATAATTTCCCTGATGAACCAGTCTTTTTCGTTGAGCAGCGGTGGAAGTCCACTATTGACCCAGACCAGCATTGGTGTCACAACCCGAGCCCAGAAATTGGGTGTTAGCGAAAAGCCAAACCAGTGACACACGTACTCCCGTGCACGTGCAGCCGAACCCAGTCCAAATACACGCACACAAGGGATCTAACACGTGCAAAGCAAGCGAACGCGGAAGCTGTAGATATCATAGCAAGCACAACAAAAGAGAACGAGCGGAAAACCAAAATGCAAAATGGGAAAAAGACGTAGATAATACACACAGATCTTAAACCAAATACAAGCTTGGGTACACACCAAAACACGATGCACAAAATAATACAGAGTAACAAAGTCCGAAGTACAAGATACAAAATCTCCAAGGAACCAAAACACTGCTGATATGCAGGTACGCACTCTACAGAAGTGATCAAGGCCACTCTGCCATACCGGAGGGTGTCTCTAGGTCCTGCCCTGTAGTCTCTTAGACCGCCGGGGAGCCGGACAAGGGATCTGAGCCTGCAACACCACAGACAACTCAATGAATACAATGATCCAGCAATTATAAGTAACATGGGCGAAATACTCATAGTATCAAAGTGAATAATGACAGAAGATTAAATACAGAGTTTCATATTAGTATGATAAGCAAATCGTGCATAGAAGTAAGGCATGATAAATGAATCAAAACATAGAAATACCGAACTAAGTGGCTACTACATTAACCATATTCTCTCACATAGAGAGCAGACAGAACAGACAGATGAGAACACCACCGACCTGGCCATGGGTACAAGTGGGTCTCGGTTTCCTGGGTTCCGGATTCCTAAGACAAAGCTACATTGCAGCGATACAGAGAACAGAGAACCAAGCCAGAGGTAATCCCGTCGGGCATCCTAGGGCTGAGACTGGGTAGAGCCAGACTAATGCCAATCAAATCAAATCCAAAAGAAGGGAGATTATCCGCTTTGGACTCACCGACGGCAAAGGCCAGATCTTATCCTCATGTATGAATCTCTGGGCAGAGCCACTTGGGAATACCCAGTGAATCAGAGATGTACAAAGCCAGAGATATACAAAGCATAGCATAAAACGAGTCAAAGCACAGCGTAGATCTAGACCGAAAAATAAAACAAATATACAGAACAAAAGCAAAATGATCTCGTAATGCATAAACATAGATTAGCAGAACAGAGAGCAAAACTGTAAGCAATATGCAATGCATCTCAGATTAACACGAAATCAAGGGTAATTGCAAGCCAACTCTAATCTAATTGTTCACTGTCACTAACCGTGCATGATGATGTAGTTTTAAGTTATTCGATGCACCGTTGCCATCAAAGTGTTGCAATGTAATCCTCACGTGCACCGAAGTCTCTTAAACCAACACCCATGGAGAGGTACTTAACAGTAAACCAACGCTCACATGAATGAGTCACAGCCTAACAGACTATTCATGCGGTCCAAAGAATCCATTGGGCCGGTTTATATGAATGGTCACCTGTATATAAGCCCTACAAGGTCACACCATTAGCCTAAGTTTAATTTCAACTTTTCCAAGTCTTACGGCTTTGACGTGGGTGACCTATGGCTTAGCCGTCGACAGCTTACGGACTAACCGTAACATGGACAATGGCTTAGCCATGGTTTCCTTCAGAACACGACTAAACTGGTCATCTTCCACCTTTGATCTGATACCTTTTACGGTTGAGCTACGGTGGAGTCCACGGCTTAGCCGTAACTTCACCGTAGGAGTACTGGAATCAGAAAGTTTCGACTGATCAGAGTGTTAATTCACGGCTGGGTCACGGTTAGCTTACGGCTCAGCCGTAGAACAATTTACGGTTCAGCTGTAGCCTAGCCGTAGGACAAAATTCAAAATTCGAGTCTCTAGAGTCTGAGCCGTACAACATTACGGCTTAGCCGTACAATACAGAAACGAAATCGAGATAGTTACAGAGACTGCAATTTCATGTGCAAATTAAGCAAAACAAGCTCCAATGAAGGCAAAGTGATAGAATTAGGTTGTAGATCATGTCAAGCATGTAAGAACAAGAAAATCACAGCAATCAACAATATACCCATATGTGTTATACATTCCTGTACTTATACTTGCCTTAAAGCTTTGTCAAACCACTGAAGACAAGCTCCAATCCAACTAAAAACCCAAGCAAAGCAAAGCAACAATACATGCAAGTATGAGAACACAGCAAGAGAGATGGAAAATCCAAATTGGAGAAGAAGAATTGAAGAATCCACTTACCTTAAAGCAGAGACAGAGAGGAGGGAGAGAGAGAACCCAATCGAAATGGGTGGAAAACCTAACACCAACCTAGAGATGAAGAGAAGTGAAGAGGAGAGACTGAAGACGTGGAGCTCTCCCTGGGTTTGCATATGCACATTGAAGGAAACGAGCATGAATGAAGACATCTGGACTGATGACTTATATATATATAGTTTTGGAGTTTAAAACAAAGTCCGATGGTTAAAGCTATTTACGATTCAAGTCACATGATAGTCCAACTCCTCCAATTGACTCCAAATGGGTTTGAGACAGTTACGGAAAATAACGAGCTCAACAAAAGACACGTGCTGACACCAAGATGATGCAAATATAATGCATTCAAAGCAATTGCAAAATTACAAAAAAGGGCTTAGAACCTATCCCATCTCAGGTCAAAGGCTACTCAACTACCTATCCAAGACCCGAAACCAGGCCCAAAAGAAATAAACAACACAAAAACACACTAATGAGCCACTAAACCGGCTCAAAGGGGATCGGAGTGTTACAATTGGATCATGCATTTTGATGGAGCTTCCAGAACTAATGAATCGGGAGAACCAGTTTCAGGAGTTGGAATTATTTTCTGTAGCCCGAAAAAATTCTACATCCCTCACTCCTTCTCATTAATTAAGCTATGCTCAAACAATGTGGCGGAGTATACTGCATTAATCATGGGCCTTGAGCTAGCCATAACATCAGGTATCAATATATTTGGAGTCTATGGAGATTCACAACTCGTGATCAAACAAATGAATCATGAGTATGAAGTGAAGAAACCTGATCTGGTTCCTTTCTTCAACAAAGCCTGTGAACTCAAGAAAAAATTCAATCTGATTGAGTTTCATCATGTTCCGAGACATCAGAATGTCAAGGCAGACACATTGGCAAGTTTGGCAGCTTCGATGTCGATCCCTGAAAATGATAAGATGGCATTAGAAGTGGTTGAAAGAAGACTTCTACCTCCGCTTAACACCCACAAGGCAGTGGCCGATAGTTTTACTGTGATTAATAATCGGATTTCATCTTTCTACAATTCATTCAGAGATTGGAGAAATCCTTTTATTGATTATATTCTTCATGGAATATTACCAGAGGATACTAAAAACAGAACTAGTATTCAAAGACGAGCTCTAAAATTCCATTTTGATTTGCCTTCAAAGACTCTTTATCGTAAATCATATGATGGGATTCTTCTTCGTTGCTTATCACAAAAAGAGGCAGAGTAAGTCCTCAAAAAAGTCCATTCTGGTCTGTGTGACGCTTATCAGGCTGGGCCAAAGCTTTATGATCAAATTCGAAGGCTAGGATACTATTGGCCTACCATGATATCTGATGCCATCAATTTTGCTAAAAGATGCAATGAATGCTAAATTCATGGTGATTACATTCATCAACCTCTTGAGTATCTACACCCTACGTCCACCTCTTGGCCATTTGAATCTTGGGGAATGGATATAGTTGGAAAGATCAGCCCACCATCCGAACGTGGCCATCAGTTCATCTTGGCTACAACGGATTACTTCTCCAAATGGGCAGAAGCAATACCTCTTACAGAAGTCAAGACAGATACGGTCGTCTATTTCTTGAGGACTCACATCATTTGTCGTTTCGGGGTGCCCAGACGTTTATATCATGACAACGGTCCCCAATTCAATAATGATAAATTTTACAGATTCTGTGACAAGTATGGAATCCAATGTTGTCCGTCTACAGCATATAATCCTTCAGCTAATGGACTTGCTGAGGCTTTTAACAAGACTATTTGCAAAATTTTGAAGAAAATGGTCTCCGACAACAAAAAAGGTTGGAGTACCAAGTTCCTGAGGCATTATGGGCTTATAGAACTACAGTTCGTGGCTCAACGAAATCAACACCATATTCCTTGGTTTACGGCTGTGAGACTGTAATACCCCTAGAAATACAACTTCCTTCTCTTCGGGTAGCTATGATAAACAAATATACTGAAGAGAAGAATGCTGGACTTCGACTCCAAGAGCTAGAAGGCCTTGATGAAAAAAGGCTTGCCGCTCGACAAAGCATTGAATTGTATCAAGCTCGTATGGCTGAATACTTTAACAAAAAGGTCAAATACATAACCTACAAGAAAGGAGACTTAGTCCTTGCAGCTAAGAGGCCCATGTTTTCCACACACTTGTCAAAAGGTGAATTTGAACCTAAATGGGAAGGGCCATTTTTCATTAACAAAGTTTACTCCAACGGCGCCTATGCACTTCTTACGCTTGAAGAGGATAGATGCATGATGCCTATCAATGGAAAACTTCTCAAGAAATACTATTCTTGAATGTCATTGGTGTACCCAAATCATGAACAATGTACATTTTCACTCTTAACCAAAATCAAAATCCTCTGGTTTCGAGCTTTACAACCTATGACTCGTAACCAAAATCACTCAGATTTGTATCAAATGACTGTGATGATTAAGTCTTTCGACCCCTCTAGTCAAACTTTCGTTACTTGGATAATGTCCTTACAGGACCCCTTGTAACATCCTGCTATATAGATTAAGTCTTTTTGCAGACCCTGTATAGCAAAACTCAGCTGTGTGGAATAAGTCCTTTTGTAGACCCCATATAGCTAATCCTTAGTTGTATAGAACAAGTCTTTTGCCGGCTCTATATGACTACCTTCGGTTATATAGAATAAGTCTTTTTATAGACCCTGTATAACCAAAATCTAAATAGAAACCAAAACTAAATTTTTGTCCTAAGGAATAAGTCAAGGATTCCGTAGAAAGCCTCACACATGGGCACCAGATAACATCCATTTGTTTGACCCCTTTCGACACCAAGAGGATCAAGTCATGGGCCCTAGAGAAAGCCTCACACATGTGCACCGGATAACGTCCACCTATATGACTCCCTCATTTTCGGTTTGTGGATCCAAAAGATCATGAATCACACCTTCATACAAATCTGAGAAAATCAAACCAAATAAACCATCCATACAAACCACCTTAAACATCCATACAAAATCAAACCAAACACTTATACTAATGACAAAATAAAAAGAAAAAATTTTCCATTGATATTCATTTTAAAGTTCGAATACAAGCAGTGAAGTCAATGTACACATGGCCCTCAGGACTAATCATAATAATAAAAAAAAAAGAGAGAGAGAGAAAACGTCAAATGGGAGTTGTAGCAGAGAGTCTCAGTCCAGGAACTTCTCCAGTTGTCCCTTTGCATTCAGTACTTCCGCCATGAGGATACACCATTTATAACTTGCACAAGCTGGAATAGCAGTATTAATGTCAATCTCGTCCAACTTAATATTCAGTTCAACCTCCAAAGACTGAACAAAGTCATTCAGGGCCGTACATTTCGTTTCTGTATGCGTGAAAAGATCATCTCGGCAGCGAATTCTCTCTAAAACAAACTACTGCAAATTTTCAATGGTATTCTCCACAGAAGATAACTGATGTTGCAATACGACAATCTGCTGTTGAATATGTGCACGTTGGTCCACATGCACAGCCAATTCTTGTGTCAGTTTGGCCTCTTCCGCATTTATTACCTGTATC
This sequence comes from Sextonia rubra, assembly GCA_037013555.1. Lineage (NCBI taxonomy): Eukaryota > Viridiplantae > Streptophyta > Magnoliopsida > Laurales > Lauraceae > Sextonia > Sextonia rubra. The sequence continues at coordinate 10,812,671 of JASUAD010000010.1, forward strand.
TCCTCCTCACTACTTTCAATCTCCGCAGCCAGTTGAATCTTATGCTTTAAGAGTTCATCTTGGAAAGCCTTGGCATGATCAACACTTTTATCCCAAGAGTTTTTTTCTTCAAGTTTATTAAAAAGGAGGACAAGGGCATCGTGAAGACCACTCAAGTCGGTACCAGAAAATATCAACATATCAGCTAAAGCCTTGGCGCCTTGAATCTTCTCCGAAGAAAGTTCTCCTTGAAAAACAGTAGCCAAAATGCTGCGAATGGTTATCATTGTGGCAAAATTAATGGCAGATTGAGGCATTGGGGTGTCCCTGAAGAAGCTGAGTTCTTTAGGGATAGAAAGGTTTGATTCTCGCTCTTGCGAATTTGACTGGATTTAAGAACTTGAGTGATTATCCCTTTCCCTCTTGATATCTACTCTGCCCTCAGGAATCGCAAATGCTTCTTCACGAACAGAAGGTTAATCATGTGACCCTTGTGAAGACAAAGTAGTTGAAGGATCCCTAATGGTATGAGGTGTAACTGTCACATGCAGTAAGGCTTTTCGAAGCCCTCCACCTTCAGCAGCAGAAGCCTCATCCGATATCTTCTGAACAACAAGGTCTTCAATAACTTTTACAGGCGATGACTAATCAACCCTAAAGTGGACTCTCGGAGGTGTCACGGGCTTGGGAGGTGTAAAATTGCCAGCAACCGGAGGCACATTACTAGTGACAGGTGTTACAGGAGTATCCTCTACCGGGAGACTTTCACCTTCTAAAACCAATGCCTATTGAATAGAAGAGCCTACTCTGATCACAATAGTATCTGCTACAGGGGTTTCTGTGACTGGAACCATGACACTGTCCGCTCTTTTTTTGCGTCGCCAATAGGTTTAATATGTTGTTCCATTTGAACATCCTCAACCTCATCAGCACTTGGCTCATTACTAACAGGCAAGGTAGTACCGGCCGGTGACAATCCCGCACCATCATTCATACTTTGGGTTAGCGAACCTGATGATAAACTTTCTACAAAGCGTTACAGATCATTCCCCAGAGGGCTGCCTGGTGATGCCTCTAAGCATCCACTATGAAGTGAGACATCATCCAAGTCAATCGAAGCTTCGGCATGCTCCTTCTCTGCTTGCTCCTCGATAGGGGATCCGAAAGATCTCCTTGGAATGGTAAGAAGTGTCTTAGCAAGTGTATCAGAAACACCCTCTTCCACACAACCACCTAAAAAAGGGGAATGGGCAGAATTAGAGCATGAATGCTGAAATGCTAATCAGGCTAATGTGGGGTTTACCTTCAGCGACAACTGGAGTTTCTTCGATATCCCTTGAGACTCTAGCCGCAGATTCCTCGACAAACTCAGAGGGAGGCTTCTGTCGTTTAACCTGGAAAGCAGCCTCCGTAATAGCAGCAGTACCAACATCATCAATAGATTTCTCTGCAATGATGGATTTTGTTGGTACATCTGCTACCACTTCTCTCTCAAATTCAGGCATCTGTGCTCGATCAAATATATCTTTTTCAAAATCAAACTCGATGTGAATATCACTATCAGTTCGCTCTCCGATCGTAGGAGTATCAAAACTGCTCTCTCCTCCACTCCTCTAATCAGAGGCATAATCTTCAGCAACTCTGGCCACTTGCCTCGCAGACTCTTCAGTAATTGAGGGTTGAGCTAATAAAATCGCCAAAAGAAATATCAATGTTAAAATAAGAGATACAGAATCAATGAAGATATGATTATTAACAACTGTATGTATGTTACTAGTTTTTAGCCTCTGAGAACGACGTGCTGGAGGACTTTCAGCTTTTCTCTTCTTGGAAGGTGTCTCTTTGCTAGCTGAGGCTCGGACTTAAGTTATCAATTTTGAGTGGGTGGCTCTGATTTTCTTATGCAAACCCAGATCCTTCGGAGGGTTCACAGGCATTATGACAGATGGCCTTGCTCTCGTAGCCACTTCCGCAAATTGGACCCTCTCTACTGGACCTTGACTGACATGTGTCTCTGTCAATACAGGAGCATCAGCAGCAGTTTTTAATCGCTGAGCAAAATTTGCCTCAGCAGCTGCATGCATAGTAGACCGCTTTTCTTCAAACTGTTTAGTCTGTTCTTCTACTAATACCTTGGTTTTGACAGAACGGGAAGCAGATCCAAAATCCAAAGCAACCCTGCCCATCTCCTTGATTTCAGCAATGCTAATGCTCTCCTATAAATTTTCTTTTATGGCTCGTCGCATTCTCGTTACAGGTACATTAAGCGGAGGCATGTAACTTACATCTTCCTCACCTCTTAAACCATGGTGAGCTCGACAAATATTGGATCCGGCTGTCAAACCAATTCGCCATTGGTTCCCATCATTTAGCCAACTTTCAAAATTCTCTGAGATGAAACGATCTTTTTCTCCCTGTTCTCCTTTTTCCTTCTTCTTCGAAGCAGGCAAAACACGACATTTAGCTCGAGGATTGCTTGTGTATGCTTGCACGATGGCGAGGGTACTTTTAGCAAACCACTGGGCGAAGCCACTTGTATATCTAGGATTCGAAAGATGTGGATATCCAAAACGGGCCTCAGTGTCAATCGCCTGGTAGAACTTCCAAGCATTACGGGCATCTTGCAAGGAACCGATAGTGCCTCGAATCCGGCCTGGTGCTCCGACGACGGCCTGATAAAAATCAAATTGTCTGGAGAATCTGGTAGGTATAGAAGGTTGAATATTGATGTATGTATTTTTCCTATACACCAGGTCTACAGGCCTTAAACTCAGGAGCCAGTTCTTTTCTTCATCTGACAAACCAATATCCCGGCCACCCTCCCCAACCTTGTCGATTGATGGCTCTACAGCATTTCTCATCTAAGTTGGAACTTCAATATTCAGTATAGTGTCCCGGGAAGCAACATAATTGTTAAAGTTACGCAAATATTGGCGCAAATCGGTCATGGAATAGTTGTTAATTAGGCAACTACCACCAACCACACCCTCCATAAAAATGTTCCCCAGTGCACCGCTGTATGAATGAAGATCATTGCAATGGTAGGTGAACCAGGTGTACAGTAGATATTCGGCATAAAATCAGTTAAACGGCTTCCTTTATCTGACGGTGAATCTTGAAAGCTTCAACTCTGTCAGCATATAAGATACAAAACCGGGACCCAAAGCGAGGCTATGTCCAAAGGCCATCTTGAGGGTGGGATATATGCAACCAGGCCTAAGGTTGTTTCCAGAGCTTGGAAAGAGAACCTCGGATAACCATACTGTCAAGAATGAAGTAAGCCAACATTTCCTTTTCAAATCTGGATACTTGACAAAAATATAAGGCTGAAAGTCCGTATCTTCATAAAAGATAATTGTTGGACCCTTCTTGGGATCTTCGCTCGGGATTACCCTCTTCCACTTAAAGAACCCACCTCCATTAGCGAAGAAAGGATCAGTGATTCTCTTCACTTGACTCATCCATTGAATGACTTTGCCTCGACTCCGGCTAGTTGTTTGAATAGAATCTTCAAGCGCAAACAAGAGGTAATATGCAGCCCGGAATTCATCATCCATAGTGGCTAATTCTTCATTAGGCAAAACGGTCTCATCATAGATCTCACCGTAAGGTGCCAAACCAAAGATCTTCTTTATTTCCCAAAGAGAGAATCCCAACTCCATGTTCGAAGTGACGAAGGTACCAGTCGCTGGGCAAAACAACTCCAGAATGGCCCTGCAGACATTTTTGTTCTCATACGGGACTCTTTGTGTAGTAGCATTTACGGTATCAAAAATCCCAATCGCTTTCAAATCCTCTGCATAGTGATGTTTGATTGCAGTTACCTAGCCTGGCCAATCCCCGATGCAATTAAACCATCCGCGAGATTGATGCCTCTCACCGAGCCAAGCATTCTCGTCTCCCGAATGAATACCGAGCCCGACAGTCCTGAGCTGTGAAATCACAGTGCCTACTTCTAGATTCAGAGTGCACGGTTCGAGGGTCTCTATTTCAGACCTTGGATGTTATATGAAATAGTATGGAGACGGACACATAAATTTCCCAGTCTTGAAATGGACGTGATGTCTTATCCATGAAAAAGAATCGTGCCTTGTTAAGATTGTTGGAGATAGTGACATGATAGTTAGATGCTGTCGAACTGATCGAACAGTGGTTAATTCACGCACAACTCCAGCCGGATTTGTGTAACGGTACCGCATATGATCAGTGGGTTGCTTTGCAGTCTCCTTTGTGGCATCTCCAAATATATATTGTGGTTTTGGGAAAACCACCTTGTCATTATTCTCCCAATTGATATTGTTTGCCAAACACCAACACGAATACCAGTTTCTTATTGATAAAGCTTTAGTTCTTTGGAGCCACAAGTTGACATCAGATGCTTTATTTGGATCTTTTGGATCAGACTCTCTTGCGGTCTTACCTTTGGCACGACTTTTAGGTGCCCCAACAGCTGCAGTTGCAGGTGCTTTACCCTTTCTATCTGCAAAGCAAATCAAAAGAAAGAAATGATGGGTATCAGTACCAATGTTCCAAAAAAAAAAAAAATTCGGCAGCATCTCCCCTTAGTATAAGGCCAAAAGAAGAAGGTAATACTTAGTTCTGAGACTAAGAATTGGCATCAAGGCACACTTAAGTCCCAGAACTGAGGCTCCCGGTCCAAACAGATGTTCAAGCATCTTAAGACCTTTTCAGGGGGCAACAAGTTCATGTTCAAGCATGAAAATGGCATTTGTGAATATCATATAAGGCATGAACAAATTCAAGCAGGTATGGAAGAACAATATTTAAAAGTGCATGACATGTTTCCAACAACATCGACAGAGTGTAACATCCATTTCAAGGCCGAAGAATTTTCACATTCCTAATCTCAACAAACGAGGCCCCGGGTGATGATTTGCTATGATGGGACCATTAGACGTTCTTGTGAAATCAACAAGTGCTTTGATTAAACCTCAGTGAGCAAAGGCCTGGGAGATGATCTACTATGATGGGACCATTAGATATTCTTGGGGGATCTACAGTTACTTTGCAAAGCTGATCTTAACCGTCGTCAATGATCGGAAGTGTTAGAAGAAGATAAAGAAGAGCGGATCATCTTTGGAAATTGTAGTAGAAAAAGACAATGTAAAACGTCTTATTCAAAACTACATTCAATCGGGTATTCGGTGATTCTTCATCTTTGGAAGTTGTAGTAGAAAAAGACAATGTAAAACGTCTTATTCGGAACTACATTCAACCGTGTGATCGGTGATTCATCATCCTTGGAAGTTGTAGTAGAAAAAACAATGTAAAACGTCTTATTCAAAACTACATTCAACCGTGTGATCGGTGATTCTTCATCTTTGGAAGTTGTAGTAGAAAAAGACAATGTAAATTGTCTTATGCAAAACTACATTCGACCGTGTGATCGGTGAGTCTTCAAGGTTACATTCAACCGTATATTCGGTGGTTCTTCATCTTTGGAAGTTGTAGTAGAAAAAGACAATGTAAACTGTCTTATTCAAAACTACATTCGATCGTGTGATCGGTGGGTCTTCAAGGTTACATTCAACTTTATATTTGGTGGTTCCTCATCTTTGGAAGCTGTAGTAGAAAAAGACAATGTAAAATGTCTTATTCAAAACTACATTCGACCGTGTGATTGGTGGGTCTTCAAGGTTACATTCAACCGTGTATTCGGTGATTCTTCATCTTTGGAAGTTATAGTAGAAAAAGACAATGTAAAATGTCTTATTCAAAACTACATTCGACCGTGTGATCGTTGGGTCTTCAAGGTTGCATTCAACCATGTATTCGGTGGTTTTTTTTCATGCTTGGAAGTTGTGATAGAAAAAGACAACGTAAAACAATTTATTCAAGACTACATTCAATTTTGGGATCGATGTGAGGATCTACCTTATTTTCGTCAGTCTCCTTCATTAACCATTCATATTCGAGGTGGTTCATACTTCCCATGCTTATGGAGGCTTAAGGGGAGTAACCTCCTCATCAAAGGCAGAAAGACTGCACCTTGTGGTTGTTTGGTTATTTCCATCGATCCCCTATCCATTTTCATCGTCAACTGCTCATATTTGAGGCGGTCTATGCTTCTCATGCTCATGGAGACCTAAGGGGAGTAACCTTCTCATCAAAGGCAGAGAGAATCTACCTTGTGATGATTCAATTATTTCAGTTAGTTTTCTGTTGATCATCTTCATTAACTACTGGTATTCAACGCATTCTATGCTTCTCATGCTTATGGAGACTTAAGAGGAGTAATTTTCTCATCAAAAGCAAGAAGAATGCGCCTAATGGCTACCCGATCTAAGGATTCAGGCTACAATTCTTACAAAGACTATGATGGTCGAGGTTGTAGGGGTCATATCAGTGACCGAGCAAATCGCCATAATCCAATTTTCTATAATTCCCACAGAGGCTATGGTGATTCAATTTGTGCTTTCACTATGCTAAGAAATAAGAAGGTTGTTATCTCAAGTCCCTTTACACTTCTCGCAAATCACAGAAGGTTAGGCGCGTGTTTAGTGGTGTGTATGTTACTACTCAAACACAGGTGGATGTCCTTTCACTAAGTTTAATAGTGAGCGTTAACACTTAAACGAAGTGGTAATGGATTCTGTCATACTATGAACAAGAGGTGAAATTTGTGCACTTAGATACAATGGCTGTTTAGTTTTAAACCTCCCTGGTTTCAAACTTCCCCACTATTCAGTATGAAGCACTCTCACCGATGATAATTCCAACTCATATCAGTCACCATGAATTGCAAATTTCAGTTTGTGATAGTCACTATGACAACAGCAACAAGTATTAGACAATCAGGATTGACTGTGATTATAAAGAAGTTCTGGCAGTGTTTAAGACACAAGAATTGTTCTCAACTGGGTGTGACTATAAATTTCTTGATTATGATGCCCAAGTTGGGCCGTTTTCCAAAAGAATTAAGCCCGGGCAAGACCCTTATGATAGACAGTAAACTAAGAGCATGAAACAAAAAAAAAAAAAAAAAACAAACAAACAAAAAAAGAGAAGAGAAGAAGTATGTCAAAGCAACCGTGGACTACAACAGTGGTTTTGGCAGTGAGCTTACTGGATGTGGACTCCACCAAAGAATGAAATTTAGGGGCACCATCATGTGCCAAGAAATTGATTGAATCCAGCAAAGTGAACAAATTTCTTTTCAAATAAACAATTTGACAAACAGTTGGTGACCATGGCCATCACCATGGGTTCATTAAGACCGGCTGTATTTCAAGTCTGGGAGATCAATACCAGAATTCACTCATAGGTTTTGCATCAAAGAAAAAAAAAATCTTCTTAAGCCATGAACCCCCTTCGGTTTGCTTAGACCGTTGACTGTGGGCACACCGTGACCGTGGGCTTAGACCGTGACCGTGGGCACACCGTGACTGTGGGCGCTCTGTGAGCATAAGACTTACCAAGCCAAGACATCAATGGTTGTGACTGAGAATGCATTTGGGCAAGCACTACAGCAAAAGACAAAATGCGAACTCAACAAAAAAAAAAAGAGAGAAAAAATTTCAATTGGGCATTCTATCAAACAGTTGGTAACCAAGAACTCCTGCAAAAATGCAAGTTGTAATCTGAATGTAAATATGGGCTCTGACATAATAATAAATAAGAGAATGAAGAAAAGAGAAAGGAGTAATAGAGCCTAGACTCAATTCTATCCTGCCACTGACTGTGACCATGAATGGGCTCATACGGTCTGTCACCAGTTAACCGTGACTCTGGTGTTCGCTCGGACTGTGCTGCAATTTGAAAATACTCATCATGCAAAATCAGATTGTGTTATGCATCTAAAAGAAGAACGAAAAAATCCCAGGCAAAACTCAAGTTGTCTATTTGGCCATGACAGAGTTCGGAGAAGTTGAGATGCAGAAACTTACCGGCCATAGCAATTATCTTCAGTCAACAAATCCACAAGATGGAAGATGAAAGAAGAAAAGAAAACTGATATGATAGATGCCTTTGAGCTCTCGAAGGCTCGGTTTATCTTTCTCCCTCAATTGATTCAAACTTGGAGTCCTGGTCTCTCTCTCTCTCTCGGTCGACTCGGTCTCCCTCTCCCTTTGTTGGTTTGAACAACAGAATAAAAAACAAAAAAGAAAGAAGGTAGAGACGTTGGGTTTTAAAAACTCACGGTCTCCCCCCTGTTGGTCTCTTTGCTCACGGTCATAACGTGGCTGGGCACTGGGACCCATGGCTCGATAGCCCAGTCACGCCTCTCCACTTATGACACCATATGGGATCACCAATGGGGTCCATTGCTTGACATGAACCATTTGGCCATGGGATTCACAACTCAGCGGCAGTGGCGTCCACAGCTCAACCAAGCCCATTAAAATTATGATATCACCGGTCTAAATTCATTGCTTAGTGGCCCTTGCCATTGTGATTGTTTGAACCCAAAACCTGGTATCTTACTTACTCCTCCCCGCAGACACAAATTGTTTGACAATGGAGATCACGTCTTGGTCAAATCCGCAATCCATGTCTTTGCCATCATCTTGTCCTCACGGTTGCTATGATTTTGCACAGTGAGACCTACTGCTAGTGGTCCATTTTTTTTTCTTTTTTTTTTTTCGAATGCGATCATCCAAAATTTTCATGACAAACCCCACACGGAATATTTTACGAAAGAAATAAATTTCATTCGTAAAATATTCAAAACTCACAAAAGCCAATCCTTTTTCAAAATTACATTCCATTTCAAACTCATGTCAAGCCAAGTCAAAATCCAAAACTTTGATTTTTGAAAATAAACCAAAAATCCATGAACATTCCAAACCTAAATCCATTTTAAATTCAAATTTTGATTTTTCTTAATACCTCAGGGATTCTTTTGTGTGTTTCCCACATCCCCGCAGAGATGCCACTCTAGATATCTGTGAAATTGGGTAAAGAAATTCGGAATTCATATGTTTTTGCCAAATTTCATCATCAAACCCTTCAAGGTTTTTCATCAAAATTTTCAAGATCCCAAGTTTTGACTTACAACATATCTTGACATACTGTGTTTTCAATGGACCATTCATCATTCCCACAGATTGGCTATTTCGAGGCACAATGATTATTATAATATAATCATTGCACCTCGATGGGGCACTTGTTGACCCATAAAAAATTTGCAAATAATGCAGCGAAGACATTACAAACTTTGGATTATAAATTCCCAAAGTTTTAAAAGCATTTGGACCTCATCTCAGTTCAAGTCGGGCTTTGGGGACTCTTTGCAGCTCCTTGGAAATCGCTGCGGGACGTGGCATTTCCATATGTTGAAACAAGCTTCTAGTCAATGAAATGCTTTCAAGTACATTTAAAGATTTCTCTTCAAGGATTCAGAGCATTTGGACGTCATTTGGATCCAAACTTGGTCCAGATGATCGTATACTATGCTTTATGGGTCCCTGTGCAGAGTAACATCCCATGAAGATCAAATTAGCTAAAACTCTCAGGAGAAGCTCAAATGATGCCCAAGATGGTTTCTATAAAACTTCGAGTTCAATAGGCATCATCGAACCCAAAAGCTACAAGCATGTCAACTTGGGATTAGTACCCCCCCCCCCCCCCCCCAAGCCATGGGGTCACTGACCAAAAGTCCTACTTCCCGAGGTCTAAAATTGATGAAATTTGGTCGCAAATCTTCAGTTATGCTCAGAAGATATTCTGCGAATTTTTAAGTTAAAAGGACTCCGTTTGGTCTGAATTTCACTGCATGTCAGCCTAGAGGACAGTGACAATGAGTTATGGAGGTCACTAGCTAAAATCTTACTTCCAAGAGGCCAAGGCTGATGAGATTTGGAACAAATACTCAAAGAATGCTCAAAGTTACTTTTCCAAATTTTCAAGTCAATTGGATGTTGTTCGGGTAGAAAACAAGCTGACTACCTACAGTGTGGGGTTAATAGTGACCTAACACATGCAAGGAATAGGCCACTGTTTGAAATCATGCTTCCCCAAATCCAAAGCTGATGAAATTTGGAGGAATACTCCAAGATGTTCTTGAAGTCAGTCCCTCTAATTTTCAAACCAAACCGAGGTCATTCGGGCTTCAAACAGCTAAAACAAGGGCCCACTTTCATGAAAAGTCAATTGGAGGGTTGACCAATTTCCGAAAGTCAAAACAGGTTGAAACTTCTATGACACACTCAAAATAGTGTCAAGAAGCATCTCTCCAAGTTTTGTGAAGATTGGACTTCATTCGGACCCCATACAGGTGAAAACGGATCAAAAATGCAAAAAACCGAAATCGGGCCTTGTCCGTGACCGTGGCCTGTTCATCAAGGGAGTTGACCAACTTCAGATGGTTAAAACGAGCTGAAACTTTTATGAAATGGTCAAAATAGTGTCAAGAAGCATCCTTCCAAGTTTCGTGGCGATTGGACTTTGTTTGAGCCCCAAACAGGTGAAAACGGGCCGCAACTGCAAAAATCCGAAATTGAGCCTTGTCCGTGACTGCAGCCAAAGGATACTTGTTGCGGTTTTGGGTGGTTTTTCTCCACTTCCTTTCGAAATCAAACTTCCCACAACTCCCCTCAACTCCCAAGAACCACCAAAAACCACCGGGACCTCTATAAAAAGAATAGTGTTTGAAGGAAGCGAGAGAGAACACACACAGGAAAGAAAAAGAAAGAATCGAATGAACGCAAGAGCATTCAAGCAAGAAAAGCAGCATCCCACGACCATTTCCCTCCTTCTTTAGTCACCAAGGTGAGCAAAAAGATTCAGAGGAAGAGGAAAAGGGTGGGGTAATTACAGAACGCACATGTACGTGCGGTAACGACTATTTGAAGGATGATGTTGTCATCTTTTTTTTTCTCATTCGGGGGGGATTTCTTGGCCATTACAGAGGTTGTGAACAAGCCCCTTGGGCCTCATTCTGTTCCTTGAAAATCATGAGTCCAAAATGACACAACTTTGGCTTCCTGTGATGCCCTCTTCGGACTTGAACAAAAGATAGTCCGTAAATAAAAATAATGAATTACAAAGTTTTCAATCGATTCCATAGTCGAATTCGATCTTCTCAATGGTCATTTAACACCCCAAGATGCCATAAAGGGAGTTTTGACACTTGAAAAAAGTTGGAAGAATAACTAGCACGAATAGCATGAAAAACAAAGGCAAAAAGTGACCTCACGGTCACTGGCCTGGGGTAGTGACCGCGGGTTAGGGCCCCCATATTTTCCTCTTTTTCGCATTTTTTCTTACTTTATGTACATTTTCTTATAATTTCCAAATTGAGATCACATCTAAGACTTGGGGGAGGGGTTATAAACTTTATAAACTTGTGTAAACAACCTGCATCCCCGCGGTCAGGGCATTAGAACCTATGTAAACAAAAGGGAACTCAATGATGAACTGTAATTGATTCCTATTCTTCTTAACGCTTGAAGTGCGTGAATGTTGGACATTGAATCCATTACACATTTCCACGCCATTTTTTAAGCGCGATCACAGTGCACATATGTCCTGAGTAACATGCTTCAAGATGCTTACTGTGATTAGTTACTCCCCCTGATAATAATAACATTTTCATTGTTTGATTATAGACTCTACGCGTACCGATCTCATATGCAAGCTTCTAGAATGTTGACTTTGGTAATGACTTGGTAAACAAATTAGCCTGGTTGTTGCTTGAACGAATTTGCTTAACTTTAATCTCATTGTTCTTCTAAAGCTCATCTATGAAGAAGAATTTTGGTACAATGTGCTTCGTCTTATCAACTTAAATGTATTATTCTTTAATTCGTTGAATACATGCCTCATTTTCTTCATAGATAATGCTTAAAGTACCTGTATGAGGAGGCAATTGACAAGGACTACTAATATGCTGAATTAAAGACTTTTCACTATACACATTTCCTACTGGCTTTATAGAGGGCTAAAGTCTCAACATGGCTACAAGAAGTAGTTACCAAAGTCCTTTTAGTAGAATGCCAAGAAGTGGCGGTATTACTATTAAGAAACACATAACCTATCTGTGGTTTACCATTATGAGGAACAGAGAGATATCCTGGATCTACATATCCTATAATGTTTGAATCTTTACAACCATAAAAATAAAACATATGTAAATATCTTTGGACTTGTTTGATACTAATCCAGTGCTTTTGAGTTGGAGCAAAACTACATATGGCAAGGATATTTACACTTATTAGAAGCTTTCTTAATACGTAGGTCAAGATAAATTCTCTTATAAATAGTCAATCTCGAGCTCTTCTGAAGTTCTGATTAGACTTATATCATCTATATAAACTTCTACTATTACGAATCATTTTAAAGATTTTATAAAGATACATGGGCAAATGAAATTGTTTTCATACACATTTTTAGATAAACATTCATTTAAGACGATTGTACCATATTCTTTTGGAACACTTCAGGTGAATATCTTAATTGTATTGAGTACATACTCTTTAACTTTACTTCAAGCAAAGCAAATCCTTCTTGGAATTTCATATATATATATATATCTGTCTATGTTTTCAATCCCAAATTTCTATAGAAAACCTTGTACCACAAGTTTTACCTTGTATCTAGTAATTTCATTCATTTTCTTTACAAACACTTATTTGTAACCTACAAGGTTAACAACTTTGGGGTTTGTACTATATGTCAAGATATTCCATATTTATTGAGAGATTCTAATACCATGTTTATTGAGAGATTCTAACTTTTCTTTGATGGTACTTTCCTATTTTGGTCAACCTTTTCTTTATTGACATTCATTCATAATACATGATTCTGTGTCCCAATCATCACATCATTTTCCCTTGATATTGGTGTAGTTACCACATATGTAAATGTATCATCAATGATAATTTCCTTTTTATCCCCTTTCTCTTGAATAATTATAAAATATAGAGATCTCTTCATTATTGGATATCCTTACCTCTTAAGGGGCTTCCAGAGTCTCTTTTGGGACTTGTATCTCTTCCGAGACATTAACTTCTTCAGGCATTTTAGAGAGGGTAGATTTTGTTATAACTTCTTCTTAAGTGAGATTGTGTACCTCTTTAAGAGTGTACGATTTGTCATAACCTCTTCGGAAGTATGATTGGGATACGATTGCTTATTTCTCCTTTTCCGGGGAGCTGAGGCCTTGAAACCTATAAGTCTACCACGCTTCTGGCATGTAACAATTCATTTGCTGCAATATTTAGATTTTTGTACTACAAGGACATTAATTTGTGTAGGTGTGTTTATAGCTGGTGCTGTGACCAAGTCACTTTTGCTATATTATTAAAGCATCTGGAAATTCGTTTGTTATTAAGTGCACAATTCTCTGTAGTTCTTCTCGCATTGTGAAGTATATAGCTCTAAATTAGACAAAGTGGGAGTATTTTACGTTAATTCTGGCCGTTCTTCAGAAGCGGGTTGTTCTACAGGAGTAACGCATTCTTCAAAAAATCTTTAGTCTCCCTCTAACGGTGGGAAGACTATCTCATCAAGATGACAATCAGCAAAATAAGTAGTGAATACATCTTCTATCATTGGTTCTAGATATCTAATAATTAGGGGTGAATTATAACCAACATAGATTCCCAATCTACTTTGTGGGTTCATGCAGGTCATAAACCTATAATATCAAGCCTTATAGACTTAATATGATGCTTAGGAAAGTGTACCATGAGTTTAATAATTTGTATTTATAGATGAGTATAAATTAAAAAGAAGTAGGGAAATATCCAACAATGGGTGGTGGCATTAATCAAAACCATAAAATACTTAAAAAGGTCCACTAGGGGGATTTTATAGGTTCACAAATGTCACCTTACTTCCTTTGTAGAAATGATGATCAATTGATGATGGCAGTTAAAAGAGTATCCAAAAAAGTTATCAATAATTTGCCTTAGCATAGTAGCCCCAAGGTGACCTAACCAATCACGCCAAAGCATTAAGGTCTTCGGGTCACTAAGTCTTGTGCTTAGTGTAAGCTTTTAGCTTGATTTTTTTGTTTTGCTCATAATCAAATGTGATTTGATATTGGAGATTGTCTTATATAACCCTGAGATTTGAGGAAAATGCACCTAGCTTTTCTGGTAGTAATTTCTGATTATTAATACTAGTAATAATATATAAATATTCTATGTTACATGCACTTAAAAGTTCTATGCGTAGTATTCATTTATCCTAATATCTTTAAAGCTAAACAAGTTTCTTCGAAAACCGATAAAAAAATAATACATTCGTAATGCATATATGGATAACATTTTGTAACATTATATGAACCTGAGGATTCAAGTATTTATACCAATCCAGCTATGGATGATACCTTGTTTGAATTAAACACTAACTCTGAGAAAGACTTTTGCTTTTTCAATATAGTATATTTTGTGGCACTATTTACCGGACAGATATTATCCTCAATTTTATGTATTCCATGAGCCATACTGTAACGAAGAATAAACTTACATAACTATTCAATCACATAACAAAAATAAAATTGAGAACAATTAAACAATTCATCATTTAAAGAAAATATAACATGCAGACACAATATATGGAGGATAAAAGAATAAGTCATAGCATCCAATGAAATATCTAAAAACTAAACTCAATATTCAAATTCATAATAGTAGTTGTAAGTCTTCTAAACCATGCTTGGCGGTTCTCCCAATTTATAGAAATGCCTGTTAATCATCTTTCCCTGGGTGATTATTTTTATCTTTACAGGAGGAACTATTATGTCTACCTATTTTAGTGGGATTCTGTTTAATTAATTTGGCATTTATTTTAAGCATCAGGTGGTATGACTATCTTTTGGTGATCGTACTTGTTTATCAAGGATAAAATGGCATAGAAAATAAAGACTTATGTCATATACGCTGGGGGTATTTTATTTCCTTCTTTGATGATATCACCAAGCTTTTTCGAGTGTGTTAAAGATCAATTTAGTAATAACAATCATAAGATAAAACAAAACTTAGAGTTCTCAATGTCCAATGATAAAATATAATGAAGATTTGGCTAATTAAATGTTAGAATATCAAGTTCTCAACTTAAGAATCAGAACTTCTAATTCTGTTAAGATATTCAGCTTCAGTTAGAACTTTAGATTCTTAACCTATAAATCAGAACTTCTAGTTCTATCAAAACTTTAGGTTTGAATCAGAACTTTTGATTCTGTTAAAATTTCAGGATTGAATTAGAACTTCTGATTACGTCAAAACTTTAGGTTTGAACTAGAACTTCTGATTCAATTAAAACCTAGGTTTGAATCAAAACTTTTGCTTCTGTCAAAACTCCAACTTTGAATTAGAACTTCTGATTCTGTTAAAACTTCAGATTTGAATCAGAACTTCTGGTTTCGTTAAACTTCAGGTTTGAATTAGAATTTCTAGTTCCTTCAAAACTTTAGTTTTGAATCGAACCTTTGGTTCCATCAAAATTCAGATTTCAATTAGAACCTTTGGTTCCATCAAGACTTCACGTTTGAATCAGAACTTCTGGTTCCATCCAAGCTTCAGGTTTGAATCAGAACTTCTGATTCCATCAAAACTTCAGGTTTGAATTAGAATTTTAGTTTCTTCAAAACTTTAGGTTTGAATTAGAACTTCTGCTTTTATTTTTCATTCATGATTTTTCTTCGGTATGAGAGAATAAATCATTCATCACTCGAATTAAAATTATAAATACTTGCAGATCTCAGAAGAATAAAGATAAAAGCATGTATATAACTATCAAATTAATAAAATATTATAAAAAGAGGGGAAAATTACTTAACTGTTGGATCATCCTACTTTTAGTGCCAATGTGTAGATCTGTTTGGAAGGATTTTGTATACGCAAATAGATCGTCAATTGGATCTGATTGCTACGCATTTTGTTTTTGTTTTGTTCTTTTTTTTGTTTTTTTTTTTCAAGATCAGGGCCGATCTTTTCCTTGAAGGCAAGGAAAATGAGAACCCGCTTGTCATAAATAAGTCATGTTGATAACATGTTAAAAAAGAAAGAAGAGAGAGAGAACTCTTATTCAATGAGAGAGGTGTACATAATAAGAGGGAGAAGGATCTTCTTTATAGAGCAATATTGTTTCCTCCCCCAAGTAACCTAACATGGTAGAACTTTAATCCTAAATGCGTTCCTTATCTCGTGTGGGTTCTAATATGGGCTTTTACCTATAATAATACACCTCATAACAATTAGAGGTTTATAAAATGTTCTAATATGTAAATAAGTTCTAAACCATTAAATGAGAGCTTATTTTTAAAGTTTACAAATGGCTCCTAAGTATAATTATTAATATAAAGCAAAATTTATATATTCTCTCTATGTACGTAAATGACTATTAGGCAAAAAATATTGTCAAAGCGACCTTATCCAAATAGACTTGGCCACCCAACACTTTCTTCTAACTCTTTTTTTTTTTTCTTTCTAACTCTTTTTCTCTTTCTAGGCTCTAGTGACATAAAACCCTACACGCCAGATTCTTTTTCCTCTTCGACAACTAGTCCTTCTTCTGTCACTATATGGTGGGTAGGAAGAAGACCAACAGATGGTGATGCAGAGCACCTTCATTCAAATTTGAAGGAATTATTGGATTTGCTAAGGATTAACCATCTAAGGTAGCCATTGTTCTTATGGCTTTGAAGAAGAATAAAGCCTCTTTGTTACCTACAGATTTGCCAAAGGACCTTCTTCAAGAAGCGAGAACGCAGATGGGCAGTCATGGTGATCTAGTTTGATTTGTGCACAAAGGGGTTATTGCACCATCGGCTTCGAGTATTAAGGGTGCATATCAAAACAGAAGCAATCTTCCATGGACAATCAAGTATTCTCAGACTCAAAAGTCTACAGATCTAGAAGATGATTCAGGTCCCGGGTTGGAGATCAGCGATCAAACATCCTCTGAGCAGGTGGGATTCTAGTGATGGATCAGGATGACCTATCTATATTAGCACTGAAACCTACGCAGGTGGTGGAACACCAAGTCCCAGTAAATCCTACTCAACCTACCTCTTCTCGCCCAAGCTACTCTTGAGAAAAGATAGTGCATGCAGTAGCCTCCCTTAAGGCTTGGTCATCATTCTTCCATCCTCCTGGCAATGATGACCTATCTCTAGATGTTGTTGATCCTCTTGCCCCTCTAGTCACAAAGAATCGACTATCAGTTGAAGACATTATAGTGGCATAGAAGATTTGGGTGCCTCCCTAGTAGGTTATTTTATTGGCAAACATCCCCACTATTTTACAGTATAGACTTTACAAGGAGAATGTGGAAGGGAATAGACTTCCAGCTTCACACAATGGAGGAGTGGTTTTACATCTTCAAGTTTTCTTCAATGGAAGCTAGCAAGAATATTCTTGAGGAAGGCCCCTGGTTGTTCTAGGTCATCCACTTATGTTTAAGAGATGGGCTATCAAGGTTGCCATGCAGAAACAAGACTTTGAGGCTATCCCATTATGGATCAAAATTTCAAATCTGAATTTTTGTTTCATATCTCGTTCAGGGTTGAGCAAGATTTCAAGTCTCATTGGGAAACCTTTATATATGGATAAGGCAATTGTTGTTGGATCTAGACTGGCCTATGCTCGGGTCGGTGTTGAAGTGAATATCTAGTCCACCCTCTGAATTGAAATCACCATTGAGTATGCTGATATCTCCTTCACACAAAAGGTGGAATACGATTGGAGGCTAGTTCCTTGCAAAACTTGCATCACCTTTAACCATATGGAAGCTTCCTATCTTAGGAAACCTATAGTTAAACAGGTTTGGGTTCTGTAAAAGTTTTTGTATGTCGGTTAATTCATAGATTGGACAAAACTCTGAATCTATTAAGTTATATTTTATATTTCTTTTGAATGAACTATGGTTCACATCACCAAAATAACTGAAGTGAAGAAATCAGAAAAACAAAGGTTGCTCGATTGATTGATTTAGAAGTAAAGGCGATACCCAATCGATCGGATGACGGAAAAAAAACCCACCAACCTGCGGGATTTTGTTTTCTTTTTGAAGTGGGATTTCTTAATTTATGTTAATTCCTATTCTACAAGGATTACTATTATGAAGTATAAAATTAGAGTTATTTAAAGGATTCTTTTCTCAACCCTAAGGGATCCCTAGCCTTATTATGAGCAAAGATTACTCATTGAAGATTCCTTTCTCTAGAGTTTTCATTGGAGAGTTTTGCTAAACTTTTTGCTCGAGAGATTCTTGTATTTAACATCTCTTGTGGAAGATTGTTCAAGGAACTAAGCAAAGTTTGGATCTGCTGAAGAGATCCATAGGCGGCCGTGATAGTGCGTATATGCATAAGAAGCATTACAGTTTTTAGGTTGTGGGAAAACCAGATAAGGGCTGTGAGTATACCATCTTATATTGCGAGATTCATAGTGCTTGATTGTTAGTCCATTTTAAACTTGTGCTTCTTGTGGTGGCTGCTTGTTTGACTTATTTTATTTCCCACTGCATATTGTGTGTATGTTTACAATCTAAAAAATCAAACAGTTGGGAGCACCCCCAAAACTTTCTGGTTCCTAAGTCCAAACCCAATGCACAATCTACATCTCAAGGGGTATAGTTAACTATTGCTACACATTGTTGTGCAGTTGCTCCTCCCTCTTCAAGCCTGGCTGATGAGGAAGGTTTTGTTTAGGTTAGTAAAGGAAAAATCATATGTCAATCCCCTCAAACACGACTACTTCTATTGTGGTTCCCCATAATAGATTCGATTGTTTGTCGAATCCTGACGAAGACTCTGTTGCATCCAATGTAGATATTGCTCGAACTAAGGCATTAGTGTCGGCTGCTCTAACCACCTCTTCTTCTTTATCATTACTTAATGTGAATGAGAAAAATCATTATAGCTTTCTTATCCCTTTTAAGATTCCATCAGCCCTTGATAAAGGGAGTAAACACCAAGGAAGATCCCTCACCTCCTAGATTATGATGTCAGTCCTAACATGGAATGTGTGAGCTTTTAATCCCGCTATGTAAGCTGAGGTTCGAAATAAAGTTGCTGCCTTGAAACTTTCTTTGTTGGGTTTAGTGGAAACAAAAATAAAGCCTAGCTCAGTATATCTCGTGAAAAATAATATGATTCCTTTGAATTGAATGGATGTATCTAATTCTAATTGTTGCTTGAGGATGAGAATATGGTTACTTTAGGATCCAAAAGTTGTCTTCATTCAAATAGTGGATATTACCATGCAAGCTATCCACTGCTATGTTTTGCCAAATGTTAGATTTGCTTTGACAGTTTGCTATGGTGCAATCTTTGTTATTGGATCATTAATATTTCATATGGAAGAAAGCATGTTGAAATAGAAATTAAGAGATTAAACTATAAATTTAGGGATGGATGTTACGCCCCTAAAATTGGGTTGGATCTAAATCCGGTTCTAGGAGTGTGAGAATTAAAGCCAATAAAAAATTCTCTTACATAAACAATACGAGCCCTAATTCTAGGTGGATCGAAGTTCTTCGTGAGGTTATGCTTGATAATCAAGCAACCATAATCATACACGGAACTGAAATCTATAATCTAAGCAGATGAGTAAAATATATTAACCATATAATAAATCTCAATAATAATAAAATTAAGGTCAAGTGCTTCGAAGCATAATAATTAAAGTTGTAATTCTAAGACAAATAAATTTAATGAATAAAGTAATTGCTCAAATATGGCTTTATTATATAATCTAATGTTTCGAACTAAGCACCAACACTAGGATACCTCAGACGATATCATCGGCGCTCCACTCAACAACTCCTCTATTTGGCGGAATCTTCTGCGTCGCTTGACCGTCCGGTTCGACATCTGTAATGGAACCTAAACACTAAAAGTAGTGTGTCAAATTGACGTAATTTGATAAGACGGTAAATTACAAATAATGATGTTAATCAATTGAATTAAAACATATTTTACATTCTGCCTCAAAACACACAAAATGCAAACCCAATTGCATGAATGCACAAAAACGGGTATTTCTGCAAATACAATATACCAAAAACAGGTATTCCCGCATATAAAATATGCAAAAATGAGTATTCCCGTAAATATAATATACAAAAACGGGTATTCCCCCAAATATAATATACAAAAATGGGTATTTTCGCCAAATATAACAAATGGCACTATTGTGTATTATATCTCACAAAACATACTGTCCCGATGGAGTACGACCACATCTAACTGTAGTTGGTCAAATATATGTATATAAATACATACTATATACGAATGCGTAATGAATCATGCCATAAAACCTTTAATTCATAATATCCAAACCATTATTAATTTAAGTGTTTAGATTGCATAATTTAAAAGTATATTATGATCATGTGTTATTTCAAATTCTCTAAGGGTAAGCACTAATCTACCTAATAGTCATAGTTAATTAAATATGTACATGGGGACCAACTTTTCTTCAAAATGATAATGAGAGTTTACGATGCCAATATCCTACTTTTGGCATTTATTATGTGGTGCATTTTGGATCTTACATTTCCATTTCTAATCCGGTCTACCCCTCATGTGGCATTCAACCAGCCTTTCCCAAAAATTGAACCGATTTAATCCAATTATGTAAAGTTAATGTGTTTGCGAGTTGGGTAGAAACTATTCAAATTTCAAGTTCAAACTAAATCAAATTATGGTCAAAGGAGAGGGAACAATTAAGTTCTTAATCTTCATTGTTGTGTATAAAAAAATACCTAATTATTTTATATAAAACAAAAGATCTAAATCCAGGATTCAAATACGAAATTTAAAGTCAAATTAAAATTCAAGTTAGAATTCCAAATACAGTCTAATTAAGATTTTAATAATTCCTAATTACATCTTAATTAAATCTCAATTGAATTAATTAAAATATTAATCATACCTAATTAAATATTAATTAAGATTCTAATCAAGTTATAAACCCAAACCAATGTTCTAATCAATTGTAATTTAATGTTTTAATCACGCCCACGCACTATGAAAACCCAAAATAAAATTCAAAATCAAATAAAGTAAAAACCAAGTTAATATCCTAAATTCTAGTTATCTTAGCCCATTGACTTCCCCACCAGCCTTCCAAAAACCCAGTCCAACCCACAGGCCCATCCCAACCACGACCCAGGCCCAGCGGGCCCAGCCCAGCGCAGCTAGGCCCAACAACAACTTGGCCTGGGCACTGCCAGGCCCAGCCGCTAGCCAAGCGGCAGGTAGCTAGGTTGCTTTCTTTATATATATATATTATTATTATTATTATTGTTATTTTTTATGTATATTCTTTATTTCAATCAAAAATCAAATATTTATTTTTAATCTATAATCAAGACATTAAACCCGACCAAATAAATTATATTTAAAGAATGTCATTCAACAAAGCAACTAAAAAGACATTGTTTACAATTATTCACTTGTCTGGATTTCGATGTTAAAAGTAGATCTAAAAATCAAATCTAATTCCCTTTGAGAACTGCTAGGTCTTAGTTATAAACGAAAGGAAGAAGACGAAAGAATTGGGCGTATGAAGAAAAGACGATCGAAAACTTTTAAGGTTATATTATGTAAGGATTTTTCTAAATTACAAGGAATGGCTCTTTACTTTTTAGTGAGTTTTACAAAATTTCAGAAAATGGCTTTTAGCTTAAAAGTGTTAAATAACTCAGGTCCAAGGCCGAAGAATGTTTATCAGCCCATCTCCAATAGGCCCTATACAAAACTACCCTGCATGCAAGGATCCAAATGTTTAAAATGACCTATTAATCACCCATCTAACACCTTTCAACCCGACTCAAACCTGACAAACCGATTCGATCCAAATTAGAAATCTAGAGCCTGACACTAAAAAATCCAAATATTTTTATAGAATTATGAAGAAAAGGCAAGCCTCATCATTTGTCTCCAAGATTGCCAACTTAGAGGCGATGGAATACAATGACCCAAATATAATTGCGCAGATCTTTGTTGATCACTTTATGAAGGTCTTTGGGTCAAATATGGAGTGGGTGGATAATAATTTCTCACATATTACTCTTTCTGGCCGACTTTCAGTTGAAGAGGGTATGGAGTTAGTGAAGCTAGTTACTATTGGTGAAATTGAGGAGGTACTTAAATTGGCAAATCCAAATAAGGCTCTAGGACCAAATGGATTTAATGCACATTTTTACAAAGTTTATAGGCCAATAGTGGGAAATTATGTTTGTAATGCAATTATGGAATATTTTCACTCCTCCAAGTCGCTAAATTAGCTAAAGGCTACCTTCATATCACTTATCCCAAAGATGGAAAATGCAATCACGCCTGATAAATTCAGGCCCATTGCTCTTACCAACGAGCTCTATTAAATCACAGCTCAACTTTTGGTGGCCAGGATGAAAGGGGTAACGACGAAATTTGTGGGTCAAGTGTAATCAGCTTTCATCCCTGAGACTGTTGCAGATAACATATTGTTGACTTAGGACCTGTTGTATCAGTCACAGAGGGGGAAATCCAGAATGTGCTTAAAAGATGATTTTGCAAAGGCTATGATAGTGGAAGATGGGACTTCTTGGAAGCGGCCTTAGATCTATGGCATTCCCAACACACTTTATAAACCTATTTGTAGCCTTCGTCGCCTCCCTTCGCTAATCTATTGTAGTCAATGGGCAAGCAATTAGATATTTCCCATGTACGAGAGGAGTCTGTCAATAGTGCTCCCTCTCTCTATTTCTCTTTACGATCATCATGGAGTTTTTCTCCACAATGTTTTCTACTAGTGCAAGTTGGTGCTCATCCCTACCCTGTTTTATAAAGATGGTGTTTCTATTTCTCATTTACTTTTTGCAAATGACGCCATTATATTTAGTATAAATATCCAGCAGGTTGAACATAACATCAAAGTACTTATGGTTTACTTCGAAAGACTTTTAGGACTGGCTGTCAATTGGGCAAAAATCAGTATTTTTTAACCCACTACTGTGCATGACACTATTGTAGGTTATTTGTTCTATGTTCGAGATTCCAGAAGGAAGCTTTCCATTCTGGTATCTTGGCAGTCCTCTATCTTCCAAGAAGCTCCCTTTAAAGGATTGTCAGCCTATTCTAAATAGCATCCATGAAAGGTTAGCAGGATAGCGCTCTTGTCTTCTGTCTTGTGAAGGACTTTTGGAGCTTATACGTTCTACTCTGTCTACTATGCATCTTTATTGGGCAGCTGTATTTCTGCTACCTGTGTCTCTGCTCCACGCCACTGATAAGTTGGCAAGGAATTTTTTGGAATAAATGAAACTTTGTTTATCTTCTCCCAATTGCTTGGGATACTCTCTGTAAACCTCTCAAGTTGTGGGGCTTGTGTATTAAATCTAACAAGCATCTAAATGAATCATCCATATTGCAGAAAGTTTGGAAGGTGGCAATCGGTAAGCCCTCTATTGGTCATCTTGGAGTAAAGTGTAATATCTTAAAAATATCTCTGTTTGGGATGCCACGATATCCAGTAGTGCTTCTTGGGGGTGGAAGGGCACATCGTAGATGCGAACTGAGGCTTTACAATTTATTTGTCACATTGTTGGGAATGGACACAACACAACTTTTTGAGAGGACCGCTGGCTACCGAAGGGCAGGTTGAAGGATTTGTTTGGGAACGGGGCATTTTATGTTTTGGGTTTGGGCTCAAATGTTTTGGTGAGTAGTTTTGTGGGAGAAAATGGCTGGGTTTTCCCACTACCTACTTTTTGGGCTTAAATAACTGCTTGGAACCTTATTTAGAATTCTGTCCATCCGGATATTGATTTTCCCGATGAAGTTGTTTGGACTTTGGAAAGTTAGGTTCTTTTACCCTAACAGTGCTATGACATTGCTACTCACTCTTCTACTTAGCAAGATTTGCCATGGGTGAAATTGATTTGATTTAAAGGCCATATTCCTAAACATTCCTTACGCGCCTGGATGGTTTTTTTGAGTTGTCTGAAGGCTAAGGAATTCCTTGTTAGTTGGGGCATCTAGTTTGATGTTACTTGTGTGTTGTGCCATATTAGTGAGGAGACTGCTACCCACTTATTCCTGCAGTGCCCATTCTCTATGGAAGCTTGGCATGGTCTACTAACCAAGCTCCTCCTACAGCCCATTGTGTGCCATTCCCCAACCGTGATTGTCCACTCTATCTCCGATCGGGTTGATTCCACATCATTTGGTATGCTGCTTCTTGTACATTTACTTTTTCTCGCGTTTGTGTGGATTTTATGGCATGAACCGAACAATAAAATATTTTCTTCAACAGTCAGAGCGCTCATCCCAAATTTTAATTGAGATCCTTATTCAACTAGTCAGTCGGCTAATCTATTTAAATGTTTAGTTACCAAAGCCTTTTCATAGCTTGTGGAATCTACCTCCAACTATGGCATCTATTAGACTCCTTACTTAGAGTGTTGTTTTTAATGGGAGGAGATTCTTTATTATATAGTTGCAGGCCGGACTGTATAACTGGTGCGCTTCAGTAGCCAAATGGACTTCTTATGTTTGCAGATATAAGAACTAATTCAGAGTTTCCCTAGACTCCCCAGACTGTCATAGGCCTGTTGGGATGAATTCCTTCTTATATTGCTAAGATCTTTTTGGAGGTTGATGGTAGACTATCTTTAGCTTTGAAGGACCCTTCCACATCTCTTTGGAGGCATAGGTTTGCCTATCGATGAATGGTAAAGTATCTTCAACATGTTCAAGTAGTGCATTATTCCCTGCCTTTTTTTATTGCTTGCAGAACTACCCGATATCTAAGGGCCTTATAACTTGTCCCATTGTCTATTAACATTTTAAACTTTGATAATCTTTGGAGAAACTGAGCGTGGGCGCAAGTTGTGGTCAATTTTCAAACTCCTATGTTGTTTGTTTAAGGGGTATGCCCCTTAGCTGATCTTATATTTTTGGATGGTGTGCTTTGTATCTTATGTATCTTTTTGAATAAAAAGGACTTATTTACCTTTTTTTCTTATAAAAAGAAAGAGAGCCAATGACCAAGAAGCTAGGATGATCTAATAGGATCGATATCTTGCACAACCTAGGGCATAGCTCAAGGTGATCTCAGAGAATAATTCCTATAGCAACGTGTGAAGACAAAAGGAACCTGGCGGGCCAGCAACTAATTCTCACTAGCTGGGTCCCTAACTTCGACACTCAGAGAGCGTGCATTGCCCAAGCACCCATGTGGATTATGCTATCAGGACTTCCAATAGAATACTGAACCTCGTCCATGCTGGCCAAAATAGTGGCTTCAGTAAAAAACCTAGTGAAGTTGGATGGAGTCACCCTTTCGAAACTGTAAACCAATCGAGCAATGTTGCTAGAGTGCTCGTGGAGGTGGATATAGGTAAAAGGATAACTGATGGAGTACAAATAGTATCTCCAGAGGGCAAGAATTTCCAAAGATTTGTTTACAAGAACCCACGTCCTTGTTGCTACACTTGCTGGAAATTTATTCTCAAATCAGAAGGATGTAGTTACAAGACTTCACTAGAGTAGGATTAGAGGTTTAAACCTTCTCTGATGGTTCAACCCTTGCAGGACAAAGGGAAACAGATCATAGAAGGGGAAGATCAACATCAGTGGGTAATTATCAATCCTAAAATCAGGCTTCATTAAGGTCAACCCCTCCTCAAGGAACCCACGACTGCTGACAACAAATTTGCGGCCCTGGAGGACAGAATTTTGTTGGTCAAGGAATCCTTTATCCTTCAAATATTGTGGAGAAATCAATGAGTGGTAATCGCTCTGAGAACATAGGAGATCCCAAGATTAATTGCAAGACTAACGGTAACAAGTGCCCAAGGAACCATCAGCAAACAAAGCAAGCTGCCCAGATATGCATAGTGGACCATATCCTGGCGATGACTCAATGCGATGTTGGGAAACACAATCTAGTCAAGAGCAGTCCCTAAGAGCTCGGTCACTATTTCAAATAAGAATGAAGATAATGTCTAGGAGCACCAACTTTGAAACCCTACCCAGGATTCAAATTTGGTAGCCGTTGCCTTTGGCAGCCCCACCACACCTTGCTTATTGTACTCATCAAAGCCATTAACCTTGTCCCTGACCTTCAAACTTCCCCTTAAGCAACCGTATTTATGATAATCCATCATACGCCTCTCCTCTTGAGCCCCCACCTTTATCCCTCACATCCCTCCATCTTTCGACCTTTGGACCTCAAATCATCACATCTTTTCACCTCCCTACAAAAACCATCACATCTATGACCCATCCCTCCTAGCCAACTCCATCTCCATTGTACATCACCAAGAAGTTCCCATCAACCAATTGCTCCTCCAAATCGTCGGATCTTCCAGCACAGATGTCAATCCTAATTCCTCTTTACGCATGCCTGCATGCAATGCCATTGCTCCTGACAATTTCACTTCAGTCCCTTCAAAGGCCTACCTTTTAATCTCAAGCCATTTCAAGCCTCAAACACCCGCTCGCTTACACCATACCTCTTCTCCTTCTCTCCTAACCCTTTCTTTGCTCTCCTATATGAGGCTTCTTAGGCACCTCATATTGGTTTCTCTAGTCGAGTATGGTTTCCAAGATCACCACACAGTACTCGACGGAATCTGACTTAGTAGATTCTGTTAACCTTAGCAAACCTCAGTATCCTAATTCAGACCTGGAACAGAACTTTGACTTCCAAAATGACTTGCATCAGGGGTCTCCTCTCGATCACAGTAGGGCGATGCCTCTCATGTTCTCCTTCCCTCTAGACGAGGCCCCCACTCAGTTACATGCCTCAAAGATGCTCTTGAGCAGGCACTTTGGAAAGAAATGGAGTTAGCTACAGAAGAAGATAGGGCTCAGAGAAAGAAGCTGTCCTTCTCCCCACCCAAGGAGCACAAGCAGAAGCACTACTCCATCCTTCTAAATCTTCAAGGACGCGAACACAAAGGTCCCCACTTGTAACCTCCCTCATCCTCATAAAGGGAGTCGAACCCTCAAGGTTGGAACAGTAGCCACCCTAGGTCTTCCCTTGTCATAGGTCATAGATCTCTTTCTCCAAGGCTTGGTAGCCTAAAAAAATGGGCACCTATTTCCCCCTCCTTGGCATTCAAAAAGGAAATCTTCGTAGAGGTGCTTGGCGTTCCTGCCTCCTCCTTTGCGGACATCTTTCAGCAGAAAAGTTCCACTCCCAAGTATGCCCTACTCCACCACCTCTATTGTTCCTAATGAAGATTATAAGCTAGAATGTTAGAGAGGCCGCCAGACCTTTCATAAAATGGCTACTTCTGAGATGTGCTGCACTCAACCACCTGATATCATGATTCTACTTGAGATTAGAACCTTGGAAGCAAGGGCTTCCTGTCCTTTGCAAGCTCTCAATAATCTCTTAAGAGGCCAAGAAGGTGTTTTGGGAAATGGTCACTCGGGCAGTATCCGGGTTCTTTGGAACCCTTTATCTTCGGTTTTAAGGTTAACCCCATCACGACTACTAATCCCATTTTCTTCTTATCCATAGTTTATGCCTCCCCTAATTGGAATGAACGTAGAACACTTTGGAGGGACTTAATTTCTTTTGGCCTCTCTCATGTCTGTACTTGCGACCCTTGGTTGCTTATTGGGGACTTCAATTCAGAGAACACTTGAGGGAGAGATCTCTCATGAAGCCTAATAGTGCGAGATTTCAAAGACTTCCAAGACTATAATCATTTCCTGGACTTGGGATGTGCGGGGCAAGTGTATACCTAGTGCAGTAATCGTCTGGAAGCTAATAAGGTCAGTGCTAGGTTGGACAATGCCATTGGCAATGATTGCTGGTTGCAAGACTTCTCCAAATTACATGTCCTCCATCTTTCTAGAGCCACATCCGACTACAATCCCATTCTACTTGCAAAATTGGTAGTTACAGAGAGAACACCACATTAATTCAAGTTTAAAAATGCCTGGCTAAGACATCCTTCTTTCTCTCCTTTAGTCTGACTATCGTGGACCTCCACCCACCCATCCCACCACTCCTAAACCCTAAGTTGACTCAATTAAGCCAAAAAACATTGATTTTTAGAGGAGACAGCATTGGAACTGCTGAGCTTCTTCTATCAATAGGGTAAAAAAGAGACTGAATGGTATTCAGAACAGCAGAAACTACCCTAAATCAATCTTTCTGCACTCTCTTGAAAGGAATCTCTTAGAAGAACTGAGAGTGCTTCTGACTCAAGGGGAATCATTCTGGAGACAGGGATCCAGAATCCAATGGCCAAAGATAACCATTTAAGGAACACCATCCACTTCCTCCTAGATGACTTGGACAACAAACTCTCTTCCATTCCTCAGCTTAAGGACCATTGTCGATCCTACTTCCATAGCATCTTCTCCAGTCCCATCCATGGGGACTAGGAACCTTCCCTCTGTAGTAGCATCTCTAGCTGCATTTCAGTGGAGGATGATATATCTCTTTGGGTTACTCCTTCGACTGAGGAAATCAACTTGGTGGTCCTCACATGGGGTAGGGATAGGGCACCAGGTCTAGATGACTATAATGCGGCCTTCTACCATTCCTTTTGGGATGTGGTTCAAAGGGGCATATACTAGTTCGTAAGGGAATTATTTTCTCTTGGTAACCTTCCCATGGGGGTTAATGATGCCAACATTGTCCTCATCCCCAAAAAGGAAGGAGCTTGCCGCCTAAGGGCTTTAGACCAATTAGCCTAAGCAATGTCCAATACAAAATTATATCCAAAATCATTGTCAGAAAGATGAGACCACTTCTCAAAAAGCGCATCTCGAATGAGGAAATTGCTTTCTAGCTGGGCAAAAGACCTTCTGATAATATTATCATTGCCAAAGAGGTCCTCCACCCAGAGGAATAGGAAGAAAAAGTGGTTTACCTTTAATGTGGACATTTCAAAAGCGTATGACAAACTATATTGAAATTCCATTAGGCATAGTTTCCTTGCATATGGTTTTGATGAGATCTTCGTTTCCAAAATCATGACATGTGTAACTAGTGTCAGATATTCTATTATTATTAATGAACACTTCACTAATCTTATCCTTCCCAAATGTGGGATCAGGCATGGTGACCTTCTTTCTCTGTACTTATTCATCCTATGTGTAACACCCCGACCCCAAGGTAGCAGATTTAGAGGTTGTTTAATTTTGTGTTTAGCGTATTATTCGAGGATTTTATTTGGTTATTGTGTTTTGTTCTTCTTGGGTGATGTTGTGAGTCTTGGATAGGTAGTTGGGTTGAGTTTAGCCGGATTAGGTAACTTTGAGCCCTTTTTTCGTAATTTTTTATTTTGTTCGCGTTTGTCATTTGAGCATCCTCTTGACGTCATCGCGTGTCTTTTATCGTGCTCGTTACTTCCCATAACTGACTCGAAAGTGTTTGGAAACCAATTGAGATTGTTAATGTTCATTTGACTCGAATTGCAATTTGTATAACTTTTGGACCTGGTTGCAAATGGCTAAACTATCTATTTTATATATATATACCGTTGCCTCACCTAACCGCCTTATCTCTTCCGTTTTTCTTTCCTTCCATCGTTTTCTTCTTCCATTCTTCTCCTTCTCCTTCGTTTCTCTTCTTCGCCGGTGTCAAGTTTTGATCTTTTGGGCGAGTGTCTCCGCGAACTGCAAGTCTAGAACGCGTGAACGCTTGGTAACTCCTTGTTAAGGCAAGTATAATCAACTATTGGCTTAAGTACTTGTTGGTAGATTGTGATGGTTGTGTTTTTCCTTTATTTATACTTCGCATATGCATGGTATACACAGCTCCTGTTCAGTTCTTCTTTCATTTATACAAAGAAACATAGTTTCGGATGACCTCTGTTCGCGTCTTTCTGCTTCAGATCTGACCGGTCAGCCCTGAAGTCCCGACCGGTCGAATTTCGGTTCTGGGAGGTGCCCGACCGGTCGGATGACCCAACGATCGGTCGGCTGGACAACATTACAAGATTGTAATCCTTCACGAACAGACCTTCTTAACTGACCAGAGACTACGTAGAGATCTAGAATGGACCACCCTAATGATTAACTATGGGCGCATATCATGAATAATCTTGGGAACTGAGAGGTATTCATGAGTATTATCTATTTGTTAAGCACCTCCTCATGGGTGTTGGTTTATGGCATTTGGTACTCTTTCTCTCATCATGAGACACCATAGGAAAACAACCGAGTATTGGATGCCTTAAAACTATATCATCATGCATGGTTAGTAACGGTGGATAATTAGACTAGGGTTCGCTAGTAACTAACCTTGTTCCCCATTACCTTGATTTGCATAGTATATTACAGTATTATCCTTGCCCTCAAATCTCGATCATGAAAACGGATAAGTATTGGCTTGTTATGTGCTTATGAGGTCTTGCTATAGTTGGCGACATTGACTTGCCTGTACGTTTGCACTTGCGTATAACCTCATGATATGCTCTTTGTTTTCGTTATGGTTATGCAATGTCCTGATATATGCTTGATTGGTTGTGTCTGGCTCTACTTCGCCTCGATCTTAGGATACCCGACGAGGTTGAATTTGTCCTAGCATATTTGTTGCCACTGCAGTGAGCTCACATCTTGGAGATTCCGGACCTGGAAACTGAGACTCATTCGTACCCTGGTCCGGTCGATGGTGTTCTCTCATGTCACGCTCTCAACTTGGGAGAATATGGCATATGTAGTAGCCACCTAGTACAGTGTTTTTCTACCTTGAATCTAATGCATTCATTATTCATTGCACGACTTGCCTAGTATGCGATCTTGTACTTCTATTTCATCTACTTGTGAATTCTTTTAGAAACAACGCGTATTACCTTTATGTTGCTTATGCTTGTTAAATCGTCGTATTCACATGTTGTTTCTTGGTGTTTCAGGCTCAGATCCTAGCCCCTACTCCTCGAAGGTCGGCCAGACTTCAGAAGAGGTTATAGAGGCCCCATCTGGACTATATGAGTGGGCATGATGGAGCCACTCCGGAGTGTGTCCTGGCATTAACCTGATGACATTTTGTTGCATGACATTGTAAATTGACTGTATAAATCTCTTTTGTATCTAACATAACCTTGTATAATTACCAGTAATGTAGTGTTTTGTTGTCTTCTCTTATTCTTGCCCATGTTTGATACATAGAGCTTCCGCGTTTTCTGTTTACACATGTGAATGCTTCCCTTGTGTACGTACATTTGAACTGGGTGCGGGTGTATGTGCACAGGAATACGTGTGTCATTGATTAGGTTGACCCTAATCCCCGATTTCTTGGGCTCGAGTTGTGACATTATGCGCGGAAGCTCTTTCAAGGTAAATGCAAAACCTTATCCATAGGTCTCCTTTATTCCCCTCTATTGCCCCAAGGGGAGACGAAATTGGCATCCTCCAGTATGCAGATGACATCGTCCTCTTCAAAAATTTTGACAGGTCCTATCATCTCATAAATTAGCTCCTCCTCCTTTTCGAGCAGAAGGCCGGTTGGAAAGTCAAAAAGAATAAATCATGTCTCATTCTTGTTAGAAACACACTGCCTTGGCTTACCCTCGATGCCCCGTGTTGGGGTTTTGTTTTGGGGGGGGGGGGGGGGGGGGGTTTGGATAAATCATGTCTCATTCTTATTAGACACACGTCTCATTCTTATTAGAAACACACTGGCATCCAATGTTGTGTCCTAAGCTGGAGGTGTAAGGCTCTATTTTTGGCTGGGAGAAAGATAATCGTCGAATCCGTCTTCTAGCCCATACCGTAATAATGGTTGGGCCTTCTGCACCTCACCAAAAACCACATTCAAAAAATTGTTCAGACACATGCTTCTTTCTTTTGGAACATGTCTAGCGGCGACATGTGAGTCTACCGACGCATCAAATGTGACACAGTGATGAAACCGACTATCTTTGGAGGGCTAGGCATCAGAGACCCTGCAATCACCAATCAAGCTGCCATAACTCATCTGGTCTGGAGGTTCACCAATAACCATGATGAGAACTGGGTTAAAAATCTTTCACAGAAATATCGAAGGTCCACCTTCTTCTTAGAGGCCCAAGCGAGGCCTGGTGACTCTTTCGTCTAGCATCAGTCAGTACCTTTCTGGATGTCTGGGTCGCTTCCTTGGGACCATTTCAAAACTTCACCAATCCTAATGCCCAGCTGTCTTTGATCCGCAGTGTACAAACTGTATACAAACTTACTGAAGCTAACCAAGACAGCCCTCGTTGGAACAATGGCGTCCTCTCTGCACTTTGGCTTAGTCACTTTGTCCAGGCTATCAAGGCCATTCCTTTTACAAGCAGGGATATCAGGTGATGGAAAGAGGAAACTGCCGGGTCCTGCTCCTTCAAAACCCTATATAGAGACATCCAAGGCATAGACATAGGACCTTAACTTCCCTACGGCAAGATTTGGAAGGCACATGTTCACCCCAAATTGTTGTTCTTCCTTTAAAGATGTATTCACAACCGACTGCCAATTAAAGATCGTCTGCACTTTCTGAACCCCGGGGGGCTCTGATCTGTGTAGCTACTGCCATTCACAGATTGAGACCCTAAACTACCTCTTCTGCCAGTGTCCTTTTACTCTGTTGGTTTGGCAACACTTCAGGCATGTTTCCTTTTTGCATGGTTCCTATCTAAAAATTGCAAATACAGATTCAGACTAGTCACAGCAGTGGCTTGGTAATGCTGGAAATGCAGGAATAACCACATCTTCAATCACTGCCCCATTTAGCTGAAAGCCATCTATGATAAACCTCCAAATTTTATGCTTAACTGGAATCTGACTCACTTGTTTACAGGTAACTTGGTCGCTAACGATGATCAACCGGATGGCTGGATGTTGCCACCGTCAGATTGGGCTAAACTCAATTTTGATGGTGCTTTTGACCCACACTCCCGAGTTACTGCCATCGAGGGAATAATTAGAGATCATCATGGACATATGATCAAAGGCTTTAATGGGTCCATCATGGCATACTCGGCTTTAAAGGTGAAGTTAATCACACTGAAAAGGCATCAGGTGGCTAGAGACTTGGGCATCTCCAAACTTCAAATCGAAGGCGACAGTAAAATTCTAGTGACGAATGTACAAGCTTCAGGGCATTTCAATTGGACGATGATGCCGGAGTGGAAGCAAACACTCAACCTCCTTGCTGAAATTCACATGTGGACCTTCAATTACTGCAAGAGGACCATAACTATGTTGCTGACACTCTCTCCAAGATTTCCCAACCCATAGTAACCACTTTCTATGCGGGGCTTCTGGACCATATTTTTGACCAGTATGAGATGGAACTAAACAACTCTGCAGTCTATAACCTCACCTTCTACAGCTCTGCTGGTCAAGCCCAGGCTATCAGTTCCTCTAACTCAGAAGCAGCAGATGCACTGGTCTACTGGACTGGATCGGTTCAACCCGACCTGGACCTGGTTTGACCCGACTGGGTTAACCTTTCTTCCTCCTCATGGTTCTGCAATAGAAGAACTGGAAGCTGCACGTTGCAAACCAAAGCCCTCGGACTTCTTGTGCTTAGGCAGCGGCAGCTGCAACATGTGGGCGGCGGCGACCGGCGGCTAGTGAGCAGTGGCGTGCGGCGGCCTGGTCCGACATCTCAACGACGACAGTGGTGATAGAGGATACAGCGGGCGAACGCAATGACTGCGCACGGCAGCGGGAGGGCTGTGACGTGTGAAAAACGGCAGCGCACGAGTGGACGGAGATGTACTCCGGCGACTGCGGAGGTGGGAATGGCGGCACGCACGAAACCCGCTCCGAATCTGTGCTATTCTGAAACAGAACGGATCTGCAATGCACCTGATCAAAAAACACGCCTGATCTGTGCTAGTCTAAAACAGAACGGATCTGCAGTCAACATTCGATCAAAGCCAAAACACAGTTTGCTCCTGTTCTCTGACGATACCCTTCGAGGTTTGATCCCACGAATCTCTACGATCCCACGACCTCAACAAATGCTCTGATACTAATTGTTAGATTTGAATCTAGCCAAGCACAAACCACAATTAAGAAAAACAAGCAATCATATACACAGAAAACACGATGACAAGATGATTTACATGGTTAGGCCAAATTTCTTACATCTACGGGCACGAAAAGCTTACTATCAAGAAATCTCTCTCACCCCCCTTATAATGCTTTCTTTCTGTATTCCCTTCCCTGTTGCTGGCTTTCTTAGTTACAAAGAACAACATCATCGAAAAAAATATGTAATATATTAACCCTAATCAACTTGGCCCTCCACTCAGGCCCAATAAGGACTTTTTGAGCCAAGCCCAACACAGGTAAGCAGGAAGGAGTTGCCAGCTCCGGACTGGGAATTCTTTCTTTTGATTGGCATGTATAAACTTTGTGGTTGGGGAGCCCTGGGTAGCCTCTAGGGTCTTTTAGGTTGGGTGTTGATGGTTTGGGGTGTGTTAACTTTTGTTTTGAACCTTTTGTTACAGCTTTGGGAAAGCTCTAAATCCCCTGGGGGATGTTTTGTCTCCTTTATGTTGGGGGAAGTGGTGGTTTTTGCTTCCTGGGCAGTTGGCCCTTTTTTGTAGCCACGTTTCTTTGTTCCTTGGATACCCTTTTAATAGGGTTTTAAATAGTTCAGTTTCGGTTCGAGTCTATAAGGATTTTTGTATTGGCAAATTCATGGGTTAGATAAAATTTGGGTCCATTAGTGTTGTATTTTACATTTCTTTGACTATGGACAATGGTTTGAGTCGCGGAATGCACTGAAGTGAAAAAATAGAAGAAAGAGCGACAAATTGAAGTAATTTTCTACAGACAACTTGCATTAAAAATGTCATATCTCACAAACCGAGCATCGGATATAGGCATACGACCTACCTTTGACAAGCTCGTTTCTAGTAGATATCCGTAGAGCCTAAGATTACCTCAATTGGATCTGAAACAAGAAACTTACGACCTTTGGAAGTTTGCAGAAAATGTACTGAATTTTCACCCAAGTAGAGGCTTAATCCGACCAATCGGACCATTTATTCGACTAATCAGACAGATGCAGAAAGTTCGCTGACTTGCGATTTTTCAGTCCGACTTACCCTTCTTCTCTAGAGTTTTCATTGGAGATTGTGCTGAAGCTTTATTCTAGAGAATATTGCTTCTACTATCTTGTAAAAGATTATCTTCTCTTTTGTAAAAGATTGTTCATCTTAAATGGCTTCAAGGCGTGTTAGATCAAGTTTAAAGAAGGTGAACAGCGTGTGTATCGGCAAGAAGAACTTTAGTCCTTTAAGTTGTGTTCAACTAAAAAAAGCGTAGCAAGTAGTTCTTGTAATCTTTCTTGCATAGTGCTTGATCTGAGTTTGAACCGGTGTTAAGTCCCTTGGTTTTTCCCGTTTGGGTTTTTCACGTAAAAACCGTGTGTCTTTCTCTCGTAGTGATTGCTTTTTAACTTAGATTAATTGGTTATTTTTCTATGTATTAAAAATCTGTATTGGGACCTTAACCTGTGTCAATGTTTAAAGAGTTTCAGAGTCTATGGTAGACTTGGTACCAGAACCGTTTGTGAGAGGATAAACCAGAACTCAAAACTGGTTCGAAACTAATATCTTGGATCCAAAACCAAAATCGTTGAGTGGATAGACCTGGAATTAGAATCGGAATCGTATATGGGGCTGGTTTAGGTCCGGGTCCGGGTTTGTATAGAGAATACTTTAGAAAAAAACTAAATTTTAGAAAAAAATTTCAAAAATTGGGATAACTTGTTGGATCTCATGTCTACAGGTCGAAACTAAGGTGGAAACAGACCCAAAACATTTAGGTCATACGTTCAAAAATAAGATCCAGACCTGGATCCATTTACTTATCGGTTCTTAAATTAAGATCCAAACTAGGATATTAAATGAAACTTCCCTTTTTAGAAAAAAAAAACTACATAATTAAATATGTCTATTTATATAAAGCAAAGTGAATAAGTTCTCTTCATCTATTGTCAAAGCGACCGTTGCTCGAATGAAGCAACCCATGAGACGTGCTCACCAAAATATTCCTTTCTTCTTGTTCAAGTAGGGAAATAAATTAATTAATTAATAAATTAACATCACTTTACTTCAGGCGGCGAGCCATAAAAGAGCTTTAAGGTCCATAAACTAGTTTCTATGTCATTACTCCACTCTTCCATGGTGTTGCCACGTGCTTTACAGTCATGGAACACCTACCCCGACGGTCCACTGGTGCTCCTTCTTTCTTTTATTTGCTTTTGGGGTCATCTTTCCAAATGGTTTGGTAGGTCTAAAACTTTTTAAAGACTTTCATTATCAATGCACCTGTAAATTCATCTCAAAGTCGGTGTTTTGATGTGAGGGCATATTCTCCAGGTCACTGCATGTGATTCGCAGTGCCTAAAATGTGCGCATATGGTTTCTTCACCAAATGACGTTCATGGAGTGACATCAGTGTCTAAGAAACTTTTAACTTCTATTTTGGTCAAGCTGGGTGGGGACTAGCCACTGGGGAAGGGGCATTTGGAAGTGAGCCACGACCTACGTATACCTGCATCTGAATCAAATTAAAGGTCGAAGCCAGGACTAAGAAAAAATGCGTAAAATAAAGGAAGCCCCTCAGCTGTCTACCGGGTGCTCCAAGGACCAAAACACATAGTGGGCCCACTTTATGGTGCATTTGACTAAACTATAAAATAAGAAACCTCCAATAGTCACACACGTCCCATGGTTTGACACACATATAAATGCTAGAGGGGACGGTGATGACCCGAGACACCCCTCATTCCCAGTTCAGGCTTTTTATGGTGCTCACAGGACCTCGCTCTCAACACAACATGAGCACTGACTCCCCATAATAAAAGTTTACAGCCAACAGTTCAATTCTAGCACCATGTGAAACTTTACTATCATCTCTATCCAACTCCTTGCACATTTATTAGTACTCACCCTACAATTTGATAATGATTTGAAGTATACCTATGGTTGGTCAGTGGACTGAATTTTATCAAAGATGTAGCTACCTTAGAAACTATTAAAACTTAAGACCCTTAAATTGATGATTGAAGTGATTTGATTGAGATGATTTCTTCTTGAAAAAATATGTCCAAAATGAGACTTTTCAATCATATTATATCCCATGATTTTATGACACGCATCTAAGTGGGTCATCCAGTGGGCTTAGAATTGTACCTCTTGTACAAGCCATGAGAGGAAAGTTCACTCAACTGGTGCCTCTCACAGTTCCTATAAGAGCTATGGGAAGCAAAAGTCCGAGCTCTTGCAAAACGAACTTGGGTGCATGATTGTGATGGAAAGGTCTCAACGTGAATTACATTTTTGGTCCAAAAACCATCTCAATTAGATTATCCCAAACATTGATTTAGGGGACCTAAAGATTAATGCTTTCACCAAGATGTCATGCTAAGTAAAACCAAATTAGAGTGGGTACCAATCCATAAAGGGGTTAATGATTGAGGGGGTCTAATTAATGATAGGTAGTTCTCATGAGATGCTAAAATTATCATCTGTCATAGTAACCGTGAGGGCATACTATTTGCAGAGAATTAAATTCCAAGGACTTCATCCTAAAATAGATTTCAGTAAATGATTATTAAAGGGTTCATGAGTAGAGGATGTATGGTGGAGATACAGATATATGAGACTGTGACTTACTAGTTAATCACTTTTAATATCTCTATAGTTTATTTTTCATTGAAAAGAATAGTATTTAATGGCCACTATTGATCTTCACCTTATTTATTTAAAAAAAAAAGACACTTTATGTATACATTTAGAATTTTTTAAAATTTAACGGCATACAAAACAAAACAGGCAGGGTCCTGAGAATTTCTGGCAAGAATTCTAACTTTTGGAAATTCTAAAATTCTTATTGAAAACTTGTTTCTTAAGATAAACTTGGAGAATATGATCATCCCATCATTTGAAAAATGTCCAAAAAGCATTTTGATCAAATCCCAACAAGCATCTATAATTTTCGTAGTCATGAGGAATTTTAGTGGCAGTTCAGTGGAGCCCCAACATCCTCAACAGTCGTTACAAATAAGGTCTTCAAATGCATCCATTGAATCTAACAGCTACATAAAACACATTTTTATATTTTTCATATTATGTTATATAGGAATTTGACGTACTACAAGAAGTATACTCTCAGATTTAATAAAAATATGATTCTTTTCATGCAATAAAGTAATTTGCATTAAATGAGATCAATACTCAAGCAATTGTAAAATACACTTTTTAATAACGTAAGTATCCCTTATTAAATTTCCTCAACTAATTATTTTTACTAAAACCTCAAAGTGTTAGTAGGGAAATAAAAAATATTTTATTAATATTTTTCATTTGGTAGAGCTCACTCCTCACTATCCCCAAGATATTAACCCCGTCAGAACAAATCCATCAAAGGCATGTACTCACCCCACACATGCACCAAGCTAAATTTGTAGGGATTCAAATACAAGACCCAGGCAGATTGAATCCAAGACCTAGCTAGGGAGAGAACCGATGCATGTTGAAGACCAACACCCAGGGCTTTACCTAGGTACATGGGTGCGGGGGTTGAAGTCGCCACGCATTTTCTAAAATTGTTTAAAGATCCAATAAATTTTGACAATTAATAAAAAAAAATATTTATACATTTGCCTTTTTCCCCAATATTTCTTGCACATAAAGCTAACCCCCCCCCCCCCCCCCCCCCCCCCGGTTGAATTTCTTGGGTCCGGGCCTGCCAACACCTTTGGGTGTAGATAAAATAAATACTTTGTTTGAGAGATAAAATAAAAGTAAAAGCTTTAAGTGCCAGGGCATTTAGTTTTCTACCGATTATGCTAGACCTGACAAATGGGTCGGGTAGATCAAATTCAGGTCAGGTCAACCTGAACCCAAATTCATTGGTTCGAACCCTAACTTGACCAGTTTTTAAAATAGGTTGGAAATCTTCAACCTACACCCGTGGCAGGTCCAAATTTGATGCGGGTAGGGTCAAGTTGACCCTACTTGATCTAATTAATTCCCATTTTGTGTTTGATCCAACTTTTTTTATTTGGCCTAATTTCATTTATAAAGCTCTCCTTATATCAAAATTCATTTAAAATGTTGCATTGAATATGAATTTATACTATTCCAATTTTCAAGGTGTAAAAAATGAGACCAAAATCCATTAATATTTTCTAGCCCATTTATTAAGATAATTCCTTTTCAATTTTTGTTCAGTTTTATAATTCCAAATTTAAGTATGAGCATGAGACTCATCAACGCTATTGTATTCCATTCTTATCCATATTTTAGAGATAAATTTCTATACCAATATAAAAATACAGGATAAAAAAATATTTCAACTACAAAACATCATATTATCAAATAAAAAATAAGTTTTATATTCTACGTATCAAAATTTTGCATAATTGCTCCATATAAGATTAAGAGTGTATGGTTTGTGGCTTACATGAATAAGAAAAGTTATATGAAAATTGAAAAGTCATGATTAATTAGTAAAATTTAAATTGGTTAATCAGGTTAGACGAGTCAACCCTAACCCAACCCATTTTTATGTGACCCATATTTTAAATGGGTCGAGTTGGGTTGAATTTTGCCAATTGTAGTTATGACCAACTAAATAGTGTAATTAAAGTAAAACTTTTGGCTAGTGTGATTATTTTTCATAAGGAGTGAAGTGGAGGCGAAGTGGGTTTAAGGTAGATTACTTCACGTCACTCTTTTTGGATGTTTGATGTTAAGTGAAATCTAAAAATATTTTGGAGAAAAATTGACTTTTACTCAAAGGTACTAAAGTTAAATGGAATATACATGGGCTGACAATAATATTTCATCTATTGGGCCACACTCATCCAAAGAAAATGGAGTTGAAATTTTAAGCTAATATAGCCTAATTAGCTTCACGCGACTCTATTTTTCATATATCCACTTTACTAGTAAGTTGAACTGAATGTCATTTCAAGTCCCAAAAAACAATAAGGAGTCAAAATCGAAATATTACATTTCAAAAAGTTCTTTTCACCTTTTATTCTAAAGAGAAAAAAATTACTTTTTTATCCCACTAACTAACAAAAAATATT
The DNA here is from genome assembly GCA_037013555.1 of Sextonia rubra. NCBI lineage: Eukaryota > Viridiplantae > Streptophyta > Magnoliopsida > Laurales > Lauraceae > Sextonia > Sextonia rubra. The sequence goes on from JASUAD010000010.1 coordinate 10,852,606, forward strand.
ATTTTAAAAAAGAAAAAAAAACTAACAAAACATATCTACTTTTACCACAAAAAACCAAAAAAATTCCTTTCTAAGCCACTAAAATTAAAAAATTATTATATCACAATTCCACCTCATTAGATTTTATTTCATCTTGATTTGATACTTTGCCTCGCCACACTTCACAACACTATATATATTCATATTCGATTTGGTTTGCATTCCAGATGTGGATCGTTGTAGTAATCAAATGCAACACAGCCCCTTGGGCTCCACATGGGAGTTGAGATTTCCAGTGCTCCCTACTCCCTACCAATCCTTACAGGTAAACTGTTGACCCAAACATAGGGTTGTGCTAGTGCCCGTACTTCCACGTGCCGTCCAACATCAGTCTACAAATGAGCACACTTTCACCAACCGTACTTTGATACCTGAAAGAGATAGAGAGAGTGGGGTTGTCTGCTCCTTTACCATTTATACCGGAAACCGGCAACATACCGGAGAGCTGTCGCATTCTACTGGAAATCTAAGGCTTCCATGGACGTCGACGTTGGGTGCTCGGGGGCCAGAGTTCAGTCTGTCAGGCATCTATCTGCCATGCAAACGTCTACTCTTAACTCAGGTACATCTGCTTAATACCATCCAAGTCTCTGTTTTTTCTTTTTCTTGTTTCTTCTAGTAATTTAAGTTCTTCATCAGTCTGGGTTTTTTTTTTAATTGACTGGAAATCTCTGTTTGATGTGGATATCGGATTTGTATCTTTTGTTCATGCCATGAAGCAGTGAGTCTGTTGTTTGATTATTCCTTTTGTGTTGTCTCGGTTGGATTTATGCTTATGAGATTTCCTTGTGGATAAAAATCAGTTTTTTCTAATCTCTGCGTATGTGAATTTTGCCTTGGAGCTATTTTCCTCGCCTGTTCTGGTGATTTTTCTAAGTTGCTTCTGGGGATACGTAAATACAATCCAATACTCTGTAATTCTTTTTGATATTTTCCTCTGTAATTTGGGTTCCTCATTCCGGGATTTTTTTAAATGATTCTTGTGAAGAAGAGTGAAAATCTGTCCTTTTTTTATACTTTGTTTGGGATATGACATATGAGACATCTCTCTTTTATCCATGTTACCCAACAGTGAATTTATTGTTCGGATTCTGCTTTTTGGTGTTTCAGTTGAGGTTTTTATTGTAGGCTAACTTTTGGGGTGGACAATCAGTGTTTTTCAGACATTTTGAGGTATGGATTTTGTTCTGTAGTGATTTACCTCACCTGGGCTCCTCCCTTCTGGAAACTTGTTTTTTTTTTTTTTTTTTGTTTTTTTAAACCTATGAGTTAGTTTTCCTTTAATAGCTTCAGAAGAGTTCATTCTATAAATGGCAATCAAATAATCTCCCTTTTAATGGAAAAGGAATTAAGGGGAGATGGAAAATAATTTACTCGGGTTTCTTTAATTCTTTTTCCATTAAAAGGGAGATTATTCGGTAGTCATTTGTGGATATTCACATTTATTCCTTCAATTTTATCCACTTTTAGAAATACCTAGAAATCATTGGAATTTGACCTATGAGTTTCTATGCAAACAAACTGGCCCTTATTGTTCATCCTATGAATTGGTTTCTTATATTCCAGGTCTTGAAAGAAATCCATCAGAGTTTGGAGTCTTTAAAATGTTCAGAAAATGTTCTCTTTGACATGTTTTCCTGGGTATTAATACTCGGATGCTTGTTCATGTACTGGTCTGTTGAGATTTGAAACACCATCTGACAGTTAATCTATATTCAGCAGAAACATATTTGTGCTTAGATGATTCTGAAGGCGATGATGTCATGCAAGCTTGCTTCCCCTGCCCCTTCTGTAATATGGATATTGAAGTTGCTGTCCTTTGTGCCCATCTACATGAAGAGCATTGCTTTGATATTAAAAATGTGGTAAGTAGATGATCTAGTAAGTTTGTTTAGTTAAATTCATTGGAAATTTAGATTTTTTTTTATCAATTATCACTCTTTGATTGATAGTCTTTAGCATGCTGAATCAGTGAAGTTTATTTCGCATGTACAAATCTGAACAACATGGTGTATGCCTTTGTCTATCGCGTCACATGCTAGACAGTGCCCAAGCATTTTTTCTTAAAAAAAAAAAAAGAAACTATTGTGCTGTTTGTCCGCTTGACCATCAAGGGGATAAGGAGATGGGTATTATAGCATTCAGTTAGGATTTTCCTCAATATCAGCCTACGAAATTATCCTCAGTCCTCACCTTAAGTTTTACTCCCAAAATCTTCATGGCTACATTCATAAAAATTTATTATTAGAAACTTAACAGTGACCGATGTCCAGATAAATTTCATGCTGCTATCAGTACCAAATTAAACGGGGAGGTGTTTTAGAAGGATAGGGATCGATCATAAATTTGTCTGTATTTGTAAACAAAAACTACGCTGATCCACTGATGGCTCAGTGGCAAGTCATATTGCTTTCATGGGGACAATTGAGATAGATCTCTGGTATCTCGGTTGGACGCCACTCACTTGCCTGTGAGGCAATAGCAATGATAACTTGTTTATAAGCAAGTAGTTTGTAGCATAAAGGTAAAGATGCTAGATTTCTTCTAAGAGGTGGTGTGTTTAAGCCTTTTATTTAAAGCAATTTTTGCAACACAAAAGGACCATTACTGGTGTGGCATCCTCATGTCAGCACCCAACATGTCAAGGTAACAGATTTAGGTTAAAAAAAATAAGTGCTCACTATATATAAGGTAGCATACTACAAAGAAAAAGAAACTACACAATAATTAATAGTGCTCATTTGACACAAAACTAATGAAAAACTGTAATGTCTAGAACTCAGTTCATGAGTCACCTTCAACTGCAGCGGTGGCATAGCAATGGCTTCATACCCAAATGATCTTCTTCCGTAACCAAAGTTTTTTCTCCTATCTTTTCTATTCATCTTATTTTTCAAAGATCAGAATTATAGGATCTTACATTAGCAATTGGGGGTCCCTACTTAAATTACAAGCCTCAAATTGTCAGCTCATTCTTTACTCCATCTCCATTTTGTCATGAATTGGTCTTCAAGTTAACAATCGCAAGCCAAATTCTCAAAAAGGGGCAGAAGGGCAAACTCCCAAATGGCACAACATTACCCAGAAGCCCCTAAATGCAAAAGCTTATGGACTACATTGCTTGTGGCGGAAAGAAGACAACTTCTCATGATATAAGTGGAACTACATTGCCAAAAGCCAATTATTCCTCGAAACTCCTTGGTTGGGCAAGACATATGCTCCCTTGTAGCTACAAATGATCATTAGAGGAGATGTGGGTGGAACTCACTAAATCTCCATTCTCCACTTCCTCAACCACATCCAGAAGCATTGTCATTGTCGAGGCTACCAGATTGAGTCTCTCTATTATATTGTTAAGGTTGTGGGATCTTTCTTCTCGGAGTGCAGCCTTGATGGCTGTTAAGTTCCCCCACATTGCTAGATTCAATGCAGGCTGAGCCTAAAATCTTTTGAGGATCAAGTGTTTGCTGTCCTCAATGGAACCACCAATCCCAGAATTGCCAGGATCCTGTAAAATGTTGCTGTGGCTTTTTCTTGTCTGAGCCAACTGTAACCTTGCTTGCTACCAATGACTCATTTACTAATTTTCTTTCAAATCCTTGGAGGTTCTTATCCTTCCCAATCGCCCATTTGACTGCCATGAAAATTTTTTGTGACATCTTGTCCTTAAAACCCCACTTCCACTCCTCAAATAGTTGTGCTAATGAATCTGGGAGAACCCACTTAAACTGAGATAGCACTGAAAAACATATAGATTGCACAGATTAGCAACAGAGAAGGAGAAGATCCACCAATTCCGCATACTCTACGAACACTGAACATGCATTGAGCAAACTTCTCCTAGGCCACAAATTGTCCTCAGTAAGGGTGCCCCTTGGAAGATCTGTCCACCCAATAGCAATCACCCTGGGAGGAGCTGGTATCTTCCAAATGGTAGCCAGACAGCAGAGTTCCCTCCCCACTCCTTGTGCTGAAAATGTGGCAACTGTGAAACAACCATCCTTGTTTCGAACCTTCACTTTCCTGTCTATGCCCTCTCCCAGAGTGTAGATTTGAGTTGACGATGTTACAAAGCATGCTGCTCTTGTTTTGTCATATTCCTCCTAATGACTGGCCCCAAATTGTGACACACCAAAACTTTACCACATTAATAAATAAAATAACATCTTGCTGTCTGGTTGGAAAGAATAACTTCTTCTCTTTCTCCTTAAAAAGTGGCAAAAAGATTTGAAGTTTCTGCAGAGGTCATTTTCTTTATCCTTCAGTTGTCTACTTTAGAAACATTTCCGCAACCACTATCCAATAAAATGTCTCAATTCTTGGAGGAGTAGCCCTCGTCAAACCAGTATATATGTCAAAAAATAATCAGGGTGAAAGAAATAAACAGGGAAGAAATTTTAAAATCTTCAAGAGGCAAAGTTCTCAAAATTCTGACATCATTGTCATCCTTGCAAATAAACATTCAGTATCAAACCTAAGGACATCACAAACTCCCATTTTTTAACTTAATAAGATTCTTATAAACCTAATAACCCAAACCATCCTCCCAAATATTCATTTTTTCCCCTAGGTCTGCCACTTACTGATAAGCTCTGCCAACCATCATCCCTACCCTCTGCGGCTTTGCTCCAAACACCGTTAAACACTTCCCCAATATAGAGTGCACTCACACTGGCCAAAACAATTTGTTTAAACTTGATTTCCTATGAAACTCATTGTAGATATGCTGCCATCTACCAAACGTGGACTTAAGATTAGAGATCCTAGTATTACTGTTGAATTCATTGCTTTTGAACTTCTATTTCCAGGTATGCCCTGTGTGTGCAGAGAATTTAGGAAGGGACGTGATTGGGCATTTTACAGTGCAGCATGCTCATATGCTCAAGGTAAGAGTGAGTTTATTATTATTGTTGTTGTTGTTGTTGTTGTTGTTTTTGTGTGTGTGCGCGTGTGTGGAGCTCTTAACTTAGTTTCTATATTTAAACTGTTGAGCACTGTGAACTTCGCAGAGGAGGAAATGTCAAAGACCAGTTCTGTTTATGGATCGTTTGGCAGTGCTGGACAAGGGACCGCGAGAAGTGAGCTCCAGTTTTGGAGATGAAGCTGCTTCTACAAATAGATGGAGAAACATGGCTGATTCTATGCCTGATCCACTTCTGTCACCATTTCTCCATGGTTTAGCTGTTCCAGACATCAATGATGCAGAGGAGGCAAGTTCAGTCATTGAAGCTGTCATGTCAGCATCTTTAGATCCAAAGAGGTACTAGCTATTCTGAATCTCGCTACCTAATGATACTTGACAAAGGTGATAGTTGTGGTATTGACCCAACTTTAGCAATGTTATTTACTAGCTGAGGGATAGAATTATGTGAAAATTGGAATATGCTATGACAAAGTGCCCATTGGTATATAGTGGCTTTCTGCATAAATGCATTTCACCATTCCATTTGTCGTCTTTATTGTTAGAATACCATATATTCACAAGTAATTCTATTTATGAGCACTAGAATATTGCCTGATTCTAACGTTAGATTCTTCAAGTGTTGAGGAGGAATGAAAAGTTCAATGAATTGAGTTTCAGAGTCCCCAGGTTGTTGGACTTTTTGTTCTTATAGGAGTTACCATTTGATGGGTTATCAGGAGGCAAACTTTCACAGTAAGGTGGAAAAAAGGCTTCATTCAATAGTATATCATCTATTAAGGCAATGGCATAACTCCTTGCATACTATAGTGACATAAAAGTTTCAAAGCATTTAGTGATGTACCATAAATGTATTAGGAAATTCCGACACATCAATTATGAGAGAAATTTTGTGTAAAATTTACTGTAGGATGGAGTGTTACTATAAATGGACAAACTGATGTTAAATCAATTCTTTTTGGTCTGTGTCCATGCTTTCAGAGTACCTTGTGAAAAATAGTTTATGTAGAACATCAATTGGAATGGAGCTAAAGCGTATTACTAAGCTCATTTTCGATTTATGCCCCAGCATAAGATTTAACAAAATGTTTGAGAGAAGCATGTCAGCTGAGATAATTGGAAAAGCACTTTATTTTATTTCAGGGTTTGTGTCATTTTTAGGATAGTAATTAGTAGCATAGTACTTATAGTGCTGGGATATGCATGAACTATTAAGATAATGGTCTTTGCTCTTATTGAATTTGTAATATAAATGTTGGATGTTAACTACATTAAATTAATTTCTTATACATATAAATGCGAAAAATATGGCATCAAGGTCAGAGGTTTTTATCAGAGCATTATTTTTTATCGTTTATTTATTTATTTTTGCCTCTCTGAAATGGCAACTTTATTAATGAAGAAAACTGCAAAGTATAAGCCAAAACCAAACAAGGAGGAGAAACTTTGAGGTCTATCACAATGAGACTACACCATCCTGAACTATAAGCACATTGTGATTCTCCACTACTCCTTTCGGCAAGAGGTCTACCATTTTAGTTAGGACTTCGCTTAATATGAGAAAATGAAGCATCAAGAAGCTGAGCTTGGTCTGCCACTTTTTCTGTCACATTTGCAAGCTCCCATCAGCTCTCTACATGTCTTGAAGCCCATTGAATGGCACATTAAGAATTCCCTTCAGCAGGAACCTAACAAATATTCAAGTGAAGGGCTTCAGGAAGACCTATCCTTAAGGCAATCATCTCAGCAGGGCTAGAGAAGGAAAAGTTCGAGCGATGACATTGTCATGCACTTCCATCAAAATTCAATTTCAAAAATCTGGCCGGAGGGGAAGACCACTAGGTAAAATCCAAAATGATGATGGGGAACCTTGTGCCGGAAGCAAATGTTCTAGGAAATAAATGTCATACATGTTGCAGAATGTTCTAGACAATAATATACTCTCTGACCTATATTTGCTGAAAACGTTCTAGACCATAAAACACATTGCAAAATCCTCTTTGCTTTACTCAATTTTCATGCATCACATGTCTTAACTTCTGAATGTAGTGATGGTTTGTAAGTGTTTCTTTGCAAGATTGACCTGCCATACTGCATTTTGATGCCTTTTGAAACTCTCTAGATGACTAGCTTACTGAATATTATTTTTTCATTTTTCCTGAAAAAATGCCTTTGAATGCAGCACAGAGCAGTCGACATCCAATGGAGATCAAGAGGATGATGAAGAAAGACGGCAGCGAGCTGAGTTTATTCAGCAGTTAGTTCTGTCAACTGTTTTCTAAGCATTTCTCTTCCGAGTACAGTCTACATTTATGGCAAGCTCCAATTGAAAATCTAAGAACGTCTAACTGGTGCCACTGGTCTGCTCATCCATTACAATTGAAACCGGATTACGCCATATTGCATGTAGCAATAGTTGTAGCTCAATCCAGAAGGAACATAAATTGAAATGCAACTGGTTCATACTCCGTAGTACTAATGTATATCAGTGCTCATATGACCTGTTTATTGGAAAATTTATAATAGTATTTAACTATCTTGCTTTCCATATGCTTGCTATAGGACATAGTCATTCATCTGATTGCCTTTAGGCTCTAGGGACAAGCATCTTCTCTGAGGAAACAGTGGATGGGCAATGGGTTGATCTTTTTGCCCTGCCTTCGGATAAATTTTTTTTCCATATGTTCTTTATCGGCCTGTGCCTTCACCTGAAAAACGAAGTTTGGCGATGGCATGGCCCACTTGATGTCTTTGACTGATCAACGATCAAGCACCTTATTTTCCTATACTGACTTCCAAAAACTTTGTTAAGATGATGCTAAATCTGCTTTATTATTATTATTATTATTATTGTTATTATTATTATTATTATTTAGAGTATGGATGGGCAGGACCTTTATAAAGTGGAGATTATCTATCAGATCCTCTCATTGAAAAAGTCTAAATGTTTTGGGAGTGCTCCCAAGTATGTGATTTTCTAAATTGCATACAAACACACAATATATAGCAAAAAATAAATATAAAGCAAACAAGCAACCACTACAAGAAAATACGATTTTTGCGTGGAAACTTAACTGGGAAAAAAATCACTAGTCCAAACGGGACTAATAATAAAGCACTATGAATCTCGTAATTACAAGATACTTGTTGGGAAAAGCGACGCAACAGAAATTACCCACGATCTACAGATCAATCACGATGAACACACGCAATTATATCATCAAGCAATCACACAATGAATACATCAATTGTTCGTGGTTTTTGCAACCTTGCCTACGTGTACAGAGGAGAAAACTCATCTATCATGATTCTATCTTAATCCCCTAAGATCTAAGATTACAGTACATTAATATATATATAGTTCTCACTTTCATGGCTAACAAGATAACCGATATATAATAACTAAAATACCTCAAACCCTGAACCTTGATTCTAGCTAAATTAGACAACGGATCTAGCTAAATCGGAATACAAGACAAAACCCAACAATCTCCACCATGGCTTGAATTCTGTAAATCCCTAGAGCCACCCTGAGATACTCGATAATGTCTTCACGTGCCTTGCTGAATGATACACTACTACACCGATGGCATAGTCTTTTCTCTTCAACACTCAACATGTTGAACTAGTACCTCCTGTACCTTGTTGAAAGGTATGCCTCAATACACTCTACAACCAAGCGTGGCTCCTGCACCCTCTATCCCGAGTACACAGACAATAGCAGCATTATCTGGTGTCAATCAAGTTCAAACTGACTTAAGATTTCCCACAGTTGCCTCGTTTAACCTCAATACCCTCAGTTTGAATCTCTGAAGTGCTCTCTATTTGTTGCCACATGAATGTATCCTCGCAACACAATAAACCTAATTTCCATATATCAATACAAAACTGAAAATCTCCCCGAATCAGTATTTCACTAATATCTTGTAAATCATTCCTTATGTCTCCATTCTTGTGTTCTCCCAGTCAAACCTGCAACTGTCTTGTTCTGGTGCTTTGGGCACTGCACATGCAGGTTAGAACCCTATGCTAAACTAGCTTACTCAACCTAAACAAGACTGTCTTTTCTGAAAATATTATCTCCGTTCAGATATTTATGGATTTCCATTAGATGATATCATCGAAGACCCATCAATTGATCTTTCGATAATTCATTACATCTAACTCCACCTGAACCATGGCTTTCCTACCTTATTATTTGATGTCTTCTTCACTGTTCCACCCAAAAAAAGCATCCTCTATCAACCTGTAGAGATTTCTAACCATCTCACCCTCCATGAGGACAAATGTTTCCTTGTCTACTTTCGTAACTCCACTAACTATAGTGCACTTGCAGCCTCTGGAGTCTAACGCACCCAAAGAAATTTGATTTATTCATAAAACTGGAACATATATTACATCCGTTAGGGTTTGAACAACATCATCATACACCTAATATTTACTACTTTTATCTCAAATGCTCATCAATTTGCATTTTCTCACATAAGAACAGATCTATCAATAGTAAGAGTTATTTGCATCAAACCAATTTCTATTAGAACACATAATAGGAAGAATCTAAATCTTAATGCTACAAATCATTAACCCAATCCATACCTAAAACTACCAAAAGTGATTTCCCGTTGTCCGAATTTGAGTTTTCTTGCATAATACCTCATTTCGACTCTGATTCTTTTGCTTTTCCTTCCACTTTGACATGTCTCTCATTCCTGATTCATTCAACGCGGATTTAAGCTTTTCATCAAAGTAGTGAGAGCAATCTCCTATTCATGACATCAAGTAACACTTTTCAAATCCATTGCATCATCGTGAATTATCAGTTTCTTCAGTCCATCAATTTTCTGTCCATCAAACTACCAATATCTTTTGTCTTCCTCGTAGATCTTGTCACTGCGAGCATGCTAGAAGAAACATATCTAAAAACCAAATCCAAATGGCTTCAATATTGCAAAAACAGTTTTTTGTACTTTGATTGGTCAAACCTTCTTATTGACCATTAAACTGCCCATCTTCTTCCATATACGCGTAGATCTCCTCACAACGAGTTTATAGGCATAAAAGGATCTCCGATCAGACATCAGACGATCAAGATAGTACAGAAAACAAATTCAGCCATTAGTCTAGTCAAACTGCTCTTAACCTATTATGCTGACTTCAGCACTACATCTGCCAGCGAATTGGGCTAAACTATGCTAACGGGTTGGGTCAACCTGACCTGACCTAGAGCTGACCTGCACTGCTAGGTTTTCTGCAACCAGGTTAGCTCCAACCCGACCAGGACCGACTTAGCCTAACAGCCCAGGTCCAAAAACGGTTGTCTTCTCCCTGGTTCCTACAACCAGGGACCGAAATCCCCCAGCCCCTTTTCCTCTTGCTCTGATATGCAAGACAGGCATGAAATCGCAGGCTCGACCCCTTTTGTTTTTCCTCGATAACGGTGGGAAACACAGAGACCGCGATGTAGCGGCAGGAGTGGATAGTGGTAAGCCAGCAGTGGTGATGAAGAGCACTGGCGGTTGCAGCGGTGGGCAAAAACCTCATTCTCCGATCAGACCTCCTCTGATCTTCTTCTCCAAGAAAATCAGGAAAAACAGAACCCTCTATTTTTTAAGAAAACCATGGCCCAGACAAGATCAAATCAAAATCTAATCTCTCTTTCTCTAGTTTCTTCAACTGATCCTGTGGCCCAACATGATCGGTCAACTCTGATCTCTCTCTGCTTCCTGATGAAACAAAAAATCAAACTAGCACCGCCCTTGTCTTCTGGTTCCTTTTAGATCCGACCTACCTCTCCTCTGCACAACAAAAACAGGAAACCCCTGTTTCTTCTCTTTCATATGCACAGCAACCCACCTTTTTTATGGTTCACAATTGTCCGATCTCGCAAACAGAGTCTGACCCTATGTCACCGTCTGTTTGACTGGCAGCAATAAGTTTAGACAAGTTTCTGCTCCAACCAGACCTTAGAATAAACCAAGAGCCAATCTCTTTGTTCTCAGTTTCCGAAACTATCTGTACGGCCTGCAATAGATTTAAACCTTCAGTAAGATCCAATTCGTCAATCATAATGCCTGAGAGATCTCCGCCTTGCTCTAATACAATTTGTTGAAAAAAGTGGCACAACGAAAATTACTCACATTTATGGATCAACCATGATGAATACATATAATCATATCACCAAGCAATCACATAGATGCACACAGCAATTTTACATGGTTCGACAACCTTGCCTACACCCACGGATGAAAGAACTCATCTATTATGATCGCATCTCAATCCCGTAACAGCATATCAATATATAAAGTTCCCACTTTCTTGGCAAACAAAAAAACCCATACATAATGATAAAATACTTCTAACCTAAACCTTGGTTCTAGCTAAACCAGACTGCTAATCCGGTTAAACCGGAATGCAAGACAAAACCCAGCAACTTACAACCTTATCAAGCCTTCGCAACCTAAGGATTATAAATCTTTACATAGAATCACTATGCGATGACTTTACACTGTTGATGCACCAAATCTAATCTTTACTTAACTACTTAAACAATCTTCCACAAGAGATGTATAAGACTAGAATTTCTAGAATAATGTTTCAGTGCTTTTTTATCCAATAGATGCTTTAAAGAAGAAGGGTGATTTCCAATATTCACTCAGAATAATGAGATTTGTAGTTTAGGGTTAAGAGAGAATCCCTTTAAATAGCCCACAGTTGTGTTATAAAGCTATACTCCTTGTAAAAATCAAACTAGTAATTATGGCACAAATAAGCAAAGTTTTCATGCAATAACTGTTTCATAATTTTCGCACAATAAAAGTTTCATAATTATGGATAGCACGATTTCTGTAAATTTTTCGAACTCATAACTTTATCATTTTAACTTTAATTGACGTAATCTTGGGCTCTACGGATATGTAATCGGAATGAGCTTTCCAATGGCATGTAATTTGCCCATATCAAATGCGTTATTTGTGAAATATAACCTTTTTAATTCAAATACCTTTATTTAACTCTTCGGGTGACTCAGGCAACAGTCCATTTTAAAATAAATATCAAATAAAACTCAATAGACTTAGAGTTTTTTTCAACTCCTGAGTTAGCCAACATACAAATATCCTTAAAATCTCCCCCCTTGGCAATTCGTAGACAAAACTCTCTAAACATATAAATATTCAACCCAAAATACATTGAGAATTTTCAGAACATATAAAATACTTTTAGCACTTGTCTGGACTAATTACCAGTTGAATACATGAGTTTTCAGCTTGACCGATTCAAGAAGCTTCATATCTTCCCCTGTATTCCTCAATCTCTGCAGAAAGTTGGCTTAGTTATCTCCATTCTAATAAAGGTTTAAACAAGATATATATGATGCCACATTTATTCTTCATACAGGTGGAACCCTATTGGCATTCCTTATGGATTCGAACACACAAGACCGATTGAGTCTATGACTATTTTAAGTTTCCTTAGCCACCATTCCATTAAAGGCCGCATTAATACTTTTTAGTAGTGATATCATAATCACATGACCCTTGAAAAATTTTTTATTAAGGTTTAGTTTATCAGTTTCATACATCAAACAATAATTTGCATTTGTATTGTGGGCATGAAGTGGTGTAGGATGTTTTTTGAGGTTATCCCAAATCAATAAGCGATCCGGAGAGCTATGGTATTTCTGATACCATATTAGTTTCATACATCAAACAATGATTTGAAATTCGAATGGAATTGGATGCCCTTCTCAAGGGTCAATCCATTGATTTATGGCCTAATTTTGCCCCAATTTAAGGGCTAAGATTTGCAATGCAATAAGTCACAATTTTTAAAAAGGGAAATGAGCTATACAGTTGACTTATCCTTCACACGTATGATACAATTGAATGAGGTCAAGGCCCCTATACAGTTGGGCCTAGACATTGGACGTTTGCCGTGTTAACATAGTTTAGTTATCATTATTTGAAAAAGGATTTTACGAAAAAAAAATCTCTAGTTGGATCCTGCACAAAATGAGTCTCAGATAAATTTAGTATACAAAATGATTTCCCTAAGACTGATTTCGTGGAAAAATTTTATTTTTTTGTAAGGTGAGGAGGAGCGACAATAGCGTCATTACTTTTTTTTCCTTCTCCTCCTCCTTTCTTCCTCCTCTTTCTCTATCTCATTGCCCACTATCTCTCTACATATATTTTAAAGAAGAATCTAAAAAAAAGGGGTATCTCATTAATTTGGAACTTCAATGCCCAATTGAAATATTTAGAAAATCATCTCAACTTAAGGCGGTCAATACAAACCCCAAGCAGAGTCCATTGTCAAAGGGGAATCACGCCTGGCATCTTTTGTGCAATTTGATGGTGGGACACAATGAACCAGTCCACAAGGGACCCCCACCTAGGGTCACCCCTGTGTCCTCTACCAGATGTGGGGACCAAATCACGCATTAAGAGGACCATGTGGGCCTACAACCCTAGATGACCAAACTTGGTTTTGACGACCTGGGAGGTGGAAAATCCCATCTCTGATTTGAGTCTCCTTGTAATCCTTCATCTTTGTTGTATAACTAAATGTCTAAGAAGCATATTGTAATCATAGAAATCCAAGTGGCCAAGTTTCTTCACGTAAAAGTGGGTTTCGATCGTCAAACACCAATGCTTCTTTTTCATGAGGACAGATATTTGGTGCACATATCTGGCCCCAACCTGGTTGGTTCCCACCATAGGAGATGTTCCCCAAGGTTGCCCGTGGATCCCCCTTCAGATAATTGGATCTCGTCTCCCATACAGTGGGATAGATGGAGCCCATGGCCAGAATGCCAAAAGTTATCTGGGACATTCTGGCTTTTTAGGTTCTCAATTTGCAATTGGTTTTACCCTAATATGTAATGAAATATGTTATCTAATTATTTAGTAAACGCTACTCCAGAAGAGGGAGAACAGGATTATGAAGAGGAAGAAGGGGAAGACAGAAGGAGAACATGAAGGAAGTAGCGACGCTAGCATCACTCCTCCTCTTCACCTTAATAATAAAAAATAAAAATTCCATTGTCCAACTAGGAGGTCTTTCACATAAAATCCTCTTGAAAAAAATATTAAAGTCCTTATCATTAATGGTTAATTAGAAGAATTCTATACAATGTTTTTGTCTTACAATTAAAAAATAGGTCCAAACCTCAATTGATTTTGACTGAATGAGTTATTTTGACTACCTCTGATCTGTTTCGAATGCAGAACCTTTTCAATACGCCACTCGCCCAATAAAGGTTGACCCACCACTCTCTTGTTAAATACTCTCTCGTGTTGTTACTACTCCACAGTCCATTTTTGTTTCGTCTCCTACGCTGCGTTCTTCTTCCACACCTCTTCAAGACCCACTGCAACTCGTCTTGCCAAATCAATGTCATCAATCACTCCCGACAATACCTCAAAATCGTGGATAGGCTTGTAATTTTCATAGTCACAAGTTCTCTACCCATCCCTCATATCATTTCAAGGTATGTTATAGCAATTTTTTTATCTCGAATCTGAAAGCGTGGTTTCAAGGTAAGATTCTCTCTCTCGATCTTAAAAAGTTGATTGCTTTTAATGGTAGAAAGAAGGACGCTTTTTTATTTCTTCCTTCCCCAACAGTGGTTCTGAAGCATTTTCGGAGTTTAGGTCTCCAAAAAGTACTTAAGTAAACTTATTTGTTGGGAAAAAATTTTTTTTTGTTTAGGATAGTAGGATTGTGTATTGGGTCTTGATGATCATATTTTGATAGGTAGGGGTACCTATGCCACTGTTATAAGTTTTACATCCTGGTTTGATATTTGAATGTCAAAGATCTTGAATCAAGGAATTCCAGAGAACCTTTTTTTTTTCTTTCATTTTTAACAAAAAATATAAAAATCTTTATAGAGTTCTTCGGATTTGAAGTATCCTCAGTTTTGGAGAAATCTGAAAATTCCTATCCGATCCTCAGAATTGGGGGCATTCATATTTTATTCGTTCCTTATATCACAGTTATTCCTCTGTTCTCAGCACTTCAATTGAAGCCTAATTCTTGGAAATTCTAGGAATTTTTAACTTATTACTGAAAAGGGTCCATAGGAATTCTAGAATGTCAATAAAATGAAAGAAAAAACACATACTAAAAGAATGATATTTGCCTACAACACTACAAAAATTTTGGGATTTCGTGACGAAATGTTTGGTCACTGAAAAATAATTTTCCATCGCAAATTACTTATAGCAATGAAATTATTTTGTCTCCCATTTTGTTACCGTTGTCCCGTCTCTAAAGAAATTTCATGACGAAATATGTTTCGTCGCCATAACATCGCAATCCGCAATGTCCTATTTCGTCGCTATATATTATATTTCATTGTAAAAAGCACATAAAGATATAACAAAAGCCTGATTAGCAATGAAATTATTTCGTTGCCAAAACTTTCGTCGCCAAAAGCTTTAACCGTGTGGTTACGAAATAATTTCATTGCTAAAAGTATTTTTATTGTTGCTAAAAGTATTTTAAAAAATGATAAAAACACTTTTAGCGACGAAATTATTTTGTCGCCAAAAGGAATTTTCTTTAAAAAATTATGTTTAATTTTGATCCTACCTCTCTCTCTTCCACCCTCCCCCTCCTTGTTTTTTCTTCCCTCCGCTCCCCTCTCTCTCCCTTTATTTCTCTCTCATCCTCCCTCCTCCTCTTTGTTCTCTCTCCCCTCTCCCTCCATTTCTCTCTCTCCCTCTCCATCTCTACTCTCTCTCTCCTTCCGTTTCCCTCCCTCCCCCTCTTTCCCTCCCCATCTGTATTCTCTCTCTATCTCCTTCCCTTTCCCTACCTCTCTCTCTCTTTCCCTCTTCCTCCCTCTCTCCCCATATCTATTCTCTCTCTCCTTCCCTCTACTGACCTCTCTCTCTCTCCTTCCCTCCCTCCCCATATCTATTATCTCTCTATCTCCTACCCTCTCCCCACCTCTCTCCCTCCCTCCCCATCTCTATTCTCTCTTTCTCTCTCCTTCCATCTCCCTCCCTCCCTCCCTCTACGTCTCTCTCTTTTTCCCTCTCCCTACGTCTCTCTCTCTTCTTCCCTCTCCCTACCTCCCTCTCTCCCTCCCTCTTCCTTCCATCTCCCACTCTCTTCCCCCCTTCCTTCCATCTCCCTCTCCGTTTCTATTCTCTCTCCCTTCTCTCCCTCCTCATCTCTCCATAGGCTTCCTTTTATAAATTTTGATGTTTTTAATTTCGTTGCCGATCTTTGCAGTTTTCATGAAAGCAATGGCATATTTTTTGTTTGCATTTTTAGATTTGGCTGTGAAACTTAAATTTCATTGCAAATAGTACGCCTTTGGTGATGAAATCTAATTTTTCATCGCCACTTTTGAAAATACAAACAAAAAAAGGGGTCTTTTTTCTTTTGAATTCTCAAAATTGGTGACAAAATTTGAATTTCGTAGCTAAAAGTTGTATTACTGGTGACGACATTTAAATTTCGTCGCCAAATCTACACCTTTGGTGATGAAATATGACTTTTCATAGCCAATAATAAACCTTTTAGCAACGAAATTCAAATTTCATCGCCAATTCTAAAAATACCAAAAAAAATGGCTTCATTATTGGTGACGAAAATAATTTTTCCATTGCCTATATTACACCTTAGGTGACGAAAGATTTTTTCTGTCACTTTATGTCATATATTTTTCTATAATTAGCGACGAAATAAGAGTTTCGTCGCAAATTCATTACTTATTAATGGTGAAAATAGATATTCATTGTTGAAAGTATGATTTTTGGTGAGGAAATAGCATTTTGTCGCTGATTCTGAATCAACAGCGATGAAATATTGATTCGTCACCAAATTTCGTCGTGAATAAGGCCATTTCTTGCAGTGCAAAATAGGTTCATTATGGAATATTATTATTATTTTTCTTATCATCATCATTATCATCATCATTATTATTATTATTATGTTACTTTGTAGTTATGTATTTCATATTTCTTTCTTTGTGATTCTTCTAAAATTGGTTTTACAACCAAGCTTATATTTTAGGAGTAATAACCATTAATCAATAATAAAAATTCATTCTAAATGGTTCTTTTTTTTTTTTTAACGTTTCTTGTAAAGATGATATAGTTTGTTAAGCACATGACTAAAGTCAAACTCTGAGTTCTTAATCTAGTGTCTCCATTTGCATCCATGTGTGAATGAAATGGAAGTTTGCATGATTTTCTTCCTTTTGTAATAAATATTAAAAAAAATTCTTATAATTTTAGAAATTAATGGTGATGGTTTATATTTTTCATTTTATAAAATTTTAACTGAAGAACTTTGACTTTCCTATATTAAGTTACTATTCTTTTTCATAACTAAAGATGGTCTTATTCCTCTATTCCTTTTGGCTATAAATTATGGCTTCGTTTTGTTTATGTGAACTTTTTATTAGATCTTAAAAACTCTTTAGGGGTATATCTATTTAACTGGTAACAGTTTGCCAAGTAAAAGTGATGAAAAGTGATGGGAGAAGTTTGAGAAGAAAAGTAATGCGAAAGAATTATTCATTTTTTAATCCTACCAGTTTTAATGATGTGATAGTAACCTCTAATGGTGGTGAATGATGATAGTGAATCAGGTTTTTTTTGATAAATCAGTATAATTCTTTTTCCACATTAACCATCATATATATGTTTAATTGATGCGAACACTTTCCGCTTGGCAACATGGCTGAAACCATAAGAAATCATCACCATCATTGGAACAAATGAAATGACTATTCAAAAAATAAAAAGAAAAGAGGACTGAGGATCAAAATGAATTTTGTGAATCAACATAATGGTTTTTGTGAGTTAAAATAATGCATTGAATTATATATGGACCTCCCCAGCATTAGCGACTACCAAAAAACAAAAAAACTATTAGCACCGGACAATATTGGATTAGATGACAAAAAATTTTAAAAATAAATCTCTAAAAAGATAAAGGTGGCTGAAAAGATTCACAAGGGTATGCCTAGAAAGATTGCCCTTCGTTTGTTTTAAGCAGAGTATGGATGAGAGATCATATTGTAAAATAGGAGAACAAATCTCGCTCTGTATCGAATGGCACGTGGTTAGAAAGATGGCCCCGACATGCGTGGTAATGGCAGCTGCCCCATCAGTAAGGCAGGTCCATATGCTTGAGGCCGAAAGGCTGGTAAGTATGTTGGTTTTCCTCGTCTCTACCCGATTCAGTTTTTGGGATGTGTTCGCCACCTGCACTTGGTGGGGGTGGAGGGCATACAGCTGGCTAACAGGATGAGCTTCCAAATTTGAGAAGCATAAGGGCATTAAAAGAGGTGAAAGTAGATTCTAGGCTCTCAAAGACACATGGAGCGCAGTTGGATTTATATCTTGCATTCAAGGTGCCCCAGATGGTTAATCAGAGGGACCCAGGCTTTGGGTACACGAATTTGGGTTATTGTATTGGTCCCAAGTAGGCTCCACCACACACTTGAGTTTACCTTATCCTAAACTTGAGCTTAGGGGAGCCCGGCCCCATATATATATATATCTATATATGAAAAATATTCATACACCTCTATCTCTCACCATGTTATGGTAAGTGATATATAGGATCAACTTTATGAACCATCTAAACTATCCACATAAATGGGACCCCCTAAATTACAATGAATCAATTGAGTTTTCACTAATTCAAATGGATTGGACTATTGAATCAAAGGTCAAATTTTTTCTTTAAAAGTCGTTAAATTTATGGGACACAAACGAAGAAGTTAGAGGCTTGGGATTAACTCCAAACTTGATTTATGAACCTATCTAAAGTAACTCTTTCCATGCCCCTAAGTCCCATAATCATAGGGGCTCTAAGTGGGCCCATTCAAGTTTGTCCCTCACCATATGGTGAGGGATAGATGCACATGAATACCCCCATATTGGGGCTTTAAGTGGGCCCTATCAAGTTTGTCCCTTACTATATGGTAATGCTACAAAACTCTCTTGGCATTTTCTACAAAAAAAAAAAATTCTCTTTTTTAGCCTATGGGATTTTAACACCTATCATAAATATTTCCTTAAAATTAGCTATTCTTTTCTTTTACTTTGCACTCGTGAGGTGACAGATTTTCATTGGACATATCAAAAAAGGCAAAAGCTCCCATTTTTCAAATGAAGAGTTTTAGAGAATTTCTCATATATATTTTCATTATTTTGTTTTATACTTGTGAGATGGCAGATTTTCATTGGACATGTCAAAAGGAGGCAAAAACTCCTCCATTTTTAATGGAGAGTTTTTGAGAATTTCTCATATATATAGGAGAATATTACTATGCATTTTTCCTTCACCATATAGTGAGAGATAACTCTCTTTACATATGAAGAATGCCTTTTCCTTTTATATACATGAATCTTTCCAAATATGTATTTGTTCCTCACCAACACATATATATAGCCTCTTCTTATGCATATGTCCCTCACAAATTTTTGTACATACTCCTCGGTGGGGCCCACTATAGACCCCACCAAGGGAAGAGACCGGGGGAGGAGGGGTGGGGATGGAAAGATCCATATATTAAATTTGGCTCCAATCACCTGTCTCTAAACCCTTTATCTATGGCCCACAATCCATTCTGTTTGGATCGGTATACAATCGATCAAAAGGTTTAGTAAATTTAAATCTGATAGAAACTTGGGGAGTGTGTTTATTAGGGGTTCCATGTGTGTTGCAAGGTTTGGATTGGGTGATAGTCAAGCCCTGGCAAGAGTTCTCAAAAAAAAAAAAAAAAAGAGGGATGATGCATATGAGGGTTCTCCTATATATCTATACATGGGAGCCTCTCCACTGAACACTGGTGCACCACTTTCTTGTGGTGCCTACTAATGGCCCCATTTGTTGGACAAGGGGGGATCAAGTACCCGAGTATAAGCTGATCGAACGGTCTAATTCATTTGGATGGTGTCAAACTTGGGATTAGTGATTGTCATAGGGGATACTTATTTTATGGTCCACTTGGATGGATCAAATGAAGAAGACATGTTATCGACATGTATAAACAAGGAGGAGAGGAGACACATGTTATGCGAGCTTGTAGATAAGGAGGAAAGGAGTTATGGATTCTTAAAAATGGTTTGAGAGGACTTAAAATGAGATGGGATAGTAATAGCTGTTTGTCTAAGATCTAAGAGAGTTAAAAATCAATTTCAAAATCAGTTGAGCATCAAAATCACGTCTGTTTTGTCAGTTGAAATCAGTTGCTTTCATATATAATAATTGTTCTTCAAATTCATGAATTGGGAAACCAATGCATGTAGAACAGAAACAACAGACAGTATACACATTCAAATCTGTTGTACAATGTGATCAAAAGAACTTTAGCTCTTAATTCAGTTTCCATTTGCTAGCCATATAAATTTCATCAACGCACAATTATCAAATATTTTGCATTAAATTAGTGTCAAAGTATAATATGTGTTACCGGAGGGTATTTTTTGTTCCATCCTCAAAAGGTATCAAACATGGACAAAACCTTTTCACTTCCAATGGGTGCCAATTTGAACATCTTATTTTCTTGTCAGAAGGGAAATCTATTACTTTATGAGGAAGATTCCAACTTCCTCTAGAACTGCATATATGACATTTGGCACACTAAAGAATTATGGTAACTTAACCCCCAAAAAAATTTAAAAAAAAAAAAGCAAGATGGGTGAGCGGCATAAAACCATTGTGATAGTCTCTCTGCCCAAGGAACGATCCATGATCGGCTGTGTGAGGTTAGACATTGTTAACCACTTGGGTGTCTCTTATTATTTACCTAACAATTATTGTTTGAGGGCCTAATGAAATATAGTGAAAATGAAAAGATTCTTACCGGAGTAACAGCGCAGCCTCTTTATTTGAGGGGTAACTACAGGACACATGATATATGATATGGATATGGCCTAGCATTCCCACCATAAAAGAAGATGGCTTCCTAAAATAGCTATCCTAAACAAATTAGACACATTAAATGCGACTGGCCCTTGATCAAAACAAGATGAGAGTTGGTGTTAAATATGAAAGTAGTGAATGCTTTCAAATCATTCCCTTGATGAATCCAAAAAATTAAAAAAACGATTTAATGGAAGCCATGTTATAAATATAGCTAATTCACAAGGGTCCAGACCCTCTACAGAAAATGTAAAAGGAAGCTTTGAGACGCTTTTGGGAAAGAGAACCATAATAAAGCTTATAAAGCCCAATGACCCTAACAAATACCATATTAATACTTTGTGATTTAGCATTTAAAAACACATGGTCACCGGGTGCTATCAAATATTATTTTTCTCTAAGATTATGAAATATAGATAATATACATATATAGAAGAGGGAGATTTTCAATTATACCATTCATTTAATGCTCTTACATTAGATTGTTATCAATCTCTGTCAGATTAAGATTTTGTTGATTTCTAATCTAGAAAGCCTCTTGTCCCTGGTGGAGCCAATAGATCCCAGAACCTAATCATGAATTCTATTTGTTGCATTAGTCATATATTTTATATCTATCCATCAAGCTCGATTTTATAGAGTGAGACAATATAATTATTTGCCGTTGCAATAGAATTCTCCGATAACAGGGCAAGCAGTGGAAGAGAACTAGCTTTAGAGCAGATGTGGCATCGTGGTAAATGAAGAGACTGAGGAGGTCATTTAGAAGAAGTGTCCAATGTGGGACCCACTCGGGAGTCTGTTTCCCATGCGCTTTGCCATACGTTTTGGTCTACACATCAAAGACAACGTAGTCGTATCTATATATTTTGGCCTCGTTCCTGCATCCATATCTCATCTGCGACTAAATATGGCCACCTCTCAGAGCACACCTTCTATTAAACGCCTTCACATCTTTTTCTCTAGTCATCTTCCTCTCCCTCTCCCTCTTTAAGCAATCAAGCAACAGCTCTTCTAACTCCATTTCCATGGCTGGAGGAGGACAAGGAGGAAGAGGGCATAACAACCAGCCAGTGGAAACCCAATTGAGGGCAGTTTCCAATTCAGAAAACAATGGTGGTGGCGAGAACAAAAAGTCGGCCCAAAATCCCACCGAATCGAGGCCTAACAGCCCTCCAGCTGCCCCACAAGTTAGCGTCAAGCGGGGCCGAAATGGGGTTCCAAAGAAATCCAAGGGAAGTGATAGGAAGGACTCTAGCGATGGCGAAGCGACACATATATGGACTGAGAGAGAAAGGAGAAAGAAGATGAGGAACATGTTCGCCAATCTTCATGCCCTCCTTCCTCAGCTTCCTCCCAAGGTAAATGAAGTGACTGATGCATGCCCTTGTTTCTAATATTTTGTTTTTTTTTTTTTTTTTTGGGGTGTTGTGTTTATGTGATTTATGCCAAGGAATTTGACTGACAGATGATGGTGACAGTTTGCTCGTGCACTTCTCTTTTCTGTTTTGAATTTAAATGAGACTTAAATGTGTAAAGCACTTGTTCTGGTATCTGGGCTCTTTACCTTTCGGTTTTAATTTCATCTTTCTGTTGAGACTAGGACAAATGGAGAAAAGCTGCACGAACATGCCTCTTGTATTTTATTTCATGCAATCTATGTTTCTCTTGTGGGCAATAGAAAGGAGCATTGTTTGGTAGAGGGTGGCTGGCTGTGTTTGATTCTGCTGTTTGGAGACCAAAGCTTAAAATGATCTCTCTCTGTGTATCTATCATCTGTCTTTCTGTGTTTGTGTAATCAGGGTCATAAATAAAGATAGATTTATTGATAATACACTGTAAAAAGTTGGCATTATATTGCAGTGGATCATTTGAACAGGGTTGTGAGTTTCTGATGGGTCATATGTTTCATCTAGTCAAGTTGATAAAGGAGAAGCCTAGTAATCCTTGGTGGGCCTTTTAGTCTGGATCAAACTCTATAACATATTAGAAACAAAAATAGGACCATGCAAACTGTTTAGTGAGAAGGCCTTGAAATCGTAATCTTGTTCCATATTTAATTTAAGACTCTACCTACCGTTTATGGGACAGCTTAAGCACTGGACAATGGGCCTTTGAGTTTGAGGGGTCATATACCTATTGAAAACTAAAAATAAATAAATAATTTTCATAACTTCACCTTAAGTTTCATTGAATGAAAAGATATACTTTTATAAGTAAATATGAACTAATCTTATCCCGAGGATAACGATAGTCTACTAATATCTCTAACGTCCTAACAAATAATAAATATTCTTAACTGCTCAAAGATAAAATCCAACATCCCCCTCAATTACATGGTCGTTTCATGAAAGCATCTTTAATTGTTAACATGAAAAATGAAAAATAAGAACTTTTGATCTCCCAAAAATAGACTGTAAAATATTTTAGGGAAAAATGATCTTTATATCTTCATAATGATTATCGCTTGTCTGTGTGGGTTCATCACTATCATAGCCCACTCCTTTTTGAGTCCATCAAAGCCGATAGCTCACTTAATCAGATCTTTTGCAATTCTTTCCAAAGGCTTTGATCATCCAATTTGACGAAGATGGCGCAATCATAAAGCTTGAGCATTTAGATGGATGAGGAAAGATGATTGACTTTTCTTTACTGAAATAGAAAGATTGATAGTGATTGTTGCAGAAGCATAAATAATAGGACCAAGTCCCCAGCTAGATCACACGATCATCACCTCAGGCCCTGCTCTGATGCCATATTGAAAAATAAAAACAATTAAATAATTTCATAACTACGCCATAATTTTCATTGAATAAAAAGATATCCATTTATAAGTAAATACAAACTAATCTTACCCCTAAGGATAAGGATGATCTACAAATACCTTTAGCATCCTAACAAATAACAAATATTTTTAACTCCTCAAAGATAATCTCTAACAAATATGCAATATTAAAGCAAAGTAAAGATGATGTGATCATATAGAGAACAATGATAGGAGCCAAAGCGTAAGGCATGAATAACCATAGACAAAGATATCAATAAAAGAAAATGTCCTATCACAGTATTCTAACCAAATAGACAATCCACATGGCTAATACATCAGGGTTTTAGCCTGATCCAAACTCCTTAGGTGTTCAACAACCCTATCCAAAGCATCCGACATTTAGCCCTATCCAACTAACGAGTGGTCAGCCCAATCAAAACATCAAAGATTAGCCCAACATTCGGTGATAAACAATCATATCCAAAATATGGTGTACATCCATGTTAATACCAACCTGCGTTGCATCAAAAAGACCTCGATCCATATCAATAGTCCTTCCACAGAGGGACCTTACTGTATTGGAAGCTAACTGCTTAATGGAGCCTGATTCAACAAAACTTAAAACAAATAGTGAGGGGTTGGACTTTTCATGTGTGAACAAGTTTGTCAAAACGAAAGAGGAACTACCTTCACACCAATGATTCGATCAAAGTGCAAAATCACATTTCAAATCAATATCCAATACAAGTAGTCCTCCCTAAAGCCTTTACAGCAAAGGTGCCTAACCACAACACTAGAATCGATACAGAAATATTGTGTATAATCGATTGGGATCCTAAGTCTAATCAATCTAAGTTTTTACTGTGATCCTTTCAATAGGAAAAATAACAAAGTTACGGTCATGCGAGGTGAATGTGAATATCAAAAACAGTACAAACCATTCAAGGAATAGTTGCAATTTGACCCTAGGTCAATAATTACTCTCCTCATATGTAGCAACACCACAACACCACATGGTACCCAAATGGGGTGAGTTCATGGCATCCAATCAACAATCCTTAGTGAATTGTCATTTATTTGGATGCCCTTTTGCCTTACTACATCTAGTTCCAAGGTAGGTGGTACCTCGTATAGTATCTAATAATTTGTAAATGCATGTTAGTTCATAATATCCTTCACTAATAGTCCATCAATTAGTCATCAAAGTGGAGAACCTATGGTCCCAAGTTAAATCCCAAAAGTTCGAGGGAAAAACATCCCTAAAAGAGAAACATGTGTGTCCACGGTCGACCGTGGGAATTTTCACGGTCAACCACGGCTCATTCACGATTAGCCCACGGTTAACTGCGAAGCTCACCGTGACCCCAAAGTAGAAAAATAAAAATGCACACCTCGATCACCCGTCCAAGACAGAACCGAGGCCCTTTTCTCGTAGTCTCTATAGTCGACTAAAAGGTCAATCGAGCTCTAGAAGTAGAATTTTAAAAATAAAACAATTTGGTCAACTAGTCTCCTATAACCAAACATGGGGTTCCACAATCAACCACGATGCCTGTCATAGTTGAGTGGAGCCTCAGAAATGTAGAATAAAATCCCTGTTTCAACAAAAAAAAAAACAAGGGAATCTCTCCCTAGGGTTCCATTCTACCTAATAACAAAGTATGCATAGGGCTTAGCCCTCTCCATTAAACGACCTTCATTTCTACAATCTCCATTAATTCAAATCAAAATCCTAATCTAGCGTAAAATTCACATTTTATCAATTGAGCTCAAAGATCACTAATAATGGAACTAACATGCCATTATCAACAATAGACATGCATATCAACCACATAATTAAGTGTATCTACTTGGCTTGAGTGCAAATTGTACAAAAGAAGGAAACCCTAGCTCAACTCACTCTTTAACAAAGTTCAAACCAATGACCACACTGGAAACTCAAAATCATACACAAACCATGCATGAACACCCTAATGAGATGGGAAATCATTTTTCCAACACATAAATCCCTAAACCGCAAATGCTATAGTGAAAGACACTTACATAGGGCAATGAAAGATGAGGAGGGAGCTTGACAATTGAGCGGTTGGGATGAGAGGAGCTTGGCGAGGATGATGATGACATCGGATGGTGGTGGGGGTGCCTTGGATCTCCTTATGAGTAATAGAGGAAGAGAAATTAGTAAGGGAAAAGGGAAAAAGAAAGGAAGAGAGAGAGATGAATTGAGGTGAATGGTCATTTGATCGTGTAACAAGGGCTAGGGATGGGGTTTAGGGAAATTACAAACTAGTCTATAGGAGTCAGGTTTTCGAGGGCCTTTAAGGATTTGGGTCGAGGTAAAGGGAAACACTCTAAATTAGGTCATCTACCCAATGGATCCAAAATCTTAGAAATTTGAAATAATGAAAAAGCCTTCCAAACTTTTCTAAAATTGTAAACTACCCCTACTGTACACTAATGGACTCGGGCCCCACAAAACTTCCCACACATGATCATAACAATGAATCGAACTTGCTTAAGCTCTAAATGAGTTTATTTGACTATAACATGTAATTAGTTAACTCTAATAACACGATTATGGTCCAAAACCTTACAAAAAGTAACTTGAAAATTGTGTCTGTATTTTATCAATGGTCGTCCCAGTTCAAGGTTGGTAAACAATGATAATTTTATATGTGTTTGGACTCGTATTACTAGGGATGGTAATGGGTTTGGGCTTAAATGGGATCCGTACAACTGGCCCCTATTAAGGGTGAGTTTGATAGTGATTTTCTTAAAAAAGAGCGAGTTTAGGTTTTGTTGATCTAACCCACCCTGCATCGTATATATAATATATATTTATTTATTAGAAAAATATAAACAAAATTGCTATGTTGTAAGTGGTGGGGTTAAGGCATGCGTGAAGATGAAATTACGTGTTCCAACTCTACTACACTCTTTTCCATACATTTTTACCCGATGCCATTCTTACCTATTGCGGTGCAAAGTTGGACATTTCTTTCATGTTTCTACCTTTGAAGTACAAAGAGAAGTGTTATAGAGAATTGGGATGGATCAAATCAGTGCCTTTCACAAATAAATTTGTTACTCAGAAATAATATGGGTTATTTTTTTTATTTTGTAATTTGTAGGCCGACAAATCCACCATTGTTGATGAAGCAGTGAACTATATAGAAACTCTTAAAAACATTTTTCAGAAGCTGCAGAAAAAAAAGCTTGAAAGGCTGCGAGAGTCGACGATCAATTATGATGCATCAATGGTGGCCCCACCAGCTACTCTTTCAGAATCTAGGGAGGCATATTTGGTTGATCAGGGATCTTCTAGTAACTGGGATACGGTGAACTTGAACGATGGTCTCTTGATTCCTTGCGTTCCTCAGTGCCTTCAGACATGGTCTTCCCCAAATGTGGTCTTGAGCGTGAGTGGAGACGATGCACAGATAAGCATCTGCACAGGTAGGAAGCCAGGGCTCCTGCCTATTGTATTCTACATACTTGAGAAGTATAAGATCGATGTTATAACCGCCAACATTTATTCTGATCACTTTAGAAGCATGCTCATGATACATACCCGTGTAAGTTTAAATCTCTCTCTCTCTCTCTCTCTCTCTCTCTCTCTCTCTCTCTCTCTCTCTCTCTCTCTCTCTCTCATCAATAGGATGATATGAGTCCGGTAGTGTTTGCTTTCTCGATGATATGAGTCTGGTAGTGTTTGCGTGAACCCAATTTGTAGACAAAATAGGATGATATGAGCCTGGTAGTGTTTGCATGAACACAATTTGAAGCCATATCTATGTTCAAAGTGCTGTAGACCTAGACCAATAATAATGATGACAATGATGATGCTATGACAGTTTCTCTTTGTTCTTTTGTAGTAAATATTCACAACCACACTCACCCAATTTCCTCATCATTAGTGTTTTTCCTCTCGTCGCCCTTATCTTGTAGACACAATTTTTTAAACTTCTTTCTCTTCCTTAAGCTGTAAGTAAGCTTTCAACTTCTACATTGTTGAGTCTTTTGGGTTTTTAGATTAAAAATGATTTAGAGGAATTCCTTATAGTCTTCTCGCCCATTTTTTAGGTGGTTTAGCTCGGTTTTGAGTTTTCTCTCCATTTGAGAGCGCCGGTTTGGTCTTGAGTTAGTGCTTCCGTTCATTTTTATTTTCTCTCATCATAAGGCAAGTTGATAGCATTTTTAATGTTAATATGGTGATTTAATCTTGATTCTAACATTTTAATATACTTGACATGTTTGCTCATTTTAATGGAAATACATTAGTATGACTATCCCATTGGCATTTAGCATGTGATTGTGAAAAGAAAATATTTTTTTTTGCCCAAATCATGTGTTTTGATTTCTAGAATATTTTCAATATTTGTGTGATGACTGAATTAGATAGTAAGAAAACAAAGAAAAAAAACCCTACTAGATTATGATTTTTGAATCACTTATTTTATCATAGTTGCTAACACGAGTATTTTATAAATTAAATTTAATTTTTAGATGGGAAATACAATTTTAATTGATTCATATTTTATGAAAAAAATGACAAAAGATTGAAAGTTGATACATCATTGTCAACCTCCAATTTGCCAACCCCCTCCAATGTTGACACTCCAATTTCTGAGAATTATAGGGAATACTTGAAAATATAATGATTGTATGAAAAAAAAAAAGTCTTCTAGTTTAACCCCTCTCAATACAAAATCCTAGTTCCACACATGTGATAAGAAAATGAGATGTACATGTATATATCTTACATACACAAATGTTACACTAAAACGTGTTACCATACTTGTTGAAATAATCCAATAGTTTTAGATTTATTTGGATTATTTTTTGAATTTTTTCTTTTACAAACTTCACAAAATCAACGAAGAATGAAAGTATGGAACTAAATGTCTTTATTTATATACCATTAATATAAAAAAAATTGAACAGATTGGACCATGAATTGGAGGCCCTTAGAAGTGCAAACAATTATATATACAGGTTGTGACAATTTCACAAATTACTCAAAAAATATGATGATTTGATATAATTCAGCTTCAAGGTCTTGGGGTGTACTTGTTCAATAAACAAAATGAACAGTTTGGCTACAAATATATATATGGCCTATAGAAAGAAAAAGTAAAGGTTTTTTATGGGGCCCACAAGAGAGAATCACCTTGTAGAATGTGTACTAGAGCATGTTGCAAGAGGTGTATGTAAATAACCTTCTTTACACATCATTTCCATACCTAGTTTATGCACCACATACATAAATAAGTGCAAAAAAAGGTAATAATACATAATCATTATGCATAGGAATCATTTACATATGTAAATAACTACAAACAAATAACTCCTAAAAGATCTTTATCATCTTTATGGAAGACAAGTAATGTGTATCATACTTAGTAAACTATGGAAGCAAACGCTACCTTGATCAAGTCTATTCACATCATTAAAAGGATGTGGGGGGAGCATTGAGTATAGGGGATGAGTGGAATTTCACTACAGGTTAAGCGCAAAAGAAGAAGAAGACGGAGGAGTAAAAAAAAAAAGGAAAATTTTACCAAGTTTGATGTTTTAGTTGTGAAATTACAGGCTCAAAAATTGAAAGATTGAACTGACTTTTTTGAAGGCTTTGAGCCTCGAGTCATATGGCAACAATCTTCTAAAAGAGTTGAAATTTCACTTCCAGTCCATCATGTCATAACGACTCTTGTGCGCTTAAAACTGCTATGTTAATAATAATGACTATTTGTTTTGGTAAGGTTGTTGCTACTACTGTGATTGTTGTTCTTAATTATCATTATCATGTCATCATTGACATTATTAATTCCAAAATAATCTCTTTGTAAAAGGTAACCAACTCCAGTGACGTGACAATTATATGCAAGCTAGGGTAAACCACACCCCGCCCCCCCTCCCCCACCCTCACACACACAAGTCCCTCACCATCATTGCTATAGCTAGGAGTTGATCTCTGGTAGTATCTATAGAATTAGCGCCACACCAAATGTGCTGAATTTAACCCTAACTGGATGATTACAATCATGTGTTTCCAAAAGCCTCTAAGCATATTTTCACATTTGTTTACTTTAGGCCTACATAATAATGGTTGGACTCAAATCACGGTATATTTTCAAAGCCTCTAATTTACTTGAAATTTTACTTGTTCCTATTACATGATGTCTATATCATACAACCACAAATGGTTCCATGGGACATTCAAATTTGATCTAGTGTATGACGAAAACTACAAAATATGTCAATTCTTCACTTTCAATTACTTTCTATGAATGAACTTTATAGTGGACACGAAAAATTGCCAATTCTTCACTTTCAATTACCTTCTATGAATGAACTTTATAGTGGACACGAAAAATTTTGAGTAAATTTACTTCCGAGTGTACTGTATCATATTTGTTTCCATTAATGGTCAAGTGGAAGCCCATTTCTTTCTGGTACGGTGCTATTGGGGATGTAACGGCCAAAGCCCACTTACACGCATATTAATCCACAACGGCTTGGATATGAAAGGGGGCATTATGCGTCATAGATTGTCATATTTTGAGCAAATAGATCATGATTGTAGCCGTATCAATCAAGGCATTTTGCAATTTAGACCAAAACTCAACAATATCCTATTTTAAAGCCTCTAATCACATGGATAAAATAATCCAACTAGATTGAAATTTCACCCAATCCCAATGCAGGATGCGCTGCATTTCATCTATAGTACTACAATACAATAGGCCTTACACCTGAGTATTACTTGTTCATTGTATATGTGAATGCACTTGGTTACTTTGTGAATTTCTATAACAAAGGAGCTAGGCCGTTATTTTGGCAGAAAAAAAACAAAAGGTGGCCCCACCTACAGGCCCCACTTGCATGCTGCCAAGCATCAGTGTAGAGAAAATGAGGCCATCCAGACATCCTAACCCTTGATTTGTTGGCCTCGAAGACAGTTTTTAGCCTTAATCATATTGTATTATTTATTTATTTATTTATTTAATGGTCAATCCAATGGGGTGATTGCTAATTCTTGGAGGACAGAAAAACTAACACTATCCTTATTTTCTTGAGGAATTGATATTAATTGCCTTAAATTTCATCAACGGTTTCTTCTAAACAGGCAAGTGGAGTTTCTGATCAGGACCAGGGGGTGGCATTGGCGGTGGAAGAAAAGTACAAGCATGCAGTTGGAGAGATGATCGTTTGCCTTTCTTCCTAATTGCATTAGTAAAATTATAGATGGGTGTTGCTGAGATATGAAAGGAACTCTTTGGTGTCAGATCTTGTTGTAAGCATATATTAGTCCTAATTTACATGGGCATTCATGTAGTGTAAGTAATGTTCCCGTTAGAAGGGTCAAGTCTTTTATTAGCCTTTTTCTTTTATGGTCTAAACAATTTGTTGGTTTCTGAATGATATAGAGTTCTGTAATCTTGCATTAGTGAACTCAAATTAAGTGTTTAAGGATAACCTTCGAGAAATCCTATGGCTAGGCCTTCTTTTTTACCTTTTCATTAGAGAAATCCTATGGCTAGCTTTCTTTTCTAAGGATATATGACTCTAACCCATAATCTCAAGGTTGTAATAATGACACCATTCCTCACACGCCTATAAATTTATTAGTGAATGACACTTCATTTCATAACTGAGAATTCATACCTCAATATTGGCTCATAATTTTACAATTAAGATATCCTAACTTATTTTATTTTTTCTTTCCAGTACTTCCTGGCTGTGAACTTGGTAGAGCATTTGTATTTAAGCTGAAAGGAAGGGGAGTGTTTGTTTAAATTTGTCATAATATTGCTATGAACCAATTTTTCCACAATATTGCTTGGAAGCTATTTTTCTACCTCCCTTCTATCAATTCAATTACACTACAAAAAGGGCCCTTTAATGGGTTACAAAGTTATAGCCTCGGGAAATTTATAGAAACTACTTGCTCGCTCGAGCAAGGGTTGAGTTCGCTCAAGTGAGTGTGCCTAGGCAAGAAAAATTATTCCAAACAGAACCATTACTTACTCGAGTGAAGATCCTTTCGGCCAAGCCAGCCCGTGCTAGTTTTCCTTCCCTATTCCACTCAACTTACCTAATTGAGCCTTCTTGAAACTCTTTCATTAAGCTACGACCCTTGAGCTATAAAACGACGACTCTTGTGAATCCTAAACATGTCATCTCCTAATTTTGAACCTAGAGTACCTATTGGAGATTGTTTTTCTCTTTGGAGCAGTCATTGAAGGGTTTTGATGTGTGTTCAAGCTATTTTTCTTGGAGTTTCTGCTTCTACTTTCATGTAGAAGGTCTTGTATCTTGAGAGGCCTCAAAGCGAGTTGCATTGAACACGAGTTAACGGTGAATAGAAGAACTACAATCCTTATTTTAGTTCAACTGGTAGAAAGGGTTGTAAGTATATCTTATAACCGTTTAATTTTCTAGTGCTTTTTTTTTCTTTTAATCGAGGAGATCTATCTCGTGGTTTTTCTTGTGTTGGGTTTTTCACATAAAAATCTAGAGTCTTCTCTTATGGTGTGTCATTTGATTTCTTTTTGAGTTCTCGAAACTACATACTAAAAATCTGTTGGGACCTTGAAACCCTTATATGGGGTTCACTCAAACCTTTTCTATCCTTTGAAAAAAATAAATTAAATCGTATGTGTAGAACCCAAGTCGCCAATGCACTTATGACTTTGTTCAATAAAATTATGATTTTAGAGATAATTCTTCAAATGTTTTCTTAGTAGTCCCTTTGAAGAGAGGTTAAAATAAGGTAACGCTTAGCCATCATTTGATACTTAATAACTGTGTAGAATTTGATACCTTATAAAAGTGTAGAAAAAATTAAATATTGGTTTTCTTATTTTAAGACCTTGAGCCATGCGTTGGCCACCAAGGGTACAGTAAGGTCTTAGGTCATGCGGGCTCTCAACGGCTTTGGTCTGTCCATGCCCAACCATATGTATAGTAAGAATAGGGTAAGGACAATCCTCGGTGCACCAAATCAAGCCCTTTGACCGTACACATTACTAAATATGAGAGAGAGAATGAGAGAGAGAGAGAGAGACTCTTAGGATCCACACTAGCATTTTCCATATAAGAATGCCCCTCTCTAAAAGGGGCATATCTGGCCCGCTCTAACATCCAATGAGAAGCAACCATTGATGATGAGGAATGAAAGAAATAATGAGGCATTTAACCTTCTTTTATTATGGCATTTATTACACTCGTATAATGAGAAAGACCTTTGGATAAATCCTCTATAAACAATATTGTGATATATAGAGAGCACAACTAGGTCATGTGAGTCTAACTATTTGTGTTTGGAAATTAGAAAATGTCTATTCCAATCCAAGAGAATAGCACAGATTTTATTTATTTATTTATTTATTATTTTGGTAAAAATTAGGGTAAGGTCGTTATAAGGTCCAACTATTTCTATAACGAATATCTTTTTTGCTAAAAATTAGGGCATTAGATTTGGTACAATATCATGAACCAATCTTAATTGAAACTTTAAATATGTAGAGGGAAGAAGAGATAACTTGGTTGTTAGCAGTGGTCCTGGTCACACCTTGCTAAAAATTAGGGCATTATATATGGTGCCTGATTTGTAGGCTTTTTGTAATCTTAGGAATGCAATCACCATTGGCATTAAATGGCACATTAAATTAAATGACATGTGTTGTGATTTGGTAGGCCTAAAAAAAGGGTTTTTTTTATTTGCCAGAAAAGCCGAGCCGTCATATCTCTCACCATAGTGTTAGAGATGGATGCATAGTAGTATTTTCCTATATATATGTATGTACATATGTATATAGGGAAAGCCTCACCTCAGCTCACGCAGATGAGAGAAATCCCATCTGCCCGAGCATGTGGGACCCACATATGGTCCATCCAAGGACCACACATAAGGGCCCCTGAATTCCACCGGCCCATCAATTTTTGGCCGTGTCTAAATGGATTGGACCGTCGCATCTATTGCACACCAAGCCGAATAGACTGTGAACCATTAAAATTATGGGGCTTAAATAGAGATGATAGACATCAAAGCTGGGGTTAATTTTTTGTAAAGAGGAGGGCTTCTGTGTGTCCTTCAAATCCCCATATCCCCATCTCTATCCGCATGTGAGCTCTACAACTTTGAGCGGACACCCCTTATCCACAGTTGAGCTCAAATGATCGACACATGCGGGCAAATGGAATTCCTTCCATGCTGTTGTGCTTAGGTGAGAAAATCTGATATAGGGGGCTCCTCACCTGCTGTCAAGCTTAGGATGAGCTCGTGCACTCATGCCTATGAGGCCCACCTAGGGACCTGCATGGGGATGGGGGAGGGCGGATTTTCAGGTCTCCCTAAGAACCCCCTCCCTATGAAAATCAGCCTCATCTATGATCTCTATCATCTCCATCTGGACCCACAACTTCCAACGATGTATAGTCCATTTGGATGGATCATCAATCGATCCATCGGTCCAGTCGCATCAGATGGAGCTAAAAATTAGTGGACACTTGCAATTCAGAGAGCTCGTGTGTGTGATCCATTTGGATGGACTAATGGTGAGCCCTACACATTTTGGAGGATGGAATTCCTTCTATGCAGTTAAGCTTAGGTGAGGAAATTCCATATATATATATATAGGAGAATATTACTATTTATCGTTTCCTCATCATATGGTAAGGGACAATGATAGAGCTTTTTGAAGATTTTTCTTTTTTATTAATATATATATAAAGATAGTGTGCAATGGCTACAATTGGAAAATTCTCCTTATTCTCCACTACTATAAATGACTTCGTGCAATAAAAACGAACGCCGTTAAAGTTGCTTTTTTCACCTTTATTGAGAGTCAATTTTTTCAGTAGTGCATCTTGTAGCGCGTTTCTTGTATCAGGGAATCATACTACAAAGAAGCAACTCCCTTTCTCCTAGTCGTCAGCCACATTAACCTCAAAAGCATTATATCTTTCAAAAGGTATAATGCTTTTGAGGTTAACGTCGACATAGATATTCAAAGAGAACGAGTCATCAGTAAGCTTAGCTACAAAGAGGGCTGGATACAGGAATTTCAAGGAGGAATTAGGCATTTCAAATAACAATTTTGGTTGCCATCAATCTTGACTTCTCAAATTCTCCAAATTCTAGTAAAGGATGATACAGAAAATTTTGAAGTTGTAGGGGACAGCATTTGAAATACAACTATAGATTTTTTCTGACAGGAACACTGTAAATTCCAGCAACTGATCGAACACCCCTTGGACTCGTAAGTTGGGGAAATGGAGCTTTAGCCGTGACTCACTTGACGTTTGGATAGTAGTATAGTCATGTAGAAGTGTAGAAGACATTTACATTCAACACCCAACTTTTGCTATACTGGATATTTTCTACAGGGCTGAGTTGATAGGTAGAAACTTGGAGAGGCCACAACAAGAACATAATTGTATTAAATAGTGGATTCAAGACCATCTTGTATTTTTCATTTTAGAATTCTCTCGGTTGCTTTTAAAAAGACGACTCGTATTGTATAAGTTGTCACTTTTGAGATTGGAGTAATAAATTAGAATACATCAGAAATTCAAAGATTCTGGAATTCTATCAATCGACATATATTTAAATGATCCCTTCCACTTGGATGTCGTAAGTTGTTCCATGAAATGGGCAATCAACGGCTAAGGGACCTTTTTTTTTTCTTCGCTCATTTAGTGCCTTACATTGGATGACTAATGGTATCCATTGGACTTAAAGTGTTATGGATAGTTAATCTATAGAAAGCCTCTTGTGTGCCCTATTTGTTTGTAAAAAAAGCTTAAAATAAACTCCCCCCCTCTAGCACAACAGCCTATGCAGCCTTACCTTGATTTTGGAAAAGCCATGACTTGAAACTGCGTCCTCAAGGATGCTGCTGGTTAACCTTTATATTGGGCCAAGCCGCCCTTCTAGCCACCCTCTCTCATATAAATCCTGACTATTAAATTAGTAGAGTTTAGCAAACTTATGTGCTTAACCATTGAAACTCCTAGGGATTAGAGAAAAATCAATAAAACTAAATAAAGAGGCCAATCTTTTATGCCTGAGATAATAAGACTAATAGACCAATCATCACCTTCCTTTTGCACCTGAACTACTTCTCTGGCATCTGACACGATATGCATAGTGTCAAAGCCATTCGCTTTCGCCTTTTGTAAAGGCTCACATGCTTTGTGAGCCTAGTATATCTCAAAATCCTACCATGTATTCCATGTTTAACTGGACCCACATCCAGGTGTGGACCCAGGGAATCTTTCCTGTCAAGGCTTCATGTAAAGAAAGTCTTGGGTGAGGGGGAAAATGTAAAAAACAAAAACCTTGGGGCGTATATAGAATTTTGTATGTTTTTTAGGGCTGGGTGGGGGCTTCAGCCCCTAGAAGCTGGTATCTAGGTCCACCAATGCTCCATGTCTAATAATCAAACTCTCTTTTATATAGTGCGCCAAGTCTACCAGTGCTAATTACCTTGCATTTTGGAATAATTAGAGCATAAGAGAAATGAGAGAAACTAGCGGAAGAAAAGCAGCTGGTCAACTACACGCTTCATTCTGTTCAGAGGGTTTGGAGTTCATTAATAAATTCTTTCAGATTTGGAGTTCATAAATAAATTCTTACTTAGAAAAAAAGAAATATTGGAAGCAAACTAGCTATGATCGAGTGTGGATCACCGAGTGGCCTATTACATATGCTTTCCTGTGTGGGATGTGTGGAACTAACCATGAACTCACCTACTGAAGATCTAAACAGTTAAATTGAATGCCCTGCCCTTTCATAGTATAGCCTCCAATTTTACTTTGATAGGATTTGGTTGGTCCCACAGACACACACAAAAGAATGTACTAGACTACGTGGGGAATTTGGACTCACTGCGATTTAGCTACAATGGTACTGTGGTAAAGGTAGTGTCACAACCTGAGGCTGAGCTTCCCTTAATTAGGGTGATATTTGAGGTGTGACACACGTACTCCCGTGAAATTCTTTTCCGACTCCATGTCAAGTTAAAAATTACAAGGGATACTTACGATATTCGCGTGTGTGAAGTCACTCAATGACATCTATCTATGAGTATTCAATGCAGAAGTCTGTACTTATCACTTGTACGATTCATATTCCACATGACATCACAACATGAGAATCCATAATTTAAAACATTTCCATTTATATACAAGATATAAGATTTCCATTTTTTATACTATAAAGACCCCAAACGCTCTACATGATCTTATAATTAACATGCCATGTCTATACAATGTGTATAAGTGTACGTTCTAAAGACACGGGCTACGAAATCCATGCACAACATCTATACAATCTACAATATGCAGGCAATACCTTTCCTAAGTAAGAATCAAGTAAAGTGTGTGTATGGTGGTATGATGCAAGTCTATCCCCAAAGTAAACTCAAAATAGTAATTGTATAATGCGCTCTTAAACCAAGGACTAAGAGACATCCTCAATTACCCCCACTCTACATCTGGAGGGACCTCTGAAGTTCTCCTCATGTGCCTCCTTGGACTCTGCAGGATTGGTACCGGCGTCTACGCCTGTGACATTAATGGGATACCTATGAATGTGATAATTCAGCAAAGTACAAGGAAAAGTAAGGTAATGTATGCTGTATCAATTAGAAATAATAGACAATTGATTTTAAAGTGATCAATTGCAAGTATACCAAACACATTGTGTAATATTGGATTTATTATGCATTTGAGTCATTGAAAGACATAATAATTAGGTAGCAATTACTTTGACATAATATGCCCTCACCAAAGCCAAGTTAGCATTTAGGTGAGAGGAATATAATCTATCCTCACCGGAGCTAAGTCAGCATTTAGGTGAGACCAATAACATAAATGTAGGAATAACCAATGCCCCAAGCCTAGGTGCGATCCTGGTTTCCCAATTGGAGTTCTTGACACTCTTATTATCCACTGCCACAGCCATACTAAGTTTAAACTAAATTTAGCCTCGTCAAGCATCATAAGGTCAAAGCTATGTAGTACCAGACAATTCAGGTTCAACAGAAAGAATTTGATGTAGTTTGACTGAGAAGAATTCAATTCATTTAATTCAACTCCTACTCAATTCAAGTGTATATCAATTCGATTCACAATATATAGAAAAGAAAGGGGAAAAAAGTCAATCATGCAACAATACTAGTGAAGGGTAAAACAAGATAATAATTATATCAACTATATGGAGGACAATGATATTTAACCCTTAATATGATAAAGCAATTAGATTAATAAAAATCAAGGAGATTTAAGAGCTAACCTTAATCTAGTTATGCATCACCTCTAATCATCAACTCTAATATAGTTTTAGGTTATCCAATGTACAGCTATCCTTGCTTGATGCCACATTGTGCATGAATTTGTACATTGAAGTCCCTTAAACTAACATCCATGATTATGTGCTAAACTAATCAGATAATACACATAAGATATCCCAGCCTTCAAGACCACTCATGTGTTATTTAAATTCCTTTAGGCAATGTTAAATGGTCTAGAGTGCCATTCCTAAGGCCTTATAAGGTCTTAAACACCTAATGGTCCTAATTGGTGCAAGTCTTATACTATAATTAGCTTCTAAATTAATTAGAGAGGGGTCTTCAACGAAGAAAAGGGTTAAAAAGACTTTTAAGTTCATAACAAAACCTTGGACTAGAAGGTCCGTCCAATCGATTAGGTCTATGTCCCATTGATAAGACATGAACTAGATGGCTAATTCAATCGATTGGGTATTAGTCCAATCGATCGGTCCTGACACGAATTTTTTTCTCTCTCTCTTTTCATCTGAACAGCTATAATGGGACCTTCTATTTCAATCAATTATTTTGCATAAAAAGTAATAAGATTCATCAAATTCCACTTCCATTCTATCCTCATCATTCACCAATTCATTAATAGAATATCCATTCAATTTGGCAAGTTAAATAATTTAAAAGGGCTGAGATACCACCATAACGGAATATAATTCATCTCAACCATTATACTAATAGCATGCATTCACAAAATGCTGCTTATACTTGCCTTGGGTTGTTGTTAAGGTCCCAATTTGCTTCACTTGAGCTCAATGCAAGGAAATTCTCCAATCTATGCTATAAATCAAATCCTACATGAAGAGGCATAGACATGATGATGAGAGGGCATGCATGCAAGTTACTTTGAGCCCTTTGACTCATTTACAGAGAAGGAACTCAAATTAGGAAGAGCCATTACCTTAGATTACTATAAGGTAGAACAGGAAATGGGTTCCACCAAACCCAGGCTTGAGGAGGGAATAAGTGGAGGTAAAAGAGATGATGAAAGCCACAATCCAAAGATGAAGAAAGCCCCAATTTCCAAAGCCTAACAAGGTCCTATCCATGAATAAACTAAATGGGCATGAGAGATGATGCATGCTTTGGAATGACTTGCTTCCAGCCAAACAAACCCAAAGATCTGAAACAACTAAGAGCCCTCACCTTGAATGGCCGTAGAGGAGAAAAGGAAGAGATTCCCAACAGCCCAATGCTTGCAAATGGTGAAGGTGAAGGTGAAGATGAGGAAGAGGATGCTCACACCCAAAGTCACATGCAAGCCCTTGTTTGCTGGATTCCAAGAAGAATATGAGACTACGAAGAGAGAGAGAGAGAGAGAGAGAGAGAGAGAGAGAGAGAGAGAGAGAGAGAGAGAAGAAAGACCGACTTCTGTGAGTTAAGGTGGGTTTTATGTTTTTAGTTTCTGAAATAGCAACTTAAGTCCAAGTTGTTTGCAGAGAGAGAGAGAGAGAGAGAGAGAGAGTTTCAGTTGGGAGCGAAGGACTGATTTCTATATTGATATGGGTTTTATGTTTGTAGTTTCTGAAATTGAAACTCAGGTCCTAGTTGCATATTTATAGTTTGAGTCTGTTGGGTTCTAAATGGGCTTATTTGACTCAAAACTAGTCGGACCAAGAGAGGAACATGTTGTACATTATGAAAGGAACCTGTTGCAACCCAAAATGATGCAATCATGATGCAAAATATAAAATCTGAACTACAAAAAAACTTGATCAATGGCCCCCAATTGCATGGTCGATAATTGTAGTTTTACTTGGTGAGTTCGGAATCATATTCACAGAGAGCTAGTATTTCGTAGAAAATTTATCCTAATTGAAAACTAATGCTAACCTAATAAAATCTATAAAATTACACACTACTAAATCTAAAAATTAAATTTAAATTACAATCCCAAATCTGAAAGTTAAATAACAATTCACAATTAAACCTAATAATAAAATCCTAAACTAAAACAATTCTAGAACTAGAAACTGCAAAAGAAATAAACATATCAAACCACCAATTGCAGAAAAATTAAAAACATGTAGAAACTAGAAAAGAAATCATTTACTAAAAGAAATAAAAGATATGAATTCAGATTTTCACACTTTGAATATTAAACCATTAATTGGTCGAATTAATAGAAAACATCAGAAACACCACATCAAGTGCGTACTGTCACCACGCACAAACACACGATGCTGATCGAATGCGTGATACCTTGACCTCACTAATTATGTTTCTTAACTAAAACAGACCAATAAAACTAATAAAATTCAAAGTATTACAAACTAAAAATAAACTACTCTTATCCTAGCTCAAGACCTCAAGAAAGAGATAGGACTTGTGCATAATCCGTGCTCCAATCTTCAAGTTTCACACCAAGGGAGGAGTAAATAAAAGAAGGAAGATGAGTAGAAGAGAATGAACCCAAGTGGGCTTGGCCAAATCCCACTTTGAAATGGGCGTGTGATGATGATGTGAGGGAGAAATTCTGATGGTGATCTCTGAGTTAGTGTGGGATGGTGTGGCTAAGATTTATATATATATATATATATATAAGAGATAGAACCTGGGCGTGGAATGATGAGTTCTTTTCCAATATGGAAATTGTTTGGGAAGTGGATTGATATGATTGGAATTCCTTTTCAATTTGATCTTCTTGGCCGTCTTTTGTGGTATTAATTTTGATGGGTTCTGGGCTTCTCCTTTTATAATGGCAGCACTCCCTTTCCTATAATCATCATCCCTTTCTAAATATTAAGGTCGGTGTGGGCCACGAGATGGAAGGAATGAGTGCACACATTCTTCTCTTATTTTTAGTAAGCATGAAATTAGTTGACTTCTTTTAAACTATTGGTACAAAAGATTCTCCATGCCATGTGATTTTCCAAACGTGTCATACCTACTCATACATGACTATGCACTTGCTAATTCTTGCTAATTCTTCCTTCCTAACTTTTAATCTTGGCCCTCCATGTAAGCATCAAGTGTTGGAGAGAAATTAGAAAGCTTCCTTTAGACAAAATATTCTCCAAGCCATGAGACACTCCAAACGTGTCATATCTACCATACA
Source organism: Sextonia rubra (assembly GCA_037013555.1). NCBI lineage: Eukaryota > Viridiplantae > Streptophyta > Magnoliopsida > Laurales > Lauraceae > Sextonia > Sextonia rubra. Next base: position 10,893,642 of record JASUAD010000010.1, read on the forward strand.
AGTTTAGTTGGATCTTTCCCTGATCTTCCAATGGTATTTTTATAAAGTGGAAGCCTTTTATTCTTGCTGGCTGCGAGTTGTCTTGGAGGACTTCTGGCTTTGCTTTGGAAACTTCCACCTTGGAACCCACCTCTACTTGGGATTTCTTCTAACGAATAAGTTCTAAATCTTGAAATCAAAATAAGCCACACGATGGGCATGCAAAAGCTTGTGGATCTCTTTTCTTGAATTTTCCTATACAAAAAAAATAATTTTTAATTAATTTAACAAATTTGATCAAAAAGTCTCTAACACATTAATGTAGGCCCAATTCACATAAAATAACACAATAAATTTACATCATTAATCATGATTTATCTTTAAAAAATAATGATGGTATTAACTTTTGTCATTTTTATGTAAAATCATGAATTTAAAAAAAATTTTTAAAAATAGAAATTTAAAATGGAAAGTTTTATGATTTTACAAAAAAATTGATGATTTTCAATGATTTTTTCAAGAAAACTCTAAAATTAATTCTAAAATCATAAAAGCTTGATCTCCAACTAAATGAAGAGATTTTTAATACATAAGTCATTAAAATCCTTGAAATTGAACATCAAATGATACATTTTTAAAGACTTATCACATTCCATCTGCCTAGTTTAGGTCAACTGGTTCGAAATTACTTATTCATGACCTGAAACCAATCCACTAGGTATAATAAGACAAAATTAAACTACTTCAGTATAATTAGGTATCCAGACATAATTAATTAAAATAAGATAGATTTAATTAGTAATAAATATGATTATGTTGTGATAAGGTGTTATAGGTAGTCTTTTCTAAAAGAGTGGGACCCACTAAGCAGAATGTTATTGATGCATCCAAATCATCTCTACACCTATATATGGCCACCTTGCAGGTCACCCCAGCCTTCTATTAAACTCCTCATCTCTGTCTATCTCCATCTACATCTTCTTCTCTAAGCTCTCTTAAGTCTATTTTCATGGCTGTAGGAGGAAAAGGACGTCACAATTTGCACAAGAAAACCCAGTGAAAGCCAACCTCCGATTCACAGAACTCAGGTAGCAGTGGTGACAAAGAATGGAATCAAGGCCTAACAACCCGCCAGCCGACTAGAAGCAGGGCCAAAATGGGGGTTCCAAAGAAATCCAAGGAAAGTGACATGAAGGACTTTAAGATGGTAAAAAAGAGCTAGACAGACATTTATTGAATGAGAGAATTCACATATGCGAGGACAAGGAAACTTGCATATGCAAGGAATGGGAGTGGCTAAAACCGAACCTTAGACCTCCTATTGAGAGCCAACTTGTCTTATCACTTAGGTAAGACACCGTTCTTAAGGGAAAGAAGTTGAAGGACATGTTTTCCTATTCCCTTGCAATGCTTTCTCAGTTTCCTCCTAGGGTAAATGAAATGAAAGACGCTTTGCTATTTCTTTTTTCTTTTTTCTTCTCTTTTATAGCAATGAATATTGAGTTTTGTCTTGTATCTCAGTTTAATTGAGTCGGTTCATCCAAGTTAGCTAGGACCAAAGTTCAATCAATAGTATTTTACTCATTATGTATGGATTGTCTTAAGGCTTAAGGGCTAAGAAAACAGGGAATATATATACTGATGTGTTGTAATCCTAACTCCTTTGGATTAAGAGAGGAAAGATGAGGTTTCTCTTCTTCGTGGATATCGGCAATCTTGTCGAACCAAATAAATTTTTTGTATTAACGTGTGTGACGACTTGATAGTTTGATTGTGTTTATACATTGTGATTAATCGTCAATCATGGGTATTTTCTATTGCCACTTTTTCCGACATGGGGTATCAAAACCACAAGTGGTATTATAGCCCCAACAAGAAACATGGCTGACATGTATGGTGATGGTTTTTTTCCCTGAACTTCTATCTTGGTGATTTAAATGTATGAAGAACACAACGCCAAAATCCATAAAAACCGACAGTATGAGGCCGTCGTTTTTTTTGGAACATCGGCCGTCATAAATTTTACAGTTGCTTTTCTATAAGACGATGGCCCTATGGCCGTCATTTTTGAAAAATGACAGGCCTCATACGAATTTCCTGACAACCTTAAACTATCGTTTTTTGAAAAAATGACGTCTCAAAAAATGACTGCCCATGGCCATCGTTTTTTTTCGAAATTTGAGGTAGTGGAACTTGCACGCAAGTACATTCTGCCTGGGTTCTTTTCCTTCCTTCACTCTAATGAAACTAAAAACAAAAAAAAAAAACTGTAAGAACAGGCTTTGGTACTTGAATTTTCTGGTTTGCTTAGTAATGGGCTACAATTCTCTTTCTGATTGCAGCTAATCCTATTTCCGTTGTGAGCCAAAGACGCTCTCTTGTGGATTGTAGATGGCCATTTTGTTTGGTTCATTGTATAGGAACAAGGGCTCAAATGGATTACTGTGTGTGTATATATGTGTTCAGTGTCTTAAATAAACTCTTTAACTAACGGAAGCATCTTAAATTCAGGATTGATTAAAATACAGTGGAGAAAAAGTCGGCATTGAAAAGCGAGCGTCGCGCAGCGAGTTGGGTTGGGGGCGGGGGGTCCTTTGAGAACAGCAGGCGGCCTTCTCTCTCGAGTCAGGCGATGGGCGGACCGGGCTCTGACCATCTTCGAGTCTCCTTCTCCGCTCAATTTCAATGGCAGAGGCAGTTGAAAGCGAAACGGAGCCTGGAACCTCTGTTTCCAAGAAACCCAAGCTGCTGAACCCACCTGTTCTCTGTCTGTTCTTCTCCCGCGGGAAGATGAGGCAGCCCTCTTATGCAAATTCGAGAAACCCTACTCTGCTTGTGGGGCCGAGACACAGGGGTGGCTCGACCATTGGGCGAGAAAAGCCTTTGCTTTAGGCCCCTCAAAAAATAAGGTCCCTTAAAAAGCAAATCACATTTTTTTTTCAATCCAAGAAAATAAGGCTTCAAAAAAATAATTGTAGCAATTTTAATTTTTTCAAATTTTAAAAAAAGCAATTGCCATCATTTGGTTTCTCCTAAAGAATAAGACCTCATAAAAATAATTAAAGCAACTACAATTTTTTTATGTTAAAAAAAACAAGTGTTATCTTTTCATATTTCGAAAAAAAATTAAAGACCACTTTTACCATTGAAAAAATATTACCATTAAAAGAAAAAAAAACCCTAAAATTACAATAAGTAAGAAATCATTTTCTGTTATTAAAATCCTCCAGTTTGCACAATTTTTCCTCTATATCTATGTTACTTGAAATTCTTAGAAGACAATTTCAAATATAATTTTTTTCTACATTGAAAAAGCTGCATCAAATTCAAAAGTAATCTACGACAATAATTTTTACGGCCAATGCTAATAAATCACTAAATTAGCTTCCGTGATTCTATGCTTTTAAAAAAAATTTAATTACAAGCTCATATTATATGTTTATTATAATTAGTGTTTGTTTTATTTGTAAATATTATTAGTTATAATTTATAAATATTAAATATATCTACTAGAAAAATATTGACAATACCTGAAACTGTTGCTTTTATAAAAAGAAGTTTTTCAAAATTAAAATTGATAAATTCCTAATTTTACAAAAAAGGATTAAGTGGATTAGTAGATTAGCCATTCTATCAATTAAAAAAAATACGTTAGTAAAATTTGAATATAAAAACTTAAATAGTAAATTGCATGACAAAAAATGAAAAAAAATAAATTTTAAATAAAATATTATAATAATAATAATAATAATAAATGCCTCATTTAGGATTGTTGTTTTAGGCCTCAAATTGTCTTAAGCGGCGAGATAGGATCAGATCAAGATCTGATCTTCCTCTTCTCCGCATTGACCTGCAGAGATCCAGATCTTCAATGAAAACCGATCCGTCGATCGCCAGAGGGACAACCAAGCTCTACAACAGCCCAGGCACAATCTAAACCCTAAATCGTCTTCTCAGGTAGCAGCGCAAGTACCAAACCTTAAGCTATTATACTACTAAATCATTAAAAAAAAAAGATGACACATAAACAATAAATAATTACATAGTTTGACCAATTCACCTACATCTAAGAAGAAATCTTACTCAATTCTTTTCTCGTTCAACACAACTTTGCAGGATCTCTAGTTATCAAAAACATTAATATATAATTTTTACTTTTTTATGCTCTAAGAAAATATATGATAACTAAAATATCTTTACTGTTAAACCTTGACTTTGTGTATCTCAAACAGCCACCCTGGCTAAATCGGAATTCAAGACACCACCCACACCTACCAAAATTAGTACTTTTGGTCATTCTTGAAAAATGACTTCCATATACGTTCAGTCTATCATTCTTTCGTGATGAAAAGAACTACCATTGCAATTCCATTTTCATACAAAAATGCAGACATATTTAGAGAAATATCTAGGACATGTAAAACTAATTGTCTATCATAAGTCCTATATAGCTACCATTTTATTCCAACTATTATTAAAAAAAGAAAATAAATAAAAAAGAAAAACTATGAACCGAAAACTAAACTTATTATATTCAACGTTAAAACTCTATTTCTACCAAAAAAAAACCCCCTTAAAACTCTCTCTCTCTCTCTCTCTCTCTCTCTCTCCAGTTTCTTGGTGCAACTAGCATGGTATGTTTGAGCTGTGACCTGAAGAATTAACCATTACCTTAAATTTCTTCAATGATATGTCTTCAACAGGCAAGCAGACGTTCTGATCAATACGCAGAGATGTCATCGATCAGCTATGGAAGAAAAGCATTACGAGAGATGATTGCTTCCCTTTCTACCTAATGGCATTGGTAAAACAGCACGTTGCATTTGGGCCAATGAGAAACATGTTGCTGAAAATTTAAAACGTACTATTTGGTTTCATATCTTAGTACAAGTATGTCTAAGAGCTTGTTTGGTAGTCCTTGCTCTTTTTACTATAGATCTATCTAAAATAAGTTCTTTAAAAAAAGAGTAATTAAAAAGAGGGTGGTATAAAAAAAATGAATTTCATAGCTCAAGGATCTATTTTAAATAGACTTTTTCAAATCAATAGTTAAAAATTTTTCACAAATTTTTCAAGATCCACTAGGTATCAAGATTTGAAATCTCGCCCCACAGCTATGTTCAGCCTCCAAAGAGATCTAACGGTTTGGATTTTATATTTGGGGCCCACAGAATTCAAAAAATAATATCAAATCGCTCATGCTTTTCCACAACTATCTCGAGATTGGTGAATGATCCAACGGTTGAAATTTGGTCCCATAGTTGTGTTTGATATTGTGAACATTTTCATCAATTTGGATCGTAATATATTCTCCTAAAAATAATAATAATAAAGAGAGAAATGATACTGCCTATGGACCAATCCAAAATTCTGAATGTTGCATCAATGGTAGATATTTATTCACAAATTTCTTGAGATCCACATGGTATAAAACCTTGAAAATTGGCTCCATAGCCTTGGTTACCCTTCCAAAGAAATCTAACAATTTGGATTTTGTATTTGGGACCTACAGAATTTAGAAAATAATATCAAATGGCACTTTTTTATACAGATCTTGAGATCGATGATAATCCAATGGCTAAAATTTGTGTGATAGTCACGTTTGATCGTGTGCACATTTCCAACGATTCAGATCATTCTTTATCCTCTCACATTTAAAAAAACCAATGCAAAAAAAGGACTGGGCATTGCAGAGTGGGCATTCACAACACCCAGTTAGCTGTACCGCCACCTCTTTTTTTATTTCCTTTATTTTCCATCCACCTCATAATGTAGCAATAAAAAAAAATAAAAGAGAGACATTGCCTTTACTTCTCTAATGAGGCCAGAGGCATGAAATAGTGTCAAACAATCTATTTTTCCAAATAAGAGTAGAGACTTGAAATAAAGAGGCCAAACAGGGGCTTAGTTTTAATTTACATGGGCATTCATGTAGTGTGGTGATGTTCTCATAGAAACGGTATAGTTTGTCATTCGTGATTTTCTTTCTTTCAAGTTAAACAATTTGTTTTCTTAAAATCTTGCTTACGGAACTCAAATAAGGGGTTGCTTTTCTGTTCCAAGAAGGTAAGCCTTTGACTCTATACATATGACTCTTTAAAACTCAAATGACACGTAAACGTGAGAACAAGGGGTTGTACGGTTTTGGGTTTATGTTTTGTATTAAGGTTTAACCGAGTTGGTTCATTGGGTAGACCAATCATTAGGTTAAGGGCCATGGGTGCTTTGGTAATTGTGCCGAGGCTTTCTTGAGGACCAAGAAAGTGGAGATTTATATATTGATGTAATCTTCCGTAAACTCTGTGTGAGAGAAGTAAGAGCCCTCTCCCTCATGTTTTTCAAAGAATGAGCAACCACGTGTGGTAGGGGTTTGTGAGAGCAATATTAAGCCATGTGAAGAGTGAGTGAGCTACGTGCTTGAGGGTTAGAAATCCTTGTAACTAGTCACCCAAATTCTTCATGGTAAAATCATCATACCCTATGGACGTAACACTTATAGTGAACCACGTAAAAATCCATGCATCATGGTCGCATGTTTTTCTTCTCCTATGTGCATGGCACTCTTGTGTTTGATCTAAATCCAATCTAACAAGTACTATTAGAGCCATAACACCCAATTGGTTAGGAACCCCTTTTTCTCACAGACAGATTCCTAGGGTCTCCATGGGAGCCGTTCTTATTTCTCGAGGGATGAAGTTTCTCACTCCCATAAAGTGTGTATATTCTCCACTAAGATGGAGCTTCTTTCTCCAAAATCAAATGTTATCTCTACGAGGATGGATCTCTAATGGGTCATAGCCAGCCCCCTTGGCTGGGTGCCCCAAAAAGAACAAAAAATGAAGTGTAAATCTAATGTGCTTTCTCCCTCTCACATGTTGCATTTTATGTTTGAGAAATATAGAGCCATAGATTTATGAATTTGCCAACACTCAAATTCATAGATTGTTGACGGAACTGTAATCCAATTAAATTGTAATTTTATATTTTTTAAATTGGACTATAGTATGAGTCTTCGGATGAGATGTAGTGAAGAAAGTAAAGAAATTGAAGAAAGAAATCAAATTGAAATGTTTTTCTTATGATAAATTAGATTAAAATAGTCATAACTCTCAAACAGAGTATTAGATTAGGCCAATCTATATACCATTAAAAAGCTCTTTTTAAATAGATATCTATTTAAGTTCCAAGATTGCACCAATTGAAAATAAAGCGAGAAAGTTATGACCTTAGGAAGTTTACAGAAATTATGTATAATGTAATTAAATAAATGCCATCCACTCGAGCAAGCAGTTCATCTGCTTGAGCAGACCTCACAAAATTATAATCAGAAGTTCACAAATTGGATTTCCTTTTTCAACTGAGGCTGCCTACTTTAGTTCTACATGGATTATATCTTTAAGGCACAAATTAGGGCCTATAAAAAGACATCTTGGGAGAGCCCAATATCATTATTTTGAGCAGTGAATATTCATTAGAGATTGTCTTCTTCTCTAGGGCTTTCATTAGAGAGCTGTGCTAATTTAAAGAGCATCTAGGGATTATTTTTCGTCCTCTTTGTAGAAGATTCGTTCGACTTACAGTTTCAATATGGTTTGTTTCATTTGCCTTGCAGATTCAAGACAATCTTAGTTCAAGCGCAGTTGATTGTGAACAACAAGGAGTCAGCAAGAAGAACTAGAGTCCTTAGGCTGAATTACAATTGATATAGGGTCTGTGAGTATATCTTATAACTATCCTTTTATAGTGCCTGGTTTCTATTGGTCCAAGTGATAGGACTCATGCTTTTTCCCGTATTAAGTTTCCACGTAAAAAATCATGTGTTTTTTCTTCTTGTGGTTGATTTATTTGCTTGTTCTGTTATTTCTACTATTGTTAATTGAACTGCAATCTAAAAATCTGATTAGGACTTTGAACACTTTAACTTTGGAGATTCCAAAAACCCTTAGAAAGTACAAGTTGTTTCTTCGCATGTTTGTTTGTATGAGTGTAGAAGTGGAGTAAAACAAAGAGTTAAATCAAGAGGTATAGAAAGAGACTAGGTTTAAAAGTAAAGGGTGGCAAAGGATATACATATGCAAACCTCTAACCTAAGGAAGAGTAATTTTTTGTTCTTTAGTGCCTTTTTCTCTTGAGCCCCTCCCATTTTCTTTTGTCTTAATTTGATCCTTTATTTTACTCCACCCCTTCTATTATATAAACAAATATGAAAGTCCATTGTATGCTGAAAGCATTTTTTATTAAGGTGCATTTGTAAAACGAGAGAATTCATATTCGCTCTCCAAATTTCCATTTTTGCAAGAGTAATGAATTCTACATCTCTATCTCCTCAATTTTATGTGGAATGAACTCTTATTCTAGTAAATTTAGAAACAACCAATAAGTGATGAGGGCAATGTTGAGCGACTTGAATTTTTAGCAAGCAGATCCATTATAGAGATTAAGTCTGTTGTGCATGTGCATGTACGGAAGCACGTAACCAACAATCACCAAACAATCCACACACAATAAAAGAACATGGAGGATTTACATGGTTCACCCAAATGGGGCTACATCCACAGGCACAAAGACGACACCATCTTCATTATAATAAGCAAAGGTATACAGATACACTCATATTCTCATCGTCTCTCTTACGTAGTATGGGAACACCATGGGCAAGAGAGGGTACTCTCTTCCGTGTAAGATTTAGAGTTACAAATTACATCAATATATAATATCAGCTTTTTTGGCTATCAATAAAGCCCTGGTACAATTACTAAAATACCCTTAACCTTAAATCGGTCCTGGCTAATTCAATGGACCCATCTGGCTAAACTAGAATACGAGACATAAACCCAACAATCTCCACCTTGGCTTGGATTCCACTCAACTCAAGCCACTAAGAGATAAAACTTGTAATGTCTCACGCACTTTGGTGACAAGTATGTCATTACACCAATGGTGAAATCTTCTATCGAGTTAACCTAGACTACAACAAGTAAACCAAACAATATCCACCTTAACTTGAATTCCGCAACACAAGCCACCAAGAGAAAAATCGGCAATGTCTTCATGTACCTTGCTGAATGATACATCACTGCACTGACAGTAAAGTCTTCTTCATTTAACACTCTAACATGTTGAACTAGCACATGAACTTTAAGCACAATTCATCTTTTCATCAAACTCCACTTCGAACTTAAAGCTCAAATCATTGACAAATCCGAGTGATTTTTGGATCACTCACAAATCAGCCTTTAAACTGATTTAATTTCAACACCACTGCGAAGATGTCGTTACCATGAGCATGCTGGAAGAAATAGATCAGAAACTTAACTTCGGATGGCTACGATATTGCAAAAATAGTTTTTTGAACTCTGGTCGGTCAAATTCCTCATTGACCATCAAACTGCTAATCACCTTCTCCATTACGTAGATATACTCGAAACGAATTCATAGGGTCAAACGGATCTCTGATTGGACACCGGATGATCTGCTCTGATACGAACTTGTTGCGCACGTGTGGAAGCGCGTAACCTACAATCAACAATCAAAGCCACACAATAAGAGACAAGCACACAAGAACACAAATGAAAAATTTACGTGGTTTGACGATGCACCTATATCTACTATTAAAAAATAACTCTACTCTTTTACCGCACTCTTCTGTTTCCTCATGTAAGATAGCTACGCAAGCGGGAGAAAGTACATCCTCTTCTCCAACAACGAACTGCTACTTCTGCCCATCTTCTCCACATATTATGTAGCATATCCAAAGATCAAACCAATCTCCACCTTCTCTGCAACCTACAAAAAATCCAGATTTCCATAGAGAATCCAATTCATCAATCACACAACACAACTGAGGCTCTGATACCACTTGTTATACACATGCCGAAGTACATAATCAATGATCAATAAACAAGCCACACACAATAAAAGAACACAAGATTTTCATGGGTCACCCAAACTGAGGCTATATCCACTGCCACAAAAACAATACCATCTTCACTATAATAAGCAAAAGGATACAGTGAAACTCGTGTTCTCATCATCTCTCCTATGTGGTGTGAGAACACCACGGGTAAGAGGGGGCACTCTCTTCCATACAAGATCTAGGATTACAAATTACATTAATATATAATCTCCGATTCCTTGGCCACCAAGAAAGCTTCAGTACAATTACCAAAATACCTTTGACCTTAAGCCGGTCCTTGACTTTTCAATGGACCCATCCTCCTAAACCAAAATACAAGACATAAACCCAACAAAGTCCTTCAACCTTAGAAGTTTCTACTAAAATGTCACCGTAATTATATTACTTAGGTGGGTTGGTCCACCTTAATTCCAACAACCCTTGTGTGTAAAAGGGAGAAAGGATGAGACTTGAGAGAGGAGTTCCAAGAGAAAATCACTCATTTTGTCAATGTTTGTCAAAAATTCAAACTTTGTTCTACCGATGGACCAAATACAGTTTTCTGAATGATAGAGAACCAGAGGTCCCTGTAAAGAGTCCAAATCTCCTATGATAGCTATAATAGGCTTTCATGTAACTAGTCTCCAAATGACACCATGAGGTATTAGTAGGGGCACCATAAATACATTTCGCTCCTAATGGGTGGAAGTCACTTCTCAATACTCCCTCTTACATGTAATCCAATAAGTGCACTTTTGGTTGTATGCATTATTATTACTTTTTTCTCTCCAATGCATAGTTGTTCCTCTTAGGATTTAAATTTGCAACCATTTGGCTATGATACTATGTTCAGTTTTTTGAGTTAACCATTTCAATCAAAACCTTGATGAGTTAGTAAAGGCAACATAAATACTTTTTACTGCCTCTCTGTCCCTCGGGTGGAACACATTTCTTAACAGTTGGAATTGAATTGTTCATAAAATGCCTTTAAAAATATATAGAACAAAAATTTTAGAATTTATATTTTTCAAGGATTAACTACCACATTGTGTGTCCAAATAGTCCTAATACATTAAAAGCTGTTATTTGCAAATGAACATAAATTCTATGTAATTGGCAACATTGTAGAGTACTTTTTTAGGCTTACATTTTAAGTATAATTAGTTGTGCATATTTTGTTTATTTATTATTAGATTGTTAGCAGAGGCGTGCTACAATACCGCTCCCTACGACCGCTCTAAAAATAGGCCCATGGGTGCGATGTCGAATGCCTTAAAACATTGAGTTGTGCCTTTACCATCACCAATTGGTTTTGGTAAGAATAGTAAGTCAATGGGTGCATAAGATCCTACAAATGGTATCAGAACTCCAGATCAAGGGTTTGAGTTGCAAGAGGACTATCATGAGGGGGGGATTATTAGGCAGATGTGTGCCACAATGCCACTCTCTACGACGCCACTCCCTACGACCACTTTAAAAACAGGCCCATGGGTGCAATGTCGAATGTCTTAAAATATTGAGTTGTGCCTCTACCATCACCAATTGGATTTGATTGGAATGATATTTCAATGGGTGCATAAGATCATACATAGATGCTTTACTTCGTAGGTGTGTCTTTAATATAAATGTATGTGTATTCTGATGATTGTACATCATCACTTATATCTTATTCTTTTGAGGTTGTAATTGGGATCTTAGAATTTTCAAATAAATGTAGCTTCTTTCAAATAAATCTGAGAATCTGGTTTTGGAATACTTTAGGCATATTTTCATTCAACAAATAAAGAGGCGGATGTGTTGGCCAAAAGAGGGCCTTTGGTGTAGTTTTCTCTTTCTATTTTTTCTTCTGTTATCTTCTTTTTGACTTTAGTAGGTTGGTGGGTATTTGCTCATTTATCATCTAATCTCTCTCCTTTGTTTTTGTTTGTGGTATTTATGTGTTCCTCTTTTTTTCCTTCAATAATTTTTTTCTTTTAAGTCACTCTTGAAGTCAATGGTAGTTTTCAAATAATTGAGGAAAAAAGTCACGGGAAGATATCTTTAAGTGGTCAGTCTCCTTCATCGAAGACTCATTGAAAAATTTAGGTCCTAATTTCAAAAAATTTAAAACTTACGTATTTTTTTTCTAAATTAAGGCATAATTTTAAGTGCTTGTTTTAAATTCGCTGGTCGGGTTGTAGACAGTGGACTGGTTGGTAAAACAGTAAGCACCCACCCCATATCATCTGCAGAAAAGGACCCATCTCTACGAAATTCTAACAAACAAACAAAACACAGCCTCATCCACAGTTAAATACACACATCCATAGGAAAAGGCCCATCTGATTTGAAAATCTCAACCCCCATTGTGAGGTCATTCAGGTTTTTTTTTTTTAAACAAAAGGACAGACATTTTCCCTTTTCTTTGCACAAGTCATATCAATTAAAAAGTGGTCCGAAATAAATGGCTGAGACTCTGTTTTGTAGCTTTGGGTTGGGGGTGAGGTCAAAATCAGAACCTGTTGCCGAAAATGGTTTTTCTCCAGCTTTCCTGAAGCTGAATTATTAAAATTAAAGCAACCGTCAAGGCCATTAAATCAGCCACCAAGGAACATTAAATCATATGTAGCAACAGAACCAGTTTATAAAATGGGCGGTGCCTAACTGTTAGAATTTCAGGGTGACTATAAAATCAGTCACCAAGGAAGAAAAAAAAAAAAAAGATTGCGCGTTGAGCTGGTTCCTGTGTTTCGTTAGGTCAGATCTTTGTTTAATTAATCCAAATCCTCTCACACTGATCTACTCCTGTAATTTGCCACTGATTCTAAGTTTTAGGGACCATTATTTGCTGCTGGATTAAATTACAATACAATATATTTCTAAGCACTAATTTCCTCGTGGATTAACAATATTCTCTGCTTCGTGTACGCATACTCACACACCACTACAAAGTCACTCTACCTAACTATTTGTCGTGATCGCTGGGTGTATTTGTGGAAAGGGAGTTGCCTCACCGCTCTGGTACGGGTGTATTAGCAACTCTCTTTGGGTTCATCACCTTGGATGGCTAAACGACAGAATACATAGGCATTACCTTCTTAGCATATTTATAGTAAAGCTGGCATAATTCAGTTAACTCGCCAACCTGCTCGGCCCGATCCGTTTGAAATACAGTTCGGATTAGAGTTATGGTTTACCAACTTGAATAAAACCGGGTCGGGTCAGAGTTGACCCACTTAACCCATTTGACACGTTTAGATTTCACTAAATTACCATAACTTTTCTTATTCACGTGGGCCATAAATTATATATTCTTAATCTTTTGTAAAGGAGTCATATAAAATTTTAATATTTAGAATATAAAACTTATTCTTTATTTGAAAATATGATATTTTGTAGTTAAAATATTGATATGTGCTTATTATTTTTATGTTAGCATGTAAATTTACCTCTAAAATATAGATATGAATGAAATACAATATCGTTGGTGAGTCTTATACTTATGCTCAAATATGGAATTATAAAATTGAACAAAAATTGAAATGGGATTATCTTAAATTTTCAATAACTGGGCTAGAAAATATTTATAAATTCCTCATTTTTTACACTTTGAAAATTGATAAATTATAAATTCATGCTCAATTCAACATTTTAAATAAATCTAAATATAAAGAGAGCTTTACAAATGAAATTGGGTCACATAAAATGAGTTCAATCATACACAAAATGAGAATTAAATATGTTAAGTCGGGCCAACCAGACTCAACCCACATCAAATTTGGGTTAGGCGGGTTGGGTCAAGCTGACCCACAATAGGTGCTAGTTAAAGGTTTCTAACCCATTTTAAAAACAGGTTAGGTTAATGTTGAAACTAACAAATTCGAGTTTGGATTGATCTAACTCCAATTTGGTCAACCCGACCCATTTACAAGGTCTACTCTAAAGTAGAGGACAATGTGTTTGGAAAAGTGGCACAATGGAAATTATCTATAATCAATGGATTAACCATGATAAATATACACAATCACACCATCAAGCTATTACATACATGACACAATAATTTTACATGGTTCAGCAACCTTACTTATATCCATGAAGAAAAGAACTCATCTATCATGATCTCATCTCAATCTCCTAGGAGTTAAGGTTATAATACTTCAATATATATAGTTCTTGCTTTCTTAGCCAACAAGAAAATCTATACACAATGACTAAAGTACCATTTACCCTTATCTACGATTCTAGCTAACGCAAACGCCCGATCCAGTTAAACTAGAACATAAGACAAAACCCAACACAATGAAGAACTTTTGAACCCTCACAAAAATATTAGGCTTAATAACTAATTAATGAGTTGTGATTTCAGACCTTTTTTGTTTCTTTTTATTTTGCGGGTTTAGTCTTTGTTCTTCTCCTCGATTGTTTTCTGATGTTGTTGATGGAAGGTGTTGGTCTAAGGTGGGTGTTTGAACTAAACTTGCCTAAAATCTTTATGCATTCTAGTGTGAGATAGAACTTGTAAATTCACTCTGAATGCTCTCATATCTATGAAATGATTAAGTAGGGGTTCTTATTTTGCTCTCATATCTACTAGATGATCAAGTAAGGGTTCTCATTTCTATTATAAAGCAATCGCCATGAGGCACGACCCTATTCGAACACTATCTCTCTTGCAATTCCACATTTCCTAACCACTGTGGGAGTTTTTTTCAAACCAAGAGTCTAGACTTGATCATGACTCTACAACAAAGAGTTTGATCCGTATTTGACTGTACAAGATCAAAACTTATGAGAATTCATCTGCAGTACAAAATAAGAGCTTCTTAAGTTAGTTTAGAAAAAAAAAAAAAAAAAAAGAATGTAAGTTCTAAATACAATATGATAAAGCCTGGTCATATTCATATATAATTGATAAATTTAGGAACATAAAGTGTTCACAAAATAGCATGCAAATAATTGGACCAACCATGAGAATGGCATCATTTCTCCCATAAAAGTGTATCATTCTCATCATGGGCGGACTTAGGGATTAATATACGGGTGCAACTGTACCCATGTGATTTTAGAAATTCTTTAAATTAGACCTTAAAAGAAATTTTAGTATTTAATTTTTCCACACCACACCACCCAAGCAAAAATCCTGAGTCCTTAATTGATTTTGATTACTACCATTTGATGCATGCGGTAGTTCATTTGTACATAAGCAAAGAACTTTCAACACAGGAGATTCTCTCATATACTTAGCTGAAACTATAATTTACTTCATCTTTATCTTCTTCTGCTAACCGTTTTTACACCCCTTAGTTGAACCGCTTTTACCATAGTCCCAAGGAATTGGGTTCCAGACAAACAAATGGGACCTCCTCTTATCAGAACCCAATTAACTTTCATTGGTGTCTGCCCCCATCTTCCATCCAGTAGGGATGTCTTATGCACTGAAAAGGAGGAGTAAAATATGCAAATTTCGAGTGTCTGCAGAACCATGAATTGAAGTCATTTAATGAATGATTCATCTATATTAGAATTACTAAAATACAATAATACAAATTTAGATAAATCCAGATAGACATTGGGCCAATTTATGATGTTGAAGCCACAAGACTGATAATTAATTTTTGGTATGGATGGTTTAAAGGGGTTTGTAATCAATCCATGGTAGGAACACACGTAACTCTGAATTTCTCTGGGATCCGCCGTGACGAACGGCACTGATGTACAATGTGCAGTGCCCAAGAGAAAATGGTCATTCATATAAGTTTCTATTTTTCTACAATTTCAAATAACACTTACTATTGCAAAAAAGCTGGGATTTTGGGATTCTATATAAGTCATTATTATATTACTATTGCAGAAGTTGTAATATGAATTTCAACTTATAATTAGGGGTTTTCTGAATTTTTTTTATGTGAATTCAGAATTTTATTATCGAGTTCAAGACCGTTTAAGCCTTATCCGATACACAATGCTAATAAATGGTGTTGTGTGTCTGGCATTTTATCAATAATTAACTGAAAGGGGAATTGGAGGGTTCCTCCTCTTAACAAAAAGTGAGGACCATGATCATCTTTCATTCATTCTTTTCATACTTCCAGCTTGCAATTATGGCATGAAAGGATTTCAGTTTTTTTTATTGTTTTGTCCATAATCCATACCTGGAACTAACAGGGGTCGAAAAAAAAAAATTGTGGTAGTTATTATTCTAAACCCAGTTTTGATTCCATTTTGTCATTAACGGTTTCCATTTCAAATCCACCTTAAACCAACCCTTTTACATCCCTAATGAACCATACCCAAAACTATAGTGGTTTTAAAAATAGATATATTTGGTATTCTAGACAACCCTAGTTTTAAAGCCATGGTCCTGAAATCTGGATAGTTATCCGATTTTCCTCTCAGAGTATGGAACGCATTCGTCATATGTATACTTAATAATTCAGACACCAAGTCCACAGACGAGTAGACGTGGATCCAGTATTATATTCTACCTCACATTAAAAAAAAAATCTCTAACGGTTGATACTGATAGTTTCCGGCCTGATAAAGCTAACGCCCACATGAATATTGGTGGTGCGGGCCGTATGGCCCGGCCTTCTAGAAGCACCCCACTTCACGTCTTTCTCAAACTCCATTTCATATTATAATAGGAAAACAATTCTATTCTTATGATTCTATCCAAGCTGGCCCTCCAATTCATGAGAAAAGACAGAGGTTGTTGTCCCTCTCAACGTCATCCATCTACCAACCTCCAACCACCACCGCTCATGTTTTCACAATCCAACAAAGCCCCTTCACACATCTGTCCAAGTTGGTACTCGTCTGGCCCGCCCCTTCCCATAAAAACCTGATATGATAAAAACGGGAGGTGGTCACTGATGAGTTGGAATAATAGCTTTTTCACGTGGCCAACTTGATAATGGAACCATCCTTTCAGGGCGGGTCAATGGCATTGTCAATCGGCAGATGAGTGAATGAGTTAGGTAGGAAGGATGGTGGGGGATGTTCATTTGAAATGGGCCCCACAATACACTACCACATGGGTTTGTGCAAGTACTATGTAGTTTTTGTTAGGTTGGATAGGTTGGTTAGGTTTTATGGGTTTTGTTTTCTTGGCTTTTGCTGTGGACCCAAATCAGTGCACTGATTTATTTGGTGTGCACCAGCTGCTGATGGGTTCCCTTTTGTTGGCGTCTGTTTAATTGGGTTTTGTTTGTTTAACTGCTCAAACACCTACCTAACACGGTCTCCTCAATCCTGTAGTGATAAGAAGACAGCCTGCTAAATCCCAAATGGTGAAAAAAAAAAAAAACTCTAATGAAAAAGAGATAAAGAGGAAATGGAGTTGGGGAAACTGACCTGATTATTCACTATGGATGGACCATAGGTTCTAGTTAATGTCAAACTCTATATATCCGCAGGTTGAAATACTTGGAACATATTGATTGGATCCGTTTCCCTCTCATATGTTGCCCAATGTTCAAATTTTAAACTGTATGTGGTATTTCCCACCCATTTTCTCCCCATGTCATCCCCATCTTCTCTCCTCACGCACAAGGATCCCCAAATGAGCCACACTCTCATCAGCCAGTCCATCCTAGCCTTCCAATCTTTATTTGTACGTTACAAAAGCGTGCATGGTTCACATTGATACCGCGTTACCAATAGCTGTCCGAGTACTGCATCTTTTAGAGACAAGTCAACCGTTTGCTTCTTTTGCACTACAAAAGTCCGTCCCACCTTTGATCTTCTTCATCGATGGTAAAGATCATTTGGATTGTACAGTAGATTGACCAACCCCACGTAAATCCCCACTGGGACGGCCATTGTGCACCATCCAAGGTAGTCCACTCTGCCACTCCAAAGAACAAATGTGCACCTTTTCCCTTATCTAAACAAACAATCCACATTCAATAAAGAGAGAAAGATCATTTTCATTTTTTTTTTTGTGTTTTTTTCCCTAAAAGAGGGAGTCCTGTCCTTTGGGCAATCTCTTTGAGCTCAAGCGAGTTAGGCAAATTCCCTATGACCTCAATATAATAGTATAGTTCAATCTTGCAAGTTTTAGAAGCAAACTATAATTCTATACCAGCTCAACTATCCTTTAGGGGCCTCACTTACTGTCTTAACAAAGTGCTATGTCAAGATAGGAGTAAGGCGGTAAAAAAAAAATTAAGAGACTCTGTTAGTAACGTTGCCCTGAGACCTGAAATTCAACCGTAACCCATTGCACTTTAACAAATTCCCATATAGTTATTTGTGTAATATTTTAAGATTGTGCGATGCAGCACACATTACACCATGCAATATTTTATAGTCATGTGATATTCTATGATCATGTAATATCACAAATATACTATGCGAAATCCAACATCCACAAGACACAGATCCAAAAAAATTATTGTATTAGCAGATCTGTGAGAAATATTTAAACATTGATCACTCAAGTGCAAATGTTAGATGTAAGGGCAGCCACACAATTAAAATCTCAAAGAACAAAATTTTTGAAGTATGATCATAAAAATCTTTTTTTTTTTTTCTTGTCTCTGCCAATAGCTCAAGATTCTTGTAGCAGGAGAAAATTAATACAAAGTACTTCGGTGATATTTTCATGTCTTTTATCATTAACCCATCAAATTGATTTTAGGAGCTACTGATCGGTAGAAGTTTCAAGAAAAGAGAAATTTTTGTGTCACACGAAAGATCTATCTGAATTGAAAATCCTCCTTATCTGAAAAGTCTGGTCATGTATTTCTGTTTTGGCAAGGACACGCCCACAAATAAAAACAAAACAGTGGGCAACACAAAAACTAGAACAACTTTTCCTTTAGTACAGAATCCTCCTGTCATAAAATTGAGAGAGGATTACGATTACGATTTCCTAGAAAGTAGTTAGAAACGGCCAAAACCAAAATTCCGTAGGTGAACTTGAAGAAGACCATGGAATTCCCCAAAGCTAATAGAATTTGGATTACACTGACAATGGAAGCTCAAAAGCTCCTTCCTTCCATATTAACACAAAAGAAATCAAGATATATTGAAAACGATAGCTATTTATTCATCTATCTTTCGTTCTCTGTTACAAGAACCGTTACAAATCTACCGTAAGAGCACGGGCGTTTTGAATCGGTTGGCAACGGCACATTTCGCTTCTCTGGAACCCCAAATGGCAGCACAAGCAGACGCCTGAGAAACCCATCTTTGATTCCATGGTTTTGACCGATGGAGGGTGAGGTTGAAAGGGAAGGCTGATGGAGAGGTCGAGGTTCAGGTCAAGCTGATACTGCTGCTGCTGCTGCTGCTGTTGTTCTACCACCTCGCTCGTCTCAGTGCTATTAGCCTCTTCAGTTGAGTCTAAAGCATTGCCTCGTTTACTTTCAGAAGAGAAGAGAGCGATCGCTTGAGTCCTCGTGTGAGAGGACGAATTGGTTAAGTTAGAATTAGATGATTCTCCAATGAGTCGATGAGTCTGAGGGTCAAGCCCACGGCTCAAGAGCTTGCGTTTGATGTGGGTGTTCCAGTAGTTCTTTATCTCGTTATCTGTTCTTCCAGGTAAGCGTCCAGCAATGAGAGACCACCTTCAATCAAACAATGAGATGATGAGAGATAAACCAAGATAGACAGAGAAAAAAAATAAAAATGACCCCATGAGGTCTTTTTTTTTTTTTTTTTTCATGACAAAGAACCCGCCAACGCCTTAAAGTTGATCATGGCTAAAATTCTCAACACCACCGCACTAGCAGTGAACCTCCAGCTCGGAAGTGGATTTGTTGCTTACTTGTTTCCGAGTAGGCGGTGGAGTTTGATGATGAGCTCGTCTTCTTCTTCAGTGAAATTGCCTCTTTTGAGATCAGGCCTGAGGTAGTTTATCCACCTTAGACGGCAGCTCTTGCCGCAGCGGAGTAGACCTGGAGCAACATGGAAACAACCCCAGAAACCCAATTAGAGTTTTCTACTATTTGAGGTATTTCTCTTCTCCTTTTTTCAATAATTGTGAATTGAGATAGAGAGAAAAATAGAGAGATATTGATATTGATGCAAACCTGCAGCTTTGGGGAGAGATCTCCAACATCCCTCTCCATGTGCTTTGATGTAGGAGATGAGGCGCTGGTCTTCCTCCTTGGTCCATGCTCCTTTGTTGGTATGTGCCTTTTCACAGCAAGGAGAACGGCCCATCTATGTAGCTAGCTGTGGGCTATTGACAGATAGATTGATTGTTTTGGATGTAAGTTGTGCTGAGAGAAAGATGGGTGATGGGTGTGTTTGTATTGGTATGGACTTATGGAGGGAAAGAGATTGGTGTGTCTGTGGTATGATTAGATAGAGAGATGAATGATGGGGTCTTTGTACTCTGTAAGAGAGAGAGAGAGAGAGAGAGAGATGGTGTGTCTGTATTGGTAAGAATAAGGTTTAAGGACAGGTAATGTGAGAGAGTGGAAGAAGGGAAGAGGGGATTTATACGTGAAGAGGGGAGAATTGGGGCGCCAATTGACTCGATCCTCAGGGCTATTTGACCGAGTTGTTGAGATAGACGAGTGGTTAAAAAGAGGGAGAGCAGGATAAGGTAGGTAGGTCTACTTCTGCTTGGTTCCCCCTTTCGTTTGGGACACACTACCCCACGTCAGTCTCTCACAAGGCAAATCTTCATGACGACTTCTGGTTGCAATTCCACCTCTTTTCCTTTTTGTGGGTGGGGCCCACAAGCCCATTTTGCTGTTTCTGATCACTCCAATTTGTTCCCTTACAATCCATCGGTTCACATAAGATCCTTCAATTAATCAAACAAACAAGGTCCATTCTTATCAATTGGATGATCCTCAGCATCCAAATAAGAATGATCAATTGTAGGTTAGTAGAGATACTACTCAACATACTATGATGGCCCACATTTTAGATTGTCTATATTGGTCCCCTACATGCAACATGTCAAAAAATGAGCTGCTGCAAAGTTTTGGTTTCGTCCCATAAATGGAAGTTTGCCCCTAGTTTTTTTTTTTTTTTTCATTTTTGTTTTTGGTATCAAGAAGTTTGACCCTAGTTATGGCATTGGTTTTTGCCTGCTCCTACCGACGTTTCTGACCAGCACTCAGTCCATAAGGTTTTCTGGAAACCCTAACGCTACTTACATTAACATATGAAGAGAGCGAGAGCGAGCCAGAGAGAGAGAGAGAGAGAGAGAGAGAGAAGGAATCTAGTAGTTTGGTGGCCCATCCCCTCTCCTCGTGGAGCAAGTTGGCCTTTTCTATATTATTAATGCAGAAATAGGTATCAATGCCTTCTCCTCTCATATTGGATTCGAGTCTACAATATCCCAATATTCTTTTGACCACGAGATAACACCAATGACCCTTTAGGAGCATTACGGGCTCTAAGTTTTCAATAATTAAACGTAAAATACCCTTTCAATTGAAAGGAACAATAAAATTACAATAATAGCAACAAATGATAGAGAGAATTGTTGTGATTTTCTGACATCACCCGTTGTGCACATCCATGAATCACAAGATCAACACGAAGCAAGCCACACACAAGAAGAGACACGAGATTTACGTGGTTCACTCAAACAGGGCTACATCCACGGGCACAGGAGGACGAACATCTTCACTATGAAGAGTAAAGTATACAAGAGATTCCCACTCTCTCACCTCATCTCTCCTACGTGGTATGGGAATACCACGGGCAACTGCCGCCACAAGGTCTAGGGTTACAGACTATACAATATATAATCTCCGCTTTCTTGGCCACTAAGAAAGCCCCGGTATAATTACCAAAATACCCTTGACTTAAACCAGTCCCTGGCTAACCTAGTGACTCATCCGGCTAAACCAGAATACAAGACATAAACCCAACAATCTCCACCTTGGCTTAAATTCCGCACAACTCGAGCTACTAGGAGATAAAACCGGCAATGTCTTCACGTACCTTGCTGAATGGTACGTCACTGCACCAACGATGCAGTCTTCTTCAACATTTTGACTTGTTGAACCAGCACATGAATTTTGAGCAAAGTTCATATCGTCAAACTCCACATTGAACTAAAAGCTCGAAACCATTGACGAATCTGAGTGATATCTGAATCACTCACCATCTTGCCCCATCTTCACCATCACTGTGAAGATCCAATCACCACAAGCATACAAGCAAAACAGATTGGGAATACAAGTCCAAATGACTTCACAATTGCAAAAAACCTCTGCCTCCGAGCGGTCAAAAAAACTCTATTTGACCGGGCCTCCGATCAATCAAACAAATGTTTGACAACTGTTAACGCATCAGCTCCTCCTTGCTGCTTTTCCGGCTTTGGCAAGATGAACAACATCACATGCCATCATGTGAACCCCAAACGAATAACTTCGTTTGAATTAGCAAACCCTTTGCAACTAGGCCGGCGACTCCTATTATTGGGTTTGCAACAACAACCAGGTCGAGTAGACCCGATTTTAGCCTGAATCCACATCTGTTTAGATTTCCTCCAAATTTTTGCATCAAGTTATAGATCTCGTCACCACGAGCACGCTGGAAGAAACGGATCTAAAATCCGACTCAGGATGGCTCCGATAACGTAGAAACAAGTTTTTACGCTCCAATCGATCAAACCTCCTCCTTGACTGTCAAACAGCCAATCAACCTCTTCCACTGCGTAGATCTGCTCGAAATGAATCCGTAAGCGCAAACGGATCTCTGATCGGACATCAGACGATCAAGATATTGGAGAAACAATTTCAGGCACAAATCTGGTCAAACCTGCCTTTGACCGTGCTAACGTCACTGCTGACGTCAGGTCTGCTGTACTGTTGCACTGGGCTGAGCTGCGGACGCGGGTCAGGTCTTACCCGACCCGAACTAGCTGATCTGCTGGATTAAACTGTCTGCTGGGCTGGACTCTGTGCACATGGGTCAGGTTGGACTTGACCTGACCCGAAACCGAACCGGCTCTGAACTGCTGGGCTTTGATGATAACAGGTCGGGTCGAACCTGACCTTGCCCGGCCCAAAACCGCTGCTTTTACTCTGGGCTGCGCTACAATCGGGTCGGGTTGCACATGACCTGACCGGGCCCGAATCCCCTTCTTCATCTTCCTTTATTCGCGCGTTCCTCTGGTTCGCAACAGGGGAACCGTCTGGGCTCTTCGTCCTCGGCAACGGCGGTGATGGTTGGCAGTGGCGGTCAGCTGCGACGGCAACGGAATGACGATCCCGGCGACTGGAGACGGCGGCTGCAACGAGATATCGATTGAAATAGCAGCGGCGATGCAGCGGCAGCGGCTGCAAGCGGTCGTCTTCTCCGGCAGCGGCAAGAGCAGCAGCGACATCTGCTCTTCTTCTTCTTCATCGAGAATTCCGGCGGCCACAATGGCGGTGGTTCTAGACTGAAATCCGAGTGTTGAAACCCATCTCCGTGCACAGCCACATCACCGAGATCTTCTCTAGTTTGTCTTCTTCTCTGTCTCAGAGACAGAGGAACTGAATCTGCCCAGAGTTTTCAGAGTACTCTCGGTTGATCGAGACGAATCCACCAGAATCCGAACCCCCGTTCTCCGATCAACAACACCCAGAACCCGAGTTGATCTTCTGCTCCGGCAACAGCAGGTGGCAGTAGAGGCAGGCCAGATCTTTGCTTCCGGATTCTGCAGCGATATTTTTTTTTTTTTTACTCGAATCTGTTCCTTCGTCTCCGATGATCTGGCAAACCTGATCTGTGGCTACAACAAGGCGAAGACAATCTTCCCCCTTTCTCCTACAAGAACACTTGAAGAAAAATCCAGATCCTCCAAGAAGATCCGATCCGTTGCTCTTCCATGCACAACCTTCACCGAGCGATCTCCACCTCAGTCAGAAACCCGAGGAATACCAACCTCGGCTCTGATACCAATTGTTGTGATTTTCTGACATCACCCGTTGTGCATATCCATGAATCACAAGATCAACACGAAGCAAGCCACACACAAGAAGAGACACGAGATTTACGTGGTTCACCCAAACAGGGCTACATCCACGGGCACAGGGGGACGAACATCTTCACTATGAAGAGTAAAGCATACAAGAGATTCCCACTCTCTCCTACGTGGTATGTGAATACCACGGGCAACTGCCGCCGCAAAGTCTAGGATTACAGACTATACAATATATAATCTCCGCTTTCTTGGCCACAAAGAAAGCCCCGGTACAATTACCAAAATACCATTGACCTTAAATCAGTCCCTGACTAACCCAGTGACTCATCCGGCTAAATCAGAATACAAGATATAAACCCAACAAGAATCATGAGCCAAATCATAACCACCCGGTTTCTTTGGAGGTGTTTTTGATAAAGAGTTAAAGGAGTGTTAAGACTTGGGGATGTCTCACATTGTTGTAAGATTAGATTGGTGGAGCTTTTAGTCTTTAGAATTCTCGGGATTTAGTGTTTCTATTAGATAGACTATGAGCATTTGAAATTCTACTAGGAGGACGATACTGGAAGAACTTCAAATTCTTCAAATAAAGATTGTCGAAGTTCTAGCAAAAGGACTGGCCATCAAAGATGGGATGTGACCCCACCCAATAAGGGTCATGTGCTACACAATTGAGGCTTTAGTTCAAATAAGGCTCAAGTCCTGCAAGCTTTGATATCGATCTCTAGATCCATGTTGGGTACGCTGAATCCGTATATCAGACTTGAGCAAGGGAGGATTAAGGCCAGGTCCAGGTCTGTTTGATAAATCTAGATTAATGCCTTGTGTGCATCACGTATGTCTGTTACAAATCGGTATTTGGCATGATACATTACCATTATGTCAACAATTAGAGCTACAAGAAGGTTGTGAACAAATAATTAATATAGAAATTAGGTCAGGAAGTCGATTTTGACACATGATTCAAACTCTCTTACCAAGAGAAAGAAAGAAAATCGGAAGTGATTCAAGCGAATCAACCAATAATCTAACTATAAAGCTTGCCCTTGTCAAATAATACTTTGACTGACCAATCCTAACCATCCAATTTGACGCATGTTGGAGGAATTGCCTGACGAGGGCCTAGAGCCAAAACTGTAGTAAAACTAAACGTCGGTAGGATGCAGAGTCAGGTCAGTTTGTAATCCACATTGGCATCCAACCACAGTTCAAATTCAAGTCCTAAGAGGTAACTAAGATTCTTCCTGCTATTACACCGTCAATGGAGTGATACATGGGAACTAGAGTACGGCAGAAAAGGAACCACTGGTTGATCAAGCAATTGGTCCCAATGTTATATAGGCGAAACGAGAGCGTTGATCCTAGATGATCATCCACTACAACATGATCACTTTATCTTATAGATAATGATCAAGCTTTCCGTATGGAGATCTGAGATTGCCTACGAAAAATTGATTCTCCATTTGTTTTGCTCCGGACAATCCAATGGCAAGAATGGACACCTTGATAATGGATCGATCGAATCAAGCTGAAAAGGCAGGGTTTCCCAGAAGGGACAACATCTTACCAGATTTTCTGTGGTGTTTTTTTGTAGAATAATCAAAGTGAGAAACCTAATCACACCTGTAATAGTAAACCTAGCTGGTCACTTAATTATAAGAAACCCTAACAATATCATCACTATATCCTAAAATAATACAAACCTAATCTAATACTAATATAAATTGAACTTATCCTTCACTTCTCATAACAACATTCTTTAGAATATTTCCATTACTCACCTACAATCACATGCCTTTCCATGGAAGGATGGTGAAATTGGTTGCAATAATACAACTCTTTCATCTTCGTTTATGACTAGTGAGAATATTCATCGTGCTTTGCTAATGACCAGTCTGTCTATAGAGTCCATCAATATCATCTAAAATATTCTTTATTTCTCCGTTGAAATCACATGGTCTTTTAGAAAAGGATAGTGCAATTGATTTCAATAATATAACCCTTTCATCTTGGCTTATCTCTTACCAAAGCGTTCATCGTACTTACTCGTGATCGCCTCCTATTGCATCCTATTGTTTTTCTTAGCAGTCAATTGAAGCGGGTAATGTCTCACTGGATCAGATCTTTCAATTTTTTAACTCATCTATAAATATCCATCCACCAGCATACATAGAGATGTACACAATTGTGTGCATAAATTTATTAGAAATATAGATATTTCAATTAGACTTTATTATAGATAAACTGTTCAGCATATCCAATTTAATTAGAAAAGCAAACTTGAAGACTATTTTTTTCTTTTTTTCTTTTTTTTGCAAATAAACTGTCACACCGTAAAGGTGATATGAGCAAAGTTCTCACATAGCTATAGTAAAAAGTAAAACATGCAAAGTAGAATAGGCAAATTCATTTTAAAGTAAAAGTAATAGGGGCAAACGTGTTTTAAAATAAATAAAAAAAAGGCAGACAAACATCCAACTACTTGAGACGTTTAAATCTATTTGAAAAGGTTATATTTTGGCTAAAAAGAGGAAAAAAAAAGTCTTAAAGCTTACCAAATCAAACATCCCCATTAACTTTACCAAACAACCTAAAGTATCCAGAAACATTTATTTGAATCAATATTAAGTTAAAACGGACATGAAATGTAGACTTGCCAAATGGCACCTCAAATTACTTGAGCCAGATAATCACTAGGGACTAGCTACAACTTGCAATGACCCTTAAAAACTCTTTGCATATGATATGAGAGTCGATAGAACTCGACCCAACATCAACAAATTGGGCACCCTACACCCTCCCACCACCACCCAACAAGAAAGAAAGATTCAAAAAAAAGTTGACAGGACTTCTCTAATCGATTAAAGAGGTCCAACCAAGGTATCCAGTCCAACAGAAACACCCACAGATAGATGGCCAAGGTCACAATCATGAACATGCCCCTTGTGCAGAAATGGATCACACCCTATGTCCAGATAAAATATATGTACAATCAAATCAATTAGTTTTAAACAACCAAAGCTCATTAAGTTAACATGAAAAATAACCAAACAAGCAACCATTAAATTGAGGTAAGAAAAACAGCATGATACCCAAAATAAAGTAAAAGTACTGAAAAACAGATGGTCAGCAATATATTACAATGGCATACCCATTCTCAGCGATTAACAACCCACCTAATACCAACCCGAGTCACTACTTCACCAAGGAGGAGGGTGGTGTTTCTTTTTCAGGTTGAAGATTCAGGTATCATTTGATCACCCCATCACTCCCTCGGAGCTATGTGATTTACATCAACACCCTGGCAGCGACTGTGCAGAAGCAAGAGGAGAGATGCTTGCTGCTGAGTCACTACGGTGCCGCAAATAGGATTGTCGGCTAGATGACCCAGCGATATATGTTGGTGACCCATTGCTTGAGCTTGGAATAAATGGGGATGCATATCGGGAATTAAGTGGAGAACCCAATGATGGATGGCCCAATGAGTGAGGAGAAACAAGATGAACATTAGACCTGTAAGATGATGCTGGATTCCTGAGATCTGCCGAGCTTCTGCTTCCACTTAAAGCAGATGAGTTGCAGTACGACTTGAGTGATTGCAACAGGTAAGGAGTAGAAGAAATCGGGTGAATATTAGATGTTGATGGAGACAGAGAGGACGCTGGAGCCATTCGCATGGCTGAAGATGCAGCTAGCAATGCATGTGGAGATGAAAATGCTGCTGAGGACTGATATGATGGTGTTCTCCTTATAGCTGAAGATGAGGCTAATGATGAATGCACAGGTGAAAATGCAATGGAGGACCGATATGATGGTGGTATTTGTATAGCTGAAGATGATGCTAACGATGAATGCACAGATGAAAATGGAGTAGAAGTGGGTGTGGAGCCTGAGGAAAGTAGCGGAGTGCACTCTGAGGCCGGCGGATTTCCAGTGCTTGTTCTTGCATCGCGCTTGCACATGGGGCAAAATGTCCTCCAAGTGGTAAGCCAAGAATCCACACAAACAGCATGAAACTCTGTCAAAGAGAACAACAATGATGAAGTATCACTGATAGTAAAAGATTATATATTTAAAAGAAAATAACAAACAAACAGTGAAGATTTTCCACATGATGGAAGTCATGAATATTGAAGACAGGACTTGTAGTGGTCTAAATTTTCAAGAAGAATCAAGTATGCATTACCCAAAAAAAAAAAAAAAAAAAACCAAAACCAAATGACCTTTTTTCTTACAATTAACTACAGTCTGTCATCTTTCTCTGTAATCAAGTTTCTTTACAAGCTACTTTCAGCTCTTGCCATCAATGCTAATATGGAGGGCATAATGCACATCTCTCAATAACAAACATAGCCGCCCCCATCCTTCATAGGCTTTTTTCATTTTCATTCAAAAATCAGCTGAATTACTGAGGACTAGAATGGAATTTCAAAAATCAACAGGAATCTCACATATTGAAAAAATTCAAATTATAAAAAAACACACACGCTCAGTCTTCTGGAAGGAAATCGTTTTCACTGAATTAATAGTTGGCCACCAAATATATTTCACTGAAACAAACTCAATGAATTTAAGTTGTCCAAGCTTCTAAACCACCAGTGCAACAACTTTGAAATAAACTAGGAAATAGCAAAGCCATGTCTCTTGGTGCCATTTTGATGCAGTATGGACCATAGCCAAGAAATCAACTTGGCCAACACATTGACCCAGACGTCAACCCAGTCCATTGGGTTTAGTGATGGGTTTGGTTTTGCAATGGGTCTCGGACTCTCGGTTTGGGGTTTTAAAGGGGATTTTTGAGTGGAGTCTAGGATTGATGGATTTGGTTGAGATTGGGATCTTATGGCTTTAGAATTGGAAGTCAGGGTCAGAAAATTGGGGCTCTTAGTACTTTGGGTTTAGAAAGGTTTGATGACTTTGGGCGTTTCAGAAATAGGTTTGCGGAAAATTGGTTTGGGTCTGAGTTTCTATTGGAGATAATGGAGATGGAAAAGGATTTGAGATTGGGGATTTGGCAGTTGGGTTCAGATGTGGTTGGTTGGTGGGTGGGTGGATGACGATGGGATTGATGATGATGAGTGGTGATGATAGAATCCAGGAGAGACAATTGTTCTACCAGTGATTGTTGGATTTGAACTCGATCTGATGCAATACGGACCAGACTCAAGAAATTAATTGGCCAACACATTGACCCCAGAGGTCAACCTGCTTGTTGGGATCAGTCCACGGGCCGAGTTTGACTGAGATCTACTGTGGAACTCCTTTTTTTATCTATCTCTATTTTCATTCCCTATTTAAACGAGGAACTATTTCTAATTTTTATTCAATTTTGGTTAGGATTTCCTAGTTTCCTATTTTATTTATTAAAAAAAAAAGTCTTACATGGTAAGGGATCAATTCTACTCCTATCCAAGGATAATCAAACCTCATTGTAGTTCATACTTCATTCCAATTAATCAAAGATTTCTGAGTTATCACTAAGTGGCTGAATCCATATTTGGATTAGATCAATCCCATTGGAGATTGGTCTTTTCTTTCTTTTTTTTTTTTTTATCTATTGAGGATCTGGGGTCCACCACGTTTGGTATCTCTGAACTCCAGAAAAGCAATCCTAGGGAATCAACACCAGCCACAAGAAAGGCCCATGTATATTATCTAGCTTTTGATAGCTTCCAAAAGAATATCCCTTTTCTTTTTCCAATTTCCATGGGTTCTCCTCCATGAGAAACAAAGATTCCAACTCCTTTTATACTTTAAAAACTGAAAGGAGACGAACGAATCCAATGTGGCACTATCTTGCTGATTACGTAATAGAGTTCCATAATTATATCAACAAGTAGGCTTTTGCACACATCTTTCTAAAATTTCATTAGGCGTTTCCATGTCCCCAGTGATAAGTTCTTCAGAAGGACCAAGCATAGTTACCGACTTCACAATTTGATTAATTCACAATTGAGTTTGCAATTCGTAATTCGAGACTTAGCTTGATCAGGAAATTCGGTAGAGTAGGTAGACTTGATTCACTTTTTGATTCATCAAATTTGAAGTTTGAGTTTGCAAAGTTCGATGAACTAATTTTTTTGTGTCCATGCTTTTAAGTTTATCACTAAGGCCCACATCTGAAGGGCGGCTTGCACAATGGTAAAGGCTTACCAGTAGCGTCCTAAAGAACGCAGGTTCAAGTCACGAAAACAGCCTTTTCAAGATGAAGGTAAGGCTACATACATCTTGCTCTCCCTAGACCCCGCTATGCGGGAGCCTCGTGCACTAGGCCGCCCTTTTTACTAAGGCCCACATCTAAATCCCAAACCACTCAGAATAATTGTTGCTCTTTACATTTACACAAGGAGAATTTTTTCCTCAATAGAGTTGGGCCCACAATAAGATTAACTACATGTAAAACATGGTTACAATAAAAGTCACAAGTAAAATTCCATGATTTACTGATGATCAATCCTAAGATGGGGATAATGCCAATTACAGTTATATATGTGCTTTTGAGTGGGTGTATGTTTAGGTTGTCACCATTTAGAAACTATGAGAGAGTAGTTCAATAATAGTTTGTGATTCAAACAGTGAATAAATCGAAAAGAACTATTCGGAGTTTGAAGCCCTTTTGATCGAATTAGGTAGAGCCATGGGACCAGGATTTTCATCACTCACAATTAAACCTAGGTTGTCAAGCAAGCCCTCCTCTACTTAGAAACATCCATCTTGATTAATAAGTTTTTTAATGTAATCAAGTAACTTACTGTGGCGACATGGAAGTACTCTGAGCTTCTCCCCAACATTGTAGTCTTCAAGGCATATAGCACACGTCATAGAAGTACAATTATCTTCTGAAACAGATGTGAAAATCAGGCTCGGCATTGCTTTCACTAATCTACTGCTCATTCCATAGAACTCTCTAACATGTGGAGCTTGAGGTAGTCCTCGTCTTATACGGTGTCTACGTACAAAGAAACATGTTGCAAGCACTGCAGACATTGCAAGCAGGGATATGAAAGAGATGGCCATAATTGACCATGCTGAGTTTTCAAAGGTTGGGATAATCCACAGCTCCACATCAGTTAAGCCAGCATATTTTTTCATCATTTCGCCTGAGGTTTTGGAGACAAATACTGCACGTATTTTGATTCCCCTTGGATTTCCTGCCACTGCAGTTTTCCAAAGATTACTACAGCGTGCATTAAAAAAATGTGGCAACATAAATGTGCAGCAAACCAAAATTCAATAACTCATAATTCTGCACTCTGTGCTCCAATGCCCAGGGGAACATGCAATGCAAGCAAAACATGTACACCAATTTCTGCAGATGAGAAAAAGAAAGTAAAAGATGATATGAAGATGTAGCAACTGTGAATACTACTCACAATGTTACATACATATGTAATCAAAAAAAAAAAAAGGGTTACATATGGATATTCACATAACTGGCAGTTGGTTGGCTGCTACCATGATTAGATCTTCATTGGTACTCTAGAATTAGTTGCTCTTTTCATTATTATCTACTTTTTGCAAGTTATACTTGATCGATTTCTTAATTGATTAGGTTGCTAAATGAACTCCTTACCTAAGAAGAGGAAATAGTGAAAAATAAGGTGGGCAAGTAACCAAGAGATATGAATGAAATTACTCTTGTTACCTGCATAAAGGCATTCTCCCATAAGTGAGAAACTTCTTCTGATCGTGTCAATTGATCCAGGTCCTAACATCTAGAATCAAAGCAAGGCAAACCTGCAACGATCATGACAGGCAACACAAGACAGTCCAAAGCTATAAGCCGAATTGAAACAACTGAACAAAAACTTCGATCAACATTGTGAACTCATTCTGCAGATGGATCTCTATATACAATCTTCTCTCCACAACAATGTCATTTGTTCATGAGAAATTCCTGCTATTCAATCTGACAAGAAGTGATCAACCATTTTTGAGGGACATCTCAAACCTTAAATTAATGAAAGCAGCTCCATCCAAGCAAGGACCATAATAGATTTATCTTCGATTTGACAGCAAGGATTCAATCAGGTGTATACTAACCTCGTGCTAAGCAGTTTTTAAATTTCAATCAGACCAGAGAGGGAGAAAGTGCCACTATCCAGCTTTCATCTGGAATGCAAGGCCTACAATGGTATGAATGTTGGAAGAAGGTAACCGCCACCAACCATTAGCAACTACACCCCAGGCGCTACAAGGTTTGGCCACGGTCAATGACTCGTTGAAAAGCTGTGACTCAATCCTATGAATTCTAAAGTAAAACTTGCATCAAGCCCAGAATTGCATGAAACAAATTGCAGAGTATTACTGCAAGGAAAGTGAGTGGTTGATGATTTGGCCTTCCTCCACCTACTGCCCTACCGGCAAACTTTCATTAGAGGTAAAGGATCAACAAAGTTATCCCACACTTTTACAGCCATTTTACAAAGCTATACCACTCAAGGAAAGTGAGTGGTCGACGATCTGGCCTTCCTCCACCTACTTCCTTAACGACAAACTTTCATTAGAGGAAAAGGATCAACAAAGCTATCCCACACTTTTACAGCCATTTTGCATCATTCAATGGATTGACAAATTACTGCTCAATGAAGGATCTCATAGTCATCCTTTTTTCATGTATCATATCATGCATTGGAAAAAAGCAGGTCCTCTTGTCAAATTCATATTGGAGTTGCCAAAGATTGGTGATGATGGCATCAAAGAGGAGCCAACTGCAATTCTAGACCGTCGGATGATTAAGCAAAACAACTGAGCAGCCATTGAACTTCCAATCCAATGGTCTAACATGAGGTCAAAAGATCCAACATGAGAAAAGTAGCACATTCTACACAAGGGTTTCCCAACTGCCAAGTTGAGGACAACGTGGTTTCTTAGGAATAGGAGGAATATTATGTACAATAGGATATTCACGTAACTGGCAATAATTGGCTGCTGCCATTATTAGATCTTGATTGGTATCCTAGGACTAGTGCTATTTTGATCATCCCCACTTTTAGCAAGTTATCTTTATTTGATTTCTTAATTAATTAAAGACTAAATAAACTCTTTAAGGTGCACATGTAACAAAGAGATATGAATGAAATTACCCTTGTTCTCTTCATAAAGGTTTCTCCCCTAAGTGAAAAACTTCTTGTGATCATGTCTCTTGAACTAGGTGATGCAGGACCTAAGGTTAGTGCTAGGTACTGTTCAAGAGCTTATTAGTGCAAGGATCTAACAGAGATAGGGATAGTGGTAATCACGCCGACAACTGTGACGTACCGTTCATTTCTAATACCAATCTGATGAAGAACCTAGGGTTTGGGCTTGCATAGAGTGCTGAAGCACGTGTCCGAGGGCACTTCAAACTTTAAAATACGAGAACACACCTCCAAGGATAAAACCCATAATTCTAGTCAATAATCAAATCTCTCAAATAACATTCTGTAGTGCCATATAATTAAGAAAGCAAACCAGTACAATTAGAAAACCTAATCTAATAACGGAAACTTCCCTAATGACAATGCAATTAAAAATCTACTAATAATATAATCCTAATCTATGATACGGGGGACCACTTAAGGCCATACTGCATCACTGGGTCTTAAGTCTTAACATCCAACCTGAGGGAAATTTCAAACCATACGAAGATCTAATTCAACAGTTTGGCTTCATCAGAAGTTGGCTTGACTGCAAAGAATTTGAAATGTAGTACAAAGATAAACGCGATTTAATCTTCAATGTGTGTGTAAGATGAGTAACATTTTTGTAATAATAATGGTTCTAATAAAAAAATAGGAAAGTAGTTAATAAGCATCAGAAATAATAGATAATGGTTGACCAGTTGAACTAGTGATTTTAATGAAAGGGGATTGCATAAAAATGATAAAGATTAGGTTGATCCAGGTATCAGCAGGTAAACCCAATTGACTAAATCCAAAAATATGAACCCAAGTGCAAATCTAATCACAAAAAATAAGGTCAATACCTATGACGCCCAGATACAGATATGGATATGGACATGGATATGGGCACAACTACAAGGTTCAGAGTTTGGGACATGTCAAAATTTAGGACATGGACACAGGAAAGACTGTCGACATGGACACAAGAAAGACTGTCCTTTTTTATCTTTAGAACATTTCTGAATTAATCAAAATATCATTGTTTACATTTGTAACATTTTTTTTTATGTTGTAAGGTATGAAAGCTGAAGGAAATATATGAAATAATCGTTCGGAAAATAGAATATGCTACACTTGTGCCCTAGAAGTATCGGTGCATCATCGAGTACCAATATGAGTGTCATGTCAGTCCAATAAGGATACCCAGGCCTGCATAAGTATCTGGATATTTTAGGTTAGTAAGGTGTCGATAACCATTTTACCGAACTCCTAAGGCCATCAAGTATACATTAAAAATAGAAGCTTCCCCTTTATCTGTCAACACTCAACAGTTCATTCTATGCGTTAGATCAGACTGTCATCAACATCCAACATAACTAGCTTTTTGAGATTGGCTAGATCTACATGCCTCAATTTTTGTGGTGTTTTTCAGTGGTTGTGTAACAAACCTTACAGTTTACATGATTGCATCTACATTTTGGTTTTGGACTAGAATGGATTACAGTAATATAGTTGTCAGTTTAGTGGTGATGTGTGGTTGCTTAATGTTTTAATATTATAATTTATGCAAGCAATTACTGTAGCCCTAGCTAACCTTCCTATACTTTATGTTAATCTTGTGTCCGGCATCAATCATAAAGCGCTTAGAGAAGCTTCAAAGGGATTTCTTGTGGCAAGGCAAAAGAGACAAGAAGAAATTTCACCTAGTTGACTAGTAATCAGTTTGTCAACAGAAGGAGGAGCGTGGTCTAGGCTTTAGGCCTTCAAAGCAAATGAATCAAACCCTTTTGGGGAAGTGGCTTTGGCGAATAGGGAAGGATATGGTAGTCCGTGGAGGGAGATTATTACAGCCAAACATGAGGTGAGAAGAAATGGTTGAGACATAATTGGGCTGTCTTACAGGTTTTGTGCCCTGCGCAAAGGTATAGCTTCTGTCAATGACATGTTCTCCGCAAAAATCAGATATAGGATTGGCTTTGGTGAAGACGTTCTTTTTTCGGATGGATGTTTCGGTGGGGGACAAGCCAATGGCGGAAGAATTACCGAATATTTTTAAGTATGCAAGAAATCAATTGGCTAAGATCAAAGATTTCATGAACAGGAATGAAGATCGCATTACTTGGGGTCTGATCTTTAGAAGGAACTTGAAGGAGAATGAAGTGAGCCACCTTCTTCACCTTCTGGATATGCTAGAGCCATTGTTCATCCCTGAAGATGGGAGAGATACCAGAGTTTCGGTTCCCTCTCAAGATGGGTTTTTCTCAGATTCTTCCTTCTTCTTGGCAGTGTCATTCTTCCCTAATCATGAGAATCAAATCGAGTACTTTCGGAAATCTAAGGTGCCCTAGCTTTTGGGTGATTACTGCTTAGAGTTAGCATCCTCTCTATGGATAACCTTCATCGCTATTAAGCAATAGTGGTTAATGCTTTACCCCTTTGTCTCTCAGTTGGGGAATCAATGAATCATCTCTTTCTTCAAAGTGCTATGGACCAAGAAATTTGGAATTCGCTTCTAAGTTCCTTTGATTATAGTTGGGTCATTTCTCTATCCTTTCATGACCTTTTTGAATCTTGGAGGTATGGATCAGGTTCATCCAAAAGAAGGCTCCTTTGGCGTGCCTCTTTCTTTGCAATTATCTCGGCAATCTGGACGGAAAGAAAACAAAAATGTTTTGAAGACAAATCCTCCTTCATTGCTTCTATTCTTGCTAGATCAAGATTTCTAGCGGTGTCCTGGGTTTTTGCTCTCCCAGAGTTCTGGGGAGTGCCAATTGATGTTATTCTGCTCGACTAGAGGGAGGTGACTTCTTAACTTTTTAAGAAGGTACCACGTTCTTCCCTTTTTTGAATAGTGTCGATGTAGTTTGGCCTTAAGAGAGGTTTTCTGTCCTCCCCTCTTTTCTCCCTTTTGGATAGCGTTTTTGTTTAGGTTTTTTTTTTTTTTTTTTTTTTTTTTTGTTCCAATAGCTATACGAGGTAACAATATATATATATAAAACCCTGCAGCCATTAGCTATATTACTTATGCGGTTAGTTTAGATGAATTCTTCAAGCTATATTCTCCTTTCTTTCCTTGAACATGCGCCTAGCCAAATTAGAAGCCTTGACTGGCCTCGACAACATAAAAGCAACTGCAAGTTTCATTAGGAAAAAAATTGGTTCGTTGGGGATTAGCATTCGCTCTTCATGAGATTAAGTAGATGACCAAAAAGTGGCAGCCTGCCACAGAATGTGCTTCGAACAATGAGTCATATCCAGCCCAATACTCATGGACAAGGCCCATGCCCAAGCCCACAGCTGGTCTAACAAGGTCAGCTAAACTGTGCAGAAAGTCAATGAGACCAATACGACAATAAATCATGTGCTTGGATTTCTCTTAAAAAGAGGCAACCCCAGTGCACAAGGCTCCTACCACTGTGGAGTCTGGGGAGGGTCAGATATACACAGCATTACTTACTCCCACAAGCCGAGAGGTTATTTCCATGTTTTGAACCCATAACACCTAGGTCACAATGGAGCAACCTTACCGTTGAGCCAAGGCCGGCCCTCGTGCCTGGATATCTCTATTAGAATAATTATCTTTCTAAGTATTCCCCTTTAATATAGTTTTCCTATTTTAGTAGAGTCTAAATTCAATGAATGTTTTTATTTTAAGTAAAGAAGATCCATGTAAACTATCTTCTTTAGGATTCTCAAGAGGCCGATCTCCTATACAATCATTAAGTACTTTTGTCGGCTTGAAGGTGCCTATGCTTGGCAGATCTTTCCACCAATCCAGCTACATAAGTAGAGCTGCAGGGATTTGTCAGTCAAAGGTACATTAATTTTGCACAAGGGATGGACAGTGAGACCACATACTGAAGGATATCTTTCTAGCATAGCGGTGTTTGTTGTATTTAATGATGCACTTTTAAGAACAGCAGAGCTCAATACTGTAGAGTTCACCATGTAATCAGCCCATTTTTTGTAAATTTTTCTCTCTTCATTGAAATTTACTCATTGCTGATCAAGAGAAAACATTCCAGTGTTATAAACTATAAGAACTATGTTCAAAAAAAAAAAAGTACAAAGCAATCTGTTAGATTAAGATAAGTCAAATCGAGTGAAAGGATCAACTGCAGGTATAAAATAGGTAGCACTGCAACATTTTTTTTAAAACTTTCAAAATGGGCAATGGAACAGTATTTAATTAATGAGTCCCCATCATGAACACCAAAATCACAATGAAGAACCTAGAAGAAAGGTATCCATGCTGTTACATTCATTGAATGCACAAACAACTCCTTCAGAGCCTATATGATGAGCTATATGCAACATAACTGCAATGATTCAAAACAATGTAGTTAAAAGTTCACAAAGAATGGACTTTACTTGAAACCAGAACACCACCGTCTTCATTGTCAAAGATAATAGCTGCTTTGAACCCTGCATCTTGTGCACTTTTAACTTTGTCATCAAAGTTGCATCCTCCCCTCACAATCAATACAAATGGAGAATTTGCACCTTCACCAGGAACTACTGTATTAATCAGTGGCAAGCATGCATTAAGAGGTTCGGCCAAATATAAGATCCCACATTCTCCAGATCCTTTTATTGATGGAGCTGAGATAAAATTTAAAATATAAATAGATAAGCACCATCAATGATTATCAAAATTATCATTGATCAACCATGAGGAATCAAGCTCACAAAAGCATGTCGTTAGAACTAAGATAAGACTAGACAGTATTCATCAAGTTAATATAAAGAGGTAAGATCCTTCCATCATTCTTGAAAAACAAACTGAAACAAGAGTGAACAAAAATTAAACAGAAAAAAGAACCATGTGCAGTAAAAACCAGTACTTGAGGCTGTCCATTTAGTACTGAGGATTTTACCAAAAAGATCCCTTTCGATTTTCTATAGGCAAAAAAGGACCTAAAAGATATGTTACCATCATAGCAGTCCCAAGAGCCCTTTTAGTTAATTTTTTTGTTGTTTCATTGAGCGGCGATATCCCCGCTCACTTGCATATACGAGTGGGGACATCTCTGCTCGTTTTTTTTCTTCTTCTTCTTTTTCTTCCTCATCCTCCTCTTCCTCCAACAGCTTACACCTCTACCAACTAACCCCCTATTCACTCAATATTTTTCTTCATTATATGGTGACAACCTCAATGCTCATGGCCGTGAGTATAGGTTGGAGCTTGTTACCAAAACACCCCAATATCACATATACCCATCTAAATCATTCATCTATCTAATATCTTTTTCTCCCACATCTTAAACAAAACCATTTGAACTAATGTATATTCTTTCAACCAAACTAATAAAACTTCACCCCCCATCTCTCAAAACTCACATTCTCTCTCTCTTAAGCCCATCCTTTTCTCTTTTCTTTTTTTCATTTTCTTTATTTCTTCTTTTTCTTTATTCCCCTTTCATTCTTACTATCTACAACCCACCTTTCTCAGCATTTTTTTTCTCATCTCCTTGCACAACATTGTAATTTCCAAACCACCTCTACCCGATCATCATCTCATGTCAATCTCTTTGTATCCCCCTTCCCTACAAATCTAATTCACAACACTAAACGAATCCCCTACCTATTACGAAGACCCTTCTCTTACATTTCCCTTTCACAATCATCTTCAACTTCATCCATCATTACCATTTAGCTTCCACAACCAACAACTACTATCCAAAAGAACGAAGTTTTTTTTTTCCCAAATCTGATTTAGGCGGCGATATCATTGTTCAATTGTGAAGAAGCAAAAAAAAAAAAAGAGCAAGGATATTCCCGCTTGTGTATGTGGGTGAGCAAGGATATCGCCACTATCCAAAAGGGAAAAAAAAAACCAAAAAGGGTCTATGGGACTCTTATGGTAGATGCATATCTTTTATGTTCTTTTTGGCTTTTTGGTCCACAGTGAATTTAAGGAGATTTCTCTAGTAAAACCTAGTATTTTAAGACAAAAACCACAAGTTTTACCCGCATAACATGGCAGCATCTACTCAAGCAGTCAAGGGTGAGCCATGACTATTCCTTTCACATCCATCTAGTCACTCTAGGCTTATGAGCTCAGATTCATTGAGATGAGCAACATGTAACAACTATACATATTGACAGGGATTTTCATATTGGAATTTTCAAGACAAAATGGATTCTTTTAATATTAGTTTTTTAAAAAAATCTAAATGGTAACATTGTTAATAACTAAAATCTCCAAAAGCTCAAGCTAATAGTGAACAATAGAATAATGTGTATCAAATGGTCCCAATAGCCCCACTCACCTGGGGGGGCTCTGCACATGCACAGAAACACGGCAAATGACCAATGTGGAAAGAAACAGGTCCAAAGGGATTCAAACATATGACACTCTGCTTTGATACCATGTCAAGAGTTGTTAACCATTGCAACTAAAATATAAATGGTAGCATTGTTAATAACCAAAATTTCCAAAAGCTCAAGCTAATAGTGAACAACAGAATAATGTGTATCAAATGGTCTCGATAGCCCCACTCACCCGTGGGGCTCCGCACATGCA
The DNA here is from genome assembly GCA_037013555.1 of Sextonia rubra. Classification (NCBI taxonomy): domain Eukaryota; kingdom Viridiplantae; phylum Streptophyta; class Magnoliopsida; order Laurales; family Lauraceae; genus Sextonia; species Sextonia rubra. Next base: position 10,933,013 of record JASUAD010000010.1, read on the forward strand.
CAGAAACACGGCAAATGACCAGCGTGGAAAGAAATAGGTCCAAAGGGATTCAAACATATGACACTCTACTTTGATACCGTGTCAAAAGTTGTTAACCATTGCAACCAAAATGACTAGGCATTAAAGTTGCGGCAAACAATATACTTAACACTCCCCCTCGGGCGGGACACCACCCGGACTTGAAGCACATTCCCGTCATAGAGTAGCATGGGGCCTTCTGCCCTAAGCCCGCAACATAATACCAAAGACGCAGCAACATGGATTTTAACCCAAAAACTATGGTAGCTGTGATACCATGTTAATAATCAGATCCACCAAAAGCTCGAGCTAATAGTAAACAACAAAACAATGTATATCAAATGGTCCTAATATTGTTTGAAAAAAGTCTCACATCCTGCATCGCTCAAGTAATGGGTTTGGCATAAATTCATATACCTATTTGGGCCTTCCACCTATCAACTTAAGCATTTGGGTGTACATGATATCAGAGAGGGTATCGTTCTCATGTAACCCATGTGGTAGGCCCATCCATGAAATCTGTTAGGCCTGCACGTGAGGGGGAGTGTTAAGAAAAAGTCCCACGTCTCACATCACCAAAGTAATGGATTTGACATAGCTTCATATACCTGTTTGGGCCTTCCACCTACCAACTTAAGCTTTTGGGTTAGTACATGGTATCTTGCAAACATTGTTTTAGAATTGACAAAAGGTTGCTACATTTTTTGTTCTTTAACATCTTTCCAAAAAGCATCTTTATAAAACAATTGGAAAGTTTTTTTCCATTATTTTTATCAGTTTTATGTTATTACATCAATTTTAAAAAAATTAATTTACTTAAATTAATCTAAACATTACAATAAATCCACAATTCAAGTTTATCCAACTGACCAATGGTTCATAGAAATAAAGCTCCTAATGCTCCAAACCACAGCCCTAAGATGACTGGATGAACTTCGCCACCTAATGTACTCAAGGGACAAGGTAAAGCACACACCTACAAGGCTACAACAATAAGACATATGTGTATGTTTAATTTTTAGTTGTCTTCATGACACATCATTGTTGACAAAATAAAATCTATTACACCAATTTCGCATTGTCCGTTGTCTGCATGATCTTATTCAGAATTTTGAAAATAATAATAATAATAATGTGACTACATGAGAAGAGAAAAGAAACATGGTGCAAATCAGTATTCCTAAATTCAACTAAGGTATCCTTATTCTCATAATTCATGAAGATGTAAATTCAATATATATATATAGAGAGAGAGAGAGAGAGAGAGAGATGTGCAGGTCGTTAGTCCTTTTCTTTTCTGGTCTAACCTTTAGGTCCTCCTAGGTAAATCTTGGGGGTTAGCACCTTTGACTACACCACAACCACCCCTATCATTGTAATCCCCTACATAACCCACCCACCCTAGGTGATGCAATTCATGCAGCAGGCTATTGGCCAAAATGCGACAGGTCGAGGTAAGGACCTATGAGACCAACCATTTATTAAAGAAGCCGCAAGGCCCCTCTAGTAGATCAGGTGGAAAATGACAGCCACTTTTCTTAAGCTTAAGATTTCAGCACATGTCAAAATAATTCCTAGGTCACACTATGGAGTGTGGACCCACTAGAATGTCCAGATTGCAATAAAGATAAGTATTAATGTCCTTCATTATCATTTGATTGCAATTAGGAGATCATTTTGGATTGGAGTATTTAAATTTCTAGATATTGCAAGCGCTTAGTGTCATTAGCTAATTTTGGCAAGAATGTCAAATCAAATCTAGTCATGTGGAAGGATTGGAGTGCAAGCCAAGCATAGGGAACATCCTTATGCTCTTTATAATGAATTTTCAGCTCTCATGGCTTGTTTGAAACTCATTAATTTTAAGCACTTATGGCATGTTTGTTTGCATAGATACATAAAAATTGAATACATAGGAATTCATGGTCAAATGAGCTCCTCATAAGTGGTCAAGGATATAAGGTAGGCAATGTAGATAGGGCCTTGACTTTCCTAGCATTCAAATTACTAGTGTGAGTATTTATTTCCCACTTCCCTTTATTCAATCTCCACTGATGAGGTGATGGGTGAAGGATCTAAGTTATCGATATAAATGAGGCACCGACTTTCCAAGGATTTGAATTACTAGGGTCATCATCATCATCAAAGCCTTGTCCCAGCTATGTTGGATTCAATAACATGAATTATGTTTCTGCATTCAAATATATTGCAAGCCAAATCCTCAGATGGGTTGCACTTCTTCAGAACTATTATTACCACATCCATCCATGTCAGTTTTGTCCTACCCCTTCTCTTTGGTAGACCATCAACCTGCATAAAAAAAACTTTTCCTCAACAACACCACCACGTTAGACATATCCAAACCATATCAAACAAGTCTCTTAATTTATCACCTATTAATGCTACCCATAAATGCTCTCAAATGCGTTCATTTCTAATTTTATCTTCCTTAGTTTTACCACACGTCCATCTCAATTCTACACACTCTCATCTCCACTATACTCATTTTGTGAATGTGTTGCTTTTTTATCAACCAACATTTTATTCCATTGGTGATAGCTAGTCTAATCGTTATCCTATAAAACTTTCCATTCAATCATGTTGGTACGAACCAATCACAGAGCACTACAAAAGCAAGTCTCTACTTCAGCCATCCCACTATCATCCTATGTTCGACATATTCCTCAATGCCTCCATCTTAATAATTATCGAGCTAAAAAATCAAAATGAATATCTTTGTGGTATTTCTTGAGCTTCAATTCTCACAAAAGTCTCAGCTCTTTACACATCCCCATTAAAGTTTCAAGTCACATATTCCATCGTTATACGGTTTTTTTTTAAAGCCCTTGGATTCTTAAAGCATCCCGCCATCTCTCAAGGTATTGATGACATCTCTCAATTCATCCATCAACAATTTACTACTATAACATCTGCAAACAACATACAGCAAAGTACCTACTCTTTCATATGAGCAATTAACTTGTCCACAATTAGTGCAAAGAGATAAGGGCTTAAAGCTAACCCCAGATGCAAATCAATGGCTAACCTATCTTTCCACAGGTAGTTCTCACATTCATTGCCGCCCCCTTACACATCTTTAATGATGTCAATATGACCCATGAGGCACTCCTTTTATCTAAACCCACCAAATCAGATCATTAAATACCTTGTCATAGGCTTTTGCGTGATCGACAAAGACTATATTAAGATATCTCCTCTTCTCTCAATATTTTTCAATTATTTGTCTGAGTGGAAATATAGCTCCCATTGTTGAAGTCCCTAGTATAAAACCAAATTGATTTTTAGATATCTTAGTCTCTTGTTTAGGTCTTTGCTCCATTACTCTTTCCCATAGTTTCATCATGTGAAGCGTGAGCTTAATCCACAAGTTCCACAGTGGATTACTAGAGTGGGCGACAGTTGGATATTCATTTTGCACCCTCCCTTTTCAATTTCCACTCAGGATATGATGGTCTTTTATGGATATTTACTTTTGGTTCTCCAATTTTTTATTACTTATAGGAATACAAAGTCTTAGAATTCCTAGGAATTCAAATACATGAACAAACAGGCCCTTAATAACAGTGGATTTATCTATATCCTGGCACATCATGAAATTAGAATGCTCTCTTCTCTGATTGATGTTTGAATGGTCGAGTTGGTGTGGAATAGTGGAGGTGTGACTGTAATTCATTCCTAGGGCATGTTTGTTTGTGAGGTAGAGTAAAGTAGAGTAGAATAAAATATTTGAAATTCAAATTTCTCCCCTTCTTTTTGTTAAAAATTCATATTTCCCTCTTTCTTTTTTCGAAACAAGTCAAAAAGTCATCACTAAATTACAAAAAACTCTCTACTTTCTATAGAAAAAGTCAAAGATTCCATATCAAGTAACTAAAATCAAAAAGTCATCATAACCCCATCATACATTATTCTCTTTTGATTTTGGGTTTTCCTGCTCTACATTACTCTACCCCACAAACAAACAGAGTTTCAGATTGAGGTTTCGCTAGCTTCTGGCTTATCTTCCCAAATCCCAACACTGTTGTGTTTCCTGGTATCAAAGTAAGTTCTTCCTTGGGAGATTAGATACCAGTCAATTTTTATCTTTTCCCTATCAATTAAAATATTCACATAACACCTAAATTTGACTTTTGTTGCTTCTGTCTCAAACTTTTTCAAGTTCATTAAAGTTTACACAAGTTACAGGTGGACAAATTTGTGTTTCTTTTGAATTAATACTACAGCCTCGTCCCACATCCTTTAAACCCACTAGCCATATTCCCCCCTTAGCCCCAAACTTATTCCCAAGAAAACTCAATCGTGCAACCTTGATTTTCGTCCCAACTTTACATCCTTAAAACTCCAGTTGAAACTTCAATTTGCCGTCCCAGTTTGTTCCTGACCCAGACCCAAATTAAAACCAAAACTTTCTGCCCAAATCAAATCCAATTCAGACATCTGAAAACCCCAAATCATGCCCATTAAAATCAGCCCTTATTCCCATCTTTACAGCCATCAATCCACTCAAATCCTTCCAAATTGAACCCTCTGAGATCCATTCATCATATGCCCATTCAGACCACAAGAAATCCTCTCCAACCCAACCAAGCAGCTTTCCCTGTGCAGTCCAAAAAAAAAACCCCACTTAAAACTGTCCTAAAACCCTTCCATTCCTCCTCAACCCTAGTCTCAGTAGCTAAAAGTGTTTGAGAAGTGGGAGCGAAGCAAGCTTCAAAATTGAAAGTAGCACTCCAGGACAAAGGTCTCACAACTAAATTCCAAACATATCGTAAATGATTCATTACCTTCAAATTTTCACAAACATCATATCATCAATCTCTAAGCATAAAAAAATGCATTCTGTTGAGTGACAATGCTCATATTCATTATCCAAAAACATAATAAATTAATAACTGTGAAGCTCACTCCAATAACAATAGATGGACCACAAACTCAATGTAACAGTAACATCAACAAGATTACACAACATCTTTAAAAATGAAGCCAAAGAATACAACTTTAAAAATAAAATAAAATAAAAGATCACTAAATAGGGGAATTCAAATTAGATAAACAATCCTATGCACTTCATGGTATCAATTAAAAATCAAAACAAAACCATGTATTTCTTATAAACCAAGTACTTCTCTTACCGAAATTCGCTTCGATGTCATTGAACGACAAGGAAATGTTCTTCCCAATCAAAACCACATTCGCAGCCGCCGCGCCCCACAAGGAACACAGAAGAAGAATGTACAAAACGGGGAAGCAGATGAAATCCCAATCACATCTTCTCCCAAAACATCCAAACGCCATGCTGCTCCAAATCCACAGCACCCCCCAAAATCAACTCAACCACCTATCCAGCGCACTTTCCCACTTCCTAAACCTTCATAATCAAACCAATCCAAAAACCCCATAAATCATTTTTCAAGGCATGAAATCTCCACCCCCAAGAAAAAAAAAAAAGACACTCTCTAACCCTCCATCAATAACCCAAACCAATAATAATAATAATACAATAATGAATAATTAAAAAAACCCAGAGTGTTATTTATCAAGTCATGAGATTTCCACCCCAGAAGAAGAAGATTATACCTATCAGGAAATGAAAGCAATCGAAAAAAAAAATTCTTAAGAAAACAGCCTAGAAAGAAAGATAAGGAAATACAAAGATATGTAATCAATCAAATGTATAGCAAAGGAAAAAGGAAGGAGAACCTGAAATCCTAGAGTGTGAGGAAGACCCATGTTGATGTGGTGTGAGAAGAAGAAGAAGAAGAAGAATCCAGGATTTTTCAAGGGATCATATGGATGGAGACATCAGCCTCCATCTCTCTGCATCAGACCAATATCTATACTTTTTCCTACGCAGGTATAAGATACGTGAGAGAGAGAATAGAATATGGAAAGATGCTCTTAGAGAGCGAAGAATCGAGACAGAGGCCGGAAATGTATATGCGGTTGTGTTCATCTATATTCTATAGTCTACATATAGGTGTTTTTTTTATGTGTACGATCAATCAACCTCCTCTATACAGACAAAGTGCTGTCTATCTTCAACTGGACTCTGGATTCTCTTGTCGAGGCCCATTAAGTCCATGTGGGCCCTACTTATAAAATTAAATCTCTCAAATAAAGTCACATTTCTTTTTTATTTGTGAAAGTCCTTATTTTGGTGATTTGTTATCAATTTTCTCAACTAACACACATCTATATGCTTTTGATTTAGATGTGAACGTCCAAGCTATACCAAGTCTCTGCGGCTAAATTCCTCACTTATCATCAAACATGCCCATTGTTAATTGTACAGGAATTCGCATGCTTCGCTCCTATCAATGTTGAGCCCACTTCAACTTTTTATGTAATTTGTTTGTGTTATAGCTAGACTAGGATTTCTTAAGCATTAGAGAATTCGGTTTTAAACCTCTCAAGGTTTTAATTGGTGAGCCTTGGAGTATATATCGTGCGTGTAATATGATATAAGGTTGTTTTGATGCTCATTTTTGAAAATATATATTTGATCTTTGTTTTGAAGCACTTATGCTATAAAATCTATATACTCAATTTAATCCTTAGCACCTCTGGTGACAATTTTAATCTTGTTAACAGAGCTTCTACTCAGATTTAATCAAAATGAATTTAAGTTGATTTTTCATTATTGCTAAAAATTTTTCGTCCCTTCGCGTTATTTAACAAATACTGTAAAATGTGAATCTTGGTTCCTAGCAAAGACCTTAGTTTGACTTTGCTTTAGATGCTTAGATTATACCAATTTACATCAGTTTAGTATTAGAGCAAGCTAATCAACGTCATGTTGAATATTTTGTACAGCTCTACAGCATATTTATCTTAAATAAATTCCTCCATTAGCCCCAACACAGAAAACCAAAAAAAAAAAAAAAATCTACTAAAAGAGAGTGTATGATATTCTTATACTTCGCAGAGTACAAAATGGCCATCAAAACCTTCACTTGAAAAGGAATGACACGTGGCATATGTTACACCGTCGAGCATATGACCAAGGTTCTCACTTGGAAAGAGGCGGCACAAAACAGGTCGTGTTGCCGCATAACTCTTTGTTTTACTAGGCAAGGAAACCTCACTGTGGGCCCCATTTTCTCTGGTCATATCGTTAGCTGACACATAGGAACCGATTATGAATGTGATGGCAGCCGACGGTGTGTTCCTATATAGCATGACAGAATAACAAAAATGAGAAATAAAGGAGTGGGCTTGAGCATGTAAATGTGGCTCATGCAGCGGCCCAGCCATGCTTGGGCCGTGCAACTTCACGGCTCGGCCGAGCAAGCAACACTGTGGACATGTGGAATCAAGGTATGGCAGTTATAAATTCCGAATATTTGGACCTGTGGAAATCATCATTTTTTAGAATTTGTTTTTCTCTTCGATGCTCCCTATTTCCTTGCATTGTTATCAATTTTTCTTAACTACACATATCAGTATACTCAATGTGATATAGATAGGGGCCGGTCCAGGATTCTATACCAAAGCGGGCCAGCCAAACTAGAAGATTTTTTTTTCATGCAATCATTATATTTTCAAGTGTTCCGTAGAAAATTTTTAAGTTTAAGCAAGACAAATATATCAAAAGCAAATACTAAGTTTTTATATGGAAAATAAAATCACATCTATTCAGTATTTGCAAAAGATAAACAAAAAAGGTTTCTTAGTAGATTTCAACCATGCAACTCAATATCTATCAAAGTGGAATTTTACGTTCTTTCAAATTCCAAAAATCGTCAATAATTGGATCTACGCTGAATTTTGTGACAATTTCTCTTTTAATGAATACAACCATTGAGTCCGTGAGAAAATCATCTTCTATTTTGTTATGAAGCCTAGCTTTGATAATTTTCATGGCTGAAAATACTCATTCTGTAGTTGCCGTAGAAACTAAAAGAGTAAGAACAAATATGATCACTTTGTAAACATGTTGGTAAGTTGTTGATCTTCTAGTCCTTACCAACCATTGGCACAATTCAGAAAACATTTGACAACTTCTTAAAGTCTGCATGTGTGAACTACATTGTGCTTATAATTGTGAAGTTCCATTCTCAACTGCATTTTCTCTTGATTTGTGAAGTCTTGCGGATAAAACTTGTCAACCAAATGGCAAACATCATCTATCCTAAAAGATTTATACTCCTCGCTCAGGTCCAAAGCCAAGGTAAGAGTAAGCAACTCCACTACAGGCCCACTAAATCGACAATTTAACTCTTGTAGCTAAGAATCAATTGCAGCATAAAAAAATGTCTATTCGATAATGATGCTCAATAGTAAACTCATCTTGTTGATGACGAGCACAACCTCCTCTTTCTACATTGAGAGCCTTCAAATCTAGGACATCTATCTTGCGTGCCTCACAAAATGATTTGAACTTGGTAAGTAAAGCATCCCATCCATCATCTCTCAACTTCTAGATAAATGCTATAATAGATGAAACAAGATGTATGGCATCCAAAATGTCTTGAAATTGACATTGCAAAGCTTGACAAAGTAAATCGATGATCTCCATAATTTCTTTCATAACATGCAAGATGAAGACAAAGTCAAATAAAGTCAATGCCCGGAAGCTGAGCTTGCTTCTTCTCTTTGCGAAAAAGTAGTTCCACCATGTTTGATGTTAATTAGTACTTCACATGTTGCACCATACATCTTAATCAAACTAGAAACTTATTTCAAGTGAGAACTCCAATGAGTATCTCCTGCCCATTGTAAAGTGTCAATTTGATTAAGTCCCCTCCCAATCTCGAGCTCATCAATGGCAATCAAATGTGCAATTTCAGCAGCTTGAGCATCCTTCAATTCCCCATTACACTTACTTGAAGCACAAACGATATTTTCAATTGAAGTCAATTTAGCGAAAAATTTATATACAAGGGTGACTTCTCTTGATGCTATAACTTGTATCAATTGCAAGCAATGTGCAAAGCAATGAATATAGTAAGCATATGGATAGTCATTCGAAAGCAAAGCTTGTAATCCATTCCACTCACCCTACACTTGCACCATCATATCCTTGTCCACAAATATATTGAATATTTAAATTGTGATGAGACAAAACAAGCCCGTTCTTTAGGGCCAATGCCACAATGTGGGTGACATGAACAACCCCAAAAAATTGCTCCCATACAAAGCCATTCCAGTCTACAAATCCCAAAACTAATGCCATTTGCTCCTCCTTTGACTTATCACGAGCTTCATCCACATACAAAACTTTGAATCACTAATTTCCTCACAAATTGCCTTCTTCACTTTGGTTGCAAGAACACGTAAAATTTCTTTTTGGATCTTTAGTGAAGTGTAAAAGGCATTTTTCGGAGCTTTATCTAACACAACTTCCCCAACCTTTTCATTATACAAACCCAACAAAGCTAACATTTTAAAATAATTTTCACGAATGAGTGATTCATGACTTTCATCATGGCCTCTAAATGCAACACTTTGAAGTGCAAGCCATCGAATTGTATTAATTGAGGCCTTTAATCATAACCGATTGCTTGCAATTTGTTCAGAAATGAAATGCTCTATTACTTTTTGGATGTGTACACCTTGATTCATCATATTTTCACATTTTCTCTCCGCAACTTTATGAAAAGAGCTAGGATCTCTTCCTACATGATTGACGAAAGCACAATTTTTTCCATTAACTTTCTTTTACTTACGAAATCCATCAACAATAAATGCATTGTTCTTTGAATTCCCAAATGGCTTATTAAAGAGATAGCATGGCAGACAAAAAGTTGCATCTTTGTTAGGAGAATATTCTAACAACGATGGAAATAGATCGAACCATGAATATTGAAAGCTCCGAGCATGAGTTGTTGACCCAGATTTGGGATAGATTGAAAGTAAAGGTTGGAACGGGCCATTCTTAATGTAAGCTCATCGAATTTCATCACGTTGATTAACAATATAATCCCATATACGTAGACGCAATCCTGGGTCACGTTCCAAAGTACTAATGTCAATTTCATTCATTTCAACTCTTCAAGATTTTGTAGGTCAATTTTCAGAATTTAGAATCTCAACATTAGAGGAAGTTGGCAAATCTGGAGCTTGACAAATTTGGAGTAGCAACGTCAGAGGATGGCAATAATGTATCAACTTCCAAGTTTTTGTCATTTTTCTCTTGAAATATACATCAATTGGAATTGTCTTTTCCATCTAATTATTAAATATAAAACAACATGCACATTTTAGCAACTATGATAAAATAAGTGATTCACAATTTAGTAGGGTTTTTTTTTCTTACAATATAATTCGGTCATCACACAAATATTAAAAATATTTTTAGAAATTAAAACACATGATTTGGACAAAAAAACTATTTGCTCTTTACAATCACACACTCAATGTCATAGTCATACTAATGCTTTGGGCAAGCAATGGGTAATACATCTCAATTTTCAAGTATATTAAAATGCTAAAATCAAGATTAAATCAACATATTAACAATAAAAATGCTATCCAGTTGCCTTATGAATTATGATGAGAGAAAATAGAAATGAGGAGAAGCCCTATCTCAAGACCAAATCCACGGTACTCAAATAGAGAGAAACCTGAAACAAAGCCAAACCCACCTATAAAATGAAAGAGAAGAATCTAAGGAAGGAACACCTCTATACCATCATTAATCTAAAACCCAAAACACCTAACTATAGAGAAATTGAGAGCTTAACTAGAGCTCAAGGAAGAGGGAGAAATTAAGAAAATGGTATCTATGGGATGAGGGCAACGGAAAGAAGAAGATGCCGGAGGAAGACCGATGGTTGGTGGATCGGGCCTTGAGGTGGAAGCAGAAGGGAGGAGGGGATGAGGAGAGGAATGAAGGGAAAAAAAAAGTGAGATGAGGCTGGGTTTTCTCTTCACTAGGGTTGAAAAAGGAGTGGGCCAAAGCGCCAAAAAGTAATTTTTTAGTGTTTTTTTTCAAAAGATGTTGTGGGGAGCCCTAGCCCCCTCCTGCCCTTACATAGTTCTGCCACTGGATGTAAATGTAAACATGTAAGCTATACCAAAGCCTCAATGAATGAATTTATCACTTATTATCAAATATGTCCAATGTTAATTGTATGGGAATTCATGGGCTTCACTCAAATCAAGATTGGGCCCACTTAGATTTTTTTTATGTAACTTGTTTATGTAAAAGCTATACCAAGATTTCTTTAGGTTATAATTGGTGAGCCTAGAGTATATTGTACATATAAATATGACATAAGATTATTTTGATGCTCATTTCTAGAAATTCACTCATTTTGAAGCTCTTTAAAAAAAATTGAAGCATTTATAATATAAAATTTATATATTCAAATCCTATGCATTATAATGCAACTATTCAATTCCTATTCGTTTTGGAACGCTCTTTGTTTAATACAAACAACTAGATGAGCTCCTTATATCAACTTGACGATTGGATAAGTGAGAAAAGAGGGTTAGAAGTAGGGTTGTAAACGGGTCGGTTCCGGGGACAGGTCCATGGTCAACCCGGACCCAGAACCATTATGCTGGGTCTGGAACCGGATCCGGATCCGGAACTGCTACGGTTCCAATTTATTAGATCCAGAACTGGAACCAGACCCATATGGTTCCAGTTCTGGTTCCGGGTCTGGACCCAGTTATAATTCATGCTTAGATCTAAATCAATTTTTACTTGCAAAGTAAATATGGTTGCTCAATCTTTATTTATTTATCAAAATCCATTTTCTGTCATGGTGGTGATGGTCGCTGGATTTTGACAGAAGTGGCAAGCGGGTAGGTTAGATTGGGTGTGGCAAGGCATTATGGGTAACATGTATATGCTCAAGCTGAACCCTACCCCTCCTGGTGAAGGGTGAACTAAGTAATTGCATATGAGTTAGCATGGTGTGTCGTACAACAATTTAGTTAGATTATTCAGGGTTGTGCTGAAGAGTTTATGTACTGAGCCTTGGCTTATTTATTAATGTTGTGAAAGTGACTCCAGTTACAAGTCTAGAATAGAAGGTTCAGCACAAAACCTGAATTACCAGTTTGGGTTTGTGGATTGGGAATAGAGGGACAATTATCTAGAGATTGGACCTGGCTACTATTCTGCCTGGTTGGTAGTAGGGCTGTTCTTGCTGGGTCTTGGGTCTATTTCCTAGTCCTATTCTTTCTTTCTTTGATTTTTCTTTAATTTATATGCATTCTAACATAAGAGAAAGACAAAAGAAAGCCATTGACAGTAGTGTATAATTTATAGGTGGGAGACTAAAACTGACTACAGCCCACGGGTCGGGTCCACGGGTCTGAGACCTGTTGGAACCAGAACTGAACCCGTTTAGAAAACGGGTAAAAAAAAAGGACCCAGAATCAGACCCATTTAAAAATCGGTTCCAAAAATAGGACCCATACCCAGTTTTTAGCGGGCCGGAACCTCCAGGTCATCGGAGAATCGGGTATCCATTTACAACCCTAGTTAGAAGGTAATATTGATGACATGAGTCAGCAACTCAAGCCATATGCAATATTTCAATTTTATGGTGCTTGAATGCAACTACAGAGAAACCCAAGGCCAAGACCTCTTTGGAGGCACAAGGTTCTAAAGGTTTTAATTTTTGTGTTCTTCATTCAGGTCGGCTCTACCCTTAAAAAAGGAAAGCCGTTATTTTAAGGCCCCCTAAAAAAAAAAGCTCCATAATCTCATAATTAAACGATAATATCTTTTCAAATTGAAAAAGCCACAATTGTCATTCCTTTATGTCTCCAAAAAAAAATGTCCTTTCGCATTCCAAAATGCATTAAATCTATTTCATCATTGACTGTTGAGGCAATTAAAAGAAATCCCCATTGCACCTTCTCTCTCTTTCTTGTATGTTCTGCCTTCAAAAAAAATTCCTAGCAATAACCAGCAAGAATAAAAGGAGAAGAAGGAGGAAGAACTGTGTTTTTGAGGTAACTAATTTCTCTTTTCCATTTGAAACTTAGGTGCCGTTTGGAGTAAAAAAGAAGTGAGCTGTTTATTTGTTATAAACATGTAATGGCTGGGTGCACATATTATTAACAGTTAGCCTATTTTTTACTTCTGTTTTTGGTCACCAAATCAAGATCTAAACTATTAGATCTCTTAAGAGCCTTTAAAATGGTCACCATATAAAATTTGGACACTTTATCTTACACAAATCTCCATATATTTGTGAAAAAGCTGAACTTAAAATGCAAGTAGAGTGGCTAGGATTTTAATATAATGAATACAAGCCTGTATTTTGCTTTTGTTGTTTTTGTTTTTTGCCATGAAATCAAGATCTAAGCCGTTAGATCTCATAAGAAGTTTTAAAAAGAACATCATATAAAATTTGGACCATTGATCTTACACATGTCTTCATATATTTATGAAAAGGCAGAACTTTAAATGTAAATAAAGTGGCTGGGTTTGAAATGTGATGAATACCAATCAGTTTTTTTTTCTTTTTTTTATTTAATTATTGGCCATTAAATTGAGATATGAATCATGTTTTGTCTTCATAATATAAACAATAGCCATCATGTTAAATTTGAATTGTTGATCTAACATAGATCTCGAGAATTGTTAAAAAAGCTGAATATTAGATCCACTCTTTTGGGCTTCTATAGGCCCCCCAAAAAATTAAAAAGGCCTAATTTAGGATTGTCGCTTTATGTCTCAAATTGCCTCGAGTCGGCCCTATCTTAATTTATATGATAGAATATAGAGCAATCATGAATTTGGTACATTTTGGTCTTTTTACATTTTCTTCTCTTTAAATATCGTTCTCCTGTTAGAATAGGGAGGGAGAGAGAGAGAGCTCTTATTCATTAGATCTGTGTGTACATAATAAGGGGAGGAGGATCTTATTTATAGAATAAGATTGCTTCCTCCTCAAGCAACCCAATAGGGAAAAACCCTAACCCTTGTAATCTCTTTATCTCATGTGGGTCCCAATGTGGGCATCCACCTATGATAATAACATCTTATAACACTCCCCCTTGGATGACCACCATTCAATGACAGTTGCCTCATTAAAACCTTGCAAAGGAAAAACCCAGTGGGATAAAAACCAAAGCGAAGGAAAAAGAGTACAACTTTCGACAGGATCATTGAAATGGTGTTGGACGTGCATAGTGCTGCCTCGTTAAAACCTTAACTAGGAAAACCCAGTGGGACAAAACCTAGAGAAGGAAAAAGAGTACAGCGCACATATGTCCTGGGTAGCATACTTCAGGATGCCTCCCCCTGATTGACTACTCCCCCTGATGATAACATCTTTGTACATAATTAAGCATGTCAATCTCGTATACAATTTCTAAAATACTGAGTTTTGGCAAAACTTCGTAAACTGATCAGCCAGGTTGTTGCTTGAACGAACTTGCTTGACTTCAATCTTATTATCCTTCTGAAGCTCATGAGTGAAGAGGAACTTTGGTGTAATGTGTTTCGTCTTGTCATCTTTAATGTATCATTCTTGAATCTGTTGAATATACGCCCCATTGTCTTTGCAAACAATGCTCGAGGTACCTGTACTAAGAGGCAATTGACAAGAACTACATCTATGTTGAGTTAAATATTTTTGCCATACACATTCCCCACTGGCTTAAAAATCTCACCATGGTTAGAATAAGTAGCAATCAATAGTCAATTTAGTAGAATATCAAAAATAATGATATTGACATGAAGAAACATATAACATGTCTATGATCGATCCTTATGAGGATCAGGGATATATCCTGAATCTGTATATCCTACAAAAATTGGTTTCAACCATAAAACAGACATAGATATCATAGCATTTGTTTAATACCAATTCAAAGCCTTGGTACAAAACTATATATGGGAAGCATATTTATAAAGAATAAAAATCTCATTAGAACTTCTCTCGATCTGCGGGTTGAGATAAAGTAGCCCATAGTTTTCTCGAACTCTTCTGGAGTTTCGATTAGATATATAAACTTCTACTATTATAAATCCATTTAAGGATTGTATAAACAGGAACAGGCAAATGGGATTGTTTTCATACTCTTCCTTAGATAAACATCCACTAAGACGATTGTACCATATTCTTCTGGAATGCTTCAGGCTGTACAATGAACGTCTTACTTATATTGAGTACGTACTCTCTGACTTTGCTTCAGGCAAAGCAAATCCTTCTGGGATTTTCATATATATATATATGTCTGTGTATGTTTTCAATCCCAAGTTTCTATAGGAAACCTTATATCACAAGTTTGCCTTTCGTTTATTTTCCTTACAAACACCCATTTGTAACCTGCAGGGTTAACACCATCTGGGGTTTGTACTATAGGTTCATATATACCACTTCTATTGAGAGACTGCAATTCCACAATGGCATCTCTCTATTTTGGCCAATATATTCTTTGTCGACATTCATTTATAGAACGTGGTTTTATATCCCAAACAACATTCTTAATTTCCATTAATATTTGAGTAGCTACCGCATATGCAAATGCGTCATCGATGATAATTTCATTTCTATCCCATCTCTCTCTTGAATAATTATAAAGTATAGAGATCTCTTTATTTATTGGGTACCCATTGCCTCTTCAGGGGCTTCCAGAGTCTCTTCTGGGACTCATGTCTCTTCCGGGACATTAATTTCTTCAGGAAATTTGGAGAGAGTGGATTTTATCATAAACTCTTCGGGAGTATACCTCTTCTGGAGTATGATTGGGATATGATTGCTCATTTCTCCTCTTCTGGGGAGCTGAGTCCTTGAAACCTATAGTTCTACCACGCTTCTGACGTGTATAGATTCATTTGTTGCCATATTTGGACTTTGTTCTTCAGGAACACTAATTCGTACTTGTCCTACAGGGACATTAATTCGTGCTTGTGTGTTCATAGCCGATACATGTGACCTAGTCACTTTCGCTGCATCATTAAAAGCATCAGGGAATTCATTTGTAATTAAGTGCACAATTCTCCGTACTTCATTCTCACATTGTGAAGTACATAAATGTAACACTCCGACCCAGCTTGACCTCGTTTAGCGGTTAGTTAATCTTGTTTTCGTTGTTAATCATGTTTTGTTTGTGTTTTGTTTTCGTTGTGGGTCATGGATAGGTAGTTGGGTTGAGTTTGACCTGGATTAAGTAGACCAAGCCCTTTTTCGTAATTTTAGCTTTCCTTAGGCATGGTCATTTTTGCATCATCTTGATGTCAACACGTGTCTTTCGTTGAGCTCGTTAACTTTCGTAACTACGTCATTTGCAACCGAGGTCGTGTGATTCGATTTGATCTTGATTTGACTCAAACTGAAAATAGATGTATGACTTGGCCTTCATTGCAATTTGGACAACCCATTGACTTGTATAAGTGCATCCATCGACCAACTCATGCTCTCTCTCTTGTTCTCTCTCGTTTTCTCTCAAGTTTCTTCCACTGCACGTGGAGTTCTCCCTCCTTCACTTGATTTCTCTCCATCGATCAAGCTTGTGGTTCTTGCATGTGCAATTGAGGTGAGTGGAAGTCTTCCATTCTTCTCATCTCCGTTCTCTATCTCTTCTCCTTCTTGCTTCTTTGCATGGTGTGTCTGTGTGTTGTGGATTTCTCTCCATCTCTCATGCATGCATGTGGTTTTGCTTGTGTTAGGTTGTGTTTGGATCCAAGGGCTACCATTGTGCATTTGAATTTCCAATTGAGGCAAGTATAACCATAGTTGTGAGAACCCATGTTGGTATGCTTTGATTTTGGTTAGCTCACATTAATGTGTATGGAAAACATGTGTTTACAGCCCATTGATACTCATTTGATTACTACTTGGTCTATCTTCCTTGATAAATTGAAATTTGGATGCTTCCCAGACATTCTGTACAGGTTTCAGGAAATTGAATTCGTGCAGGTACGGCTAAGCCGTATAGCACCTACGGCTCACAGTCCAGAGAGGAGAAAAACCCAGTTTTCCTCTACGGCTAGGGCACGGCTAAGCCGTGGATTGCCCTACGGCTAAGCCGAAGCCCAGCCGTGGCCCAGCCGTAGAACAATACAGGGTGCAATTTCTGGAATAACTGAGAGTCAGCAACTGACCAACCTTCTACGGCCCAGCCACGGCTAAGCCGTAGACCACACCACGGCTAAGCCGTAGCACACACACGGCTAAGCCGTATCCACATTAGACTAATGAAAGAAAAACAAAGATAGGTGTAAAGAAAAGACCGATATGGCCTTCATGATAGAATGTAGGGTACCTATTCTTGCCCAACGGAATGTGATACATGCGTGAATGATCTCGAGGGCTGCGAATCATTCATGTTCATTATCCGGATGTTAAGCACCTCCCCATGGGTGTTGGTTTAAGGGACTTCGTGCACCGCCCGATTCAAGGCAACACTAGACAACGGTGCATCGAATAACTTAAAACTACATCATCATGCACGGTTAGAAACACCGGATAACTAGATTAGAATTGGTTTGTAAAGTAAGATGATTCGATTTCACATGATTTGTTGCATAACATATTGCATTCGATCATTGATCTCAACACTCTACATGATTACGTATGTTTCGTTACTTTCACCTTGTGGTTTATTACCTTGAGTATGCATGTATGGTATGTTCACTCACAGATATGCTCGTATGATATGTTGTCACGATCGACTCAAGGTTTCCATGATTGACTTGGCATGGTCAGGCACTACTTAGCCTCAGCCTTAGGATCCCGACGGGGTGAATTCGGTATAGTTTATATGGCCTGCTGCAGTATGGATTTTGTCTTGGGGAACCGGACCCCAGGAAACCGAGACCCATTGTACCCTGGCCCGGACAATGGTGTTCTTTGCATGTTACAAGATCCCTCTTTTGGGAGCATATGGTAATGTAGTAGCCACTAGTTATGTACACAGCATGTTATCCTTGATTCACGCAGCATATTTCTTTCTTGATAGCCTAGTATACGAAAATGCCTTCTTTAATAACATGATGTTCTTTATTCTATTAGACACAGCGTGTGTTAACTTGCTATGGTTTATACTTTGCTGAATCTTCGTATTCACAGTTGTTTTTGGTGTTGCAGGCCCAGATCCCCCATCCGAACCCTCGCCGGTCGGCCAGGCTCCAGATGAGACCCCCGGGGCCCCATCAGGCCTAGAGGAGTGGATGTGATCACTCCACGGGAGAGCGTCCATGGCATGCATCATTTTGGAGTCTTGTTTTGTGGATTTTCAGACTTGTATTTGGCATGACATGTCATTATTGTATATACTCTTTTGTTCTTTTTGTAAGACTTTCATATGTAATTATGTCAGTTTGTTCTGGGTATCCTTTCTCTTGCACTGTTAGTTTGTGTTTCTGATATTTACAGCTTCCGCGTACTTGCTTGGCACGTGTGAATGTTCCCTTGTGCGTGTGCATTTAGACTCGGTCTACGTGTGCAGGCACGGGAGTACGTGTGTCATTAGATTTGGCTTTTGCTAACCCCCGAACCCTGGGCTCGGGTTGTGACAATAAATCTAGATGATATTGAGTGGAAGTATTCCACATTAATTCTCGCCGTTCTTCAGGAACAAGGTGTTCTTCAGAAACTCTCTTATCTCCCCCTAACGGCGAGAAGACTGTCTCATCAAGATGACAATCAGCAAAAATGAACAATGAATATATCTCCTGTCATTGGGTCTAAATATCCAATAATTGGGGTGAAGTATAACTAACATAGAGTCTACGTTCTGAGTTCATGCAGGTCACAAACCTACGCTATCAAGTCTTATAAAATTTAATAACATGATTAAGGATGTGTATCCTAGGTTTAATAATATGTGCTAATGGGCGGGATTAGATAGGTTCACAAATGTCACACAATATCCTTTGCGAAAAAGATGGTCAATAGATGGTACTCTAAGGAGTACGTAACAGAAGTATCAATAATTTACAAGCTTCTGGCTTAACTTTGTCGTTTTGCTCATAATCGAATATGATTCGATTTGTAAAGATTGTCTTGTAATATAGCCTTGAAATATAAGGAGAATGCACTTAGTTTTTCTAGTATCAGCTTCTGGCTGTCAATACTAGTAATGATGTACAAATACCATTATGTAGACTCTTCCAGAGCATTCAAGTATTTGTACGGATACAGCTATGATCGATGCCGTGCACGAATGAAACACTAATTCAGAGAAAAACTTTTGGTATTTTCAATGTAGTGTGTTTTGTTGCACTGTCTACCAGACAGATATTATCCTCAGTTTCATGCATTCCATGAACCATAGAGCAAGTAATAATAAACTCACATAACTAGGTAATCGCATTGCAAAAAATAAAAGTAAGAACAACTGAACAATTCAGCATTCAAAGCAAATATAACATAATATACGGGGGATTAAAAATAAGTCATAACATTCAACAAAATATCTAAGAACTGAACTCAATGTTCAAACTCATAAAAGTAGTTGTAGGTCTTCCAGACCATGCTTGGTGATTCGCCCAATTTCCAAACAAAATGCCTTTTCAATCACCTCTCCTGGGGTGGTTTATTTCATCTCTACGGGAGTACATATTATATCTACCTCTTCTGGAGGGATTTTAATTGACTAGTCTGGCATTTATTTCAAACATTGGGTGTATGACCATCTGCTGGTGATCATCCCTGTCTAATGGGGATATAATGGCGCGGAAAATAAGAGCGTATGCCATATCCTTCAGGGATATTTTATTTCCGACTTTGATAGTATCACCAAGCCTTTTAGAGTGTGTTAAGATCGATTTACCAATAACAATCAAACAAAAATAGAACTTCGGGTTCTCAATATCCGATGACAAAATATAATGAAGAATTGGCCAATCAGAAAGTTAGAACTTCGGGTTCTTAACTGATGAATCAGAACTTCTAGTTCTGTTAATACTTTAGGCTAGTGATAGAACTTCAGGTTCTTAGAACTACTGGTTCTATCAAAACTTCAGGTTTGAATCACAACTTCTGATTCTATTAAAACTTCAGGTTTGAATCACAACTTCTGATTTTATCAAAACTTCAGGTTTGATTTCATGGCCTTCGTATCGATCTACACTACTGTGAATCTTTAGAAATCAAAGCTCCAAGTTTGATGATGAATATGAATCTTAGAACTTCTGGTTCCAGATAATGTATGGATCTTCAGGTCCAGATTATTCATTGGATATAGAACTTCAGGTTCTATTATTTGGAACTACTGCTTCTCGCAATAATAAATTCAGCAAAACTAAAGTTTCAGATAATCAGTAGTGATAATTATACCGAAGGAATTATATCAAGCATGCAGTACAATGTTATAGAATATAAAAATAAATGTATATGAGAAACATAAAATAAAATGTAGAACTTCAGGTTCTTAACATCCAATCAAAGATAATAATAAAAATGTGATGAAGAATTTAGAAATTGAAGTTTAGAACATCGGGTTCTCAACTTAAGAATCAGAACTTCTGGTTCTAAAATAGTTCATGGATCTTTCAGTACGAGTTAGAACTTCAGGTTCTAGATTAGGATACTTAATGGATCTTCAGGTCCGAGTTAGAACTTCTGGTTCTAGATTAAAATAATTTACGGAACTTCGAGTCCGAATTATTGATTCCATATAGAACTTCTAGTTCTAAATATCGTATGGAACTTCGGGTTCCAATTACTTGCATAGAACTTCTGGTTCTATTTATGATCCATGATTTTCAATTTTATCATGATCTCCTTTTGATAAGAAATTACAATTCATCACTTGAATTAAAATGATAAATACTTATAAATCTAAAAGGAATAAAGTTAAATGCAGATTATCAAACGAATAAATGGTCATAAAACAAGGAGAAATTACTTAACCTTTAAATTGTCCTCGTTTTGGCGCCAATGTGTAGATCTACTCACGAGCTTTCCATAGGTACAAACGGATTTCCGATCAGATGTTAGATGATCAAGATATTAACGAAACAAGTTTTAGCTGTCAATTCGGTCAAATATTCTTTTGACCATTTTCTGCTGATGCCTTGCTGACGTCAGCAAGGAAATGTTTGCACAGGCTCTACAAACAGGTTAGTTTGACCCAACCTGAACCCAATCTGGATTGCATACTAAAAATTTTCCTTGGCCCATTTTCCTTGGAAAAAAGAGCTTTTCCAAGTTTTCAACATCAACTCATATCACGAGATCAAACCTTTTTTCTTTTTAACACCTCTCTCTCTCTCTCTCTCTCTCTCTCTCTCTCTCTCAGGATCCCTTCTTCCACCTCCATCTTCTCTCAGGAAAATATCAAGGGTTACCACAAGAGCTCCACCACCTTCCTTTCTTCACCATCTTTCATGGCAACAGATGAGAAACCGGGCACCAGCCAACCCAATGAAAGGGATGCAGAACTTAGCATCGTCGTTGAAAGAAACCCATCTGAAGCACGCTTAACTGAACTGGGTATCAAGTCATGGCCCAAGTGGGGTTGTGCCCCGGGAAAGTTCCCTCTCAAATTCGACGCCCAAGAGACATGTTATCTGATCAAAGGGAAGGTGAAGGCCTACACCAAGAGTTCCTCCGAGTCTGTGGAATTCGGTGCAGGCGATCTCGTGATCATCCCCAAAGGAATCAGCTGCACTTCTACTCGTAATCTCCATCTTCTACTCGTCGTGATTCGAAGCAATGTGGTTCGATTTCGCCTCATCCTTCGAGTTCTTCAGCAGATTTGACTTTTCCGGGCTTTGAGACAACGAACACTCCTCAGTCTCCCCTGTTTTGCTACAGATCTCCTTCTTGAGGAGGACGCCGATGGAGTAGACGGCGACGGGCATGAGCGCTTTCAGCATATGGATGAAAGAGACGGAGAGGTGGATGTAAGCGGAGTTGGAGAACCAGAGGCTGAGCGAGTAGAGCGCGCCGATGGGGACCACGGACCCGATGTATAGCTCGCAGGACATGGAGATGGGCGCCATGACGTGGAAGACGTGCACCAGAAGGAAGGCGATGGAGGAGCAGAAGAGCATGTGGATCATGGTCAGGGAGATCGGGTACGGCCAGTTCATGGGCCATCGTGTTCGCCGTCCGCGCGTTGACGACGAGGCACCCGAACTCCGTGACAGCATGTAGATCGACATTGTCGATGTAGATCGGCCCTCCCGACCACCTTCAGCCGCCCCTTCGCCGCCTCGAACACCTCCCTCATCACCTTCGTCCCGCTGCGCACGATCATCGCGTCGCAGAGGGAGATATTGGTGCAGAGCTCCTCGGGGAAGAGATTATATGAGCAGTCAACGTTGGCGAAGGCCCAGAGGAGGTCGAGGCCCGCTTGTCCGAGCTTCTCGGCGACGAGGACCGTGGACTTGGAGTCAGCGGCCCGGATCTGGAGATCTGGGGAGGGTTTTGAAGGGTTGGGATTTGAGGAGGAGAGACGGTTTAAGGTTTGAGGGAAGAAGAACAGAGCCTCGTGCTGATAACGTGTTAGAATAGGGAGGGAGAGAGAGAGAGCTCTTATTCATTAGATCTGTGTGTACATAATAAGGGGAGGAGGATCTTATTTATAGAATAAGATTGCTTCCTCCTCAAGCAACCCAATAGGGAAAAACCCTAACCCTTGTAATCTCTTTATCTCATGTGGGTCCCAATGTGGGCATCCACCTATGATAATAACATCTTATAACATCTCCTATATTCTTCCTACCTTTTTTCCTTCCACCTTACTTCTTGGGTTTCAATTTTTCACTTCTTTTCTAAATCGCTTTTCTATTTCTCACATTTTGAAATTTCTCCTTTTGTTTTTTTTTTTTTCTCATTTTCCTAAATATCCCTCTTTCTATTTCTCTCAATACTGTTTCTCATTTCTTTATTTAGATCCTATCTTAGCTACTTTCTTTAAGAGATCGCTTTCCCTCCTCTATAGAGAATTTCTATTTGGTTTTTTTTTCTCTTTTCTAGAATAATTGTTTCTAATCAACATTATCTAATCAAGAATTTTACATCTATATAACTCCAAAGGGTAGCTCAGCTGGCATAGGGCCATAGTTTGCTCCTAGAGCTTGCAGGCTCAAACTGCACTACTACACTGGTATCACAAGGGATTTACTCAGCTTCCCTTGGGCCTGAAGGGATTAGTCCGGCCCAAAAGGCCAAAATAATCTCCGCTAAAATTTAAAAAAAAAAAAAGAAAAAAAAACCTTTACATCTATACAAGTGGCTAGGACTGCAATTTTGATAACTAGTTGTATGGTTTAGTCGAGGAGATAAACCTTATACATATGGGTAATGCTCCTTCCAAAGGTAATTCTTTCGGTTTATAAATGAGTGGACAAAAACTAATCCCCTTTTGGAACCAACTTGGATGCACACCAACTACTAGGGGTTAGTATGATAGAAAGGTCTCATTTGTGGAATAGAAAAAAAAAATAAAAAACTGTCCCAATCTGATCATCATAATTATTAATGGTAAATAGTTTTTCAAGTTATAACTTTTTTTTTTTATAAAATTCAATCAATGGTGGTTGGTGAGTACGAGTCAAATAAGTTACAAATTAGAGTGAATACTAATTCATCAAGCATTACTGAGTTTAAGGGGATCAAATTCACAAATGGTGCTAAAATTTTTACCTCTTAATAATTGCAAGGGTTTCCTTTCATTTGAATATTTCTACTATCTGAAATTATTTCATTTTATAAAATAGAGTATTTTTTTTAACCCCAACTAGAATGGTTGAGACAACCTAAGAGAACTCAAATATGTTGGAGGAGAAAGCCCACTTAATGGAAAAGAGAGCCCACACAAGTAGAAAGAGTGACACACCAAAGAAATTCTAGATCACCAGATGAGATGTAGGGCTGCCAACTAACTAGGCAACCCCAAAATTGGATACCTCCTTTGGACTTTAATCCTTTGGTGACAAGTTTTATCTTGTTAACAAAGTTTCTACTCATCTTTAAGCAAAATGAATTTAAGTGGATTTTTCTTTATTGCTAGCAGTTTTTCTTCTCCTTAAATTATTTAACAAATATTATGAAATGTGAGTCTTGGATCCTAGCAAAGACATTAGTTTGGCCTTAGCCTTAGAGGCTTAGAAGATACCAATTTAAATCAATTTAGTATTAGAGCAACCTAATCAAGGTCACGGTGAATATTTTGTACAACATACCGCACATACATGTTATTAATAAATTCCTCCTTTAGCCCAAAAAAAAAAAACAAAAAACAAAAACACTCTACTAAAAGACGGGGCATGATATTCTTATACTCTAGCAGAGTGCCCAATAGCCATCAAAACCGGAACCTTTTATTGAGTAGGAAATGACACGTAGCATATCTTACACCCGTCGAGCTTATGACCAATGTCTGTTCCCACTTGTGAAGAGGCAGCAGAAAACAGGAGAACTGAGATTTTATGTGTAAGAACCCTACAGTGAGCTGGGGACCAATGAGGTCCCTCCACATCACCAGAGGCGGGCAGCCCATTGCCGGGCCAACGGTCACTATGGGGTTTTTACTCAATGGATCCAGACCTGAAAACAGGGCCGTGCTATTACTGAGAGGATCCAGACACAAAAACAGGGCTGTGTTGCCGCATAACTCCCTTTGTTTTAGCGGGAAGAAAAACATCTTTGAGGGGCGCATTTTCTGGTTGTAATGTCATCTGGACCTCACAGGAACAGATTATAGCATTTTAATGAGATTCGTCATATAGCATCGTTGGTTCGAATGCCTTTTAAGCATGTTAGTAGGTCCACCAACAACATAGCAGATTGCCTAGCGATGTAAGGTATGACAATTTTTCAGTATGTCTCTTATACACTTATTTTGTGTACCTTATATTTATCAACAAAATTTTCTGTTACTGATCCAAAAATAAATAAATAAAATAAAGCATTTGGCTCTCTCTCTCTCTCTCTCTCTCTCTCTCTCTCTCTCTCTCAAGTACATCTAGCGTCTTTGATTCCAGTAGGACATACGCCCGGAGATGACCCCTAAAATCACACCACGGCATGCCCTAAAACTTTGATGTAGTTTTCAAATACAGGATATGAAGAGTAATAGAGTAAACCCACACTTCATACAACTCCACCAACTCTCTTTGCTTCATACAACTCGACCAACTAATCGAGCCCATGCTCCAATTCTTTTCACAGGCAACCCAAAAATTCCCAAGCTCCCATGCCCTTTCAAATTTCATAATACGTGGTTTAGAGATGATGCTTGTGAAAATCTATCTTGAATAGATGGGGAAGGGCTGTTATAATTAATGAGGACAATATTAGTCAAACTCTCCATCTTCTACGAAAAGACTTCTTACGATGGAATAAAAATAATTTTGGGAAAGTTGAGCAGATGATCAAGTATATGACATTAGAATTAGAAGAGATCAAGAAAAAAGAAATTAATGAAACTAATGTTGAAATTGAAATTCAACTTAATAGAAGACTTGATGGATATTTAGCAAGAGACAAAGAATTATGGCAGTAAAAATCTAGAGAATTATGGCTTAAAGAAGTTGATAGGAATACAATATTTTTTTCACCTTAGTACTATTAATAGAAGAAAAAAATAATTGAATTGATAAATTGAAAAATATAGATGGAAGATGACTAGACTCAAGGGAAGAAATTGGGGAAGCCTTCTGTGAGAATCTAAAAAGTATCATGTCTACTTCTGAGCCTATAGACTTGATAAGATTAAAGAACTAATTTAACCTATAGTGACCAGCACAAAAAATATTACTTTTATCTCTAGCCTATTTGCAGATGAAATTAAAGAGGCTTGCTTCCAAATTGTGTCGCTTAAATCTCCAAGACCAGATGGTTATCTGGCTAGGTCTATCCACATATGTGGGGCTTGATTGGTAATGATATCATTAACTTAGTATAGGAGTTTTTCACCGATAACTATTCTCTCAAAAGAATTAATAAAACTTTCTTAATGTATATTCCTAAAAGAGTAATCCCTAGAATGTAAATGATTTTAAGCTTATTAGCTTGTGCAATGTTACTTATAAAATAATTGCAAAGGTAGTAGCTACAAACTAAAAAAGGTCATAGGGAAGGTGGTTGAGAAGTTTGAAACTGCCTTTGTCGAAGGAAGATCTATTTCAGACAACTATATTGTTGTTCATGAAGTTATCTATTCGTTTAAGAGAAAGCTGAAATCTAAGTCTGCGGGGCTAAAGCTTGATAAGGCTAAAGCCTATGAAAAATGGAATGGGATTTTGTTAAGGTTGTTCTTGAGGCTTTTGGATTTTATAAGGAATTCATCCAAATCATTATTGAATGCATATCATCTGTTTCTTTTTCCATTCTCCTTATGGGTCCCTTATCTCTTCATCTTAAGAGATGAAATTCTCTCACGTATGATGATTAGAGCAGAAGACAAGGGGCTGATTCATGGTGTTAAGGTGGCTAGGAATGCACCTAGTATCTCTCATTTGCTTTTTGCTATGATAATTTTCTATCTTTAATGCTAAAGTCAATGATGTTAGAGAAATAAAATACATCCTTGAGGATTATTGTTTAATGTCAGGTCAACTTATCAACTTCAATAATGAGAAATACTTGTGCATTAAGAATTTACCAAAATTTTAGGAGCTCGTCTCATGAATGATAGTGAGAAATACTTAGGTAACCCAATTGCTATGAACAAGAGTAAAAATAATAATTTACAACCCCTCATTTCAAAAGTTAGATGTAGAATAATGTCTTAGTAGATCCAATTTCTTTCTCAAGCTAGGATAAGCACTCTTATCAAGTTAGTTGCCTCCACTATCTTGGATTATAATATGTCGGTGCTCTAATTCCCATCTAAATCCATTAATTCAATGGTAAGATGTTTAGGAAATTCTTTTGGGGGGACTCCCTTACATAAAAGGAAAAAAAAGTGCATACTATTAAATGGGGAGACATTTGTATATCTATTAATGATGGGAATCTTGGTATTAGAGATATCAAAACTAATAATTTAGCCCTCTTAGCCATAACTTGTTGAAGAAGTATGGTTGATGAAAATTCACTCAGTTTCAAAATTCTAAAAGGTAAATACTGTCCAAACAAACCTCTTTGAGAAACAAATTTCAGGAACGGCAATTCTTGGTTTTGGAAGTGGTTGTGAAAGCTACTAATTTTATTAAAGAGAGAAATGGGTGGATTATTGTGGATGTGGAAAATATTTCGATTTGGAAATGTAATTGGATTTCTTGCAAAGGTGGTCTTAGAAAACCTTTTTCAACTATCACTAATCAAGATCTTGTTGTTAAAGATCTTTTTTACCAGAATAAGAACTGGAATATCCACGTCCTTAGAAACACTTTCAACAACAATATGGATGTTCAAAGTATTTTGAAAATTTATATTTCTTGGCATAATACTAATGATAAAAAGATCTGGCCATTTACCAAGAATAGTGAGTTGACTACCAAATCTACTTATATCACCATGATCAATGAAAGAGATAGTAGTTCTAATCCTTCACATCATTGGAAGTCCTAGTATTCCTAATCCTTCACATCAATGGAAGTCCATTTGGCGTCTACCTCTCCAGAAGAGAGATGCTTTTTGCGTGGAAATGATTGCACAAAGTTATTCAGTTATGCTAGTTTCTTCATAGTAAATCCATTTCCTCTACAAATATTTGCAATACAAATGAAGAGACTACTAAATATGCACTCTTCCAATGTGATATGCTAGAACAACTTGGTTTGGCTCTAATTTTGGGTTTTTTGCTACTCATATCACTAACATTAATATTGTTGAGTGGTGAAAATCTTTCTTAATGATGTGTGATTCAACAACTCCTCTTGTTACTTAGTCCTATCAAACCTTGGCAATAGCTCTTTGGTGGACCTTATGGAAAACTAGGAATGACTATATATTTAGAGGAAAAGTGCTTAATCCATTAAAGTCTCTAAGAGTTGCATTAAATCTAATAATTCCTTCTGGCTGTAAAGCTAAAGAACTTCACTTGGTGGTGTTTGATCCTATGCAAGGCATCAACTAGAGCTTCTCTCATTATGTAGTCTCTATTTTCTTCTATGTAGCTTTTTGAAGATAAGATAAAAAATGTCATATCTCATAAACTGAGCATCGAATTAGGCAAGTTATCTACCATTAGAAAGCACTTTTTGATTAAATATCTGTAGGTTCCAAATTTATTTCAATCGGATTTGAATCAACAAAGTTATGGCCTCGGAAATTTTGTAGAAATTGTACTGTCCCCAATTATAAAACTACCATTAACTAAAAATTACGACAATGCCAATTCACGAAAACCTTTCCTTTTTATGCTAGGACTACTTGTTTTGGTTCTACATGAATTCTAATTATAAAACACGAATTTAGAGTTATTTAAAGGTGTTTCTCTCCACTCTAAGACATCTATCTCCATATTCTAAGTTGAAATTTCACATTGCAAATTCCTTTATTCTTTAGAGCATTCATTGAGAGGTTGTGCTAAAGTTGCTGAGTTTTAAGAAATATTGCTTCTACTCTCTTATAGATGATTGTCTTCTCTCTCATAAAAAGTTGTTCGTCTTCAGTGGCTTCAAATCTTGTTAGATCAAGCATGAAGAAAGCAAATGATGTGTTGACAAAAAGAACTTTAGTCCTTTAGCTAGGTTGTGTGCAACTGGATAAAAGTAGTGAGTAAATATTGTAACCTTTCATTCATTGTGCTCGATATGAGTGTGGACAGATATTAGGTCCCGTGTTTCTTTTCCGTTTGGGATTTTCATGTAAAAATCTTATGTCCATTTCTTGTTGTTGATTGCTTATTAACTTAGGTCAATTGTTTGTTTAACTACATATACGGAATCTATATTGAGACCTTAACCTGTGCCAAGGTTAGAATCCTTTAATCATGATTTTCTCACTAGCATATTTTTTTTGTCACGACATTATTTAAGAGATAAAATCATGAATTAAGACCTTTACCACAAGCAGTCTTGTCACTAGTAGATTTTGCTTACAAGATTATTTAAAGGAATAAATACATTGGAAATCTTTCTATCATGAGCATTCCTCATGGAAGCTTTCTCTCCTTACAAAGAATTCTTTAATTCGATTTGCAAATGCTTAAAGAAGGCAATTATAGTAAGTTCTTTATTTAGCCCTAGCATTAGTAAGTTTAATGCCTCATGTCTAGGGGTGATCATGGGCTAGGCTGAGTAAAGCCCTGATCTGGCCTACATTAAAGTCCTTAAGCCTAGTCTCGGCCTAAGCCTAACTCGTGCCATAAGTGGTTGGCTGTAGCACAGCCCATGTAAAATCTATTAAGCCCAAGCTCAGCCCATATATTAATAATTTTGAAAATTCAATAAAATAATAAAAAAATCAAAAAATCAAAAAATTTTTAAATCAAAAAATCAAAATAAATAAAAACTAATAATGCAAAACATAATTATATGAATGATACAAACTAATACAACCTACGTATACTCATGAACCTAAATATGACTAAAAAAATATAAAAGATTAGATTTTAATAAAAAAAATTCAAAATTGGCTCCCTGGCAATAGTGCCAAAAACTTGATATAAATTTAATTAATCTACTTAAAACTATAAGTGTACATTATCTTATTGAGACAGTAGCAAATACAGGTCCATCCCAGAGGGAGCACTTTTGAAATTTTTTTAATTAAAAATTTGAAAAAAAATTTTAACTAAAAGATTAATTTGAAATAAAACTAAGAATGTCATAAACTTGATGTAATTGAAAGTTATGAAAAAACTCAATGGAGAAAACATATTAGAGCATCATGAATCCACTAAGCAAGATCATTAATCCAATTACATAATTATTCTCTTCTTTGTTTCAAAATAACTCATATTAGAAATAAATCAATGTTTTTGATCTAGAAAATTTGTCTTTCGCAAGAACTAATTCTTAATAAAAAGAATAAAATCATCAATCTAGATCTCTTTCACCTCATAAAATAATGAAAAATCATAAGCATGATTTATTAAATTAAGCATAAACTATCAAAGGATCTCAGCCCTAAGTATAATCTATCAAAATAAGTATAAATCAAATTATTTTCATTAGAAATTAAAACAGAGGTTGCCTAAGGCATGAAGACAAATCTATTATTCCAATACAACATCCATTTAAAAGAGACAAAAAAAGAACAAACTAACTAATGAATTAATAAAAATACTTAGCTTCAACTGTGTGCTCTGATCCAAAGGGCAGCCAGACATTGTCAAGATTTTCATCAAAAATTTCTTTAAGAGCATTCTTGTACAATATTCACTCTCTAAGAATCTCTCTTCTAAATTCCTACTTTTTGGAACAAGTTCTAAAAATACCTTAAAAGTAAAAATAAAAAATTAATGGGAGGAAGAGAGATGGAGGAGAGAGGAGAGAGAGTGGCTAAAGGAGAGAGGGGAGTGGATGGTCTTGGACGTCCAAAGCTACATTAAATAGGATTTTGAGGCCTTTTTTTTCCTTATTTTTTTCCCTTTTGTAGCTCGTAAAGTCTTTTTTTGAAAAGGTCTTCTAACTTAGCCTCCAAGTTAGCAAAGATTTAGCAACTTTGGACATATTCTTTCTTGCTTTCCTTTGGAAACCAATCTCTACACAAACTTTCCATATTTAAAAGATTCTCCTCTAATGTGCAAGTAAATCTACCAAATAAGCTTTCTTTTTTTTTTTTAATTTCTTGAGTATATTCTTCAAATCTTTTTACATTATTTTGAAAAGAATAATGCAAGGATGGTGGACCCCACTTTAATCTTTAATTTACTTCACTTGAGGAGATATGGACCCCACCCAAAGGTGTGTAATATGGAAAAAATTTTCAATCTTTTTGTAATCCTGTCTAAAAATACACAGCTAACTTTCCGAAGCCATAACTTTGTCGTTCCAGCTCTAATTGATATAATCTTGGATTTTATGGATATCTACTCAAAAAGAGCTTTCCAACAGTAGGAGATTATCCAATTCTGACGCTCAATTTGAGAGTTATGACAATTTAATTTATGATGTCCAAAGAAAGACATGATTACTTTCCATTTTTGAATTCCTTTTATTTGACTTTCCTTTTCTTGAATTCTCTCTACCTAAGCTTTCTTTTTGTAATTCAAATTTGAATTCTTTCAATAAATTAAGAGTGGAAACCCCCTTTGACCATTCAAGCATGTATATACATGTGTGTGGGGTCTTCATAAAGCCAATATTCCAAATTTCTTGTATGGTGTGCTCCATGTGATCTGCTCATATCTTTCTACACATTCTAGGAAAATCCATAAAATAATGAAGAGCCTACATTGAAGTGGAATTCATCCGGATAGAGTTCTACTCCAATTGGGAATCTTAGGAGAAAAATTGTAAATTTCTTAATTAATGCAGAAAGTGTGAAAAATATGAAAATTCAAGTTGTTAGGTGAAAATGCATGAAATAATGAAATTTGATGAATAGTGATGCAATTCTCCTAATTAAACCCCTAATCAAATATAAAATGATGTATAAATATGTAAATTCATGAACTTAACTGTGGACTCTAATAGGTCACTCATGGTCACCGTGAGGTAAACCCTTTTAGAATCTCAATTCTTTGTATTGGTGGAACGAGTGACTTGACCAAACTCAACCACTTTCCTTCTCAATAATCTTTATTTTAGGTCATGGAGGGTCATTTGGAATGTTAGGAACAAATTCATTTTCATACTCCAAATGGAAGCCACAAGACTTGGACTTCATACACATTTTGGTGACACCTTGCTGTGAGTGGAGCTCAAAGTATGATCCTCAAATGCTTTAAAAAATGCTTGTACTAACTTGATAGCTTCATTAATCCAATCACTAATGGGTGAATAATGTTTTTCTAAGTAAACTGACATCTTTCATAGCAATTGAGTCAACAGATGCAACAAATATGAAACAGAAAATTAAATCCTTTCTAGTTTTGAGAAGGTTAAATTTCTTCATACTCAAACCCAATCGGGCATATTATGCAAAGATATGTCCAATACACTAGGAAAGTAGCCAACACTAGGACTCCTTCCAACCAAAGAAGTAGCTGACACTAGGAAACTTCCATAGTTAATAGTCCAATGAAAATAAGCATCTACATAGAAAACTCGATCCCCTCAATCTCCTCCTACTTAGCATATTTAAGTATTTCTACGAATTGTCCTCACTAGCTTACCAATAAGAAGAAGAAGAAGAATTGTCCTCACTCTATTCTATCTCAATTGTTTTCTCTGAAATACTATCATTAAATCATGAATCAATAATGACTTCAGAAAACACAAGATCACGAATGAAAATAAGATAATAATTTATCTATATTTGCTCTAAGGGATGTAACATAGCCCCCCTCGCTAGTCTACGCACAATTCTATTGTTGTCCCTCCTTACATGTCCAACCTTCCATGACTGTATAGATTTTAGAATCATTTTCACATATTCAATCATTTGCCCATATTGATTACAAATTTTGTCTTAACTCTTTAAAGCATTTACAATCTCCAAAGAATCAGCTTCAATTTCAATATGTTATAGGTCCATATCTTTGCAGAGATTAACAACCATCCATGCCACCATAAGTTCGGCTACCGTCAGGTTAGTTATATAAGCCTTAAAAGAGCACTTGTAAGCCAGCACTTCACCCATGTAATTTCAAGCAACAAGCCTCACGCCCATCATGTGTCTTGAATTGTCAATAGTAGCATTCCAATTGATCGTCATAACTCCCATTGGAGGTAATTTCAACCCGTGGCTGGCTCTCGGCTAGATCCTTCCTTCCTCTATTGCACCTTATGCAATGACTTTAACTGCATTTCTCATCAGCTCCTTGAGATGGAGGAATTTTTCATTAAAACAAACTTGTTTTTTGCAGAGCCAGATACCCCTAAAAATAATTGCTACCAATTTAAGATCCTCTTCATCTATCCTCAACAGCAAACCTTCAAAAGATTCATAAAGTCATCATCTTCCTTGGAGTATTTTTGAATTCTTCTATTGCATTTAGACCACACGTGTTAAGGTCATGAAACTGCATCATTTTAGCGTGAATTAGGGACTTAATTAGATGATTTGCATGAACTTTTAGTTATTTTTATCATTTTAAGTATTTTGACCTATGTATTGGAATTCTCAGAAATTTTACACATCTTCTACACTAATTTAGATATTTATAATTTTTCTCCGAAGAGTTCCAATTAGAGTAAAACTTTATCCGGACGGGTTCCGTTTCAATATGGGCTCTTTAATATTTTATGGGTTTGCTTAGATTGTGCGGGAAGATGTGAGCAAATCATGTGGGGCACACCATACAAGAAGTCTAGAAGATTGGATTCATGAGGACCCTACACATATGTGCACACATGCTTGGATGGTCAATAGGGGGTCCCACTCTTAATTTATTGAAAGAACTCAAATTTAAATCAAGAAAAGGAAAGTCAAGGGAGAGGAATTCAAAAATGAAAATAATCCCTTTTTTTTTTTGACAGCATAGATTTAAATGGTTATAACTCTCAAATCAAGCCTCAAAATTGGATAATCTACTTACTATTTGAAAGTTTTTTTCGAGTAGATGTCCATAGGATCCAAGATTGTACAATCGGAGTTAAAACGATAAAGTTATGGCCTTGAAAAGTTAGTTGTATATTTTTAGATGAGATTTCAAAAAGATCAAAAATTTTCTCCATGTTACACACGTTTAGGTGGGGTCCATCTCTCCTTAAGTGAAGTATATTGAAGATTAAGCGGGGTCCAGCATTTTTGCTTGCATCATGATAACATCAATGAAGTTTGCTTTCTTTGCAATGGAGGAGTAGATTTTAAAGTTAGAGCATAATGATGAAGTTAAGTGATTTTACTTTCAATTTATGTTTTTGATTTATTCTTTTGAATGTCTCTATAATACATGCTAAGAAGAATAGATC
The DNA here is from genome assembly GCA_037013555.1 of Sextonia rubra. Classification (NCBI taxonomy): domain Eukaryota; kingdom Viridiplantae; phylum Streptophyta; class Magnoliopsida; order Laurales; family Lauraceae; genus Sextonia; species Sextonia rubra. The sequence continues at coordinate 10,966,839 of JASUAD010000010.1, forward strand.
TACCATCGTGCCTCAAGCAAACCTCCGTTTTATATTAATAATAAATTATTTTCTGATTAATTATTCTTATTTTGATAAAAACATGCTTAGGCTTATATGCTTTTGATATTTTATTCTTAATTTGATAAATGGCGGTAAAAATAATTTTACTTTAATGAGGTAATGGAGATCTTAGATTTTTTTTGTTAAAAGTTGGTTTTTAAAAAGAAAAATCCTCCGGATCAAAAACATTGAGTTATTTCTAATCTGAGTTATTTTAGAGATTAAAGATTAAATTCAATTGCATAAATTGGTAATTAAATTCATTTAATGGATTCTTTGTTGCTTTGATCTATTTTTATCATCACTGTCATCAGTTTATTTGCATAGTAGTTTAATTTTGATTTCTCATTCATATCTTGATTTATTTTTATTCATATTTCTATTATTGTTATTTATAAAAAAGAATCAGATTAAAAAAATTTTCAAAAAGTGTTTCCTGTGGGATCGACTTGTACTTACTATTGTCTCAAAAGGACAACTATGCACTTGCACTTTTAAGGGATTAAATTAATTTCACATTAACACATCTTGAGTTGAAGGGCTTTTCCATAAAATGTGAGTAACAGACTCAGCCTCCATCTAATAGATAGGACACATCTAGCATAGACCAATCTTTCGTTTGAAGAGGTTTTTTTTTTTTTTGGTAGGTAGCAAATTATTATAGGCCCTCCATAAGAACATTTAATAGCACCTTCTACATTGAGCTTCCAAAGTCTTGATTAGAGTCTCTAATGAGCTAATGCCTTAGTACATTCACACCCATGTAATGTGATTGCCGCTCTTTCTCCATGTGGTATGTACTTCTAACTGTAAATTGCCCATTAGATGCACCTACCCACACCATTCTATCTTCTTGTTGGTTTGAGCTAATGGCTGAATTGCATATTTTGCCAACCTCATCTTCATTAAAAATTTCTCTAATTAGGTTTGCATTCCACCATTTCGTATGCACAACAATTAAAGTTTGAACCTTTGCATCTTCATCTGGTATTCGAACCGGGGATTGAACTTTCTATGTTGAGGGCGATAGAAGCCATTTTTCTTTCCAAATTCTTATTTAGAAACCATCCCCTACCCTCCAAATCAAACTAGCTTATAATTAACTTTGAGCATTCATGATACTTCTCCAAACATAGGAGGGTTTATATCCCAATTTGGCTTCCAACACTCCACTCCTCAGGTAATATTTCTCCTTAAAAATTCTAGGGACTAAGGAGTTTGGTTTTTGCAATAATTTCCAACCCTACTTTTGAAGTAATGTTGTATTGAAATTCTCCAAATCATGGAATCCCAACCCTCCTCTTATTTTCGAATACCCCATTTTTGTCCAACTCATCCATGGCACCTTAGCTTCATTCCCTTGGTTTCCCCACCAAAATTTTGACAAAGAGAATTAATCTGTCTACATAAAGTTTTTGGTAGCAGAAAAACACTCATTGTATAAGTCGGAATAGCTTATAATACCGCTTTTATGAGAATTTCCTTCCCCGCTGAAGATAGAAATCTTTCCTTCCACCCATTTATCCTCTTCCAAATTCTCTCCCTCAAGCATTGGAAAGATCTCAATCTAGACTTTCCTACTATTGTTGAAAGACCCAAGTATTTATCATAGTTTTGCATAGATTGTAATCCAGTAGTTTCAAGAATATGAGCACAGACCTCTCTTTTGGAACTATTGCTAAAAACATAAGTAGGTTTTTTCCTTGTTTAGTCCTAAAGCTTTCTCATAAACTTCTAAAAGCTTTTGTATATTTCACCATTCTTCATAGCTAGCCTTACAAAACAACAAACTATCATCTACAAAAAATAAATGAGTCAATCTACTACCTCCCCATGTTATACGCATACTTGTAATCTGCAAATTTGTATTCGCCTTTCGAATACTAGAACTTAGGCCTTTAGCACATAGAATAAATAACTATGGAGATAATGGAGCCCCTTCCCTCATCCTCTAGAGGGAGTGACGTGGCCATATGGTTGACCGTTGATAAGAATAGAATAGGTCACAGTACACATCATGATCCGCCAAATCCATCTATCAGCAAATCCCATCTTTTGCATAATTACCTCCAAGAAATCTCATTCTACCCTATCATAGGCCTTACTCATAACTAATTTTAAAGCTATATATCCTTGCCTCCCTTTCATCCTGGCATTCATTGTATGCAAGGCCTCATAGGCTACAAGAATATTATCTGTAATCAACCTTCCTAGGATAAAGGCACTTTGATTTTGGGATACAATGGTAGGCAACACTTTCTTTATCCTATTGGCAAGTACCTTAGCAATGATCCTGTACAAAACATTGTACAAGCTAATGGGCCTGTAATCAAAATCTATCTCAATTGTTCCCTCAATGTATCCTTGATGATGGTAAGGACTTGCAACATCAACGTTGACGACGTTGATAATCTTAGGGCAATTGGAGCACAAACCCTAGGCACCTAGCCTCCTACGCCATTACATGACCAACTAGGCCATAAGGTGACGGCTAGGATCACTGGCCCTTTTAGTGGCCCCATTCGACAATATAAGCGGGTTTGGCAAGCCCATACAGTTTGGACAACCAACCCCATGAGGGTTTATGTTTGATATTTGCTTAGTTCTCCACTTTGTAATAGGAAAATACCAAAAGAGTTGTTCATCCACTTCGGCTGTGGATGTGTTGGCACTGTAACACCATCCGCCACATCAAGTTGCATATTTTCGTATTGAGTCAAGATCCTTTCAGGCTTTAATCTAGACGTTTACCGATCTAGAGGAGTGGAACTCCACTGGGGAGCCCACTTTTACAAACTTGAATTGATGTACAATTTGAGGATATTCTATATACCTAGAGGGTGTTTATTCTTTTTGGGTTAACGGCTTGGGTTTGAATAAGTGTTCTCTATTCTGCAGTTCCACTCCCTTAACTCAATATTTCTTTGGGTTAGACCTTAGAGAATCCAGATTCTTTATTATTTAATATGTCTTTGTATGTATCCTTTTTCTTTTTTGTTTTTTTTTTCGTGAAAAGGATAATTCATTACAAAAGTAAAAGAATAACAAAATAGAGGAAGGGGAGAATAACAAAATAGAGGAAGAGGGGGGAGTGGGGGGGTAACAACTAAACCCCCATCCAAAAGAATCCATGAGGCCCATTTCCAATCTACATCCCGCCTAATTGAGAAGCAAAACTTTGTAAGCCTATGTGCTTGCCCAGTTAGGGCTCTAGGGATAAAATCAAAGTCTACAGAAAAAAAATAAGGAAGCCAAACCTTTAATGTCTAAAATAATTGGGTTAATGGACAAATCATAGACTCCCTTCAATGCTTGAACCACTTTTGCATCCAACAAAACATGAAGTCTAACAAAACCATTCTTCCAAGCCTTTTTCAATGCAGTTAAGATTGACTTCACTTCGGCCTCATTTAAAGAGAAGACATTAGGCTCCTGGATAGCACCTGCACCCACAACGCCATTTAACATCATTTGTATGTATCCTTTAACTGCCTCATTTTACCAATACACTTTTATTGCACCTTAATAAACCATACATGATTAATGTCTCTAATTTTCTTTTCTCTACTCACTCTCTCTCTCTCTCTCTCTTTTGTTTTTTTTGTTCAGTAATGGTAACTTATATTAAAAACTTGAGAAAGGTACAACCAAAGAAAATAGAGAAAAAGAAAGAAAATGAAGGTATTAATGCTAAATACCCGTGCAAAAACAACAAAATACAAATTACAAAGGACAAACAAAGCTACATTTCTTTCAACCCTCAACTTAGACAAAGCATCTGCCATGTCATTCACCGACTGATATGCATGATGAAATCGAACATTCAAAGATAGGGATAAATTCCTAATTTGTTGAAAAGGAATCAAAATTTCTGTAGAACCTTCTCCAAATAAAACATCTAAGAAATTACATTTAAAAAATCACTTTCCACCACTATACTAAGAAAATTATTTGAGGTACAAATCCTTAAAACTTCTAATATAACTAATACTTCCGCTTCATTAAAATCTTCGATGCCTATGTACTTTTATGCCCACAGCTTCATAATTTTCTTTTCAGTCTTAGTAATCAGCTGCTATCTTTAGTCATGCCCTTTTTCGAAAAAACAAAAGGAATTGGAAGGTTTGTGGTACAAGTGCGAGAGTAGCAATCTATGGTACAAGTGCGAGAGTAGCAATCTTTCATTTGAGTTTGTCATGGGAAACAGCCTGTTGAAACCGTTGTAGCACTCACATATGCCATTCTACTTGATGAAGAGTAAGCTATCGGATTCTTCAAGCACACAAAGAAAAATTATAAAAAAAAAAAAGGCTCTAGGATTCTACATTATTCCAGGGAAGTTGAAGGGAGCAATCCATTATTTATATTAAGCGCATGTTTGAAAATTTTATCGGTTTAAAACAGATCTGCATCAGATAAATTTGTTTCAAATAGGCCTCGGTTGAAATAAATGTTCTTGAAATAGAGTATTTAGTGAAATAGCATACGGATTGAAATAAACTTTTTAAATCAATAGTAAATGGTTTTTAATAAACTTCTCCATATCCAAAAGGGAGAAGAGGCTGTTTTTTTTTTTACCTCATGACGATTTTTGTATTTTTAAGTGTTGGTTAAGTGGGTCCAGACTAAGTTGGGTTTAGTGCTTTGGGTAATTTCCTAATTATATTAGAAATTTTTTGTTTGTTAAACAGTGGTTTCTTAATAGGATTAGGAATTTCCTTTTTCTAAGAATAAAGTTGTTGGGAGATAAGGAAGTGATGATTATATATATATATGATATAATCTGTAATCCTAGATATATGCTAAAATTCCAAGGCTATAGATTCACAGATTGGAGGAGAATCTAGTGGAAATTGGTTTTCCGTGAATATAGGCATCTTTGCCGAACGTCGTAAGTCTCTTGTCTTCTTATGTGGTTGATTGTCGATCTTGATTGCTTACGTACACACGATAACAATAGTGGTGTCATATCCACAACGTTAAGGGGATTAATGCAGGTTCAGATCTTAAAATGAGGGCCCATAAGTTTTAGAAAATTAGATCAAATAGTTCACACTTTTGTGCAATTTTATCAAGATATGTGGTAGATCGACGACTCAAATTTGAACTCACAGCCATGTGTGCACTGTTATAGTTGCACAACAATTCGGATGGTAGTTTATCGGCCTGATATTCAAAAAAAAAAAAAAAAAGGGTTGTCTAACATCACATTTCAACTACTATGACTGTAGCATGTGTTATCCATGGTTCTTGGATTTTCATCATTTTCTTGAGATTTGGACCAAATTAGGGGTTGAGACTTTTACCCATACTTGTTTTCAGTCTTCCAAAGCATATTAACGGTTCAAATTGTGATTACGGGGCCTACAGAAGCCAATAAAAAATATATTTATGGTTGTGCAGTTTTTCACAAATATTTTGAGATCCATAATAGATCAAAGGATGAAATTTAATCTAGGGGCCATGTTTGGCCTTCTTAATGCTTCCGACGGTTCTAATCATCGTTTAGAGTCCCAATTTAAAAAAAAATGAAAAAGGGTGAGGGAAAAAAGACTGTCCAATTACCGTTGTTCTGCACTTTAGAGGCACTTTAGAGGCATGCCTCTGTTTCGATTCTCCCATTTTCCTTCCCATTTAAAACATTTTTTTTTATCAGGAACGAGAATACTTGCATTAACAAAAGAAAATTACAAGAAAGAAAAGAAAAGAGAGACCACAAAAAACCAAGAGATAAGAGGTATAGGAGCAATGTGCTCTAAGACAACAAATTATGAAATAACACCCTCCCAAGGAACAATTTGCCCAACCCCCTGTTTGGCTAGAGCGCCAGCCATAGAATTGGGAGATCTTAACTCATGGCAGAAAAATATTAATCTTGGTAGAACATAGGAAATTTCTCTTTTTGTGGATTGAAATAGAGTAGCCAAAATCCTTCAAGACTCTCTAAATGCATTTTGAACTAGTTTTAAGACAATAAGAAGTTGAAAATAGACTTACCAAACAAGCACTAGGTAAGTTAGGATTTTATTAGGATAAATGAGGATAAATTATTTTAGGTTTAGATTAAGTTATAAAATTATGGTGTGCTTAGAATTAGATTTTATCAGAGTTATGAAGTGATTAGGATAATGATATTATTCTTATTTTAAGAGTAAGTTTCACTTAATAATACCCACATTATTCTCAATGAATGGATTTTATCAAAACGTGGGGGTTGCAGAAACCCATTGTTGTGGATTAGGAAATTTGATTCCACAGTGTTAATACAAACAAGTTCTTACTGCCACCTATTGTAACATGATTTTGCAGAGCATCTTTCTGCATTCGTCTCCTTTTCACAGTTTAGTATGGCACGCTTTTTCTTAAAAAAAAAAAAAGTTACAAAAAGCAATTGATTTCCCACGACGCTAATGAAATCATCTCCTTTGGAGTTTAAGAAAGCATTTTCTTGAAAGAGTAGAAGTTCAAATTTATTGAATGTTTTTTCCATGGCATCGTACAAAATGCGTCCTAGGGCAAGTTTTGGAGGCATAGATATGGCTTCAATTTCTCACATTTGCTACATTCTTTACAATTTGGTGTTGGTTGCAGTTAAAAAAAATTAGGAAATTTAAAAGCTAGCCCCGAGCTTAGGGTTGTAATATCGGTAGCCTGCCAAGCTAGGCATGGCCTAGCCTGCAAAAACGCGGGCCGTGGGCTAGCACAACATGGTCCCAGGGTTGGGCCGTGCTGGGCCAAAGGGCCTTGGCTGCGGCCGGGCCTAGCGACTAGGGTGCCTTGGCCTTGGCATGACATGGCATGGTTCATCATGATATTTATATTAAATAAATGTATTTTTTATATGAATTAAGTATAAAATTTAAAATAATTAAATATTGTAAATTAGCATCCATATTTGTGCATTTACTCTATTAGTTTCAATTTTATTTCAAGTTGGAAACCTTAAGGGGTCGTTTGTTTTTTACATATGTGATGTGAAAATATTTACATAGGTAAATAACTCACATGTGTGTTATTTGCATATGCAATTGACTCACATGTGAAATGAATTCAATCGTTTGTCATTTTCACACATCTTCATATGTAAATTAAAAGTAATCCAATGGTTTACCGTTTATCATAATATTTTTGCCACTTTTCATGATTTATCACAAATATCTTAAAATATATATAGAAAAGGACTACATTTCTAAGCCAAAAAAGGCATTCTAGAGAGTTTGGACGGTTCAGATCATCAAGATGGGGCCTATAAAATTAAGAATTTCAAATTTTTACTATTAGATCTTTTTGTAAATATCTAAAACTATATTATGATCCAACGGTTGAAAATTGGTCTCATGACCGTTTTTAGTCTTCACAAGAGTTTCAACGGTTCTGATTTATATTAGGAGGCCCACAGGAGTCAAAAAATAAGAAAGGCGGACTGGGTTCAATCACGGGTTTAATAATGTCCAACGGTCTCAACTGTTTTGATCATATCTCAACTTGTATGATGATCCAACGGCTGAAAATTGGTTTCATGGCCGTTTTTTGTCTTCACAAAAGTTTCAATGGTTTTGATTTACATTAGGTGGCCCACAGGAGTCAAAAAATAAAGAAACGCGGACTGAGTTCAATCACGGGTTCAACACATCCAACGGTCTCAACTCTTTTGATCATATCTCAAGTTGTATGATGATCCAACGGCTGAAAATTGATCTCTGAGCCGTTTTTAACTTTTAGAAGAGTTTGGACAGTTTAGATTGCTATTTTGGGGCCCACAAAATAAAAAAAATGCAAAAAGGCAGACTGCCCCAGAAAGTTACTGTTCATCCGCCTTGTAACAGTGGAATGAGTAATGTTTTCACACCCATTGAGGTGTGAAAATTCTCACCTAATTTTCAAGCTATTTTCATACCATTTTTACATATACTTTACACATTTCATGCGTAAATGAATGAAAACAAACGTGATGGTGTGTAACCATTACACATGTGGTTCATTTACCTATGTAAATCAATAAAAACAAACAACCCCTAAAAGTACATAATATCTCCTTTAATTTATAAAAAAAAAAGTTTTAAAAAATTAGAAGGGGCATGTGGGTTGGCACATGGGCAGCATGTTACGACATAAGTCTTGTCCTGGGTCGTGCTAGGTTGGCCTCCCAACTACTTGGGCATGGCAGGAAACGGTTTGTAATCTTACACAGGCTAGGACGACACGGCTAGGATACCCTAGTGGGCCGTGCCGGCACCGTATGACCCACATTTACATGCCTACCCGAGCTGCCTAGATATGTTATAAGAGTGTGTCTAATAATTGGTTCAGGCTTTGATTATGTCATAGAAAGACCAAATCTTGACCTGGCTCAGCTAATGTAAGGAATGCATGTAAGTTAATTAGTCCAAACAGTTATTCAAATGCCCACAAAATGGATAAACAAAACCCGGTTCAGCCCAGCCCGCATATCGCAATGGGTGGGCCCGAGCCCAATCCAATCCCGACAAGGGTCATAAAATTTATATATTATAAGGTCCACACCTTAAATGTTATACGGTCCACAATAATAAATTTAACACATATGGTGAAAACTTCAACGGATGGACTGGACTTAAGCGAGAGTTTCAAGGTCGTGGTTGGATCCACACCTGATGTTGGGCCTAATAACTAATTGGCCACATAAACTTTTAAACCGGGCTCACCTAACCCCTACATCAGTAAAGCCATTAAATAAGCCTTTAAAGGCTTTTTTTTTCATATAAAATAATATATAATAATTTATTCCATAATAGGTTAAAAATAAAAATTTAAGATTTACATTAAAAAATAACTATCAAATAAACTCTCCTTAAATGAAAATTGAATCAAGCGAAGATGATAAATGATTATTTGGCTAACGAAATAAGCCAAATCCTGGAAAAGTTTAGATTCTATCGACATTGCTACTTTGTAATTTATATCCTTCATTACCTTCTATACCATACGTCTTACTCTTTACACGTCATTTTTATAATAATCTTAGTAGAGCTCATTTGACCATAAATTTTTAAGTTTTCATTTCCTACATATTCTAGTACAAACAAATAGGGGCCCTAAATGGGTGCATTTGAGTAACATCAAATTTTCAAAAAAAGCCACACTAAAAAAAACCATTATTGGTAGTTTGAACTGACTCAAGATCAACAAATTTTCTGAAATTTTACCGAAAATCAATTTTCCACTATAGGTCCAAGCAGCTTCCTTTTGTCTACTTGCCTTTCATTTCATTACTTAAATGAGAAGCCTAACTAATAACAAGGTCCAATTAATCATATTTTTAATGAGTGCTACTTTTTAAACAATAAAAATCTTGCTCTTGACACAAAAAATTTTAAAAAACAATTAAAATCCCCAAAATACTCCCCTCTCTCTCTCTCCGGCCGACGACGAGCTTCGGCTGGTGGGAGGGGGCTCCCCCCTCTCTCTCCCTCTTCCTCTTTCTTTTTGCCTCCCTCTCCCTCTTCCTCTTTATATTCTTCTTCCTATTCATCTTTTTCTTCATTTTCCTCTCCTCTCCTCTCCTCCCTCTTCCTCTTCATTTTCCTCTCATCCTCTCCTCACCGCCCTGTTCGACCTCTTACAGCCGAATGGGGTGGAGAGGAAAAGAGAGAGGAATAGGGAGGAGAGGAGAGGAGAGGAGAGGAGGGGCCTAGTAAGGAGGGGAGGAGAGGAAAATGGAGAGAGAGAAGGGGGAGCTTCTCTCCTGTCGGCCGAAGCTCGTCGTCTGCTAAAGAGAAAGTAGGGAGGAAGAAATATGTGTGGGGGTAGCTTAAAAATTTTATTTTTATAAAATTTTTGTGTGTTAAGAGAGAGATTTTTGTTGTTTAAAAATGACCGCTCATTTTTTATAGAATATTAATCAAAATGCCTTTCCTATCATTGGTTGAATCTTAGATCGCTTATTGGATGTCACCAGCCCTATCATTTATCCATACCATTGATAAGAATAACATAACACAACACCCCTTATTTACTGCTCATGGGACAACCTTTTCATTCTTCAAACCAAACACATTCAATCCGAGCCACATTTACTCTTTAAGATTTATTACTCCACAGTTAAAAAACTTCTCAAATATGCATCAAATATAAATGATGGCCCACCAATCGGGAGATCCAAGCTTAATCTAACAGGCCCAGCAGTCCCTCAACATGCCACGTGTCTTTCTGAAAAGGACAGGACAAAAAAGCAGGTTGGGATTCCGGAATTTAAAACAGAAAGGAATGCCATTCCGATTTCCAATCAATCAGGGATAGATACGCATCCAATTCCTACAAGTAGCGTCTTTTTTTCTGCGGTTGGGAGATGGCGACCATCATTACATGCCATGTGCCTCTGCTCGTTTTTCGTCTCTCCCAAATCTGCCGATGACGTTACATCCAATGCATAGATACTGAAACAATACAAAGGAAATCTCAAATCTCCCAAACCGCCATTACCATCCAATCTGAACTCATCCTTTCCAGCTCTGTATACACATATCTCTGCTTCTGGTTCTGGTGTGGGAAAAGGGAGGGGTAAGGAGGAAAAAGGGGAAAAGGGGTGGGGGAGAATAGAGAAATGGCAGATGGGGTGGTCGCTTTTCCTGCTTTATCAGACGGCTAAAGAGGGAATCTGATGATTCCTGTGCCTTCGTTGACTGCTGTCGTTGGAGGCCGTGAAGAAAAAGAGGCGCGTTTGATTTCTTAATCCCTTCCTTTTGTTTTGGTTTTTTTTTTCTCTTTATTGGTTGATGATGAAGAGACCACGAACGAGATGCTGTTGATTGGTGGGGTGTGGGCGAAATGGAGAAGGATTTCGAAGCGAAACTGAATCTGCAAAACAGCAGCAGCAACAGCGAGAAAAGTAGCAGCAGCAGCCCAAATGGGGTGCCGCGATCTCGGAGCATTACATTCAGGGCGCCCCAGGAGCCGTTCAGCATCCAGGAGTTTGAATTGGGCAAGATCTATGGCGTTGGTTCCTATTCTAAGGTCATTCCGTTTCTTCAAGTTCATTTTCCTTTGAATTCTTACGTGTTTTGTGGAGATGGGTTCTCATTAAAATTCGGTTTGGGACTTTGTATCGGATAAAGCTGGAATCTTTATGTTGCATGGGTCCTGAATTGATTGGGGACGTTTAACGGGAAAAAATTTGGAAAATTTCAATGAACAGAGAATCAGGATTCTTCATCTCTGGTTGATTTTGGGGTGTTTTAGATTGAAATACAATATAGCAAGGTAGAATATAAAGGTGGTTTGAATGGAACATGGAGTAGTCCCAATACGTTCCTGTTTTAGGGCTCTTCATGTGAAAAATGCGTATTGGTCTTGGCCGGAACCTTTACAAGTTGGGTGATGCAGCTTGGTTTCTGGTCAAGTTTTAAAACCATGGTTGTTGAGGAATCTGAAATGGAATTTCGACGTTGGGCCCTTCTTTGGTTAACTTTTGCTGTAAATTAGATACGCCTGTGTGTCTGAACAAATGGATCTGGGGTTGGTTTGTTTTTTTTATTGAATCGTAAGGAGATGGGTCCTGCAGTCTTGTGGTGGTTATGCTGTGCCAACTGCCAAGTGCATGTGTTATTTATTTAAATCCTCTCCATTCCTTGTCAGCCGGAGCTATTGTTTTCCATTTTCTAGGGCAGGTTTTGGAAACTTGTCACAGTTTCTAGCATATGAAATGGCACAGTCAGATTTTAGACGTCGGAAACCTGTTTCCTTCTCATTCTGAAGCCTTAAAGTAAAATTTTAGTGCAGACTAACCAAAAGGAAGGCAAACAGGGCTACATGATTAGCTTCATTTTGTTCCCTTAAACGAAAGTTGTTTCCTTTTTGTAAGTACATGTGATCTTGTTCCTGTCTTCGCTCATTTGTATTGTGTGCAGGTGATCAATAATGTAAAATTTGTTAAGTAGTCAATTTTTTTCCACCCCTTGTTGTCCTGATTTTTGTTTATTTGTTTGATTAGTATGTGCATGGTACCCATATACTTCAAAATGGGCAACAATACTACATTTGTATGTGCAAAACCCATGCCATTGTCTTTATAATGGCAGCTTCCTCCCATGTCCTCCCATGTCCATGCAGCATCTGGGACTTGGTGTTGTGTGGTGTCATTTCATCTTGTTATTGCACATCAGTCTCCCACCCCATTGGCCAGCCATCTAAAGTTCCACCTTCCCTTCTCCCTATTTGCAAAGTAGATAGTGGGCCACCAAATCTTGTGATGCCCGTAGGTGCTTGCATCTGTGTGTCACCACCTGGCATAGCCATGATCCATGATCGAGAAGAATAGATCAATCTCTTGAAGGATTGATCGAATTTAGAATGGATTTCTGCCCTGCTGCATAAACATAACCAAGAAACAACCCATACTTGGAGGGAAAACCAACCAAAATTTTTATTAATCAAATAAGCATAATCAGTTACATTGAAGTCTCTCTTATTTATGGATAATAAACCTAATTCTTGTCAAAACTTACTAATTAAAACAAAGTGCTTTCTAATCCTATTAAGCAAGAGATAATAATAGTAATAGGATAATTATAAAGGTGTCATAGTAGCTCTCCGCTAATTGGGCCTATGGCTGAATCCAGTGGACTGGGATTGACTGGTGGGTGAATGTTTGGGCCCAAATGCCTACTTGGGATGAGTCCATACTGCATCACCAACCACATGCTCGCACCAACCTATCTGTGACGGCATGCTGGCCACTCTTGCCAGCATCATACTCCTAGAGGGGCTGCTATGGAAGAGAAGTGATGCCTTTAAATTAGGGATTCCAACTCCATTTGATTCCCTGTCACTTGAAAACCTTTTTCTTCTAGATGTTTATTTGAGACATCGGGCCTCAGTAACTTCTCTCCCACCTCGAAGCTCTAGCCACATCTCTCGAGCACCTGATCATTCAAATATAGGGGGAAGTAGGCGATGAAGCACTCTTGTCTTTGCTGACATGTATTTTTGTTTTAAAGGGATAGCAAAAGTTATCTTACTTAAAAAGTTATCGATCGAGAGTCTGGTGCCATTTGTACATACAAACATTAATAGAAGACAAAGATCCCTTGCATCTGCGCTTTGTCCCTTCTTGTTTACATTATAGTTTTCCTTTTACTTGCTTATCATTACTTTTTGTATGTGTGTGCAAGTGTGAATCTCTTGCTTCTCGTTTTACCCTCTATATATTTTTGGTATTCCTAGCGGGATCCTTGGAACAGCTATTGAGACTTTTGATGGCATCCTCTTTCACTTCCTCTTCCTTTTCTACTTTGTTGCCTGGCAAGGTTGTAGTCCTTGTCTTAATGCGGCAAAGTTTACTTACAAACTCACTCTGGAGGGTACCTCTAGGAGGAGGGTGCCTTCAAAAAAACCCATTCGGATGCCTTGTCTCTAACCTGTGGCATGTGAGGGATACAATTGCTGGAGGCATCCCTACTACAGAACCTTGAAACACATGAGGTCTTACAACGCCTTTGCTGGGAGTCTTGCTAGTCCATGGGCCTTGGTGCTTGCCAATATTCAGGTCGTGAAGGCTCCATTTTCTGGCCACTCAGTATGTGGGAGTGTTTTGAAGTGATAGGCTGATAAGCCTCCTTGCTCTACTCGCCAACCTACCCCAACTGGCTTTGGATGTCATAAATGCCCTATATGCAACGATCTGACAGTTAATGGTGCTTCAAGAAGCGTCTTCAATCGAATAATATGTGAAGAAATCTGATGATCTGACAATTAGATGCCATGTTTGTGAAGATGACAGATGGGTTCTTTCTTGATTCAAATCCAATTGCCATACTGAGATTAGTCAGGAATGGAACTTTTTAAGCTTGATCATCTTGACGATGCACGCCAGGTGCCACTCAGGGTGGAGCAGAGGCGCATTGGCTTTAAATCCGAATAGTCATCGATGTAAACCAAGAGGCAAAATGAGAGGTCCACTTAGTTATTCTAACAAGTCCTCTGTGTTTGGGCCCAATCAGCAATAACAATGCTCGCAACCTTGACAATCACAGTCACAAATTAAAGGAAAAGCTCTTGTTGCAGTATATCTATCTAAATGTCTCCATTATTATGAAAGAAGAGGAGACACAAGATACTGTGGTTATTAAAGCTTTAGGGGAGCAGAATGCCAAAAAGTTTATGCAAATGCTAGCGAATATTTTGATAGATATGTTGCTAAATTACCTCTTTTAGTGGGTCAACATTTACTCACCACCTAGGAAGAAAATGAAGATTGATTGCACTCATATATTCCATAGAATTGTCTGTGACAAAGATTGTCACCACCTACCTTCTTGTATATGGTGGTAGTGTGATGAACACCATCTTGCAAGAAGTTCTTGATAAATTGCAATTTGCAGCTACCACCACTGGAGAAACTTTTGAATTTGAACTGGATTTATTAGGTGAATGATGTGGCTATTCTAGCGACTGGACCGTACCTGTAGACCATTCGTGCTGGCGTTTATGAAGACTATATGGTGTTACATGATTCCCATGAATGTCACATATATCTTGTTAGAATGATTTTGCTTTATGATAGGAAAATACATGCTATTTTTATTTATTTATTTATTTGGTTTGATCGATAGCAAACAAATTGTATCAGATTAAAAGGAAATATAGGGAAAGCACAACAAGCCAGCAATCTCAAAAAAAGTGCAGGTACAAGAGTGTTATACTGAAGCACAACAGAACAAAAATGACATTACCCAACCATAGCCATACGGGGATTAATCCTTTCCACCCCTTGCTTACCAAAGCATCTGCCAAGGCAATGGCCGACCTTCCCACATGTTGGAAGAACACTTCTAGAGATGAAGAAAGCACTTGGATCTCTTGAAAATTATATAAGAAATTTCCGTGGACAGCTATCTGCAGACTTCAACCAAGTAATAGCATTGATGAATCACTCTCAATAATCAAGCTACCTTGGACACTGGATGAAAATATACACATAACTTCTAAGAAGGCCAGCACCTCTCCCTCATTAGAATCTATATAACACCCACATGCTTGGAAAATGTAAATAACAACTTGCCTTTTTCATTGTGAAGGATGCCACTAATACCAGTTGGTTCTGGCTCCCCTCTAGCTGCCCCATGCCCATTTGGTAAATTCACTTTATTAGTGAAGTGAGGTGAAGGGTGAGGGGACCATCAAACTAAATGGGTCAAATAAAAAAGTACCATATTTCAAAAAATGCCTCTGCTTTTTACCATAAAAAAAAAAATAAAAAAAGTTACTTTTCCATGCCATTAAGTGACAAAAGCTACATTCTCATTTCATTAAATGATAAAAAGCCTTCACTTTTTTATTTGACACTTCTTGTTTTGTCTCTTAATTTGACCCTTCACCTCACTTCTCTTTACTAGTGAAGTTACAAAATAGTCCCCATGAGGTGGAGACAAGAAACTGATCTCTTCACCTTGGACAACCCAACCTCATACATGCATCCAAGTTTGAAGAATCTTGTACACCTTAAGATTTTTAAACTCCTTTTTTGTAAATGACTCACTTGTGCATCAATTTGGCAATTCACTTGTAAAATGAATTGAAAGTGATGCTTAAATCGTGAGAGAATAAAATATGAGAAGGTCTAATCATAATATGATGGTTTTTGTGTCTTTAGTGGTTTGATAAAAAAAATACTTTTACTTTCTTTTTTTTTTTTTTTGTAAAAAGTAGAAGATTGTTGTCATTTAGTGGCTTGAAATGATTACTTTTTGACTTTTTTTTTTTTAAAAAAGAAAGGGTAAATTTTGATTTTTTGTACTTTTGATATGACCTCATCTTTTCATGTCTTTTAAATGGAAGCTTCACTTCACATCACTTTACAAATGAATTACCCAAATGGGTAGCATTCCTTGAAAATTTGCCACCATAGACCTTGATACTACTCTAAAAGTTGTCACACCAGCATTAAGAAAATACCTATAGCTTTTTATTCAAGTGGGAAAAGTGCTTTCGGAGGTCCGTGAAGGTTTCCTCATCCCTCTAGAAGGAGAAATAAGTTACTAGAGATGCTAATGAACTTACCATGCACCACTTCGAAGATGAAAATAGAGACAATCGGGTGTTTTGTACTCTATGTTGGCTAGAGAAATCAGTGCAGAACAGGAGAAGAAGCCTATGCTGGTGCATCTGTAGATGTTAAGAAGTTCTTAGTGGACTTTGCTAGCTTCATCCTGGAAGAGTTCGTGACCATCCTTTTGGTGAGAGATGGTAACATGCCATTGATCTTGTTCTTGGATTGATGTTGCTCAACTTGCCACATTATTTTGTGAATCCTACTGAGCAATGATGAGCTTCAAAGGCAGGTGGAAGGTTATTGTATAAGAGGTTTTTTTTTTATGAGTGCTTAAATCTTTGTTGTTGTTGCATTGCTGACATCAAAGAAGGATGACAGTTGGCACATGTCTGTTGATAGCAGGGTCATCAGCCAAAGTATTGTGAAGTATTGATTTCTGATACAAAGGTTTGACGATATATGGGATTTTATATGGCATTATATGGGATTTTATATGGCATTGTAGAGAAAAAATTCTTAGAGTTGTTAATTAATTGAATTGGGTTTTCCATTGAGTTGTGTCCTTGTTATCGTCTTTGTGGAGACTTGTTGATCTGCGGACATGTGCTTCGGCACTCCACACAGGCCCTAATCCTAGGGCCTGCATCATAGGTTACCGGGATCTTTTAGATTCTTTTTTTTTTTTTTTTTTTTTGGAGCATTATCCATCACACCCCAGATTTACTGGGGAGCCACTACCAAAGTGAAGTTATTTTGATTTTTAAATAATGTGGGAAAGCTTTTCACTTTATGCATGGCTTTCTCTTTTTTGTCCATTGATTTTCAGTTTGTTACAGATGTCCTCATTCGAACTATTCATTCTTTTCTCGATCAATATCATTGGTTTGGGGGCATGATGTTAGAAGGCTATTGGTTTCATCTTTAGCATTCTTCTTCAGTTCATGACTTCCATGTACATGTTCTTGGCATGATTTTTCTCAAAAGTTGTCTTATACTTGTCCCTTCAGGTTGTTAGGGCGAAAAAGAAAGACACAGGAAATGTGTATGCTTTGAAGATCATGGATAAAAAGTTCATCGCCAAAGAAAACAAAATATCATATGTGAAACTGGAGCGTATTGTACTTGATCAGTTGGATCATCCTGGCATCATCAGGCTATTCTTTACATTTCAAGACACCTATTCTCTTTGTAGGTATTTTGGTTTTAGCCACCACAATCATTTTTTTAGCCACCTGCTTGCGTCGTTCTTTTTTTATTGTCAGGTCCAAGTCTGTATCACAATGTCTGACTGGTTTATTTTGTTATATTTTCCTATTTTCTAATTTATTTTCTGACATGTTCTCATGATTATGCCTGAAGATATGGCCCTTGAGTCTTGTGAAGGTGGAGAACTTTTTGATCAAATAACCAGGGTAAGGTGCAACAGTCTACAGTGCATAATTTTTTTTAATGAT
Source organism: Sextonia rubra (assembly GCA_037013555.1). Classification (NCBI taxonomy): domain Eukaryota; kingdom Viridiplantae; phylum Streptophyta; class Magnoliopsida; order Laurales; family Lauraceae; genus Sextonia; species Sextonia rubra. The sequence continues at coordinate 10,984,362 of JASUAD010000010.1, forward strand.
ATCTTTATCTGGGGTGGAACTTATGATTTCCATTTTTATTTTTATGTGCAGAAAGGTCGTCTATCAGAAGCTGAGGCTCGATTTTATGCAGCAGAAGTTGTCGATGCTCTTGAATACATACACAGTATAGGCCTAATTCATCGGGATATTAAGGTATAACCTTGAACCATCCACACTGTGTTTCATCAGCATGTCATATGCTAACACCTTTGATTTTTCCAGCCGGAGAATTTACTACTTACTTCAGATGGGCACATTAAGCTTGCTGATTTTGGTAGTGTAAAGCCAACAAAGGATTGCCAAATTACTGTCCTTCCAACTGCAAATTGTAAGATTATAATGCTTGGTAATGAGTGAAAGCTTTTGCTGGAATGATCCAATAATAGGTTATATTGTTCTTTCAATGTTCTTATCCAGATGAAAAGGCCTGTACTTTTGTGGGGACAGCTGCATATGTCCCTCCAGAAGTCCTTAATTCTTCACCTGCAACTTTTGGGTAAGCAATTGCTGATACCATAATGTAATGGGACATTTGATTTTAAAAAATGTCATGCATGATACTTTCAACCTTTTTTTTTAATAGTAAAAATAATTTTATTTATGCTTGTAAACGTGGAAGATTGAATGAATACAGTTGCCTGTCTATCTATCTACTTAATATTTATATTACTTTATAATTTAGGTTGAGTGTTTGAATCCCAGATTTCGCCTAAGTGTATTTGTCATTGGGCCCCACTTCCATACACATGAGGCCAATTGTTGAGGGTCCAGTCCAGGAAGATGGGAATGCGCCAAAATAATATGTGATTATCCTTAACTCTCAGTCATTTTCTATTTAATGTGGACAATTGTTCTTTCGTTCATAACTTTCTTGAAGATTTTGGGGCATCACCATTCCCGGAGGATCCCTGGATAAGCGACCATGGGTTTGGCACTAATAAAATTGAAGGCCTCATCAAACGATGTGCTTGCCCAGGTGCCAAATCCAATAAATCTTCAATAATATATTTTTTTCTGGAACATCAATATATATATATTTTTTGCTGGAACATCAATTTCATTTTACCTTCGTTCAGTCTTATGTGATTCTGCTCATCTTTAATCTCATTTTTCAGTTGTGTTTTTATTGAAACAGAAATGACCTTTGGGCACTTGGCTGCACCTTATATCAGATGCTTTCAGGGACTTCACCCTTCAAAGATGCAAGTGAATGGCTGATTTTTCAAAGAATTATTGCTAGGGATCTCAGGTTTCCAGATTACCTTTCGGATGAAGCAAGAGACCTGATCGATAAGTTATTGGTAAGCAGCAGATTATGTGAAAATAATCCGTTTTATGTTTTATTCTTTACAACGCTTGGGATCATTTGGATGACCCTTAGCTTCAGAGAACTTACAATAAGTCTCGTTTCAGTTGCACATTTGTTTCTGTTTATATTCTGTCTTATTGATTATTTTCCTATCTGCCAGTAGAGTACATGCGTATTTTAGTATTTTTTTTGGTGCATTATTTGTATTGTTTTCTGTTAGCAAGTCTCAGATATTTCTATAGTTAGATTACCATCTGAAATAGAATGCCTTGTTGCCTGTGAAGAGCCAGTAATGCTTTATCTAGTATGGTACACTATGTTTACCATTTGGAATTTCAGATGTAGTTGATTAAAAGATGGTTTATATGTAAATCATGAAAGGAAACATTTTCTCAATTGAGCATGAAGAAGTCTCAACACTAAACTTTAAAATAATTTAACAATTTGTGCAGTCACTTTTATTAAAAATGTTAGAAATGAAAAGTAAAATAATCATGATGGCAGGATTTATGTGTGGTGATCTTAGCATGCGTGTGGCTTTTTTTCATTTTTTGTTCTTATGTGGTGATGATATGGTTAAAACTTCATTTTCATTATTATATGTTTATTCTTTTAAGTGGATAATTGTGTTGATGCAAGTTTATATTTATATGCATCCCATTATGAAGGTGGTGGAGGGTACCTTTTACTAAACATGAATAAATGTAGTTTTTATTTCATCTGATGTGGTTTCAATACAGGATACAGATCCCAACAAGAGACCTGGTGCTGGAAGTGATGGTTATACTGCCCTGAAGATGCATCCTTTCTTTGAGGGAGTGGACTGGAAAAATCCGAGGGCCGCATCAGCACCGAGACTTGCTTTAGAGTTAAATGTATCACTCATTTTTCATAGTTTTGTTCCTGAATTTAGAAATGATTTCTACTGATAAAAAAACTTAAACCTGTTCTATTCATCCCCTCATTACTTCACAACTCAGAACACTTATACTGAGCTTGTTCTTGGTTTTCAGGCTGGTGAAGCTGATGATGCTCTTGATCCTTCGTGGAACCTTTATCATGTCGGGGATGGTCAGCAGCAAAGTGCAGTTCCTGATGAAAGCAGTGGGGCAACATCTTCTGAAGCATCTTCTCACATTACTAGACTAGCTTCAATCGATTCCTTTGATTCTAGATGGTATCACTTGAATTCACCTTATGCATTCTAGTTGTGGTCTTATTCTCATAGATGTTTATGAATCCCAATGAAGACGCACCTAGTTTATGCAGTCTTCTTGCCTTGATCAAAGAAACCAACATTGCTTGCAAGAGAGAAAATTTGGTTTGTTTGACCTTACCATTCCTATTGCATATTGATGGAACAACCTTTTCAGTGATTCAGGTTGTCCACCTGTTAGGTTCAAAAGTAAATGTGTGATGTGAAACAATAGTTAGCTTTCAATTAGATGATTGAACTAGTTGGATGGTTGGGATTGTTCAGAGAATATTTCTTTCATTGCATATCAATTGCTTTCGATAAAATAAAATTTCCATTGCCTAACCTTGATGGGTACTGGTTGACTGTTCTTGCTCACAGGAAGATTGGCCCCATCTGTATGAATTATTGACTTACTAACTCCAGATTTTCTTGCTGTCCAACTGGTGGGACCTCAGTATCTTATGGCCTCTAGCTTTTTAATAATAGGTTTTTGGTAGGGAATGTCCAGGGAGCATGCTTTCCAAATGTACTTTAGATCCTTCCATTTTTTAGGGGGTTTTATAACTGTTGCACCCACATTTGTTGTATTTATTCTTGCAGCTGATGAGCAGAATTGCTTATTTTAACTGTTTTGCTATGTTGACAATAGGCATGAATTTCTGGAGCCCGGGGAGTCTGTTATTCTGATCTCGATGGTGAAGAAAATGCAGAAGTTGACTAACAAGAAGGTGCAGCTTATCCTCACTGACAAACCCAAGCTGATATATGTGGACCCAGCAAAGCTAGTTGTCAAAGGAAATATAATCTGGTCTGATAATCCCAATGACCTCAGTATCCAAGTCACCAGTTCTATGCATTTCAAGATTGTCACTGTACTCTCTTACTCTCTCTCTCTCTCTCTCTCTCTCTCATTCATTTACTAATACCATTCTAAATAAATAATGTGTCCTCATTTGAAATCTCAGCCTAAGAAGGTGCTGTCGTTCGAAGATGCAAAACAGCGGGCATGGCAATGGAAGAAGGCAATCGAGGGGCTTCAGAATCGGTGAATTCAGTTTGAGGGTTCCTACATTATTGTCATATGAGATTGGTGCGGTTGAATGTGAAGACCCTGAACGGGAAGATGTTCCAAAGTGTGAGCTGCAATTTTGGCATCTTCAAGATCACAATGACAATGTTGCTACTGCCTTTAAGTTGGAGAGTGAGACGGCTCAAGGAGGCTCTTCCCTATCCACCTCTTAAGCTTGTGTTTTTAACACCGTATGAATTGCTGCCTTCAGCAATGAGTTTTTTTTTTTGTTTTTCCGTTCATAATTTATTTAATTTTTAGGTACAAAGCAGCTATTATTGTATGTAACAGAGAAATTAATTCATAGAAATGCTCAAAGAACTTGGGCATCCGCAGTGGTTGGTGCCCCAGCCCTTCATGTGCCCCAGCCCTTCATGTGCTAAAACATCATCTGCATCCTAAATCTGAGCTGATCAACAGGTGAGGCTTACCTTTCATGTGTTCTGGCTAATAAAAAGGCCCGCCTATTCTTTAGGCTTCTGCTATTGTGTAGAAAATGATATTTTCAAATATTTATTTGTAGTGGGATGGCTTGATTGGTGGGCCAGATTACGCCAAGGTTGACTGTGGTGGTGGGAAGGCTTGAATCCTATGCAAGTGATGTTTAGACATGTATGGGGTGAGTCATCTTAGTGAGTGAGGACATGCGAGTTCCTCTGGAAAGACTTGATTGAATCATTTACTTGTTGCATGTGAGAAATAAAGCTTCATATCTAGCTGGTTCAGTGGTTTGTGTTGGCTAAACTGATTTAGAGACAATTGAGCAGTAGTTATTTTGTCCTCAACTCCAGCTTATTTTTATTTTATTTTATTTTCTTTTAAAAGCATAATATGATTTACCACATCTGTGTCATGTGATTTTAAAATCCAATACGCGGCTAAGCCTTTTTTTTTTTAAACTTTGGATCAAGATCTTCTAAAGCTGGTATTTATCATATTAATTAGCTGTCCCTAGATTAAAGAGATCAAAGCTCTGATGATGATTACTCGCATAATTTTGGCCTTACAAGAACTCAAAAGGATCCTACGATGAACAATTCACAGCGGTCAAGGCAGGAATGAAGGCCGTGCTGGTGGGTCCAGCTTCAAACAGACCATTCGGTTACACCAATAGTCTAGCGATTGAATTTTAGGGCCTGTTCGGATGAAATTACTATTTCCCTTTAATCTAATAGTCAGTAATTGTTAGATGAGGATATTGAGCAGTACACTAATCAAAAGTGGGTCCAACTGAGCAGATAAAATTTTAAAACAAAAAACTAGCTTGACTAGAATACAAATTGTCTAATATTGTAAAATTTCAAAATTTGACAATGCCAAAGAGAGAATAAACACTCTCAATCAACATTAAGACATGTTAGTACTTCTACCACAAACGTCAAAATTGGTGGAAAAAGACGCGGGAGGGGTGAAAAACATGCAGCAGCTCGCGGCAATTTCAAACAACTGGAGGAGGTTTAGGCGGTCGTTCCCTCTTCCTTATAGGGGAGAGAGAGAGAGAGACTAATGAGAAAGATGGGATTTATTGGCCTAGGTGGGACTTGGTTTGTGTTATATTCAGTTACATATGCGCAAAGAAATGACGCCCATGTATTGTTGTTTCACAGTATCGTTGTTTTTTATTATTATTATTTTTTGTATTCGTATGCTAGCTTAGCTATGAATGTCACCATTGCTTTGGGGTTCTTGTTTCTGGCTCATTTAACGGTTTCTACCTGATCTTGTTTTGAAAATGAAAATTTGAACTTCTTTGGGATTTTCCAGATGTGGCCTTCCCTAATTGAACCATTTGGTTGATCAACTTTTTAAGAAACATAAACTGCTAGTTTGGGCTCTTGTGAAATTGGAAGGAAAAAGGAACTTCATGTGATTTTCAGCATTTCAATGATTGCATCACATAAAATCATTGAAGTAATTGCTTTTAGGTGTTTATTTCAGCAACTCAATGATTGAATCACATAAAATTTTGCGCTTTTCATTGTATGAGAGTTGTTTGTGATTGACGGGAAGTTTGCATCACATTAAACATTTTGAAACAGGAAAGCAATGAGCTAGGAATAAGCGGGTCATGATTTTGACCCGTTATTATAGAGGTTATACCATTGAAGGATTACCAGTACTGTCCACCGTGTTGGCCTTGATGTGGAGCATGGATGGATAGTGTTTTAGTATCACATTGTATGGATTACTATTTTCTTATGATCAATGGTGTTCATAATTATATGGGCAGTTAGAAACAAACGTAGTGTAGCCGAAACTTGAAAATGTCCCTGTTAACAACTCCATGTATGCATTTGATGCCATCAAACTAATAGTAAGAGGCTGTGACCCATATGAGTTGGAGTGGAGTGGAGAGCTTTGGTTTAACCCTTATGTATTGGAGTAGAGTGGATTTGACCCGTTTGTATTGGAGTAGAGTGGAGAGCTTTGGTTGAATGACTTATAATGCATTTATTTTGTGATTGAATTCAATGATGCGGTGATCTAATAGTAGGAGGCAGTGACCCATATGCATTGGAGTGTAGTGGAGAGCTTTGCTTGAATGAAATATAATGCATTTATTTTTTTGATTGAATTCAATGGGGATTATTGGTCCAACTGGTGTTACATGGGCTTGAATGATAGTTCATCCAGGGAAAAGACTTGTGAATGGTTCAAGATATCGATAGTAGGCCCCACTTCTTACAATGGGAGGATGAAAAGGGATGATTGGGAGCGTTTGATTTGAGAAAAATTTCCGTTTATAGAAATTTAATGTCCAATACTTGTGTTAAACCATGTTATGTTCCTTCAACTCCATGACTTTGTTTTACTAGTACATATTGAATTCTTCCTCTGAGTTTGTGGAAGTTGTGAAGAGGGAGAAAGGCATTTGCCAGAGTCTGGATGTGATGCACATGGCAAAACATGTTGTAGAAAATCTATTTGTAACAATCATAACTAAGGATAAGGATGGTTTTTAAGCTTGCCAAGACTTTATGCGGATTAAGAAAAAAATTATTTCCAGTGAATAATAACAGCAAGTTAACCTTGCCGGAAGCTCCTCACACTCTTTCAACACCTTGTGTAATCTATGGATGTATCTTTTGAGCGGTAAAAAACAATGCTTTTTTTAATTTTTATTTTTATCATAACTTGTTGCTATTAATCAAATTTTAACTTTAGTCTCTAAATTAGGTATACTATAACAAGAAAATGAAAACATACGATGATATGTGGTGAATTACACATATCCAATGGTTTCTATCACACAGTCTTCCTCATGAGTGAATCAATGTTGTACGCCATCAATTAGATGCCCAGTGGTATAAAAAAATAAAAAGAAGCCATAAGCAAAGAGCGGGATGAGGATGGATGATGATGGTAACTGAACCTACCATATTGGGAGAAAGGGGAAGTTTTACAGCCTTGAGAATGTGCAGTGCTAGCAAGTACACAAATGGGTATTGCGCTAGCCTATTGATACTGTAGAGTGGGAGAAGTAAATTTGATTGACATGTATAGTTATGTTGTTTTAATCCATAGCCGGTGGCCCATTCATAGTGAATTGATGAATACAAGAAGAACATTGGATACAGCAAGACCTTAGTGTTATACTGTGTATATCTTAGATAGCAATTCTAATCAACTGCAGTAAGAATATGTGAATGAAAAACAAAATGAATAAATGATTGACTCACAGATCAAGGCTAGTATATTACACTATGTCCTTAGCACAAAATTCGGCCTTCGCATTAGTGCTAATGGATTTGGACGATTGTCTCCTAGGATATAATTATCTTTCAATAAGCAGCAGCAGCACTTCTCTGCATATTTCAGCGAAACAAACTTTGGCGTTTTTACTCTCAAAATGCTGAAAAACTGGCTTAAAATTCATTGCACAAATGCATAAAAGAGATGGCTTTAAATAGCTAAACTAGTGATTGTTTGGAGCAGTCATGTGACTGTTCAAACGAACTAATGACTGTTTGGAACAGTCATATGACTGTTCAATCCATCTAGTTATTGTTCAATTCATCCAGTAACTGTTTAGTCAAACAATGCAATTTTTTGGGAAAAAACATGACTGTTCAATGCATTGTAGCTTTTGGCAAAAAGGTATATATGGGTATGAGCCTACTCGCGCGTGGAGCTAACCCGACCGACACGACCCGGCCTGGCTGGCCGGTCGGAAGAACGGCGGTACGTGCATGAGTTAAACCCATGTGGTCTACGCGGTCCCTCTGAGACAAAATATGGACACTCCTTGGGGCCCAACCTTTCAAGCATACATAGGTGTATATAAACCCACCATGATTTTTTATAAACCCACCATGAGTTTTACTTCTTAACAAATGTGGGATTCTAGTTTTCCCGCAAGCCAAGCCTCTTACCATCTTCAACCAAGTTCAAGGGGTAACTTTGGAGTTAATTTCTCATTCACTCTTTAATGGTTTTCACCAAGTAATTAGTCATTATTGTTTTACTCTTGAAGAAGAATACATTACAACCCAGACCTGTCACAAAGGATTAGTGGGTCCCACATTTATTTTGGTCCAAAGTTGACCCAATGATCGTTGTGAAACCTACCACAAAGGACGAGTGGGTCCTACATTTATTGTGGTCCAAAGTTGACCCAATGACCATTGTGAAACCTACCACAAAGGACGAGTGGGTCCTACATTTATTGTGGTCCAAAGTTGACCTAATGACCATTGTGAAATCCATTTTTCCAACAGTAAAATCTAATAATCAAAGCTGGAGAGAGAATATCCAAGTGAGAAGTCATTGGATTATATTCCTCGGCTTAGAAAACAATTGGAAAATGAGGAAAACTGTACCCTCAAGGGGCTTGTTGATGGACTGAACTTTGAACCCATTTTGTGTAATGTATATGCTGTAAATAGATATGTTTTATATATAGCGGATGTGGAACAAAACTAACGGAACATAGTGGAGTTTCAATGAAGGCTATTACTAGTTTTGAGGCAAACAAATTCTAGAGTTAGATTACCATGTATTCTAACAAGTAGTATTCAATTGTCATTGAGCACATATAGAAGATGTAAGTGGATGCGGAGTTGATCCAAAAATGAACTTGATATATGTTAATTTGGGGATGATTCAAAGAAATATAAAAGAAGACAATGAGCGGTTTATTCTGGTTTTTGAAGCAGTGCAAGTCTTCTAGTACAAAGATCATGGTAGGTCTGCAGATGACTGGCATGTTGTACTGGATGTTTCAAAGATATTGAACCGGGATGTGTTTTATTTTGAAGATCCATTAGTATTTGAGGCAAGAACGAATGAAAATAACTTAACAGCAGCTTTACAAGAAGAGATCTTTGGTGATGAGGAAGGTTGACCCATGAATGGCATCGTTATTTTATTCTTTTATTGATTTTATCTTAACTAGCATCCTTTGATTCAACCATGTAATGACATGAATGTTATATTTTAATGACATGAATGTTGTATTTTAAAAATTGTGTATGCAGGCACTATGTCACATGGTAGATCCTCTGGCGTCTGCATCTACAGTTGAGGGATGTTCATCCCAGATTATGTATTGTGATATAAGAACTAATGTTTCTATCTCGTAAATTTTCGAAGTTAATTTTCCTAATCCTTAATATTTGTAACAGGTAATCTAGTCTCTCTGACATTTGACCAAAATGGCCAACCCATTGGTGATAATGCGGTGGAGTTCTCGGCATGTATTGGTCGGACTGTTAAGTCATGTGTAGCACCCACATATGATAAATGGTCAAATGTGCCAGAGGACTTAAAGGAGGAAGTATGGCAGATTGTTAGTGTGAGTGTTTGTGCTTATTCACCATTTCATTTACTTTGTAGTTTGAGATTGTAAAGATGCCTTATCTCTTACTTTTCTCCCTTGCAGAGCATGTACGATGTTTTGCCAAGTGTGGGTTCTGAAGAAAGCAAACACCATGTGGCGAAATTGGAAGTCCCAACTTCGTCGTTATGTAATTGATAAATATTACATGGTTACAGATAGGAAAAGTGCTGTTCCCGAATTTGTCAAGGAGGACGATTGGGAGCGGTTTGTTGACATACATTCGACGCCTGAGGCTCTAGCAAAGAGGCAGGTTGGGAAGAGAGTGAGGGAAGTGTTGACTAACCCCACAGCTTTGGCAGAAAAAAACAAGCCAGAGTCGCTCAAGAGTTGGTGAGGTTTATATAATTATTTGGCTTCAGTTTTCCATCAAATTTATGAATCACTTAGAATGTGATCTTCTTGCATTTTTAGCGGCAACAAAATCCAGATGGGGAAGTCACTCGGACGAATATTCATATCGTGACCCATACTAGGAAGGATGGCACTGCCTTGGGCCCACAGTTGGTGAGAAAATATTATTTATTCATTTTATTAATTTTAGTGATCATGGAATGCGGTCATGAAAATTGACTTATAGTAGACTATATCTTGGAATGCACATAATCCATTCTAAGTGTGTAATTAATTAATTTGTTGTGTTGAATTGGGAGGGGTTCGTTGATAGGGTGGTGTTTGATTTTCGTTACTGGTGTATTGTTGGCTTGGTGGCTGGTGAGTTGCAGGTGGTGTTGGAGTTGGTGAATTGCTGGTGGTCCAAATGCAACTGTGGAGGGTCCAATACCACCATTTTTTTATGGGGCTTCCATTATTGAAATCAATGGATGTTGGATCTAATGTGTCAAAATACTCGTGTCTTTTTCATGCTTGTGTAGTATTTCACCATGAATCCTGTCTAGATGAATGGATTTTTGGTGAATGTTTTTTTTTTTTTTCAGGCTACAGCCATTAGTTGATTAGGACTCTCTAGTTGCCATGCCTGTTAATTGTACATGAAATTGTACATTCCCTTTAAATCACTAGAACAATGCATACAGTCAAATTGAATCACAGTTCAGCCACTATTTAAGTGCTTATGTGTCAATCGTCTACACCTGTGAACCGTTGTCAATCATTGGCAGACAATACGCTGTAACTAACTGTTCAGAACAGTTAAGTCATTACATGGACTGCTGACAGAAATAAGTACTAGTATAAGTTTGGTCATGCAAATTCTGACCCTACGCATGGACTATTAGCTAGAAACAAGAACAGTCATATACTAGTTCATAAATTACATATGGTTCTTTCATTTGGATTGTCTACATGTACAATCCTGCAGTAGGATTTGGATGCCATACTTAACACATGTTTTTCTTCAAGTTTTCTACATTTAGACTTGCCCTTGAAGTTACCATGATGAAGTATAGGTGATTTCATGTGGATTGGTGAAGCTCTAACTCAAAACTACAACAGATTCACAAGATAAACATTCAGATTTAAAATCCAATTATCAGAACAGTAGGAATTCAAGCCTAGTCTACTTTTCTCCATCAAAATGCATGGAACAAAGGAATAAGATGGGCTTGGTTGTAATCCCTTCTCATGAGATAGGCTATTGATACTGATGACATTCTGAGTTTAGTTTTCAATTAAGAGTTATTGTTTGTCTTTGGTGAGGCACGTAAACATCTTACCCTTAAACTTTTTGGCTTGAAGATTAGCCCGTTGGCTATTCTTCTTCTCCGTGCTGCATCAGTTTCCAATTGTTTTTTTGTTCAACCGAACCAATCATATTACATCATGAGAATACAGTGAAGGTAATTGAGCATGATAGGAATCAAGTAAAGACCTCTTTAGCTGAATACATCTCTGTAGAGAATGCTTGAAGAAGAGAGGAGCTTCATTAGTAAAATTAATAGATGCACAAAGACTTTCCTGAGAGAAGGTCACTACTGGTATCACTATCAGAATCTAGATTCTTGTAGCAATTGGCATTTATCCAATGATCCTCTGGAACTTTTATGCCCCACAAAGCAATCAGGTCACTGATATACACCAAGACCATTTTAAATTCATTCTTCATTTGCATCACAAGCAATTCAGTGTTTGACACAGACGATATGGTTACTTGAGGCACAAGAAACCCAAAATCTCCTCAATGAGAGGCTATTGTTCTCTGTTTTCATGATTTACAATGCCTTCATGTACCAACCCCTATTATTAAGCCTACTGGTTGCTTCAGAAGTAACTTTTGATTCTTCTTTTTTTAGCTTTACAGAAGTAACTTTCTGTTTTGTTCACCATAGGATACATATGCAGGAGCGATATGCAAGAAGCACTTCAATTTGCAACATTTTTGTAGTATTTATGTTAAAGCTTGAAACAAATATGAGAAACAAGAGCAGGAAATGTTCCTCTAAACCTCCTTACTAGTTTCATCCAATATTTAGTATTCTTCAATCGTTCAACTCATTTTACAGGAGGCCAGTTCAAAGAATTTTTATGAGTGACCCCTCCATTGCACAAAGAGATCTGGACCACAATGTGGTTCCAATGGTATGCGGATTATGTTATTGACGTATTTAGGTATCTTGCTGATCATGTCCTGAGCAGGCCTTCATGTTATTTTTTTTTTCTTTGCATAGGATAATGGTCCCGATACTCAATGATGTGTGAGGGGACAGGGTTTAAGTGTTTCAAAGAGCACCATACATCATTCACATCCTCTTAGGCAAGCCTTCCGAGAGGAGCAACCATCACATGTGGCTATTCAGTCTCAGATGGAGGAGTTAATTCAAAGACTACAAACGCGATTAGAGGAGGCGGCTAGGGAGCACAAGCGGGATATGGAGAGCCTTTTTGCATTCCCTTCTCAGTGTGGGAGACAGATACAGATCTCTACTGATTACAGGAGTTCCTCTCAGGTACAACGCAATTTTTTTTTTTATAAATATTAGATTCCTAAATTTTAATTTATAGCTGTGTATTGATAAATAGATAGAATCATGTGTTTTTAACAATGTATGTATTTCACGGACGCAGTTGGACCCTGCAACAACCACACATACTGGTCCAACATTGTGCAAGTTGAGGCAACTAACGAAGAGACCGTCAATATATGTTGCTTATGGCCGCCTCATGGGTGACTCGCCGGAAGACCCAGGTTGTCACAGGATCGTCTTAGATGAGATCCTTGATGGGAGTGTCGAGTTGGTAACTGGAGAAGGCATATTAGGACATCTCACTGTTGGCAATGTCACTGATTGGCCCAAGTTTAGGACGGACTTATAGTAGTTTGGTGTATTTGTATTGCTGGGATTGACTTTGAATGATGGTGTATATTTTGACCATAGATGGATGGAATGACTTGATTGAGTTGGATTATTGAAAATGGTTGTTTCAGTTGGATGTTTGGCAAGTGGTTGGATGTTTGTGTCGACCATAAGATCTATGGGTGTTCAGTTGTGGATGTAGATGTTGGATGTTTGACATATTGTTGATGTTGGATATGTTGATCATTATTTGAAATACATCGGGGGCGCAAATTAAAATTTTCAAAAATTTCAGATTTTAATTGATATTAAAAGATAAAAAAACCACGATGTCTATGTTGTTTTTCTATAAAAGAAAAGAGAAAATGAGAACCGGAAGACTGTGGGGCCTACTTAGGAGATCATGCAAATGGGATGATGAGAAGATGAAAAGGACTATACATAGATATAGAATGGACAGAAAATGGAAATTTTTCATCAAGTGAATTGTAAACTACTCATATGCAGGTCAAGGGCCTGCTAGATGCATATCTGATAATGAGGGTAGAGGGAAATGGAAAGGTCTCAAATTTCACTTCAATAAAAGTTATAAAATGGATCAACGGTTCAGATAATAATTTAGGGCCCACATGGATAGAAAAATCATAGATTCCGGATCCTCTATCACAGCGAGTACACGCTAACCGACTCATTTAATTCTTCTCAGTGTGTATAGTCTGGTTGTCAACACGTACGTTGACATTTGACGATAATAGGTCCTACATTTTTATATTTCAGGACCACACATTTCATTCTCGTGACTATGAATGCATGTGGGCCTACCTTTGAAATCTGAATCATTCATAGTTAATGCCCACCTTATTTTGTCAACAAAATTCTTTCCACGCTGATGGGTTTTATGCCAATCATGAGATCCATCCATCCATCCATCCATCTAAAGAGGATGATTTGATTAATTCAAAAAGACACGCAGTAAAATATCATTGTTACATGTTATCCATCCGGAGTAGGGTGTAGCTCTGATCAAAGAGAAATTATGATAGATTATAGTTGTTTTGTAGATTTGGAGTTAAAAGGTGGTTCTAATAATAGAGTATTTATCCAATTGGCCAAGAGAGAGAGAGAAAAAATAAAAGATCCAAATGAGTACTTATCCATTGACTACTTGCAAGGGACAGCAGCGATGTATGGAAGGCTAAGAGGATTTCATCGTAAAAAAATCTCGGTAGACTTGTACGAAACCAAAGAGGCCCTCAATATTTCTAATAGACCAGAGGGGTCCAGTTCATTCCCTTAAACTCATTCCAAACCAGTTTTTACCTTTTTTTCGTCTCTAGAAAAAAGATGATACCACATGAGAGGGGTTCGAGCTAATCCGTTGTTGAGCTGCAAGATTCCATACATTAGTTCTTTGATGGATTTTTAATTTGAATTCGTTTCAAAACCTTGAAAGGTTTTGGGTGTTTTGGTTTTGCACCATTGTCTCTCATCCAAGTACTATTGTTTGTGGGAAGGATGGAAAGTACTTGAATTCTAGTGTTGGGTTTTTTAGTTTTTGGGTTTTTGATATGGATGTTTTGATCTTCAACGTTTTGAATTTTAGGTATATTCTTTTTTGCTTCTTAAAAAAACACCCTTGAACAGGTGGGTTTTCCTTAGATGACAAAAGCTTCTTTTTTTCTTCTTTCTTCTCTTGGTTGTTGTCAGGTGGATTTTATTTTCTGAATATTTGACTTGGGAAGCTTGATCTTTTGCCCTCTGCCCAACAGGAACTTGTTCATTTTTTAGGTCCTTCTTGAATACTGTTTCATAGGTTTTCTGGTTTGGGTTCCTTTGATTTGATAAAGATTTTCTCTATTTTATTTACTTTCTTATTCTTATTTATTATTCTCCCACATCTTCCTTCATCTCTGTTCAACATATTTGGTGGGGAGGAGAGAGAGAGAGAATGGATGGGAGGGAGTTCGACAACTCCATCGTGTTCCTCGTTGGAATATGGAAGGCAACGATGAAATGGGAAGAAGAAGAAGAAGAATAAGACGAAGGAAAAGACAAAAATAGCTTCGGGATAGATTTAAGGGAATGAGGAGTGGGAATACCACCACTTAAAGTAAAAATAAAAAGAAAAAAATCAAATAGGTCCTTGAGACCACTATGATATATTTAAAACATTAAAGGCCTTTTTGGTTTTGTGCAAGTCTACGGAATTTTTCTCTTGTGTTTGGCATTTTAGAGTAGAGTAGAATAATATGGAAAGATATGAAAAGATGTGTGTTATATTGAAAGTGCATAGATTCAAAGATGTTTGAATTATATTGAAAGTGCACAGATTTTCCTTCTTAAAATAAAATTGACATTATCAAGCCATTAAATGGAAAAAAATTATCTATTATATACACAAAAAGTCAAAAAATACTTTCTAAAGCCACTAAAAAAAAAAGAAAAATAAAATAAAAAATACCACATTATTAGACCTCATAAAAAAGATACCTTCTAAAGCCCTAGAAACAAAAAAAATCATCAAATCATGATAATCTAGCATCCTCTCAGTTACAAACTATTTTCCCTCCTTCTGTATCTCCTAATCCTCCTCTTTCAATCTTCCTCTCCACCTCTTTCCACAAAAAAGCACAAAAACCTGATTCGGCCAGAGATCCAACCACTACTGTGGCTGGGCCTAGTCTGAGTTGTAAATCATTGATGATGATGATGATATCATACAATCAAGAATGAAAGAACTCACAAATTTGGCTAGATTTCAAAGGGATTAGGTTCTGGACAATGATGGTGATAAGATGGACCACTTACCTAGTTGGTCATCCACATGAGAGTTTTGATAATGATGATGATGCTGATCATACTTGAAAATTCTATTATTCTTCCATGGTATGAAAATCACAAATCAAGTGTCCTAGATTTCTAATTTTCTCTTACAACAACATTAATGAAAGGGTATATATATTTGTCTGTTGGCAATTGTGGAGAGCTAGATTCTATGGATACCTTGATGCCAAATAAACAGAAATGCAAGGGGCGTTCTTCCACACGTTGGCGTGCAATTTCAACACTCCCATGGCCTTCTCTTTCACAGTTTTCCCACAACCTGCTTGAAGAAGCATGCAAAGCTTACTTACAGCTCCCACGCTCAACATCTCTCTAACAACTTCTCTGGTTGCAGAGAACTTGCACACACTTGAAAGAATCCGAACCGCACGATCATCCACAGTCGGTGAAATCCTCATTATCCTCTTTGACACCAACGCCAAACCCGCCGCATGCCCAATAAGCTCAGCTCTCCCAGCTGCACTTGTACACAGCTGTTCCAACGCACACAACACGAGCTCATTGCTTCTCTTCTCCGTTGTTGAGAGCAGAAATTCGGTCAGTTGAAAGACTGCCCCTGCTTCAATTATCTTGGATCGATTACTCCCCACCGGGCATGCCTGGACGAGAATTCGCAGGGAGGCCTTGGTTGTTTGTAGTGAGATTCTTTCTCTTATGAGTTGTACTAGTCCTCGGAAGAATGCCTCATTTAATCTTTCAAGAAAATGAGCTGGTGCAGTTCCAATGATCCGTTCTAAGATAAGAACAACGTGGATTTTTGCTTTATGGTGTTTATCAGGCCCATGCTGCAGAACCCACGTCAGTGAATCGATGAAATCGTAGTCGTCCAAAATAAGGCGGTTCATTGTCTCTAAAGGAGATTGAACCAGATGCAGAACATTCAGAGCTTCTTCAACCACGTCGATTAGTGAGTTTTGATTCAAACATGTCTTGATCAACCGCACCATTGCCTTCGCCACGCCTGCATCTTCCATGCACCTGATAAAATAGAGTGTTAAAGAATGTTCTGAAAACACCTCCCAAGCCAGATTATATAGCCAGCTTAATATAAGAGCACTAATTGCCATGGTTCTGATACCATGAAAAGATTGAAGTACAACATCTTTCATTAATTCACTGTCTAATAATAATAATAATAATAATTATTATTATTATTATTATTATTATTTTCTATTTAAAGTAGTATTCAAAATTATAGAGTCCAGTAAAGATCATTGACTTAAATTAGAGAACTACTCTATTCTAATAAAATCTAATTTCCAATTGCATCATCACACAAAAATGTTCTAACTTTAATCTATTAAGGCAAACTCATCCACATCATAATATATCTAACCTTCTTAATTAATATATTCTATATTATTATTACCTGTGATTCCTTTCGCTCTCCGACGCTAGCCTTGCAAGAGTTCTCAACTGTTCTATCTGCAATTCAGGAGCCCATATGTCTTTGAGTAGCTTAAGGAAGTCAGTTTTGCCAGGTGGGGCTTTTGGGGACGGAATCTGGTCACCGTTGGTGGCCGACCATGCTTGGATGAGTCGCCGGAGAGTGTGATTTGGGGTAAGGTTGGAGTCTTTGGACAGCGGCTGTCGGGTCACAGGACAGGTGGCGTTGCTTCCATGGAACAACCATGTCTCAATGCTGTCACGTTCGTATGTTATGCCCGTTTCAGTTGTAACGGGGTCTTCCATGATCTGAAGAGAAATGGGGCAGATGAAGTAGCGAGGAAGTTCCATTTCATTGTCCATGAGTGGTAATTGTGCAAAAAACCAAAGACTTAAAACTTAAAACTTAGAAGAGAATAAGAGAATGATTTTATAGAAGATGGTGATGATACTATGTGTATAGAAAACAAGTGGAAGATGATAAAGAGATGAGAAAATTCATTTGCATTGAGATGGAAAATGTTACTTAGTCCAACCGACTCGCTTTAGTCTGAGTCTTCAGCCTCTGGCGGCTTTAATATTCCTATACAGGAAAGTTCTCCACTGTTTATCATCTCGCGTGAAGTTGAAAATTTCCCATTTTCCGTGGTCATGCAAAAGAATCTACGGATTAGAGTATTCGAAGCTTCTAATTGTCAATTTCACAGGGCTAGCTAGGATGGGTCGGGTGGGGTGTTGGCTCGAACCATGCTCAATTTGACTGTGTCATGCGTTTAAATCCATACATTCACTTTGATAGTCCGAGTATCAATTCCATGCTTCTTACCAATAAAAGAAAAAAATTCCATGCAAACGATGGGCCGTTGTGGTAATCCAATCTACCAATTAGAGGGCCTGCAGATTGGACGGTTGTCCAGTAACATTTTTATCATCTTCATCCCTTATGTAAGATGCCTTCGGATGTCCATGAAGGAAGAGCTGATGTGGATGGTGATGGCCACAGGTGGGTCTCCTGGTGATATGTTGTGTAGCTATTGAGAACTCGTGAAAATTACACAAGAGTTTTAGTAAATTTAGTCGACACTAAGCCAACTTTTATATGACATAGATTATTGGACTAATAGTCAATTCAATCATCAATCTGGACCGCAGAAATGTTCAAACCTACTCACTATGAGTGGACATTTTTGAGTTAAAAGTCGACTTGGAATCAAGACTTTGGGGCAGTCTTATTTGGAAACGAGTGGAAAGGGGGTGGGCTACCTAGCGTCGTTCTTAAGTATGCTAGGGACATTTTTTCAGAATCCAAGCAAGTTACCAGCCCTAATACCCCCTAGATATATTATTTATATCTAAATTTTCAAATTCAATTTAAGCAAGAAACGGTAAGATTGATCACACAAGTGAAAATCTCCCTCCATTTCAATCTGAAATAAGAAAAAAAATAATAATGCAAGTTCATCACATACTTTAGATATAGTCAATCTAATAGTGGTAATCTTATTGATTTGAGCAAAAATTTATAAGTTGGTCACCACTTAGGGTGTTGGTGTATGCAATCGGCTTGTTGGATTTAAAAATGTAATCTCCATAAGATATTCATGAACGGCACTGCAACATTCTACCGTCGATAAAGCTGACTCATCTGGCAAGAAAGTGGCAATTCTCAAAACATTCATTTTATGATAAAATGATATCATCATTGAAGATTTTCTAGGTCCCCGGATTTTTAAAGTACAAGTCCAGTAATATGCAGTGGAAGTAATAAAACAAACTTACAAATAAATAATTAGTCATACAATAATACGACATGTAACTTTTTAACATGGAAAACCCAAACTGGGTAAAAAAAAAAAAACAACGAATCTAACAAAAATCAAGTATTAAGTAATAGCAAACAGTTACAAGATATACTTACAATTCTTATATCTAGTCACTCCTTTAACCTAAAGACTCGGTTTTTCTTATATAGCTCCTTGCCACGACACTCCTTCGAGTGTACTATTTTTCGCTTGATTAAATTTTACTTTGAACATGCAAGATGACTTTAATCTTTTAGTACAAATGTAGAATCAATATTCTTTAACCCAAAGTTATAACACAATCTCTCAATGAAGGTTTTAAAGAAAAGAAGGAATTTCTAATGTGAAATCTCAATTCAAATTATGAAGAAGAATGCCCTAGGGTTGAAAGAAAACCCCTTTTTATAACCAACAATTCATGCCTTATAAGTATATTCCTTGTAAAACTCAACTTACTAATTCTGATACAAATAGGAAATGATTTCACATAAGGTCGGTAGGTTTTTGTATGCTATCCGATCGATCTGTCAAATATTCAATCAATGTAGTTTAACCTCTGCCTCAGATCTGATTGATTGGCCAATAATCTGATTGATCAGGCACCATGTTTTCCTGATTTCTGAGTTCTTTACTGCAGCTATTCTGCCACCAAAATCATTGTCCCTTTTATAAGAAATATAAATGCATTAGGCCAAACACAAGTTAAAGTCACTTTGGTCCACCAGATTTAGGAAAATTTATATTCATACAAGGTTTTCATTTTTCGTTCATATTGGGCAATTTAATTTCAAAATTCCAAATAAGTCCTAAACCAAATGCACCTACTCTAAGGACTTTTTTAGCATGAAATTGAATTCCTAGGAATTCTAAGAAATGCATTGCCCATCAAGATTGTAAAAATTGAAGAAATAAATCTATCACCTTTTGTCAATCATATCTCAAGAAGTCATGGCGGTTCCATCTATATTTTAACCTTAGTTATATCCTTCACTCCTCACTTTTGTAATATTTATTTATTTTTTTATGTTGGTATAGTGACTAAGGAGTGATACTTTCACTTAAGGACCGAAAGATCAATCTCTTGGCTTTTGTGTGGGGCTAAGGTGGCAACACCACTCAACCATGAGTGCGTTAGCTACTTCACCTCTATGGTGTTTGTTGTAATCCATTTTCCCTGAATTCCTATTATTTCAAATCCGTGCAAATGAACGGGGCCCTAAATGACATTATCTGAAACTACCATAAAAGTTCATACATACACATTCATTAGTTAATCTTTCAAATCACTGAAAGTGGGCCACAATCCCAAGAATTGCGCACAATCATGATCCAACACCAAATTAATCGTCCCTTAACTGACCTTAAAAATGGATCACTAAGATGAAAAAAGTGGTTAAATGAAATACTAAACTCTCTTGACTGATTGATCAAACATACAAGCCACTCAGTTTTAACCTATTAATTAAGATCAATTCTAACCTAACCTAACTCAACCCATTGCTAGTGCTACCGATGTGTTAACTACATAGCCAAGTCAGACTAATTACTTAATCATGCTTGGTAATTAGCTTTACTCATCCATTATGTGCTTGATGATTACTGAGCTAAGATGAATCGAGAATATTAGTTGAAGAGAGAAGATCTCTAATATATATAAAGAAAGAGTTGCACTTGCAGTGCAGGAGAAGAAAACGAGAGGAGAAATTAGGCAAAATATCGTAAGAATAATGGATCATGATTTTATCATAGAAATCTGTAGGCCTCTTACATTAACATGCCGGCGACCATTGTTGATCCATTTCAAACTCCTTGTTCCTATTTTAGGGTTTCTTTGTTTGAACCTTAAAATAATTGCTTTGAATCTTTTTTGGTTCTTTTAGGTAAATACAATCTCATATTAAAAAAAGAGGAAGTGGGTCCAAACTTTAATGAATATCTATAAAAAGAGACAAAAAATTAAGAGGTGTTAGAAAATTAAAAGTGCCAGAGAGAGAAGAATAACAAAAGAGGGGAGAGAGATGTTATTACTGAGGGTTGTGTGTACATAATAAAAGGGAGGACACTCTTATTTATAGAGTAATACTGCAACTTAATACAATATGATTCTAACCTTAAATGATCTTATTATCTCATGTGGGTCCTAATGTGGGCATCTACCTATGATAATATATCTTATAATACTTTTTTTCGGATGACTACCATTCAATGATAGTTGCCTCATTAAAACCTTGCAAAGGAAAAACCTGGTGGGATAAAAACCAAAACGAAGGAAAAAAAGTACAACATTCTATAGGATTATTAACTTGATGTTAAATGCGCATAATGTTGCCTCGTTAAAACCTTAACTAGGAAAACTCAGTGGGATAAAACCTAGAAAAAAAAGTACAGCGCACAGATGTCTTAGGTAGCATACTTCAGGATGCCTCCCTCTGATTGACTACTCCCCTTGACGATAACAACCTCTTACATAGTTAGGTATGTCAATCTTGTATACAAGTTTCTAGAAAACTGATTTTGGCAAAGACTTCATAAACTGATCAGCCAGGTTGTTGCTTGAACGAACTTGCTTGACTTCAATCTTGTTATGCTCATGAGTGAAGAAGAACTGTGGTGTAATGTGCTTCGTCTTGTCATTTTTAATGTATTATTATTTAATCTATTAAATACATGCCTCATTGTCTTTGCAGATAACGTCCAAGGCACTTGTACTAAGAGGCAATTGATAAGAACTACGAATACACAGAGTTAAAAATTTTAGCCACACACATTCCCTACTGACTTCATAAAGGATAAAAATCTTAGCATTGTTAGAATAAGTAGTTATTAAAGTTTGTAGAACGCCAAGAAATGACGACATTATTATTAAGAAATACATAACCTGTCTGTGATTGACCCTTATGAGGACCAGAGAGATATTCTGAATCTGCATATCTTACAAAGTTTCAATCTTTACAACCATAAGAATAAAATAAAAGTAAATGTAGTAGGGTTCGTTTGATACCAATCCAGTACTTTTGAGTTGGTGTGAAATTATATATAGCAATTATATGTACAAAGAATGAAATATCCCTTTAAAACTTCTTTCAATCTGCAAGCTGAGACAAAATTCTCTTGTAAATAGTCAATAGTTTTCTTGAGTTCTTCTAGAGTCCCGATTAGATTTATGTTATCTACATAAATTTCTACTATTGTAAATCCATTTAAGGATTTTGTAAAGATATATGGGCAAATGTGATTGTTTTTATATCCTTCATTAGATAAACATTCACTAAGACGATTGTACCATATTCTTCTAGAATGCTTTAGGCCGTACAATGAACATCTTACTTGTATTGAGTACGTACTCTCTAACTTTACTTTAGGCAAAGCAAATCCTTCTGGGATTTATATATATATGTCTGCGTATGTTTTCAATTCCAAGTTTCTGCAGAAAACCTTGTATCACAAGTCTTGCCTTGTATCTAGTTTTTTATTCATTTTGTTTACAAATACTTATTTGTAACTTACAGGATTAATACCTTTTGGGGTTTGTACTATGGGTCCAGATATGCCACATCTATTGAGAGATTCTAACTCTTTTTTAATGGAACATTTCCATTTTGGCCAATTTTTTCTTTGTCGACATTCATTCATAATACGTGGCTCTGTGTCCTAATCATCATCTTCATTTTCCGTTGATATTTGTGTAGCTACCGTATATGCAAATGTGTCATTAATGATAATTTCGTTTCTATTCGATCTCTCTCTTGAATAATTATAAAGTATAGAGATCTCTTCATTATTGGGTACCCTTGCCTCTTCAAGGGCTTTCAGAGTCTTTTCTGAAACTCGTGTCTCTTCTGGGACATTAACTTTTTAAAGAATCTTAGAGTGAGTGGATTTTTCCATAACCTCTTATTGAGTGAAATGATGTACCTATTTAGGAATGTACGATTTGTTATAACCTCTTCGGGAGTATGATTGGGATATGATTACTCATTTTTCCTCTTTCGGGAAACTGAGTCCTTAGAACCTATAGGTCTGCCTCGTTTTTGGAGTGTAACAGATTCATTTGCTACCATATTTGGAATTTTTTCCTACGGTGACACTAATTTGTGCTTGTCCTATAGGGACATTAATTTGTGCTTATGTGTTCATAGCCGGTATATATGACTTAGTCACTTTTGCTGTATCATTAAAAGCATTAAGGAACTCGTTTGTAATTAAGTTCACAATTCTCCACACTTCGTTCTCACATTGTGAAGTACATAGATCTAGATGAGACTGAGTAAAAGTATTCTACATTAATTCTCACTGTTCTTCAGGAACAAATTGTTCTTCAGAAACAAAACGTTCTTCAAGAACTCTCTTATCTCCCCTTAACAGCAGAAAGACTATCTCATCAAGATGAAAATCAGCGAAACGAGGAGTTAATATATCTCTTATCATTGAGTTTGGATATTTAATAATTAGGGGTGAATTATAACCAACATAGTTTCCTAATCTACGTTGTGGCTTCATACAGGTCACGAACATGTGATATCAAGGCTTATAGACGCAATAAGATGCTCAGCGAAGTGTATCCTAAATAATTTGTGATAATAGATGGCATAAACTAAAAAAAAAGTAATAGGCAAACATCCAATCAACAGATGTAGGTATTAATTAAAAGTATAAAATACCTAAATAGGTCCACTAGGGAGATTTTATAGGTTCACAAATGTCACATTATATCTTTTGCAGAAAGGATGGTCAATAGACGGTGCTCTAAGGAGTGTCTAATAAAATTATCAATAATTTGCTTTAGCATAATACCCCTAAGGTGACCTAACCTACTGCCAAAGCATTAAAGCTTTAGGGTCACTAGGACTTGGGCTTATTTTAAGCTTATGGCTTGACTTTATCGTTTTGCTCATAATCGAATGTATTCGATATTAGAGATTGTCTTGTAATATAGCCTTGAAGTTTAAGGAGAATGTACTTGGCTTTTATAGTATTAGCTTCTGGCTGCCAATACCAGTAATAATGTACAAATATTTTATGTTACATTCATTTATAATTTCTATATGTGGTACTCAGTCATTTTGATATATTTGAATCTAAGCAAGTTTTTTTGGGAACCGTTGAAAAATAAAATAATGCATCCTTAATGCATATGTGGGTTCCATTTGTTAACACCATGTGAACTCTTTCGGAGCATTCAAGTATTTATATAAATCCAGTTATGATTGATACCTTGCGCGAATTAAACACTAACTCTGAGAAAAACTTCTGGTTTTTTAATATAGTATGTTTTGTTGCACTTTCTACCGGACATATATTATCGTCAGTTTCATACATTCCATGATCTATACTGCAAGAAATAATAAACGCACATAACTATTCAGTCGCATAATAAAAATAAAATTGAAAACAATTAAGCTATTCACCATTCAAAGCAAATATAACATGCAAATAAAAATATGGGGGATAAAAAAAAATAAGTCCCAGCATTCAACAAAATATCTAAGAATTAAACTTAATATTCAAACTCAAAAAAGTAGTTGTAGGTCTTCCAAACTATGCTTAGTGGTTCTCCCAGTTTAAAAAATGCCTTGTCTCCTAGCGTGTTTATTTTCATCTCTAACGAAGAAACCTTGTGTTTGCCTCTTTTGGAGGGTTTCTATTTGAATAGTTTTGCGTTTGTTTCAAACATTAAGTGGTATAATCATCTTCTGCTGATCATACCAGTCTATTAGCCATATAATGGCGTAGAAAATGAGGGTTATGTTATGTCCTCTTAGGATATCTCATTTTCTTATTGATGGCATCACCAATCTTTTTCTAGTGTGTAGAGATCGATTTAACAATATCAATTAGAAAAACAAAATCAGGTTCTCAATATCTAATGACAAGATATTATAATGGTTTGTCCAATTAAAAGTTAGAATGTCAGGTTTTCAACTTAAGAATTGGAACTTTTAGTTTTGTCAAAACTTCAGATTTGAATTTATGGCCTTCATATCGATCTATACTACTTTGGAGATTAAAAAATCAAAGCTTCGGGTTTGATTATGAATATGAATATCTAATTTCAAATTCTAAATCTTAAAACTTTTGGTTTCAAATAACGTATGAATCTTCAGGTCCGGGTTATTCATTTGATATAAAATTTCTGGTTCTAAATATCGAATGGAACATTGAGTTCTGTTCACTTATATAGAACTTCTGGTTCTATTTATAATCCATGATTTATAATTCTATCATAATCTCTCTTCGATAAGAGATAATGAATTATTCATCACTCGAATTAAAATTATAAATACGTGCAGATCTCAAAAGAATAAAGATAAATGCATGTATATAACTATCAAACTAATAAAAGATCACAAAATAAGGAGAAAGTTACTTAACTGTTGAATTATCTTTCTTTTATCCCCCATGTGTAGATCTGTTAGCGTGCCCTCCGTAGGCGTGAACGGATTTTAAATCGGACTTCGGATCGTTAAGATATCGTAGTTTCAAATCTTAGTCTTTCGATCTAATAAAACAGTCTTTTGAACCTGATCTGCATCTGCTAACATTATTAGTGATGTCATTGATTCTGGGCTTCACTCCGGTTGAGCTAACCCCAACCCGGATTGCCCTGCCCAAAATCTAGGCTTGAGGGTTCAAAATGGATTGTGGTGGCTCGGTGCACCATACCTTAAGGGGAGAACACACCCATGTGACACTCGAATCTTTGGAAGACAAATCTCACAACATGTCAAAAAACAAATTTTTTTTTTAATATTAAATCACATTTCAGAGACCTTCCTCTTCCTTCTTCTCTGTTTTCGATTCTATAACGAGAACCTGCACTCGGCCTCAACCCTTCTTCATCCTTGGCAGCAATGAACAGAGGTAGCGATAGCCAGACTTTTCATGGATGGCAACGAAGATCGGCGGTGGCGTGGCGCAATGATGACAGCAGTGATCCTTCGGCAATAGTGCATGTCGTGGCTGCTGGAGGGCGGCGTTGGGCAGCGATTCCGCGGGGGATAAAACGGCATAGAAAATCCCCCTTTTCTTTCTCTCTTCAGACCAAACAGAGAATCCCCTTTGTTTCTTCTTCGATCGGAGAAAATCAAGAACCCATTGCAATTCTCATCACCCAACAGAGAATCTTCTTTCAATCTGTGCGGCCCAACAGAGATCACAGATGATCCCAGCCTTTCTCTGTTCCTTGATGAAAATAGATCCGAGCCCTCCAAACGAGGATATTACTCCATCCGAGCCCTCCAAACGAGGATACTACTCCGTTGAAGCAACTTGAACTCATTTGAGTTAATTTGTGCCGATAACGTGTTAAAAAATAAGAAAGAGCCGTAGAGAGAAGAATAAAGAGAAGGAGAGAGAGATCTTATTATTAAGAGTTGTGTGTATATTATAAAAGCGAGGAGAGTCTTATTTATAGAGTAAGACTGCTTTCTCCCCAAGCAACTTAATGTAATAGGATTCATCATAAGTGATCTCATCATCTCATGTGTGTCCCAATGTGGGAATCTACCTATGATAATACATTTTATAACAAGAGGATTTTACAAAAAAAAAAAAAAATTCCTCTAGTTTACTAGAGCAAGAAATTGGACCCAATTGGTTTTTCTTCATAGAATAGGTCATGTGGGTTCATTTTTCCACTTCAAAAAAAAAAATTTTTTTTGCATGAAAATTGACTCAGAGGACCCATTCTGTGTAGTAAAATCCACTGGATTCAATTTCGTGCACTAAGTCAACAAGGGGGTTTTTACCCATAAAATCCTCATAAATTTAGTCATAATAGTATTGATAGAGGTTAAGATTTTAAAATTTTATTCAAAATAAAAATTAATGAAAATTTCAAGTTAAAATTAATAAAGCCTTTACCTTAGATTTATGTAAAAGAAGAAATTAATACAAATTTATAAAGGTTGGAGTTGCCAAGATTAGAGAGGGAAATATTCTTTATGAATCTAGAAACAGGTACAAATAATTAGGATGGTAAAAAATTATTAACTCCTAGTAATGACAGTTTTCAAAAATACAGAAGTAAAAAGGAAAAAAAAAAGAGGATACATGTAATAAAAATTAAAAATAGATATCTATTATTATTGATAAATGCCTAAAACTTAAAAACTAATGTCATATTTGTGTAATGTTCATGGAAGTATCTTTCGGAGAAATTTAATTCATTTCCTACTTGGCCCACCATTAGATTGATTTTCTTTTTTGTAAGATACGACTAAAATACACAAAAAGGATAAAAATAATAAATACTAAAACACAAATATAATAAAAAATCGAGGAAAGAAAAATAGTGCAAATAAATCTAAAGGCAACTCAAAGTCGAGAAATACTTGAAGCCATAGCTCATGATAAGGTTTCCTATTATTATTTGTATTCATTGAAATCCTATATTTTGTAGGGATACATATAAGTAAATATACGAATGATATGATTTATATTTCTCTACAGCAATTGTTACATGCATTGGATCTTTCATGTCACATTTGGCTAAGGCCCCAAACCATCCGTAACTACCTTTGATATTTTTAAAAGTAGATTTATAAATAAAAATTTTTATGTGGCGTAGTGGTGCTTTTTGCAGCAAGAATTTGGGTTTTTCTCAACCAATATCAAATCCGACCAGTTATATTAACCCTAAACCTACTACTAAAATGAGGTTGGATCCACTTTTTTGCTACATTTGGGACCTGCTTGTTTTTAAGATATCTTTGATTGATGCTCGTTGAATATCTAAATTCCTTAAATGTTGTCTCCTAGTTAGATTCAAAAATGTCCAAGTGTCATCTAGTATTAATTTGGAATCCAGAATTTGGCCTAAGATCAAAGAGACGATCCACAAGGCTGAAATGTTAAGATCTCCATAATTGAACATGAAATTCGACAAAAGCCCCTTTTCTCTGGTGTGCTCTTTGGCCCCTTACATGGCATATGAAATTTCCTTCATAAACCCCTTCAAACAAACACATAATCATACATGAATTTCAAAGTTTGAATGATATAATACATATCTTGCATATTTTACTGCTGAAATGTATTAAGCCACTGATTGATTGGATACGGAAAAGATAATAATAATAATAATAATAATAATAATAATAAAGGTTCGGTGCCATCATATATTCACCCTGCAAGATTTCTTCCCTTTGAGCCCAAACTTGCACCCTGGAGACTGCACACTGATTCTAAGTTTGTTAGACTTACAAAATGATTTAAGGCTGGCGTTGGATCCCAAACTAAAGGTGATATGATTTGGATCTGGATCCGACCTGGCTTCTATCGTGCTTGAATTCAATAGTCTGGATTGGATCTACCTGGTAAGCCCAATGGGTGGCCCTGGACACAAGTCTATGGCATTAAACCTTCTCGGGGTTAGATGAGATCTTTAGATCCATCCCTCTGTCAGGGACGATATTCACCCTTGAGGCTTACATCTCAAAAATCAGATAATGCTCAGTTGGATTAGATCGTTCATAAAACTCAATGGACCAAGACAAGTGAAAGGAATTTTGTATATTTGCTAAATTCATGGGTTGGACAAAACTTAAGCCCTAGTCGAAGTTGTATTTTTATTTATTTTTAGGCTAGGAGTTTGAAGAGGCAATAGAGTCTCAGGAGAGTTAAAACGAAGAAAATCCAAAAAATTTGAAGATGGACTGCCCGATCGATCAAGCATTGATCTGATCAATCCGATTCAAGGCAATGTCCATATTCGATCAACCGGACTTGCGCTAAAACTCCACCAATTTGTGATTTTCTGAGTCTGTTTTAAGTGAAGCCTTTATGTTTTGTGCTAACTCCTTTTTTGGTTGAAATATACTTATGAGGCCCGAATTTAAGGCTATTTAAATGATTTCTTTCTCAATTCTAAGTACAAATCTCATTGTTCTAAGTAGAGATTACTTATTTTGATCTCATCTTTTTTAAAAGCTTTTCTTGGAGAGTTGAAGGGTTGAAGCTTTGCTTTAGATTTTTTTTATCTTCCATGTCTTTTTGTGGAAGTTAGTCTTCTAAGCATAGAAAATTGTTCTGAGGAGTTAAATATAAAATTTAGAAGGTGTCTAGGTACGTAGATCTGTAACAGAGAACGATAAAGAGTCATTGCTGTGGGGTATTGTGTAATGGAAATCACAAGTCCATAGGTTGTGCAATAATCAGATAAGGGTTGTGAGTATATCTCTTATAACTGTGGTATGATTCATCGTACTTAATTTTCTATCGTGGTTTTTTATTGGTTTGGGTTTTCACATAAAAATTGTGTCTTCTTATTGTGTATATTTTTGTTTGATTTCTTTCCATTGCGAAGTTGATTGTTTGCATATATAATATTGAGATTAATTACATAGATCCATTCTAGAGGCTCTCTCAAGACCTTCAACTAGGATTCGAACCCTAACATCCATATTGGGCCTGTGTGAGTTCAGTACAAATCCAACCAACTGGCAGCCTTAATTCAACTGTCTTTTTTCTTATTCTTCTGGACAAAGAAATGATGTCGCCAATAGGTAGATGATTAGTACCCTAGCATACAAATATAATAATACAAATGCTTTGATGCCTTTGGATCATCCAAAAACTGCAGTTTTTGTAATGTGCCCTTACCAAAGTGGGCCCGGATTTGGATTGTCTGGATTGATCTGTATATGCATCTTGCTTCAATACACAGTTTGGATGAATCTATAGCCAATGTATACATTATCATAACACTAATACAAAGTATTTAGTTGATCAACATACTGTTTTTAATTGAGAGAGCACTTGATCATGTTCGGAGCTTGAAATATCCCAATCTCTTGTAAATAAATTAGATGAAACCAAGATGAATGAAGAAATTAAACTGAGATTTCTGGTTGAGCGTTTGATTTGTTTAAAGAGGAAGAATGAGAATCAGACCTGCTCATTGTCGAAATCAATTAGAGGGCTAAATTGTAAGAATAATTAGACAATACCGTAAGGGATCAGAAGAGTTTCTAGGGAGTTATCGAAAGTGAATGGCCATCTATTTTGCACATTAGAAACGTGAGAAGGAAGGACTGGGGAAACTAAAGAATTAATATTATGCACATGGGGAAACGGTTTTGATGATTTAAGAGGGAAGAACACTCAATTAAATTAGTCAAAATAAATTGGCCACTAGTCAAAATCAATGGATTGCAATCGTCTAATTTCGCAATTGGAATCAACTGCTTTCATATATCGTTCAACATGAAGAATGCTAGGCCAGTTAGCATACCTCTAGCCAGTCACTTCAAACTAAGCAAGCGCTTGTGTCCTACTACAGATGATGAAAAGGAACAGATGGCATGTGTTCCTTACTCCTCTTCTGTGGGAAGTCTCATGTATGCCATGGTTTGTACACGGCCAGACATTGCTAATGCTGTGAGTTTAGTGAGTAGATTTCTAGCAAACCCTGGAAAAGAGCATTGGGAAGCAGTGAAGTGGATCTTTAGATATTTGAGAGATACTTCCAAGGTGTGCTTATATTTCGGAGGCTTAAAACCAATCATGGAAGGTTATATTGATGCTGATTTTGCAGGCGATCTTGATCGTCGGTTGTCGACTTCTGGTTATTTGTTTACTTTCGTAGGGGGAGCTATCTCCTGGCAATCGAAGTTGCAGAAGTATACAGCACAGTTTACAATTGAAACGGAATACATAGCTGCTAATGAAAGAAGGAGAGAGATGCTTTGGTTGAAAAGATTCCTTCAAAAACTAGGTTTGAAGCAAGAAGAACATGTAGTTTACTGTGATAGTCAGAGTGCTATAGATTTTAGTGAAAATGCTACATATCATGGTCGCATGAAGTACGTTGATATTAAGTACCATTGGATTTGTGAGGTGATTAAGAAGAACTTCATGAAGTTGGAAAAGATTCATTATGACAAGAATCCCTCGGACATGATGACCAAGGTTGTGTCTAAGGGAAAGCTGGAGCTGTGTTCAGAGTTGGCAAGACTGAACTACCAGTAAGGGGTTCAAGGCATCTTCCCTATGGTCTGGAGGGGGAGATTGTTGGCCATGTGGGTCTAGACCATTAGTGGGTTCAGTATATGGGGGGGTTTCCTTAATGATATTAGGACTTTTCTGTTTTGTCAAACAGCAGTTTTCTAATAGGTTAGGACTTTCCTTTTTCTTGAGATAGAATTCTTTGGGGATAAAGATGTAATGGTTAAATATATGATGTAATCTGTAACCCTAGAGAGAGAGGTTGAGAGTGGCTGAAATTCCAAGGATGTGGTTTCACAGATTGGAGGAGAATCTAGTGAAAATTGGTTTCCCGTGGATGTATGCATCTTTGCCGAACCACGTAAATATCCTTGTCTTCTTGTGTAGTGGTTGTTGATCTTGGTTGCCTTTACACACACGCGCACAACATAATTTGCTTATTTTCGACTAATCATGGTCAAAGGAAATTCAACAAAAGCAGTGAGGGAGTGAAGAGTCCAAATAGGTATTTAGAAGGGACCATCGCTTTTTAATATGTAATTCCTAGGGTACGTAATAGGTGTTAAGATTCCTCTCCAACGTACCCAAGTTATTGGCATGTGAAAAGGTTCAGTCGAATCATTCCTTACACAACAAGGAAATTTTCCTCTCCTGCCTTCTATTTTAAAGTGACAAAATTTCATTCCATTAAAGTGGTACCATTGTTAAATTTTATAAAAAAATTAATTTAACAATGTATATCACTACAGACGTGCAGTTAAGTCCGCAAGACCATTTAGATGCAAATTTACCAATTGGGATAAAGGCTGATTGAAATGTCTTCTAATGGACAAATGTGTTTCGAAAGATCAGCTTCACTAGACTCTTAACAATGTTAAAGTTTGATGGTATCATAATCATATATATATTTTTTAGAGTCAATCCAACAGTGAATGAAGTTTAGTTGGGCTTGATAGGGAGCCCCATATTATATGTGTGTATTTTCATAAACGTACACAACAAATACACTTGCCTCATCAAAATCATTAACAATTAAGACTACCTGTTCAGGATTTGGCGGGGCGTACCAACGTCTTTTGTAATTAAAGGTCCCTTGCCCGCGTGATGTGTGACTCATGTGAAACACACTCTCGCCCCACATTGGATACCCCGAGTGCCAAATGGCCCCAGGCCCCAGGCCCCAGGCCCCAATTGGTACAACCTCTCTGGAAGCCCTACCTTGTCTTTCCACCATGCCTCTCATTCCTCCAGTTCGGTAGCGTATTCTCCCTCTCTCTGGCCGGCCACATTTCTCAAATTTGGCATTGTTCTAATCGTAAGTGGGTAGTAGAGAGACGAAGAGGACTGATCCTTCTTCATTCTCTCCTTTAAGTCTTTTTCTGCATCTTTCCCATCCTCTCATCCCTCCTCTTTCTCCTTTATTGTTCCAGTCCTTACTTCTTATCACTCTAAATCCTAGTGAACTTAAATCCCCAAATCAAAGAAAGAATAAGGTAAGAATTTTTTTTATTTAATTATTCAATCATGGGTTTCCATGTTCGTTTCCATTTTCCAAATGAACTTAAATCCCCAAACAAAATAAAGATAAAAATAAAAAAAAAAAACAATGTAAGAATTCTTTTTTCTTTATTTAATTGTTCAATCATGGTTTCCACGTTCTTTTCCATTTTTCCAAATCATCTTTCTCTTTCCTTATCTCTGCATGCATTTCTCATCTCAATATAAGAAAGAAATCTAAATCTAAAACCTTTCGTGCCTCTCATTCTTTTATATGTCATATTTGATATGAGTTTTTGTTGAATAATGTATCTTGCTATGGTTAGTATGTGAATATTGTTGTGAGTTTTTGTTGTAAATGCTTTGTGAGTTTCTGATGTGAAATGTGACTTATGGGAGTTTTTGTTATGAATAATATATCAAATATTGTGAGCTTTTTTTTATATTAAAGATATCTTACTGTGAATACAATGTGAATATTTACTGTGATTGATGTGACTTTCTGCCTTAAATACTACGTGAATTATGGGGTGAGTTTGCATTATGAATACTATTAGAGCCTGAACTGTGTTTGAATCTATTTAAATGCGATACATCTTTTGATTTGCAATTGTTAATATGAAAAAAAAGGTCTAATAAATTCAATCAAAAGTTTAGCACCACCCAAATGAAAACCTTGGGTTCACAATTGGGTTTTGGGATGCTTCTAACCAAGCCAAAAAATGTCAATTATGGTGTCTCTATGCTTGGTTGAATGCATCAATGCATGGATTTTTTTGTAAAGGTTTAAACTGCAAGTCTACAAGATCTAACCATATTTGGTGACCGCAAGAAGTTTTTTTGATAAATTATAATGCCAAGATTAGAGGACATTATAGTTCGTGGCATGTTCGTGGCATGCAGGCTTTTGCTTTGTTGGTCGTCGAAGTAGAAAAGCATGCAAGCAATGCATGCATGTCGTGAGTCGCCTGTTTTTACATTTCCACCGTTCAAATGGTTGGAAGAAAAATTAAAACCGTGGCTTCCTTCCGTCGCGGTTACTGTTTTAATGCGTCTTTTGACTCTGTGTCTGGTACAATTTTCGATGTCTGAGTCTCTTTTTGACTCTATGAGAGATTATTTTTGGCACAGAGTCAATGGTCTGCCGATGAAAGATGCCAACGTTTCCATCCTTTTTAAGACTTTGAATGTAGTTGGGACAAGTATTAAAATTTTCCTTATTGGGATCTAGTGAATTTTGTTGAGATAGTGATCATTCTCCATTACAATGCATCCTTCAAGGGCAGCAGATGTTACTGTTTATGAATGCTTAATAGCTCACCAGTCTTCCTAGGCTCTGATATCAAGTAAATGAATGCGAGAGGGCTGCCTGAGGTTGTTACGGATGCAACTATGCAAACCAGAACTAGGCCAAGTTTCTTGGCGTCTTGGTTCGTTTTATAACGTTGCCAAGAGGACTCTAATAATTTCTCTTTTCATAAAAGTTGCTGCACAAATAAACTTTCACATATATTCATAGAATAATAATGCACAAGCATATCCTTCTTGTACAATGCAGAGACTTTTCTTTCGCATGTGGCTGCTAGAGAATTCGCCTTATTTTATTTTCAAAATGTGATGATGTCCTGCTAATTTCATAGGCTGCAAAATTTTGTTAGGTTGGATGTAACGTGCTGCGTTAGATTTAACGCTGACAATCTGCTTTTCGGAAATAATATCTGGTAAACGATCCTTATTTTTCTTGGCACTCTTTCCACAGTGAATATGTATTTGGATAGTGTTTATTGCCATGATGCAAATCTCTTTAGTTGGGGACCACTTTTGACTGGCTTATTCATATATATTTGTTTGGTACCCAGATTAGAGGGCTGGACCGAGGGAAGAAGATTTTGGGTGAGATAAAAAAAACCCCAAGAACTTTGGTGAAGTCCTGAGCAGGGACGTAAATACTGATGCCTCTTATTAATGGGTTAAGAGACAGTTCTGTTATCCTACTGATAAAGCTAATTAGCTTGGCACCACTTTCTACCGGCCTTTTCAAAGCTTACTAAATTACTGGAAGCACTTGACAGGGTAAATTGGTATTCACTGAGGAGATAAATGTGAAAATTTGGAACCCCATGGACTGTAGCCAAAATCTACTTGTCTTCTAGCCAATAATTGATTGATGTCTTTTCCACTTGCAAATGAGCGTATAAGCTGGTCACTTTCTACTTTTTAGGCTTCGACTTCGTCTGTTGCTTTGGGATCCCATTTGAATGGTTTGATCTTTATGATTTTCTTCAGTATATTTGAGTTTACTAGACAAAATGGAAGGTTATTCTGGCCCCAAAAACCTTTTTGACAGTGGGACAAATATCCGCTGAGAATTGAGATCTTGGACTTTCTACAACATATGATGTCCCCTTTATTTCTCGCTTTAGGGTGTGTTTGTTGATTTCACCTCAAAAATACAATTAAAATAATCTTTTATTTCAACACACAGTACAATAAATGAGTCAAATCAAAATATTATATTTCAAAAAAGTTCTTCTACTTTTTTACACTAAAGGTCAAAAAGTTACTTTCTCATCTCATAACTGAGAAAAAATATTTAACTTCAACACAAAAAGTCGAAAAAATATATTCTCTTTTCACTAAAAGACAAAATCTAAAGAATTAATATATTGTTTTTATCTTTTAAAATAATCATTCACTTCACTCACTCAACTAGTTACAGTAACAAACAACCCCTTAAAGATTGTAACGATTACAAATTTAGTTTCAGCTATTGCAATTTTAAAATTATTGTATGAAGCCTAGAGGCAGATTACTTGTTTTCTGACAAAGCCTGCAAATTCGATCAGATGTTGAATGTGCTCCTATAAATTATCAAAGAAAACCAAGACATCATCAAAATAAATTTGCTATAAAATGAGAGTTGCTAGGGTTTAAAATTCGAGTGGTGTTATTTGAACACAAATTTTATCTCTCTCCACACATGAGAAAAAAAATTAAAAATTAAAATCCCCAAAAAACCATTCTCTCCCCCTTAGATATCTCTCTCCTCCCCCTTTCCCTCCTTCTAGTGACAAGCTCCGACTGGGGGGAGGGGAGCTCTCTCTCTCTCTCTCTCTCTCTCTCCCCCTTTTCCTCTTCCCCTCCCTCTCCCTCTTCCTATTCCTCTACCTCTTCCTCTCCTCTCCCTCCTTCTTCCTCTCCTCTTCATCTCCCTTTTCCTCTCCTCTTCTCTCCGCCCCATTCAGCCCTACGAGGCCTAACATCACACTAATGTTCGGCCTCATAAGGTGTTGTTCGGCCCTACGAGGCTGAACATCAGTGTGATGTTCGGCCTCGTAGGGCTGAACAGGGTGGAGAAGAGAGGAGATCAGAGGATGAGGAGAGGAAGGGGAAGAGGAAGAGGAATAGGGAGAAAGAGAGGAAGGGGAGGGGAGGGAAAGGGAAAGAAAGACAGAGAATAGGGCGAAGAAGAGGAAGATGGAGAGGGCAAGGGGAGTCCCCCTCTGCCACCGGAGCTTGTTGCCGGCCACAGGGGTAGGTGAGGAAGGGAAGGAGATAGGAGGAAGAGGAAGAGGGAGAAAGGGTGGGGGTATTTTGAAAATTCTTTTTTTTTTTTTTTTTTGAGTGTGCATGCAATGAGACATTTTTTGTGTTTATCTAGCATTCTCTTAAAATTTTCATCCATGCAGAATAAATGAAACATATTTGATGACCATTCTAGCTTTGTTCCTTTTTTATTTGCCATGATTTGAGAAAATGAATTTAGCATAAGAATAATTTGATTGTGATGGATGAATTAAACTTTTTCTCCAGCAATTCTTCAATTTGAGCCTTCATTTCTAGCTCATCTTCTGAACTGTCAACTCGGTTTTTACTTTGAACCGGAATATTTGTGGAGTGTTGGAATCTGGGCCATTGGTGAGCTTGCATCCCATTTTTCCAACAGATGCTATGGGCAACACGCTTTCAAGTGTTCAAACTTACGTGATTACCGCTATTGAAAAGTATGGTAAAGCTTCTTGAGCCATGGTATTCAACTTTATAATTATTATTTTTTTGGCAACCAGCTTAGGGGGCTGGACCTAACCATCTGGAGAGGGATGTAGACTTCTCAGATGAGGTGAGGAAACCATCTGATAAGAAAAGTACACCTCTGGTGATGTAGAACAATTGCCCAATAGTAAGGGAAGGTGACTTTCCAGTTTCAAACCCCAAGCAGCCTGGTAAGAACTAAAGCATCTTACCACTAGGGTTCAACTGTTCAACTAAGGTCCTACCTTTCACCCTTTTCATCAAGTTAGATTTGGACTGCATCACCATGAAGTCAATGAAATACGATCAAATCTCTGCTGACAGCAGGCGGACCACCAGCACGGTCCTTACAAATTAGTTAGCATGGTCCTCTCATAAATTAATTACCCTTTTGGACTGGGTATGAGCTAAATTTCCCTCTAATGGTTTAAGTATTAACAGCATTTGCTTGTTTGGTATCGATATTGGGTCCAGTTAGCAGCAACCGCTAGACTTTTATATTCTCAAGTCATTGGACATCAAGCATAAGTACAAACTTAAAATATTTATTTTTATTTATTTTTACTTCTATTATAAACGCATTTTATTTGCCCATCTCTTGCTGATCTTTTGAAGATGATCAATCTTTCCTGCTCAGGGACACATTTGTGCAACGCTCAAATTCCATGCCATCATAGATTACTTCCATAGAAAGACATTTAGATTTCACAGAAAATCATTTTCTATGTAATCAAGGAAAAAAAGTTCAATTTTCATTCTTTTCACACTAGTAAACGCTGCAGCAAAATGCCAAAAAGGGAGAAGTGCAGCAAATCCTACAATCTACAATACTTGCTCATCATAGCTGCTGTTACACAAATGTGCCCTTTATAAAATATGCAACCATTTCTTTCAGACATTTCCCCTTGTGTATCCTGTATTGCAGAATGCTGCAGATGGAAACAGGTGCATTAATGGATTTCTACAAAAAAAAAAAAAAAATCCTACAATCTACAGTACTTTTTCATTATAGCTGCATCTTATAAGATTATGGAATTCAGCCAAATGAAAGTCATAAAGTACATGAAAAAGGCAACGAGCCATCATAAAAGGGCACCAGACCAGATTCAAGAACTTGCATTTTATAAATCATATAATAAAATTAAAGGACATTCATCCTAATTAATAGCCAAAAATAAAATATAAAAATAAAAAGGGTATAGGAATACAATACTATGGATCATCAGGGCCCCATGCATCCTCCCTCATGATTTGCCTCGTGAGTATGCGGTTTCTTCTCTCTTCCTCTTGTTTCTTAAACTCGCTTGAACCAGATGTTGTAGAAAGCTTCCGGCCCATCCCTTGAGCAATCAATCTGTGAGCTGTTCTGGCAGAAGTCTTTGGCCTGGGGTAAGGAGGTTCCAGATCTGAATGACAATCTTCGCTTAGATTGACATGGGAGAAAGAATCAAAAGCACACATAGATACAAACGAAACAAGGTCCAAAGATAGTTTGTACAATATGCGATGCCTTAATAGCAAGATTGTATTATATAAGGAAAGGGCCTAATAGGCTCAGCCCCCATTGTTCAAATCACAGGTCTTGACGGTTCAGACAATTGCAGACATGCCGGTATTAAATTATATACATCCATCAGAATCAGGCAAGAGGAAAGATATAAGCAAGAGATGGCAAAAATATAAGCTTATGAGAAATGTAAAATTGTGCCTTCGCATACAGCCTAAGGTCATGGCAGAGTACCATTACGGTCACAATAACATTACAGATTAATTTCTCTATGAAAATATATTGCAATAATCTCATTTATATATGGCAAACATCTCAATCAGTAGTGGTGGAAGCAACAGTATAGAAGGCAGCAATAAAAAAAAAAAAGAAAAGAGAGAGAGAGAGAGAGAGGGAAAAAAAATGTTTTAGAAGGCTAAGCTAAAAATGATTTAAGAAAAAACATTATCATAGAATGGCAGGTTAAGTAACTTGAAAATTTACAAAGCCCTGTAAAAAGGCCAAGGATTATCCATAAGCTTGCAAGACAAGTGAAAAGAAAACTATTGACATTGATCATGCATGGAGCATTAAAGATGAGGTCCTGGAGAAAGGCTTACAAATTACTCAGTATGCAAAGAAGATTATGAATCAAAACCAAATCAAGCGATGGTTAAAAGAAGAAATCCCACCCTCCCTCTCTCCCTATGGGAATCCCACATGGAAACCATGAGGGATTTTTTATGGGTCCCTTTAATTTTGGGCAGTCCACTTTTGTGGACACAGGGGATTGCAAAACCCTACAATGCCACTTGTGTGGACTCCAATAGGAGAAAATCTCACACTACTAAAATCATTTATGACTAAATAAAATTTCCTCGTTATAAAGAATATATAAAAGAGTAATGATTATGTACAAGTGTCCCTTACGGTCTTGCGGTATAAGCTACCATGTGGGGCCCCCTATTAGTCCCCATCCTAGCAGACCATTCAAATCCACCCTTCCTATTTACATAGGTCTCACCGGATTTTGATAAATCTGAATGGAATGGACCGTTGGATCGAGGGTTAATTTTTTTATTTTATATAAAAGGCATAAACTTGTGGACCATGGATGAATAGGCTAAAGGTATTAGACTAACTTCAAATTTGATATCTAAGTTGGCCTCACTTAGATCTTTCAATCCCCACACTATTCCATGATTTATGGAGTCCCAAGTGGGCCCCATGTGGTAGCTTGTACCGTAAGATCGTAAGGGAAGCTTATATAGGATCATTAGTCATTACTCTATATGAAATAGGAATTTTTACTAAAAAATTATCCTTAACCCTTATTAGATGAATTAGTTAAGAAAAACAGGAAAATGATTCAAAACTGTGTTGTCCTCATACATATTTGCAAGGCGAAAAGTCAATTAAACCTGAATAAAACTTGTCCCAAAAACAAAGAATCAATATATCATTGCCTATGACAGAGAAAGTAATTGCCATTTTTTTGACAATTTAAAACATTTTTTGAGGACATATCTATATATATCTTGGATTTGAATAATTCAGATGCTTTTTTTCATTGTATATCTATCCCAGATTTTATAAATTAGAGGTTGGAAGTTGATTAAAGATTCTGGATGCTAAAGTTGTACACAATTGGATCTGAAAGTAAATTGGAAACTAAGTTCCAAAGATCCAAACAGACCCACACATCTACTATGAGCCTCAGCAGTTTGTTTGACTGTCTACTTTGTATGGTATACAAAAGGGCATATCACAGTTTCTTCTCCTACGATCTCATAATAAACTATTTAAGCATTACATGAAGCTAACAAAGGAGGTGAAAAACCTGTCACGATCACCCTTCCACTTCTGTAATCCTACAATGGCCATCACACAGCTTATTCTTCATAAGTCTCATATGAAACTATATAAAACCTAGATGAAAGTCTCAAGGGAGAGAGAGACCTCCGTCACACATTTTTCTTTCTTTCTGGGTTTTCTGAGTTTTGGCAGGGGTAGTGGATGCATCAAGAGTGGTTGTCAGACGGGTTCATGACCTGGTGGTGGTTTACGTTCAGCTACATGGAGTGAGAACTGTAGTAATACTCATGGTATTGGATTCTCACCTGCTCTAACCAGGAATCAGCAGCACTAAGAAGAGAGATGATCCTAAATGCCCAGCACTAGGGGAGAGATGATCCTACATGACTAAGCCCCTACTTTTCCCTTCCCTTGTGTTGGCAAGCATAAAAGTATCTTTCCTTAATATTCCCAACCTATTATATAAGTCATCA
Organism: Sextonia rubra; assembly: GCA_037013555.1. NCBI lineage: Eukaryota > Viridiplantae > Streptophyta > Magnoliopsida > Laurales > Lauraceae > Sextonia > Sextonia rubra. The sequence goes on from JASUAD010000010.1 coordinate 11,024,309, forward strand.
TATGCTTTGTACTTCAGACGACTGACTACTTTCTTAATTTCTTTCTTTGCCTTTATATATATATATATATGTAAATATCAAAATTTCCATATTCCTAGTCCCTTGCCAAGCTTCACCAATTTTTAGTTGTTACTCCCAGTCCTAACCCCGATAAGAAGAAGGTCGCTTTAGGTATGTTGATAGCCAGCATAAAACTTGTCACAACCCAAACATGAAATATCAATTATCAAAAAAAAAAAAACTAAACAATTAAAATAAAAAAGCGAAAACCATACATAAATCCAAGCTCACTATACTAGGGTCTAGATATCGCATCCCATTCATAGTATGCAAGTGATTGAAACACAATAGCATCCCTAAAGTCAATCTCAACCATCTGTCAATAAAAACAAAAGCCCTACCTAAAGGTAAAAAGGGATTGATTCAACAACCTAGAAACAAGAATCAATCATACACAACCAAACACTAATTAACAAATGTTTGGCATTGAGGACGTGGGTTCAAGTCCTGGAAACAGCCTCTTCAAGATGAAGGTAAGGCTGCACACATCTTGCCTTCCCCATACTCTGCTATGTTGGAGCCTCGTGCACTGGGCTGCCTTTTTTTTTTTCTTTTGGCATTGAGGATCTATCTTCAGGTGTACATCCACGAACTCTTTCTTTGTAGATGACAACCAAGCAAGAAAATTTCTAATGTACTACACCACCACCTGATCCAATGATATGATCTGAAAGATGTCTGAAACAGACATGTAGGAAACATCAACAGAATATTTGACAGATGGTGCAAATTGCTCTAGGATCCCATTTACAACTAAAAAGCTAACTTGCGATCAAACCCGTGATTTTAATAAAAGCACAAATGAAATACTCTTTATTTAAAATGATGCCATGTTTCACAGGCACGTTAACTGCAAATACGAAATGAAGTTCTACACCTAAGCTATATTTGGATACTTGGATTTTCAAAGAAATGCACCCTTTTTATTTCTTGAAAATAAGGAACATTTCCATATAGAAACTACAGTTTAAGTCATTTCCTCAGTTCATTTCACCCTGCCTCTTTTCGAGTAGAAAAGTAGAAAGGATGCCAAAAGTGGGGACAGCAGGGAGACATGACCACAGGAAATGCAGTTGAGAGGGAAAAGGACATCAGAACACCGACTTTTCGAATTCACCTGAAAACAAGGTATATTTGCATGAAAATGGAAATAACCTAACACAGGTATAAACTTGGAAAGGAATAAACAGGTCAACATCCAATTTGATTCACACAAATTGGCTCATACGAACTATTTTATGGCAACTCAAAACAGAACATAGATATATCAGTACAGAACAAGACAGACTGGAACCAGAGTACATAAATTTCCCATGAAGTATCTACCTTTAGCAGAAACTGAACTCAATAGGCTATCATTCTGATCGAGTGAACGTATTACAAATGGACAACGAATACTGTTGCAAGCCTCTTTTGCTGCCAAAAATAAATAATTAATTAATCAAATAAAAAATCATAAATTCAAGATTAAGACAGAACTACACAATCTCAATCATTATTTTAGAAAATGGAACAGCTAGAAAAGGGGGAATACAACTGCACAATGATAAGTAAACAAACAACCTTCCAATTGTCCATCAAGCATAGCTATTTGGAAAAGAAATTCCAGTTTTTCTACAACATTTAGAGGAACTAAAAATATAATCTACAAAATCATAAAAAATGGTAGTCCAATATTCATGGTTTTATTTGACAAGTCTGAGGTGACTATGCCCAATTTGACTTGGACTTGGCACCTATCAAATTGAGTCAACACCTCCCTAACCCAACCCCTGGAAACTGAGTTTAATCGGTGCCCCATAGCAAAGCAGTCCAAAGTAAGTTCTTTCCCCAATTTCATGTAATGAGAATGTGGGAGGTTCTTGGGGGGGACCTTTTCAAATGATTTTGGAAAGATCAGAACCACATTTTGTCTAAAACTATGAATTCTTAATTTTGGAGATACTCATCCAATTGCATGTAAAACACATGCAACCACCTCTTCATGATAAATTTTTATCTAATCATTGTTGTACCCTTTTGACATTTTATTCTTCCAAGAAAACCATTTCACTTTGCTATCTAATTGATGTGTCGCCAACTGGCCATTTCTGTGGTTGCTCTGATGTGACCTGATTTGGAGCGGGGGTACCAGACGCGAGCAGGTAGGGGTGGAGAGATTTGAGATGGAAGGTGGAGTGACGTGGAATGGGGTACCATACGCGGGGTAGCTGGAGGTAGAGAGGAGAGATGGAAAGCGGAGGGGTAGGTTAGGCTTCCACCTGAAAAATTATTTTCACACCAAACTCCCCATCACAAGCAAGAAGAAAAAAAAACTTCGGGAACCCAAAAACGCTTCAGAAAATATTCTTTTTTTCATTAATCAATAGCTGAACAGCCAAGGAGGTTGTACAATGTTTAAATAGAGAAAGCAAATTACCCTAAACCGATCTTAACCGTTAAAACAATCCTATGGTTGAGGTTAAAACATCCACCTAAGCACTACTTAAAAAAAAAATAAACAAATAAAACTCTAAATAAGCTAAAACAGGTGGGCTAGGCCCAAAGGCAGGTCAACCTGTGGGAGACCACGGGTCTTTCCTGCAACATGGAGGGTGTAGGTAAAGCTTCCGCTTAAAAAACTGGCTTCATGCCAAACTTCCCATTGCAGGAGAGAAAGAAGACAACTCCAGAAAACCCAAAATCACTACTGAGAATTTTCTTTTTTTCATTAATCAATAGTTGAATAGCCAAAGAGGCTTTACAATGCTTAAATAGAGAAAGCAAACTACCCTAAACTGATCTCAGCTATTAAAACAATATTATGATTGAGATTAAAACATCTACTTAAGCATAACTTAAAACATAAATAAACAAATAAAATTCCAAATAAGCTAAAATAGGTGGGCTGGGCCTAAAGGTAAGTCGAACCATGGGGACCATGGGTTTGTTCTGCATCAACTCTCCCCTTGTTGGAGAAAACTCGACCTCGAGTCCTATAGAAGCCCTCCAAGATCAAAGATCAATTGCACATATGTTTGATGCGCCGCCTAACCACTGCTATGTGGGTATAGTGTGGAGGCTTCATGTGATCTATGCTTCCAACTGAAAGTAGATCGGAGGCATTGTTTCTTCAAGTTTTTGAATTCTGCATGGATGTATGAGCTAACCATTAGATGCATCAAATTTTGAATTCCAACAGGCCGCATACAATCTTTAAATTTGAATGAGCTGTCTCTGAAGATGAAATCAATACGTGGAACCTTAATCACTTGATCATCATTTTCAACCTTTGAAACAAAAACAAGTTCTTTTGATGATTCATTTTACTCTTTAGGAAGTGAACTTATGATGAGATCCACTAGATGACTAGACTCCTTGCTCTTTTCTTCATTGGTTTTTTCTGTTCCACCTGCTGATCAACACTATTAGAATGGTACTCAGGTTCTTTTTCTTCCACATCATCCAAATTTAATGCCGAATCAACTATTCCTTGCTTTTGTGTCAAATCAACTATTCCTTGTTTTTGTTCCTCATTTCTCCACAACTGGTTTCACCACATAGGCTTCTATGGTTTGGAAAAATTCTCTTTTTACATCTTAGCTATTTGGAGGAGATAGCATGTTATCAAGCATTCAACACGGATTGCTTCCCAAAATACTTCATACATATCTTTACATTCCATTTTCATATTATTCCGAATACTTGGTCTCAAACCACACAATAAAGACAATGACATACTGTTCATCACTTTCATTTAATCCACACAATTCTTGCCGCCTTGAAAATTCATCACTATATTCATCAACTGATACTTGCCTTAGCTCAAATTTAGAAATTGATCAAAGAAGGCTTTATTATCGGCATACCATTGTCCATACTTAATTGAATATGTTATCTGAGTGTATCATTGCGAATTTTCCATAGGAGCTCCTTTTTTGATACCATATTGAATACTTTTAATAAATTTATTTATTTATTTTTTCAAAATTTGAATGACTGATTGGAGTTTGCAGGAGAAAACAGATCGGTAATCAGAATTCGAATGGCTTTGATATCACAGTTTGAAGATGAATGAGTGATATTGACTTGAAGTTGGGCCCACTAATTGTAGGCTTAGTATGCAATGATGAATTGGGTTGGCAAACAAATGGGCCAAAAGAGTTGCTATGAACACCCTTTTTTTTTTTTTTTTTGTTTCCTGATTTGGGCCAAATTGAAGCTTAAGCCCAAGAATGGGCAAGTGGAATTTCACAACAGGCCAAGTGGTGGATTCGGGTCAGGTTCAACCGACCCAACTTCTCAACCCTTCTCTCTCATTCTTCATGTAGAAGAAAGAAGGAAAAGGAAAGGAAGTCAGCCGATCACTTTCCTTTTACTACCTTGACAAAAACGAAGAATAGAGGGAACTAGATGGTGAAGCTCTCCTTGTTGTGACTGCTACATCAAAATGAGAAGATGGCTCCAGTGGTGTTGGCGATGGTGAAGGGAGATGTCAATGATGATGGTGGCGTAGATGTCCAATGGCACTATTGGTGGCTGGTGGTAAGCACGATGATGATGACAGGTACACGGTGATGGAGATGGTGATGATTAGGGGCTATTGGCAATGGGGAATGTCGATAGTGCCAAGGGGCCAGAGTGGTTCGATAAGGGACTGGAAGGGGTTTTAGGGCTTGTGGATCTTGGTTTGGATTTGGCAGTGTTCAATCGAAGGATTTTGGGATTTGGTGGGATGGGTTTAGAAAGGCTAGGTTTTACTCTGAGATTTAGGGGTGTTTGTTAGAGCTTCTGGTTCGGTTTTGGGTTCTAGCCAAAGGGATTGGTGGAATGGGGTGGTCAACTAATGGGTTTGGGAATGAAGAAGGCCCGGGAGGAATGGGTTTGGCCAAGTAGATCTTGGCGGCGTTTAGAGGGCACGACAAGGGTTGGATGGTGTTCGACAATGGGGTTTGGATGTGGAGAAGAGGACTGAAGCTATTCGAAATTTTGGGAGAAGGCTATGATGAACAATGCAAGGTCGTAGGTGGAAGAGGGATTGGCAGAAATGGCGTAGTTAGATCCGATTGATCTGGGATTGCGGGGGTAATGGAGATAGTTGGGACTTCAAGATTGGCAAAGATAGGTGATCAGATATGATGGATCCAAGACTGCTGAATGTTGGTGATAAGATGGTTGCACAAGGGTGATAGATTGCCAAATCTTGAATCCGAGTGAATCGATCTTCAGCTTTGATACCAAATGATGTGGAGCAGGGTACCAGATGTGGGTGGGCGGGCAGGGGTAGAGAGATCAAATATGGAAGGTGGAGGGTGTAGGTCAGGCTTCCGCCTAAAAAATTGGCTTCATGCCAAACTCCCCATCGCGGGCGAGAAAGAAGACAACTCTGGAAAACCCAAAATCACTTCTGAGAATTTTCTTTTTTTCATTAATTAATAACTGAATAGCAAAGGGTGCTTGACAATGCTTGAATAGAGAAAACAAACTACCCTAAGCTGATCTCAACTATTAAAACAGTTCTATGATTAAGATTAAAGCATCTACTCAAGCATAACTTAAAATATAAATAAACAAATAAAATTCTAAATAAGCTAAGATAGGTGAGTTGGACCCAAAGGCAGGTCGATCCATGGGGGACCATAGGGCTATCCTGCATCACCTACAGTTTTTTTAGTGGGAACTTGAAAATTAAATTAATGAAAAGAAAGAGTACATTAAAGACATGATGCAGGCCCTAGGGTTAGGGCTTGCGTAGGGGTGCCAAAGTATGTATCCAAAGACACTACAAATCGTTAAGAAGGCTTCAACGCACGAGGACGCACCTCTCGGGGATAAAACCCAATTTTATTAATCAATCAAGACTGAGAATCTCTTCTCTACAATGCCACATATACATAGTAAAAGCAAACTTAATGTCTAAGAAAACCCTAAGTTATTAATAGAAACTTCCCTAATAACAATGCAATTAGAAAAATAATATAATCCTAATTTAATTTGAAGAGGGACTGCTTGTGGGGCCTAGACTGCATCATCTGATGCAAGCCCTAGGGTTAGGGCCTGTGTAAAGCCGAAGCATGTGTCCAAGGACACTTTGAATCGTCAAAAAGACTTCAACACACAAGGACGCACCTCTCGAGGATAAAACGCAATTCTATTAATCAATTAAAACTGAGAATCTCTTCTTTGCGATGCCATATATATAGCAAAAGCAAACTTAATGTCTAAAAAAACCCTAAGCTATTAATAGAAACTTTCCTAATAACAATGTAATTAGAAAAATAATATAATCCTAATTTAATTTAAAGAGGGACTGCTTGTGGGGCCTAGACTGCATCAAGACACCACACACTAAGAGGAAAACAAGAAAAGAAAGGTATAAGAGCAAACAAGAGAACAAAGGTATAAGAGCATTATACCCAAAGATCAAGCTACATAACATGAATATTTTTATTTTATTTTTGAATGGTGATTTGTATTTAAAAAACCCATTACAAAAGGAATGTACTTAAACGAGAAAAGGAAAACAAGAAACAAGAAACAAAACCGTAAGGTAGAAAAAAGGACCCCAAAGGCCCCAAAAACAGAAGAAGAAACCGCCCAACAATTAAGAGGAGACCAGGTCCCTCCAATTAAGCAATAATGTGAACTACCAAAGGACTTTCACTATCAATCCCTTGCTTCGCTAGTAAATCCGCCATACCATTGGCCAATCACCCTACATGCTTAAACACCACTTGAATAGAAGAAGACGAAGCCTCTATTTCAGAAAACAATAAATTAAACTTCCAAGGGCCCTTACCTGAAGAAATCCAATAAATAGCATTAGAAGAATCACTCTCCACAATTAATTTTTCATGGAAAGAAAAATAATTGGAGAAATTCTAGAATCGGAGTATCACTCTCAGCTGATGTGACATGCAGTGGAAGCCTGTCAAGTGATAGTCAAATTTAACCTTGCAAACAATGCCATAAATACATATAAATGAAATTGACTATTATTTCTTCAGGCATGATTACTTCCTTGACAATGGCAAGCCATGAAAATTTTATCTTAAGAGATTCAGGAGCTTTAAGGCCTTGATATTAGGAACGGAAGACATTCCTTTCCATGGCAATGATGTTACCATTTTCTGCTTCTGGGTTCAATTTTCTTCCGCCAACGCAAATTCGCATTATAATCAGACCTTGAAATTCCTAGACATCTAGATTTTTTGGCCATATTGCTTACAATTGCAAATTTTTTGTCAGGTTGGAATGGTGAGAAATTTGACCGTATGAACTTAACCTCAAATCTGATTTTCATCCTCGTCTATGTGTCCCATGAAGGGTGGGAGGCTAAGAAGCACGGACACGGACACGGGTCACAGATACGACACGACACGGACACGCTGATACGGCATTTCTCAAAAAAGTAGGACACGAACACGTTGGGGACACGTTAATAATATATATTAATTTATATATATATAATCATCTACTAAAAAAATAATATCATTTTAACTTTTTTTAATCAATTTAGCAATCAAAAAATAAAAATTCAAGTACCAACTAACAAACTTATCAAATTATCAAATATCAATACAACACTAAAATATAATTCATAATCATTAAACATGAAATATCTATAATTCCATAAAATCTATATAAAGAAAAGGGCGGATAATCTCTTTCCTCTCCTGATGCTGGCTAATCTTCTTCTCCAGCGCTGCTTCACCTCCCTAAAAAAAAAAGAAAAAAAAACAAAAAGCAAAAAAGAAGCCAATCTTAAGGCCTATTCTTTAGTGAAATATTTATTTGCCTTTTGCTTGTGATATGATTGATATTTACAATCATATATTTTTCCATGGTATAAAATTGTCATATATCGAGTTTACAAGTTTTAATAACATGTTAACAAAGTGTCCAAGAGATATTAGCCATATGTTTATTTTTTAGTCATAGACACGGGCTAGGAATTGTGGGACACGTTGCAAAAAGAGTGTCAAACAAGTATCCGAAATTAAAATTTTTAGTTCTTAATTATGGACACAGCTAAATACTATCGGACACGTGTCCGAGGAGTGTCGGTGTCCGACACGTGTCCGACACGGACACGTCACTTTCCTAGAAGTGTCCGTGCTTCTTAGGTGGGAGGTATGCTTGACATGGAGAAAGAAGTCCTTCTGAATGAGTTATTTGAGGAATAGATGGTTTAACTTCCACCAAAAGTCTGTTGCAAAGAATTGCCGACTGAGAATGGTTACAGGTGGGCCCCGTTGTAAGAGCATGGTCGCAATGCATCCTGGGTGTCACCGCTGGAATGCACCAGGCCAAGCAGGCCTGCAGTGCAAGCCAGGATTAGTATGCCAGCCAGACCCAGCAGGCACACAGATCACATCAGGCACAGTCTGTACAGCATAAGGCCTTTGCCCCTCTATGACCATATGTTAAGTACATCCGATTTAGAAAAATAAGAGCCTTGATTAATTTCTATGTAATTTCTATAATTATTTAGACTTAGGGTATAATTAGGACATTAGCATCGTAGTCTAGAGAGCCTCAGTTGAATTAAATTAGAAAGTTCAGAAAAAGTAGAGGTTTTAATAGGGAATTTTATGAGGGGGTCGACCACCTTTGGGGATACAGATTCTTCTTCAGTATCAATAAAATCTAAGTTTTATTCACATGTGTTTCTCTTCACAAGTCCCCCACTTGAAATGGGGCATCATCATCCTGAAAGCCCTGTCCCAGCCACATGAATTCTGATTCTCCCTTCAAGTCTATCTCGGGCCAAATCCCCAGATAGGTTGCACTAAGAATCTGATTTACACCATTAAAAAAAAAAAGAAAGAAAAAACAAGAAAGAATAATGTGATTTACACGATTAACTTTCATGTTATATAGTACCAAATAAAAAACAAGCGACGATCAAATCTTGCATGAAAAGGACAGGGGAGAGTATGTGTGGACTGCTCCTTCAAATGGAATTTCTATTAATATTGGTAAATGCTGTGATTTTTCCTCAAAGAAAGGGATCTAAAGAAGTTGATTAGAGAATTCTAGAGGCACCTCAATCATTTTATTTTCCATTTGAAGTTTTCAAAAAATAATCAATGCCTTCTACCGCATGATGTTTTTGATCACTAACTCTTCATAGAATAAATGTTATCTAGGTGACCCACCACATCCAAGAAGATCCTTGCGATTGATCATATTAAATCTTGCAATTTTGATCTTCCTAACATTTGCTTTCTTTGTTAGGCTGTGTGGACCACCACATCCAAGAAGATCCTTACTGTTGATCACCCTCCATCTGGCAAGTTTTCCATTCCGAACTTTTCTGTTCTTTCTTAGTTTGATCAGGGACTTTATCACTCTTTGCAACTTTCCTTTGTTAGGCTAGGCTTATGCATATCTCAAGCACTTGTTTGTTGACTGGCCTTATGAATCTGTTCTGTTTCCTCAACTTATGTCATCCTTTGTTCTTTGATTCTCTCAAATCCACCAGATTCCTTGCAGATGAGTGAACATGTGGTACGCCCCATAAAAGGGTTAATTTTTTCTGGAAAATACCAACCTCTGTGATTGAGAAGGTGCAGGAAGAAAAAAAATTAGAGGATTTCAAAAGGTAAATTCATCATCTGTCTTGGCTTTGCCGATTTATTAGGCTCTATAGTCCATGGATCTTGAAATTAAGGGCCTCAATCTACATAGAAATTGTGGCCTCACTTAAGGGGCTGATTGATATAAGTTCAAATGGAAATACAAGCACCTTGAAAATGAGTAGTGTAACTGAGGACAGAAATTGAGTATTTCTATGCACTTTCCAAGACTGGCCTATCTAGGAGATTGATATTTGCAAATAAAGTGTAAAAAGGGAGTAAAAAGGGAGACCATATTGATTGTGAGTGATTATGATATTTCATAGCCGTCACCTTATCTTGAAATCAAGTACATGTATTACAGTCTACAACTCCAATAGCAAATAAATCTTGAAGAACAGCTGTGTACAAGATTGACATTAGGAATATACGTTTCACAATAATGAAGTCTTAAGGATAACCAATCAGTACCGTAATAAACAAATGGATGCATTTTCTATTAAATAAGAACAGACTAATGAATGCATATAAAAATGGTGTGTCATAAATCCCATTCTTGGAAATAACCATCTTCGGAAACTATCGGGTTAATTTTGAAGAGGTGGTTTTCCTTGATACATAACCAAAAAATTGCTGTTGAAAATAAACTTAATTTAGATCACAAAACAAAGTATAAAAACTAATTGTAACAATTTGTTTTTTAATTTTAGCAGATATTTTCACAATATATTCAATGCTTCCAGTATTTTGAAAAAATATTTATACCATAAAACTATTGACCCAAAAGAACAATAGGATATTTTCAAAATATTGGCAATGTTTGTAATGGTGTGGCAGCAAGCCAGTGAAGAAGTAGATAAAAGCATACCAATTGATGGATTCCGAAATACTGCAAGAGCAACAGTATCATTGACCCAGCGGATAACTACTCCTTGATCCCTAAATTTCTCAAAAACTTTCTCTAAATCTGTAGTTCGAGTGCTTGGGGGAAAATCAGCAAGAACAAGAACATGACTCGTCCCATATCTTGCTACAACCATGCAAGGAACAATAAAAATCATTAATTGGTCTGTCTATAATATTTAGCATAAACTGTCTCCACATGAACACATAGCATAAACAAATAAACAACAAAAAAAGAGAACATTCAGTGTGTTGCAACATGAGATGGCATGCCAATAAGATTGAAAATGGGCAGCTGAATATCCAAAAACCCGAAGGACCTCACCTGAAAAATTGGTTATGTTTGGAATCATCTTTTAGTTTGGTCCAAGTTCAGGTCCATGGGTTTCATACCAGAGGGCCCAATACTCAATGTAATTACCACATATTATACATTTATTAGTTGTATATTAAGTCGATTGGTATACAAGTAAATGTATTTGGGCTCAATTAAGGTAGCCCAAATCAGGTCCAGGTGCGGTTATGCGTATGAGTCCTATAACGAGGACCTGAGTCATGCCAACAACATGCTTAACATAAAAGAAGTCGAGCAATGACTGAAAATACAGTAGAGACAACAATGAATAGCAAAACAAGACAGGCTGCATGAACACAAGGGATTTACTTACAGTTTCTCATGTCAGCATCTTCTTTTGGGTATTGACCACTAAATTCGTCCTCAGTGTTGTCTATGGGTGCAGCATCAGCTACTTGATCACTATACAAGCCATTTTCCTTATACAAGAATGATCCTCTTCCACGTCTTTTAGGAGCTTGATCCTTTGCATCTTCCAAGGTTATGTTTGACACCCCTGCTTCGACTTGTGCAGGCAATAGTTCATGTGATGCAAGATCAGCAATAGCTTCCCAGTCTGCATTAATTGAAAGAAACAATTACATCAAAAATCAAAAGACTTCCATTGTGATGAAGTTTCAGAATTACAGTGATACATCAAACTACTGAAACTAGAAGATGGAAGTATATTATCAACAAATAAATGTAAAAAAGGAAAAAGATATCTCCCTATATCAGACGCAAGCACAGAAACATCCTAAGAGTAGATGTGTCATGAATACAGTAGCCACAACAATATTTCATAGCCAGACATGGTAAGCGGGGGATATCTTTCACATTTAAGGTGCACAGAGGAAACCATGGCACACAAAAATTCTGTACAGAAACCATATTTTCTTCAATTTTCAGTGGTCACCACCTATGTGTGAGCGTATAAAAGACATATACATAAATTTCTTTCTACCATAATTCTTAACTCCAATAGACACCAATAAACTTTTCATTCCATCCAAATGATTCATGGATTTATACGTAAATATAAGCAATGGATAGCAAGCAACATAGATACACTTGGCAGTACTTCTAAACACTTATAATTCCCAAATACAGGGTGGATATGGTAGGGACATAAGTTTTTACACAAAAGATGAAGTATCAGATAAGAGTTTCAACCTACTTACCATTAGTAACCGAGTACATACCATCCCTAAAAATACTTACCATTAGTGCTAGGGTTTCAACCTCCAACTTTTCATACATTGATGCAGGACAAGCCCACGACCCACGGGTCGACCAAGTCTATTGGACCCAGCCCATTTATTTTATTTGTTTTATCTCTTTATTTTACTTAGAGTTGTGTTTATTTTCATGCTTATGTTTTACGTTCAGTTGTTTTAATCCTGACCGTCAATGTGTTTAGATGTCCATATTAGATCTAGGATTATTTCTTTTCCTATATAAAACATTGTAATAACGTAATGCCTACTTGGTTTTAGACTTTGATGAGTGAAAAAAACATGAGTCTTATTTGCACTCTGCAATCTCTACTGTGGAAAGAATGGCGTGAAGCCGAAGACTCTAGGTGTGGAGACCCTTATCCTTCTTCAATCTTCCCTACCTGCCCCACATTTTGGCCATACATCCACAACCATAGCTAGGGTTAATGTTTTAATCTTGATTGTCAATGTGTTTGGATGGTCCATATTAGATCTAGGGTTATTTCTTTTCCTATATAAAGCACTGTAATAATGTAATGCCTCTTTGGTTTTAGACTTTGATGAGTGAAAAAAACATTTGAGTCTTATTTGCACTCTGTGATCTCTCCTGCGGAAGGAATGGCGTGAAGCCTGAGACTCTGGGTGTGGAGAACCTTATCCTTCAATCTTCCTCTACCCAGCCCACATTTTGACCATACATCCACAACCATAGCTACTGATGTCATTGGCCATGGTTAATGAAAGCCATTGTTGCAACTTGCAACATAAAATGTGCTTACATCGCAGTATTGGTTATGGATAAAATATAATGTGGTTTGAAAGTAAAAACTCCAAAAGATAATATAGTGAGCTGTGCTTGCACAAATTATATGACAAGGGAATGGGAATATACATGGGCATCCAAATAGTGTTGATTTGCAGTAGAATAGTGACCACATTATCAGCTGTATCATTCGAGGCCGCTAGACGCTAGCTAATACGAAAATAGCAGTACTCATAGCAGCCACTAGCAGCCTTAGTGGTAGCAGCCTTAGTGGCTGATACATATCAGATTTTCTTTTTCTTCACCTCTTTTTATATGAATAGCTTGAAATGCCTTCTACTTTTAAATCGATGTTTCCCATAGATCAATGACAAATGGTTTGAGCTTTTTTGGGTTTTTTACTTTTTATGTTTGCTATTATTTTATGGGGATTTTTTGAAAAAAAAACATGTTTTTTTTTCTTTTCCAAAATGGGCCAAGAAAATTAGTTGAATTTTTTTTCTTACCTATTTTTTTTTATTCTTAGGGTTTTTTTAACCCATAGATCAGTCATGCAACAACATAGGACCTCTATGTAATATAGGGGACCACTATACCCCCTATCTTACTTACGAATAAAAAAATAAAATTCTACAATTTTCCAATATTCTAGCTTTGTTGCAAAGTTTTTGGGTTTTTTACCACATTTTTATTCACACCTCTCCACCACTATGCATTGCAATTCGCAATAACCGCTACACGGTGATTTGGCCTCCAGCCGCTATGCCTGTCGCCAATGCCAAACCCAGGATCTCATTTGACGGGGCCGAACAACGGCTGTAATTTTAATCTCCTCATTATTTTGTTGTTTTAAGGGGGGTGATGGGTTAATTCTGATGGAGCCATGAGATTTTTTTTTTAAACTATGTTTTGCATATTTTCCAAGTCCGCTGGGGGCCGCTGGGGGCAAGTGCCCCCAAAAGGCTATACCTAAGTCCACCGCTACCAGCCACAGCTGTTATTTTGATCCTTTGATATGACCCAATAGGTTGCCTATTTTGAAGTATCTAGGCATCATGGCTAAACATACCTATTAGTGCTAGAGTTTCAACCTCCATCGTCATCGTATTTTGGCCATACATCCACAACCATAGCTATTGATATCATTGTCCACGGTTAATGAAAGCCATTATTACAACATCAATTGCGCTTGCATCACAGAATTGGCTGTGGATAAAAATATAATGTGGAATGAAAGAGAAACCCCAGAGATTCAATTATGAGTTGTGCTTGCTCACATCATATGACTAGGGAATGGGAAAATATATGGGCATCCAAATATTGTCAATTTGGAGAAACACCATGAATTAAGTACCCAATATGGGATTTCTATCTCAACTAGTTCCAAGAATGATAAACTTGATGTTGTTGAATTGGCACATCTATGAACTCAAGGATCGTAAAATTAAAGCTATCAACACACTATCTCTATTGCCATATGGTAGGTCAAACACAAATCTACAAAATAGCAATTCATACCCAAATAAATGAAAAAAAAAACCCAAGCATCAACCAATAATACTTCTATCTTACTTTGCACAGCCCTTAATGGGGCAAAACCCCTAATATCCCATTAATCCTAGCTCTTAATAACCAATGGACAAGCCACTCAAAGACATTAAAACCCCACATGTTCTTTATTAAAGTTTCTCAACCAGACTAACTAATTTATCTAGCTTCCAACCACCGATATATCCTCTAACAAGCAAATGCTCCAATAGGAGACAGGTTAAATTGCTTTCCTCATCGATAGGATGTTTACACATGATGCTTCTAAAAGACATCGGATTGACAGGAATTTCCCAACCTTTTGCATGTGAAAATTCCATGAATCCTTATCTCATCAATTTCTTCAATCTGGGTGGGGTCAATCTTACAGGGTTTCAACTAATTAATATATTCAATCTAGGCCCTCGTATGATTAATCCTACACCCAGAACTCACCACAATCTAACACTCATCTGACTTATGTTGCTCCTCAGACTAATCAAGCAAAAATGACATAAATTCATCTAACGGCTAAAACTTATATGATCTCAGCGCCCTCAAACCAAGGTTAAAATGATCACATGATGCCTCTGTTTTTGGATCATCCAGTATAAGATATGGACCTTCCTGTTACATACATGAGGATATTCACGTATCTGGCAGATTAGTTGCTATTTTGATTATTATTTACTTTTAGCAAGAATGTTTGATTTCTTGGTTGATTAGATTGCTAAATAAACTCCTTAACTGATGGGAGACTACGTCAGCCAATGTAACCGAACAACATCAATGAAATTCTCTCATTTTCTTTAAAAGGCTTTCTACTTTAAGAGAGAAACTTGTGTGATTGTGTCGCTATTCTGGGTCTTAACAAACAGTATCAGAGCCGGGGAAACCTGTGACAATCAAGGCAGGCAAAACGCAATCTCAAGATGGTCCAAAGCTACAAGCTGAACTCAAACAGCTAAAGGAAAGCTCCAATTGACAGTCACAGGCATCAGATCAACTTTGAGCAAGGGATCTTTGGTATGATCATCTCCCCACAACGTTGACTGTACAAGAGGAGATTTCGATTATTTGATCTGGCAGAAAGATATCAAGCATCGCTGGGGGACATCTTGGACCTTGAACTCATGCCAGTAGCTCCATTCAAGCAAGGTACAGTAGGGTAAATTTTTCCCCGATTCAAAGGCAGGGATCCAATTGGTTGGATATCTCACGCTAAGCATTTTTTTCCAATCAGACCCAAGAGAAAGAGAAGATACCCCTTGCCAGCTTTCAATTGGAACGTGAGGCCTTATAAAAGTATCAATGGTGGAAGGTCAAGAGCGTGCCTAAATGGGATGACTTCAAACAAGCTTTGTGCATCCAATTTATACCCATATTGTTTGCCAGTATTGTTGGTTCAGAAGAATGATGGATCTTGGCAGATGTGTATTGACTATTGGGCTCTCAACAAAATCACTATTAAGGACAAATTTCCCATCATAATCATTGATGAGCTTTTGGATGAACTTCATGGAACCCAGTATTTCTCAAAGCTCGACTTGTGGTCTGGATATCATCAAATCCGTGTGCACCGCCAGATAATCCTATAACAGCTTTTTGCATACACAAGGGTCATGACGAGTTTCCCGTGATGCCTTTTAGCTTATGCAACGTGCCATCTAACTTCCAAAGCCTCATGAACGAGGTATTTCAATCCCATCTCCAAAATTCCATATTGGTTGTCTTCGATGAAACTCTCATATACAGCACGTTCATGGAAGTACATATTAATCATGTATGAGTGGTGTTTCAGCTACTTCAAAAACACTGCCTGTATGTTCAAAATTACCAACTCTCTCTCTGGTCAGACTGAATTGGAGTATATTTTGGGCATGGCATATCATTTCACAGGCAAGTATAGCAACAAACCCACTAAATGTCGTTACCATGGTTGATTGGGTTCATCCCACCAACATTAAAGGGCTGCAGGGATTCCTCGGTCTCATAGGGTGCTACAGAAAATTTGTGAAGGATTATGGTTGTACAAGCGCTCCTCTCACTTCCTAGCTTAAGAAGGATTTTTTCCAATCAAGTTTACACAAGATTTCAAACCCTTGCAGAAACAAGGAAAGAAACTTGATCAAGGAGCAGAATTCAAAAGCGAAAGAAGATACCATCATTGTCATCAGAAGGAGAGGCATCCGCCACCGACGGCCTCGTTTCATCCAAATCCTTCTTTCTTCCGGTTTCCGATTCATTATTCGAGTCCCTACAATCTCAAGAGCGAGAAAAAGAGAAGAATAAAGAGAAGGAAACGAAGCAGACATTGATTCAATCGCAAAGACGAAGAAGAATGAAGGAAACCCAAACCCTAAATCCAGAGGGCGAGAATCGTGGTGGTGAGATCTGAGCCTGACGAGGAGAGCTCGGTTGCGAAGATGGTCAGCTTTGAGGGAGAGGCCTCGAGAGGAGTAGAGATGGGCGAGATCGGAGAGAGCGGAGGCGAGGGAGAGATTTGGGGTCTCTAGGGTTTGGAGTCTGGAGACGAGAGACTCGAGCAGAGAGATGGCGCCATCGATCTCACCTCGATCCACAAGATCTTCCACTGCTGAGCTCCAATTCTCTTCTTCTTCTTCTTTTTCTTTTATCTCTCTTCCCTGTTCCATCATCATCGCCACAGAACCAAACAAACAGACTAACTGCTTTTGTAACAGTCATGCATCACCGAGGGATGTTGAGTTAGATTAAAAATTATATAACAGTGTATCAAGTCGACTTTCTCCAGGATTAAGATAAAAAAAAAAAAATGACCCACTCAAGTTTGATTTTTAGATATAAATTAGTAACAACTTAGTCTGGAACTAATAATAAAGAGTGGCAATGGCACAATGTGATCTGATTTGCTAATTTAACTGCTTTTGTTTATATATTAGAATGAAGGGATTTGGCTTTAATGGAGGTTAATAGCACATCACCCATCACAGGGAATTGAATTGTGTGGTTTTCTCTAGATTACTGCTTGGTGCAAGGATGTAGATGAACTGCTTGTGTTTGTGGCTTTTTTTTTTTACCTTTTCAGATTTTTGAATTGCAGCATGGGTTCTTTATTCAACTTGTTTTTAATTTATTGACTGATTGTGGTAGTTCATGCCGTGTAACGAATTCATATATGTTGATTGATTTTAATCTAGTATGCAAATTGAGTGATTATTTTAATAGATATGCTGAGTGGTTTTCTTTAGAATTTTGAAATTCTTCTGTCCATATAATTTTTGGATCAATGCTTCTTCGGAGGGTGTATTTTTGTGAACATTGAAGCTTTTAGGGTGTATTATTGTGAACACTGAAGCTTTTAGTAGCCGCTGGGGTTGTAGTTGTATAGCACACTAATTTTTGACTACCGTCAGCCTCCTCAAACAAAGATCCTGAGTCCGCCACTCCTTGCAAGCCCATTATATTCTCAAAATTCATGCTATTATCAACCTCTTTAGTAGATGAGGATTAAGATCCGTTTGATATTCAACGTAAGAAATTAACCCGAATGCATCCCCTAGTTTAGAAATTCCTATAAAAAAAATTCCAAAAGAGAAAAAGAGACTTGTGTACTCTCAATCATAGTTGTCAATTCCGTTTTAGTCATCATTTCGGTTTAATCTCTAAGATGAAACATTTTGGTATTTTAGCATTTTGGCAAAGCTTTTTGAAGTAACTTTTCCAAATAATAAAAATTAAAAAAACTATATACATATACGTAAAACAAATAAAAAAACTAAAAATATAATATAAATTATGCATGTTCCTTGATATAAATTTGAGAAAAAAAATTAAAAAAATTAGTAAAAATTATGAGGCAAACCTAAATGGGCCAACCGAAATTGACCAAAATGACTAAAATGGAACGAAATTAACCGAAATCAAAATCAAAATTTTTTAAGCCCGCATTCTATTTTGGCCAAAGGACCAGAACAAAAAATTCTTGTCATTTCAGCTGGAACGAGACGGAATTGACCACTATGCTCTTGACTTCTTGCTTGATTAAAAAAGTAATTGCAAAAGGAAAAAATATGGAAGGAAAAAAAATCACCTATTCCATATTAGCATTAAAAAGAAATATTTTTCAAGAAATAAGAAAACAACAAAAAAATAATAATTATCAAAGATATTTGTCAAGAAAAAGAAAAAAAATCTATTCGAATAAAACAGCTCAAAATCTTGAAAATTCAAAGTCGATCATTAAAAAAATTCAACAAACATACAAATAAAAATCTAATCCAATAGACCAATAACAAAATAAAATGAATAACTTTGCAAACATATTATCTCATTTTGAAGATTTTCAAAATTCAATCAAAATATTTAAAAAAGTATTAAAAACTGAATATGATCTAAATAGCTTTTGTAAAATCATCATGTTCACATAAAAACTGCAAAAATATTAAAAAAAAGTATTAAAAACCAATACTTTCAATTTTGACTCTTTATCATTGACTCCCAAATATAATACATCCTTATCCTTATCTTCTATCTTTCTTCACTACTACCATAGTCTTTGAATATTTATTTTTTTTTTTACTAACGATCATATTTTCATGGTATTTAACCACCAGACTAATCCTTTCACTACACCAAAAATTCAATTTAGGAACGGATTATGGGCCCGGTTTTGGGCCGTTACTGAAATGAAACGGATTTGATCCGTTCGGCACGAGGCCCGTTTCGCTTAAGCACGATGCCTGTTCTCTCATGTTTTCTCAGCCGTTCCAAAACGCACTGCTCTTTCGCCATCAAACGTAGAGATACGTTCGCTCCTGCCTCAGCCTGATCTTCCGCTAAACGCACTGCAGAGTTCGCGGGCTGCCTCAGCCTGCCTCAGCCGTTCCCACAGATTTTCTGTTCCTGCTGCTACCTCAGCTGTTCGCAGAAACCATTTGATCTTTTCGCAGACGGCAAGAACGCACTTCTTCTTCTTCCTGATCTTCAACTCTTTTCTGTTAGGGTTTTACCTCTTTGGCCTGCGATAGGTAAAACCGATCGATCGATCTCTCGTTGTTTAGGGTTTGATCTTGTTTTTTATGGATCTGTTGTCTCTCGTTGGTCGCAAGAGGAGAGAAGAGACGGCTAGGGTTTCTCCAAGTCTTCTTCACATTGGTCGCGTCTTCTGCAGATCTTCTTCTTGTCTCTCCATTGGTATAAACCCTAGCCGATTATTATAGCAAGTCTTCATCTTCCTCTGTTGTGTCGGATCTATGTTTTTTTGGATGTTTTGCTTGTGTGTAGATCGATTTGTGGAGATTACTATCTCAAGATGTTTGTGATGTTTTGAATTGGATTTTTGTTGATGATGTTTGCACCATTGGATTTCTAACACATACAGTTATGTATATGTGCTCCCTTGTGCATATCATCTTGGTCGTAGTAATTCTAACTAGGAATCTTAGCACAAGCAGTTTATTCGATTTTAGCTTTAGCTTAACCTCCTAGCAATGGCATCTGATCTGATTTACAGATGTATTGGACCTTGTGGCTTGTGGGTTTCTACATAACGTGATTTGGATTTTTTTATACTTGGGTTGATTGTGTGTAAAGATCGTCATTTTTTACATCCGCTTTGTTTATTAAAAATAAAAACACACACACACACATTATCTGTCAAAGACCCATCGTTCCTGATGGAGAAAATGGTATGATTTGAGGAGGAGGAGAATGATAATTTGCTGGAAGACTGTTGCTGTGGTGGGGATACTGGATTTTCTAATATAAACATCTCTAGTTGCTGCTGCTGCTGCTGCTCCTGCTGATTTGTTGGTAAATCCAAGTAGGGGTGGCGGTGTATTTGTTATAAGTAGGCAGCAATTTCTAAGAGGGAGGGTCCCTCCATGAGACCTTTTGTAACCATTATTATATAGAAAGAAATGGGTTAGAGATTTCATAAACTATCATTTAGCGCTTAATGAAGTATATTACAAACACACACACACACACATACACACACACACACACATATAAATAATGATTTCACTGCATTCATTCACTTGATCTGGATTTCCATCTCTTGGTCTTTTGATTCGAGCTCTTTGAGGGAACTATCGTAACATTCTTTAACCTATGTCAGCTCTCTGCTCTTTTCATCCAGGTTGTTTTGTTGTCTGCATATCAGATCTTGCAACAAACCTACCTCATCATGTAAATCTTGGAGCCTGATTAGCTGAGTCCTCTGACTGCTCAAATCTGATAGTTGTTTATCAGAAATGTCCTTCATGGACAGAATTTCTCTTTCAATGCCCTGCTTTTCATTCTCCAACTTTGCAGCTCTTTCACTGCTTTGTTTGAACTTCAGCAAAAGATCATGTTTGACACTCTGTGCGAGATCTAACTGATGATGCAATTCTGCTACTGCATCTTTCAAAAGAGCAACCTCAACTATCATATCCATTGAAATTTGTTTCTCCAGTTCCTCATCTACCGTAACAAAAATCATTTCTTTTTTCACATTCTCAAGGAGTGCGCTTAATTTATCTCGCCTTTTTTCTAGATCATTTGTTTGAACTGCCATATGTTGAAGTTCTCCAATCTTCTGCTCCAACTCCAATGTCAAGATAAGCAGCTCAAAGTTTTTAGCAGATAAATTCAACAAGATGACCTCCATCTGAGATTGTTTAAGATCCTTATAGTTCCCAATCCCTTCCATCAGTTCTATATTTCCAGCCTGCAGACTATATGGGATATTATCAGACCCAGGAAGTGGATCATATAAAAGCCCATCAAGCTCTTTAAAGATGAAGTCTCTTTCCTCAAGCAGTTTCTTTTGATCGAAAAGAGCTGCTAAATCATTTCTGTTATTCATGTTCAACTCTTGCACTAGAAGAGCAAGCTCGGACCCCATTGAATTTGACCTGGCCAACATTGATTCTTCCCACAATTGCAAATCTGATATCTTTTTCGCAAAAGAGCTTAGCTTGGAACTGAGATCTCCAGTTTCATCTTCTTTTCTTGTAATGCGACGGAAACTGTTATTGATGTCAACCAGTAGCTTTCCGTTGAGAACACTACACATTTCTAGCTCTCTTTTAGCTCTGAAATTGTGTTTCTTCGAATCAGCAATGATGGAGTTGGATTCGCATAGTCCATGATGAAGGAAGCTGTTCTCTGCATGCAGCCCTGTTGCTGTCTCCAACAAAATTCCAATGTGGCACAGGTGCAGAACAGACATGGCACAATCTTTACTCATTATCTCAGACCAGATATCCTCTAACCACGTCCTAGTTAGATTAGTAGGGTGCAGCAACTAGGACTTCAGGCAGTGGATATCAGAGACATGTGACATGAATTCCTCCTTGAAAGAGGTTTGCAGCTTTGAAATAACGTTGGAATTGATGAATTTTGCAACAAAAATCTAGAGTTCCATGCATGGGAAAGCCGCTACCAACAGACTCCCAGAGATTATTGTGCGGACATAGAATTTCTCAGATAACTTATGTACATATTTTCCAATGCAATGATTTTTCTGTGAGTATTTCTATATATATTTCTATTCCCATCTATAAACATATGTGAATTTTTATTTTTATCCAATAAAGAGATGGCATAAAAAAAAACATAAATCAAATGTCTTTTTTTTCTTTTATTGTTATCTACGCAGATAGGAGTGTTCTGCTTCCCAGCTGGATCAAAGTTGCCTTTACATGACCATCCAGGGATGACTGTGCTAAGCAAAATGTTATATGGATCCATCTATGTCAAGTCCTATGATTGGGTGAAATGTAGAATCTCTAATGGCAAAAATGGTAAGCACTAAGCAGAACTTTAGGTATTTGACAGTAACGTATGTCATCTTTTTATTTTCCTTTTTCATTTTTACTTTTTTCTGCCTTGGCCTAGTGGCCTAGAATAGAAAGGAAAGGAAAGGATACCTACCCAGGTTTAAACCCTCGTGAGCACTATAAGAGCAAGTGCATACACTAAGTACATGCACTATAAAAGCACATGGGTGCTGGTATCAGACATGGAATCATGCATGCCAGGTGTTCAAATCAGCAACCTCAAGAAGCCCTGCATGTCAGGATGTCTTTTAAAATATATTGATATATTTTAAAATTATCTATCACTATCATATGCCAATAACTGATGGAAAACAATTTCTAAAAGAACTCAATAGTGGTAAACTTCTTGTTATATGTTCATGTCCTTTTCATTTGCAACAGATGAAATGGCTAACTTTTCCATTCCTTAATGCATGTGCTTATGTGATAGTTTGCTTTGAATTGGGTAGGATCATGCAAAACAGAAGGTGCTGAAATTGTGAAGACTTGCTCTGGTAATGAAAAGATTAATGGCCGGTCTCGTAGATCTCTGGTTGTGAACAACGGGTAATTTAGTACCTTCCTTTGTCTCCTTGTATAAGTTTGCATCTGTCTGAATTTGGATTGTAAGGAGCAATTTTTATGAAAAGCAAGCATCCAGCGGTAACACAGTATATTGACTACATATCTCTTACATGCATGAGCTATTTAATTAAGATGGTTTGAATTGATGTTATGCCTCCTTTTTTTCTGTTGTGAAGGAAGTTAATATCTTCCTGAAGAATTTCAAGAGGATTATCAGGGTAAACTTGTTTGTACCTGTTGGATCTACTATGGATTCAGTTGAAAGACTACTTATATTTCCTTTTTAATATGCAGTGAAGCAAAAACTGTAATGGCAAAGGGATCTCAGCACAAATCTAGCTGTGTCTTGGTTGGCATGCCTATTTCGCTTCTTTCTGCTACACTTTGTGTTAGTTCTCAGAATCTAATTTCTGCTACACTTTGTGTTAGTTCTCAGAATCCAATGAGTTTGTCCTCCTTTTTCTATTTGTTTGTGTGGATTTTCTTCTTTTTACAATGAGTTTCTTGTGCATTATTTGCATAGGTTGCTAGTTTTGGTGGATACATGCTCAAGGAAGACATCTTAACTCTTTCTTTTGCTCCTAGAGATTCTCACAAATCACAAATACAGTTTGCATTAGAAAGGGGAATACTAGCATTTGTTGCCATGCTTGGTACTTGTCGGTTACCGTTTCCTGCATACTCATTTGATCTTGTGCACTGCTCTCGATGTTTGATCCCTTTTACTGCATACGGTGAGTTCTGTCTCTTCGATTGTCTGCCTTGACTGTATCCTCAATTTTATTGGCACTTTCCTGACCAGGAGGTTTGGCATTGCAGATGGAATATATTTAATTGAAGTGGATCGGTTACTTCGACCAGGAGCGTATCTAGTTATCTCCGGTCCACCTGTACAGTGGCCTAAACAAGATAAGGAATGGGCAGATCTCCAGGCTTTAGCACGGGCCCTGTGTCATGAGCTGATTGTTGTGGATGCAAATACTGTCATATGGAAAAAGCCTTCAGGAGATTCATGCCCGTTAAACCAAAATGAATTTTCGCTTGGAGTGTGCCACGAATATGATAGTCCCAGTGATGGATGGTAACCTTTCTTTTTTTTTTTTTAATGCTTATTAGATCAAAGGTCCAAATCAGGCAATCTGGACCCAGATCAGTTTTAACATGAGATGGCTGTTGCAGTTTAGCTGGCGTCTCAGCGCCAACCTGTTTTTTTTATTAAAGTTTTTGCATGGACCACACCATTTCCCAGCTGTTTCTTTCCTTTTTTACCTTTTGCCAGTTTGTTTTCACAGGTTCCATGCTCAAACAAGTTCACAGCTCTTTCAATTCATACACTACCCTTCCCTGCTGTCATAAAGGCTCTCTATTTATTATACTGTTATCAATGTCAAATCGTAGTAAAAACAGACTAACGAGGATTCTTTTTTCTGTTTGTGGTTTTTCCAACGCCTTTCCTCCTGCTACTGCAGTGGAAAAGAATTTATGTTGCTCACCCCTCTCCTTTATGAAAGGCCTATATAAAAGTGGCTTCTGAGCAGGTTAAGGCTCAGAGAAGCAGTGGAAAGAGCTGGAGATCAGCTTTTTTTTTTTTTTTTACTGAGAAAGAAGTTTACTGAGCTGGGGCTACTGCTTAAACTCATTGTGCCTTAATTATCCACATACTGTGCAGGCATAAATGCTGCGTGCTTTGAGAACCTATCCACAATCACTAAGGTTGGTGCACACTTTCACAGTCACAAATAGGCTACTGAAAAGATTGCATGTAAGTATTGGTATCTTTCACAGTCAGCTTGTAGATTAGTTATGTTTCTTATTTTGTTTAAGCACAAATGGACCGTGGACTTTGGTTTCTGTATATGGTGAATTTGAAAGAAGCCAAGTCATCCGCAATGGGAGCAAGTTTCAGTCTTGTGTTTTTCATCCAATTTATTCTAACCTTTTGGTTGTTGGGGGTGACCAGGTAATTCTTATTCAATTCCTGCATTATGATTACAATGACAGAAAGTCGACAAGTACTATTAAGATTTCATTTGACAGTTTGCGTTTACTGTTGAAATTTCATTTGACAGTTTCTGTTTAGGGGAACAGTCAGAGAAGCCTACAGCACTGGGACTGCTCTTATCATTTGGACTAGTTAATGGATTTTGGAAGGTGTAGCAGGAACAACCTTGAACATGCTTCAAGCAGTGGTTCTTGCAGCATAAGGACTAACAGCTTGTGGTCCACCGGAAGAACCCTGCTTCTACTTCTTGTGGCTTCTTGAAAATACCCTGGTTGTTTGTTTTAGGTTGTTTCAGCCGAGTCAGTATCTTGGTATTGTGAGCTGATAATAATATCATGTCCTAGCGATTCCTACACTCTTAACCATGCAAATGGCTGTTTTACTAATTCCCATGAAGGTGTGAATTACATTTCTGATCTCGTTGTTTTATCCATTTTGCAGTTTTTGGAGTTGTGGAACATGGCGATTAATGTGATTAATGTGATTTCTCTCTTTTTTTCTTTAATTAAATCTTTTATTATTGATCTTTATGTCTATCTAATTTGTTGTTGGATGGGTACAGTCGGATGATGGGGGTTGCTACAACCTTAAATCAAAATATTAGCCTTGGTGCAGAAATTTTTCCTATTTCTACCTATGGCGGTGATCAATATGCCGTTCATGTGCCGATACATATGGTAATAATAATTCATAGAAATAATAAAACCTCTTTCTCCATTTGCTTTGCCTTTTATCATATATATACTACTTGTGCATGGTGTCCTGTATAGTGCCTTTGAGAATGTATATGTAGCGCCAATAGTTAGGCACTAGAGTATTGAAGATCTGGCAACAAATGTGGTTCTCCAATCCATAATATGGAGTGCCACTTGATACTTCAGTTATATGCTTGAACAATTTTTGAACAACTTTTTTTTTTCTTTTTTTTTGTTTGTTTGCTCATTGGCACAGGACACATATTATTTCAATTGGTGGCTTGAAATTGACTGGGAGCCAGTGGGGTACTGGCAGAGTTCATTGGTCAAAAATATGGCTACAAGCGCTGATCTCATACAATGGGGTGGACAAGCTTGGAATTCAGCAGTTGGTGAGATCCACACTGGCACTCAAATGGGCAGTGGTCATTTTACTAAAGAAGGTTACACTAAAGCAGCTCTAATTTATAAATGCCTATGTTTCAAAAGTGACCAGATATTTGAACCTTTTAGTTTTCCTACAAAAGGCTACCAATCCATCTTGGTATGGCAAAACAAAGGTAGGTTGGTGGACTGGGCGGTCCTGGTTGTGATCAGTGAAATAGAATCCATTAAGGACCCGTTGTTTCAGCTAATCTTAAAATAATGATGTTATTACTTTTAATGATAGTGATGCTGCATAAAGAGTGGTCTTACCTTTTTAGAAAATTATTCAGCATTATCTGGTTGAGAAAAACTCTGTAGTCTACCTTATTGTCTGGGCTGGCCCACTTATAATGAAATTGCCCACTCATATCCAAACTAACCAATGCGAATTGCTGCAAGCCCAAATATTTGACACTCATATACCAACTGACCCATAAGCTACACCAATTTGAACAACCTGGGTGAATTTTACTTACTCCCACCGAGTTCTAGAACTGTGCACTCAATCAATTGTCAGTAGAAGGCCCACCTGATTGAAGATGTACTGACACAGCTGAAGAAGGAAATGGCAGCACCTCACAATCGGAAGCTGGTCCAACCACCAGAGGGTACCTACTTCTAGCTGCAAAATGGAAACTGGCTTAAACATATAGATTTGCATGTGTTGCTGTTATGGCTACTGTATCAATCTTATGGAAATCAAGGCCAAAGGATCACCTTAAACCTTCATTATTCATACAATTAATACTGCTGTTTTTCTTTGCTTCATTTGCCAGAACTGTCACTACACCAAAAATCCAATTTAGGAACGGATAATGGGCCCGGTTTTGGGCCGTTGCTAAAATGGAACGGATTTGATCTGTTTCTCACGAGGCCCGTTTGATAAAAACCGAGGTTATTTTCGCTTAAGCCCGTTCCAGCCGTTCCAGTCTTTCGCTGAACTTTCGCTGAACGCACTGCCTGTTCCCGATCTTCCTCTTCCTGTTCTTCTTCGGATTCTTCGGATTCTTCGGATCAGGGCTTCCTCTGTTCGCGCGTTTAGTGAACAGAGCTTCCTCTGTTCTTCGGATCTTCGCGCGCTGCTAAGATCAGGGCTCCCTCTGTTCGCTGCTAAGATCAGGGTCATCATCATCAGCATTCCACAGATCTGTTCGCAGACGTTCCCACAGATCTGTTCGCAGACGGCAAGAACCACAGCTTGCGTTTCTTCTTCTTCTTCCCGATCTTCAACTCTTTTTTTCCCGATTTCTCAAAAGGCAAGTTAGGGTTTTTTCTTCTTAGATCTAATCGATCTCTCAACTCTTAGATCCTTGTTGTTTAGGGTTTGATCTTGTTTTTTATGGATCTGTTGTCTCTCGTTGGTCGCAGGAGGAGAGAAGAGACGGCTAGGGTTTCTCCAAGTCTTGAATCTGGTCTGTCCGGATTCACAGATTTTCAATCTGTGTAAGGTACGTCACAGACTCTGAATCGATTCCTCCCTTTCCTAATCGAGTGCTGTTGTTTATATGATAATTCCTAATCGATCTGTGTAAGGCAAGTTTATAATTTTTGTTGGATTGGATTTCATGTTTGTGTCTCAAGTACCATTAGGGTTTGTCTTCTTTGCTTGAACTTCAGATTTATTGGTTTTCAGTCAATGGTCATCATCATCAGCATTCCATGCAAGCAAATAGATTAGAGATATTACTTACATGCTAATTGTATAATAGTTATTTGATAGCAGTTGACATTTGGAGACACATGGAATATTCACAATCCCCTTCCCCTTGCCATAGATTCTTTCAAAGATGTATAAAATTTACCTTAAGGATCTCAGGTGACAAACTGCTTGGCCCACGAGATGAGAAGCGAGCAATCTTAACCGATAAGGGCTTCCCTATTAGTGTTTTGGAAGGGCTCAACTTCACCACAGGTTTCCTACACTCAAGATTGAGCTTCACCAATGAACAAGTAATGCAACAATTAAAATGAAAGACAATTTTTTTTTTTTATAATTTTTTTGGTGGTGGGGTCCCTTACCTTGAAGAGCGAATGTAGGAGAGCAATTGTGCTCCAACATCAAAATCAACTTCAACGCATGGCAAATCATCACAGGGACTGATATAAGTAGTAGGGTTCTTGGCAATGATAAGACCAACACCTCCTGCTGCCTTTACAGTATCCGAAGCACCGAAAAGATATCCAAATGTGGCAAAACATAGAGCGACCTTTCCCAAAACATAGAGTGATTGGGCGTTTGGATGAATTTTCCTTATCGTTGAGGTGAGGCTGAGGCTGAGGCTGAGAATGTCGATGTTTTCTGTGTGGGGATGTCGTCGTCTCTTTTTTGGATTTTGTCCACATGTTTATTTATATCGTTGGAAACTAGATGTTGTAATGTTGACTTAAAGACAAGCAACGAAAATGGGTCTCATGATAATCAAGTGCGATGGGCTCCAACTATTGAACCCGTATTTCTTATCGGCTTGAGTCTTGAGTTCACTGCATGACTCAACTGAGATTCAGATCCATGCTTTGGATTCTACATTAAATATCTCAAATACTAAAAATCAGGACCCTCTTAATGGCCTGCTTGTTTGCATGGTATTGAAGTCTTAGGAATTCTAAAAGAAATAAAGAATTAAATAAGGTAAATATCAATAAATAGTTATCAAATAATTTCTCTTTTACAAGTTTTACTACTAATCTTAAGCCAAAATAAAGGAGGGTTGTGTTTGGTTAGTTGACACTCAATATAAACTTTTGTCACGACCTAAACATAAATTCTGAAAAAGTAACAGAATTATTTCCACTTTTAATGACTAAATGTGCAGCATCAATCTCATCTCAACCCTTTTTATTAAAGGTACAGTGGCCATCTCACATCTTATTTTGTGGATGATTTGATTATTTTTTAACAAGGGATCTCCATCTACATCTTATAATCTTAATATTTTTCTTTTGGAATTTCTTAGGTTTTTAGGCTTGGTTGTCAATTTGAGTAAACGTTCAATGTTTTTCTCCAATTGCTCAGTAGAAGTTAGGTGCAAGTGAAAAGAATTCTTCAAATCAATGAAGGGAGATATCCCTTTAGATAATACTTGTGGATTCCATTCTGTGATACTGACTCTAACTTCTAATCCGGACCATTCACCTTTTTTTTTCAAAAATAATCAGAGTAACAATAAATTTTGATATACCAAACAACCTATGTGTTAAAAGCTTCCTTAATCCTTGTCCAACTCAACTATACTGGGAGTAATGAAAACTGCATCCACTGTGACCACTTTAGAGTTATTTCTAATTTGTATGAGATAACATATGGCTCTTCAATATTAAAAATTAAATGAACTGGTGAAGTGTGTTGTTGGCAATTATTCTTTATATATATATATATATAGAGAGAGAGAGAGAGAGAGAGAGAGAGAGGGTGGGAGGGATATGGGGTGGGATGATGCTTAGATTTCAAGAATGCAAATCAACTATTACGATGGGATATTCCCAATCTCATACAATGCTAGTAATGGGACTACATGCCCAAGTACGATGTGGGCTAAACTCCTTTCAGGTGTCAAGAGCACTGATGGACCATAAAACTGACGTGCAAATACAGCTCTGGATCAAGATAAATGACCCAAACTGCTGGGACGACCTCGCTCATGATCATAGAGCTAGCAGAGTCTGGATTTGCAAGCTTTTTCCAATGCTCCAAATTCCATTTGAGCATCCAAATTTAGATTGCCTATCCAAGTCGACCACACATATTCATCCTATAGTCACAAATTCAAGTGTCATGCTGACATAAGCAAAGATAAGCGAGCCTGTGGCATTTTTGTTTTTTAAACAGTTCAATTTGCCTCTAGCACATTATTAGAGCTCAAGAATGAAGAAAACAATGAATCCTAAGCTATGGGAACCATGATGACTTCCTACAAGGTGAATCTTAGGCATCTCAAACCCAGCAAGTAGATAATATAAATTTGAATTACATAAATGGTTATCTTTGTGAAGAAACCAAAATAGATGAAAATTTTTGGGTTAAAATCCACATCCACCTGCATTAGGATTTAGGAGATTGATAAATTATTCTAAAAGGCTACCAATCTCTAATGTAGCATGGGAAAATCGAAAACAATATCCTTGAACAAGCATTTTTTGTCCCTTGTAATCCTTTTTTTTTTCATGAAAAATTTTGGGAATAAACTTTTTTCTTTTAATAAGAAAAGTTTTAGAGAGAGAATCCAAAATGAAAGCAACATTTAAGTAATAGGAGATTCTGGTTCAGAACCTGTTTCCACTTGATCATATCTGGTTGATTATTGGGATTACTATGCCATTTTTTTTACCAGTATAATCTCCTCAAATTTTACTGAGGAGATTATACCTGTATGTAATTGACAGTATTCTTTTATTGTTAGTTAAAATCACCATTTAAATGTTCACTTCTTTGAGTTCATGTTAGGTATCATAGATCCTGGAAAATGCATTTGAACAGTTGATGAACCATACAATTTCATTAACAGTTAATTGTAATGAAAATCAGTAATAATGTCTGTAATTCAATAAAAGAGAGCAGAAATATGTTATATAATATGTCCTAAAATCACAATATATAATGTCTCATTTACGTATCACTTTTTTTGGAAATAAGATTAGATATAAAATTTTTATATTCTAATACCTGCAACGTCGATCATAAGATAATATCTTGTCTTTAGCAAGTACTGTGTATGTATTAATAATCTGATCATCAGCCATGTATATTCCCATATTCCTCAAAGAAATATGTTACCTCACTGATTGCAGAATGTCGTTACCAAGTGACAAAGCATGGATGTCCAAACACAGATTAAGTCGAGAGTATTTGGATGGACTTGTGCATTTCTTTGAGTTTGTAAAGAAAAATGGTGGTGGATTTCAGCATTTTCCTTGTCCATGTGTGAAATGCCGAAATGGGCATGGAATGATAAACCTTAACTTGATTTATGACCATTTGCTGGTTTTTGGTATTGATCAGTCATATACACATTGGATTTTTCATGGAGAAAGTGTTAACACAGCTAATGAGAAACCATCGACATCAAAGTCTTATGACCAAATGGACGACATGTATCCTAGAATGGAGGAGCTTGTAAATGATGCATTTGGGAGAATTGGTGAACATGCTGATTCTCTCATGGACGATCTCGCAAGTAATGAAGATTTAAATGAAGATTCTCCAAGGTTTCAAGGCCAAGAAGACCATGAAGCCAGGAGATATAAGTCTTTATTTGATGATGCAAGGCAAGCTTTGTATCCGTCATGTCCCAGGGAACTCACAAAATTGTCAGCTATTGTTGAGTTGTACAGTTTAAAAGCACAAAATGGTTGGTCAGACAATAGCTTTAATGATCTCCTTCAATTGGTAAAGAAGTTTCTACCGATAGGAAATACATTACCAGAAAGCACATATCAAGCTAAGAAGATGATCAACTCATTAGGAATGACCTATGAGTGTATACATGTATGCCCGAATAATTGCATTCTTTACTGGAAAGAGTATAAAGATAGACAAAATTGTCCAATCTGTCATATATCCAGATGGAAGTCAGATTACTTGGCAAAAAAGAAAAGTGTTAAAGTTCCATCAAAGGTTTTGAGATATTTTCCTTTGACACCTAGGCTGCAGAGGCTATACAGGTTAGATTTCAAAGTTAAATATATTTTCTAGGTCATCCTATTTTCTATTGGAATATTACAATCCATAACTAATTAATTAATTGTATACTTTGTTGTGTAGTGTGCCATGGATAGCGGAGCAAATGATTTGGCATTCTCGACCGAAAGAATATAGCGGTGTTATGCGTCATCCATCTGATTCATCAAGTTGGATGGTAGTAAATACCAAGTGGCCAAGTTTTTCCGAGGAACATCGTAATGTCCGTTTAGGACTTGCGACTGATGGGTTTAATCCTTTTGGACATCTTAGTAGTATTTATAGTTGTTGGCCTGTCATTATCGTGCCCTATAATCTCCCTCCCTCAATGTGCATGAAAAGAGAATTTTCAATGTTGACAGTATTGATACCAGGTCCAAAAGGACCAGGTAAAGTCATTGATCTTTACTTGCAACCATTGGTTGATGAGTTGAAGGAATTATGGCTTAATGGAGTGCAGACATATGATTCTCATTCGAGGGAAGTTTTTAATATGAAAGCTATGTTGATGTGGGGAATTCATGATTTTCCTGCATATGGGAGTTTATCAGGTTGTGTAACACATGCACAATATGCTTGCCCAGTTTGTGCTGAGGGAACCGTTGCTGAACGCCTTAAAAGTGGAATGAAGTACTCCTATCAGGGTCATCGAAAATTCCTTCCTACTGATCATGTTTTCAGGACCCAAAAAGCGGCTTTCAATGGTAAAACAGAGGAAGGAAGACCTCCTCGTCGATTGAGTGGTTCAGAGGTTCTTAACAAGGTAGCGGATATTCAGATGGATATTGGTAAATCAAAGGTGAAGAAACGAAAAAGTTGTGATGATGAGTTGACCAATAATATAACTGCTTGGTACAAGAGATCGATTCTTTTTGACCTACCATATTGGAAGGTGATTTTACTTACTTTGGCATTATATCTTTTATACATCCATCTTAATGAATAGATAGCTAACCATTTTTCTTTAATATGCTTTAACAGGATTTACCAATTCGTCATAATATAGATGTGATGCATGTTATAAAGAACGTTGCTGAACATCTTTTGTCAACGATCTTAGATGTCAAAAATAAAACAAAGGATAACACAAGTGCACGTGAAGATTTGAGGCGAATGAACATTAGAAAAGAGCTATGGTTACAAGAATTGGATGGTAAGACTATTAAACCGAAGGCACCGTTTACTCTAAGTCGTGCGGAGAAAGAATTATTCTATCGTACATTACATGACTTGAAGGTTCCAGAAGGGTATAGTTCAAGGTTTAAACATCATGTGAATCTACAAAATCTTGAAATGAAGGGGCTTAAGTCACATGATTACCATATCATAATGCAACAATTACTACCTGTTTTGCTACAACATGCTTTAACAGAGCATAAGACGCTGAAGGGTGCTATTCAACAAATTTGCAACTTCTTTAATGTCTTGTGCTCAAAGACAATTAGTGCAGATAGTATTATTGCTGCCAAAAAACGGCTTATCATTGCAATATGCATCTTGGAGAAATTCTTTCCACCGTCGTTTTTTGTAATTAGCGTTCATCTCATGGTGCATTTAGCCGATGAAGCATTAGCTTGCGGTCCAGTTAGATTTCGTTGGATGTATCCTTTTGAACGGTAAAGTTCTAACTCCAAAGATGTCTTTTGAATGGTATAATATAGTGCTAATTTGAAATCTCTCAACAGGTTAATGAAGGTCTATAAAGGATATGTAAAGAACGCAGCACATCCTGAAGGGTGCATTGCTGAGCGCTACATTGTAGAGGAGTCTATTTTGTACTGTATGGAATACATGCCAGATGATGATAAAGGTGGTCATAAGAGGACGCGTCAAAGATTCCTAGATGAGGATGGTATGTGCGATGAAGAGCCCTTGGATAAAGGCAAAATTTTGTACCTAACAAACACACAACATCAACAAGTACGTAGATGGGTTTTGAATTGCTATGATGGAATTGCGGATTGGCAAGAGTGAGTGGGTGAAGTTTTTTAAATAACTTGTTAGTCTAGTAATTAAATAACATGTACATAAATATATATAATAATGTGTCTGTCATTGATACAGGAAATATAAAATGTATCTAAGAACAAACAATTCGAAGGGACAAAAAAGAAAGGGCAGTGTGTTTAAGAACAATGAGCCTGATTTCATCAGTTGGTTGAGGAAGGAGGTATTATTTTAATTATTTATTAGATTTTATGTATTGGATAATTAGTGACTATTTGTATATGCTGAGTACTATGACATTCCAATGTTTATATGCAGATGGAATTTATCGAGGGCAATCAGACTCTGAAACGACTCGCAGATGGCCCAATGTTTAAGGCAAAATATTATAACAAATATCGTGTTAATGGATTTGTATTCTCTCCAATTGAATATGAGACTAACAAGTCAACACAAAATAGCGGGGTTTCAATGAATGCCATCACTAAATTCAGGGCAAGTGCTAAAGACAAGAATTACAAGGAAGATGAGACCACTTATTATGGAGTTGTAAGACAGATAATCGAGCTGAATTACATTGATTTTCGTCAAACAGTATTTTATTGTGATTGGTTTAGAGTAGAGGATAGGATCAATGGGTGCATTGTTGATCCTGATACAAATTTGACAATGGTGAACATGGAGAAATTTAAAGGAAAAGACAAGGAAGGAGATGAGCCATTCATATTGGCATGTCAAGCAAGGCAGGTGTTCTACTCTCAAGATCAGACAAGGCCTGGATGGTCTGTTGTTCTAATGGCACCAAAGAGATTAACAAAAGACGTTGATGCACTTGAAGATCCTAGTCTCTTTTCTTCCTGTGATGGCGAAAGAGCAAATTTGGAAGACATACTAAAAGAATTTGACTATGAATTATAGAGCTGGACATGTAACAAATTTGACTATGAAGATGAATTAATGGTTTTATCCACATATTGATAATTTGAAATATGGACTTTATGCTTACACTCATGCTTAAGCTCATGGTGCCTTAATTATTTTCATGATTATGGTGTCTTGAATATGTTAATGTTCAAATATTGCCTTATTCATTTACAAATATATATTTTTCTTAATTTTATTGAATGTTGATGACTATGAATTGATTATGCTTTGTTTCATCAAGTCATTTAAGACGTAGGTGTTTGGATGGCGGAGGAGCATAATGCATGTCTAACTATGTTAGCTAAACAAAAGCCAGTGATTACATTCAATGATAATGGCTTACCCGTGGGAGATCATTCCATCCAGTTGGCATCAAGATGTGGAGAGGTTGTCCGCACCATTGTCCCCATTTCCATCAAGGACTGGCGTGCGGTGCCTAAGACCATGAAAGATCAGCTCTGGAAGCTCATCCAGGTATAAAATCGTAGTACAAACTTGGCATGAAAAATATTCAAGCTCGCTTATAAATATTCAAGTCAAGCTCAACTTAAAACAAATCTAAATTTAATAGAGATTGCCCAATCAAGACTCCTTTAATCAAAATGTGAGTAGTATGAATGATCCTTATACTATTTAGAGACAATTGCAATTTTGTAGAGATATGATTTCCACGTTTTTGTGTAAATACCATTAACTAATAAAATAAGGTAGATGATAGACATATACTTGAAATTACCTTTTTATTTGACCTTTTTGATAATTTCTTTTAGGATGAATATGTTGTTCCTCAATCCTATAAAGGTCAATGCCTTAAAAGCATGTCTGACATGATGAGGAAGTACAAGACAAAATTGAGAAAGAAATACCTTGATCCCCATCCAACTTATGAAGGTAGATTGAGCAATCGTCCTCCTGGAGTTAGGCCAGAAGATTGGGAAACTTTCATCAAACAGAATTCGAGTCCCAAAACCATAGAACAACGGATAAAAAATACAGATGTGAGGAATAAGCTGAACATATATCATACAAGTGGCAGGTATGGCCACTCAAGACTAGAGGAAAAAATGGTAAGTATTGGCATTTGTTCATAACATAAATGTAATAGTGATTTGTTGCTTAAAAACTGATTATGTGAAATTTATGCAAATATAGAAACGCCAAAGGAAGGAGGATGACCCTCCATTATCTAGGGCTGAAGTGTGGGTAGAAGCTCATAAAAGGAAAGATGGTTCTGTCTCTAATACTGTGTCTTCACCTATGGTGAGTTCAATTTTCTCATGTTATTGTGTTATGCAAACTCTCATATGTGTAAATGGTTCAAATGTATTATAAATGGTATTATGCAAAGTCATGAGTTCTATTGGTATAGAAGTGTTTTTTGTTTAACCCATGATTGTCAAAATGTGTGTAAACGGTTATTATAGTTAATAAAGGCATTGTTTACATCACAGAGAGTGGTTAGAAACATTAAATTAATGCAGTTTTTACATGTTTGACCATCTAATGGTTTGTATTGATCATATGATTTAAGGTAGAAAAATTAAGGCAACAGTATTCTAATAATGTGATTTTCATTTTTATTGTACCCTATGAATTTGATAGAAAAGAATACAAGAACTACTTTCCAAGAAAGATGAAGTAGATTCACATGACATCCTCAACGATCCCTTGGCTCAGGTATTTGGTGTTGATACAAGGGGTCGTGTTCGAGGTGTTGGCAACGTCTCAAGAACTCAAATTATAGGATCCTCTGCTGTTCTTGAAAAACTAGCTGCCAAGGAAAAAGAAGTTATTGGGCAATCATCAGCAATCAAGAATCTGGAGTCCCAAGTAAACTGCATAATTGAAGAACAAAAACACATTTTCAAAGAACTTAGTGGTATAAAACAACTGATTGAGGTCAAGTAATATTGAAGTCATTGGAGTTTTTTGTTTTTTTTTTAATATTTTTGCATTGAAAGCATTTTTGAATAATGCTTTAAAATATTATTACAGCAGCGCATGCCTTCAGGATCCCAAGCAAGCAGTTTCTTTACATCGAAGACGACAGAGTCTGTTGCAATTTCCAATACAGGAGGGAGCAATAATCATTCAATGAGATTGCAGCCATGCAACTTGATGTCATGGCGTCAAGAGATTGTTGCTCGTGGAAGGGCTCATATCGGTAATGGTACCCAGCTCATTCATTGTAAACCTCTTCCGGAAAATGCGTACAAGATTACAATTGACGTCATTGATAAAGGAGATGTCGACCTACCTTACCCGGACAATTATCATTCTACTTTGGGAGAAGTTGGGAGTGGGTCCTTTGTAGCATGGCCTAAGGCTTTTACCATATTCATTGATTAGAACTATGATCAGGTGAATATCATAGAGCATTAATATTTGATTTTATCCTTTCTTTTTTTCCTGTCCTCCATTTCAGTTTGTTACATTTCCTTTACCTTTTTGCTTATATCCAAATGCCTTGAACAGTCATTGAACCAGGCCAGTCAAGCTTCAACAGTCATTCCAATAGGCTATTCAGTTGGTTAAGCACTCAGCTTCATGCAACTCAAGCGCTCAGCCTTCTTTCGTTCTTTGGATTACATGGATATAGATTTGGATTAGATGTTGGTGGGTATATGAGAATGAGATCATCATGACTATTTTTGAGTAGAATTTCTAAAGAGAAGAAGCGAAGAGAGTAGTTTTCTGTATAAAGGAATTAAGAACAATGGAATGATGTTTTTTTTTTGTTTGAATGTGAATTGATATTATTGGAATAATTTTTTTTTTCAATGCTTTTTTTGCTATGATGTGTAATTTGATCTTATTAAGTGTGTTTCTGGAGATTTTTAGTCCTATTGTGAGAACTGTGGATTTCAGAAAGGATTGATCAAGAAAGGAGGAGAATTGGAGAGTGGAAAAAAAAACATCTAAGTTTAGAGGTTTGCATTTAGCATTCGTATTTGATTTCCATTGTTTTTTCAGAAATCATCCCCTTTTATGTAACTGTAGTTCTTGGATTTTGATTTTTCGTCTTTGTTTTTCCTAGATATGAAGAGGAATCTCCTTTCATGCTTTTGCTCATTGGGGTGGTCATGGTTCTGCAGCTTTGGCTCGTTCTTCAGGCTGTCAATATGAATACCAGAGTTTATGAAAATTTATGAATGGCCTTGGGAACATACGGACCAAGCCCCAATTAGAAACAGGTCCAAATATATGACCCATACTTTTACTTCTTTCTTTTCTGTTTTTTCCAAAACTAGATCTGGGGTCCTTTGGGTATTTGGATATTCAGATACCTATTTCACCCCTAGTTGTTGGACAGTGATATTATTATTTCATTTTTTTTTTCAGTGGACATCTGAATTAGTTTTTCTGACGTAGTTCACTCCCAATGCATCCTGTAGTTTATAGGGACAGGGAAA
Organism: Sextonia rubra; assembly: GCA_037013555.1. Taxonomy (NCBI): domain Eukaryota; kingdom Viridiplantae; phylum Streptophyta; class Magnoliopsida; order Laurales; family Lauraceae; genus Sextonia; species Sextonia rubra. The sequence goes on from JASUAD010000010.1 coordinate 11,062,126, forward strand.
GAAATGTGGCTCGATACAACCAATTCCGGAGGAATATGCTAATGCTGTGTTGTTGATTGTTATGAAGCATTAATTGCATCAAGCCTTCAACTATCGACGGCTGGAAATGTTCTCCAATTTGCATTAATATATGTACATATCATAACTGGAGGACAAAATAGTTTTCATGGACCTTTACTTGTTGCTCAATGATGCTTGCTATCTTATAAGGCTCTTTGGATTGAACAGTCTCTCTCTCTCTCTCTCTCTCTCTCTCTCTCTCTCTCTCTGCTTCTTTCTGTTTTAAAAGATTATCCCCAGTTTACTAGGAAGTGTTGATAGTGAATTACATTTGGCTGATTGTTGCCTTTGAACAAGTAATAAAACATGTGCTGGTTATAGACTGCACCCTTTTTTGGATTGTTTGCACTGCAGTATACCTATTACAGATTGTACATATTGTACAGTTTAACTAGAATCTGTGGTTAGGCAGAAACGTTTTTGACCTTGGTCTTAATAAGTTACTAACAGTTATGGATAAAGACCAATAAAAAAAAAGTTATGGATAGATGCATGGTCTCATTTGTAATTTAATCCTTGGTACAACATATAGGAGTTTCGAGAATGGCTGATTTTGATCAGTTGCACTTAAATGGCTCTAGTATTACTTAATTTGGGTTATGATTTATTAGTTTTTAGAGCTGATGTTATATTTTTTTAACATTTTTTTAGATGTCATTATGAATTATTTTGAAGATTCGCTCAATGACTTCTGTCTTTGTTTTTCTGTTGTCATCTGAATTCACAGACCTTTATGCTGGGTTGAACATATGTCACTGGACAATGAAACTGGTTTGGATCCATATGGCATAAGGGTCAGGCCTGTCCCAGGGCTTGTGGCAGCAGACTACTTTGCTCCTGGCTATTTTGTATGGGCTGTTTTGATTGCGAATTTGGCACGCATTGGTTATGAAGAGAAAACTATGTATATGGCAGCATATGATTGGAGAATCTCTTTTCAGAACACTGAGGTATTTTCAACTCTTTTTATGCCTTCTTAAGTTTTGGTGAAGATATTCTTTTTGTTTGGCTTCGCTTCTGTTACAGCAGTGAGAACATTGCATTCTTTATCCATTTGTTTTCGGTATTAATATTTGTTAATCAGCCTCAAATGAGTTGCTAGGTGCCAAGATTGCTTAGGTATGCATAGGCACCCATGCAAACATGGGGGACTAAGATAGGTGGGCTGAGCCCAAAGGCGGGTTTACCCATGGGGGACTATGGATCTGTCCTGCATCACACATATTAATCATCATAAATCCTTGCATCTTAGTCATCGCTAGAACCAGTACAACTCATGTGGCTTGCATACCAAGTTGGTATGACTTGACTGCTTCTGGCCTTCTGACTGGAATTTAATACCATAGGCACTCTGCTAACAATGTACAGCTGAAAAACATAATGCAGTGGACCAAATTCAGTGCACGGTCAACCTGATGACTCCATGTGCTTTGTGCAAGTGCACATGCTAGTGCGTGTGCACACACACACACGTGCGCACCCACACCCCTACTGTAGGGGTCAGTCAGACAATGGATAGATATTGGGTGATTGAGTAGGTTGCACAGCTCTTCTTCTTATTAGTCTTGTTGAACTAAATTGACAGGTTCGGGATCAAACTCTCAGCAGAATAAAAAGTAATATAGAGCTTATGGTAGCTACAAATGATGGGAAAAAGGTGGTGGTCATTCCGCACTCAATGGGAGTTCTGTATTTTTTGCATTTCATGAAGTGGGTTGAGGCCCCGGCTCCAATGGGTGGGGGAGGTGGTCGAGACTGGTGTGCTAAACATATTAAGGCAGTAATGAATATTGGTGGACCATTTTTAGGTGTTCCAAAAGCAGTTGCAAGGCTGTTCTCCGCTGAAGCCAAGGATGTTGCTGTTGCCAGGTATTTTCTAGCTAATCATTTGTAAGTGAAAAAAATAAGTTGGGTGGTTCATATCTTTTCATGAATTCTCGAGTTAACATTAACTATTCATGTAGCAAATCTCCACAGATTAGACAAAAAAAAAATGCCTCTCTGTTTTTCTGTTCATAATGGAAAATGACTCCACAATGCAGGGCAATTGCACCTGGTGTCCTGGATTCTGATTATCTTGGTCTTCAAACTTTACAACATGTGATGCGCATGACCCGTACATGGGACTCGACCATGTCAATGATTCTAAAAGGTGGAGACACTATTTGGGGTGGCCTAGACTGGTCTCCAGAAGATGGATATGACTGTGGTACTAAGAAGGAGAAGAACAATGATACACAGGTTTCAGCTGATAATGGGACTGGGAGTGTGGGTTCTCAATCCAGCCATGTGAATTATGGAAGGATTATATCATTTGGTAAAGATGTGGCAGAGGCACATTCGTCCCATATTGAGCAAATCGAATTTAGGGTTAGTGTTCTCATTCTTGAATCTGTCAAATCTCACAATAGCTACTTAGCACTTGAATATAGCAGATCGGAAGAAAAGCAATTTCAAGCAACCCCTTTTGGTTATCATAGGTGATGAGAATA